>JAZGTL010000019.1:9540000-12439359 GCA_037349345.1 Oemleria cerasiformis
CTTACATTTGATTGTAAATAAAAAATCGGTTACAAAAATGCGATAACTTCATTATTTATTCCTGATGGTTGCAGCTTGTAGTTGGGTAGCCAGGGCCCCAAAAATTTGAAGTAGCTCGTCCCGTTGTTTGCTTAGTTCTACTACATTGCTTTCACCTCCAATATGACTTCCCAATTCATTGGTCGAAGACGATCCACATGTTTCCATCCCCGGTGTAGGAGCAGACGTTCCGATATTATTGAAATATTCAAGGTAGGCCTGAATTCTTTCCTCTCGTGTTTTATAAGATTTATGATTGGAGTTGCTATACTTATGCACTTGTTTTTTAGCTTCCTCCCAACTATCATAAATCCCAAGAACTCTACCCCTAAAAACCACCATACTTTTCCCATTGATTCCAACCTTCTGAAGAACTATGGCACCCTATGCATCCATATTATATAGGGGGCATGTCCAGTATGTGGTGGTAAATATATATACCCCACATGTGAAAGTGAATTTTATAAAAAGATTGAGTTTTATAACTTTTATATAGCATGTCTGAGCATAATGATCCAAAATAGAGTGGTTTTTTCAGTACCCACTACTTCATGAAGGGTCCATTTCGTTCCCATCCAAACCTTTCCCCACCAGGACCTCCCCCACTACCTAACAAATATATGGGAGGCTATGTACAGCAGAAGAAGATACAACTGAATTATAGTATAAATATTATATAATATTTTTTTATAGTATATTATATTATATGATATTTATAGTATACACAGAATGCTGTATAGGGGATGTTGGTGGTGTAGTTGGCCCATCAATCATTTGCAAATTTGGGGGGAACATTTTCCAAAAACCCACCCACAAAGTGATTAGTATTGCTTTCTTCCCGCCAAATACAGTAGATGGGTCACCTAACCGGGATTAAAGTAACTAGAGTATGGCACAAAAGCCAACTAATACGTATGTGGTTAACAATTCGGCTTGTCCATTCTACAACATCCATCATATTCCTAAGAAGTTCGACCAAAGATAAAGCTTTCTCTTGCCCTTTTCCACCCTATGCGTTAACTACAAATCCAAACTCCTAACCCCGTAAGCAAACAACGTTGTTTAGTATGGCGTTGTGTGTGAAGCTGAAGGACGATGTTATGAAGGACCCCAATGAACCAAACAAACTGAAACCTAAACCTGATGAAATAACCTCTCATCTTAAAACCTTCAAACGTAGAAGGAGCCGTGGTGCATGGGACACAACAAGTTCGGCTACCCTTTTCATTTCTCCACAACCAGGGTAAATCCTAGTACCCCTTTGAATACGGTGCTTGGATTTGTAGTATGTTTACTTAATGATTTGTAATATGGATTATGACGGTAACAGGAAATGGGAAGCGCCTCAAGGCGCCAATGTCTGTGAAGATCAAACCCCAGTCCCAGTAAGTGCTTTATAAAGTTGTTAATAACTCAGGCAACTCTTCACAAGATTTGCACCCGATGGAGCAGGCACAACAATATTTTTTAATTTTAGGATTCATTAGAGGAAGACCCTTATATACTAAAGAAGGAGTATCTCATTTATAATTTGTTAAAAGTAATACAAAATAAAGCTTTTCAATACCAAAAGCACCAAATGAGACAATGTCTATACCTCTTGTTGATGCCAAAACTGGACTAATTCAGGATTGTCCCGTCAAACTCGTTTTAATCACTCCTTGGGTGTAGGTAGACCTGCAATAAAAGAAGATAGAAGTAAAGGAGCACCGGTTGGATGCCAGCCAAATAGTCTCCGATGCTTAAGTTAGTTAAGTGTTTGGAGGGATTTGACAGTGTAAGGGCAAAAATGTTATTATCTTTTTTGAGCGGAGGTGCCCTTGTATTTATAGTGGCATTGAATGCTGTTGGTGGAGTATTTCGATGTGGGATAAATGTCCCAATCCATGGAACTGACGTCTGTCCTGGTGTTTTGACATGGTCGGTCGAGGGGTAGGCTGACCAAATCCGATCGGCCTAGTGGCTTGTTTGTCTTTTGCCTAAGGCTGTGCGTCTTGTTGAGCCGAGGCTAAGTATGGTCCTGGAGGGTTGTGGTTGGTCTTGATCAGGTTGACCAAATTATGTACAAACAGGAGTCCCCAAGTCATTGACTGAGGTGGATTTCCTCGGTTGAGGGCTTGTTCATTTTTGTCAACCTGTGGGGATTCATCCCGTACTAGTTCGGAGTCCCTCAAGCCCTTAGTCGAGGCGATATGCCGTGAGTTAATCGCTCAATAGGTTTTTTTTTTTTGCCGAACAGTTGTTCGGTCGGCCTGCTTGGGCCAAAACTCGCAGGACATGGAGGCCGATCGGCTTTGGGGGGTGTCCTTGGCTGACCGAGTGCCCCTCTAAGGTGGATTGTATGTCCCTTAGGTCGGCTTGCTTGTGCGGACCCTCGCATGATCAAATGGCCGATCGGCTTGGAGGATGTCCTAGGCCGACCGAGTCCCACTCCAAGGTTGATTGTATGTCACCTTGGTCGGCCCGCTTGTGCGGACCTTCGCACGATCATGTAGCCGATCGGTTTGGAGAATGTCCTTTGCCGACCGAGTGTCACTCTAAGGGTGATTGTATGTCACCTTGGTCGGCCCGCTTGTACAGACCTTCACACGATCATGTGGCTGATCGGCTTAGAGGATAACCTAGGCCAACCGATTGCCACTCCAAGGTTGATTGTATGTCACCTTGGTCGGCCCGCTTGTACGGACCTTCGCATGATCATGTGGCCGATCGGCTTGGAGGATGTTCTTGGCTGACCGAGTGTCACTCCAAAGGTGATTGTATGTCACCTTGGTCAGGCCGCTTGTGCGGACCCTCGCACGATCATGTGGCCGATCAGCTTGGAGGATGTCCTTGGTCGATCGAGTGCCACTCAAAGGGTGATTGTATGTCACCTTGGTCGGCTCGCTTGCGTGGACCTTCGCACGATATTGTGGCCGATCGGCTTGGAGGATGTCCTTGGCCGACCGAGTGCCACTCTAAGGGTGATTGTATGTCACCTTGGTCGGTACGCTTGCGAGGACCTTCGCACGATCATGTGGCCGATCGGCTTGGAGGATGTCCTTGGCCGACCGAGTGTCACTCCAAGGGTGATTGTATGTCACCTTGGTCGGCCCGCTTGCGCGGACCTTTGCACGATCATGTGGTCGATCGACTTGGAGGATGTCCTTGGCCGACCGAGTGCCACTCCAAGGGTGATTGTATGTCACCTTGGTCAGCCCGCTTGTGCGGACCCTCGCACGATCACGTGGCCGATCGGCTTGGAGGATGTCCTTGGCTGATCGAGTGCCACTCCAAGGGTGAATGTTATGTCACCTTGGTCGGCCCGCTTGTGCGGACCTTCGCACGATCATGTGGCCGTTCGGCTTGGAGGATGTCCTTGGCCGACCGAGTGCCACTCCAAGGGTGATCGTATGTTACCTTGGTTGGCCCGCTTGTGCTAACCCTCGCACGATCACGTGGCCGATCGGCTTGGAGGATGTCCTAGGCCGACCGAGTGCCACTCCAAGGGTGCTTGTATGTCACTTTGGTCGTCCCACTTGGGCGCATATCCCAAGTGTCCCGCAATAAATATGCGATACGTGGCTTGACAAGCTGCGCCACGCGTCGTGGGATGAACGCCTAGGGTTTTATGTTTCGACCTTTCGCATGGTCGAGGAGTTGTATAAATTCTTCGATGTTCTTATTTGCTCTTACTTTATGCTTTTGAGAGATACTGTCTATTTTGAGAGGCAATTTCTTGCGAACTTTGATTCTAATTTAGGCGATTCACGGCGAGGAAATTTCGGCGGTTTTCACGGCGGAAATCCCAAAAACAAGATAAGGTCCCTATTTTCTTCCTTTCTTTCGATCGAATCTTCTGTTTTTGCATGAACTGTCGATGAACTGGATATAAGCTTCTAGTTAGATCTTTGTTTATCCATAGTAGTTGTCTTGTATTTGTCACTTAGAAATTCTCTATGTCAGTAGATGTCGAGTGCATGTGGTGATTCTGAGGGTTCTTGGGATCCGTCCTATAACGCGTTTAGCGGAGAATCAGAGGATAACTCTCTTAACTATGATTCTCGGTTAAACACGTTTGAATCGGCTTCTGGCTCCCCTGGGTCGAACCTTAGGGTAGAGGCAGAGGTGGATCCAGACGTTACTAGACCGATCCTTGAGGAATCTCAAGGGCTTTAGGGCCAGGAACTGGATAATGAGCTCGGGAGGGCTTTCAACTTCATCGATACCCGTTATGTTTCGGTCGTTGATGGGGCCGAGACCTCCAATGCTGAAGTATTGTCTGTTGGACAAAGTGAGCTATTGAGGTCACCGGTCGATAGGAGTACGGCCGTAGCTTCAACATCAAAATCGACGGAGGTGGTGTCGATTCCCGGGCCCATGGAGATGTATATTGAGGAAGCTATGGAGCTGGTAACTGTCGCCAACACGGTTTATGAGGTGGACCGACAGGTGAATACGTTGGATGACGAAGACCTTCTGGTTTACCGAAAGGTATTCAACATCCCCGATTCGGTGAAGACGAGGCTCCTGGGTGCTAGATATGAACGATTATGTCCTCCGGGAAATGCACGAGGGCATTTGCGGAGATCACTCTGGGGCACGTACCTTGGCACATAAAGCCCTCAGGCAGGGCTATTATTGGCCCACCATGCTATCCGATGCAGTCGAACTCACACAAAGCTATGACAAGTGCCAGCGACACGCACAAATCCCTCACCTCCCAGTCGAATCCCTCACTTCTATGCTTAGTCCATGGATATTCTCCCAATGGGGACTCGATCTAATCGGTCAAATGCCCGAAGGGAGGGGGAAGGTCAACTACGCCGTCATCGCGGTAGACCACTTCACAAAATGGGCGGAGGCGAAACCATTAGCAACCATTACGGCAGCACAGATCTAGCAGTTCGTCTATTAAAACATCATGTCGCTTTGGGATCCCCCACACAATCGTCATTGATAATGGGAAACAATTTGATTGCAACCGTTTCTGCGCCTTTTGCGAGACGTACGGCATCAAGCTTATTTTTGCTTCACCCTCACACCCCCAGTCCAACGGCTAGGTAGAGGCTGTGAACAAATGCATCAAGTTCAACTTGAAGAAGAGACTAGACGAGGACACGGGCAGATGGGTCGACATCATCAATGACGTGCTATGGTTTCACAAGACCTCATTCAAGACTGCCACCAACAAAACCCCCTTCGCATTGTCATTTGGCACCGAAGTGGTCGTACCAGTCGAAATCAGTGAATCATCGTATCTTGTAATCTCTTACAACCCAAAACACAACAACCACTAACTGGCTCTTAGTTTGGATATCCTGGAAGAACGAAGGGAAACTGCTAGCGTCAAGCAGCTTGCCTACAAGCAGCGAGTCGCACGATACTACGACTCAAGGGTCCGCCACATGAGCTTCAGAGTAGGCGACCTAGTCCTGAGGAAAGTCAGCCTGGCAACCAAAGAACGATTGGCCGGCACATTCGCCCCTACATAGGAAAGACCCTACATGGTCTCCCGGATATGCCGAGAGGGAACCTATGAACTCAATGATACGAACGACAAAACACTCCCACATCCTTGGAATGTCGACCACCTAAAGTTCTATTACAAGTAAAGAAGGCCAACGGCCCAAAAACATGTTAACCAATTGGGCGACCATTTTGTACACATTCCTGGCACTACCAGTAATTATCAATGAACATATTTACAGGGCAATCCCTTTTAAGTTTCATTTACATATTTTAAAAGTTTCATCAACTCTCTGGTCTACGGCCTCACCTAAAGGATCGGTCTAAACAACTTTTAGTTAGCCAAACACTTGCAATAATGGACACAAAAACATCCTTTTATAAAATCAACAAATCACAAGTACATAGCATTTCGGCCTACAGAAGATTACACAGTACAAATCAAATTACAGATTTAATGGGCATCCCCCTGGTCTTCATCTACGGCCTCATCCTCCGCCACCTCGGCTGCCCCTCAGCTTCCTCCTCCTCCTCCTCATCTGGCAGAGGGTTTCCATCTTCATCAAGATAATCCTCCACGTGAGGTGGATGCTTCAACCACGGAAACGGGATGGCCACGCCGGTGTTCACCAGGAGGATCCGTTTGAAGAGTCCTCTTCCAACCGGCCCCCGAACCATTGCAAGTCAAGATGGTGCGCCTGGGAGGACTTGTACTCCTAGGCACCCATCTTCTTTAACGAGACTAGCTGATCGGTAAGCTTTGCATTAGCTTCCTCTGCTTCTTGCGCTCTAGCCTCTGAATGCTGGGCTCTAGCTTCCAGCTCGGCCACATTCGCCTCGAAAGCCTCACGCTTAGCGACCAGCTGCCTCTCCAGCTCCTTTGTCTTCAGCTCAGCATCCACCTTCGCCTGGATCGACCTCTCGACCATCCTCTCCTTCTCGGTCGCGGCTTCCATCTTCGTTTTCAGAGCTTGGCGCTCTTCCGCGATTTTTTCTTTGGCCTGGCTTGCGTGTTGGAGGGTGGTGGAGACTTCACCAAGAAACTGCAATGCACAGACACAGTTAGGAAAACCGAATCAAAACGACAAAGGATTAAAATTGGTGAGCAACATACTTACATGGGCCCCGTTCCGCATTGTCTTGTCGCACTGGTCAGCAAAGTCCCTCCCCTTTAGAGCTGATATCTCATCCAACTCATACTGGGACCCACGAACAACGGTGTTCATGAAGTCCAGCTGAGAGGGATGGAAAGCTGTCGATAGCTGCCTCCAAGTGTCGTCCGGCTCGTGAGTCCTGACTAGATTTGGCTCCCCGTCGGTCTTCAAAAAGTACGACCGAAGGGAAGCATCCAGATAGGGCTTCCTCATTTTCTTGGGGATCCTTCGACCCTCCAAGTCCGAGCTGATGTTCGGGCAGACGATCTGACGGACGGTCTCAAGGGCTTCAATCTGCCCTTGCCTTTTCTGATGCAAGTCATCGTCGGCATCGGCTGGGACCTCATTCCGCTTCCTCTTCTTTCTCCTCTCCTCGGCCATCAAAAGGCGGCACTCATCGGTCGCATCGTCCACGTCAATGACAATGGTCGGCATAAGCCGACTAGCTGACGGCATCGACGACTAAACCGGAGGCACCCTGGTCGACTCCGAGGCACTTGGGAAGAGCGGAGCCAAGGCCTCCACAGTGGCTGCGTCCATTGCATTCTGGCCACCTTCCTTGGCCACGGGAGCCTCTACCCGTAGAGTGACCTTCGACGTCGCCCTGCTTCGGATCGACTTCCGATAATCTCCCTTAGTAGCAGAAGCCCCGGCCTTCTAGGCCTCATCTCTAGTCTCGGTCGCCTTTTTTAGCACCTCGGCCACCATCTCCATCCTTTTATTCAGTTGGTTGGCGGCGGTGTAGACCCCGGTCAACATAATCCAATAGTTGGGATTAAGTTGACTAAGGGCTACACCCACCTCCACGGCCATCCTTTGCAGCCACGGGTGTAGGGCCAGCACAACCCCGTGATTGAAGTTGTCCGAGTGGAAGGTGGCCCAGTCGACTTGGGGATTGGTCGGCCTTTCCCTCCTGCTCAGGGGCCTCATCTTCATCGAATCAGGGATGTTGAATACCCTTCGGTAAGCCAGAAGGTCTTCGTCATCCAACGTATTCACCTGTTGGTCCACCTTATAAACTGAGCTGGTGATAGTTAGCAGCTCCATAGCCTCCTCAATATCAATCTCCAGGGGCCCGGGCACCGACACCACCTCCATCGATTTTGATGTTGAAGCTACGGCCGTACTCCTATCGACCGGTGACCTCAAGAGCTCACTTTTTCCGACAGACGATACTTCGGCGTTGGAGGTCTCGGCCCCATCAACGGTCGAAACATAACGGGTATCGATGAAGTTGAAAGCCCACTCGAGCTCATCATCCAGTTCCTGGCCCGAAAGCCCTTGAGATTCCTTAAGGATCGGTATAGTAACGTTTGGATCCACCTCTGCCTCTACCCTAAGGTTCGACCTAGGGGAGTCAGAAGCCGATTCAAACGTGTTTAACCGAGAATTAGAGTTAAGAGAGCTATCCACTTATTCTCCGATAAATGCGTTATAGGACGGATCCCGAGAACCCTCAGAATCACCACATGCACTTGACATCTACAGACATAGAGAAATTCTAAGGGAAAGATACAAGACAACTACTATGGACAAACAAAGATCTGACTAGAAGCTTATATCCAGTTCATCGACAGTTCATGAAAAAAGAGAATATTCGATCGAAAGAAAGGAAGAAAATAGGGACCTTACCTTGTTTTTGAGATTTCCGTTGCGAAAACCGCCGTAATTTCCTTGCCGTGAATCGCCTAAATCAGAATCAAAGTTCGTTGGAAATCGCCTCTCAAAATAGACAGTATCTCTCAAAAGCAAAAAGTAAGAGCAAATAAGAACGTTGAAGAATTTATACAACTCCTCGGCCATGCGAAAGGTCGAAATACAAAACCCTAGGCGCTCATCCCACGTTAGGCCACTTATCGCACATTTATTACGCGACGCTTGGGATATGCGCCCAAGCGAGCCGACCAAAGTGACATACAAGCACCCTTGGAGTGGCACTCGGTCGGCCAAGGACATCCTCCAAGCCGATCGGCAACGTGATCGTGCAAGGGTCCGCACAAGCGGGCCGACCAAGGTAACATAC
Organism: Oemleria cerasiformis; assembly: GCA_037349345.1. Taxonomy (NCBI): domain Eukaryota; kingdom Viridiplantae; phylum Streptophyta; class Magnoliopsida; order Rosales; family Rosaceae; genus Oemleria; species Oemleria cerasiformis. Next base: position 9,548,665 of record JAZGTL010000019.1, read on the forward strand.
GATCACCCTTGGAGTGGCACTCGGTCGGCCTAGGACATCCTCCAAGCCGATCGGCCATATGATCGTGCGAAGGTCGCACAAGCGGGCCGACCAAGGTGACATAACATTCACCCTTGGAGTGGCACTCGATCGGCTAAGGACATCCTCCAAGCCGATCGGCCACATGAACGTGCGAGGTTCCGCACAAGTGGGCCGACCAAGGTGACATACAATCACCCTTGGAGTGGCACTCGGTCGGCCAAGGACATCTTCCAAGCCGATCGCCGACATGATCGTACGAAGCTCCGTGCAAGCGAGTCGACCAAGGTGACATACAATCACCTTTGGAGTGACACTCGGTCGGCCAAGGACATCCTCTGAGCGGATCGACCACATGATCGTCCGAAGGTCCGCGCAAGCGGGCTGACCAAGGTGACATACAATCACCCTTGCCGTGGCACTCGGTCGGCCAAGGACATCCTCCAAGTCGATCGGCCACATGATCGTGGAAAGGTCCGCGCAAGCGGGCCGACAAAGGTGAGATACAATCACCCTTGGAGTGGCACTCGGTCGGCCAAGGACATCCTCCAAGCCGATCGGCCACATGATCGTGTGAAGGTCCGCACAAGCGGACCGACCAAGGTGACATACAATCACCCTTGGTGTGACACTCGGTCGACCAAGGACATCCGCCAAGTCGATCAGCCACATGATCATGCGAAGGTCCGCACAAGCGGCCGACCAAGGTGACATACATTCAACCTTGGAGGGGCACTCGGTCGGCCTAGGACATCCTCCAAGCCGATCGGCCACATGATCGTGCGAAGGTCTACACAAGCGGGCCGACCAAGGTGACATACAATCAACCTTGGAGTGGCACTCGGTCGACCTAAGACATCCTCCAAGCCGTTCGGCCACGTGATCATGCGAGGGTCCGCACAAGCAGGCCGACCTAAAGGACATACTATCGACCTTAGAGGGGCACTCGGTCAGCCATGGACACCCTCCAATGCCGATCGGCCTCGATGTCGTGCGAGTTTCGGCCCAAGCAGGCTGACGAAATAATTGTTCGGCAAAAAAAAAAAAAAACAACATTTTGAGTAATTAACACACGGCATATCGCCTCGGCTAAGGGCTTGAGGGTCTGCGGATTAGTACGGGATGAATTCCCACAGGTTGACAAAAAGGAACAAGCCCTTAATTGAGGAAATCCATCTCAGTCAATGACTTGGGACTCTTATTTGTACATAATTTGGTCAACCTGGTCAAGGCTGACCACAGCCCTCCAGGACCATACTTATCCTCGGCTCAACAAGACGCACAGCTTTGAGCAAAAGACAAACAAGCCACTAGGCCGACCGGATCTGATCGGCCTACCCCTCGGCCGACCATTTGAAAACACCTGGACACACGTCAGTTATAGGGATTGGGACATTTATCCCACATCGAAATACTCCACCGACAACATTCAATGCCACTATAAATACAAGGGTACCTCCCCTAAAAAAAAGTAATGATATATTTGTCTTTACACTGTCAAATTCCTCCAAACACGTAATTAACTTAAGAATCGAAGACTATTTGGCCGACATCCCATAAGTTGGTCCATTTTTGGCATCAACAAGGCCCACAAAATGGAAGCTTGGTTGGACAACATTTTAAATTTTCTCTACTTCCCATTATATTTCCAATTTCCAGTCCCTAACAACCAAACACATGGGATTTTGGTGTTTTTGTCGTTCGGAACTTGGAAGAGTACAACAAAGAATGGTTTAACTGCTCGACTGTAAGTTCAATTGCTCTTCTAAATAATTGTTAACCCAATGTAACAGTTTATGTAAATATTTCACTTAATCCTTTTTCCTTCTCAAAATGTCAAGGAGTGTCAAGACACCAGAAAAAAGAGAAGAGAAATTTGCCGGCAAAAATTCCTTCTTACCATCATCTCGACAAGGGGTCAACATAAACAATTTAAGGAGGAAACGGTTGGAAGTTGATGATGGTGCTGTTCATAGCAAACCTACAGAGACTGAAAAGGTCAAGGATCCTAAAACCAAGAGGGTATCCAAAAAAAATTACCTTATGGTCTAATGTAATATCTATATTCGTGTTTTGATGTAATAGGTTTGGTCACTACTTTTTTGCAAGATCGAACCTACAAAACCGAAGATTGGAATGAAATAGGTCTTGGTTTTTTGTTTACCCCCTAGTTCATTCCCAATCTAGTGGTTTTTTTGCTATCGTTGCCTCTACTAACGAAACCAAATGCTACTTATATTTGGGTTGCTGCCAACCATTGTAAAATATACGTTCCCGTATTTTCGTGGCTTTTACATTGTCCATACTTGCAATTTTTAGGGTTCTAATGCACACAATTATTATTCCCTACCTATTTTGTTCCATACATTATTTGGTGCAAAAACTTATTTTCCTTAAGAGGGTCTTTATAATCGAATTCCGCTTTTTCCTACCCAAACCCACAACGCTAAGAGTTACTACCCACTGCATTTAAATTCACATTGTTAAGACACCCATAAACAACCACCTTTATTATAAACAAAACCAACTTGAAAGTGCAGTATAATGTCAGTTTAAAGACCTTGCCCCCTACCATAACCGTTACTCACCCCATTTCATGTTCAACACTAAACTTCACATTTTCAAAAAAAAAAACCGACACTAAACTTCACACTCAAAGTCCACCCAACCTAATGCTAACCTCTTCCTCTCTATTTCCAGCTTCCATATCAACCTTGCAAATACAAATCAACAAATCAATTAAACATTTTTAACTAAACCAAACACATAGACTTACATTATCAAACACAACAAAAAAAAAAAAAATTAATCACATACCCGTGTTCGTTTCCTTCCCTCTTCCATTTTTTTCCTCCTCTTTTTACTTCCTTCTTCAACTGCTTCCCTCTTACTTTGTTTCCTTAAACCTAAACCTAGGCCCACTTTCTTTATATTTCCAATTTTATTTACCTTCTTTTCCAACATGCAAATATCATTCCTCAATGCACCAATTTCTTTAACAACTTCCCTCATTAACACGATAGGATCACCTACCTTCCTCCCTTGTACATTCGAATCCAACTTCACTGCTTCATTATCTAATCCTCCTTGCTTCTTCATCCATTTATACAATTCAAAACACTTTTTCCGGAGTCCAAACTACTATAGGATTAATACCCTTGTGTAACACGGTTTTCTCATGAGCAACACAATCAAAAGAAAATAACTGTAAAAATACAGCACAGCCACGAAGAGTTGAACTCGACAAATAGTTCAACAATTGCAATCCATCCATAAGAAAATGGTAATCAAACGTACCGCACTCCCAAAGCCAATTACAAACTTTGCATTCACAGTTACCGGATCGCTTGGGGCAGGGCAATGTACCCAGCATTAATAGGACAAATGCAACACAAAAATTCTTCATCAACATATTTACTGGACTCCATCCTTTTTCATAATGCCTCCACGACAGTCTACGTCTAAACCACCATCTTTCACCCTCATTGCATGTTCAAAATCTCTAGGGCCTAGATAAAAAAATTTCCCATGTATCTCAAGATATTCCTTCTGCGTATTGACTCTCACCATAAGATCACGAAACTGAGAACAAATTATACTCGGGCATGCAAGTCGCCGTATTAACCCAAATCCCATTTCATCGACCGCTTCAATTCTTTCCTTGCTCAACCCACCCACCACCTCACAAAATATTTCAGGCCTGCAATGGGTCATCATCATCAGCAGCCTTTTCCTTCTTTTCTTTTTGCTGAACGAAATCTCCCATTTCCATTCAACAAACCTACACAATACACAACAAAATTTTCCATTCAATCTTCGCAATATTTAATCCACCGCTTTCTGTCCCAAAAATACATCTAACTAAATTCAAATGTTCCATCCGACTTTTATCTCTTCGCTATAATTTTAATTTATACGAATTCGTAATTTTCCTCTTCAATTTTCTACAAATTCCATAATTAGCAAACCCTAATTCACCCATACCTGTAATATTTCTCTTCACCAACAAGACCTGGATTATCTTTTACGCACCATCCTCCCGCATCCGACGACACACCACACACACTGATTGAAAGTGCTGCCTAGTAGATGTCGATGAAACCGATGAGAGACCGTAAATTCCCAAAGGCTACTATCTTCGAACTCCTGCATATCCCTTCAAATTTTCCTCACGTGCTTTCCACGTGATCATGACAAATATCACCAATCACCGGCTGCAATGTTTATTACTTTCAACTTTCATCTTTTAAATTATTCCTTTTTATTATTTTTTTATTCCGAAATAGGCACCGCACTAAGTGTTGCCTTGTATTGTAGCCATGTCCCATGATTACATTGCAAAACCACCATTTTTGAATTTTCCTTCTCTGTCCAAAAACAAAATCAAATATTTATCTCTTACCGTCTTACGTTTCTTTCTTTCCATGATCCATGAGAAGGAAAAAAGAGAAGGTTCTAAGTACGAGGTAATGAAATATCCCATTTTGTTCTCTGAGTTCTTAAACATTTCCTCTGAGTTTTCTTCATTTTTCTTCAATATCATAGTCTGATTCAATACATCTTCATCTTCACGTTCACACGGTGGAGAAGGACCCTCTCCTTTTCAATGGCATGAACAATCTCATTAAAATCACCACGACAAAGCCAAGGCATAATCGATTGAGAACCCAAAAGTGAAAGAAAACTCCAAAAAACCCAGTGAGTCTCCACTTCACAGAACCACCTTCCAAACAAACTTTCGAGTCAATGTGATTATGAGAGAAAGAGCAAATACAAAGATCCACATCATCACGCCATACCACTCAAGTCGACATGGGAAACTACAACAGCATTAGAAAAGCCAGACTGAAATTTAAACGGACCATCAATTTATTTGACAAATCAACGCTGAGAATTCAATGATAAAAGAAGCACATAAGGACGTGCAGCCACTATTGTTCATAGATATATAGAATACAAAGAGACATAGCAAACAAGTGTATGAAATAAATTACAATAAGGAATCATCTAAGAACAATCTTTCTTCTAAAAACCAGACGAAAACAGAGTGAAAGAGGCACATTCTAATCAGCAACTCAAACCGTCCACAGAAAACAAAAATTCACGACATGTTATCATATCTAATGGCTTTGGCAAATGCATCCTCTGAAATTCAAGGTGTTGAGAAACTTGTTTCATTGTCGGACGAGATTTCGGGTCCGAATTCAAGCATGCAAATGCCATCTTCACAAGAGAACCACTTCACATGCTTCTTGATGTGTGGGAAGCAATATGCGCTTGTCCAAGATATCTGCAATTGAAATTTCACTTGTAGATGATGGAGACAATGACAAGCCTGATGATGATATAATTGAAAAAAGATCTCTGGGATGTCGTTCAATGATTAATTCCAAAGCTATAAACATCGCATTTTTCGGTTACTTCCATTGTGTAAGCAAGCTCTGCATTTAAAATGCTCGCAGTAGAATAAAATAACGTGAGATGCAAGTATTATCCAAATTAAAATAACGTAATAATTACCTGGTGCAATGTAGCCATATATGCCTGCAACATCTGTCCAATTTGTTGAGTCTAGGTTTAAGAACTTTATAGTGCCAAAGTCCGAAATAGAGGCCCATATTCAGCATCTAGTAAAATGTTCTTGCTTGATATGTCTCGGTGAACAATTGGCGGCAAGTAATCATGGTGCATGTAGGACAAGGCGTGAGCTACACCTTTAACAATATTTTCCCTCATAATCCACCCCAGATTCTTAGCTCCTTCACCTTTGCTTAAAAATGATGATAAGCTACCTCTTTCCAAATACTCATACACCAACAATGAGTGTCATCAATGTGAACAAAACCCATAAAGCTGCACTATGTTTCGGTGTCTTATTTCAGTTAACGCCCTTATTTCATTTAAGAATTCCTTCTCAAAACTCTTTTCACTATCCCACTGCAAATTGAGTTTCTTCACAACCACAGTTTTGGAAGATGACAAAATTGTTTTGTAGACGCTTCCTTGTCTCCCCTTCCATATGTGGAATCAAAATCTTTTGTTGCCCTTATGATTTCCTCATGCATCCTTTTCCCATCAAAATTTAATATCGAAAAGGAAATTTCTTTCATGTTATCATTTTTTGGATGGTGATCATTCTTCTTTCTTTTTTTTTAATACAAAAAGGATGATAAAGAAAGAAGATACATGTGCAAGTACTGCTACAAGGGAGAATGTGAATCCATATACGATATTATGTCCGTTTTTTGAGCCATGTTTGATGCAGGGTGGCAAAGTTACAACATCATCGCCACACAATCCTTTGTTCCCTTGTACTGCATCAAGTGGAGCTTCTCGAAATGCACTTATGTTGGGAATGGGACCTTCCAAGTGATTGTAAGATATGTTAACATACAACAAGCCGTGCATGTCTTGGAAACTTGTTGCAATGGAACCTGAAAGATTGTTGCGAGAAAGGTTGAGCATCACCAAACTCTCCATATTGCTAATTTCTAAGGGTATTCTTCCTTTCAATGCGTTATAACTTAAATCCATTTCCGTCAATTGAACTAACTTCCCCAATTGAAATGGAATTTCTCGACTCAACTTGTTGTTGCTCAAATTCAGGTGGTGTAATTTGAGCAAAGAGCCTAGGGTGTCTGGAATTGACTCGTTGAAATTGTTTGTTGACAAGTCGAGATACTCAAGATTAGTCAATGAGCCAATTTTTGAAAGTATACGACCCAAAAGTTGATTTTCATTCATCACCAGCTTCAACATAGAAGTCAATATCCCGAACCCCTTTGGAATTACCCTAACTAAACGATTTGAAGAAAGATCCAAGCTATGAATTTTGGTTGCATTGCCAATCTCAGGTGGTAAGCTACCACTGAGGTTGTTTCCCGCAATCAGTAGGGTTTCTAATTGTTGGCATTTACCCCAGTTTTGTGAAATTTCACCATAAAAGTTATTGTAGCTCAAATCGATAAAAGTAAGATTTGGATAAACACCAAATTCTTTAGGTATATTTCCTGTCAATTGATTTCCTTGAACACATAACCGATATAAGCTCGTGCAAGTTTTCAGGCTTTTGGGGATTGGACCAGACAAAGAGTTAGTGGCCATTGAAAAGTTTTTAAGTTTTCCACTTTCGCAAATATTTTGGGGCAAATAGCTAGAAAATTGGTCTGTATCCAACAACAATTTGGTCACCTTGTTGAGGTTCCCTATCTCTTTGGGGATGGAGCCGGAAAATTGAATACATGTAAGCTTAAGGCCTCCAAGGTCCTCAAGTCACCGAATGAAGTGGGAATTGAACCATTGAGCTGATTCCCGGACAAATCTAACTCCACAAGAGGTTGAAGGTTCCCTATCTCTTCAGGAATAGTGCCAGAAAGATTATTACCCCAGAGATAGAAAGTGGCAAGGTTTGTTAGATAGGCTAGAGATTTTGGGATTGAACCATTGAGTTTATTCTTATACAAACCTAGCTGCACAAGTGATTTAAGGTTTCCTATCTCTTCAGGAATAGTGCCAGAAAGAATATTACCCTAGATATAGAGACTGGTAAGGTTTGTCAGATGAGCTAGTGATTTTGGGATTGAACCATTGAGTTGATTCTTGTACAAACCTAGCTCTACAAGAGATTTAAGGTTCCCTATCTCTTCAGGAATAATGCCAGAAAGATTATTATCCCAGAGATAGGGAAGAGTAAGGTTTGTTAAATGAGCTAGTAATTTTGTGATTGAACCATTGAGTTGATTCTTGGACAATTTTATCTGCACAAGAGATTTAAGGTTTCCTATCTCTTGAGGAATAGGGCCAGAAAAATTATTATGATAGAGATAGAGAAGGGTAAGGTTTGTTAGATGAGCTAGTGATTTTGGGATTGAACCATTGAGTTTATTTGTAGACAAATTTAGCTTGACAAGAGATTTAAGATTCCCTAGCTCTTTTGGGATTGAACCATTGAGCTGATTCTCACACAAAACTAGATGTACAAGAGATTTAAGGTTCCCTATCAGGAATAATGCCAGAAAGATTATTAATACTAAGATAGAGAATGTTAATGCTTGTAAGATCACTTACAATTTTTGTTGTTTTTGCCCAAAATGTTGAGCCCAAAATCAAAATACCAAAAGTTGAGCTTCCCTTAGCCCAAGCCCACATCCTTAATTTTTAATTCTCTCTATCTGATAACTCACGGCCTCACACGCTCACACCACTCACCGCACGCACCTCTCCCTCTCGATCATCTTCTTCACGCAAAGCACAGACCAAAACGGGAGGCAACCGCCCTCAAATTCGAGCACCATCGAGACCACCAACGACACCAAACAAACCCCCTCTCCAATACAGAGTCTTCCTGCCTTCACCCGCAGTCAACCCTCGCCGTAGAAGACGAGTCACGGCCGAGAGAACCCAGAGCCCTCCTCCCTCGCTGTCGACGTTCCCGGGCGTCCCAGGCCGTGAGACCACCTCCATTGACTTCGTATGGGCAAAGCGAAGCTGTGCCTGCTCTTCGTTACGATCGCCGTTGCTTGTAGCTCTTTAATCGAGGGATAACGTCCAACGGTGGCCGAGACTTCCCGGTGAGATTTCGGCCAATTCAGGTAGTTTCTCAACCTAAAACTAGATATTTGGATTCCTAGTTTTGAATAGATGAATTTGGACTAATTGCATTTCCAATTTGATGAAGATTTGAGAAAGTTAGGGCTCGCCAAGTTTTCTGGCTAAAACTGCAGAATCCGACAGCTGCGCGCGAGCTCTGTTTCCGGCGCGTGACACCTTCCTAATTCCTACCTTGATATTATTGTTATGTTTTGTAGTTAGTATCTCTTTAATCGTGATTGGTGGATGTGTTTAGAGTTGGTAGTTAGGATATGGTTGAGCAATACTTATATTCATGAGCATGTTATGTTTGAGATTAGATTATGATTGCTACTTTTAGCGTAATTATGGATATTGTTATATTCATGAGATATTTTGTACTAATATCAGTTGTACTAACTTAGAGTCGCTGAAATTGGTACCCGTCTGTTGGCCACAGACTAATCTTTATGTGATCGTTCTCCTGCGCGTGCTCGAATACTAGTTAATACCACTAGCTTGTCCCAGAATTCTTAGCGGACATTTGGTGACGGTGCTTAACACCCATCCTTCATGTGGTTGTGGTATATAAGCGAATTTTTGATACCCAGTCCGTCATGTGCGAATGATTCGTGTGACTCAAGAGTTAATGGGTTATACTTTTTATATTTTGTGCTACAGTTGGTATTTTAATTGTCTATTATTTTATTATTATTTTTTCGCAAAACTTGCATTATTGTCATTTATACTTCGATTGGGAAATTTAGAGCTTCTTATTAATACATGTTGTTCCTATTTGCTTTTCACTACGATCTCCTAAAATACGTTGTTTCAATTTTTGTTTTTCGTCATATGGACGTCATCGTTTAGATGTTGGCCACATGGACTTTTCGGGTCGAGGTGTGTCAACACATATAATGTCGGCAGTAATCGGGCGGTAGGATGGGGTCTAATGCTTAGAGACTTACGCCTTTGTTAATACTATAACGTGTTTTTCCAAATAATTTTAAAATAATGAGTACTTCTAAAGAAAAAAATAATTGTATTAGGAAACATAAATGTGCAAAATTGAAGTTTTAGAATCATAACATAAAAATAAATATACGAAATGGAAAAAATAAGATAAAGAGGTTGAGTATTTGAGTGAAACTTTTTTTTTTAGTTTTTTGATTAAAAGAGAACTATCATTGATAATAAGTAGAACATGAAGTAGGGGGTTAAAAACAATACGAGGCTTTATTAAAATCTCACCTTGAAATTCTTTATTAAAATCTCACCTTGAAATTCAGCTAGTTCGGGATAAATTCAGTGAGGAAAAGAGGACCCAACCCCAATGAAATTACATCAAAGGCTAAGTTTCTAGGTCTTTCTCCAACAAAATTTCCACCCAAGGTGGTAGGTCAGCCAACCATTCTGTCCTTGTTTGAGAGAGCATTCCATCTCTAGCCAAACCATGAGCCACACGGTTTGCCTGACGTGGGGTGTACAACAAGTTGTTAACGGGAATGCCCATTGACTTCATGATTGCCTCAACCTCCAACGCCAGTAGTCCTACCGGGTTCCATAATATGCCTGCGTGTTTGACAACAGATAATTGCCTCCATAGAATCTGACTCAATAAGAATGTGGTCCATCCCCCGTCCCTGTGCCACCAGCAGCCCTTCCTTTATTGTTGCCAACTCAGTCGCAGTGACTGAAGCCCCTGGAGGTCCAGGTCCCCCAAATCCCGCCAGCACCGTTCCATTATGGTGTCGCAAAACTCCTCCCACCCCTCTGTCGAGACCACCAGGATCAGCTGCACCATCAATATTCAACTTCCACGAAGGGGATGGTGGTTTGCGCCACCGTGCGCTAGTTCTTGTGCCCAGGGTCACCCGTCGACCGGTTGCCTTCCTTTGAACTGCAACGAAGGCTGCATAACTTTCCAGGGTCTGTTCAACTACCTCACGGGCAGGCAGCATAGATTTCTGGTGGAGGTCTTTATTTCTGCTGTTCCACACCAGCCAGCACATATACACAAAAAAATCCAAATCGCTGGGATCATAGACACTTACTGCTGCTTCAAACAGGTCCATAAAATGGCCTTATGCTACATTTTGGCCTTTTGCTGGGTTTACAGTAGAGACACTCATGCCCTAAAAAAAGAAATAGAAATTTGAATAAAATAAAATAAAATATTTCCGCCTAAGCGTCCATCCCTTCTAGCCTATAATTGACCACTTAGATTGTGCTTGAAGCGCTGATATATTCCTTATCTTCTAGCCTATAATTGACCACCTAGATTGTGCTTGAAGTGCTGATATATTCCTTATTTGATACAATTTTATATCCTTGTTCTTTAAACTTTTGAGTTAATTTGAGTTAATTTCATCTATTTTCACTTAGTTTTGTGTTTTAATAGGATTGGGGAATAAAAATGACAATATGATCAATTTGGAAGATTTAAGTGCAATATGCATCCTAGGTGCAGAAATTGCCTAGCCATCCACTTCGCTAATTAAATTGTATTTTCTCGGGATGAATTAGCTATTGAGCCATACGTCGTTGGAAACATATGAAAGTCAATTTTTCGAGGAATTTTACGGATCGTGATTTGGAAACATATGAAAGTCAGTTTTTCTAGCAGTTATGTTCGTTTCAGTACGGACTACTCAACAGAGAAAAACTCGCGCGAATTTGTGAAGTTTCTGATTTTAACTTGAGGTCAAAAATGTCAAACGCCACAAAGTGATAATTGAAATGCACATCATCATCTTCATCATCTGCTGCGTTTTTCTGCTTCACCATCTGCTGCGTTCTTCTTCTTCGCCAAATCTGAGAATGGTAGGAATACCCAAGCGTCTCCCTCAATTGCTACACCAAATTTCAGTTTTATTTTCTCAAATAAAACTGATGGGTTCAATCAATTGTAATGTTAGGATTGTAATGGCAATTTCAGAAGTTACTCTTTCTTTTTTATTAGCCATTAGTTGGCCATCAATGGGGAGACCACAAGAGATGAACGGCAAAGAAGGGAAAGCGCCCAGAAATCTCAAAAAAGAGAATCTGCAGCTCGTCTCTTCTTAAGGGGGCTGCGATATTTTTGAAAGGGAAAGTCAGAGATTTTCACAAAGCCTTCAAGACCTGGGCATAGCTGGAGTTCCAAAAATCTTTATCATTTTATTCTCCTTCAATTTCTGATTTCTTTTGTGTTTTCTCCATAATTATGAATTAAGCTTTCTTTGCTAGAGCTAGGATGAACTTCTACTTTGATTATTCAAATTTTTTGAATGTTGAGTTATTGAATTCCAATTTAGTTTGATGAATTTTTATTCTCTGTTTTAATTGGGATCTATTTATATTATTTTATTAATTCGCGACCTATAAAATTTACATTTAGATGATTCGTTGTGCAGTGGATGATCGACCATTGTTTTGCACTACATTTAGCTTCAAGAAATTAAGAATTGCAATTAACACTTACTTAACCATAGATTGTGTGATTGTATGATTTCTTGCTTTCATAAAGATTAAGATATTCTTATATTTAACTCTATACTAGTCCAAGGTTAGGTTACATCTTGGAATAGTTGATTTAACTCTATATTACATATGAATTTTACACTTGCGGTATAAACGAAAGATAAAATAGTCTAGATTTAGGCTAATCAAAATCTTACATCAAGTGCCTAGGTGACTGGGTTATCCCGAAATTGGACTGCAAGGGGGCCTAGCTAGCGCCTAGGTGGCCATGGGCGACAACTTTTAGAAACATTTATAACAGAGAAACTAATAAACATAGTACAGTAGCAAACATAATTAAGGCACATTGTATTATATATGTATGTATGTAGGTTTTGAGTACTTACAGATCGCTCATAGGCGTGGACATGACCATGAAAAACCACATCGACTTTGTACTTGACAAACCCCCTAATCCCCTCATAATACAAAGATATCAATTTTTACATTCAAATTACATTGAATTTGATAGAGTTATATAATCTAATCCAATTCACTCACCGAACAAGCCCTTGTATATCCTTACCATATGCGGAATATGAAGCCAAGACTATTATGTATGCTGAAGCTCTCTTGATTGATTACCAAAAGGAGCACTAGTCCCTGATGCATTATAAGGGACATGATACCGGTTTGTGTAATCGTCTGCGTAGGAGAGGTCCCCAAGATGCAATACAGTTTGTCCTTGATACAGTAAAGAGTATTATGCCATTTGTAATCACAGAGTGAGTTGTTAAGAGTGTTTGTTACAAACTGAATGTATTTGTTTAGAGTGATTCGTTTTTCATATATAAATAATGTAATGATGAGATAAACAATAATGTATACGCTAGAGTATAAGAAAGACTTCCTTTACTTGTATTCTTTTTCAGTCCTTTGAGTGGGTTTAGTTCGTAATGAGTAAGAGTTGTACTTGAATCAAAAGTCTGACCCACATCCCCTGAAAATGATACCTAATGCTTAGTAATATGCAATTACATTATGTAGTTCCCAAGTTTAGGCGCAGAAACCAGAATGTTTCAAATGTAAATTTGGTCCCTCTTCTCTAACGAACTCGTTCTATTCAGAGCTTGTCCTATTGAAAGTAAGAACAATAACGAATTCAGAGAAGAGAAGAGAAGACAAATCCTAAGAGTAATTAATCAAGATGTCTTCATATATACACTTTATTCTTACATATAACATTAAGTTTTAGTTTAGATCATTAATGTGGTTTAATGGCTTAATTGATACAATCCTGGTATCAGAGCCTACAATTAAAGGCTTAAACTCATTTCTTTTACTGATCTAATATGATGACATATTCCACTGCATATTGTTTGAATAAATCGGTTCGCGATGTTGAAGATTTGCACTTGGATATTTGTTCTGTTCTGCATATTGAATTATTTGAATCAATCATGATTGTTCTGTTAAATATATCTTCCGCTGCATGATCGTGATCATATATATATATGCTGCCATAAACTGATAATTAAAGCATATGGCGTCGTAGTCATGTTGATGTGTTCATATATAAACTATTGATGGGTTCATTATTGTTAGATTGTTATATAGTTTTAACTCATAATCCCTTTTTTTATTATTTTATTTTTGTTAATAGACGTCGACTTCTATGCCAAGAATTAAGAGTCCTAACTTTCTTGGACTTATATAGAATTATATGATCTGATAAACACATGAATCTTTCTTTTCTGTATTCTAAATTTTCATCATATATGGTTGGTTCACTGAGTTCAAATGAATCATGATGTAAATGAACAAATTCACTTGTTAATTCATATGACATTGGAATCATGGGGATTATGATTCTATGGATGTATAAATCCAATGAATTCATCATCTAAGGATCAGTTTTGGTTGGGTTTGTTTAAATGGAATCATAACCCTTAACATTGATGCTTTCTTTTTTGGAGATTAGTCCCAAGCCATGGGTTGTTGTCACATTGAATTTTCAACCACCATATACCCACTTCATTCTACTTCTTGTTAGTTTTTACTTAATACTTTTTTGTTTGATTGAAAGGTTGCAATTTTCATTGATGATGATAAGGAACTACAAAAGGATGCAAAGTTTAGCCTCGTTAAAATCTTATATGGCCTTTTAACCTAGTGGAAAAAAAAAGAGTGCCATGTATCATAAACAAATAACAGAAAAGAACAATCAAGTAAAATTAGAGGAAATTAAGTCTTCTAACCATCTCGGGCCATCTTCCATCCACACCACCATCTCATTTAAAAGAAGAGCATTATGAGCCAAATGGTGTGCAACTTTGTTGCATTGTCTAGGCCGATATTGACGAGAAGCACGAACAAAAGCAAGGACCCCGGTGGCATCATTTAACTACATGGACCATTGCTAACGCATCTGACTCAACTATGACATTTGTGAACCCTGCACCAAAAGCGATTTAGAGCTCCATTATTTTGGAGCTAAAGGTCCCCCTTACGGGTTTAGAGGATGCCAATAGCAAAGCACCATGAGTGTCCCTGATTATCACCCCAATCCATCGTGAATTAGAATCCACTCGAACTGCTCCATCAACATTTACTTTGTGCTGTAAAATAAATTGAATATATCTAGTGATTTCTTTTTTTAGCAGCTCTTGCTAATTAACCACCAAAAATAAACAATATAACAGTGACAAGAGATGGTGTAACATGTGCAAGCAAAATCGAATTTATGTCTATCTATTTATTTAGTGATGAAAACTCTTTTATTCTGTAGTTATGTATGTATGTATTTGACATTTAGAAAAAGAGCTAAACTTTTGTAATACGCGTCTATATTAAACCAAGACAATTTTTGTAACAATTAAGATTCTAATGATGAACCATCAATTTATTTGAGAAGTCAACGGTAAAAATTCATTGATAAAAGGAGCACATATGGACTTGCAACCACTATTGTCCATAAATATATAGAATATACAGATATAGAGAAATGCATGAAAGAAATTAAAATATGGAATCGTCTAAGAAGAACCATATATTCTTCCAAAGCTATAAACATCGCATTTCTCGGTCACATTCATTGTGTAAGCAAGCTCTGCATATAAAATGCTCGTAGCAGAATATATATGTTATTAATTTTTAGCTATAACTATTCAAATTTAAGGCCAGTTTAAAACAATAATACTTGCATCCCACCCCTGAAAACATCCTCATACTACTCTTTCGATTTATCGAATAATTCTTATACATATATTGTAGAGAAATTATAGTTTACTACCCTACAATTTGCCTATAATAACAGAGTTATACTTGTATTTTCAAATCTTTCATTACACCCCTTCCAAGTACATGTATAACTCGATATGTTGTTTGAGGCAATTCATAAGGTTGTAAAGTGTATTTTGATTTTTCTGTTATATATATTATCCAAAAATGAATGCTTAAATGATCTCAAAATTGATTTTTTTCTTTTACAAAAATAATCTAAAAATGATAATTTAGGAAATGAACGTTTCTGATTATGAAATATGTATAAAGATTATTCGATCGATGAATCGAAAAGTGTAGAATGCAAGTATTATCCAGATTAAAATAACGTAATAATTACATGGTGCTATGTATCCATATGTGCCTGCAACATCTGTCCAATTTGTTGAGTCTAGGTTTAAGAACTTTACAGTTCCAAAGTCCGAAACAGAGGCCTCATATTCAGCATCTAGTAAAATGTTCTTGCTTGATTTGTCTCGGTGAACAATTGGCGGCAAGCAATCATGGTGCATGTAGGACAAGGCATGAGCTACACCTTTAACAATATTTGCCCTCAGAATCCACCCCAGATTCTTAGCTCCTTCACCTTTGCTTAAAAATGATGCTAAGCTACCTCTTTCAAGATACTCATACACCAACAATGAGTGTCGTCGATGTGAACAAAACCCATAAAGCTGCACTATATTTCGGTGTTTTATTTCAGTCAACGCCCTTATTTCATTTAAGAATTCCTTCTCAAAACTCTTTTCACTATCCCACTGCAAATTGAGTTTCTTCACGGCCACTGTTTTGGAAGATGACAAAATTGCTTTGTAGACGCTTCCTTGTCTCCCCTTCCCATTACAATATGTGGAATCAAAATCTTCTGTTGCCCTTATGATTTCCTCATGCATCCTTTTCCCATCAAAATTTAATATCGAAAAGGAAATTTCTTTCATGTTATCATTTTTTGGATGGTGATCATTCTTCTTTCTTCTTTTTAATACAAAAAGGATGATAAAGAAAGAAGATACAAGTGCAAGTACTGCTACAAGGGAGAATGTGATTCCATATACGATATTATGTCCTTTTTTTGAGCCATGTTTGATGCAGGGTGGTAAAGCAACAACATCATCGCCACACAATCCTTTGTTCCCTTGTATTGCATCAAGTGGAGCTTCTCAAAATGCACTTATGTTGGGAAGGGGACCTTCCAAGTGATTGTAAGATATGTTAACATACAACAAGCCGTGCATGTCTTGGAAACTTGTTGGTATGGAACCTGAAAGATTGTTGAGGGAAAAGTTGAGTATCACCAAACTCTCCATATTGCTCATTTATGAGGGATTCTTCCTTTCAATGCGTTATAACTTAAATCCATTTCCGTCAATTGAACTAACTTCCCCAATTGAAATGGAATTTCTCGACTCAACTTGTTGTTGCTCAAATTCAGGTGGTGTAATTTGAGCAAAGTGCCTAGGGTGTCTGGAATTGACTCACTGAATTTGTTATTTGACAAGTCGAGATACTCAAGATTAGTCAAAGAGCCAATGTCTGACGGTATGCGACCTGAAAGTTGATTTTCGTGCATCACCAGCTTCAACAAAGAGGTCAATCTCCATAACTCCTTTGGAATTACCCCAACTAAACGATTCGAAGAAAGATCCAAGCAATGAATTTTGGTTGCATTGCCAATCTCAGGTGGTAAGCTACCACTGGGGTTATTTCCCGCAATTAGTTGGGTTTCTAATTGTTGGCATTTTCCCCAGTTTTGTGAAATTTCACCATAAAAATTATTGTAGCTCAGGTCTATAAAATCAAGATTTGGATAAACACCAAAATCTTCAAATATATTGCCTGTCAATTGGTTTCCTTCAAGATGGACCCTATATAAGCTCGTGCAAGTTTTCAGGCTTTTGGGAATTGGACCAGACAAATAGTTGGTGTCTACTGAAAAGTATGCAAGTTTTCCACTTTCGCAAATATTTTGGGGTAAATAACCAGAAAATTGGTTTGTATCCAACACCAATACGGTCAAATTGTTGAGGCACCCTAACTATTTCGGGATGGAGCCGGAAAATTGATTAAAATGTATGCTTAAGGCCTCCAAGTTCCTTAAGTCACTAAGTGAAGCGGGAATTGAGCCGTTGAGTTGATTCTCAGACAAAGCTAGCTCCACTAGAGATTTAAAGTTCCCTATCTCTTGAGGAATAGGGCCAGAAAGATTATTATCTCAGAGAAAGAGAAGGGTAAGGTTTGTTAGATTAGCTAGTGATTTTGGGATTGAGCCATTGAGTTGATTCTTGGATAAATCTAGCCGCACAAGAGATTTAAGGTTCCCTATCTCTTGAGGAATAGTGTCAGAAAGATTATTATCCCAGAGATAGAGATGGGTAAGGTTTGTTAGATGAGCTAGTGATTTGGGGATTGAACCATTGAGTAGATTCCTAGACAAACTTAGCGCCACCAGAGATTTAAGGTTCCCTATCTCTTGAGGAATTGGGCTAGAAATATTATTACCAAGGAGAAGGGTAATTAAGGTTTGTTAGATGAGCCAGTGATTTCGGGATTGAATCGTTGAGTTGATTCTTGGACAAATGTGGCTCCACAAGAGATTTATGGTTCCCTATCTCTTGAGGAATAGGGCCAGAAAGATTATTAAGGCCAAGATTGAGAATGTTAAGGCTTGTAAGATCACCTATCTCTTTAGGAATTGTACCAGAAAGTTTGTTTCCGTAAAGACTGAGAATAGAAAGATTATTTAGAAGGCCAATTTGTGGCGGGATTCTCCCAGAAAAGTGATTGATAGAGAGATTAAGCTGGGTGAGTTTGGAGAGGGAACTGATTTGTGGTGGGATGGTACGGGAGAGATTATTGAAGCTGATATCAAGGTATTGAAGATTAGGGAAATGCAAGAATGGAAATTGATGTAGCGTACCTTGTAAACCAGAATTGGTAAGGTTGATCCCATTGACACTTCCAGCAGCATTGCATGAAATACCAGTCCAGAGGCATGGGGTGGCATTATAGTTAGTGGGAAGGTGAGTCCATGGGGTGAGGTTTTGATTTCAAAAGCTAGCTTTCCATTTGAGATGACCTACTTTTGTGCTTATGAATAATGAATAAATTGATGAAATGAAAAGTTTTATTGTCTGCTTGTTTGACAGATAAGTTTTATCGATCATAAGTAATATTAGTTTCTTGTGATGCCCTACTTTGATACATTTATCAATTGTAAAACAAACTTTAATTATTTATTAAGAATGAGAAATGATATTTCAACCACATCCCTATTACTTGACTAATTTCTTGATACATTTATCAATTGTAAAACACACTTTAATTTATTAAGAATAGACAACAAAATTAAGGAATGTTTTTTCCCTTTATTTATTTATAGATCCATGAATTAGCTACATTAATTTAACTTCCTACATTAATTAATCATCATTAACATAACTAATCAAATTAATAATTGATGCATGTTCTTGACTCGATGTCTTTTTGTCTCTCAATATTTTTCGTTAACTTGGCTATTAGTTTGGGGATAAATGGTACAATCAACTAGATGGTGGTGGGTTTGTGTTCAGACTGAATTCGAGTTCCCTAATAACATCACATTCCAAATGCAAAATTAATGCGTTAGAATAGATGATTATACAGTCAAAATTAATGCCCAGAAAACAATAACATTCAAGAGCGCGCGCTAAAAGGATAATTTAATAAAGAAATACCCATGTAAAATTTTAATGCTCAGCAAATTTGTATTTATTTTTTCAATTAAAAGATTACTGTTTTGTAGAAAGGCTTCAAATGTATGCCAATAATTAAATCAAATGCTCTCAACTATAATAGCAGATATCTAAAATTGAAATTAAGAAATCAAATGCTATAGTATAATGTGATATGCAAATGTCTCGCCTACGTATATATGTGCCAATTTACCTCTCACAGGCACTCCGCACATGAAGTTAGTATATATAATGTTATACTACTTCTAGCTTGTAACCCCTTTATTTATTTATAGAGCCATGAATTGGCTATAATAATTAACTTCCTACATTAATTAATCATTATTAACATAAGTAATCTCATGGGATCAGCTCGGGATTCATATAGTCTTTGGAGTTTTGCATGGACTTGATATTAGTCCAAGTCTTTGCTCCTATCATTAATTAATACCTTTATCAATAATGACTTCTTCGCTTTCTCAGCAGCAATCAAATTGATGAAATGAATGAAGTTGATTCACGGAAAAGTTAGTTGTGATGCCCAACTTGACTAATGCTCGACACTTTTTCAAGTTAATTTGTTGGTGCATTGAGTATTAGTTGCCTAGAAATATTGAACGGGTGCGTTGGGTGGCTTATAGTTAGGGACCGATTAAAAGTGTTTTACTTATAATTTGAGTGGCCTTAGAAATGAGTGTGTTCGTTGGATTATAAGGATTTTTTTTGTACTCGTAGTTTGAGTAGTGGCCCTGAAATGAACGTGTACGTTGGGATAAAGAGATTGATTGAGAGCATTGTACTGATTGAGGGATCTCCCTCTCTATATTTTCGTTAACTTGGCCGTTAGTTTGAGGGGCAAATGGTACAATCAACCAGTTGGTGGAGGGTTTGTGTCCAGACTAAATTCGACTTCACATTCCAAATCCAATTTCAACTAGATTTCCTATTCAAAACCATTAACGGTGTTTTATTTTATTTTTTTTATACAAGGATATTGGGGAAGGGGGATTACATTATATAAACATTGAGTATCGATCTCACTCGACGAGAGTCGAACCCGAGACCTCCCACATAACAAATGGAGAGGAATCTTATTAGGTCATAGTACTAAGTTGCTAGATTATGTAATTAATTCCCAGAAAACAATAACATTCAATTTAATAAAGAAATAATACCCATGTAAATTTTTAATGCTCAGTAGCTAGGAATTTGTATTTATTTTTTCAATTACAAGACTACTATTGTAGAAAGGCTACAAGTATATGCCAATAATTAAATCAAATGCTCTCAACTACAATAGCATATATCTAAACTTGAAATGAAGTGATCAATAATTGGTTGGTGATGGCTGTGATGTTTCAGGGAGAATATATCTACAGAAGAGATTAATTCTCAGCTTTTTTTTTTTTTTAATATTTCTTTTTTATTTTATATCTTTATTTAAAGGATAATATTTGTCTTTCGATATATGGAATAATTTTATACATATATGATAATAGGAGCCGTTCAATTCATAAACAATCATTTCAAGAAATGATAGATAATTTGATTCCATGGATATATGAGAGGAAAGTTAAGTAGAAATGAAGTATGTCATGGGATCAGCTAGGGACTCACAAGTCACAAGTCTATGGAGTTTTGCATGGACTTCATTAGTCCAAGTCTTTGCTCCTATCAATAAGTTAAAATTGAAAAGTTGGCAATTTCCTAGTTGAAAATGAAATGAAATTGATAGGAGTGTGAGTTTTTTGTTGGATATTCATGTGAATCATTGATTTTTCTTCTACACATGAATTTATTTGTACAATTTGAGTAGTGGCCTAGAAATATTGAACATGTGCGTTGAATTATAGGGACTGATTAAAAGCGTTCTACTCATAGTTTGAGTGGCCTTAGAAATGAGCGTATTCGTTGGATTATACAGATATTTTGTTGTACTCATAGTTTGAGTAGCGGCCTTGAAATGAACGTGTGCGTTGGATTATAGGGGTCGATTGAGAGCATTGTACTCATTGTTTGAGTGGCCTTGAAATTAGCGTGTGAGTTGGATTATAGGGATCGATTGAGAGTGTGTTACTCATAGTTTGATGGCCTTGAAATGAACGAGTATCTATTGGATTATAGAGATCTTTTGTTGTACTAATAGTTTGAGTGGTGGCCTTGAAATGAACGTGTGTGTTGGGTTATAGGGATCGATTGAGAGTGTTGTACACTCATAGTTTGATGGCCTTGAAATGAGCGTGTGCGTTAGATTATAAAGATCTTTTGTTTCTTCATATTCTCATACAGCCTCTCACAATGGCTAATTTAATGTGGGACCTTAATTCCTTCGCATTCTCTAATGACGTCTCATGTTGTAATATCATTAAGGTAGTTTTGACCCCCAAACGGCAATGGGGAGTGTAGCCCAACTCCTTACAACCTCTTGGAAGGTTCCAATGTTGGACTTTTGTTTATTCACATTCTCGCATAAAAAACTTTTATTCATTTGCAAGTAGGGATTGTGGACAAAATGTTTGAGTTTGTAAATAAGGCTAATACCTCAAATGGTCTCTAATCTATACCTCAAGTGTCATCTTGATCTCTGAATGAATTTATGCATTTGTAGTCCTCGAACTCTACCAAATTAGTCATTCTATTTCAATTTTGACCATTTTACCCTTTATTTGAGGAATATAGGGATCCTTTTGGCACATTTGGTAAAATTTAAGAACCACAAAATATAATAACTGAATTCAGGGGCCATTATATTATTTTTGTGGCATCAAGTGGATAATGTTTATAAAAAAAATATGTGGATAATGTTTACATTTGTGAAGCATACTTTACATTAGTATAGCTTGTTTTATACTCGTTCAAATTAAGCGATGGGTATAGATATATGCGATGGGTATAGATATATGAAATGGGGATCGGTTGAGAGTTTAGTACTCATAGTTTGAGTGGCCTTGAAATGAGTGTGTCCGTTGAATTATAGAGTTATTTTGTTTCTTCATATTCTCATATGGCCTCTTATGGTGGCTAATTTAATGTGGGACCGTAATTCCTTCACATTCTCAAACACCCTTTCCCACTCTAATATCATGAAAGATGTTGAGGTTTCGCTTTCATCCCACAATGTCAAATGGGAGGGTAGCTCAACTCCTTCAAAAAAAAAAACACACCCACACGGCCACACAAACGGAGACTCCTCTTTTCCTCCTAATCACCGACCATCTTCCTCCTCTTCCACCAACCCAGTACCACCCAGGGATATTCATCGACGACTCTTGAGGCTCTCTCTCTCCCTTCCTTTCTCCTAATTATGGTGGTGGGTAGTGTTCAGATTTCAGACTGAATTCGACTTCCCCGATAACATCACATTCCAAATCCAAATTCAACTAGATTTCCTCCTACTGAAAATCAACAACCGTGTTAGAAGTGATTATCACAGTCTGTGGAATCATAATTTGTTCAAAAATTGTAGAGCTGCCATGTGGCTCATAATTTACATAATGACTATTCTACCCCTGGTAGAGTCATTATCAGCATATAATTACCGCACATTAATTAAATATAGTTACCAGCTTAATATATTAATTGATACGAGTTATATTGCAATAATAAATGACATCTCCATGGGAGTCATTATTGAACTAGGAATCAATTAATAAATAAACTTCCATTCTTAAAAGGATTTGTTTATTAATTAGAATTCTTTTCCTACCAATAATAAATAACTTCCCAGCTAATTATTTATTACTAAAAGCCAACATTAAGTATTTCCTAACTAGGATTACTTATTCCTTGCAAACTCTTTCAAACAATCAGAGTTCTGAAGACCTCCCGATCTCCACTATAAATAGAGGGCATCCCCTCACTTCTCAGAGACACCTAAATTATTCTCATAATTTTCTCTTCATTTTGATCTCTTCGATTAAATTAGTTTAGGCATTGGAGTGTTCTTGGTTGAACCCGCCCCTCCCCCCCAACTCGAGATTCAACCTTAACCTCAATTGTCTCTTTTTCTATGTGTAGGGATTGAACGGTCAATTTCAATCCGGACGATTTCTGCATCAACCGTGTTAGAACTTAGAAGAGACGATCACAGTCAAAACTAATGCCTAAAAAATAATAACAAGAAAGAGAGGTAAAAGGATAATTTAATAAAGAAATACCCATGTAAAATTTTAATGCTCAGTAGCTGGGAATTTGTATTTGTTTTTTCAATTCCTAAACAATATATCATAATCGAAACTATTTAATTCCTAAACAATATATCATTTCAAGAAATGATCAATAATTTGATTCCAAGGACACATGTTAAGAAAAAGTTCTATAGGGATGAAGTATCTCATACGATCAGCTACGGACACACAAGTCCCAAGTCTTTGGAGTTTTGCTTGGTCCAAGTCTTTGCTCCTATCATTAAGTTAAAATTGAACACTTGGCAATTTCATGGTCGAAAATGGAAATGAAAGTGATAGAAATGAGTATTTTATTGGATTCACGTGATTCATTGGTTTTTCTTCTACACATGGATTTGTATTCGTAGTTTGAGTAGTAGCTTAGAAATATTTAATGCGTGCCTTGGGTTATAGGGATCGATTAAGAGTGCTCCACTCATAATTTGAGTGGCCTTAATTAGAAATGAGCTTGTTTGTTGGATTACACGGATATTTTGTTGTACTCATAGTTTGTGTTGGTTATAGGGATCGATTGAGAGCATTGCAATCATTGTTTGAGTGGCCTTGAAATGATCGTGTAAGTTGGATTATGGGGATCGATTGAGACTGTTGTAATCATAGTTTGATGACCTTGAAATGATTGGGTGTCCATTGGATTATAGAGATATTTTGTTGTACTCATAGTTTGAGTAGTGACCTTGAAATGAACATGTGTGTTGGTTCTAAGGATCAATTGAGACTGTTGTACTCATAGTTTGATGGCCTTGAAATTAGTATGTCCGTTGGATTATAGAGATCTTTTTTTTCTTTATATTCTTATACGTCCTCTCACGGTGACTAACTTAATGTGGGACATTAATTCCTTCACATTCCCAAACGTCCTCTCCTGCTATAATTCCTGAAGGATGTTTTCACCCCATAACGGCATTGGGGAGAGTAACCTAACTCCTTATAAACCCTTGCAAAGTTCCAATGTGAAACTTTTGTCCCTTCTTATTCTCGCATAAAAAACTTGTATTCATTTGCAAGTGGGAATGGTGGACAAAATGTTTGAATTTTCCAGTTACTGATACATTTGGGATACTTAATTGATTTACTGGTTTCGTAGCTAGTAAGCACTTGTGGAATTTGAATCATCAATACGATAATAGTATCAGTTGAAAAACCAAGTAGAATTAGCTTCTACTGCATCTCTGATAAGACCCCTCCCAAATTTCCATTCGAAACTCGTGAGAAGCCCTGCTCTCACCGTCTGACAATCTCTAACCTCTCAATTTAATGCCTGAAATACCCTTACTGTCCTATAAACACTTTACGAGAATTCTACCGAAAATTCGGCAGAATCTCCTCTATACTTTGCTTGAACCGTCTTCCACTTGTCAAACGAAGGATGTAAAACAAAAACAAATTCGACAGTGTCACAACCAGACCTGTGTATCCACAACTGTAACCTCGTCTCTCATGACAGGATTATATAACTGAAACATCGCACTCGAGCGAACAAATTACAACTCGTCAATCCAGGTCACTGCCTACACCAACCCATTGACCACTGAATCGAGCATTCGCTCATAGGTGCTTCGATTACCGATCAAAGCCCGTGAAAGTCATCATTAACTCATATCAGCCGGCTTATCCCTCGGCTATCGTATCCCACCTCATTATCAAACCTTACATGCAACAAGATCCGCATATAAGTAAATACAACTTATCAAAATCCAATTGATTCACCTTGGGGAAATCCACACTATCTTTACATGTGCTCGCCATATCAGTAATCCGATCGAAGCCATCATCCCGATCCCTTACCTCGATATCCCGACCGTAGCCGTCAACCCGAGCTGTAGCTCGCACCTTATCAAGTCTATGGTGGAATCCTCCATAATATAGCTCATACCATACCGTGTATGGGGAAATCCTCCCTACCATACCTCACATCTCCCCGGGCGTATGTGGGAATCCTCCCTGACATACCCCAGCGAGCGTATGAGGGAATCCCACATGACATACCTCGCATCTCCCCAGGCATATAAGGGAATCCTCCCTGACATACCCCACCGAGCATATGAGGGAATCCTCCCAGACATACCTCGCATCTCCTCGGGCGTATGAGGGAATCCTCTCTGACATACCCCACCGAGCATATGAGGGAATCCTCCCTGACATACCCCAGCGAGCGTATGAGGGAATCCCACATGACATACCTCGCATCTCCCCAGGCGTATAAGGGAATCCTCCCTGACATACCCCACCGAGCATATGAGGGAATCCTCCCAGACATACCTCGCATCTCCTCGGGCGTATGAGGGAATCCTCTCTGACATACCCCACCGAGCATATGAGGGAATCCTCCCTGACATACCCCACCGAGCATATGAGGGAATCCTCCCAGACATACCTCGCATCTCCTCGGGCGTATGAGGGAATCCTCTCTGACATACCCCACCGAGCATATGAGGGAATCCTCCCTGACATACCTCGCATTTCCCCAGGCGTATGAGGGAATCCTCTCTAACATACCCCACTGAGCGTATGAAGGAATCCTCCATGACATACCTCGCACCTCCCCGAGCATATGAGGGAATCCTCCCTGACATACCTCACAAATTACTGACAAAGTCCCACCAACCCTCCCACCCGGCCAAGCCCAACCCACCATCCTAGGTCGAACCCCAAAACCATCAAATACCTAGGCCTAAGCCCAAATACATAACCTTGGCCTAAGCCTAAAATCGATAAGATCACCTTTCCGGGCCTAAGCCCAAATCCATTTTCAAATAGTTTCCCAAAATCATTATCGAAATCCATAATTAATACTGAACCCAAAATTAGTGGATAATCAAGGAAAATTACTATCCATTGTTCACGGAGCTTAGAACGAAAATAAACACTTCTAATAATTTTCTTTAATTCTCGGGACTCTTAAGAATATTAAATAATCCTTGCACTTAATTATCAAAATTCGTAATTAAATATAACATACTGAAACATAATAATATGCACGCATTTCCATTTAGGAAGTAAGGTCCCCTCACCTCGAGGCCCAAACGAGTCTAATTTCTGGCTATTCGGTCCCTCATGACCTTCGTAGCCACCACGTCTGTCAAAACGATACGTGGCATTATTAAATGGCTTTTATAAACCTAAAATCCAACCCCCTAAACCCTGGGAGGTATACACATGTCCAAACTAGAAACGCAGCGACTTCGGACACCCAAAATAACCACTAAACGAACTCTAATTGACCTGAAACCTGCGCCAACAGGTTCGGAACATCAAATACATGAAAACCCGTGTTTGCTGGAACCCGGTGAGGAGCTCCACGCACTACCACGCCCCGGTGGATGGCCGGGACTCCCTCCCCCACGCACATGTAGGTGAGAGTACATGATGTACTCGCCTTCAACCTCAAAATTCGGTTACTATTCACTATGCAGAAAACTCCATAACCACCCTAAATTTCAAAGCTTCATAACTTTTTACTTTCTCAACGAAATTTGATGTTCTAATAATGGAAACCTATCTACTCGAGCCAAGGAATTCAAATATGAAGTCCAAATCGAGATTCATTACCTATGGTGGCTGGAAATTGGCCGGGAAGGTGGCAGTTACTGTTCACCTTCGTATCTCCTTCTCCGAACACTGTCAAACTCGATGGTGGATATGGTTGAGCTCAGAATGAAGAGAGGAAGATGATGATGTGAATGGTTTTTGGTGGTTTGCCCTAAATCAAAAATCACTAATTTGAGGGTTTGTGTGTTAGATGGTTTGGATGAGAGAGAGAAATAGAGAGCACGGGGAGAGAGAGGATTAATGAAGAAAAATCTGGAGTGCTTAAAAATATCTGCGAAGTAAAAAAATTTACCTAATTGCCCTTGAACCTTCCAGACCCGCAACTCTCTCACCAGGTCCTCGTTTTCCACGTGCCGCCTGTCTACGAACTCGTGAGTTGGAGACCTACGCAACGGTCTAAGTAAAACTTCCAAAGGTGCTCCTGACAAAAAGTGACTTCCAAACCCCTCCTAAACCTGAGGGTAAAATTGTCATTTTCCAAATAACTTTTACAAATTTACTTTAAATTTAAGTCCGGGTCGTTACAACTCACCCCCATAAAGAAATTTCGTCCTCGAAATTCACTTTACACAGGTCAAGAATCAACTTCCTGCAACCTCTCTAGTCCCCTCGTGTCTCCACCGACATGAACCAAACTTCTTTACCCAAGTCCAATTACTTCAAGATGGCCCTCTGGTTGATCGTCAATTCCTATTTTCAAAGCTCTGATACCAAATTAACAGGACCCCTCCCAAATTTCCATTCGAAACTCGTGAGAAGCCCTACTCCCGTCTGACAACCTCTGAACTCTCAATTTAATGCCTGAAATACCCTTACTTTCCTATAAACACTTTACGAGAATTCTACCGAAAATCAGGCAGAATCTCCTCTGTACTTTAGTTGAACCGTCTTCCACATGTCAGACGAAGGATGTAAAAAAAAAAACAAATCTGACAGTGTCACACCCAGCCCCGTGTATCCAAAACTGTAACCTCGTCTCTCAAGACGGTATTATATAACTGAAACATCGCACTCGTGCGAACCAATCACAACTCGTCAATCCGGGTCACCGCCCACACCGACCCACTGACCACGGTAACGAGCATTCGCTCACAGGTGCTTCGATCACTTATCAAAGCCTGTGAAAGTCATCGTCAACTCATATCAGCCGGCTTAACCCTTGGCTATCGTATCCCATCTCATTATCAAACCTTACATGTAACCAGATTCGCATATAAGTAAATACAACTTATCAGAATCCAATTGATTCACCTCGGGGAAATCCACACTATCTTTACCTATGCTTGCCATATCAATAATCCGGTCGAAGCCACCATCCCGAGCCCTTACCTCGATATCCCGGCCGTAGCCGTCATCCCAAGCCATAGCTCGCACCTTATCGAGCCTATGATGGAATCCTCCATAGTATTGCTCATACCATACCGTTTACAGGGAATTCCTCCCTACCATACCTCACATCTCCCAGGGCGTATAAAGGAATCCTCCCCGACATACCCCACCGAGCGTATGAGGGAATCCCCCCTGATATACCACGCATCTCCCCCGGTGTATGAGGAAATCCATAGAAATGAGTTTGTTCGTTGGGTTATAGGGATATTTTTTTGTACTCATAGTTTGAATAATGGCCCTGAAATGAACGTGTACGTTGGGATGTAGGAATTGATTGAGAGCATTGTACTCATTGAGGGACCAAACTAGTCCCTCTCTACATTTTCGTTAACTTGGCCATTAGTTTGAGGGGTAAATGGTACAATCAACTAGATGGTGGTGGGTTTGTGTTCAGACTAAATTCGACTTCACATTCCAAATCCAATTTCAACTAGATTTCCTATTCAAAACCAACAACCGTGTAGATTATGTAATTAATCCCCAGAAAACATAATATTCAAGAGAAGAGCGCTAAAAGGATAATTTAATAAAGGAATAATACCCATGTAAATTTTTAACGCTCAATATCTGGGAATTTGTATTTATTTTTTCAATTACAAGACTACTATTGTAGAAAGGCTACAAATATATGCCAATAATTAAATCGAATGCTCTCAACTACAATAGCATATATCTAAAATTGAAATGAAGAAATCGATCATATATCTACGGAAGAGAGAGTAATTCTCAGCTTGTTTTTTTTTAAATATTTGTTTTTACTTTATATCTTTATTTAATGTATTTAAAGGATAATACTTGCATTTCGATATATGGAATAATTTTATCAATATATATATGATAATATGAACATTTCAATTCTTAAACAAATCATTTCAAAAAATGGTAGATAATTTGATTCTTTGGGCATATGTGAAGAAAGTTGAGAAATGAAGTATGTCATAGGATCAGGTAGGGACTCACAAGTTAGTCCAAGTCTCTGCTCCAATCATTAAGTTAAAATTGAACAGTTGGCAATTCCATGGTCGAAAATGAATTGAAATTGATACAAGTGTGAGTGTATTATTGGATTCATGTGATCCATTGATTTTCTTCTACACATAAATGGATTTGTACTCAAAGTTTGAGTAATGGCCTAGAAATATTGAATGCGTGTGTTGGGTTATAAGGATAAATTGTGAGTGTTATAATTATAATTTGATGGCCTTGAAATTAACGTGTCCATCAGATATTTTTTGTTTCTTCATATTCTCAACGGTTTCTCACGTTGGCTAACTTAATGTGGGACCTTAATTCCTTCATATTCTCAAATGTCCTCTCCCGTTATAATTCATGAAGAAGGTTTTCACCACAGACTTGAAATGGGGAGAGTAGTCCAACTCCTTATAAACCCTTGCAAGGTTCTAATGTGGGACTTTTGTTCTTTCACATTCTCGCATAAACTACTTGTATTCATATGCAAGTAGGGATTGCGGACAACATGTTTGAATTTTCCAGTTATTCATACATTTGGGGCAATTAATTAATTTACTGGTTCCATAGCAAATTAAGGACTTGTGGAATTTGAATCATCAACAGCTTCTATTGCATCTCCATCCTGATTACCGTGCCAACTAAAGTAAGCATACTTTAATTCTTATTGCTAATTAAAAAAGAGGGATTAAGCAGACTTTACTTTATTAAGATTAGACAACGAAATTAAGGAATCTTTGCCACTCCTTGTCGATCATCAATATTGCTTAAAACTTGTGTGAGATTTGCCAAGAAATTAATGGTAGATAATTTGTTTTCATGGACGTATGCTAAGAAAGTTTTGTAGGGATGAATTATCTCATGGGATCAGCTAGGGACTCACAAGTCACAAGTCTATGGAGTTTTGCATGGACTTCATTAGTCCAAGTCTTTGCTCCTATCAATAAGTTGAAATTGAAAAGTTGGCAATTTTCTGGTGGAAAATGAAATGAAATTGATAGATTCATGTGAATCATTGATTTTTCTTCTACACATGGATTTGTACAGTTTGAGTAGTGGCCTAGAAATATTGAACGTGTGCGTTGAGTTATAGGGATTGATTAACAGTGTTCTGCTCATAGTTTGAGTGACCTTAGAAATGAGCGTATTCGTTGGATTATAGGGATATTTTGTTGTACTCATAGTTTGAGTAGTGGCCTTGAAATGAACGTGTGCGTTGGGTTATAGGGGTTGATTGAGAGCATTGTACTCATTGTTTGAGTGGCCTTGAAATGAGCGGTGAGTTGGATTATAGGGATCGATTGAGAGTGTTGTACTCATAGTTTGATGACCTTGAAATGAACGAGTATCTATTGGATTATAGAGATCTTTTGTTGTAATAATAGTTTGAGTGGTGGCCTTGAAAGGAACATGTGTGTTGGGTTATAGGGATCGATTGAGAGTGTTGTACACTCATAGTTTGATGGCCTTGAAATGAGCGTGTCCGTTAGATTATAAAGATCTTTTGTTTCTTCATATTCTCATACGGCCTCCCACAATGGCTAACTTAATGTGGGACCTTAATTCCTTCGCATTCTCTAATGCCCTCTCCGATTGTAATATCATTAAGGTAGTTTTGACCCTAAAACGGAAATGGGGAGTGTAGCCCAACTCTTTATAACCCCTTCCAAGATTCCAATGTGGGACTTTTGTTCCTTCACATTCTCGCATAAAATACTTTTATTCATTTGCAAGTAGGGATTGTGGAAAAAATGTTTGAGTTTGTAAATAAAGTTGATACCTCAAATGGTCTCAAATCTATACCTCAAGTGTCATCTTGATCTCTTAATGAATTTATACATTTGTAGTCTTCAAACTCTACCAAATTGGCCAAATTAGTCATTCTATGTCAATTTTGACTATTTTACCCTTTATTTGAAGAATATAGGGATCATTTTGGCACATTTGGTAGAGTTTAAGAACCACAAAATATAATAACTGAATTCCGGGACCATTATATTATTTTAGTCGCATCAAGTGGATAATGTTTATAAAAAAAAAGTGGATAATTTTTAAATTTGTGAAACATACTTTACATTTGTATAGCTTGTTTTATACTCGTTCAAATTAAGCGATGGGTATAGATATATGCAATGGGTATAGATATATGAAATGGGGATCGATTGAGAGTTTAGTACTCATAGTTTGAGTGGCCTTGAAATGAGTGTGTCCGTTGGATTATAGAGATCTTTTGTTTCTTCATATTCTCATATGGCCTCTCACGGTGGCTAATTTAATATGGGACCGTAATTCCTTCACATTCTCAAACACTCTTTCCCACTCTAATATCATGAAAGAAGTTGAGGTTTCACTTTCATCCAACAATGTCAAATGGGAGGGTAGCTCAACTCCTTAAAAAAACACACCCACACGACCACACAAACGGAGACTCCTCTTTTCCTCCTAATCACCTATCATCTTCCTCCTCTACCACCAACCCAGTACCACCCAAGGATCTTCATCGACGGCTCTTGAGGCTCTCTCTCCCTTCCTTTCTCCTAATTATGGTGGTGGGTTTGTGTTCAAACTTAATACTGAATTTGACTTCCCCAATAACATCACATTCCAAATCGAATTTCAACTAGATTTCCTCCTACTCAAAATCAACAACCGTGTTAGAATAGATGATCACAATCTGTGGAACCATAATTTGTCCCAAAATTATGGAGTTGCCATGTGGTCCATAATTTACATAATGACTACTCTGCTCCTGGTAGAGTCATTACCAACATATAGTTACCGCACATTAATTAAATATATTTACCAGCTAAATGTATTAATTGATAGGAGTTATATTGCAATAATAAAATACATCTCCATGAGAGTTATTATTCATCTAGAAATCAATTAATAAATAAACTTTATTTCTTAAAAGGATTTGTTTATTAATTAGAACTCTTTTCCTACCAATAATAAATAACTTCTCAGCCAATTATCTATTATTAACCTCCCGGTCACCACTATAAATATAGGGTCTCCCCTCACTTCTCAGGGATACCTAAATTATTCTCATAATTTGCTCATCAGTTTTCTCTCTACAATTAAATTGGCTTAGGCATAAGAGTATTCGTGGTTGAACACACCCCCCAGCTCAGGATTCAACCCTAACCTCAATTGTCTTTTTTTCTGTGTGTAGGGATTGAACGGTCAATTTCAATTCGGACAATTTCTGCATCAACAACTGGTGGTTTCATTGAGACCCGAGGTGAGAAATTCTCAAAGCGTGCTCTTCGATCCAAAAAGTCCTTCATACCGTGACACAAAGCGTTAATGCCTTTACCCAAGACGTCCAAGATTACATGGCTAAGAAGGATAAAGGGCGTAACTTAGACAATCAAATGGGGCAGTCTGTTTTCCAAATGAGTCAAAGCGAAGACATGGCACCTTCCTCACCAAGTGAAGTCGTGGATGATGATCAGGATGAGGATGTCATCAAGCCATCACTTCAACAAGGGCCTGCCATAGAGGTTGTGGCTCCCATCCAACGCCATGACATAACCTAGCCTCCCAAATCTGCTCAGATTGGGCAATGGGACAACCATACTTCTAACCCTCAATTATACTCTTTCCTTCCTAATGTTTCTAATGTTGATTTAATGCCTAACCATATTTCTTAACTTTGACTCATAGTGGGAACTCGAAATGGAAGAAGAATGGGAGGAAGAGAATGGGACGGGGGGAAGGTGAAAAAGACACCTTGGCAGATTTGGAAGATGATGCTTTGATGCCCCAAGTACTGGGAAAGTCGTGCTTCAAGGACCCAATTGAAGGGGAACTCCCTGAACCTTCTCAAATGGCTGCAATTGAGAACAAATCAGCTTTGGAGGGGACTATAGGCCTAAATTCTGAGTTTTTGCCCCAGGCCGTGCCTACACCCAGGTTTCTGTCCAGCATTGTGTCCGAGGCTCTACCCCAAGCTGTATCTCAAGTCCCACAACATGTCGTGCCCCACTTGCTGCCCCAACCCGTGGCTTAGCCAAAGGCCAAGGACAAGGGCACAGTTTTGGAACCCAATGAGCCTTCCAAACTAAATTCTGAAGCACTTCAATTTAAATCTAATGATGTGAGCTTGGATTTGAATTCAGATTTAGTGCCTAATGATGTTGTGCCTCTCCCTCGCAGGTTCCACCATAAAAACAAAAGGAGGGTAATGGAGGCCCTCAACTTGGTACCCCTCTTCAAGTTCAAAAGTAAAAGGCGATGGAAAGGACCAAGGAAAAGTGTACTGAAGTATAGGATGTACAGGGCACAACCTAAGCCCTTTCACCACAAGAATTTTCGAAGGAAGATGTTTGAGAATGGGCAAAAAATGCTCTTATTAAACTCACTTCTCAATCTCTTTCCAGATAGATTACGTTCTCATATGTGGATTCTGTTTTGTGTTTCTAAATTTTTCCACATGATGCAGCGAAAATTCTGTAGCGAGAGTCTCACAATACGATCCATGTTGACGGTGCCATGCTTGCCACGCCTCCACCTAGTTCTTAGATGTCAGCCATGTCTTGCCCAGATGTTAAATAAAGCGCTCCTAGGAGGCAACCTAGCTTTGGTTTGTGTTCTCCCTTTCCTTCTCTTGTTTCTGCCTTAATGCACTTTCTAAACCTCAAATTGTTCTAGTGTTCTCATTGCATATTTCTTATCACATTGAGGACAATGTTCAGTTTAGGTTTGGGGGTGTTGGATTGAAATTTCGCATATAGAAACAAGTAGGTTTGGGGGTGATACACGGCCAGAAGTTTGACTTTTTAGTTTTAGTCTTTAAGTTGTTAACTAGTTAGTTTAAGTTTTGCTAGTGATGAGTGTTTTAGCCTGTTAACAAGAGTGTATATATGCTAAGTTAACCTTCTTTGTTTTATTAAGAGTCATGCCATAATCAGTTAGTTCATAACTTGCACTTCACAAAGCCATGTTTTAAGTGATCAAGTGAACAAAACTGTTGAATTTGAGTGAACTTCAGAAAATTAGTGGAGACTAACTTGTGAGAATTTGAGCCTTAATGCCATTCTTTTTTAGTAATTCACATGAAAATATTTTATGGCTTCTACTCTTAAACACTCTTCAAATTGGTTCTAAAATGTTGATCTCATCACATTATATTTGCATTGAATTTTAAAGAACTAAACCTATATAGATGCTCATGATTTGATGTGTGGTTTGCCAAAAGAAGTGATGTAGGCTATGTGTGCTTCAAAGGCCTTGTCCTACCCTTTGTGTGCTCCCTAAGCCAATTTTGAAGTCAGACACTCAGCCTGATCTTTCAACACCCAAAGTATAACCTATCCAAACACTCAACCATACAATTAGGCCATGCCCTATAACCTAGGATTATGTCAAGGTTGTATCAAATGAGAATTCATGGTGAGCATGAGTTTGGGACTAGCGAAAGATAGGTTAAGGGGTATTTTTTCAATCATTATTTCATACATCTTTTTTATGTCAATTAATACCCATCTACTTGTCTTTTGAGTGATTTCATGTCTGTTGTACAAATAGCAACATAAAAATTACACAACTAAATGCACGTTTTAACTCACAAGTGCACAAGATAAGAAAAATAGTATAGAAAGCAAATACGAGATCATTCCCACGAGGACTGGATTAATATGTGTTTAAAATTGATTTTAAGATGATTTTGAAAACTGAAAATTTAGAAACAAAATATTAAAAACTGCATTTGATTAAAAATAGAATTGGATCGAGGTTAAAACAATGAGAAAAACAGTTAGGGATTCGATGTTCACCGCTAATCTTCTTCCTTAAACAAACGACATGCACAATGCTACAAAACATATTTTAGATGCTCATGTTTGTCAACCTAAAGGCATGATGTCTACTCTTTAAATTATTGATTTCCCTAAGCAACAAGTTAGGCATGGGTATCTACGCTAACTCTTTTCATTCTTAAAGTTTTTAGCATGGTATCTACTAAGTTGCACTTTAAGAACGCATAACACAATGGAAATCGACAAACACACTACTCCTAGAACATGGTATCTATTCTATTTATTCATGATGATTCATTTCAAGAACTTATAACTAGTACTTTTGTTACTCTCATAGGCACAAGATTCGGTCATCTAAATTTACCTATGTAAGAAACTCAATACACAGTATGCATATGATGATCAAGCATAACATAACGTATGTAAAGAGTAAAATATAATCTGAAATTAATCAATTAAGCATCACAAAAGTGGTTTGCAGCAAAGGCATATCGAAATCCTTAAAGAAACATGATTAGGGCTTCAATCGAGCCCTAACTAAAGTACTTAGTTAACCATAATTTAAATAGACATCAAGAACATAAAAAAAAAACAGAAAATAAAAAGAGGAAGAAGATAGCTCTTTGATGACGTGTTGGTCATCCAGAGTGATTGGATGACGCCTTGATGTTCCTCCTTGCTTCCTAAGCCTTTTAGACCTTGGAACCTTGAAGGATGGAGCATAATGGGATGGTGTGGCTAAGTACTTGTGTGAGAGCTTCCAACGTTTCTGCAGTTTTTCTCGGGAGAAAAAGAGTTGTTTCTTCAATAAGTATGAGATAGAGAGAGACGTTTTTCACTTTTTGTGTGGGAGCATGACTCTTTGCTGGCTGCCTTTTTGTCTTCACTCACGTTTTTTCCTTGTCCCATGTATGTGTCTGCCCCTTTGCTGCCCAGAATTGATGTGGGTGTTAATTTCCTTAATGAGGGAGAGAGACGTTACCGTTTGCATTCGCTGCTCAATCAATCCTCACATTGTGGCTGCTCCTCTCCCTTTATTATTTGTTTATCTTCCTTTTTCTGATTAAAACGTTTCCTCCCGTAACCTTAATAAACTAGGCCTCTAGTCGTCCAAGCCCGATAAGGATTAGAAAACTTGAAATAGAAGGAATGCTGAATTCCAGCTCAGCCTGACCTTGCTGTACTAAAACGGCCATAACTCATTCTAGAAAACTCCAATTCACAAACCGTAAAATTATCTAGAAACTATATTTCCGTATATTTCCAACGATATATGGTCCATCAGCTAGTTCTTCCCGAGCAGGTGCAGTTAATTTTGAGAAGTTGACACATCTGCTGAAGTCTGTTTCAAAGTTTCCTCCTTACATTTCCAAAACAGCACTCATTAACTCCTTTTGTAACTTTGCTTCCAAAAATCCTACAAAACACGAAAACTAGTTAAGTATTAAGAAAACATAGGAAACATGCTAAGAAAAGCATAAGAAAACAAGATAAAACGTCGCATAAATATGCTTCTATCAAATTCCCCCACACTTAAGCTTTTGCTAGTCCTCGAGCAAAACAGAAACAAAGAATGAAAGAAAAACCAAAGACTCAATAATTCAACTTAAACCTTCCAACATTTGTCTCAGAGATTTTCAATGAATCATGACATATTAAGATTCATCATAAGCATAAGAATTGGTCCACATGATCCGAGAGTCAATACACCTTCATAGAAATCATACACATACTCACAATTAAATCAATCAAAGCACAAGTATAAAGAGAGATATATGTTGTAAAGAATTAGCTCAAAATTCTCACCGAATAAGCTCTGATTTTACCTCATATTTTCTGGTTAAGTCACTCTTCCTACACTAGTTATATGTGAGAGGATTGATGTAAAATGGAAAAAGAATTGCTCACATATGATATAACAAGAAAGAAAGGCACTTTCAGAATTTTTCTTATGAACATGACTCATGAAAGGAATGCTACTACTTGAACGCAAGAACAAGTGACACCATATGCTCATACTTCATTCAAATCTCCACATATTGATATAAACACAACAAACAAGATCAGAAGGTCTTTATGAGGATTGTAATGAGGCCAAAGGGTAAGGGTTTAAAGAAAGAATGGATATGGATAACACAAAGTTCTTAAAGAAATAGTATAAGCATGCAATGATGTTAGAGACATAAGAACTTGTATCACTATCAAGGCTTAAAAATCATATAAGTACCGAGGAAGTACATACATTCAATGGCCGATTTGAACATTATTGACCATACTTCAACAATCAATACATGAACGGTCAGGGCATTAACAACTCAAACACAATGTCGATTTTTTTTTTCTTTTTTTTTTTTCTGGTGCACACTCTGAACCGTGTACAATTCTTATCTTTTTTTTTTTTTTTTTTTAACATTCCCCCAAGCTTGCTCTTTTAACCCTTGATTCACAATTAAGTCTCTACAAATTATGCTTCACTAATCTTTAAGAAAAAGGGTAAGGATGATTTAGGTTAGGTGAGAAAAATGAGGGTTATGAAACAAAAAGGCTTAAACAAAGGCTCATCAAGGGTTTACCTAGAGGAAAGTATATCATGGGTCAAAGGCCATTTTGGCAATGGTGATAATCTAGGTGCCTTCATCATCTCAAGTATGTCATGCAAATCAATTCAATGCCTCGAAAAGAAATTAGTACCAGTTCTAGCATTTAGTTCCAATGATGATAAGCAATTCAAGTAGCAACTAAGCAAAGAAAGATAAGATCATACAACAACTTAATTGACAAGAAAGTGATAGATTAAACAAATACAACTCTCTCAAACAAAGGATAAAGGCTCAAAAGCTCACAAAAGGGTTTTATTGAGCTTCATTCAATTAAGCATGTTATGGATACCACTTACTTGGGTGATTACATGTGATTTTGCATATGATAACCATGAATACTTGAGTATTACCCAAAGAATAATTTCAGACCTTGAATCATGCTTATAAGTCATCTTAAAGTCATGCAATTAAAAACCAAATCTCATCATTGTGTTGGAAAGAAACCTAAGACACAAAAAAAAAAATACAAAAACTACCCAATTTAACACTAGTAAAACCGACACAAACTAGGCAAAAAATAAAGCTGTCAATTTTTTTTTTATTTTTAATAATTGTTTTTTGTTGAACCAATGCAAAATCAACGGAAAACACAAGTGTTTCCCCCTCACACCTAAATCTAACATTGTCCTCAATGATTGACAGTTAAAGTAAAACAATGAAGCATTTAAGGAAGGAGAAACAAGCGACAACACACACAAAGAAAATAAAACAAAACAAAACAAACGAAGGCAAAGTTAACGATAAAGAAGGAAAGGGTGAGAGAAAGCAAATCTGATTGTCAGTGGTTGTAGAGTGCCAAAAATGTCATCATCCTTTTCACATGGGTTGCCTCCCAACTTCCCTTTGGGTTACCTCCCAAGTAGTGCTAAGTTTATAGTCTTCAGCCAGACTATTGAACTCACATGCAATGTACTGAACAGGTTGGAGAGTCACATCCTCCTCTCTAGGCTCAATGCTCATCTCAATATAGGGCTTTACTCTGTGCCCATTCACCATGAATGTCTGATTCTTCTCTTTGCTATGAACCTGTAAAGCTCCATGAGGGAAAACTTTTGTAACAACATAAGGACCGTACCACCTAGACTTGAGCTTACCAGGGAAAAGTCTCAATTTTGAATTGTAGATCAACACCTTCTGTCCCACATGAAACTCCTTCCTAACTAGCTGCTTATCATGATACACCTTGGTCCGTTCCTTATACAACTTAGCATTCTCATATGCATCATACCTCAACTCTTCAAGCTCATTCAGCTGTAACTTCCTCTTGTCACATTCTTGTTGCATATCATAGTTGAATTTCTTAATAGCCCAATATGCTCTATGCTCCAACTCCATTGGTAGGTGACATGCCTTCCCAAAGACTAGACGATATGGGGACATGCCAATGGGGCTTTTGTACGCAGTCTGATATGCCCACGATGCATCATTCAAGCGTAGAGACCAATCCTTCCTTCTAGTATTCACTATTTTCTCTAGGATGCTTTTGATCTCTCTATTGCTTATCTCCACTTGACCACTGGTTTGAGGATGATATGGAGTGCCAACCTTATGTGTGATCCCATATTTCTTCATTAAGGAAGCAAAAGCCTAGTTGTTAAAGTGGCTACCTCCATCACTAATTATTGCCCTTGGTGTCCCAAACCTAGTAAAGATGTTATCTTGCAAGAACTTCACAACAACTTTGTCATCATTAGTTTTTTAGGGGATAGCCTCGACCCATTTAGATACATAATTCACACCCACAAGAATATATAAATAACCAAATGAGTTAGGAAATGGACCCATGAAGTCGATACACCACACATCAAAGAGCTCCACCACTTGAATGTTTTGCATTGGCATCTGATTTCTAGAAGAGATGTTCCATGTTCGTTGGCATCTGTCACAAGAGCTGCAAAACCAAAAAGCATCTTTAAACACATTAGGCCAATAGAACCCAGATTGTAATACCTTAAGTGTTGTTCTCTTTGCTCCAAAGTGTCCTCCACATGCAAACTGATGACAATGTTGGAGAATGCTCATATGCTCCTCCTCAAGAACACACCTTCTGATAATTTGATCTGGACAAAATTTGAACAAGTAGGGCTCGTCCCAATAGTAGTGCCTAGGCATAGACACTAATCACTTCCTTTCTTGGCTCGACATACCTGGAGGAAAAACCTTGGTAGTTATATAATTAACAATATCTGCATACCATGAAAGTTGTAAATCAATTGCAAATAACTGCTCATCTAGAAAGTTTTCACTCAAGGGAAGCTTGTTCCCTTCTTCATCATGAAGTAACCTGGACAAATGATCTGCAACCACATTCTCACTACCCTTCTTGTCCTTAATCTCAAGATCAAATTCTTGCAGTAAGAGCACCCATCTAATCAACCTAGGCTTAGCATCTTTCTTATCAAACAAAAATCTCAAAGCAGCATGATCAGTAAAAACAATAACTTTAGAACCAATCAAGTAGGACCTAAACTTCTCCAAAGCAAATATAACAGCTAACAATTCTTTTTCAGTAGTAGAATAATTAAGCTGAACATCATTCAAAGTTCTAGAGGCCTAATAAATAGCATGAGGTACCTTGTTAACTCTCTGACCTCGAACAGGTCCCAAAGCATAATCACTGGCGTCACACATGAGCTCGAATGAGAGGTTCCAATCAGGTGCCATCATAATGGGTGCAGATGTGAGTAGCTCTTTCAATGTGTTAAAGGCATTCATGCACTCTTCTGTCCACACAAACTCAACATCTTTAGACAATAACGTACAAAGAGGTCTAGACATTTTAGAGAAATCTTTTATGAATCTTCTGTAAAACCCTGCATGCCCTAGAAAACTTCTCACACCCTTCACAGATGTAGGAGGAGGTAATTTTGATATGATGTCAATCTTTGCCTTGTCCACCTCAATGCCCCTGCTAGATATTACATGACCTAAAACAAGACATTGTTGTACCATGAAATGGCACTTCTCCCAATTCAGCACTAGGTTGCATTCCTCACATCTCTTTAGAACAAGTTGCAAATGGTTAAGACAATCATCAAAGTTAGAACCAAAAACACTGAAATCATCCATAAATACCTCTATAAATCTCTCCACCATGTCTGAAAATACGCTCATCATGCACCTCTGGAATGTGGCAGGTGCATTACACAAACCGAATGGCATCCTTCTGTATGCAAATGTGCCAAAGGGGCATGTGAACGTGGTCTTCTCCTGGTCCTCTGTTGCTATAGCAATCTGATTATAACCACTATAACCATCTAAAAACGGTAATGACTATGACCTGCTAACCTTTCTAACATCTGATCAATAAAGGGAAGAGGAAAATGATCTTTCCTAGTTTCATTGTTGAGCTTTCTATAATCAATGCACACTCTCCAACCTGTGGCTAGCCTGGTAGGAACAAGCTCATTCTCTTCATTCTTCATCACTGTGATTCCACTCTTCTTAGGCACAACATGAACTGGACTTACCCATTTGCTATCTGAGATGGGGTAGATGATGCCAACATCCAAGAGCTTAAGAACCTCTGCTCTCACTACTTCTTTCATGTGTGGGTTAAGCCATCTCTGAGCATCCCTGTTAGTTTTTGCATTATCTTCAAGGAGGATTCTATGCATGCACTTGGATGGACTTATGCCTTTGATGTCGGCAATGGTCCACCCTAATGCAGTCTTGTGCTCCCTAAGAACTCTCAACAACTTCTCTTGCTCCACCATACTCAAGTTTGCAGCAACTATCACTGGTAATGTCTGGTTCTCTCCCAAGTAAGTATACTTCAATTGTTCAGGTAGTTGCTTCAATTCTAGTTCTGGTGCCCTGACAATGGAAGGGACAAGAGCAGTATTAGTAGACACAAGAGTTTCAAAGGAAGGTACATACTTACTTGTATAAGGCTTCTAAGCCTCAAGAGAATGCACAGCTTCATGGAGGTCTATCTCTCTAACATCACATCCACGTTCATAATTCAGCTTTGTGAGGTTGTGGGCTATGCATGCCTCCAAAGGGTCAATGCTATGTACCTGAAACACTTGCTCAACAACACTTCCTACCACATCAATCTTGAAACAATCATGGATATCATGTGGCAATTTGATAGTGTCAGACAACATGAATTCTATCTTCTTACCATTAACTTTCATGCGTATAGTGCCCTTTTTCACACTTATCTTCGTATCAGCAGTTATCATAAAGGGTCTACCAAGAATAATAGGTAATGAAGATGGCATAGGGGAATCTTCCATATCCAGAACAACAAAATCAGCAGGCAAAATAAATTCATTTACCTGAACCAAAACATCCTCTAATATACCTCTAGGTCTTCTGATACTTCTATCTGATTGAGGTTGGCTTGAGCTCCCCCAACCTTAACTCCTCATAAACGGTATAAGGCATCAAGTTAATGCTTGCTCCTAAATCAAGCAAAGCACGTTCAAAAAGACGGTCACCAACCCTGCAAGGAATAGTAAAACTACCTGGATCTTTTAGTTTAGGTGGTAGCTTTCTCAATAAAACCGCACTTACCTCCTCAGTCAATGCAACTTTCTCATGTTCCTGAAACTGTCTTTTGTGTGTACAACAATCCTTTAAAAACTTAGCATAAGATGGAATCTGTTTAATTGCATCAAGTAAAGGAATGTTGATTTCTACTTTTCTCAAAGTTTCAAAAATATCAAGAAGATGTTTTTCTTTCTTTTGCTTAACTAACCTTTGAGGGAAGGGTGACAATATCACCTTCTCCTTCTCACTTACCTTTGTGGCAGGAGTTGGTTCAACATTTTCTGGATCTTTCTCATCTGTCACCACCTTGTTGTCAACTACCTTTCCACTTCTAAGGATTGTCATAGCCTTGAGCTGCTCTTGGCCTCCCGGATTAGGTATGGTTTGTGATGAAAACTCTCCTTTCTTTCTCTCACTTAACTCATTTGCCATTTGCCCTACTTGTGCCTCCAATCTCTGAATAGCTTGGCTAGTTGTTGCCTCTAGTTTCTGAATGCTCTGACCAGTTAGAGCATTTGTCTGTTGTTGTGCAGTCAAGAACTGGAGTATGGCACCTTCAAGATTATTCTTCTTCTGGTCAGTATTTGGTTGTGCCACCTGTGATGAACCATGATAATTATTTCCCTGCTGGAAGTTCTTCTGCTGCCCTTGTGGATTAAGCACATTCTGATTGTTGCTCCAAGAGAAATTTGGGTGGTCTTTCCATCCTGGATTATAAGTGTTCGAATATGGGTTGTTCTTGGGATAATAGTTGTTTTTC
This sequence comes from Oemleria cerasiformis, assembly GCA_037349345.1. Lineage (NCBI taxonomy): Eukaryota > Viridiplantae > Streptophyta > Magnoliopsida > Rosales > Rosaceae > Oemleria > Oemleria cerasiformis. Next base: position 9,591,400 of record JAZGTL010000019.1, read on the forward strand.
CCCACATAATTAGCTTGCTCATGATCTGTAAAACAAGACATAGGACAAGTCTCAGTAGTATGATTAGAATGAGAACATATAGCACATACCTCGACTTTAGCAACTTGTTGAACTTGAGAGATGTTATGAGCTGACATTGCTTTCACCAGCATATCTAACTTTTTCTCCATTGCTGCCATTTGACTCTGGACTCCACCATTTGTGCTAACTTCATAAACACCTTTACTTTTTACTCCTTGTCTCCCTCTTGATGAGAATTGCTGAGAATTTTCACTTAGGTTCTCAAATAGCTCAATGGCTTCATCACTGCTCTTTTCCATAAGCACACCTCCACAAGCTGAATCAACAAGACTTTTGTTAATATCATTTAAACGTTCATAAAAAGCTTGTACCTGATCGTCTTGAGATAGATTGTGGTGTGGACACTTGAGAAGCAACTCCTTGAAATGCTCCCATGCCTCAAAGAAAAGATCTCCATCCTTCTGTTGAAAGGCTTGAATATCCCTTTTAAGTTGTCTTGTCTTTTGGGCTGGGAAAAACTTCTTCAAGAATTTAGTAGCCAATTGTTCCCAAGTAGTAATGGAACCTGCAGCCAGAGAATTCAACCACAACTTAGCATTATCTTTTAAGGAGAAAGAAAAATAATAGGTAATGAAGATGGCGTCAATTAAGCATGTTATGGATACCACTTACTTGGGTGATTACATGTGATTTTGCATATGATAACCATGAATACTTGAGTATTACCCAAAGAATAATTTCAGACCTTGAATCATGCTTATAAGTCATCTTAAAGTCATGCAATTAAAAACCAAATCTCATCATTGTGTTGGAAAGAAACCTAAGACACAAAAAAAAAACACAAAAACTACCAAATTTAACACTAGTAAAACCGACACAAACTAGGCAAAAAATAAAGTTGTCAATTTTTATTTTTTTTTAATAATTGTTTTTTGTTGAACCAATGCAAAATCAACGGAAGACACAAGTGTTTCCCCCTCACACCTAAATCTAACATTGTACTCAATGATTGACAGTTAAAGTATAAGACATGCCCCAGGAAAGTTAGGTTCATTCTGTGAAGCATGCAAAAAGAATGGCTCAGTTTGGAGTTAGAATGAAGGAGAGGCCTCATGTTCATTATTGGGTCCTAAGAAGGTGTCTTGAAACGAGTCCAAGACTTGCCCCAGGTGCGTCCCAATCGCGTCCCAGAAAAAATCCTAGACTAGCTAGGGCGCGTCCTTCAGAGATAGCATCATAGACCCAGACGTGTCCACTGACACGTACCAATTCCAAAGTAGGGCGTGCCCTAAGCCGTGCCAGAATAGAGGCATGTGACATATCATGTGACAGGTTGGCCGAGTCCAACTGTGTCAACACCTAGCCAACGATGGAACCAAGTGAGCCAAAGCTCAGAACTGAACTTCAAAACATATTTTCAAGCCAAAGAAGTGTGAAGGCGTGCTCATAATTGGCCAGGACTTGTCAATGGCCTGTTCTGCCCTAAAAGACCTTCTTGGATGTCCTGATTTGAGCCAGATTGAGCCCTGGACGTGTCTAGCACTTGGCAGTTAGACCAAAGTCCAGAAGTAAGATTTATGCATCATATACGAATGAGAAAAATGATAGGGCGCGGCTAGATATGTGCAGGACCTATCTAGGGCTCAGTGTGCCCTAAAAAGAGATCCTAGAGGCACCAAATGAGGAACCCTGTGCCCAGACGTGTCGAGAAGGTGTCATGCTATTAAAGAACGTCCAAGACATCCTCAGAAGCTTCCAGAACCTGCCTTTCCGCACATGAATCCCTAGAGTTTCTTGGAGACACTTTGCCACACCTAAAGATGCCTTGCCGCTCAAGTTATGTCCTAATTCTTAGGACTATGTCCTTGCCAAGCTAGGAAAGTTGTTTTAGGGTTTCATTAAGGTTATTTTAGTTTCTGTTTTCTAGTTTTAATTCCTAGATTTTAGGGGGGTCCCTAGAGACTATTTAAGCTAGTTTTTAACATGAAACTAATGGTCGCAACTAACCCTAGCGCATAACTTAGTTTAGTTTTTCTATTTTTGTGAGGAGCTTGAACACAGAAGTCTTGGGGGCTGCTCCCTTGAACGTGTTCATCACTCAATGCCAAGTTTCAGTGTTTAGTTTCCGTTCCTTTTCTCGTTTATTATTTTGTAATTATGACTTTCAATTATGTTTATTCTTAATAGGAAAAATTGGAGCAATAGTCCTTGAACTTTACCATAATTTTAGAAATCGTCCCTAAATTTCAATATTAGTTTTCCCCCATCCTTGTACTTTACTATAATAGTTGATTTAGTCCCTCCGTCAAAACTTCGAACGGAATCCGTTAAAATTAAGGGTAAAACCGTCCTTTCAAGTGGGATTTTTCTCATGGATTCCGTTTGAATTTTTGACGGATGGACTATACCAACTATTATGGTAAAGTTAAGGGACGGGAAAAACTAATAATGAAGTTTAGGGACGATTTCTAAAATTATGGTAAAGCTCAGAGACTATTGCTCCTATTTAGCCTTTTTAATAATATGTGTGAGTAGTTTCGTTATAGAATTAAGGCTGCTCGAAACCCTAGCCATGTAGTTCTTTAATGTGATTTTGGCCCTTGATTATTGTTATTATGAATGCTGAATAAATTCTGATTACTACTTAAATTTCTAGTCTTTTATGTTTATAAGATTGATCACCTTGTTTTCATAAATTATTGATGGAATTGCATCTAGAGGTTGAAGGTAATAAACAATCTTGTAATTGAAATTCATGACAACTTAGATTTGTAAACATTCTCTAGGGGTAGTGTGATTGCTCAGATTTCCTTTTGTGCTTAATGCATTCTTTTGAATAGTTGTGGTAGTGAGTTTGAGAGACCTGCAACATAAAAATTAAGAAGGAAATAAGATGTGTGGAGTGAGCATTGAGTGGACCTTTGCATGGGCATCATGTTCAGATAATTCGTAGTAATGGAATCTTGGAAATCATGTTAGGAACTCGAATTGGTTAGGGTGGATAGTTAGCCTTAATTCGACTTAGTTCATTAATTCAACACAATCGTCTTTAATTCTGTTTTCATTGTTTCTTGCACTTAAGTTACTTGTCCTTAATTTCATAATCCAATGCATCAAACCCTCCCACCCCGCCCCCCTTGCTGTGAGTCTTGTGTGTGTCTTGTTTAGAGTCCTTTTCTGGCGTCATAAGTTAGTGACTAGGATTGTTTTAGTGTCTTAAGTTGTGTCTAGGTGTCTTTACATATCTAACTAGTGTGAGTCTTAGTTTAGTTATTTAGTTGTTTTCTTTTATTGTGTGTTGAGTCTTAATTGAGTCGAAAGATTAAGTGGATCACACGCTGATACAAGTCCTTGAGGGACCGATCCTTGCTTTGTTACTAAGCTATGTTTTGATTTGTACGCTTGTAAGATTTTAACTGTTAAGAATAGATTGCATATTCGTGTTCTCCTTTTTTACCAACAATAATTTGATTTCATGGACATATGCTAAGAAAATTTTGTAGGGATGAAGTATCTCATGGGATCAGGTCGGGACTCACAAGTCACAAGTCTTTGGAGTTTTGCCTGGACTTGATATTAGTCCAAGTCTTTGCTCCTATCATTAATTAAGTTCAAATTGAAAAGTTGGCAATTTCCTAGTCGAAAATGAAATAAAATTGATAGAAGTGTGAGTGTTTTATTGGATTCATGCGATTCATTGATTTTTCTTCTACACATGGAGTTGTACTCATGGTTTGAGTAGTGGTCTAGAAATATTGAATGTGTGTGTTGGGTTATAGGGACCGTTTAAGAGTGTTCTACTCATAGTTTGAGTGGCCTTAGAAATGAGCTCGCGTGTTCGTTGGATTATAGGGATATTTTGGTGTACTCATAGTTTGAGTAGTGGCCCTGAAATGAACGTGTACGTTGGGTTATAGAGGATTGATTGAGAGCATTGTACTCATTGTTTGAGTGGTCTTGAATGAGCGTGTGTGTTGGATTATAGGGATCAACTGAGAGTGTTGTACTCATAGTTTGATGACCTTGAAATGAGCGTGTGTCCGTTGGATTATAGAGATCTTTTGTTGTACTCATAGTTTAAGTAGTGGCCTTGAAATGAACGTGTGTGTTGGGTTATAATGATCAATGTTGTACTCATAGTTTGATGTCCTTGAAATGAGTGTGTCCGTTGAATTATAGAGATCTTTTGTTTCTTCATATTCTTATATGGCCTCTCACGGTGTATAACTTAATGTGTAACCTTAATTCCTTCAAATTCTCAAATGCCATCTCCTATTATAATATCATAAAGGAAGTTTTCACTTCAGAACGGCAATGGGGAGAGTGACTGAACTCCTTATAAATCCTTGGAAGATTCCAATGGGTGACTTTAAATTTGTTCCTTCACATTCTTGCATAAACTTGTATTCATTTGAAAGTTGGGATTGTGGACAAATTGTTTGAATTTGTAAAGAAGGTTAATACCGCAAATGGTCTCTAAATTATACCTCAAATGTTATTTTGATCTCCGAATGAATTTATACATTTGTAGCCCTCAAACTCTATACCAAATGGGCCAATTAGTCATTCAAGATCAATTTTGACCATTTTACTCTCTCTTCGAGATATGTAAAGATGAATATTTAAGTTTTTTGTTTCAAAGGAACATGAATTTATTCTTTCATCTTTCAACTAGAATGTAAAATGGTCCAAATTAACAGAGAATAATCATATTGGCATGTTTTGTAGAATTTAATTACCACAGAATGTAATAACTTAACTATAGGACCATTTATAGTATCACCCTAATTATATTTTTTTATTAGTGACATCAAGTGGATAATGTTTAACCAAAACAAAAGTAGACTGTATTTACATTTGTGTAACTTGTTTTATACTCGTTCAAATTAAGATATATGCATGGGGTGATAATGTGATCGGTAGTTTATTGTCTTTCAAGTTTCAAGAGGTTGACAAAATCTGATACAAATTTAAAATTTGCATCACATAAGATTAAATTAGTATCTTGTGCCATCACATAAGACTAAATTCAAATTTGTGCCACAAGAATTGTTGCTTTCTTAATTTCCTTGTCTAGAGGAATGCTAAAGGATAACTGTGATTGGTAGATCTGTGAACCCTGTCGTACGTCTTATCAATGGCTGACAGTCATGCACGCCACTATAATTATCATTTGAATTTTCGTAACTAGTTATTTTAAACTTACTCTCTACTTTCTTCCTCCTCCCCTTCACTGTTTCTCTTTTTTGCTTTAGGTTAATACTATAAGTTCCTTGTAGTGATTGTCTGGTCTAAATTATATTCAGATTTGAGTTTCCCATCATTGTTATTTTGTCATGTTTTCAATTCATCATTTTTCCCAAAATCTTCCTTTAAAATTCTTCTTTATTCCTAAATTTTGTTTAACCTTACTGTTGGAGGAGTTTGCCGCAATATTTCCCATTATTTTTTGTCATTGTAATTAGATTAGGAAATTTGATCATTTATTCACGTTTATACGCAATTGAATTGCTATTAAGCTTTCCTCATATTCATCCATGTTCTACAGATTCTTCAAGACTAGAAGTGATGGGTTTGATGACGATGGTTGTTTCTTTTAGTAGAGATAGTTTGTTTCAGTCAATGCTATTAGGGTTTTGGTTGGTTTTGGACTTTGTGGGCTTATTTCGTAAGATTGTATAATTTTAGTGATGTGTGTTATTTAGTTGTTTATGTAGTTTTTATCGGTGTTATTTTTACCGTATTGACTTATTGGTCTTGTTGTGATAGTTTAATTTTGTCGTATGATTCTACTTGTTCGTTAAGATATAATAAAATATCATTTTTTATAATTAAAAAAACTATATTTCAAATACAGAAAATAAAGCTGTACAAATACTTATATGACTCAACCTCAAGCCTAACCCGCCGCCCGCCCACCCCAGCCGCCCCGGTGAAGATGAAACGAGTCATACATGATTGGAAAAAGATTGAACTTCCAATTACTCATACATTGGAGTACTTAATTTACTGATTTTATCGTGATTAAGCACTTGTGGAATTTGAATCATCAAGATAATAGTATCTGTTGAAAAACCAAGTAGAATCAGCTTCTACTGCATAGCCATCTTGATTCCGGTACCAACTAAAGTAAGCATGGGTTCTGTTCTTCATCTCAAAAACTCCATGACCAAAACTCGCCTCTCGGAAAACTGAGTAGTCTGGCTGTGGCTCCTTCATACTACACCAGAAGAACAAAAAACAAAAATTCATACCTCAAGTATGAAGTAGGCACTAAGGCAGCGCTATATATATATATATATATATATATATAGCACGTATAATGATATTCTTACGCGGTCGATAATCCTTCAAGATTTCCTCCATCACCAACAGTAACATACACCGGTGCAGATTGATCTTTCATAGGAGTGCAATTAGCATTGACGACGTTATAGGCAACGTTGGATACGCGATCCTGTGGTAAATTAATTATATACCAATCCACTATGTACTTCCTCAAAATGGTTATTTAAAAAAAATTAAAATGTTCAATAAATGAGATCAAAATGTTCCAGTTTAGTTCAATAAAGGGTGACACCACACACATATAATTTCTAAAACTATTTAGATGGTAATCGGACGATGGGATGGGGCATAGTGCTCAGAGACCTAGGCGGTTTTTTTTTTACTTAAAAAAACAAACAAAAATTTAATATTATAACGAGTTTTTTCCAAATAGTTATAGAATAATGAGTTCCAAAGAAAAAAAAATATTTGTATTAGGAAACATAAATGTGCAAAATTGAAGTTCTAGAATCATGATAACATAAAAACAAACGTACGAAATGGAAAAAATAAGATGAACACGTTAAGTGTTTGAGTGAAATTTAAACCTAAAAATTCTAATTTTTCCCCAAAAATAAAAATATAAAATACGAATAAAATAAAAAATAAAATATTTCCACCTAACCGTACACCCCTCCTATTCTGTAATCGGCCGCTTAGGTGGTGTCAGAAGGGCCTAGGCGGATTTTTCCAAAATCGAATGGTAAGGGGGAGCCTAGCACCACCTTGGCGGGGACTTTCAGAACATTTATAACAGAGAAACTATAAACATAGTCCGCTAGGAAACATAATTAAGGCACATTGTATTATATATATATATATATATGTATGTAGGTTTTGAGTACTTACAGATCGCTCATAGGCATGGACATGACCGTTAAAAACCACATCGACTTTGTACTTGACGAACCACGGCTCAAACGTCACTCTCATGCCTTCTCCTTCCATGTAGTGTGAGTAGTAGCTGTTATACCATGGACAATGCATTGTAACAATCAACCAAGGAGTCTCAGTCCTGTTCACCTTCGGTAGCTCCTCCTCTAGCCATTGGTATTGAGGTGTGTATGTACCTTAACAAAAACAAGAAAATGAACGACTGTTAAAACGGAATCGTTCAAGTAATCAACTTAATTAAAGCACATGTCAAGTTTGGTGAGTGTAATTGGCCGGATTGGATTGGATAAATCCATCAAATTAAATCCTTACCATATGCTGAATAAGAACCCAAAACTATTATGTATGCTGAAGCTCTCTTGATTGAGTACCAAAATGGGGCACTACTCCCTGATGCATTATACGGGACAGGATACCGGTTTGTATAAGGCTTAAAAGGCACGGTTTCGCCCTGCATCAAAATTTCCAATCTTATTTTACCAGCAAATAGACTTGAGAAAAAGAACAAATGAAAGCACTACTTGCCAGACAAGCTAGTGTTTTTGGAGTTGCTTACGAGTTGTGGGGCAAAATCAATCTCATGATTCCCTACAGTCCAAATCCAAGGTTGATAAGCACAACTTCTCTCGGTGAATCTTCCCCACGTATCCCATCTTACATTATCATGAAATGAGTAGTCATCTGCGTAGGAGAGGTCCCCAAGATACAATACAGTTTGTCCTTTCAGAGGGTTTAGTTGGTAATGAGTAAGTGTCCTATTTGAATCAAAAGTCTGACCCAAATCCCCTGCAAATGTTACCTAATTGTTAGTAATGTTGGGATTTGAACAGAACACGACATTGTAACAGTTGAATCAACTCTAACTAAATAGCTCGATCTATATCATCACTCGCCTATGAGACCAAATGTGTAAGGTACGTCAGGGCCAATTTCAGGAGGAGTAGTAAACCAGAATTGCCTCTCAGTTTCGCCAACTCCAACAACATAGTAATATGTGGTATTGAACTACACAACAACGTAAACTACTCGATCATAATATAATCTATGAGTTTCCAATCAGATCATTGGTAAAGCACATCAAATTTACCGTTAAGTTTTCGATTGTGCAGTGGTGAATGTAACCAGAAGTGTAGTTGTAGAACGTATAGGTTGTCACTGTACCCTCAACCGTCTGGTTCTCACTATTTTTACTCCAGTAAATCACCTTACTGAAGCTGGGTTCATCTGCAGTGACCCATGACACAATCACTGCATTCCCCGTATGGTCTCCTTGTGTTATATGAACCTTAATTCAAACACATATCAGACATCAAATTAGTAAAATAGAAAAACTATGAACTGAGTCATAAATTTTCAAAACCAAAATTATAAATGATAGAGAATATACTTGTTGAGGTGCATTATGGCCAGGAGGGACACGAAACACGTCGCTATCAAGAGGCATATCCGCGCTGTACTCTATTTTCCTCACAAAAGTGCTTGTTGTGCCTCCATTACAAATCACTGCCAAGTTCAAAACCAAACCCAACACTGTAGCAATGGCTACCCTTGAAGACATAGAAAAATAGCAACCTAATAATCCCCCCACACCCATCTTGGTCATATTTTATCAAACACACATAGACCTCCATTGAACTCTGAACCCTCATCTTCTTTAAATGAACACACATGGAACAAATAATTAAAATCAAAACATTTGATATTCTATAATTTGTCATATATATACTATTAGCTGCCTAAATTTTTTTGTTCAGCTGCTGCTATCTTTCTTGTAAATATAAAAGGAAAATAAAGTGTGTTGTCTTCCAGGGAAAAACCAATGATGGCATAAGTTATTTGAAGAAACAAAATTGAGCATGAAGATAATAATTTGCAAATAGAAAAAGAGAGAGAGACAGATATATCTGCATAGTTGCTGAGTGTTGGGGACTCTGTTTTACATTTGGGCTGGTGTTTTGTCTTTGCTCCTTTGCTCAATGCACATCCTCATCTTCTTAGTTATGTTTAAGGGTTTAACATTGTTGGTTTATTTTTTGGAGATTAGTCCTAAGTCATGGGTTGTTGTCATATTCAATTGTCAACCACCATTTGTCTATTCTACTTTTTCTTTTTAATAATTATACCACCTTCACTTTTAGGAAGACACAGCTTGTGCCAAGAAATCCAATGAATTTTACCAGAAACGAGAAAGGAGCTACTAATTGATTCAATTTATCACACAACATTTTGGGGATAAAAAACACATTAATAGTATAAATAGGGAGGGATTGGGCGACAACTTTGATGAGCAATTCTCTTACCAGCTACACAAAATTAAGTTAATTGCTTTTATATAAATTTTTTATAGTTAGCAGATGACAGGGCATGAAGAGGGAAGGTGTCAGCTTGTACTTTCGGACAGAGTTGGGTTCAAGCGGCAGCAAGGTGTGAGGGGCAATTCTGTTGGAAGTTAGTGTGTCAAGGCAGAGCTCGAAGGTGTTTTCCTAGGCCTTGGTAGTAAAGCTCGGTTGTGAGCTTGATCATATTGTTTTGAGTTGTGTTGGTTGTTAGGGAGTGGGCACTCTTTTTTCTTTATTGGATTTTCCCGAATAGCGAGTTTTATGACAAGATTTTAATAAGGTATATTGTTATCTCTATTTATCTTTAATGAAATTTTCATATTTAAATCAAAAAACATGTAGCGGTTACATTCCATCATATTTAGTAAAAAAAGTGGACCCTCTCGTACCTTGTCAATATTTCAAAAGACCTTTTACGCTATGACACTTGGTGGTATTCTTTTTTACTCGTTATATAGGAGATCTCAGATTTGACTCTCGTAAATATCAATGTCGATACCCAATATTTATATTGTAATTCCTTATTTTCAATATCATTATATAAAAAAAAAAAACATAAATGGTGTTAGTTGAGACGAGGCGCGTGCCTCTTAGCCATCCCACCCAGTGAGTGCTTACCAATCGCACTCTGTCGCTCCTTTTTCTTCACCGCCACTGCCACCTTCTTCTTCTTCGCCTGTTCCTTCACCGCCACCATACTCTTAGATATTATTTAATTTTTTAATACTGTCAACAACAAAGCACAAATCCAGTCTTTGTATTTTCTAGGCTCCTGATTGGTTTGGTTAATTGGATCCATATTTATAAGCCCTGGCCCCTGATTGGGGGTGTACAATTCCAACTGAGGAAAGCTATTGTTAGGAAATTTTTAATGAAGTGAATGGACATTAAAAGTACAATTTTTATATCTTTTTGAAATAGGATTAATTGGCTGTGGAAGTCCATTTTGGTCTTGGATTGTGGCTGCAAATTGTTGAAAAGGCGCACGCCATTTAATCAATAATGGCCCAAGCCTTTTGAATGAAACGGTTCCATGGGCCCATCAGTTTCTTTGAGAAACCCAACGGGTCAGAATAGGCTTATGGGTTACATGCACCACCACCTCCAGCCAATGGCGGATGAAGGTGGGGTCTAGGTGGGTCCTGGGCTCCTCCTAATTTATATTTATCTCTTGAAAAAATATATATAAATATATATATTATATTATATTTTTTAAATAAGTAATAATTGGTTAGAAAACAATATTAAATAGCTTATAGTTTAAGTAAGTGTTATTATTCTTTTCCTTGCCATTTCAAAATTTTAAATTGGTATAATCATTAATCGATGCACTATAATCTTCATGTTAATTGGAACGATTCATATATTCTTTTGTGATTTGGATTTAATTTTAGTCAAATATGTTTTTAGTTATGAAAATATATCACAAAAGAAATCAAATACTAATTGAGGCAACGATTTCAAAAGATGATATTTCATCAAGACAACTATGAATGCAATAGATTAGTATTAAGAATACGATGTTTTGGATATTTTTGTTAATTTGATATATATTATGTTGATTGGAACCATCATAATACTTTATTAGGAATTATGAGTTTAATTATATTAGAAGTTCAATTTTTTTTTTCTTATAGTGTTTTGTAAAAGGCTCTCTCAGATTAAATCCTAGCTACGCCACTACCTCCAGCTTCACCCCACAACTACCACCGTCACTGCCACCCTCACCCCCACCTCCATCTCCACCCCACAACCACCACAGTTGCCACAATCACCGCCGCTGCCACCCTCACCCCCACCAATATCACTACCTCTACCTCCACCTGCACCCCCATCACACCATCACTATCTCTACTATTATAATTCTCACAATCGTCATCTCAAAGTTTATGTTCGGAAATCATTATCTAATACGTATTACCTATTTTTTAAATTTTATATATTTGTACCAAACAAATGATTTCTTTTACATTCTTACAAAATCATATTAAGAGTAAATGCATTCTCAAATATTAAAAATGCAAAATCCTATATGTTGATTTCATTTTACAAAACAATATTTTTAAAATTATTTTGAAAAATATACCAAACGGACCCTTAATGTTTATAATGTAATATTATAATCACCCTCTCCCGAAAAAAAAAACAAAAACAATTAGGCCTCATTTGGTAAGTCTTATTGTACTGACTATTTTAGTCGGATAGACTAATCTGTTCATCGGATAGACTAACTATTTAGTCGGGCATTTGGTGCTCTACTGGATTAAAATATCAACTATATTATAATGGCCGGATTATATTATACTAATTGATAAGAAATATCTATATATCATAAATATTAATCATGTATATTATTATTTATTATTTATTTTATTTTTATTTAAATTAATTAGTGATATTATTATTATTACTATTTATTTAATTATTATTATTATTCTATTATTATTATTATTATTATTATTATTATTATATTATTATTATTATTATTACTTTCAAGATTGCTAGTTATTCGACTATTTAATACGAATAATTTCGATGGTATTATTTTAATGGTTGTGGACTGTATAAAAATATTCAACCGTATTAATTTATCCGATGACTAATTAATACAAATAGTACTAAACACCAATTTTCTACTATATTATCTTATCCGTTCCTTATATGATATACCAATGGTAGCGTTAACCAAATACGTAGAAAGGCTATCGGCTATTGGTTTAAAATCCATGTCCTTTCTGCTTCTTATCCTAGTAGCACAGAGCAACACACTGGTACTATGTCTATCCTTGCCTCTATTTATTGTCCTGCAAGCTCCTTCCTGTTGCCATGGTCGTCATCCCCTAAAAATGGTAATCTTTCTCTCACACGCATTTTTCATTTGTGGTTTTTAAGCTCATGACCCAGTATTCATTAATCCTGGAACAAAATTGAAGCTGTCAAAGTGTTTGATATATGAACTTGACGCTTCCAGGGTTGTTTAGTCCGCGGACTCAATTTTCAGGAATTGGGTTGTATTTGTATGATAATTTGAACAAAATTACAAGAGCAAGAGGTCCAAGACCTATGGCTTTGGGAGGAGGAGGCAACAAAGATGAAGCTGAAGTGGGTGTTTTCGATGGGGAAAGGCTTTATCTAGGAATGGATTTTGGTACTTCCGGGGCGCGGTTTGCACTTATCGACAAGGGAGGGACAATTCATGCTGAGGGGAAGAGAGAATACCCTCTTTTTATGGTATGCTGATAATTTGTCTCAAGCATCATATTTATTGGTACTTATATATTTTGAATCTATTGATTATAGAGACTAGCTAGGACTAGATTAAGAGCAATAGTTATGATCGATGAGATTGAATGCTTGAACCCACTATAGAAATAATTGATTCTGATAAGTAAAAATCAAACTTTTGTGTTACTAGGGAGTGTCTCTTTGTGGTACAAGGCTTGTGCTTCACCTGAGAGTTGAATGGAACTGTAAGCTAATGGGTTGTGGTAGCTTTTTAATAGTTGAGAGCATTTTTACGTTACAAATTGGTTTTGAAATTTCGTAATTTACTCACATCAAAACAGTTGAGTAATTAGAACTTTCAGTCAGACTCAGAAGCTGATTTACAAAATTTTGATCAAAAAAATCTGTTCATACAATGGTAACTTTCAAAGATAACGTTGGAGTTACATATGGTGGACCTTAACAAGAAGATTGCAAAGTAATTGCACCATATTTTCGACCCCAAGTAATTGATATCTTCTTTGTACTGTCTAGTAAGAGTGAAGAAAAAGTGGATTGGGCACGTTCATGGAAAGCAACACTCTTTTCACTTCTTGAAGACATTCCATCTCATCTCCGTAAGCTAGTTGCTTCCATTTCCATTGATGGGACTTCTGCAACTACACTCATTGTAGACAGGTGGATGAAACCTTTAAGATTTGGTGCTTATGCTTGTTCTTGTGTAATCTTGTTTTCCACATCAAGATCACAAAGTGGATTTGAATGTGCAGCAACACAGGGGAACCGTTATGGAGGCCTTTTCTCTATAATGAGAGTTGCCCTGATGCATTGCCGACAGTTAAATCTATTGCTCCTCCAAATCATACAGTCTGCTCTGGTTCCTCTACTCTGTGCAAGCTTGTCTCTTGGTGGGAGAATGGTGATTCAAATAAAAAATCTGCACTTTTGTTGCATCAAGCAGATTGGCTTTTGTGGCTTCTTCATGGAAAGCTTGGACTGTCTGATTACAATAATGCCCTGAAGGTAGTTTTTTGTTTTCAGTGGCCTTGTTTTTCAGGTTCTTTTTTTCAGGTTCCTCTTATAATTTTCTGGTTGCAAACTTGTAAATGATTAAATTTCTATTCTTAGATAATATAATTTCGTTTTATATGTCTAGGTTGGCTATGATCCTGAGCTTGAATCCTATCCACCTTGGCTTCTCTCTCGGCCATACTCACAACTTCTACCTTCTGTCAAAGCACCTGGAACTTCAATTGGTCATTTGAAAAAGGACATAACGTCAAAGTTTGGTATATTTACCTTGCGAGTGGCACAGTAGTGGACACTGAATGGCACATGCATAAAACTTTTTTTTTTCTTTCGTTAATAAACAAATGATATAGTATTAAAAACATTAGCCAACGGGTAAGGTTGTAAATACCAACTGGCAATATGAGAATAGTATTCCACTAGATGATTTGATATGTAGCCAAAAACAGCAACAAATAAGGAAAAGATCTTAGTTTTGATCCCTCATCAGATAGGGAAGTAGATAACTATAGTTTTCTCATATGCTTCTTTTATTTAGGTTAAGAGTGAATGGTTGAGAAACATGCATCAAGTCATGCAGTGCTAGGCCTCTTTCTGTTGCACCTCTAACCTGACTATAGAACATAAAAATTTCCTTGCAGGTTTCCGAAATGATTGTGTTGTATGCACTGGAACCACTGATAGTATAGCAGCCTTTCTAGCCGCCAGTGCAACACAACCTGGGAAAGCTGTGAGAGTTCTATGTGTTCCTTTTTACTCACTCAGAAATTTGTATTGTATGCATTACTTGATGTGAAAATTCATGTGTTCCTGAGAGTTTGTTGCTTCCAATTCACTCCAGGCCACTATTGATCCTTTACTTAAGTTGTATATCAATTTTGTACATAGGTCACTTCTTTGGGATCGACACTTGCCATAAAACTTCTGAGCACTACTAGAATTGAGGATGCACGGTTTGGGGTGTATAGTCATCGCCTTGATGATAAGTGGCTTGTTGGAGGTGCTTCAAATACAGGTGGAGCTGTCCTTAGACAGATTTTTACTGATGAGAAACTGGAGAAATTGAGTGAACATATTAACCCCATGGAAGCCTCTCCTCTCGACTACTACCCTCTGCAAACAATTGGTGAGAGATTTCCAGTGGCAGATCCGAATATGGCTCCCAGGTACTTGGTATTTTCTCTACTTCTTGAAGGAACTAGAAAGGGGTTTGTGAGAATGATGGGTGCTTGAGAGAGTCTTGGTACTTTAAATCCTCCTTGTATAGCTTATCTACCTGAAGAAGCAAATATAGCTGAAACCAGACATCTCACATGTTTTTATCTATAAAGATAGGAAAACAAGGTTATTGTTTCAAAAGCTATCAACTTCATTAGTATGCAGCCCAAAATGTGATTCCCAAGACAGAGATAATGAATCTAACGACTTCAGTACAAAAAAATCTTAAGTTTTTTTTTCTTTCTACTAGTTGTTATTCGGTAGACTCATATTCCTATCCAGGTTACAGGTTTAGTGTGTGATGACTCATAATTTATCAAAATGAAAGCTAGCGTTGAGCTTATTGGATTTGTAGCATGCTTCCATAATAGTTAATTTGAGATCTTTGAGAAAAGGAATTCTTGACTTGGCATTGTTTCTTTTACCGATATTCACCTGGTTCTAAGTACAATTTTGGGCTGCACAATACGCATTTACAGTAATGCAGATGAGTGTGTCTGCGCAGACAAACAAACTCTCGTGTAGTTTACATGGCTGATTAGTTTTTATTCTTGTAATCTTGTGCAGGTTAGATCCCCGTCCAGAAAGTGAGGTTGAGTATTTACATGGGATTCTTGAATCCATCGCACGCATAGAGGTACAAAGATTTGCTTCTCTCTAAACTCTAATCAAGCTTGATCATTTTATCAGCATGGAAATCGGAAGATATTGAGCTACACTTGTGAATTGTGATGTATGTATTGAAACAGGCAAAGGCTTACAGGTTACTGAAGGATCTAGGAGCAACTCAAGTTGATCAAGTGTTCACAGCTGGGGGTGGTTCCAAAAATGAAAAATGGAGAAAGATACGAGAGAGGGTACTTGGCTTACCTGTGAGTCGTGCAACTCAAACTGAGGCTGCTTATGGAGCTGCTTTATTGGCCTTAAGGGGAAGGGAAAGGGGAAATTTTTTTTGAAATACAAATGAATGCATTCCATTTTACTGAGGATACCAGTGTGTAAATGTGGCCCCAAAACTTGGGCTTCTTCAGTTACTACTAGTCTATATATGTTCTGGTATTTTTTGAGCAACCTCCATTTTACATCCGAAGTTTTAAGGCTAATTTTCAAATGGTCCACAAAGTTTCATTTTTCTTAAATTACACCGTAACATTTTGAAATTCTATTAATTTAGACTTTACGTCAATTTAAATGTTAATTTTTCTATTGAATTTATTGATATGACATACGTACCACCCATTATTATAGTGTCTTGTCAACCAAAAACTAATTTTCTCTTTTACTTGATAATTTGCGCTATTAGTGGGTCCCCAATTGGTCATATACCCCGACAGCCAACCTTCTCTCCAAGTTACTGTGGGTCCCCAATTGGTCATATCCCCTGATAGCCAGCCTTCTCACCAGGCTGCTGTGGATCTCCAATTGGTCATATCCCTTGACCAAGGATGGGATTTGTGCATACCCATGAATGGAGTCAATAATTTTTGAAAGGTTTATTTTTTGTAAACAAGTAAGCAAAATATGGAACTCGCGGATAGTGACCAAAGTAAGAAGATAGGGCCTTGCATCGGAGATTAGAGTTATGATCTTTACGTTTCCATTTGTGGGATCAAATCAGATAAGATGATGGGTCCAGAAGAGAGGCAAGCACGACTCTCAAACACCCGGATCTCCTACTAGTTCCACCTCAATTGGTCTCTTAAGTTCAGGAAGCTCGATTAACCTTGGCTCTAATAAAGATGTAAAGAAATCTTCAACATCCTCATTTCGAAAGGAATATTCTTTTGCTTTTCGTTCTTTTAACGATGGCAAGCGGTTTATATAAGGATAATGGTCGGAATTTCAACTTCTTTTTAGTGTATCTGTTTTTTCAAATTTGAATTTTTATTAATTTCTTCTAGCTTGAAATCGAGTTTACCTTTTTTTAAAAAGTACGTATGTGCGTAGTTCAAGTTTTCACTCTATTCACTAAGGAATATTTTGATTGCTTTTGGCGGATTACTTACTACTAGGTTGGATCAGATGTCAACCTGTGAAGACACCATTTGTTACTATTGGACATACCAAATTTAAGTAAAAATTAACAGAGGGTTTCAGAAAATAAAAATGCGGGCGTACCATTTGAAGGGAATACCGCGTCATGAATGCGGGCGTACCATGAATAGGAGGTGTCAAATGGTCGCGTCATGCTGGCGCGGCCTATTTAAGTTAGATACGTTCGTGTTTTTGTCGTGCTTATGTCAACTAATTTAATAATTGTGTCGTGCTTGTGTCAACCCATATTATTAAAATCTAAGTGCGGCACAGTTAACGGCGCATGAGTTATTCATGTTCATGTATTGTCTTAAACGGGCCATTCTTATGGGCCTAATTTTTTTATAATTTTTAAGGTTTAAAAAATATTTAATATTATCTTTTTCTAAAACAAAATGAATATTCAAATATAATTAATAATTATCATCCTCTCCACTCACATTACCCATCCAAATTTTTAATTCAAATATAATTAATTGGTTCAACTTCAACACAGAATGAGAATGTATTAGCATGGCTCCCACTATATGCTATATTGCATGAGTCCCCAAAAGGCCCAAAGGAAAAAAAGAGAGAAGGAACAGACAGCGCCAGCGCAATGCTCAGGATTTGCAATGCCATTTGCTTCTGGTCAGTATTTTCTCTTTCTGGGTTACTCTTCTTTTCCGTTTCTATTGCCGAAGTCTTAACCTTTATTTCGATTTCTGTATTTTCAGGTGTTGGGTTGGTCCTCATCTGAATTTTTTGGAATTTGCATTTGATTGAACTTTTGAGGTGGGTTTTTTGTTCTCATTATTTTTCCTGATTGTTTTATAATCTTCTGCTTCTCTTTTTGATTTTTGATCTTTATTCATACAGATTGGAACTTGAAATTATTATGTATAGCATTATCCAGAGGAAGTAAAGAAAACAGATAAATATGGGATTAGTGATGAAAATTGGAGTAAAAATGAGGAAATCTGTAGTGATGTCAATCAGAACATGTTACAGATCAGTTGGAAATCATCCCTTTCTTGTTTCCATGCTGCTTTTCTTGATAATTGTGCAGAGATCATTTCCCTTTGTGTTTTCTCTATTGGTGTCTATATCCCCTGTGTTTGTCTACTGTGCTGTTCTTCTTGGGACCCTTTTGATTTTTGGCCAATCTAACGAACCCGAAAGGGAAAAGGAGCACATGACAACCAATGACATTGACATTGCTTCTTTTAGAACTGGGGTTTCGAGTGATGACATTGTTTTTGTTCAGAACGATCGGATATTTTCTTCAGAAAGAGTCTCAGAAAAGGCAAGGGAGGCTGCAGAAAATAGTGAGGTTGAAGATTATGAAGGGTCAGTTGGTTATGTGTCACTGATTGATGAGAGTTTGCAGCCTATTCAGAGCGAGAAGAGATCGGTTGAAGAAATTGAGAGAAAAACTCATGATGAGAAACTGACAAAGGATGATTTGGTTCAAAAGTTTGATGATGCTCACAAGGACAAGGGTGATTACTTGGAGCCTTCTGTAGGTGGCAGTGGTGCTGATGAAGAAGATTTCGATGAGTCTGATGAGACCTCAGATTCTGAGTTTGATCAGCTGGAGAGTTCATCACCCGATGCATCAATGGCTGATATTTTTCCTATTCTTGATGAGCTACACCCACTTTTAGAGTTGGAAGCTCCAATGCCTGCTCATATGTCCCAAGATGACTCCGGTGCTGCTTCTGATAGGAGTAATGATGGAAGTAATGAGACAGATGAGGACATTCAAAATCAGAAGGTGGAAATAGAAGAGGCGGTTCATGATAATGACGGCGATGAGGAAGAAGCACAGGGTGGCAAGGATGATGAAAGCAAGTCTGCAATCAAGTGGACAGAAGATGATCAAAAGAATCTCACGGATTTGGGGAATTTGGAGCTTGAAAGGAACCAACATTTGGAGAGTCTTATTGCAAGGAGAAGATCAACAAAAAACTTCAGTTTATCAGCTGAGAAGAATCTAATTGATTTTGATGGCTCTGAAAACCCTTTTAATGTTACACCAATTTCGACGAAAAGGAACAATCCATTTGACCCTCAATATAATAGTTCCTATGATAGTATGGGGTTGCCACCTATTCCTGGTTCTGCTCCATCAATTTTATTGCCAAGAAGAAACCCTTTTCAGCTTCCTTATGAGTCAAGTCAAGAAAATCCTCAACTTAAGGGAGACCCTTTTGAGCAAGGTTTTATGCCATTTCAACCCAGGGACAATGTCTTCTGCAGGCATGAAAGCTTTAGCTTGGGGACATCAGGCTTCGGAGACTTTAAGTGGAGACCTGTTTTTATGCCAAAACCGTTGGGTCCTGAAGGAACAAGCTATTCTTCATTACAAAGACAATCAAGTGATGTTAGTGATTCGAAGTTAAGTTCTGGTCCCGATACTGAAACTGTGAGCTCTGCAGCAGACTTGGATGATAGGAAGTTCAGTGAGCAAGACTTTACTAAAGAAGCAGAAGTGATTTCCAATATTTACCATGCTTATGATCTTGTTGGCCCTGGAAGTCAATCATCTGAAGATGTAGATTCTCTGGAAACGGAGCCCGCTGGAAAAAGGGATACTGTCCAACATGATGAGCTAGAAATAAAATTAAGCAAAGTGAAAAATCAAGAACCAAGCCTATCTGGTGCAAGAGGGTTATTAGCTACTCCTGTGGAAATAACTAAAGAGGAAAGCAGCACTAGGTCAAGCTTGTCATCATTGTCCGAAATGGATGAAAAAACGTCAGACATGAAGAATGTTGGACCAACAAGTTCGGAGTCAAGAAGTGATTTAGTTGTGAAGGTTGAATTTTCACCACAACCTCCACTTGAGGAGTCACAAGTCCAATTTACAAGTGGGATGGTGGATGACCATCTACATAAGGAGCCAATTTATGACTCAAGCCCTACAGCATCAGAAAAGATCCTTTCCTTTGACTCAATTTCTTCTGACATGCGGGAAGAGATATTGAAACTAATACCTAAGACAGAAGCAGATGTGGATCACCCTAAGATTTTGGATGTGAAGGAAGCTTCTTCAAATTTGAGTGATCAACATTTTTCTTCTTCCAAAGAAAAGCCTCCATCTGAACCGGAGAAAGATCTATCCGAGTCAGATAAATCCATGGGGGAACCACGTTTTGACGATCACAATGAACTCCATGTAAGTTATGGAATCCTTATCTGTTATAGTACATTAGTACTTCAAAATTCTCTCCTCAATCATAATTTATAGGTTTTCACTATAGTTTACTTATGTACTTTTTGAATTGTATATAAAACTGCGTTACTGTTCTTACCTAGTGTGAATTAATTACTTTGCCAATTTAAATTGGGTGGACCCTCCATTCTTATGAGTCCCCTGGGCATGCCAAACTTTTTCTCCCACATCAAACTGCCTTGTTCTTTTTCTGATATCAAAGTGGAAGTTTTATAGAAAATGTCTACATAAACCGCATCAATGTCCATGAGTGCAATATCAACCTCTTCTGAACTGATGCTTCTTGTTTGATATCCACGTATTTTACTTGACGTCCTTATGCAAGATTTTCAGAGTTCGCGTGGTTGGTTTACCCGACATAAAAGTTTTTGGATGCCTGCATGTCTAACTACATGATTGAAATCTTGTGTTTCAACTGTATTTGCCTCTTCTGCATCCCATATTTGTTGTGCAACCACATTTTTTTGAATGTGTATTCATCTTCTCTTTTTGAATGTGTATCCCATAAGAATACTCAATGGTAATTAGTTTTGGTTAGGTTATACAAGATTCTAATCACGGCTTCTTGACATTTTAGGAACCGATTATCATCCTCCCACTGTCCAAGGAGGATTCAAGCACCATTCAGGATGTGAATGTACTGAAAGTACCTGAAGTTCAAGACCCTGGTTTGGAAAATTTATCTTCTGTGACTTCTAAATCCCCCTCAATCAAGGAGATTGCATCAAGAAATACAGAATCTGGTGTTAAAGAACCTACCACTACTCATTCAGCTTTGAAACAAGTCTCAGAAGGTAATGTTGGTGAGCTTCCAAACCCATCAGATTCAATGGATGGATCAACAAATGTAGAAACTAATGCAGTGGCTTATACCATGGAGATTCAACCAAGAAATACAGGATCTACTGCTCAAGAAAACATCACTACTCAATCATCTTTAAAAGAAGTCTCGGAAGGTAATATTAGTGAGCTGCCTAAGCAATCAAATCCAAAGTGTGGACCGGTAAAAGTAGGAACTGATGGAGCAGGTTCTAAACATGAGATTGCATCCAATAGTACAGGGTCTGGTGTTGAAGAAGGTATTGCTCCTGATATTGAATTGAAGCAAATATCAGAAGGTAATGTTCGTGAACTACCAAAGCCATCAGACTCGAAGAATGGATCAGAAAAGGCAAAAACTAATGCAGCAGAATCTACCAAGCCGATTTCATCAAGCAATACAGAATATGCTGTTGAAGAACATGTCACCGGTAATATTACTATGAAGAAAGTCTCTGAAGGTAATGTCGGTAAGCCTCCAGAACCATTAAACTCAGAAGTTAATAATGGTGAGCTGTCAAAGTCATCAAGTTCAAAAGATGGATCTCACAAAATGGGAACTAGTGCAGTGGGTTCTATGGATGGGATTGCGTCAAGCAAAGAAGGATCTAGTGTTCAAGATACTGTCACTTCTTATACTACTCTGAAACAAGTCTCAGATGATACTCTTGGTGAACTGCAAAAACCATCAGATTCGAAAGTTGGATCAAAAAAAGTTGGAACTGGTGCTGTGAGTTCTACCAAGGACATTGCACCAAGCAATGCAGGATCTGGGGTTCATGAAACTAACACTACTGATACGGCAATGAAGCAAGTTTCTGAGGATAATGCTGTAGAGCTACCAAAACTATCAAACTCAATGGATACTGCTTTGAAACAAGTCTCAAAAGGCAATGAGGGTGAGCTGCCAAAACAATCAGATTCAAAGGGTAGATCGACCCTAGTTGGAACAAAAGCAGCGGGTTCTGTCAAGGAGGTTTCAGAAACTAATGCAGGATCTGGTGATCAAGAAACTATCACTAATCATACCGCGTTGAAGCAAGTCCCAGAAGGTAATCATGGTGAGCTATCAAAACCAACAGATTCATTGAAAAAGGAAGGAACTGGTCTAATGGATACCAAGGAGGTTTCAACAAGTCATGCAGGATCTGGTACTCAAGAAACTATCACTACTCATACGGATTTAAAGCAAGTCTCAGAAGGTAAAGTTGGTGATCTGCCAAAACCCTCAAACTTGAAAGATGGATCTGAGAAAATGGCAACTAGTGCAGTGGGTTCAACCAACGATATTACTTCTACTGATAGTGCTTTGAAACAAGTTTCAGAAGGAAATGTTGGGGAGCTACCAAAACCATTAGATTCAAAGGATGGATCGACTAAAGTTGGAATCAATGTAGTGGGTTCAAACAATGAGGTTTTGGCAACGAATGCAGGCTCTGGTGTTCAAGAAACTTTCACTAAGCAAGTCCCAAAAGGTAATAATAATGAAGTATCAAAACCATCAAGTTCAAAAGATGTATCAATAAAAGAAGGAAATAATGCGGCGAGTTCTACCAATGAGATTGGATCAAGCAATATAGAATCTGGTGTTGACGAAAATACGACTACTTCTTTGATGCCAGTTTCAGAAGGTAAACTTGGTGAGCTGCCAAAACCATTGGAATTGAAGTATGAAGTGAAAAAAGTAGGAACTAATGTTGTAGATTCTACCGAGGACAATGCATCAAGCAATACAGGCTCTAGTGTTCAAGAAAATTTCACTACTCATACTGGTTTGAAGCAAATCTCAGAAAGTAATGAGGGTGAGATTCCCAAAGCATCAAGTTCAAAGGATGAATCTACAAAAGGAGGAACTAATGCAATGGACTCTACCAATCAGAATATAGCTACTACTGTCGGTGAGCTTCCAGAACTGTCAGATTCAAAAGATGTGTCAACTAAGTTAGGAACCAATGCAGTGGATTCTACCATGGAGACTTCATCATCAAGTAAGACAGGATCTGGTGTTCAAGAAACTATCACTATTGATACTTCTTTGAAGACAGTTTCAGAAGGTAATGTTAAGGAGCTACCAAAACATGCAAATGAAAATGATGATTCGACGAATGTAGGAACTAGTGCTGCAGGTTCTACAAAGGAGATTAGACCAAACAATACAAAATCTGGTGTTCCAGATTCTACTCGTACTGGTTTGAAGCAAGTCTTGGAAGGTAATCTAAGTGAGCTGCTAAATCCATCAAATTCAAAGGTTGAATCAACAGAAGTAGGAACTAATGTAGTTGGTTCTACCAAGGAGATTCCATCAAGCAATACCGGATCTAGTATTCGAGATACTATCATCACTCATTCTCCCTCGAACGAAGTCTCAGAAGGTAATCTAAGTGAGCTGCTAAAAGCATCGGATTCAAAGGATGAATCGGCGAAAGAAGGAACTAATGCATCAAGCAATGTCACCACTAATACTACTTTCAAGCAAGTCTCAGAAGATACTAATGCCGGTGAGTTGTCAAAACCATCAAATTTAAAGAATGAATCAGAAAATGTAGAAACTAATGCAGTGGGAACTACCAAAGAAGAAAAATAAATTCATCTGTCTCCCATTCCTAAATTTTGTAAACAAATTCACTTTGAAAACGTACAAATGCATCGTATAATCTAAAATTCATTGTATTTTTCTTAATAATATTTGCCTATTTTTTTTTTGTAATAAATTATTCCTTTTTCAGGCCAGGCACTTAACAAAACGTTGTGCCTGCACAGTAACTCTTACACTTGACACTACCCTCACGTATATATACTCATGTTACATTTAAACCATAAAACTTCTGTTTGTTTCCAACATCAATGTTCTAAAACTCGCCAGGCAATAATCAGGCGGTTGGATGGGGCCTAGCGCCTAGAGACCTAGGCATGGCCTAGACGGTTTTTTTTTTTACTAAAAATTATTAGAAAATTAATAATATAATTAATATTTCCAAATAATTTTATAATAATTAGTACTTTCAAAGACAACTAATTGTATTGGGAATCTTAAATGTGCAAAATGGAAGTTTTAGAATCATAGATATAAAAATAAACATACAAAATGAAAAAATAAGATGAAGAAGTAGAGAGTTTGAGTGAAATATAAATCTAAAAATTTTAATTTTTCCCCAAAAATAGAAATAGAAAACTTAAATATATAAAATAAAATATTTCCGCCTAACCGTTCACCCTTCTTAGCTTATAGTCGGTTGCTTAGGTAGTGTTTAAGATACCTAAGCGGATTTCCCAAAATTAAAGTTGCAAAGGAGAGACTAGCGCTAAGGCAGAGCCGAGGCGGCCCTAAAAGGTTTTTTTTATAGGTCAAAAAGTATCATTCAAAAAAATTAATACTACAAGTTTACAAGGGGCATTCCTCAAGAAAAGCAAGAATCCTAGTTTACACCCACAAATAAACTCATAAAACACAAGCACCAGGCTTAACTTGAATCAAATCAAACATTGATCCAAAACATTAATTCAAAGCCCAAAACATACCCTAAATTAAACTAAAGCTCTGCCCAATAGCTAGACTAAACTAATTCAAACCCCAACCCAAAACTAGGCTAGAGAAAGAACAGAAACAAGGCCCAGCCCAAAAGGGGTTGGACCAACCACGACCCAAGTACCATATAGCCCAAAGAGCTGAAAAATACGACAAGGCCTCCACCACCTGCACCAACACGCCGTAGAAGCAAACCACACTCGCATCCTTATCACTGTCGCATCTGCCGCCGGAGCCACTGTCGTGGCCACCGCCGCAGTCGCAGTCACCGAAGCAGCCACGGTCGCAATATACGGAACATGCAGATCTGAGAAAAACTACCGCCGAAGCACATACAGCATTCGCAGCAAAACAAAGAAGCGCCGCTGCAGCCGCAACAATGCCGCCCCCAAGCGTCCTCGCAGTCGCAGCAGCACAACGCCCACGCCTCGCCGCAACAACGCCGCCTCCCAAGCTCACCGCAGCCGCATCAACTCCTCGCACAGCCGCCGTTGCAGATAGGCACCGCCTCCAACGCAGCGTCGCTGCAAACACCGGATCGATGCAGCAAGCCCGTGCGCAACCACTGCCGTCGCAACTGGATCTCGCCATCCACAAAGCCCACAGACAGATATGGGCTTTCATCGTGTCTGACCCAACAACAGGACTCACGGCACGAGTCCATCGTCAAGCCGCCCGTATGAGCCATCTTAGTGGCAAGCCAACCGCCGCACCACCAACCATCCGCCATAGGAGCACAGCAGAACCTGGTCCAAAGAAGTGGCG
Organism: Oemleria cerasiformis; assembly: GCA_037349345.1. Taxonomy (NCBI): domain Eukaryota; kingdom Viridiplantae; phylum Streptophyta; class Magnoliopsida; order Rosales; family Rosaceae; genus Oemleria; species Oemleria cerasiformis. The sequence goes on from JAZGTL010000019.1 coordinate 9,616,814, forward strand.
ACGAGGCGGAACGAATCGAGGGGGGGGGGGGGGGGGGGGGGGGGGGGGGGAGAGAGAAAGAAGAAGGGAAGAGAAAGGAAAGGAAGAAGAGAAGGGAAAGGTAAAGGGGAAAGGAAGAGGGGCTACCGGCGACCCCAAAGGAGATCGGCGACTAGGGTTGGGTTTTTGGTTTTTTAGAAAGTGGGAGAGAGAGTTTTTGAGTTTAATCCTACGTAAAAAAGGAATTTTTTTTTCTTTTTTTGGGTTGGTAAATATTTGCATAAAAGGGCAACGCCCAAGGAAGGCCAACAGGCGCACTGCGACAAACACGCTGGAAGACATCAGACACATGGGAGGCCACAAACTAGCCCCTCACCATAAACCAAAAAAACAGCAGACCCAAACTAAGACAGGGATATTCCATTGTCTAGCAACACCATTGTTAACAATTGAATCCTTAAAATTCAGCGTACAAAGCCTACAACGAATAATGGAAAACACAGCAAGGACAATGGAAGCAGCGTTGCGAGATACCCCAACAAAAATTCGAGCGTTCCGCTCTTTCCAAACACCATGAACAGTGACCGATAACGCAAGCTTACGAGTAACCATGGAGAGAGAGTTACCTTTTTACAAACCTGCAACCAAGGAAAATTTTCGAGCACTGATCAAAGAAAACTATGATCGCCATAACCCATAAATGATATGATATCATAAATAATGATAAAGTCTATTGTGAAAATAAATTTAAAATTTTACCTCAAAATCAACCAACAATAAAAAGAGTAGCCCAACATCTCATTAGTGGTTTGGAAGATATTTATAACTTTTGACATCTCTTCACATTCTCACATGATTCATATATAGTGTCACACTCTAGTCTCTAATATAGATAGAAATTAATAGAATTAGATGAGCCTCACTACAACGTATTGTAGGATATATTTTGCCACAATTTCTTGTCATAAGAAGTCATCAACATGGTTCATTACAACCTCACCATAGAAAATACGGTACAACTTTTGTATTGATAAGAACTTATTTTTTATAAATGCTAACAAAGAAAACATATTTTCTTAGTCTTATGACATTCACCATGTATTGTTGTCAATCGGATTATTAGAAATGTGTGTGGAAATTGAATTACGTTATTGTTTTATTTGAAATTTGAACAATTAAAAATAATGATAGTCTTTTAAAATAAATAATTTTTAGTTTTTTTTCATCTACTAATCAATATAAAGTTGGTATTGTACATGCACCCAACATCACTAAATTAACTGAAAATTAACAATTAAATTAATATATGGTGTAAATTGTTGTGTTTTAAAAACTTTATGGAGTAAAATCAAAAGGTAATGCTTCGTTTTGATGGGAACCAACCCCAAACTTTAGGGAATAAAATGAAGTTCGTCATTTAATAAACAATCGGTTTTTATTATTAGTGTCTAATTAATTATATTCATCTTTACTCTCTTCCGTGTAATTTTGAATTTAATTTTTAAACATAATAATTTGATATTCAAGTAATATAATCCATCTCCCCGATAACGTTCTATTAAAAAAAACAAAAACAGTGGGGTATTGATTAGTGGAAGGATAGTGAGAGCCGTTGGATGATGATGATGACGATGATGATGATGATGATGAGCAAACAATCCGATACAGAAGTAGCTTGGAGTAGGAGTGTAGGAAGTAGGTAAGTACTTGAGTTTGCGTCATGGGGAACGAACGTTCGGCCTTTCCTTTCAGTTTCAGTCTTTCAGGCCCCTTCACTTCAGTCGGCGACTCATCAAACAAAGTCATTCCCACCATTCACCAAAGATATCGCCAAATCCTTGCATTAAATGCGTAATCATATCATGCTTCAGATATCTTTTTCCACCTTCACAAAACAACCCCTCACCCTTCCATTATCTATATTTACTCCCTTTACCTTTTTATATTTACAAAAACAAACCCAACCTTCCTAAAGATCAGCCATTGGGTTGCCTAATTAAATTACATTTTTTTCGACCAACAAAAAAAAAATTAAATTACATTTTTGTTCTCTTCTTTTAACTGATTTTTTTTTTCCACAGTTACACACGTAGAACTTAATTGCGACATAAACAAAACTATACGTTGAAATTACCAAAATTGAAAGAATGGAATTCAAAGTGAAAAATGAACTAAATTACATACACTACAAATTTTGAAATCGTCAAACACATTTCTCATAAAAAAACATGACACCCCATTTAGGAAGCAACTTTCACACCCCTCACTTTTTACATATATTAGATGCACCTCTGTACATTACACACGTGTGTACGTTAATTATTTTTATTTTAAATTTATTTTTTATAATTTTTAAAAATTTAAAAAAATTAAAAAAAAATTAAAAAAATTAAAAAAGAATGAATGTTCGAGTAACTATCCACCCCTCAGCTAAAATATTTATTTTTAAATTTAAATATTTAATTTTACTATTGTATCTTTATTTATTAAATATAAAAGTTATTAATGAATTGATAATTTAGTCTCAAATTTTTGATGAAACATACTCACTCTCGATTTTATAATAATAGAAATGAAAAAAAAAATAAAACCTCAAAAATAAAAGTTAATAGTGTGAAAATATTACTTCTTAAGTTCGTTCAACAAGATTGAAAAATAAAGAATTAATATAATATGTGAAAAAATACACATATATAATAATTTTGATTTTATAAAATGAGTATTTTGCCATTTTTAATTACAATTATCAATTATGTCATGAAAATATAAGAATAAATTATCCAAAAAAACAAATATAAGAATAAGCATAATTGTGTAAAACTAATTTTGAAATTTGGCGAACTAAAGGAGGCCTTGGTGTAAAAACACCTTACACGACCTGCACTGTTTTACTTTTTACTGCGAGAGTAGTAAGCAAGTTAGCAACTAGCAACCTAGCTGCTAGTAAATTAATAATAATAATGCAAACCCTCTCTTACTCGCATCATCAAAAACCAACTTTCTCCTTTCACTTTCAGCTTATTCTGTTTCTCATCGTCTTCTCAAATCTCTCTCTCTCTCGATCACCGTCTCTCATATAGCTAGCTTCCATGGCTGAAATTACACAGAGCTCAAGGGGTTTGAACCCCAATGCACCCGAGTTCTTCCCTCTCCATAAACGACTCTCACTTTCTCGTTCCACTGCTTCTCCGGTAATTTCCTACTCTGCACCCTCACCCCCAAACCCCAACCAATATTCTTATTACCCCTTCCACTTCCCATACTTTCATTCGATCGCTAATCCTACCCCCACTCATAATTACCCTAATAACCCTTACCCTACCCTCACAACCCTCCAACTCCAAGTTCAACCATCAACTGAAGTTGCTAAACCGCCAACAACCCTACATACCCATGAAGAAGAGAAGCAGCAGCAACATGGCCATGGTGGGGTCCACACCAAAAAGGCCATGGCGGTGCCTCCAAATCTGAGGAGTGGTGGTGGTGGGAAGCATAATAGGAACTTTAGGAATTTTAAGAGGTTGTCGTCCTTTGGTCGACATGGAGGCCTAGGAAGTAGTCCTGATGCTCAAAATTATAAAACGGGTAGTTATTATAACCATGGGAAGATTATTAGGAGGGAAGTGAAGCCAAGGTCGTCATGGGGGTTTGGCCTTGGCAATGATAATAAGGGTCATAATAGTAATTTGAGCAAGCTGGCCAAGAACAATGGCCGCTATCTTCATGTGACCATGAGCGAAGACTACTTGGAGTGGTCGCCTGTTCATGATAATGGACTCAAAACCACTCTCATGATCCGAAACATACCAAACAGGTTCAAGTATGTTTCTAACTAGTTCTATATATTACTGTTTTTTTTTTAATTTTAAAATAAATAATCAATTCTCTAATTTCTGTACAATTTAATTACGTGCTGGCTTTAGTCTTCATCAACGTGGGGTTTTTTTTTTGTTCTTTTTTCTATTTGGGTTTTTGAAACTTAAATTTTCTTCAGTCTTGATTTTTGGATTCTGATTGATTTTTTTTTTTGAGGAATCATTAAATCGGTTTCATTTTCATACTCGATTTAGGTCTTTCTTTTTCTTTGATTATGGTACGTGTTCTCACTTTCTATTGCTTTTATATGTTGATGAATAAGTTGATTGGCGGTGCGTTGGGGGAAATATTAGTCATCTGAAATCGTGGGGTTGTCCAATATTATATATGGTGCCTGTTTTTGTTCATAATTTATTTCAAAAATTGACATTTAGTTTATTATTTTGTGTTTGGATTCTCTGAAAATCAGAGTTCATGAGTTAATGGAATTTCTGGATGATCATTGCGTTGTGGAGAATGGGAAAGCCGAGGTAGTAACCGCCGGAGGAGGGGATAAGTCGGCCTATGACTTCTTGTATATGCCAATAGATTTCGAGTAAGTAGTGATTAATTAGTACCCTTGTTGTTTTAATTCTCTAATAGGTTTGAATTTAAACGGAAGTCCCTCCTTGGAGAATAATTGGGTTGCATTCTAATGTCAATGTTGATCTAATTTTTTTGGTGGCATATATTTATATATGTAAGTATGTATGTGTGCAGAACTTGGTCGAATAAGGGATATGCCTTTGTGAACTTCACAAACCCTAAGGCAGCGTGGAAGTTTTACTTAGCAGCGAAAGGCATGAAATGGGACCTTCACAGATCTCAAAAGATATGTGATATAGTCTATGCCAAAATCCAGGTAAAATGCTAGTCTCATTTAATTGTTATTTATTTATTTTTTTCCAAAATGAAATCGATATGATATTTTTTGTAATCACATAACTAATGCAAAATATTCCAATAATTTGAATGATTAAGTCTATACATATCTAGGTGCTACCATTTTCAAAACATTCATTTAATGGTTTGATTGGGAATGTAAATAATAAACAAAATGGTACGATAATGCATGTGGCTATACGATAAATGAAATTATACGGATTAGATGCATGTAGTGGTTAAATAATAAACGAAATGCTATGTTGATGCATGTATACTGATTAGATGCATGTAATTGGTTCAATAATAAACGAAATGCTATGATGATGCATGTATACTGTTATACACATACGTACCCTCAAAATTTTCCGTTTAATAGTGATATTTTTTATAATTAATAAGAAGGTAATGTGGTCACATAAATATATGCGATGGTTTTTTTTAAAATAGTTATGCGAATTTTTTATGATGTCAGTTTATATATTTGTAGATGCTACAATTTATTTGATCATTTAATTGATCTGATCGGGGAAGTAAATATATAAACCAAATGAATATAGTGATGCATGTAAACCGGTTGTATTCCATTTACACGTACTTTAAGATTTGGTGTGTTGATAGTGATTACTGAATTGGTGATGATCAGGGAAAGGAGAACCTGGTAAGTCATTTCAAGACCATGGATTTTACTACCGACGTAGAACATAAGATACCGGAAAAGGTGTTGCCAGTGTGCTTCGAGCCGCCTCGAGACGGATCAAGGAGGAGTGATGTTCGGTTCACGACTTTAGGGATCTTCCACAAATGCCCCTCATCAGAGTCATCAGGGAGGTTGAGGAGCCCATAATGTAGTGGTTATTGGATCCTAATTGACATGACAATTAAGCAAGCTTAGCTTGCCTTCGCTTGCTTGGTTGTCATATCAAAGAAATCAGCAGGCGTGATGATATATTGTGGGTCTAAATTAATCCTGTACGCATAACATATATCTCTCACCACCGTCAGATCAGATCTTTAGTTGTAACAGTATGGTTAACGTAAGCCCTAGGTTTTAGTTTGGTTTGGTTTCAATTTCCATGTATTATGGTCGTGTGGGTGTACTAGATTATAGCTTGATGTGGTGAGTCATAGCTGCTGACTGCATGTTGAGAGGGGGTGGAGCTTGGCACCTGCGTTTCGTATATCGTGGTAAATCATGGGGCCAAGAGGCCAGGTGATGGACTCCACCCTCCAGAAATGGATGGCTCTGATCCGATCTGATATGTTACTTTGTTTTCCCATCCATAAATGAATGATAAGTGGCGGCTCTGATGTTGGTCTTTATATCAGGGTAAATCATGGGGCCAAGAGGGCGGGTGATGGACTCCACCCTCCAGAAATGGATGGCTCTGATCCGATCCGATCTGATATGTTCCGTTGTTTTCCCATCCATGAATGATATGTGGCGGCTCTGATGTTGGTCTTTGTATTTGACACTTCTTCACCTTTTCAATTAATCCATTGTATATGTAATCTTATGGAGTATTTGGGATTTAGGGTTATGCGTCTCTGTAACCCTGAGAATGAGTCTCATGGACGCCTGTTCTTCAGGTGCTCTTTCAGTGCTCAGATTTGGCACAAGGTTATGCGTACTGCGGGTTCTGCCTGGAGTCCGCTGTTGTGGCCTGAGCCGGTCTTAGCTGCTGCGACGCAGTGGAAGGGAAAGAATCTACCCGAAGTTGCTAGGCGTCTTGGGCGAGTGGTGACTCTTTATTTTCTATGGCAGGAGCGGAATATTAGACTTTTCTCTATTGGCAGGCGATCGCCGGAGGTGGTTCTTAATCATATTATGGCAATGATTCGTAGTAAACTGTGTATTATAAATTTCAAACCCTCTCTGGCTAATTCTTCTGCTGCTGAGACGTGGAACCCCTGTGATATAGCCTGCTTGCGGCCTCTGTGAGGTCCTGGTTTGCGGCCTCTGTGAGGCGCTGTTTCCGTTGCCTTAAGCTAATTGAGAAGGAATGGAATGCCCTCCAAAAAGCTGGCTCAATTCTGAAATATGAACTAAACCGCCAGATTTTCCGAAGCATCTCTTTGCACTAATTAAGTAATTCAATTGTGCCTTTACTATGGGGCTATGTATGTGGGACACATGACATCAGACAAGAAAGGTCGAGAAGAGCACCGGCCAACAAAGGACTCACTCAAGCTATATATGTATGTACGTACAAGTGTACAACTTCATCATTTTAAGGGAAACTTACAACATTAAATAAGAAATTACATCTAAAATTAGTGCAGAGCTTAATTTATTATTGCCAGTTTCTCCATTTTATTTAAATAAACTTATTTTCTTACTTACAAAATCTGAATTTCTTCTGCATAAAAAAACTTTCTTCCCTCAAAAGGCAGTGGATGGCAGAGGGTGATCTAAATACTGCCTTTTTTCATAACAGGGTGAAAAAGTGGGCAAATCGAAATCGAATCAGCTCTATCATTAGGGCCAAGGAGTTGCTACCTTAGATGAAGGGGAGATTAAATTAAAGGCAGTGGGATTTTTTCAGGGTGGAGGCTGATGCTATGGTTACTATCCCTACTTATGACGAGATAAGGGCCGACTGTTTTAAGCTAAAGACTAATAAGGCCCCGAGACCAGATGGTTTCGATGCTTTCTTCTTCCAACGTACTTGGAATATTGTGGGCCCTCTTATCACTACTGCGATCAAGGATTTCTTCCTTTCCGGTCCCCTTCTTGGTAAGCTAAATGTTACTATTATCACTTTAGTGCCTAAAATTCAGAATCCTTATTCCATGGCTGATTTTTCGTCCCATTTCTTGTTTTAATACGTTGTAGAAGATTATTTAGAAGTTAATTGATAACCGTATTGTGGGTATCCTCCCCTCCATTATCAGTGCTAATCAATCTGCTTTTGTGAGTGGTAGGAAAATAGGGGATAATATTATGTTGGTGCAAGAGCTTATGCGGGGTTACCATTTAGATGGAGGGAGCCCTAGATGCATTGCTAAGGTGGATATCTTGAAGGCGTATGACACTTTAGATTGGAGCTTCCTCCTTAAGGCTATGGCTGCCTTTAATTTCCACGGTTGATCCAGTGGGTAGAAACTTAAATCTCTTCTACTCGTTTTTCTATTGATGTGAATGGTGAGTTGGCAGGTTTCTTTGATGGTGGTCAGGGCAACAAGGGGACCCCATTTCTCCTTATTGATTTATTATTGCTATGAAAATCCTTAATCGTATTATTAATGCTAAAGTGGCAGTTGCGCCCTGGTTTAGGCATCATTGGCGTTGTGAGAAAGTAAATCTAACTCACTTAGCTTTTGCTGATGACTTATTGGTGTTCAGTCATGGTAGTGTGGAGTCTGCTAGAGTGATTAGGGAAGGGCTGTTTTTGTTCTCTGAACTTTCAGGGCTGTATCTTAATCACGCTAAGAGCTGTACCTATGTTGCTGGGTGTCGAGATTGAGGAAGCTATCGGCATTAGGGGTTGTTTGAGCTTGGAGTGCTGCTGATCACCACGAAGCTTGGTTATTTTGATTGTTCTCCCCTCTTGGAAGTTGTTGATAGGCATATTGGTATGGGTGGGAGCACATGTCGCTGTCCTTCGCTGGGAGACTCCAACTCATCTCTTCTGTTCTTAGCAGCATCCAGATGTTCTGGTCAGCTCATCTCTTCCTCCCTAAAAAGGCTTTTAGAGTTATTGAACAAAAGTTTCGCCTTTCGTACGGGAAGCTAGTGGGTAATTACCATGCTAAAGTGGCATGGAGTGAGGTCTGCAGACCTAAGGATGAAGGAGGGCTGGGGCTCAGGTGTATGTACCATTGGAATTTGGCCCTAATGGCGAGACATATTTGGAACCTTTTCTCAGATTGTCAGAATAACCTTTTGGTTGCTTGGGTTAAGAATTACTTCATTCAGGATTAGTGTTTTCTGGTGTATTAAAACCCTTCCCTCTTGCTCTTGGAACTAGAGGAAGCTACTTAAATTAAGGCAGCTTGTGAGGCCCCTCATATCTGCTGTCGTTGCGAATGACAACCTTATCTTTCTCTGGTGTGATAACTAGTCTAGGCATAGGCCCTTAGCTGACTGGGTGGTCAGTAGGGATATTTCTACTTCTGGGATCCATCGCCATGCTAGGCTGAATGCGGTGATCTTCGATTCTTCTTGGAGGTGGTCGTCCCTTCCTTCTCTCTATGTTCGCATCTTTCATCTTTTTAAGTCTCCTCTTCCCCTGACTCTTTTCGTTCGAATGCTGAGGTTAGTGGTTCCTTCTCTGCCAAGTCTATGTGGGCCTCCCTTAACCCGCGTGGTCCCCTTTCTCCCTGGAGATCCTTGGTCTGGTTCAAGGGGCACACTCCTAGGAGAAGCTTCATTCTATGGTTAGCTACGAGAGGGAAGCTTGCGACTATGGACAAGTTAAGCTTTGGGGGAGGTTCTCATAATCCCATTTGTGTTTTATGTAACCGGGTGAATGAATCTCTTTCTCATATGTTTTTTAAGTGCGAGTTTTCTGCTAGTATTTGGAGGATGGTGATGTTGAGATGCGGTCTTCATGGAGTTTTGCTGCCTTTGCCGGATTTCTTCTCTTCCTTGGGGGCAAGTTGGAAAGGTGCTTCATTGTTGATAACCTCCTTCAAGCTAGCCTTGGTTTCCTCTGTTCACAGTATCTGGATGGAGCGTAACCGGCATAGATTTGATACAAATAGGAGTACTGCTATGGTTGTTTTTAATAACATTGTAAATCTGATGTTAATTAAAGTTTTAAAAGAAGCATGACATATTGCCATTTGCTTTGGTGTACCACTATCTCTTCCTCCTCATTACAACCAGGGTATTTCGCATCAGCGCAAATTATGTCGTACAACTAAATTTTTTTGACAAGACCTCCATATGAAAGATCGGAGTTTTGGAGGAACTGGTAAAACCCAAATACTCTTCCAACTATAAAGTCAAAACTACATAAAAGCAGAGTCCAAAAATCGGGCCACAATCCAAAACGTCATTGAGAACTCGTGTCCAATAATGATTTATTAGAATAATTTTCTAAATTCCAGAAATTGCCAAAAACAATACTTAACAAGAAATTATTTAAAATATACATTTATGCATGCATGGCAATTTACAAATCAAAGTCCACTCACCGAACGTCCAATTAAGCTCAATCCCGAGGCGTACGCTCCTCTGAAGTTCCCGGAGCAGTATTGCCTATCAAAAAGTAACAATCAGAGGTTACCAACGATAATTAAAAACCCTACATTTAGACACCCTAAACCCTGGGAGGTCCACACGCGTCCCACTAAAAACGCAGTCACTTCGGATGCCCAAAACTACCCCTAAACGATGTCCGATTAACCCGAAATCTACGCCAGAAGGTCCAAAAAGTTGAAAACATGTCGACAAGTATCGTCGTGACCCAAGGGCCGGCCCCACACGCCGCCACGCACTGGCAGAAGCCTGGCGGCTCATCCACGTGCCGGCTATAATGCCCACGCACCTGCAGGTGCGCTGAATCTGCACTGACTGGGCCGCCAGGTGGCTCCACGTGGCTGCTAGGTTATAACGATCCGGATCAAAAATTAAAGAAATTTGAGAATTTAATTAAGAAAATGACGATTTTACCCTCGATTTCGGTAGGGTTCGGTAGTCACTTTTTCATTGGCAGTGCTTTTGGAAATTTTTCTTGGGTCGTTGCGTAGGTCTCGAACGCACGAGTTCGTAGACAGGCATCACGCGAAAAATGGAGTTCGTGTGCGAAATCTCCGAGTCTAGAATGTCAGGGGCATTTTGGTAATCTGCCATGGGTAGATATTTTATCCACGAATTAGATCAATTCTTCATTCATTCACTCTTTCTCTCTTCAACACACCCAATTCGTGTGCATTTGAACCCGAAAAAAAAAAACCCAAATCATGAACTTCAAACTGAGGCAAGATCTTCCCATTTTGATTCACTAATCAGATTCTCCTCTTCCCCGTGATAAAAAATGTACCAACCATCGATGGAGGAGGTCGCGGAAGACACCAAACCGAGGAAAGGAAAACAAAGAATTTTTCGATCGATGTTTTGGCCAACACAGGTATGGGTTTCATGTTTTGAGGTTATTTTGAGTTACTGGGTTCGAGTAGATAGATTTAGACCTAAAATATGTGAAAAATGGTTGAGGTTTGAGGAAGTTAGGAAAAATTCAAGGTCGGCCGGAAATGGAGTTTTTCGGTGACGCTGGGCGACAGTGCAATCATCCTCTCCGGCGAGAATTTTCAGATTCCAGCCACCAGAGACGGCGACGATGGCGGTGGTCTGGTCATCATCTCCGACGAACTACGGCTACTGGTTCGCCCGACTGTGGTTGACGTGGCATGCCACATGGCAGCCACGTGGAGGCCAGTCAGCGACTGACTCAGCTGCCACGTGGCAACCCAGTTAGAGTCCAGTTAGCCGTCAGTTGACCGTTGAGTCAACTGACGTCGTCAAGGGTTTGACGAAATATGCTGACGACGTTAGCATATTTCGTCAAAAGTTAACAGAGTTTGAAAGAACCCTAACGCCGTTAGTCTGGATGGAAAATTTCGATTTCATCAGAAGATTCCGTCAGGTTTGATAGAATATTTCACTGTGAACAGCACCGGCGCTTGGGGGAGCATGGTGGCGCGTGAGGGAGCATGGCCGGTGCGTGGTGCGTTTTTCGGCATTCTACCATCACGTGACGGCGCGTGGGACTAATTCTGGAGTCATGCCGGTACGTGGCAAGGGTTTGGGACATTCCAGATCGGATTTTGGAGGTTTTGAGGCCGTAGGAGTTCATTTAGAGCCGCATTTGAGTAATCCCACCGGTAATGCATGACCATGGAGCGGGTTTTTGCTCGGGAGGTCAAGGGAGTTGGGCCATTAATGTGTCAAGAGTTCTTTGGGGCTAGGGCTTCCTTGATTTGGTATTTAGTTGCACTGTGAACGGACTGGGTTTCCGGGATTGCATGAGATGCGTACTTCTAGGTATTATGTTATACCACAGGGTTCTCCGATGATTGGCGTGGAGGATGTCTTTCTCCGCTACATTGTTGAGGGTTCTCCGACTGGCATTTGAGGGTACGTCTCTGCCAGATCGTTGAAGGGTTCTCCGATGTAGACGTTCGAGAGATCTTTCTCCGCCATATCGTTGAGGTCTGAGGTATGTCTGGAGGAGCAGGGATATCGAGTTACCACTCGGGGTGCTCTAGAGGAGCAGGGATATCGAGTTACTACTCGGGGTGCTCTAGAGGAGCAGGGATATCGAGTTACGACTCGGGGTGCTCTGGAGAAGTAGGGATATCGAGTTACCACTCAGGGTGCTCTGGAGGAGCAGGGATAACGAGTTACCACTCGGGGTGTTCTGGATGAACAGGGATATCGAGTTACCACTTGGGGTGCTTTGGAGGAGTAAGGATATAGAGTTACCACTCGAGGTGTTCTGGATGAGCAGGGATATCGAGTTACCACTCGGGGTGCTCTGGAGGAGCAGGGATATCGAGTTACCACTCGGGGTGCTCTGGAGGAGCAGGGATGAGCAGGGATATCGAGTTACCACTCGGGGTGCTCTGGAGGAGCAGGGATATCGAGATACCACTCGGGATTTTCTGGATGAGCAAGGATATCGAGTTACCACTCGGCGTGCTCTGGAGGATTAGGGATATTGAGTTACCACTCGGGGTGCTCTAGATGAGCAGGGATATCGAGTTACCACTGAGGGTGCTCTAAAGGAGCAGGGATATCGAGTTACCACTCGGGGTGCTCTGGAGGAGCAGGGATATCGAGTACGACTCGGGGTAAGTCAGTGAGACTCAGTTCAACCAAGTCGGGTACCTTTGTCATCCGAGTTAGTGGGTTGGTATGGGCGGTGACCCAGATTGACGAGTTATTGACGGTTCCCAATAGGCTAATAATTCAGTTGTCTTGTGCTAATACAATAGAGGTTTCAGCAGCGTCTGACCTACTGTCAACTTGGTATTAGAGCTTGTTAGCAGAGGGCTATAAACTTCGAATCATGATCAGGGGTTCTCACATTTTGATATGTGGCGAAGCATTAGCTCTTACCCTGACACGACCAGGCCGGTTAGCCACCGGTGTGGTTGCTCAGTCGAGAGGCTGAGGCGTAAAACAAATTTGTGAGGTTAACCTTACCCTGTAGGGCCATCACTGTTCCGAGGTTTCGGCAATGACTTGTAAGCTATCTTGCGTCTGACAGGTAGGTGTAGTCAGTAAAGTACATAGAAGGTTCTGTCGGAACCTCTGTAAGGTTGATTTAATATTTCTAAAGATAAAGGGTATTCCTGGTATTAAATTTTGTGGTTAAAGGTTGTCAGACGGGAACATGGCTTTTCGTGGATTTCAAGGTGGAATTCGGGAATGGTCCTTACATTTGGTATCAGAACACTATGTTTCACTTCCTGCAGACTGCACACTTGTGTGGAAATTATTTAAGGATTCTTGTCAACGAGATGCCTTCGAGACGTTTGTCTCTTCAACGACCTTGAATTGAGGGAGGCGGAGGACATGTGATGCACGGGCGAGGTAGGCGTCGCTGTTGCTAGTGAGTGGACCTTGGTTTGCAAACTGCAATGCATGCATACATGTCTATTTGAATTAAATTTTGTGATGCATTGTTTGTGACAAATTTCCAGAATTTAGAAATTTACTAGACACAGGTTTTTCATATTTCAGTTAAAATGTGTTTTGGGAAAAAAAGGCCTAGTTTTTGGACTCTATTTTTATGTCGTTTTGACGTGGTAATTATTAAGTCCATGATTTTGGGTTTTGACCCGTACTTGTGATTTTACTGGATTTGGCCATAAATGATTTTTCAATGAATTTGGCTTAGGCTAAGAAACAAGGATTTCAAAATACGAATTTTGGTTTTCATTGAATTTCTATCCCCGATGGTCAAGGTTTCTCCGACTGGCATTGAGGGATTTTGCTTCGCTGGTTCGTTGAGGGTTCTCCGACGTGGGTGTCGTGGGGTTTTCTCCGCCGAGTCGTTGAGGCTGTCTACGCATAGCACATGTTTCTGCACCACTCGAGGTATATCGGGTGTGCAGGGTCAGGGTTTTTCTCAGATTGGCGTTGAGGGATTTTGCTCCGCTAGATCGTTGAGGGTTCTCCGACACTGGTGTTGAGAGGTTTTTCTCCGTCGGGTCGTTGAGGCTGTCTACGCATAGTACAGGGTTCTGCACAACTCGAGGTATATCGGGTGTGTGGAGGGTATCGAGCTACGGCTCGGGATTTTCATTCGGGGAGCAGTGGGATATGTTTTGATATATATATATATATATATATATATATATATATATATATATATATTGTGTCCATGTTTGTTTACATGATTGTAAACTCCTTTGAGGAGGGTTTTCAAGGTAGGGTTGTGGACCACGGGATATTTTCAGTATTTGGATTTTTCATGGGTCCCACGAAGTGTTTTTACAAAAGATGGATTTTCCGGCAAGTTTTCGGCTTATCTTTATGGACTTGTTTGAAAAGAAATTTTATGTATGCATGCATTGTTTTACACATGATGAAGGGTATTTTCCATCACATGTTCGCCACGGTTTTCTCAGACTAGTGTTGGACGGAATTTTTCCTAGACTGGCATGGTAAGGTTTTTCCTCTGCCAGGTCATTGATATGCTCTGACTCTGGCGTGGCAGGAAGCTCTTCGCTAGATCATTGAGGCTGACTGCACTTGGTACACGTGACCCTATCTGACACCTGGCTTCGAGCTATATTCGGTCATGTGACGTCATGACCTGAGGTGATGGTAGTCATGTTGGGAGTAGGAATCGCGATGGACTTCTTGGGTTCAAAGCCTTGCTTTGAGGAAATTTCCGAATTTAATGGATTTTGGTGCTTTCAGGATGTCTCCTAGATGTTGTTCACGCCTATGGTTTGTTGTCGAGACTGGAATAGGGGAATGCGTAGAGTGCACATGATTTATTGGGAATCGCATCTGAGGCTAGTTCGTGTCGGTGGTGACGCGAGAGAACTTGAAACATGAGGTTGGTTCTTCGATCTGAGTTTAAAGTAATTTGAGAATTTAATTAAGGAAATGACGATTTTACCCTCGATTTCGGTAGGGTTCGGGAGTCACTTGTTGATTGGCAGTGCTTTTGGAAATTTTTCTTGGGTCGTTATGTAGGTCTCGAACTCACGAGTTTGTAGATAGGTGGCATGTGAAAAATGGAGTTCGTGTGCGAAATATGCCGGTCTAGAATGTCAAGGGCATTTTGGTAATCTGCCATGGATAGATATTTTATCCCCGAATTATATCAGTTCTTCAATCATTCACACTTTCTCTCTTCAACACACCCAATTCATGTGCATTGGAACCCGAAAAAAAAAAAACCCAAATCATGAACTTCAAACCGAGGCAAGATCTTCCCATTTTGATTCACTAATCAGATTCTCCTCTTCCCCGTAATAAAAAATGTACTAACCATCGATGAAGGAGGCCGCGGAAGACACCAAACCGAGGAAAGGAAAACCATGAATTTTTCGATCGATTTTTCGGCCAACACAGGTATGGGTGTCATGTTTCGAGGTAATTTTTGAGTTACTGAGTTCGAGTAGATAGATTCAGACCTAAAATTTGTTAAAAACGGTTGAGTTTTGAGGAAGTTAGGAAAAATTCAAGGTCGGCCGGAAATGGAGTTTTCCGGCGACGGCGGATGGTGGCGTAGTCGTCTTCTTCGATGAGAATTTCCAGATTCTGGCCACCGGAGACGGCGGTTGTCCGATCATCGTCTTCGGCGAACTCCAGCGACTGGTTTGGCTGGCGGTGGCTGATGTGGCTTGCCACCTGACATCCACGTGTTACCACCTGGCAGCCACGTGGTGACCAGTCAGTGGCTGACTCAGCTGCCATGTGGCAACCCAATCAGCCGTCAATTCACCGTTGAGTCAACTGACGCTGTCAAGGGTTTGACGGAATATGCTGACGACTTTAGCATATTCCATCAAAAGTTAACATAGTTTAACGGAACACTAACGCCGTTAGGCTGGATGGAATATTTCGATTTCGTCAGAAGATTCTGTCAAGTTTGATGGAATATTGCATCAGGGTTGATGGAATATTCCACCATGAACAGTACCTACACGTGGGGATGCATGGCGGCGCATGAGGGCCCGTGGCGCGTGGTCCGGCCTTCTACCGACGCGTTGCGGCCCGTGGGACCGATTTTGAGGTCACGACGACGCATGGTTAGGGTTTTGGGACATTTTAGATCTAATTTTGGAGGTTTTGAGGCCGTAGGGGTTTATTTAGAGCCCCGTTTTAGTAAACCCAATTGTAATGCTTGACCATGGAGTGGGTTTTGGCTCAGGAGGTCAAGGGAGTTGGGTCATTAATGTGTCAAGAGTTCTTTGGGGCTGGGGCTTCCTTGATATGGTATTTTAGTTGCACTGTGAACGGATTGGGTTTCCGGGATTGCATGGGATGCGTACTTCTAGGTATTATGATATACCACGGGGTTCTCCGATGATTGGCGTGGATGATGTCTTTCTCCGCTACATTTTTTAGGGTTCTCCAACTGGTGTTAGAGGGTACGTCTCTGCCAGTTCGTTGAGGGGTTCTCCGATGTAGGCATTCGAGGGATCTTTCTCTACCATATCGCTGAGGTTTGAGGTATGTTTGGAGGAGCAGGGATATCGAGTTACCACTCGGGGTGCTCTAGAGGAGCAGGGATATCGAGTTACCACTCGGGGTTCTCTAGAGGAGCAGGGATATCAAGTTACCACTCGGGGTGCTCTGGAGGAGTAGGGGTATCGAGTTACCACTCGGGGCGCTCTGGAAGAGCAGGGATATCGAGTTACCACTCGGGGTGCTCTGGAGGAGCATGGATATCGAGTTACCACTCGGGCTGCTCTGGAAGAGCAGAGATATCAAGTTACCACTCGAGGTGCTTTGGAGGAGCAGGGATATCGAGTTACCACTCGGGGTGTTCTGGATGAGCAAGCATATCGAGTTACCACTCGGGCTGCTCTGGAGGAGCAGGGATATCGAGTTACCACTCGGGGTGCTCTAGATGAGCAGGGATATCGAGTTACCACTCGGGGTGCTCTAGAGGAGCAGGGATATCGAGTTACCACTCGGGGTGCTCTGGAGGAGTAGGGATATCGAGTACGAATCGAGGTACATAATTGAGACTCAATTCAACCAAGTCGGGTACCTTCGTCATCCGAGTTAGTGGGTTGGTGTGGGCGGTGACCCATATTGACGAGTTATTGACGGTTCCCAAGAGGCTGATAAGTCAGTTGTCTTGTGCTATTACATTAGAGGTTTTCTGAAATGTCTGACCTACTGTTAACTTTGTATCAGAGCTTGTTAGCAGCGGGCTATAAACTTCGAATCATGATCAGGGGTTCTCACATTTTGTTATGTGGCGAAGTATTTGCTCTTACCCTTACACGACTAGGCCGGTTAACCACCGTTGCGGTTGCTCAGTCGAGAGGCTGGGGCGTAAAACAAGTTCATGAGGTTACCCTTACCCTGTAGGGTCATCACTGTTCTGAGGTTTCAGCAGTGACTTGTAAGCTACCCTGCATCTGACAGGTAGGTGTAGTCAGTAAAGTTCAGAGAAGGTTCTGTCGGAACCCCTGTAAGGTTTATTTAATATTTCTAAAGATAAAGGGTATTCTTGGTATTAAATTTTGTGGTTAAAGGCTGTCAGACGAGAACAATACTTTTTGCGAATTTCGAGGTAAAATTCGAGAAGGGTCCTTACACAGGTGGTATGCCACATCAGCATTCTGATCGAACCAGTCACCGGAGAAGATGACCACTCCGGTGTGCGTCGCCATCGCCGGAAATCGTCATTGCCGGTCGACCTTGAAAGTTCTTATCTTCTTCAAAACTCAACCATTTTTCACGAATTAATAGCCTAAAACTATCTACTCAAGCCCAGGAACTCGAAACTGACGTCTAAACACTAAACTCATACCTGAGTTGGTCAGAAAATCGATCGAAAGGTTATGTTTTCTCCTTCCTCGATTATGTGTTTCCCGTTGTTGATTCCCTCGACGGCCGGTACGTCCTTGATCGTGGGGAGGAGGAGAAGAAGATGAGTTGAACCAAAACAGATGAAGTTGCTTCAAATCACAAGTTCAAGGTAGGGGATTTTTGGGTTCGGTTGCATGGTTTGGATGAGGATCGCGAAGAGGGAGAGAGAGAGGAAAATGAGAAGAATCTGGAGAGGGTCTGAGTTAAAAATATCTGCCAAATGCAAATTATCAAATTGCCCCAGAACATTCTAGACCCACAACTTTCTCATACGAACTCCGTTTTACGCGTGTCGCCTGTCTACGAACTCGTGAGTTCAAGACCTACGCAACGGTCCACGAAAAACGTCCAAAGGTGTCTCCTAACAAAAATTGACTTTCAAGCCCCTTATAAAACCAAGGGTAAAATAGTCCTTTCCCAAATTAATTTACGAAAATTCACTAATTAAATTTACGGGTCGTTAAAACTCACCCACCTTAAAGAAAATTCGTCCTCAAAATTCGTACATGTCATTGGAACAAATGTGGATGTTGTGCTCACATCAGTGCATCGGGTTCCTACGTGGCCTCCTCCACGTTATGATTCCTCCACAGAACTTTAACGAGAGGAATAGTCTTCCTGCGCAATACTTTTTCCTTCCATCAATAATTAACCAGATTCCATCATGTCCTTTTTGAGTCACAGGAAGTTTATAAACAAAATCCATAGTAATGTGATCCCACTTCCATTCCGGAATAGGCAGTGATTGTTATGCCCCATATGGTTTATGCCTCTCTGCTTTTACTCGTTGACACGTCAGGCATTTACTCACAAACTCTGCTATTTCCCTTTTCATCCCAGTCCACCAATAGTGCTCCTTAAGAGTACGATACATCTTAGTGCCACCTTGATGCATATCATAGGCTGAACTATGAGCTTCCTCAAGAATTTCTCTTTTCAACTCTATATCATTAGGTACGCACAACCGACCATCCTTAACCAAGGCCCCATCATCCCTAATCACAAAATCCTGCCTATTCCCAACCTTCAACTCCATCCTAATAACACACAACGTAGGATCCTGGAGTTGAGCCTTAATAATTCGATCAATCAAGACATATCTCACATGGAAGGTAGCCAATAGAGCCCCCTGGTTATCCATGCCAAGTATAATTCCCACTTTTCGGAGTTCCTCCAGCAATGGTTAGTAAACAGTGTGCAAATAGGCCAAGGAAGCCATGGACTTCCTGCTCAGTGCATCTGCCACTACATTGGCCTTTCCTGGGTGATACTCTTTGGTACAGTCATAATCCTTTATCAACTCTAGCCACCTCATATGTCTCAAGTTCAGATCTTTTTGGGTGAAGAAATATTTCAGGCTCTGATGGTCTGTAAAGATCCGGCATTTTTCCCCATACAAATACTGTCTCCAAATCTTCAGTGCATGCACCACTGCAGCTAACTCTAAATCATGTGAGGGATAGTTCAACTCATGGGGCTTAAGTTCTTGTAAGCATATGCTATCACCTTCCCATGCTGAATCAGCACGCAGCCTATACCTCGTAATGATGCATCACTATACACTTCAAATCCTCATCTAGAAGGGTTAACACTGGGGCAGAAGTCAACCCCCTCTTAAGCTCTTGAAAGCTCTGTTCACACTCATTATCCCATTCAAACTTGACTCATTTCCTAGTTAACCAAGTCAACGGGGCAGCTATCGTAGAAAATCCTTCTAAGAACCGCCTATAATATGCTTCTCACCTATGACACTGTCTTCGGTTGCTCCCAATTTGCCACTGCCTCAACTTTTTGGGGATCCACACTAATACCCTCTGCAGAAATCACATGACCTAAGAAGTCACACTGGTCAACCAAAACTGACATTTATTGAACTTGGAAAACAATTGCTTTTTCCTCAGCGTATTCAGCACCAACCTCAAGTGCTTCTCATGTGCCTTAACACTCTTCGAATATACTAAGATATCATTGATGAACACAATTATAAATCGATCCAAATACCGTCGGAACATCCTATTCATCAAATCCATAAATGCCACCAGTGCATTAGTTAGACCGAAAGACATCACCATGAACTCATAATGCCCATAGCGTGTCCTGAAAGCCGTTTTGGGAATGTCCTCTTCCCTGAACCTTAACTGATGGTACTCGGATCTAAGGTCAATTTTAGAGAAATACCTTGCCCCTTTTAATTGGTCAAACAAATCATCAATTCGTGGCAAAGGATACTTATTTTGCACCGTAAACCTCTTTAACTATCGGTAGTCGATACACAGCCTCAAATTACCATATTTCTTCCTTACAAATAACACAGGCGCACCCCAGAGCGATACACTCGATCGAATAAATCCCATATCCACTAAGTCCTGCAATTGAGTCTTCAATTTCCTCAATTCTGTCGGTGTCATCCTATACGGTGCCTGTGATATAGGTTGGGTACCCGAAAAAATCTCTATAGTGAACTCAATCTCCCGGTGAGGTGGCAACCCCAGAAGATCCTTCGAAAACACATCTGCAAACTCATTCACCACAGGAATATTCTCTACTCTCACCGGAGTATCCCGAGAATCGATCACGTGAGCTAAATAGCCCTCATAACCTTTCCTCAATAACTTCTCAGCCGTCAAAGGCAATATCACTCTCGAGGGAAGCACCTGACAGTCTCCCTGAATTGTAAGTTCCGTCAAACTTGGACTCCGAAATACCACCCTCTTATCGAAACAATCAATGGAGGCATGATGCGTGGTTAACCAATCCATCCCCAAAATCACATCAAATCATAAATGTCCAAGGAGATTAAGTCTGCCTCCAACTCATAACCTCCCACTACCACTGGACAACTGCGTATCACTAGGTTCGCCACTAATATATCTCCGGTGGGGGTGCTAATGCCCATGTCCCAACCAATCAGTGACAATTCTCTATTGGCAGAAAGTATTAAACGCCGAGAAATAAAAGAATGTGTAGTCCAGGGATTTATCAAAACTCGAGCATCATGATCAAAAATAGACAACATACCAGTAATCACATCTGGTGCAGCTCAAGCCTCCTGCAGTGTCATTGCAAAAACTTGAACCTGTGTACCAGAAGATCGACCACAACCCCTGTGACTCCCACTGGCCCTACTGGCCCCATTGGACTGGTTCTGGCTCCTTGCTGCAGTACCAGATGTATGCGCTGCTCTCTGACTCGGTTCATCAGTATCTCAGCCTAAAGAACTACCGCCCGGACGATGTGGACATTCTCTTTTAAAATGACCTGTCTCCCCACAAAAGTAACAACCGGTGTCACCCATCCGTGCTGGTTTGCCACTATGTCTCCCGGTCGACTGCACTAAAGCCCCACTAGACTGAGCTGATGACTGATGTCCCTTACCGGCTCTGCCACTGCCTGATCTGGATCTTGCACCCCCAGAAGATCCAGAACTGAAACTGCCTCTCTTAGATGGTCCCTGACTAGAGGCCCCGAAACTCAGGCAATCTCGGCATCGCCTGGAACCACTAAACTGGTGCTGGGCTGGCAAACTCATCTTTACTTTGGCAGCAGTGTCTGATAAAGCCCTCAAAGAAGTATGTGCCACCGCAATTACTGCTACTCTAATCTCATCTCTCAGTCCATACTCAAACCTTCGGCACTTATCCATCTCATTTGCCACTAGAGCCGATGAAAATCGTGACAAATCAAGAAATTTCTGCTCATACAGTGCCACCGTCATGTCCCCCTGCTATAACTGCAAGAACTCAGCCTCTCTAGCATCTCAAAATGAGCGAGGATAAAACTGCTCAAGGAAGTGCTCCCAGAAAGCTTCCCAAGTAAGTGTACGGACATCCTAGCCCGTCATATGCAAGGTATGCCACCAACGGTACGCATAGCCACTCAAAAGAAATGTGGCTAAACACACCCTATCCTCCGGAGGGCACCTAATAACAACAAATACTCGTTCCAAACGAGTAATCCAATCATCAACATCATTTGGGGCTAACTCGCCCATAAACACTGTAGCCCCCAGCCTCTGGGCTCGCTCAATGTCAGAAGCGTCAGAAGTAGCCCTACCTTGAAGTACAGCCGTCAATGCCCGACCTAACTGAGCCAGGGTCTATCTCAAACCAGGCTCTAATACGGGATCATGTGTACCCATAACGTTATCAGCTTCATCATCGTTTCCAGGCCGCGGATGGGGCTCGCGTCTCGTAGGCATCACGCTGAAAAGAACCATACTTTGTCAGTACCACAATCATCTGTACACTAGGTGTGCAGTCGACATGAATTTAAACCTAGAGCTCTAATAACAAGTTGACATGACCCTTCCGCTTGACAACTTAATAAATTGCCTAGAATACCCTTAAGCCCTTGTAATTAGTTACTAGAATTCTGCCAAAAATCCGGTAGAACCTCCTCTATAAAATGGGTAACTATCTTCCACCTATCATACGAAAGATCAAATACCACTCTCGAATCCCAACGTCACCAAATAACCATTGACGTGGCTATAATTTACAATAAGTCCAAAAGTTTATCATAGCAACTAGGTTGGAAAGGTAAATACAGAAAAGTTATAAGTCCTGAGTTGAAATTTAGTGCCTCCGACTCTGGATGTGCCCTCGTCAACTCAACGGCCTTGAGGGAATTTAAAACACGAAAAAGTGTGAGTGGACAAAATAATCATTTAAAACAATTTCCGAGGAAAACATACATTTTCCCCCTCCACGAGTAAAAAAATGCATGCATAATATAAAATTCCTTTTCAAACAAATAATCCATAAAGATAATCCTAAAACTTACCAGAAAATCCATTTTTAGTTAAAACACTGGTGGGACCCACGAAACCCCGAACAACGGAAACATCATGTGGTCCACAACCTTGCTTTGAAAACCCTCCTCAAAGGAATTTAAAAATCATGTGAATAGATTTGGACACAAAAATATCATAACATATCTCACCGCTCCCCGAATGTAATTCCGAGCCGTAGCTCGATATCCGACCTGACTGACCCGAGTCCAATTCTCCACACACCCGATATATCTCGAGTTGTGCATATGTAACCCTGTACTATGCGTAGACAGCCTCAACGACCTGGTGGAGAAATACCCTTTGACACCAACGTCGGAGAAACCTCAATGATCTGGCGGAAAAATACCCTTCGATGCCAGCATCGGAGAAACCTCGACGAACACGTGATGGCAAATACCCCACATCATGTGCCGGAGAAAAACCATAACCCTTGGGGACAGTATACATAGTGGAAAAAACCCTTAAAGTAAAATCCAAAATCCATTTTTGAAATCCTTATTTCTTGGCCTAAGCCAAATTCATTGAAAAACCGGGGTCTATGCCCAAATCCATTAAAGTCACAAATCCGGATCTAAACCCAAAATCATTGACTCGACCGAAACCCAAAATCTATAAAGTCAAAACTACACAAAAGCAGAGTCCAAAAACCAGGCCACAGCTCAAAACGTCATTGAAAACCCATGTCCAGTAATGATTTATTAGAATAACTTTCTAAATTCCAGAAATTGCCAAAAATAATACTTAACAAGGAATTATTTAAAATATATATTTATGCATGCATGACAATTTACAAACCAAAGTCAACTCATCGAACGTCCAATTAAGCTCAATCCCGAGTCGTACGCTCCTCTAAAGTTCTTAGAGCAGTATCACCTGTCAAAAGTAACAATCAGGGTTACCAACGATAATTAAAAACCCTACATTTAGACTCCCTAAAACTAGGGAGGTCCACACGCGTCCCACTAAAATTGCAGCCACTTCGGACGCCCAAAACTACCCATAAATGATGTCCGATTAACCCGAAACCTGCACCAAAAGGTCTGAAAAGTCAAAACCATGTCAACACGCGTCGTCGTGACCTAAGGACTGGCCCCACGTGCCTTCACGCGCCGACTACAGTGCCCATGCGTCCGCACGCGCGCTGACTCGGCGCTGGCTCGACGCTTACTGGGCCGCCATGTGGCTCCAGGTGATTGCTAGGTGGCCTCCACATGACTGCTAGGTGGCCTCCACATGACTGCCAGGTGGCCTCCACATGGCTCCACGTGTCTGCCAGGTGGCATTCCATGTTAGCACTCTAAACGAACCAGTCGCCGAAAAAGATGATCGCTCCGCTGTGCGCCGCCGTCCGCCGTCGCCAGAAATCGCCATTGCAGGCTGTCCTTGAAAATTCCTATCTTCTTCAAAACTCAACCGTGTTTTACGAATTAATAGCCTAAAACTATCCACTCAACCCCAAGAACTCGAAACTGAAGTCTAAACACTAAACCCATACATGAGTTGGCCAGAAAATCGATCGAAAGGTTCAGTTTTCTCCTTCCTCGATTTGATGTTTCCCGTGGCTGTTTCCCTCGACAGCCGGTACATCCTTGATCGCGGGGAGGAGGAGAAGAAGATGGGTTGAACCAAAACAGACGAGGTTGCTTCAAATCAACAATTCAAGGCATGGGGGTTTTTGGGTTCGGTTGCACGGTTTAGACGAGGATCGCGAAGAGAGAGAGAGAGAGAGAGAGAGAGAGAGAGAGAGAGAGAGAGAGAGAGAGAGAGAGAGAGAGAGAGAGAGAGAGAGAGAGAGAGAGAGAGAGGAAAATGAGAAGAATCTGGAGAGGGTATGAGTTAAAAATATCTACCAAGTGCAAATTACCAAATTGCCCCTGAACATTCTAGACCCACAACTCTCTCATACGAACTCCGTTTTTTGCGTGCCGCTTGTCTGCGAACTCGTGAGTTCGAGACCTATGCAACGGTCCCTGAAACGCATCCAAAGGTGTTTCCAAACAAAAATTGACTTTCAAGCCTCTTATAAAACCAAGGGTAAAATAGTCCTTTCCCAAAATAATTTACGAAAATTCACTAATTAAATTTACGGGTCGTTACATTCCATCCACATAAACAAACTTTGTACCAATCCCTCCTTCCATCTATCATCTATAGGTACGCTGGTCAACGAGGTCTGCCACACAACCGGGCATACAATACGTCGGGATGTGACTTTGAAGGTATATGGTTGGGGAATCCAAGGATTATTGATAATATTTACATGAACACCATCACCTATCCTCCATCTCGTTCCCTGTATAAGCACCCGTCGGCCCTCATAGATACATCGCCACCCCCATGATACACCAGCTCCAACATCAACTTCTAGGAAAGTTTTTCCCGGAAAATATTTGTCATGGAGAACACGAGAAAATAATGAAGTTGGGAATTTGAGTAGCCGCCATCCAATTTTCCCCAGGAATGCCACATTAAAGCTCAAAAAATCTTTAAAACCTAATTTTATTTTAGCTTTGTTTTAGTTTTTTATAGTTGGGGGTTTTTCCCTATTAGTGTAGCAGTCCTTTTGGACTTGTTGGATTAATTTTACTTATTTTCTAACAAAAATAGAACGTGTACCCATCACAACTATCCTCAAAATTTTAGTTGATGAACTATGATAAATTCTCATATCCTCATAAAATGATTCATCATTTAATAAATATATGATCTTTTAATATTAAATTTTATATTAATTCAATGATATTAAAAAATAAATTATACACATTACATATTGATCCCGTAATTTAATATTAGATGAACAACAACTAACAACAACAACAACCAAATTTAGAGGAAATGGAGGGTTCGAAAGGGTGCAATAGATCTTCGTTATGGTTTCGGCGATTTGCATTCCAGGGAGCGTGGCCCATGGGATTGAAGGTTTCGAGAATTGGGGACTCGATAAGGATAGAGGGATAGTGAATCTTTTAATTCTTACACCTCGGGTGAGCCTCTAGAGTAGGGATAATGATGGGAGTAGAAAGGGATCTAGGGTTTGGATTGCGATACTCAACTCTAATTGGGGGTTGCTTTGGGTGTTTCATATTCCAATGTCTGTGGGCAGATTGAGAGGTTCAAGACACGGGTTATCCCTATATGCTAATTGTCGCTTGGATTTCCTGATGTCTGAATTACACCCTTTGAGTGATACCATTAAATTTAGATACTGGGTAATGATGATTTCTCAATCTTGTATTGGGTGGCGCTTCTGAATTCCTGCTTATCTCAATTGTGTGGTGAGCGTTAGATAAGATGGAGGTTAATGATTACCCTAATTACGTGTGAAGGCCTTGGGCGTGCCTTTGGGCTGAGCTCTGATTGGGGGTGGGATCTTATTTGCAACTCTTTCAAGGTTAGGGTTCTCGGTATTTGGAGCTGGTTTAGCTTTGCTCCCAAAACGCTTCGATTTCCTGCAGCTAGCTGTACTCAGTGGAATAAGCTCCTCTTTGATTTCGACAACAACTTTTCAATGACTCTTGCCGTGTGGTTTGATGCTCAAGGTATGCCTCTTGCTTAGACAATTTGGGTGGTGATTAATGATGAGGAAGTTTGGATTGAGCCTATAAATGGATACAAGCCTTGGGGCCTAGTCTTCACTACACCTCAGTTGTGCTCTGCTCTTGCTACCTTATACTTACCAGTAAATAATTACCCTGATTTCCTAACCTTGTTCACTCGTCAAATGGCCCGTGACTTGCATTCATGTTCCAGTTCTCGTCCCCATCCTCACCATTGCCAATTTCCTCAACCTGGAGTGGCTCAAGACCCTATTATGGTGACCAGATGGGAGTATGTCTATACCATTGAGAGAAATGAAACCAAAATTCATACACCTATGTATTCAATTGAATTAGTTAGGCATTCCCAATGTCATTATGTGATTGGGGGGAAATTTTTTGGAGCCTCGGTTGACGTTCGTGCGCTACGAGCCTAATGTCGTGCAGCTTGGGCTAGACTGATGGGGGAAATTGAGATCAACCACATGGGGAATCAGTGGTTTAAAGTGGAGCTTCCCACTATGGAGGATGTGGAGTATGCCATGGTAAATAGACCTTGGTACGTCTTTGGTCAGATCTTCCACCTGAGAAGGTGGACACCTAACTTTAACCCTGGAACCTCTTCCATTTCAAGCATGTGGACTTGGGTTCGTTTTCCTTTTATGCCGCTGCACCTGTGGGATGAAACTATTTTTTGAAAATATTGTATATGTGATAGGGAAATTTATCAGAGTTGATCTGGACATGGTGGTGGGGACAAAGTGTCTTTTCGCTAGGGTCTGCGTGGAGGTAGACCTGAGGACTCCCCTCAAGAGGTGCTTAGTCCTGGACTGGGATTATGAAAGCACCAGAATCTTTCTTAACTATGAAAGGCTCTTCGAATGCTCTTTCTACTGTGGAAACAAACGACATTTGTACAACCGATGCCCAAGCAGAGTCAGAGAGAGGCACTTACTGCTTGTGGAGCGTATGCTGGATGAACTGCCAGTCTTCCCAGAAGATGCCCCAATTAGTGAAGATATCCAACATATCCTCTCTGATGATGTCATTGTAGTTTTCCCTCTACCACATAATAGTATAATGGAAGGGATTGACGCTGAGAATAAGAACCAAGAAGAGCAAAAGGCTTATGATGCTCATCTTGGCTGGACTAAGGTGCAACTCAAAGCTGGGTGGGATAGGGGCAAAGGTCTTCTCATCCGCCCCTCGGGTGGACATGGCAATGATGGAGTTTTCAAGGACGCTCCCTCCTACAAGGAAGCTGTCAAGGGTAAGAGTCTGCTTGGTCAAACCAGTGGCAATGGGAAAGCTAAGCAGGTGGTGGTTATTGATTCCTCTGACAGTGAAGCTGAAATGCTAAGTAACCAACCACTCAAAGAATTGAATTAGCTTTATACTCCATCCATTTTCTCTTGCTTAAATAATTTCAGTGATATTGCTCCTATAAACTGTCAGTATAAATCTTTATTTGATAGTGATGTAATTAACAACCCTGGCAGACTCTGGGTAGTTTTTATTGATAAGTTGATGTATCTCTAGGATAAGTTTGTTGATACCCAGTTGGCCTTATGGGTAAATGAACATATTCTGGTGGTAATGGAGCTGAAACTGAGGTTCTAGCTCACGAGAGTGGAAATATGGATCTTGGGCGTAGCCCCAGTAAAAGAACAAGGGAAACTATGGAGGTCTCTTGTAACGACCCGGACTAGAAATTAAAATAATTTAAGAATTTAATTAAGGAAATGACGATTTTACCCTTGATTTCGGAGGGGTTCGGGAGTCACTTTTTGTCTGGCAGTACTTTTGGAAGTTTTCTTGGGTCGTTGCATAGGTCTCGAACTCACGACTTCGTAGATAGACGACACGTGGAAATTGGAGTTCATATGTGAGAGATACGGGTCAAAAAACCCAGGGGTATTTTGGTAATTTGGGTAGGTGGACACTGTCATAAGCCCCATTTTCCAGATTTTTCCACAATATTCTTCTCTCTCCTCACTTAGAATCTCTTTCTCTCATCTCTCTCTGTTTCCTCATCCCGTACGATCGTGACACCATCGCCATCATCATTAACTCACTTTTGGGTCGAGTCGAGCCAAACAGAGGCAAGGAAAAGCATCCTTTAGTCATGGCGAGCTGATTGGTGTCCCATTCGAGAATCGAACACTGCCTACGACGGAGAACCGAAGAGAGGGTTTTGGCCAAAACTTCATAGCAAATTTCTGATCAAACCATTTATGATTCAAACTCCCGACTTCATTTCCGAGTTCCTCGCGTTGCGTAGATGAATCTATAGGCGTGGATCGTAAAAATCGGAGGAGTTTGGGAAAAGATAGAGGCTCACCAAAAATGGCGAATTCATGCGAGAATTCCCAGATTCCGATCACCGGAAACGACGGCGACGGTCCGGTCGTCGTCACCGACGAACTTCGATGACTGGTTCAAACTGCAGTTGCTAGCATGGCATGCCACATGGCAGCCACGTGGTGACCAGTCAATAGCTGACTCAGCTGCCACGTGGAGCCACGCGGCAACACAATCAACGGTCTAGTAAGTAATTAGTTGACCGTTGGGTCAACTGACGCCGTCAAGGTTTGAAGGAATACTGAAGGTGTTAGCATATTTCTTCAAAAGGTAACATTGTTATAAAGGAACCCTAACGCCGTTAGTTTGGACGAAAGATTTCAATTCTGTTGGGATATTCCATTAGGTTCGTCGGAATATTTCGTCAGAGTGACGAAATATTCCGCCGTGACAGTATAGACCCGCGTAGGAGCGCGTGGCGCGAGGTCCGATCTTCTACTGGCATGTAACATGAGGTTTGATCTTCTATCGACGCGTGACGACACGTGGGATTGTTTCCCGACCCACGACGATGCGTGTCTAGGGTTTTGGAATATTTCATATTGGATTTTGGCAATTTTGAGGCCGCTAGAGTATGTTTAGAGCCCCGTTTGAGTAATCCCAGCAGTAATGGTCGACCACGGAGCGGCTTTTGGCTCGGGGGATCAAGGGAGCTGGGTTATTGGTATGTCAAAGGGTTCCTTGGGGCTAGGGCTCCTTGAGTTGGTACTTTGAATGTACAGTGAACATACTAGGTTCCGGGATTGCAAGGCGTGCGTATTTCTATATATTGAGTCATACCATGGATTGTGAGTGGTGGGAATATATATTAGCACCCTTTCGAGGCTCAAAAATTAACCTTAAGGTTTAAAGGGATTTATCGAATGTCTTATCACTACGTATCCCTCGAGGCGTATGAATTTATTTTAGGGTTTTAGACTGAGATTATGATTTGGGTCTTGGCCCTGATGCATGATCTGAGTTATGTTATCAAAGATTCCATCATACTCTCGGGATGAGCTGGGACATTGTGCTACGGCTCGGGATGAGCCAGGATACTGAGCTATGGCTTGAGCTGAGCTGGGATATCAAGTTACAGGTCGGGGTAAGATCCGTGAGACTCAATTCAACCAAGCCAAAGAATCTTTCGGTATATGTACGATGCTTACAGTCACGAAGTTAGACCAATGCCTGAATTGTGGCGAGGGTACTTTCGTCATCAGGGTCAATGGGTGGTGTGGGTGGTGACCCAAATTGACGAGTTGTTGACGGTTCATACTAGGGTGACACGTAAGTTGTCTTGTTTGATTACGGAGGAGGTCCTCCAAGGTAGTTTGTGAACTACTGGGTTATCCTTCGTCTGACAGGTAGGTGAAGGTCAATCAGGTACAGAGGAGGTTATGTTGGAACCCCTGTAAAGGTTATTTGATGTTTCCAAAGATTAAGGGTATTCCAGGTATTAACTTTTATGGTTAAAGGCTGTCAGACGGGAGCAGGGCTTTTTGCGGATTTTTGACGAAATTCGGGAAGGGTCCTGTCAATTTGGTATCAGAGCTCTGGGTTTAACTTCCTGCAGACCGCACACTTGTGTGAATATTTTGGTGGTTCTTGTCAATGAGATGCCTGCGAGGCATTTGTCTCATCAGCGACCTAGTACTGAGGAAGACGGAGAGTGCATAGTGAAGGAGGTGCATGATTCCGTAGTTAAGCTAATTTGGGCAGACCCTGGATCCGTTGGGTCAGGCGATGATTAAGATGTTGGGATCTATGATAGTTATGGGCGAGTTAGGCCTCGTCGATTCGGGTGAGTGGAGTTTGGTTTGTAAATTGTAATGCATGCATAAATGTATATTTGACGTAAATTATTGTTTTTGTCAAATTGTCAAGTATTATGCTACTAAATTATTACTGGACACGGGTTTCACTAGTTGTGGCCTGGTTTTTGGACTCTGCTTTTATGTCGTTTTGACATGATAGATTTTGGGTTTCGATTGAGTCCATGATTTTTGGGTTTAGACCCGCATTTATAATTTTATTGGATTTGGGCTTTGGCCCAGGTTTTTCACTGAATTTGGCTTAAGCCAAGAAACAAGGATTTCAAACTTGGATTTTGGTTTTCACTGAAATACTGTCCCCAAGGGTCAAGGTTTTCTCCGATGCTGGCATCGAGGGTCTTTCTCGGCCAGATCATTGAGGGTTCTCCGACGATGGTGTCGAGGGGTATTTCTCCACCAAGTCGTTGAGGCTGTATATGCATAGTACAGGGGTCCGCATTATGTGGAGGGATTTCTCTGATGCTGGCGTTGCAAGGTATTTCTCCGCCACATCGTTGAGGCTGTCTATGCATAGTATAAGGGTCCGCATTATATGTGGAGGGATTTCTCCAATGCTGGTATGGCAGGGTATTTCTTCGTCACATCGTTGAGGCTATCTATGCGTAGTACATGGTTCCGCATATTTTTGAGATACTCTCGGATATGTGGAGGGATTTCTCTGATGCTGGCGTTGTAGGGTATTTCTTCGCCACATCGTTGAGGCTGTCCATGCGTAGTACAGAGATCCGCATATTTTGATATACTCTCATATATGAGGAGGGATTTCTCCGATACTGGCGTTGCAAGGTATTTCTCCGCCAGATCATTGAGGCTGACTGCACTTGGTGCACGTGTACCTATCTGACACATGACTTCGAGGTATATATTCGGTCATATGATGTCATGGCTGGAGGTACATTCGGTCATGTGAGTGTGCCGAGGTGGACTTCTCGGGTTCAGACCGTTGCCTTGAGGTATTGCCCACAGAGTGTAAAAATGGGAGATTTTCGGGTTGAACAGCCCTTGGTATTAAGCATTCTGGTGCCTTCAGGATGTCTCCTGGATTTTTCTCGCTTACGATTTGTTGTTGAGACGAAAACAAAGAAATGTGCATAGTGCACAGGTTCAACTTGGGAATTGCAGCTGAGGCCCAGTTCGTGTCGGTGATGATGCGAGATGACTTGAAGCAAGAGGTTGGTTCTTTGAACTGAGCTAAGGGAATTATGAGGGTGAAATTCCTTTAAGAAGGGAAAATTGTAACGACCCGGACCAGAAATTAACGTAATTTGAGAATTTAATAAAGGAAATGACAATTTTGCCCTCGATTTCTATTCAGGAGTCACTTTTTGTCTGGCAGTACTTTTGAAAGTTTTTCTTGGGTCGTTGCATAGGTATCAAACTCACGAGTTCATAGACAGGCGGCACGTAGAAAAAAGAGTTCATATGTGAGAGATACGGGTCTAAAAGCCCAAGGGTATTTTGGTAATTTGGGTAGGTGGACAATGTCATAAGCCCCATTTTCCAGATTTTTCCACAATCTTCTTCTCTCTCCTCACTCAGACTCTATCTCTCATGTCTCTCGATTTCCTCTTCACATGTGGTCGGGACACCATTGCCATCATCATTGACTCACTTTTGGGTCGAGTCGAGCCAAACAGAGGCAAGGAACATCATCCACTAGTCAGGGTGAGCCGATTGGTGTCCGTTCGAGAACCAAACACCCCCTGCGATGGAGAACCGAAGAGAGGGATTTGGCTGAAACTTCATGGCCAGTTTCTGATTAAACCATGTATGATTTCAAACTCACGACTTCATTTTTGAGTTCCTGGCGTTGCGTAGATGAATCTACAGGTGTGGATAGTAAAAATCGGTGGAGTTTAGGAAGAGTTAGAGGCTCACCGAAAATGGCGGATTTCGGCCACTAGAAACGGAGGCGAAGGCGGCGGTCCGGTCGTCGTCCCCGACGAACTCCGATGACTGGTTCGAACTACGGTTGTTGATGTGGAATGGAACCTGGCAACCACAGTGCCACGTGGTCACCAGTCAACATCTGACTCATCTGCCACATGGCAACACAGACAACGGTCCAATCAGTAGTTAGTTGACCGTTGGGTCAACTAACACCGTCAAAAGGTAATGGTGTTATAACGGAACCCTAACGCCGTTAGTTTGGAAGGAAGATTCAGATTCAGATTTCGTCGGGATATTCCGTCAGGTTCGACGGAATATTCCACCGTGACAGTACAGACGTGCGTGGGGGCGCGTGGCGGCTCATGGTCGGTGCATGGCGCGTGGTCCGGTCTTCTACCAACGCGTGGCGACACGTGGGACTATTTCTCAGCCCATGACGACGCGTGTTTAGGATTACGAAACATTTCAGATTGGATTTTGGTGGTTTTGAGACCGTTGGAGTTCGTTTAGAGCCCCATTTGAGTAATCCCAGCGGTAATGGTCGACCACAGAGTGGGTTTTGGATCAGGGGGTCAAGGTAGCTGGGTTATTGGTATGTCAAAGGGTTCCTTGGGGTTAGGGCTCCTTGAGTTGGTACTTTGAATGTACAGTGAACGGACTGTGTTCCAGGATTGCAAGGTGTGCGTATTTCTATATATTGAGTCATACCACAGATTGTGAGTGGTGCGAATATATATTAGCACCCTTTCGAGGCTCGAAAATTAAGCTTAAGTTTTAAAGAGATTTATCGAATATCTTATCACTATGCATCTCTCGAGGCAAATGAATTTATTTTAGGGTTTTAGACCGGGATTATGATTTGGGACTTGACCCTGATGCATGCTCTGAGGTATGTTATGGAAGATTCCATCATACTCTCTGGATGAGCTGGGATATTGAGCTATGGTTCGGGATGAGCTAGGATACTGAGCTACGGCTCGGGCTGAGTCGGGATATTGAGTTATGGCTTGGGGTAAGGTCCGTGAGACTCAATTCAACCAAGCCAAAGAACCTTTCGGTATATGTACAATGCTTACAGTCACGAAGTGTGACCAATGCCTGAACTGTGGCATGGGTACTTTTTTCATCAGGGTCAGTGGGTGGTGTGGGCGGTGACCCAGAGTGACGAGTTGTTGATGGTTCACACTAGGGTGACACGTCAGTTGTCTTGTTTGATTGCGGAAGAGGTCCTTCGAGGTAGTTTGTGAACTACTAGGCTATCCTTCGTCTGACAGGTAGGTGAAGGTCAATCAGGTACAAAGGAGGTTATGTTGGAACCCCTGTAAATTTTATTTGATGTTTCCAAAGATTAAGGGTATTCCAGGTATTAACTTTTGTGGTCAAAGGCTGTCAGACAGGAGCATGGCTTTTTGCGGATTTCGAGACAAAATTCGAGAAGGGTCCTGTCATCTCTGAGGAGACAAGTGCTCAGAACTACAATCCATGATTATGACCTCTTGGAATTGTTGGGGTAGTTCCCAACAGGGTTTTTCCAAGCAAGCTGCTCACATATCTAGAATGTTATCTTTAGATTTTCTTTGTCTGCTTGATACAAGGATTAGCCTTGTCAAAGCAAAGAATGTAGCAAAAAACTTGCCTTTTGATTGTAACTTTGCTCTAGGGGCCAATGTGGTGGCTTGCTTTTATTACGGAACTCTATGCTTATTTTTGTTAACATTATTGTTTCTCATCCTCGTTATATTCATTGCTCTATTAGAGATAACTCAACTCAAATTATATGGTTATGACCTTTGTTTACATGTATCCTCAAAAAGAGAAACAATTGAACTTATGGAATGAACTCCTGACTCTAAAACCTAGGAATGAACCTGGGTGCTTGATGGGTGATTTTAACAACATTCTTGATTTAAGTGAAAAGTTTGGAGGTGTTAATTCTTTATCTAGATACAATGTTCAGTTTGCTAACTTCCTTAACCAAGCCAATGTTTTCTCTACTCCAACTGCTGGAGTTCCTTATACTTGGATCAATGGTCATAGAGACCAAATTGTTGTCTATGAGCGTCTGGATAGATCTCTTACTAATGCTAGTTGGACTCAAATTTTCCATAATCACTCTCTGGTTAATCATGCCATCCAAGGATCTGATCATGGCACCATTTTCCTCTCCCTAACTAATAAGGTTAAGCCTAGACCTAGGGGTTTTAAGCTAGAGGTTATGTGGTTTGATCACCCTGATTTTCATAATCTAGTCAGTAAAGCTTGGAGCAATGTGGTGCATGGTAATTCCTGCCAAGGGTTTACAACCCTATGTAAAAGCTTTGCATGTCTTGCTAAAAACTGGAATAAGCAAGTTTATGGTAATGTCTTCAGTAAAATCTGCAATCTCATCAATGATCTAACCTCAATCCAAAATCAAAGAATGCTCAACCCTAGCTCCCTGTACCTAGAAACCAAAGAAAATAGTATCCATGTTGAGCTCAGTGCAGCCTTTGCCATTGAGGAATGCCACTGGACTGAGAAAGCTAGAGCTAACTGGTTAACCTTAGGGGATATGAATACCAAAGTCTTCCATACTCCAGCCTTAATTAGGAGAAAAAGAAATCATATTGATGGTATTCAAGATAGTATGGGTATTTGGCATAATGATGGTGCTAGTATGGTTAATGTATTTGTTTCTAATTTTATGAAACATTTTACTAACACTAATTCCTTTAATTTAAATGAAACTAATGGGTTTATCTTATGTCTCTCCTTGAATTTCTGATGAGGCTAACATTGATCTTCTCAAGCCAGTAACAATGGAGGAAATTAAGTTGGCTGTTAAGGGGATAAGCAGACTCAAAGCGCCAGGGGCTTAAGTAATCCATGCTGCTTTCTACCACAAGTATTGGGACACCATCAAAGACCATGTCTTTATCTATGACTGTGAGTTCTTCTCTAACCCCTGATCCTCTCAATGGGATGAATCATACTAATATTGCTCTAATCCCTAAAGTAGATAAGCATGTCCTAGATAATCATTAAGACCTATTAGCCTCTGTAATATTTCTTATAAAATAATTTCCAAAGTTCTAGTCAATAGACTTAGATCTATCCTCAAGGATTGCATTTCTCCCAATCAAGGAGCTTTTGACCGTGGGAGATTTATCCTGGATAATATATTGATTGCTCATGAGCTCTTTAATGACTTTAAAAGGAAGAAAGGTCGAACTGGTGCTATGTTTGTTAAGCTTGACCTGGAAAAAGCCTATGATATGCTAGACTGGAATTATTCATGTTGAGAATTGTATGAAGAAGTTTGGCTTTCAAAGTCACTGGATTAGATTAATTATGGCGTGTATAACTTCGGTTTCCTTTTCTATCCTTATTAATGGTATGCATGAAGGTTTTTTCTTACCTACTAGGGGAATTCGTCAAGGGGAGCCCTTTTCCCCATATATCTTCATTCTGTGTTTGGAACCACTAATTAGGAATTTAAATGTGCTCTCTATTCGAACTAAAAATCATGTGGGGATTCTCTCTTCCCCACATGGCCTTAAAATCTCAAATCTTGTCTTTGTGGATGACTGTTTAATTTTGGAAAAGCAACTACTACAACAGCTAGAAATATTGCTAATATCCTTTAGCAAATTTTCCCTAGCCTCAGGGTTACTTATTAGTTTTTACAAATCATCTCTTTTTCTTCTCTACTAATACCATTAACTCCACCAGATAAGCAATTGTTAATATATTAGGTATCCAACATAAAACCACAATTGGGAAGTATTTGGGTATTCAAAATATCATTTTTTGGAAGGATCCCACTAATATTAGTGATTTGATAGTGAGAATCCAAAAATAGCTTGCAGGTTGGAAAAGCAATACCTTTTCTAGGCAGGGAAAATGACTCTTTTGAGATCATGTTCTTTCTTGCTTTCGTGCTCTCCTAAATTAGCTAAAAACATTAACAAAGCTAGTAGGAATTTCTTCTGGGGATCATATGCTTCTTATCCTCCATTAGCCTGGAAGGCCATATGTAAGAACTGCTAATGCTTTTAACAAATCAGCTTGGCCAAACTTGGGTGGAAAATTTTAACGAATCATGACAACTGGTGGGTTAAACTAGTTCGTGCTAAATAATTAAAGAATTCTAATTTTTGCTTATGTCCTAAGAAAAGCACAAACTCCTATGCTTGGAAAGGGATACTTGATAGTAGAACTCTTCTTTTTCGTAGAATTCATTGCATAGTTGGAAATGGAAAGTACATTAACTTTTGGGGTTTTAGCTGGACTATGCTCTACCCTCTTGCAAAGATTAAGGATCAACAACACCTTAAGGAATTAGATTGGTCTCTTACCATTGATAAATTTATTTTGAACTACGGTTGGAGCATTGATCCTTTGAATAATCTTTTGCCTAACAATATTGCTACAACAATCCAAGCTATCCCCCTCCCTCTTTCTAATATTTTGCAGGCGGACAGGTTTGTTTGGGATCCAAGCCCCAATAGAATTTTTACCATTAAGTCTTCTTCTAATCTTCTGGAGCAGAAAAATCATGCTCATCCATATTCTAAGCTTATGAACAAAATCTAGAAGCTTACCATCCCCCACAAGGCGAGGTTCTTTGCTTGGTTGCTTGTGCAGGGACGTCTGAACACCAGGGGCCGCTTGCATCGACACCTAAACATTGACGATCCTGGTTGCCCTATGTGTGACCATGATGAAGAATTGGACCATAACCTCTTCCTAGAGTGCCCATTTTCTCAGCAAGTCTGGAGTTCTTCTCACCCTGTGCTTCGTCCCCATATGCAGATGAACATTGTCTCATGTCTTTCCTCTCTTAGCTCTCGGGACTGTCATGAGCAATTGAGACCTCTGAGCTCTATATCCTCTTATGCTGGCAAATCTGGTGGAAAGGAACAAATAGATCTTCGATCAAAGGAATCCCTCTCACATGCGGGTCATCTTCTCTACAAATGCCACTAGTTGGACCTTCTTTGCCGTGAACTAGAGGAAATTGCTCAAATATGGCAACCACCAGAATATTATTCGATGGAAGCCTCCTCCCCAGGATGTCCTCAAACTAAACTTTGATGGCTTTGTTTGCACTGATGGTAGAGCTGCTTCTGGTTTTGTGATCAGAGATAACTGTGGCATTCCCTTCCACACTGGTGCTAGGAATTTTGGTTTCACTAATGTCCTTAGAGCTGAAAGCCTGAATCTCCTTGATGTCCTCTGTAAAGCTCATGACCTATCTTAGACTTAAAGGTGGAATGTGACTTCAAAGTCTGATTGATGCCATTCACAACCTTTCAATGGTGCCCTAGAGCATCCTCACTATCCTCAACAATGTCAAGAATATAGCCAGATCATTTCGCACAATCTCCTTCAAACATGTTTTTTGGGAAGCTAACATCATCGCTGATGCCTTAGCCAACTTTGGGCATTTCATTGACACCTTCAGCGATTAGAGTCGGTCCATCAGAAATGTAGTTGTTCCAGCTTGGTGGTTTGACCTCCTCAGTGGGGGTTGCCTTAAAGGTTTTGTCCTCTAACTTTTTCTTTAGTAGCAAAAAAAACTACCAAATTTAGAGGGAAATGACAAAGAAATGGCACAGTTTAAATTCACAAATAAGGATAACTAAGAAAATGCATGGTTTAAAGTTTAAAAGGCAAACATCACTTTACACCCCAAGGTTTGGAGGTCAATTTCAGAATGGACCACAAGGTTTCAATTTCATCATTTTACTCCATATGGTTATGAGATCACATCAATTTACTCCATTTGCATATTTTCTATTAAATCATCAATTAAATTAAGGGAATTTTTGGTATTAATTAAAAATTCTTACCCATTTTATTTTTCATTAAGGGACTAATTATTTTGGTTTGGCTACTCTTTCAAATTAGTGCATTTAAACAAACTATAAGAGCATAATTAATTAAACTTAATGTAAATATAAACGTAATGCTCTTGTAGTTTGTTTAAATGCACTAATTTGAAAGAGTAGCTAAATCAAAATAATTAGTCACTTAATGAAAAATTAAATTGGTAAGTATTTTTAATTAGGGCAAACATCACTTTGCACCCCAAGGTTTAGGGGTCATTCTTAGAATGGACCACAAGGTTACAATTTCATCATTGCACTCCATGTTGTTCTGATATCACATCAATTACTTCATATATCAATTTCACTATTAAATCTACAATTAAGTGATGATGCAGCATAATTGAGGCCAATCTCTATTAAGGATATTTTTGGTGTTAAAGAACAATAAAAAAACTTCTATTTATACCCAAATTTATACTTTTTTTTACCCAACAAACTTTATATGTCCAACAAATTCAAAAAATTTAATCATTTACTCTCTCTACCCATCAATCATCGGAAAATACCCTTGTCAAATATATCTAATTTTTTTATAATACAATCTCTCATTTCACCCAACAAAAGCTCGAGATAAAAAAAACATCAGACAAAAATAAAAATATGACCCTAGTCTCACTGGAAGAAACCTAATTTCTCATAGCATAGGATATCTTCATGCTAAGAAGCTCACCTTCCACAAGCAATTTTTAAGAGTACAACGCTTCCAAGCCAAATTGATAACCAATCGCACCAAAAAAGCCAATATTCAAATTGAGGGCAAGCCATTAGTGCCTGCAAGTATGCAAATTCATCTAATTGAAATTAGTTTTAGATCTTTAAGTCACACCTCATTTCACAAATCTGGCCGATTGTAAGTGCGATTTTTTTTATTGTTCTTTAATACCAAAAATGTCCTTAATGGAAATAGACCTCAATCATGTCACATCATCATTAACTAGTTTATTTAAGGATAAATTACATAAAAGTACCTAAACTATAAGGGTCGTTTCAAATTCGTACTCCAACTATGAAAATTGGATTCTAGGTACCCAAACTATCAAAACACAACATCTAAGTATCCACCGTAAGCAATCTGTTAAAAAAATATGTTAAGTGCCAAAGTGGCACTTGTGGATTCCTTTTATACTGACATGTACTCCATGTAGATAAAAAAAAATTTGAATATATTAATAACAATTAATAAAATCTTAAAATAAATAAATTAAAAAAAAACAAAAACAAACCAAAATCAAAACCCTCCCCAATCCCCAGCACCGAGAACGATGATCCAATTCCACCTCCTTCGTCTTTCTCCATCCTCTCCAACTCCACCTCTCAAACTTGTCATCCTCTCCAACCCCACAACTCCGACGCCAAGGGCCGCCTCCACGATGCCATCGAATCAAATCAAATGAAGTGAGATTGAGGCCAAAGAAAATGGAGAACGGTCATGATTGGAAAATTGCAGAGAAATTCTCAAGGTTGACGGTTTTGGGCGCTGTCCCAATTTCTTCTTCAAACACCCACCAAACTACCACCACCATCACCAACCACGAAAACAATTTGCTTCAAGTAATGAACGACATGGAAGCTACCGAGGCCACCATCAAGCACCAGGTCGAAGAGAATATCCGATTGAGGACCCAACTCGAACACAAGATTCTCGAGCTTCACAAATACAAGCTCCACGGATCTCATGACCAAGCTCATCAATCAATTACTTATGTTGACAATCAAATCGATTGGATTTCAAATCCGGCTTAAACCTTTACGGAATCGGAAACCTGAGAAACCAAATTGGGCAACATCGACGTCAATGGAGCCATGAAGGTGGTTTGAGTTTCTGGTGGTCACCCGACTGCTGATAACGCTAGCAGTAGAATCTCGCGACGGTCAAGCATGCCCTGGACCTCGGCTACGGGCGAGGCATACTGCTAAACGTGGTTGCCACTCAGATGAAAAAGGACGGAAGTTCGGGTTGGGTCGTGGGCCTGGACTGATCTAAGATGACGAGCCTTTCGTCGATACTACGGACAGCCAAGACTGAAGGAGTGGCCGAGTACGTGACTTGCCGCAAGGGCTACCTTAGGAGATTGTCGTTCGATGAAGGTTACTTCAACGTGGTGGTATCGACTCTGTTTGTCCACACCGTAGGAAGGCGTCGGCGGAGCAAAAACTTAGAGATAAAGAGAAAGAGAAAGAACCCATTTTTTTGAAATGGGTTTGTTTTGTTTGAGGTGAAGGGCTGAAGAAATTTCATGGCAGGCAAATAGTGGATGGTGGGTGTCAATTTGAACAAACAACTTCTTTATTTTCTCCCTAAATATAAGAATGGCAAGCCATTTTTGGAGTTGGGTTTGATTTGATCTTTGCAAAGGTTTGAGCTTTTTGAAGATTTTTCTGAGTTTTATTCTAAAGGGATGCCCATGCCTTTTCAATTTCAGTCGATTCCCAGCGGTGGTTGGGGGGGGGGGGGGGGGGGGGGGGGGTGGGTAATTGGGTCATCGTTCTCGGTGTGGTTCCTGAAATTGATTCAGATTTTGTTTTGGTTTTTAAATTTTTTTTTATTTATTTTAAGATTTTATTAATTGTTATTAATATATTAAAAAAAAATTTATCTACATAGAGTCCATATCAGCATAAAAAAAGGGATCCACAAATGCCACTTAAGCACTTAATAATTTTTTTAACAGATTGCTAACGGTGGGTACCTAGATGTTGTGTTCTGATAGTTTGGGTACCTAGAATCTAATTTTCATAGTTGGAGTGCGAATTTGAAATTACCCATATAAGTTAGGTACTTTTATGTAGTTTATCCTTGATTTAATAGTGAAAGTGACACGTGGAGTAAATTGATATGATCTCAGAATCACATGAAGTAAAATAATGAAATTGAAACTTTGTGATCTATTATGAGAATGACCCCCAAACCTTGGGGTGTAAAATGATATTTGCCTTTTTAATTAATACCAAGAATGTCTTTAACTTAGTTGAAAATTTAATAGTGAAATAGATAAATAGAGTAAATTGATGTGATCTCAGAACTACATGGAGTAAAATAATGAAATTGAAACTTAATGATCCATTTTGAAATTGATCTCAAACATTAGATTTTAAATTGATGTTTTTCCAAGTTTAAACTTTACAATTTACACAAAATAAAATAGATAAGAAAAGGCCAACGGCCCAACCTGTCTCCGGCTGAAGGTGTGTTTGGGTAAAATCTTAGAAGAACCACTGGAAAACCAAATGGCAGCAGCAGTGGGATCCCCAACCTGTCTCCGGCTCCACCGCCTTCTCCCCCGCCCACCACCACCACCAGCTTCTTCCCTTTCTCTTTTCTTCAAACCCCTTCTCATCTCCACCACTCCATTCATCCCACGCCCTACAATCATCTCCCCTTCCATTCCTTCCCTACCCTCTCGTCCTCGCCTCTTCTGCTACTCTCCCACTCTTCCCCACTCCCCTCCTTCTCCCAGAGCCTCCGTACAAGAAGAAGACCAAACCCAACAGCTTGAAATTCCAGAGGAAGAAGAAATAGAAGATGATGATAATGGTGGAGAAAGCGAGAGTGAAATTGACAACTTATTGGATAATCAAGAGGATGCCCAAGTGGGTCTGGAATCATCTTCTGCTTTGAAGAGAGGTGGGGTCAAGCCTCCAAGCCTTACGGTGAAAGAAAAGAAGGAACTTGCGTCATATGCTCACAGCTTGGGGAAGAAGCTCAAGTCCCAGTTGGTGGGCAAGTCCGGTGTTACAGCCAATGTGGCAGCTTCTTTCATAGAGAACCTTGAATCTAATGAGCTTCTCAAGGTAATTTCTTTATTTATCAATTACTTTTTCTTTTTTGATAAGATTTTGGTGGGTTCAGTTAGTACCCAGTTGGGGTTTAAGGGTTTATGCCACAATTGAGGAAATTTTTTGTGCCAGTCTGAAATTTGGATACTTTGTTGGTCCCTAAATTTAGGTATTACAAAATTACTGATTCTGATGGTGATTGAATGCACAGCCATAAAGGGACTCTGGTAAATAAATTTTGAAATCACAAACTGAATTGATCCAAATTGATATCATTCTGATAGGCGAAATTATCGCCGAACATGTTTTGTTATGTTATGATTTCTGAGATGTATGCTTCATTATGCTAGTAGCTACCTTTCTGTCCTAACATGTTTTTGTTCTGATATAAAGCGTCCTACTTTGAGGCTCCTTAAATAGTTTGCAAGGATTAGACTGATTTTTATTTTAGGCACTCGGTACCCAAAGTGTTTGAGGGTTAGGGCTTTACAGAGTTGTGTTGATTTAATTGAGTTATCATGCTTAAGAACAAGCTCTTGATAACGCTGCATAACTTTCACAAGCTTCCCTGGAAAACAGTTACTCCTATTAGACGAAAACCTTGTACCAAGTTTGTAGATTCTAGTAGATTTCATACACCTACAATGTTCATAGAATACAGTGTGGTTTGGAAGCCTTACTTCAGCTGCTCAGAGCCTCAGACTCTGATAGGAGGTAGCAGACCATTCCAGCGCCACCAATAGGGGCTACGGGGACATGTTGAAACTGAATTTATCCAACTTGGTTTTCAATGTGGGTTCATGGACTGCCACTTTTCCTGATATGGAAAATTCCCTAACCGCACTCCAAGTGAAGGCAAAATTTAGACAGGAACTAAATCAAACAAAAGATCAGTTCTTTTTAGAAAATTGGTATAGTCTGTATTTCTTTGGTTTTGCATTGTTCTGTCTTCTATCTTTATATTTCACTTTTACCAATTTAAAATAGAGTACTGAAATATAGTTGTGCTTAGCTAATACTGCCAAGTTCAATGTTGTGAACAGGTGAAAATACACGGGACATGCCCAGGAGAGCTAGAGGATGCGGTGACGCAATTGGAGGAAGCAACTGGTTCAGTTGTTGTCGGTCAAATTGGTAGAACAGTGATTCTTTACAGGCCCAGCATCACCAAGTTGAAAGCAGAGGAGAAAAGGCAGCAGTCGCGGAAAGTATTTATGAGACGAAAGACGTATTCAAAACCCACATCCGTGGAATTCCAGAAAAAAGGGGAAAGACCAAGAACGAATGGGCGTGATAGCCGCGGAAGAGTGAGGGTCTAAATTCCCATCTCATTGTGGTTTGGTAAACACAAATCTGCCAACTGTGTTGAGAAGGTTGTGGGGTAAGCTGTTCTTACAGTTACCTTTAAAGCTATGAATGCGTGGAAACTGTGGAGTTTTTGTTGCAAAGTCGAGTTTAAGCTGCAAATTTGCTAAAAGAAAAGAAAAACTGGGTAATTGTGGTTGGCATCATGTTTGACAAACTTAGGATGTAAGTTGATGAGTTGAGTAGCTTAGAGAGGTGAGGCGAGGTACTTGTTCTCCTCCCTATCTCTCGTATCCAAAATTCAAAATTTTCTTGTTCAAGTATTATGTTCATTTTATAACTTGTAAT
Source organism: Oemleria cerasiformis (assembly GCA_037349345.1). Classification (NCBI taxonomy): domain Eukaryota; kingdom Viridiplantae; phylum Streptophyta; class Magnoliopsida; order Rosales; family Rosaceae; genus Oemleria; species Oemleria cerasiformis. The sequence continues at coordinate 9,660,247 of JAZGTL010000019.1, forward strand.
AATTTTGTTACTGAAAACGGAAAAAGAAATTGGACTGGACTATATGGTGGTTGTTGTCTTGAGCAAGTCTTTCTAAGAAACAAAATTGGGGAATTGGTCTCAACTCTCGACTCAAATCTTGTTTACTACTTGATGGATATGGAAGATATTTGCAGAACCTTCATATTAATAAAATGTGAGAAACTCTCATATTTCTCGTTGGTTCTCTGGATTAGTAAGCAGTTACTTTCCGATGTTGATTGAGCCATGAACAGAAAATTTTTAAGCTTAGGAGTTGGGACTTAGGACTTAGGAGGGACATGATTCATAAATGTTCCCCAATAGTTTGATTGTTTTACCTTTTTTAGTTTGTTACGATCCGATAGACTGCATGGTTGGTTGCAAGCTTCTTCCGACTCTTTTAACATTTTGGAATCCACAATAAATAGATAAGAAATAATAGGTGAACCAAGTTTTGTTATCACATTTTGTACAGTGGGATGCGGCTTTTGTTAGTAATGCAAATAGGCCCTAACAAATAATAATTTAAATACTGAGGCATCAGACTTGATACAAAACTTGTTACTTCTATCGTTACTGTAAATATATTGGGCGATTGTCACGGAATAGTAAAACTTGGTTTTGACAGACATGAAGGATCATTTGACACGAAGTTGATTCATTGAAAGATAAAGAACAAAGATTGTTCACAGAACATAAAATAAAAGCATGACAATGCCATTCTCAATCACAATTCACGAATGCTGCCTGCTGGGATAAAATTACATAATTCTTAATGTAAAGCAAATTCATAATATACCTATATTATCTAAACACGTCTATTCCTCTAGAAACATAAAATTGCGAATCTATCATATGAAAGGTTACAAGGGGCGTACGCAAGTTAAATCTATCATATGAAGGGTTACAAGAGGCGTACGCAAATAAAATGTCCCGTAAAACAAATATGGTGGAGATTTATCTAGCAAAATTATTTTATAAAAATTGGTATTTCACGAAGAAAAAAAAAATTTAATTTTGAAAAATCCTCATCCACTCTAATAAGCAGATCCCAAAAAAAATGTGTATGTATATGAAAAGAATCAGTCAAAAGGATGAAAGGGTATCAAAGATATTAGGAAAATTAAAAAAAAAAGTTAATATGAGTGGAATCTGAATCATCAGTAATTTGACTAATTTATAAGTAATTTGACTAATTTATAAATAATTAGACTAATTGGACTAATAAAACTGGACTAATCTATAATTAATCCATCATCTGTAGAATCGTATAATTTAGTCCTTGTGCTGTGTTCATATGATTCCTAGCCTAAGCAGCTCTAAGTTTCTCCAATTTATAGCGGCTCATATCTTCAGAGTAAAGTATTCCCTTGGGAGATATTAGGCGCTGGAGGGAGAGGAAAAACCGACTCTGAGAAAGAAAAATTATACTCACATGAGTTCAAATTGGTAAATACCAAAACATGTAAAGCCATAGAGATCCCGCCGGGTCTTACCCATTGGAATGCTACCAGTGCCCACCAGCACCCTGCTATGCCACACCCACTACTGCTCACAACCTGGCGAAACAAAAATGGACGACTAGCGTGTGTAAAAAGCTATTAACTCTTAAAGCAGACACCACAAAAGTTGAAACATATCTCACTTACCAGCAGTAGAAGTGCACCTAAAGAGAAGCATCCACTCATGGACAGACTAATAAATCTTAGATCGCGTCCAGCCTGAGAAAACAAAATCGATGCTACAGATATCGTTTGTGCCTATGATGTAAGACAGCTCTCTATAGTAATATATAAAATCAACAACAATAAGTCAAAGTGAGTTTGAATCCCAAATCATACGAGTCATAGGAGGATGTTTATAAATTTGCAATTTTGATAATCAGAATGTAGCACAAGAATTTAATAAAACTGTATATCTTGTTTGAGTTCTCTTTGTTCTGTGATACTCAAATTTCAAAAACAAAAAATAACTAATGCGAGCACAACCACCTAAGAGCAAATGATATTTGGGAGATACACATGCAAGAAGGGGACCTAATGCTTAACATTCAGTGAACCTTAAGCCCAAAAAAAACTGATCTCTATCATCTTGGGGAAGGTGAACCATAGGCCATAAAGCGCATCCCTTGTCCAGAAAAATTGTAATCCATTAAGTTTCCTTTTACTGAGAAGCCATAACGATTTATTTGCAATGACATTCTGTGGAAAATAAGCTAAAAGGAGCTTGAGCTAATCACCATAAATCTGACCTCAGATAGTGAGATAATGTATATATTAGTCTGATTTTTCCCAAAGCACAGGGAAAAATCAAAAAAGGAAAGAAAAAAGTGGAGGTGGAGGAAAAGAAGTTCTCTAGCTCAAAATCTTTCAGTAACTGTAAAAGTACTATTAGTAACCTCTAAATAGAAATTAATTGATTTTGCTAACATTAGTCCATATTCATGAACATAGGATAAATGACAAGGAGCATTCATCAAATGTTTTACCATGCCACAAAGATTCCATTCAACTATATAACATGATTATCAGATTCATCAAAACCCTAACGAGAGAGCTTTAAATATCCCATTAATAAACAGGATGAACTGCTCATTTTTCCCACTGGAAACACAGTACACACATGACTCATAGTTGTCATCAATCTTTTGTTTAAAAATAGGCACAAGTTGTGCAAAGAAAGGCTTATAAGAAGAACATAAGAAAAACCAGCAACTGTATATAAGAGTTAACATACCAGCAACGTTCCCTCAAGGCTATGAGTAGGCGGTGTCACAGCTAATGCAAGAAAATACGGTATCAGCACTTTATGCATCTGCATTAACACATAATAGAATTTCAACATGAGTTAAACTTTGATGAGGACATTGTTGAAAACCATTAAGGGTTTATCAACGGAAGAGAAGGAAGAACAGACCAGCTAATTCAATCATGTCTATGTGGTTGAATTAGACTAATCCGTTTCTAAACAGTTTTCCAATTAGTTTAGGAATTACAGTTTTATTATAATTCTTGTTTTCAAGAAGGAAAGACATGTTTCCATGTTCTACTAGGATTAGGATGTTCTTTTCAATTTCTGTTTTAATTAGGAATTCTAGTTTGTTTAGTTCCCTATAAATACCCCATTGTAATTCAATGGAGGACTATGCGTTTATGAATAAAAGTTTTCTGAGAATTATTTCCTGCGAAAGGATTTCTTTGGTGCGAAACCAAGTTTTGGTGTGAAGCCAATTTCAGGTGTGAAGCCCTTGGATTGACTCCAAACCCTAGTTTATAGTTTTATTCTTGTGTTTTCCTAGAGTTTGCTTCCGCTAAGTTATTGTTTTCTGCTATTCTGTTCTGTCCTACATCAAACTTGTGGAACTTTCTATCAGATATTAAAACTTATCATGATCAACAGACTTGTGGAACCATTTATCAGTTATGCCACCATTTCATGAACGGACGCCCCGGGTCAATAATCAAAATATATGGAACTCAAAAGTTCAACATCATTAAAAGAATAAGAGGTGATGATTCAGTTTAAAAGCAGTTTTGACTACTCACAACCCACTTATACCCTGTGGTCTGGTAGAAAGCTGCAGTAGAATGATTAATACATAATATACAATCCAACTTGATTCCTCCCTTGATCAAGATACTACCACAGAATCACTTATAATTAATGGCAACAAAAAGAAATTGGACCTAGGAAGACTTTAGCGAGTTCAAAAAGATAAGAACCAACCTCCTGTACAATCTTCTGATCAGGTGTAAATATATTGGGAAAGAACCATGGAACACATGTACCAACAATTCCCAAAGCCAAACCAAGTATAGCTCCAATAATGACAAGTGACTTAAGCAGCATTCTTGCCTGTTTTATATCACATTTTCAGAAGACAATGAACAAATAAAGTGTAACATAGACACCGATTATATATAGAAATAGTCTATATTCCTTGAAAGTGGAGTTTAGAAGTCCACACGAAAAATACACATAAAAACTCTTCAAAGCTCACCCAGCTCACCCAGTACAACTAACACTAAAATTGGATGTTATCATATCAATAGAATTTTGAGGACAAACCTTTTCCAAAGTACGATTTACTCCATATATAAACTCAGGCATAAACGACTGTGCAGTTTGAGAGAGAGGTTCACCCCATACCGTACACATGCAGAATGTTTGAATCATGACCTAGAGTGAATGGTGAGTCAGCAATGCAAATAACAATCTGCTCTCCAAAAAGAAAGGGCAACTATCATGAAAAATTTGATCAAAACCAACCTGATGAGCAGCCATGGTATGTGTTCCCATAGATGTCGCAAAATATACAAGGAGAGAGTAGAAAGCCACCTGAATATCACAATAATTCTATAAGAGAACAAAAGTATATTTTAATTAAGATTCTAAGTTAGAATATTTTGGTTGCCTAATGTGTTTAGGTGTGGCGTCGAGTTTTTCCTAAATTAAGTGATTTGGTTGTTACTTAGTTTCTTATTATGCTTAGGTTGTATTCTATTTAAATCCTTTAAACATGGTATCAGAGCATTGGTTGTGAGACATATTCTTTGAGAAAAATGTATCTTTTTCAGAAAATACTTTTCTATGATTGCCATATTTCTGAACAAACTTCTGTATGATGTTTTTGTGTTGTGAAGACACATAATGCAATCCTGTTTGTATCACGTGATGCCTAAGTTGTTAAAGCAGACCAATATATCTAGTGATTCTTCAGGAGAGAATCAGAACCCAAGACTTTAGAAGTTTCAGTTGACCCTTGAGCGCAATTGTATTGAAGACGAACCATGAATGATGAGAAAATCTCAAGAATGGATAAAGAATTTAATTGAGTAAACTGTAACCTTTGACATCATTGTCAAAAATACTGGAGCAGAAAGCCCAAGAACTGATAGAAGTTCCTTGGACGAGGGAACAGAGATGGCATAACCATTGTATCCTTTCTTGTTGAGAGCTTCAATCATCATAAATCCTGCAACAATCTAAAACATACCAGTCAATAATAGTGGAAACTGGAAAGCAAGTCAGTGTAAAATATCCAAACCCTATCTGATGCATATTAACATATTCATCCAACATACCTGTGACACCATTGTTGCCCATGCTGCACCAGCAATACCATAGCCCAAAAATCTGCACAGGAGCACATCACCAACACCATTTATGGCACTGGCTACTGCTAAAGCCTTCAAAGGACCCCAGGAATCTTTCATGCCAAGACTGGGAAACAGAATGAGAATATCAGAGATTAAACATGAAGTAACAACTGCTCACAATCTCATTAACCTCAGCACTTAAAATTCATGCCAGAGATAACCCTCTCTTAGGCAAAAGAAGAAGTGATTCAAGTCAAAATAAAATCGTGCAAAATAAAGATCAAATTAAGAATGCTTATCGCATGCTTGTTTCTGACATGGAAATTCGTGATTCAATTATACTAATTCAGTAGAATCTGATTTTTCTATGCCTATATGGTGTCAACTTTCTTTCTGCAGCAGTAAACTGTTCTCAGTTCTCAACCAATAGAATCATCACCCTTGTTCAAAAGAAATTAAGGTCTTTACCCAAATGTAGCACAGTTGCTAATTTATTTGAGTAAAGGGGACAACTGGGGCTCCTATGATTTACAGCTTTTCTTCTATATCTTTAAGTGTTAAAAATTTAACCTGTATATAATGCTTGGGAAGAGATATACTCACCTTGCACTCTGAGCAACCCAGCCAACAAGAAGTGCAGGCCATGCCAATCCTCGTATCTACAAACAGAAAATACCCTGTTTAATTACAAAGTCATTTTAGAAATCAGTAAAGGGATTCTTTTACCGATAGAGAAGACAATCAAGTAGATCTATATGTCAAACGATCATCCATTGCAGTGGAGGATGTCATTGACATCATAGCAATCAAGTAAAGTAAAGATGATCTAAATTTCACCTACTAATGACTAATAAGGCATTATTAATTATTAATTAATTGTTTTCTAGGCACAAATTAATGTTGCAGAAACATTACTGGGTAAACTTTACCTATTCAAATGAATTGCACTTAAAAAATAAGGCAGTTCTCTTTTATGGATATGGACCTTCCATAGGACAGATTAAGAATACTGGCAATAAACAAGAAGAAAGACTTCTTGGGCCAAATAATCATGATTAGATAATGCACAGTCTAGCACAAATCTCATTCCAAATGTACGTAACACAAATATTATCGTAAAGTATATGTTATCCAATGACAAAGAGCAAAAGAAATGTAACGAAAAATAAGAAATAACAAAAAAAAATCTTTTTTCATCTTTAACATTTCCCACCAGATAAATGATTTTACAGCTTACCAATTAATTACAAAGGGATGAATCTTTCGGTATGAAGATTAACCAATGAATTTTATCTTAAAGAAAAAAGCAAATGAATGATTAAGAGAAAAACAAAGGAAAGGCACCTGAACATATGTATTTGCTGCATGAATTATGTCCATGTTCTTTGATCCAGTAAAAGCTGAAAAACCAGAATTTCCAATTAGTATATGTACTACTAAAGACAACAAAATTGAGTAATATTTAACATATTTACCAGTCCCTATTACCAGTTAGTGCCCATGAACCAAAAAATCTTGTAAATAAAAGCATTAAGAAGCCACTGGCCAGTCCAACAAAGAGCAAAATTGATAGTTGATGTTGTACTTCATTTTTATCCTGCACCAATAATAATCAAAATATACAATTAAAGTCGTAGAAGATAGTAATTAAAGTAGGAGATCAATCCAGAATGGGCATTCCAAATAATATATGTTTCCTTTTCAGAAAAAAATAAAAAGAAAAAAGAGAGAGCAATGAAACTTGGTTATGCCAAAGAAATATATGTAGTTAGTCTGTTACAATATAGGGAAAACAAAATGTATACATTGACAGTAAATGAACATCAAGTATCAGCTACTATCAGCTATCAGTTACTATTAGCCATCAAGACGCATAACAAAACTCATTCCCATGATCACAAGAATGTCATCAGCTGTCAGTATATGTTCTATTAGTTTGTGCTTGGACGGCAAAGTATAAAGTAGTAAAGAACTTCAAAGTGAAGGAATTTAAATGTGATGGGACTCAAAATTGATTTGTTTGGCTAACCATTTAGTTAGTGGGATTTGATTGTGGGGTTTAATCTCCTTGTCTGTGCCCATTCACATATGGGAGATAATTATCCTAGTACTAATTTATCATATAAAATATCCTACATAATATAAATAATTATGTGTCAGATGATTAGCAAGAAATGGTGATTATAAAATAATAAAATTATGGTAAGGGAAGCTGCCTAAAATGTGAGCATTATATGGAGTGAAACTCGGTAGCCACAATAGTACTTGGCATTGTGTCGAACACTAAGCACTAAATTCCAATGAACTTGAGACTTTCTCAGCAACCAAAAATATAAAAAAAGCAAAGCAAAAGCCTCTACTCAGGTTTCTCTTAATCTCCCAGTCTGTCATTGGGAAAAGGCTTGGGACCCTTCAAGAAATCCATGGAAATGCCAATGCTTGTAATCACAACATCCGAACACTATCATGGGTCCAATCTCACCATTTTGGTTGCTGCCGTCGTATGAATCTTGTGAAAGGTAAAGAGATGATCTCAAATGACATGGACGAGGAGGGTCAACGAATGTGTGGGTGATAAGATTGTACGGAAGTGGGCTATGGATTAGAGGAGGTAGAAAAGGGTTGCAAGAGAGAGCAACAGAGACCCAGAGCTCAGTGGAGGTGGCGAACAGAGGGATTTCTGAGTAATGCCTATTTTGGCACAATTAGAACACAGGACTTTATCTTCTGCAAGTACCGTTTAAAGTCCTAAGGTTACCAAAAGAGTAAGTTGTAGAAATGAAACTTTCAAACCCCACATAACCAAAAATGCTATTTCAAAGTTCTGTACCCAAACACAGGCATGGTTTCAAGAAGTCTTGTAATGACTTCTTAATAGAGAGCCAAAGATAAAAGGCTACTTATCCAATGGGCACGACTTGTGCCCACCTAACTAGCGCCCTTTTAGTTATATCCAATTTCACAAACTGGGTGAAAGTTCCAACGCCCAGGACTCCTTCTTTGTCTTACAAAGACTACTATACCAGCAATCATGACTCGTGTTTCTATAATTTGGGCATTCTGCACATCTACTGTTTAGAGAAAATTTGCAAGGATTGAAGCACAAATCCCCACATACTATGGCATACCAATTTAAGAAACAGAAATCAACCAATCGAGAATTTACTGCCATTAAGAAATGACAGAAGCAATTCCAAACATACTAATAAAATCTAATCTGAGAAAAAATCCTACTTTGTTAACCCTAATCCACAAGTTTATACCTTTTCCGGGGAGTAATAACATCATAGAATTCATATATTATATTTTAAGTCCTTGTAAGTTGCATTGCATTTTCCTAGAAGTTTATGAATCAGTGCAACACAAATATACGCAAAAATTAAAGTTTCATTTCTAACTCATTTTCCAATCAAAACAAGCAATGCCTATTTATCCAAGCTCCTAAGAGGAACTAACCCGTCTTGCAAGCGAAGTGGCAACCATATTTGAAGTTGCAATAGAAAGGAACATGAACACATAACTCATATAATCACACATTACAGTGCCAGGGCCTGCACACACAATAGTATACAGAGCTCAGCTAAGAACCTACCATAAATAACAATTAAATCCAATAAATAAATTTGAACAAAATACCTAAAGCAGCAAGCTCAATAGAGCTTCCCTGACCGATCACCACGGTATCTATGAGACTCATAAGTGGGCCACATAACCAGAGCCCCGTGGCGGGTCCCGTAAACACTGCAATCTCCTTCATTTGATTCCACAGACTCTTACTCTCCAACTCTTCTTTCTTAACCTCCCTAAGTTCTTCAGACACAGAAGCATCATCGTCCCCATCATTTCCACCGCAAATTCGAGGGGTATCGTGGAGGCTTTCGCTAATGCAACCGGTGAGGAACTGATTACGACGGCGTATTGGAGTCGAGAAGCTTAGTTTTGGAAGGCAAAGTGTGTGGTTAAAGCATGGCGTGAAAGAGAATGGTGGGTTAGGGAAGCAGAAGAGCAAAGGTTTAGAGAGAGAGTTGGTGGAGTTTGGGAAGAGAGGAGGGTGAGCTATCAGGGTTCTGGTTTGCATTTTTTATTTTCCGGGAAAATTGGGCAGGAAAATTTCCGCCCGAAAGAAAAAGAAAGAAGGCCAGGATTCTGGTTTGACTGCTTGAGGAAGACGACGAAGGCCAGGATTCAACAAATTTTAATTTTTTGTGTGAATTCATATAAAATGGGAATCCACGTGCACGGTTGGTGGCTTTCACTACCAAGGGAGTATCACACGTTTCTTTTACCCAAGAAACAAAGTAATTGATTGATTTGGAAATTTTGGATGCTACTTAGAATTTTAATTTTCTACAGTTAAAATATATTTTTTTAATAAGATACAAAATTTTGTTGATAAAAAAAAATATAAAATAAAACAAATTAGATAATAACTTGACGACGAACATAAAAAAAAAATCTCCACCAATCAGAAGATATAACACTGCAATCTCTTATTCGATTATCTCTGGTTCATTATTATTTTCCAAAAACATATGGCTTAAATCACAAATTTAAACTGAAAAATATAAAACATATGATATTGCAAAGGTAAATCCAGCACAAATTTTCTTTTTATTTCTTGGAAACTATTAAGAACAGAGATTTTAGCTCATGTGGTTGAAAATATGACATTACATTTATGTCGATTCTCTCTAGTTCAATATAATTTTCTGAAAAGTATGGCTTAGAATCACAAATTTATTCTGAAAATGGTAAAATTGTATTTTCTTAGCAACTCAGTGTAAAATGAGAAAACAGTCTAGACTAGTTTTGTACACAACAGTTACAATTGCAATTACAATAATTGATCAAAAACAGAACCAGCAGCAGCTGCTTGGCAGTACTTCGACAGGTCCTTGTTGGGATCTACAGGCAGTACCTCACCTGCACTTTCAGCCTAGTTCCAGACAAAAGAGATGTGCCAACCTAACCACAATTTTAGATCATTCGCAAGACACTTGAACATGAATATTGATCCATAACATGATGATACCACTAATCTCAAATTGTTCGTATGATTCCGAAACTAAACAGCTTGGAGCTCTTCCACTTTATACCGGCTCATATCTTCAGAGTATATGATGCCATTAGGTGATACAACACGCCATAGGGAGAGAAAAAACCGAGACTGAGAAAGAAAATTTGTGAGCACATAAGTTTTTTTTTTTATCAGATGATGTTCAGAGAATTTCAAATAGGCAAATTACAAGTGAAGCTGTAGATGTTGGTATCTTACCCATTGAAAACCTACAAGTGCCCACCAGTAGCCTGGTAGACCATATCCTCTACTATTGCCAAGCTGGTGAAAGAAAATGGGATTTTACTGCATGTAAAAACTATAAAGAACCCATAATTGTTACTGTAAATAATGACAGATACCCACCAGAAGTAGAAGTGCACCGAAAGACATGCATCCACTCATTGACAGACTAATAAATCTTAGCTCTCGTACGGCCTGAAAAAACAGAAGACAACAGAATGATGCTAGAGCAAAAGTTTTTGTGCAGCATATGATGTAGAGGAGCTCTCTAGTAATACATAAAATCAAGAACAAAAAGTCGAAGCATGTTTTAAAAATCTCCAGTCTGCTTAATTTGGAATCCGGATATTCCGAAAGTAAACACGATAAAGCAAAACTCTGTATGTTGTTCATAAACATCTAAGAGGACCATAGATGAACTTTAATAGGTTTATGCATCCCAAGAGGCATATATATATTGATTAAGTTATTTCTGTTAAAAAGCCATCTCAGTGAGCTATAGGACCCAAAAAACTTCTCTTACTATCTCTATTTCTATGGGAAGGTGAACCAAAGGCCGAAAAGTGCATTTCACTGTCGTAAAGAGGATGAGATGCTTTATTCCTAGGTATTTATATTGTTGCAAGACCAACAACAATATAAACAGGATGCAACTGCCAGTTACTGCCACTGAAAACACAGCACATACAGGCCTCAGTTTTCATCAATCTTTGGTCCAAAAGACAGGCCCGAAATGTGCAATGATAAGGCTTATAATAAGAACACCAGAATATAAAATCCACCATACCAGCAATGTTCCCTCAAAGCAGAGAATGGCAGGTGTCACAGCTACTGCCCAAAAAAATGGTATCAGCACTTTATGCATCTGCATTAAAACAAATTAGAGTGTCAATAGGAATTATATTTGTGGGACATTTTTATCAGTTATTACGACATTTCATCATCAAGGGAACCCCAAGGTCAATAATCAACTTATATGGAGCTGAAAATTTCACACAGTGGAAGATTAAACGATGATGATTCACTTCAGGAGCAGTCGTCACAGCTTACAACCCACTTATACCATGTGATCTGGTGGAAAGATGTATATATTGTAGAATGATTGACAAGTTACAAAGAAGCTATATACACCCTACTTGATTCTTCCCTTACTGAAGATGCCACATCACCACTCATAGAACATGTTCACACAAGATATAGAAAATAGTAAGACGTTAAACAGTTTTTTTTTTTAAAAAAAAAAACAAAAGCCAACCTCCTGTATGATCTTCTGATCAGGTGTAAAGATATTTGGAAAAAACCATGGAACACTTGTTCCCACAATTCCTATAACTGCACCAAGTATAGCTCCAATGATGGCAAGTGACTTGAGCAGCATTTGAGCCTGTTCCATCTCATTAAACTTTCAGAAGAAAACTAACAAAATAGACATATCATTAAATCAGAAGGAGAACATTCTATTTATGGGAAAACTGTTGACAGCGTCCCTGAACTTTACACTAATTTTAGCGATCAGCCCTGAACTTTATTATTAGTAGCAGAATGTCCCTGAACTATGTCTAAACGTGCAAGGACAGTCCTTCCGTTCAATTTCTCAACGATTTCTGTTAGGAATAAGGGTAAAATTGTCCTATCGGGTGTATTTTTTTAACAGAAATCGTTGAGAAATTTAACGGAAGGACTGTCCTTGCACGTTTAGACAAAGTTCAGGGACGTCTGCTATTAATAATAAAGTTCATGGACGATAGCTAAAATTAGTGTAAAGTTCAGGGACGCTGGCAACCATTTTTCCTTCTATATATTTACTTGTCCAGAACAAAATAAACATGAAAATTCTTTAAACGTCAAACAATATTAAAAATTAGACGTCATATATATAGAATTTAAGCAAGACAAACCTTGGGCAAACTACGGTTTACTCCATATACCAACTCAGGCATAAAAGACTGTGCAGTTTGTGAGAGAGGTTCACCCCACACCGTACATATGAAGAATGTTTGAATCATGACCTAGAGCAAACGGTGAGTCATCAATAACCATCAATTATCTTCAAAAAGAAAGATCATCTAACATGAAAAGTTTGAAGAAAACTAACCTGATGAGCAGCCATGATATTTGTTCCCATAGATGTCGCAAAATATACAATGAGAGAGTAGAAAACAACCTATAAATCAGAATGCATTTATTAGAGAATAAAGCATATTTTCATTGGTATTTACGTTAGTTAGAATATCTGGTTTTGTAGTGTGTTTCTGATTCTGATTTAGTTTCTTAGGCAGGTAATGAAGTTTCATAATTAAGTGATCCTAAACTTATAGAAGGTAGTTCAGTTGTGAAATTTGGTGCTTCATTCTGTTACGTTGTTGTTCATCCCTGCCCACAAATTAATAACCGATATGTTTTTTTTTTCAGAACAAAAAGTATTGAGGCTCATCGTTGTGCATGTGTTTCCAACATCCAACGTCTCGTGGGGGCTTTGTAGCTCTACTGGTTGTAAAGATTACCCTTACCCCAAGGCCATACTTCAATACTCCCCCTCCTCCTTTGGCTTCCCTTGCATTTGAAGAACGTCAATCGTTTAGTGAAGACACATGATGTCTTCATGATATGAGGTCACCTATGCTATCCAATTTAATGCACATCATACTTAAGTTGTTAAAGTATGAAGAACATGATACTCAGCATAGTCATTTTATGAAGACACATGACGCCTACGTATTTTGAAGACACATTAATCCAGAGATGTTAAAATAGGAGTAACATGTGAAAATTTAGAAGCCCCAATTTTATGAAAGCATGTAGTAGTATTATATGGTGAAGATGAATAATGAACAATGAATGATGTAAGAGAAATGAGACTAGAAAATATGAATCACAATTGAGTAAATTGTAACCTTGGACATCAGCGTCACAAACACTGGAGCAGAAAGCGCAAATACTGCAAGAAGTTCTTTAGGCGAGGGAACAGAGATGGCATAGGCATTGTATCCTTTGTTGTTCAGAGCTTCAATCATCATATATCCTGCAACAACCTAAAATCATACTGGTCAATGGTAGCAGAAAATGAATTATGTGTCGAGCTCCAAGAACATATGAAAAAATATTCAAACCTGTGACACCATTGTTGCCCATGCTGCACCAGCAATACCATATCCTAAAAATCTGCACAGGACTATGTCACCAATGCCATTTATAGCACTCGCTACAGCTAAGGCCTTCAAAGGACCCCAGGAATCTTTCATGCCAAGACTAGGAAACAGATTGAGAATATCAGAGTACGAACATGAAGTAACAGCTGCTCACAATCTCATTAACCACGGCATTTAAAACCCCTGCCAGAGATAATTTCCCTTACGCAACAAACAAGTAATTCAAGTCAAAATATGAATTCTTGTTTCATAGTTGTTTTTGACAAGGCACAGAGAACATTCCTTTAGGCAATAAATAAGTTGTTCAAATTAAAATAAACCAAGCTTCTTCACACTTTTTCATCACATAATAGATATAATCAATCATGTTTACATAGAAAAATTTGATTTGCAGCGCCAGTGACTTTTAAGAATGAGGACAACTAGATCTTATATGATTTTAAAGATTCATTTCTATGTCTTCAACTGGTTAGCTATTTATGTCATAAAGAATGCATGAGAAGAGTGGAAGAGTTATATAAGTAACCTGGCACTCTGAGTAATCGAACCAACAAGAACTGCAGGCCATGCCAAACCTCTTATCTACCAATACAAAAATGTTATGTTCAGCCACCAAGTCATATAAAAGAAAAAAAATGCAGGAAAATGTCATCAACTCCCAGGGTATGAATTCTATTTACTGGTCACAGAAGAACAAGTAGAAGAGCCATCAAGAAAGATAATGTGTTCATGTGGAGACATCATAAAAATCAATAAGAGAAATGATTCGTTCGGAGTTCCATGTACTAATGAGATATTATAAAGTAATAGCTCGATTTTTCGGGCCACAAATTAAAGTTGAAGATACCTTTTCAGAACTTCCTTCACAAGTATTAATGTGGACCTTATATATCATAGAATTAAATAAGACCATGAATGATCTATATAAGAAAAATGGAAAGACACCTGAACATATGTATTTGCTGCAGGAATAACATGCGCATTCTTTGATCCAGTAAAAGCTGAAAATCCAAAATTGAATCAGTTATAACACTCCTCTGGACTACTTTCACAGACTAAAAAAACTCTTAATATCTTCTACTTACTCAAATTCATTACTGAAAATTTAAAAAAAAAAAAACAACCTGTATATGCAAAGATATAAAACAAGTAGCAGCCCTTATTACCAGTGAGTGCCCATGAACCGAAGAATCTTGTGAATATAAGCATAAAGATGCCACAGGTCAATCCAATAAAGAGTAAGATGGAGATGTCATGTTGAACTCCATTTCTATCCTGCACTAATACTAGATAGTCAAACAATAAAACAAAACCAGCATAAAGTTCATACCTTGAAGCTCTGGTAACCCATAATACAATTCATATAATACTTTCAAATTCCTTGCAGTTCTCTAAATACCTAAATAAAATAATAAATCAGTGTGATAAACCTGTAAAAAAGGTGTCTGTTGAACTCATTTTGTTATTAAAGGAAGCATACATATTCATCCACCATAGAGATTTAAGGGCTCATTTGGTGAGTGGCATTGGATTAGGATTAGATTGGATAACTCATCAAATTCCATGTATTTTGAATGTGAAAATTGATGTGTTTTCATTGTAAGGGGATTAGAGGGAGTCGTGGTAGAAGAAAACTTATCCAATCCAATCCACTTAGAAATAGTAGGATTAGAAAAATAAGTTTCCTATTATGTCTAATCCTATCTAATCCTTCTAAAATGAAACAGTATCCTTTTTCACACTCAAAATACATTGAATTTGAAGAGTTATCCAATTCAATCTAATCCCGCTCACCAAACGTGGCCTTAAGGATCTTAAGAGAAACTAAAGAGAAATGGACCTGTCTTGCAAGCGCAGTAGCAACCATATTCGAAGTTGCAACAGAAAGGAACATGAACACATAACTCATATTATCACACATCACAGTTCCAGGGCCTACACAAACAATAGTAAACAGAGCTCAGCAGCCTCAGCTAAAAACGCACCAAAATTAAAACTTAAACAAAACCAAAACAAAATTAGTAAAGTTGAAGAAACGTACCTAAAGCGGCAAGCTCAATCGAGCTTCCCTGACCGATGACCACCGTGTCGATGAGACTCATAAGCGGGCCAAATAACCAAATCCCAGTAGCAGGTCCTGTAAACAAAGCAATCTCCTTCATTTGATTCCATATGCTCTGACTCTCCAGCTCTTCTTTCTCAACCTCCACCACAACTTCTTCAGCCACCGAAGCATTGCTCGCATTGCCTCCGCCTATAACCACTTCGCCAATGCAAGCGGTTAAGAGGCCATTGCGACGGCGTATTGGGTTGGAGAAGCGGAGTCTTGTGGGGCCAAGTGTGTGGTTCAAGCATGGGCTCAAAGAGAATGGTGGGTTGGTGAAGGAGAGCGATGAAGAGTGGGAAAGCGAGGTGTGAGAGAGGTTTTGCAGGAGAGGGAAGTAAGAAGATTGAGCTAGGAGGGTTTTGGAATGCATTGTTTTACTTTCCGGGAAAATGGGGCAGGAGGAATATCCGCCGAGAAAGAAACAGATGAGAAGAAGGATTGTTACAGGAGATGGAGGCGGATGAAGGCGAGTGCTTTAATTATTACAAATATAACATTATATTGCTTTGAAAATCCAAAAATTGAAAAGAAAAAAAAAAAAACTAAATCAAAAAATGAAATTCAAGTGAAATGGAGTTGGTGTGCGTGGAAGTTTGGCGGCCTTAGCTTGGGTTTGTGGGTTTCGTGGTCTTGGCGGGTTTTTTCTTGCTGTCCCTATTTTCTTTAGAGTCAATTAGGTATTGGTCTAAAAGTTTAAGCTATAATTTAATTTAGGTAATTTATTAATTTTAATTCATTTTATTTATTTTTATATTCATTTTATCCTTTAATTTGATAGTAGAAACAAATTCAAAATTTTTTATTTATAAAATAATTTGAATTTTAAATTTTGAATACTTTTTTTTTTATTAAGAATTTTTATATGAACAAAATATCTGCAATTAACATAAAACCTTGTCAATTTGAGAAAATAAATAGATTAACATGAAAAATAATCGTATTGGAAACTACCGTAATAATAAGTATAAAAACATATATATATTTTAATTCACTTGCTATATAACCAATTTTTTACCATAATCATAAGTAAAAACATATATACTTTAATTTACCAATTATATAAATTTGTTAACCTGAGGAGAAACCCTATATACCTATGAAACAAAAATATTTTATTCTACATGTGCTTTGGTAAGAAATAAATTGAAAAAATTGAAAGATCTTTTACTCAAAATAGCAAACGAATGATCGAAAATTGAAAAAATTGTAAGATTTCATCTACTTGAACAACAAAATTTTGAGCTTCTCATCGCATGAGCCATGCTTAAAACCTTTTTCCCAATCTTAAATCCCTCATTTTTGTCCACATACTACTAGGATCACAGTCCACAATGTAGAAATTTTACCAATTAACATCTGATAGAGATTTATTTAATATATAAGGTAGATAATTTAGTACGATAATATATTTTTTATTTGCTGGTAACAAAATGGATGGAGACTTATCCTATTGGAATTCAAATAACTCAAAATAAATTCTTTAAAAAAGTAAGTTGAGATAATATAAATTTTTTTTTGGAAGGAACAAGAAGATAATATGACTTTAATTAAATTATTGGGGTAATATAGGAAAATAAAATTAATATTTTTTAAAAAGTTAAATAAAATACTGATTAGAAATCTAAATGGACTAATTTCAATGTTAACTTTTAAATTTGGATTAATATATAATTAATTCTTTTCTTTATCTTGTCACTTGCAATTGGTCAATATTTGTCCTTGTCGGACAATAATAGACAATCTTATTACGGCCTTCAGGCCCACACCTCATATTCAATGGATAAATATCCACTTAATCATGGTTAACAAAATTTTACTATTAAGACATTTTGACCCAATTTTTTTCTGACCATTGGACAATACCTAGGTACAATTCGAGTACGGATGAATTTCATTTTTACCTCCGCTTAATTTATAATGCGTGTGATAATTAATACCAGAAATAAGAGTATGTATAATTAATTCGATTAAAAAAATATAAAAATATTGCAATGTATGTTTTTGGTAGAAGTTGTATAAATCCGTTGAAATCGAAAATCGATTATATTCAAATTGTTATTGACACTCCGATTTGGATTTAATGGGATAAAAGTCAAACAGTTTAGTTTTGAATTTTCATTTTGAAAATCGTTGGAATCCAAACTAACTAAAGACTAAATTAAAAAAATATAATAATGTATTCTTACTAATAAGGATCCAAGTATTATCTTTTACTATAAAGCTTACGCCTCATGAAATATTTTTGGGCAATTGGCCAATATGCACCACATAGAACCTCAAAGTTCCAAACGTACCGGGCATCAAACCTCATTCAAAATCAAATATAAACTAAACTTTTGGGTAATAGGCAATTGTAGAAATTTTAAGAACACGAACGGAGGAAGTCGGGAATTAACAATCAGAACCGAACCGACGAAGTCAGGAAGAGGATCCAGAATTCCAGATTTGAGTTTAGGGTCCCAGACGGCTGTAAGTATCCAAAAACCCAGTATCTTTTGTAAAAATCAGTTTGTTCGAAGTCAAAAATAGGGAAGTCCAAAAATGTACTTCTTAAAAATGGCAGCATTAGGGTGAATAAGCTTTATGTGATTGATATTTGATAGAACTCAGTGGGACATTAAAAATGTCAAAGGTTTTGTGGAGTGTTTATGCTATGGAATTTAGGGGTTTACTTTCAATTGAATAAAGGCTAGGAATTGATGAACTATGTAGGTAATACGGAAGAATTACTTGAACAATAAGAAAGAGGAGTGTCCCTGGACACCATTGTCGGAATTTCCGACTACCACCACCGCCGACGGCGACGTCCGTCACTGTTCACCTCCATCGACCAGTCACCCCACCACCGCTGGTCACTGGCCGAAAACATTTTGACAACCACCGCCACTGGCGACTACTGCTGATAACCACCTTCTAAATTCAATTTTAAACAAAAACAAATAAAAAATCATTAACAAGAGTTTGACTTCTAACCTTTCGGTAAATGATTTTGCTCATTATAACTTCACCGCACATTTTATAAAAGAAAGGTTATTTTAATCAATGTATCCCTTGAATTTGTACTCCTTTGTCAATTTTCCACTTTGAATTTTGATTTCAACTAATTTTTATCTTGAATTATTATTAACGACCAATTTCACTCTGAATTAATAATTTTGTTTAAAATTTTGTTAAATTTATTAAATTTCAAGTAAGTAAATGTGTCATATAATATTAATAAAGGAAAATTGACTCATAACAGATCATATTCAATCACGAACATGTGAAATTTTGGACAAAAAATACATAAAATGTGAGTAAATATGATGATAGGAGATAAATTGACTATTAACAATAATTTATGGGGTAAATTGGCAGCAATAAAAGTGCTAAATCTTTTTGTCTTGGGACGTCTTTAGTGTTGGTCCATCCTAAATCTTGTCTTGGTGACATATTCAATTGGATCAAAATTCAAAAGCAATTTAGAACTCGTTTGGTGTGCGGGATTATATTGGATTAGATAATCCCTCAAACAGAATGTATTTTATTTTGTACATGAAAATGAATGTATTTTCATTGTAAGGGAATTAGAGGGAATAGAGATAGAGAAAAATTTATCCTATCCAATCCTTTTAAAATAGTTGGATTAGAAAACATAATTCTACTTCTATGTCTATGTCTAATTCTCCTACCGTTCAATGAAACCGCATCCATTTTCACATTCAAAATACATTGAATTTGTATAGTTATCCAATCCAATCCAATCCTACTCCCCAAACACTCACCAAACCGAAGGATCCTCAACCTCAAGTATAACTTTTGCTCCCTTTCCTCAACCTAAGTTTTGTAATGTACACTAAAATCACAAGTCACAACAATCAATCAAAAAGGGAAGTAACAGTAATTGCTAAAATTAGAAATATTTTCTTTAGGCCAACATTGCTTACATTCCCATTCCATGTGCTCATTGTACTTTCTGCTTTGTTGAACAAGAAAGGCTAGTTCCACCAACCCCCTTTGAACTTTGATGTAACAAGATGTTACTATTTTACCTCAAGTATTTCCTGCGATTCCTAAACTACAGAGCTCCAAGTTTTTCCAGCGTAGACCGGATCATGTCTTCAGAGTAAAGTATCCCGTTTGGGGAAATAAGGCGCCGTTGGTAGAGACAAAGCCGAGCCTAAGAGTGAAAATTTGTATTCACATTACTCGTTTTGTTGGTCACATAACTTCAAATAGGCAAAATTTTAGAGATTTGAAGCTGTAGATGTTGGTTTCTTACCCATTGAAATCCTACCAGCGCCCACCAGACTCCTGCTAAACCATATCCTCTGCTACTCACAACCTGGTGGAAGAAAAATAGGATGGTATAAGAAGTTTATGCACAAAACTACAGGGCTCGTTTGGTGCCTGGAATTAGATTGGGTTTCTCAAAAAGTTCATTAATTCAAACGAGCCGTAAATTGCTGATAAAATCTTTAAAGTATGCACCAGGAAAAAAAATGAAATAAAACAAAATTACCCACCAGCAGTAGAAGTGCACCTAAACAAAAGCAACCACTCATTGACAGACTAATAAACCTTAGATCTCGTCCAGCCTGAAAAAAACAAACAAACAAAAAACAAACTGATGCTGGAGCACAAGTTTTTGTGCTGATGATATAAGAGAGCTCTATAGTAAAGTAACATCAAGAATTACGAATAACAAGTTGAAGCGAGTTTGAACAACGAATCTCCATCATGAAAGCATTTCCTGCTCCTGCTTAGTTTGGAATTATGAAAATCCGAAAGTAAAACAAGATTTAGTAAAACTCAATATCATGTTGAGTATGCAGTCAATTCCATGGCTTCAAGAGTTCATTCTATATCAGTAGTGAAAAGCAGCTCAGTGAACTACAGGGCCAGAAGAACCGAACTTTTAGTATCTCTCAAAAGTTCATTCTATATCAGTAGTCAGCATTAGCAATATGATTATTAGGATTATTAAACCCTTAATCGAGCTTACATTGGACCTCATAAACAATTTATTCTCAGGTATTTGTTTTACTGCAAACCTGACACAATTTAAACAGGAAGACCTTCGTACTACCTCCTATGGAAACACAGAACATACAGGACTCATTTTTCATCAATCTTTTATCGAAAATATAGGCACAAGATTGTGTTTATATGGCTTCTAACAAGCGGTTGTTAGAACATGAAAATAAAATCCAACATACCAGCAATGTTCCCTCAAAGCTGAGAATGGCTGGTGTCACAGACATCGCCAAGAAAAATGGTACCAGCACTTTATAGATCTGTGTCAACAAATAACAGAGTACCAAGAATAAGAAACAAAAAAATAGGAACAGTTTTATCAGTTATTGCAACTGACAATCAATAAATATGGAGCTCAAAAATTCATATCATTGAACGAAACAAATAGTAATGATTCAGTTTGGGAGCAGTTGTCAAGACTCACAACCCATTCATACCATGTGTTAATTCCCCTCTTGCACAAGTTACCACCGGAGCATCCATAATCTATTAATAGAAGAAGAAAAAACTGGAAGATGTTAAAGAGAGAAAAAACTGGAAAAATAAAATAAAGAAGCGACCTCATGTATAATCTTCTGATCGGGGGTGAAGATATTGGGAAACAACCATGGAACACATGTTCCAATAACTCCTAATACTAAACTAAGTATAGCTCCAATGGTGACAAGTGACTTGAGCAGCTCTCGAGCCCGTTTGGTATCACAAAATATCAGAAGAAAACTACCAAAATATCAATCATTTCCATTATATTTATAGATAGGAGAGTATTCTGTATAATGGCATCTGTCCATTACCAAATACACATGAAAATTCTTGAGACCTCAACCAAAATTACAAGTTAGATGTCATATATATAGAATTCGAGTATGACAAACCTTCGGCAAACTACGATTTACTCCATACAAGAAGTCAGGCATAAATGCTTGTGCAGTTTGAGAGAGAGGTTCACCCCATACCGTACAGATGAAGAATGTTTGAATCATGACCTAGAGAAAACGGTGAGTCACCAAAGCGAATGACCGTCAATTACAACATAAATCAAAGAGAAACTAACATGAAAACTGTGACCAAACTAACCTGATGAGCAGCCATGGTAGTAGTTCCCATTGATGTTGCAAAATATACAAGGAGAGAGTAGAAAGCAACCTATGTGCGTCCCAATGTCTTTATTAGAGCATAAACTATATGTGTGAGTTATGATTCTACGTTACTTAGAATACCTGGGTTCCCAGGGTGTCCGCAAGACTTAGACATATATGTGTGAGTTGTAATATTGTTCTGCATTATATTTTTCCCATTCTCTCTCTCATTCGTTGCCATTTCATCCTTCATTTAGATTTCCATCAAGCTGTCAACCAGGTTCACCATCTCAGAATAATATACATATATACATGCTTGTATAAATGTTGTCATATTGTTCTATGAAATCCTTAATTTTATTATTTTTTTCGTTAGCTATGATTAATCCGCAAGTGATGATTCTCAAGTGAGTGACGTCTGAGGCACATGATACCTAATTCAGTCATTTTGACAAGTTAACATTACGGGGCCCTAATCATTTTTTTCTTTCAACAAATACTCTTAATTGATGATATTTTTATTCATTAGTTATCAAAATTTTACAAGCATGGTTGTACAAAATTTTACATTTCAATAAATTTTGAAGGGCATTTCTTGGAGGTTTCTAAAAAACAAATTGTTTCACGACTTATTTTGGTTCTATTTATTAGTATAAATCATGTATACTATGAGAGTCATATATTCATAATCTTAATTCTTATAAAACAATAACTTAAGAAAATTCATATGATACACCACGCCCTGAATATCCATCTAGATATCGGCAATCTCGGGTGCTGGCCGACACATGGATGCTAAGTTTCGGTGACGAAAGCCAATAAACAAACTCCGCCACAACGAAGCTCAGGATTTATCATGATGATCATAAATGAAGCCCTACGGGCTAAGGTCGACTTTTCTATCTCAGGAGTAACACATCAATGACTAGCACACTGATATCATGGAATCCCATTCTAGGGATGGCAATCAAGCCCATCCAAAATATAACTCATCTACACAGGTCATTGCCCACACCAACCGACTGACCAAGATAATGAGTATTTTCATATACTAACTAAGCCCATGACAATCGTCGTCCATTCATATCAGAGCCGGCAATGTCCTTGGCTATCACTTCACCTAAGTCGGCATGTATCCTTAGCTATCATATCATATCCTCAGTCGGTAAAACCCTCGGCTGGCATAACACATAAGCCGGCATAACCCTCGGCTAGTATACACATAATCCAGCATAACCCTCAGCTGTCATATCACATCAGTCGGCATATCCCTCGACTGACATATCATATCATCAGCCGGTATAACCCTTGACTGGTATACACATAAGCCGGCATAACCCTCGACCATCATATCACATAAGTCGGCACATCCCTCGACTGGTATATCATATCAGCAACCGACATAACCCTCGGCAGGTATACACATAAGTCGGTATAACCCTCGGCTATCATATCACATCAGTCGGCATATCCCTCGACTGGCATATCACATCATCAATTGGCATAACCCTCGGCTAGTATCATGACTCAATCATCATAATAGGTATCCCAATGGCACTGTAGTCGCACGAGTCATGCGCACATGGCAGGACTAGGTGTCTTCGCTAGTACCACGACCACGTGAAGGACTGGGTGCAAGCACCATCACCACGAGTTCCCCTATGAGCTCTAGGACCACAGACTTATAAGAGCTTGGGGACATGATTGGCGCTATTTAACTAGTATAGGGCGAGCGCAAGTGGACGATCACGTGGAGGACTGGTCTGTGGCCTACATACAGGAAAGATACCAGCAACCACCATATGGGCATAACATGACTCGACATAAACATACGACTCAACACCGACCACTGACACAGGACACCGACACATGACTCATGTACTAGTCCGACAAGCCCTGACCGTAGTACCATCATACTGATTCGTATGCTATGTCGGCATGATTCCTCGATAATAGGTGCTAAGCCGACATGACTCCTAGGTGATAGCACCTCAATTACGTGTCACTTTTTCACGATTATCTTAACCATTAGGTTATGGTGCGATATCATGAATAGTATATCAGAATCAACCCTCGAGATATTCTATTATCGTGGTAGTTTATACTCAATCCGGAGTAATTTACTATCCCTAGGGTTTTCAACCCTAAAGGTTGTATTCTACAATGCCGGGCCCTAAGGGTAACTCATGGCATAATCTAAGGTCACTAGTACATAATTAATTCTATCAAACCTCCCTATGCATCACATTCATCAAATATTCGTTGGTATAATAAACACAAAATCATAAGCTTAGGGAAAGGGAACCACTCACTTCGTTAGTTTACTTGCTTTCGCACTTTCCGTCGATTTCCGTCTTAAGTGGTGTGATTCTCCATTGTCACCTCGTCCAAGATACCAATAAAAATGGGCATTAGTATCATTAAAATCTTAATTAAATCAATACATGAGGCCCCTAGTCCTAGGGTTTACACACGCCCTTTAAACAACTCAAATTCATAATTAAAATACTCAAATAGGGCTCTAAACCAATCCCAATAGCCTCAAAACTATCATAAACAAATCCATGATGCCTCGAAAACCCAAACACGCGCCGCCTTGGGTCGGGGAACGGCTCCACGAGCTAGAGGAAGGCCGACGGCCATGCCACGCGCCGTCACACACCAGCAGAGGACCAGGACACGCGCCACGAGCCGGCTACATGCCCCCTCACGAGCTTGCACATTCCGTCAACTCTGATGAAATATTCTAACGAAATTAGAATATTCCATCCACTTAATGGCGTCAAGGCTCCATTATGACGTCGTTAGCCTTTAACGAAATATGCTAACGGCGTTAGCATATTCCGTCAATTGTTAATGGCGTCAATTGACTTAACGGTTTACTGTAGTCGCATGAGTCACACGCACGTAACAGGACTGGGTGTCTTCGTTGGTACCACAACCACGTGAAGGACTGGGTGCAAGCACCATCACCACGAGTCCTCCTAGGAGCTCTGGGACCACAGACCCCTAAGAGCTCGGGGACATGATTGGCGCTGTTTAACTAGTATAGAAAGAGCGCAGGTGAACAATCATGTGGAGGACTGGTCTGTGGCCTATAGATAGGTACGACACCAGCGACCACCATATGGGCATACCATGATTCGACATAAACATACGACTTAACACCGACCACTGACACAGGAAATCGACACATGGCTCATGTACTAGGCCGACAAGCCATGACCGTAGTACCAACATACTGATTTGTATGATACGACGACATGATTCCTCGACGATAGCATACCCATGCTGACTTGTGTGCTAAGCCGACATGACTCCTCGACAATAGCACCTTAATTACGTGTCACTTTGTCACGATTATCTTAATCGTCGTATTCTTCGTTTTGTGACAATATCTATCATTAGGTTATGGTGCGATATCATGAATAGTATATCGAAATCAACCCTCGAGATATTCTATTATCGTGGTAGTATATACTCATTCAAGAGTAATTTACTATCCGTAGGGTTTTCAACCCTAAAGGTTGTATTCTACAATGTCGGGCCCTAAGGGTAACCCATGACATAATCTAAGGCCACTAGTGCATAATTAATTCTATCAAGCCTCCTTATGCATCACATTCATCAAATATTCGATGGTATAATAAATGCATAATCATAAGCTTAGGGAAAAGGAACCACTCACCTCGTTAGTTTACTTGCTTCCGCACTTTCCCTCAATTTTCGTTTTGAGTGGTGTTACTCCATCGTCACCTCATCCAAGATACCAAAAAAAAAGGGCATTAGTATCATTAAACTCTTAATTAAATCATTACACGAGGCCCCTAGTCCTAGGGTTTACACACGCCCCTTAAACAACTCAAATTCATAATTAAAATACTCAAACAGAGCACTAAATAGATCCCAATATCCTCAAAACTATCAAAAATAGATCCGGGACGCCTTGAAACCCCAAACACGCGTTGTCGTGGGTCGGGGAATGGCTCAACGCGCTGGCTGAAGGCCGGCGGCCACCCCACGAGTCGTCACGCCCCGACAGAGGGCCGGGACACTCGCCACGCACCGGCCATGCTCCCCCCATGAGCTTGCAAAATCGAATATTCCATCCACTTAACGGCTTCGAGGCTCCGTTATGATGTCGTTTGCCTTTATCAGAATATGCCATGGCTTCAAGGTGGCATGCCACGTCAACACACTAGTCGAACCAGTTCGTCGGGACTCGCCGAAGAAGACTACCGGAAACCGCCATATATGATGAGCTCCTATCTCCTTCATTTCTTAACCATTTTTCAAGATCTATACATGCAATTTCATCTACTCTTTCCCAAGAAGTCAAAACTGGAGTCCAAAGCTTGAGATCGTACTTGATTTCGTCGAAAACTGGCCGTGAAGTTTCGGTCAACTTCTCCCTCTCGATTCACCGACTACGGCAGTTCCCACGCTTTGATCTTGGCACCAAACAACTCGCGATGTCGAGGGGAAGGCATTGAGGGACTTGGTTTGGTTCGAAACGACCTAGAAATGGGTCGGTGACCTTGAAATGGGTCGGTGATAATGGTGAGGTGCGGTGTTCGCACGGGAAGAGAGAGAGATCGAGGAAAAAGAAAGAGATTGCAGATGGACCAATGGCATGAGGAGAGAGAAAGTCCACTATTTATACTTTGGACTTTTCAGAAATTACTATAACGTCCTTACCGTTTTAGACCCGTAACTTTCTCGTACGAACTCCGATTCTCTAGTGTCGTCTGTCTACGCACTCAGGAGTTCGAGATGTATGTAATGGTATGAGAAAAGTAGCCAAAAGTGTTCCCGATTGAAAAGTGACTGCTGGGCCATCGATAAAACAGGGGTAGAATAGTCATTTTACGACCCAAGTTTTCTATTTTGGCCCACAACACATTTGGCCTTCACGGACAGTCCAAAATTCTTTTAGTTCAACCCAACACTTATCGGATTCCAAATTTACATTTTTAAATTCCATTTCATATTCTAGAATAGGTTGTAACATCATAAGCTCCATTATCACGGTAAACATTTAGAAATGAAAAAAATAAGAGTCATTTACACAAACACCCTCTGAAGTTTTTTGTGTTTTCACAAATACCCCTTCAAGTTTTGGACCTTATACAAACACTTCCTAAGGTTCCAAAAACATTACACATAACCCATAAAATATGAAAAATCTTTAATTAAATGTAATATAAGTTATGTAAATACTAAAATGTCCTTATGGTTGTTTGGATACATTATCATTATAATTCTGAAAATATTACAGTGGAAGGTCAATTTTGTCAATTTTTAGGTTGATGTCAGCTTTTAATTGACAATTACTTAACGAATGAGTTTATGTATAACGTTTTTGGAACTTGAAGGGGTGTTTGTGTAAGATCCAAAACCTAAGGGGTTGTTTGTGAAAGCACAAAAAACTTGAAGGGGTGTTTGTGTAAATAACTCAAAAAATAAGTAGGGAGGTAGGATGGAATACCACCCTAATTACTAGGAAAATAGAATACCACCCTATTGTAGGTAATTAAATTCCTTTAATAGGATGAAATTGATTACAATCAAATTCTTGATCTGTTTTCCTTTTCATGGTCTTAAATAATGACAAATATCAAGGAAAGATTATATCAAAAAATAAATTCATATTTCTACTTTATATTCCGACGTAATAAATGAGGCCCGTAATGTAATCTCTTACTCTCCGTATCATTGTATTAAAAATTGAAAAAAAATCCCTTTTGTTCAAATTTGGAAGTCCAGACGTTGGGTGCATTTTCGCAATTCGCATATTCCCACCCGCAGTCCAAGTCAAACAAATCCAGCCCTAACCAAATAATAAAGAAACAAATACTATAAAACTAGGCACACTGCCGCCAATGAAAATCACGCCTTAATCTTTCGTCACTCTCCAAAGTCAAATCTCATCTCCATTATCATCTTTTTGTCACCTTCTTATACTTTAGTATTGGAAACTTCAAAGAATCTGTTTGTTGTTTTTGTTTTCACTTTTAAAAATGTCAAACTCTTCCCATGTAAGATATAATGAAAAAATTACGGTAAATAGCGCATGATAGAATTTTTTAAAGATAATAATATTTTATTATATAAGTAATCGAATAAGTAAATAATTATTTTTATTAAATTGTTTTTTTAAAGATAATAATATTTTATTATATAAGTAATTGAATAAGTAAATAATTATTTTCATTGAATTGTTTATTAACTATTCATTAATGAAGTTGATTTCCATGGTTTCTGTTTCTTATATTTTTGTAATTGTTTTTTAATTGGGTAAATCTTACAAATCTAAATAATAATAATAAGATACAAATCTTTAATCAACAAATTTAAGAACTTAGACAATTACCGAAACAAAGTCTAGAATTCATAATCTTTATAATTTAATTTTTTTGTTCAAAAAAAAAAAAAAACCTCCCCCGTTTATAATTTCCACCAAAGTTTATTATGAACTCCAAAAATTTATAATATAAAGAAAATTATAATATCCACATAATCATAAGCTCACCAAATAGTATCAACAAATCTTCAATAATTTTTTAACAAGACAACTGCAACAATATAATATTTATTTATTTTTAATTGTGGTGGATGCGTTAGAATTATTATAAAATTGCAAGGAACTTTTGGTTGATAAAAGACGATCAAAAAAGGGTAATGTGAGAATAAATATAATTAATACCTCCTTTAGTAATTTCATTTGTCAAATTGATAAGAGTTCACTTGCTTCTCCACCTACGCGTTTATTCCAGTTCGATCGGTACTGGCTCGGAGAGCAGCAACAATATAATATTTATTTATTTTTAATTGTGGTGGATGCGTTAGAATTATTATAAAATTGCAAGGAACTTTTGGTTGATAAAAGACGATAAAAAAAGGGTAATGTGAGAATAAATATAATTAATACCTCCTTTAGTTAATTTCATTTGTCAAATTGATAATGAGATTACTGATTTTATATGTGACCAACGTAAATAATATTTACATATTTATAAATGAATATTGGAAAATTAAGTAATATGAATGATTTTTATATTTAGTATGATCTAAATAAATAAATGTAGCAAGGGTATGATCTAAATTTAGTGATTCACATCTCTAGCAATACATCTACCAAATTAACAAAAAATAAATACATACACTAAGGCTTTCTAACAAGTATTTAAATGAGTATGATTTATATATATATATATATATATATATATATATATATATATAAATCCGGATATTCGAATATATTTCTATAACCCAAAATGATGTATGTAAGTGTAACAAATGTGAGTCTCACGACTAAATTTGTAGGACCCGAATGCTTTTTCACTTTATTTTTGTTTTTTTTTTCGTTTTCTCTTAAATGATATCACCCAATGTATATATTGAAATCAAATTCAAGGATTTCACAAATAAAAATTACTCTCATCCATTTTAAATTTTCATATCTATTACGAACATCTTTATTATTATAAAGGGGAAATGATTGTTTGCTGAAACTATTTTTTTTCCATATATGCCCTTTCACTTAACAATATAAAATAATTGAATCTAATATAAATAATGAGGGTACAATAATAATTCCAGCTTTTGGTGGTTAATTCCCACTTCCTACTAATTCATGTTTTTATAAAAAAAATTATCTAAGTGAGCTTCAATGAAAAATTTTGGGTCCCCGTTAAGAAGCAGCCCAGAGCCTTCATTCTTTGGTTTACAGAAGAGTTTACAGTGAAAAATATTAAATAATAGAAACTAAAAACAAGGAAGACAAAAATAAGAATATCAAAGTACCAAAAACAGTGAGCAGGGACCAAGCCTCATATTCATATTCAACGACTTTTTTTGGCTCCAAATCGAATTCTTTAATTTCTAAAGTTCCAGGACACCAGCTTGGACCAAGCCTACTATATACTAGCTGGAGACCCATCAACACCTACAAATACAGAAACCCAGTTGGGTGAAAATATCATCAATTCAATTCCAACCTTTCTGCGTTGGATTTCAAGTTCTGGGATTTGGGTTTTCGTTTCTTCTTCAGATCTCGACATGGGTACCTTGGGGACTTTGCTCAAACACCCAGATGACATTTACCCGCTTTTGAAGCTCAAAATGGCAGCCAGGCACATAGAGAAGCAGATCCCTCCAGAGCCTCATTGGGCTTTCTGCTATTCTATGCTTCACAAAGTTTCTCGTAGTTTTGCTCTCGTTATTCAACAGCTCGACACTGACCTTCGCAACGCTGTAAGTTTTTTTTTTTTTTTTTCTGTATATATATATATATTCATGCAATTGTTAGATTTTGTATATGCTTTTCTTTTTCTATTTGGTGATTTTGGGTTTACAGGAATTTAATCGGTTATGGTCTTGATTGTTGATTTATCTAGGATTGAATATTTATTCTGGTATGTTTTTAGTAGAATTCAAATGATATTGGTGCTTTGATTCCCTTTTTTACTGAAGGATGATTCAAGTGGTTTTGCATCTGTCCTTTTCTGTAGGCATTCAGTTTTCTTGCTTATAAGAAAAAGGGAAGTCAACTTTATTTTTGCTTTAAAAAAATTGGTATTATTTACTGTGGGTGTTCTGAATGGAATCAGATTATCTATGATTAGATTGTTTTTTTTTGGTTCTTTGATTTGTCCTTCTCTGAATTTTCTGGAATACGAATCACATATGATTAGAGGCTGGATATGGAGTAACTTTCAGTTCTGTTCTTAATTCTCTTGGGAAAAGATTGTCGTGAACTTTTATTGCTTCTTGTTTTTAAGGTCCTTAAGACACTTCATTTCATTTCTCCTGTCACATTTCATCTTTTGTTTGTTTTAGTGTGATTTTCTGATGTTGAATTCTGCGGTTTTTCAGGTCTGTATATTTTATCTGGTTCTTCGTGCACTAGATACAGTTGGTATGTTTCTATTATCTTTAGTCTTTTGCTTCCTATATACTTAACCGTTATGACGTTTCAAAGATTGAATTTGGTTTGTTGCATCTTAAGTCTATTTGAAAACATTACCCTGATATGGAGTCTTCTCGTTCATGTGTATTACTTGCATGATGATTATATTATGATCATAGCTTAACCTATTCCTTTTCATCAGTATTCTACCTATTATTCTAATGTATTACTGTGTTTTCAATGATATAATTTGTGCCGATGTACTCTATGCAGAGGATGATACAAGCATTGAAACGGATGTCAAAGTCCCTATCTTGATAGCATTTCATCGTCACATCTATGATCCGGAATGGCATTTTTCATGTGAGTGATTCAAGATCCGAACACTCCATTCTTCATGTTTGCTGTTTTCACATATCCTGTGCACAAGATATTAAGATATATAACTTACTATGCCGTAATAATCTTCTTTCGTTAAATTGCACACTTATAAACACGTGGATTTTTAGCTAATCAAGGATGTGGTTTTCAGCCATTTTTTCATAGGGACGGTTAAGATGCACGGTAGGTAACATGTATCTTAGTGCACTCAACTATCCATATTTGATCAATCTAACAACTGGGAATAAGGTTCCTTATAAGAGTTTATCAGCGAAGCATTATGGTAACGAACGTAGGAGCGTATATATATATATATGTTGGGAAATAGGTCATCTACTAGTTCCTAGTAACATGGAAGAGATCATCCAGTACTAGTTACACTCAAACTTATCTACGTCCTCCTTATAGTATTGTGGACCTTAGAAATATTATGATCTGTTTGAAAATACAATATGATTTTGAACGGTAATCATTATAGATCAGACTGACCGCTGCCCCTACCTCTCTTAAATTAAGATTATTCTTTCGTTGTTGCCCTGTGAACAGTAAGTTTGTCCAGTGACTTTGATTGCATTGTAAAAGTTATCTATTTTTCTTTATGAACAAATAAAAAAAAAATAAAAAAACATAAAGTACAAGTAGTTTTGTTCTAGTTACATGGTAAGCATGGTACATTTATAGTTGCAGGTTATTATGTTGATGATGATTGTCTGCTTGCTCAGTCACCTTTTTTCTTGTTTTTAGGTGGTACAAAGGATTACAAAGTTCTCATGGACCAGTTTCATCATGTTTCAAATGCTTTTTTGGAACTTGGGAAAGGGTAATTTCTTATGCTTATCTGTTTCCTTGCTCAATTATTGGAAAGATCTATTGTGGACAGAGATTTTCTGTTCATTTTTGTACATGATGCATCTTCTCTATCAACCGACTGCTTGAAAGTCTAATCTCTGATTCCTTTCTTAACCTTTCCACATTTGTCACTGTTATTTGGTTCATTCAAAGGAACATCACTTAGTTATCTAGTATTACGTGTAGCTTGTAATCTATTCGTAGGTGATAAGCCTGGTTGATGAACTTGATGGTTCATACAAGTTACTGCTTACAAACATGCAGGCACATGTGCTGATGCACATAGAAATCCATGTCATGAATTATTTGTAGCCAGTGAACGGTGTGGAGCTTTCTTAGCATGGGCCTGTTTAATTTTATTTAGCGCTGTTGTGATCAGAATTATTATTTAGTATAAAATTATTATTATTTATAAATACTGGTTTAAACAATGAGCTTTAAATTGAGAATCATTTGAACATTAAAAAAAAAGGCTTAGTTCAAACTTTTTATTGGACATCTTCAGAAAAAAAAAAGGAGCATCAATTTTCCAAATTTTATGAAGAACCTGGAGTAGTATTCTTGATATTTATTCAACTTTTTATTGATTCATGAGGTTGGTATTGACTGTATTCTCTTGCACGTTCTAGCACAGTATAATTTTCCTTGTCCTCCCTTTATTGTGTCTGGGGAATTTCCCATGAAATGTGAATCAGTAATAATGTTTTTTTTTTATCGGGTTTCTGCTAATAACAAGAGCTCACACACCAGAGTGTTTCTGTTAATAACTATAGCTCCACATCAGAGCATTCTTGGTGATTATAACATAATGTGCGTGGGACTAAAGTTCGCCAACATTTCAGCTATATCCATGAAAACTTAAACAAAATTACTTAGGCAATGTCTTTTGCTGTTATGTTGGTCATGTGATATTTGATGATTCATTAATGGGTGATTCTGGTCTTCATTTGGTATTTAATTTTAATTAGAACACCTAAAGAGGAGTGGTGATGCCCAACCCAACTGATTGTGTGAGACACTCCAGGTTCTGGAGGTTCTGGGAGAAGTTTTGACTTTAGGAAAAATATGATGGAGATTCTGATGCTTATTCATTTTAATGAGTGTATGCTTTGGGGTTGGCTTGTTGGACCTGTGATCTATAAGATATTTTTCATCTTCATGTTGCAACAACTCTCTGCATAAACTTTCCTTTTATCATATTCATTCATATAGGATTGGAGTTTTCTTTGTACATTTTTTTTAAAAGCAACGCATCTGTGAATTCTGCAGTTATCAGGAGGCAATTGAGGATATTACCAAAAGAATGGGCGCAGGAATGGCAAAATTCATCTGCAAGGAGGTTTGTGATGATACTTTTGGAATCTATTCAAAATTTCCATAATAATGTATGAATCTGTTATTTTTAGTTGTGTTGATTTGGAAATGGTCCCTAGTATTGGATGTTTCTGGACATGGAGTTGTCTTTGGAGTTCTAATGGTAAAAAAAGCTCAACATAGATGAACCATAGAAAGGATTTATGGGATCTTTTTTAAACTTGGATTTTCTTAAGTAGTTTAAAATTTGAGTTAAAATTATATAAAGTAAAAAAAATAAATGTTTGACTTTCTGTGGTCAAGTACTTAGTTAATTTGAGACCTAGTCTGGTGTCCACATTTTATAAGCCTTTTTTCTATAAGCATTTTATTAAGGTATCCAACCTATGGACCAAAATTTTGCATATAAGCTTTGCACTATGGACATCAGATTCTGCAATGAAGTGGTTAAGAATTGATTTCATTTAAATTAGCTTTTCATGCACCAGATTTACATTTCCAAGTTTCCAAATCTTATTGACAGTGTACTTTCTGCACAATGTGCAGGAAAATTAGGTGTATATCTTATGTGAATGATGTATTTTCCCTCATCCTCCAGGTAGAAACCGTTGATGACTATGATGAGTACTGCCACTATGTGGCAGGCCTTGTTGGCTTAGGTTTGTCCAAGCTTTTCCATGCCTCTGATAAGGAAGATTTGGCCTCAGATTCTCTCTCAAATTCAATGGGCTTATTTCTTCAGGTATAACAATGATCTTGAAGCAAGAAATGCTTTCTGCTCTCTCTGTGAAGTTGGTTTGCTAGTTTGATTCTAATTCTACTATGTTTGGATCTAATAACAGAAAACAAACATAATTCGGGATTATCTGGAAGATATTAATGAGATACCAAAGTCACGCATGTTTTGGCCACGTCAGATCTGGAGTAAATATGTTAACAAACTCGAGGTGCTTCTTCTTTACTTGTATAATTCAAACAGATTTCTATGTTATTTCTCTCCTTTTTCCTTCCCGTATACTTCATTTTATTTCTAATCATAACAGAGGGTTATGATAGTGGGATGATATAAGAATATATGCCCAGTGGACATTTAGAATTTTTGTCTGAATGGGAGTTTTTATGATTGCAACCCAGGACTTGAAATACGAGGAAAACTCAGACAAGGCAGTGCAATGCTTGAATGACATGGTCACTAATGCTTTGATACATGTGGAAGATTCCTTGAAGTACATGGCTGCTTTAAGAGATCCTGCTATATTTAAATTTTGTGCCATCCCACAGGTAGTTTATTCCTCAACTATATTACAACTGTTGGTCTTGCGTTGTGTCTGTGTCATAAACTTCTGGCATGTATTTTATGTATTTAACAAATACAAAGATGGGTAGAATTATTGAGTGATTCTAAACTATTTTAAGCTTAGCATGTGGGTGTCAGCTTGATGATATATACATTTTTGGCTCTAGCGGTTCTCTTACATTGTATTGCAAGTGCTGACCCATAAAAACAAAACCTTGTTTGCAAGAGGTTCAGGAAGTGACATTTATTGCTTATTAAGAGAAAGTTACATTGTTGGACCATCAGGATTGATTCTCTGTTCTTTTTTTGGTCCAAGACCATCAGGATTGATTAGTGGATCCCAAAATCACCCTTTATTTCTGTGTACAAGTCATGACTCATGACTCATGATAGATCCTATTGACTTGTAACTTTGGTTGGAAGTTGGACCTCTGGAATGATATTGATCTAAGAGTTGGAGGTTTTTATGATTATGTGAGTCTATTCGATGTTACTGCATTTAGGGTGTTAGTATGATTTATCTACTTAGTGAATGGAATCAATTTCTGGTTGACAGTATTTTAATGTTGCAGCGTCCACGATGTATTGCTTATTTAAAGTAACTAGTATCTCTCTGAATCTGCTTTTGTTTCCTTCTTGGCGTTATATATGTAGATTAATTCTGTTCTCAAACTTTCAAAATTCTTAATTGAGCTCTTCAGATTGTGTTTATTGTGTCTTTCAGACAAAATCTGAGATATCATTTTCTACTTTCATAGTATGCAGCTTAATTAATTAACCATGGGTTTCTCTAAGTAATCTCATTTGATTTGTCCTGCATTTACTAGATCATGGCAATTGGTACCCTAGCATTGTGCTACAACAACATCGAGGTGTTCAGAGGTGTAGTCAAAATGAGGCGCGGTAAGATTTAATCTATGAACGAGGTATTCCTTTCAGTTAAAAGTTAAAACTGCATAAATTTTGTGATAATTAAAACCAAACAATTGCATATATCATTTATAAGAAATGGCTTTGTAAAAACGGGTGGTATGCATATCCCATGAGTTGGTCATTTGGCAGCAGCTACTGGAATTCCACTCATCCTAGTAACATCGCTTTCATAGTGTATAAAGATTTTATTGGTGATTTTGGGAAGCTTACATTGGTGGGTATTACTCTATAGATTAGATCATGTTAATATTTGCAATTACTTTTATATATTATTTCGGGAAATGCTCTACGAAATCAGTTATTATAAATTTATGTTAGAAAATTTTTAGTATTATGATTACTGGACTGGTTGACTATGTCTTCCACCTCCCAGCCCTTCATCCACTTTTGTCTTAACTCTACTTATATTGAAGGCCTCCTCTTTTGTTTTGGAATAGAATAAGTTTCGTGTTCTCATGTAGATTTTGTTCATACTTGTGATTTTTTCATAATTCTTTACTGAACAGTTTTCAATTCACTGCTATGTTTTCTAGGTCTTACAGCAAAAGTCATTGACCGAACAAAATCAGTGGCTGACGTCTATGGTGCTTTCTATGATTTTTCTTCCGTTCTTAAGGCCAAGGTATGATGCTTCCAGAAACAAGATATGTCCTATCTTGTAACAAAATTGCTTTACCGAACTATACTAAACAAAGGGTGAGACTTGGGTTAGATGTCCCCAACCAACCCCAATTTGGCCAATTTTAGGCAACCAGGGTATGGATATTTGGTAACATGAGTAAATATATATATATATATAATAATTCAACCTGAATTAAAAGTTGAGCAAGTATGGGAAAATGAATCTCTAACTCAAGCAGTCCGAGGAATGTATGTGTGAAGGTATTTTATATGGAGAAGTTAAAACAAGAATGATCTGGTTCCTGTTTAATGAAATTTGTATCTTATAAAAATAATGCACATTGGGAATTTTTCTCAAGCCAGATTGTCCGCTAACATAAGATGCTTGTGCAGACTAACAATCTGGACCATTCGCCAGGTCGATTCTTGGCTGAATGTGTGGTCAAAATTTGGTCTGTTAACTTAAGCTCTCTCTCGCATAAGTCTTGCAGGGAACACTATCCATACTTAAAATGTAAAAACATTCCTAATTTTGTGTAACCAGGAAACCCGAAGATATAGGCAAACATGGAGAAATATCTCACGTCCCGTCTAACCCACCTATATCCAGTTTACAACAAACTCTCTTGGGTGTGACAATTTGTCTAATTGACCCTGCATGGATTTATCTTGGATTATTATCCCAATCTCAGATTTTTCCAAACATGAAACATTTTGTTTTCCTTTTCTATGTTATACATTATAATAATGGTTAGAGGTTTTTGACAAATTATGAGTATATATTGGCTGCAGGTTGACAAGAATGATCCTAATGCAACAAAAACGTTGAGCAGGCTGGAAGCAGTACAGAAAGCATGCAGAGAATCTGGAGCCCTGAGCAAAAGGTATTTTCATAGTTTCCAGTGTTTTAATTTGAACATTGAACATTGAACATTGAACATTCTTCTTATTGATTGTCTGACAAGTATATATGAACCGCACCAGGAAATCATACATCGTCAAGAGTGAGCCAAGCTACAATTCAACTCTGGTGAGTTTCTTCTAGCTATACAAAATTATAATAGAAAGAATTAGCATCAATCTCGAAGTTACATGCTGATCAATCTTGAATCCTGAATGCAGATTGTGGCGTTGTTTATTATACTGGCTATCATTTACGCTTACCTCTCTGCCAGCCCCAGAATTTAATGTAAGTTTCACCTTCAAGAACGATTCATAACCGGTCTCATAATCATCAACTCTGTTAGAAAGCAAACTGCTGCTTCTTGCCCCTCACCCCAATTCCCTCTTGTGCAGCAGGGGTTTGCATTCGTCGTTATCTCGGACATAAATGGCTGGTTACACAAAAATACATGCCTTGTTATTCCATGGAGCTAATTAGTTTCGTATATTTGTATGCAATAATGGCAATGCTGCTGTTGTATATTCAATATATAAAGTTGCCTGAAACTATTGCTCTACCTTTGCACGCCATTTACTTAGCCATTGTTTGACTTTCAACTGAGCCTCTGTGTATTATTTTTTTCTCCCCTTTTTACAGAGTTAATGTTCGATTGAGCTATATATGCATTGTTCAAGTTTGACAAAGAAAACAGAAACCGTGTTCCATTTCGTGTTTAGTATTTTGTGCCGTGTATAATAATGTCGAGAGACGTGTATGGTTGTTATTATTGTCAAAGTTGGAAGAGGTGTTTAAGTTCAAACCTGTGTTTCATCTAAACGGTAGCCCCAAAATCTTATGGTTTGCTCTTCTTGTGTCAATACAATTGCATGACACGTTTGTGTTTGGTTGGACATGTGCTATGTCTATTGTGGAACATGTGCGATGTCTGTTGTGATTTTGCTGTACAATACAATTGCATGACACGTTTATGATAGAAATATTCCTAAGAAATATTCCTAGTGTTGTGATTTTGCTGTACAATACAATTGCATGACACGTTTATGATAGAAATATCCCTAAGAAATATTCCTAGTTTTGAACGAGCCATTTCGATACTTCTAGAAAAAAAAAAAAAAAAAAACGAGCCATTTCGGTATCTCAGAAATAATTCAAGGTACCAAGGTTTTCCATTTCAAACTCACTTGCAAAATGGCGTTGTAATGCTATTTTTTCTATTTTTTAAGAAAAGAGGTTTTTCATTTCAAACTCATTTGCAAAATGGCGTTGTAATGCTATTTTTTCTATTTTTCAAGAAAAGAGTATGATCTGATCCATGAATTGTGAAGTTCGAAAATCAATAGCTAACTTATTATATCGTTTTAGCTAAATTCAGAATTTTATTTTTTGGTAATTTTTACCACGAGTGTCCGGGTCAGCTTGTGCGACTAATTTCCGCTCGGGCGGGGAGGTAAGTAATGCTTGCGCAACCAATTCCCGCTCGGATCGGGAGGTAAGTAAAGTCCTGGCCACATATGCTTCCGTTGAAAATCGAACTCGAGTAGTACTCGAACGATTCAACCCCATTGGAGCGCGGTAACCAATCGTGCCAAATTAGAATTATTGTTATCTCCACAAATTATATTAAGTGGATAATTACCATTCATTTAACACAAAAAAAAAAAATAATAATTAACTTGCATTTAATTTATTTCTCCAAAGCGTTCATAGATCCATAAAAAAGTTAAAAAACCCTACTCAAATCAACTTCACTTTCCAGGAACAAAGTTTGTGGCATATGCCCAAGCATTGTTGGTAACAGGGTCAGATAAGTGGTCCGCTAAGTTCTCAATTGGTCCCTTTCCAGTAACAATGGCTTGCACAAAAAATCCAAACATTGAAAACATGGCCAATCTTCCATTCTTGAGCTCCTTCACTTTCAGCTCAGTAAAAGCTTCTGGATCTTCAGCCAGCCCTAAGGGATCAAAGCTACCTCCCGGATATAACGGGTCCGTCACCTCGCCGAGAGGCCCGCCGGCGATTCTATAACCCTCCACCGCACCCATCAAGATAACTTGTGTTGCCCAAATTGCCAAAATGCTTTGTGCATGGACTAAGTTAGGGTTTCCCAAGTAGTCTAGACCGCCCTCGCTAAAAATTTGGGCCCCGGCTTTGAACCACACGGCTTCACCGAACTTGACTCCGTTACGGGACAAGAGCTCGGGGAAAACGCAGCCCAGAGCACCGAGCATGGCCCATCTTGAGTGGATGACTTCCAGCTCACGGTTCTTGGCAAAGGTCTCTGGGTCAGCAGAGAGCCCAGCAGTGTCCCAACCGTAGTCACCTGGGAACTCCCCTGTGAGGTAAGAAGGAGCCTCGCCAGAGAATGGGCCCAGGTACTTTACACGGTCGGGGCCGTACCATGGGCTACCGGACGACACATTCTTGGGGTTGGACTTGGCCGTGGTTTTGCGCATGGTGACTCGGCCGTCGCCGAGAAGGTTAGATGTGGAGGGGTTGAGCTTGACAGCTTGGCCAGCTAGGGAAGGAGAGGAGAGAGCCATTGTAGAAGAGGCCATTTTCAGAGGAATAAAATCAAAGAGTGTATTAGACAATGTGTTAGTGATGAGTGGTTGTTTGGGCATGTGTATACTAATTATACTTTTAGTTTCAAGTCCTTGTCTTATCTTCATCTGATTTCTTATTGGTGAAAGAGAAGTTGGACAGATTTTCTCCATAAACAGAAACAAAAATGAATATCAAATTTGGAAATTTAGTCTTTGATTTGCAGCCACTAGAATTGGCCAATATGCATTATGTTCTTCCAGTTGGCTTCCTATGCTCCCACGTGGATCTAGATCCGCTGCAAAATAATGAAAACGTACAGAAGAAAAAAAGAAAAGAGGCCATCTCTAGCCAATGGATTTGGCCACGTAATCATTGCGATGATGAGGTAATTAATGACTTCTAAGAAATCTTTGCCTTTAGTGTGGTTCCTAACATTATAATTTAGTAATATTATCATATTATTCTATACTTCAAACGGTAATATTAAATACCAGTGGTTCCTAACATTATAATTTAGTAATATTATCATATTATTCTATACTTCAAACGGTAATATTAAATACCAATTTTATTGATCCTTAATGTGTGCTAGATAGATTAATTTACTCACATCTTTCTTTTGTTGGTAGTTATCTGATTATGATTTTCACCAACCTGATGCTTCAACTCCATTGGAGCATCTGTTAGTTTGCTGGCTAGTATTCATGTTTTATTTAAAATGTATAGAATATATTTTCGTTGTAATAAAAATATTCTTTATTTTAAAACGAGCCACTTCAATACTTAAGAAATACTTTAGGGTAACTTACTTACCAAATGGCACTGTAATGCTACTTTTTCCATGAGTGCGAGACAACCATGACCCCTGAAAATATAGAAATATAAATGAACAATAAGAGTCAAAATTGATACCTCCCATCCTCACCAATAGTAAAATTTAATTTTTGGATTGAAGTATTCTTCACTGTGCACAATTTATTTTTTCACTCTTTAACTATTCATCCACTCTTAAGTAAAATAAATTTTGATTCTCAAAATAACTCATACAAAATAATGCCTACGTCTGGCAACTAACATATGGGATAAGACGATGAGAGTAACTGCAGAAGACAGCATAATTTGTATAACTAGAGAAACCATAGATATTAGGAAAACATGGAGAAATATTCCGATAAATATCAACTTTATTCTTTACAAGAGTCAAACTCAAAACCTCTCACATTACGTGTAGAAATGAATACCACTAGGCCATAACACTAAGTGGCGGGTTCTTGCACCTGTGAATATAATGAAATCAACAAATAATTAGTGTGAAATATAGCT
The DNA here is from genome assembly GCA_037349345.1 of Oemleria cerasiformis. Classification (NCBI taxonomy): domain Eukaryota; kingdom Viridiplantae; phylum Streptophyta; class Magnoliopsida; order Rosales; family Rosaceae; genus Oemleria; species Oemleria cerasiformis. Next base: position 9,701,073 of record JAZGTL010000019.1, read on the forward strand.
GTATAAAAACCGGTACTTATATTAATCAATTCAATAGATTGAAAGAATTTAGTATCTACATATACATACATCACATCAAAAAGGAGGATAAGGCTTCATACTACTTGGAACGCCTCATGCTCCATCGTTGAGTACATTTAAATTAAAATCATACACAAAATCAGATGAAAAACAAGGCAAAAACACACTCTGCTCATAATCCAAGCCGGGTTTCGTAGAGCGAATTTTAGAACACTTCGGCCACCTTGCTTGCAAGAACTCGTTCCCTTCTTTCAACGTATCCAAATGGGAACCAACCTGCTCGGCCTTTGCATTCCCCTTCTGCCCAACCATTGTTCGTCACCTGTAGAAACAACAGATACAAATCAACCTAACCATTATTGCATCATCTCTGATAAATCAAAAGGGGACTTGTAGGCACATGAAACTGGCCCTTCTTTTTCGTTTGAGCGTTTTATCTACTTTCCAGAAACAGAAGAAACATATGCAATAAAGGAACCAGAAAAAAGGAACCGGCAACAGGCAAACTGAGATGCAATACAGCCTAGCAAAACCAACCGGATCATACCTTATTGTTGCAAGGTTAAGCTTTTCAGAACCCAATAACCTAAAGTGGACCCGGTTGGTATATAATAACTATAAACAAGACCATAGATTGTTACCATATTTCTGCTTATATTAGATCTTGGGTTAGTCCAAATCCAAGCCCTGGGCTACTCCTAATTCAAATTTTAAGGTTCAATGTAGGTGAAGTATAATATCTCGTTAAGTTGTAAACCTTTCGCACAACGACATAGTCACCAACTGACAAACTGAGTTCCACATCAGATACAGCTTGATATGTAAACATAACCTGCAATAAATTCACAACTAAACAATGTAATGAACACACATTAAACAGACTTTAAGTGCAGCAGTTGCATGTTTTAATAAAAAAGAAAGCACAAATTTCGCTTCTTACTAACCTCCCCTAAGAAGTAATTCATGCTATCTGATGATCCATTATGTGTTTGAGAAGCATACACGCCATTAACTTCTTCGTAAGGTGGGGGCGGAGGCATCGTGGTGTCAACAGTAGGGCTAGGAGGCGCTTCAATTCGTTGTCGTTCTGATACCATCTACCAAAATCAGAAAAAAATTACATAAAATCATCAATTGACTAGAAACCAAATATTGGATTTGCATTCATTCAGACAAGTATAGTTTAGTTTTTTGTTTTGTTGCATACCTCTCCTTCAAGGTGATCAAGTATCTGAAGGATCCTCTGATGATAAGTCCGTTCTGCCTCAACCTTCAGTACAGAACAAAGTACACAAGAAGAAAGTTTAGCCAATTATACACATTACATATAGGCCAAAGATTTAGTTATACTCAAATTTCACTCATTTATATTTGGCTAGAGCTTGCACTACCATGGCAATGAGTCGCTGTAGAGTCAACCTCTGTTGTTGGGCCTCAACAGCTGCCATTGCTGCTGCAGCTTCCTTCCCTAATATTCCCATATTTGACTTCAGATCTTGAAGCTTTGATTCTGCAGCTTCCAGTTTCATAACATTCTCTGCATTTCCTGGAGTTTCCCTCACTTTTGCTTGGCGCTTGGAAACTTCAATAGCCTGTCTAGGTTCAAAAGAACGCACAATGACATACTTGCAAAATAAATTAAATGATCAATTCAGTTTTCACCGATGGTATAAATATGACATACAGAAGTTCACCCACGATGCAATTGAGTCTAAAATATTATTGTTGTGTGAATAAAACACTTGGAATTTGGTAAACACAGATTAAGGATACCTGAGCTTCAGCTTCTTGTCGCATTCTGTCATAACGCTGAGCAAGATGCCGAGCATCCTCCAATGGAGCCCCCATGACCATTGCTCGTAATGGCTCTGCCACCTAGTAATAGTTTTAACCATACCACAACATTAAAAGTGGAAAAGAAGTGAATTAAAATGTCAAGCACAAGTACTTGAAGCAAATGTCAGTATCATAATTAGTAGGCCTAAAAGTCAATTTTCAAAATCATGCATGATTCATGATGAGATCGTATGAAATAGAAGAAAAATATAAAAGCATTTTTTATTTTATTTTGGAGGGTGGAGAAGGGGGGAGATCTGTTCTAGGAAAACCAGAATCTAATGTCTAAACAAGATATCCAATTTAATGAACTGAATTTACAGTTCATTGGATTGGATATCTTGTTTAAATTGCTGTATGGTAATGCTTGAAGTTTTGCCGAGCAGAACCACAATAAACGAGAGAGGTAACACTGAGATAACTTCTAAAGATATAGTACTCGAAGTACTGTGAAGGGCTGTTTGATTGTGGCACACAACAATATATTAATAAATGCTCCCACTTTATGGAATGCTATAATCATTATGGATCATAAATATTTCATGCTAAACAGATCTAGTTGTTGGAAGAATTTCCATGGCCTATCCAGTCAGAAAGTATGTCACAAGAAAATTGACTTGTTTGATCATATCTAGTATAATAGGAGTAGAGAAAAATCACACAACAGAATTTTCAAGTTGAATTCTCAATTCTTCACAAGTTTCTTCATAATGTTTGGAAAGCTTCTTGATCCAACAACTTATCTTCACTATAGTCACAAACTTCTACATAGAGGATGAGGAAAATTTGTGTCGGAATCCACACCCCTTCACTCGTCTCACAAGGGTTCATTCGGCATGGAGGACTGGCTTGGTTAGGACTAGGTTTGTTTTAGGAATTATTTGGATTTGGAATTGGATTTGGATTGAAAAAAATGTTTAATGTGCTAGAAAAACTAGAAAACAGTAGATTGAGTGGATTTGAAATAAGCAGATGCAGTACTAATAAACGGGATTGTTGGATCCGATAAGCAATTTCTTGGAGGCCAGTGAATGTGAAATTGAACCCGCCAGATAATGAATGTTGTTCTTTGAAACTAAATTATGAAATTAATTAAAAACTAAAACGTCATAGTCCTAGTCCAGGATTCTTTGCGCTAAACACAGTACAATATATTGGCTCAATTTGTTTTAGGATGGATTTGGATTTCAAACTACTAATTGGTTAGAGTATTACAATGCATGTATGCTAGGATTTGAATAAGGAGAAAAGTGAAGAAATCATATGGATTTCAAATGACTTTGTCAATAGAGTCATTTCAAATCAATTTAAAGTAATTCAAAATGTAGTACTAAGAAGTAGATGTAGTACTAATAAAAGTACTAATAGAAGTACTAATAAAAGCTATTTAGGAAAAGCTATGGAGTGATTTCATATTTACCGGTGACTACATAGTCTCATTTAACTGAATCCCAATTTTACCAAACACGGGTTAGCAGGGACTGCATAATCCCATCTAAGTTAGTCCGACTGATCGAGTCTTACCAAGCAGCCCCTAAAAGGATTATGAATAGCACACTGGGCAAACCTGGGGATTATTACATTTGAGCAACTATATATTCCGCCATCCCATCCTCCATCCCCAAACAAACAAGAACAGGGGAATTACAGTTATCATGCAAAGAATTAGAGAATGAATATGCAAATGTATCATTACTTCCACCAGACTGAATTCAGAAACATATGCCGCTCATGTAAGCTGCATCTATAAATTTTTTGTTTAGGTGAAAAAAATTGCCACACCTGCGTGCCAAGAGCTTTCAATAGATTGCCCCGCTCCTTCTCCATTTGAGCACGAGCTCGCCCATAGCTTAATGAAGCTCTTGATAATGTACTGCCACTAGTACATGTATTTTCAGCACCATATTTCCTGCTATCTTCCGACAACTTTGTTCCTATTCAATAAGGTCATGGTTTGAACTATAAATTTAGGCATTGACAAATTAGGTTCAAACTTGCAAAATGGCATTAAAATTTTACACACCTATTTCAACTTGTTTGGACCCAGTGACAATATATCCCTCCACACCACGAACAATATCCCTTTGATAATGCTAAAACATAAATTAAGTTTCTATAAGTAAAAGCAAAAAAAAAAAAAAAATAAATAAATAAAAGAGTTGAAATTAGATGAGACAAGAGAGGAAGTAGGCAACCTTGCCAGCACGTGTTGATATGTAAAGCTTCTCAAGTTTCTGATGCTGCAGGAGTTCTGCCTCATCAGTAACTAAATTATCTGAACCTCCGTATCCTCCAGCTCCAAACTGCTTGAGGACAGCCTAAAGTAAAACCCAAAGCAATCAGCATGCTTCTTTTCACTCGAATGCAAAATAAAATGAAAGTAAACCTTTGTTACGGAAAGAATTCAGTCGAATTTAGCCATTTAAATTACTACTAACAAAAAATACATTGTTAATAATAGCGAGGGATGCATATAAATAGGAACTTTAAATTAATGGACTATAGTTAAGGATGCACCATATTTTTTAGTGCGTGTAAATGAATACTACTACATGAACAGAAAAATGTGACGCGGAGAACAGAGTTAGAACAGAAACTGAAATCCCTTAAAGCAACCATGAGCAGAACTTAAAACTGTACCTTAAATTAATTGATTGTCCATTTCTTTTAAGGGAAAACTGCTATGTAAAACATAAGAACAATATGCAATTTTCATTAGACGATCATTTCAACTCAAAACATAAAACAAATACATTTATTTCTTTTACCCAAGTCTTCTTTTTGCAATCCTCCATAAACCCATTTCTCAATATACCCCATGATAATTTCAAAGATTAACAATCTGATTCCAAGAGTTTTCTCCGACCAATACAAAAATTAATTCCGGAAGAAAACAATTCATATTTTATATCCTCATTATATGTTATACTCTTTTGGGTCGCACATCAAATCTCACTACACAAAAGTTAATGACTTTGAAAAGCAAATGCATTGTGCTGGATCATACAATGTGAAGCAAATCGAAAATCTCAAAACCAAACAAAGATAAAGCATTGCCAGCAGAACAAGATTGTAAATTTCACCAAGAAAATGAAAAAAGATGAAGAAAAAGAAAGTCGAGCTACATCAACAAAAAATTAGAAATTGACTAAAATGAGAAATATGAGATTAGGATTCAGAATAGTGTTGTGTAATGAAAGAGATTAAATGAAATTGGATCTGCGAGATGAGAGTACCTGTTGTTGCCTAGCGACCTGTTCGCGAAGCCTGGTGGCTTGCTTTCTGATAGCTTCCATTCAAGAGGTTGAGGGCAAAATCTGCCCAAAATCTGCCCAGTTGTTTGTGTCTCCACCAACAGATTGTAGAAGAGAACGAGATGCAAGCTTTAAAATAAAATGATTGGAACTTACTTTGGAGGAGCTGTTTGAGCTTTTGGTCCTGTGCACAAAGATTTCACCTATTTGAACTGAAATATGTTGTTTTTCCAATTTTTAGTTGTCAAATTTTGAACTTAAAGAAAAGTTGATTTATGTAGGCTCATCATATGGCCGAGTTTATGGGCTTCCAGGTACACGCTCGGCCCATTAATGAAAAGCCCAGTTGGGCCCATTAGCCTAATGTCGATCATAATTGACCCAACCGGCTGTTTAGTGGAATGGACTTGGCTAGGGTGTTTGAAGCCTGGACCAGCCCATAGGCCTATCCTATTTAACAAACTGGTTTGCTTGAAATGGTCGGCCTGCAAGACCCGTTGACAATCATACAATGAAAAACCCAGTTCGGCCCATCTAGTCAGATGTGGACCGTAATTGACCCGATCGGTTGTTTAATGGGCTAGGCTTATGCGTAGGCTTGAGCTAGGGTGTTTGAAACTCAGGATGACCCAACATATTTCAAGCGAGAGATCTCACCGTCTCTTGTTCAACTCTTATTAATGGGAGGAGGTTATATATATATATATATATATATATATATATATATATATGTAGGTATTGAAATCTTGTAATTGATTCATTGTGTAACTTATCCAAAAATAAAAAAAGAAGTTCGTATATGTGATTATAATACGCTATAATTCCTGGAAGTTATTATAGTTTATTCGAATTTATTTATTTACTTGATTTGGTTTAATTTTTTCGTTGCTAATATTTTTTTTTCCAATTCTTTATAGAAGTTAAATTGTTATTAGGTTTTTTGTCCACATCTAAACGGTTCTATTAGGTTTATACTTGATATCAATAGAAGAAGAGTATTCATAATTTTTTTAATCGCCCCCTATATTGGAATATTAATTAGAGTAAGCTCAATTTAGTAGACCCGATTGAATGCGAATTGGAATCAGTTTGAGCAGAAAACCCCAAATTGAATGGTCTTGAATTAATTGATCGAGAAAAAACTCCTTCCCTACCCCCACTACCGCCATAACCATCACAACTACCCCAGCCGCCCCCCACCATTGTTGAACAACCACCGCCATTGTCACTGGTCATCAAACACCAATATTGCCACTAAATCTTGATCACGAGAATAGTTAAAACATGTATGGTACAAATATTAAAAAGTAGAAAATATAGTAAATGCATGTTTGGTAGCAATGTTTTTCGCATATAAGTTTTAAGCTGGTGGTGGAAGCAGTTCAGAATAACGCTAGGCGCTCCTAGGGCGACGAGTAGAGGCCTAACGCTTAGGCGTCTTGGCGGGACCTGGGCGGGGGCCTTAGGCATTTTTTTAATGAAAGAATTAAAAACTAATAATATAATGAGCACTACAAAATTATATGATTTATTTACTAACCTACAATTCCAATTTTCTAACATATATGATACAAAAAAATAACAATTTATCAACTAATTCATTATTTTTGGGAAAAAAAAAACTAATTCATTATTTAACTAATCACACATTTAGAATTTCAATTTTAGATTGAAATTAGGGATTGGATTCTCAAACTTAAAAGTTAAAACCATGCTTTATCACCTTAAGGAAACAAAACCAAAAAAATAATAATTAAAAACCCGCCTAGTCGTTCTAGCCCGCCCACGACTGCCTAGTTTGCCTAATTATCAGCCTATTACCTCTCCCATTTTGCCCTTAATCGGAACGACGCTCGAGCAACTAGTGCTAGGCCGCCTAGACCCCTTTTTTTTTAACATTGATCATTGGTGGTGATAGTTGCGGAGATTGTGACGATGATGGTTGGGTATTTTTGGTGGCAATGGTGGTGAGTGGTGGTGGGCCATGGTGAAAATGGTGGTGGCTGGTAGTTACAACAATGATGTGTGTGAGATGGTGGTGGTGTCAAAGGTATCGCTAATAGGAGAAGATAATGACAGTCGTGAGGGTGATGGTGCAAGTGGTGATGGTGGTAGTGGAGAAAGAGGTAGGGCCATGATTGTGGATGGTAGTTATAACAATTATGCCTTTGGGGTTGTGGTGATGTTAATGGTCATAGGTAACAGGTGGAGATAGTGACGGCCATGAAGGTGTTGGTGCGGGTGGCGATGGTGGTGAGGTCGACATTGGTGATGGCTATGACGATGAAGGTAGGGATGGTGGTTGTGGAAATGATGGTAGGGTGGTGGTGTGTGGTGTCAGTGGCGTAATCAAGATTCGAATTGTGAGGGGGCCTTTTACAAAATACTTAAAAATATAAAAAATTCAAATTTTGATGTAATTTAACTTATAATAGTATTCAAACAGTTTATTTATTTTTTTGTCAGAGTGATATTCAAATGGGTCAAATCAATATAATAATATCGATAAAAATAAAAAAAATCCTACCATATTTTTAATGGTTTATTACATAAAGATATTGGTTAATAGAAATCCAAATAGGGAATGTAATAAAAATAAAAAATTATAAACAAAGAGTTCAAAAGTGCAATAATTAATAAATTGATCTACATAATAAAAATAAAATTGTAAGAAAAATAGAAGTACTTTCTTACAATATGATTAATTTAATATTTATTTAAATAAAATATTTTATAATATTATATATAATAAATTACACAAATATATGTGAGAGGGGCAAGACTCCAGTGGATCCCCCTCTCTCCGCCACTGCGTGGTGTCAATGGTGATAGAGTAATTGGAGACGCAGACGGTGACAATGATGAGGGTGGTGGTGGGAGTGGCAATGGCGGTGATGATGATGGTGGGTTAGTGGTTGCGACAATGGTGGTGGTGGCAATGGTGCAATGGTGAGGGTAATATTGGCGGAGACGGTAATTGTGGTGGCGATGGTGGTGACAGCTGATGGTGGTGAGGTGGCGGTGGTACGTGATGAGTCTGATGACCATGGTATGAATGTGGTGGTGTACATGTTTGTTATGCATTAAAACTCCAACTTCGTTGTTTATGTATTCTGTGTTTCCTATCTTGTTGAGTTGTATCCCTAAAAACAAGAAAACATTAATTTGACGTTGTATAAAGCTTAATTACGTAAATTATTTTATATTTTCATATTCCGAATTTAGTTTTCAAAGATTAATTAGCAAACGCGTTTTATGCCTATTCTTATATCTAAAGAACAAAAAACTATCAAATAAGTCCAAAAGTTTTGTTAATTTAACTTTCGTCACTTTTAATTCCTTAGTAATAATTCTAAATTTTTTTAGGCAAACTGCAAAAATTACTAACACTCCAAAATTTGGGGGTCATTCTCAGAATGTACTACGAGATTTCAATTTCATCATTTTACTTTATGTTATTTTGAGATCACATCAATTTACTCCCCATATCACTATTAAATTAACATTTAAGTGATGATGGGTATGATTGAGGTCTATTTCCATTAAAGGCATTTTTGGTATTAAGAACAATAAAAAAAAAGGAGCTTATATGTGTATCTCAAATTTAAACTCTTTTTACCCACTAAACTTTATATGCCCACAAATTATAAAATTTTAGTCATTTACTCTCTCTACCCATCAATCATCTGAAAATATTCTTGTCAAATATACCGAACTTTTTTATACTACAATCTCTCATTTCACCCAAAAAAATCTTGAGAAAAAAAGCACTAGTAAAAAACAAGACCATAGTATCGCTGGGAGAAACCTAATTTCTCATAGCATATGAAATCTCCATACTAAGAAATTCACTTTCCACAAGCAATTATCAAGAGGACAGCACTTCCAAGCCAAATTGATAACCAATTGCACCAAAAAAACCAATATTTAGAATGAGGGAAACCATTAGTTCCTGCAAGTTTGCAACGTCATCTAATTGAAATCAATTTTAGATCTTTAAGTCACATCTCATTTTACAAATTTGGCTAATCGTTGTTGGGAGTTTTTTCTTATTGTTCTTTAATACAAAAAATGCCGTTGGTGGAAATGGACCTTAATCATGGCACATCATCATTTAACTAGTTGATTTAATAGGAAAAGTGACACATGACAACTATATGAAATTAAATAATAAAATTAAAACCCCGTGATCCATTCTGAGGATGACCTCCAAATTTTAGGGTGTAAACTAATGTTTGCCCTTTTTATTTTATTTTATTCCAACCACAGGAATTCAAACTCTTTTTCATTACTCTCTATTTAATGATCTTAATTTCCAAAGTCCCAATAGCATAATAAGTGGGTGGTCAACGATCTTTTATCAAAGTTGGTTTTTCGATCCAAAGAAAAAATGTCGGCTTTGGGATTCAAGATAAATTTTCGAGAAGGTGGCTACTCTTTCTCTATCTCTATGTCTCCATACATGACCTAGTCTTCCACTAAAAAGTTTAGCACATGCTGATTTTGAAATATATGTCGTCCAATGAGTACAAATAACTTCAATGCTCATTTTGAAATTCATGCTCATCCATCATCATGTACCTACATTGGTTGGTTCAAACGAATGTTCTTTTTTATTATACCATTTGGATTTCCTCTCTATAATTTAGATTAGATTAAAGAAAACTATTATCGTTTTTAAATACCAACTAGTGGCGAGTAACACTAGGACGAGAGGTCTTATAATTAAATTCAATTTACATGAATGACAATCACGTTAGACATATAGAGTAGAAACCCGATAATTTAATATCCGATAAATTAATAACCTCGATTAAATAATATTTTTGACAGGTCCCAATTTGAAAATAATGTGCTAAATTAATAATTTGCTAAATTTATACGATAATACATTATAAAAAATTCGCATAAGTCTCATGTAATATATAAATTAATAATTTCTTAATACTTAGTGTTTATATATGATTCAACTATTAGGTCTTTCTAAAATAAGACCCAATCATTATTTGTTTCTTCTTGAAATTTATGGAATCTTGAACATTATCTCTAACTTTTCTTAACATAGTAAGAAGTTCTAGTCTGGTTTTTTCATATTGCAACAAAAATAAATCAATGTTATCATCGTTTTGAAAACTTCTTTTTGCAAAACGGGACTATCATCTTCAACTTGATCATGTTGATTAATTAATATCTTGCTAAATTAGTAGGAATTGTTTTGTTCCAAGGTTATTAATTTATAGGGATTTAATTGTATACGACTTAATTTCATTTCTACCTTGAAATCGTCATTCAAATACCATTTGTGCAATGCTTCATCCAGAATGAAGGAGTCAATTAACATCAAAGGGATAACAATAGGGCGCGCACCTTGAAAAATTCATTTGTGGAAAGTTTCGTCCAGAATGAATCGACTTTTGATTATATTGCAATTAAAAATAGCCGGCAATTTGAAATCCTGTCCACCTTGTGTGCGTGTCTATATAGTTCTGTGTACTTTGATATATAGAAGTCAGAAAAACTAAATTAAACTTCCAATTTTTGAGTCTGATATATCAAACATGATCTTCTCCAAAACAATCCCTTTGTATTTCTTAGTCCTCTGTCTTTTTCAGTATTCAGCCATTGGTGCTTCCCCACTTCACCATTTCTGTTTCAGCCCACAAAGCTACACTGCCAATAGCTCATATGGTGCCAACTTGAATTTATTGTTCAATCTTTTATACACCAAAGTTCCTCCTACTGGGTTTGGCCTTGGTTCAACCGGCCATGGCCAAAACCATGTGAACGGCCTGGCCCTTTGCCGCGGGGATGTCTCCTCCACAAATTGCAATACTTGTGTGGTTGATGCAAGTAAAGAGCTTCGGAAGTTATGCCCTTATAGTAAAGGTGCTATAATTTGGTACGATCATTGCCTGTTAAAGTACTCAGATGTAAACTTTTTTGGGCAAATTGATAATGCAAACAAGTTCTCTTTGGTGAATGTCCAAGAAGTGGGGAATAATGCCACACTATTCAATGAGAAGGTTAAGGAATTGGTAATTGGATTGTCTAATGAAGCTTCTAGTGGTAATTCAAAGCTTTATGCAACTGGGAAGGTACAACTCGATACATTCACAACGTTATACGGTATTACTCAATGCACGAGAGATCTTTCCCCCATTAATTGTAAGAAGTGTCTTGATCAAGCAATTAGTGAACTGCCAAGCTGCTGCGATGCAAGACGAGGCGGGCGCGTTGTAGGTGGGAGTTGTAATGTAGGATTTGAACTTTACCCTATTGTTGGTACATAGATTATAATCTATTGTTATAAATCTAATAAATGTTTTTTTAATGTATTTAATAACAATGCTATAAAATAAATGAAGTTCCGATATGGTAATCACACAAATGTAGCTTGTAACAATCTCTTTAGTCGAAGTCACAAACATTGAATTTTCATTTCGATTTTGTATATAATTTTATTTTGATTTTTCTTTTAAACATTTATAACGCAGTTCTTCTATATAAATAAATCTTCATTTGGAATGTTGTGGAAACTAAAACTTAATATATACTAAAAATTTATTGTCATAGTATGAAGCAGAATAAGTTTTAATAAGATAAATTTTCTAGTGCTGGATAAGGATAAGCCGCATGCTCCTCTAAGGACAATGTGTGAAGGACAATGGCAGAGCCAGAAATTTATATAGTCATGGGCTAATTTTTTTCTTTGTTAAATCTAAATTAGCCTCTAAGGTTACGTTTGATACATCGTATAAGGAAACAGATAGGATAATATAGTACGAAATCGATGTTTGGTACCACTCACATTAATTAACCACCGAATAAATTAATACGGTTGAGTAACTTTATACAGTCCACACCTGCTAAAATAATACCCTCGAAATTGTCCGTATTAAATAGTCGGATGACTAGCAATCTTGAAAAGTAATAATAATAATAATAATGGTAATAAATAATAATAATAATAAAAAATAAATAAAAATAAATAATTATTAATAATTAAATCAATAGTAATAATAATTATAATATCAATAATTAATTAAAATAAATAATAAATAATAATAATAATATACATAATTAATATTATGATATATAAATATTTCTTATCAACTAGTATCATATAATCCGGCCAGTATAATATAGTCAGCATTTTAATCCGATAGATCACCAAACGCCCGACTAAATAATCAGTCTATCTAGTGGACAGATTAGTCTATCCGACTGAAATAGTCAGTACAATACGACATTACCAAATGAGGCTAATTGTATTTAGACCCATCATATTATATTCAAGAAGAAAAAATAGTTAGAATTAGAAGAAATTAAGAAGTCTGACATTAAGATAATATTAACAAATCAAAATAGAAAACTTTAAAAGAAAAACAAAATTATTGAGTGGAGAAATTCATGATTGATCAACTCTTGAACAAAAAAACTGATAGAATTTGAAGAGCATCAACTATCAAGAGTGAACTGTGTGTTTTATGCCTCGATATTTTGAATGTACATGAAAACAAATATCTTATTATATTGGGAACGAAATCAAAGTAGATAATGACTCTTAATATGTTATTATTATTTTATCATAATTCTTAGTAATTTTTTTTGATCAAAATCAATATCATTGTATTATAACGAAGGATACAAATATACCATTAAAATCAAGTTATGATAATAAGACTCACATGCCAATATGGCAAACTAACGAGAAAAAAGCCGCACAAACAAATTCAAAACTCACATCACTAATATTATGAAAAAGTACAAATCACGCCCCGAAGCCCAAAACAACCAAAATACTAACAACACCTAACCCTAAATTAAACTACCTCCACCAAAAGAAACAACCATTATTGTCAAACCCATTACATATGGTCTTAAAGAACATGTCGAGCCGGGGTTAAACTGTGAGGAAGGTTTGATCTCCAGTGATCCAGTGGCGCATAAATGCGAATAAATGATCAAAAGTCCTAATCTAACTACCATGACCAAAATCAATGGAAAATATTGCAGCAAACTCCTCCAATAGCAAGGTAGAACAAGATTTGGAGAAAACGAATAAATTAAAGGAAGATTTTGGATAAGGGGATGGATTGAAAAAATAGCAAAATAACAGTGATGTATAAACTAAATCTGAACATGGCTTATACCAGACAGTCACTACAAAAGACTCTTATTACTAACCTAAAAGAAAAAGAGAAAAACAATAGAGGGACCCTCCTCCTTGGTGTGCTTTTTCTTTGGGACTTAGAGGAAAGAAAACAGAGGCTAGGATTTTGAAAAACTAATAGCTCCCATAACTCTTAGTATTTTAAATTGGGCTATATTTATTTTTCTATTAATTATATATAAAAAAAACTACCTGTTTTTTTAACCATAAAAAACTGCACTATGCCACAGCACATTGTAGCCCATATAGAGCTCCGCCCTTGGTGAAGGAGAATAATGGGATTGACTTTCAGCGACCATGAGGTTTCTTTTCGTTTTCTTTTCTTAAGGTTGTGATTAAATATAGTTAATATATATATATATATATATAAATATATATATACACAAGATACTAATTTACTTATGTTTTGTAAAATAAAAAATTATTATTTTTTGAATTTTAGAATACAATCCATGTAAAACAACATATTGGCTTTCATATTCAATTTCAGATCACAAAAGATAAACCCTATGTATATGTATATGTATGTATATATACATATAAATAATATATATATATATATGTATGTATATGTATATACATAGACACCCTATGTATATATAAGTATATATATGTATGTATGTATGTATGTATAAACCCTATGTATATATATATATATATATATATATATATATATAACTTAATTAGGCAAATTATTTTATCTTTTCATATTCCAAATTTAGTTTTCAAAAATTAACTAGCAAACACGTTTTATACCTATTTTTGTATTTAAAGAACAAAAAACAATACTCGAAAACGTTATCAACCAGGTCCAAATTTTTTGTCCATTTAACTTTCGTCACTTTTAATTCCTTAGTAATAATTCTATTTTTTTTTTATCCAAACGCAAGAATTAAAGTCTTTACATTACTTGGGAGTAAGAGGAAAAAGTCCCTCTGAATTTTTCGGTTAGGGTTCAGGGTTTTTGAAGCTAGAAAATTCGGCTCATGTGCCTCCTTCGATCTAGTTGTGTTCGTTTCGTGCCCTACTAGTTGAAGGTGATTACAATATGGTACTCTCTTTGGGTGTGTATTATGGAGGCGGTTACTGGTAATCTGAATTCTCAAATGTCAATCTCGCATATGAAGCGAAGGAGATTGTCTTGGTGGATGATTCAACGACCTCTCAGGATTCGAGGTTGTTATTGGTGGGAAGTATGCTATCTGCCAAGTCATATCACAAGGATGCGTGCACTTTTGGGAACTATGCGATCCATTTGGCATCTATGGGATGGGTTCACTACCATCCCTTTGGAGGGCTCTGATCGAAAACTATTTTCCTTTTCAAGTGACTTCGACCGCAAGAAAGTCCTGCGGGCGGTTTTTTAGATGTTTGATAAGGCGTTCCTTGCCTTGGCGGCCATTGATGGGTGGCAAGACATTAGAGAGGTATGCCTAGATCGCCAGGAATTCTAGGTTAGGGTCTGCAAAATCCTCCCCCAATTTATAGAACCCAGTTTTGGCCACAAAAGTAGGTAACAATTTGGGGAAGTTTGTTAATGTTGACAAGGGTTGAATGGGGTTTGTCTTGGAAGTTTCCTCCGTTTCATAGTGGAAATTTTGGTGATTGAGCCTTTGAAACGTTTTGTCACTCTCAAACTATTTAGCGATGAACGGGCAAAGAGGTATGAGATAAAGTATGAGCATTTACCTTATTTTTGCCTTAAATGTGGGAGGCTCGATCATGTTGGGTCAACTTGTTCGTTTTTCAAGCAGCCCTGCCTGGACGGTGAGGCCTACCGGCGACTGAAAACTATGATTAAGGACGTCTATTGTATAAACTCGACAAGTGGGTTGAAAAGTGTGGTTTATGGCTTGGGTCCTAGGGCACGCGGGTTGAATGTTGACAAACTTGACCCCCAATTCGCTCTGGTGGTGGAGAGGTCGTCGAAAGCTGAGGATATAGCAAGGGCTCCACCTTCCATTTCTATCTTCGTCAGTTCGTCGATTCCTGCGAATGCAAGGATTGAGGGAGGCCAAACATGAGACAAAGGGGTGAACCTGATAGGGGAGACATAGGTCGTTCTGGCTGCATTGAGACAAAAGCAAGGAAAAGGAAGACGCCGAGTATTTTATGTGGGGTCCTCTCGGTTGGCATTAAGCCCTCAAAAGAAGAAATCATCGCTGAAATCTTTAGTTACTTTGGCTAGGCAGGATTCGGTATCCGGTAACAAATTGGTAGCTCAGTCTACAAAAGTGATGGGGTTTGCAGACTAGACTCATCACGAATCATGAGTGTCCTCTGTTGGAATGTCTGTGGGTTGAGAAGCCCACGGGTCCAATGTGCCTTGAAGTATCTCTTCAAAGCAAAAAAACCAGGTGTTATGTTCTTAACAGAGACTGTTCAGTCATTATTCATACATCTATTTGAAGTCATTTTAGGCCCCTTTACATGTCTTTTACTCAATTTTGTGTCATCCATAGTAGAAAGTAATCAATCTTGTGAGACATGTGCAGATTTGGAAAAGATAGGTTACTTATGAGAATAATGGAAAAAAAATGGCTCAATTTGGAGTTGAAATGAATGAGATGTTCTGAAAACAATATCGGGTCCAAAGACGTCCAGTCGAGCCCTTGGCTAGGCCAAGGACATGCTTAGGTGCCCTTCTGAGGATCCTGTGCCAAGTACTGATGAGACACGTCCCTAGACGCGTCCCAGACACATCTTAAGACATGCTAGAACCAAGCCCTAGACACGTCCCAAGTTCCACAAATTGAGTCGCCAAGGACATGTTAGAATCAAGCCAAAAATGGGTCTCAGCCCTGCCAAGTTCGCGCCCCAGGACAAGAACCAGGACAAACGCAAGATGTGCCCAGAGCCTGGCCGCCGACTCCAACAGAGGAACAAAGTGGGCCAGCTGTGCAACAAAGTGAGACAGAGACTAGAAATAACCTTTAAACCCTATTTTTAAGTGAATGACATGCAAAAGCCTGCCCAGATATGGCCAGGACACGTCCATGGCCCACCTTGGCCAATAAGGAAGGTTTAAGAACACCAAATAGAAACCTACCGTCCCAGACATGTCCCAAGGATGTCTTGCTGTCCAAGAACGTTCAAAGAATGCAAGGATTAGTGCCTTTCCGCACAAGGCATCCCTAAGCTTCCACATGAAGGATTGCCGCACAAGAAAGATGCTTTCTTGCATCTCAAGTCACACATCAAGGGCTGATTTCAAGCTCTTGTCCCAGCCCTGTTAGGAAAACGGTCCTAGGGTTTCATTAAGGGTTTTTCAGTCCTTTGTTTTCCTATTTTTAATGTCCTAACTTTTAGGAGATTTCTAGGGGGTATTTAAAGAAGTTTACCCTTGTGTTTTTAGGGTTACACACCCTAGCCGCTTTCATATTTTATTTTGGAGACTTTGCCGTAGACCTTAGAGAAGTTTTGCAGTTCTTAACTTTCAAGAAGCTTGAATGCATAGAGGAAGGCTGCTGCCTTGAACGTGCCTTCAATTCAGCGCCAAGTTTCAGTGTTTTATCTTCTTTTTCTTTTTCCTTATTAATTTTGTAATTATGAACTCATTTGCATTTTTATTCAATAAAATGTCAGAGTAGTTCTTATAGAAATATGGTTGCTTGAAGCCCTAACCATGTTAGTTCTTCAACTTGATTTATGTTACTATGAATGCTGGATTAATTCTGATTACTACTTGAATTGCTATTATTTTATGTTTATGAGATTGATCACCTTGTTTGCATAAATTATTGATGGAATTGTTAGATGGACATCTATATCATCTTGTAATTCCCTTAGCATCGAGAGGTTGAAGTTAAGAAACAATCTTGTAATCTGAATTCATGACAAGCACATCACTTTCTTGGGGTAGTGTGATTGCTCAGATTCTCTTTTGTACTTCACGCATCATCTCAATTAAGTTGATAGACGTTCTAAGTGCTCACACGGCTTAGAACATGCTAAGTATGAAGAGAATAAAATATGTGGGGTGGGCCTTAATCGGGCCTCTACATGGGCAACATATTCAGACTTTTCATAGAGATTGAGTCAAGGAAATCTTGTTAGGAACTTAAATTGGTTAGTAGTGGATAGTTAGACTTAATTTGACCTTTGCTAATTAATTTATCAATCATCACTGCCGTTGTTTATTTGTTTTTTGCATCTTAAGTTACTAATTTAATTTCAGAATTCCAAAACATCAAAACCCCCTCCCTCCTTTTACTACTTTGCCGCAAGTCTGTGTTGAGTGTTTTTGTGTTTGTTGTGTCCCAAGTTAGCGTCTAGGTCTGCTTAGGAGTCCTAATTTGTGTCTTAGTATTTTTGTATATCTAATTAGTGTTGAGTCTAGGTTTGGGTACTTAATTTATTTGTTTTATTTTATTGTTCTTTTGAGTCTTAACCTGAGTTAATTGAATCTGAGTATTTAAGGGGATTAAACGTTGATACAAGTCCTTGAGGGATCGATCCTTGCTGCTATACTATCTAATTAATTTTTGCACTTGCAAGGTTTTAACTTTCTGAAATAGATTGCATGATCTTGTCTTCTATTTTCACCAAACAAAGACAAAGAAAACGGTCAAGCAGATGGAGTTCATTAAGAATTGGCTTGGTGTGGCAGGTGGATTCTGTGTGGGTAAGGTTAGTTTGTCAGGAGAACTAGCTTTATTGTGGGCACATGGGTTGAGGTTTCTATTCGTTCCTACTCAATGGGTCATATTGATGTTTTTGTGTGTGGTGTAGAGGGGAATGCTTTTCAGTATACCAGCTTCTATGGAAACCTGGAGGTCAAACTCCGCCGTTCATCTTTGGAGCTCCTACAATGTTTAAACTATGAGGTGGGAAGACCATGGATATTGGGAGGGGATTTTAATTAGGTTGAGAGGGCAGCTGAGCAGGTGGGGCACTGTATTCCACCAGAAGGCCAAATTCATGATTTTTCCAGTGCACTAGAAGACTGTGGGTCAATGTCCATTCCGTTTAAAGGACATAAATGTACATGGTCCAACAGGTGGAGTGGGGATGGAAATGTCAAGGTTCGGCTGGACAGGGCTATGTTTAAAGAAGCTTTTCTTCAATTGTTCCCAGAAATTTTAACTTTCCATATGAACTCATAGGCGTCGGATCATCACCCTATCTGGATCTGGCTGTGTGCAAACCCTGCCTATGAGAGACAACGAAGGCGTCTCTACTTCGAAGAAGCATGGACCAAAGTGGAAGGGTGCAAAGAACATATGTCCTCAGCCTAGAATGGGGAATCAGACTCAGTGTTATCAAGTCTAAAATTGTAAGCATGTCCTTTAGCAATGGAATCGGGATTCAGTGGGTAATATTCCAAAGAAAGTACAGAAATTGCAAAGACGTCTTGATGATTTTTATAGTCCGGTGCCCTCTGAACATGAACTGCAGATTCAGAGGAACCTTGATTTGGAATTAGATTCACTGAGAGCTCAGGAAGATATCTTTTGGAAACAACGATTTGGAGTATCGTGACTTCGGAAGGTGATCGTAATACTAAGTTGTTCCACCAGTTTGTGTAAGAAAGAGGACGAAGAAACCACCTCCATGACGTTTTGATTCAGCCAATCACTTGTAGACAACTGATGTGGGAATTGGGCACGTATTTGAATAGTATTTCCAAAACCTCTTATGCAGCTCGAGCTCGCACTCTCTAGATGAGGTGTTAGGGACAGTCAAACTAGTGGTGATGCTGAGTCATAACAGGGAATTAGGTAGGCGATTTAGGCTGGATGAAGTGGAATCAGCCTTTTACAGATGTTTCCAACAAAAGCACCAGGGGTTGACGGGATGCCAGCTCTGCTTTATTAGTGGTATAGGGGCATTGTAGGGGATGATATGGTGTCCTTTTGTATCTCGGTGTTGAATGAGGGGGCGAGCGTTCTAGATATAAACCACACACTAAGATCTCTCTCATCCCGAAGATGCACCATGCAACTCAAGTTACAAAGTACAGACCAATAACCCTTTGTTGGGTTATCTACAAAATCATTTCTAAGACCATTGTAAACAGAATGAAGCCTGTGATTCCATTGGTAATTTCTGAATTTCAAAGTACTTTTGTGCCTTCACGTTTGATTACAGATAACATCATGGCTGCTTTCGAGAGTATTCATGCTATTCGCAGACGGGGTTCTAGTGACTAAAAGAAAATGATTTTGAAACTGGACATGTCGAAGGCCTATGACAAAGTGGAATGGTTTTCTTGAAGGCATTATGGGTTTTCTGATAGCTTTGTCATAGTGATTATGGGGTGCGTAACCACATTAAGCTATTCTATTCAAAATCGAGGACATTCATATGGCCACATTATGCTGATTAGGGGGCTAAGACAGGGAAATCCTCTCTCCCCTTATCTGTTTCTTATATGTGCTGAAGGTTTATCTGCTTTGTTGTCTCATGCCCAACAATGACGATAATTCATGGTGTTTCTGTAGTTACCAGGGCTTCTACTATCTCTAATTTGTTCTTTGCAGATGACAGCTTATTATTTTGTAATGCGCAATTGCCAGAATGCAAGTGGGTGCTTGGGAAACTTATTAACTTTGATAAGTCTGTGGCGTGCTTCAGTCCTTACATTGATCTGATCTTGAAGCGATTGATCTCTAATTTGTTGGACATTTGAGTGATGGATTTCCATGGGAGTTATTTAGGCCTTCCGATGATATCTTCCCGAAATAAGCGGCAGATGTTTGGGAAAGTCCAAGATGCTCTCCGAAACTGGTTAACGGCTTGGAATACCAAACTCCTCTCAGTTGTGGGGAAAATGGTTCTGGTCAAGGCAATAGCTCAAGCCTTGCCAGCGTATACTATGAGTGTTTTCCAATTACCGAGGTCCCTGTGCCACAGTCTTTCAGCTCAGATTGCTAGATTTTGGTAAGGGAAAGCAAGCCGACGAAGCATCCACTAGTTGAGTTGGCTGAAGCTTTGTAGTCCAAAGTCGAGAGAAGGCTTGGGTTTTAAAAACTTTGAAGCCTTCAACAAAGCCATGATATCAAAGAAGGCTTGGCGTATACTAGAGCATCCGACTCCTTGGTGACACGTATGTTTAGAGCCTGGTACTTCCCAAGTGGTTGTTTTATGTCGGCTGAATTGGGGTCAGAGCCTTCCTTAATATGGAAATCAATTATGCGGGGTAGATAAGTGATACAACAGGGGATTATCTGTCGAATTGGAACGAATGACCATGTTTCGGTCTTCTTTGATAAATGGATTCCGAAGCCAATCACTTTCAGACCGATCCTTAATATGGGCTTGCCACGGGACGCTCGGGTGGCATTTCAATCAAATCTAGTAGCATCTAGGACGTGAATCTACTCTAGCATGTAATTTTCCCAGATGATGTGGCTGCCATATGTAGCATCCCACTGAGCTCTACGATCCAATTTGTAGATAGGCAGTACTGGTTTTGTTTACGAAGAATGGAAAGTACTCAGTCGAGTCTGGGTATCATATAGCTTTGGCTCAACTGGAACTGAACTCGGGAGATGGTAGAGAAAGTTCGTCAATAGCTTATTGGAAGAAATTGTGGAACCTAAACATTCAGAATAAGCTCAAAATCTTCGGATGGCGAGCTAGTTTGGAAATACTGCCGTCCTCCTTGAACTTGAGTTTCCGGAAGGTGGTCTTTACTAGGATTTGTTTTCGTTGTGGGAAGAAAATTCGAGATACACTCCACGCAATTTGGAGCTGTAAACACAGCCAAAAACTTTGGCGAGCTACTAGTTTTCTCCTAGATAAATCATAGTATTTGAAGCCACTGTAAGCCTTCTGTCCATTTCTGAGTTGGACAGAGTTTTAAATGTGTTGGCCGGGTTGGAATAATCGAAACAAGGCTTTACATGGCCTGATGTTAATGGAGGCTCAAGAGTAGGTTGATCACACTATGGAGGCTCATGCATCTTTCACCAACCTCAGTTGCATGGTCAAGCCTCCAAGGATTGTTTCACATGTTCGTTGGCTTAAACATACCGTAAATCTATTGAAATTTAACAGTGATGGAGTGATGGACGATTGAGGGCTAGCTCAGGGTATTGGGGGCATTGTTCGTGATCATGATTGGACGGGCATTGCAGGCTTTGCCGGTTCGGACTCTGCGAGTTTCTCTGTTCTTACAGTGGAGTTGGAAGCTATCAAGGAAGGGCTGATTCTATTGTTGCAACTGGGCTGGAGTTATGTACTGATTGAAACAGATGCGAAAGAGGCGGTTGTTGCCGTGGCTGCAGTTGTGTAGAACTGGTATGGGATGGCATTGTTGGTGCTGGAAATTGTGGATCTCATGTGGCATATAGGGGTAGGCTCATCTCACATGATTTTCTCTCCACGATCCTCTAACCACGTGGCTCATGAGTTGGCAAAGGAAGGCCTACAGTCTCAATGTCGGGTAAATTGGATCTCGCCAGCTCCTCCTTGGCTGGATGTTTTGATAGAATCTGATGTAGCAACTTAATTTTTAGGCTTATTACTCAAAATGCTCCCCGAACAGGATATTGAATCTCAATTTGCTTCCCGAACGCGAAATCGTAATAATGTGCACCTAGAACACCCCTTCTGTTAGTCTCGTTACGCCAAAAGTTATAGTTAGTTACTAACGCCGTTAAAAATGCTGTTGTGACAGTAATATTACAAAATTTGTAGGGGCAATTAAGACATTTGCTAAAATTTATTAAATTTTATATTAAAAATCTTTTTAAAAATTAAAACAAATCTCAAAATACCCAACACGTCCCCTTCCCCTTCCTCCCCTCTCTGCGATCAGCGTCCACTTCCCAATACTCTCCACCAAAACTGCCACCTCCCTCTCTCTCCAATCCCTCAAACGCCCGACCAGCCCAACCCCCCGCTCTGACTTCCAAGAAAAAGTCCTCTACCTCAACTCTATCGGCCTCGACTTCTTCTCCCTAATCAACCACCACTCTCATCTCCTCTCCTCCCCTCTCCCCAAAATCAAATCCATCGTCCAATTCCTCCTCACCTCCATCAGCTTCACCTCCCCCGAGTTCCTCTCGAGTCTCCGAACTCGTCCCCATCCTCACCTTCCTCATCCGTGAAGCACGCGTCAACGACTCCGATCTCCGCTGTGTCCTCAACCTCTGCCCCAGGCTGCTCGCCTGCAGTGTCCTCAACGGCTTTGATCGTCGGGGGAATTCAATTACTTTGTGGTAGAAATGGGAAGAGAGTTGAAGGAGATGAAGAGGGAGTCGGGGACGAGTGGCTACTCTGATTTCCTCCCTCAATGCTCTTCTCTCTCTCGAGCAGGACCAAAACCACCAAAAACAGAGCAAATCAGTCGCCACCGCCACCCTCTATTCACGACCACCCAACCCTCAACACCACCACCATCTTGCTCGCCTCGACAAGGCGAACCTAACCCTGACGACCATCACTGTCGAAGATCGGCGTGGAGGGAGAATCGAGGAGTTGAAGTTCGGAGGCCTCAAAGCTTTCGATTGTTTTTTCGACGAATTTAGATAAGTTTTCAATCCTTTGTGTTCACCTTTGAATTCATGATGTTGAGGTCTTCCTTGTGAACTAATTGCATGGTGTTTTCTTCTTAGGAACGACGACATCGAACTCGCCGAATCGTTAAAATTGGTGAAATTTGGGCGAAGATGAGGAAGATGAGGTGTTGGTGTTGCGGATGTCGGAGAGAGGAAGATGAGGGCGGAGGAGAAATCCAGATGGGCGGTGGGTTGTGGGCAGTGGGCGGAGGTCCAAAGAGGGAGATGATGGTGTGGTGGTCGGCGAAGCCAACCCTACCCTTCGTTCATCATCTTCTTCTTCTTATTTTTTTTTAATATTTAGTTTTAATATTAAAACATCCAATTCCTTGCTGCCACGTAAGCCTCCTAAACGGAGTGTGTAACGGTGTGAATTATTTGGTGTAACGGAGTTGACAGAAGTGGCATTCTGGGTGCACATTGTTACGATTTCGCGTTCGGGGAGTAAATTGAGATTCAATGTCCTGTTCGGGGAACATTTTGAGTAATAAGCCTAAGTTTTAAGCTGTTTGTTTTCGAGATGGAACACTCTTTTTCCTCACTGAATTTTTCTATAATTAGCGAGGTTTTCAAGGAGATGTTTTAACGAGACCCCTTTAAATTTTAGGCCCCTCATTTTATTATGTACTCACTATATTATCAATGGTATCCCTCCTTTGACCCAAAAATAAAAGTTCTTTTTCATTACTCCCCATTTCAACAATAAAGAATAATGAGTATGGACGAAGCTTAGGGCCCGACACTCAAATTAATGATCTTAATTTCCCGAGTCCCAACCGCATGATTGGTGGTCATCGATCTTCAGCTTTCCATTTTTTATCAATGTCGGCTTTTCGATCCCAAAAAAAAAATGTCGGCTTTGGGATTCAAGATCAATATTTCGAGAAGGTGACAACTCTATCTATATCTCAATGTCTCCATACATGACCTAGTCTTCCACTGACAAGTATAGCACATGCTCATTTTGAAATACATGCTCATCATTGGTTGGTTAAAACGAATGTTCTATTTTATTATACTATTCCAATTTGGATCTCCAATTAAAGAAAATTATTATCAATTACTAGTGTATATATAAAATATCATTTTTAAATACCAATTAGTGGCAAGTTATATAACACTAAGGCGGGTGGTTTTAAATTCAATATTTACATGAATGATGATCACGTTAGACATATACGGTAGAACTCCGATAATTTAATATCCGATAAATTAATAATTTTAGCCGGTGCCGATTTGGGGATAACATTTTAAATTAATAATTTACTAAATTTATGAGATAATACACTATGAAAAATTCGTATAGGTTCCATGTAATATATATTAATAATTTATTAATACATAGTACGTATATTTGGACTCATAGTGCGTATAATTGGACTATTAGACATTTCTTAAATAAGAATCAATCATTATTTGTTTCTTCTTGAAATTTATGGAACCTTGAACCTCATTTTTAATATTTCTTAACATGGTAAGAAATTTTGTTGTGGTTTTCTCATACTGAAACAAAAATTAATCAATGTTATTGTCACTTTGAAAGCTTTTTTGGCAAAACAAAACTATTATTCTCAACTTTATCATCTGGATCATTTTCATTATTTAACATCTTGCTAAATTAATAAGAATTCCTTGATTTCAAGGTTCAAAGTTTATTTGGTGAAAGTTCCATATAGAATGAAGGAGTCAACAGAAAAAGGGGTAAGAACACTCAATATATATGGCGGGCAAGACTTTTGATTATATTGCAATTAAAAATAGTGGGCAACTTGAAATCCTGTCCACCCTAACCAATATTTTAGAAACTAGCTTTCAACGTATGTGTGTATGTGTGTATATATATATAGTTTGTGTTCTTTGATACATAGAAGTACATACAAAAACTTAATTAAACTTCCAATTTTTGAGTCTGATAAATCAAACATGAACTTCTCGAAAACAATCCCTTTGTATTTCTTAGTCTTCTGTCTTTTTCAGCATTCAGCCATTGGTGCTTCCCCACTTTACCATTTCTGTTTCACCCCAGAAAACTACACTGCCAATAGCTCATATGGTGCCAACTTAAATTTATTGTTCAATCTTTTATACACCAGAGTTCCTCCTGCTGGGTTTGGCCTTGGTTCAACTGGCCATGGCCAAAACCAAGTGAACGGCCTGGCCCTTTGCCGCGGGGATGTCTCCAGCACAAATTGCAATACTTGTGTGGTCGATGCAAGTAGAGAGCTCGCTAAGTTGTGCCCTTACAATAAAGGAGCCATAATTTGGTATGATTATTGCCTATTAAAGTACTCAGATGCAAACTTTTTTGGGCAAATTGATAATAAGAACAAGTTCTATTTGGTGAACGTCGAACAAGTGGAAAATAATGCCACACTATTCAATGAGAAAGTTAAGGAATTGCTAAGTGGATTGTCTAACGAAGCTTCTTATGCTAAGTCAAAGCTTTATGCAACTGGAAAGGTACAACTTGATACATTCACAACGTTATACGGTATTACTCAATGCACGAGAGATCTTTCTCCTATTGATTGTAAGAAGTGTCTTGATCAAGCAATTAGTGAACTACCAAGCTGCTGCGATGCAAGACGAGGCGGGCGCGTTGTAGGTGGGAGTTGTAACGTCAGATATGAACTTTACCCCATTGTTGGTATTTAGATCATCATCTATTATTATGAATCTAATAAGTGTTTTTAATGTACTTATTAATAATGCTACGAAATAAGTGAAGTTCCGATGTATAATCACAAACATGTAGCTTGTAAACATTGAAGTTTCGTTGAATTTTCATTGTCGGTATTTAGATCATAATCTATTGTTAGTAGAAGCCACAACTTTCATTCAATTACTGCAACCCTCCCTTACATTTTTAATTTCTGTTTTTATTATTTCAAGTCCTACAAAAAGAAAAGAAAATTCAAAGAAAAGAGTTCGGATTGAAGACAGTGAAGGAGAAGATTAGGATTGGCTTTCCGCGACGATGACGTTTGTTCTCGTTTTCTATTATTAAGGTTGTGAATATAAAATTTGTTAAAAAAATATAACCGAAAGTTCCGACTAAACCCCACCCAACCCATAACCGAAAATTTTCTTCGCCTCACCTCAAACTTAGTGAAAACAATCGGGGGCTTTGGGGTAGAAAAAGTCAGGGGATTTGGATCCAAGAGCTGCAGAGCAGCCATCGTTGAGGAAAAAGAGCTGCTCTTGAAGCGGGAATTCATCAAAGGGCAAGGAGGAATTCATCATGGAAGATGAAGAAGAAGACCCATTAAGGTGTAGGGTTGCTAGTGTTGGGGCTTATGATCAAATTATTGTTATTATTATTATCTTCTTGGTTTCTAATGTCAGGGAGAGTAGCCCAAGAAGCTGAAGCAGGGGAAGAAGACATGTTTAGAATGGTGAGAGAGAGCCTTCAGATTGTGATGGGGTTAGTGGAAAGAAAAGAGAAAGGAGACGAAGGGGTGGAAGGAGAATTTGATATGGGCACTCCCACCTTTGTAATTTTAACTAGTAAGATATAATCCGCGTGTTGCTGTGAGATTGTTCAATTGATTATAAATATGAATTCTATAGCAATATTGGATAGCTAATCATAAGCATGATTTTACATATGTAAATGATTAACTATTTACATACATCATTATTTTTTCATTTACATGATTTTACATTTATTATAGCAATATTGGATAGCTAATTGTAAGCATGATTTTATATATATATATATATATATATAAACAATTATTAAGACTAATAAATAATTATTCTAAGATGTAAAACGTAAGAATAATGTTGTTTTATTTTTCAATATAAAATCTAATAGTCTAATATAAGTTATATAACCAACAAAATAATTTGTTGTTTGTTAATATATTTTTTAATTAACAAATAAAATAATAATATAATAGTAATAGTAATAATAATAGTAATAATAATAGTAATATTTCATTAGACTCAAGACACGGGATAATATCCCCAACTATTGGTTCGTACAACTATTCAAGCACTGTTAATGAGATTTTAATTTTAACATGGGTTTGCTTTCTTTAAGCAGAAATTTTATTTAGTGATTAGGAATGTATATATGTTTTCATTTTGGCCTAGAATGTGTTTGGTTTATTGAGGTAGAGAAGTTTTAATTGATGGTTAAGTTTATTTTGTTGTTGTTTAGTGCTATCTTAAGATAGTGTACAAATTTCCATTTATTGTAGTTTTACCTTGAATGGAATGATAGTAGTTAAGATTATGAGACTTTTTTGTTCGGTTTTGGGTTGGTCATTGAGAAGTTTTGAAAATATTGAAATTGTAATAAATGATTATGAGCATGAGGTTTTTTTTGAGTTAGGATTTAGGGTTTATAATAAACAATAATAAAAATATGATAATAATAATAATAATAATGATAAATGAATATAATATTGTAAAGTTCAGAGAAAAAGGGAAAAATGATTAATAAAAAAGAGGGGAAAATTGCTATTGCACTATTCCGAAGTACAGTATCAAACATTAAGCTTTAGTATAGATAATTTTTTAAAAAGTTTTAATATAAAATTTAATAAAATGTATCAAATGTCTTAATTACTCTTATAAATTTTGTTATATTGTTGCCACATAAGCAATTTTAACGGCAATTAACCGCAATTGGATTGGAGTAACGGAATTGGTGCAACGGAGGTAACAAAATGCCTCTTCTAGGTATGAAGTTATACGATTTCTTGTTTTGGGTGCAAAGTGAGATTTTGCGTCCTGCTCTTGGTGCATTAGAAGTATTAAGCCTAAAAAGAATTGTAAAGTTCCTATCTTTTAGTAGGATACCAATCGGCTTGAAACTTTAGGGCCTGTTTGATATCGTTTTGCAAAACAATTTTTTCATTTTTCATATACAAAAATAGTTATAAAATGCGTTTGGTAACTCATTTCTGAAGAATGAATTTAGCAAATGAAAACACAAGATTTAGGGCAAATTTGGTATCGTTTTGCAAAACAGTTTTTCGTTTTTCAAATACAAAAACAGTTGTAAAACACGTTTGGTAACTCATTTTTAAAGAATGAATTTAGAAAATGAAAGCACAATATACAATAATTTTCTTACATATTATAAAATAATAAGGGCCCATTTGGTATCGTTTTGCAAAACAGTTTTTGAAATATTGTTTTGTAAAACGAAAACAACAAATAGGATTTTGTGTATTTAATATTTGAGAATGCGTTTGGTAATTTACTCTAAATATGATTTTATAAGAATAGAAAATGAAAAACGTTTTTAGTACAAATATATAAAATTAAAAAAGAGTAAATACGCATTAAACAATGATTTCCAAACAAAAATTTTGAGATGACGACGGTGAGAATGGTAATAGTATGTAATAGTGGTAGTGTGATGGGGTGGGGGTGGTGGTCGGAGTGGGGTTGACAATGGTGGTTGTGGTGGCGCAGTGGTTGTGGTGGTAGTGGCAGTGGTGATGAGGTGGTGGTAGGGGTGGTTGCGGTGGGGGTTGGTGGTGGTGGTAGTGGTGGGTTGGTGGTAGTGGTACTGGTGGGTTGATGGTGGTGGTGGCAGGGGATGATGGTGGAGGTGGTGTTGGGTTGGTCGTGGCGGTGGTGGTGGTGGTGGGTTGGAGGTGATGGTGGCGGCGATGGTGGTGGCGGAGGTGGTGGCGGAGGTGGTGGCGGAGGTGTAGGCGATTGTGGTAGTGGAGGCGGTGGTGGTGGTGGTAGTGGAGGTGGTGTTGGGGTGGTTGTGGCGGTGGTGGTGGAAGTGGTGGTGGCGGTGGTGGTGGGTTGGAGGTGAATGTGGCGGCGGTGATGGAGGTGGTGGAGGTAGTGGTGGCGGCGGTGGTCATGGTGGTGGTGGGGTAGGGGTGGTGGTGGTGGTGGTTGTG
This sequence comes from Oemleria cerasiformis, assembly GCA_037349345.1. Lineage (NCBI taxonomy): Eukaryota > Viridiplantae > Streptophyta > Magnoliopsida > Rosales > Rosaceae > Oemleria > Oemleria cerasiformis. The sequence continues at coordinate 9,729,739 of JAZGTL010000019.1, forward strand.
GGGTGGTGGTGGTGATGATTACTATGGTAATATTGTGGTGACCTTTTACTTAATATTGTATATGTTGTTTCTTTATTTTTTTGGTAGTATCCTAAAATTCAAAAAATAATAATTTGTTGTTTTATAAAACATAAGCTAATTATTATATCTTGTGTTTCATTTTCTAAATTCATTTTTCAAACCTTTTTACAACTGTTTTTGTATCTGAAAAATGATAAACTGTTTTGCAGAACGATTCCAAACGAGCCCTAAATTATTGTTTTCTGAATTTTAGGATACAACCCAAAAAAATAAAGAAACAAAATACATATTATATTAAGCAAAAGGTCACCATAATATTATCATAGTCATCATCACCACTACCATCCCACCACCCCACCACCACCACCACCACTGCTACCGTCAATGCCACCGCTATTGCCACCGCCACCACCACCCCATCATAACCACCACCTGACAGGACCCCTCTCGAATTTCCCCTCGAAATCGGTGAGAAACACTACTCTCGTCTGACAACACCTGAAATATCACGATAATCCCTGAAATACTCTTACCATTTCAACAAAGACTCTATGAGAATTTTACTGAAGATTCGGCAAAATCTCCCCTGCAACTGGTCAACCCGTCTTTTACCTGTCAGACGAAAGATGCAATAACAAATACAAAACCAATCAGTCCAGCTACAACCATAAGCTACCACAAATACGAACTCAAGCTACCAAGCCTCGAATAATTTACAATACCCAGAAGTGGATCAGAGCAAACTAGGTAATCTTGTTGACGGCGTTAGCATATTTCGTCAAAAGTTAACGAAGTCGACGGAACCCTAATGCCATTAGTCTGGATGGAATATTCCGATTCCGTCAGGGTTCACAGAATATTCTACCGTGAACAGTGTCGGCCAGTGGGGGCACGTGACGGCCCGTGAGGGCGCGTGGTTCGGCCTTCTGCCGGCGCGTGGGACCGATTTCGGGGTCACGGCGGCGGGTGGCTAGGGTTTTGGGCTGTTCCGGATCGGATGTTAATGGTTTTGAGACCATAGGAGTTTGTTTAGATCCTTATTTGAGTAATCCTAGCGGTATTGGTTGACCAACAGAGCGGGTTTTGACTCGGAAAGTTAGAGGAGCGGGGATATGTTTATATCAAGGGTTCCTAGAGGCTGGGGTTTCCTTGAGACGGTACCTTGGATGTACTGTGAACGGACTGGGTTTCCAGGATCACGGGGTATGTATACTTCTAGGTATTGGGTTATACCACGAGATTCTCCGATGATTGGCGTGGAGGGTGTCTTTCTCCGCTGCATTGTTGTGGGTTCTCCGACTGGAGTTAGAGGTTACGTCTCTGCCAGATCATCGAGGGGTTCTCCAATGTTGGCATTCGAGGGATCTTTCTCCACCATATCATTGAGGTCTAGGGTAGCTATGGAGGCACATGGATATCGAGTTATCACTCGGGGTGCTCAGGACGAGCCGAGATATCGAGTTACCACTCGGGATGCTCAGGATGTCACGGGATATCGAGTTACCACTCTGGGTGCTCTAGAGGAGCGGGATATCGAGTTCTCACTCGGGGTGCTCAGGACGAGCCGGGATATTGAGTTACCACTTGGGGTGCTCAGGACGAGCCGAGATATCGAGTTATCACTCAGGGTGCTCAAGATGAGTCGGGATATCGAGTACGACTCAGAGTAAGTTAGTGAGACTCAATTCAACCAAGTCTGGTACTTTCGTCATCCGTGTCCGTGGGTTGGTGTGGGCGGTGACCCAGATTAACGAGTTATTGACAGTTCACAAGAGACTGATGAGTCAGTTGTCTTGTGCTATTACAGTAGAGGTTTCAGCAGTGTCTGACCTACTGTCAACTTGGTATCAGAGCTTGTTAGCAGAGGGATATAAACTTCGAATCATGATCAGGGGTTCTCGCATTATGATCTGTGACGAAGCATTGGCTCTTACCCTAGCATGACCAGGCCGGTTAGCCACCAATGCGGTTGTTCAGTCGAGAGGCTGGGAAGTAAGACAAGTTCATGAGGTTATCTTGTAGGGCCACCACTATTCCGAGGTTGCGGTAGTGACCTGTAAGCTATCATGTTTCTGATAGGTAGTTGTAGTCAGTAAAGTACAGAGAAGGTTATGTTGGAAACCATGTAAGGTTTATCTAATTTTTCTAAAGATAAAGGGTATTCCTGGTATTAAAATTTGTGATTATAGGCTGTCAGACGGGAACAGGGCTTTTCGCGGATTTCGAGGCGAAATCGAGAATGGTCCTTACACATACCCTTATAACCACTGCCGAAAATACTTCAAAGCAATGGCTAGAAACTGAGAGGTCCAACCTAGGGAGCTACTCTCCACATATCCAAAAATACCTCAAAGATATGCGACGGAAATCATTTTCTACGTGCGTAGGTAACCTCGACGAGCACATGACCGAAATACCTCAAAATCATGTGTCAGAGAGGAACACGTATGACCAAAAATACCTCAAAGTCATGCGGTCACATGACCAAAAATACCTCAAAGTCATGAATCGGAAACTAACACGCATGACCGACAATACCTCAAAATCATGCGGTCAGAAAATCATATAACCCTCATCGAGCAAATGACGGAAAATACCTTGACATCATGTATCAGAGAAATAATCCAACTCTCAACGAGCACATGATGGAAAATACCTCAACATCATGTGTCGGAGAAATCCCCTGTCTCACATGCCCGACAATACCTCAAATACATGTGGCAGAATTTCATAATACCTGGCCGAAGCTAAACTCACCAAAACCCGAGCCAGAGACCAACATCCCTGACTCTGGGACAAGCACCAAACCATATCCAAAATCGTTATCAACAAACCCATTTTGTAACGACCCGGAAATTTAATTATTTCATTTTCGTAAATTATTTTGCAAAAGGACGAAATTACCCTTGGTTGTTTAAGGGGCTTGAAAGTCAATTTTTGTTTTTCGAGGACCGTTACCTAGGTCTTGAACTTACGAGTTCGTAGACAAGGGACACGCGAAAATGGAGTTCGTGTGACGGAGTTGTGGGTCTAGAATGTTAAGGGGCATTTTGGTAATTTAGGATTGGATAGATATTTTAACCCAATCAGATGAGATCTTCCTCATTTTTCACTCTCTCTCTACGCGACTCACCCGAACCGTGCGACCAAAACTCAAAAACCGAAGAAATTGGAACTTCGATTCATGGCAATCTCTTCCGTTTTTGTTCCACTAATCGAACTCTACTCCTTCCCACGATCACATATGTACCAACCATCGCAGGAAGCAGCCGTGAGACACCCCGAACCGAGGAAAGGAAAACTGAAACCTTTCGATTGATTTTTTGGCCAACACAAGTATGGTTTATGTGTTTAGAGTTCATTTATGAGTTTCTGGGGTCGAGTAGATGGATTTAGACCTAAAGTTTGTGAAAACTGGTTGCATTTTGAGAAAGTTAGATAAAATTTAAGCTCGGCTGGCAATGGAGTTTTTCGGCGACGGTGGACGGCGGCGCACAGTGAAGCGGTTTTCTTCTCCAACGACTGGTTCGATCGGAGGGGGGGCTGACATGGCATGCCACCTGGCAGCCACGTGGAGCCATGTGGATGCCACATAGCAGCCACGTGCGTGCCCCTTGGTAGCTGAGTCAGTGCCGAGTCAGCACCGAGTCAATCTGAGTCAGAGCTGAGTCAGGCCGGGTTAGCACCGAGTCGGGCCTGGTCAGCACCGTGTCAGATCGAGTTGGCGCGTGGGACACTGTAGCAGGCGCGTGAGGTACTATAGTAGGCACGTGGTGGCGAATTGTGCTTGGTTCGGCCTTCTGTCGGAGCGTGGCGGCATGTGGGACCGGTTCTCGAGTGACGACGATGGTTTTCGACGAGATTTTGATGTTCCGAATCTGTTGGAACATGTTTCGGTTTAATCGGACATCATTTAGGGGTAGTTTTGGGCGTCCGAAGTGACTGCATTTTTAGTGTGACGATGCGAACCTCTCGGGCTTTAGGGAATCTAAATGTTTGGTTTTAAATATTAGTTGGTAATCCCGATTGTTACTTTTGACAGGCGATACTGCTTCGGAAACTTTGGAGGATCATACGACTCGGGATTGAGCTGATTTGGACGTGTGGTGAGTGGACTTTGGTTTATAAATTATGATGCATGCATAAAGGTATACTTGATTTAAATTATGTTATGTATTCCTTTTGGAAAATTTTCGGAAATGAGAAATTATTACTGTACACGGGCTTTCAATGATTATTTGGAAATGGCGTTTTGGGCTATGGCCTGGCCTCATGGTTTTCGGTTTTATATGGTTTGACTTGATTGATTTTGGGATTTTCGGTCGAGACCACGGTTTTGAGTTGAAACCCGAATTTTCAATGAATTTGGCCTAAGCCAAGAAACAAGGATTTCAAAATATGGATTTTGGTTTTCACTGAATTATTGTCCCCGAGGGTCAAGGTTTTCTCCGATTGGCATCGAGGGTCTTTCTCCATCAGATCGTTGAGGGTTCTCCAACGCTGGTGTCGAGGGATATTTTCTCCACCAGATCGTTAAGGCTGTCTATGCGTAGTACATGTTTCTACACAACTCGAGGTATATCGGGTGTGTGGAGCGTATCGAGCTACGGCTCAGGATTTTATTCGGGAAGCAGTGAGATATGGTTTGATGTACATTTTGTGTCCAGATCGGTTTACATGATTTTAAACTCCTTCGAGGAGGATTTTCAAAGTAGGGTTGTGGACCACGGAATGTTTTCATTATTCGGGTTTTTGTGGGTCCCACCAAGTGTTTTAACAAAAGATGGATTTTCTGGTGAGTTTTAGGATTATCTATATACTATATTTATATACAAAGGGATTTTATGTTATGCGTGTATGGTTTTACTCGTGGAGGGGGGAAATGTATGTTTTCCTCGGAAATTATTTTTAAATGATTATTTTATCCGCTCACAACTTTCGTGTTTTAAATCCCTTTCAGGCTGTTGTGTTGACGTGGGCATATTCAGAGGTGGAGCCACTATTTTTTCAGCTGCGCATTTACCTAGACTATCGAGTAGGATATTTATTTATGTATTTACTTATCCTACCTAGATGCTCTGATAAGTCTTTGGACTGTTTGTAAATTTGTGGTTACATCGTTGGATGGTTGACCTTATTGGAATTTGGAGATTTATCTGATGCTTAGTTTGATAGGGGGAAGACGGTTAACCAGTCCTTAAGGGGAGATTCTGCCAGATTTTTGACAGAATTCTCATATTTATTTTGCAAGGAGTTAGGGGTATTCTAGGAATTTCTTTAGGTTTTCAGACGGGAGCAGGGTTCTTCCCGGGTTTCGAGGGGAAATTAGGGAAGGGTCCTGTCAACTTGGTATCAGAGCACTAGGTAAAATTCCTGTAGACAATACACCTAGTGTACAACTGATTGTAGTATTGATAATTTATGGTTCTTTTCAGCGTAATAGCTCCGAGACGGGAGCCCCATCAGCGGTCTGGAAACGGTGAGGACACACATGAACCCGTAGTAGAGCCTAATTTGAGGCAGACCCTAGATCAATTGGATCGGGCTTTGACTACAGTACTTCAGGGTAGGGCTACTAATGAAGTGTCTGACATTGAGCGAGCCCAGAGGTTGGGGGCGACAGTGTTTACGGATGAGTTAGGCCCAGATGATGCGGATGAGTGGATTACTCGTTTGGAACTAGTGTTTTCGGTTATGAGGTGCTCTCCTGAGGATAGGGTACGGTTAGCCACATTTCTTATGGGTGGTTATGCATACCGCTAGTGGCATGCTTTGCAGCTATCAGGCTGGGATGTCCACATCTTTACTTGGGAAACTTTTTGGGAGCGCTTCCTCATGCAGTTTTATCCTCGCTCGTACCGGGATGCCAGGGTGGCTGAGTTCTTGCAGCTACAGTAGGGGGACATGACAGTGGCACAATATGAACAGAAATTTCTTGAGTTTTTACGCTTTGTACCGGCTCTGGTGGCAACTGAGATGGATAAGTGCCGACAATTTGAGTTTGGACTGAGGAGTGAGGTTCGGGTAGCAGTAACTGCTGTGGCTCATACTTCTTTGAGAGCTTTGTGAGATGCTGCTGCCAGGGTTGAGTTGAGTTTGCCATCTCAACACCAGTTTAGTCGTTCCAGGCGATGCCGAGATCGCCTGACTTTCGGGGCCTCTAGTCAAGGACCATCTAAGAGAGGTAGTTTCAGTTCTGGATCTTCTGGAGGTGCAAGATCTGGATCAGGTGGTGGTGGAGCCGGTCAGGGACATAAATCATCCGTTTAGTCTAGCGGGGTTTTAGTGCACTCGACGGGGAGACAGAGTGGCAGACCTGGTGAGACCGGTTGCTACAAGAGGGACTGTCCACATCGTCTTCCGGGCAGTAGTTCCTTGGGCTGAGATGCTGTTGAACCTGGTAAGAGAGCAGCATAGACATCTGGTACTGCATCAGGGAGCCAGACCCAAGCCAGTAGGGCCAACATGGCCAGTGGGGCCAACAAGGCCAGAGGGAGATAGGGGGTCGTGGTCGGTCTTCGGGTACACATGCCCGATTTTTTGCTATGAGTCAACAGGAGGCTCGAGCAGTACCAGAGATGGTTATTGGTATTTTGTCTATTTTTAATCATGATGCTCGTATTTTGACAGATCCCAGGGCTACACATTCTTTTAGTTCTCGGGGTTTTACACTTTTTGCTGATAGAGAATTGTCCTCGATTGGTTGGGACATGCATATTAGCACTCCTACTGGAGATATGTTAGTGGCGAATCTCGTGATACGTAGTTGTCCGGTAGTAGTGGGAGGTCATGAGTTAGAGACAGATTTAATCCTCTTCGACATTTATGATTTTGATGTAATTTTGGGGATGGATTGGTTAACCATGCACCATGCCTCCATAGATTGTTTCGACAAGAGGGTGATTTTCCGAAGTCCAGGCTTACCGGAACTTATGTTTTGGGGTGATCGTAGGGTACTTCCCTCGGGAGTGATATCAGCCTTAACGGCTGATAAATTTTTGAGGAAAGGTTGTGAGGGCTATTTAGCTCATGTGATTGATTCTCGGGATACTCCGGTGAGAGTAGAGGATATTCCTGTGGTGAATGAGTTTCCCGATGTATTTCCAGAGGATCTTCCAGGATTACCACCTCACCGGGAGATTGAGTTCACCATAGAGCTTTTTCAGGGTACCCAACCTATATCACAGGCACCGTACATAATGGCACCGGCCGAATTGAGGAAATTGAAGACTCAATTACAGGACTTGGTGGATATGGGGTTTATTCGACCACGTGTATCACCTTGGGGGTACATCGGTGTTATTTGTAAGGAAGAAATATGGTGGTTTGAGGCTCTGTATCGACTACCGGCAGTTAAATAGGGTTACGGTGCGGAATAAGTATCCTTTGCCACGAATTGATGATTTGTTCGATCAATTAAAAGGGGAAAGGTATTTCTCAAAATTTGACCTTCGATCCGGGTACCATCAGTTAAGGATCAAGGAAGGGGATGTTCCCAAAACGGCATTTAGGACACGCTATGGACACTGTGAGTTCTTGGTGATACCCTTCGGGTTAACTAATGCCCCGACAACATTTATGGATTTGATGAACAGGGTGTTTCGAAAGTATTTGGATCGGTTTGTGATTATGTTCATTGATGATATCCTGGTATATTTGAAGAGTGCTAAGGCATATGAGAAGCACTTGAGGTTGGTGCTGAATATGCTGAGGAAAAGGCAATTGTTCGCCAAGTTCAGTAAATGTCAGTTTCATGTGATTTCTACTGAGGGTATCAGTGTGGATCCCCAAAAAGTTGAGGCAGTGGTAAATTGGGAGCCACCAAAGACAGTGACAGTGGTGAGAAGTTTTCTGGGTTTAGCGGGATATTATCGACGATTCGTAGAAGGATTCTCTACGATTGCCGCCCCGTTAACTCGGTTGACTAGGAAAGGAGTCAAGTTTGACTCGAATGCTGGGTGTGAACAGAGCTTTCAGGAGCTAAAAAGGAGGTTGACTTCTACCCCAGTGTTAACCTTTATAGATCGTAACAGAGGATTTGAGGTGTACAATGATGCATCATTACGGGGTATATGTTGCGTGTTGATGCAACTTGGGAAGGTAATAGCTTATGCTTCCAGGCAACTTAAACCTCATGAGTTGAATTACCCCACACATGATTTGGAGTTAGCAACAGGTGTGCATGCACTGAAGATTTGGAGACATTATTTGTATGGGGAAACGTGTCAGATCTTTACTGACCTTCAGAGTTTGAAATACTTCTTCACCTAGAAATATCTGAATTTGAGACAGAGAAGGTGGCTTGAGCTGATAAAGGATTATGACTGTACCATAGAATACCACCCAGGAAAAGCCAATGTAGTGGCGGATGCCTTGAGCAGGAAGTCCATGGGTCCCTTGGCTCATTTGCATACTGTTTACCTACCCAAGTTGGTGGAATTCCGGAGAGAGGGAATTATACTTGGCATGGATAGCCATAGGGCTTTGTTGGTTAGTTTCCATTTGAGACCTGTCTTGATTGATCGAATCATTGAAGCTCAGCTCCAGGATTCTACTTTGTGAGTTATTAGGATGGAGTTGGAGGTTGGGAATAGGCATGATTATGTGATTAGGGATGATGGAGCCTTGGTTAAGGATGGCCGATTGTGCGTACCAAATGATCTAGAGTTGAAAAGAGAAATTCTTGAGGAAGCTCATAGTTCTGCTTATGCTATGCATCCAGGAGGTACCAAGATGTATCGTACTCTGAAAGAACACTATTAGTGGACTGGGATGAAAAGGGAAATAGCATAGTTTGTGAGTAGGTGCCTGACGTGTCAACAAGTAAAAACAGAGAAGCAGAAACCATACGGGGCACTACAACCATTACCTATTCCAGAATGGAAGTGGGATCACATTACTATGGATTTTGTGTATAAACTTCATAGGACTAAAAAATGACATGATGGAATCTGGGTAATTGTAGATAGACACACGAAGTCACCACATTTCTTGCCAGTACGGGAAGATTACCGGATGGGCCAGTACGTCAAATTGTTTGTGGATAAGATCATACGGTTACATGAAACTACATAGTCGATTGTTTCAAACAGGGATCCTTGGTTTACTTCGAGGTTTTGGCAGAGTTTGCAGAAAGCCTTTGGCACTACATTGGATTTCAGTACAGCTTTTCATCCTCAGACTGACGGTCAGTCTAAGAGGGAAATTTAGATTTTGGAGGATATGATGAGAGCTTGTGTACTGCAGTTTAAAGGAAACTGGGATTCACACCTGGCCTTGATGGAGTTTGCTTACAACAACAACTATCCGTCTTGTATTGGGATGTCTCATTTCGAGGCACTATATGGGAGACAGTGCAGGACGCTGATATGTTGGACTGAGGTAGGTGAGAGGAAACTGTTGACACCGGAGATAGTGGAAATGACAGAGGAAAAGATTAGAATCATTAGGAAAAGGTTAAAGGAAGCTCAGGACCGCCAGGAAAGCTATGCGGACCGACAGATCAGAGACCTTGAGTTTGAGGTTGGAGACTGGGTTTTCTTGAAATTATCCCCCTGGAAAGGAGTTGTACATTTTGGTAGACGAGGGAAGCTGAGTCCTCGCTACATTGGCCCTTATGATATTGTTGAGAGGATAGGGCTAGTGGCTTAGATACTTGATTTACCCCCGGAACTGTCAAGGGTTCACGATGTATTCCATGTATCCATGCTCCGGAAGTATCTATTTGATGAATCTCATGTATTGGAGGCGCTACCAATTGAGTTGGGAGATGATTTGACTTTTGAGGAGCAACTAGTGCAACTTCTAGATTGGAAGGAAAAAGTACTGCTCATAAAGGCTATTCCTCTGGCTAAAGTTCTGTGGAGGAATTATAACGTAGAGAAGGCCACGTCGGAAACCGAAGCACTGATGTGGGCGTTGCATCCACATTTGTTCCAGTGACAGGTATGAATTTCGAGGTTGAAATTTCTTTAAGGGCGGTGAATTGTAACGACCCGGAAATTGAATTATTTAATTTTTGTAAATTATTTTACAAAAGGGCGAAATTACCCTTGGTTGTTTAAGGGGTTTGAAAGTCAATTTTTATTTCGAGACACTTTTGGCTGTGTTTTAGGGACCGTTACGTAGGTCTCTAACTCACGAGTTCGTAGACAGGCGACACGCGGAAAGCGGAGTTCGTGTGAGAGAGTTGTGGGTCTAGAATGTTCAGGGGCATTTTCGTATTTTAGGCTTGGGTAGATATTTTAACCCAATCAGATCAGATCTTCCTCATTTTTCTCGGTCTCTCTTCGCGACTCACCCGAACCGTGGGACCAAAACTCAAAAACCCAAGAAATTGGAACTTCGATTCAAGGCAATCTCTTCCGTTTTTGTTCCACTAATCGGACTCTACTCCTTCCCACGATCACAGACGTACCAACCATCGCAGGAAGCATCCGTGGGAGACCCCGATTCAAGGTCGGCCGGTAATGGAGTTTTTCGTTAACAGCGGATGGCGGCGTACGGTGGAGTGGTCGTCTTCTCCGGTGACTCTCCTGCGACTGGTTCAATCGGAGGGAGGGTTGACATGGCACGCCACCTGGCAGCCAATTGGAGCCACGTGGAAGCCACCTGGGAGCCACATGGGTGCCATCTGGCGGCCGAGTCAGCGTCGAGTCAGCACCGAGTAATACCCAGTTGGCGTGTGGGACACTGTAGCAGGCGCGTGAGGTACTGTAGAAGGCGCGGGGCGCGTGGTCTGACCCTCCGCCAGCACGTAGCGGTGCGTGGGATCGATTCTCGGGTCAATTACAGGACTTGGTGGATATGGGGTTTATTCGACCACGTGTATCACCTTGGGGGTACATCGGTGTTATTTGTAAGGAAGAAATATGGTGGTTTGAGGCTCTGTATCGACTACCGGCAGTTAAACAGGGTTACGGTGCGGAATAAGTATCCTTTGCCACGAATTGATGATTTGTTCGATCAATTAAAAGGGGAAAGGTATTTCTCAAAATTTGACCTTCGATCCGGGTACCATCAGTTAAGGATCAAGGAAGGGGATGTTCCCAAAACGGCATTTAGGACACGCTATGGACACTGTGAGTTCTTGGTGATACCCTTCGGGTTAACTAATGCCCCGACAACATTTATGGATTTGATGAACAGGGTGTTTCGAAAGTATTTGGATCGGTTTGTGATTATGTTCATTGATGATATCCTGGTATATTCGAAGAGTGCTAAGGCATATGAGAAGCACTTGAGGTTGGTGCTGAATATGCTGAGGAAAAGGCAATTGTTCGCCAAGTTCAGTAAATGTCAGTTTCATGTGATTTCTACTGAGGGTATCATTGTGGATCCCCAAAAAGTTGAGGCAGTGGTAAATTGGGAGCCACCAAAGACAGTGACAGTGGTGAGAAGTTTTCTGGGTTTAGCGGGATATTATCGACGATTCGTAGAAGGATTCTCTACGATTTCCGCCCCGTTAACTCGGTTGACTAGGAAAGGAGTCAAGTTTGACTCGAATGCTGGGTGTGAACAGAGCTTTCAGGAGCTAAAAAGGAGGTTGACGTCTACCCCAGTGGTAACCTTTATAGATCGTAACAGAGGATTTGAGGTGTACAATGATGCATCATTACGGGGTATATGTTGCGTGTTGATGCAACTTGGGAAGGTAATAGCTTATGCTTCCAGGCAACTTAAACCTCATGAGTTGAATTACCCCACACATGATTTGGAGTTAGCAACAGGTGTGCATGCACTGAAGATTTGGAGACATTATTTGTATGGGGAAACGTGTCAGATCTTTACTGACCTTCAGAGTTTGAAATACTTCTTCACCTAGAAATATATGAATTTGAGACAGAGAAGGTGGCTTGAGCTGATAAAGGATTATGACTGTACCATAGAATACCACCCAGGAAAAGCCAATGTAGTGGCGGATGCCTTGAGCAGGAAGTCCATGGGTCCCTTGGCTCATTTGCATACTGTTTACCTACCCAAGTTGGTGGAATTCCGGAGAGAGGGAATTATACTTGGCATGGATAGCCATAGGGCTTTGTTGGTTAGTTTCCATTTGAGACCTGTCTTGATTGATCGAATCATTGAAGCTCAGCTCCAGGATTCTACTTTGTGAGTTATTAGGATGGAGTTGGAGGTTGGGAATAGGCATGATTATGTGATTAGGGATGATGGAGCCTTGGTTAAGGATGGCCGATTGTGCGTACCAAATGATCTAGAGTTGAAAAGAGAAATTCTTGAGGAAGCTCATAGTTCTGCTTATGCTATGCATCCAGGAGGTACCAAGATGTATCGTACTCTGAAAGAACACTATTAGTGGACTGGGATGAAAAGGGAAATAGCATAGTTTGTGAGTAGGTGCCTGACGTGTCAACAAGTAAAAACAGAGAAGCAGAAACCATACGGGGCACTACAACCATTACCTATTCCAGAATGAAAGTGGGATCACATTACTATGGATTTTGTGTATAAACTTCATAGGACTAAAAAATGACATGATGGAATCTGGGTAATTGTAGATAGACACACGAAGTCACCACATTTCTTGCCAGTACGGGAAGATTACCGGATGGGCCAGTACGTCAAATTGTTTGTGGATAAGATCAAACGGTTACATGAAACTACATAGTCGATTGTTTCAAACAGGGATCCTTGGTTTACTTCGAGGTTTTGGCAGAGTTTGAAGAAAGCCTTTGGCACTACATTGGATTTCAGTATAGCTTTTCATCCTCAGACTGACGGTCAGTCTAAGAGGAAAATTTAGATTTTGGAGGATATGATGAGAGCTTGTGTACTGCAGTTTAAAGGAAACTGGGATTCACACCTGGCCTTGATGGAGTTTGCTTACAACAACAACTATCCGTCTTGTATTGGGATGTCTCATTTCGAGGCACTATATGGGAGACAGTGCAGGACACTGATATGTTGGACTGAGGTAGGTGAGAGGAAACTGTTGACACCGGAGATAGTGGAAATGACAGAGGAAAAGATTAGAATCATTAGGAAAAGGTTAAAGGAAGCTCAGGACCGCCAGGAAAGCTATGCGGACCGACAGATCAGAGACCTTGAGTTTGAGGTTGGAGACTGGGTTTTCTTGAAATTATCCCCCTGGAAAGGAGTTGTACATTTTGGTAGACGAGGGAAGCTGAGTCCTCGCTACATTGGCCCTTATGATATTGTTGAGAGGATAGGGCTAGTGGCTTACATACTTGATTTACCCCCGGAACTGTCAAGGGTTCACGATGTATTCCATGTATCCATGCTCCGGAAGTATCTATTTGATGAATCTCATGTATTGGAGGCGCTACCAATTGAGTTGGGAGATGATTTGACTTTTGAGGAGCAACTAGTGCAACTTCTAGATTGGAAGGAAAAAGTACTGCTCATAAAGGCTATTCCTCTGGCTAAAGTTCTGTGGAGGAATCATAACGTAGAGAAGGCCACGTCGGAAACCGAAGCACTGATGTGGGCGTTGCATCCACATTTGTTCCAGTGACAGGTATGAATTTCGAGGTTGAAATTTCTTTAAGGGCGGTGAATTGTAACGACCCGGAAATTGAATTATTTAATTTTTGTAAATTATTTTACAAAAGGGCGAAATTACCCTTGGTTGTTTAAGGGGTTTGAAAGTCAATTTTTATTTCGAGACACTTTTGGCTGTGTTTTAGGGACCGTTACGTAGGTCTCTAACTCACGAGTTCGTAGACAGGCGACACGCGGAAAGCGGAGTTCGTGTGAGAGAGTTGTGGGTCTAGAATGTTCAGGGGCATTTTCGTATTTTAGGCTTGGGTAGATATTTTAACCCAATCAGATCAGATCTTCCTCATTTTTCTCGGTCTCTCTTCACGACTCACCCGAACCGTGGGACCAAAACTCAAAAACCCAAGAAATTGGAACTTCGATTCAAGGCAATCTCTTCCGTTTTTGTTCCACTAATCGGACTCTACTCCTTCCCACGATCACAGACGTACCAACCATCGCAGGAAGCATCCGTGGGAGACCTCGATTCAAGGTCGGCCGGTAATGGAGTTTTTCGTTAACAGCGGATGGCGGCATACGGTGGAGCGGTCGTCTTCTCCGGTGACTCTCCTGCGACTGGTTCAATCGGAGGGAGGGTTGACATGGCACGCCACCTGGCAGCCAATTGGAGCCACGTGGAAGCCACCTGGGAGCCACATGGGTGCCATCTGGCGGCCGAGTCAGCGTCGAGTCAGCACCGAGTAATACCCAGTTGGCGTGTGGGACACTGTAGCAGGCGCGTGAGGTACTGTAGAAGGCGCGGGGCGCGTGTCTGACCCTCCGCCAGCACGTAGCGGTGCGTGGGATCGATTCTCGGGTCAATTACAGGACTTGGTGGATATGGGGTTTATTCGACCACGTGTATCACCTTGGGGGTACATCGGTGTTATTTGTAAGGAAGAAATATGGTGGTTTGAGGCTCTGTATCGACTACCGGCAGTTAAACAGGGTTACGGTGCGGAATAAGTATCCTTTGCCACGAATTGATGATTTGTTCGATCAATTAAAAGGGGAAAGGTATTTCTCAAAATTTGACCTTCGATCCGGGTACCATCAGTTAAGGATCAAGGAAGGGGATGTTCCCAAAACGGCATTTAGGACACGCTATGGACACTGTGAGTTCTTGGTGATACCCTTCGGGTTAACTAATGCCCCGACAACATTTATGGATTTGATGAACAGGGTGTTTCGAAAGTATTTGGATCGGTTTGTGATTATGTTCATTGATGATATCCTGGTATATTCGAAGAGTGCTAAGGCATATGAGAAGCACTTGAGGTTGGTGCTGAATATGCTGAGGAAAAGGCAATTGTTCGCCAAGTTCAGTAAATGTCAGTTTCATGTGATTTCTACTGAGGGTATCAGTGTGGATCCCCAAAAAGTTGAGGCAGTGGTAAATTGGGAGCCACCAAAGACAGTGACAGTGGTGAGAAGTTTTCTGGGTTTAGCGGGATATTATCGACGATTCGTAGAAGGATTCTCTACGATTTCCGCCCCGTTAACTCGGTTGACTAGGAAAGGAGTCAAGTTTGACTCGAATGCTGGGTGTGAACAGAGCTTTCAGGAGCTAAAAAGGAGGTTGACTTCTACCCCAGTGTTAACCTTTATAGATCGTAACAGAGGATTTGAGGTGTACAATGATGCATCATTACGGGGTATATGTTGCGTGTTGATGCAACTTGGGAAGGTAATAGCTTATGCTTCCAGGCAACTTAAACCTCATGAGTTGAATTACCCCACACATGATTTGGAGTTAGCAACAGGTGTGCATGCACTGAAGATTTGGAGACATTATTTGTATGGGGAAACGTGTCAGATCTTTACTGACCTTCAGAGTTTGAAATACTTCTTCACCTAGAAATATCTGAATTTGAGACAGAGAAGGTGGCTTGAGCTGATAAAGGATTATGACTGTACCATAGAATACCACCCAGGAAAAGCCAATGTAGTGGCGGATGCCTTGAGCAGGAAGTCCATGGGTCCCTTGGCTCATTTGCATACTGTTTACCTACCCAAGTTGGTGGAATTCTGGAGAGAGGGAATTATACTTGGCATGGATAGCCATAGGGCTTTGTTGGCTAGTTTCCATTTAAGACCTGTCTTGATTGATCGAATCATTGAAGCTCAGCTCCAGGATTCTACTTTGTGAGTTATTAGGATGGAGTTGGAGGTTGGGAATAGGCATGATTATGTGATTAGGGATGATGGAGCCTTGGTTAAGGATGGCCGATTGTGCGTACCAAATGATCTAGAGTTGAAAAGAGAAATTCTTGAGGAAGCTCATAGTTCTGCTTATGCTATGCATCCAGGAGGTACCAAGATGTATCGTACTCTGAAGGAACACTATTAGTGGACTGGGATGAAAAGGGAAATAGCATAGTTTGTGAGTAGGTGCCTGACGTGTCAACAAGTAAAAACAAAGAAGCAGAAACCATATGGGGCACTACAACCATTACCTATTCCAGAATGGAAGTGGGATCACATTACTATGGATTTTGTGTATAAACTTCATAGGACTAAAAAATGACATGATGGAATCTGGGTAATTGTAGATAGACACACGAAGTCACCACATTTCTTGCCAGTACGGGAAGATTACCGGATGGGCCAGTACGTCAAATTGTTTGTGGATAAGATCATACGGTTACATGAAACTACATAGTCGATTGTTTCAAACAGGGATTCTTGGTTTACTTCGAGGTTTTGGCAGAGTTTGCAGAAAGCCTTTGGCACTACATTGGATTTCAGTACAGCTTTTCATCCTCAGACTAACGGTCAGTCTAAGAGGAAAATTTAGATTTTGGAGGATATGATGAGAGCTTGTGTACTGCAGTTTAATGGAAACTGGGATTCACACCTGGCCTTGATGGAGTTTGCTTACAACAACAACTATCTGTCTTGTATTGGGATGTCTCATTTCGAGGCACTATATGGGAGACAGTGCAGGACACTGATATGTTGGACTGAGGTAGGTGAGAGGAAACTGTTGACACCGGAGATAGTGGAAATGACAGAGGAAAAGATTAGAATCATTAGGAAAAGGTTAAAGGAAGCTCAGGACCGCCAGGAAAGCTATGCGGACCGACAGATCAGAGACCTTGAGTTTGAGGTTGGAGACTGGGTTTTCTTGAAATTATCCCCCTGGAAAGGAGTTGTACATTTTGGTAGACGAGGGAAGCTGAGTCCTCGCTACATTGGCCCTTATGATATTGTTGAGAGGATAGGGCTAGTGGCTTACATACTTGCTTTACCCCCGGAACTGTAGCAGGCGCGTGAGGTACTGTAGAAGGCGCGGGGCGCGTGGTCTGACCCTCCGCCAGCACGTAGCGGTGCGTGGGATCGATTCTCGGGTCAATTACAGGACTTGGTGGATATGGGGTTTATTCGACCACGTGTATCACCTTGGGGGTACATCGGTGTTATTTGTAAGGAAGAAATATGGTGGTTTGAGGCTCTGTATCGACTACCGGCAGTTAAACAGGGTTACGGTGCGGAATAAGTATCCTTTGCCACGAATTGATGATTTGTTCGATCAATTAAAAGGGGAAAGGTATTTCTCAAAATTTGACCTTCGATCCGGGTACCATCAGTTAAGGATCAAGGAAGGGGATGTTCCCAAAACGGCATTTAGGACACGCTATGGACACTGTGAGTTCTTGGTGATACCCTTCGGGTTAACTAATGCCCCGACAATATTTATGGATTTGATGAACAGGGTGTTTCGAAAGTATTTGGATCGGTTTGTGATTATGTTCATTGATGATATCCTGGTATATTCGAAGAGTGCTAAGGCATATGAGAAGCACTTGAGGTTGGTGCTGAATATGCTGAGGAAAAGGCAATTGTTCGCCAAGTTCAGTAAATGTCAGTTTCATGTGATTTCTACTGAGGGTATCAGTGTGGATACCCAAAAAGTTGAGGCAGTGGTAAATTGGGAGCCACCAAAGACAGTGACAGTGGTGAGAAGTTTTCTGGGTTTAGCGGGATATTATCGACGATTCGTAGAAGGATTCTCTACGATTTCCGCCCCGTTAACTCGGTTGACTAGGAAAGGAGTCAAGTTTGACTCGAATGCTGGGTGTGAACAGAGCTTTCAGGAGCTAAAAAGGAGGTTGACTTCTACCCCAGTGTTAACCTTTATAGATCGTAACAGAGGATTTGAGGTGTACAATGATGCATCATTACGGGGTATATGTTGCGTGTTGATGCAACTTGGGAAGGTAATAGCTTATGCTTCCAGGCAACTTAAACCTCATGAGTTGAATTACCCCACACATGATTTGGAGTTAGCAACAGGTGTGCATGCACCGAAGATTTGGAGACATTATTTGTATGGGGAAACGTGTCAGATCTATACTGACTTCAGAGTTTGAAATACTTCTTCACCTAGAAATATCTGAATTTGAGACAGAGAAGGTGGCTTGAGCTGATAAAGGATTATGACTGTACCATAGAATACCGCCCAGGAAAAGCCAATGTAGTGGCGGATGCCTTGAGCAGGAAGTCCATGGGTCCCTTGGCTCATTTGCATACTGTTTACCTACCCAAGTTGGTGGAATTCCGGAGAGAGGGAATTATACTTGCCATGGATAGCCATAGGGCTTTGTTGGCTAGTTTCCATTTGAGACCTATCTTGATTGATCGAATCATTGAAGCTCAGCTCCAGGATTCTACTTTGTGAGTTATTAGGTTGGAGTTGAAGGTTGGGAATAGGCATGATTATGTGATTAGGGATGATGGAGCCTTGGTTAAGGATGGCCGATTGTGCGTACCAAATGATCTAGAGTTGAAAAGCGAAATTCTTGAGAAAGCTCATAGTTCTGCTTATGCTATGCATCCAGGAGGTACCAAGATGTATCGTACTCTGAAGGAACACTATTAGTGGACTGGGATGAAAAGGGAAATAGCATAGTTTGTGAGTAGGTGCCTGACGTGTCAACAAGTAAAAAGAGAGAAGCAGAAACCATACGGGGCACTACAACCATTACCTATTCCAGAATGGAAGTGGGATCACATTACTATGGATTTTGTGTATAAACTTCATAGGACTAAAAAATGACATGATGGAATCTGGGTTATTGTAGATAGACACACGAAGTCACCACATTTCTTGCCAGTACGGGAAGATTACCGGATGGGCCAGTACGTCAAATTGTTTGTGGATGAGATCATACGGTTACATGAAACTACATAGTCGATTGTTTCAAACAGGGATCCTTGGTTTACTTCGAGGTTTTGGCAGAGTTTGCAGAAAGCCTTTGGCACTACATTGGATTTCAGTACAGCTTTTCATCCTCAGACTGACGGTCAGTTTGAGAGGAAAATTTAGATTTTGGAGGATATGATGAGAGCTTGTGTACTGCAGTTTAAAGGAAACTGGGATTCACACCTGGCCTTGATGGAGTTTGCTTACAACAACAACTATCAGTCTTGTATTGGGATGTCTCATTTCGAGGCACTATATGGGAGACAGTGCAGGATACTGATATGTTGAACTGAGGTAGGTGAGAGGAAACTGTTGACACCGGAGATAGTGGAAATGACAGAGGAAAAGATTAGAATCATTAGGAAAAGGTGAAAGGAAGCTCAGGACCGCCAGGAAAGCAATGCGGACCGACAGATCAGAGACCTTGAGTTTGAGGTTGGAGACTGGGTTTTCTTGAAATTATCCCCCTGGAAAGGGGTTGTACATTTTGGTAGACGAGGGAAGCTGAGTCTTCGCTACATTGGCCCTTATGATATTGTTGAGAGGATAGGGCTAGTGGCTTACATACTTGCTTTACCCCCGGAACTGTCAAGGGTTCACGATGTATTCCATGTATCCATGCTCCGGAAGTATCTATTTGATGAATCTCATGTATTGGAGGCGCTACCAATTGAGTTGGGAGATGATTTGACTTTTGAGGAGCAACTAGTGCAACTTCTAGTTTGGAAGGAAAAAGTACTGCTCATAAAGGCTATTCCTCTGGCTAAAGTTCTGTGGAGGAATCATAACGTAGAGAAGGCCACGTCGGAAACCGAAGCACTGATGTGGGCGTTGCATCCACATTTGTTCCAGTGACAGGTATGAATTTCGAGGGTGAAATTTCTTTAAGGGCGGTGAATTGTAACGACCCGGAAATTGAATTATTTAATTTTTGTAAATTATTTTACAAAAGGGCGAAATTACCCTTGGTTGTTTAAGGGGTTTGAAAGTCAATTTTTATTTCGAGACACTTTTGGCTGTGTTTTAGGGACCGTTGCGTAGGTCTCTAACTCACGAGTTCGTAGACAGGCGACACGCGGAAAGCGGAGTTCGTGTGAGAGAGTTGTGGGTCTAGAATGTTCAGGGGCATTTTCGTATTTTAGGCTTGGGTAGATATTTTAACCCAATCAGATCAGATCTTCCTCATTTTTCTCGGTCTCTCTTCGCGACTCACCCGAACCGTGGGACCAAAACTCAAAAACCCAAGAAATTGGAACTTCGATTCAAGGCAATCTCTTCCGTTTTTGTTCCACTAATCGGACTCTACTCCTTCCCACGATCACAGACGTACCAACCATCGCAGGAAGCATCCGTGGGAGACCCCGATTCAAGGTCGGCCGGTAATGGAGTTTTTCGTTAACAGCGGATGGCGGCGTACGGTGGAGCGGTCGTCTTCTCCGGTGACTCTCCTGTGACTGGTTCAATCGGAGGGAGGGTTGACATGGCACGCCACCTGGCAGCCAATTGGAGCCACGTGGAAGCCACTTGGGAGCCACATGGGTGCAATCTTGCGGCCGAGTCAGCGTCGAGTCAGCACTGAGTAATACCCAGTTGGCGTGTGGGACACTGTAGCAGGCGCGTGAGGTACTGTAGAAGGCGCGGGGCGCGTGGTCTGACCCTCCGCCAGCATGTAGCGGTGCGTGGGATCGATTCTCGGGTCAATTACAGGACTTGGTGGATATGGGGTTTATTCGACCACGTGTATCACCTTGGGGGTACATCGGTGTTATTTGTAAGGAAGAAATATGGTGGTTTGAGGCTCTGTATCGACTACCGGCAGTTAAACAGGGTTACGGTGCGGAATAAGTATCCTTTGCCACGAATTGATGATTTGTTCGATCAATTAAAAGGGGAAAGGTATTTCTCAAAATTTGACCTTCGATCCGGGTACCATCAGTTAAGGATCAAGGAAGGGGATGTTCCCAAAACGGCATTTAGGACACGCTATGGACACTGTGAGTTCTTGGTGATACCCTTCGGGTTAACTAATGCCCCGACAACATTTATGGATTTGATGAACAGGGTGTTTCGAAAGTATTTGGATCGGTTTGTGATTATGTTCATTGATGATATCCTGGTATATTCGAAGAGTGCTAAGGCATATGAGAAGCACTTGAGGTTGGTGCTGAATATGCTGAGGAAAAGGCAATTGTTCGCCAAGTTCAGTAAATGTCAGTTTCATGTGATTTCTACTGAGGGTATCAGTGTGGATCCCCAAAAAGTTGAGGCAGTGGTAAATTGGGAGCCACCAAAGACAGTGACAGTGGTGAGAAGTTTTCTGGGTTTAGCGGGATATTATCGACGATTCGTAGAAGGATTCTCTACGATTTCCGCCCCGTTAACTCGGTTGACTAGGAAAGGAGTCAAGTTTGACTCGAATGCTGGGTGTGAACAGAGCTTTCAGGAGCTAAAAAGGAGGTTGACTTCTACCCCAGTGTTAACCTTTATAGATCGTAACAGAGGATTTGAGGTGTACAATGATGCATCATTACGGGGTATATGTTGCGTGTTGATGCAACTTGGGAAGGTAATAACTTATGCTTCTAGGCAACTTAAACCTCATGAGTTGAATTACCCCACACATGATTTGGAGTTAGCAACAGGTGTGCATGCACTGAAGATTTGGAGACATTATTTGTATGGGGAAACGTGTCAGATCTTTACTGACCTTCAGAGTTTGAAATACTTCTTCACCTAGAAATATCTGAATTTGAGACAGAGAAGGTGGCTTGAGCATATAAAGGATTATGACTGTACCATAGAATACCACCCAGGAAAAGCCAATGTAGTGGCGGATTCCTTGAGCAGGAAGTCGATGGGTCCCTTGGCTCATTTGCATACTGTTTACCTACCCAAGTTGGTGGAATTCCGGAGAGAGGGAATTATACTTGCCATGGATAGCCATAGGGCTTTGTTGGCTAGTTTCCATTTGAGACCTGTCTTGATTGATCGAATCATTGAAGCTCAGCTCCAGGATTCTACTTTGTGAGTTATTAGGATGGAGTTGGAGGTTGGGAATAGGCATGATTATGTGATTAGGGATGATGGAGCCTTGGTTAAGGATGGCCGATTGTGCGTACCAAATGATCTAGAGTTGAAAAGAGAAATTCTTGAGGAAGCTCATAGTTCTGCTTATGCTATGCATCCATTAGGTACCAAGATGTATCGTACTCTGAAGGAACACTATTAGTGGACTGGGATGAAAAGGGGAATAGCATAGTTTGTGAGTAGGTGCCTGACGTGTCAACAAGTAAAAACAGAGAAGCAGAAACCATACGGGGCACTACAACCATTACCTATTCCAGAATGGAAGTGGGATCACATTACTATGGATTTTGTGTATAAACTTCATAGGACTAAAAAATGACATGATGAAATCTGGGTAATTGTAGATAGACACACGAAGTCACCACATTTCTTGCCAGTACGGGAAGATTACCGGATGGGCCAGTACGTCAAATTGTTTGTGGATGAGATCATACGGTTACATGAAACTACATAGTCGATTGTTTCAAACAGGGATCCTTGGTTTACTTCGAGGTTTTGGCAGAGTTTGCAGAAAGCCTTTGGCACTACATTGGATTTCAGTACAGCTTTTCATCCTCAGACTGACGGTCAGTCTGAGAGGAAAATTTAGATTTTGGAGGATATGATGAGAGCTTGTGTACTGCAGTTTAAAGGAAACTGGGATTCACACCTGGCCTTGATGGAGTTTGCTTACAACAACAACTATCAGTCTTGTATTGGGATGTCTCATTTCGAGGCACTATATGGGAGACAGTGCAGGACACTGATATGTTGGACTGAGGTAGGTGAGAGGAAACTGTTGACACCGGAGATAGTGGAAATGACAGAGGAAAAGATTAGAATCATTAGGAAAAGGTTAAAGGAAGCTCAGGACCGCCAGGAAAGCTATGCGGACCGACAGGTCAGAGACCTTGAGTTTGAGGTTGGAGACTGGGTTTTCTTGAAATTATCCCCCTGGAAAGGAGTTGTACATTTTGGTAGACGAGGGAAGCTGAGTCCTCGCTACATTGGCCCTTATGATATTGTTGAGAAGATAGGGCTAGTGGCTTACATACTTGCTTTACCCCCGGAACTGTCAAGGGTTCACGATGTATTCCATGTATCCATGCTCCGGAAGTATCTATTTGATGAATCTCATGTATTGGAGGCGCTACCAATTGAGTTGGGAGATGATTTGACTTTTGAGGAGCAACTAGTGCAACTTCTAGATTTGAAGGAAAAAGTACTGCTCATAAAGGCTATTCCTCTGGCTAAAGTTCTGTGGAGGAATCATAACGTAGAGAAGGCCACGTCGGAAATCGAAGCACTGATGTGGGCGTTGCATCCACATTTGTTCCAGTGACAGGTATGAATTTCGAGGGTGAAATTTCTTTAAGGGCGGTGAATTGTAACGACCCGGAAATTGAATTATTTAATTTTTGTAAATTATTTTACAAAAGGGCGAAATTACCCTTGGTTGTTTAAGGGGTTTGAAAGTCAATTTTTATTTCGAGACACTTTTGGCTGTGTTTTAGGGACCGTTGCGTAGGTCTCTAACTCACGAGTTCGTAGACAGGCGACACGCGGAAAGCGGAGTTCGTGTGAGAGAGTTGTGGTCTAGAATGTTCAGGGGCATTTTCGTATTTTAGGCTTGGGTAGATATTTTAACCCAATCAGATCAGATCTTCCTCATTTTTCTCGGTCTCTCTTCGCGACTCACCCGAACCGTTGGACCAAAACTCAAAAACCCAAGAAATTGGAACTTCGATTCAAGGCAATCTCTTCCGTTTTTGTTCCACTAATCGGACTCTACTCCTTCCCACGATCACAGACGTACCAACCATCGCAGGAAGCATCCGTGGGAGACCCCGATTCAAGGTCGGCCGGTAATGGAGTTTTTCGTTAACAGCGGATGGCGGCGTACGGTGGAGCGGTCGTCTTCTCCGGTGACTCTCCTGCGACTGGTTCAATCGGAGGGAGGGTTGACATGGCACACCACCTGGCAGCCAATTGGAGCCACGTGGAAGCCACCTGGGAGCCACATGGGTGCCATCTGGCGGCCGAGTCAGCGTCGAGTCAGCACCGAGTAATACCCAGTTGGCGTGTGGGACACTGTAGCAGGCGCGTGAGGTACTGTAGAAGGCGCGGGGCGCGTGGTCTGACCCTCCGCCAGCACGTAGCGGTGCGTTGGAACGATTCTCGGGTCAATTACAGGACTTGGTGGATATGGGGTTTATTCGACCACGTGTATCACCTTGGGGGTACATCGGTGTTATTTGTAAGGAAGAAATATGGTGGTTTGAGGCTCTGTATCGACTACCGGCAGTTAAACAGGGTTACGGTGCGGAATAAGTATCCTTTGCCACGAATTGATGATTTGTTCGATCAATTAAGTATCTTTCTAGGGCATTAGATGAAGTTGTTCTCAAACTTGAACACCTGAAAATAATGGCATTTATACACGTACCCCTTCACATGACACTCTCGGCTATGGCATTCCTTTTAGTTATGCAAAGCATGTCTACTTACTTTGATTCTTATTAGCTTGTTAAGAGTACTATATCTAGCATCTTTTTGTTTAAGTAAAACGTTTGAGGTTATCGTACTGTTATAAACCTCAGGAGACAAAACTCCTCCTACTAGGTGAACCTAGGGGTTTAAATGTTCTATCTTAACTAAAATCGAGTCTTTTCATTTTGTTAGCATTTGTTTTGCTCAGGGACTAGCAAAAGATAGGTTTTGGGGGTATTTGATCAGTCGTTATTTATGCATCATTTTGATGTCTTTATATGCCTCTCTTACATATCTTTTGAATGATTTCGTGCCATCAATAGTAGAAAATGATCAATCTTGTGAGACTTGTGCAGAGTTAGAAAGATAGGTAAAATCTGGAAAGAACGCAAAAAGAATGACTCAAATCGGAGTCCAGATGAAGGAGATATCCTCATTTCAATATCAGGTCCTGAACGGAGTCCTGAGTGCGCCAGTGCGCCAGTGCGCCTATTTTGGGCCACTGGCCAAGTACCTCATATCAGGCCCTCCGGGTCCCAAACTTGTGTTTCATGACATCAAGGTCAAGTCCTAGAAGTGCCAAGGTCGCGCCAAGGCAGGTCGAGGACATGTCCCAAGAACTCCCATCCGAGCCCAGATGTGCGCCTAAGCCGGGGTCACTGTTCCGCCAGCAGTGGATCAGAGGTTCTCCCTCTGCGCCAAGCCTGACAACATTTGCACCAAGCCTGAACGACGATGCGCTTCTATTATACTCCTAACGTACTTCAAAAGCGCGGTCCCAGATCCTGATTACGAAGACAGTCAAAAATCCAAGTTTGGCCAGCTTGCGTTCCCACTTGCCAGCTTGCATTCACACTTCCGGCCATGCTCTGATTGGTTCGAATTGATTTTAAAGACTTTATAATTAATTAAAAGTAAAATAACTTTCCCTATTCCTATAGGACATGGTTTTACCAATCTGTATAGAACAAGGTTTTACCAATCTGTATAGAACAAGGTTATACCAATCCTTATAGAACAAGGTTTTCCCTTTGTCTATAAAAGGGAGCCTTTGTTCAGTGTTTGAGGGAGATAATTAGCTAAGGACGTTTTTGTTTTCTGGAAAAACAGAGACCTAAGCCACAGAGTTCCGTTTTGGTTTTCTAGAGAATTAGGGACCATATTTTCGGAGATAATCTTTCACATAGATTATTGGACGTGGAGCTTGGAGAAGAAGGCTCTGCCGTGTCTTCTGCTGCATCTGTTCTTAACAATCTCTTCTGTACCCTTATTTTCATTATTGCAATTTACTTATGGATTCAATTATACTTGTGTTTATTTCAGTTATGTGTGAGTAGTCATTAGGATTAGGGCTGCTTGAAGCCCTAGCCATGTTAGCTTATTGATTGGATTTCTGGCTCTTGATTATGATTGCTATGCATGCTGAATAAGTTGGATTACTATGCTTAATGAACTTAATTTATGCCTATAAGATTAGCTACCTTGTTTGCATATAATTATAGATGTAATTGCTTGAGTGACCGTCATATCATCTTGTGATTTGGAGCATCGAAAGTATTCGTACTTGTAATCTTAACTCATGACGACCTAGGATTGCATGCCACTTTGCTAGGCTAATGTGGTGTCATTAAATTCTCTTTAAACTTCATGCATCATCTTAAAAGGTAGGTGATAGACGTTCTAGGCATATGCCCTGTTTAGAACATGCTAAGTAAGAGGGAATAAGATGTGTCTAGTGAACCAACGCCAGGTCCTAGGCACGGGCACCTAATTCAGAAAATGCATAGTAATTAGGTCAAGGAAATTTGGTTAAGAGCTATAATTGGTTAGAGTGGATAGTAAGCCTTAATTCGCCTTAGTTAACAACCTTTCTTTCTTGCATTTTTATTTTCTGCACTTTGATTTACTTGTCTTTAAATTTCAGTTATCACATCATAAACCCCCCTCTTGTGTGTGTGTGTGTGTTTTTATTTAAGTTAACAAATCTGAACTAAATTGGTCATAACGTTGATACAAGTCCTCGAGGGATCGACTCTTGCTGTGCTACTATACTATACTTATCGATTTGTGCACTTGCAAGGATTTTATAACTGTTAGAATTGAATTGCATATTTCTTGCTCTTTAAATCTACCAACAAGTTTTTGGCGCCGTTGCCGGGGACTTGTCCCTCAACGGTGGCATTTAAGTTTAGATTTGTAACTTAGTTTTTTTTCTTTTTTTGTTAGGTACCCGTGTATGTCATTCCAAGGTTCAGTGCACGGGTCATCAAGTGGACCATCATCGCAAGCATCTTCAGTCCACGGCTCCCCGCCACCAAGCCCAAGGAGGATGGCGGACCACAGAGAAGAGCAGGGCCTGGAACGTGGCCTAGTACCGCAAGCCCCATGGCGCCTTAAGGATTTTGCAATGCCCCATGTCTCGGAGGATCAATTTCCAATTGTTTTTCCCGAGTCAACAGTGGCAAACTTCGAATTAAAGTCGGGGACAATTCACATGATGCCTACATTCTACGGCCTTGCGGGCGAGGACCCGCACTTTCATATCAAGGAATTTGTTGAGGTTTGTTCAACACTGCGCATCAATGGAATGACAGAATCTGAAATCCGCCTGCGGCTCTTTCACTTCAGTCTCAAGGATCGCGCCAAGACATGGTTTCATTCATTGGCGCCGGCTTCCATTCACTCTTGGAGGGACTTGACGTCCAAATTCTTAACACAGTACTTTCCCGTAGAAAAGACAAATGAGTTAAAGTCCAAGATCATGAACCCACGGCAAGACATGGAGGAGTCTTTCTACGAGTTTTGGGAGCGGTTCAATCAGATGTTACGGGCGTGCCCCCACCACCATATTGATGCCCATCATCTTATGCTATACTTCTATGGAGGCTTGAAAACTAGCGATCGGACAATGGTGGATTCTCAATCCCAAGGGATTCTAGAAGGCACAGCCGAGGAAGCAAGGACCGCCTTTGAGAACATTGCTCAAAGGGAAAAACAGTTCAGCTACAGGGGTCCCTCCTCTAGAGCTACGGGTGATGCATCCGCCAAATACAAAGATGACACCATTGCTCAGCTCACGGCAATGGTAAAACAATTGTGTAGCGAGAAAGCCAAAGGAGTTCACATCTGCGAGGTATGTTCAATTCAGGGCCACACATCCCAGGACTGCCCGGTTGTGGAAGAGGCCAACTTTGCTGGAGGGTTCAATAGCAATTCTCGACCCCGAAATGACCCATATTCCAACACTTACAATCCGGGGTGGAGAAATCATCCTAATTTCCGTTGGAGCAACAATCAAGCAGCCGCGAATCCCTTGCCACCCCCTGGATTTGAGCAGCAAGCCGCAGGCCCTCAGGGGAACTACTACGGTCCTTCCTCAAACCAGAATGGCGGAAGCAAGTCTGTTGAGGACTCCATCCATATCCTGACTCAACAGCAGGCTCAACTCATAAAATTCATGCACGATAGCCAGAGTCAGACGGGAGACTTCAAAAATGCAATTGCAAACTTGGAGCGTCAAATGGGACAGGTGGCGAACCAACTAAATCAGCGAGAGCAGGGCAAGCTACCGAGTCAAGTCCTGGTAAATCCGAAAGGATTTCACAATCCTACGGCTAATGCCATCACGCTGGAGAAGGAAACACCACTTTAAGACCCCACATATGCCACCCTCATAGGACCTGAAACTGAGCCTCAACCTACTCTGCCAAGGATCACTGACCAGGGCGCGCCGCAAAACATGCCATGGCCAACACCTCTAGCGCAGAACCAGTCCAATGAGTCACCAAGTGCCCTACCGCAAAGAGGACCTGACACTGCGCCTACTTCGGCCACGGCTGGCATGCAACCTGCTCCTAAGCCCAAGTCGCAACACTCGAATACTTCTAACTCTAAACCTCAGAATTCCAATTCTAAAAAAGTCACTTTTGAGTTAGCTAATAATGTTGATTATCCATTTCCTCACAGGTTCCAAAACAGGAATAAGCAAAAGGAGGACTTTGAGGAAGAAATCATCAGCATGTTGCAGAAGCTTCAGATCACACTGCCTTTCCATAAAATTGTCAAGCACATGCCTATCTTTGCAAAGCTGATCAAGGACTTAGTTGCAGGAAAGCGTGGTTTTAGCTCCACGGACACCATTGACATCCCTATGGCCTGCTCGGCTGCCCTTTTGCGCATGCCCCTTAAGGCCAATGATCCTGGGCCGCCATCCCTTCCATGTGTCATTCAGTCAAAAAGATTCGAACATTGCCTTTGCGACACGGGAGCATCAGTGAACATCATGCCATTCCACATTTACAGGTCACTCAACCTAGGCGCACTCAAGCCCACGCACCTATGTGTCAGGTTGGCTAACGCTTCTGTAACCAACCTAACGGAGATACATGCATCCCTGCAGACTTCTACGTACTAAGAATGGACAGAATTGACAAAAGTGAGGAACCTCCCCTCATCTTCGGAAGGCCCTTACTAGCCATAGCCGAGTGCCTCATCGACGTCAGAAAGGGCCAGGTCTCCATCAAGGTCCTGGACCAGCTTCGGACATTCTCCATCCATGACACCATCCAGTACCCTGCCGAGCCTATTGTAGATTTTCCGTTAAACACAATGGACTTACTGCTACGGGAGACAATTGCTCATTCTTGCATGACGGATGACCTTGAGAAGGCCGTTACTAGTAACCCACACACTGTGGATTCACTTACAGATAGCGTGATCGAAGAGGTACGAGCCCTTGACATCATGCCAGCCCTCCCATTGCACAGGCCTCCCCTCGAAGCGTTACCATTCACAAGTCAGAAAACCCTGCCGTCCATCATAAAGGCTCCTGAACTCGAGCTGAAGCCCTTGCCCGAGCACTTAAA
The DNA here is from genome assembly GCA_037349345.1 of Oemleria cerasiformis. NCBI lineage: Eukaryota > Viridiplantae > Streptophyta > Magnoliopsida > Rosales > Rosaceae > Oemleria > Oemleria cerasiformis. The sequence continues at coordinate 9,758,905 of JAZGTL010000019.1, forward strand.
GTATGCATATTTGGGCGACAATCAAACCCTTCCAGTCATCATTGCATCTACCCTAAGTACGAAAGAGGAAAAGGCATTGGTTCACGTCCTTAAGGTCAATCAAACGGCAATTGGATGGACAATAGCTGACATCAAAGGCATAAGTCCCGCAAAATGCATGCATCGGATACTGCTGGAGGAAGACTCCAAACCATCACGGGAGGCACAGAGGCGATTGCATCCACCTATGAAGGAGGTCGTGAAGAAAGAAGTCCTAAAGCTCTTGGACGTTGGAATCATCTATCCAATTAGTGACTCCAAGTGGGTGAGCCCAGTCCAGGTCGTGCCAAAGAAAAGTGGGATCACAGTGGTTAAAAACGAGCAGGATGAGCTTGTACCTCAACGGATTCAAACAGGATGGAGAGTGTGCATCGACTATCGAAAGCTAAATATAACCACACGCAAGGACCACTTTCTTTTGCCCTTCATTGATCAAATGCTCGAGCGCCTGGCTGGACACTCCCACTATTGCTTCTTGGACGGCTACTCAGGATACAATCAGATTGCTAGTGCACCCGAAGATCAAGAAAAAACAACATTCACATGCCCATATGGCACCTTTGCATACAGAAGAATGCCGTTTGGATTGTGCAATGCCCCAGCTACCTTTCAGCGTTGCATGATGAGCATCTTCTCCGATATGGTGGAAGATATAATTGAAGTATTCATGGACGACTTCTCAGTGTTTGGACATTCATTCGAACTGTGCTTAGTTAACCTAACCCGAGTACTGGAACGGTGCAGAGAAAGCAACTTAGTGCTGAACTGGGAAAAGTGCCATTTCATGGTACAAAAGGGAATTGGGTCATGTGATCCCTAGCCGAGGCATTGAAGTGGACAAAGAAAAGTTAGACATAGTAGAGAGGCTGCCGTACCCCACTACAGTCAAAGAGGTTCGATCGTTCTTAGGGCATGCTGGCTTTTACCGCATATTCATCAAAGATTTCTCGAAAATCACAAGACCTTTGTGTGATCTTCTAGCCAAGGACGCCACATTTGAGTTCACTAAGGGATGCCGTGAGGCATTCAACACACTCAAGGCAAAGCTCACGGCATCACCCATCATCATGCCACCGAATTGGGACTTGCCATTCGAACTAATGTGTGATGCCTCAGACTTCGCCATAGGAGCAGTTTTGGGACAGCGTGTTGACAAGCTCCCTCATGTCATTTACTACGCAAGCCGAACCCTGAATGATACCCAGCTGAACTACTCCACCACCGAGAAGGAGCTCCTTGCTGTTATCTTTGCCCTGGAGAAGTTCCGTTCATATCTAATTCAAACCAAGGTCATAGTATACACGGATCATGCTGCCTTGAAGTATCTGCTCACTAAAAAGGACGCCAAGCCAAGGTTGCTACGTTGGATGTTACTGCTCCAGGAATTCGACCTTGAAATCAGAGACAAGAAAGGCAGCGAAAACGTGGTCGCTGACCATATGAGCCGATTGCTTCACAGTTCCAATGAAGAGGCCGATCAGTTGCCCCTCCTCGAGACCTTTCCTGACGAACAGCTCTTCGCAATCCAAGCTATTGATCCATGGTATGCCGATCTCATTAATTACCTTGTCACTAAGCAAATTCCTTCATCTTTAAACAGGTACCAAAAGGACAAGCTGGCTAAACAAGCTAAGTACTTCATATGGGATGAGCCGTACCTATGGAAGCATTGTCCAGACCAAATCATTCGGCGCTGCATCCCAGAAGACGAGATGAAATCCGTCTTGACTTTTTGCCATAGTTTGGCATGTGGGGGCCATTTTGGAGCTAAGAAGACAGCCCTCAAGGTACTCCAAAGTGGACTCTACTGGCCCACACTTTTCAGGGATGCACACGAATTTGTACTCACCTGTGACCGCTGCCAACGCCTAGGTAACATCGGCCCTCGAAATCAAATGCCATTACACCCTATTCTTGTGGTCGAAATCTTCGACGTATGGGGCATTGATTTTATGGGGCCTTTTCCGAATTCCTTTGGCAATCTTTATATTCTGCTTGCAGTTGATTATGTCTCCAAATGGGTGGAAGCAATTCCCACCAAAACTAACGACGCCAAAGTAGTGGTGCGTTTTTTACAGAGTCACATCTTAGCCAGATTCGGCGCACCTACGGCAATCATCAGTGATGGGGGGGCACACTTCTGCAATCATTCGTTTGCAGCCCTAATGAAGAAGTATGGCGTCACCCACAAGGTCTCAACACCGTATCACCCTCAAACGAGTGGCCAAGCGGAAGTTTCCAATCGGGAAGTAAAGGCCATATTGGAAAAAATGGTAAATCCTAACCGCAAAGATTGGTCCAGCAAATTGAATGATGCGTTGTGGGCCTATCGGACCGCATACAAGACCCCGATTGGCATGTCTCCCTTCCGGCTGGTTTTTGGAAAAGGCTGCCACCTACTAGTGGAATTAGAGCATAAAGCATTCTGGGCTATTAAGCAGATGAACCTGAACTTCGATGATGCTGGAATACATAGGAAGCTTCAGCTAAGTGAATTAGAGGAGTTGCGAAACGAGGCCTTTGGCAGTGCTCGTATCTACAAGGAAAAGACCAAAGCTTTCCACGACAAGCGCATTCAGCCCAAGGACTTTCACATCGGACAGGAAGTCCTCCTCTTTGACTCCCGGCTCAGACTAATGCCAGGTAAGTTGCGTTCAAGATGGACTGGACCATTTATTATTACTAACGTTTTTCCTCATGGTGCAGTTGAAATCCAGCACCCGGAACGGCAGGATCCGTTCAAGGTAAATGGCCACTGCCTCAAACACTACTTGAAGGACCTTTCTAATCCAAGCGCAGTCAACCCTGCAACTCCGCATGCGCCCAGCTCCTAGCATGTCAGCCCCGTCTTGCCTAGACGTTAAATAAAGCGCTCCTAGGAGGCAGCCTAGCCCTAGTTTGTATTTCTCACTTCCTTTTCTGTTGCTGCCCGTTATATCTCTCAAACCTTTCTACTGTTGTCAAGCTTACTGCTTATCACATTGAGGACAATGTTCAGTTTAGGTTTGGGGGTGTGGATTTAAAATTTTGCATATCGAAACAAGTAGGTTTGGGGGTCATACACGGCCAGGACATTTAAATTTCTGCTTGTGATTGGTATGATAACTTGTTAATAGGAATGTATATGCTAAGTTAACTATCTTTGCTTTACTAAGAGTCATGCCATGGTTAAGTAGTTCATAATCTGCACTTCACAATGCCATGTTTTAAGTGATTAAGTGAACGAAATAACTGAATTTGAGTGAACCTTAGAAAATTAGTGGAGACTACCCAGTGAGATCTTTGAGCCTAATTGCCATTCTTTCTGAGGGATATACTTGTTTCTACTCTTAAACACTCATCACTTTTGTTCTTAATTGTTGATCTCATTACATCATATTTGCATTGAATTTTAAAGAACTAACATCATTTAGATACTCTTGATTTAATGTATGTTTTGCCATAAGAAGTGATGTAGGCTATGTGTGCTTTAACCTCTAAAGGCCTTATCCTACCCTATTGCATGCTCCCTAAGCCAATTTTGAAGCCAAACACTCAACCTTTTCTTTCATCACCCAAAGTATAACCTAACCCAAAATACTTAGCCATTCATCACAGCCATACCCTATAACCTCAGTTTGTGCTAAGGTTGCCACAAATGAGATTCATGGTGAGAATGAGAGGTGAAAGAAGATGATGCCCAATTCAAAGGACATTGGCGTCAATTGAAAGTGCAAAAGTAAAGAAAAAATTTACAAGTTGCAAGCTGCATGAAAATTTGAGGAAATCATTGCATAATCTTGGTTCAATTCAATTCAAAGACGAACAGAAACAAAAAAAAAAACGTTCAAACCAAAAGAAGAAAAAAAAAATAAGTGAAAAACAAAGTGAATTGAGCCAAGTGAGCCAAGAGCCTCAAAATAAGCCACAAGAGCCTCAAAATAAATCATCAAGAAAGCACAATGCCGTGGGCCTTAAGAAAGGATTCAGTTCAGAAATTCCAAGTTCAATTCATGACTTCTCATGCCTTGGCACAACTCAGGTTCTTTGAATCCCATCCTTCCTTGCTAAACCCCAAAGCTTAGCCCCAATACAACCTAAAAAGGAAGACCTAACTGATCTTATGGACAATCATGCTGAGGATTAAGGTACGTATCTATGTTCTTAAAGTTCAATTCCTTTCATGAGATCTTTATTTCCATAAAGTGCTATTCTTCATTGTTACTCATATGTGATTAAATTTGAATTTCATAACATAAACTCATCACATATGCTTGAAAAGAGTGTAAGCCTAGGATTCTTGTGTGAATTGAGAGTTGCCTAGTGAGGATTAGAGTCGAGGCGAAATCTTTCTAGGGCACTTAGATGAAGTTGTTTTCAAACTTGAACACCTGAAAATATTGGCATTTATACACGTACCCCTTCACATGACACTCTCGGCTATGGCATTCCTTTTAGTTCTGCAAAACATGTCTACTTACTTTGATTCTTATTAGCTTGTTAAGAGTACTATATCTAGCATCTTTTTGTTTAAGTAAAACGTTTGAGGGTATCGTACTGTTATAAACCTCAGGAGACAAAACTCCTCCTACTAGGTGAACCTAGGGGTTTAAATGTTCTATCTTAACTAAAATCGAGTCTTTTCATTTTGTTAGCATTTGTTTTGCTCAGGGACTAGCAAAAGATAGGTTTTGGGGGTATTTGATCAGTCGTTATTTATGCATCATTTTGATGTCTTTATATGCCTCTCTTACATATCTTTTGAATGATTTCGTGCCATCAATAGTAGAAAATGATCAATCTTGTGAGACTTGTGCAGAGTTAGAAAGATAGGTAAAATCTGGAAAGAACGCAAAAAGAATGACTCAAATCGGAGTCCAGATGAAGGAGATATCCTCATTTCAATATCAGGTCCTGAACGGAGTCCTGAGTGCGCCAGTGCGCCAGTGCGCCAGTGCGCCTATTTTGGGCCACTGGCACAGTACCTCATATCAGGCCCTCCGGGTCCCAAACTTGTGTTTCATGACATCAAGGTCAAGTCCTAGAAGTGCCAAGGTCGCGCCAAGGCAGGTCGAGGACATGTCCCAAGAACTCCCATCCAAGCCCAGATGTGCGCCTAAGCCGGGGTCCCTGTTCCGCCAGCAGTGGATCAGAGGTTCTCCCTCTGCGCCAAGCCTGACAACATTTGCGCCAAGCCTGAACGACGATGGGCTTCTATTATACTCCTAACGTACTTCAAAAGAGCGGTCCCAGATCCTGATTACGAAGACAGTCAAAAATCCAAGTTTGGCCAGCTTGCGTTCCCACTTGCCAGCTTGCATTCACACTTCCGGCCATGCTCTGATTGGTTCGAATAGATTTTAAAGACTTTATAATTAATTAAAAGTAAAATAACTTTCCCTATTCCTATAGGACATGGTTTTACCAATCTGTATAGAACAAGGTTTTACCAATCTGTATAGAACAAGGTTATACCAATCCTTATAGAACAAGGTTTTCCCTTTGTCTATAAAAGGGAGCCTTTGTTCAGTGTTTGAGGGAGATAATTAGCTAAGGACGTTTTTGTTTTCTGGAAAAACAGAGACCTAAGCCACAGAGTTCCGTTTTGGTTTTCTAGAGAATTAGGGACCATATTTTCGGAGATAATCTTTCACATAGATTATTGGACATGGAGCTTGGAGAAGAAGGCCATGCCGTGTCTTCTGCTGCATCTGTTCTTAACAATCTCTTCTGTACCCTTATTTTCATTATTGCAATTTACTTATGGATTCAATTATACTTGTGTTTATTTCAGTTATGTGTGAGTAGTCATTAGGATTAGGGCTGCTTGAAGCCCTAGCCATGTTAGCTTATTGATTGGATTTCTGGCTCTTGATTATGATTGCTATGCATGCTGAATAAGTTGGATTACTATGCTTAATGAACTTAATTTATGCCTATAAGATTAGCTACCTTGTTTGCATATAATTATAGATGTAATTGCTTGAGTGACCGTCATATCATCTTGTGATTTGGAGCATCGAAAGTATTCGTACTTGTAATCTTAACTCATGACGACCTAGGATTGCATGCCACTTTGCTAGGCTAATGTGGTGTCATTAAATTCTCTTTAAACTTCATGCATCATCTTAAAAGGTAGGTGATAGACGTTCTAGGCATATGCCCTGTTTAGAACATGCTAAGTAAGAGGGAATAAGATGTGTCTAGTGAACCAACGCCAGGTCCTAGGCACGGGCACCTAATTCAGAAAATGCATAGTAATTAGGTCAAGGAAATTTGGTTAAGAGCTATAATTGGTTAGAGTGGATAGTAAGCCTTAATTCGCCTTAGTTAACAACCTTTCATTCTTGCATTGTTATTTTCTGTACTTTGATTTACTTGTCTTTAAATTTCAGTTATCACATCATAAACCCCCCTCTTGCGTGTGTGTGTGTGTTTTTATTTAAGTTAACAAATCTGAACTAAATTGGTCATAACGTTGATACAAGTCCTCGAGGGATCGACTCTTGCTGTGCTACTATACTATACTTATCGATTTGTGCACTTGCAAGGATTTTATGACTGTTAGAATTGAATTGCATATTTCTTGCTCTTTAAATCTACCAACAGGCCCCACGCACTGCCAAGCATCGGTGGCCGGCCAGTAGACCTTCCCCCACGTGCTTGCAGGCGCGACTGCACGGCATACTCGCCTCTATCCTCCAGCTTGCTGGTGCCACCCATCGCTGGCCGGAAAACGCCATTTCCGGCCGGTTTTCAAGCTTTCCTAAAACCTCAATTTTCATCAAATCTAGCATTTTAATAGTTTAAACCCATCTTCTCAAACCCAATAATCCAAATCCAAGGTCCAAATCGAGAACCAATAACTAGGTGGCCGGAAGTTGGCCGGAAAGTTGCAGAATCATTGTTCACCGTCGTAACTCCCTCTCCCAACCCCGTCCACCTTCGTGGTTAGTATGGTGGTGTTCGGAATGTGGTGAGGAATATGATGATGGTGTTTGTTTGTCTTGGTTTGGGCCTAAACGAAAAATCATAGGGGAGGGCGATGGGTGTTTTCGGTTGGGACGCCAGGGAGATCGAGATGAGGGAGAGAGAATAAGGACCAAAAAGAAAAATCTGGTAAAAATTGGGTTTAAAATTTCTGCCCAGTAATAATTACCAAACTACCCCTAAAGTTTCTAGACCCACAACTTTCTCATACGAACTCTGATTTTTGCATGTCGCATGTTTACGAATTCATGAGTTCAAGACCTACGCTACTGTCCAAGAAAAACTTCCAAAATTATCTCCGAAAAAAAGTAACTTTCAAACCCCTCTTAAACTCGAGGGTAAAATCGTCCTTTTCTAATTTACTTTTAAAATTAAATTCCTTTTAAGGTACGGGTCTTTACAACTTACCCCCCTTAAAGAAATTTTGTCCTTGAAATTCATACAAACCAAAGAAAGAAAAAGTGGATACTTGGTTCAAATCTGTTCCTCAACTCTCACCTGGACTTCCGTTGTGTTAGTACTAGTATCTCATTCGTAAGTCCCCGAAGATCCACCCCAGCCTCTCTGCTAACCTCTAGCTCTACCCATCCTGGTGGATTGGGCTGGACTATCCATATCAGTAATGGAAGGTGGTGTAGTCCCCTGGACTTTTTTTGCCCTCTGTGGAACTATGACGAGACGACCCAACCGGCTAGGGCAGTCCCTCTTCAAGTGACCAAACTCACCACAATGGAAACATCCAATATCTCTGACCCTCGGAGAGTTAGGACAATCCTTCTTAGCGTGACTTGTCTCCCCGTAGTAGAAACATCCGGTGGTACTAACCGGTCCAAGCCTACTCCTCTGAGAGCTCCGGTGCCCGCTACCAGGTTCTGCACCCCCACTCGGTGTAGCTGCCAATTGCTGTCCCGCAATAAAACCACGGGATGCACCCGAACTACTAGAACCAAACCCAAAATATTCCGACTTATCACTCCCCGAAGTGCTAGAACTGTGACTACCTCTCTTGGATACTCTCTGGCTTGAATTCCCAGAGAATAACCGATCTTGGCGTCGTCTAGACCTGCTAGGTGGAGTCCTAGCTGCAAGGTTCCTTTCTACTCGTGTTGTATCATTGGCTAGGGCTCTCATAAAAGAATACTTAACCACATCCCTAATCTTGTCTCGTAGGCCAGATTCAAATCGGTTGCACCTGTTTGCCTCATTAGCAACCAAATATGGGACATATCGGGACAACTCCACAAACCTCTACTTGTACTCTAGTACCATCATTGTGCCCTATCTAAAGTGCTAAAACTCAACCTAGCATCCCTGTAGGACTGAGGTTAGAACTGTTTGAAAAATCTCACCCGAAAAACTTCCCATGTGATGGTTCAGACATCTCACCCTGCCATCTCAAGGGCATGCCACCATTGATAAGCATGTCCATTTAGAAGAAAGGTGGCTAAATGAACTCGGTCATCCAAAGGGTAACTCATAATCATGAGCACTATCTCTAACCGAGTGATCCAACTATCCGCATCTGCAGGGCAAATCTCGCCCGTGAAGATTGTATCCCCAAGTCTTTGGGCCCTTTCAACGTCGGATGCCACGGAAGTACACCACCCTTATAGGACTGTAGTTATCACTCTACTCATTGATCTAAAGTTTGTTGTAAATCGGGCTCCCTCACTGGATCCTGTGCACCTGACACATTCACCGCTTCTATTCCTAAACTAGGCCGCTGACGAGGATGACGTCTAGGAGGCATCACACTGATACGAAATATAAATTCAACAGTAACACAAATTACATGCACACTAAGTGTGCGGTCTGCAGGAAACCTAGAGCTCTGATACCAAGTTGATAGGACCCCTCCCGAATTTCCCCTAAAAATTAGTTAGAAACTATGCTCCCATCTAACAACACTTGAAATATCACAATAATCCGTCTGACAACACCTGAAATATCACAATAATCCCTGAAATACCCTCACCATTTCATCAAAGACTCTACGAGAATTCTACCGAAAATTCGGCAGAATCTCCCTTGCAACTGGTCAACCCTTCTTTTACTTGTTAGACATAGGATGCAATAACAAATTCAAAACCAAATAGTCCAGCTACAACCACAAGCTACCACAAATTAGAACTCAAACTACCAAGCCCTCGAATAATTTACAATATCCAAAAGAGGATCAGAGCAAACTAGGTAATCTTTAATTACAGAAACTAATGAAAGTCTTACGTGGCTGTAGCGCAACAAAAGATGATGCCTCCTCCTAGTCTTGTCACCTCATCCCGTTACAGCCTAGAGGGCACCAAACCAAAGTAACTATGAGTGGACAATAAACCATATCGAAGTGTACACACGTTAATAAAGTGATAATAATAATATGGTAATGATAATCAGTCCAACCCACCTCGTGGTAAATCATATTACCTTAAGACCCTCTATATATATACATAAAACTTACCGGAGTACCATTCAATTACATAGGTGGAACCCTCGCCATATCCAACTGTACCTGCCATCGTAATAACCCGGCCGAAGTCGATATCCTGGGCCACAACCCATATCCCGATCGTAGCCGTCATCCCCGAGCCATAGCTCGATATCTCAGTTCATCCCGAGCCGTAGCTTAATATCTCGATCATAGCCATCATCCCCTAGTCGTAGCTCGAGATTTGGGGCAGTCCAATTAGGGGACATGCCCTCCTAACCACTGCCAAAAATACCTCAAAGCAATGGCTAGAAATCGAGAGGTCCAAGCCGGGGACCTACTCTCCACATATCCAAAAATACCTCAAAGATATGTGGAAGAAATCATTTTCTATGCGTGTAGGTAACCTCGACGGGCACATGACAAAAAATACCTCAAAATCATGTGTCGGAGAGGAACACGCATGATTGAAAATGCCTCCAAGTCATGCGGTCACATGACCCAAAATACCTCAAAGTCATGTATTGGAAACGAACACGCATGATCGAAAATACCTAAAAATCATGATGTCAGAAAATCATATAACCCTCAATGAGCACATGACGGAAAATACCTTGACGTCATGTGTCAGAGAAATAATCAAACTCTTAACGAGCACATGATGAAAAATACCTCAACATCATGTGTCGGAGAAATCCACTGCCTCACATGCCCGACAATACCTCAAACACATGCGGCGGAATTCCATAATACCTAGCCGAACCCAAACTCACCAAAACCTGGGCCTAAGCCCAACATCCATGACTTCGGGACAAGCACCAAACCATATCCCAAATCGTTATCAACAAATCTATTTATTCCTTCTCCTTACTCTCCGAGGCTTAAAAGGATAATAACACATATGCTAATAAATTCCCTTAATTCACGAGATGCCCGAAGATAAAATTATTCCATTTGATTCCTGACATCCGAAATTGATAATAAAATATTTATTTTATCATAATATACGTGCATTAATTTAGGAAACAAGTCCACTCACCTAAAAGTTCAAGAGAGGTTGAAACCAAACTATACGGTCCTCCGTGACCTTCAGAGCCACCACACCTATCGAAAATGACACTTAGCATTATTAAACGAAAATTTTCAACCTAACATTCGACCCCCTAAACCCTGGGAGTTCACATGCGCCCTAAACGCATACAAAGTAACTTTAAACACCCAAAACAGTCCCTATACGAACTCCGATGGACCCGAAACCTATGTCAATTGATCTGGAACATTGAAAACATGATAAACACAAGTCGATGAAGGTCGAGGGAAGGCCCTACGCACCGCCACGGGCCGGTGGACCTCCCCCACGCGCCTGTAGGCGCGACTGCAAGGCGTACTCACCTCTGTCCTCCAACTCGCCGGCTGAAAAATGCCATTTCCAGCCGGTTTTCAAGCTTTCCTAAAACATCCATTTCTTCACCAAATCTAGCATTTTAATAGTCTAAATCCAACTACTCAAACCCAATATTCCAAATCCAAGGTCCAAATCGAGAGCCAATACCAGTGGTGGCCAAAAATTGGCCGGAAAGTTGTGGAATCACTGTTCACCATCGTAACTCCGTCTCCCAACGCCTTTCACCTTCGTGGTTAGTATGGTGGTGCTTGGAATGAGGTGAGGAAGATGATGATGGTGTTAGTTTGTCTTGGTTTGGGCCTAAATGAAAAATCGTAGGGGAGGCGGATGGGTGTTTTTGGTTGGGATGCTAGGGAGATCGAGATGAGGGAGAGATAATAAGGATGAAAAATTGGGTTTAAAATATCTGACCAGCAAAAATCACCAAACTATCCTTGAAATTTCTAGACACACAACTCTCACATACGTACTCCGATTTTTACGTGCCGTCTGTCAACGAACTCGTGATTCCGAGATCTATGCTACGGTCCAAGAAAGACTTCCAAAAGTATCTCCGAACAAAAAGTAACTTTCAAACCCCTCCTAAACTCGAGGGTAAAATTTTCATTTTCTAATTTACTTTTACATTAAATTCCTTTAAAGGTACATGTCGTTACACCACCCCCATCACCACCTCCACCACCGTTGCCACCATCAGCACACCACCACCACCATCGCCAGTACAACCACCCGCCCACCTCTACTGCTGCCGTCACCGCCACCATCATTTGGTATCGTTTTGAAAAACTGCTTTTAAAATTATTTTTTAAAACGAAAACAACAAATAGGATTTTACATTTTAAATATTTGAGAATGCGTTTGGTAGTTTACTTTGAATATGATTTTGTAAGAATGAAAAATGAAAAACTTGTTTGATACAATTATATAAAATTTTAAAAAGAGTAAATACGCATTAGACAATAATTTCCAAACATAACTTTTGAGATGACGACGGTGAGAATGGTAATAATAGAGATAGTGGTGGTGTGATGGGGGTGGAAGTGTAGGTGGTGGTGGTAGTGGTGGGGTGGTGGCGACGGTGGTGGTGGTTGGGTGGAAGTGGAGGCGGTGGTGGTGATGGGGTGGTTCTGATGGTGGTGGTTGTGGGGCGGTGGCACTGATGGGGTGGTTTGAAGGTGGCATCAGTGGTGGTCGTGGAGGTGGTGACAGTGGCGATAGCGGTAATTTGTTTTACTCGCAGTTGATTTTGGAACCCTAGAAGCCATGGAAGAGCAAAAGGAGAGTGAAAAAAGTGAATGGAAGCGTTAGGAAATAGGCGGCAATAAAAGGAACTGGGCACACCCGCGACATAGTATTTCTGGTTGGTTTTGAAGAGCGGGTTAAAATCGTTTGAGGTATGATCATTGAAAATAACTTAAATTCAGGCATTTCGGAAGTGATCATCAGCGCTTGGGATGATTTATACTTGAACTTGATGGCTTCAATTATTTCTTCAATTGAAAAATTGTGTTTGGTCCAACAGAGCAACCTAAATCAGCAATGTGAAAGTTTTGGAAGCCATCAAGATTTCCATGTCAAGGTTGCCTGCAATTGCTTTGTTCATAAGTTGTGTCGTGGCAACAACAGCTCCTCTCTACAGAACCAAAAAAAAATTCGCTTCGTAGTAAGCTGAGTGGTATCAGTATCGGTATTGTTAGTGGTGAATCATTGATCGATTCTGAAATCTTAACACAACACTCTAAAATAATATTATACAAAATATCTGGCATGGCTTCTGCGTCACGCCGAAAGGTACATTCATTATTTGACATAGAGAGACTCAAAAGACAATGGACCTTCAAACACATTTATTTGACTAGAAACTAGAAAGACTCTGAGGCAATTATTGTGATTTGAGGCTAGCTGCTCCTGCATCACATTTGCACTAATTCTCGTTGCGTTTAAGCACAACAAGATAGATATGTTAAATCATCCACCTTCTCTTCCTCAACAACTCCCTGCATATGCAAAAGGAAAAAAACAATTAGATAACATAAGAAACGAGGTCTCCTAGCCATTATTTATGCCAATAAGGCCCGAGTTTATGACTAATTAATTTGTTTAGACGCTTTACACTAGACATCATGTTTTTATTATGAACAAGATATATGGTGAAGAAGACCTCACTTTTTTTTATTATGAACAAGATATACGGTGAAGAAGACCTCACTTATACACAAAATTCTTTAACTTTGATTTCCTTTATTAAAATGGTTGATTAGTAACGTTATAGAATGTTCCTTTGGAGCTTCAATTTTAGATTCTCAAATGGTTGATTAGTAAAGTTATAGAATGGTCCCTTGATCACATTTATTAATATGGCTGATTAGTGAAGTTATAGAATGGTCCCTTAATCACATTTATTAATATGGTTGATTAGTTATGTTATAGAATTGTTTTTTAACATGGTTGATTAGTCACTTTCAAACCATGTTACTAAATTTCATCAGGTTATTTAATGCTATATCACTAAAAAAATTCAAAAAATTCAATTATTAGGTTCAATAAGCGTAAGAACCTGTTACAAATAGCTGGTAATAGTTTTTTTAATGATCAGTTCAAATAGTTTGTGAAATCTCAGCAGTCATATTTTTACTAAAAGTTGTGAGTGTAACTCACGATTTTTATTTGATTTTTTAAATTTCAACAAAGGCATAAAAAAACTCTTATTCTACTTCCATTATGATCTCACTATAAACTTTTTAAAATTCAAGTATGAAATTTCTAATAATTTTTTGTCCCCACGGAGTTAAATTTTTTAGATTAAAGAAATCTATGCGTTACAAATATACATATAAATATACGTGATATATATATATATATATATATATATATATATATATATATATATGACTACATTTTTAAAGAATAAAGACACCTTTTTTTTGGTGATGAGAGAGATACAAGCAGAAACTAAACAACGCTCCTAGTGGAGCACTTTCCCAGCTGATCATCCAGCAGCACAGCAGCAATCTCCCTAGGCTGTTGCGAGAAGAACATCACTGTCCCTGGCTCCCCAGAATGACCCAAAGTCGCAAGCCTATCAGCCACCTTGTTACACTCTCTGAAAACATGATGAACACCACACTGCCACTCCTTGAAAAGAAAGTCCTGGTAGCAACGAGGGATTGTAGCCAAGGGGTGAAGAACTCCCAGCGGAGAAGCATGCAGCAAGTGCACAACTGCCGAATCCATTTCCAACATCACATCCCTTAAACCCATGGCCAACGCCCTGCTTAAGCCATGATACATACCCCACAGTTCTGTTGGACAGCCAGACTCGAAGAGGAATCGCAGAGGATGATGATCGATTGAAGCCTATTCGCCGAAGAGGATGATGATCTCTTCAAGGATCGAAGTCGATTCTCTTCTCTGCAGAAAACTGCTGCATGCAAGGTATGAATCTTTAGCCCTAATCTCTAGCTGAACCTTTGAATCGAGACTAGCTCGTGATGCATTCAATTTCTCTGTTAGGTTTTGTGAAATCGGATTGAAGATTATTGCTAGAATTTAGGTGATGATCAGTATGATGATCTTATGCACCCTAGGTGTTTGTTAATATGCTTTAGAGGGATTTTGGTTTGAAAGGGAGGTCAGTTATGACTGACTTTCTCCCGAGAGTTTTCTATATAATTCAAACTCATGAGTTTGTTCAAATTACACAGCATATACACTCCCTCACTCACTCTACAATTCAGTTAGAGATGATAACACTGTGATGTCATCACACACACACATTTGCTCACTCCTTAATTTGCTCTCACACACTCAACAATGCCTAACCGTTTCACACACTCACAGCTCACATACATGCTTTCATTCCGTGCCTTTAGTTAGTGACACATCCTTCTTGAGTTAGCGACACATCCTTCTTGAGTTAGCAGCTGGTATGCTGCCAAGTCAGCTGCCAGTGATGCAACTCAGTCACCAACAACCCCTCCTAAGCTAGTCACTAGAACCACTCCCAGCAGACTCCTTAGATAGCTTAACCTTTCTCTAGGTAGAGCCTTGGTGAAGATATCTGCAAGTTGCTCTTCAGGCTTGCAATAGTGTAGAGTAATTTCTTCATTTTGAATTGCATCTCTGATGTAATGAAACCGTCTGTTTATGTGCTTGGTCTTCTGATGAAAGACTGGATTTTTGGTCATGGCAATGGCTGACATGCTGTCACACATAGAGGAGTAGCCTCTAATTTTTCCTCTCTCAATTCTCCCAACACAAACCTTAACCAGACTGCTTGAGTAGTTGCCTCAGAGGCACTTACATACTCAGCTTCTGCTGTTGAAAGAGCAACACTGCTCTGTTTGACAGATGCCCAAGAAAATATCCCACTACCAAAGGAGAAAGCATAACCCGATGAGCTTTTCATAATCATCCTCAGACCCACCCCAATCACTGTCACAAAAACCCACCAAAGTAGCTACTTTTCCCTTCTTGTATTCAATTCCATAGGTCAGTGTACCTTGGACATACCTTAGAACTCTCTTAGCAGTTCCTAAGTGCTTCTTGGTAGGATTGTGCATGAATCTAGACAGTAGGCTTGAAGCATACATTATGTCTGGTCTAGTAGCAGTAAGATAGAGCAGACTTCCCACAATCTACCTATAGAGTTGTTCATCTGCAGTTGCTAGGGGAGTACTCACTAGCTTGCAGTCTTTGAGTCCAAACTTCTCTAGCAATGTAGAAGCATACTTCCTTATGAAAATACCATTGCTAGACTGTAGAACACCCATCCCTAGGAAATGATACAATAATCCCAGGTCTGTCATCTCATATTTGTTCATCATGTCTTTCTTGAACTCAACCATCATAGCAGCATTGTCACCTGTGTAGATAATGTCATCTACATAAATTGACACAATTAGAGTTCCTCCATCTTGCTTACACTTTAAATACAGAGTTGCTTCACTTGAACTTCTCTTAAAACCACAACTTAGCAAGTAGGAATCGATCTCCCCATACCAGGCCCTTAGTGCTTGCAAGTCCACAGAGTGCCTTGTTTAGCTTGTAGACTCTGACTTCATTTCCTTGAACTTCAAAACCTTCAGGTTGATCCACATACACCTCTTCTTCTAGAACACCATTTAGGAATGCTGACTTCACATCAAGTTGAAACAGTTTCCACTATTTCTGTGTTGCTAAAGAAATTAGAGTTCTGATAGTGTCTAGCCTTGCAACTGGTGCAAATGTCTTATTGAAATCAATTCCTGGTTTCTGAGCATATCCCTTAGCTACCAATCTAGCCTTGTGCTTCTGAACAGATCCATCCAGGTTGAGTTTAGTCTTGTACACCCACTTGACACCAAGCACTGGTTTTTCAGTAGGTCTCTCTGTTAGTTCTCATGTATCAGTCTTTTCAATCATCTGTATCTCATCTTCCATGGCTTTCTTCCAAGCTGAATCCCTGATTGCTTCACTGAAACTTTCAGGTTCTATTATGCACATGTGACACCTAGCATAAACATCACTTAGATTTCTTAGCCTCACAGTTGTATCACCTGAGGTGAATCACAGGAACTACAACTAGGATCTGTACTAGGATCAGAATCAGAGGTTTGGTTTGAACTTGAACTGGTGCTAATAGTATGAGGACCTTGTGTTGCTGGTGTAGCAAAATCAGTTACAGTGTCAAACCCTACTGATATGAATTCCTGAACTTCTGCATGTTTCTTCCAATCCCAGCTTCCTTCTTCATTAAATATTACACTTCTTGACACCAAAATCTTTCTAGTTTCCAGATTATAGATTATGTAGCCCTTTTCACAGCAACCATAGCCAACTAGAACACATTTCACACTTGAATCATCTAGTTTCTGTCTTCTCAGTGATGGAATATGCATGTAGCATATAGAGCCAAATACCCTTAGGTGTGACACTCCTGGTCTTCTACCAGAGAACTTCTCAAATGGAGTCTTACCCTGCATAACCTTTGGTAGGACATCGATTGAGAATGTATACTGCAGTGTTAACTGCTTCACCCCAGAACTCATAGGGTAGTTGTTTGCCATGTAACATAGACTTAGCCATTTCTACTATAGTCCTATTTTTCCTCTCAGCAACTCCATTATGTTGAGGAGAGTAAGCCACTGTCAGCTGTCTCTCAATTCCATGCTCTTCATAGAGTCTTTGGAATTCATTTGAGGTGTAGTCTCCACCTCTATCACTTCTTAACATCCTCACCTTGCATCCACTTTGTAGTTCAACCATAGCTTTGAACTTTTTGAACACATTCAGCACACCTGATTTATGTCTCAGGAAGTACAGCCAACACATTCTAGAGTGATCATCAATGAAGGTAAGAAAATACAGATTACCTCCCATTGCTTCTGTTTGCATAGGACCACACAATATGAGTGTATTTACTCAAGAGGTATAGATGCCCTCCAAGCCTCTTCTGTGTCAAAAGGACTCACATAATGTTTCCATGAAATACATCCTTCATAGAGTTCTTTGTCACCTTCCAGACTAGGTAGGCCAACCACCATGTCCTTCTGTCTTAGCAGCTTTAGGCTTGAGTAATTCAAGTGTCCAAATCTCCTGTGCCATAGTTCTGTGCTTTCCTTTGCTTATTCTCTTCAGGCTACTGGGCTCACCTAGTCTAGAGACAGCTTGAAACATCTGCTGCTTGTTATAGGAACCTTAGCAACCCTTTGCTTCATGGTCTTATCTTCATAAACCTCAGCTGAACTGTCCCCAAACATAAGGCAATATCCATGTTCCACCATCTGACCTACACTTAGTAGGTTCTCGTCCAAACCATGTACAAGCATCACTTCCTTGATGTACTTGTCACCTTGGTTAGTGTGAGCCAACAAGGAACCTTTCCCTGCAGCTTCAACTAACTCACCAGTACCCATCTTCACTTTTACATTCAGATTTCGATCAATGTTAGTCAGTAAGGACTCATGACCAGTCATATGGTTACTGCAACCACTATCCATGTACCACACACCCACATCCTTCTCAATGGAGGCTGAATGACAAGCATAGAACATGTTACCTTCAACTTCATTCACTTTCTGAGCTAGATTAGAAATCTGATTTTCAGAACAGTCTTTGGCAATATGGCCAAACTTAGAGCACTTGAAACATTTCACTTTTCCTTTGAACCAGCATTCACCCTAGTGAAGTTTGTTGCAATTCTTGCAATCATCCTTAGAACCATTGGTTTCTCCTTTCTGATTTCCAGAAAACTTGTTCTCATACTTTGCATTACCTTTTAATATGATGTTAGTCCAACCCCCCTTGTTTCCACCTTTGAACTGCTGCTTCTTGAACTTTCCTTGATTAGAACTTGATTGTGCATGTGACTTGTTATTCACAGTCATACTTGAGAATGCTTTCTCAAAATCACCCTCTGTATGCATCTCCGAATGTTGATCAAATGCCATGATTGATGCAAAGATACTTTCAACACTAATCTGTTCTAAGTCTCTAGTTTCTTCAAGTAGGGACATTATTGAATCATAGGGTTTAGTCAAGCTTATCAGAATTTTCTGTGCTAATCCCTTTTCAGTTACTTTTTTCATTTGATTTACAACACCAAACTGTCTAGTCATATATGTAGAGAAGGATTCATCATTTTTCATACGTGTATATTCAAAATCTCTTCTAAGACTTTGTAATTTAACTGCTCTCACCTTAGGATCTCCTCTGTATTCCTTTTGCAGAATCTCCCAAGCACTTCTAGCTATCTCCTCATTCGAGATTCTTGCGAAGATTTCTTCAGACACTGCATTCTGAATCAGATTCAAAGCCTTGGCATTCTTGATCTGATTAGCATGGCTTGCTGCTGTCTCAAGCTCTTCATCTTCACTGTCATACTCAAGATTAGGTAAACCTTGAGTGACTATTGTCCACAGATCACATGCTTTTAGTGCTGTTTTCATTTTTATATTCCAGAAGTCATAATTCACTCCTGTGAATACAGGAATCTTCGGTTCTCCCCCTCCAGTACCAACTATGACTTGGAAGTGAAGGAAACTCTCGTTTTAACTCCTGCTCAACTTCACCACAGACCGACGCCCCAGAGATATGATCTCAGAGCTCTGATACCATGTTGGATAGCCAGTCTCGAAGAGGAATCGCAGAGGATGATGATTGATTGAAGCCGATTCGCCGAAGAGGATGATGATCTCTTCAAGGATCGAAGTCGATTCTCTTTTCTGCTGGAAATTGCCGTATGCAAGGTATGAATCTTTAGCCCTAATCTTTAGCCCTAATCTCTAGCTGAACCTTTGAATTGAGACTAGCTCGTGATGCATTCAATTTCTCTGTTAGGTTTTGTTAAATCGGATTGAAGATTATTGTTAGAATTTAGGTGATGATCAATATGATGATCTTATGCACCCTAGGTGTTTGTTAATATGCTTTAGAGGGATTCTGGTTTGAAAGGGAGGTCAGTTATGACTGACTTTCTCCCGAGAGTTTTCTATATAATTCAAACTTATGAGTTTGTTCAAATTACACAGCATATACACTCCCCCACTCACTCTACAATTCGGTTAGAGATGATAACACTGTGATGTCATCACACACACACATTTGCTCACTCCTTAATATGCTCTCACACACTTAGCAATGCCTAACCGTTTCACACACTCACAACTCACATACATGCTTTCATTATGTGATGTAGCTTAGTCACCAACAAGTTCCGCCTCCAACACCTAACCAACA
This sequence comes from Oemleria cerasiformis, assembly GCA_037349345.1. Taxonomy (NCBI): domain Eukaryota; kingdom Viridiplantae; phylum Streptophyta; class Magnoliopsida; order Rosales; family Rosaceae; genus Oemleria; species Oemleria cerasiformis. The sequence goes on from JAZGTL010000019.1 coordinate 9,778,458, forward strand.
CCCACGTTCATAAAAAAAAGGGAAATCCAAGATCCAGTACTGTCCCAAAAGCACCGCCCGCAGCAATGCGGCCATTATCGCTCAACCGAGAGCCATCAGCGTTTATTTTAACAGTTCCATTACTCGGATTCTGCCAGGCCAGAGAAACCTTATGACGTTGAGGCTTATTGCTAGCTCGGACATTAGCCCTAGTCCATTCCTGAGCAGCAGCTACAATAACTAGCCATGGATTACTGGGGAACTGAAAATTCTCTACGAAGATCTGTTTGTTGCGCTAGTTCCAATGCCACCAACAGGTAAATGCGAACATTGTGGCCCAGGGAACTCCGAAGACTATCCTATTAGTATCCCTGAGGTTGGCGAGGGGCCAAGGCAAGAAATCCACACCCCTGTCAAGAGCAATGGCAGTAGGCTGTCGAGACCTCTCCTAAGTGGCAATGGCAACTGGGCACAACCTGAGGACGTGCTCAGCATTCTCTTCCGCTCCACCGCACCTAGTACATTGAGGATTGCTGGCCAATGAACGAGTGACACGCTGGACATTAGTCAAGAGCCGATCCTAGCAAGCTAACCAGAGAAACATTTTGACCGTCAGGGGACACTTTACCGTCCAAATCATAGGCCGCGGTACATTGTTAATTTCAACCTCTTCCATTATTAAATAATAGGCACTTTTCACAGTGAATTCGCCATTAGACGTACTAGCCCAGATACTTTGATCACACTCACTTCTAGGGAGATCCACCGGGGTTTTAATTAGTTGCAAGATAATCTCCATTGGTAAGTCTTCCATCAACATATGCAAGTTCCATTGACCTTCATTAACATAATCAGCAATAGTATACGAGAGTTTATGCGGGGCCAAGCTTGATGTCCCATATAATAAAATCCCATACTCACTCCACCAATCTGTTCAGACGTAAGTATCCCTACCACTCCCAATTCTAATACGGCAGCCACTTTGAAGCACCCAAGTCGCCGACTTAGTGGCCCTCCAAGTGCAAGACGAGGTACTCTTGGTCGACAAGGAGTTATCTTGGATTTCAGTCACATTTCCCCAGAGGTATTTAGCAGGCAAAGGTTTTCCCCATAAACTATCCAGGTTCCTCAACAATCTCCAACCAACTTTTGGCAGAAGGGCCTGATTCATAACCCCAGCCTGCTTCAGCCCCAGACCGCATTCAGCTTTAGGTCTAGTCACCGTCTCCCAATTCACCATATGCACTTTTTTGAGCACCCTCACAGCTGCCCCACAATAAATTACGATTCAGACGGTCTAATTGATTGCAAATGGTAATAGGGAGCTTTACAGTTTGCATAGTATACGCCGGAATTGCAGTCGTCACATATTGAATGAGAGTAGTCCGACCTGCCATGGTCAGCAATTTACACTTCTATGTAGCCAATTTCTGCTAACTCTGTCAACAATTCTCCCATAGTTAGCCCGAGTGATGCGTTTATGAATGAGAGGAACCCCTAGGTATCGCCCAAGGTCGGCCGTTAAGGGAGAGCCACAAATATTACTGATTTTCATCGCCTTCCCTCTTCCCACATTAGGAGACACATAGACTGTGGATATTTCAAAGCTAATAGCTTGCCCAGAGGCTTTGCAGAAGTGATCCAAACAATTTTGAATTACCCTAGCTTGGAGCGTGCTAGCTTCAGCAAATAATAACAAGTCATCTGCAAAGCACAAATGCAATATTTTTGGACCAGAACGGGAAGCACTCATGTGCTTCCACTTTTTCCTTGTAACAATACCAAAGATAGGATGGGTAAGCTTTTCAAGGAAAAGAACAAAGTGCTTCCACTCTTTCCTTGCAACAACACCAAAGATAGGATGGGTAAACTTTTCAAGGAAAAGAACAAACAAGTATGGTGACAACGGTCCCCCTGCCGCAAACCCCTGCTTGGTCTAAAATCCTTAAGCAACTCCCCATTGACCGCCACTTGAGAGGAGACCGTAGTCACACATTACATTATCAACGCAACCTAGTTTTCCGGAAGCCCCACTTTCGTAAGGACATGTTCCAAAACCTCACAATCAATCCTGTCATTGGCCTTGGAGAGATCAATCTTCCGTGCTATGTATCCCTTCCGACCTTTGGACCCACCAAACTTATGAAGCAACTCCTGTGCCACCAAAATATTATCAGTTATTTGTCTTTCCGGGATGAAACTGGCCTTATTCGGACTGATAATGTTTTGTAAAATTGGGCGCAGCCTCCCCACAATGATCTTTGTAACCACTTTGTAAATAGTATTACAGAGGCTAATGGGGCGCATGTGCACCATGGAAGTAGGGTTCACCACCTTAGGAACAAGGGTGCTGATAGTATGATTCAACTTGGACGGCAAACCCAATGTGAAGATCTGCTTAACCTACTGGCATACATCTAACCAACAAAACTCCTAACACTGCTGATAATAACATGCCAAAAAACCATCCGGTCCCGGGGATTTAGAAGGGCCAATAACAAACATCTTCTGGTTAATCTCCTAGTCACATATGGGGGCCCTTAGGCCCTCCATCTCAACAAAAAAAATATAGGGGAAAAGGTTAGGTATAGATGACATACCACTACTATGTTGATCACCCAAGAATAACTTAAAAAAGAATTGAACAACAACCTGATGCATGCCCATCTTACTCGTCACCCATCCATTGTCATCGTCCATTAAACCAACCAATTTATTTCCTCGATGCCTCACCATAGTGGCAAGGTGAAAAAAGGAAGTATTACGGTCTCCATCCTTTAGCCAATAAATCCTGGATTTCTGCTTCCATAATAATTCCTCTTGGTCCAAAACCTGGGAGTACTCCTCCTGAAGCTCCTGGTCAAGATGCTGTAAATGATTGTTAGGCATTACCCCAATGGCACGTTGACACCTTCTAGCCTAGTCAACAATTTTCGTTTTCTAACTCTCAAGTTCCTGAATACTTCCAAATTCCAACGCCTGAAATCCGCAGTGAGAGTCTGCTATTTATGCATAAGATTACCACTACCTTTATTCCAGCTATCACTCGCAAAGTGTTTGAACCTAGGGTGCATAATCCATATAGCCTCTAATCGAAAAGGCTTCAGATGTGGGTCACATCGGCGAGAGGGATCCAAAGACAGAATCAAAGGACAGTGGTCTGATTTTGCTCTTGCCAAATGCCTAAGGCACGCCTCTAGGAACATCATCCACCAAGTGTACAAAGACCGTGGTCATGCCTCATCATTACCTTTCGAACCCTATCTTGGTTATTAGACCAAGTGTACTTTGCCCCAACATAACCCTAATCAATTAAGCACTATCTATCCACCCAATCATGCATACCACCAGGGTGGAACGCCCCCTATAGCTCCACTTCTCATGAGCAAAAACCACTTCGTTGAAGTCCCCCAGGATACACCACTGGAGGCCATGCACCGCCGCCACCCCATCTAGGTGATCCCATAATTCTCCATGCCTGACACTACAACGGTTAGCATAAACCATACTAGTCAGCCATTTTCTACCACTTGCCACTGACACAATCGCATAGAGAACTTGGTCATGTCAGTCAAAAATAGTCAATGCACACCTTATGTCATCCCAAACCACTCAAATTCCTCCAGAGAAACCAACAGCTTCCACCAGGTCATGATTCGAAAAATCCAGTGTTGCTATCACTCTCTGAGCCAAAGCCCCACTAATTCTTGGTTCAACCAAAATGCAAATACCCACATCATACAGCCGGCAATGATCCCTCACTGCTGCTTGTAATACCTTTCTTCCCGCTTCTCTTACATTCCAACTCATTATGCTCTAAGACATATTGATTTCTTGAGAAAGGGGGAAACTAGCCTTTAATCAGCGTGAGCCAAACCCGAAGCCTCAAGCTCGCACGAGTGACCGTCCATATCAATATCATTCATCCATCCCTCACAAATTGCCTCCCGGCCATAAACGGCCTCACTTTCCTCGACATCTTGTACCACCAGAGGACCACCCTAATTGGGCTTATTAGCCCTGACTAATACCTCGTGGCCCCTCTGAAAGTTGGATACCAATTTAAGCTTAAGATTCAAGTGACCAGTCACTGAATCATAACTAACATTCCAGAAAAAATCCAGCAATCAATCCATTTCACATTCCACACACACACACACACACACACACGTATCAATCACATGCACCCTGCAAGAATCACAATCACACAGTGATAACCTAAGCACTCAGAGGCCCCGTCAATGTAGGCAGCCTTGTGCTATTTCTAAGTGATTGTGTGTGAAATCAAGAATGTTCAATAATCAATAACAATGATAATTTATCAGATCGAAACAAATTGAACAACAGAGCTCGATACTCGGAAACCTTCCTCAAGGTGAAAACTAGGGGTCTCTCAACTGACCAGGCAATCCAATAAAATCAAACTTTCATTACAAGGTATATCATGCTCATATCTTCTAGCCTAGAACTAAAGATGCAGCCATACCGCATGCAACCTTGATTTTATCCAAATAAGATGGGCTCTTTTGCAATCTTGATTAGAGCAGCTCAGCCATCCACATCACGATCATTCACAGTTGGAAACAACCAAAAATTGTTTGATAGAAATTTAAAACAAAACAATCAATCTGTGCTCATCAAGCGATAGTTCTTGATGAATCCATAAAGAAGTAAAGGATTAAAACGCGATTCAAAGAATCAGATTTCAAAACGATTTTGGAAAATCAAATAAGAGTTTTTATAAAACTTTGATAAACAAAACCCAGCTTCATGAAATCAAATTTTCTCAGCCAATTCCTTTTTCAACAATGAAATCAAAAAGGGTTTTATCAAAAACTCAGGATCATCAATTCTCTAGATTGACACCCATCGCCAAAATCTCAGAGAGTTAATAATCTGATTTTCCAGAATTATTCACCAATTCGTATTTGCAGCAGAGATGAGGAAAAATTCCTCAACAGTTGAACTCAAAGATCACAGCAACAGTAACAGCTTATAACCAAAAAGATGATAATACCCTTAACTCAAAAGACTTAGTAAAAAATTGAAAGAAAATAATAATTGTACTACGACTAGTAATGTGCTGCACTGCATTCTCTTGAAACTTCATCTTCAATATATATTAAAAGAGAAACAAAGCCTAAGTCCTAGAGTTTGAGCATGAAACAAATTACATATGGAGAGGCGAAGCCAATTACATTAAACATTCCTAAAACAAGAACTAACAATCTCCTCCTTTGGCTTTGCCTCGTCAAACCCATTCACTCAAACCTAGAACTAACCTCACTGTTCCCAATTACAAGTGCCCAAAAGCTTCTTAAGACTAAACCTGCAATGAGAAATACTAACAACAGAGTAAAACATAAACCTACAGTGAGAAATACTAACAACATAGTATAATATCAAGAAAGCTAAATCAAGCATACCAGGGCAGATAATAGAACTAACAGAATCAATCATAAACACATAGACAAAAACATAAACATTTAAAAAACAGAATCATAAACACATGAGTGAATAACACAAATCTCTCCTTTTGTCGAGGAAAGCCAAAGTACCAAAACAGCACAAATCTCCCCCTTCATTGAGCACCATGGCGACGACCACGTCCACATCCACAAACAAAACTCTGAGTAGCAGCAGTAGCAACCTCACCAATATGGCTTCGTGCCTCAGCAGACACACTGGTCATGCGATGCTGTTCCTGCACATGCTGAGCAACAGCAGTAGGACCCGACATAAAAGAAGAAGAATAAGAGATATTAGTGGAAGCACTGAGCTTAGAGTTGAGACCCATGGATCGAGTTGTAAATGGCTCAATAGCAGGTACAACTACATTAGTGGAGCTCGAGGGAACACCAAAGTGAGAGCAAAGGCAGGTGAGAAGGCAGGGTAACCCAAGAGAACCACGAATAGGCTTGGAGAGAACATGTGTCATCATAAGCCAAGCAAGGGGAACCGGAAACCCATGTGACAGAGCAATAGCCACCCGGCAAGCTAATTGAGTCGAATTAGCGTTGTTGGCCGTAGGAAGGACGTTATGGAGAAGTAGAGTCCAAAGCGCACGATGAACATTAGATAAGTAGGCTTTGCTAGGTTTCTGACTAGCGCCAAGAGGCATAGTGGGATCAAAATAAGCTAGAGATTTGTAAACATCAAACGTGACAAAAGACATCTGCTAGTTAAAAAACTCAACCACTTCATCAGAAGAACAAACCGGATTAAGGCCAAGGACATCACTGATTGAGTCCACTGTGAAGGGGATAGCAATACCACGAAGCACGACACGAGAGCCCCAAGAATGAGTCTCAGAAGGAATGTTGTCATAGAACTCATGAAACATGGAAAAATTATAGGAATGTTGTGAAGACACAAGATCATGAAGCGCATACTGATCAACGATGTCCAACAATTGAAGACCATCAAGAAAAGGACAGTCTTCAAAGACAAAATTTCGTTCATACACTATGGGACGTTGGATGAGAGAGAAAGAGGACGACATTCTGAATAGAGAAGAAAAGATGATGATAAGGAACATAGATGGTGAGAAGAGAAAAGATTATGTGGAAGAAGAGATGAAAGTTACTGAGACCTCAAACACACAACAAAAAAAATAGCACAAAAAGAGACATCGGATTGGATGAAGGGAACGACCAAATAATAATTGCTAGAAGTAACCGTTAGGTGAGTCAAAGCAAGCAATTAATGCACATAAAGACTGAAACAAAAACCAATGCCTACAAAACAAAACCAAGAGTACCAAAGACTTCAAAGAAAAATGAACACAAAGAGAAGAGTTTGATAAATAATCAAACACAAACAAAACACAGAGAAGGTTTTTTTATTTTGTTTTGAAGATCAGAATCTGATATAGATTTTTGGTCCCCCTATGGACACACAATTTTTTTATTATTATTTTGGCTCAAGAAAAATGGCTCTTTGTCCTAAATCATCAAACACACCCTTATAGCTCCTTAGGACCGTGACTTCTTTGGTCACACTTCAATAGTACCCTTTTGAACCCTAGACCACCAAAAATACCATCCTTATATCTTCATAGGGTCGTGATTATTTTGATCACACTTCAAAGCACAAAAACGACTTGAAAGTGTGTGTTAAGAGTAGACCAAATAACTTCTAAATGTCATAGATATTTGAAGCATGGTACTTAAGAGAATAGGAGACACAAGTAGGGAAACCGAAAATATACAAAAACCACAGATAAGGAAGTTGAAAGACAAAAGTGAGAAGGACTTCAAACCAAAATACACAAACGAAGAAAGGGAGATACTGTTTTTTGATTTGAGATTGGTATATATATATTTAAATAATAAGTCTGACTAGTCACAATATCAATCTTTCAAACATCACACATACCAATAGAACAACTAAGATATTCAATCTTGGTGGTTCTAAGGCATTTGTTAAAATGTCAGCAAGTTGTTTATTTATAGATATGAATGATAGTGATAGGTTTTGTTTTCAACTAATTCACGAATAAAGTGATGACAAATGTCAATATGCTTGGCTCAAGAATGTTGGACTAGATTGTTTGAAATATCTAGCAACTTCCTGCAGCAACATACTCTGCTTTAGTGGTTGACAAGGAGATACAACTTTTCTTTTTGCTATGCCATGTTACAAGATTGTTGCCAACATAGAAAAGACCACCAGAGGTACTCTTGCGATCACCAAGACATCCTGCCCAATCTGTATCACAGTACCCTACTAAGTCAGTGGTGGTATCATGTGTATACCATAATCCCAAATTGAGAGTTCCCTTAACATATTTGTTTGTCCTTTTGACAGCAAGAAGATGTGACTCTCGAGGAGCACTGTGAAATCGTGCACATGCACCAACACTGAAGGAAATATCAGGTCGACTAGTTGTGAGATACAGAAGAGTACCAATAATACTTCGATACAAAGCAGGATTCACAGTCTTACCAGAGAGATCAGATGTGAGTTTTGTGCTCTGACACATAGGAGTGGGTGCTAGTTTAACAAAATCCATACCAAACTTGGAGATCAACCAAAGTAGTCAACCCTAGGTCTTTTTCTTTTCAAAATCTCATAAGGAGTTTGATGAGATCCAGGTCTTAGAAATACCCTGTTAATGATGTGACATGCACTGTTCATGGCTTCAGCCCAGAAATGTTTAGCCAAGTTTTGCTATTAAGCATGACACAAGTCATTTCAACTAGCACACGATTTTTTCTCTCCACCACACAATTTTGTTGTGGAGTGATTGGTGCAAAAAATTCATGCTTAATAACATGTTTGGCACAGAAATATGCAAATGATGCATTCTCAAACTCAGTACCATGATCTGATCTAATACGAGCAAGAGAAGAATGACTAGTCATATATGCAGACTGTAATTGCTTAAACAGAGTCTTAAACTCAGTATATGTCTTAGTTTTATCTTTTAGAAAACATACCCAAGAAAACCTTGAGTAATCATCTATAACAACTAAGACATACTTTTTCCCACCAAGTGAGAGAACATTGACTGGTCCAATCAAATCCGTGTGAAGGAGTTCAAGTATTCTAGAAGTTGTTATATGAGAATTGTTAGGATGAGATGACATGGTTTGTTTACCAAGTTGACATGGTCCACATACATGACTAACATTTCTTTTGAGTTTAGGAAGTCCCTTAACCCATTCTTTCTTAGCTAGACGTGTTAGTTCACTAAAATTCATATGACCAAGGCGTTGATGCCATAAAAGACTTGTTTCATACACAATCTTATGACAAACATTGGTCTGACCAATTGAACTCCTATCAATGCAAAATGACAGGACCTTTCCCGAATTCCGAGTCGAAATCCGCGAAAAGCCCTGCTCCCATATGACAGCCTTTGACCACAGATGTTAATACATGTAATACCCTTAACCTTCAGAAACATCAAATGAAATTTACAGGGACTCCAATAGAACCTCCCTTGTACTTTATTGACCTTCACCCACCTACCAAACGAAGGATAGACTAGTAGTTCACAAACTACCACGGAGGACCTCCTCCGTAATCAAACAAGACAACTGACGTGTCACCCTCGTGTGAACCTTTAGCAACTCGTAAATATAGGTCACCACCCACTGAACCTGATGACGAAAGTACCCTTGCCACATCTCAGGCATTGGTCACACTTTGTGACCCTAATGAACGTACATACACTGAAAGGTTCTTTGGCTATCGTATCGTCGATTCAGTTATCACACCATAGTAAGTCAATATTCAAGATTTGATTGAATTGAGACTCACTGACTTACACTGAGTCATAAGTTGATATCCTGGCTCATTCCGAGCTGAAGCTCACTAACCCGACTCATCCCAAACCGTACCCGATATCCCACCTCAACTCGAGCCGTAGCTCCGTATCCTAGCTCATCCCGAGCCGTAACTCTATAACCCGGCTCATCCCGAGAGTATGATGGAATCTTCCATAACATACCTCAGATCATTCATCAGGGTCAAAACCAAATCATAATCCCGGTCTGAAACCCTAAAATAAATTCATAAGCCTCGAGAGATGCTTAGTGATAAGACATTGGATAAATCCCTTTAAACCCTAAGCTTAATTTTCGAGCCTCGAAAGGATACTAATATGTATTCCCACCACAAACAATCTATGACTTAATACATAGAAGTACGCATGCCATGAAATCCCGAAAACCCAGTCCGTTCACAATACATCCAAAGTACCAACTCAAGGAAGCCCTAGCCCCAAGGAACCCTTTGACATACCAATAACCCAGTTCCCTTGAACCCCCGAGTCAAAACTCGCTCCGTTGTCATCCATTACAGTTGGGATTAATCAAATGGGGCTCTAAACGGACTCCAACGGCTGCAAAACCGTCAAAATCTGATCCGAAATGTTCCAAAATAGTAGACACGCGCCACCGTGGGCCGGTAAATGGCCCCACGTGCCGTCATCCGCCTGTAGAAAACTGGACCACGCGCCACGCGCCGCCACTCGCCCCTATGAACATCTACACTATCAAGAAGAAATATTTCGTTACTCTTAAGGAATATTCCGTCGAACCTATCGGAATATCCTGACAAAATTGGAATCTTCCGTCCAAACTAATGGTGTTAGGGTTCCGTTATAACACTTTTACTTTTTGACGAAATATGCTGACGCCGTCAACATATTCCATCAAACCCTAATGGTGTCAGTTGACCCAACAGTCAACTAACTGCTGATTGTGCTGCCACGTGGCAGCTGAGTCAGCTGTTGACTGGTCACCACGTTGCTCCATGTGGCACCACGTGGCTGCCATGTAGCATGCCACGTCAGTAACCGCAGTTTGAACCAGTCATCGGAGTTCGTCAGGGACGACGATCGGACCACCGCCATCACCGTCGTCGCTAGTGGTTGGAATCTGGGATCACTCGTCGGAATCTGCCATTAATGGCCGAGAGCTCAAGCTTCCCAGATTCATCCAAACTCCACCATTTTCACGATCTAAGTGTCTAGAATCATCTATTCCCTACCAGGAACTTGAATATGAGCTTAAAATCCAGAAAAAACTTACCTTAATCGATCGGAAAACCATTGGGAAGATTCGGTCCAAACCTTCTCTTCGAGTCTCCTTTTTCGGTGCAGCCCACGCCTCGAGATTACCCTTATATGGCTCGTGAGGTCATGGAGAAGCAGTTTACGGCCCTAACTTGGCTCGAAATGGCCTCAAACGAAAAATAGCTCCACTTGGGGTCTTGTGCTTCCACGAAAAACCGAGAGAGAGAGAGGTTGGCGAAAGAGGAGAAGAATGAAGAAAATTCTGAAACCAGGCCTTTTTGTCAACTCTCTGCTTGCCTAAATTACCCGACTACCCCTGGACGTCTAGAATCATAACTTCCTCATCCGAACACCATTTTTTGCTTGTTGTCTGTCTACGAACTGGCGAGGTCGAGACCTATGTAACTGCCCAAGAAAACCTCCAAAAGTGCTTTCAGCCAAAATCCGACTTCCGAACCCCTCCGAAACTGAGGGTTAAATTGTCCTTTCCCTAATTAAAGTCTCAAATTACGTAAATTTCCGTTCCGGGTCGTTACAATTTCCCCTCTTAAGGAAATTTCGTTCTCGAAATTCCCTTAACTCATGTCAAAGAACCAACCTCTTGCATCCTTCGAGTCCTCTTGGGTCACCACCGACACGAACTAGGCCTCAGCTGCCATTCCCAATTGAACCTATGCACCCTGCGCTTTTCTTTGTTCCCGTCTTGACAACAAACTGTAGGTGAGAAAAACATCCAGGAGACATCCTAAAGGCACCAGAATGCTCAATACCAGGGGCCGTTCAACCCAGAAATCTCCCATTTTTAACCTCTGTGGGCAATACCCCAAAGCAAGGGTATGAACCCAAGAGGTCCACCTCGGGCCTACTCCCCACATGACCGAAAGTACCTCCAGTCATGACGTCATATGACCGTATAGAGACCTCAAAGTCATGTATCAACAAGGTACACGTGCACTCGCATGTATCACGAAGTTATGCAGCTCCCTATACTAAGTGTAGTCAGCCTCAACAATCTGGCGGAGAAGTACCCTACAACGCCAGTATCGGAGAAATCCCTCCATATATCCGAGTATCTCAAAATATGTGGATCCATGTCCCACGCATAGACAGCCTCACTGATATGGCGGAGAAATACCCTGCAACGCAAGCTTCGGAGAAACCCCTCAATGATCTGGCGGGGAAATACCCTACAACGCTAGTATCGGAGAACCCTCAACGATGTGACGGAGAAATACCCTGCAATGCCAACATCGGAGAAACCTCTCAACGATCTAGCTAAGAAATACCCTACAACGCCAGTATCGGAGAACCAACGCGAGTATCGGAGAACCCTCAATGATGTGGCGGAGAAATACCCTACAACGCCAATAACAGACAACCTTCGACGAACACGTGATGGGAAATATCCCACATCATGTGCCGGAGAAAACCCATGACCCTCGGGGACAATATACATAGTGGAAACCAACTCGTAAAGAAAATCCAAAATCCATTTTTCAAAATCCTTGTTTCTTGGCCTAAGCCAAATTCATTGAAAAACCGGGGTCTATGCCCAAATTCATTGAAAAACCGGGGTCTATGCCCAAATTCAATAAAGTCACAAATCCGGTTCTAAACCAAAAAAATCATCGACTCGATCGAAACCCAAATTTATCAAGTCAAAACTGCCTAAAAACTGAATCCATAAAGCTGGGCCCTAGCCACAAAACCATGTAACCGGGTCGAGGCCCAAACAATAAATCATTTTACAAAAATCCTTATTAACCAAATTCAATGGATACCAAATCATTTAAAACATATAAAAAGAAATATGCATGCATTATAGTTATATAAAATAAAATCTACTCACCTGCAACGGTGACGCCTACCTCGCCCGTGTTTATCATCGCCCGACCCAACGGCTCCAGGGTCTTCCCAAATTAGCTCAACCACGGAATCCTGGCACCTTATATCCACTATACATTCTATGCCTCCCTCAGTACGAGGTCACTGACGAGACAGACATCTCGGAGGCATCTCGCTGACAAGAACCATCTGCACATAAATGTGCAGTTTGCAGGTAGTGAAACCTTGAGCACTGATACCAAATTGACAGACCCTTCACGAATTCCGACACGAAATCCATGAAAAGTCCTGCTCCCGTCTGACAACCTTTGACCACAGAAGTTAATACCTAAAATACCCTTAACCTTTGCAAACATCAATTGAAATTACAAGGACTCCAATAGAACCTCCCATGCACTTTATTGACCGTCACCCACCTGTCAGCCGAAGGATAGACCCGTAGTTCACAAACTACCTTGGAGGACCTCCTCCGCAAACAAACAAGACAACTGACGTGTTACCCTGATGTGAACCGTCAATAACTCATCAATCTGGGTCACCGCACACACCACCCACTGACCCTGATGAAGAAAGTACCCTTGCCACATCTCAGGCATTGGTCACACTTCGTGACCATAATGAACGTACATACACTGAAAGGTTCTTTGGCTATAGTATCGTCGATTCAGTTATCACACCATAGCTAGTCAATATTCAAGACTTGGTTGAATTGAGTCTCAATGATTTACGCCGAGTCGTAACTTGATATCCTGGCTCATCTCGAGCCGTAGCTCATTAACCCAGCTCATCCTAAGCTGTACCCGATATGCTAACTCAACATGAACCGTAGCTCCATATCCTGGCTCATCCCAAGCCGTAACTCTATAACCCGGCTCATCCCGAGAGTATGATGGAATCTTGCATAACATGCCTCAGATCATTCATCAGGGTCAAAACCCAATCATAATCCCGGTCTGAAACCCTAAAATAAATTCATAAGCCTCGAGAGATGCGTAGTGATAAGACATTGGATAAATCACTTTAAACCTTAAGCTTAATTTCCGAGCCTCGAAAGGATACTAATATATATTCCCACCACGCATAATCTATGACTTAATACATAGAATTACGCATGCCATGAAATCCCGGAAACCCAGTCCGTTCACAGTACATCCAAAGTACCAACTCAAGGAAGCCCTGGCCCTAAGGAACCCTTTGACATACCAATAATCCAGCTCCCTTGACCCCCCCCCCCCCCCGAGTCAAAACTCACTCCGTGGTCGTCCATTACAACTGGGATTACTCAGACGGGGCTCTAAACGGACTCCAACGACCTCAAAACGACCCAAATCTGATCCGAAATGTTCCAAAATCCTCGACATGCACCACCGTGAGCCGGGAAATGGCCCCATGCGCTAGTAGAAGACTGGACCACGCGCCACGCACCGGCTACGCGCTCTCACACGCCCCTACGCGCGTCTGCATTGTCACTGTGGAATATTCCATCGCTCTGATGGAATATTCCGTCGAACCTGACGGAATATCATGACGAAATTGGAATCTTACGTCCAAACTAACGACGTTAGGGTTCTGTTATAACATTATTACTTTTTGACGGAATATGCTAACGCCGTCAGTATATTCCGTCAAACCTTGTCGGCGTAAGTTGACCCAACGGTTGACTAACCGCTGACAGTGTTGCCACGTGGCAGCTGAGTTAGCTGGTAACTAGTCGCCATGTGGCTACCAGGTGGCATGCCACGTCAGCAACCACAGTTCGAACCAGTCATCGGTGTTCGTCGGGGATGATGATCAGACCACCGTCGTCGCCACCGTCACTAGTGATCGGAATCTGAGATCACTCGCCAAAATCCGCCATTAATGACCGAGAGCTCAAGCTTCCCAGATTCCTCCAAACTCCACCATTTTCACGATCTAAGTATCTAGAATCATCTATCCCCCACCCGGAACTCGAATCCGAGCTTAAAATCCAGAAAACTTACCTTAATCGATCAAAAAACCGTTGGAAAGATTCAGTCCAAACCTTCTCTTCGAGTCTCCCATTTCGGTGCTACCTATGCCTCGAGATTACCCTCATCTGGCTCGTGAGGTCGTGGAGAAGCAGTTTACAGCCCCAGCTTGGCTCGAAATGGCCTCCAACGAAAAATCGCTCTACTTGGGGTCTTGTGCTTCCATGAAAAATCGAGAGAGAAAGGTTCGTGAAAGAGAAGAAGATTCAAGAAAATTCTGGAACCAGGGCCTTTTTGTCAACTCTCTGCTTGCCCAAATTACCGTACTACCCCTGGACTTCTAGACCCATAACTTTCTCATCCAAACTCCATTTTCCGCGTGCCGCCAGCCTACGAACTCGCAAGGTCGAGACCTATGCAACCGCCCAAGAAAACCTCCAAAAGTGCTTTCAGAAAAAATGTGACTTCCAAACCCCTCCGAAACTGAGGGTAAAATCGTCATTTACCTAATTAAAGTCTCAAAATTACGTAAATTCCTGGTCCGGGTCGTTACAAAAAAACAATGATCTTTAGACCGTCCAACATACAAGATTTCATTCCCAGACTCAACAATAATTCTACATCCAGCTCTAGGTATCCTAACCTCTTTATCCCACTCATCACAGAGTTGACTAATGTTGATGAGGTTTGAAGCCAAACCTTGAAAAAATCTGACATTTGTCAAATCTGGCAATCCTAGAATTTTGACAGTACCTTTTGCATTCACAAGTCCCTTGTGACCACCTCCAAAAGTAACACTCCCTCCGTCAAAAGTATCAAGTGAATAAAAAATACTTGAGTCACTAGACATATGTCTAGAACAACCACTGTCAAGATACCATACACTTGAATCTGAGGAAGCAAGAGGATTCAACACAACCTGACATTGCTGTGTTGTTTTCTCTACACACTGATTCTTAGGTTTAGTTAATGGTGATGAGGATGAAGCAAGAACCTTAGCAATCCTAGTCACTTCATGCAAGAGATATTGAACATTGTCATGCGATGATGTATTACTTGAAAATGGCTCATTTTGTGTTCTTTTCAATTTTAAGCATTTTCGTCAACTATGACCTTTCTCTCCACAATAATGACACACATAAATGAATTTTACTTTCTTGTCATGACTTACTTTTGACTCATCATGTGAATGGGTCAGAGAGGGACTGAGATGACTAGTCTCAAAGCATGATGCTTTGGATTCTTTTACAAACTTCATTTGCTTGCTGGGCTCTTTTGACTTTAACCTATTGAAACCAATTCCCGACATATCACCATGACCCTTTCCCATATTGAGCATTTTATCAACCTTTTGAGCTTCAATATTTAGCTTAATGGCCTTTTCATTTGCTTCATTGACCTGATTGTGTAGACACTTATTTGCATTTTGAAACAAAGTCACATTCTTTTTTAAATCAGCAACATGATTGATTAGTCTTTCATTTTCAGCCATTATATTCTTCAGTTTCTCATCTTTAACCTTAATTGACCCTAGAAACTCAGTTCTAGCATCTTTCAATTCACACATCTCTTTCATCAGTTATGTCAATTTTCCTTCAAGAATAAGATTTTTCTTTTGAATCTCACATGTTTCCTCAAACAAATCATCATATTTTTTGCACAGCAAATCATATGACAAGTAATCTGAATATTGTTCATCAGATGACAGAAAATCTTGTTTTGATTCAAATGAATCATCATAGATTGAAGCAACAAATGCTACAACACTGCCTTCTTCATCATAATCTAATTCAGAAAGTGATGAACATTCTGATTCAGTGTCACTCCAAGTGGCTTTCATTGCCCTATCTTTCTGTTTGAATTGGTTGCTATTGTTTACACAGTCAGCAACAATATGACCAATTCCCCCACAAGTAAAACACTTGATTGATTTTATGTTTCCTTTATTATCCTTGATTATTGTTTCCATCATTTTTAGACTCAAACTTGCCTTTTCCAATGTTCCTAGACTCAAATTTCCATTTATTTTCAAAGTCCATGGACTGACTCCCACTTGCTCTTGCATCTCTACTCTTATCTTTTAGTATTCTTCTGAATTTTTTAGCAAAGAGAGCCGTTTGATCCTCCACACTGTGTGAGGAATCACACAAGGCATCAGACTCAGTTTGAGCAGACTGTAAAGCAATGTTCTTTCCCTTTATAGAGTCCACAGTTTCCATGTCCATTTCCATTTCAAATGTCATTAGTTTACCCACTAACTTGGCCAACCTAATGTCTTTTAGATTTTGAACTTCCATAATAGCAATTTTCTTAGGTCGAAACTTACTAGTCAAGACACGAAGAATTTTTGAACAATGGTAATTACAGAGATAGGTTCACCAAGACTGACACACTCAATTGTGATTAACTCAAGACATTCATAGAGCTCTGTGAACGACTCTGTCTCACTCATTCGAATTTCTTCGAATTTTTCCAAGGAAATTTGAAGCTTCAAGTCACGGACTTGAACATCACCTTCATAAACGATTCTAAGTTTATCCCAAGACTGATTTGCAGTGGTGCAATTTCGAATGTGTGAGAACTGTGATGCAGACAATGCCGTGACAATGGCATTTCTAGCTTTCTTATTTGATGATGAGGCAAGTTCCACACCTTGAGTCCACTCAGATCTTGGTTTATCTACTGACTCATTACCTACAGGTTTCCTAGGACACCTCCACTCAACAGTAAGGTATTCAAAAGCAACTTCGTCATAGGCATCGAGAAAAATCTCAAATTTTTCTCGCTAGGCAGCATTGTTTGTGCCATCAAAGAAAGGTGGATTGTTACAGGAATTCCTGTCACACTCCATCCTTGACACACCAAAAAATTGAAATCAACTTACTCCATAGTACTGACTCTAAGTGTGTCTAAAGCCGACTCTAATACCAACTGAAAGTTGGATACCAATTTAAGCTTAAGATTCAAGTGACCAGTCATTGAATCATAACTAACATTCCAGACAAAATCCAGCAATCATTCCATTTCACATTCACACACACACACATCAATCACATGCACCATACAAAAATCACAATCACAAAGTGACAACCTAAGCACTCAGAGGCCCCGTCAATCTAGGCAGCCTTGTGCTAGTTCTAAGTGATTGTGTGTGAAATCAAGAATGTTCAATAATCAATAACAATGATAATTTATCAGATCGAAACAAATTGAACAACAGAGCTTGATACCAAGAAACCTTCCTCAAGGTGAAAACTGGGGGTCTCTCAGCTAACCAGGCAATCCAATAAAATCAAACGTTCATTACATGGTATATCATGCTCATATCTTCTAGCCTAGAACTAAAGATGCATCCATACCTCATGCAACCTTGATTTTATCCAAATCAGTTGTGCTCCTTTGCAATCTTGATTATAGCAGCTCAGCCATCCACATCACGACCATTCACAGTAGGAAACACCCAAAAATTGTTTGATAGAAATTTATAACAAAACAATCAATCTATGCTTATCAAGCGATAGTTCTTGATGAACCCAAAAAGAAATAAATGATTAAAACGCGATTCAAAGAATCGGATTTCAAAACGATTTTGGAAAAATCAAATCAGAGTTTTTATAAAACTTTGATAAACAAAACCCAGCTTCATGAAATCATATTTTCTCAGCCAATTCATTTTTCAACAATGAAATCAAAAAGGGTTTTATCAAAAACTCAGGATCATCAATTCTCTAGATTGACACCCATCGCCAAAATCTCAGAGAGTCAATAATTCGATTTTCCAGAATTATTCACCAACTCATATTCGCCGCAGAGATGAGGAAAAATTCCTCAACAGCTGAACTCAAAACGCACAGCAATAGTAACAAGTTATAACCAAAAAGACGATAATACCCTTTACTCAAAAGACTCAGTAATTGAAACAGTGAAAATAATAATTGTACTGCGATTAGTCATGTGCTGCACTGCATTCTCTTGAAACTTCATCTTCAACATATATTAAAAGAGAAACAAAGACTAAGTCCTAGAGTTTGAGCATGAAACAAATTGCATTTGGAGAGGCAAAGCCAATTACATTAAACAAGAACTAACACCCTCTCCTCAGCTTGGCCATATAAATCAGGCGGCTCAGCGCCAAACACCAAGACCCTCTCTCCATAATTCTGGTCCTCCCCCATTGGGTTTCCCAGGGTCGCCATCATCGTAGTATGCTCACCGTTAGGCTGTTTACTCCTCTGGGGTTCCCTGCCCTTTCCTCTGGTACCCCGTCGCCCTCTAGTCTTCCTTAACACCGTAACCAAACTCTGTGTCCGCATGGGGGTAGTATTGCCGTCCCCTGTACTCGAGCCTTCCATCGGCTGAACGTTGGTTACTTCCTGAAGCACCTTCCTAGGGCGTCCTACCTTACGCTTGGTAGAGGCACCCAACCTATCCCCTTCTCTCCAGTACCCTTATTAAACAAACCACTCTGCACCATTAATATCAACACCAGCTATTAGGCTAATCTTGCCCCCCAGATCCTCTGCACCCGCAGTAACACCTTCCTCTGAGACAGCAAACCGCGAGCCACCCATTGCTCCCACTGCCTTTGGTTTCACTACCCGAGGGTCATTACTCATGTGAGTTCCTTTCCCAATAGTCGTCTTCGGCCTTCTCTTAATGGGGACAAGGTTCCAGTCCCCAAAACCCGTTTGTTTCTCGATGGCTCCCACCGTACCATTCCTCTAAACAATCTCCATCTGTTGAGTTTCTGGGACCACCGATAAGTCCCCAAGATTCTCCTCATTCAGTTTTGGTTCCCCCTGTCCCCGTGTTGGTTCGTCCGTTCTAGAGCAATGGTCACGCATCAGCCCTACCCTTCTACACCCAAAGCATATATCAGGGAGGTTTTCATACTCTATTCAAAGTTTCTTCCCTTCAACTTCCACAAACGGGATGTTTCATTCTGGACTGGGCTATGGTATAGCAGTCGACCTTATATGTCGTTCCAATCACATTCCCAATAACCTTCACCGTTTCTTTAGTAAAATACTCAACATAAATCGCAGACAGCCGAGCCCATATGGACAATCTCGACAACTGTTCTTGTTCAACTGTTCAACTGTTCAACTGTTCTTGTTCCGCGTCGAAGCGAGGTCTCCATTTTTGGATAGCTAGGTATTGCCCAGCAATCCTCCAAGGGCCCTCCGTCAGAATATAGTTCATATCACTTTCAAGGCCAAACCGACATATGTAGAAATCGTTGGCAATGTGGATCAACTGCATGGAGCCCGCAAGGTTGCATCGTTGTTTCAGGCGGGCATCGAGGAACCCATAGGTATGTCCCCGTCCCACAAACTTCACAATTACAGAATGTTTCCATGGCTGGGTTAATCGGTTCCTGACCGTTTCAGAGAAACGGATGGAGGGTCCATCACTCCCACTCTCAACCACGTTATCATTAGGCTGAATTAATTGTCCAGCCATCGTCTACTGCTGCCTCTCGCCGTTGTACCCTCATCCTTGGATTAAACACCCTATCACTTTGTAGCATATCCTTAAACGTGGGCAACTCCCACCACATCATTCAACCCCATTATTTCATCGTCAAATCGCAGGCATGACCCTGCCCGTAAGCGTTTTGTCCTACCTGCAATCTTGTTCACCACGGCATCCCCACCAGGAGGACCCATAGTGTCCACTGCTTCCTCTTCCGCCGCCACACCGTTCAGCCGTCAAACCCAAATTTTCCAAGCGTGCGTGGGGCGCATTCTAATTTGGAATAACTTTTAAAATAAAAAGAAATATGATTTCACATTCGATTTTAGATCACAAAATAAGATAAACCCTATGTATATGTAGTATGTATATACACATATACATATATATATATATATATATATATATAAATTAATTAGGAAAATTATTTTATCTTTTCATATTCCGAATTTAGTTTTTCAAAAATTAACTAGCAAACGTTATCAAACAATTACCTAATTTTTATCAACTTAACTTTCGTCACTTTTAATTCCTTAGTAGTAATTCTAAATTTTTTATATCCAAATGAAAGAATTAACGTCTTTTTCATTACTCTTTATCATTAATAATGAATAATGATTATGCACGAAGTTTAAGGTCCGACACTCAAATTAATGATCTTAATTTCCCAATCTAGTCTCAACAGCATAATGAGTGGGTGGTCATCGATCTTCAGCTTTGGACCTAAGTTACCTGTTCGTTGACAACGACCGCATGCTTTGTAAAAATTAAATGCATCCTTGAACAAGTTAGGCCAATAAAATCCACTCTCTAGCACCTTGAGAGCCGTCCTTTATGCTCCAAAATGATTGCCGCATGCATAAGAATGAACAAACGTAAGAATGGACGGTATTTCAAAGTTAGGTATTCACATTCTTTTCAACTAATCCGGACAATGTTTTCACAAATAAGGGTCGTCCCACACATAATACTTGGTTGTCTTAGCAAGCTTTTCCTTGTGAGCTCTTGTCAACTCGTCTGGAAATTTCTTGTTGACTTTGTAGTTGGCAATATCTGCATACCAAGGCTCCAAAACGTTCAAGTGAAAAAGCTGCTCATCTGGAAAACATTCACGCAAGGGTAGTAAGTCCTCCTTTGTGTTTGAACCACTCACTAGCTAGCTAATTAGGTGATCTGCCACCACATTCTCACTCCCCTTCTTGTCTTTAATTTCCAAATCAAATTCTTACAGGAGGAGCATCGCTCCAAGAAAATCAGGCTTGCCCGGCGAAATGTGTTCGTCGAGCAAAGCTCACCGTTCGTCAGACAACATTAAACTCGGCGATTCTTCGTCGCGCAACGTCCGTTGAGCCACAGCTGTCGGGCTTGAGGTTAGTCGACGAAAACAGTAAATTCGTCGAGCAATTTAAAGTTTGCCCGGCGGATACATTCGTCGCATATGAGTTGTCGAGCAATCCAAAAGTCAATATATTTTGCCCGACGAAGACATTGCGCCGGGCGAAGTTATTATTTTGCCCGACGAAATGATTATGCGTCGGGCAAAAGGTTAATAATTAAAAAAAATTAATAATTTATTTAATTAAATAAATAAATATATATATATATATTTAAAATAAAAATATTTCAAAAAAAATACAATTAAAAGAATAAAACGAATCAAATGAAAAAAAAAATATTTATAAAAATTAATGTTATGTTTTTACATAATTAATACTAAAACAATGTTTTACATATTAAATTCTAACTACTCGACGACGGGTCGGGGTGGTCGGGGTCCTGGGTGGGCTGTTGGGCCGGGGGCTGAGGCTGTGACAGAAGCTCATCCAGCCCACGCTCACCCAAGCGGTGAAGCACCTTGGCGAGGGCGATCTTGATTTGATCGTTTTGGGCCTGGATCTGCGCGTTTTGAGCCTTGATTTCAGCATTTTCGGCTTGGAGGCTCTCGAAGTTTCTCTTGAGGTCCGACATCTCGTCGGGATTGGCTCCCCAAGAAGAACTCGAAGAGTAACTGAAGACATCCCGAACTATCCCGTTGCCCGCCCCCCGGACGATCTTCCCTAGACCCCTACCAAGTCGTCGCACCAGGATGATGATCGACCTCTCGGGATCTAGTACCTGCTGCTCCAACGGTATATCGGGATGCTGTTGCATGAGCTCAGGCTATGTCTGCTGGATGTCTTGCTCCATCGTCGCCTACAAATTCGAATAAATATTAATTAGAAATATAATTATAAAATTTAAAATTAATGTTTAATCTGCAAAAAATAAACTTATGTGAATATTGTCAACCTCTTGGTTGCCCCGGCCAGCCTACACTTTCCCCCAGGCATCCACCTCCGGGAACATCGACCCGGCAATGCGCTGATCCTCCTATCGTGCCGATTAGGATCGCGACCCCCGTGGTGATTGAATTTCTTCGCTTCCTGGTTTGATGTGTTGGAAACCAATTTTTCGTTTCATTAGTAAAAACAAAAATTATATTTTCAAATGGAAAATAACATAAAAAATAAATGAATAATTTAACTAGGTGGATAGTACGTACCACATAGGTGAGGGACACGAAATGGTCGCACAACCACAACCACCCTACCAGTTTCGTCCCGTCCAATTCCTCTAGAGGATTTGCCCCAGCTTCCTCCGAGGAAGGCCAGCTCTTGTAGTACTTGTGGATCTCGTACTTCTAGACGGCGCACCGTAACTGCCAATACTTTCTCAGGTATTTACTAACGTCGGTGTCCTCCAAGTTGAACTCAAAATTGATCTGCAATAAATTATTAAAGTTAGTAAAATAATTTTAAAAAATGAAATTGATGTAAAAAAAGGGAGAAACACGTACCAATAACTCTCCTCAACAACGTGTGATCTTCTCCGGGGGTTGGTTCCAAAAAGTATCCCCCATCATCAAGGACTTGGTGCGAAGAATCGCGCCAATGTCATGCACCACTAAGCTGTGGATTTTTACGGGTGCCGACCGGAGCCGAGACACGTACACCATCGGGATCTTGGCATTCGATGTCCTGCAAATTCGCTGGGATGTCAAACCCCGATTGATCCCGCGCACGTTCACTGACTTCCCTGCAAATTCGATGAACATTCGTACATAATATGAGTAACAAATAAAAACGGTTGTTTAAATAAACAAAATAATCAACTTACCCTTAGGGAGTGCTACGACAACAGTCGCCAGTTCGTTTGCTCTGGCTTCGTCTTGTGGGGGCTGGGGGTTGGTACAGGGTTCCCCCGTTTCTTGCTGTGTTGTCGACGAGCCAATCGTGCACCGGGTCACTGATGATTCGAGATCGATGCCTGAACGGACGCCGATGTTTAGTCAACCGAGGCAGGGGCTGCCTACTCCGCTGCAAGATCAACGGGATCAGGGCGAGGGCGGGTCCTAGATGTGATCAAGGTGCGATGCGACATCTATAATAAGAAATTTAAAATAATTAATATAAAATTAACCAACCTATTTTTAATTTAAAAAACAAACCAAATATCTTTAATATTAAATATTTAATTCACAAAATATAATTCAAAACAACATATATAATTATCCAACATTTTTTTAATTCGAATAATAAATAAATAAATAAAACAAATTTTTTTATTGAAAATTAGTAAATTGGTATCTAAAAACAAAAAACCACCAAATTCTAAATTTTAAAAATAAAACCAACACAAACCAAAATTAAACCTAAAATACTAATTAATCCAAACAAACTTAAACCTAAATTACTAAACTCAAAATTCACAACATTATACCTAAATTTCTAAATCCAAATTTCGGGAATAAAATCAAACTTACAAATTAATCCAAATATACAATAATAATATCCAAAATCATAAAATTCACATATTAAAAATTTATAAAACTCACATATCCAAAATTCACATATCCTACACCATATCAAAAATTCACATAAATTTTTCTAAATTCAAATATCCAAAATCCATAAAATTCACATATCCAAAATTCACATAAAATTCATATCCAAATCATATGCAAAATTCATAACAATATACTAATTTCAACATTATACCAAACATAAAAGTTTCAACAAATCTTCAACATTGACCCTAAATTCCTAAATCCAAACAAACTTAGTAAACCAAATATTTATATTCCATTCCAATCCAAATTCACAATATTCAAGTAAAAACCCTAAATTCCCAATCTGCAAATTTGAGAAAAATGCACAATCTGCCAAAATCCAATCCAATTTTCAATTCCAATTTCAATACAATTTCATAATATCCAAACCAAATTTCAATTGAAATTTCAATCCAAACTAAAATTAAAATATAAACAATCAAAATTAACAATAACCAATCCACATTAACAATAGATAGAGAGGGAGAACAAGTTCGACCTTGAGATATTCGCCGGCGAGAGATAGGTGCGGCGGCGAGAACAAACCTCGGCGAGAGAGAGGCATCACGAGAGAGAGATGCGGCGATGGAGTGAGAGGCGGAGTCCGAGTGAGAGAGAGCGAGAAAGGGAAGGAATGGTATTGGACGCCGGCAACCTCCACATACAAGGGCTGGTTTGTGTTGCAGAGAGGTGGTTGTTGGGAGAAAACTGGGAAAATGAAGAAGAAGGAAGAAGAAGAAGAGTCGGTCACGATTTATCTGTCTGAATAACCTTTCCCGTCGGGCAAATATACGCGGTAAGTTTGAGTTTTCGAGAAACTTTTGGCGGAATTTTGAAATTTTCGCGAAAACAAAGTTCGCGTTTTGGGTGCGTTGCCCGACGACGTGTGTATGGTTGCCCGGCGCCTCATTACATATTGTCCGGTGAATATTTACCTTCGTCGGGCTAAATTCTTGTGTTGTTGAATTTTTGACTGATCTAAAACCAGGTCTGACGATAGAATTTTCGAGATCGGGACCATTCAATTTTTAGTTTTACATGCCTAAAGCCCCATCAATCGTTATCGTCATTTTTTTTCAGAGCTTATGTACCTCGCTTGTTAAGTTTGTGAATTTCATTGTGTTTTTCATAGATTTGGTTCAATTAATATTCAAACGATGGAATTTCAAAAAATTGACCGTTCAATGGTTACTTTTAAGTCTGTATACCTCACCGGTCGAAAATCTTGATGTTTTGAGGATTTCAAGTCGTCTGATCATGAGGAAACGTTGTGTAACCGTTAAATCATCGCGCACCGTTACCTAATCCCGGGATTTCCAAATTGGATAATTTTTCGCGTAGGCTATCTATGAGTACCTACAATAAATGTGGACGGTTAGATCGATCCATTTCAATTTTTAAATTATTGAAAATAGTAAAACAAACATATTCATCAAGGAGTTTAAACACTAGAAGGAAACTTCAATACATTTTGTGAAGTTTTGGTTCTATTGATATTCAAACGATTGAATTTCATCGATCTAACCGTTCACTTTGTGGTTTTACGTGGCTAGATCTCGCCCGTCAAAAATCTTGATTTTTTGAGGATTTCAAGCCGTCCGATCATGAAGAAACGTTGAGTAACCGTTGAATCGTCGCACACCGTTACCTAATCCCGGGATTTTCAAATTGGGTAATTTTTCGCGTAGGCGATCTATGAGTACCTACAATAAATTTGGATGGTTAGATCGGTCCATTAAAATTTTTAAATTATTTAAAATCGTAAAACAATCATATTCATCAATAAGTTTAGACACTTGAAGGAAACTTTAATACATTTTGCGAAGTTTTGGTTATATTGATATTCAAACGATTGAATTTGACCGATCTAACCGTTCACTTTGTGGTTTTACGTGCCTAGATCTCGCCCTTCGAAAATCTTGATGTTTTGAGGATTTCAAGCCGTCCGATCATGAAGAAACGTTGTGTAACCGTTGAATCGTCACGCACCGATACCTAATACCGGGATTTCCAAATTGGGTAATTTTTTGGATAGGCGATCTATGAGTACCTACAATAAATGTGGACGGTTAGATCGGTCCATTTCATTTCGTAAGTAATTTAAAAAAGGTGTTTAATAAATAAATGTAAATTGAATCTGGTATATATTGCCCGACGAATCGAAATGAATATTCGTCGGGCATACAGTTCCATTTTCGGCAACCGCCGACCGAACAGAAAAACACGTGATGGTATTGGTATACTTTGCCCGATGGATGTACAAGTATATTCGTCGGGCATATACTTCCAGTTTCAGCAACCGCCGGCCGAACAGAGAAATACATGATGATATTGGCAGACTTTGCCCGACGGATGTACAAGTATATTTGTCAGGCAAATTTTATTTCCCATTTTTTCCAAAATTCTATACACTAGTTTAGCAAGTAAGATGAAATGGTGGGAAGCCGAATCAAGGATGAAGACATCAAAGTTTGTAACTTAGTACATCAAAAATTAATTGAAACTTTTGTGAATGAAATAATAAAACATACATATAAATCACATTTATTGATTTGAAGATGTATATTACATATATAAATGAAATTTCTAATTTACAACTTTCATTTGGTGTCGGATTCGCTCTCCCCTTCCCCCAATCACGCTCGTCATCTGAGATGTGCACGGTACTTGATTCCTCAGAATCACTTTCAATTTGTTCTAATTCCCCGAGATCAATAAAAATGTCATCAATCGCAATTGGTGGGATGATGGCGTTGTTCCATACTTCATCCATATTTAGGGTGGATGCCGAGGAATCCACCTGGTAAACGATTTGGTCATCGTCTGTTTCCCCATCTTCTTCATGGTATCGGTCATCCAAGTCCCAAATATTTCTATGATTCACCATCTCAGCTACTCTCCAACCAGCACTAGCTTTTGGATCATCCACATAGAATACTTATTTCGCCATACTAGCGAGGATGTAGGGATCACTCTCAAACCACCAGGTGTTTGTGTTGACAGAGGTACATAATTGATCTTTAATGACACTGTCTGGGATACTTGGGTTTGTATCAAACCAATGACACTTGAACAAGACGACTTCCTTGCGGTCTGCGTATAATACCTTAACCACACTTAACAATATGTCGTTGAACCCAGTATCAGCATTTTTCCCCATCCCACGGCAAAAAGACCGCGCTGTTTTACGTAGACAATTTGTCGCATCGTTCTATGCACATGAACTTAATTCTGTTAACGTGACAACCAGCGTACGTTTCTCCTCGAAATAGGCCAATGGCCAGCTGCATTACTTCTTTATTGAAATATGGCGAGTTGTCATCTTTCAGCTGTGCCATCTGGTAAGATACACATAAGAAATGAAATTGGTAAACTTAAAAACAATTTAAGAAATTGAGACATTAAAATTTGTGACTTACATGCTCGGAAAACCAACGTGGAAACAGTTGTTTGTCCATTTCTTCCCAATTCGAAGGAAATTGGGCCTTCATCAATGCCTCGTGCTACTCGTGGAAGGGCTAGACTTTGTCACAGTTGTTCAGTAAGAACCAATGAGCCACCTCCATGTCGCTATTGGTGAACGGCTCCGACATTGGACCAGTGTCGAATGGTCGTGCGGGTTGGGCAAATACATATAGACGTTGACCACCATTGTCGTTGCGCGAGGCCCTATTGAAGGAAGTTTCAACATTCCGAAGGTACATTGCACAAAATGTCAGTGCCTCATTTTCAATGTACGCCTCCGCTATAGAGCCTTCGGGACGTGTCTTGTTCCGAACATACCGCTTGTATCTACCTAACATTCGGCAAGGAAATATACATTATGATTCACATATATACATGATAGTAAGGAAATATTATCAAACAGCAGGAATAAGTTATACCTCTCGATTGGGTATATCCAAAGATAAAGCACCAGGCCAGCTTGCTTTGCCTCATCCGGAAAATGTATTAGTAGGTGCACCATTACATCAAAGAATGCAGGTGGATATATTTTCTCTAGCCAGCACATAATGTAGACAATATCCTCATTAATTGCTTCGAGGTCCGCTTTTACCAACGATCTGGCACATAGTATCTGGAAGAATTGAGATAAATAAATTATCGTCTCAACAACACCAGGCTCCAAGAAGGGCCGAATACCAATCAGAATGAGTCGTTGTAGCAAAACATGATAGTCATGGCTCTTCATACCAGACTTGGTCCCATCGTTGGTGCTAACGTTTCAGAATATGTTACCAGCGTACCCGTCGAGAAATTTCACACCCTGCAACCACTTCAGGAATTTTTTCTTATTCTCCGGCATAAATGTATAACTTGGATGAGCCATGATGTATTTGCCATTGACGACTTTTGGCCACAAATTAGGCCGAATTCTCATTTCTTGCATACCCAGACGAGTTTTTTTTTTTGTGTCCTTTGACTTGCCTTCAATGGGTAAATTCGTTCCCACAATTTTCCTGTTAAACTGGTTTCGGTCCTCGTGTGACGTAGTAATGTATATGTTTAAGTTTGGACAATATCTCATCCCCGAACCTCTCCATTGGTCGAGCTTGTAACTCTGATTTGCCATCAAATGAGTCAGATTGCATTCTCCATCGGTTATCCCTCGGCAGAAACCTTTTTGCACCCAAGTAGCATACCTTCAATGCGTGCCAAAAGGACATTGTGTCTGGTCCACATGTCGGGCAAGCAAGATAGCCCTTGGTGCTCCATCCCGACAACATACCATAAGCAGGAAAATCATTAATTATCCACATTACGGCCGCTCATAGAGTGAACATTTCTCCACTGCACTTGTCGTATGTCCGGACACCATTTTCCCACACATCCACGAGCTCGTCAATCAACGGCCGCAAAGACACATCGATGGAATTACTCGGCGATTTGGGCCCCAGTATCAAAGTACTGAGGATTGTGAATTCTTTCTTCATGCATCTCCAAGGAGGCAAGTTATACGGAATCATAACCACCGGCCAAGTGCTATAGGGCTTTGCAAAACTCCCAAACGGGTTAAACTCGTCAGTAGCGACCCCTAATCTGAGATTTCTTGGCTCCGCGGAAAACTCGGGATACATCTTATCAAATTCCTTCCAAGCCTATCCATCGGCTGGATGCCTCAGTACATCATCATCAATGCGTTCATCATTGTGCCACCTCATATCACGGGTTGTGTGGGACGACATGTAGAATCTTTGTAACCTTGGCTTTAGTGGAAAATAATGCAACACCTTGTTCGGATTCTTGTCCTTTTGAAACCTAGGCACATTGCACACGGGACATTTGTCAAGTTGCTCGAATTCACCATAAAACAATGCACAGTTGTTCTTGCATGCATGGAACTTGATATACCCTAAACCGAGGCCCTTCAACAGCTTCTTCGAGTTATAATGATCTTTAGGTAGACGGTTGTCTTTAGGGAGCATTCGGATGATGATGTCAATCATGTGATCAAAATGCTTGTTCTTTTTATTATACTCAACTTTCATGTGCATCAACTCCACAACTGCCCCTATAACCGAAAAGGAATTACAACCGGGGTACAATTCGCGCTGAGCTTCTTTCAAAAATCTCTGGTAATGGAGCTCAGAGTTTTCGGGTTGAAACATGGGCGCATTATCGTCCATATCATCCGATGCGGGAGGAAAAACATCGGTTAATAACTCAGCGACTTGATCATTATCACATCGCCCATCCAAAGCACTTTCATCCCAACGGGTCCCGGGAATCGAAGATGTCGATGCGGAAAATATTTCTTCACTGTGATAGATGAGTTTGGACCTCATTCAACGACATCCAACTGCAGTTGTTATATTTATGGCACAGACACCTGATATGTCTTTCATCACAGCAATGACTACGTGCTAAGGCAATGAAGTTGTCGATCCCATCCAAATACTGATAAGAAGACCTATCCAACATTTGCATCCAGCCTCTGTCCATTATGCATGCTTTCACAACATAGAGTCAACGTAAGTAATTGAGTTAACATTGTCCCATAATTAGAACAAGTTAAAATCAAAAGAAGGTCATCTCCTTATGCCTCCGGTGATTTTGCCCTATCCCATTCGAGAGTGCACGTTCTGTGCTGTGTAGTTTGTGACCTACGAGGCTAAGTTTCGATCGAGGAAAATTTCAGCAGAATCTCTCTACCGTTTCCCAAATGCACGACGTAGATATTATAAACAAATATCTAGTATGCATTCGGAGAACATTGAGGGGATAGAAACCGAATTTCCCACAATCGAAACCTAACCTTGTAAACCGCCAACTACACAACGCATAGTTGCGCACCCCCAAACAGTCCGACTAAATGAACAATTCAAGAGTCAGTCAATCTGCCCGATTCACTGACTCTCAAACAGGTCTAAAGTTTTTCATTGAATTTCATCATACGAAGTTAATCAACTCGATTAACTTCGCATAAACGGTTATGAAATATGAACATATTTCAGTCCGTTGGAACTACATAAAGCGCTTTACAAAAAATATCACAACAAATTCACAAATACAAACATATATTAATTATGCATAAAACACAGTTTACAATTTTCTACTTTCCGTACATATTATCTATTTTCCTATTTTCTTAACATATTTTCTAATTTCCTAACATATTTTCTAATTTCATTACATATTTTTTATTTTCCTAAAATATTTTCTAATTTCCTAATTTCCTAACATATTTTCTATTTCCCTAATTTCATAACATATTTTCTATTTTCATATTTTCCTAATTTTTTTTCTAATTTCTTAAACATTTTAAACAATTTCTAATTTCCGTACATATTTTCTATTTTCCTAACATATTTCCTAATTTCCTAACATATTTTCTAATTTCAATCATTTCATTACATATTTTTTATTTTCCTATTTTCCTAAAATATTTTCTAATTTTCTAATTTCTGAACATATTTTCTATTTACCTATTTTCCTAATATATTTTCTAGTTTCAAAAATTTCATTACATATTTTTTATTTTCCTATTTTCCTAAAATATTTTCTAATTTACTAACATATTTTCTATTTCCCTAATTTCATAACATATTTTCTATTTTCATATTTTCCTAACAAATTATCTAATTTCTAATTCCTAACATGATTATATCCAAAATTCTTCACAAAATTAAATTGAGAGGCAAACACACATACCTTTTTATAAGTATTCCTTCAATCAACCACAAAATTCCTAAAACACAAAACATAATTTGTTTCCAATCAAAAATCAAAATTTCAAAACTAAAAAAATTAAATTTTTCAAAGCTTCAAAATTGATATTGGTGATTGAGAGAGAAAGGGATTTGATTGGTAGTGAAAATGGTGATGAGATGATGATTGTAGCAAGAGAGAGAGAGAGAGTGGGAGAGGGATGAAGCAGAGAGGAAGAAGAAGAAAAGAGTGTCTGGGTTATTTAGTGTGTTTAGACTTTTGCCCGACGAACATATTCGCCGGGCAAAGTTTAATGATTTGTCAGGCAACATTTAGTCAACGCCAAGTGTTACCCAACGACCAATATTCGTCGTTAGATCTAGAATTTCCCGATGGATAGAGCAACTTGTCAGGCTAACCCTTCCTATTTTACGCGCCAACAACTTGTTATTCCCGCCAACACCTTACCCGGTGAGTGTTCGTGTTCGTCGGGCAATATATATTTACGCGACGGAAACGACTTTGTCGGGCAAAATGTGTCGGGCAACCTCGATTCTCTTGTAGTGTATCCACCTAATAAGTCCTGGTTTAACATCCTTCTTCATAAGAAGATACTTCAAAGCTGCATGATCAGAAAATACAGTCACTTTAGTACCAATTAAATATGAACGAAATTTCTCTAAAGTGAAAATAACAGCTAAAAGCTCTTTCTCCGTAGTTGAATAATTCAACTGAGCATCAATGAGAGTTCGGGATGCATAGTAGATAACATGTGAAATTTTGTTCACACGTTGGCCTAAAACAATCCCAACTGCATAGTCAGAGGGGTCACACATTAGCTCAAAAGGTAGAGACCAATCTGGTGGAGTGATGATAGGTGTCGTGGTAAGCAACTCCTTAAGCTTCTCGAAAACTTTATTGCAATCCTCATCGAACTCAAACGCCACAGCCTTTTGCAACAACCTGCACAAAGGCCTTGACATCTTCGAAAAGTCTTTGATGAATAGCAAATAGAATCCTGCATGTCCACGAAAAGAACGAACCTCTCTCACACTTATAAGAGAGGGTAAAGAACGCACAAGATCTATTTTTTATTTGTCAACTTCTATGCCCCTAGCAGAAATAACACGCCTTAAAACAATCCCTTGAGTAACCATGAAATGACACTTTTCCCAATTTAATACAAGGTTAGTTTCCATGCAACGTTTCAGTACAAGAGATAAGTTTTCTAAGCATTTATCGGAAGGTGACCTCACGTGCCGGTAGGAGGTGGCATGTGCCTGCTGACTGTGCTGCCATACAGTTGCCATGTGGCTCCTACGTGGCTGCCACGTGTCGGAGACGAGACTTCCACGTGCACAACAAATTGATCACTGGCGCCACCGTGCATGGTGGCCGGAATCTAGGGATTCTCGAAGGAGATGGCGATTTTCGGTGAGTTTTGCTTTTCTTCGTTTCTTCACTAATCTTTACGATCCAATAGTGTACAACTATCTACTCAATGAGAGGAATTCAAAAACAAGGCCCTTGGGTCGACATCATACCTGTTGGTCGAAATAAGGCTGCGAAATCACGACTTCGATTTTCTTTCGGTTGTCGCACTGTCTCCCATGGTGGTCGTCAATAATAATTGTTGGTAGCCCAGGTTGTATTCCCGGTGAGGAGAGGAAGATGATGGTGGTGGTGTGATGATTTAGAATGTCATTGTATAGCGGCGACGGTGGTGGGGTATTTTGGATCGTTTGTGGGAAGAGAGAGCGTAGAGAGAGAGAGTCACTGACCATTGAGACGAGGAGAGAGAAAGGTCATTTATATAATTAGATTTTCTAAAATTACCAAAATGCCCCTCTCATTTTAGACCCGTAACATTTTTGTTCGAACTCCGATTACCAAGTGCGACCTGTCTACAAACTCGTGAGTTCGAAACCTACGCAACGGTACAAAAAAAACTCCAAAAGGTATTTTTAAACAAAAAGTGAGCCCCAGGCTCCCTAACTCTCAAAGATAACATCGTCTTTTTTCTAATTAACGTACGAAATTAGTCTAAATGTGGGTCGTTACATTTTGGGCCCTCACTTAAGAGTCCATATCAAACTTAGCCCAACGTCACACCTTTAACATCCAACCCAAAACCTACTGGGGTATTTAGGGAATTTGAATTTTTTCAATTAAAATTTTTCAGAACGGGTTGTAACAGTTTATGACGTAGTATCCAAAAATTGTGGAGCTGTCACGTTGCCCATAATTCCTATAATGTCCATATTATCCCTAGTAAGGGCATTGTCGGCATACAAACATCCATACATTGAGTAATATGTTTACTAGAATGGGATTTATCTCCCAATAATAAATAATATCTTCATGAGAATTATTTATAAACTAGAAGTCAATTAATAAATAAACAACTTTTCCTTAAAGAGTTATTTATTAATTAGAATTCTTCTTCGACCAATAATAAATAATCTCCTAGCGAATTATTTATTATCAATCAGTAGTACGTCCCATACTTGATTCCGTTCTATTATTTTCATAGAGTTTAAATGTCTATAAAAGAATAGATGTATTCAATTAGGACTTTTAGAGAGTTGGTAAAAGTTTGAGGGTATTCAATCTATACTTTTATAGAGATTTATAAAGTCATTAAAAATTTAGGTGTATTCAAAATATCATTGAATTTTGTAGACTTCATTAAATGGAAAAGTTTTATGGAGTTTGACAAGCATTTTAGTGTAAATTAGCTTTAACAAAGTTTATGATTTCTCTAGCCTCCTCCCCTTGAATTTCTACAGATTTTACAAGGCTTAAAAAATATTAATTTTTGTAGTTTTATATTTTTCAATAAACTCAATAAAATTCAAGACTCCTACCGATATTTATTATCATATATTTTACATGAATTTATTTGTTGTATGAAGAAAAAAAATAAACAAAAAATAAAAATTAATAAAAGGAAAAATATATATATTTCAAAGGCATGCATGATGCCTAGCGGCCCTAGCCTCCCAATCTCATTGATCGTTAAAAGTTTTATATTTTTGTAATTATTTTTGTATTATTAGAAATATTATTTTATTTTTATTTAGTGAGAGAATTTTCAGTAAAAAAGTAATTATGATTTTATTATAAAATTCTTCAAAAGAATATATATCAAATTATATAACTCAATATTATTTTTTTGCAAAACTCAATCACAATATATAAAACTTAGTATGACTCTACAAAACTCTGTCACATAACTCTATATAATTTCATTATTAACCATGTAAAAGTTTATGAAAATAAATACATCTGTAAAACTCAATCACTTCAAAAAACTCTGCAATTATTTGTATAAATCTGAATTTAATACACCCCCTAAGTAATTATTTCCAAGAGGAATTACTTATTCATTGCAACTCATTTCAACCAATCAGACGCTCCGAATGACTGTCAGGTCTCCACTATAAATATAAGGCCTCCCTTCACCTCTCAAGTGCTGAAAAATAATCACTTATTTAGCTCTTAAGTTTTCTCTCCTTGATTAAATTGACTTAGGAATCAGAGTGTTCATGGTTGAACTCGGCCTATCTCGGACTTCAACCTTGACCTCATTTGTCTATTATAGGTAACTTCTACATTTGACTTTTAAATTTTTTTCTAGTGCCTAATATCTTCTTCATATTCCATCTCCACCAACACATATGCCGCTAGCACCTATTTGTGTCTTTACTAGTCATAATTATGTATTTATCTATGTCTGTTTTATTTTAAAAGGAACTTGAGTTTCATATCTGCATATCCTGTATTAACATACGCAGGAACGCACGATCAGAAACAAATGCAAGCTAGTAATATGGCTGGAATAACTCATAATCACAAAGGCGGATCAAGTCTTTCGTTGCACATCAAGAGGAGATTGTAAGATATATATATATATATATATATATATATATATATATATATATTATGTATTATAAAATATTAAATATAGAAATATTAAATTTATGTATTATAGATATATATATATATATATATATATATAATATCATAAGTAATATACGCTAATTAATATAGAAATATTAAATCTTATTATTACGTATTAGGCTGCAAAAATGGGGCGCAAGCAAAATGCAATTGACCACTTTGAGACAGTGCACAATAACTTGAAAATGGCTGGGATATAGTTGCTAGCAAAGGCCAAACGGGTAAGTTGGTTTTATATTTCTTGTGGACGTGGAGTGTCATTCCATATTTGCTTAAAAAAAAACTAGAGGAAAAGAAGGATTATGCAAAACCAGATATATTTCTTTATACCCACTTTGAAAAAACGGTATTTCAAAATTTCCCGTTGCTATTGGTCTCCTCAATGCATTTACTAGCTTGTTTCAGAATGTGTTATTTTCCTTGTTAAACTTTGTGATCACTGCAAATCTGGACTTTATAACATGTTGTTCCTTCTACTTAGGCTATTTTACATTCATGTATAATTTCTTTGAAGGAATTACAATGACATACAATATATGTTGACTCTATTTGTAGGAAGAGATGATTGCATTGCGAGATGTGAATACTCTTCCAGATGGTGTAAGAACAATGACAGATGATGAAATAATTGCAAAAATTTTAGGTAAAAAATCAGGATACATTAAGGGATGTGGATTTGGGCCTCGACCTTTGGGTTCTTCCTCTAGAGTAGATGTGTTTAAACAAAACATAGAGTTAGCAGATGGATTACAGGGAACAAAACTAATTGTTGAGGCTCAACAACAACAGCTTGATCAACAAAAGCAACATATCCACCTCCAAGCCAAAAAAGAATTGAGGAATTAATGGAGAGGATGAGCTCAAGCCAAAACCCAATTGATACCTTCTGCGTCACTTTAATTTATGGTAAACTTTATAACTTTTGGCATTAGTTAAACATGGCTAAGATGTTATTGTTGCTGACTAAGCTGCCTAGCTGGACATCTACATGGCTGTGAGGTCGAATAAGTGAGAATGAGTGTTTTAAGTATGTTGTAAAGTTAAAACAGAAAGTGTGTGTGTTAAATGTCTGTGTGAACTTTGCTTGAGCAGCAAGAAGTTTCGTAAAACGGCTAGACTAGGTGTCAAGCTGTAATTGGACTTAGTGATGTCATAGGATCACAAGTCTAATAGAATTGAGAGTGAGAGTGTGTGTATATGCATCCATTTCAATTCAGAATTAATCTAATGAAGTAATCTCAATCATAACTAAGAATTCATCTAGAAAGATTCAATCAAGCATTTTATCAAACAGTTCATATGCATAAATCATCACAGTGATTATCAAACACACTAAATTATCAATCATCATTCAAAATGCAGAACCAAGTAAAATCAGTCCTAATCTAATCCTAATCTAATCCTAATCCAATCGATTCAGCTAGGAGATTTGAGTTAAGGTGAAGTACCTGAGTTTCCGCCATTGTTGCACTGCTCTGCAACTCTAGAGTTTGCTGATTCTGATTACCAATATGGTATCAGAGCTGCGTCTCTGATGTAACGACCCGGACCAGAAATTAAATTATTTTGAGAATTGGACGATTTTACCCTCGATTTTGGACAGGTTCAGGAGTCACTTTCTGACTGGCAGTACTGTTGGGAATTTTTCTTGGGTCGTTGCGTAGGTCTCGAACTCACGAGTTCGTAGACAGGCGGCACGCAAAAAATGGAGACCCGGTGAGTTCGTTACGGGTCTAGAAGCTTCAGGGGCAGTTTGGTAATTTTGGAAAAGTTGGAACTACATATCAGATATTTTTCTCTCTCCTCGGGAGGTTGGTCGATGCAGTCTCTCTCTCCTACCCGAAATTCTTCCCGTGCGAACACCGAACCACCATTTTGATCGGATGGATTTCAGTCCGATTTGAACGAAACCAAGGTCGGGAGGATCTTCCCCGCGACCCCACGAGCCTTTTGGTGTAATCATCGGAGTGGGAGCACCGCCGTAGGTCACAGACGGAGGAGGGAGGTGGACTGAATCTTCTCGGCCGTTTTTCGGTCAGACCAGGTACGATCTCGGAATTTTGACCCCATATTTGGATTCCTGGTGAAAAGTAGATGAATTTACATGTGTGGATCGTGAAAAACGATCAAGAAATGAAGAAGTTAGAAAACCTTGAAAATCGACCGGAAATGGCAATTTCCGGCGAAACTAGACGGCGGCGATGGTGGCTGCCGGTCATTTTCTCCGGCCAGACTTCGGCGACGGCGCTGGCAGCCGATCGTCTTCTCCGACGAGTCACCGGTGACAGGTCGAGTCGGGTCAGATCGGGTCGGGTCGAGTGAATCGGTCGGGTTGAGTGAACCGGTCAGGTTGAGTGAACTGGTAGGGTTGAGTGAACCGGTCGGGTTGAGTGAACCGGTCGGGTTGAGTGAACCGGTCGGGTTGAGTGAACTAGTCGGGTTTAGTGAACCGGTCGGGTCGAGTTGGACCGGGTCAGGATGAGCCGGGCCGAGTTGGACCGGTCCAGGTGCGTGAACACTGTAGCAGGGTGTGACCGGCGCATGAGGGCGTGTGGCGGCGCGTGGGCGCGTGTTCTTACCTTCCGGTGGCGCGTGGGACTGTTCCCGAAGTCACAGCGACGCGTGACTAGGGTTTTAGGACGTTCCGGATAAGATTTTGTTGGTTTCGAGGCCATAGGAGTTCGTTTAGGGCCCGATTGGGCAATCCCAGTTGGGCAATCCCAGCTCGGAAAGTCAAGGTAGTTGGGTCATTATTGTGCATGTGTTCCTTGGACTAGAGCGTCCATAAATTTCGGGTTTGATGATATATGTGAGTGGACTTTTCATTTATAAATTGAAATGCATGCATCAATGTATCTTTGTTTAAATACTGGTATGTATTGTTGCATTGAATTTCCGGAATTTAGAAATGATTGCTGGACACATATTTTCCAATATTTCAGTAAAGGGTATGATGAGAAATGTCATGGTTTTTGGACTCGGTTTTGATATCGTTTTGACGTGGAAATTATTGAGTCCATGATTTGGGTTTTGACCCGGTTGTATGAGTTTATCGGATTTGAACATATTTGAGGGAGGCCAGGACACGGGACTAGGATCCGTTATTAACGGTGAACCCGGTGAACCTCCAAGATAAACATTGATTTGAAGGAGGCCAAGACTCGGGACTAGGATCCGTATTAGTGGTGAACTCGGTGAACCTCCAAGATAAATATATTTGAGGAGGACCAGGATATGGGACTAGGATCCGCTGTTGGCAGTGAACCCGGTGAACCTCCAATATAATTGATTACTCTTTCTTCGACTAGCGTCGAGAGTTTTACTCTATTGGTTCGTTGAGTGCTCCGACTCTGGCATCGTGGAGTTTTGGCTCCGCCGGGTCGCGAGGCTGTCTATGATAATACAGAGAGTTGTGATACAGGACTAGCACACCCCAAGGGATACCCTGGTGGCTAGGGATATGCCAGTCGAGGGATCTGCCGACTGATGTGATATGATAGCCGAAGGTTATACCGGCTGATGATATGATATGATAGTCGAGGATACTTGCCGACTGATGTGATATCATAGTACAAAGAGTTGTGATATAGGACTAGCA
This sequence comes from Oemleria cerasiformis, assembly GCA_037349345.1. NCBI lineage: Eukaryota > Viridiplantae > Streptophyta > Magnoliopsida > Rosales > Rosaceae > Oemleria > Oemleria cerasiformis. Next base: position 9,816,809 of record JAZGTL010000019.1, read on the forward strand.
CACCCCAAGGGATACCCTGGTGGCTAGGGATATGCCAGTCAAGGGATATGCCGACTGATGTGATATGTTAGCCGAAGGTTATACCGGCTGATGATATGATATGATAGTCGAGGATACTTGCCGACTGATGTGATATCATAGTACAGAGAGTTGTGATACAGGACTAGCACACCCCAAGGGATACCCTGGTGGCTAGGGATATGCCAGTCGAGGGATATGCCGACTGATGTGATATGATAGCCGAAGGTTATACCGGCTGATGATATGATATGATAGTCGAGGATACTTGCCGACTGATGTGATATCATAGTACAGAGAGTTGTGATACAGGACTAGCACACCCCAAGGGATACCCTGGTGGCTAGGGATATGCCAGTCGAGGGATATGCCGACTGATGTGATATGATAGCCGAAGGTTATACCGGCTGATGATATGATATGATAGTCGAGGATACTTGTCGACTGATGTGATATCATAGTACAGAGAGTTGTGATACAGGACTAGCACACCCCAAGGGATACCCTGGTGGCTAGGGAGATGCCAGTCGAGGGATATACCGACTGATGTGATATGATAGCCGAAGGTTATACCAGCTGATGATATGATATGATAGTCGAGGATACTTGCCGACTGATGTGATATCATAGTACAGATAGTTGTGATACAGGACTAGCACACCCCAAGGGATACCCTGGTGGCTAGGGATATGACAGTCGAGGGATATGCCGACTGATGTGATATGATAGCCGAAGGTTATACCGGCTGATGATATGATATGATAGTCGAGGATACTTGCGGACTGATGTGATATCCTAGTACAGAGAGTTGTGATACAGGACTATCACACCCCAAGGGATACCCTGGTGGCTAGGGAGATGCCAGTCGAGGGATATGCCGACTGATGTGATATGATAGCCGAAGGTTATACCGGCTGATGATATGATATGATAGTCGAGGATACTTGCCGACTTATGTGATATCATAGTACAGAGAGTTGTGATACAGGACTAGCACACCCCAAGGGATACTCTGGTGGCTAGGGATATACCAGTCGAGGGATATGCCGACTGATGTGATATGATAGTCGAAGGTTATACTGGCTGATGATATGATATGATAGTCGAGGATACTTGCCGACTTATATGATATGATAGCCGATGATATTTCCGGCTCTAATATGGTTTGACGACGATTGTCATGTGCTTAATCATCCTATGAAAATACTTCGTCATCCGGGTCTGTGGGTTGGTGTGGGCAGTGACCCAGAGTGACGAATTATTGTTGGTTCACAAGTATTATACTAGTCGGTTGTGTTGTGGTATTCCAGTAGAGGTGTCAGTAGTGTCTGACCTATTGACATTTAGTGTCAGAGGATATTCCTATTTGGACCACCATTATTCCGAGGTCTTGGTTTTTGACCTGTATGCTATCCTACGTCTGACAGGTAGGAGTAGTCAGTAAGTACAGAGGTTCTGTCGAGAACCCTATAAGGTTTACTAAAAACTATTTAAGGATAAAGGGTATTCCTGGTATTATATATTTGAGGTAAAAGAGCTGTCAGACAGGATAAGGGTTATTTCTGGGTTTCGAGGGGTAATTCGGGAAGGGTCCTTACATCTGATCATCATCTGGGCATTGTTCTATGCTGAGTAGCATCATAGTGTTACTGGAAGTGTTAGACTATCTGCAATGACAAAAACACATTATGGCGGTGAGTTGAGGACTCCGATCTTCACAGGCTCCAACTATGATTTTTGGAGCATCAAAATGAAGATTGTGTTGAAAGCCTATGATCTATGGAAATATGTAGATGAAGGCTTACCTGAAACTATTACCATAGAAGTAGAAGTTGGAGCTGTTTTGAATCAGCCAATGCATGTTGAGTTGGTGAAGAATGCTAAGACACTTAGCATGACCCATAATGCTGTAGCAGATGACATATTCCCTAGGATCCAGAATGAAGAACGTGCCAAAGCTGGCTGGCATATCCTGAAACTTGAATACAGAGGAGATTCAAAGGTTAGAGCTGTTAAAATTCAATCTCTAAGACATGACTTTGAATAATGAAAGAAGATGATGAATCTCTATCTGTGTACATTTCTAGACTCTATGGTGTGGTGAACCAAATGAGAACTTATTGTGAGGATATTTCAGAGAAGAGGTTAGTTCAAAAGATCCTAATCAGTTTGACTAAACCTTATGATCCCATTGTATCCATTATAGAAGAAACAAGAAATATGGAAACAGTAAATCTCGAAAAGGGCCTTTGATCAAAGAATTGAAATGCACACTTATGGAGCTGTTGATAAAGCCTTTGCTAATCTAAGTATTAATCCTAAGGGACAACATAATTACACTCAAGGAAAGACTAAGAAACCATACAAGGGCAAAAAATTTTGGAATCACAAATCTAATGCTACTGGGATGCCTGGTTTTAACTATAATGCAGGTTCTAACAAAGCTGAAAGTAGTGGCACAAAGAATGCATTATGGTGAGTGTTGGTTCAAGGGTAAGACTAAGTGCTATAACTGCCGTAAGTTTGATCACTATGCAAAAGATTGTACAGGGAAATCAGTGAACATGGCCAAAGAAGTGACAGAAACTACAGGAACTTGTTCTATGCATGTAATGTAGCTTCTATGAAGGATGATAGTGTGTGGTATGTGGATAGTGCATGTAGCAATCATATGACTGCACATGAATCACTACTAATTGATCTGGACAAAAGTATTACAGCTAAAGTGAAAATGGGAAATGGTGATTTGGTTCAGGCTGTAGGGAAAGGTACACTGGTGATTCACACCAAGCAAGGTGAAAGACACATCAAAGAATTCATGCTCTTACCTAGTTTAGATGAGAATCTGTTGAATATTGGACAGATGATAGAGCATGGTTATTTTTTGGTATTTGGAGATCAGATAGTAGACATCTTTGAAGATAAAGAACTAAGTCACATAGTAGCTAAAGTGCCTATGACAAGGAAAAGGTGTTTTCCTTTGTCACTAGAGTGTGTGAACCCTTTTTGCAATGAGGTCATCTATTGCAGAAGACTCAGAACTATGGCATAAGAGGTATGGTCATTTGAACTTCACAAGCTTGAAGTCTCTACAACAGAAAGATATGGTTGTTGGTTTGCCTAAACTAAAAGGTAAAGGTGAAGTTTGTACAAACTGTGTAGCTGGGAAGCAGCATGTGGAGCAATTTGACTCAAATGTTTGGGGTTGATTACAAGGAGACTTTTGCTCCAGCTACCAAGATGAATACTGTGAGGGTTCTCTTGCCCGTAGTTGTTAATCAAGGGTGGCTTTTGTACCAAATGGATGTAAAAGATGCATTGTTGCATGGGAATTTGGCAGAAGAATTGTACATGCAATTGCCTCCTGAACATCCACAAGAACATGAGTCTGACATGGTGTGTAAGCTACACAAGGAAATCTATGGTCTATAACAAAGTCCTCGTGCTTGGTCTGCAAAACTGAGGTCAGTTCTGGAAGTAGTCGGGTTCAATCGAAGAAATGCTTACTCTTCCTTGTTTGTTCGAAATAGTCGAGTTGGAAAATTAGTTGTTCTCACCTATGTAGATTATGTAATTCTCACTGGTGACAACATTGATGAAATCAACATCCTCAAGCAAAGGCTTGTTTTAGAATCAAGTATTTCCTTGGGATTGAGATGGCATCTTCAAGTAAAGGCTTGTTTTTAATCAAAGGAAGTATATTCTTGACTTACTCCAAGAAGCTGAGATGATGGATGCCAACCCAGTGAGAACTCCCATTGATAGCAAGCTACAATTGAGTTTGGAAGGAGAGCCATTTCACAATATCAGTTACTATCAACGACTGGTTGGTAAGCTCATTTATGTAACTATTACTAGGCCAAATATCGCCTATCCCAAGAGTCTAGCAAGACAATTCATGCATGCTCCCACATTGACACATCTACAGGTTGTAAACAGGATCCTTAGGTACCTCAAGGGCTCTATTGGGTGTGGAATTCTCATGAAGAGAAATGAGCACAACATAATTATGGGGTTCACCGATGTTGATTGAGCATCAAATCAAATTCATCGAAAGTCCTTAACTGGCTATTTCACTTTTGTTGGAGGCAACCTCGTTACTTGGAAGAGCAAGAAACAATATGTCATAGCTCGTTTAATTGCTGAGGCTGAGTATAGGGAAATGGCATCCATTGCTTCTGATCTTATATGGTTCAAGGGTCTTCGCTCTTACTTAGGATTTCTGGAGTCCCAACCCATGTTTTTCTTCTATGACAACCAGGTAGTCATGCATATTGTTTCCAACCCAATGCTTCATGAAAGAACCAAGCAGATCGAAGTGGATTGTCACTATGTTCGAGAGCAAGTTCAATAAAAGGTTATTCAAACTGCCTTTACTCGCAGCCATGATCATTTGGCCGACATTTTCAGAAAGGCATTAGCTACTGCATAGTTTCATCGTCTTTTATCCAAGCTTGGCTCAATCAACAAATAGACTAGTTTAGGAAGTTTATATGTAATACCTTAATTGTATCTACTTACCTTGTATAGCTTGTAAACCCTACGTATATAATGCAATTTATAGCACCGGCTAGAGTTTGAGCCACATCATTCATCTTCTTGCCTTCTTTGTGTGATTCTCTTCATGGTATCAAGAGCTTCTATCTAATCGACCACTTCACAACTTTTTTCCCCTTCCTCTTGTTTCCGATCCCAATGGCCTCATCCTCCCAATCTTCCACCGCTGCCCTTCCTACTCCCTTTTTCCCTTATGTTCTCTCGATAAAACTCGATTGTGGAAATTATCCTCACTGGCTGGCTCAGATTCAACCTCTCTTAAGAAGCCGTAATCTTCTCAAGTACGTCGACGAATCCTATCCTGCTCCACCATAGTTCATCGTTGATGCGACCTCCAAAGATAAGGATGGCCAACCTATTGTTGCTCCCGTTGCTAATTCTGCCTATCGTGAATGGATCCAAATTGATCAGATGATCCTTTCTTGGATCAATGGCTTGCATTCCATCACTGCCCATGGGCCCGTTGCTCATAATCTCACTTCTCACAAGACATGGACTGATCTTGAGCATCGATTTGTGAAATCCACATAATCTCGCCTATTTGAGCTTAGCCAAGAGTTCATGAAATGTGTTCGTGGTGATCAGTCAATCACCATTTGGCTTGATTGGTTGAATTTTGTCCCTCAAAACCGTGCTCTCTCCGAAGAACCCATCTCTGACAAAGACATAGTCAACCACATTCTTTCTTATGCTGGCCCCATGTACGAGAATACAATTTCTGGCGTTCTCTCGTGAAAAATCGATTGATTATCTTGACCTTGAATCTCCTATCCTTAGGGCTAAATGACACACCCGACCCGGAAGTCCCTAAGGAAGCCAAAATCGAGGCATGCTGGCCGATATCTGAACGGTGACGTCCAGATGACGAAAGCCAAAAGTTTAAAATGGTGAGTTTTAGGAGGTCGTGTGATGCATAGTTAGAAAAAACAATTAGCAGTTTACCACGACAACGGAAGTTCAGAGCATAGTACACAAATTTGATGATCATAAGGTTAAGCAACTACCTGAGTTACCTTGATTTCCCAATACACCCGAACAGCCAGTGTGAATGTCAGAGCAACAACGTAAAACTCCTCGATATGCGCGAAGGTAAGGACCCATCCTGAATTTCCCCTCGAAACCCGGGAAGAACCCTGATCCCGTCTGACAACCTAAGGAAATGTTCCCAAAATGCTCTTCAATCCTTACAAAATAATAATAATAAATATTTTCAATTGTCAGACAAGGGATTCAAGCACTCAATAATTCCCGTAATTAATGACCAACCAAATAAAATATAATATTAGAGCGTCTAAGTAGGATCAAGGGTACAATTTAGATATCCTACTCGATTTTAACTACACAGCGCAGCCGAAAGTACTAATGCCTCTGCCTCGAGAGAAGTGTCCGCGTCAACTCAACTCAACAGCCTGTAGAGGGTTTAAACACAAAAGTTGTGAGTGGACAAAAATAATCGTTTATAAATCATTTTCCAAGGAAATATTACCTTTTTCCTCCTCCATTTATAAAACCATGCATGCATCACATAAAACAGTTCATGATATAAAAACATCATCTGTAAATCACCGGAATTTCCATTTCTCTTAGAAATCACTTAGTAGGACCCACACAAAATTCATATAAGGAAAACACATTGTGGTCCACAGTCTGGTTTGAAAATCATCCTCAAAAGAGTTCAAAATCATTTAATTCAACCTGGACACATAATATCTCAATTCCACTGTTCTCGACACATCCACTAGCCACCAGGATATCCCTTGGGGTGTGCTAGTCCTGTATCACAACTCTCTATACTATTCATAGACAGCCTCGCAACCCGGCGGAGCCAAAACTCCTCGATGCCAGAGTCGGAGCACTCAACGAACCAACGGAGCAAAACTCTCCACGCTAGTCGGAGAAACAGCGGAGCAAAACTCTGCACGCTAGTCGGAGAAAAAGTAACCAATTATATTGGAGGTTCACCGGGTTCACCGCCTACAGTGGATCCTAGTCCCATATCCTGGTCCTCCTCAAATATATTTATCTTGGAGGTTCACTGGGTTCACCGCTAATAACGGATCCTAGTCCCGGGTCCTAGCCTTCCTCAAATCAATGTTTATCTTCGAGGTTCACCGGGTTCACCGCTAATAACGGATCCTAGTCTCGGGTCCTGGCCTCCCTCAAATCAATGTTTATCTTGGAGGTTCACCGGGTTCACCACTAATAACGGATCCTAGTCCCGGGTCCTGGCCTCCCTCAAATCAATGTTTATCTTGGAGGTTCACTGGGTTCACCGCTAATAATGGATCCTAGTCCCGGGTCCTGGCCTCCCTCAAATATGGCCAAATCCGATAAACTCATACATACGGGTCAAAACCCAAATCATGGACTCAATAATTTCCACGTTAAAACGATATCAAAACCGAGTCCAAAAACCATGAAATTTCTCAAATCACACTTTAACTGAAATAGTGGAAAACATGTGTCCAGTAATCATTTCTAAAATCTGGAAATTCAATGCCACAATACATAACAGTATTTAAACAAAGATACATTGATGCATGCATTTCAGTTTATAAAACAAAAGTCCACTCACAAACCTGTTCAAGCAAGCTCAATCCCGTCTTGTTCGTTCCTCTGAGGTTCCCAGAACAATATCGCCTGTCAAAAACAACAATCGGGATTACCGGCTAGTAATTATATAACAACTCCCTAAACCTCGAGAGGTCTACCCATGTTGTTCTAGAAAACATAGCAATTTCGGACGCCTAAAACGACCACTAAACGACGTCCGATCAACCCGAAACCTGTACTAACAGATCTGGAATGTCAAAAACTAGTTACCATGCATCGCCGTGACCTCAGACTCGGCCCCACGCACCGCCTGAAATACGGAACACGCACCCTCATGTGCCGGTCACACGCCTGCTAAATTGTTCACGCGCTTGGACCAGTCACACCCGGCCCGGCTCGACATGACCCGATCCAACTCGACCCAATCGATTCACTCGACTCGATCGGTGACCGGTGACTCGTCGGAGTTGACGACCGGCTGCCGGCGCCACCGTCTGGTGTCGCCGGAATCCCCCATTTCTGGCCGAAACTTCAAGCTTTTATAACTTATCCAAAACTCAACAAATTTTCACAAATTTTATGTCTAAAACTATCTACTCAAACCCAAGAATCCAAATATGACCTCAAAATCACAAACATGTACCTGTGTAAGCTGGAAAATCAATCGGAAGATCCGAAACTTCCTATACTCGGTTCCGCTTCCCCCGTGGTCCTCTCCTTCGATGGTTGGTACGGTTGTGATCATGGGAAGGAGTAGAAGATGATTAGTGGATCAAAAAATGGAAGTTAAAGCCTTGAATCAAAAGTTAACTCTGTGGGTTTTGGGGTGTTTTCTCACAGTTTCGATGGTGTTTGTGTTTCATAGAGAGATGAGTGATAATGAGATGAAGATGAAAATGAAGTGAAGATGTAAAATGATTGGGGTTAAAATATCTTCTCCCTGCCAAAATTACCAAAATGCCCTTGCACATCTAGACCCATAACTTTCGTACACGAACTCCATTTTCCACGTACCACCTGTCTACGAACTCGTGAGTTCGAGACCCACGCTACGGTACGCAAAACACTGCCTAATAAGTTCCGAAACAAAACTTGATTTCCATGCCCTTAACCGACCAAGGGTAAAATCGTCTTTTTACAAAAATAATTACGTAAATCCAATAATTAAAATTCCCGGTTGTTACACTGAAGTACCATAAATACCGATGGGGAACAAAAATAGAAGGGTGAGTGGACCTAATAGTTTATTTCAGTGTAAATTAGTAAGTTGAAAACATAACTTAACCACTCAGTTTTGAAATGAAACTCCAAGATACCAACAACGTACAAATGAAAAACATGCACATTCTACAAGAAATAGTCTTATAACAATAAGCAGTCTCAAAATCATCCTAAAGCACTAAGTATAGTACACATAACCCACTATTTGTTATGCTCTTGAGTCGCTTGAGTCAAGTGCACATGACAGGCTGGGTAATCTTTAAGACACGAGCTTACCTCGTTTCATGGTAATCCTCCGCGAAAACTCTGCGTTCCGCCAGACCTCCGAGTTTCCTTCGCCGCGAGCCTAGTTCGAAAATGACATGCAAGCACTAGGTTTTCAAACTCTCAACGAGACGAAGCAAATGGAGTTCGGACTCGAAATAAAACCTGGTTTGTTTGGAATTCGGCCCGAATCTCAAGAACTCCAGCGGCTCTGAGTTTTCCGTTGATTACCTCCGCCGTCGAACCTAGCCGAAAATTGACATACAATTGGTCAAGAAGAAAACTCTTGGCTCGAATAAGAAGGTGGTTCTACTCCAAGAGTTCAATTTTATCTGGTTCACTCGGAATTTTGTCGGGAAGTCTAGGACTCAAAGTCGAAGTCCATTTCCGACTCAGGCTCCGACAAGCTTCATGCCTCTAGGTTCAATCCACTGAGTTTGCAACCACCAAGCGAGTTCGTTGGTGGTGGTGGGAGGTCCTGGTTTGAGACTTGATGTCGTCCAATTTGGTGGTTCTTGGACGAAACACGTGAAGAGGATGAAGATGAGTCAAAAATTCTAGCTTGCTCTCTATGGCAGTGGGTTTGTTTCTATGAAGTGAGGGAGATTTCGAGGGTGGTTTTGTAGTTGGATGCCGATGGTGAAGCGTCCAAGGAGGTGGTGGTGGTCTCGCAGTCTCTGTGTATTTTCGTGTGTGAGGGTGAGAACGAGTGAGAGCTTGAGGGAAATTAAGAGGTATCAGAGTGTTGGTTGCTCTGATGCAACAAGGAATTGGGCTTAGTGCATTTTGGGCCACCAATATATGAGATGGTGCATAACAATTGGTCTTGTTTCAACTTGGGCCTAAAATTAATCTGGGCTTTAGATAAACTCAAAGAAAATTTAGAATAAGCGCGGCCCGAATAAAAGCTCGTTAGGTTAAATTATTCATTTACAAATTCCGATTCCAAATTTACGGAACGGGATGTATCAATCTACCCTCCTTAAAGAAATTTTGCCCTTAAAATTCGCTCGACGTAGGTTAAAGGTACAGTTCCTACGATTCTTGAATCCTCTCGTGCCACCACCGATGCGAAACTCGACTTCCTTACACAAGTTCAAATGGTTCACTAGGTCTTTCTGGTAGAATGTTAACTTCAAATTTTAAACTTCTTATGCGACTCTCCAATTGAAACTATACAAACTCACTGTAAGTTGATCACAAATGAAACAACATATCAAAACCTTCCTTAAATTAATTTCTCCATCCACAAGGGCTATAGAGAATCAATGAATTTGAGAACATCCTCAAAAATATCCTCGTAAATTTCACATAGCAAGCTTCCTAATCCCTTTAATAAAGAAAAATTTACACTTACTCTACACAAAGTTCAGTGTCAGTCAGGTTGGTCAACAACCACTCCACTACTAACGATGTAGGTGGGCCAAACGATTTGACAGAACTTCAACGTTCACAATAGTCTCGCAACGTACCACGAGTCAAGATCTCTCTAATCCTTTTTTTAAAAACTTCAGCACTTGTATTGAGGTAACGGTTACTAAAATCACGCTCGTCAGTTTCGAACACTAGGCCTTACAATGAGTGCCAACTAATCTCTTCAGAAATTTCCAAGCTCCTCGTGATTGCATCGTCTAACTCTGTCCCTACAGATCACCTTAGGTTTACACTAACACAAATAACAACTAACAACCTAAGAACAGGTTCCCTCTTAAGCCATTCAAAAACGTACAACAGATACTAGATTGGTTAAATGCGCACCAGCCTCAAGGTCCGAACGTAACTGTGCACTTGATTGTACTGACAAATTATTAACTCCACAAGACTAGAAGTAACAGCAATTAGGTTCACCAGGTTCCCAACTGAAGAAGAGACGAGAACACAACTCCCTCATTAGTTCTTCGGACTCCTCAGGTAGCCGTCACAGCTAGATGGTTCTCCCACCTAAGAAGTACCGAATCGTGCAAAAAGTTTCTCTCAACCTTTAAGTCTAAAAATAGATGTAAAGAAAAAAAAACTTCCACCAATTACTTTGTTAAGTCAAAACAACTCTCGGAAGAAGATGTGTGACGTAATAACTCGACAATTTAATCTCACAACCCAGAAAAATCCCCTAGGTGAGCATTCCGATTAATTTCATTCAATCCCGACCACGGAATTCTCAATCCTCAAGGTATGATTAACGAAATAATCATAGATAATAACTTCAATTTCTCCGTACTAAAGTCTTCCTAACCAAGACTCTATCCTGATTAGTAGACCCATACTTTCTTCTTCACCCTACAGTGAACCCACTATGTCAGCACCTAACAATCCAACGTGAAACTTGCACTCTTCTCTCAATGCCCCCTACTCACCCAAAACTACAAGTTCGTCAAACAGGTCTCAAAGTTCTCGCCACAGGATCAAAAAATTTAACACCAACAACTTGGGTAACCAATGTCAACAATATGCCTCAGTAAAAAGCTACGCTTGGCGAGTAGTCACTTCCGAGTCAGAAGGTATGGTTCGTACATTTGTTTGTAGTTGTAACGTGGTGGCAACAAACAATTGGTTAGCTAGAAAATTCACCCCCAAGGTTGAAGGTGACTCAAAGTTCTCGATTGAAGTGATTAAGATCTTGTCTCGAGGTAAGGTACGGTTTCGTTCTCAAACAACTAAGCAAGTTCACACATAAGTAGAATTCCACATACTGGTAATAAACACATTGGTTAGTCACTCGGTCTAGATCAAACAATAGACACCATGTCCGAGATTGGTGTGAACTGACCAGAACACAATTACAGAGTAATACGTTCTTACTTCCACTCAAGATCGGGGAAAAAGGTTGGGGGTTTCCACGAGGCTTCAAACTTGGTTTGGTAAAGTGGTTGAATAGTTTGACACATCTCTCCACTACCGAGGTGAAAAGCACACATCCAGGTGCAAGCTTAACCCAAAAGTAGCATGCAACAACAATATTAACTTCCTAGTTCAGTTTTCTAAACAAACACTTCCTTCAAAACTACTAATACTCATTCAGCCAGACAAACCGATCCAGAAGAATGCACACTAACCTCCTTCTGGGTATACTGACACTAAGGCACCAGTCTATCAAGCTGAACGCAAGGCCGGTGTACAAGTTCAGAAAGAGAGTATGCGTGTATGCGTTCATAGGGTTCTCGTTTAAACTCGTCTGCCACAAGTTACACGACTAGAGGTGACACTCGTTCATACTGTTCGAGTCGTTAACACAATCCCGCACTGACTAAATTCTAGAGGCAGAAAACGGGGATGACTTAAGGCTAGGTTAAGGCTAGGAGTGAAAGGCCAACGAGGATTGGATAAAACTGTTGTTATCTAACTCCCAATCAAGAGGCGCTTTAGACACTAAGCTCCGAGTAGATTGATCACACTAAACCGTAAAGGCAAAGTCACCGGATAACAATTGTGAACCCAACAACTGCTTCTGGGGACACTAGATAACAATTGTGAAGTCAACAACTGCTACCTGAGATACAGAAAGGAAATCCGTCAAAGCTTCAATTGTCGTCAACACACCAACTCAAGTCGTCCCCAGTAATACCTCTACGAGGTCTAAGTAAACATGGCTTAACACTCAATTCAACGAATCTAGGTGGTGGTGAACAAGTCAGTTTAGGATAAGGGTACAAAACATGGTCGATGGTACACATCATAATCACAAGAGAATTTGAACAAATGCATAGCATTCTGAAACCAATTTCAATCAACCACAATCGCATACATAAACGACCCCAAAATGAACCATGTTGTCAGTTTGAAAATCATTTATTTGCATGACAAAGGCCCCAACGCATAATGATGGGGATTAGAATTGTCTATAGAAAGTTAAAACTTAACAATTCCAAAGACTACTCTGAAACATTTAATTAAAAAGAGATATACAAGCGACAATAGTCTCAACCAAACATTGATGAATTTGTCAACTACCAAGAGAAAAAGAAGAGGGTTGCAAAAATTGGTTAAGCATGCTGGATATGACATGTATGATGAAGTGTGAAATCAAACCGAGGAATTTAAACAAACTGCTATAAACCACAAGGAAAAGAAAACTATTTAATCAAGTAAACCACAATGGTCAATGGTTCATAGCAGTTAAAAACAATTTCAAAATCAATAACTGGTTCAAATATATTGAGTGGAAATGGCTATGGAAAAATGTACAAGTATCAAAATGCAAAAGGCAAAATTCCATACAGATGAGAACCAGCTCGAACAAAATACGACAAATTGATTAATGTAAATGTACCTGGTATCAAGAAGTAACACATCATAACAAGTGCTACAATCATGATACCGCTTAACCAGTATTATTTCAACCAGAAAATTTTACCATCACCAACTAGGAAGTTCACATAAATAATAAAACATTTACCCAACACACTAAAATAGCAAGCAAACTTATTTGCATGATGGGCTAATAAACTACAAAATAGGCACGCCAGAGTAAATACCGTACATAAAAACAGCTTCTAAGCATTTGAACCAAATGCACAAACATGCAACCAAGACAAGTAGAGTACACAATTCGACTAGCTTCTTTGGTACACATATGAAAGATTGTAGCAAAAGGAAGCAACAACAAAAATAACGGTGGCAAAACCTCGCTCTGAAGGAACAAATGACCACGCATCCCACTTGACGACCGTAAGAAAAGTTCCCCAGACTGCTTCCTAAACTACCCTAAAGTTCCATTCGGTAAAGCAGCATGGAAACCCACGATACATTCAGTAACCACAGTTCCAAAAATTCTAATCCTCCCAAAAATCCTAAGTCTTAGGGTAGTAAGTTCCCAAAGAGTTGCCAAAAACCTAACGGAGTTATTTTCTGGGTCTTTGGTTAAGTTGGGCTAAACTCAAACTTCCAAAGCAATTTCTGAGGTACCACACCTCAAGGTAAATTTCAAACCGAACCAAACACGTAATGATTAAATCATTAAATTCACCGCCGAATAACTCGCTCACACCACCCAGACGAGTCCCAAGCTCGTGAACACTACCAGAATGCTAAATTCGATGGGAAAATCTGGCTAACTTGCGACCGAAGAAAAGTTAGGCTAGACTCGAAACCTCAACTCTACTTGTTGACTAGTTCAGTCGTGTCATAAGTGGGTAAAGTCATGTGTCAACTAACGACACTAACCATTCGAGGAGATGCTCTGACATGTGAAATCGGGATTTATGATCATCCAGTGTACACAACTAGCGACACATCCTAAAACTATGCTCTGATACCAAATTGACACACCCTGACCCGGTAAGTCCCTAAGGATGCCAAAATTGAGGCATGCTGACCGACATCTGAACCGTGGAGTTTAGATGACGAAAGTCAAAAGTTTAAAACGGTGAGTTTTAGGAGGTTGTGGGAAACATAGTTGTTAAAACCCAATCAGCAGTTTACCACGACAGCGGAAGTTCAAAGCATAGTACATAACTTTGATGATCATAAGGTTAAGCAACTACCTGAGTTATCCCGATTTCCCAATACACCCGAACAACCGGTGTGAATGTCAAAGCACCAACTGAAAACTCTTCAATATGCGTGAAGTACCGTAAATAACTGAGGGGTACAAAAACAGAAGGGTGAGTGGACCTAATAGTTTATTTCTATAAATCAGTAAGTTGAAAACATAACTTAACCCCTCAGTTTTGAAATGAAACTCCAAGATACCAACAATGTACAAACGACAAACATGCACATTCTAAAAGAAATAGTCTTATAACAATAAGCAATCTCAAAATCATCCCGCAGTAATAAGTATAGTACATATAACCCACTATTTGTTATGCTCTTGAGTCGCTCGAGTCATGCGCACATGATAGGCTGGGTATCTATGATTCGCTCGTGTACCTCGACCACGTGAAAGTTGGGTGCTAAGCACCTTCACCTCATGTCCCCTAGAGCTCGGGGATAAGCTAGCATTATTTAACTAGTATTCGAGCAAGCGTGGGTGATCAATCGCGTGCAGGCTGGTCTGTGGCCAACAGACGGGTACTAAGATATCGGCGACTCCTATGTGGGTACTACGCATCTCATTTGTAACGCGCGTACATCACAACTCTTATGAAGATAACTAACCATCAATCTCAATCAAGTCATGCTTGGGGAATAACAACCACAATCAATCACAACATGCTCAAGAAACATATTATATTAATCAATCACGGTATGCTCGGAAAATATGATATAATAATCAGTCAAGGCATGCTCGAGAGTCAAAAATTAAAATAAACAACAACGATATGACTTATCAATCGCATCATTAACGACCCAACATATCAACATATCATAACTCAATTAATGGTATAAAGAACGTGCAAATAAAAGATTGACGTAAAAACCAAGTTTTAGAAAGAGTTCCACTCACAGATTAGTCGAGGGGACCAAAGCCACTCGACAGTTCCAAGCCATGCCAGCTCCGAGCTTCTCTAAATCCTAAACAAGATTGACCACAAAGGTTACTAACAACTTCCAGGATAAACACAAAAATAAATCCCTCTTGGATTTTACAAAACGGGACTAAAACAACTCTAAACGAACTAAATACGTGTTTCAAAGATCTGAACGTCCCGAAATTAGGGCTACGTGCAGCCTTAGGCCACGAAACAGCCCCACGCGCACGTCGGAAGTCGGGAAGTGACCTCACGCGCTGCCACATGTCGCCATGTGCCTGTTAAGTGTTTTGCCTACGCGGATGCCACATGGCACCCACGTGGCTGCCAGATGGCTGACAAGTGGCATCCTCGTGGCTGCCAGGTGGCATCCACGTGGCTCCCCGTGGCACCCACGTGGCTCCACGCATCTACCACATGTATGTCACGTGCTCGTCATGTGTTTAATGATCAAGGGCCGGTGCCACCGCGACCGGTTGTTGGATTCTAGTAATATCAACGAAAACAACATGCAATCAACCAGTCCTAATCTACTCAAACCAAGGATTACGAATATCCAATTCCCAGGCCACGAGATTACCTAACAAGGCCGGAAAGCTGCCGTGAAGCCTTGGTGGTGCAAGAAAACATTGAGAATCCGGCGAGCTTCGTTCACCATGGATCGCTACCCAAAACCTACATGCAATAGGTCAGAAACGAAGCCTAGGAAGAGAAGATTCTAGTGGTGTAATCTTTAAGACACGAGCTTACCTCGTTTAATCGTAATCCTCCGCGAACACTCTTTCTTCCGCCAGACCTCCGAGTTTCCTCCACCGCGAGTTGGTTCGAAAACGACATGCAAGCACTAGGTTTTCAAACTCTCAACGAGACGAATAGAATGGCATGAGTTTGGGCTCAAAATATTACCTAGTTAGATTGGAAATCACCGCGAATCTCAAGAACTCCAGCGGCTCAGCGTTTTCTGGTGGTTACCTCTACCGTCGAACCTACTCGGAAATCAACATGCAATTGGTCAGGAAGAAAGCGCTTAGCTCAAATAAGAAGATGGTTCTACTCCAAGAGTTCTATTTTACCTTATTCACTTAGAATTTTGCCAGGAATTCTCGGACTCAAAGTCGAATTCCACTTCCGACTCGAGCACTGGTGAGCTTCGTTCCTCGGGGTTCAGTCCACTGAGTTCGCAACCACCAGGCGAGTTCGTTGGTGGTGGAGGGAGGTCCCGGTTTGAGACTTGAAGCTGTTGATTTTAGTGGTTCTCAGGCGATAAACGTGAAGAAGATAAAGATGAGTAGTCTTACTCGCTCTCTAAGGCAGGGGGTTTGTTTATCTGAAGTTAGGGAGATTTCGATGGTGGTTTTGTGGCTGGATGTCGATGGTGAAGCATCCAGGGAAGTGGTGGTGGTCTCGTAGTCTCTGTTTTTGCGTGTGAGGGTGAGAACGTGTGAGAGCTTGAGGGAGATTAAGAGATATCAGAGTGTTGGTTGCTCTGATGCAACAAGGAATTGGGCTTAGTGCCTTATGGGCCAACAATAAATGAGCTAGTGCATAACAATTGGGCTTGTTTCAACTTGGGCCTAAAATTAATTTGGGGTTTAAATAAACTCAACGAAATTTTAGAATAAGCGCGGCCCGAATTAAAGCTCATAGGGTTAAGTTAGTCATTTACAAATTTCGATTCCAAATTTACTGAATAGAATGGATCACTGAACGTCTACTGTAATCTTCTATTCTTCCTGCAGATACCAGCTTGACGGCCATGGTTGCATCTTGTGGGAGTCGTGGGCCCTCTCGTGGCGGCGGCTCTGCTGGTGGCCGCTTCTCTTCCCGCGATAATGTCGGCTCTAGCTTCGGTGGTGGTGGCCCACGCCATGATAGTGGGTTCCATAGCCATGGATTTCGCGGTGGTAGTGGCTCTCGCGATCGTGGGTTTCAAGGTGGTGGCTCCTCTGCATACTCTCAGCATGGCGGACCTGGGATTCTTGGTTCTTCCCCAGGTTCGGCCTCTTCTTCTTTGCTTTCATGCGTTCAATAATATCAGTGCAGGGGTTTCAGCCATATGGCCTTTGATTGCCCAACCAAGGAACAGGTCCCTCCCATTGAGAATAGTGGGCCTCCGGCCCAATTCATAACTTACAACACTTTTGGGCCACATAGACCCGCTCCTTCAGCAGCACTTCAGCCTTGGCTTGCGAATTCAGTCGCGAATGCTCATGTTACCCGTGACTTGGGGCAACTTACCAATCCTCGTGATTATTATGGAAGTGATCATGTCTCTGGTGTGATTGGAGGAATAGGTTTGGAAATAACTAAAGTAGGGACTTCCTTTGTCCGCAACCTTAATTCTACTTATGCTTTGTTAGATACTTTGTTTTGTCCACAAGCTTCTTCCAACATTCTGTCTATTAATAAATTTTGTGTTGACTATAATTGTTACTTTACCCTTTTTCCTCGTTGGTTACGTGTACAGGACATGGTTACTGGGAAGATCCTTTTTCAGGGGCCGAGTAATAACGGTTTGTATCATTTTCCAACGGGTTCATCAAATCACAAGAATGGCGTTCCAGTTGTTCTCCTTGGTGTCCGTGTCACTGGTGATTTGTGGCATTCCCATCTAGGTCATCCTTCATCATCTGTTTTTCAGCATCTCGTGTCTAGCAATAAATTTCCTATCACTGGAAAACTTTGTGAGTCTGTTTGTCCCTCTTGTCCTATGAGCAAAAGTCACATATTACTGTTTGATTTATCTTCGTCTGTGTTGTGGTGTCCCTTAGCTCTTATTCATTTTGATGTATGGACCTCTCCGCTCTTGTCCAACTCTAGCTTTCGTTATTATGTCATTTTTGTGGATTATTTTTCTCGTTATACTTGGATTTTTCCTATGAAATTCAAGTCTGAAGTTTTCACCTTAACTCGACCAAACATTGCCTTTCCCGTTAATCAGGTATTCCAGTTTATGCATAGTCCTACCACCGAACATTGGGTTGTTGTTAAACGTATTTTCCGTTATTTGAAGGGTTCCCACACTCATGGTCTCTTGTATCATCCCAGTACTATTGAGATTATTGCTTTTTCATATGTTGATTATGCTGGGGATCCTAATGGTCGTTGGTCCACTGGTGGTTATTGTATTTTCTTGGGTTCTAATCTTGTTTTCTGGAGTTCAAAGAAGCAGCGTGGTGTTACTAGCTCCAGTACGGAATCTGAATATCGACAGCTTTCCTATACTGTGGCATCTTTGGCTTGGTTTTGTTCTTTGTTTGCTGACCTTCGTCAGCCTCTTTCTCCACCACGCATTTGGTGTGATAACATCAGCTCCATTTATCTTGCTTCCAACCATGTCTTTCATGCCCGCACTCATCATGTTGAAGTGGATTATCATTATATTCATGAACAGGTGCTTGCTCATGCTGTTCGTATTAGTTTTGTCGCCACTCAGGATCAGCTTGCTGACATTTTTACAAAAGGATCTCTCTCTTCCAAAATTGTTGCGCTTTCTGTTCAAGCTTCGTGTGCTACCTCGCCCAGCTCAGCTTGCGGGGGGTAATAGACTAGTTTAGGAAGCTTCTATGTAATACCTTAGTTGTATCTACTTACCTTGTATAGCTTGTAAACCCTACGTATATAATGCAATGTACAGCACCGGCTAGAGTTTGAGCCGCATCATTCATCTTCTTGTCTTCTCTGTGCGATTCTCTTCACCAACATCCTTGATCCAGCTTGAGGGGGAGGATTAGAAAATTATCTTATAGTATGGGTTGTTACTGTCTCCTTTTCAAACTAGTTCTTAGGTTGATTGTTACCACCTTACCTTTTAAGTATAGGTTTGATTAGTTTGATTACAATCAGTCATAGTTGTTGTGTCAATCAGTGTTAGTGTAGAGTATGCTGCTAAGTATGGAGAGTAGTTGTAATCAACTACAACACTCTCAAGTTTCACTCTTTTATAAATCCTTGTTTCCTTGTAAATGTAATACACAAAATCGATATAAAGAAACTCTTATCAAATTCTGCACTGCTTTATTATCTTATTGTGTGTTCCATTTTTCCTGGTTATTGCTGATAGATGAGACAAGATTTCTAATTCAATCAAGCCAGCAGCTAGTGACCAAAGAAATAATATAATTGTCCAATCAAATTCAAGTTAGGAGGAGGCATTTTTCAACTTGACGATTATAAAACAATCACCACCATGCTCTGTTGTTCATCACTTTCCCTTATCAGCTAAAAGAGTAAACAATTTGTATCAAAATCCTAGCCAAAATGAAAACGTTGCTCCAATATTTGTTACCCATTGCTCCATTTGAAAAAAAAGCTTTAAATTATTAATCGACTCTTCTTACTCATCCTCCAAGCTTCTACACTGGAATTCAAGTACCGATTGCTGCTCTTGGGTTGGTATCACTTGCAGTGCAAATGGGAGTGTTATCGGTCTTGACATTAGCGGCGAAGGTTTCATTGGTGGAAACTGTTGTAATTTGGTTTAAATTTGAAGTCTATTAGTTAGCCTTTTTGGGCCAATTATTACTTACTCTTGATAGCTTTTTGGATTCCTTGTTCTATAAGGATTAGGGAGCCTAATCCTTGTAGGAGTTTGGTTTCTTGTATTTTAAGATTTATGGATTTGTACTCCACGTAGGATTTGGTAAAGTTAAGAGTAATATATAATTGGCACATTGGATTCTCTTTGTCGTGTGTGCAGCCACATATTTGTGAAAGGTCTAAAAACCTTTCTTATGTTTTGGGTGTGGTGCCGCATCGTTTGTCTTAGAGAGTGCTTTGGGTGTATTTGGGATGTGGTTTTGTGAGAGTTAATCTCTTTTGTAATCTCCTTTGTTATTAGTGGAATTTTCTCGTCGGGTTTACCCGTGGACGTAAGCTTTATAGCCAAGCCACGTAAATCCTTTGTATTTTTCGTGGATTGTTAGTTTTCATATTTTTCCTTCATATTTGTTATATTGTTTTAAGACGCTTCCGCACAACACTTGGTATCAGAGCTCGAGTTTCAACTTGGGTAAGGCGGGTAAGGCGAGTTTCGAATTGGTAGTTGGGTAAGGCAGCCACCTCGGAAGGGCCTCAAAAAAAAAATTTATACATAGTTATTATGTTAATTTGTTATATAATTATCTTACTTCAATAATAATCAAAATATTGTACTTGGGCGAGTTGGTTGGGACGCTTGCTACTTTCAGTGAGACACCTTGTTCAAATCCCAATGTGGGCCTTTATTAAGAGCTTTTTCCCTTTTTTTTTCCTCTTGTTTCCTTTTCCTTTTTTTTTTCTTTTGGTTTTCCTTTCCTTTTCACACAATATTTTCTTTTCATTTTCCTTTTTCTTTTGTTTTCTCTTTTCCTAAATCAAACCTAATAACTTTTCCTTTGTTAAACAATAGCCTAGCTTCCTCTCTTATATTTAAATTTATTTTTAAACCCTAGCCCCTCCCTCTCTTCTTCTCAATTTTTAAAGAAATCGAAGAAATAATTTTAATTGGAAGGAAGACTATATTTGAGTTGTGAAGCTAATTTTGGGAGGAGCACAATAGAACATATTGCTAGATTTATTACCGAATTTCCTACTCATCAATCAGGTTCAATTTGTTTCCCCACTAGTTCAAATTTTCAGTTCATTGTTGGTTGTTGGATTGTTGGCTTGTTGAATTGTTGCCTTGTTCAAAATGTTAGAAATATATATATATATATATATACGGACACTTTAAGGGTTGAAGAATGTGGAGAGCTCCAACTTGAGGGTTCACCTTAGTCCCCCAATATTTTAGGGACGGCCCTGGATGGGAGGAATGACTTGGAGATTTTGGATAATCCCTCACCAATTATGGCTCTAGTTAAAGTAGTGTTCGTACTCTCTATTTGTTTGTATGTTAACCTATCCAAAACCAATTTGATGATTTTCTGAATTTGAGAAATTTGGATGTGGGTTTCTACATAAATTTGTTCTTCGTCAGATTCAGATGTGGGTGGAGGTTTTGATAGGTGTATACTTTGTGAGGGCCAATTTTTTAGGTTCTGTGAAATTGCAAAACATTTGTGTGGTTCCCCTTGGAGAAAGCTTTGTCATGGTTTCTAATTTGGTTAGTCTACGGACATTTGGCTGAATTGATTATCCCTGCTATTTGTTTTGGTGGTCTCCATCTACTGCAATTGTTTTGAAGACTTTGTTGAGGTATGAATTTGAACTCCTGCTAGTTATTTGGATTTGTTGTCTTGTTGGTGCTCAAGTAATGATGGTACGCTTGGGTTAAAGGCAAAATTTGGTATTCCTAAGATTTGAATTTGGGGTGAATAGTTTTGTTTGTGGTACTATGAACCTTTGTCACCAAAATTTGTGATCAAACGAGTCTCATGGTAAAGAACTACTCACGCATAATTGAAAAACAAAACATAATTGAGGTCATGATTATAAAATAACAATGAAAATAAAGATACAAAAGAGATTGTTGAAGATGATGCACGTCAAAGGACCACGCCAAAGCTGCTCCTTCAAGGCTCCACGCTCAACTTTCTCTCAAAATAGAAAACTAAAACTGTTTAATAACTGAAAATACAAAGATTTGCAGCTAGGGTATCTAACGGTCCCTAGTTTGATGTCTAAGATTTATTTATATAGGAGCCCCCAATCCCCTAGATAAAAGTAGATCAATTAGGGTAGAAATCTGACTTAAACGCTGCCTTTCTAGTTTAGCAGGGACAAGGTCCGAAAAGGAAGGACTTTTGGACTTCCTAAAGCGGCAAGGAATCCTTCTTTGCGGCAATCCTTCTCCCATAAGGTACTGAGGTTTCTTGTGCAGCAAGGTAGCTTCTGAGAGTCTCTTAGGGTTGGTAGAACTTGCAGGAATGGGTTGGGCTAACCCTAGACTCCAATGAAACAACAGGGCACAGTCTTGACATCTTTGGGCCTTAAAATAGGGCAAGATGAGCCATGAACAAGTCCTGGATATATTTAGCTGGGCCAAACCACTTTTCTCATATCCACCTAATGTATCTAGCTTGGTTATGGGCTTTGACCTGTTCGAAATTGAGCAGAAAAGTCAAGAGCCCAATCTGGCTCAAATTAGGGCGCATGCGAGGTCCTTTAGGGCAGAATAGGCCATGGACAGGTCCTGGCTAGTTTTGGGCACGCCTTCTCATGTCTTTAGCTTGAAAAAATTGTTTGAAGTTCAACTCTGGTCGTTGGCTCACTTGTTTCGATCGATGGCTAGGTGATGACTCAAATGGACCTACCCGGGCATGTCAAAAGGCATGTCACGGGCCTCTGTCTTGAGGCACTAGGGACATGTCACGGGACACGTCCTGGCATGAATTAGGATGCGACAAAGCCTCTTCTAAGGTATGTCCAGGGACTCAGTTGATGCTCTTGAAGGACTCACTACAGGGCTCGATTTAGGGCGTCTGAGGGCTCAGTTTAGGTCTCGATTTAGGGCGCAGGACATGCCTCAGGGACACGATTTAGGGCTCATCCTGGGCTTGATCTTGGCGTGCCATGGCATGAACCAGGACTCGGTTTAGGACCTTTTCAGGACCTGAACTTCAACTTGAGACATCTCCTTCATTACAACTCTGAATTGGGCCATTCTTTTTGCATTGTTCTCATAATTAACCTTTCTTTCGAAATCGGCACAAGCCTCGCAAGATTGATCATTTTCTACTATGGATGACACACAATTAGTCAAAAGACAAGTAAAAAGGGCCTAAATTACATCTAAAAGATGTTCGAAATAATGACTAAACATATATAATTGGCACATTAGATTCACTTTGTCGTGTGTGTGCAGCCACATATTTGTGAAAGGTCTAAAAACCTTTCTTATGATTTGGGTGTGGTGCCGCATCGTTTGTATGGGAGAGTGCTTTGGGTGTATTTGGGATTTGGGTTTGTGAGAGTTAAATCTCTTTTGTAATCACATTTGTTATTAGTGGAATTGCCTCGCCGGCTTCGCCCGTGGATGTAGGCTTTTTAGTCAAACCACGTTAATCCTTTGTGTTCTTTTTGGATTTTTAGTTTTCATATTTTACCTTCATATTTGTCATATTATTTTGAGACGCTACCGTACAACAGAAACATTGACAGCTCCAGCAGACTCTTTAATCCTCAACATCTTGAAAGCCTCATTTTTTGTGACAACCAATTTGATCTACACCCTCATATTCCATCTACCATCAGGAAGCTTAACAAATTTGCTAGTGGGTGATTTCTCTAAGTGTGGGTACCAACAATTTCTGGGGTTTAATTTTTAGGTGTGGATATGTTTAGATGAAGAACGTCTCCTAATTTGATGAGTGGATTTTGTTTCCTAAATTGTTTCCTAAATTGTTTTGATGCATCACCATGATCTTTGTTCAAGAATATCTCTAATTTAATTAATTTGATGTGCATAAAGATATATGCTTTGAAAATTTTCGGCGAAATTCCAAGAGAGCTATTTGAGCTGAAGGAGCTGATGGATTTGTGAAGGATCGGATTCATTAGTAGTTGAGCTCTTGACTTGTTTTCTTCCTCACTTTGATCTTATTGAAATTGGACAGTTATCCAAAATGCAATACCTGTAATTGCAACACACCGTTCTAACATCTTAATTATTTGTTCATTAATAACGTATGCTTCTAGACAACTTAAACCCCATGAGTTGAATTACCCCACACATGATTTGGAGTTAGTTGCAGTGGTGCATGCATTGAAAATCTGGCGACATTATTTGTACGGGGAGACGTGTCGGATCTTCACCTTTGATTATCTGATTTGTGAATGCATTTATTTACTTATTTTTGCACAAGCTATATATTATAAAATTTGATTTCTTGTACCCAGCAATGCATTGGATGAAGCTTGATGTCTCTCCTTTTGTGAGAATGAACCCGCAACAAAGAGTTTATTTAAGTTCTTGCAATTTATTAAGTTCTTGCACCAAGCAATGCATTGAAAGTATCCTTTTTCTTTTACTTTTTAATAATTTAGAAAGTTATTAGTACCCTTTAACTTTTTGATATATTCTTGGATGTGTGAATGTGTAATTGGTTCTCTAATTGAGAACTGTTGTCATATATTCTGGAAGTGGTAGCTTGGATTCCCATGGTCTGAGTTTTGTTTAGCTTATGCTTGCTTGATGGGGATAGGATTTTAAATCTCTTAATGTAGATTCCACTGAAGTATTTTCTTTTTGTTTGTAATTTTTCATTGTATATATGGGCAGATGTTGATATTCAAAACTAAGGGCAGATGTTGTACTCTGGGCTTAGTTTTCAGTGAGTTTGCGCTAAAAGAGTAAGGATGGATTTGGTTCAATTTGCCACAGGTCTTCAATAAAAGATAATGAAATATATAAAACAAAATGAAATACAACAATGCAACTTTAAATTACTCTACTTTATTCTCCATGAAGTTGCCACAGGTGTTCAACTAGTTCCGATTGGAGTGTAGAATGACCTTGTTTATCTCTGATGCAATGATGATTTTCAAAGAACTCTAACAATCCTAGTGTATGCTCACGTTGACATTGATATCGGCGGACTAGACTCCAATAATTTTTTTCTTTTTATAGACAATGAATCATCACTTTAAAAAACTAGCCATTAAAAATTAACCGTTAAAAATTAGCCATTAAAAACTAACCATTGTAAGGAAAATTATGTTGTTATATATTCAAATTTGAAAAATTAATTTAATATTCAAAATTGATCATATATAGAATCTGATTTTAATAGCATTAAAAATTGTCTAACTATCAATAACTTTTTGCTCATTTTAAATTAAATTTGACCAAAAATTTAGAGAGTCTGATTTGTATGCTGTTAGGTACCTAATTTTGTGGATTGGGATTGGGATTTGTAGACAACATCTGCAATCCCAGATTCCTAGATGATAGTTTTGCTAAATTTAACTATTTTGGGGATTGGAATTGAGAAAGATTCAGTCTTTGGGTGAAAAGATTGACAATTTGATTTGGGGGTGAGGAAGATTAGAAACGGGTTTGAATGGAGAGTGAAGCGAGGAGGATGGAAGCTGGAAAAGTCTGAATTTGATGATTAGGTCAGTGGGTATGTTGTGGTTGTGAATCCGGGTATTTGTTGCAGAGACACAGGGAGAGAGAGAGAGAGAGAGAGACGGAGAGTGGGAGATATTTGACGAATTTGCCCCATTCACCCAATATGTATTTACTCAACTACATGTTTTGCTAGTAATAAATTCAAGGCTTATTACTCAACTTGCTCCCTAAATCGGACATGTAATCTCAATTTGCTCCCCCAATGCGAAATCGTAACAATGTAACCCATGAACCCCCTTTTGTCAAGTCCGTTGCACCAACCGTTAGTCTTCGTTACTAACGGTGTTTGTAGTGCTTATGTGGCACCTATGTGGCAAGAAGTCAATGGGACGGCATAAGGATGGAGTTGGGATGACATTTGGGAGGCAAAATCAGCCCCAACCCAGGGGAAATCGTAACCCTAGGGGGGGAAATTTCGAAAATTTCAACAGTAATCCCACCAAAAAGTTGCGAATTGGACCTTTATAAAGATTTGTGAACCACAAGACACCAACATCATCAACCAATTTGCAGTTAAAAGGGAGATTGAGATATGGAGGAGAGTGGATTTACCATGCAGCCGAGAAGATGCTTTTGTGGGAAGATGGGGAGAATGAAAACCCAGGTCGGAGGTTTGTTGTCTGTCCAGATGCTAAGGTAAGTGAAAGGGATGAAAAGGAAGCAATTTTTTGATTAAGAGTGAAAGGGATTTTGGTTTCTGGGTTATGATATTAATAGGAATTGGTGTTTTTTGATTGTTGGTTGGGTCAATATGAAGAAATTTGGCTGGGTTTATGAGAAACTGCAATGATTCAATAAGAAGAAAATGAAATTGATGTTTTGATTGATTGGTGAAATGTTTGAAATTGTAATCTGTTTTGCAGCAGAATGGACAAGGTAGAGGTAGAGGTAGAGAGAAAGGTTGTGATTTTTGGGAGTGGTATGATCCGAAAATGTGCAAGTGGTCAATGACAATAATTCCAGGGTTGTTAAGGAAGCTTGATATAATTGAAGAGCAATTGTTGAATGAGAAGAGGAAGGTGACTAAGCTTTGGATTGCACTCTTGGTTACTTGGGTCTTAGTGGTTGGAATCATCTTCAATCCTTCACTTTAGTTATGTATTAGGTTATGTTTGCAAGCTTGGCACTATTAGTTATGTTTAGGGCTTTGTATTATGTAAAAGTTAGTTTGGTGGATTGTGGAAATATGTAAGATGTTTATGCAATGCATTTTATATCTAGTAAAAATGGAAGTTGATAAATTAAGAATGAGAAACATCCCAAAGTTATTCATGAATCAAACTTTGATAATAAAAAACCTAATTGGGATCCTCACAAACCATCATATCATTTAAACAAAAGGAACAAACGGAGCACCACTAAGCAAAATAGGGTCACAATATTTGAAACAGTAAGCAAAGCAAAACAACAAGTCCTTCCACTAAGCACTAAATAGTAAAGCAACTATTTCTTCACACGCTTTGCAGGCGACTTGAATCTCATCCTCCTTCCACTTGATACGGGTGATTGATGTTGTGAACTGTCACTTGGTTGAGTAGTGGTAGGGCTTGGATGCACTAGTACAGGTTGGACAGCAGGTGCGGTGCTTGATTGAGGGTTATGGGCAGTGCTGGTAGTTGCTGGTGGTGGATTTGGGCATGATTCTTGCCTTGGGGTAGTGGTTGTACTTGTTGGCACAGGATTTCGGCATGATTATTGCGTATAGGAAACCCTGCCTTCCTCATTTCCAAGGGTAGTGCTCCTTGTTCGTCTTCGGACCTAATGAAATACAAATCCATAGTAAACACCTAGCCATAATTGAGTTCAATGATAAAGACAACTCACTTCAATCACACCTCACTTCAATCACAATTCAATTCAATGATAATACAATGTAGATCAGACTCACTTCAATCACAACTCACTTCATTCACACTGTACCTCAGACTGCCAAGAAACACATTCGTAATATTGGTGTAACCTGAGACTACTAATATATGTTATGGGTGTTAAGTGATACGATATGACAAAATCAGGGTATTAAGTGATACGTAGGCATAAGTCCAAGGATTTTAAGTGATACTATAATTCTAGATTCCGCTATAATAACAGGTTCTGCATGTGCATGTGTAAGCATTCAAATGAACTTGAATTACGATAGTATACTTACAGGTAGCTTGTCCCCCCTAGCTTTGGATGCAGCACGTTGTTTCCTCCTTTCTTGCTTACGTTTGAACTTAGCTTCAGCGGTAGGGTCAAGGGGTTGTGTGCATGCATTTCGTCTATGGCCATCAGCACCACAATTACCACACTTAAGGGTAGAGTGGTATCGAGGGAACTTGGTAGGATTTGGAGGAGGAGGAGGAGGCGCGTTCTGACTTCTCTTTCTTTTCATCCTTGGTCTCCCTGGCTGCTTACGATACTTTGGTGGCTTTAGGGTTGCTGCACCAACCTTCTCCCACTGATCTTCACTAGGAACTGGTTTGATAATCCCTTCATATGTCCTAGTATAGGCAGCATGGGAGTAGCAATCATGCACATACTTCTCTGGGTTGCCATTGAATCGACTAATGGCACTGCAAGCATGTGGGCAGGGAATCCCAGTAAGTTGATATCTTCTGCATCAGCATGTGTGAGCATTCAAATCAACTGAGAATCTTCTTCCATGTGAATGTTTGACCTCGAAGATGTTCCCACCACAATGACTAGGAATCAAGCTATGCCCTACCTTCTTATTAACCTCCAGAAGCCCCTGGATTCTTTTACCAACCAAATGGTCCCCCCAAGTACTACCTTCATCTCTTCTCTTAGTCATGAATGCACTTAGGTATTGCCTGACTTTGTCCACCATAGATATAATAGGCTTAGACCTAAATGGGAGAATAGCTTTGTTGAAGGCCTCCGATAGATTATTCAGCAAGATGTCGCACTTATAGTCAATCTTGAAATGACTTCTACACCATTGTCTTGCATCCCTTTCTTTTAGCCAATTGTGAGCAGACTGATTGAGAACTTGCATTTTCTTCATTTCTTCATTGTACCAAGGTATTGTAGTTGCCCTAGTAATCTTCTCCATTTACAGTTTGACAGCCAATCCTTTATGCGTCGCATTGAGGTTTCCGTATAGATGCCTCAAGCAATGCATGTGTTCTGCATCAGGGAATATTTGGTTCACTGCATCTAGCAGCCCCTTTTGTTTATCAGTCATTATGACAACTGCGTGTGAGTTTTGAATTTGCAAGTCCTCCTTCAACAACTCCATAAACCACCTCCAACAATTGAAGTTTTCAGATTCACACACAGCATATGCAATGGGAAACATCCCATTGTTCGGATCCACTCCTACAGCTGCCAACAATTGCCCAAGGTGAATGTCCTTAATATGGCATGCATCAAACCCAATGAAGGGTCTGCAACCTTTCATCCAACCTTGTTTGCAAGCCTCCAAACAGAAATACACTCTCTCAAATCGAGGGCAATCATCAGCTTCCAACTCATACTTGATTATCACTGTGGAACCAGGATTAGTCTTCAGCACTTGCAAGCAGTATTCCCCCAACACCTCATATTGCCTCTTGTAGGTCCCTTCCACCACATCCAATACACTGGACCTTGCCCTAAAGCATGCTTCCCTTGAGGGTCTTAAACCAGTTTATGCATTAACCAAGTCTTGGAATTCCACCCAATCCCATTTGTTGCTTGCCAACTGCCTCCCATACTTCCATGACAACCACTTAACATTGGCATGTATGTTCTTAGTCCCTACACCGCAGTTGTGCTCACTCTTAAACTCTTTAATTTGCATAGTCATGATGCCTCCTATTTTTGAAGCATAAAGCATAAACTCACAGCCACTCCCACAAACCACCCTAATTCGATTAGGCTGATTCTTTTTAAAAGTTAGTTGTCTTCCATTGTTCACTGAGTAGATCCTCACAGCTTCTCTAAATATGGCAGCTGATTCAAACTTCTGCCCTATCTCAAAATGAGGATCCTTCATCTCCATCTCAGGAATAAAGTCTCTTGTCTTTGGAAGTGGTGTCTTCTTCCTACTCCTATTGCCCACTTCCTCATCTGAGTCTACACTAACAGTAGCAACCCTTGGTGACAAAGGAACCTCTCTTTCTTCAAAATCTTCCTCAGTCTGTGGAGGAGGAGGAACTACCTCTTCATCATTTGTCTCGAATATGTCATCATTATCACTTAGACATATTTCATTAGCATCCCCTTCACCATAACCATCATCTTCAAAGTCCTCAAGTTCCTCAGATTGACCACTATCATCACCACTCTCGGGGTTGCCCTTCTCTTTATCACCCTCATTCACTTTTTGTTTACCAGGTCTCTGACTACACTGGCCACCACTAGCTTGCAAATCCAGTTCTTCCATTTCTTCTTCCAATTCAAATTCTTCATCCACTTCTTCACTACTTTCTTCTTCCACTCGAACTTCATACAATTCGCCTTCACTATCATCAGCTTCACTACTTTCTTCTTCATATTCAGGCACATCTTCTACATCTTCAACTGGACCTGTGCTTGGACCAGTCTCTAGATCTGTGCTTGGACCAGCTGGATTTGCATATGTGCTTGGACCAGCATCTGCATCTGTGCTTGGACCAGGTGGTTCAAATGTGCTTGGACCAACATCTGCATATGTGCTTGGACCAGCTGCTTCAAATGTGCTTGGACCAGCATCCGGATCTGTGCTTGGACCAGCTGCTTCATATGTGCTTGGACTAGTATCTGGATCTATGCTTGGACCATCTGCTTCATATGTGCTTGGACCATCTGCTTCATATGTGCTTGGACCAGCCTCTATAGTATGCACCAGATCTTCATCTGCCACTTCGTCCACAGCATGGGAAGTGTACACATGCAGTGCCTTATCTGCTCTCTTTGCAGCCCTTCGAATGTGAACCAAAAGTTGTTGATCTGTTCATAGTTTGAAACACACTCCACTTCTGGCTTCTTGTGTGTAGAATTCCACCCTATCCTCAATGTACCCTTCCTTCTTCACCAGTGCATTCAATTCAATCAGTGAACTATAGTCCCAACAACACCAGTCATACCATTTCAATGCCCCATCTGTATATGTCCACTTTCTCACTTTATATGCTATCTTGCCACCGTGATGTAGTGTGATGGACATTATGTCATCGCAGTCCCCTACACCAATCAAAAAAATTTAATGCATAATAAGCTTAAATCATCCACACCAAACACACAATAGAAAATCAAACCCTAATCCAACAGCAAACCCTAAACCCTAAACCCTAAACCCTAAACCCTAAACCTAAACCAAAACCCTAAACCCTAAACCTAAACCTAAACCCTAAACCCTAAACCCTAAACCCTAAACCTAAACTCCAAACCCTAAACCTTAAACATAAACACTAAACTCTAAACCTAAACCCTAAACCCTAAACCCTAAACCTAAACTCCAAACCCTAAACCTTAAACATAAACACTAAACTCTAAACCTAAACCCTAAACCTAAACCCTAAAATGTAAACCTAAACCTAAACCCTAATCCAAAAATTAGACCCAACATCAAAACTCACTGCAAATCCACAACTCTCTTCCTAAATCTACACTCACACCAACATCCAACATCAAAATTACCATACTGAGGTTGATGTGCACACAATCAACTCTAATCCAAAATACCCTACCCTATATCCTAATTTATGTTCCAAACAGCCCAACCCTAAACCCTTTACTCTAATCCAAAATGCCCAAACCTAAACCCCACATTGTCAAAATCACAACTTTCCAGCCAACAATCACATATTATAAATCCACTATCAGCCACTTTCAAAAAATTCACATATTGTAAACTAACTACCAATCTTTTCTAAACTCACTTGCCATATTATTTGGCACAACTACGTGCCAACAAAATTTAAAAAGTTCAATTTTCAAAGGCTTACACAAACATCAACCAAAACATTGAATCTTTTAACCAAATAAGACAATTAACTTCCAAAACCATTTCAGATTTCAAATTTTCAAATTTTCAAAACTCAAACTTACCATATTGAGGTTGACTTCCACCGGATTTTTTAGGGAATGTCATCCTCGGTTTCTTCACAGATTGAACTCGCCTTGCTGTCCGATTGACACCCCCAACAACCCTTTACCCTATTGATTCAAGTTTCCGCCTCTTCAATCTTCTCTACAAACCCTAGAATTCACCCACCCCTATAATTTCTCCCCAAATCGAACTGATTCACCCCTCCCTTTCCCGATCCACGTCGTTTTAGTGGGATCCACACGTGTGGGCCACATAAGTGCCACATAAGCACTCTAAACACCGTTAGTAACGCAGACTAACGGTTAGTGCAACAGACTTGACAGAAGGGGAGTTCAGCGGTTACATTGTTACAATTTCGCGTTGGGGGAGCAAATTGAGATTACATGTCCGATTCGGAGAGCAAGTTGAGTAATAAGCCGAAATTCAAATACTCAAAAACTCCAAGGGGCACAACCCTAAACCCAATTTCTCATGAGTGGAAGCTTATGAGAAGCTTAAAACAGTAGAAAAACTTTTTACTACATTTAACAACAAAAAAACTAGAAACTGTGTTTGATTAAGTTTCTACAAAAAGAGTTAATTCTCCGCACTCCCCTTTTTACCTCATACACTATATTTTTTTATAACCGTCAGATTAAGTAAATCAAACTAAATAAATGGATAGAACAAGTAGATGAGTGCAGAAGGAAAAAATGGAGTGAAAATCACTTTCCTTCTACAAAATCTTTAGATAAGAGATCCTAATAGTGTAAATAAAACACAGGTTCTATAGCAGGTTCCTTTTTGGATGCATAACTATCATATGAAGTTTATCATATAAAAGAAAACTACGAAGACAAATTGCCACATCAACTTCATAAAACTTGTTTATGGTCATATCTAATCACCATTTTTGAAGCAAATAGAGCAAAATATGCTAACTTATCCCAGGAAATTCATGATCACCAGATGCAGCACCAAGTTGCAGAGAACAAAATCTGCAAAAGCCCGTTCTGGTGCTAAGTCCTGCAGTTTTCCAAACAAAATGATCAAGGAGGAGGATCGAAAGGGTAAAAAGGCAGTAAGACAATGTCACCGACATTGTAAATCAATCATTCGACATATGATGGACAGAAGGTAATGAAAACTGCTCTAGAGTATGCAAACTTGTCAAAACTCACAATTTGTGAAACAGACAGAAGGACAAGAAAGAGAGACTCCTTACCTTAAATTCTTTGTTCTCTTTGTTCACTTGGATACGGAGACAAACTGCAAAACGAAGTAATCGGTTCAAAGTTAATCTCCTCATGTCTAATATGAGTTTCACCCCAAAACGAAAGAAACCACATGTTCCACTTACCAGCAAGGACAGCCGTCCCTATACAAGAAAGTACTCCTGAAAGGAAAGAGTTGAATGGGAATGATCCGACTATAGCCATGTAGACTACCTGTTCATTAGCAACAAAGCAGTTAACCAAATATGACTAAAGAAACCATATCTGGTTACAAAAGATGTACTCGCTTCCACCACACATGGTAGTTAATGCATCATCGCATAACCAGAAACCAGTAATAAAAAAAATATGTTGTAGTGGGAAGGAAAAAGAGTGGACAAGGTGAATCTAACAACGACAAAACATGGTAGACAGCCCTAGCCTGTAAATGTAATTATAGAAAAGGAGGCTAGTGGCTTTGATTCACGATATGCATCCCAACTAGGATTCTTATAAATCATAACCTATAAAGCATTGCACACTCAGAGGTGGTGGTGTTTGTGTAAGACGCCCAGTCACCAACAGTAGAATGTCAAATCACAAACATTTATCAGTATGATTAACTTTTTTTATAGGCCTCCAAACACCATGACATTGATATTTCTCACTATTTGACTCTTCAAATCCAATCCTATATTAAACCACATGGAGATTCGAAACCTCCTAAAGGAATTTGATGACTCAATTCAGCTATTTTACATTATACACTAGGTACTGAAAAAAAAGATAAGTGTTAACAACATTTACCAATGTGATGAATGCATAATGGCACCATGTAGAATGCAAAACTATGTTTATATAAACCCAGAAGGAACAAAGACTACTGCTTGAAAAATATTGAAGCTCAATCATGAAGCAGAAATCTATAAATTTATATTAGAAAATGAAATTTACAGATCCTAGTTAATCATATTGATATATCTAAATAATAAGGGGAAACAAAAACCATAATTACCAACAACAAAAGTCTGTTTTATCCTTTATTTATATGCAAAGAGAAATGTTCGTTCAACTTTAGCAGTTTCAAATCAATTACCAATGTGATAGGGGGTATGTCAATTTTGCAATTTTGCAATTTTTCAATTTTGCAATTTTGCAAAATGGGGTATGTCAATTTTGCAAAATGGGGTATGTCAATTTTGCATCAAAATGGGGTATGTCAATTTGAAACTGGAGTATGACAACCCATTTCCTGACGATTAAATCAAAATGAAGTATGTCAATTTTGCATCTTGACAATTCCCGAAATTGAAAATGCACCCAAGTAGAGCGAAATAAATAAAATAAAATTCAAAAAAGAAAATTGAGATCATGGCGTACCTGGATGAGTGCAGTGGAGACAGCGAAACCAACATAGAGATCGATGATCTAAAAATTTAACAGAAACAAAAAGAATATGAAAACTAGGTTAAACATTTCATTCAATAATTTTGAGAATTCAGACAGTTTGAGAGTGTGAGTGAGAGAGAGAGACCTTGAGCGTGGTGGGAGTGGCAGAATAAGCTGATCGAAGCGAATTGAAAAGTGCAAGCGTGTCCTTGGTCGCTGACGATGCTGATGCTTTCGCCATTTCTCCTTTCTGCTTCGATTATTCTTCGTCTGCTGCCCTGAGTTTTTCAATGCTAGATCCAAGTCTCGGAAGGGATCGACTAAATTGCTACGGGCATGACCGTCATTTTAAATATTTGTAAAGAATTAAGGAAAATTGATTGAAATATAACATTTTTCAAAAATCTATTTAAAAATGGAACACTTAATGTGTTTACAAAAATAAAAATTATAAAAAGGGGATAGTAACCTTATAATAACCAGCGGACTATGAGACACACACTAGGACCAAACCCAAATCGCGAAACCTCCCACCGCGAATTGCAACCTCCCACGAAATCTCAACACCCCAATTGCATTTCGTGGATTCCAACTACAACCCAAGCACGAAACATCCCCAACATCCACGAAATTGAAGCCCTAAACCCCAACTCTTTCATCCTCCACGAAATCGAAACTCTAAACCCCAAATCTTCCAACCTCCACGAATAGCAACCACAACCGCCGTGGCCACTTCAAACCAACCCAACCCTCGCCAACGACACCAAACCCTTCCCCTCGTTGATACTATGCCGTCCCAATCAGCCATCGACTTCAAGCTCGACTTCAAACCCAAAAAACATCACCATCGCCGACGACGTTTCCGGCCGACCCAAGCTGCGAGAACACCTCCAATCGACTCTCCTCCACAATGCGAGCCTACCCATGTCCTCCTTCATTGTCGTCAGTGCTCGCAATATTCAAGTGTGTATGTATTTGAGTTATGGTTAAATTTTTAATCGCAATCCGATATGTAAGGACCCTTCCCGAATTTTTCCTCGAAACCCGGAAAGAACCCTTATCCCGTCTGACAGCTCTTTTACCTCAACATTATTTACCAGAAAATACCCTTTATTCTTAAATAATTTTTATTAAACTTTACATGGTTCCCAACAGAATCTCTGTACTTACTGATCACTCCTACTGTCAGACGTAGGATAAAATACCAGTCAAAACCAAAACCTCGGAATAGTGGTGGTTCAAATAGAAATACTTTCTGATACCAAAAGTCAGTAGTCAGACATTGCTGACATCTCTACTGGAAAACCACAAGACAACAAACTAGTGAACCAATAATAATTCGTCCATCTGGGTCACCGCCCACACCAACCCACTGACCCGGATGACGACGTATTTTCATATGTTGATTAGGCCCATAACAATTGTCGTCTGGTTCACATTAGAGCCGAAAATATCATCGGCTATCATATCGTATCATAACTCTCTGTACCATGATATCTCATCAGTCGGCATATCTCTCGGCTATCATATTCCTAGCCACCAGGGTATCCCTTGGGGTGTGCTAGAATATGTACTACTTGGACTCGACCACAATCTCTGCAAATTCACCTTTTATATTGGGGTTCACCGGGAGTCCGCCAACACGGAACCAAGGCCCGGCTTCTAGGCCCCATCAAATCGGTTTTGTTTCCAAAATCAAATATATATTTTGTTTATCATTTATCACAAATACGGTTTCAACTCAAAATCATGTACTCAAATAATTACCACGTCCAAACACTATCAAAATCGAATCCAACAACCATATCGTTTCTCACAACGCACTTCCACTGAAATATTGGAATAACAATTATCCAGCAATCATTGCACCCATACACAACAGTATTTAAATCGAGGATATTAATACATGCATCACAATTTATAA
Source organism: Oemleria cerasiformis (assembly GCA_037349345.1). NCBI lineage: Eukaryota > Viridiplantae > Streptophyta > Magnoliopsida > Rosales > Rosaceae > Oemleria > Oemleria cerasiformis. The sequence continues at coordinate 9,852,408 of JAZGTL010000019.1, forward strand.
ATACAACCATACACAACAGTAATGAAATCGAAGATATTAATACATGCATCACAATTTATAAATACAACCATACACAACAGTAATGAAATCGAAGATATTTATACATACATTACAATTTATAAATCAAAGTCCGCTTACCATCACCATCCAACCCAAAATTCATGTACGCTCTAGCCTCAGAACACCTACACCATAATGACCCAACTACATTGACTTTCCAAACTCAAAACCCTCTCCACGGTCAATCCTTACCGCTGGGATTGCCCAACCGAGCTCTAAATGAACTCCTATGGCCTCGAAACCAACAAAATCTGATCTGGAACGTCCCAAAACCTCAGTCACGCGCCGCCGTGACTTCGGGAACAGTCCCACGCGCCGTCACGCGCCACCGGGAGGTCAGAATACGCACCCACGCGCTGCCACGCACCGGTCACGCGCCTGCTACAGTGTTCACGCGCCTGGACCGGTCCAATCCGGTCCGGCTCGACCTGACCCGGTCCAACTCGACCGGTTCACTCGACTCGACCGGTTCACTCGACTCGACCGGTTCACTCGACTCGACCAGTTCACTCGACTCGACCGGTTCACTCGACTCGACCGGTTACCGGTGAATCGCCGGAGAAGACGACCGGACGGCCTCGCCGTCTCCGGAGGCTGGCCGGAGAAGATGACCGGACCGCCACCTCCGCCGCCGTCTGGTTCGCCGGAATCCCCCATTTCCAGCCGAACTTCAAGGTTTTCTAATTTCTTCATTTCTTAACCGTTTTTCACGATCTACACATGTAAATTCATCTACTTTTCACCAGGAATCCAAATATGAGGTCAAAGTTCCGAGATCGTACCTGGTTTGGCCGAAAAACGGCCGAGAATGTTCGGTTCACCTCCCTCCTCCGTCTGTCGCCTACGGCGGTGCTCCCGCTCTAAGAACTACCCCAAAATGCTCGTGGGGTCCCGGGGAAGATCCTCCCGACCTTGGTTTTGTTCGAATCGGACCGAAATCCCTCCGATGAATATGGCCTTCGGTGTTCGCACGGGGAGGGATCGGATAGGACCGAGACTGCATCGACCAATCCCCCGAGGAGAGAGAAAAATATCTGTTATATAATTCCAACATTTCCAAAATTACCAAACTGCCCCTGCAGCTTCTAGACCCGTAACGAACTCATCGGATCTCCGTTTTCAGCGTGCCGCCTGTCTACGAACTCGTGAGTTCGAGACCTACGCAACAACCCAAGAAAAATTCCCAAAAGTATTACCAGTCAAAAAGTGACTCCCGAACCCATCCAAAACTGAGGGTAAAATTGTCCAATTCTCAAAAATAATTTAATTTCTGGTCCGGGTCGTTACACAATATGAAGTGGGCTTCATGCAGATTACCAGACAAGAAGTTTTGGTGCTTTTTTATAGCTTTTAACTTTAATTTGGATGGTAAATAGAATTGGGTTTTCCAATTCGGCTGGTCTAAGTTAGTGCTCATAAAAAATTTGTTACAACCCAAATTTCGGTAGGAATTTCTTTCAAGAGTTTCCACTTGTTTATGGTAGTTTATTGTGTAGTACTTTTGATTCAGTATATCCAGCCATATTGTGCAGCTTGAATAAATAATCTGGAGGGAGGAGAAACAACTTGATTGACACTCCCAACAATTTAGATAGACTTCTCACTATTTGATAGTACATAATAGCTTGGAAGTTGTGGTATGGAATTTTCATCAAAGTATGCTATTTTCTGTCCTCATATTCAGGTAGTGTCCTCATATTCAGGTAATGTCATCATAGTCAGTGCAGTGTCCTCATAGTTAGGTAGTGTCCTCATAGTCAGTGCTGTGAGAATTTGATGTTTCGGTCTGGAATTTTCATAAAAGTATGCTCTTTTCTGTCATCAATGTCAGGTAGTGTCCTCATATGTTGATTGATTGATTGTGCATGTCATCGGTATGAATTACCACCTACTACTTCTAGAGGACTAGATATTCACAACAAAGGTACAATGCCTTTCTCAAACAAGGTGATGCCTTAAACTAATCAAGAATGAACTCGGCCATGATGCATTGCCTCAGTTTGAGGCCACTTTTTTTCGACATCTCCTTCAAATAGATTAGCTGGAGTGGAGCCATGCCATAGTGCATGGACTTTTGGTGCGTAAGTTAACGGGACGTGGCCTCAAACAAAATGATGGGGTGTCCTTTCTACTGGGGGGACGTGTCAAGCAATTCACAACAAGGGATTTCTGCTTGATTATGGGTCTTGAGGATGGAAAGCCTTCAGAACCTAAATCCTTTGATGGAAAAAGTCGATTGAAGAACAAGTACTTCAAGAAGACGAAGAAAGTATCAATTGACATGGTGGAGGAGGCATTCAAGGCTTGGAGGCATTCGGGAGATAAAATGAAATTATCCCTGGTATATTTTGTTCAAATGGTCTTGCTTGGGAGGGAAACATCTACTCTCATAGACATGCATCATCTGCAGCTTGTTGACAACGTCGAGGAGTGGAACAAATATCCTTGGGGAAGAGTTTCTTTTGAAAAAACAACTGAGTCTCTAGCAAGGGCACTAGTTGATTATTATAAGAAGAAAAAGAATGTAGTTGAGGAGGATATTGATGAAGAAGATAATGCAGAGGATGAAGGAGCCAATGAAGGAAATGACGGGGGGAAGGCTAACATTGACGCACGAAGGTATAAGTTGTGTGGGCTTGCTTATGCTTTTCAGGTATGTCATAGAAGTTACTGAGATCTGTTTTCATTTACTTTCTGAATAAGTATGTAAGTAGCTATTTTTATTGCGACTAGTTGTTTTGTCTTGCTTCAGACTTGGGCATTTGAAACATTCCCCGCTTTCAACGATCTGGGGTATGTTGAAGTGACTAGGAACAACGAAGTTCCCTGGTTACTCCACTGGAAGCATGTGAAAGCTACCCAATTTCACAAGCTCCAAACTGAGATATTCCAGTCCACGGTGGTAAGTGTCATAGTTGATGTTTCCTTCATTGATGCAGGTGTTTTCCAAACAACAGTGTGTGTATGAGCACCTAAATATGTATGTTGGTGTTATTGCAGGTTGAAGTTCGGAGTTTATTTCCAACCAACGAGGAGGTTGGTAGGCCTGTAGCAATGGTTGTTAGGCAACCATCCGGGAGCAAAGATGCACCAGAGGTCGATTCTAGCCTCCCTGATCTGACGATTCCACCAGGGAATGATTTGGTAGCATGGTAGCAACTTGTCCAGAAGCTTGTGAGTTCAATTCGGCAGCTTGCAAAGAAGAAGAAGGTTTACACCCTTGAGTTGAACAAGGAAGTACACGATCTACGTGTCAAGCATGCTTCCTTCGAGAATGTTGTGCAAGTCAAGCTTGCTGATTTTGACAAACGCCTCACTGAATTGGCAGCTAGTCATCGAGATTTGAGCATCCCCTCACCACATCACGAGGAACGTGAAGATGCAGGATTTACGAGCTTCCCCTCACCACAGCATAAGTAAGTTGAAGTTGAGGCCTTCACAAGCGGCCCCTCACGACCTCACGCAGAACAACAAGAGGCCAAGGAGGATGAAGCAGTTCATGAGGGCCAAGGAGGGACCCGTATTGAGGTCCCTCAAGATTTGCAAACCTCTTAGCAGTATTCCTTGGTTTACGGAGAAATTGATGCATTCTTGAAGGGATATGTGGAGAGCCATGAAGCTGAGATTCGTACTGAAACTCCAACCGCAATCCCCGTGGGTGGTTAAGGCAATCCACCCATCGTCGTTTGAACCAACCAATTTAGGTACATGATGAGCATGTATTTCAAAATGAGCATTGAAGTTATTCGTCCTCATTGGACGACATATATTTCAAAATGAGCATGTGCTATATTTTTTCAGTGGAAGACTGGGTCATGTATGGAGACGTAGAGATAGAGATAGAGAGTTGTCACCTTCTTCAAACATATTGTTTAATCGAGATTATTAATTTATCGAGTATTAAATCATCAGAGTTCCACTATATATGTCTAACGTTATCGTCATTCATGTAAATTGAATTTAAGACCTCCCGCCTTGGTGTTACTCGCCATTAGTTGGTATTTAAAAGCGATATTTATATATACTAGTGATTGATAATATTTTTCTTTAATCTAATCTAAATTATAGAAAAGAAATCCAAATTGGAATGGTATAATAAAAAAAAAGAATGTTAGTTTTAACCAACCAATTTAGCTACATGATGAGCATGTATTTCAAAATGAGCCTTGAAGTAATTTGCTCAATTGAAGACTAGGCCATGCATTTAGACATAGAGAAAGAGTAGTCACCTTCTCGAAATTGATCTTGAATCCCAACGCCAACATTAGAATAATATTTGCATCTTACACTGGTAGTACCTTCTCGTATTACCATTTTTATTTAATTAACTATATATTAGTCCAATTTTGAAATTAACATATATAGTTGGGTCCACTAGCTAGTTGTCTAGCTCAAGTACTATAACATTTATATTTTTATATTTGTAAAAATACACATAATCTCTTAATTTTGAAATTACTTATTTCAGAAATGATTAGGATAATTATTTGACTTTGATATAATCCCTTAATTATAGGATCAATTATAGGACTACGTATAAAGCATATCCACCTTCTTCATTATCTTCATATGGGAAACTGTAACGACCCGTTCCGGGCTCCCAGCCAACAACATAGTTAGTGGCCTCACCGCCACCCGGACTGCACCGGCACAAAGATATTGTTAGCTTGTCCCCGTTCGAAAATCCCCTAGCTGCAGCATCTTTGAGGATTCAAATCCTTGACCAAGCCTTTTTATTCCCCTTGGAGGGGACACCTTTCACTAACGACATTGTTACAGAAACCCCCTTGCTACCTGTGAATCTGTGATCGCGTGGAGGCTGACTCCTCTTGAATTGATCTTAAATTCTTAATTGTATGTTGCCATGGTGTTATTGAGTCCATAAACACCTTATTGTCCTCCCACTGGTGCCATTTGGTGTGTTTGTCTTGGTAGCAGCCGCTCCTTGTCCTCTCACTTATCAATCATTTTTTATCATCTTCTATCTTCTGTGCTCCCCATGGACGGATCCAGAAATCAAAAGTGCGGTGGGATAAATTAAAAATCAAAAGTAAGGTGGGTTATATTAAAAATAAAAAGAATGAATTTGTAGAGGGATAAATTTACAAAACAGATAAAAAGAGAAGAAAAAAAATAACAAATGATTCAAAGAGCCTCAAATCAAGACCTAAGATGGCGAGCTTAACCAACAAAACAAGTTAACTCTTTCCACAAAAGCAACATATAACCTTATATAATTACACCTGGGTTACAACCCCACTTGCCTTGTGCATGTGTCCATCCTTTGTGCTCCCTTTGAGGACCGTCTTGGTGCTAGTCATGCTCATCTAGTTATTGAATTTTTTTTTACTCAATAGATACATTATATATTTTCTTTCTATGTAATTTTTTTTGGGGTCATATTTTCTTTCTATGTAATAGGTAAGAGTTGAATGTATATATGTTTTCTAGGAATATTGTATTTGTACATATATATACCTATAAGTATGTTAAAACTTTTGGGCCTATAAGTATGTTAAAAACCTTTGGGCCTATAAGTATGTTAAAACTTTTGGGGCTGTAGGTTTTATTCGATTATGCCTTTGGTGGAGGTATATATAATACTCCATATTTTCTGTTGTGCTCATGGCATAACACCTATAAAAATTGTGCTTGATCTGCATTGTAATTGTAGGTATAGTAGTCACTAGTCTTCCTATATTGTAGTTACTCTCCATTACTTTTGTGGAACACTTTTTAGTTGGCTGTTCAATATCATTGCTCGGGTATTACTGGATTTATGTTCTTGACTTTAACAATTTGTAATTAAATTTTGTTAATATATAGGATTTCCAACCAAAAATAAAAAGTATTCAAAATTCAAAATTTCAACCTAAAATCAAAATTAATTAATTTCTCTACATACTTTAAGGGCAAAACATATCTTGTTCCTAATAAAAACATGATGTCTAGTGTAGAGACAGTCTAAACAAATTAGTCATAAACTCGGGCCTTATTGACATAAATGGCCACCTGGGTTTTCTGATTTGGGTCTCTGCATCTAGACTTGTTCTTTTTTTGTTGGGTATTCCAGGTGTCAGAAAATCCATATCAGATCTGAGTGCCCGACCTCCATTAGCTTCTCTGCTTTTTATCTCATCATCTCTTTCAATGACAGCTGTTGAAGTTGTCTGTACGGCTGGGCTCCTTCTATCTAGAAGGAAGAGGAAGCAAAGCATTAATTTTCATTTTCATTGAGAATTTAAAGAGAAAGAAAGGCTGCACTCGGCATTCAGCAGTCCATATTTTTGGTTCTAGATTGGCTAAGGTGAGTTCCCACCAAACCAAAACTAAAAACAAATTTGGTTCTTTGTGTTCTTTTGGTTGGACGGCGTTTGTAGTCGGAGGCCCACCGTTGGGTTTAGTCGGAGGCCCACCCTTGGGTTTAGTCGGAGGCCCACCGTTGGGTTTGGTGGGCTTCGTCGGAGCCAATAAAAACCCATATATTGAAAGGGGTTGTTGAAGATCCCATAATTGGTCCTTCTATAAATTTTTAAGAAGGTGAGAGTGGGAAGGTGAGGAGGATCAAAGCAAGTGAAGACATTTCCTCCATTTGTGTTTTTATTTGAATTTTTTCCTCACAAAAACCCACACACCTACACCTTTTAATATCATTCATCATTTCTGCCGAACATCATTTATGATATTGAAGATGCTGTGGTTATGGTCGATGGTGGTTGTGTTTTTTTTTTTTTTTTTGATACAATGGTGGTTGTGTTTGTTGTTTAAGGGAGGAGGGACTAGAGGTTTTGTCGGGTTGGGACATGCTGATTTCTGGTTGCGGTGGGTGCAGAGGTCGGACCTGTGGAGGTTATTGCATGCGTGGGGGGTTGTGGTGTTGCTGCTTGGAAGGCGGAGGAGAGGAGAGGATGGCTGTCGTCGGGAAGGGTTGGGTGAATTGCTGGGTTATCTTTAATTTTTTAATTTTTAAAAAATTTAGTGTAAGTTTTTTAAAATTAGTTTATTTTATTATTTTCTAGTTTATGTGAGGCCACATCAGTATAACAAATTTGACAAAAAAAATGCCACCTAAGCATTGAATGTAATTATTAATATATTTACTTCATTTTGATAATTTGTGTATGCAAGGGTTTATGTAGTTTGTCCTTAATCTTATTAGATTAGAGATGTAGTTTGTCCTTAATGTTATTGGATTAGAGATGAAATACATTGTTTTGTTATGAGAATTTCAAAATACAAAAGACAAGAAATCACACAAGTAGTTCCACCTGAGCCTTCAACTCTTGCAACATAACTCGTGTTTCCGCAGCTTCCTCACGTAGAATTGCAATCTCCTCTCACTGCACTTCCACAAGATTCTTTGTGGCAGCAATCTTCTCCTGCAAAGCGAGCATCTCATTGGAACCATGATCAGAAGTGGTTCTTGACGCGGTGGCATTGGGACGAAACAAAGACGTCAAGCGAGTGCGAGACAAGTTGATAGATTTGGAGATGCGAGGCAAATGTGGCTCGAGCTTGCACGCGCGGGGTGAATTCTCTGTTGTTGTGCATCGATGATCATCTCTAGGGTTTGTTTTGATTGTGTTATAGATTCCTAATCTGATTGTAATGTTTGGTTTTGGAAGGCCTGGTGGTAATGGATGATCAGGACTTGAAGATGATGATGATGATGACGCTAATTCATCAGTGTCTGTCTCAAAGCGTACATATCTTGTCTCATGTACTTCTTGCGAACACTGCTCTTGGCAATTTTCCTTGTTTGAGGACGGCTCTTCAAATATATTGCTTAATTTTTGTGACATCATGATGAAGACTATTGATAGTGTTTGAGATACACTTCCTTATTATACTAATAATCTATATGGATAAACTAGACAAGATAATTGCAAAATGAAGACTATTGGTAGTGTTTGAGATACACTTCCTTATTATATATACTAAGAATGAAAGAAGTTTGATTAAACTAGATTATTAGTCAGTTGCCTTTGAAAACAATTAGTCAGTTGCCTTTGAAAACTGGTGCCAAGGGATGAGATGGTTGAAGTCATGAAATTAGTTAACAAAATAACACCTGAAATGAGTCTTATATGGTTGATGTGAGGATTTGCAGAACAAAATAAAAAGGTTGGCATTTTTATTGGTACCATCACTACCCAGGAAAACAAGTTTTAAATGAATAATAAGTGCTCTTCACTAGCAACAAATATTACCTAATTAAGGTCCTAACTAACAAAGTATCCAACCAACAAAAACAGCGATTCAAACAAAGTAGCGACTCCCACATCATTTATCCAAGAATTCTATCTGTTTAAACGAAGACGACAAGAGCCCTTATCTCCTAATCTTTCTCAGTATATCCCTCCAAGCACCATAGTCTTCGAGCATAAGACAGATTAGCCACCCTTCTAAACCCTCCAAGGGCCTAGTAGACTATGGTCTATGGTCGAACCAAAAACCACATGTATTGCAATTATGAAAACTCAGATAAGAATCTAATCATTTATATTCCGAAAGTACATGATGATATTGATAAGTCATGTTTCATTTATGTTTTTATACCCTTTTTAATATATGATTTAGCTTAATTATTGTGATTAAATAGGAGAAAATGATATCTTTGGTGAGAAATATGCAGAAATAAATAGAGCATAAAATTACGAGAATTTGGCCGAAAGAATAAAATTACGAGAATTTGGCCGAAAGAATCACCTCAATCGGAGCTGTAACGAAGAAAATATAAAGAAAACAAGACCAACCACCGAACAAAGTCAATACCTTCGGTGGCTACCCACCGCGTCAAACAGAAACTAGAATACAAAACTGAGAGCTGGCGCCTTCTTTCGATGGTCATTTACCGAACTTGGTTACTACTGTTCAGCGTACGTATACTAAGTCAGGCTTTCAGTTCAGCGGGTACCACCCGAACAGCTTTCCCTTTGTTTTGGCGTCGTTGATCAATCTTTGACCCGCGAATTTTGACCCCGAAATTACTCCAGCAGCTATTTTCCATGTTTTTGGAGGGAAACTTCTCTAAATTAGACTTATTTTTGCATTCATTTCTCTTTATGGAAACCATTTTTCATTAGGACTTAAATTTATATTTATTTTGTTTAATGAAAAGGTTTTCTAAACCTTTTCCTTCTAGGATTTCATTTATAAACTCCTTATTATTTGAGGATTAATTTTCTCTTATAAAAGGGAGGCACAGGCCATTGTAAAATTCAACCATCAACACACCACAATTTCTACAACTTTAAGAGAAGAGTGAGAGGAAGCTTTGAGCCGTTCTTGCAAAAATCTTAGAGTACCCAACCATAATCCATTACACATCATCATGCTTCCTAAGCTCGTCATGAGACTTTGCTAGGACGAGGGCGTAACCCAATTATGAATATTTGATTCTTTTGTTATATTAATTTCAGTTTTTCTTTTCATTATTGAGTAATTTCTACTGTACTTTATGTTATCAAATAACTTATCACTATTTGCTTGAATAATTAAGTTGAGTCGTAGCAGAGATACTTAATATATAACTTCTTGTAGGAATTGCCATAAATTACATAGCCAATAAGACGAGAGTCGTGCGTATGGTTTATGCAGCTTTGTTCATTGTTTTCCATAAATCTTAATGGGTTCTTTTATGTAGATCTAGTGCCTTAGCCGGATTAGGTTAATTAAAAGAACATATCTATTATTACCTTAGCCGGAATATTAGTAAAAATTAAGGGAAAATATTGTCAACTTGGGGAGGGAAATTGGAATTAGTATGCATATAGGAATTAAATAGGATTTATTGTGGGAAGTCCGAAGTCCTAGTGTCCATCAATATATATTTCTCTCAGCTTTTTTTGCGCTTTTATTTGTTATATTAATTGTCTTGTTACAATCAAACTTGGATTTTCTAAGTAAAATAAATAAAGGAATTAAATTGATATAATTGATAGTATAATTCAGTCTCAGTGGGACGATACTCTTTACTTCGAAATACCATTGATTGACATTTGTACACTTGCAAATTAGCGATCAAGTTTCTAGCGCCGTTGTCGGGGGACTGAAATTGCTACTATCCTTTATCTAGTTTAATTCTTAGTTTATTTGAAGCTTAAGTAGATTTTATTTTTATTTTCAATTTTCTATCTCCTTTTACAGGTACTTCACATAGTTCATGCAATTTTCAACACGATCTCAACAACCAGAGTTAACACCACTTGATTTGGAGCTTGAAAAGACGTTGAGAGATCAAAGAAAACTACTAGGAGCACTTGACCTTTTTGATCCAAAACCCGAGAAGCCACTCTTGGTTGAAGAAACTCCTCCTCGCCGCATGTCGACATCATCGCACCCACCACGGTTATCACACCAGCTATTGTCCGCCCGACAGTAACAACCAATAATTTTGAGCTCAAATCAGGCTTTATCCAAATGGTGCAACATGCATCCTATTTTCATGGGCTATCAAACGAAGATCCACATTACCATATTGTTATCTTTCTCGAGATGTGTGACACTATTAAAATGGTAGGTGTCTCGGATAACGCACTTCGTCTTAGGCTTTTCCCACTCACATTGAAGGAAAAAGCAAAAGCTTGGCTTATTTCCCAACCACCCAGTTCTATCACTACAGGGGCTACCTTGGCTACAAAATTCTTATCCAAGTATTGCCCTCCTTCTAAGATGGCGGAATTAAGAAACAAAATTTCCACATTCACTCAATTTGACGGGGAAGCATTTTATGAAGCTTGGGAAAGATTCATGGATCTTGTGAGGAGATGCCCACAAATTTCTTTGCCTATTTATGAGCAACTTCAAACATTCTACTACGGGCTAGGATCATCTCATTGCGCTACCATTGATGCAGCCGCTGGTGGAACTCTCATGCAGAAAACAGAAGAGGAAGCTTATCAGCTTATTGAGAACATATCCAATAATAGTGCGCAATGGCCTGGCGAGCGAATGCTATCAAAGAAAGATGGAATCCATGAGATTAACTCTAATTCTGCCTTATCTGCACAAATCTCATCTATTTCTAGGCAACTTAATAATTTGTGTGCAACTATCAATCATAATCAAATTAATGGATTAATTTGTGATTTGTGTGCAGGTAATCACGCCAGTCACGAGTGCAACGAAGGCAACACTTTTGCTGCCAACACTACAAGAAGTGTTAATCAAGTCTCCAATTTCAACAATAGGCCACAAAACAACCCTTATTCAACACTTACAACAATGGATGGAGGAACCATCCAAACTTCTCGTGGAATCAAAACAATCCAAGACAACCACTTGGTTTTTCACAACAAGAGCATAAAAGCCCATTGGAAGACATGGTCGCACAACTCACCACGAACATACATACATTGTCCTCAACCACTAAAGATTTCATGGAAACCACCAACAATTTCATGAAGCAGACGTCAACTACCTTAAATAGTCAGGCAACTTCGATTCGGAACTTTGAAAGACAAGTGGGGCAGATCACACAAGCATTGGGTGGAAGAGAGCAAGGGGTTTTTCCAAGCAAAACTGAGGAAAATCCAAAAAAACAAGAATATGTGCATGCCATCACACTGCGCAATGGAAGACCAATCAAAACTGCAGTGGATTTGGAAGAGGAAAAACAACATAAAAAGGCAAAACACATGCTCTAGCCGGCCAATCTGAGCCAGCTGGTCTAGAACAAGTTCAACCCGTCCACAATCAGCCATCTATTCCAGAAGATCGTCCACCTGCACCTGTTGATTTGTCGCATTATGCTCCACCCATTCCATTTCCACAACGTTTTGGACAAACTAGAAAAGAAGACCGAAAGGAAGACCGATTCAAAAAATTTCTTGATATTTACAAGAAAATCGAGATTTCCCTTCCATTCGATGAGGCACTTGATCAAATTCCAATCTATGCAAAATTCATGAAAGAAATCATTTCAAAGGAACGAAGACCCAACAATTAGAAAGTGGTAAAACTCACTGCAAATTGCAGCGCCGTCCTCCAACAAAATTTACCTCCTAAAAAGGGAGACCCAGGTAGTTATGCTATACCTTGTTCAATTGGAAAAATTTACTTTAAGCACGCTTTATGTGATACAGGTTTAGGTATAAATTTAATGCCTACTTCTCTTGCTTTGAAACTGGAATTCACTGACATAAAACCTTCCCCCATCACTTTAAATTTTGCAGATAAATCCACAAAATTACCAAGAGGACAGGTTGACGATGTCATAGTCAAAGTAGATGACACTTACTTTCCTGCAGATTTTGTGCTACTTGACATGGAAGAAGACGTGGATATTCCAATCATCCTCGGACGACCATTCCTTGCATCCGGGAAAACACTTCTTGATATGGATCGAGAGGTTGTAATTTTCACAATTGGCAATCGAAAAATTGAAGTCAATGTTGGAAAAACCGCAAAGTATCCCTCTGACCTCCCTCTGACCTTGAAGGAGGCTTTACAGTGGATGGTGGAGACAAGTTCACTAAGGAGATGCCTACGCATAGTGAGAGACTAACCTACGAGGAGCAAAGTACATTTTCCCAAAGGAAGGACTCTTTCATTCATCAGACACTAGGCCTATTTAGGTCTAAACAAGGGACCGCTTCACTACTCAAGGATCCAGGATGATTTCGCTAGCCAAGTCCGGCTGTGGACTCTAAAACAAGCGCTTGTTGGGAGGCAACCCAACCCGGTGACTTCTTTTCTCACTTTTTCTTGTCTTTTTTGTGATTTTCTAGCTCCTAGACTTGATTTACCACAACCGTCATACCCTATGTTTTCAACATTGAGGAAAATGTTAATATCAGGTTGGGGGGTGGAAAATCATTTAATTTTCTGTTTTGAATTGTTTTTCATACTTTTGAGTCATAAAACAAAGGGTTTCAGAACCCGAATTCCCCAAAAATTGTGTTTTCGGGTGTTGGATGGTTGGAACTTGTTTAAATGGGTAAATAGGACTTGCCTGAGGCATTGGATTGGTTATATCATGTTTAGAGCTGATTTTGGATCATTCGGTTCCTCTTTTGGTTATTTTTCAAATTTTGATCCATCTCCCAAATTGTTGTTTTTCAGGTAAATCTGAGGCCGCCAATGCGTTTATGATGTTCCTAAACAGGTTTGGGGGTGAAGAGTGGTCTAGGGAAGATTTTGGGGTGCCTAGAAGTTCAAAAAGTGGCCAAAAAGCCTTTATTTTAGTGCAGAATTTTTTTGGCATAATTCTGCAGAAATTTTCCAGAAACCGTTGTAGTTGCCTCTTTTGGCCGCGGTGTTCTTCAAATGTCCCGTCACTAAAGATGTTCTTCAGCTTTTAGTGACGAAAACTTCATAGAAATCACAGATTTTCCAGAAAATTAAGAAAAATTCAGAAAAATTCCAGAAAATTCGGGAAATTCCTTGGAACTATTAAAAAGCCTCCAACACATCCAAAATCATCCAAGAGATCAATTTTAAGGTGTGATCACTCCTTTTCATTATTAAATTTGGAATTTCTTGCATTCTAAGTAAACTTTAGATCATGCCTTATTTTCGATTAATTCCTTAGATTCTTTCATTAAAAATTAAATCATTCAAACCTAAGCTTATTTCAATCATAAATTTGAAGTTTGAAATTGATTTACACGGACTTTTAGGGTGCAAAGCTTCAATTTTGAAGAATCAATTGGAAACTTTTTGGGGACTTGGGAATTTTCAAATACTCAAATTTTTTGTTAATTTCATAAATTTTTGCATACTAATAAGGATGATTATGATTTGCTTGATCACCAATTCTTTTCTAAGGTTATGCCATGAACGATTTGTATTATAAATATTTGCACTTCACAATGTCATACTTAGACGAATTGAGTGTACAAAGTTTCTGCATTTGTTTGAACCATAGAAAATTAGTGAAGACCACCCATGTGAGTTCTTGAGCCTATTTGCCATTCTTTGAAGGTGTTTTAAATTGTTTCTACTCTTAAACACTCTTCGATTTTTATTCTTAAAGTGTAGGGTCTCATTAATATTCATTACATTGTTTATTAAGAACTAACCTCTTATGTAGGTACTCTTGGTTTTAAGTTTGATTTTCCATAAGAGATGATATAAGCTATTTATGTGTTTAACCTCATTTAAGCCTTTATCCAACCCTTCGTGTGTACCATTAGCCCATTTGAAGCCAAACACTAAACCCTTTCTTTCAACTTATTCACTTGAACTTTCAAATTGAGCCATACCCTATGTTTTGAGAGATACCTAGGTGGTGTATTTAAAGAGAGCAGTTTAATCTAAATCGTCGTAAGGGCAAAATGAAAAAGGAAAAATTTATGAACAAAAGCTGCACTATATTGCTGAGAGCGAGAAGTGGTCAGAAAACAATGCTCTAAGGCAGTGTGTAGGTGCAAGTTTTCCTTTCTTAAAAAAAAAAAAGTAACAAAAATAAATTAAAAAAATGAAAAATAAATAAATAAATAAATGGTGTGGCTGCTGGGATTCGAGCTCAGGTCGCCATGAAAGGCAAGATGATTAGTGAGGAGTAGAAATTGAAAAAAAAAATGGTAAAGTTTCCATTCCTTTCAAAAAAAAAAAAAAAAAAAGGCTACGGCCAAAGAAGAAAAAGAAACAAAAATCAAAGGAATAGTTTGAAAAAAAGGAATTTGAGGAGTTGTTTCATGCTAAGTTCAAAGAATGTGAATGCCAACAATTCGAAGATTAGCCAATCTTGAAGAAATGTGTATTCATGGTATCTTTCAACATTTTTAGCCTCTTTCCTTTTCTACAATACCTTTAGCCTAGCCTCAATACAACCCTACTGAAGACCTAACGGATTTTATGGGAGTCATGCTTGGAATTAAGGTAATGTATCAACGTTCTTAATTTTCAATTCTTTTCATGAGATCAAAAATCCATAAATTTACCTTTCTTTCATCAAAAGATTCATATGTGATTTAATTTTGATTTCCTTTACATAAAATCCATCACATATGCTTGATTGAATGTAAGCCTAGGATTCGAGTGAAATTTGAGAGATGTCGTGTGAGGATTAGAGTCGAGGCGAAATCTTTCTATGAAATTTGAGTGTGGCAATTTTTAAGCTTGATTATTTTAAGTTTTGGCATTTACACTTAACACTATGATACACTCTTGTAATGACGTCTTTTTAGCTTAGCAAGCATGATTGACATTCATTGGTTCTTATTAGTTTGTTATAAAGTGAAGAATTTAACTCCTTTGTTTTTCAATAAAACGTTTGTGGGTATCGTAGTAAGTAAAACCCTTAGAAGACAAAACTCCTCCTACTAGGGACACCTAGGGGTTTAAATGTTTTATCTAAGTAAGATTGAGTATTTATTTTTGTTTTAAAATTAGTTTTGCTCGAGAACTAGCAAAAGGCAGATTTAGGGGTATTTGATAAGTTATGTTTTATTTATGTTTTTATACCCTTTTTAATATATGATTTACCTTAATTATTGTGATTAAATAGGAGAATATGATATCTTTGGAGAGAAAAGTATAAAATTACGAGAATTTGGGCGAAAGAATAAACTCAATCGGAGTTGTAACGAAGAAAATATAAAGGAAACAAGATCAACCAGCGAACAAAGCAAGTCAATTCGGTGGCTGACCACCGAGTCAAACAGAAACTAGATGACAAACTGAGAGCTGGCGCCTTCCTTCGATGGGCGCTTACCGAACCCGTCTTCTACCTTTCAGCGTGCGTGTACAAAGGGCAGGTTTTCC
The DNA here is from genome assembly GCA_037349345.1 of Oemleria cerasiformis. Classification (NCBI taxonomy): domain Eukaryota; kingdom Viridiplantae; phylum Streptophyta; class Magnoliopsida; order Rosales; family Rosaceae; genus Oemleria; species Oemleria cerasiformis. The sequence goes on from JAZGTL010000019.1 coordinate 9,868,179, forward strand.
AGTTCAGCCGGTGCCTCCCGAACAGCTTTCCCTTTGCTTTGGCGCCGTAGACCAATCTTTGACCTGCGAATTTTGACCCCCAAATTATTCCAGCAGCTATTTTCCATGCTTTTAGAGGAAAATTTCTCCATATTAGATTTGGTTTTGCATTCCTTTCTCTTTAGGGAAACCATTTTTCATTAGGATTTCAATTTATATTTATTTTTTTTTAATGCTAAACCTTTTCCTTCTAAGATTTCATTTGTGAACTCTTTATTATTTGACGATTAATTTTCTCTTATAAAAAAGAGGCATATGCCATTGTAAAATTCAACCATTAACACATCACAATTTCTACAACTTTAAAAGAATAGTGAGAGGAAGCTTTGGGCCATTCTTGCAATAATCTTAGAGTACCCAACCACAATCCATTACACATCATCATGCTTTCTAAGCTCGTCATGAGCTAAATCACTTTGCTAGGACGAAGGCGTAACCCAATTATGAATATTTGATTCTTTTGCTATATTAATTTCAGTTTTTCTTTTCATGATTGAGTAATTTCTATTGTGCTTTATGTTATCAAATAACTTATCACTATTTGCTTAAAGAATTAAGTTGAGTCGTAGCAGAGATACTTAATAGATAATTTCTTGTAGGAATTGCCATAAATTACATAGCCAATAAGACGAGAGTCGTGCATATGGTTTATGCAGCTTTGTTTACTATTTTCCATAAATCGTAATGGGTTCTTTAATGTAAATCTAGTGCCTTAGCCGGATTAGGTTAATTAAAAGAACACGTCTATTATTGTCTTAGCCGGAATATTAATAAAAATTAAGGGAAAATATTGTCAACTTGGGAAGGGTAAATTGGAATTAGTATGCATATATGAATTAAATAGAATTAATTGTGGGCAGTCCGAAGTCCTAGTGTACATCAACATATATTTCTCTTTTGCGCTTTTATTTGTTATATTAAACTTGGATCTTCTTAGTCAAATAAATAAAGGAATTAAATTGGTATAATTGATAGTATAATTCAATTTTTGTGGAACGATACTCTTCATTTAATGAAATACTATTAATTGACATTTATACACTTGCAAATTAGCGACTTGCAAATTAGCGATAAGATATGACTTGTATTTCTAGTTTCTGGATTGATAAGAATTTATAGCTACATTAAAATGTTATCATAGCTAGAAAACCATATTGAGCATTCAATCTAAAACTATAATAAAACTAACGAGAACAGGGCTCCCAAAGAGAGTTAACTCAACTCCTCGTTACAAAATAGCCACTGTTCTAAGCAGGGAATAGTATATGAATGATAATTTTAAATATGAAGGCAGAAAAAAAAAACCACACCATAAGAAAAAACGAGCTTGTGCCAAAATTGATATCCGTACCCTATTTTTTTCTCATTTACTCCCACATGCTGCTGACGTCGTCCTCATCTTCATCATCACATAGTTCAAGGTCAGCAAGCAGCTCTTCAATTGGAACAGAAGGTGCATCTTCCCCATCAGTCATAGAAGCCATCTCCGATGGCTGGTATTCTTCATTGTGGTATAATGATATATTCAACCTCATCTCAGGGTTCTCCTCCAGATCCTTCAAGAACTGTTCATACTCTGATTCCACCTTTTCTTGATCAACTTTACCATTATCATCAACTTCCATAGCAAGGGATTTAAGCTTCCAATGACGAGGCTTCCCACGCTTCTTCTGGCGCTTTTCTTCATAGCTCTTCTTTACTAAAATTGCATCCGGGATTACACCCCCGTAATTCTCTAGTTCATCATCATTACTATTGGCCCCGTATAAGTCATAACCAAGAGCAAAATCCCCTGGGTTTAAAAGATGGCCAAGATGTGTTTTTATGTGGAACATAGTATTGTTCTTCCCAAAATCAGACACGCGAGCAACTTCTGCATCAGCTAAACTATATCTTGAGCCACCAACATTAACTTCAGCGGAAATAATCTCAATATTAAGCACTATATACTCCACCAGCTCCCTGCTAGAATGCAGAGACTTAAAAGAATACCTCCAATACTGGTCAGTATCCAAAAAACAATGCCTCAGGGTAGAAGGATCAAGCAAAGCAATGCTGTTGGTCACTTTAGTGCAAATGACAAAAGGACCAATATTTCCCAAACTAGAACTAACCCTGGGAGGCAGAAAAATCAAATCTGCACGGCAAATGGGGCTTATCTCAACTGAGAATGTATGCTTATAATTATAATTATTACTTTTAGAATCATGGGAAACAAGCTGCTTGTCACTTCGACTCCTTACAGGAGCAACTTTACCCACAAATTCCACAAATTTCACACCATGACTCCGGTTTGCAAAAAAGAAGTCTATGCCTTGTTCCATCTGCTTTATTTTAATGGCACTAGCAGCAGCACCATGCTTCAGGATCAGCTGCTCCAGATAGAAAAACGTGCGTCTGTGAGAAACATGCTGCCGGAGTTGCACCGATGCAACCCACTGGTCAGGGTTGGCCTGAACCCTTGAACAAGATTCACACATATGTTCATGTTGAACGTACTCAACAATAAATGACTGTTCAAGTATTGCCCCATTAAGAACCTCTTTCTGAACTTTCAACCTCAACTTGATCCTCTTGGAGTGAGGTTCAGTCCAAACAAACTCAGCATGAACCAACCTAACTTTATTCAAGTTCTTCAATCTCTTAACACAGAAGGTTAGCAGCTCTTTCGATTCCCATTGCGCTTTGATCCAAGTTCTTGGAGGTTGCAAGTAGCAATTACACTCGGGGCAATGAACAATGGTCACATTCTTCTGCAACCCTTCCGTAATGTCAACCTCAGAGCGCAAACACTTGACACACATATTGGCAGCATTTGGTAGCATAGGGATACCGCACTTGCAACATAGCACGCTGCCAACGGTTTGATGAACCACAAACATGCCTGCTTCTTGAGCCATGGCTGAAGAATATAGAAACAAATCAACAATCATTATAAGAAACAAATTATCAGTCTAAAGTATCAACACAATACAATCATAGACAAGGTTGAAATTTTTTTCAAAAACAATTATATACAAAAAATAAAAGAGTAGCACAATATGACCACATTCCTTGCATTTAGCTCATAAAACTATGAATTTAGCCAAAAAAAAAACATCCCTTAATCCTTATGCTCCATTTAAATTGAAAATCTCATCACTAACACAATTATTTCTATCTAACATGCAGCACTGTTTCAGACGGGTAGGAGACCCCCGACTGAGATTTCGGAGGGAAAAAAACTACCCAAGCATAGACTAGACCACCACAGTGATATAAGAATCGATAATATTTGCCATTGGGCGAAAACAGAGTGAAGAAAACAGAAATTTCGGATGAACTTTCACCTGTATTTCAGTAGGCGGCGGCAATGGGTTTTCGCGCGAGGAAGAAGACCACCCTCGAACCCTATTTTCGTGTTTCAATCAATTTGTAGCCGCTACGCTGTCGGTTATTTGAGCAATAAGCAGGGGGTTTACTGGGTTTTAATTCAATGGCGTCTGTGGTGCGTGGTGTCAATTTATGTTTCTTATTTTTTTTTCACCTAAGTTTAGTAGTTAGGGTTCTGGGTGATCCTTCTTTTTTTTATTTTGTTTTATACGAACAAAGAAAACAAAGCATTGCGGGGCGTATTAAAATAGGATATTTAAGAAATTGCTAAGGCCTATTTGATCTCGTTTTATAAAACAAGTTTTCATTTTTAGATACAAAAATCAGTTAGTAAAATGCGCTTGGTAACTCATTTTTGAAGAATGAATTTAGAAGATGAAAAAACAAGATACAATAATTTACTTACGTTTTATAAAACAACAAATTATTATTTTCGGAATTTTAAGATATAACCCAAAAATATAAAGAAACAAAATATATACAATATTGAGTAAAAGGTCACCATAATATTACCATAGTCATCATCACCACCACCACCACCAACCCATCATCGCCACCACCACCCCACCACCGCCACCACCCGACCCTCCACCACCACTCCCACCGCCACATCCACCACACTACCACCCCACCATCGCCACCTCCAACACCACTACCACCACTATCACCACCCCACCACCACCACCTCCACCATTGCCGCCACCACCACCTCTACCCCCACCGCAACAACCATCACCCCGCCACCACCCCCTTCCACTACAAACACCTCACCACCACATTATCACCACCGCCATCGTTGTTGCTACCACGACCACCGATGCCGCCACCACCACCCCATCATACAACTACCACTTATATTGCTACCCCCACCACTACCCTATCACTACCCCATAGTCACTGCCACTGCCACTTCCACCACCACCTTCATAGCTGCCACCACATCACCACCTCATCAGCGCCACTACCCCACAACCACAACCGTTATCGCCACCCCTATCACCACCACCACCTCCACCTCCACCTCCACTTCTACCGTCACCGCTACCCACACCACCTCCATTTTCACCCCACAACCACCACCTTCGTCGCCACCCCACCACCACCACCTTTACCCCATCACACCACCACTATCTCTACTATTATCATTCCCACCGTCGTTATCTCAAAATTTATGTTTGGAAATCATTGTCTAATGCGCATTTTGGTAGGACACTTCCCGAATTTCGACTCGAAAACCGTAAAACTACCTCGGAGGACCTCCTCCGTAATTAAACAAGACAACTGAAGTGTCACCCTCGTGTGAATCGTCAACAACTCGTCAATCTAGGTCACCGCCCACACCACCCATTGACCCTGATGACGAGAGTACCAAACTTGGTTGAATTGAGTCTCACTGACTTACCCCGAGTCGTAACTTGATATCCCGGCTCATCCCGAGCCGTAGCTCAATATCCTAGAAACCCAGTCCGTTGATAGTACATCCAAAGTACCAACTCAAGGAAGCCCTAGCCCCAAGGAACCCTTTGACATACCAATAACCCAGTTCCCTTGACCCCCAGAGCCAAAACCCACTCCGTGGTCATCCATTATAGCTGGTATTACTCAAACGGGGCTCTAAACGGACTCCAACGGCCTCAAAATTGCCAAAATCCGATTCGGGATGTTCCAAAACCCTAGAGACGTGCCGTCATGGGCCAAAAAATAGCCCCACGCACCGCCACGCGACGGTAGAAGACTGGACCACGTGCCACACGCCCCCACGCACCGGCCACGCGCCTCCACGCTCGTCTGCACTGTCATAGTGGAATATTCCGTCGAACCTGATTGAATATCCAGACGGAATCAGAATCTTCCGTCCAAACTAACGACGTTAGGGTTCCGATAAAACACCGTTACCTTTTGACAGGACATGCTAACACCATCACCATATTCCGTTAAACCCTGACGGCGTCAATTGACCCAACGGTCAACTAACTGCTGATAGGATCGCATATAGTGTTGCCACATGGCTCCACTTGGCAGCTGAGTCAGCTGCAGACTCATTGCCACGTGGCACCACATGGCTGGCATGTGGCATGCCACGTAAACAACCGCAGTTCAAACGAGTCATGGGAGTTCGTCGGGGACGACGACCGGACCACCGCCGTCGCCGCCGTCGATGGTGGTCGGTATCTGGGATTGCTCGCTGGAATCCGCCATTAACGGCTGAAAGCTCAAGCTTCCCAGATTCCTCCAAACTTCACCATTTTTCACGATCCACAAGTGCAAATTCATCTACTCCTTCCCAGGAGTCCAAATCCGAGCTCAATATTGAGAGATCTTACCTAGTTCGATCAGAATCTAGTCGAGAAGTTTCGGTCTGCCTCTCCACTTCCATCCGCCATCTACTGTGATGTTCCCACCTCGAAAATGACACCAAACTAATCGTGGAGTAGAGGGGAAGACTTCCATGACCTTGGATTTGGTCGATCGACCCCAAAATTGGACGATGAAGGTGATGGTGGTGCGGTGATCGCACAGGAGGAGAGAGAGTGCAGAGGAAAGAGAGAGAAATAGTCTGACCAGAGAGTGGGAAGAGAGAGAGAAAATATCCCAATTATATTTGGACTTTTGAGAAATTACCGAACTGCACCTGAAGCTTCTAGACCCATAACTCTCTCACCGGGTCTTCATTTTTCGCATACAGCTTGTCTATGAACTCGTGAGTTCGAGACTTACGCAACGCTCCAAGAAAAACTTCCAAAAGTTTCTCTGAAAAAAAACTAACTTTCAAACCCCTCCTAAACCTGAGGGTAAAGTCGTCATTTTTCAATTAAATTCTCAAAATACTTTAATTTCTGGTCCGGGTCGTTACAATTTCCCCCCTTAAAGAATTTTCATCCCTGGAATTCCCTTAACGAAGGTCAAAGAACCACCATCCTACATCTTTTCAAGTCCTCTCGTGTCACTACCGACACGAACTGAACCTCGGGTGCGATTCCCAATTGAACGTGTGTACCTTGCACAGTTCTTTGTTTCCGTCTCGACAACAAACCCTATGAGAGAACAACATCCAGGAGACATCCTGAAGGCACCAGAATGCTCAAAACCCAGGGCCATTCAACCTGGGAATCTCCCCTTTTCAACCTTTGTGGAAGATACCTCAAAGCAACTGAACCCCAGAGGTCCACCTCAGGCCTACTCCCCACATGACTACAAATACCTCAAGTCATGACGTCACATGACCGAATATACCTCGAAGGCAGGGGTTAGATAGGTACATGTGTACTTAATGTAGTCATCCTCCATGATCTGGCGGAGAAATACCCTGTCACGCCATTCTCGTAGAAATCCCTCCACATATCCGAGTATCTCAAAACCTGCGGATCCCTGTACGACGCATAGACAGCCTCAACGATGTGGCGGAGAAATACCCTACAGCGCCAACATCGGAGAAACCCCTCAACGATCTGGAGGAGAAATACCCTGCAATGCCAGTATCAGAGAACCCTCAATGATCTGGCGAAGAAATACCCTGCAACGCCAGTATCGGAGAAAACTCAACGCTGTGGTGGAGAAATACCCTACAATGCCAGCATCGGAGAAACCTCAACAATGAGGCAGAGAAATACCCTACAACGCCAGCATTGGAGAAACCCTTCAACGATCTGGCGGAGAAATACCCTGCAACGCTAGTATCGGAGAACCCTCAACGATTAGGAAGAGAAATACCCTGCAATGCCAGTATGGGAGAAATCTCAACGATATGGCGGAGAAATTCCCTGCAACGCCAACATCGTAGAAACCTCAACGATGTGGCGAAGAAATACCCTGCAACACCAACATCGGAGAAACCCCTCAATGATCTGGTGGAGAAATACCCTGCAATGCCAGTATCGGAGAAACCTCAACAATCTGGCAGAGAAATACCCTGTAACGCTAGTATCGGAGAAACCTCAATGATGTGGCGGAGAAATACCCTGCAACGCCAGCATTGGAGAAACCTCAACGATGTGGCGGAGAAATACCCTGCAACGCTAGCATCAGAGAAATCTCTCAACGATCTGGCGAAGAAATACCCTCGAACGCCAGTATCGGAGAAATCTCAACGATGTGGCGGAGAAATACCTTGCAACGCCAATATTGGAGAAACCTCAACGATGTGGTGGAGAAATATCCTACAATGCCAGCATTGGACAAACCTCAACGATGTGGCGGAGAAATACCCTGCAACGCCAGCATCGGAGAAACCCCTCAACGATCTGGCGGAGAAATACCCTGCAACGCTAGTATCGAAGAAACCTCAATGATCTGGCAGAGAAATATCATGCAACGCCAGTATTGGAGAAACCTCAACGATGTGGCGGAGAAATACCCTGCAACGCTAGCATCAAAGAAACCTCAACGATGTGGTGGAGAAATACCATGGAACGCCAGTATCGGGGAAACCCCTCAACGATCTGGTGGAGAAATACCCTGCAACGCCAGTATCGGAGAACCCTCAACGATGTGGTGGAGAAATACCTTGCAACGCTAGTATCGGAGAAACCTCAACGATGTGGCGGAGAAATACCCTACAACGCTAGCATCGGAGAAATGTCAACGATGTGGCAGAGAAATACCCTACAACGCCAGCATCGGAGAAACCCCTCAACGATCTGGCAGAGAAATACCTTGCATCGCTAGTATCGGAGAAACCTCAATGATCTGGAGGAGAAATACCCTACAACGCCAGTATCGGAGAAACCTCAACGATGTGGCAGAGAAATACCCTGCAACGCCAGCATCGGAGAAACCTCAACGATGTGGCGGAGAAATACCCTGCAACGCCAGCATCGGAGAAACCCCTCAACGATCTGGCGGAGAAATACCCTTCGACTCTAGCATCGGAGAAACCTCAATTATCTAGTAGAGAAATACCTTCGAAGCCAACATCGAAGAAACCTCGACGAACATGTGATGGGAAATACCCCAAATCATGTGCCGAAGAAAATCATGACCCTCGAGGATGGTATACATAGTGGAAACAACCCGTAAAGTAAAATCCAAAATCCATTTTTGAAATTCTTGTTTCTTGACCTAAGCCAATTCATTGAAAAACCGTGGTCTATGCCCAAATGCAATAAAGTCACAAATCCGGGTCTAACCCCAAAAAAAAATCATGGACTCGGCCGAAACCCAAATCTATCAAGACAAAACCATGTAACCGGGTCGAGGCCCAAACAATAATTCATTTACAAAAATCCTTATTAACCAAATTCAATGGAAACCAAATCATTTAAAACATATAAAAAGAAATATGCATGCATTATAGTTATATAATGTAACGGCTCGAAAATTTAATTATTGAATTTTCGTAAATTATTTTACAAAAAGACAAAATTACCCTTGGTTGTTAAGGGGCATGAAAGTCAATTTTTGTTTCGAGACACTTTTGGCTATGTTTCGGGTACCGTTGCGTAGGTCTTGAACTCACGAGTTCGTAGACTGGAGGCACGCGAAAAACGGAGTTTGTGTGAGAGAGTTGTGAGTCTAGAATGTTCAGGGGCATTTTGGTAATTTGGCTTGGGTAGATATTTTAACCCCAATCAGATCATACCTTCATCATTTTTCACCCATCTCTCTCCGGACTCACCCCGAACCCATGTACCTTGAACCCAAAAACCCAAAAATCTTAACTTCAATTCGAGGGAAGGTTCTCCATTTCTCTCCAACTAATCGAATTCCCCTCCTTCCCGTGATTACAAACATACCAACTATTGTAGGAGGCAGCCGCGGGAGACATCGAATCGAGGAAAGGAAAACTGAAACCTTTCGATCGATTTTTCGGCCAACACATGTATGGGTTTCGTGTTTAGAGGTCATTTATGAGTTCTTGGGTTCAAGTAGATAGATTTAGACTAAAAATTTGTTAAAAACGGTTGAGTTTTGAGAAAGTTAGAAAAACTTCAAGGTCGACCGAAAATGGGGTTTTCCGGCGATGGCGGATGGCGGCGCACGGCGGCGCGGTCATCTTTTCCGACGAGACTCTATCATCTTCTTAGTGAAAGTGATGTTTTGGGATATGACCTTGTTTTTTAACTCTATTTTTACGTCGTTTTGACGTGATGGATATTGAGTCCATGATTTTGGGTTTAGACCCGTACTTGTAATTTTAATGGATTTGGCCATAAACCGATTTTTCAATGAATTTGGCTTAGGCCAGGAAACAAGGATTTTAAAACATGGATTTTTGATTTTCACTTAGTTACTGTCTCCGAGGGTCAAGGTTTTCTCCGACTGGCATTGAGCGGTCTTGCTCCGTCGGATCGTTGAGGGTTCTCCGACGCTGGTATCGAGGGGTATTTTCTCCATCAGGTCGTTGAGGCTGTCTACACGTAGCACATGTTTCTGCACAACTCAAGTTATATCGGGTGTGTGGAGGGTTTTTCAAAACAGTAGGATATGTTTTGATATATTTTGTGTCCAGGTCGATTTCCATGATTTAAACTCCTTTGAGAAGGGTTTTCAAAGCATAATTGTGGACCACGGTATGTTTTCGTTATTACGGATTTTTGTCGGTCCAACCAACTGTTTTAACAAAAGATGAAAATTCTGTTGGTTTTCGGATTATCTATATATATATATATATATTATTTTATATACAAATGGATTTTATGCTATGCATGCATGGTTTTACTCGTGGAGGGGGAAAATGATTTCTAAATGATTATTTTTGTCCACTCATAACTTTCATGTTTTAAATCTCCTACAGGCTGTTGAGTTGACGTGGGCATAATCCAGAGGCGGAGGCATTAGAATTTGAACTGCATAATTTACCTAGACTTTCGAGTATGATATTTAATTCAGTAATTATTTATCCTACCTAAATGCTCTGATAACACTTTTGGACTGATTGTAAAATTTCGATTACATCATTGGATGGTTGATGTCTGTTGGAATTTGGAGTTCTATCAGATCCCTTGTCTGACAAGTGGAAGACGATTAACCAGTCCTTCAGGGGAGACTCTGCCGAATATTTGGCAGAGATCTCAAATTAAATTGTAAGGACTTAAGGGTGTTTTGGGAAATTCTTTAGGTTGTCAAACGGGAGCAGGGTTCTTTCCGGGTTTCGAGGGTAATTTGAGAAGGGTCATTTCAACTTGGTATCAGAGCACTAGGTTTATATTCATGTAGACCGTACATCTAGTGTACAATTGATTTTGGTATTGATGATTTATGGTTCTTTTCAGTGTAATACCTCCGAGACGCGAGACCCATCAACAGTATGGAAACTGTGAGGATACACATGAACCAGTAGTAGAGCCTAATTTGAGGTATACCCTAGACCAATTGGGTCAGGCTTTGACTACTGTGCTTCAAGGTAGGGCTACTACTGAGGTCTCGAACATTGAGCGAGCCCAGAGGTTGGGGGCGACAGTATTTACGGGCGAGTTAGGCCTAGAGGATACATATGAGTGGATTACTCATTTGGAACGAGTGTTCTTGGTTATGAGGTGCCCTTCGGAGGACAGGGTGCGGTTAGCCACATTCCTTCTAGGTGGTCATGCGTACCATTGGCGGCATGCTTTGGAGTTGTCAAGCTGGGATACCCATGCATTTACCTAGGAAAATTTCCGGGAGTGGTTCCTTGAGCAGTTTTACCCTCGCTCATACTGGGATGCCAAGGAAGCTGAGTTCTTGCAGCTACAGCAGGGGGAGATGACGGTGGCCCAATATGAGTAGAAATTTCTTGAGTTGGCATGCTTTGTACCAGTTCTGGTGGCAACTGAAAGGGATAAGTGTCGTAGATTTGAATATGGGTTGAGGAGTGAGGTTTGGGCAACAGTAACTGTTGTGGCTCATACTTCGTTTAGAGCTTTGTCAGATGCTGCAGCTAGGGTAGAGTTGAGTTTACCAGTTCAGTAGCAGTTCAGTGGTTCCAGGCGACGCCGGGATTGCTAGAATTTCGGAGCCTTTAGTCAAGGACCATCCAAGATAGGCAGTTTTAGTTCTGGATCTTCTGGGGGTGAAGATCCAGATCAGGCAGTGGCGGTGCCGGTCAGGGACAACAATCATCCGCTCAGTCTAGCGGGGCTTCAGTGCAGCCAACCGGGAGATAGAGTGGCAGACCTGGTGAGACCGGTTGGTACTTCTTTGGGGAGACTGGTCATTTCAAGAGGGACTGTCCACATCGTCGTCTGGGCAGTAGTTTCTTGGGCCGATATGCCGCTGAACCGGGTCAGAGAGTAGCGCAGACATCTGGTACTGTATCAGGGAGCCAGACCCAAGCTAGTGGGGCCAGCAAGGCCAGAGGGAGACATGGGGGTCGTGGTCGGTCTTCGGGTACACAGACTCGAGTTTTTGCTATGACTCAGCAGGAGGCTCGAGCAGCACCAGAGGTGGTTACTGGTACGTTGTCTATTTTTAATCATGATGCTTGTATTTTGATAGATCCCGGGGCTACACTTTCTTTTATTTCTCGGGGTTTTACACTTTGCTGATAGAGAGTTGTCCCTGATTGGTTGGGACATGGGTATTAGCACTCCTACCAGAGATATGTAAGTAGAAAATCTCATGATACGTAGTTGTCCGGTAGTAGTGGGAGGTCATGAGTTAGAGGCTAATCCCTTGGAAATTTATGATTTTGATGTGATTCTGGGGATGGATTGGTTAACCATGCACCATGCCTCCATAGATTGTTTCGATTAGAGGGTAGTTTTCCGGAGTCCAGGCTTGTCGAAACTTACATTTTGGGGTGATCGTAGGGTACTTCCCTTGGGAGTGATATCGACTTTAGCGGCTGAGAAATTATTAAGGAAAGGTTGTGAAGGCTATTTAGCTTACGTGTTTGATTCTCGGCATACTCCGGTGAGAGTAGAGGATATTCCTGTGGTGAATGAGTCTTCCGATGTATTTCCAGAGGATCTTCCAGGGTTACCACCTCACCGGGAGATTGAGTTCACCATAGAGCTTCTTCCGGGTACCCAACCTATATCCCAGGCACCGTATAAAATGGCACCAGTAGAATTGAGGGAATTGAATACTCAATTGCAGGACTTGGTGGATATGGGATTTATTCGACCAAGTGTATCACCTTGGGGTGCACCGGTGTTATTTGTAAGGAAGAAAGATGGTGGTATGAGGCTCTGTAACGACAACCGAAAGTTAAACAGGGTTACGGTGCAAAATAAGTATACTTTGCCACAAATTGATGATTTGTTTGACCAATTAAAAGAGGCAAGGTATTTCTCAAAGATTGACCTTCGATCCGGGTACCATCAGTTGAGGATCAGGGAAGATGATGTCCCTAAAACCGTTTTCAGGACATGCTATGGGCACTATGAGTTCATGGTGATGCCCTTCAGGGTTAACTAATGCACCGGCATCATTTATGGATTTGATGAACAGGGTATTCCGAAGGTATTTAGATCGGTTTGTGATTGTGTTCATCAATGATATCTTGGTATATTCGAAGAGTGCTAAGGCACATGAGAAGCACTTGAGGTTGATGCTGAAAATGCTGAGGAAAAAGCAATTGTTTGCTAAGTTCAGTAAATGTCAGTTTTGGTTGACCAATGTGGGATTTTTAGGTCATATGATTTCTGCTGAGGGTATCAGCCTGGATTCCCAAAAAGTTGAGGCAGTGGCGAATTGGGAGCAACCGAGGACAGTGACAGAGGTGAGAAGTTTCCTGGGTTTAGCGGGATATTATCGGCTATTGTAGAAGGATTTCTACGATAACTGCCGGTTAACTCGGTTGACTAGGAAAGGAGTCAAGTTTGACTAGGATGCTGGGTGTGAACAGAGCTTTCAGGAGCTAAAGAGGAGGTTGACTTCTACCCCAGTGTTAACCCTTCCAGATGATAACAGAGGATTTGAGAGGTGTATAGTGATGCATCATTGTGGGGTATAGGCTGCGTACTGATGCAACATGGGAAGGTGATAGTTTATGCTTCCAGACAACTTAAATCCCATGAGTTGAATTACCCCACACATGATTTGGAGTTAGCTGCAGTGGTGCATGCACTGAAGATTCGGAAACACTACTTGTATGGAGAAACGTGTCAGATCTTTACTGATCATCAGAGTTTGAAATACTTCTTTACCTAGAAAGATCTATATTTGAGATAGAGAATGTGGCTTGAGCTGATAAAGGATTATAATTGTACCATAGAGTATCACCCAGGAAAAGCCAATGTAATGGCGGATGCCTTAAGTAAGAAGTCCATGGGTTCCTTGGCCCATTTGCATACTGTTTACCTACCGTTGCTGGTAGAATTTCGGAGAGCGAGAATTATACTTGACATGGATAGGCAGGGGGCTTTGTTGGCTAGCTTCCAAGTGAGGCCTGTCTTGATTGACTGGATTATTGAGGCTCAACTCCAGGATCCTAATTTGTGTGTTATTAGGATGGAGTTGGAGACTGGGAACATGCAGGTATATGCGATTAGGGATGATGGGGCCTTGGTTAAGGATGGCCGGTTATGCGTACCAAATGATCTATAATTGAAAAGAGAAATTCTTGAGGAGGCTCATAGTTATGCTTATGCTATTCATCCAGGAGGTACCAAGATGTATTGTACTCTAAAGGAACACTATTGGTGGATTGGGATGAAAAGGGAAATAGTAGAGTTTGTAAGTAGATGTCTGACATGTCAGCAAGTAAAAGTAGAGAGGCAGAAACCATACGGGGCACTACAACCATTACCTATTCCAAAATGGAAGTGGGATCACATTACGATGGATTTTGTGTATACACTTTCTAGGACTCAAAAAGGTCAGGATGGAATTTGGGTAATTGTTGATAGACTCACGAAGTCAGCACATTTCTTGCCAGTACGGGAAGATTACCTGATGGGCCAGTACGCCAAATTATTTGTGGATGAGATCATAAGGTTACATGGGACTCCAGAGTCAATTGTTTCAGACAGGGATCCTAGGTTTACTTTGAGGTTTTGGCGGAGTTTGTAGAAAGCCTTTGGCACTACATTGCATTTCAGTATAGCTTTTCATCCTCAGACTGACGGTCAGTCTGAGAGGACAATCTAGATTTTGGAGGATATGATTAGAGCTTGTGTACTGCAGTTTAAAGGAAACTAGGATTCACACTTGTCCTTGATGGAGTTTGCATACAACAACAGCTATCAGTCTCGTATTGGGATGTCTCCTTTTGAGGCACTATATGGGAGACAATGCAGGACACCAATATGCTGGACTGAGATAGGTAAGAGGAGACTGTTGGCACCGAAGATTGTGGAAATGACAGAGGAAAATATTAGAATCATCAGGGAAAGGTTTTATGCAGCTCAAGACTACCAGAAAAGCTATACAGACCGACGAATCAGAGATCTTGAGTTTGAGGTCGGAGACTGTGTTTTCTTGAAATTATCCCCCTAAAAAGGAGTTGTACGTTTTGGTAGGTGAGGAGAACTGAGTCCTCACTACATTGGGCTGTATGAGATTGTTGAGAAGATAGGGCCAGTGGCGTACAGACTTGTTCTACCCCCGGAACTGTCAAGGGTTCACAATGTTTTCCTTGTATCCATGCTCCAGAAGTACCTATTCGATGAATCTCATGTATTGGAAGAGCAACCAGTTGAGCTGAGAGATGATTTGACTTTTGAGGAGCAACCAGTGCAAATTCTAGATTGGAAGGAAAAAGTACTACGCCGAAATACTATTCCTCTGGTTAAAGTGTTGTGGAGGAATCATAACGTGGAGGAAGCCACGTGGGAAACCGAGGCACTGATGCGGGCGCATCATCCACACTTGTTCTAGTGACATGTATGAATTTTGAAGATGAAATATCTTTTGGGGGGAGGGGGGTGAATTGTAACGACCCGGAAATTTAATTATTGAATTTTTGTAAATTATTTTGCAAAAAGACAAAATTTCCTTTTGTTGTTAAGGGGTGTGAAAGTCAATTTTTGTTTTGAGACACTTTTGGCCATGTTTCAGGTACCGTTGTGTAGGCCTCGAACTTACGAGTTCGTAGACAGGCGGCACGCGAAAAACGGAGTTCGTGTGAAAGAGTTATGGGTCTAGAATGTTCCGGGGCCTTTTGGTAATTTGGCATGTGTAGATATTTTAACCCCAATCAGATCAGATCTTCATCATTTTTCACCTATCTCTCTCTGGACTCACCCCGAACCCGTGTACCTTGAACCCAAAAACCTAAAAATCATAACTTCAATTCGAGGGAAGGTCCTCCATTTCTGTCAAACTAATCGAATTCCCCTCGTTTCCGTGATCACAGATGTACCAACGATTGTTGGAGGCAGCTGCGAGAGACACCGAACCGAGGAAAGGAAAATTGAAACTTTTCGATCAATTTTTCGGCCAACACATGTATGGGTTTCGTGTTTAGAGGTCATTTATGAGTTCCTGGGTTTGAGTAGATAGATTTACACTAAAAATTTGTGAAAAATAGTTGAATTTTGAGAAAATTAGGAAACCTTCAAGGTAGGCCAGAAAAAGGGTTTTCAGGCGACGGTGGACGGCGGCGTACGGCGGCGCGGGCGTCTTCTCCGGTGACTGGGTCGGTCGGACGGGGCTAATGTGGCATGCCATATGGAAGCCACATGGATCACATGTCAACCATATGGAGCCACTTGGAGGCCACTTGGTAGCCACGTGGGTGCCACTTGGCGGCCAAGTCAACACTGAGTCAGCGTCGAGTCAGGCGTGTGGACGTTGTTGCATGCACATGGACACTGTAGCAGTGTGTGGGTCTATGTAGCAGTGTGTGGGTCTCTGCAGCTGGCGCGTGGTCGATTCATGGCGGCTCGTGGGATAGGTCCACGGGTCACGGCGGCTCATGTCGATAAGTTTTTGACGTACCAGATCTGTTGGGGTGAGTTTCGGGTTGATCGGACATCGTTTAGGGGTAGTTTTGGGTGTCCGAAGTTGTTGTATTTTTAGTGTGATGCGTGCAAACCTCCTAGGGTGGTCGATTCATGGTGGCTCATGGGACAAGTTCTCGGGTCACGGCGGCCGATTCGTTTGGTTGTCAGACCGTCGAACCAGAGATCTTGAGTTTGAGGTAGGTGACTGGGTGTTCTTGAAACTATCTCCTTGAAAGGGAGTGGTACGTTTTGGTAGACGAGGGAAACTGAGTCCTCGTTACATTGGTCCGTATGAGATTTTGGAGAGGATAGGACCAGTGGCATATCATCTTGCTTTACCATCGGAATTATCCAGAGTTCATAATGTTTTCCATGTATCTTTGCTCCGGAAATATCGGTTTGATGAGTCTCACGTATTGGAAGAGCAGCCACTTGAGCTGAAGGATGATTTGACCTTTGAGGAGCAACCAGTGCAAATTTTGGATTGGAAGGAGAAGGTACTGCGCAGAAAGAGTATTCCTCTAGTTAAAGTGTTGTGGAGGAATCATGACGTGGAGGAAGCCACGTGGGAAACTGCGACTTTAATGCTGCGGGTGCAGTATCCTCATTTGTTCCAAGGGTAGAGTTGAATTTTGAGGACAAAATTTCTAAAGGCGGGGGGCGGGGGGTGTTGTAACAACCCGGAATTTCAATTATTGGATTTATGTAAATTATTTATGTAAAATGACGATTTTACCCTTGCTTGTTAAGGGGCGTGAAAGTCAAATTTTGTTTCGAGACACTTTTGATGGTGTTTTGGATACCATTGCGTAGATCTCGAACTCACGAGTTCGTTGATAGGCGGCACGCAGAAAACGGAGTTCGTGTACGAAGGTTACGGGTCTAGATTGTTAGGGGCATTTTGGTAATTTTTGACTTGGGGTAGATATTTTTAACCCCAAATCATTGTTTAATCTTCATATCATCATCTCATTCTCATCTTTCTCTCTGAAACACACTTCTAACCATCGACCCGTGCGAAAAACATACCCAAAAACCCACAAATTTCAAGTTTGATTCAAGGTCAATACTTCCATTTCTATTCAACTAATCGTATTCTACTCCTTTTCAGGATCACAACCGTACCAACCATCGAAGGAGAGGACCACGGGGGAAGTCGAACCGAGTGTAGGAAGTTTCGGATCTTCCAATCGATTTTTTGACTTACACAGGTACGTGTTTGATGTTTTAAGATCAGATTTGGATTCCTGGGTTCGAGTAGATAGATTTAGACGTAAAATTTGTGAAAAATTGTTGAGTTTTGAGGAAGTTACAAAAGCTTGAAGTTTCGGCCAGAAATGGAGGATTTCGGCAGAAACTAGACGGCGGCGCCGGCAGCCGGTTGTCTTCTCCGGCGAGTCACCGGTGACCGGTTGGGTCGAGTTGAACCGGTCGGGTCGAGTTGAATCGGTCAGGTCGAGTGACTGGTCGGGTCGAGTTGAACTGGTCGGGTCGAGTGAACCGGTCTGGTCGAGTGAACCGGTCGGTTCGAGTGAACCGGTTGGGTCGAGTTAGATCGGGTCAGGCCGAGTTGGGTCGGGTTGGATCGGTCCAGTCGAGTGGGTACTATAGCAGGCGCGTGACCGGCGCGTGGCGGCACGTGGGCGCGTGTTTCGACCTTCCGTCAGTGTGTGGCGGCGCATAGGGTCGAGTCTGAGGTTACGGTGGCGCGAGACAGCTTGTGTTTGACGTTTCAGACCTAATGGCGCAGGTTTTGGGTCGATCAGACGTCGTTAAGGGGTTGTTTTGGGCGTTTGAAGTTGATGTGTTTTCTAGGCCAGCATAGATAGACCTCCCGGGGTTTAGGGGGTTTATATTTAAGGTTCTTATTATTAGCTGATCATCCCGATTATTAATTTGGACAGGCGATACTGCTCCAGGAACTTCAGGGGAGTGTACAATTCGGGATTGAGCTTGCTTGGACAGGTTTGTGAGTGGAATTTTGGTTTATAAACTATAATGCATGCATAAATGTATCTTTGATTTAAATACTGTTATGTATGGGTGCAATGAATTTTTGGAATTTTGAAATGATGCTGGACACATGTTTTCCAATATTTCAGTGAAAGTGTGTTTTGAGAAATGGCTTGGTTTTTGTACTTGATTTTGATATCATTTTGAAGTGGTAACTATTTGAGCATGTGATTTGGGTTGAGACCCGTAATTATGATTTTATCGATTTTAGCCGTAAATGATATTTCAAAGAATTTGGCTTAGGCCAAGAAACAAAGATTTCAAAACACGGATTTGGTTCACTGATTTTATGTCCCGATGGTTACAGTTGCTCTGATTGGTGTTAAGGGGTTTTGCTCCGCTGGTTGTTTAGGGTTCGGACTTTAGTGTTGAGGGGTCTTGCTCTGCCGGGTCGCGAAGCTGCCTACGCGTAGTACATATTTTAACACATCTAAAGGGATACCCTGGTGTGTTGTGGATATGTCGGGAACAGTGGATTTGAGATATTATGTGTCCAGGCTGAATTAAATGAATTTTAACTCCTTTGAAGAGAGTTTTCAAACCAAACTGTGGATCACGAGGTATTTTCGTTATACATATTTTATTAGAGTCCAACTAAGTGGTTTTAAAGAGAAATGGAAATTTTGGTGATTTACATATAATGTTTTTATATCATAAACTGTTTTATGTGATGCATGCATGATTTTATAAATGGAGGGGGAAAAAGGTAATATTTCTTTGGAAAAACGATTTATAAATGATTATTTTTGTCCACTCACAATTTTTGTGTTTAAACCCCCTTTAGGCAGTTGAGTTGACGTGGACACTTATCTCGAGGCAGAGGCATTAGTACTTTCGGCTGCGCTGTGTAGTTATACTTGAGTAGGATATCTAAATTATACTCTTGATCCTACTTAGACGATCTGATATTATATTGTATTTGGTTGGTCATTATTTACGGGAATTATTGAGTGCTTGAATCCCTTGTCTGACAAGTGAAAGTATTTATTATTATTATTATTATTTTATAAGGATTGAAGGGTATTTTGGGAACCTTTCCTTAGGTTGTCAGACGGGATCAAGGTTCTTCCCGGGTTTCGAGGGGAAATTCGGGACGGGTCCTGACAATTCTGTTAGACAAAGGACAGACAGTAGTGCACAAACTACCTCGGAGGACCCCCTCTGCAATCAAACAAGACAACTGATGTGTCACCCTCGTGTGAACCGTCAACAACTCGTCAATCTGGGTCACCGCCCACACCACCCACTGACCCTGATGACGAAGGTACCAAACTTGGTTGAATTGGTCTCACTGACTTACCTCGAGTCGTAACTCGATATCCTGGCTCATCCCGAGTCGTAGCTCAATATCTTAGAAGCCCAGTCAGTACATCCAATGTACCAACTCAAGGAAGCCCTAGCCCCAAGGAACCCTTTGACATACCAATAACCCAACTGCCTTGTCCCCCCGAGCCAAATCCTGCTCCGTGGTCGTCCATTATAGCTGGGATTACTCAAACGGGGCTCTAAACAGACTCCAACGGCCTCAAAACTGCCAAAATCCGATCCGAATTGTTTTAAAACCCTAGAAACGCGTCGCTGTGGGCCTGGAAATAGCCCTACGCGCCTCCACGCGCTGGTAGAAGACCAGACCATGCGTCATGCACCGGCCATGCGCCCCCACACGCTGGCCACGCACCCCCACATGCTAGCCACGTGCCCCCACACGCTGGCCACGCGCCCCCACTCCCATCTGTATTGTTACGGTGGAATATTCCATCGCTCTGACGGAATATTCCATTGAACCTAATGGAATCGGAATCTTCCGTCCAAATTAATAGCGTTAGGGTTCTGGTATAACACCGTTACCTTGTGATGGAATATGCTAACGCCGTCAGCATATTCGATCAAACTCTGACGGCGTCAGTTGACCCAAAGGTCAACTAACTGCGACTGGACCGCTGAATGTGTTGCCATGTGGCAACTGAGTTAGTTGATGACTCGTCGCCAAGTGGCTCCGCATGGCACCTCGTGGCTGCCAGGTGTCATGCCACGTCAGCAACTGTAGTTCAAACCAGTCATCGGAGTTCGTCGGGGACAACGACCAGGCCACCTCCGCCGCCGCCGTCACTGGTGGTCAGAATTTGGGATCACTTGCCAGAATCCGCCATTAACTGCCGAAAGCTCAAGCTTCCCCGATTCTTCCAAACTCCACAATTTTTCACGGTCCACACGTACAAATTCATCTAGTCCTTCCCAGGAGTCCTAATCCAAGCTCAGTATTGAGATATCTTACCTGGTTCGATCGAAATCTGGCCGAGAATTTTTTATCCACCTTTCCTCTTCCATCTGCCATCTACGGCGATGCTCCAACCTCGAAATTGACACCAAACTGCTCGTGGAGTCGAGGGGAAGGCTTCTATGGCCTTGGATTTGGTCGAATCAATCCCAAAATGGGACGATGAAGGTGATGGTGGTGCGGTGATCGCACGGGAAGAGAGAGAGAGTGCGGGGGAAAGAGAGAGAAAGAGTCTGACCAGAGAGTGGGAAGAGAGAGGGAAAATATCCGAATTATATTTGGACTTCTGAGAAATTACTGAACTGCCCCTGAAGCTTTTAGACCCACAACTCTCTCACCAGATCTTCGTTTCCCGCATGTCGCTTGTCTATGAACTCATGAGTTCAAGACCTATGCAACGCTCTAAGAAAAACTTCCAAAAGTCTCTCTAAACAAAAAGTAACTTTCGAACCCCTCATAAACCTGAGGGTAAAGTCGTAATTTTTCTAATTAACTTATCAAATTTCTTTAATTTCTGGTTCGGGTCATTACACTTTTACTCTTTTTTTAATTTTATATATTTGTATCAAAGAAGTTTTTCTTTTTTCATTCTTACAAAATCATATTCAGAGTAAACTACCAAACCCATTCTCAAATATTAAAAATGAAAAATTCTATTTGATGTTTTCATTTTACAAAATACTTTTTAAAAAACTGTTTTGCAAAATGATACCAAACGGGCCCTAATAGTTTTGGTGTATTCAATGTTTTCATGGAGTTTTTTTTTATCTACAATTACATGGAGATTTATAAAGTTATTTGAAATTCGGATGTATCAATATATGAGGGGATTTCACAACTCCACAAAAGTTTAGACGTATTGAAAATATCGTTGACTTCATTATAAATGATAGTTTTGTGGAATTTGGCAAGTTTTTAGGCTATGTTTGGATGACGAACTTCAACTTTCCAAGGAATTTAGATTAAATTAGTAAAAATAAGGGATTTCAAAGTAGCAAGGGAATTCTAATGATTAGATGCAAGACACTTTGGAAATCCCTTGTCTAGTTATTTTGCTATGCTCATTTGCAAACCCTAGGTACTTTGAAGTTCGATCCTCATTTTTTTACTAATTTAACCTATATTCCTTGGAACTTTGAAGTTCTTCATCCAAACATACCCTAAAAGTTATTATTTGTGGTTTTTATAGTTTTCAATAAAATTTAAATGTCTAGCTAGGGAAATGATGGTCTAATTGTTTACATTCCAAATTTAAGAAAGTAAAAAATATTAACTAAGTGCTACAGTTTATTGGTTCTCGATCACCACGTGTATTGGTTCTCGATTTGGACCTTGGATTTGGATTGTTGGGTTTGAGTAGATGGATTTAGACTATTAAAACGCTAGATGCAGTCGCACCCTCTAGGTGAACCAGAGGCTCGTGGGGGCAGGTGAGGGCTCGTGGGGCCCTTCCCCGGGCTTCGTCGACTAGTGTTTTGATGTTTTTGACGTTTCAGATCTGTTGGCGTAGGTTTCTAGTCAATCAAAGTTCGTTTAAGGGTCGTTTTAGACATCTAAAGTTACGTTGTACGTGTTAGAACGCGTGTATACTCACGGGGTTTTGGGGGTCGGATATCAGGTCTATAATTATCGTATAGTAATTTCGATTGTTACTTTTGACACGCGATACCGCTCCGGGGACGGCAGAGGAGCGTACATCTCAAGATTGAACTTAATCGGACATTCGGTGAGTGGATTTTGACTTTTAAATTATAATGCATGCATAAGTATATATTCGATTTGATTTGTTATTAACTATGCATTTCGGAAATTAAAGGTGATCCTTCCAATGTTTAATTATTAGTTATGAGACCCGAGAACTACGGATAATCGTTTTAAGGATTTATACGAATTATGGATCTCAATAATGGTTTTGGGAAACGATTTTGGTAATGATTTGGGCTTCCGGAATGGTGATTTCAGGGATTCCGGTTTGTGGATTTTGGGCTTCAACCCGGGGTTATGTAGTTGGGGTTTAGACCCATGTATTTACTAGTTTTGGCTCGGGATTTTGGTTTAG
This sequence comes from Oemleria cerasiformis, assembly GCA_037349345.1. Lineage (NCBI taxonomy): Eukaryota > Viridiplantae > Streptophyta > Magnoliopsida > Rosales > Rosaceae > Oemleria > Oemleria cerasiformis. Next base: position 9,890,746 of record JAZGTL010000019.1, read on the forward strand.
GCTTTGCCCTTGGTGGAAAGGTTGACGAGGTATGTTATGGAGGATTCCATCATACGCTCAGTAAATGATGAGGTATGTTATGGAGAATTCCATCATACACTAGGTAAATGATGAGGTATGTTATGGAGGATTCCATCATACGCTCGGGAGGAAATGAGGTATGTTATGGAGGATTCCATCATACTCTCGGGAGGATACGAGGTATGTCATGGGGGATTCCATTATACGCTCGGGAGGATTCCATCATACGCTCGGGAGGATTCCATCATACGCTCGAGAGGATTCCATCATATGCTCGGGAGGATTCCATCATATGCTCGGGAGGATATGAGGTATGTTATAGAGGATTCCATCATACTCTCGGGAGGATACGAGGTATGTCATGGGGGATTCCATCATACGCTCAGTATTATATGAGCTATGTCATAGAGGATTCCATCATAGGCTTGACGATATATTAAGCTACGGCTCGGGGAAGATGGTTACAGCTGAAATATCGAGATACAACTTGGAATGAGCCGGGATATTGAGCTACAACTTAGGATGAGCCGATATATTGAGCTACGGCTCTAGATGGGCCGAGATATGAAGCTACGGCTTGGGATGAGCCGGGATGTGGAGCTCTGGCTCGGGATGATGACTTTGATCATGATGTGGGGTTAAGGCTCAAAATAGCGGCTTCGGCCTGGTTATCACAATGGCTGGTACAATTAGATATGGCGTGGGTTCCATCGAGGTAAACCAAACGGTATCTGGTAAGTTATATATATATATGAGTGCCTTATTGTAAGTATGGTTTACCACGAGGTGGGTCTGTTATTATTATGATTATTGTATTTGCGTGTTTATGCTACATTGTTGTTATATTGTCCACTCACGGTTGTTTTGGTTTTATGCCTCCAGGCTGTAGCGGGACGAGGCGACAAGCTTAAGAGGAGGCATCATCTTTTGCTATGCTGCCATCATGTAAGATTTTCACTAGTTCTGTAAAGTTAAGGTTAACCTAGTTGCTTTGATCCACTCACGGGTATTGTAATTTATTTCAAGGACTTGGAATTGAATAGATGTAATTTGTTATGGAATGTGTGGATATTAGTTCAGTATTTAAATCGTTCATCAGACAGGTAGAAGACGGGTTGGCCGATTTACAGGAGAGATTCTGCCGATTTCTCAGTAGAATTCTCGGAAAGTCTTGTTGGATTGGTGAAGATATTTTAGGAATTATTTTGAGGTTTCGGGTGTTGTCAGACGGGAGCATGACTTCTCACGGATTTCGAGTTGGAAATTTGGGAGGGGTCCTGTCAGTTTCACTAGTAACTAATTAGAGGTCTAAGGTTTAACTCTCATGAATAATGAAAAGGATATGTATTTGGGTGGAGTTTGATACCTTGTTGCAGGTCCATTGTGTGGCTTAGCCTACATCCCCTTCATTAGATTAGAATTATAATAAAACATTTTTTTTATCAGAAAAAAGAAAGTGAAATATATGTGTTTTGGTCATTAGTTGAAAGTTTTGGGATACTGCGTGTCATTGACAAAAAAAAAATATGTATTTTGATTGAAAAATGAGAGAGAACTACCCATAAAACACACTACGTACCCATATTTGAGAAATTAATTCAGGCCGGTTTGAATTTGACACAAAGCGTATGGGTGTCAATCTGGTTGATGATTGTAGAGCTCACTACATATGAACATGATGAGCCAATCAACTTCTAGACCAGATAACATATATTACAGGACTCCTTTGGTAAGCGGGATTGTATTATTAGATTGGATAACTAATTGAATTTAATGTGTTTTTGAATGTAAAAATGAATATGTTTTCATTGTAAGGTGATTAGATGGCGTAGACATAGAAGAAAACATATCGATCAAATCCATCCCCTTGAAATACTAGGATTAGAAATTGTAAGTTTCTTTCTATACCTAATTATATCTTATACCTTACAATGAAAATACATCCATTTTTACATTCAAAATATATGGAATTTGATGAGTTATTCAATCCAATCAAATCCCGATTACCAAACGAGCCCATAAGACTACCATCATTTTCTTCTCATGTAACTACGAGGCTAAGTATATAAACCAAAACATATATAAAGAAAATACCTGGATGGGTAGATAGTACTAGCATCTGTAAAATAAACCATTCCAGTATTGAGGTCGACATCCAAACCACTAAGGAAGTGGAAGGGCTCTCCCCTTCTGCAGTGCTGGCAAGTGTTATTGCCAACCTTGTAGCCATATTTCTCTGGTCTAGTAGGGCAGGTAAATTTGATGATAATCTATTAACAGGGAAAACCAAGAGTCCATGATAAGCATCAGCAATGTATAGTTTGTTTCCCTCTTTGTTAAAGCTCAACCCTATATACTGGTCTTCTACACGTTTTCGTATTACTTGTGCTTCCACTCATCTCACACTTTCCATTCATGTTGAAAAATTTACAAAAACAAAAACATATTTGATTTTTGTTAGGACATATCAAGTTAAGAATTTAAGATTTCAGACTTGGTCGGTGGTATTAGGAGCGGAACCGGCCACTTATTAGATTGATGGTGTATTTATTTTCTGTAAGTTTTCAATGTGAGATTATATTCTTTAACGATATCCACTCTACACAAGGTGGGTTGTTCATTTATTCTGATTTTTTGTTTAAAGTTTACCTATTAGTTGAAGTGGCAGAGAAGGGCAGAAAACCAAAGAGAGGCTCATATTTGAGGATTATACCGGCAGAAGTGCCCACATATGGTCCTCCACTATTTATATGGAAGGCAAGGGACACAAGGCCTCTGCTACCTGATGGAAACAATAGCCTTCCAAGGAATCTGATGATGATGAGAGAACCAAGGAAGAACACACAGAGAGCAGGAAGATGAGTTTTGATGGCATGTTCGTGTAATTTTGAGGCCAAATGTAGTCGGCAGTTGTTGGACAAAGAACTAAGTGAATACAAACTTGTATTTAAAGGTACACGTGTGTGAGTAGTTCAAAGGGAATAACAAAACATTTAGTGGTATCCAGTGTTGGGAAATTCCCTTGGTCTCCTTTATTAATTCAATTTCTGACTATGGATATCATAACTGGAATAAATCATTTCTTAAAAGAAAATTAAAATATCTTTTTTACAAAAAAAGAAAAAGAAAATTGGTTTTTTTTTTTTGAGATTGTCTTTGCACGACGATTCAAAAAATTAATGGTTCCAATTGTAACATATGCAATGTAAAATTAGTTGACAAGGACATCCACAGGCTCCCAATCGTGGATGAATGTATATTCCTTTTTACTTTTGTAGGAGAAGAAAGAAAGAAAATACATGCATTTCATCCATAGGAAACCCACCACGTTCCATTTTTCTTTCATTCACTGAATTCGTCATGTCCATCTGTTATAATCGGAATCGTACGTCCATTTTTTAAATCAACAATTCAATATAATATTTACTAAAAAATAACCAAATTGGTAATTTTTTGACCATTTGGTTTATGCATATGAAGACTTAACGATTTCCAATTTTGTTAATTATTTTTAACATAAATGATCTTGAATGATGTCGAAGGAGATTATCGTTTTCGATTACAAGATTTGCTAATTTAAAATGATGGAATGAGAGGGTTCCCCCATTGTGGGATGCAATGGAAGTACCATTCAAGAAAAAAAGGGCAATTATCCAAATTATTAGGACAATACTCGCATCCACCCTTGAGTAGATGTTCTTGTTTCCTCCATTGTTGATTAACAAATATTCCTTACGAAAGTGGAATAATCAAAACAGTTAACTTCTTAAAATATCACGTAAAGAACATTCTTGCAACCAATCAAATAAATTGGATCTTCTAGTCATCTATATGTACAAACTAAATTAACGGCTTACTATAAGTATCTTATTAGTACTATGGTTTACGATATTCCTATTCATTGTATAGTTGGTGGTCTTGGCGTAGACACTTTGTAAAAGCTGAGATCGATACCTAATACACCAATATCATTGCATTAAAAATCCTTCTTAATATTGTCATTTGCATGCTATTTTAAGAAATCAATTATTTCAAATATCACATATTCTTATATATAACTCATTAATAAAAAAAAATTGGGGTGATAAGTACATCCTTTCTAGGGTAGATGCGAGTATTTTTCTTATTATTTTATTGTGAAATTGTAATTACTTGTTTTTCTATATTATATTGTTGAAAATACTTGCATCTACCCTTGGGTGGAAGTATTTGTTCAGCATATTGTTGATTATCGAATCTTCCATGTGTAAGTATGATAATTGGTATGGTTAATTTTATAAAACATCATGTAAAGTTCATCCTTCCAAAATGAACCAAATTGGAGATCATTTGGTAATCTGTATGTATCAAAATAATATACGTGTATGGTAACAGTAAAGATCTTTGCATAGCGAAAATTCAATAATCAAACATGTGAGATAAACACATTTACTCAATGGTAGATGCAAATATGGTTCTATAATATTCTATTTGTGTATTAATTTCTCTCCAAAAGGAAATTTGTGCATTCAGACAAGAATGAAAAATGCTACTTTCTTAATTATAGTTTAGATAGATACTGGTATAGAATATCCCTCTCAAAGGGAGAAGGGATGAACCATAAAATATTTCTCTAAGGGACGACAACTATTATTATTATAAGGAATGAGTAATTTGGACTAAGCCATAATAGGTACTAATTTTGTTTTCTTTTAATTAGAGGGAAGGGGTAATTTGGACTAAAATAGACAATAAGTCAGTCATTAGATATGAAATTCTTTTCATACAAAATGAGGAGTATATAAATTGATTATTGACCTCATTTTTTTATGAGAGTCGAATTTGAAACTACTCATAATACAATTAAATTAACAAATATTACATCTCGGAGATGCTTACAATTGAGAACATTGATGACGCCGGGAAGTTCGATGCGAAGATAACCAGGTTATCTTTTAACGCCTGTTCTTCTTTGTCAACTTATGAAAACTAAAACTTGGGGCTCAACCAATAAACCAAAGGACCTTTCTTCTTTTTCATTAGTGCATTCTCTATATATGTGAAAAAAATGAGTCCACCTTTTGTCTATATTAGATTTCATAGTTAGAGATTACATCACATGAATTTTACAGTTATTGACTGAATAAAAGAAAACGTCATAAACAAAGACCCATAACTCCATAAGACAAATGAGTAAAATTCAACTCTCCTTAAAGGATTGCCACTTAGTGTTATGACCTAGTGGTATTCATCTCCATACGTTATGTGGGAGGTCTCAGGTTCGACTCTCATAAATGACAAGAATGATACCTAATGTTTTTTTTGGAACGATACCCAATGTTTTTTCCTAGAACGATACCCAATGTTTTAAAAAGCTAAGTTTATGTTTGGACCAATAACTCCAAAGTACCAAACTATTTATTAAGAAATATGAAATATGATATAAGTTAAGAAATATGAAATAAATTTGGCAAAAAAAACCATAAAATAAATAGTTAAAAAGAAAGAATTTCTTTGACAGACGAGTTGGTCAACTCAGATCTTTTTCCATTAAAGTTGTTAAGTGTGCGTCAAAAACAGAGGCAAAAGTGAGAATTTGGACACGCTGGCACCGAAAACCCCCCTTCTCAAAGAGGAAGAAGAAGAATCAACAACGAGGATAATCGTCCCCGTCTTCATCTTCATCTTCTTCCTCGTTCTCGCTCGATACGATGTCGCTCTAACCATGTCTTACGACTACCTTTTCAAGTATATCATCATCGGTGACACATGTACCAATCGCTCGAATCCCTAGCTTTTTGAAATTTTGAAAGTTTTTGTTTTTATTTTCGGAGAATTGGGAATTGCAAGTTGAGAATTGAAAGCAATTGGATTTTGGTTGTGGGACGGTGCAGGTGTAGGAAAATCATGCTTGCTCTTGCAATTCACTGACAAAATTTTGTCCCAACTCATGTTTTATACTGTTGCTTTGGTGAAATTCCACCAAATTCCTCATGTGGTTCTCTGGGTGTTGATATTACTTAGCTAATTCATCCTCCAATTAGGTATTTATTCCCTTTTTATTTTTTCATCTTCAGCGGATTATCTTGGTTTTTTTCTTCAAATGAAGATTACTGCGTTTTTGCCTTCATTTATAAACAAGCCATTTGATAAAGGATAGTAAACATGCAGCGAAAATATTCTTATCCTCCATCACAGAGCCATATATCTGTCGTGATAATTTCATAGACAAATTTGTTGGCTTTAAATTTTTTTACTTTACCCATATCGGATTACCTGCTTAGATTTATTTGTTCTGGCTTTGATGAATTAGTCGAAACCTGGGTTTTTTTATTTTTGCCTCTCTGGTTTCTTAGAGAGATGTGTTGCTGTTGGTGGTGGTGGCAGTGGCTTTCTTTCCTCCTCTTTTCGGGTTTATAGGTAGCTCCCTGTGCTGAAAGAGTAAAAACAGAAAGTTGAAAGCTTTGATTTTGATTTAGGATTTTGATTTTGATTAACCGCTATTTAGACAGAAGAGAGATGTTAGTGATGGAGATGAAGAAGACAAAGAGGTGCAATATTTAATGAGATTTTGATTTTGGATTGTGAAGTTCCACGTTTGCCCTTTTTTGGTTCGGTTTATTTTCATCCACATAAGCGTCACGTCCTCATCTTGACCCCAAGTAGACAGAAGTTAACGGAAAAGGATCTGAGTGAACCAACTCGTCTGTTACTGGGTGCGTTTTGAACGAATAATGAGAATAGTGTGTAAAATGAGACTTTCACGTGAGAACATAGTTCATTTAAAATAAAAAAGCCTAATATGCAAGTAACCACTTGAGCAACTATAGAAAGAGAACACACCGGTATATGAACATAACAAAGACCAATAATACAAATGAGTGAACTTCAACTGTCCTTAAAGGACAAGACAGCTTTCTAAGTCTACAACTCCAAAGTATCAAGCTTTTTAAACTATATTACGTACTAAGGAAAAGAAAATCGTTTATTAAAAAGAAAGATTTGCTTTGATCCAAAAATAATATCTGCAGGTAACCACTTGAGCAACTATAAAAAGAGAACATGCACTATATGAGCATAACAAGACTATTAAAATAAGATATTTCCAAGCAACACGTATCAAGTAATTAATTAGAAATCGCTCAATAAGCATTGCACCTGGTAATTTGAAATTCCATTATCAAATGCTTTTTTAGGTGCATTTCTAACTAATTTAATTAAATTTATAGCATGGAGTTTCTCATCCACACATAGCTTTAAGTTGTCACATTGGGGGTGGGGTTAATGTCTCTGAAAAACAAGTAAGGCCTCTACATATTGGACGCTATCTTTTTGGTACAATTTTTTATACCAATGAATATCGTAATTCTTGAAAGCATCTTTACTAACAAAAATGATGGGGTAATTAGTTTGTTGGGCTTATTCTATTTTGTACTCGTTTGGATGCAACGGATTGTGTCACTCACAAGGCAGGAACCAAAAGGGTGGCTGATATGGGATTCAACCCACCCCAAATATGCTGTAAGGAAAAAGAAAATTAAAAAATATTAGTGTCCATCTAATTTAGGTAGCTCACTTATTCTATATTAGAATAGCTGGATATCTCAATGAGTTGGATTATCTTTAGAAATTATTTTACGATTTGAATCATTGTTGATTATTATCTCATCGTTTTCGATGAATGTTTTTAGATATTATTTGGATTATTATTATCATTGTGATTCTATGAGTATTACTATTATCTTTATTGCTATCTTTCTTATATATAAAATATATGAGATTTTCTGATGACTTATCATTTAAACATAATTATATTTACTATTAAGTATAGTGGTTTTAAAATTATGTTGTTTTGGGTTGAGATTTGGTTACGTTACGGTTTGCTGTACCCACTTGGTTAAGTCGTGCTATCCCTAGTACCTTCTATCAGGCATAAACTAGCTTCCACGTGTCTGTATCACCACTCTTCGCTCGATACTAACTATATAGGGCTAGCTTGTCCCTGAGTTCCTTGGGGACATGGGTGATGGTGCAACACCTAGCTTCCACTTGGATGTGGTACATGAGTGAACCCTAGATACCCAGCCTGTCATGTACACATGTCGTGTACGACTTTAGACTAGTGGGGAATTACGTTTACGTATTTATATATGAGGTATCAATGAAAATATAGATTCCGGGTGTTAGTTGGTTTCATTTTTATGGTAAAGTGCTTTTGATTCAGTAGTTTTCACTTGATATTTATTTCAGCAGTAATTAGCACATGAGATATGCATAGCTTTAGCATATATCAACCGTGACTTATGATTATTGATTTCGTCAGATTTCAGTACTATCTATTACAGTGATTTGTTCAGTTTTCCAAACTTTAGAATTTGTTCAGTTTTCCAAACTTTAGAATCATTTACTTGTATTATCAACTTACCTATGTTATTAGCGAGTTTTACCTATGATTATCTAGTTTCGAATGATATATTTTTATTAGAAGCTTTGAGAGATTTCAAGCTATTATGTATGACAATGTTTTCAGAATGGTGGATGGTATATTTCATGAATGATGTTTAGAAATCTTATTTTTATTTTTTCCACTCACTGAGTTTATCTCATAGTTTTAATGTTTTTTCGCCCTAGGTTATCATAAGAAGTGAGGTTGGCTCGCACTATATCAAGGAATTAATCGTTCATCGTAGGTTCCTCGAGAGGCATGTCAAGCCCAATCAAGATCTTCTCGAGTTTTCTAGGAAAATCCATGATGGGTCTTTACTAAAATTCTTAGGCCCATACCTCTGCACTAGGCCCCTCCCCACCACCCAATTACCGCCTATGGATATTTAGAATATTGATTTTAAGTACGGGGATAAGTAGGTAATCAGATAAATGGGTGACCGGGGAAGTACCTAATTATTACCATTAAGAGGTTTACTAACCATATAAAATTAGAGAATTAATGGATTTGATTTTTATTCTTTTTGTTTACTAACTCTTATCAATCAGAATATAACAAATTTTATTACTACATTTCTAATACACAAATATATTATATTTTCTTCAAGTTTTCTTAGACTATGACAAGCATTATAAAATCAATAGTCGTCATTCATGTGGGATGCATCGTAGACTATACAATGTTTGTGTCTCAAAGTTGTTGGTTTCAAAAAAAAGTTTATTGTCGAATTTGGAAATAGTTTATGAGTAATTTCGGCCCTACGCAATAATTGACTGTCATATTGCCATGATCTAATTTTTATTACTGATGCGGCTGTATTTTTTTTTTCTTCCAATAAAAAAAATCTAAAATTTTATATTTAGTACGGTACTTTGTAATTTCTGTAAAATTGGAAGGGTAATTTTGAAAGAAAAAAGATAATGAAAGAAGTTAATAGCAAGAAAAAAGGGATATTGTCTAATATACCCATGTAGAGCTCAAAAGTTTCAAAATGCCCATGGCAACCTCATGTCTATGATTGCTTTGATTTGCTTCGGATTGGCCTCGATTCCCCGTTGGGTGACGAGGTAGCCAAGAAATTTTCCTGCCCTCACACCGAAAGTGCACTTGAGGGGATTGAGTTTCATTTGATATTTCCCTAACAAATCAAAGGTTTTCGTCAGGTTAGCGATATGATCGCTCCATTTTTCACCTTTGACCTTGATATCTTCGACGTGAACTTCCATGGACTTGTCAATGAGATCTTTGAAGATTCGATTGACAAGTCGTTGATATCTGGCGCATGCGTTCTTTAAGCCAAATGGCATGACTTTGTAGCAATAAACTCCTCGTTCGAAGACAAAATCAGTTTTGTCTCAATCTTTCTCATACATGAAGATTTGGTTATAACCCGAATACGCATCGAGAAAGCTGAGCATTTCGATTCTGGCGGTAGAGTCCACTAAAAGAACTATCTCGATAAGGGAAAGTTGTCTTTTGGACATGCATGGTTCAGTTCGGTGTAATTGACACAGACCCTCCATCGTCCTTCTTCTTTTTTCTTGATAAGTACTGCGTTGGCTAGCCATTCAGAGTGCGGGACTTCTTCGATGGAGCCGGCGGCAAGTAACTTGTCAATTTCCTCCAGGATGGTGGCAACCTTTTGGGGAGAGAAATTGTGTCTTTTCTCCTTGACCGGTTTATGCTTTGGATTGACGTGCAACTTATGACAAGCGATGAAAGGGTCAATTCCAGGCATATCGGACGGCGACCAAGCAAAAACGCCTTTGCGCTCACGCATGAATGCGGTGAATTCTTCCTTTTTCTATTCACTTAGGCGTGCACCGATGCGGGCATACCGTTTCGGGATTTGTGGGTCAAGTTGTATAAGGATCACGTCATCTACTGGTTACCAACCCTCGAGTCTGGGGGGTTCTTCAAAGACTTCTGGATCCTGACCCACAATTGGTTGCTATTTTGGAAGCGAAACGGGGGGTTTTTCCCCACCAATGGCGTCGACTGTGGGGATGAATTCCGCTCGTTTGACTTCCTTCAGCCCTTTAGTGAGGCACCGTCGGGCCATGGCTTGATCTCCCTTTATCTCTCCAATCACTCATCCAGGGATCGGGAATCAGATTTTTGGATAAAGACTAGAAGAGTTAGCCAAGATTTTGTGCATCCATAGAATGTTTGAGACGAGGCAATGGGTGGCGAGTGGACGTCAAGTTGGAGAGTTCCGGCGGTTATGCTGGTGGAGCCATTGAAACCTCGCAACGGGATTGCTTTCTTCATAATGAAGTTTTCCAATCCCATTTTGCGCACTGTTTCCAAGTTGAGGAGATTTACAGCGCTTCCTTCTTCCACGTGAATTCGATCAACGTGCGCCTAGAAGATCTGGATGGAAATGATGAGTGCATCAACATGAGGCCAGTCAGGCCAACTTTGTCCTTGAAGGAGAAACCGATGGAGACGTCGTCAGAGACCCCGGAGGTGGCGGAGGTGTGCGAGACTTGGGCGATAGCCAAAGCGTCCTGGATTTTCCTCTTTTTCTGCTTGGAAGTGGTTCCAAGTAGCTCCGACTCGGCGATAATAGTGTTTATGCAAATCGTTTTAGAAGATGGCTCCATAGGGCTCTTGTCCCCAACATGTTATGTAGTTTTTTCGATGATGTACTCGGTGCAGTGTCCCTCCTTAATGAGATTTAGGAGGTATTTTTCGAAGGTTTTACAAATGTTAATGGTATGACCATAACAGTCATGGTAGAAACACCATTTTGTCTTGTCCGCCTTTTCTTGGTCGCCTTTAACAACTCCTGGTCTTTTGAACCAGGGTTTGTCTTTGATCTTGTTGTATATCTGGCTAACGGGTACGTCGAAGTGTGGATTCGGCCTTCCAATGGATGGGGCTCCAGAAGATCGATTAGCTTTTCGCTTGTTGGATTTCCCAGAGGGTACTTTGGAGGTGGCGTCACCCTTGGGTGACGCCGTGCCCTTGGTGGGCTTTTGGCCCATCTTGGCGTGCTCCGTGTTGCACGCCGATATATTTTCGTCTTCTCAAGAGGCAAGGCGTTCAGGCAAGGAGAGCATCTTGGTGTGGGTGTGAGCATTGTTCATCATAATGTCACCGTAGAGCTGGCTATCCAGGGGTAGCCCTTGAGTGAACGCCATTGCAGTGACAAGGTCACTGCAACCTACGATGCGAGACTACTCCACACAGAACCTTCAGATGTATTGGAGAAGGGACTCCTTAGATCTCTTTCTCATGGAGAAGAGGTGATCATCTTTTACTTCGACAGTTCAAAGTTGTGAATACTCCTGCACAAATGCGAGTGCTAGTTCGTCGAAGGAGACAATGGATCTCCGAGGGAGATGGTTAAACCAAGTCAATTCCTATCCTTGAAGCAAAGCTTGAAACACCTTCCACATGAGCACCTCGTTGTGTCGATGTGGTACCATTACACCGTGATAGTAGTCGATGTGTTTCACCGGGTCTGAAGTTCCTTTAAACTGAGTAAACTTTGGAGTAGAGAACCGTTATGGGAACGGTTTGTTCTCAATTCACGGAACGAATGGAGAAGTTGAAGAAGTTCTAAATTGATGGCGCAGATCTTCCTCCAAGTTTCTGTCGCGTTCGACCCCCCGAAGTCGTTGGTCCAACATTCTTCTCACGGCGTCGGCGTGGAGTCGATTTTGACGAGGAGAGGGGCTCGACGGCCATGGTGCACCAACTCCCCTGCGTCATGGAGTCTGAGATGGAACGTGACATGGTGTACACCCTATCCTCACTACTTTGGTTTGCCGATCTCCTGGAGTTAGCACCGACACGTCCGTTTGAACGAGTTTGAGTACTCCGAGAGGCTGCTCATCGGGAGGAGTTTGATGGGGGGTTCTAGGTTGAGAACGGACCCCAACTCATCCTTCTAATTGGTCGTGAACCAATTTCCTCCGTTGGTGGCGATAGTTTTTTCCAGGCGAATAACTTTTGTAAGTGGAATCGCCAAGGGTGACGCCTCACGACACATAATGGCTTTGGACAGGGTCCTTTTTGTATCTACGAGGGGCATTGTCTGGAGGATTTCGTGAATTGGAACGTCTTCCCACCATTTGCGAAGTGCTCCCTTCAGCCAAGTATTCCTGCAGAAGTTCTGATTGAATTTGAACTTGGTTGCTGAGTCGAGCCACCTACCGCGACAAATTGGCCTGTGAAGGTGATCTTCGTGAAGTGTGGCGAGCGTTGTGGCTTGATTCCCTTGCCGAGCGGCGTGTGGGTTCCCTTCCTTCACGATTGTTATGATTTCTGGTGGCGCGGAGCTTGTCTAGAATCAATCTCAAGTCTTCATTTGCATGGTGAGATGTTCCTCCCACGAATCGGCCATCGGTATGTTGAAATTGAGCGTGAACTTATGGCTCTTGAGTTTGCGCGCCAAATCCAGACATAGTCAAAGACGGATGTCCTTGGGTGTCAAATTGCATCGATGGTATGCCATGGGTCGTGGGCCTCGTGAAGAACGACTGCCCAACAAGTGGGTTGACCGGATTGGACATTTGTCCAATGGCGGCGGCGGTGTGGAGATCATCGGTCGGAAGATCAGTGTGACCGTCGACTACCTGCGCGTCTCCGGCTCCTCTGATGACGGTGCAATGCGACAGGGTCCCACCGAATTCTTCGGCAACGGCGCGACAAGGCGAGCGGCCCTCAGCTCCTCCGTGGCCGATGGCAAAACTTCCGTGCTCTGCGGTGAGCGGTAGCGCAACGTTGGTGAGACTCCAGTTGGCGGTGGCGCCATGGACTGCGGTCGGGCCCACGCCTTGGGGTCCGGTGTGGTCTCCGTTTGGAACATATGGCAGCATGCTCCCCTCCATGTGGCCATCGGGTTATGGAGGCATGTGGACATCGGGCTGTGGAAGAGCATAGAAATCGAGCTGCGGAGGCGCTTGGACATCGTGTCGCAGAGGCACGTAGACATCAGGTCGCGGAGACGCAAGGACATCGGGCCGCGAAGGCGAGTTGACATCGGGCTGTGAAGTCGAGTGGACTTCGGGCCGTGGAGGCGCATGTACATCAGGTCGTAAAAGCACGTGGACATCGAGCCGCAGAGGCCCGAGGATATCGGGTCGCAGAGGCACTTGGACATCGGGCCGCCGAAGCGCGTGGACATTGAACCGTAGAGGCACAAGGATATCGAGCCGCAGAGGCACATGGACATCGGGTCGCGGAAGTGCATGGACATTGGGCCTCGGAAACACGTGGACATCGAGTCTCGGAGGCACGTGGACATCGGGCCCTGAAGGCGCATGGACATCGGGCCACGAAGGCGAGTGGACATCGGGCCACGGAGGCGCATGTAAATCGGGCAGCGAAAACGCGTGGAAATTAGGCCACGGAGGCGCATGTACATCGAGCAGCGGAGGCGCATGTACATCGAGCAGCGGAAGCGCGTGGACATCAGGCTGCGGAGGCACGTGGACATCGGGCCGCGGAGGCACGTGCACATCTGGTCGCGAAGGTACATGGACATCGGGCTACGGAGGCACGTGGACATCGGGCCTCGGAGGCTCGTGGACATCGAGCCTCGGAGGCGCGTGGACATCGGGCCTCGGAGGCGCATGGACATCGGGCCTCGGGGCTCGGAGGCGCGTGGACATCGGGGCTCGGAGGCGCGTGGACATCGGGCCTCGGAGGCACGTGGACATCGGGCCTCGGAGGCGCGTTGACATCGGGCCTCGGAGGCGCGTGGACATCGTGCTGCGGAGGGGCACCCTCCATGCGGCGATTACGTTGTCCTTCTCCTTGGGAGGTGCTCGTCTCGAGGGATCTTGTAGATTGCCTTGTTCTTACCATTATTCGAAGATTTTGGAAGAACTGGCAAGAACGAATAGCGACAAATATTTTGATGGAAAAGTGAGAACTTTTCGAATTAAAGAGCACTCATTGAGTATTTCTGAACTCGGCTCTCAATGAAAGCACATGTTGTTGATGTAGAAATCGTCCAGGTAGGAATTGACCGTTGAATTTCTACACACACAGAAAGCACATGAGGTTATGGTTGAATCCCGAGATGGGGGGTTCAACCAAGAACGCTCTAATGCTTAAGTCATCTCAATCTAGAGAGAAAACTGAAAAGCCAATTATGAGAATAATTGTGAGATACCTGAGTTGTGAGGAGATGTCCTCTATTTATAGTGGAGACCTGGGGGTCTTCGAAGTTTCTGATTGGTTGAAAGAATTTGCAATCAATAAGTATTCCTAATTAGGTAATACTTAGGATTGACTTTATAGTAATAAATAATTCGCTAGAAAGTTATTTATTAGGAGTAGAAAAATGAGTTCTAATTAAATAAGTATTTCTTTATGGAAATGAAGTTTACTTACTAATTGAATCCTAGTTGAATAAGGATCTCAAAGCAGAATTGTCATTATATAAATTATGGACTACGTGACAGCTCTACAATTTTTGGATAAATCATGCTCCCACGGTTTTGAACTTTACAATTATAACATTATTGATTATGAATTTTAATATTATTTTTATTATCTTCATAATGGTTATTAGTATGATTAGCTATTGATTACTTTATTATGTTTATGAGTAGTATGCTACTTTTATAACTAACCGTTGGAAATATTGGATGAACAAATGGGAAAATCCCAAATTTTGAACAAATGTTGGAAGTTTCACTTGAAATTCACTGAAATTAAACATGAAGAACTGATTGGAGAAGTAATACGTTAAACTCAAACCCTAGTCAGAGTTGTAAGTTCCAAAACAAGTAAAATTTGGCCATGAATTACCCAAAATCATCTAGATATCTACTAACCCAAACAATCAAACACCAAAAAATCAAAGGACAAACATGGCAGAGAACAATGGAATTAAAGATTGTGCTATGAGTTCTCTCTTTGTTTATTCAGTCTGGGTCTGACTTTTATGGGGTTTAATAACGACAAAAGATATTTTCATTCATTTTACAAAATATACCCTTAATTTTGACAGAAAATTTTGAGAAAATCTACAAAATAAACAATTCATTTGGCTTAGATATATTTGAAGGACCGTAATACTAATAATTCAAGAATAATGACAATCATTTAATCTTATTGACCATATTACAGTCTACTAGCATTCCTTTTCATATGATATGTCGAAAGTTTTGAATTCGTATATAGTAAATTGCAAGGTTAATATAAATGTGAACGTGTATAATTGGATGCACCCTGAGTGAACAAATCACATTGGCACAGTGAAGAGTAGTTAGGGAAGTGACCACACCCAGTTCTTTGGGTCCCGTTCCCCTTAAGATCTTATCCCAAACCCAAACATGGAAATTTCAATCAACCCTTTTGGTATATGGTCATGCCGTCCCACGACCTCAGCAGACCCATCGCGTTCATCTCCCCAACGTCTATTTCTGAGCTCAATGCCAACTGTTGTAAATGCTTTGCCCTCTTGTCCCACCAGCAACAATAAGTCCACAACCCAAAATTTCAACAAGGCAAGAGGAAGAGCTGTGTTTTAGCATTGCCATTTTCAGGCCTCACAGACCCACATGGCTTTTCCTTCTGGGATCATTGGCGCCCTTTTTCTTCTTCTTACCCTACAAAATTCTGGGTTCCTTTTCTCTTTGGCTTCCAGAAACGTGAGTCTAACTAGTTGTGTGATCAATTTGGTTTCATGGGTTTTATTTATTTCTTTTCTATTCACTTTATTGTTCTCGGTCTTGGCAGGTTTACATTGTTTATTTGGGAGAGACACAACATGGAGAGCCTGAGCTGGTTTCTGAATCTCACCATGGGATTCTTTCATATGTATTTGAAAGGTTGGATTTTGTGCTCCTCTTTGTTAGCTTTGATTATATGCAGTAAGAAATTCTTTGATTAGTATGTCATTTAGTCTAACTAGAACCAATAAAAGAAGATAAATTACTGCTTTTATTTTACTTTAGGGACATAAAGAAGGGACTCTATTGCTATGTAAATATTGAATTCATTTTTTACTTTAAATGTTCCATAGTTGGTTCTCGAAATATAATTTATACACGCTGTATGTTTGGTATGAGGAATGGCATTGATTGTGGGTTGGATGAGTTGTCATGGCCATGGTGGTTATGGGATGATAGCTTCAATAGGAACCGTTGTGGCAGAACACTTCCTTCAATGATAGTGCATACATGTCTGGCGTATTCTGTTCTCTGGCATTTTAATTATTTATGTTTAGGAATGGTAACTTTCATCTGCAAGCATAAACTGCTCTTTGTTAAACATTTAATTACGTGTAGGCCTGTACATGAAACATCATGCCAAAAGCACTTCTAAACAGGACTTGTTATAGAAATAGTAAGAAAGTAACTGCCTGTGATTAAAAATTCACAGCAAAGAAGCTGCGAAGGAATCAATTCTGTACAGCTACAAGCATGGATTTTCAGGGTTCGCTGCAGTTCTAACTCGGTCTCAAGCCAAGCTTATTGCAGGTGTTTACAATGTTGGTGAACTATTTAAACTACGATTTTTTCTGTTGTTGTTCCTTTTGAGTAAGACTTAATCTTTTCTAACAAATACTTGTAGTTAACATTTTGCTTTCATGTAAACATAATGCAGATTTCCCTGGCGTTGTTCATGTCACTCCAAACAGAGTTCTTAATTTGCATACGACTAGAAGTTGGAATTTTCTGCAAGTAAACTCACATATTAGAAATGGAATTCTTTCAAGGAGTCAATCAGGCATTGGATCTATTATTGGAGTCATGGACACTGGTCAGGGTTTCCAAATTGGAACATGGTTGAAAAGTGTTTAACACCAGGTTTTGTTTTACTGACATTTTAATTTGGATACACAGGAATTTGGCCTGAGTCTGAAAGCTTCAGAGATGAGGGTATGGGAGACATCCCATCTCGTTGGAGAGGAATATGTCAAGAAGGAGAAAAGTTCAATCGCTCCCATTGTAATAGGTTAATATTCATCTTCATATATGTGCGTGTGGTTCAAACATTCCTCATATGATAACGTAGTGAACTGTTGTGTGCTCACTTATACAAGGTCCTCAATGCTGTTAGAAAGGTGAAGTTGTTTTGGTAAACTTGAATCAAGATATTTTAGTACTCGTTGAATCACTAAACAGTTAATCAATCAATTTTAATGTATTATATGCAGAAATGGTCACAAATTTTCGATTGTAGTTTACTTTGGAGAGCTTTCTTTTTGCTTACTTCTACATTGTCACTTTTTATTTTTCTTTTTGAGAAAACTCATCATAATAAGAATTTGGACAAATCTATGACCGGTTTTCCATGTTATTGTCACAGTTTTGAATATCATTTCTACCTGATAAGTGTAACTGAAGCTTGCTCCTAATGTTATAATTCATGTTAGTGTTTAATTATTGACAACTCAATATTTGTGATGTATACTCTCAAACCATATTTGATGTCATAGTCTCAAAAACGACCTTTGGGCATGACGTAGAACCATGAACATAGTAAACCTCAACAGGAGGGTTGTTTGACTAACTTGATTGAGTCCCTTGGGGGAAATAGTTTATTGAAGATCTAACCTTGATTTACAGTTTACCTATCTTCTCTAAAACAGAGGTGGTTAATATGTAGTCTACTTGTTACATAATTGTGTCAGGAAAATAATTGGTGCACGGTGGTATGTTAAAGGATATGAAGCTGAATTTGGAAATCTAAATACAAGTGATAGTTTTGAATTTCGCTCTCCCCGAGATGCTGTAGGACATGGTACTCATACAGCATCTACTGCAGCTGGTGGTTCAATAGAAAATGCAAGCTTTATGGGATTAGCTGCAGGATTGGCAAGAGGAGGTGCTCCATCAGCTTGGATCGCTGTCTACAAAGTCTGTTGGGCTACTGGCGGATGCAGCTCAGCAGATCTACTTGCAGCATTCGATGATGCAATCTTTGATGGTGTAGATGTGCTGTCGGTATCTCTCGGTTCTCCACCTCCACTTTCTTCTTATGTTGAGGATGTTGTATCCATTGGTTCTTTCCATGCTGTAGCCAAAGGAATCTCCGTTGTATGCTCTGCTGGGAATTCTGGTCCATTTCCTCAAACCGTCATAAATTCTGCTCCCTGGATTTTTACTGTTGCAGCAAGCACTATTGATAGGGCTTTTCCTACTGCAATTACCCTGGGAAATAACCAAACTATTGTGGTACATCATCACTTCCGTCTTTCAGCTATAAAATTTGTTATTGCTTCCTATTGACATGATTGACAGTCTGGTATAACGAGCGATGTTATACACTTGATTGCCAGTCTGGTGTGTTATCTCTCCAGTTGTCAATCAAGACCGTTGGTCGGGTAGAACCACTTCTATATGTGTGGTTCTGATTGATAGTTTGGCAACATAATGTATCATTTGTGCATCATTACAGATAGAATCATAACAGTCTCAGAAGAGAACATTATTGCATTATTGTGCAAGAGAAATGTTTTTTATTTTGGTAAATCCCATTCGAAGCAAAAAGTTTTCCTCATTATGAATCTGCAATGCGATTTAAATGAATAATGTATAGAAATAATTTCTTATTTTGTCCGAAGCTCAAAACTAAAACATACAAGTTATGTCCTTGCTTGAACTTGATTCCGAGTTCCATTTAAATTTTTGTTATCAATTCATATGTAGAAGTACGTAAACCTCGAATTGAAATTTATTTCTCATGCAGGGTCAGGCTTTGTATACAGGGATGGGTATGAACAAGTCTTATCCGCTTGTGTATGGAGGAGACATTGCATCTGCTAATGCAGATGAAGACAGTGCCGGGTATAAAACCTTCCTCTCTACTTTTTAGCTTGAGTTTTTCATGTACCTCCTAGCTCATAATGAGAACACGCACTATAATGGTCTGCACTTTTAACAGGAACTGTGATTTAGGAACTCTAAATGAAACTTTAGCAAGTGGAAAGATGATTCTTTGTTTCCAATCTCGATCACAGAGGTCAGTTCTTGCTGCAGCGAGATCTGTGAAGAGTGTTAAGGGCACTGGTCTCATTTTTGCTCAGTTTCCTAGCAAGGATGTCTCATTGTCCGCGGATAGTCTACCCTGTGTCCTAGTTGACTTTGCAATTGGCACAAACCTGCTAACCTACGTGGCGACATCCAGGTATTTTCTCGTATAAGTAACTTCTCTTCATGCAGAATCTGTATAGTTTGGAACAAAAAAGAAAGATTGAGTTCTGGTTTTCATGCTTCAATTTCATGGCATTGTCGAGTTTAGCTTTCTTCATAAGTTCTTTATCTATTGGCAATCTCCTTTGTGAAGATCGTTATTCATCTATGTTGTAAGTAGATGCATTCTTCATTGTTAACTTAAGACCGCCTAATTTTCTACTTTGCAAGTATTAGCTCTAGGTGTCCTAACTATTGTTTTTTAACAACAATTTGTATGATTTTACTTTGTGGACCATGAAATGCCCTAATCAAGTGGCCATATGCCACAGAAATCCCTTGGTCAAGTTCAATCCAACAAAAACACTATTGGGACAGCAGATATCCCCAGAAATCGGGTTCTTCTCTTCCCGAGGACCCAACTCTCTCTCTCCTTCCATACTGAAGGTATTGAAACTATGATATGTATATTTTTCATTGATTTTTTTAAAGGGTGTTATGAATGATTAGCAACTTTGAACGTGTTTTTCAGCCGGACATTGCTGCTCCTGGTGTAAATATATTAGCCTCCTGGTCCCCTGCCCATTCCCTATCACAACCTCCAGATATCTTCAGAATTGAATCAGGAACTTCCATGGCCTGTCCCCATATATCTGGCATTGTGGCTCTTCTTAAAGCTATCCACCCGACATGGAGTCCTGCTGCAATAAAGTCTGCATTGGTCACAACAGGTGAAAAGAAAAAAAGGAAATTTCATTGCATTTACTGCGTTAAAAAATTTTGAGTCAACTGATATCTGTTTTCTGTTTACAGCTTCTCTAGAGGATAAATATGCTCAAAGTATCGTGGCCGAAGGAGCTTCAGACAAGCAGGCTGATGCATTTGACTATGGAGGCGGTCATGTGGTTCCTAACAAAGCCATAGCTCCTGGTCTCATATATGATATAGAATCCTCGGATTATATCCGTTTCCTTTGCTCCATGGGCTACAACAATACAGCCATCAGCTCAGTGGCTGGTGGTACAATCATGTGCCGAAAATCAACCAACTTCATTGCAAATCTTAATCTGCCTTCTATCTCCATTCATGAGCTGAAGCAGAGAATGACCGTATCAAGAACGGTTACAAATGTAGGTCCAGTGAACTCTATCTACACTGCTCGGGTTCAAACACCTGCGGGTGTGTCTGTAAGAGTGAAGCCAGCAGTTTTGTCATTCAACTCTACTGTAAATAAGTTGCAGTTCAAGGTTAGTTTCTGTTCCCTGCTAAGAGTTCAAGGAAGATACACTTTTGGACATCTGTTTTGGGAAGATGGTTTGCATGTAGTGAGGATACCACTCATAGTTCGATCTGTTCTTGATCATTTTTATGCAGACACATGATCAATAGCCATTATTTTAAAAAACTTGATATCAACCCAAGCTCACTGTGATTATAAATGTATCTCTATGGGTCAATGATTTATGGTTATCAAACAATTGTCACCTATTTTATGTTTTTCATCTGATTATCATTTTACAAAGATTGAAACTATTGACTGGTTTATTCCAAATCCCCTCTCTCCTCTCTCTTGTTGGACACAAAAAAATAGAAAAATTAATAATTAGCATAGCACTCATGAGAACTATTATACTTCTTCGATAGCCTATTGATTATAACGGATATAAGTTTATGAAAAACAAGACAAACTTAAAAAAAAAAAAAAAAATTTGCCAAAGGTGTAACTCAGTTGGTAAAAGCCTTGACTTGCAGATAAGTTATCTCAAATTCGAACTCCGAAGGTATCGTCTGTGTGAAAAGCCTCCTTTTTAGTTAAAGTTAGATTTTTTTTTATCTAAAAGGAATTTCATTGATGTGAATAAAGATTACAATCAGGGCTAAACACGAGAACTCATTAAGACTTTACCATAAAGCTCGTTATTCGGGAAAATCCAATAAAGGGAAAGAGTATCCCACCCCAACATGGTAAAACAGCATCCAAACCAAGCTAAAAAAGCTTTTAAAACCACAAACTTGCCTCACAAGAAAGACATGAAGACCAGGCAAGACTAACTCAACTACCACCCCACCCAAACCATTCTACGTACACAGCAAGCAGCACCCAAGTACTCCCTCCACGGCCTGCTGCGTGCGCCACACGACCCAACTTCAAGTAGCGTCAGCTTGGGCCAACGGCAGAACCCACGGTGGTGCAGCGTCCGTCCACGACCAGACCGTCTGTTCTCGTAGTCCAAACCTCACAAGTTCATGGGCCACTTTGTTCGCCTCCGGCCCTCTATAAACCACCATCGACTGACGCATCTTGCTTAGAAACCAGAGTATGTCAGCAATTAGTACACTTTGGCTGTTCCAACATTGATTGCCACCCAAAATCAGCTGCAACACCTGCTTGGAATCAATCTCAATAATCAACTTCCTCACCCGCATCTCCCGAGCCAGTGCCAGCCCCCTCCCCACTACCACCAACTCCATAGCTTCGGCCGAGAGGCCTGGAAGGGCAGCAGCAGCGAACCCATCCAGGACAGCACCATTATGATCTCGAAGTAGACCTCCAACTCCTCTACTTCGTCCCGTTCTCCCAGTTGCACTGTCACAATTCAGTTTGATCCAATGCAGTGGAGGTTTTTGCCAACAGATCGGGACATGAGGATGGAGTGCCCTGCTGCGAGCTTGGGTCTCTTCAAACAGGTTCTTCTTCTCTATGAGGGCCGCCACAATCCGTTCCAGATCAGTGCCTGGATCACCATGAACAGCCCTGTTTCTCTGGTTCCACGCCTCCTAACAGATCCAGACAAGAGTCTCCAAATGAGACTTGTTCAAAACTCTTGTTGCAGCTAGAAACAAATCAGCGAACTCGGCATCTTCTTGTGGGAAGACAATGGGACATGAAAGGGCCTCCCTCAACTTGCGGCTCATTTTACAGCTCCACAGCCCATGGATCAACGATTCCACCTTCTTATGACATCGAGGGCAAATAGGGCTTGGCAACACTGTTTTCTTGAACAGATTAAGCGATGTTGGTATGATATTCTGGCACGCCCTCCACATGAATAATCTGATTTTATTGGGCACACAAATGCCAAACAGACTTCCAGAAAAGAACCAGATTCTCCGCACTAGATGAGGTAGCCCCCGCTATAAGCTAGCTCTCAAACAGTTCCAAAGCTATACGGTATATTGACTTGACATTGTACTTGCCATTTTTTGTGAAGCCCCAGAATAGTCCATCACAACTCCTCCTGACCAAACCAAGCGGGATACTCAATATGTACTCTACATCCTCAGCATCAAAAGCCAGGTTTAACAGCCCCAGATTCCATCCTCCTTCTTCATTGAGTAGATTAGAGACACGGCAATCCCATGGCAGGACCCCCGTATAACGTGGCATAGAAGAGTGGGGTTTTAAAATCCATTTTTCATGAAAAACTCGGATATTGGTCCTATCCCCCACTCGGCATCTAAGTCCCTCTTTGATAACATCACGAACCCACATAATAGCGCTCCAAATCAAGGAGTGGTTAGGGCCAAGTTCAGCTGAAAACAGATCACCATGGGGGTAGTACCTAGCCTTTAGCAGTTTTGCGACCAGTGTATTCGGCCTCTCCATAAGTCTCCAAGCCTGATTTGCAACCATTGCAAGATTAAAAGCTTCAAATTTTTTGAAACCCAAGCCCCCAAACATTTGAGCCTGCAAAGGCGCTGCCAGCTCATCCGATGAATACATCTCCGGCCCCCCTTCCCCCACCAATACTTGGCAATCGTGGAGGATAATTCTTGGCACAGTCCCTATGGAAGTTGGAACACACTCATAGCATATGTTGGCAAAGCTTGGGCCACTGCCTTGATGAGGACCTCCTTCCCGACAGCCGATAGGAGCTTTGAATTCCAAACAGACAGCATGCCCCATAAGGAATCCCTCACACAAAGGAAGATCCGCTTCTTGCTGCGTTCGGTGAGGGTAGGTAGTCCCGGATATTTTTCATGGTTGTCCACAACTCGAACTCCCAGCATCAACGATAACACGTGTTTCATCAAAGGATTCGTGTTAGGCCAAAAGCAAGCTACAAACTTCTCAAAGTCGACCTTTGACTCGAGGCTTCTTCGTAACATTTTAGTATACGGAGTAACGCTTGGCACTCATCCATGTGGGCATTACAAAATAACATATTGTCATCTGCAAAAAATCAATGAGACAAAACTGGAGCACTAGGAGCAACTTTCACTCCCCGGATTAGTTTTCGAGCCTGGGCATCAGAGAGTAGCGTTGATAGTCCTTCGGCATAGAACAAGAACAAATAAGGAGACAGAGGGTACCCCTACCTAAGCCCCATGCCTGGCGTGATGGGCCCCACTAGCATACCATTTACCTTGACTTTGTACTCCACCATTGTCTCACACTTCATAATTAGACCAATCTAGCTCTCACAAAACCCATGGTGTTTCATCATTGCAGCTATAAAGCACCATTCCACCCGGTCGTAGGCTTTCGACATATCCAGCTTCAGAACCATCTTCTTTAACTCGCTGCCACCCCTTCGTCGAATAGCATGGATGCTCTCAAAAGTAGCAATAATGTTGTCGGAGATGAGCCGAGTAGGAACGAAAGCACTCTAGGATTCTTATACAACAATAGGCATGATGGCTTTTAACCTGTTCACAATAGGTTTGGAAATGATCTTATACAAAACAACACACAAGCTTATAGGACGAAATTCAGATACCAGACCCGATTGGAGAACTTTGGGTATGAGAGCAATGATTGTGGAATTTATATCCGCCACGCCCCCACTGTGATTCAGCACCTGTAGACAATAATCCGAGACCTCTTCACCCACAACCTCCCAATATTTCTAATAAAACAAAGTCGGCATCCCATCCGGCCCCTGGGCTTTTGTGGGAGCCCATTGAAACAAAGCCACCTCTACTTCTTCTTTGGTGAACGGTCGACACAAAGTAGAATTCTGCAGCTCAGTAACTCTTAGTCGCACCACATTCATAAACGTAGACATGTCACCCACCCCACCCCCCCCTCGCAGAGAACAAGTCCCCAAAATATTTGCAAAAGACCTCACACGACCTCATCAGTGACAGGACCCCTCACGAATTTTCCGTCGAAATCCGTGAAAAGCCCTGTTCCTATATGATAAGACCCTTCCTGAATTTCAGCTAGAAACCCGGGAAAAACCCTGCTCCCATCTGACAACTTCAAGAAATTCATAGAATACCCCTAAGTCCTTGCAATTAATTATGAGAATTATGTCAAAAATCCGACAGAATCTCCCCTTAAGGACTGGTTAACCGTCTTCCACCTGTCAGACGAATGATCAGATAACACTCCAAATTCTAACAACACCAACCATTCAACGATGTAACTACAATTTTACAATCAGTCCAAAAGACTTATCAGAGTATCAAGGTAGGATAAGTAAAATACAGAAATAATTATCCTACTCGATAGTCTAGGTAAACGCGCAGCTGAAAATTTAATGCCTCCGCCTTTGGATATGTCCACGTCAACTCAACGGCATGTAGGGGATTTAAAACACGAAAGTTGTGAGTGGACAAAATAATCATTTAAAAATCATTTCCGAGGAAAACATACATTTCCCCCCTCCACGAGTAAAACCATGCATGCATAACATAAAATCCCTTTGTATATAAATATAATATATAGATAATCCGAAAACCCACTGGAAAAATCCATCTTTTGTTAAAACACTTGGTGGGACCCACGAAAACCCGAATAATGTAAACATTCTGTGGTCCACAACTCTGCTTTGAAAACCCTCCTCAAAGGAGTTTAAAATCATGTAAACCGACCTGGACACAAAATATACATCAAAACATATCCCACTGCACCGCGAATAAAATCCCGAGTCATAGCTTGATACCCTCCACACACCCAATATACCTCGAGTTATGCTGAAACCTATACTACGCGTAGACAACCTCAATGACCTGATGGAGAAAACACCCCTCGACACCAGCGTCGGAGAACCCCCAACGATCTGGCGGAGAAAGACCCTCGATGCCAGTCGGAGAAAACCATGACCATCGGGGACAAAAATCCAGTGAAAACCAAAATTCATGTTTTGAAATTCTTGTTTCTTGGCTTTGGCCAAATTCATTGAAAAATCGGGTTTTAACTCAAAATCGTGGACTCGACCAAAATCCAAAATCAATCAAGTCAAACCATATAAAACTCGAAACCATAAAGTCAGGCCATAGCCCAAAACGTCATTGCCAAATAATTATTGAAAACTCGTGTCCAGTAATAATTTAATAATATCCAGAAATTTGCCAAAACAATACGTTATAAGCAATTATATCAAATATACCTTTATGCATGCATTATACTTTACAAAACTAAAGTCCACTCACCACACGTCCAAATAGTTCAATCTCGAGTCGTACGCTCCTCTGAAGTTCCCGGAGCAGTATCGTCTGTCAAAGTAACAATCGGGATTACCAACTATAATTAAAACCCTACATTTAGACTCCCTAAAACCCGGGAGGTCAGCTCGCGCCACACTAAAAATGGAGCCACTTCGGATGCCTAAAACTATACCTAAACGACGTCAGATTAACCCGAAACCTGTGCCAACAGGTCCAAAATGTCGAAACCTTATCGACACGCATCCTCGCGACCCAAAGACCAGTCCCACGCGCTGCCACGCTCCAGCGGAAGGCCGGACCACGCGCCTGCTATAGTGCTTCACGCACCTACTACAGTGTTTCACGCGCTTGACTCGACGCTGACTCAGCTGCCAGGTGGCACCACGTGGCTTCCAGGCGGCATGTCACGTCAGCCCCCCTCTGACCAAACCAGTCACCCGAGAAGACGACCGCTCTGCCGTGCGCGGCCGTCCACTGTCGCCGAAAAACTCCATTGCTGGCCGGCCTTGAATTTTTCCTAACTTCCTCAAATCTTAACCGTTTTTCATAAATTTTTAGTCTAAATCCATCTATTCGAACCCAGGAACTCAAAAATGAAGTCTATACACGAAACCCATACTTGTGTTGGCTAGAAAATCAATCGAAAGTTCCGATTTTTCCTTTCCTCGGTTCGATGTCTCCCGTGGTTGCTTTCTGTGATGGTTGGTACGTTCATGATCACGGGAAAGGGGAGAATCCGATGAGTGGAATCAAAACGGACGAGGCTGCCTTGAATCGAAGTTCAAATTCTTGGGTTTTTGGGTTCAGTCGCACTGGTTTGGGTGAGTTACGAAGAGAGAGGGTGAAATGAAGGAGATCTGATCTGCTTGGGGTTAAAAATATCTACCCATACCAAATTACCAAAATACCCCTGAACATTCTAGACCCACAACTCTCTCACACGAAATCCGTTTTTCGCGTGCTGCTTGTCTACGAAATAAAAATTGACTTTCAAGCCCCTTAAACAACCAAAGGTAATTTCATTCTTTTGCAAATTAATTTACGAAAATTCACAAATAAACCGGGTCGTTACAATTCACCCCCCTTAAAGAAATTGTGTCCTCAAAATTCATACATATCACTAGAACAAATGTGGATGTTGCGCCTGCATCAGTGCCTCGGTTTCCCACGTGGCCTCCTCCACATTATGATTCCTCCACATAACTTTATCCTGAGGAATAGTCTTTCTGCGCAATACTTTTTCCTTCCAATCTAGAAGCGGCACTGGTTGCTCCTCAAAAGTCAAATCATCTCTCAGCTCAATTGGTTGCGCCTCCAATACATGAGATTCATCTAATATATACTTCCGGAGCATGGATACATGGAAAACATCGTGAACCTTTAACAGTTCCGGGGGTAAAGCAAGTCTGTAAGCCGCTGGCCCTTTCCTCTCAATAATCTCATAAGGCCCAATGTAGCGAGGACTCAGCTTTCCTCATCTACCAAAACGTACTACTTCTTAAGAGTAAGAATTTCTCTTTTAAACTGTAGATCATTAGGTACGCACAACCGCCCATCCTTAACCAAGGCCCCATCATCCCTGATCACACAATCCTGCATATTCTCAGCCTCCAACTCCTTCCTAATAACACATAAAGTAGGGTCCTGGAGCTGAGCTTCAAAGATTCGATCAGTCAAGACAGGTCTCACATGGAAACTAGCCAAAAGATCCCCCTACTATCCATCTCAAGTATTATTCCCGCTCTTCGGAATTCCACCAGCGACGGTAGGTAAACAGTATGCAAATGGGCTAAGGAACCCACGGACTTCCTGCTCAAGGCATCCGCCACTACATTGGCTTTTCTTGGGTGATATTCTATGGTACAGTCATAATCCTTTATCAGCTCAAGCCACCTTCTCTGTCTCAAATTCAGATCTTTCTGGGTAAAAAAGTATTTCAAACTCTGATGGTCAGTAAAGATCCGACATGTTTCCCATACAAATAATGTCTCCAAATCTTCAGTACGTGCACCACTGCACTAACTCCAAATCATGTGTGGGGTAATTCAACTCATGAGGTTTAAGTTGCTTGGAAGCATATGCTATCACCTTCCCATGATGCATCAGCACGCAGCCTATACCCCGTAATGATGCATCATTGTACACCTCAAATCCTCTGTTATCATCTGGAAGGGTCAACACTAGGGCAGAAGCCAACTTCCTTTTTAGCTCCTGAAAGCTCTACTCACACCCATCATCCCAGTCAAACTTGACTCCTTTCCTTATCAACCGAGTTAACGGGCCAGCTATCGTAGAAAATCCTTCTACGAATCGCCGATAATATCTCGCTAAACCCAGAAAAATTCTCACCTCTGACACTTCTTCGGTTGTTCCCAGTTTGTCATTGCCTCAACTTTTTGGGTATCCACGCTGATACCCTCAACAGAAATCACATGACCTAAGAATCCAACACTGGTAAATCAAAATTGACATTTACTGAACTTGGTGAACAGTTGTCTTTTCCTCAGCATATTCAGCACTACCCTCAAGTGCTTCTCATGTGCCTTAGCACTCTTCGAATATACCAAGATATCATCAATGCACACAATCACAAACTAATCCAAATACTTTCGGAACACCCTGTTCATCAAATCCATAAATGATGTTGGTGCATTAGTTAACCGGAAGGACATCACCAAGAACTCATAATGCCCATAGCGTGTCCTAAACGCCGTTTTGGGAACATACCCTTCCCTGATCCTTAACTGATGGTACCCGAATCGAAGGTCAATTTTAGAGAAATACTTTGCCCCCTTTTAATTGGTCAAACAAATCATCGATTCGTGGCAATGGATACTTATTCCACCTCGTAACCTTGTTTAACTTCCGGTAGTCAATACATAATCTCAAACCAGTATCTTTCTTCCTTACAAATAATGCCGGTGCACCCCAAGGTGATACACTTGGTTGAATAAACCCCATATCCACCAAGTCCTGCAATTGAATCTTCAATTCCCTCAATTCTGTCGGTGCCATTTTGTACGGTGCCTGTGATATAGGTTGGGTACCCGGAAGAAGCTCTATGGTGAACTCAATCTCTCGATGAGGTGGTAGTCCCAGAAGATCCTCTGGAAATACATCGGGAAACTCATTCACCATTGAAATATCCTCTACTCTCACCGGAGTATCCCGAGAATCAATCACATGAGCTAAATAGCCCTCACAACCTTTCCTCAATAATTTCTCAGTCGTTAAAGTTGATATCACTACCGTGGGAAGTACCCTACGATCACCCCGAAACGTAAGTTCCGGCAAACCTGGACTCCAAAAAACCACCATTTTGTCGAAACAGTCTATGAAGGCATGGTGCATGGTTAACCAATCCATCCCCAGAATCACATCAAAATAATAAATGTCCAAGGGGATTAAATCTGCATCTAACTCATGACCTCCCACTACTACCGGACAACTACGTATCACGAGGTTCACCACTGACATGTGTGACACTCCTGGTCTTCTACCAAAGAACTTCTCAAATGGAGTCTTACCCTGCACAGCCTTGGTAGGACAGTAATTGAGAATGTATATTGCAGTGTTGACTGCTTCACCCCATAACTCATAAGGTAGTTGTTTGCCATGTAACATAGACTTAGCCATCTCTACTATAGTCCTATTTTTCCTCTCAGCAACACCATTCTGCTGAGGAGAGTAAGCCACTGTTAGCTGTCTATCAATTCCATGTTCTTCACAAAAACTCTTAAATTCATTTAAGGTATACTCTCCACCTCTGTCACTTCTCAACTTCTTCACTTTAACCCCACTTTGTAATTCAACCATAGCTTTGAACTTTTTGAACACATTTAACACACCTGATTTATGCCTTAGAAAATTCAACCAGCACATTCTAGAATGATCATCAATGAAGGGAAGAAAATACAGATTACCTCCCATTGTTTCTGTTTTTATAGGGCCACACGTATCTGAGTGTATTAACTCAAGAGGTGTAGATGCCCTCCAAGCCTCTTCTGTGTCAAAATGACTCACATGATGTTTCCCTGAAATGCATCCTTCACAGAGTTCTTTGTCACTTCCTAGACTAGGTAGTCCAACCACCATGTCCTTCTGTCTTAGCATATTTAGGCTTGAATAGTTCAAGTGGCCAAATCTTATGTGCCATAGTTATGTGCTTTCCTTGGCTTCTGCTCTTCTAGCTATTGGATTCACATAATCCAGAGAGAGCTTGAAACCTCTGCTACCTGTCATAGGAACCTTAGCAACCCTGTGCTTCATGTTCTTATCTTCATAAACCTCTACTGAACTATCTCCAAACATTAGACAATATCCATGTTCCACCATCTGACCTACACTAAGTAGATTCTCATCCAATCCAGGTACAAGCATCACTTCCTTGATGTACTTGTCACCTTGGTCAGTATGAACCAACAAATAACCTTTCCCAGCAGCTTGAACAAGTTCACCAGTTCCCATCTTTACTTTCACATTCAGACTTCGATCAATATTAGTCAATAAAGACTCATGACCTGTCATATGGTTATTACAACCACTGTCCAGATACCACACACCCACATCCTTCTCAATGGAGGCTGAATGGCAAGCATAGAACATGTTTCCTTCAACTTCATCTATTTTCTTAGCTAGGTTAGCAATCTGTTTTTCAGGATAGTCTTTGGAAATATGGCCAAATTTAGAACACTTGAAACATTTCACTTTTCCTTTGAACCAGCATTCACCCTAGTGAAGTTTGTTGCAATTCTTGCAAGCATCCTTAGAACCACTGGTTTCTCCTTTCTAATTTCCAGTGAACTTGTTCTCATACTTAGCATTGCCTTTGAATTTGTTGTTAGTCTAGCCTTTGTTTCCACCTTTGAACTGCTGATTCTTGAACTTTCCCTGATTAGAACATAGTCGTGCCTATGACTTGTTAATCACATTCATACTTAAGAATGCTTTCTCAACATCCCCCTCGGTGTGCATCTCCAGACGTTGGTCAAATGCCCTGATTGATGCAAAGATACTTTCAACACTGATATGCTCTAGATCTCTAGTTTCTTCAAGTATGGACACAATCGAATCATAGGGTTTAGTCAAGCTTATCAGGATTTTATGTGCTAATATCTTTTCAGTCACTTCTTCACCATACGTTTTCATTTGATTAACAACACCAAACAGTCTAGTCATATATGTAGAAAAGGATTCATCATTTTTCATACGTGTATACTCAAAATCTCTTCTAAGAGTTTGTAATTTAACTGCTCTCACCATAGGATCTCCTATGTATTCCTTTTTCAGAATATCCCAGGCACTTTTACCTATCTCCTCATTCGAGATTCTTAGGAAGATTTCTTCAGAAACTGCGATATGAATCAGATTCAAGGCCTTGGCATTCTTGATCTGATCAACATGACTTCATGCCGTTTCAATCTCCTCATCTTCACTGTCATACTCAGGATCTGGTAAGCCTTGAGTGACAATCTTCCACTTATCACATGCTTTCAATGCTGTTTTCATTTTAATATTCCATAAATCATAGTTAACTCCTGTGAATACAGGAATTTTTGGTTCTCCTCCTCTAGTACCAGCCATGATGACTTGGCCGTGAAGAAACTTCAACTCCTACTCAGGCTTCAACTTCTGCTTAGCTTCACCTCAGTCAGACGCCCCAGAGATATGATCTCAAAGCTCTGATACCATATTGGAAATCAGGGTGTCAATCAGACTTGCAGAGTATGATGATCTCATTGAGTAGAACCAGTTGATCCGATTCAGTGGAGCTGCAAAGGGATCTCATGTATGAGCCCTAATTTCACTCTAGCTGAATTGAATTGAGACTAGCTCGTGA
The DNA here is from genome assembly GCA_037349345.1 of Oemleria cerasiformis. Lineage (NCBI taxonomy): Eukaryota > Viridiplantae > Streptophyta > Magnoliopsida > Rosales > Rosaceae > Oemleria > Oemleria cerasiformis. The sequence continues at coordinate 9,922,532 of JAZGTL010000019.1, forward strand.
TGTCTTCAATATTGCTTCCTTTGCTTACTTAAATTTGGACTGAACTTGTATTGAAAATCGGGGGATGATCACTATGATGATTGGTGCACCCCAGGTGTTTGTGATTTTGCTTTAGTGAATTTTCTGAGTTCAATTCGAGGTCAACTATGATTGACTCTCCCGTGTGTATTTTCTTTTCTTTTTCACTAACTTACATGAATTGAATTACACCCCCATATACACACACACTCTCTCTCTCCCTATAATTCAATTAGAGATTATAACAATATGATGCCCTCATAGTCTCACTACATGCAGCACACTCACACTGCTCACACACTCACAGTTTTACTAACCGTTTCACACACACTCACCGCACACACATTATCTCATTTTAACCTTTTATTTTGTGACACTTGTTCTCCTCGAGTCAGCAGCAGGTGTGCTGCCAAGTCAGTTGCCAATGATGCAGCTTAGTCACCAATAGAACCCAGCGGAAGCAGGAATAAGGCCAGTCGCTGAGGAGGATGGGGAACTAGGCATCCCAAGGGTACTCACACAGAGGGTTCTCATTGTTTTTATACTTAACGACCTGTCTCTAAACTTTAGGTTTAAATAGCATATTGTTATAATTAAAATAGTTTTCGATCCATAATTCCAAACTTGAAATACAATCATAGTACCAGTAATATACATACATATATATATATATATATATATATATATATATATATATATATATATATTGTATTGGCTGATATAAAATGAAGGCCTGAAATGGTGTAGAAAACCGCTACTCTTTCTTGCATTTCTTTTTCAATTATTTTTTAAAATCAATGGTGCAGAACATTTAAAATAAAATGAAATTTTAAAAAATAGATTCAACAGTCTATATTGAGATCCAACGGTTAAAAAAGTAATATTAATAAAGTAAATTTATATGTAACCTCAAAATTCTATAAATACTTCCCCCTTATTTCAACATTCCATGTTACTACCCGTCCAGTAAAATAAAAATAGAAATAAAAAAATTACCCAAATACCCAATAAGAATTGGGTTGGACTTGAGTGTGTGACGTTGGGCTAAGTTAGTATTGGGCTATTATTGAAGGCCCAAAGTGTAGTGGACTGTATTTAAATGCAATTCGTAAGTTAGTTGGAAAATGACCATTTTGCCCATGAGAGTTAAGGGGCTCGGGAGTCACTTTTCGATTAAAAATACCCTTGGAAGTTTTCTTTGTATTGTTGCGTAGGTCACGAGCTAACGAGTACATAGATAGGCGACACACAAAAATTGGAGTTCTTATGTGGAAGTCACGAGTCTGAAACGGTCAAGACTTATTGGTAATTTTAGAAAAGTTTAAGACTATAAATTGAATTTTCTCTCTCCTCATGCGATTGGTCAGTCTACTCTCTCTCACCCTCTTGGTTTCTCTCTCCTCTCTTCCCGCGAAAAACGCGAGAAACCTTGCCCCCATTGCCACCATGCGACGGCGTTTCCGACCACCAAACCTACAACATCCTCTTCCTCTCCCCCTCACCATCACGACTGTGCCAAGGATCGAGTCCAACAATCACCATATATGGCGAACCACACAACTCAAGATTTGAGCATGCGTGGACATTCGAGAAGCGAGCATCTTGGAGTATGTGCAGCGATTAGCTTTGTCGGGTGACTATTCCCCAACACACTGTGAGTGGACTTCCTTCCCTAAACTCATAAAATATGTGTTCTATGTATATATATTGTGATGTGATGTGTTTAGGGTAAAATTATGTTGTGTTGTTGAATGCTTGATGATGACAGGAATCATAGACTATGTCGTGGGTTAGCTTTAGGACCCGGATTTTATTTGATTGTGTAGTTAAGGATGTTATCTTATACATAGTTAGCGTATTTGAGAGTCACGATACGATATCGAGTCGCGTGTCACAAAAAGCTACCAATACGAAACGGTGAATATGATAACCGAGATAGAGTAGTTATGTGAGTCATATTTTAGGGTCTACTGCCGGGGGATTTTCCGACCTAGCACGTGATCCATATTTGAGCTATTACTAAGGGATTTTTCGTCCTAGCACGTCAGTCATATTTGAGGTGCTATTGTCGAGGGTTTTACTGGCCTAGCACTTGAGTCGTATTTGAGGTGCTATTATCGAGGGTTTTTCCGCCTAGCACGTGAGTCGTATTTGAGGTGCTATTGCCGAAGGTTTTACTAGCCTAGCACGTGAGTCGTATTTGAGGTGCTACTACTGAGGGTTTTGTCAGCCTAGCATGGGAGTCGTGTTTAAGGTGTTACTACCAAGGGATTTGTCGGCCTAGCATGTGAGCCATGATTGAGATTCTACAGTCGAGGGATTGCCGAGTTAGCACATGATTTGATGTTAGGTATGCCCATTTGGTAGTCACTGGTATCATACATGTCTGTAGGCCACAGACCAGTCCTCCACGTGATCATACTAATTAAATAGCGCCAGTCTTGTCCCAAAGCTTCTATGGGGACATGTGGTGATGGTGCTTGTACCCAGTCCGTCACGTGGTTGTGGTATGAGCGAAGACACCCAGTCCTGTCACATGTGACTATAGTTCCATTAGGATACATGATATGATGATTGATATGTGATAGTCGAGGGGTTGCCGGCTTAATACATGTTATGATTGTTGTCACTGGAGGTGACTAGAGTACTGAGGTACCAGTGATGGTACATTTGTTTTTGAGATCAGTGTACATGGAGTGGGATGCGGCCCTAATTGATGAGTATATAAGACGTATGAACAAGTGTGACGTTCGATATCATCAGGAGTCTTAATATAGTGATGACGACGTCGAGGCAATCCTAGTCACGTTATCCCGATCGCGTGGTTGTGTCATCTTCTACATTTGAAGATTTACCGATAAATGTTAGTTCGTGTAGTTTTATAATTTTATATGTACTTATTTATGTGTGTGTGTTTGTAATGTGTGGATGTCAGCCCTAGGGGGTTATCATAATAGTATATCATTATTTTATTTCTAGACCTCGTTTTGCGTGTCAAATTGACTATAGTATTTTTAAAAAGTTTTAATTAAACTGAGGGGATATTACCGATTTTATAAAAAAAAAAATTAACTGAAATACTATTAAGGTCCACTCACCCTTCTATTTTGTGCCTCTAATGCTTCAGAATAAGGTTCGTGTATTCAAGGAGGGAGTCTTGCATTGACAGCTCATACACCACACCATGGAGTGTGTAACAAGGTAGAAATCGGCTTTAGCATTCAATGCTTTATTATGATCATCATTTGTATTTAAATATGCTCTGGGTTGTTTGCTCTCGCGGTGGAATTGTAACTTAGTAGGGTGTATTCTAATTAGAATTGTGAATGATTTAAAGAAAATTATAAATTCTCGTGTATTCAATTAGAATTTTAAAGAACTAAAAAAATGTCCACACAAATTCTAATGTATTCAATTAGAATTTGATATAACTTATCAAATGTCCACATAAATGTAGGTGTATTCAAAATCTTGTAAATTTTAAACAATTTCATTAAAGAAATTATTTAAGTGAATTTTGGTAGGCCTAGTAAGTGAAAAATATAAATACCAATTGCCATAGCAATTCCATCCCTCCCCCCTAACATTTGTGTGAATTCTCTCCCAACAAAATAGAAATAAATAAAATAAAAATAAAATAAATATCATTCATCTTCATTCAAGTTTATATATACGACCAAATAATTTTGGAATCTTCCATTGATGCACATTCAAAAAGACATCTATCATGAAATTATTTATCCATGAATTAACATGGTTGATGGATGCATCCTGCTCTTCTTTGATAAATTCGATTGAACTCTTTGGATTGGATGAATCTATGAATTCAACGATAATCTCCTTGCTACGTTCAATGAATTCGTTTGATTCATCATGCTCCTTTTCGATGAATTCGATTGAACACTCTTCAGATTCAATGAATTCATCAATTAGAATTAGCTCTTAACGTTTTTTATTGATTCGTCATATATAGAACATCATCGATAAATTCATCCTACCCTCCTTCGATATTCAATGAAAGGATGAATTCATCAATTACTTTGTTGGGTATATATTCACCGCCTCCATTTGCTGGGTCGTCATCTTCACCACTTCCACTCTCAATCTATGGCATATTAATAGATAGGTAGTTTGAGAGATTATATATAGTTTAAATAGGAGTAATAGTCCATGAAATTTACCATAATTTTAGAAATCCTACTAAACTTCATTATTAGTTTTCCCCGTCCCTGAACTTTACCATAATAGTTTATTTAGTCCCTCCGTCAAAAATTCAAACGGAATCCGTGAGAACAATCTCACTTGAAATGACGGTTTTTCCCTTTATTTGAATAAATTCCGTTCAAATTTTTGGCGGAGGGACTAAATTAACTATTGTGGTAAAGTACAGAGACGGAAAAAACTAATATTGAAGTTTATGGACGAATTTTAAAATTATGGTAAAATTTTGGGACTATTGATCATATTCTTCCTTATATAAATTCTGGGACTATTGCTCATATTCTTCCTTATATATATAAGGAAGAATATGAGCAGTAGGAAAGGTATTGGTGCATTTTTTAAGGAAGAATATATATATATATATATATATATATATATATATATATATATATATATTGATGTGGTAGAAAATGGTATTGGTGCATTTTGTCGATAAAGGTGATTATATGATATTGTTGTGAAAGTTGGAAGAGTCCAGTAAAAAAAAAGTTAGAAGAGGAATATTGAGAGCCAATATCAAGTCTGAAGGGATGGTTATGGAATGAATCTTCATATTTTCTTTATTATAAAAAATTAAAAAGTAAAAAAAAAAATTAAGACCAATAATTCTAGCTAAATCCAGAAAATCCAATCAAATTTGTATTACATGTGCATATAAATGCATAACAGTTTTAAATAGAATTTTCCCTAAATTCATTTAAGCCCAAGACAATTCTATAAAGTTCCATGAATCCATCACTGAAAAAATGTCCTTATAAATAATTTACAATTCTAATTGAATACCCCCCCCCCCCCCCCCCCCCCCCCCCCCCCCCCCCCAGTATTTACTATTTACCTTTCACTCAGCTTCATAAAATGCAACGTTTTAGTTTGACTTTCGTCATCGAGAATCAGCGTTTAGGTGTCGGCCAGCACCCTGTAATTTCGATATCCAATTGGATTTTCCGAGTCGGGGTGTATCATTGCACACAACACAAAAGGAAGATAAGTTTTTCATAGGCAACAAAATTAAGTTTTTCATAATTTGAATTTTTTTAGGTTACAATGTTCATAAAAAAAATTTACTATAGAACAAACAAAAGTTAATTTAAAATATTATTAACTAACAAAAATTTTGAGGGTAAAACAATTATTTAACATTTATTAAAATTGCGGTCTCAAATTTTGAGACTGTAGGGTTGGAGGAAAAAACTGTTTAGGACCCTGAATTTATCGGTGCTACATGCTTTTTAAACATGTAGGTATGAGGACGTGGGGCACTTGGCTTTCAACTTTTCCAAATTTAAACCAAATCTTCAAAAATCATAAGCACCCAAAACGCATGTCACTTTGCTTTTTTGAGTTCCCTGCTTTCTACTCTAAGCAATCAACTATTCAAACATTTCTTTGGGAAGCGCGTGGCTCACACTACTCATTACGAATTATCAATCAATTATGATTTAACTCGTCCTCAAATTAGAAAGTGATATTAGGAGCGGGAAAGACGTTGCCAATCAAATCCCAAAAAGTGGCGCGATTATCGCCACCAAAGGCCTATCATTGGAGTAAGTTTTCAATGTACTTAGAATATATACGCGTAGTAGAAATATTTATATGTATTTTGAACATGTCTATTTCTCTATTATTATAAAAAAAAAAAAATGGTAATTTAATGATGTTTTTTTCTTTCCATATATACCCTTCATTTAATAATATAAAATATTTTAATCAAATATCTACTAATATAAATTCAAAAGAAAAGTAGTTGAAGTCACAAGCTTCAAAAAAAAAAAAATTGAACAAAAACATATAACTCACACTAAATATATATTTAACAACTTCAGAGTGTTTACGTAGGAAAGGTAACCAAATTCAAAAATGAAAAATGAAAAAAAAAAAATAGGTATAGGATTCGAATCGCTCTAATATAACCAAATATAAAAGAAAATATCTCACCTTCTGATTAACTCTCACACTACTTTTTTTCCTATTATTTTCATGTTTTTTATCCATTATTTTAAAATAAAAATATATGAATTGAAAATATAAAACATTTTTCTTTAGACTTGGCATAAAAGAATTTAAAAAAATATCACAAACGTGTGCGTGTAAGGAATATAATATTATTAGATGAGGGTACAATGTAGTTCCACTTTTTGGTGGTAACCTACCCTTCCCATTAATTCATTTTTTAAAAATTTTTATTATATATATACACATATGTATATTATATATAACTACATAAACTTGAAAAATAATAATTTTCTATATTGTTAATATAAGGGAATTTAAAAAGTTATACAAACTTCAAAAATAATATCAAAAATGCAAAGCGTATGTAGGAAAATTTAGTACACATAAGTTGAAGTTTCTCTTTTTCACGTTTTATAGTAATAATTTTAAAATGAATGCACACATACAGTATGTTGATGAAATCGGGTTATGTGACATTGAGGATGCATTAGAAGCAAGCAATCGCTTCCTTTGGTATTTTGGTAAATAACTAAATTTCCAGTGGCAAAGGAGGTGGACAAAAATGGCACACACAAAAACACCAAATGATGGCGGTTTCCAGGGTAGTTGCATCTTTCTTATGGTAGCTCCAAAATCATCGTTTTGTTTTGAATCGTGGAAGCGCCAAAATCATCGCCATAACCCAATCAATGCAACAACCACCGCACATTCAAACCATCAAATATCTTTGATCGCTATGGCTTCTTCTTGCTACATGCTGGACGTGAGAAATTCAATCCTTATTCGTGAATTGAAGAGCTAGATCAAATCAAATTATCACGAGAAGTTTCTGTATGACTAATCCTTTCCATAATTTTAATTCCAATAAAATTTGACTAGTTATTTTTTCTTTAATCGAATCAGTCTAATTACAATATAAAGTTCAATTCTTTTAAACATTAGATATCGACTTCATTTTTTTATGATAGTCGAATCTAAAACCTCCTACATAACATGTGGAGAGGGATGTCACTAGGCCATAGTACTAGATGACCTCATTTTTATGATATTATGGTATTCCTCTCTACTCGTTGTGTGGTAATAGGAGATTTCGTACTCAACTCTTATAAAAAGTAAGATCGATATAAAAAATGTAGAATGTAATCATCTTCCTCAATATTATTTTACCAAAAAAAGAAGAAAATAAAAAAGAAAAGAATGAACCTTAAATTTTTAAAACTTGTATTTGCACCACTTTCAAATTCAACTGTCATCGAAATGAAATAGCCATAAAGTTAACAACCGATGAGAAAATGCCAATAAAGTTAACATCCTTATTTTTTGATTATTAATTTCTAATATCACTTTGTTAAGAAAAAAAGATTACACACATTACATTGATCATTGATTCGTCAAATTCGAATTAAATTAGAATTAGAACGTACCGACACAATGACTCTTAATGAATATCCGTTACTAAAACAATGAACAATCATGATGTATCAGCATAATGACGTGGTATGATACTTTCACAGTAAATTACAATAATTTTTTCTTTTCTGGGTGGGTTGCTTGGAAAAGTTGGAGGTGGAAGGATCCATGAATTTGAAATGTGATGAAATAATAGCGTAAGAATGGTGGTGGTGTGACCCTCACACCAGTCAGAGTGCAGACAGGTCACAAAGTCATGGTCAAGAAACAAGAGATAGGAAGGAATGTGGGTTGGACTCGGTCCAAATAGGCCAAGCATCCCATGCCAACCCTTTGAGACCTAGAATAGTCAGCCACCCCCACCAAATGTCACACCCACCTCCCCATTATTTTAATTTTAAATATTTTTCAAAATCAAAATCAAATAAAATAAAAATAAATACCAGGCAGAGCGCAGAGGCAGACACTGAGAGAGATGGATAAAAACACAAAACCAATAACTCAGCAGCACCTTCGCCCACAATTCAGCCTTTATTTCAGTGCTTTGAACCCAACAAACTCTGACCCCATCATCCATCCACACTTTCATCTTCCTCACAAAACAATTAAACTTTTCGGATTTCTCATCTGCTCTCCCTCTTCTTCATCTCATCTTACCAGGTACCCACTTAAAATAATCAACAATTGTAATTAAATTGAACTTTAAACCCATGTGAAACCAAAACAGACCATGCTTCAAGTTTCTTTTTTTTGTTTTTAAATTGTGCGAATTTTGATGATTGGAGTTTTGGGTTTTGCAGAAATGGAGTTTTGCATGGAAGCGAAGGCCTTGAAGTCAAGTTTACGCAGAGAATTGGCCGTGAAATCGACCCAGCAAGCTTTGATTGAGGAGTTTTGGTGTGCTACTGGAATTTCTGGCTTGCCCACCGAAGATTTTTCAGTGGATGACCTTCTTGACCTCTCCAATGGCCAGTTCGAAGATGGGTACGTTGAAGAAGAAGAAGAAGAAGACAAAGACTCTATTTCAGTGGATGAAGAAAATTCAAATTCCAGCACTTTTGTCTCTGCCGACTCTGAGTCTGCTCTGGCCAGCCAACTCTTAGTTCCGGTAACGAGCTTGGATTTAAAATTAATTCAATTTTCTTTTTGGTTTATTTCTCTTTAAATTTTTCCTCAAAAAAAAAGTTCTCTTTCAAATTAAGAATTATTCTGAAATTAAATTGATTTGTTTTTTGGGTTTTGCAGGATGATGATTTAGCAGAGCTTGAATGGGTTTCTCACTTTGTTGACGATTCTCTGTCAGACCTGCCTCTCCTACACCCAGTTGGTACCCAAAATCCGGAAGCTCTTCCCTTGAACCGGCCTGAACCGGAGCCAAAACCGGTTCATTCAAGACCTACATGGTTTCCTTCACAAGTTCCAGTCAAACCCAGAACTAAGCGTTCCAGACCGGCTAGTCGGGTTTGGTCGTCCTCGTCTTCACCATCATCGCCTTCTTCTTGTTCTTCCGGTTTTTCGGTTTCAAGGCCTTGTCTTATCTTCACCAACCCGGCTCGGAGCATGGTCGTGTTTGGGGGTGAACCGCCGGCCAAGAAACAAAAAAGGCAACCGGCGGTTCAAACCGGGCTGGATGGTTCAGCTAGTGGAGTACAGTTTCAGCGAAGGTGTAGTCATTGCCAGGTCCAAAAGACCCCACAATGGAGAACCGGCCCACTTGGTGCTAAAACGTTGTGTAATGCATGCGGGGTCCGGTTCAAGTCTGGCCGGCTTTTTCCGGAATACAGACCGGCTTGTAGTCCAACTTTTTCTGGTGACGTCCACTCGAATAGTCACCGGAAAGTATTGGAGATGAGGAGGAAGAAAGAGGTGGGCAGCCCCGAACCGGGGTTGAACCGAATGACTATCTCTAGCTTTTGATGGTTTAGATTAGGGGAAGTGCACTTAAACCGGACTGGACTGCGATGAACCGGTTTTTCTTGTACATTTTTTGTTTGTAGTAGTAGTAGGGCTTTTAGATTTTAGCCTTAGTTTTAGGGTTATTTTTTTTTTTCTGAGTTTTAGCAATTTGTTTTGCAGGTTTAAAAATGAGGAGGGTTTTATTTTGTAGGTTTGTTTTAGAGTTTAGTTGAGTCTTTGGAGCCTTTGATTTGTTTGATTGAATTGAATTTCATTTTCACAAGGCATCGAAAAGTTCAAATTTCAAAGTGGTTCAGCGGTTTTTTGATTGATTGAAATGTTGAAACTTTGAATCGTGAGAAACGCCAAAGTTTGAGAGACGACAGTGACTTATCCAAAAAAAAAAAAAGATTGAGAGACGGTGAATGGTGAGCTGGTGTCAATGAAGGAAAAAGATTTTTGTGTAGGGCAATCGTATCACGTGATTAATTATTAAAATATAAAATATTCTTTGGATATAGTGATGATATTATATCATATCATATCATATATGATGGTGTCTTTCATTAACAACCTATGATACACCCTATGATACAAGCTAGGGAAGTACCTATGATACACCCTATGATACACGGATACAAGCTAGGGAAGTACCTATGATACACCCTATGATGCACGGATACAAGCTAGGGAAGTATGGCATACTGGGATACAATACAATACAGGTTTAATGCGGCAATATTATATCTAATACGTCACCTATACTATATCTAATACATCACCTATACGGTTTCGATACGGCTCATATTCGATCAAAGAGTATAACTAGAAAAAAAATGTAATTTTATTTCTTCCAACTATAAAAAATATATTGGGAATCAAATTTTAGTTAGGGTAGATTTTTTAGTTAGACACATAACCTATTAAGACCCCACTACAACCTAAGCATCTCAAATATTTTATCATTTATTTCAAGTTAGATATCTAAATATCCTCAATTTATAACAGGAGTGTTCATAATATAATTTTAATATTCATGGAAGAAACAATTAATGTAATATGCCAAATCAATTTTAAAGTTCAAATTAAATGACAATAAACAATGAAGAAGAATAAAAAGGAGAGACGTTTGTGTTGATAAATGACAATTGAGAAAAGAAATCACAATCTCAAATTTCAAATCTCAATCAATGGACCCAATAAAATTTTGGGGAGGTAGCGATTCCTACTTTTTCTCTTCTCTTCGATAAATCTCAAATTTCAATCCATGAATCCAACACAAATTTGGGGAGATAACAATTCCTACTTTCTCTCTCCTCTTTAATAAAATTAGCAATCAAGATTCCCAAAATTATAAAATAGAGGGTGATAGGAATTCTGTTGAAACCATATTTTCTTTGAAAATTTCCAGATTAGATAAAAAAGTGTGTACTCTCTTAGAGATGTCTCAGATCCATAATTTATTAACTTTGTATGTTCTATTTTTTGGGTAATTTATCTTTATGTTTTCTTTGAACATGAGTAGCTAATTTCGTTTTCTAGGGCTAGAATGATTCCCAAGTATGGCTGTTTATGGTTTTCAACTTTTCAATGATATTTGCTGGATAATTAGTTTCTTTGGTTGAATTCTTACCCAATTTTTGATTGGAATACTTTTTGATCAAGTAGTTCTTCGTTTGGCTATCTTAGGACTTTGCATCTTGTAATTTGAAGACGAATTTGAGGAATAATTGCATATAATTCGAATTAGTTTCTTGTGAGTAAGAGTTGTGATTTACATAGATGCTGTAACAAGGTTTATGGTTTGCATGATTTCCTTGTTCTCTCGCACTTAATGAGTTCTACATGTCAAATTTATGCTTTAACCGGATAAATTGCATCTTAGGCCCTAACCAAAGAGAATCACACACTTAAAGGATGATAACGGTTTATAGTGCTTTAATCGGTCTTAGATACGGGATTTTTCATTTAAAAATTTGAAACAATCCATTGAATGCATTGAAACCTAATCTGATTGCTTGTGGTTGATTTTGAAGCCCTAGATATTGTCCACCTTCGATTGCCAAAACCTCTTAGTGACTTTTTATTTATTTTATACAATGATATTGGGGATGGGGTTACAATATAAACATTGGGTATCGACCTCGGCATTTACAAAAGTCGAACCCGAGACCTCCCACATAACGTGTGAATGGGAATATCACTAGGCCATATCACTAAGTGGTTTTGGCCATAACCCGAAACCTCTTAGTGACTTTGTCTTCTATTACTTGATTAATTTCCTACTTAGTTTTTCCTATATTATGACATTTTTCTATAGGTAAATAGTAACATTGGATTAACGAGAGGTACATCTTTACAAAGAGCATTCCCTAGAGAGAAAGTAAGAACTCCTTAGGTACATTGCGAATAAACATACAAAGAAAGTCCAAAAGGACAACTAAGCATGGCACAAGAAATAACATAGTAAACAGTCACTATGAACCCAAACTAAAGCCACGAAGAAAACAAACGTAGTTAAAATTAACTAAATTCAATAGGGGTAAAATGAATAAGCCCCAAATCAGTAACAATTTGAACAAACTTAGACATAAATTCAACCAAGAAGCAGAGATCACAACAACTCAACACGCCTGCTCCGGACAAAGATCAGACTGCACTACCTTCCTCACTGCTACCAATCAAATGAGCCCCACAGCATGACGTCACCTAATATCGACAAACATGCCTAACAACCTCGAAGAATAACGGGTCCCATATAGGACCACCAGATCTGCGATGAGGTACAGTGGTGGAGCCCAGATCCAATCGGCGAGGTAAAACCAATCACCATAGCAGTGTGATTGGGAAGGAGAATGGGGCAAAGATCAAGGTAAGGATAGAACCGTCACCATCTCAAGCAAGGAGCACCCTTGTGCTCCCAAATCACCTAGTCGGAAAACTGGTGACGTTGCCGACACACACATCCATCACCTATTTTAGTTCGATACTCTTAAAACTCGAATGGTGCAAATGTACAATTTAACATTAGAAAGTAATATCTTGTATTTGCGTTATATGTTTACTTGTGATTTTTGTTATAAATGGTACTACTCATTAGGCTTCCCCGATTAGGTGTATCATTTATGCTTATTAAAGAAATTTACTCGTACCGTCAAATTTTCTCAAAAATTTAGTATGTAAGTTAAATCCAAATTTTAAGTCCAGGATCCACCACTAATGTACAAATAAAATATTGACGAATATCCTATAATTCATTTGAAAGATATAGCAATCCTATGAAGAGGCCGACCTAGAAGTTTTTGGTAGCCAGAGTGAAACAAGAAAAAGACCCACATAGACATAGCACAAACTCTTGACAATCATTCATATTCACATAAGTCTCTAAAACAGAAACTCTCCAACCTCTCTTCAAAAAAAAAACCCAGTCGGCCCTAACAGATATAGAGTGGAGGCTTCTCCAATCTCCACCACCTGGTGGTAGATTTGGAGGAAACTTCCACCTCCCTCTTCCTCTCCTCCTATTTTTTCCTCCCTCCATCCCGTGTTATAACCCCCTCTCTGCTCCCCTCTGAGTTTTTTTTTCCAGTCTCCCCCCCTTCTCCGTCGCCCTTCGTATCGATTCTTGGGCTTGGTGGCGCTGACTGGTGCTTGTGGTGGACCGATGGAGACGGGTTCTCGTCTATCTCGGCGTTCTTCGCCGGTTGCTCGACCGTTTTGGCCGCTTTTGGTTTTCATATTTTCGGCATTTTTCCTTTCAGCCATGCTCTTCCTCACCAAACCACACCCATCATCTCCCATCCCCCACGCACAACGTTCAACTCCTCCAAGTTCAACGTCTTTGGATCTACTTTGGTTTCTCTCTCGGCTTCTCCAATGGGCTTTGCCACTGTTTTGTCAGTCATTCTTGACCTTTATGATCGCCAGAGTATGATGATTATTGGCGGCCTTGTGTCTCCAATCCATGCTCTACTGATCGATCTTCTCGGTTCCAGACTGATTTGTGTTATGCAGTGGTGGCATGTTGCTCGAAGGTGGCGGCTGGTAGAGTTTCCCTTAGCTTCTAGGGTTTATTTGGGATGTGTTATGTTTTGGGCTTTATTTTGCTTTGGGCTTTTCTATGTTTGGGCTTGTTTGTTTTTTAGGTTGAATCTTTTAATTTCTAAATGTATTAGTGGATTCTTCTAATTAATGAATATTGTTAATACCATATTGGACTAGACTCAATAGGTCACATACCTCAAGCCCAAAGCTCAACAAACATGCCCAAACACTAAAGGATACCAAGCCCACAAGTCAAAAGTGTCCAACAAAGACCAATAACACACTGACACGTGGACACATATCCAACACCCATTTGGGCGCCACGTGTCAACACCACAGCAGAAATACATTTATCCCACATCGAAACTATTCATCAAACTTCCCTCAATCACCAATACAAAGGGAGACACATTTCCCAAAAATATAACTAAGATTCACTATTTAATGTTACTCTGTCAAAACTACTATTCACCACATACCCCTTATATACACAGACCTATAATACTAACTTGGGCGTCGGAGACCCTTTAGGCTGGTACCACACCGATGCCTATCCCTAACCGACGACCAATCACTCGTCCTTTTACAGGTCTCTCGAAGAGCACTTGGCACGCACAGAGTGGACGAAATATCATTTCTAAGTTGTACATTTTGTGCATCAACAAATATATATCCCTTTGATAAAAAAAAAAAAAAAAAAAAAAAAGACGGCATAAACTCATTGCATCAGTATAGCTTCAAAACAATGCTTGAAAAATTTGACATTCAAGTCCAACGGATGCAAGTCAAAGAGTTGTATTATTTTCCCAATATAAGGCAGTCAGGTATGATTTCAGGTCACAAAACGAGTGATCGTGCATTCATCCATATGTATCGGTTGTTTCCTCTTTGCCGCACTCAAGCATGGAAAAAGAATTGGGAAGGAAAACAATGCGACTTGTGTGATTTTCCTTTTTCTCCAGTCTGAGACTATCTCACATTTCTATTCCATTTTGTAACTGTTGTTCAAGCATCAAATTGCCATGACCAAAGTAGCTATAACAAATCTAGGGTAGCATCACACTGCCACGGAAAGAATACTAGTGACCCTTTAGTGACCCTACAGTTTCTCTGCCACGTTGATAATCAAAGTAGATACAATATTCCGGCCTACAATAAAATACGAAGTACTGCCAGACCAACTGCAGAGATGGAGACAAGGGTTCCGATGCAATACTTGATCACATCATACTTTGCGGCTTCCAGCTGAGCTCTTAATGCATGAATTTCCTGTAAAACAAGGTTCAAATAATCACAAATAAAATCATAGATCAATAATTCATAATTCACAAAGAAAAATAAATTCCAGTGCGGTAATGGTGCTCACTCGGTCAAGTTTGTTTGTGAGATTGGTTGTTTCTGCATTTTGATTGGCAAGCTCATCGCGTATGCGCCTGCACTCACGAATCAGAACTAATTGTAACAGCATAAAATAACAAACAAAACTAAAGATGATAGAACAGAGAAGAGAAAAAGAAAAAAAGGGTTTACTTACCCTCTTTCAAGATTTAAATCCAAACGCTGCCCTGCTGTAACCTTGTCAATCTCGTACCTGTTTCAGGAAACAAAACTATTGAACTAAAAACATAATGTAAAAAATATTGAAAAAAATAATTCAAGAGTCGAAACTCTCTTAATAAAGAAAACAAACCACAAATTTTTTTTATATATCAATAGAGATACCTCAATTCACTGCGCATCTTCTCTATGTCACCACGAAGTTTTTCAGTTTCACGTTGCAACATTGAAAAATGATGCTCCTTCATACAAACAAGGAGTAATTGGAATCAGCAGGAAAGTAATTCTTTTGATCACATATAAAGGACTAAGCAGAATATAATTGTTATTGCTCTGAAAAAATGATATAAGAACCACGATATGCAGATATATACTGAAAAGACTGCCACTTCATAGGGTTTACTAGCTTCCTAAAGCAATAGCAAGCATTTACGACTGAATTTGTTGAACTCATTTGAGGTGGTAATGTGCTAAAAAGAGCATTTCCGAGCATTGAACACACACCAAGAGTCCAAGACATCAGTAGACACTCCAACTTCGGTCTTTTTCTGAACGAATGCAACAGTACTAAATGCTACCATAAATGAAACTCAAAATGCAAGAGCAAACTACATGGAGGTGCCTATCGTGGTCCACAACCTCCTAAAGGGATAATGCCAATCTTATATCAAATTGATAAATTAAAGTTGACATTCCCATTTAGTGTAAAAATCTGATTGATACTTCTACTGTTAAGTCTGTTACCTATTCTCACCGCTCATTTATCTTTCACCACTCTCTTACAGGGTTACCACAATTAACAAAAGGAATGCAAGTTATGTACGGTGGTTATTTCTATCTATTTCAAGTTAAATTGACATAACATATCAAATGCAAATGCTCCAATGTTTCATGATGCTTCAGCCTTCCTGCAAATACTTTTACAAGAATACCATTCTACTTAAAGTGTGAATTTTATATAAGCATATGAATTTTAACCATCAAAAACTAGAAACCAGTCACTTTTTCCCCTAGATTAGGTTTAGGATGATGATATCCGTGCATCTGTGACATTATTTGCATGATTAAGTCACAAATTATCTGAACCATAAACAAGCCCAAGCTGATCAAAATCAACTATACTGATTATGATGATTCAGTGACATGTTAATATGATGATAAAATTCATTAAACCCTAAACTAAGAGAGGATCATTACTACTCCAAATAGCCATAAAGTATAAATGAACAAAATAATGCTAACTTTTATGAAAGAAACATGGACAAAATTGTGAGAACCTGTGAGCTTTGTACTTCAGACTTAAACTTGGACAGGTTTGATTCTTGAAGCATTACAGCCTAAATAAACCAGAGAAAACGCATCAAATCAGATACAACAGGAGCTGTAAAAAGATGCAAAACCAACACCGGAACTAAAACTCCAGTGGAGCAAATTAACAAACAGTTGGTGATCAGTTTTACCTTCTGCATTTCCGGTTTAGAAACAAAAGCATGAGCCACATTCTCCAAGCTATCATTCAGAACTTCAGTAATCGCAGCAGTAATCGCCTCGGCCTGCTTTGTCGGCACGCCGTTGGCCTCCAAACCCCTAACCAGAGCCAAAGTGTCGACCAGAAACGCGCGATTTCCAGTAGGTTTGACCAGCTCGGAAATCTGCCTGCTGAAGAGTCCATATCCCTTGTGGCTCGTGGACGAAGGCGCGTAGAGGTTCCGTCTGAAGCTGGCGAAGCGAAACGCTGAACCGGCACCGGTTTGAAGCACGCGCTTACAGAGCGCCATGGATTTGGTTTGGATTTCAGAGAAGACGGCTTGCGGTTGGGGAAATAAAAATGAGCGTGTGTGAGAGGCAAATATTTGAAGTGGGTCCACAGCCACTAGACGGAGAGAGAGGCGGCGAAAAAAGGCGGATGGACGGGGCGGGTGTTTATATCAGTTGAGAAGGAAAAGCAAAAGTGGTTATGCGGTTGCATGCGAGAAACGCAGACGAACAGCTTTCGTTTTTGTCTCTTATTCTCCCCCGCATTACGGCTTAGGGCCCAAGTCAAGTAGTATATCTACTAATCTAGGCAGATTACGCACATTTCCACTTTTTCTCAAATAATATTTTCTCCTAATACTTTGTCTCAAATAATAAAATTATAGTTTTTGATAGAAAGATATTGAAAAATGGAATTATGCACATTCAATCCATTTGGCCTCAAATAATAGGATTATCTTTTATCTTTATCATAAAGCTAAGAAAGGAAGGTGTGGTGTTACAGGTTTTACCAAAATAAAAATTGGGACGAAAATACCCTTATTTAATGAAAGGTTACGGGAGTACATGAAGTTCCAAGATTGAAAATCTTAACTAGCCTAATTGAAGCCCATCTTGACTAGCCTAATTGAAGCCCATTTAGACCCAAGTACAACCTATTAAGTAGCCTAATTGAAGCCCATCTTGACTAAAACCGATCTCCATTAAACCCAGGCCCATCATTCAATTAGTATAAACCCTATTATGAATTAGGTTAAGCACGCTAAAGATGTTCTAGAGACAAGAGCATGTAGCAAGCATTTTAGATGTGAAGTCAAGCCTAGCCTGAAGCTAGTTCGTCCCTGTTGATAAAATAAAAAAACTACCATTCCTTCAGCTACAGCGAAGCTTTGCATCCATCAGCCACCTAAGCTACCAATTTCTCTGTAGCCAAAGTAATTAACCTGTCCTTAGGAACTATGCCTTCTCCGACCAATGTCTTCAACTATATACATTCGGTATGCTATGTTTTATTGTTATCCTTCAACAGTGATAGAAGGTTGTTTTGAAACCACCAAGAGGTCCAATGATGTACCCTTCCCTATAGCATATATCAAAGTTTTTGGGGTTCGTTAGGGCACACGGCAAGTAAAAGCTTTTGACAACCGTTGAGTTCATATATATCGAGAATAGTACTTTATACGTATATGTTTGTTAGCTCACATTCCCCTTCCCCACGGACCCCACCCCCACTTGTATGTCGGTTAGATAAGTTTCCCGGGTACTAGTATGATAGTTGATAGTGTGATAGTTGTCATCACTCGATGGTTATTACAAGCAAACTTACCACTTGAAATGTGCACAACTTATGGTATGCATTTGTACAGATTTATGATGTTTTATTTGAGTAGATTACGATACCTTATTTATTTTTATCATTATCATGGTAGAAATTTATATTATTATGGGGTTTAAATGATTTTTAAGTTACTAGTTAAATCGTTTTTAAAACTAGGGATTGGTATGTTGTTATTATCAAAAATTTCCAAAACTTTATTTTTGTCGTCTCAGCGGGTTTAATTACCTCATAGTTTTCTACGCTTCCAAGCAGTGAAGTCGGCTCGCACCACATTAAGGTATCCAAATTCATCATATATGCTCTGAGTTCCGTGTTAGATGTATTCAAGACCTTCTTGAATTTTCAAGGGGAAATATAGGGTGGGTCCTAATAACTCAACCACAAATATCACAAACTAGCTTCTTGCCTTTTCCTAGCCAAATATGGTTCTTGATCGGATGTTTTTCCATGTTGATAATCTTCGTTCAGTCCTTGTCATTTTAAATGTTGTTAATTTCTTAACTTCTCTTTACAAGAATTCACTATTATTTTGTACTACATCACATGATATTACATCTTCCTAATTCATCAATTGAATAGGAATTATGAGGATTTTCCGTTAACAAACTTAACTTTTCCTAAATGTTGTTTATCGTAATGTTATTATGTGGGTGTAAATATGAATATACATAAATTCAGTTCAATTATATGCTTGTTACAATAATGTATAGTTAATTAGCAGCTATATTATCGTATATATTACTAATTCGATATCGGTATCATCAATAGTATTAAGGTTTTATTTTTATTTTTGAGAAGATGTGAAATTTCATTAATAGAAAAAATATACAAAGTAAAGACAAATTATACTGCAATATTTTGACGACAAATATAGGTAAATACCACCAGTGATCAAGCTCGACATCTGTCAAAATGATCCAAACAACTAATCCAAATAACTAATCCAAACAATCCCACAAAAGGGAAAACATAACACAGTCAACCCGAAATAAAAGCCAATGGACTTATTTGCACAAGACAAACTAAAAAGAAAAAATAAATAACCCAACAAAAGGCACAAATGAGCCACTTGCACCGTTATCGCTGCCTATTACTACCATCGCCGCCTCTACAGAACTCCGAAGATTACGAGGATATCGTACACCATCATATCATATATGCTTCAATCTACGATGATTTATGCCACCACCACCAATGGAAGGACCACGATCGCTCGATCAAAACTACCAGGCCGCATCACGAGTCAAAACCCTGTGAAGACAAATCATGGCTCCTGAAGACAAGAGTTTTATCGGAAACCAAACACGTCGGGACACCGAAACCTGTGATCATGATCAACACCATAACAATTGACGAGAAAAGGAAGCTTGAAGACAAACAAATTTTGGTGAACTCCACATCAAGACCGATTAGATTATCCGATCTATTCACTACATCCCTATGAATAACATAATGAAGGCTCCCTAGACCCAAAGAAGATCACATAAAGAAAACAAATTTGAGGGAAAATTTTGTTTGTAGAGGACGGCTAGAATAATACTATGATTTAATAATATGATATTCATCTTCACTTATATGTGAGAACTTTTGGGTTTAATTACATTGAATAATAAGAAGTACATATCCTTGTCTTACAAATAAACAAATTCAGTGTGAATAAGCCCATAAACTATGTACAAAGGTTAACAATTAACATTGTAAAATTTATTTCTTTTATAATATTATTAGATGTACATTACTAATAATGATTTAAAGTGTACTATACTTATCATATAAATTGACACACCCTGATCCGGAAAATCCACTTGGTCACCGAAATCAAAGTATGTTGACCGACAACTGAACTGTGACATCCAGATGAAAGCCAAAAATTGAAAACGGTGCACTTTAGGAGGTCATATGAAAGTAATTAGTGAAAAACCAATTAACAATTCACCGCGACAACGGAAGTACAGAGCGTAGTACATTACTTGATTATCATAAAGTTAAGCAACTACATGAGCTATCCCGATTTCTGACGCGTCACACTCGAACAACCGATGTGAATGCTAGAGTAGCAACTGAGAACTCCTCTATAGGCGTGAAGTACCACAAATACCTGAGGGGTACAGAAAAATAGAAGGGTGAGTGGACCTAACAGTTTATTTAAGTGTAAAATAGTAAGTTGAAAACATAATTTATCTCCTCTGTTTTGAAAAGAAACTCAAGGAAAACAACAATGCACAAACGACAAATATGCACGTTCTACGAGAAATATTAATAAAATAATATACAGTCTCGAAATCATCTCGAGTTACAAGTATAGAACGTATAACCCACTACATATGCTCTTGAGTCGCTCGAGTCATGCGCACATGACAGGCTGGATATCTATGGTTCACTCATATACCTCGACCACGTGAAGGCTGGGTGCCAAGCACCGTCACCTCATGTCCCCTAGAGCTTGGGGACATTCATCTTCACTTATATGTGAGAACTTTTGGGTTTAATTACATTGAATAATAAGAAGTACATATCCTTGTCTTACAAATAAACAAATTCAGTATGAATAAGCCCATAAACTATGTACAAAGGTTAACAATTAACATTGTAAAATTTATTTCTTTTATAATATTATTAGATGTACATTACTAATAATGATTTAAAGTGTACTATACTTATCATATAAATTGACACACCCCGATCCGGAAAATCCACTTGGTCACCGAAATCGAGGTATGTTGGCCGACAACTGAACTGTGACATCCAGATGACGAAAGCCAAAAATTGAAAACGGTGCACTTTAGGAGGTCATATGAAAAGTAATTAGTGAAAAACCAATTAACAATTCACCGCGACAACGGAAGTACAGAGCATAGTACATTACTTGATTATCATAAAGTTAAGCAACTACATGAGTTACCCCGATTTCTGACGCGTCACACTCGAACAGCCGATGTGAATGCTAGAGTAGCAACTGAGAACTCCTCTATAGGCGTGAAGTACCACAAATACCTTAGGGGTACAGAAAAATAGAAGGGTGAGTGGACCTAACAGTTTATTTCAGTGTAAAATAGTAAGTTGAAAACATAATTTATCTCCTCTGTTTTGAAAAGAAACTCAAGGAAAACAACAATGCACAAACGAAAAATATGCACGTTCTACGAGAAATATTAATAAAATAATATACAGTCTCGAAATCATCTCGAGGTACAAGTATAGAACATATAACCCACTACATATGCTCGAGTCACTCGAATCATGCGCACATAACAAGCTGGGTATCTATGGTTCACTCGTATACCTCGACCACGTGAAGGCTGTGTGCCAAGCACCGTCACCTCATGTCCCCTAGCTTGGGGACAAGCTGGCGCTATTTAACTAGTATTCGAAAAGCGCGGGTGATCGATCACGTGGAGGCTGGTATGTAGCCAACAGACAAGTACTAAAGATATCGACGACTCCTAAGTTAGTATCACAAATTTTGTGACAAATCACAATCAATCTCAATCAGATCATGCTCGGGAATATAACTAACATAGTCAAACAAACATTCTCAGAATATGACCAACATAGTTGAACAAACACTCTCGAGAATATAACCAATATAGTCAAACAAGCATTCTCGAGAATATGACCAACATAGTCAAACAAACATTCTCGAGAATATAACCAACATAGTCAAACAAGCAATCTCGATAATATAACAAACATAGTCAAATAAACATTCTCGAGAATATAACCAATATAGTCAAAAAAGCATTCTCGAGAATATGATATTACAACAATAGTCAACAAGTAATGCTTGGGATTCTAACATATCAAGAAATGAGGAAAACCTTTAAAACACATTCACATGCACGCAAACACATCTCGGGAAGCCAGAGTGTACATAAGCAATCTCGTAGTGGTGGTCATAAATTAATTTCCAACTAGCCATGCTCGGGGGTAAAAGTGTCACTAATGCACATCCTAGTTAACAACTCTAACCCAACATTTTCTAACGTCTAACAATCATGATTTCAACCATTCTCATCGTAAGGTTCACCAATCATAATCCAACATATCATGCTCTGAATCAAAAGTATAATTAACGATAACATGATTTATTAATACCATCGTCAACAACCCAGCATAACAATAATCATAAATTCCAAGCAATAATCACAAAAGCATGTAGGTAAAAATATAATAAAATAGGGTTTAGGAAAGAGGTCCACTCATTATTAGTTGGGGATAGAATCACCCGACATTGCGTAAGCCAACACAAGCTCCAAATCTGATGGTTTCCCCCTAACCAAAGAAAATACAAAGTTAACAAACTTATCCACAAAATACTGAGTGAAAGTCCCTAACTTAGAGTTCAAAGCTAACTAAAAACATCCTAACGGAAGAAAACGAGTACTAAAAAGGTTTAGAATGTCCCAAAAGTGGACCCATGCGCTTGCACGCCCTGGTTCTGCAATCTGTGGCCGACGCTGCCAGAACAGTGGCGGCCGGCATGAAACTAGAAAAATTCCGGTAACCTCAAACTCGTTAGTTTCTCAACCCTAATTCAACATGCAATAGGTCTAGATTACTCTATTCAATAAGAGAATTCTAAAAATCTAGGTTCAAGCATGAGAAACTACCTGCTCTGATCGGAAATATTGTCGGGAAATCGCGGTAGTTCAAGAACCTACACGGCCTAGTTTTTCCCTCAAGAGTTCGATCGTCGTTCTCGCACCAAAACACACAAACAACCAGTTAAACTTCAAGTACTTTCCCGATCAATCCAAAGGAAGCCCAAACGAACCCAACCATTACCTGAGAAGGCCGGAAACTAGCGGGAAAGCTCTTGGCCACCACTGCTTCCCTTCTCGCTTTCTCACGCCTCGGTGAACGTCGGCGAAGAAGGTGGCCATGGTTGAGTTTTCCTCGTCGGGACTCAGCCTTGGGTGGTGGTTGCAGAGACTGGGCAGTCAGATTCTACGGTGACCCACACGGCTCTGCAATTTCTGGCGGGGTCGACCGCCGTTGATCCTTGCACCAAAACAGCATGCAATCAGACCAATAACAAGCCATTAATGCGACTAACACAATGGTCGAACTCAAGAAGACGTGACTCACCTGGTCCGTTTGTAAACTCGTTGGGAAGCTTCGGCTCTGTCGAGCTTCTTCTCCCCGATACTCACACCATGGTGGCCATCGACGATCGTGGTTTACAGCTTTGGCTTCATCTCGTCGAGGGGAAGGTTTTGGTCGTGGTTTGAGGGTCTGAGCTGGTCGGAGTGGACGTCATTGGAGATGACTGGTCGTACTCTGTTCTGCTCTTTCCCTCGATGGCGTTCGAGAGTGATGAGCTTTCAAGAGGAGGAGAGGGTGAGGGAGAGGTCGAGATAGTGAAAGGGAGGTTGGGTCTCGCCTGATTCTCGAGAATTTGGTGTTGATGGTTCTCGACTGGTGGCTCTGCAACTTGGAGCCTTTTCGATCTGGTCCGAGAAGGGGAAGGTTTGGTGTCTGTGTGCTAGGGAGGTTGGAAGGTGAAATTAAAGATGGGTTCAATGAAATTGGGCTTGGTTGCTTAGGCTTTGGGCCAACTAGATTTTGGGCTTGGACCAGCTTGGCTCAGCTTACACAAAACAAAGAAAATAACTCAATTTGTTAAGTAAACAAGGTCCAACAAGAATTCGCAAGGGGTATTTTGGTCTTGTTCAATTTCAAATTTCAGGTTAACGGAACGGGATGTAACAATCTACCCCCCTGAAGAAAATTTTGTCTCGGCGTAGGTCCAAGGTAAAACTTCCTACGATTTCTCGGACTATCTCTCCTCCACTAACACGAACTTAACTTCCTATACACAAGTCCAAACGGTTCATTGGGTTTCTCTTGTAGATCGTCAACTTCTATTTTCAAACTTCTTATGCGACTCTCCAGTTGAAACTCTACAAACTCAATTGGTAGAACAAATAAGAACCTTCCTGAAAAATTTTCTGAATGTCTTGTATGGATTCTCTGGGCATCGAAAGAAAATCTTCCAACCTAACACTGAACCCTTCTGAAAAAAATAAATCCTCCACTACTAACGATTCAAGCAGGCCAAACGATTTGACCAAACTCCAACGTTCCCAACAGTCTCGTATCATACCACGAGTCAAGATCTCTATATTCCCTGTTTACTAAGCCAGGCATGTGCATCGATGTAATGGTTACTAAAACTACGCTCGTCGGTTTCAAACACTCGACCATACGAAGTGCCAACTAATCCTTCCAGTAACTTCCAAACTCCTCGTGATTGCATTGACTAACTCCGTCTGTAACAACCCGGAATTTCAATTATTGGATTTAAGTAAATTATTTATGTAAAATGACGATTTTGCCCTTGCTTGTTAAAGGGCTTGGGAATCAAGTTTTATTTCGAGACACTTTTGGTGGTGTTTTGGGTACCGTTGCGTAGGTCTCGAACTCACGAGTTCGTAGACAGGCGGCACGCGGAAAACGGAGTTCGTGGACGGAAGTTATGGGTCTAGATATGCAAGGGCATTTAGGTAATTTTTGACTTGGGGTAGATATTTTTAACCCCCAAATCAGATATTATCTGATCCACCTCATCCTCATCTTCATTTCATCTTCATCTCCTTCTTTCTCTCTGTGACAAACATACACAAACAACCAACCCGTGCGAAAATCATCCAAAAACCCACAAAGTCAACTTTGATTTCAAGGCTCCAACTTCCAGTTTTGATCAACTAATCATATTCTACTCCTTCCCACGATCACAACCGTACCAACCATCGAAGGAGAGGACCACGGTGGAAGCCGAACCGAGGATAGGAAGTTTCAGACCTTCCGATCGATTTTTCGGCTAGCACAGGTATGTGTTTGTGGTTTTGAGGTCATATTTGGATTCCTGGGTTCGAGTAGATAGATTTAGACATAAAATTTGTGAAAAATGGTTGAGTTTTGAGGAAGTTAGGAAAGCTTGAAGTTTCGGCCGGAAATGGAGGATTCCGGCGAAACCAGACGGCGGCAACGGCGCTGCCGGTCATCTTCTCCGGCCAGATTCCGGCGACGGCGACGGCAGCCGGTCGTCTTCTCCGGCGAGTCGCCGGTGACCGGTCGGGTCGAGTTGAACCGGTCGGGTTGAGTGAACCGATCGGGTTGAGTGAACCGGTCAGGCCGAGTTGGACCGGTCAGGCCGAGTTGGACCAGGTCAGGCCGAGTTGGACCGGGTTGGACCGGTCCAGGCGCGTGGGTACTGTAGCAGGAGCGTGACCGGCGCGTGAGGGCCCGTGGCGGCGCGTGGGCGCGTGTTCCGACCTTCCGTCGGCGCGTGGCGGCGCGTGGGGCCGAGTCTGATGTCACAGTGGCGCGTGACAAGTAGTTTTTGACGTTTCGGACCTGTTGGCGCAGGTTTCGAGTCGATCGGATGTCGTTTAGGGGTTGTTTCGGACGTTTTGAAGTTGCTGCGTTTTCTAGGCCATCATAGTTAGACTCCCGGGGTTTAGGGGGTTTATATTTAAGGTTTTTATGATTGGCTGGTAATCCCGATTATTAATTTGGACAAGCGATACTGCTTCAGGAGCTTCAGGGGAGCGTACAGTTCGGGATTGAGCTTGCTTGAACAGGTTTGTGAGTGGACTTTGATTTATAAACTGTAATGCATGCATAAATGTATCTTTGATTTTAAATACTATATGTATGGGTGCAATGAATTTCTGGATTTTAGAAATGAGGCTGGACACATGTTTTACAATATTTCAGTGAAAGTATGTTTTGAGAAATGGCCTGGTTTTTGTACTCAATTTTGATATCGTTTTGACGTGGTAACTATTTGATTATGTGATTTGGGTTGAGACCCATAATTATGATTTATTGATTTTGGTCATAAAATGATATTGCAAAGAATTTGGCTTAGGCCAAGAAACAAAGATTTTGAAGTATGGATTTGATTCACTGGTTCCCGTCCCGATGGTTATTGTTGCTCTGACTGGTGTTGAGGGGCCTTGCTCTACCAGTTGTTGAGGGTTCGGACCTTAGGTGTTGAGGGGCCTTGCTCCGCCAGGTCGCGAAGCTGTCTATGCATAGTACAGAAAGTACAGATAGTATAGAGAGTACGGATAGTACAGATGGTACACAGAGTTGTACAGATTTGAACACATCTCAAGGGATACCCTGGTGTGTTATGGATATGTCGGGAACAGTGAAATTTGAGATATTATGTGGCAGATGGAACGAAATGATTTGAATTTGAGATAATTTGTGTCCAGATTGAATTAAATGATTTTAAACTCTTTTGAAGAGAGTTTTCAAACCAAATTGTGGATCACGAGATATTTTTATTATATAGATTTTATGTGAGTCCAACTAAATGGTTTTAAAGAGAAATGAGAATTTCTGGTGATTTACATATGATGTTTTTATTGATAAATTGTTTTATGTTATGCATGCATGATTTTATAAATGGAGGGGAAGAAAGGTATTTCTTCAAAAAGGAATTTATAAATGATTATTTTTGTCCACTCACAACTTTTGTGTTTAAACCCCCTTCAGGCAGTTGAGTAGAGTTGACGCGAACATTGATCTCGAGGCTGAGGCATTAGTACTTCGACTGCGTTGTGTAATTATATTTGAGTAGGATATCTAAATTTTACTCTTGATCCTACTTAGACGCTCTGATATTATATGGTATTTGATTGGTCATTAATTACGGGAATTATTGAGTGCTTAAGTCCCTTGTCTGACAAGAGGAATATTTATTATTGTTATTATATTTTGTAAGGATTGAAGGGTATTTTGGGAACCTTTTCTTAGGTTGTCAGACGGGATCAGGGTTCTTCCCGGGTTTCGAGGGGAAATTCGGGACGGGTCCTGACAATTGGTATCAGAGCACTAGGTTAAATTCCTGTAGACTGTACACTATGTGTACAATTATTTTGGTATTGATGAGTTATAGTTCTTTTCAGCATAATGCCTCCGAGACGCGAGTTCCGTCAACAGTCGGAAAATATTGGGGACACACCTGAACCTGCAGTGGAGCCTGATATGAGGCAAAACACTGGAACAATTGGGTCATACGTTGACTTCTGTACTTCAGGGTAGGACTGCTACTGAAGGTTCAGACATTGAGAGAGCCCAGAGATTAGGGGCTACAATATTTATGGGCGACTCTAGCCCAGATGATGCAAGAGAGTGGATTACTCGTTTAGAGCGAGTGTTCTCGGTTATGAGATGTCCTCAGGGGGACAGGGTGCTGTTAGCCACTTTTCTGCTGGGTGGTTCCGCTTATCATTGGTGGAACGCATTAGAGGCATCAGGTTGGGAAGTCAGTACAATTACCTAGCGACCTTTCGGGAGAAGTTCCTTGAGCAATTTTATCCTTGCTCCTACCGAGATGCCAGGGAGGCTGAGTTCTTGCACCTACAGCAGGGAGAGATGACAGTGGCTCAGTATGAGCAGAAATTCATAGAGTTGGCTCGTTTTGCACCAGCTCTAGTGGCAACCGAGAGGGACAGACGCCGCAGATTTGAAAATGGGCTAAGGGGCGAACTTCGGTCAGCGGTAACGGCTGCAGCCCATACTTCATTGAGAGAAGCGTCTGACGCTGCAGCTCGTGTAGAGTTGAGCATGGGTGTGCCAGTCCAGCAGCAGTTTAGGGGTTCCAGGCGACACCGGGATCGCTGGGATATTGGAGCCTCTAGTCAGGGACCGTCTAAGAGAGGCAGTTTCAGCTCTGGATCTACTGGGGGTGAGGGATCCGGTTCAGGCAGTGGCGGAGCCAGACAGGCACCCCAGTCATCTGCCCGTTCTAGTGGTGCTTCAGTGCAGTCAAATAGAAGACTGAGTGGCAGCCCCGGTGACACTGGATGTTTCTTCTGTGGGGAGGTTGGTCACATAAAGAGATTTTGCCCACATCTTTATCCGGCCAGTAGTTCCTGGGGGCGGGGTGCTACTGAACAGAGGCAGAGGACATTTCAGACGTCCGGTTTTGCAGCTGGAAGCCAGAGTCAATCCAGTGGGGCCAACCGGGCCAATTGGACAAACAGGGGCCGTGGGTCCAACAGGGCCAGAGGCAGACAGTGGGGTCGTGGTCGATCGTTGGATACACAAGCCAAAGTGTTTGCTATGTCGCAACAGGAGGCCCGAGCAGCACCAGATGTGGTCACGGGTACGTTATCTATTTTTAACCGTGATGCTTATGTTTTAATAGATCCTGGGGCGACTCATTCTTTTATTTCTCGGGGTTTTACATTGTTTGCTGATAGAGAATTGTCTCCGATTGGTTGGGACATGGGTATTAGTACTCCTACTGGGAATATGTTAGTGGCGAATCTCGTGATTCGTAGTTGTCCAGTGTTAGTGGAAGGTCATGCATTAGAGGCAGATTTAATTCCCTTAGATATTTTTGATTTTGATGTGATTCTGGGGATGGATTGGTTGACTATGCACTATGCCTCTATTGATTGCTATGACAAGAGAGTGGATTTCCGGAGTCCAGGTTTACCGGAACTTACATTCAGGGGAGATCGTAGGGTACTACCTTGTGGAGTGATATCAGCTTTAACCGCTGAGAAATTGCTGAGGAAAGGTTGTGAGGGTTATTTGGCTCATGTGTTTGATTCTCGGGATACTCCGATGAGAGTGGAGGATATTCCAGTGGTGAGTGAGTTCTCTGATGTGTTTCCAGATGATCTTCCGGGATTGCCACCTCACCGGGAGATTGAGTTCACCATCGAGCTTTTGCCAGGTACTCAACCTATCTCACAGGCACCGTATAGAATGGCACCAGCAGAATTGCGAGAGTTAAAGACTCAGTTGTAGGACTTGGTGAATATGGGATTTATTCGCCCAAGTGTTTAACCATGGGGTGCACCAGTGTTATTTGTGAGGAAAAAGGATGGTGGTCTGAGATTGTGTATTGACTACCGGAAGCTAAACAGGGCTACGGTGCGGAATAAGTATCCTTTACCAAGGATAGATGATTTGTTTGATCAACTTAAGGGGGCAAGATATTTTTCGAAAATTGACCTTCGATCCGGGTACCATCAGTTGAGGATCAGAGAAGGGGATGTTGAGAAAACAGCTTTCAGGACTCGTTATGGTCATTATGAGTTCCTGGTGATGCCTTTCGGGTTGACTAATGCCCCAGCAGCATTTATGGATTTGATGAACAGGGTGTTCCAAAAGTATTTGGATCGGTTTGTGATTGTGTTCATCGATGACATCTTGGTGTATTCGAGGAGTGCTAAGGCACATGAGAAACACTTAAGGTTGGTGCTGAATATGCTTAGGAAAAAGCATTTGTTTGCCAAGTTAAGTAAATGTCAGTTTTGGTTGACCGAAGTTGGATTCTTAGGTCATGTGATTTCGGCTGAGGGTATCAGCGTAGATCCCCAAAAGGTCGAGGCAGTGGCAAACTGGGAGCAACCGAGGACAGTGACAGAGGTGAGGAGTTTTCTGGGTTTGGCAGGATATTATCGACGGTTTGTAGAAGGATTTTCTACGATAGCAAGGCCGTTGACTCGGTTGATGAGGAAAGGAGTCAAGTTTGACTGGGGAGCTGATTGTGAACAGGGATTTCAGGAGCTGAAGAGGAGGTTGACTTCTGCTCTAGTATTTACCCTTCCTGATGATACTGGGGGATTCGAGGTATATAGTGATGCCTCATTGCGGGGTATAAGCTGTGTGTTGATGCAGCATGGAAAGGTGATAGCGAATGCTTCTAGACAACTTAAACCCCATGAGTTGAATTACCCCACACATGATTTGGAGTTAGCTGCAGTGGTGCATGCATTGAAAATCTGGCGACATTATTTGTACGGGGAGACATGTCGGATCTTCACCGACCATAAGAGTTTAAAGTACTTGTTCACCCAAAAGGACCTGAATCTGAGGCAGAGAAGATGGCTTGAGCTAATAAAGGATTATGATTGTACTATAGAGTACCATCCAGGGAAAGCCAATGTTGTGGCGGATGCATTGAGCAGGAAATCCATGGGTTCTTTGGCCCATTTGCATACAGTCTACCTACCGTTATTGGTAGAGTTCCGTAGAGCAGGGATAGTACTGGACATGGATAGCCAGGGGGCTTTGTTGGCTAGTTTCCATGTGAGGCATGTTCTGATTGATCGGATTATTGAGGCTCAACTCCAGGATCCTACGTTGTGCATTATCAGGATGGAGTTGGAGGCTGGAAACAGGCAGGACTATGCGCTTAGGGATGATGGAGCCTTGGTTAGGGATGGCCGGTTGTGCGTACCGAATGAGTTGGAGCTAAAGAGGGAAATTCTTGATGAGGCTCATAGTTCGACTTACGCTATGCATCCAGGAGGTACCAAGATGTATCATACCCTAAGGAAATACTATTGGTGGACTGGAATGAAAAGGGAAATTGCTGAGTTTGTGAGTAGATGCCTGACGTGTCAGCAAGTGAAAGCAGAGAGGCAGAAACCATATGGGGCACTTCAACCATTACCTATTCCGGAATGGAAGTGGGATCACATTACGATAGATTTTGTGTATAAACTTCCAAGGACACAGCAGGGACATGATGGGATATGGGTAATTGTTGATAGACTCACGAAGTCTGCACATTTCTTGCCAGTGCGGGAAGATTTTCGGATGAGTCGGTATGCCAAATTGTTTATTGATGAGATCATACGGCTACATGGGACTCCAGAGTCCATTGTTTCGGACAGGGATCCTAGATTTACCTCCAGGTTTTGGCGGAGTTTGCAGAAGGCTTTTGGCACTACCTTGCATTTTAGTACAACTTTTCATCCTCAGACGGATGGTCAGTGTGAGAGGACAATCCAGGTTTTGGAGGATATGATGAGAGCTTGTGTACTACAGTTTAAAGGGAACTGGGATTCACACCTGGCTCTGATGGAATTTGCTTATAATAATAGTTATCAGTCGAGTATTGGGATGTCTCCTTTCGAGGCACTGTATGGGAGGCAGTGCAGGACACCATTATGTTGGAACGAAGTGGGTGAAAGGAAACTGTTAACATCAGAGTTGGTTGATACGACTGAGGAAAAAATAAGGATCATCAGAGAAAGGTTGAAGACAGCTCAGGATCGCCAGAAGAGCTATGCAGACCGTAGAACCAGAGACCTTGAGTTTGAGGTAGGTGATTGGGTGTTCTTGAAACTATCTCCTTGGAAGGGAGTGGTACGTTTTGGTAGACGAGGAAAACTAAGTCCTCGCTACATTGGTCCGTATGAGATTCTGGAGAGGATAGGACCAGTGGCATATCGTCTTGCTTTACCATCAGAATTATCCAGAGTTCATAATGTTTTTCATGTATCATTGCTCCGGAAATATCTGTTTGATGAGTCTCACGTATTGGGAGAGCAGCCACTTGAGCTGAAAGATGATTTGACCTTTGAGGAGCAACCGGTGCAAATTTTGGATTGGAAAGAGAAGGTACTACGTCGAAAGAGTATTCCTCTAGTTAAAGTGTTGTGGAGGAATCATAACGTGGAAGAAGCCACGTGGGAAACCGAGGAACTAATGCGGGCGCAGTATCCTTATTTGTTCCAAGAGTAGAGTTGAATTTCGAGGATGAAATTTCTTAAGGGGGGTAGATTGTAACAACCCGGAATTTCAATTATTGGATTTAAGTAAATTATTTATGTAAAATGACGATTTTGCCCTTGCTTGTTAAAGGGCTTGGGAATCAAGTTTTATTTCGAGACACTTTTGGTGGTGTTTTGGGTACCGTTGCGTAGGTCTCGAACTCACGAGTTCGTAGACAGGCGGCACGCGGAAAACGGAGTTCGTGGACGGAAGTTATGGGATGCAAGGGCATTTAGGTAATTTTTGACTTGGGGTAGATATTTTTAACCCCCAAATCAGATATTATCTGATCCACCTCATCCTCATCTTCATTTCATCTTCATCTCCTTCTTTCTCTCTGTGACAAACATACACAAACAACCAACCCGTGCGAAAATCATCCAAAAACCCACAAAGTCAACTTTGATTTCAAGGCTCCAACTTCCAGTTTTGATCATCTAATCATATTCTACTCCTTCCCACGATCACAACCGTACCAACCATCGAAGGAGAGGACCACGGTGGAAGCCGAACCGAGGATAGGAAGTTTCGGACCTTCCGATCGATTTTCCGGCTAGTACAGCTATGTGTTTGTGGTTTTGAGGTCATATTTGGATTCCTGGGTTCGAGTAGATAGATTTAGACATAAAATTTGTGAAAAATGGTTTAGTTTTGAGGAAGTTAGGAAAGCTTGAAGTTTCGGCCGGAAATAGAGGATTCCGGCGAAACCAGACGGCGGCGACGGCGCTGCCGGTCATCTTCTCCGGCCAGTTTCCGGCAACGGCTACGGCAGCCGGTCGTCTTCTCCGGCGAGTCGCCGGTGACCGGTCGGGTCGAGTTGAACCGGTCGGGTTAAGTGAACCGGTCGGGTTGAGTGAACCGGTCAGGCCGAGTTGGACCGGTCAGGTCGAATTGGACCGAGTCAGGCCGAGTTGGACCGGGTTGTACCGGTCCAGGCGCGTGGGTACTGTAGCAGGCGCGTGGCGGCGCGTGGGCGCGTGTTCCGACCTTCCGTCGGCGCGTGGCGGCGCGTGGGGCCGAGTCTGATGTCACGGTGACGCGTGACAAGTAGTTTTTGACGTTTCGGACCTGTTGGCGCAGGTTTCGAGTCGATCGGATGTCGTTTAGGGGTTGTTTCGGACGTTTTAAAGTTGCTGCGTTTTCTAGGCCATCATAGTTAGACTCCCGGGGTTTAGGGGGTTTATATTTAAGGTTCTTATGATTGGCTGGTAATCCCGATTATTAATTTGGACAGGCGATACTGCTCCAGGAGCTTCAGGGGAGCGTACAGTTCGGGATTGAGCTTGCTTGAACAGGTTTGTGAGTGGACTTTGATTTATAAACTGTAATGCATGCATAAATGTATCTTTGATTTTAAATACTATATGTATGGGTGCAATGAATTTCTGGATTTTAGAAATGAGGCTGGACACATGTTTTACAATATTTCAGTGAAAGTATGTTTTGAGAAATGGCCTGGTTTTTGTACTCAATTTTGATATCGTTTTGACGTGGTAACTATTTGAGTATGTGATTTGGGTTGAGACCCATAATTATGATTTATTGATTTTGGTCATAAAATGATATTGCAAAGAATTTGACTTAGGCCAAGAAACAAAGATTTTGAAGTATGGATTTGATTCACTGGTTCCCGTCCCGATGGTTATTGTTGTTCTGACTGGTGTTGAGGGGCCTTGCTCTACCAGTTGTTGAGGGTTCGGACCTTAGGTGTTGAGGGGCCTTGCTCCGCCGGGTCGCGAAGCTGTCTATGCATAGTACAGAAAGTACAGATAGTATAGAGAGTACAGATAGTACAGATGGTACACAGAGTTGTACAGATTTGAACACATCTCAAGGGATACCCTGGTGTGTTATGGATATGTCGGGAACAGTGAAATTTGAGATATTATGTGGCAGATGGAACGAAATGATTTGAATTTGAGATAATTTGTGTCCAGATTGAACCAAATTGTGGATCACGAGGTATTTTTATTATATAGATTTTATGTGAGTCCAACTAAATGGTTTTAAAGAGAAATGAGAATTTCTGGTGATTTACATATGATGTTTTTATTGATAAATTGTTTTATGTTATGCATGCATGATTTTATAAATGGAGGGGAAGAAAGGTATTTCTTCGAAAAGGAATTTATAAATGATTATTTTTGTCGACTCACAACTTTTGTGTTTAAACCCCCTTCAGGCAGTTGAGTAGAGTTGATGCGAACATTGATCTCGAGGCTGAGGCATTAGTACTTCGACTGCGCTGTGTAATTATATTTGAGTAGGATATCTAAATTTTACTCTTGATCCTACTTAGACGCTCTGATATTATATGGTATTTGATTGGTCATTAATTACGGGAATTATTGAGTGCTTAAGTCCCTTGTCTGACAAGAGGAAGTATTTATTATTGTTATTATATTTTGTAAGGATTGAAGGGTATTTTGGGAACCTTTTCTTAGGTTGTCAGACGGGATCAGGGTTCTTCCCGGGTTTCGAGGGGAAATTCGGGACGGGTCCTGACACCGTCACTACAGGTCACCTCGGTTCCTCACTAACCCAAATAACAACTAACAACCTACGAACAGATTTCCTCCGATGATGTTCTAAACGCACTTCAGACCCTAGAATAGCTGATTGCGCACAAGCCTCAAGGTCCGATCGGTAACTGAGGACTCATCTGCACTGACAATTTCCTAACTCCACCTAAAATCTGAAAGTAGTAACAACTAGGTTCACTAGATTTCCAACTAAAAGATAGACGGAATAGCAATTCTCTCGTTATCTCCTCAGGTTATCTAAGATAGCAATCTTAACTAGATGGTTCTTCCACATAAGAAGTATCGAATCGTGCAAAAGTTTCTCTCAGCTCTCGAAAGAAGGTACGAGACGTAACAACACGACAGTCCTAATCCCACAATCTTGCAATACTTTTCCAAAGTGAGCATCCCGATTAATACCGTTAAACCCCGTTCTCGGTATTTCCTTCCAAAACTATTTACCTTTAAGTTCACTGCATTCCCCGACTAGTTCACTTACAAACAACTCAATCCAAAGCTCATCAATATATGATTACCAAAATAATCATAGACAGTAACTTCAATTTTTCCGTATTAGAGTCTCCCTAACCAAGACACAATCTCGATTAGTGGACCCAAAATTTTCTTCTCCACCCCACAATGAACTCACTCTGTCAACACCCAACAACCTAACGTAAATCTAGTAATCTTCTCTCAATACCCCAAATAATAACGTTATTTGTCCACAATGGTAAACCCACTCAAGATTACTAATTCGTCACAAAAGTTTTAAAGTTCTCACCACATGATAAAAAAAAAGCTGTAACACTAAAGACTTGGCTAACCAACGTCAATGACTTGCCTCAACAAAAGCTATCCTTAGTGAAAAGTCATTTCTGACTTAGATGGTCTAGATCGCACTTTAGTTTGTAGGTATAAAGTGGTGTCATCCGACAATTAGGTGGCTAGGGTTGCTAGAAAATTTTCCCCAAAACTAAAGGTGACTCAAGGTTCTCGATCGAAGTGATTAAGACCTTTATCCCGAGGTAAAGTGCGGTTTCGTTCTCAAACAACTAAGCAAGTTCACCCAAAAGTAAGTTCCCACGTACTAGTAAGAAGGGCATTGGTTTGTCACTCAGTCTATGATCAACCAATAGACGCCACGTCCGAGATTGGTGTGAAGTGACCGGAACACAGCTACAGAGTAATACGTTCCTACTTCCACTCAGGGTCGGGAAAAGGTTGGAGTTTTCATGAGGCTTCAAACTTGAGCAAAAGTACAATGGTTGAATAGTCTCACACATCTCCACAGTTTTGTGGTGAAAAGCACACATCCAGGTGCAAGATTAACACAAAAGTGGCATGCCTCAACAATAACAACTTCCTGGTTTAATTTTCAACACAAACACTTCCTCCAAAACTTCTAATACTAGTTCAGTCGAACAGACCGACCTGAAAAATGCACGCTAACAGTTCAGTAGTTTGGAGAAATTTTACATGTTCTCGCGATTACCGTTTAAGCTTGTCCGCCACAGGTTACATGACTAAAGGTGACACTCGTTCATACAGTCCGAGTTGTTAACCATTCCCGCACCAGCTAAATCTTTGAGGCATAATATGGGGATAACTTGTGGCTAAGGTGAAAGGCCAAACAAGATTGGGTATAGCTATGGTTATCTAACTCCAGGTCAGGAGGCGGTTCAGTTTCTAAGCTCAGCGTAGGTTTGTCACGCTAAACCATAAAGGCAAAGTCACATGATAACAATTGTGAACACAACAACTGCTACTGGAGACACCGGAAAACAATTGTGAACACAACAACTGCTACTAGAGACACAGTAAGAAGATGAGTCAAAACTTCAACTACCGTTAATAAACGTGAACGACTACCCACAAAACCTTCACCAACACACTATCTCAAGTTGTCAAAAGTAATATATCTCTGAGGTCTAAGCAAACACGGCTTAATACTCAATTCAACAAATCTGGGAACACGTTAGATTAGGGTAAGGGTACAAAACATGACCGATGGTACACATCTGAATCACATTCAAACCGTAACATAAAGGGCATAGGATCATTACCAAACTAATGAAATGTCCCAATCCTAAATGTACTTAGGGATTACAAGAGAACTTGAACAAATGCACAGCATTCAGAAACCAAACTCAATCAACCTACAATCTCATACACAAATCCCAAATTGAACAATGCTGTCAGTTTGAAAATCATTTTATTTGCATGAAGAAGACCCAAATGCAACATGACGGGGATTATAATTGTCTACGGAAAACCCAAACCCAACAATTCAAAAGACATCATTGAAACATTTAATCAAAAAGAAAAATGCAAGTGACATCAGTATCATCCAAACAACAATAATTTTTTGTCAACCACCAAAAGAGAAAGAAGAGGGTTGTAAAAATAGGTTAAGCGTGCTAGATATGATAAATACAAAATCAATAACTGGTTCAAATACATTGAATAAAAATGGTTAAGGAAAATACATGTAACAATCATGATACCGCTTAACCAGCATTATTTCAACCAGAACAATTACAATCACCAACAAGGAAGTTCACATGAATAATAAAACATTTACCAAACATATTACGATTGGATCAAGTAAACACAACCCAAAACCCTTTTTTTTTTTTTGAAACTAAAGTCATGTTACTAGAAACTCAATAGCCAAGCAAACTTATTTGCAAGATGGGGTAATAAACTACAAAGCAGCATCGCATAAAAACAACATCCAATCAATTAAACCAAATTCACAGAACATGCAAACAAAGCAAGTAGACTGCACAACGATGAATGTTACAGCGTAAGTGTTAGTTATTGTTTTTAGGAATGCTTGATGTAATTGGCTTTGCCTCTCCTATGTAATTTGTTTCATGCTCAAACTCTAGGACTTAGTCTTTGTTTTTCTTTTAATATATATTGAAGATGAAGTTTAAAAAATAATGCAGTGCAGCTCGTGACTAGTCGTAGTTCAAATATTACTTTTACTGTTTTACTATTTCAGCTTTTCACTGAGTCTTTTGAGTCAAGGGTATGATTGTCTTTTTGGTAATTAGATGTTATTGAAACTGCGCGTTTTGAGTTCAGCGGTTGAGGGATTCTTCAAGATTGCAGTTGCGTGAACAAAGAAGGTATTTTGGAAAATTGGGATTAACGACTCTCTCTGATTTTGGGCGATGTGTGCCAATCAAGAGAATCGTTGATTCTAGGGTTTTGATAAAAAAAAAAACATTATTTCTAATTTCATTGTGATAAAACGATTCTTCTGAAGAAATATGATTTCATGAAGCTGAGTTTCGTTTTGTCAAAGTTTGATCAAAACTCCAATTTGATTTTTTTAAATCGTTTTGAAACTTGATTCTTTGAATCAGTTCATTGCTTTGTTTTCTTTCTGGGCTCAACAAAAACTATTGCTTGATGAGAATAGATTGATTGGTTTCTTTTAAATTTATTTCAATCAATTTGTGGGTGTGAAAATATTTTTCTGGGTATTTGAATTGTCGACTTCGTGGGTTGTTAGCGGTGGTGCTAAACCATGAAAGCGATTCTTACTGTTGTTTGAGAAAACGATTTTCTACAAAGCAGATTATGAGTCAAATTGTTTAATAAAATGTTTTATCAAAATTATATGCTTTTGTTTTCATAAATTGAATTTTCGAAATCTGTCATTGTTGAAATACTTCATCGATTGGCTGCTTGATCTGGGTTCATCAAGGTCTATGGCTTGTTGAACTCAGATTACTTGATTTGTTGTGCCTGTCACTTAACATTGAGCAATTATGGATGATCAATGAATGGACTCCAGTTTCTTGAGCTGTTGTGGATAGAATCTACATCAGAGCTTAGCTGAGTTGATGAAGTTCAAGGTTGCAGAAGGTATGGCTGCATCTTTAGTATAGGCTAGAAGATTTGAGCATGGATATACCTTGTATTGAACTCTGAGATTAGTGGATTGCCTGGTTAGCAAAGAGACCCCTAATTTTCACCTTGAGGAAGGTTTCTGGGTATCAAAGCTCTGTGTGTGTTCTCTAATTGTTTTGGATTGTTTAATGTGAATCTGAGTTTGCTGTTATGAATCATATATGTTAAGTTGCTAGTGGTGATTATTGAATGGTTGTGATGATTGTGCACTTTCACTAAGAACTAGCACAAGGTTGCCTAGATTGATGGAGCCTCTGAGTGCCTAGGGTCACTTGTATGAATGTGTTCTTTGCAGGGAGCATGTGAATTGTGTGTGTGTGAATGTGATTGATATTGATTGTTTGCATCTGGAATCTTGATATAGAATACGTGACTAATCACCTGTATCCAGGATTAGATTGATATCCAACTTTCAGTTGGTATTAGATTCGACTCTAGACAAGGTACTTCTTAGTGTATGAGCCTTGGTTTCACGATCTCGCGATCAGAACTACACGAGTTTCATCACACTAAGAAGCAACTTGTCGCAAGCTCTACCTCAATGGGTACATGAAAAACTCCTCAGTCAGTGTCCTAGATTTGCTAAAATTTACTTTGATAAAATGGCACAGGAACCCAAGAAGTGATTTTTCTGAGTTTTCCAGTTAAATTGAGTTCAACTCCAACTTCTGGAACAGTTTCTGAGAACTCACATCTCAACGTAAACCTCCAACCAAGCCGATCACTAAACAACTAAGTTCTCACACTTACCGTCGAATAACTCGTTCACACCACCTAGACGAATCCTAAGCTCGTACACACAGCCTAAACACGAAATTCGACGGAAGACTTGACTAACTTACAACTGAAGAAAAAGGTTGGGCTAACTCGAAACCTCTTCTCTACTTCTTGACTACTTGGGTCAAGTCACAAGCAGTTAAAATTGAACGTCAACTAACGATACTAACTATTTGAGGAGATGCTCTAACACTCGAAATCGGGATTTATGATCATCAAGTGTGCGAAAACTCAAGACACCTCCTAAAACTATGCTAGGATACCAAATTGACACACCCTAACCCGGAAAGTCCACGTGGTCTCCGAAATCGAGTTATGCTGGCCGAAAACTGAATGGTGGCATCTAGATGACGAAAGCCAAAAGTTGAAAATGGTGTGTTTTAGGAGGTCGTGTGAAAAGTAATTAGTGAAAAACGATTACCAATTCACTGTGACAGTGGAAATACATAGCATAGTACATTACTTGATGTTCATAGAGTTAAGCAACAACCTGGGTTACACCGATTTTCGATGCGTCACACCCGAACAGCCGGTGTGAATGCTAGAGCAACGACTGAGAACTCCTCGACAGGCGTGAAATACCACAAATACCTGAGGGGTACAAAAAAAAACAGAAGGGGGAAGGACCTAATAGTTTATTTTAGTGTAAAACAGTAAGTTGAAAACATAATTTATCTCCTCAGTTTTAAAAAGAAACTCAAGGATACCAACAATGCACAAACGAAAAATATGCAAGCTCTACGAGAACTATTAATAAAATAATATACAGTCTCAAAATCATCCTGAGGTAAAAATATAGAACGTATTACCCACTAATTATGCTCTTGAGTAACTCGAGTCATGCGCACATGACAGGCTGGGTATCTATGGTTCGCTCTTGTACCTCCACCACGTGAAGGCTAGGTGCCACACACCGTCACCTCATATCCCCTAGAGCTCGAGGACAAACTGGCGCTATTTAACTAATATTCGAGTAAGCGCGAGTGATCGATCACTTGGAGGCTGGTCTATGGCCAACAGACGGGTACTAAAGATACCAGCGACTCCTAAGTGGGTATCACACAGTTCGCATGTAACACGTGTATAACATAGTTCTTAAAGTGATAAATCACAATTAATCTCAATTAGGTCATGCTCGGGAATATAACTAACATAGTCAAACAAACATTCTCGAAATATGACCAACATAGTTGAACAAACATTCTCGAGAATATAACCAACATATTCAAATAAGCATTCTCGAGAATATGACCAACATAGTCAAACAAAGATTCTCGAGAATATAACCAACATAGTCAAACAAGCATTCTCGAGAATATGACCAACATAGTCAAACAAACATTCTCGAGAATATAACCAACATAGTCCAACAAGCATTCTTGAGAATATGACCAACATATTCAAACAAGCATTCTCGAGAAAATGATATGAGAACTATAGTCAACAAGTCTTGCTTGGGATTTTAACATATCAAGAAATAAAGAAAACCGTTAAAACACATATCGGGAAGCCAAAGTGTACATAAGCAATCTTATAGTGGTGGTCACAAATTAATTTCCAACTAGCCATGCTCGTGGGTATAAGTGTCACTAGTGCACATCCTAGTTAACAACTTAACCCAACACTTTCTAACGTCTAACAATCATGATTTCAACCATTCTCATCGTAAGGTTCACCAACCATAATCCAACATATCATGCTCGGGATCAAAATTATAACTAACGATAACATGACTTATTAATACCATCATCGACAAACCAGCATAACAATAATAAAAAATTCCAAGCAATGATCACAAAAGCAAGTAAGTAAAAATATAAGAAATGGGATTTAGGAAAGAGGTCCACTCACTGTTTGTCGGGGATAGAATCACCCGACAGTACGAAAGCCAATACAAGCTCCAAATCTGCTGGTTTCCCCCAAACCAAAAGAAAATACAAAGTTTACACACTTACCCAATAAATTCTAAGTGAAAGTCCCCAACTTAGAGTTCGAATCTAACTAAAAACGTCCTAACGGAAGAAAACGAGTACTAAAAAGGTTTAGAATATCCCAAAAGTGGACCTATGCGCCTGCACGCCCTGGTTCTACAATCTGTGGCCGGCGCTGCCATAACAGTGGCGGCCAGCCGATAATTGGAAAAATTTCGATAACCTCAAATTCGTTCGTTTCTCACTTCAAATTCAACATGCAATAGGTCTAGATTGCTCTACTCAATGAGAGGATACTAAAAATCTAGATTCAAGCACGAGAAACTACATGCTTTGATCGGAAAAATTGCCGGGAAGTCGCGGTTGTTCAAGAACCTGCACGGCCCTATTTTTCCCTTGTGAGTTCGATCGTCGTTCTCACACCAAAACACACAAAAAACCAGTTAAACTTCAAGTATTTTCACCAGCAATCCAAAGGAAGCCCAAACGAACCCAGC
Organism: Oemleria cerasiformis; assembly: GCA_037349345.1. Lineage (NCBI taxonomy): Eukaryota > Viridiplantae > Streptophyta > Magnoliopsida > Rosales > Rosaceae > Oemleria > Oemleria cerasiformis. Next base: position 9,963,915 of record JAZGTL010000019.1, read on the forward strand.
CATTACCTGAGAAGGCCGAAAACTCGCCGTAAAGCTCTCGGTCCACCACTGCTTCCCTCCTCGTTTTCTCACGCCTCGTTGAACGTCGACGATGAAGGTGGCCAGGGTTGAGTTCGCCTCATCGGGACGCAGCCTTGGGTGGTGATTGTAGAGACTGGGTCGTCGGATTTCACGGTGACCCACACGGCTCTGCAATTTCCGGTGGGGTCGACCGATGTCGATCCTTGCACCAAAACAACATACAATCAGACCAATAAGAAGCCCTTAATGCGACTAACACAATGGTTGAACTCAAGAAGATGGGACTTACCTGGTTCGTTCGCAAAATCACCGGAAAGCTTCGGCTCCGCCGAGTTTCTTCTCGTCGATACTCACACCACGGTGGCCAACGACGGTCGTATTTTACAACTTTGGCTTCGCCTCGTCGAGGGGAAGGTTTTGGTCGCGGTTGGACTTAGCTGGTCGGAGTCGACGCTGCTGGCGGCGACCGGTCGTGCTCTGTTCTGCACTTTCGCTCGACGGCGTTCGAGAGTGATGAGCTTTCGAGAGGGGGAGAGGGTGAGGGAGAGGCCGAAGAGTAAAAAGGAGGTTGGGTCTCCCTAATTCTCGAGAATTTGGTGTTGATGGTTCTCGGCTGGTGGCTCTGCAACTTGGAGCCTTCTCGATCGTGTCTGAGAAGGGGAAGGTTTGGTGACTGCGTGCGAGGGAGGTTGGAAGCTGAAATTAAAGATGGTAGGTTCAATGAAATTCGGCTTGGTTGCTTACTTTTTGGGCCAACTAGATTTTGGGCCGACTAGATGTTGGGCCGACTAAATTTTGGGCCTCGACCAACTAGGCTCAGGTTACACAAAACAAAGAAAATAACTCAATTTGTTAAGTAAACAAGGTCCACCAAGAATTCGCAAGAGGTATTTTGGTCTTGTTCAATTTCAAATTTCAGGTTGACAGACATAAATAAAAATATATACTCTTTTTGAAAGAATTAACTTTCATCCAAGTGTAAAATATTGAACATCTTTACTCCCTACAATTCATGCTCTTGAGTCTCTTACTTTTCTCTTTTTTTGTATATGCAATATATGGAGTTCGTACACCTACTATTTTGGATATAAATGTTTTAATCTGGAAAAAGTTATATCTTATGAAATTAAATTGAATATGTTAATGGCAAGTTCAATGTATCGAACTGTAGTAGTTAACAACACATCTAAATTTGTAGAAGCACAAAATATTTCTCTATATGGGCTAGTACAATGTTGGAATTTTGTTAGAAATACCTCACGTTACGGGTCATCTGACTCTTATGTTAATGAAGCAGTTCTAGAGCTTCACTGGTTTTGCCCTTTTGGATGAGGTTCTATATTTGGATGGTAGGTTGCCTTGTAAAATACTCTGATTCAAATTTTTTCGGTACAAGGGCCATGGATAATGCGATTTATGTGATAAATCCGAATTTCGTTGATAGTCCCATAATGGTTCAAGATAAACTTGATCAGTTATTCTCTAAATTAAGTTATGAAATTGTTAAAGGATCGTTTTATCCTAATGGGGGGAATCAAGTAATACGAAGGACTCAAAGACTTTTTGGTATTCTCGAATGTACTAGGGACCTTTTTGTAGTAGAATGTAAGAAGTGTCTTGATATTGGAATAAGAGAACTTCGAAAACGTAGTAGTGAAAAGTGTGGAGGAAGTATTATTTATCAGAGGTCTTATATTAGATTTGAACATTACAGCTTTTATTATCACTCAACATCAAATCGCAGTCAAGCAAGAAAAATAAAACCATGAGCTTTGTTTACACCTAATTTGATCAACCTGGTCAAAGTCGAACAAAGTCCTCCAGAACCATATTTAGCCTCAGCTCAGCAAGACGCACAGGCTTAGACAAAGACAGCAATCCACTAGGCCAACCGTATATGGTCGGCCTACCCCTCGTCCGACCATATCAAAACACCAGGATACGCGTCAGCTCCCGGAATGGGGACATTTATCCCACATCGAAATAATCTACCAACAACATTCAATGCCACTATAAATACAAGGGTACCTCCTCTCAAAAAAGGTAATGACATCTCGGCCCTTACACTGTCAAATCCCTCTAAACACTTAACTAACTTAAGCAACGAAGACTATTTGGCCGGCACCTTACCGGTGCTCCTTTACTTCTACCTTCCCTTATTGTAGGTCTCCCTACACCCAGGAAGTGAGTAAAGCGAGCTCGAATGGACAATTCTAAGTTGGTCCATATTTGGCATCAACAGTTTGGCGCCGTCTGTGGGAATCTGACACAACCTCCCACAATTTCACTTATCACAAAAGCCGTCCCAACATCCTCTGAAACCATGCTGGACGATCAAGAGGAAGGGGTACTCAACAGCACCCCCATCGTGCAAAGGAGCTCTAGGGACAACATCCCGGATATGCTAAGACAGACGTTGGACGATCTCCAACGAGAAGTGGCAGAGCTCAGGGCTCACAACGCCAAGATTGAGGCCAAAAATCAGGTCATATCAGAACAATATAAGAGCACACTCGGCCTTGTAAGGTTTTCCCAACGCAAAGAGTAGCGAGACAAAGGTCCTGTCGACCATGCACATGCCGACCCAGTCACCACCGAGCGTTTCCAAGCCGATCAACCCATCCTCGAGCCAGTTCCCTCGGACAAACACAAGAGGCTACATGCTAGGATTCACCCTAGCTCATCTGGAAGCTGAGTACTCATCCAACCACAAAACGGCGATGGACCCTCTCAACCAAGAATCTACCAGGACGCTCAGCAATTGTTAGACGATCGGTAAATTGAGCTAGAGCCCCTCCGTCTGACTTACGCCACAACGGACCCTTGCCCATCTTGACCACAAGGAGGCCGCCTGACCACGGAACACGCCTCTGGTATAGCTCGCGATCAAGAAGACCACGGAACCAGAGCTCATGCACAACCAAGGGCCAGCGACCGGGAAACTCAAAACGACATCGGCTCAACCATATGGAGCTATTCCCACGGCCGAAGAAGAAATCGGGATCACCGGGCAAGGGGTGATGACCAATATGAACACCAGCCGAATTCACCCCCACCCTCACAAGGCAATGCGCTGGTCGAAAGCCTCCTATGACAGGTGAAAAATCTTGAGGCAGAGAAGGAAAAGGGCAAGGCTTCGACATGGGGAAAAGCTAGCACATACCCCTTCACCAACCGAATCCTTCGGTCAAGGTGGAGGACCGAGGTAAAACCATTAAAGATAACTCCCTACACGGAAAAGGGGGACCCCGTCACCCACCTAAACAACTATTTCTCCGCCTTGGCTTACAAAAATGTGTCGGACGAGGTCCAATGCCTCGTCTTCAGCTCCACTCTTACCGATGCAGCCCTCAACTGGTTCTACCGCCTGGCTCCCAACACCATCGACTCGTTCGATGAACTCCAGACAACTTTTATGAACCAATTCATGATCCAAACAGACAGGTTGGTCTCCACAGAAGATCTCTTCTCCGTTAGACAGGAAGAAGAGGAGACACTTCAAAAATATGATGCCAGGTTCAGCCTCGAGTACTCCCGCTTCCGGGACACTGATGACAAGGCTGCATTCAACGCTTTCCGAAGCGGCCTTAAGTAATCACCTTTCAAGTATGTTGCCCACACCGAGGACTGGAAGGATTATAACGAAATCATGCGAAGAGAAGCAATCCATGCCAAGGTGGAGTTCTTCCACACTGCCACCAAAGAAACCAGGGTGCCTCCATACTCGACTCCGCCAGGAAACAATAGCCATGGCAGAACCGGCCATTCTAGTGGCAACTACCACCATGACTCACATTAATCGCAGCAGGGAAAGCAGAAGCTCACCTATGATGCACACCAGGGAAAGAGGGGCCGATCAAACTACAATGGCAAAGGATTCAAGCAGAGCGACATCCATCGCCAGGAGCCAAGAAATTTGGTAGGTGAAAACTCCGGACCACGAAGCCGGTTTGAGACTTACACCATCTTGAACACTCCCCTGGACCATGTTCTCCTCAACGTGGAAGACATGATCCCTAAAGCCAAGCTAAGAAACCCCAGCTATCGGCCCACCCGCAACAAAGAAGCTGTATGCCATTACCATAAGTATAATGGCCATACGATCGAAGAATACATCACTTTCAGAGACATTATCGAGCAAATGGTCCACAAAGGTAGACTCAATCAGTTCTTACAGCGCCCCACCTCATCAAAAGCAATCGTACAGATTAACACCATCAGCGATGGACCCCCCTTATCTACAACCTTTAGGAGGGAGCCCCATTTTTTTTTTACAGAAATGGGGAGACTCGGAAAGCAGCCCGCCTTAGTGATTGAGCTTCAAGAACAGGAAAAGACCTCCAACCAAGCAACCGGTAACCATCAAGTCCTCAGCATCGACTCCGGTCGAAGGACAAAGTCGGCCAAGAGCGGTTGGCAACCCATCACCTTTTTAGAGGAGGAAGAAAGGGGCATCGTGTTCCCCCACGACGACCCATTCATCATCTGAGCCCAGATATCTGAGTACGACATGGGGAGAATCCTCATCGACACCGGAAGCTCGGTCAATGTACTCTTCTAGGACGCCTTCAAACGAATGGGCATCAACGAGAAGGAGCTTGACCGAAAGGTTACCCCGCTTCTAGGTTTCTCTAGTGACTCGGTCTTGCCTAAAGGCATCATCTCTCTACCAATATCTATGGGCACCATCCTGATATGACCACGGTCATCACAACCTTCCTCGTGGTCGACTGCCTCACGGCTTACAACGCTATACTAGGAAGAGGGTTGCTAAATCAGAAGAAAGCCATAGTGGCTACACACTTGCTCGTGATGAAATTCTTAACTCTTACGGGAACGGGACAGGTAGGGGGTGACCAACTCTCCGGTCGTACTTGCTATGCCACGACCCTTACCAAGAAAAGCGTACTGACGGCGTCGGACCAAACAGAGACCCTATCCGTCGCCGAAACGGCCATGGGGGACAACCCCATCAACCATGCGCTCATGCTGGAATTCCGAAACAGCCCTTCGGAAGACCCGCGGGATATTGTGAACATGCCACAGGCAGAACCTGTGGAGGAAACAAAGGCAATACCCCTTTCCGACATACACTCGGAGCGCACGGTTCAGATCAACTCTAAGCTCAAACCTTCCATATGAGCAGCCCTCGTGGAATTCCTAAAAACCAATGTCGAAGTCTTCGCATGGTCTTACGCGGACATGCTAGGCATCTCCACCGATGTAATCTGCCATCGGCTCATAATTGATCTGACATTCTAACCGATCACTCAGAAACAGCATTCCCATGACACCGAAAGGCAATTAGCCATGCAGGCCGAAATCACCAAGCTCAGCACCATACACTTCATAAGGAAGACCATTTACGCCGCTTGGGTGGCCAATGTGGTACTTGTCAAGAAACCAGTCGGATCTTGGCGCATGTACATTGACTAAACCGATCTTAATAAGGCATGTCCCAAGGACAGTTTTCCCCTGCCCAAGATTGGCATGTTTGTCGATGCCACCGTAGGACACGAGCTGCTCAGCTTCATGGACGCCTACTCAGGCTACAACCAGATCCTCATGAACCCAGGTGATCAAATACACACAAGCTTTAGAACTAACCTGGGTATATATTGCTACAAGGTTATGCCTTTTGGCCTAAAGAATGCAGGGGCTATATACCAGCGGCTGGTTAACTTCATGTTTGCCGATCAGATTGGCAAAACAATGGAGGTCTACATTGACGACATGCTCGTCAAAAACAGGATGGACGAGGAACACATCCCCAACCTGGAAAAAATGTTTGGCATCCTCAAGACATACAAAATGCGCCTCAATCCCACAAAATGCGTCTTCGGGGTAGGAGCGGGAAAATTCTTGGGCTACATGATTAGGTAGAGGGGGATCGAGGCAAACCCAGAGAAGATCATAGCGATCCTCGACATGCAGACTACTGCCCCACCATGCTAGCCGATGCAGTTGACCTCACACAAAGGTGTGACAAGTGCCAGCGACACGCACAGATCCCTCACCTCCCAGCCGAACCCCTCACTTCTATGCTCAGTCCATGGCCATTCTCCCAATGGGGACTCGATCTAATCGATCAAATGCCCGAGGGGAGGATAAGGTCCACTACGCCGTCGTCGTGGTAGACTACTTCACAAAATGGACCGAGGCGAAACCGTTGGCAACCATTATGGCAGCACAGATAGAGCAGTTCGTATACCAAAACATCATCTGTCGCTTTGGGATCCCTCACACAATCATCACTATAATGGGAAATAATTTGATTGCAACCGTTTCTGCACCTTCTGCGAGACATACGGCATCAGGCTTCTATTCGCTTCACCCTCACACCCCCAGTCCAACGGCCAAGTAGAGGCTTTCAACAAATGCATCAAGTACAACTTGAAGAAGAGACTGGACGAGGACAAGGGCAAATGGGCCGACATCATCAACGATGTGCTATGATCCCACATGACCTCATGCAAGACTGCCACCGATGAAACCCCCTTCGCATTGGCTTTCGACACCGAAGTAGTCGTACCTGTCGAGATCAGTGAAACATCGTATCGGGTCATCTCTTACAATCCAGAACAAAACAATTACCAAATGGCTCTTAGCTTGGATCTCCTGGAAGAACGAAGGGAAACTGCTAACACTAAGCAGCTTGCCTACAAGCAGCGAGTTGCATAATACTACGACTCAAGGGTCCGCCATAGGAGCTTCAGAGTAGGCGACCTAGTCCTGAGGAAAGTCAGCATGGCAACCAAAGAACGATCGGCAGGCACATTCATACCTTCATGGGAAGGACCCTAAATGGTCTCCCAGATATGCCGAGAGGGAACCTATGAACTTAAAGATACAAACGACATGACACTCCCACATCCTTGGAATGTCAACCACCTAAAGTTCTATTACAAGTAAAGAAGGCCAACGGCCCAAAAACATGTTAGGCAACTGACCGACCATTTTGTACACATATTTACGAGGCAACGCCTCTTATTTACCAGTTATTATCAATGAACATATTTACGAGGCAATCCCTCTTAAGTTTCATTTACATATTTTAAGTTTCATCAACTCTCTGGTCAACGGCCTCAAGGATTCGTTCAAACAACATTTACTCCGGCGAACACGTGTAATAATGGACACAACTAAAATCCTTCTATATAATAAACAATTCATAAGTATATAGCATGTCGGCCTACAGAAGATTACAAAATACAAATCAAGTTATAGATTTAAGGGGCATCCCCCCGGTCTTCACCTCCGGCCTCATCCTCCGCCACATCGGCCTGCCCATCGTCTTCGTCCTCCTCTTCCTCATCTGGCAGAGGGTTTCCATCTTCATCAAGATAATCCTCCAAGTGGGGTGGATGCTTCAACCATGGAAACTGGAAGGCCACACCGGTGTTCGCCAAGAGGATCCGTTTGAAGAGTCCAACCTCTAGCCGGCCCCCGAACCGTTGCAAGTCCAGATGGTATGCCTGGGAGGACTTGTACTCCTCCGCCCCCACCTTCTTTATCGAGACTAGCTGATCGGCAAGCCTTGCATTAGTCCCTCGCCTTCAGAGACGCTATCTCATCCAACTCATACTGGGACCCACGAACAACGGTGTTCATAAAGTCCAGCTAAGAGGGATGGAAAGCAGTCGATAGCTGCCTCTATGTGTCGTCCGGCTCGTGAGTCCTCACCAGATCTGGCTCCCCGTTGGTCTTCAAAAAGTACCATCGAAGGGAAGCATCCAGATAAGGCTTCCTCATCTTCTTAGGGACCCTTCGGCCCTCCAGGTCTGAGCTGATGTTCGAGCAGACAATCTGACGGATGGTCTCAAGGACTTTAATCTGCCCTTGCCTTTTCTGCTGCAGAACAACGTCTGCATCGACTGGGACCTCATTCCGCTTCCTCTTCTTCCTCCTCTCCTCGACCATCAAAAGGCGGCGCTCATCGGCCACATTGTCCACGTCAATGACGATGGTTAGCATAGGCCGACTAGCGAACGATGTCGATGTCTCAACCGGTGCCACCCCGGCCGACTCCGAGGCACTTGGGAAGAGCGGAGCCAAGGCCTCCCTAGTGGCTACGTCCACTGCATTCTGGCCACCCTCTTCAGCCATGGGAGCCTCTACCCGTAGAGTGACCTTCGACGCCGCCCTGCTCCGGTTCGGCTTCTGATAATCTCCCTTGGAAGTAGAAGCCCCGGCCTTCTCGACCTCAGCCCTCATCTCGTTCGCCTTTTTTAGCACCTCGACCACCTTCTCCATCCTCTTCTTCAATTGGTTGGTGGCGGTTGTGACGAAGTCAGAATCGGCTGCAATACAGACATGTTAACTACCTAAAACATGTTCTAATTAATATACAGATACATGTAGGGGTACACTTACACAGGGAGGGGATTAGGCCAACTTGCAGTAGGTGCGCAGGTAGACGGAGGTAGTCCCTACTTCTCTCCACTCGGCTTAGCCTTTGGAAGGCCTCCGCACAATCGGGAATCTCTTGCTCGCTAACAGTCGGCCGCTTAAACACCTCTGTACAAAACAAACCAAAGGGTAAGCTCTATAGGTAGCAATATTTCAAAAACAAATTGATAGACGCGTGGCATACGACCACCACCTTTAGATTGATAGACGCGTGGCATTCGTCCGAACAGGGGTAACCCTACGCCCTCCCAGTTCCCAGACACAAAAACAAATTTATGTTTCCAGGCTTTTTGAGAAGTCGGTATATCTTCGATGAAGGGGCCGCGCTCACGCTTCGTCCTAGACTCAACATACACCCAGCCGGTCCTATCCCTTACGAACTTGTAGAGCTGGCAGATGTGACCCCATCTTGGCTCCCCCTTCCCACAGAGCCTAAAAGTAGTGTAGACCCCGGTCAACATAATCTAGCAGTTGGGATTAAGTTGACCGAGGGCTACACCCACCTCCACGGCCATCCTTTGCAGCCACGGGTGAAGAGGCAACACAACCCCATGGATGAAGTTGTCCGGGTGAAATGTGGCCCAGCCGACTGGGGGACTACTCAGCCTTTCCCTCTTGCCCGGAAGCCTCATTTTGACCAAGTCGGGGATGCAGAAAACCCTTCGGTATGCCAGAAGGTCTTCATCATCGAAAGTGTTCATTTTTTGGTCCACCTCATAAACCGAGCTAGCGACAGTTACAAGCTCCATAGCCTCCTCAATATCAATCTCCAGGGGCCCGGGCACCGACACCACCTCCGCCGATTTTGATGTTGAAGCTACCGCCGTACTCCTATCGGTCGGTGACCTCAACAACTCAATTTGTCCGACAGATGATACTTCGGCATTAGAGGTCTAAGCCCCATCAATGGCCGAAACATAACAGGTATCGATGAAGTTGAAAGCCCTCTCGAGCTCATCATCCAGTTCCTAGTCCGAAAGCACTTGAGATTCCTCAAGTATCAATCCAGTAACGATTGGATCCACCTTTGCCTCTACCCTCGGGGTTGACCGAGGGGAGCCAGAGGCCGATTCAGTTGCATTCAACTGAGAATCAGAGTTAGCAGAAGTAATGTCTGATTCCTCGTCAAACGCATTAAAGGAACGACCCTCAGATCCTTCTGAATCATCACGAGAGCTTGACATCTACAGACAATACAAAAATTCTAAGAAGGGAAATATGCTTGACACAACTACTACAGACAAACAGAAGATCTAACTAGAAGCAAACATCGAGTTCATCGACAGTTCATACGAAAACAAAGAATTTGATCGAAAAAAGGAGAAAACAAAGGTCCTTACCTTGTTTTTTGGGATTTCCACCGTGAAAACCGCCGCAATTTCCTCGCCGTGAATCACCTAAATCGGAATCAAAGTTCGCTAGAAATCGCCTCACACAATCGATAGTATCTCTCAAAAAGCAAAAGTAAGAAAAATGGCAAAACCGACACTCTTATACACCTACTCGGCCAAACAAAAGGTCGAAACATGAAACCCTAGGTGGTTATCCTATGACGCGTGACGCTGATTGTCAGGACACGTATCGCACATTTATTGCACGACGCTTGAGATATGTGCCCTCGGTTGGCCACGTGATCATGCGAGGGTCCGCGTAAGAGGGTCGACCAAGGTAAAATACAATCACACTTGGAAGTGGCACTCGGTCGGCCAAGGACATCCTCCAAGTCGATCGGCCACGTAATCGTGCGAGGTTACGCACAAGCGGGCTGACCAAGGTGACATACAATCACACTTGGAAGTGCCACTCAGTCGGCCACGGACACCCTCCAAGTCGATCGGCCATGTGATTATACGAGGTTCCGCACAAGTGGGCCCACTAAGGTGACATACAATCACACTTGGAAGTGGCACTCGGTCGGCAAAGGACATCATCCAAGCCGATCGGCCACGTGATCGTGCGAGGTTCCGCACAAGCGGGCTGACCAAGGTGACATACAATCACACTTGGAAGTGGAACTCGGTCGGGCAAGGACACCCTCCAAGCTGATCGGCCACGTGATCGTACGAGGCTCCACACAAGCGGGTCGACCAAGGCGACATACAATCACACTTGGAAGTGGCACTCGGTCGGTCAAGGACATCCTCCAAGCCGATCGGCCACGTGATCGTGCGAGGTTCCGCACAAGCGGGCCGACCAAGGTGATATACAATCACACTTGGAAGTGGCACTCGGTCGGCCAAGGACACCCTCCAAGATGATCGGCCACATGATCGTGCGAGGTTCCGCACAAGCGGGCCGACCAAGGTGACATACAATCACACTTGGAAGTGGCACTCGGTCGACCAAAGACACCCTCCAAGTCGATCGGCCACGTGATCATGCGAGGTTCCGCACAAGCGGGTCGACCAAATGTGACATACAATCAACCTTGGAGTAGCACTCGGTCGGCCAAGGACACCCTCCAAAGCCGATCGGCCACGACGTCGTGCGTGTTTCAGCCCAACAAGGCCGACCAAATAACTGTTTTAAAAAAAAAATATCTATGTTGAGCAATTAACACACGGCATATCGCCTCAGCTAAGGGCTTGGGGACTGGGGACTAGTACGGGATGAATCCCCACAGGTTGACAAAAAGGAACAAGCCCTCAACCGAGGAAATCCACCTTAGTTAATTACTTAGGGACTCCTATTTACACCTAATTTGATCAACATGGTCAAGGTCGAACAAAGCCCTCCATAACCATACTTAGCCTCAGCTCAGCAAGACGCACAACCTTAGACAAATATAACAACCCACTAGGCCGACTGTATCTGGTCGGCCTACCCCTCGATCGACTTTGTCAAAACGGCAGGATACGCGTCAGCTCCCGGAATGGGGACATTTATCCCACATCGAAATACTCCACCAACAACATTCAATGCCACTATAAATACAAGGGTATCTCCCCTCAAAAAATATAATGACATCTCGGCCCTTACACTGTCAAATCCCTCTAAACTCTTAACTAACTTAAGCATCAGAGACTATTTGGCCGGCACTCCACCGGTGCTCCTTTACTTCTACCTTCCCTTATTGCAGGTCTCCCTACATCCAGAAAGTGAGTAAAGTGAGTAAAGCGAGCTCGAAGAGACAATTATAAGTTGGTCCATATTTGGCATCAACAAGCTTGAAATTAAAAAAACTTTTAGGATTAAGAAAATTGGAAATGATAAATGATAAATAAATACAAATAGTAATTTGACGAGGCGCTTTATCACGTTCTTGCTCATTTTGTGATCCTCTAGATTTATTTATTTAACTTGTAATAAATTTATGGATCAATAAGAACTTTCGATGAATTTTATAGAAGTTTTGTAAATTTTTCGAAATTCTTATCTATTATTTTAATTTTTCTTGATGTGTATATTAATTCTAGGTTTGGAAGTATTTTGGTGAACTATTAAAGATTTAAAAATATCATAAATTGTTTCCAACAACACTGGGAAGTCGTTTCAATATTTTCTTTTGAAGAGAATATAGCTACAGATTTTTTTAACACATAATCTTATTGTTTCAAACTATTAACCATATTAACATTGTCTTTGACACACCCCGATCCGGATAATTAAAGTTTCAACCGGAACGCCTTAATTTTAAAGTCTATATGGACCAGGTCGGAATGTGTCAGTCCTGATCTCTTAGCATTACACGAAAGCTTGTCTTCTCAAATTTGGCATCAGCTTAGAATGGGCAACTGTAGTAAAGGATTGCATCAACTTTGTCTCTTTCTCTTTATTGATTGATTAATGGCACACTGGAATATAGGTTTCTTCCCACCTAGGGGATGTTTTTTTTCCAAGGCAACCTCATCCGCTCCTACTTATCACATTTTTAACAACTTTTGAGGCCGTTTTTAAGATCCCCTTACCTTTCAATAGGTCTCCCTCTACTTCTCTCATAATATATTCGTCTGGAAAAATCATCTCAATGTTAAGGAATTAATGGATAGATATCTCTTTCAAGCCTATGTTTACAGAAAATTCAATTTTAATTTATTTCGGTAACATTTTTGTTTAAGTGCTATTATAGCTAAAAGTAGACTCTAAGCGGCTGAGAAGTAGGCGATGCCTAGACAAATAATATTAGTATTAGTCAACTCTTATAAATAATTTTTTGAAAAAAAAAATTATAAATAATTTGGAAAGGAATTTAAAAAAGAAAAATAAAAGAGAACAAAAATATCCTTCCCTCTCTCCACTCTTCAGGGTGGTTTTGATCTTTGAACTATCATTTGTGTTAGCTTGTTTAATTTAATAAGTTTATTATAATTTGTTTTTACTTGTGGTGCCTATTTCTCACTTACTTAAATAAAATAGTGATTCTCATTTTAACTATTTCAACACTTGACGTACCAAAATTCTAACGAAATAATTAACGAAAAGTTTAGTATGAAAGAACATAAAAGTTCAAGATGTGAATTGAAATATTTGAGACCAAATGTATAACTGTGTGGAATGAGATAAAGTGATAAACTATAAAAAATTAACATTAACCAATTGGCTATTGCCATAAAGGTCATTTTATTGTCACCCTCTAATTTGTTGGATGCATTCCCCATTCAAACTTTTTACCTGAAACTTCCACTCTTACCCCTTTTATAATTATTTAAAAAACAAACAAACAATCTATTTCCTTGTTATAAAAATAGGAAATGTGGATGAACACCAAAATATACGTAAATCTCAATTGTGTTAATGCCTTATGAGTTGATGTTGATAAAATAAAATAGGGTAAAATATCCCAAATTGGAAATGATCTTGAAATGATGATGCATGAGTTGAACGGTTTCGATATGATATATGTATATTGACAATTAGATCAATCGAAAAGGTGGTACGAATAGGTACCACCCAATGTGAGATGTAGTATTATCCAAATAAAATTGGGTAAAATATCCCAAATTGATCAAAAAGAAAACACAATCATTCCCCAATTAGTACATGCCATATTAGTGCAATCCTCATAAAGGCTAGAGATACCATTTTAATTATATGAGCAAACTCTCCTTCTCAAATACATAGTTTCATATTTTGACAAAAAAAAAAAAATAGTGTCATATCAACCTCACCAACCTCATTTTCCCAAACACAAACCAAGCCATGGCTGATCTCCTCCACCAAGCTCTTCAATCCCTCCAATCTTCACCCATGTTGCTCATTCTTCTTCTCCTCACCATTTCCTTTATGTTCAAGTCACACAGAAGATACCCGCCAGGGCCGAAAGGATGGCCCATCATCGGGAACATGCTTATGATTGACCAATTAACTCATCGTGGCCTGGCCCAGCTTGCCAAAAAGTACGGCGGTCTTCTCCATCTTCAGATGGGGGCCCTACATGTCATGGCAGTATCAACTCCAGATATGGCACGTGAAATCCTCCAAGCCCAAGACCTCGCCTTCGCGAACCGGCCCGCCAATGTTGCCATATCTTACTTGACATACAATCGGGCCGATATGGCCTTCGCCAATTACGGCCCGTTTTGGCGTCGTATGCGTAAAATCTGCGTCATGAATTTATTTAGCCGAAAGCGGGCCGAGTCATGGGCTTCAGTCCGCGAGGAAGTGGACCATATGATTGAGCAGGCGGCTGAGAAAACAGGCACACCGGTGAATATGGGGCAATTGGTTTTTGCCCTAACCCGAAACATAACGTATCGGGCGGCTTTCGGGTCGAGCTCACATGAAGGTCAAGGGGAGTTTGTGAAGATTTTGCAAGAATTTTCTAAGCTTTTTGGGGCTTTTAACATGCAAGATTTTTTACCATGGATGGGTTGGATTCAAGCCCAGGCTTTTCAGGACAGAATGGCAAAGGCTCGTAGGTCACTGGATGTGTTTATTGACAAGATTATCGATGACCACATGGAAAAGAGAATTACGAAGAAAGATGAGAACGAGGGTAATGCAGAAGATACTGATATGGTAGATGAATTAATAGCTTTTTATAGTGAAGATGATGATGGTGGAAAGGACACTGACGACGCCTTAAAACTCACCAGAGACAATATCAAAGCTATTATTATGGTAAGTATATATATATATATATATATATATATATATATATAATACTCCATTTATATATTTATATCTCAAAAAGAAAACTATTGTTGATATGTTAATTTCGTACAGCTTTTCATTTATTTTAAGAAACAAATCCGATTTCGTAGAAAATATGACAATGATCACTTACATAGCACAACAATGTCAACCTCACTTTTGTTCTTGTAATTTAAAATATAAAGACAACGCATTCTTATTTCATACTCAGAAGTTAAATTAGGTAAGAAAATCGTGTATTTAATTATAGATAATACTTATCTTCCATTTCTGGTGGTATCTTTTGATATTATTCTTTTTATTTATAGCATAATCTTTATACATATATGATAATCGGAACTGTTCAACCCCTAAATAGTTAAATCATTATTTCAAGATCATTTATATAAAAAATCAACTAATATTATTTTAGTTACGTAAATATATAGAGTTAAATATTATTGAAATCTACCATATTAGTACAGTGCTAATTACTAGATCCACATTTTATTCCAGGATGTAATGTTTGGAGGAACTGAAACAGTTGCGTCAGTGATTGAGTGGACAATGGCGGAGCTGATGAAGAGCCCAGAAGATCTCAAAAGGGTACAACAAGAGCTCACCAATGTCGTCGGCTTGAATCGTAGGGTCCAAGAAACCGACCTCGAAAACCTAACCTACCTCAAATGTGCAATCAAAGAAACCCTCCGCCTCCACCCCCCTATCCCTCTGCTCCTCCACGAGACTGCAGAGGAAACCACCGTGGCGGGCTACTCATTTCCGATCGGGTCACGGGTCTGGATCAACGCATGGGCCATAGCCCGTGATCCGACTGCATGGGAGGAGCCAGAGATATTCAAACCCTCGAGGTTTCTGAATGAAGGCTCTCCCGATTTTAAAGGGAGTAACTTCGAGTTCATTCCATTTGGGTCGGGGCGGAGGTCGTGCCCGGGTATGGCATTGGGACTGTATGGGTTGGAGATGGCTGTGGCTCATCTTGTTCATTGCTTTGCATGGGAATTGCCAAATGGGATGAAGCCTAGTGAGCTTGACATGAATGATATGTTTGGGTTGACTGCACCAAAAGCTGTTCAGCTTGTTGCTGTGCCTACTCGCAGGTTGAATTGCCCTCTTTGAACGAATTGATGATAAACCTATATATTTCTCTATGAAATATTAGTATGTGCTTTAATTATTAATAATGTTTTGTGTGTTGTTGTTTGTTTCAGTATTTTCATTTGGATATCGGAGAGGGTTGAGGTCCTGAATTCATAATATTTATAGCATAATATATACTTGCATATTCTACTCTGGGCAACCTTCGATGTTTTACTATGTTAATTTAGGAAACTTTTCATAGACATACATTATAATCAAAACCGGTCATTCTTACATCGGCATTTCAATAACATCAATTCTGCAAAAAAAAAAAAAAAGATTAATAACCCTAAAAAGAAATCAGTAAGATTGGATGTTGTTTAGTTATTCACATGTATCAAGCAAATCAACAGTAGTGGTAATAATTAAGTTCCTCATAGAGAACCGTTCATTTAGTTTATAGACGAAAAAATGATCAAACCTCCGAATCTCAATACTTGTTCACTCGGAAAGAGCCTAGCGGTGTTGGAAAGATACGGAAGTTGGCTTCCAAACCCAATTTACGGAACTGAATTCAGATTTATGAAACATTATTTACGACAGTTTTAGTGCGTTAAGGTTAGCAGCACAATTCATCTTATAAGGCTGGAAAACAATTAGGCCTCTGAAGATCAATACTTTTCCACTCATAAAGAGCCTAGCAGCGTTAGAAAGATATGGAAGTT
Organism: Oemleria cerasiformis; assembly: GCA_037349345.1. Lineage (NCBI taxonomy): Eukaryota > Viridiplantae > Streptophyta > Magnoliopsida > Rosales > Rosaceae > Oemleria > Oemleria cerasiformis. The sequence continues at coordinate 9,980,240 of JAZGTL010000019.1, forward strand.
AGGTTCCAAAACCATTTTATGGAAGTGGATTCAAATTTACGACAAATCCTCTACAACCGTTTTAGTGCGTGAAGGTTAGCAACGGTACAGCTCACAAGACTGAAAAACAATTAGACCTACTAAGCTCAGTACTCATCCTCTCAGAATGAGCCTAGTGGCGTTGGAAAGATACGGAAGTTAGCTTTCAAATAATTTTCAGAAGTGGATTCTGGATTTTAACGAAGTTTTTGGAACCAGTTTAGTGCGCAAAGGTCAATGCTGCAAAACTACTACGAAACTTTCTACAATCTGAAAATAAAAATCTCATTAACTAACTTAGACCACGGTTGGCGAAAGACATATCGATTGCTCAACCACTTCATTCAATGCAAAGCTAGCTACGAAACATTAAAATCATACACTACAAGCTAAGGCAGTATCTAAGAGACGAAGAACTCGTTCTTCGAATCCGGATCCGTAGGGGTCAAAGACCAGTCTTGAAGCTCATTGTCCAGACCCAACGAACTTCCCAAAGCTCACCAAGTCCTCCTCGACATGAGGGTCCATTTGGGGAACTACGCCAAAAAGCTCATCCAAGTCATTGAAGGAAAAATCCCCAACATATCCCCTTCGGTGGCGTCGCTACTCCTCCTCCAAGTCCTCAAGGAAAAATCCTCTACAGATCCCCTTTGGCAGCGCTGTGACTCTCTCCCCAAGTTCCCAAGTCTCCGCATCACGTCTTCAAGGTTTTCTTCCTAAATGAAAAACTTGCAATTTTTCGACCTTGGCTTCCAATGGCTTAGCATTTTTCTCCGAATCTTGTAATTCGCTACGCAACACAAACAAACTCCGCAAGGGCGGATTCTCGCTCGCTCTCCGCCAACACCTTCTCAGTATGAACACAACTTAGCTCACTTAAGTTGGCCTCCAACGAACGCATTTTCTCGAAGGGAACTGCACTCATCCTGGTCTTAATAAGCTTTTTCTTAGCACTGACAGGACCTCGAAGCCTCTCTATCAACCTTTGAGCTCTGGCTTTCGTGGCTTCAAAGGCTTTGATGACTCCGTCATCAACTTCCAGCGATACGCGAACAGGGGCAGCTTGCCTACCGCGTCGCACGGACAGAGGGGGAAAAGTCTTCTTCTTTTCGTCCGATTTTCACGCACTCCCAAGGAGTAGACGATGTGAACTTTCACGGAAAGATACGCTCACCAGAATTGCTTGTAAGTTCCTTTTGACACTCAAAAACTTGGAAATTTTTGTGAATCACAACGAGAAATTCTTCCTTTTAAATAAAAGTTACATCCTAAGCCAATCAGATTCCCATTTTAGCACAAAGACAAATTATATAGGCTACAAGGAAAACTACATCCCTTAGGATTCCTCGAATTCTTAAACAAAATAGGGGCATTTGTGGGATCATAAATCCTTCAAATATTGTGGAGTTGTCATATGGCCTATAATTCTTATAATGCTTCATTCCGGGTGTATTTGTTGTGTCATTATTTTACCAGGAGCATTCACTCGAATTAATTAGGGCTCATGAAATATATCATTTTCACTCTCATCGAGAAATTGTTGATTGAAATTTGAAACAGGCTTTATTATTCCGCAAGTTATGAATAATGTGTTAGAAAATTAAATAGTTAATTTCTAATAATGTGAATGGAAATTAAAAATAAATTTTCATTGGACCGTTATACCATTCGGTTTTAGACATGATCTTTGAAATTAGGATTTAACCGTAAGAAGTGATTCATGGTTTTCTGAGTAAATATTAATTTGTATAAAATTAATATTTAGATTAAAAAATTATAGAATATATTTTTATATATATATATATATATATATATATATATATTATATGAATGAAGGTTCCGTTTTGGAGGTTAAAAGTCCATTGAATTGGACTTGGATTGTGGCTGTCAGATTTGAAAAGGCACAAGCCAATTAAATCGAAATGGCGCATGGCTTGTAATCACAAACAGGCGCAAGCCGTTTGTCAAAGTGAGGGCTGCCATTTCATGGCGCCAATTGGTAAAAAGGCACAGCCCAACTTATGGAAAGGTGCCATGGACACATCACTTTCTTCAAGAAACCCAACGGTCAAAGGCAGCATATGGCGCATGGGTTACATGCAGTCTCTTGTTTGAAAGATGTTTATTTGATTTAAGAGTTATTTAACTTATTAAGAGATGCATCTTATTCATTCAATAGACATTCAATTATTCAACTTATTCAACTCATTCATTCAATAGACATTCAATTATTCGATCAATACAGTTGTGAATATTGAATATTAGTTATAGAAAACATATAATTTTAGAATATTTTAAGAGAGAGTTTTAAACACAATTTGAGTTCGTTATTCCTGGGAGACGTTTGCCAAGTAAAAATCCTTAAGCACCGTTGAGGAGGCAATTTCGTCTTTAAGGAAATAGAATCAAGTTCTAGACTCGATCACCTGTAAAGTGTCTCTTACTTTGCTTTTATTTTGTAATTCATTTTGAATATAAAGTTTGTTTTATTTTCATATTTCTGTAAATATAATAATTATCAATATTTTTACAAACATAAGGTCAACTCAAATAATTGAATATTTGGTTGACTGCAATAGATGTTATGAAAATATAGATTTTTACCAGCAGAAAAGATAATGAAGGTGATATGGAGATGAAGGTGAAGATGATGAAGGTGTGATGGTAAAGATGGTGATTTGTAAATTTTTGTGATGACCTAGCTTTTGGGTTTTTGACTGTTTTATGGGTATTGATCATAGTTTTGATTTATGAAATCTGGATATAACCATTTCTGACAATATGCTTAAAGCATATAAATTCGATGCCTAAATATTGAATCCATTTTCTATAGAACCCAATGTCGTGAAGTTATTGTTTTGCTCCTCTAATATGATAGTAATGAATGGGTATTAAACCCTTCCTACTTTTGTGTGAGTGCGTCATGTTTCTCTTTGTGATATAATGTGTCACTTGTCACTTATCGTAAGTATAATTTGAACATGTGTTATATTAGTGCTATAAAATGTGTATAAATAGACATAAAGTGTAATAAACATCACGTTAAGACGTTATAATATGACATTTTCATTATATAGTCGTTATAACAAACCATAAACTCACCAAGAATTCACTGAACAAATAATCGAAAGCTAAGCATATTCAAATAAAAAAGCTACCAATAATATGAATTTCTTGAAGTAAAATGAACTTTATGACAAGCAGTGTAATTGCGATCTGAATCCGATAATAAATAAAGTCATAATTCCTTGCTTGTGGGCCCACAGTTTTATGTTGCATAGCTACGCATGCCGGTTGTTCTAGTGTGATTTTTAATCCAACCATACCTGAAAAATAAGCAGGATTCCTTGCTTGCACTAATCATGGTACATACCGAAAATATTTGACATATCAACCACACAAGAGGAGAAGACTCACCATTATCTTTCATAAACATAAGAGTAATTTAACCATCATTAAGGTAGGCAATTATCCTTCAACGTTGGTGAATTATACGCTTACAGTTGGAGGTTACGATGTTAAGGTGGAATACACTACAAAGATAGCAGCTTATGCTTCAACGAGTATAAAATTATGCATCCTAGCTTGTAGCGTCCTTGAGAGATGCATTAGAATCATTGTAGGACCTCGGGTTTTCAATAGGGAAAATCCGGAATGAGTCTTATCAAGTTCTTCGTGAGCAAGTAAAATTGATCCATATGAATTAACAGCTTTATCGACAACATTGAGCTCTTAGTACTAAATGAGTTTTCAAAAGAGTTTTAACAGTTTTATACGTATAGTATTCATCAGATAAGCGGAGGTCTCAAAAGAGTGCTTCTATGTAAACCCTAAAGATATCTTTTCTCAATCAACCAAAAATGTAATTGGGATATTGTCTGATATGCCACTGTAATGCAAATGAAAAGAGCACGAGTGTGCAACAAAATCTGATGGAATTGACAAATTTCAACACCAGGCATGCTCTACTTTGAACGCCAAGGTCATTGAAAGAATAATGAAATCAATCTCAAATCAAAGATAAAACTTTTGGAGAGGAACATCAAATATTACCGTTGTAGATTTCTGACTCAGAACAAAACTTGGAAAAACATTTCTGATAGGCTAAGTTACCCTTGCATTCATCATCACATTATTCTTGTATTCATGATCACATTATTGAAAACAAGGTTGAGTCTGAATCATAGCCTATGGCCTACCAATCATGTCACCCTAGATTTCAAAATAATTACAAGCAATTATTTCTGAATGGAAACGTAAAACTTGTGACAAAGTTCCAGAGGAAAAAAAAATTATCGAAAAAAACCCCTCCCTACGCGTCATAATTATATTGTTAATACAGGGAGAAAGAGGGAGGAAACTTTCAATTTAATTATACAACTATGATCGGCCAAAACAGGCAACAGCATGCCACATATTATTGCTGCAGTAAAAAATGTTTACTTGGGCCTTCTACGGTAAGGGTATAAAATGTCATCCACACTCTGTTTGATGTAATTTCCCACTCTATTCACATTCCTAGCAACACCTGATGCTACTAGTATTGCATTCCTCTTAAACCTGCATATATAAATACTTGGGTTTTGAAAATTTATTCGAATGGGAATAAACACAACGGAAAAAGTCGAATAAAAAACAATATACAAAAGTCACCTGTTAAGATATTCATCTCCTGCAGAATGTGCTGGCTTGTAGGTTCGAGGCTGAGGGATGGGCAGAGCATTTTCTAGAGATGAAACCACACCAAAAATTAAGAACAAGATTGGTATGAGTGTTGGGAGAAAGCACAATCACTTTCCAACAATTAGTATTCACACATTAATAGCTTTTGTTGGTTCAACCATTCTCAAAAGCTTAAGTTGTTACAATTGGGACCATCAACCTTATTTTAAACGCTCTGTCACACACGGGTCTTTCTCCATCATTAGAGCCCAATGTGTGGCATTCAATTTATATTGAGGTTGCAATGGTAGGGATGGAAACGTTTCCTCCGATTCCATGATAAAGTTTGTTGGTTTACTACTATTCTAAAATCTTCTCAACTGTTAAGTGGAGAGATATGGTAGGGTACCTAAAGCGTTAGGAAATGAAAAGAAGAAAGCAATAGAAGAGTCAAAATTTTCATATCCATTCTGCAGCACCCAAATGTGCTTTAAAAACCTATGACTAGACAGCGAGAGTCCAATGATTGCAAGGATTTATCTAACTGTCGAGAAGCAATCAGCTCACAGCACGTTACTATCGTTTTATTACAGCAGAAGGTAATTTAAAGTAAATACTTAGTTGAGAAACTAGGGGTGGTAATTGTCCCGCTGGACTCCATCAATTCCACCCTCCTTGAGTTTCAGCCTATCTCAGGCTTTAAAGGATAGATAGCGTGCCAAATTTCATCTGCCAGCTCCCACGTCGCATCTTCTGCGGCCAACCCTGCCCATTTACTCAGACCCTGAACTGCTGGGGTGTTTCCTTGCTTGATGAGGCGACAGTTAAGAACTGCTTCTGGAAGCAAGGAAGGGAGATCAGAGGATGGTGTGATATGTTCTTCAATTTGGTATGCACCATAGGGGTACTAGTTTTTTTGGACACATAGCACAATCAGTGCGGGATTAGTATGCAACACTCGACACGGATTCCCTCTTTTGGATAACTTATACACATTACAACTGAAGCTTCTTTCGATAACTGGGATTTCTTATGTTCAATAAGGTTACCTATACTTTGTGGCTACCATGATAAAGTTTGTTGATTTACCACTATTCCTAAAAGCCTAAATTGTTAGGATGCGGGACAGCAATAATCTAAACACGCATGATCAAGATTAAATCAGAAAAGAAAGATCAAATACAAAAGTAGGCGCATGCTCTTCAAATAGGTTATAAAGTCATTTGGAATAACAGAGCCTTTATCCCAACATTTTGGTGTTGGAGCCACGAATAGTGGTAATGAAATTAAAGTGAATTTTAGGCATACACTTCCAAAACAGATGTTTAAGAACATGATGGTTAAGAAAAGAAAGTGAAAAGGAAGCTTCATATACCTGCACTTCTATGAGGATGAGCAGGAGTGGGAACTGGCGCATGCTGTCCTGCAGGTTTTTTGTCATACAATACCTGACACAAGCTAGTAATGTCACATATCAAGTGAGTTAATGAGAAGATCGTAAGCAAAAAAAGATGAGTGTTATGAACTCTCAATGTAACTAGACTTCAACTTAGATACGAGAACAGAAAAGTTATACAGCTCTTGCACCAGATATTTTCAACAAATCTTCAAGAAACAAAAATAAACAAGTAATATAGGCTTTACAAAAAAGAAAAACAAGAAAGAGAGAGCCAAGGTATAACACCTCAAGACCAACACAAAAGGGCAATTCCGCTTGTTTATTCTGTGGGTCACTAGGAGAATTTTTCCTGTCTAAGAACACCGAATAACCTACGCAGGCATACTTAAAATCTGCAAGGGTCCGGTCCGCTTTAGCAGCCTCCAACTCAGTTTCTCCCACAATGTAACCAGGCACTGGGCATAGAACCGTAAATAAGCACATATGTTAAAGATGACCAATAAATGAAGAAACTTTCGATGATATCTAAATGCATAGGAAATAAAGTACAAGACTTTATTAATAAAGACTAATAACAAGGACCTTATGAACAACTCTCCACAAAGACAATTCCCTTTCCTATTCATATGGAAAAATATAAGCATCTGATCACCCTGTAAATGTTCTGGTAGTAGAATCCAAAACATCAATTACCCTTCTGGCTTCTGGGTCATTTAATTTTTTTTTTAAAGCATCAAACGAATTCATCAATTTGAGCAGATGTAAACTCTGTATTGATTCAACCGATATTCTAATTTAATCTTAGCAACATATGCTAATTGATGAGAGAGAGAGAGAGAGAGAGAGAGAGAGAGAGAGAGGGACCTTGTTGGAGGGTTTTGGAGAGGCCAACGCAGGTGGGATATTTGGAATTGGATTTCTGCGTGGACGAGTAATAGAGGCAACCTTTGCAAGACTTTCCCTTTGTTGAGCCTCGGCTGCTCGAATTAGGGTTAGGGTTTTCAATTCGGATTCCTCCATCTCCCTCGTCGCCTTCCTTTTCCATCTCTCTACTCAGATTTTGATTATTGTCTGTCTGTCTGTCTCCCTCTCTCTCTCTCTCTCTCTCCCTCAATTAATGATTCTCAAATATCATCATCATAAGTTACCATTTTTGAGTTGTCCTCCTGCTCTCCGTTCTTTGTTTCTTCAGTTTTCACTTCGCTCTTTGTGATCTGCACTAGATCCTTCTGGACGTTCGATGCGATCCGACGGCTGAAAACTAAGTGCTGAAAGTAAATTGTAACCGACTAAAATGTTATGTGCACTTTGGATTGGCATTGGTGGCTCTGTTTGGATGGATATTGATATTAGCTCAAATCAAATTCAAATCGTTTCAATTTTAAAAGTTCGATACATGTTTAAATTTTTAATTTTTTTTATCAAGAATGATATTATTGTATATTATAAAAAAAATGTACAACCATATTATCAAAATCAAACTAAGACAGCAAGACCCACAAGCTAATATGACAACATTAACGCGGACAAAACCACACTAACAACCTACATCACTGAAATTATGCAAAATTACAAATCAAGCTCACAAAGTCCAAAATAACCAAAGCCCTAATAGCGCCTATAACCATAAACAAACTATCTCCACTAAAAGAAACAGCCACTGTCGTCAAACCCATCACATATGGTCTTGAAGAACTTGTAGAGCATGACGGATCTGAGGAAGGTTTGATCTCCAGCGATTCAATTATGCATAACAGCGAATAAAGGACAAAAAGTCATAATCTAACTACTGTGACCAAATCCAATGGGAGATATTGCGGCAAACACCTCCAATAGCAAAGTAGAACAAGATTTAGGAAAAATATGAAATTTTAAAAGAAGATTTTGGGTAAGGGGATGGATTGAAAAATAGCAAAATAACATGATGGGGAACTCAAATATGAGCATGTCTCAGACTATACAGACACCACAAAGGGATTCTTATTACTAATCCAAAAGAAAAAGAGGAAAAACGATTGAGGGGAGGAGGAAAGAAGGTGATCTTCTCCCTACTCCCCCTTGGTTTGCTTTTTCTTTGGGATTAGGAGGAGAGAAAACGGAGGCTTGGATTTTTCTAGCCTTTTTCTTTGGGACTAGCAGGAGAGAAATTTTTTAAAATTTTAATGATTTGTTATGGCTTGTTAATAAAAATTTGGGTTGGAATGGTTTAGACGATTTAGGCATAAAATTTTCTTATAATTTATTCACAAAAAAGACTCCTTCAAAACATAACCATTTCAGAAATTCCAACATTCACATTAACATTTCATATATTCACTTCAATATTTCATTCATATACATCAAGATTTCGTTCATACACATCATCAAATCAAAACTCAAACATTTTAAATTTCGTATATGGCAGATTATGTTTAAATATAATATAAATTCACAAGTCCTGCAATATGAGTAAATATAACGAGGTAGGGTACATGGTAAACACTTCCACTAACAAATGATAGGGTAAAAATATATTAATTAAGAAATAATATAGATAAATAAAAATTGTAATGGAACGGTTTCGAATCCAACTAATACCAAAATGAAAATTCAGAACCAAACTATTATTGACAAAACGGTGGTAACAACTTGGATTTTCAAACTGTTTGACTTTTATCCGGTCAAATCCAAATCGGAGTGCCGATAACGGTTTGAATCGAATCGATTTTCGGTTTCAACGAATTTATGCCCACACCTAATTGGCACAGTGCTCCACTATCGTTCGCATTTTATTCATCCAAAGCTTTCATTTTATTTCAACAAAAAATTACAAAATCCTTTACCATTATTTTGATACAATAATATAAGAGGAGGGGGATTACATTATACACACTGTTTGATCCTAAAATGGACCAACGGGATACCGTCTTGCTTGATGCTGGTATGCCTTCTTCTCGTCTACTGGGAGACTTGCGAGAAAATAAGAAGAGCACTTGACACCAGTGGGGTGCCGCCCTAGCAGACTCCGATGCTTAAGTTAATAAGCTAGAAGGAGATCTGGCATGAAACTAGGCAGCATAGAGGCAAGGAATAGTTACCTTTGTGAGAGGGTTTGACTTGTATTTATAGTAGCAATGAATGTGGTGGTTGTAACTTTAATGGTATGGGCTTCAAGCCACCTTCTAAGATCTTGCCACGTGTCCTGAGAATTCGGGATGTTGAGAGAATGGCAGTGGCCCTCTTGGTGTGTCAGGGCGATGTTGATTCAATTTGGCAGTGGCGCCGACCGGGGGTGCAAACCATTTGTGTTGACCAGTTGGACCTTGAGCCATTGCTGCCCAAGGTTAGGGGCCGACCAAGCTGGTCTGACCAAGGCTGGCCCGAACGGATGCCAAGATGTATCGACATCGGTGGTTTGTATCGACAATGGTAGGAGTGTGTGAGGTTTTTGGTCTTCCTCTAGGTGGTCGGTCGGTAGGGTACCAACATAAGTCCCCTAAGTCGTTGACTAAGGGGGATTTCCTCAATAGAGGACTTGTAATTCCGACCGATCCGTGTCGATCGACCACTGGGGGCATACTCCGTAGTCCCCCAAGTTCTTGATTGAGAAAGTATACCTTGGTTAGACGAGCCCCCTGAGGGACATCGCGTGAAGCGTTTGATCGGTCGCCTCGTACGGGGATGCCGATCGGAACATATTTATGAGAGAGAACCTCGAATGATGCGTCCGATTGGTTGCCTAGTACGAGCATGCCGATCAGAGCTTATTTATGAGAGGGAACCTAGAATGATGCGTCCAATCAGTCTCCTCATACGGGCATGCCAGTCGGGGCATACTTCTGAGAGGGAACCTCGAATGATGCGTCCGATCAGTCGCCTCCTACGGGCATGCCAATTAGAGCATACTTCTGAGAGGGAACCGCGAATAATACGTCCGATTGGTTGCCTCGTACGGGCATACCAATCAGAGCATACTTCTGAGAAGGAACCTTGAATGATGTGCCCAATCGGTCCGCCTAATACGGGTATGCTGATAAGAGCATACTTCTAAGAGGGAACCTGGAATGATGCGTTTGATCAGTCACCTCGTATGAGCATGCCAATCGGAGCATACTTCTGAGAGGGAACCTCGAATGGTGCGTCTGATCGGTCACCTCGTACGGGCATACCAATTAGAGCATACTTCTGAGAGGGAACCTCGAACAGTGCGTTTGATCGGTCGCCTCGTAAGGGCATGCCGATCGGAGCATACTTCTGAGAGGAAACATCGAATTATACGTCCGATCAGTCATCTCGTATGAGCATAGCGATTAGAGCATAGTTGTATTGTATTCTTCAGTTTGCTTGTATGTATTTGTATTCGTATGCCCCTGTTGGTCTGACACATGTCATCATCATAGTGGTTGTGCAGGTGAAAGGTTGCTGCCATTACTGCTTCGATAATGCGGTTCACCTATCGAGGTAACTTGTCCGACCGTTATGAGGGCCTATATAAGGGGGTGAATTCATTAGAGCATACTTTTAGCAAAGTTCATTATGAGCTCTCTTTCTAGCCGATCAACTGTGAAGTTGACCGACCGCATTTACAGCCGATCAAGCTTTCGTCCGAGCATACTTAAGAAGAATTCCATCGTCCGATCAGAATTTTCAAGGTAATTTTTTGTATTGATTGTTCTGCTCTTCCGTTTTACAATAGGGTAGTTTGATTCTTAGTATTAGTTTCCCTTTGTATTTATAGATGTCAAAGTCAGAGTCTAGGAATGGATCTGGGGCGGTGTCCACTCAAACTTTTGGTGGTGAATCACTTTCTCACTTAGCAACTAATGCACTGAGTGAGACGAGTGCTTCATCAGCCACTAGTGGGTTCTCGTCGACTCGTAGTGAGAGTAGCAGTGGATCTTCCTCTTCCGCTGTTGATAACTTAGAAATGGCATTAAGGGCTGTGTCGAGCAAGGGTGCCGAGCAAAAGAGAAATGAAGTAAATGTTGATGGGGCCTCCATGTTCAGGCGGGACGTTGTAGATCTAGAAGAATAGGGGGCCAAGGAGGAGGCCGAAGAGGAAGAGGAGGTCGAAGAGGTGGAGGAGGCCAATCCAATCTCTATGGCCATACCGTTGAATACTTCGGCGTATGCTGTGGACCACAAAGTGACTACACTCAGGGAGAATGACTTTGAGAATTTTAGGGTTCTGTATAACATCCCCTCAGATATAGTATTTAGTTTACTCCCTCCTGGTGCTAGGCCGAGTGAGCCACCAGAGGGTTTAATTCATTGAGCATGAGCTCCGTCTTCCCCTTCACCCATTGCTCCAGGATGTTCTTGCTCATACGAGGATTGCCTTTGGTAAGTTGAATGTGAACGACTGAATCACACTGATCAGCCTGTATACAGCCTTCCGATTGTGTAACAAGGGGAGCTAAACTGGGGCAATTGTGCCATTTGCACAAATTTAGAGGCAACATCATGGACCTGGCTAGTTTCAGGTATAATACATTGGGAAGAAAGCTAGAGGGGCTTTCATTACTAATATATCGACCTCCCAGAAGAACTGGATGCATCGGTACTACTGGGTGTCCGGTCCCTGGGAGGGGAGCGGAGCAGGTTGGAGAAAAGGATTATTCATCACTTCCGGTCGGAAGGTTGTTAGTACCGAATAGCGGATTGTGATTATATTTTGTGTGTAGATTTTCATCGTATTTTTTTCTTCATCTTGAATGTGCTGACCCATTGTGTTTGATTTCAGGTTCATTCAAGGGTGGCTGTTCAACTACCGAGGAGAAAGTATACGAAGACGTCCGACGGCAGCTTTCACCTCTCGAGAGGAGCCGGTGCATGCTTAGATTACTAGAAACACTTTTGGTGGTTGGCCTCATCTCTAGTCCAAATAAGTATTTGTGTTGCTCGGTTGTGTAATATGACTATGTGTGTATACCGAGTGGTGTTAACTTGGATTATCCCATGTTTTCAGTTCACGCGGACGTCCAATCTACCGCCCAGAAGAAGATGGAGGACACCGTTGAGAAGCACCGAGCGGCGGAGGAGGCGAGGATGAACGAAGAGGCCAGTGGGGCTGACAAGACGACTGGTGGGGCTGTTGGGGGGAGTAAAGGCACCCAAAAAAAGACCATGGCCAATCGCTCGGGGAGGAGCTCCTGAAGTATGATCAGAGGTGCTGATCAATGAGCCACAGATGGCTGATGCTCAAGTGCTTGCAGGTCGGCCTAGGGGCGACCCTGTTGCTACCCTTGCTCGCTCATCAACCCTAAAGCTGTCGGCTGATGTTGCCGGTTTAGACTGGTATGAGGTGTGGCAGATGAAGATGCACGCAAAGCAGGTCAAATTGAACTTTGATGATGCTGAGGAAGCTCGGTGGAAGAAGAGGTAGAAGGAGATTGATACCCTGCAGGTTGTTCACAGCCAGATCATGACTGAATCGCCTTTCCACCTTGCTCCCTGCATTGTGCCAAAGCCCATCAAGTAGATGATCTTTAACCATGGGCTGAAGACCTACTTTGCCAATCCGGGTGATGCTCCGGATGTGGTCCGCACCTCGATAGTGGACAACAGCTGGCAGGACGTAACCACCTATATGCACCCTACCGTGGTGCCGATCGTCAATGTTGTGGTCCTTGTCTCCCAGAAGGAATGGTCTGAGATTGGAGACATGAACACTTCTACTCTCCCTGATCGGTATGCAAGGGTGGTAGCTGAGGGTGCACATGCAAGTGGTCTCCCCATTCTTTTGATTTTTGTTTGTTTTGACTTGACTTTTCCTAAATTGTTTGTGATCGGAAGTTCTTCGGGGAGGTCTTCTCGGTACTTCAGAAGTCGTCTAAGCTGGCTCAAAAACTCGAGGAGGAGAGGAAGAACTTGAAGCTACGGACCGACGACCTGAAGGCGAAAGAGAGGGAGGCCGAACTCGCTCTGAAGTGGTCGACATATGTCTCGAAAGAGAATCGTCACCTTCAGCGCATACCAGAGACAACCGATAAGGCCTTGATAGATCAGGCTGCAAGGATGGCGGAGCTGGATGAGCGTGCAAGGCGGGCTAATGAGTTGCAAGCTGAAGTTGATCGACTGAGGGCTGGGAAGCAGACTGTCCGGGAGGAGGCCATTGCGGAGTCTAAAGACTCGGAAGATTTTGCGGATGTCGTGGACATCCAACTGGCTGAGGTTGAGGAAGAGTGCATGCAAAAGGTGCTTTTCTTCAACCAAGGTGTGCCGGTTTGGTTCCCCTGGCTCAGCCAGCCTCCAGTGCTATCTCGATCTTTTGAGTTGCCCCCTCCTCAAGGAAATTCCTTGGCTGATCTTGCTTTCTTCTTGGCCCTGGGGCCTCAACTTCAGCTACTGAGCAAAGTAATCTTGCACCAGCCGATCAGCCCACTCCATAGGTGGAGCTGGTGGATGAGGAAATTAATGTGGAAGATTGAGTGTCTGCTTTTCCCGCCTTGTTTATGTAATGTATTTGAAGTTTTCCGAGGTATGCCCCGTGTATCTTAGTATTGCAGAACATGGTTTTCTTTATTTTGTTTGAACAATTGCTTTGATGAATAAAATTTGAATTTTCCTCCATTTCTTGACTGGTCTGCCATTTACCATAATGCTTTTGTGTATTTTGTAAACTTGAGTTGGCTGCCGACTGATTAGCATATTGAGTGATGGACGACTTTGTCAAGTGTTGCTTGATCGGTCATTGGTTCTCATCATGTAAATCATCATTAGCAATGTAGCACATGCTTCAACTCTTGCATAGTCGGTTGTTGTGCCGTGGGCCGGTCCGACCGGTTGTAGGGTCGATCATCGACAGACCTATGTAGGGATTGTAGTTGTAAGGCCTTTTGAGTACCAATTGGTGAGTGTGTCGACTAATATGTGTTCGTAACTGATCGTCTGACCAATAATAAATTGGCAAAATAAAATGTTCAAAATTTATTTGATTCATAAAGATGGTAAATCCGATCGGCATGAGCCTCATCGGTTACAAATAGTTGAATTGACTTGGAATGAAATGATAGAAGACTAGGCTTCACTTGTAGCAAAATTTCAGATGTTCAGCATTCCATGGGTGGGGTAGGAGTTTGCCCCTGGGAGCCTGTAGTTCGTAGGTGCCTGGTCGGCAGATCCTGGTGACTTGGTATGGTCCTTCCCACCTGGGGTCGAGTGTTCCGTCTTCTCGGTCTTTGGTTGCCAAGCTGATCTTCCTGAGCACCTAGTCTCCCATTTTAAAACCTCTTGGTTTGACCCTGGAGTCATAGTACTGTGCAATTCTCTGTTTGTAGGCCATGTTTTGCAAGTTGCCTTGTTCATAGTGTTCTTCCACGAGGTCGAGGTTGAGAGTGAATAGCTCATTGTTTTCATCGTGCTCACAAGAGATCACTCAATAGGAGGTCTAGCTGATCTCCACTGGTACCATGGCCTCAGTGCCAAATTTCATGGCAAATGGTGTTTCATTGGTGGACGTTTGATACGATGCTCGATAGGACCATCGGACGCCTGATAGTATGTCTAACCATGCTCCCTTGGTCTCCTCGTCCAGGTGAGTTTTGAGGTTGTATTTGATGACCTTGTTAACGGCCTCTACTTGACTATTTACCTATGGATGGGCCACTGACGCAAAGCATAGAGTGATGACGTACACTTCGCAGAATGATCAAAAACAAGAGCAATCAAACTGTTTTCCGTTATCTATCACGATGGTATGTGGTATGCTGAAGCAGCAGATGATGTTTTGATAGACAAAACTCTCGATTTGAGCGGCCGTGGCTGTTGCAAGTGATTTTGCTTCTACCCATTTGGTGAAGTAGTCCACAACTACAACAGCATGTTCTACTCCTCCCTTGCCCTTTGGCATTGGTCCGATGAGGTCTAGTCCCCATTGTGAGAAAAGCCAGGGACTAAGCATGGTGTGAACTTTTCTGCAGGCAAATGTGGTATTGGGGCACATCGTTGACATCGATCACATTGCTAGGTGAGAGTGATTGAATCTGCTTGCATTTTTGGGCAATAGTAGTCATGTCAGAAGGCCTTGTGGGCAAGGGACCTAGGTCCCGAATGATTGCCACATATGCCTTCATGGATCTCCTTGGGTACTACATTACCTCCGTCCGATGGTAGGCATTCGAGTAGTGGAAGAGTGATACCTCGTTTGTACAGATGACCATGGACGATGGTATAGTGAGCTGCTTGTCGGTTGGTAGCTCTTCATCCTTGAGGAATTTGATGATTGGGTCCATCCAATTTGGATCGGTGTTGATGACATTGATATGTCGCTCTTGTGTGCTTTGCACTTCTAGTAGCCCTACCGGAACACTCCGACCAATCTTGTCATCGATGGACGAGGTTAATCTTGCCAGAGCATCAACATGGTTGTTCTCTGATCTTGGAACTTCGTTAATTTCGTAGGCTTGGAATTGGCAGAGGATTGTCTTTGCCTTATTCAGGTATAAGGTCATTGAGAGGTCTTTAGCCTCAAAGTCATTGTTTACCTGGCTGACCACAAGTTGAGAGTAATTGAAGATCCTCACTTGGTTAGCTCCAAAGTCTTTTGCATGGTGGAGACCGCCCAGTAGTGCTTTGTATTCCGCCTCATTGTTGGAGGCCTTGAAATTCAAGCGAAGAACGTATTCAAGTTTCACCTGGTATGGTATTATGAGCACTAATCCTGCTCCTGAGCTGCTATGGCACACTGATCCCTCTACGTAAAGTATCCATACTGGTTTTGACCTGTTAATTGGGGGAGAGCTGGCATCACCTTTGGTTTTGGCAGCTAGTTTCCTTGGAACTTTGTTTGGCTCTTCCGGTATGTACCGATTTGGGTTATACGTGAATTCTGAAATCAGATCGGTGAATTCTTGGCCTTTTTCAGATGGTCTTGGGGCGTAGGATATGTCGAACTCGCGGAGTTTGATTGCCACTTGGTTAGTCTTCCGGATGTATCCAACTTTTATAAGACCTACTTGAGAGGTTTGTTGGTGAGGACCAATATGGGGTGAGTTTGGAAGTAAGGCCTAAGCCTTCTCAAGGTGATGATTAGGGCAAAAGCGAGCTTCTCAAGATCACCATATCTAGTCTCTGCATCCTAGAATGCTTTGCTTACATAATGGACTAGATGCTCTGCTCCCTCCGTTTTCTTGATTAGGACAGAGCTGATCGCCGAGGTGGAGACTGAGAGGCAGATGGTGAGTTGCTCTCTTGTATATGGTTTGGCCAGTAGGGGAGCCTTTCTTATGTATTCCTTTAGGTTTGCGAAGGCTATTACGCATTCGGGGGTCCATTTAATGGTCCGTCCCTTTGTCTTGAGGGCTTTGAAGAATGACCTGCATTTGTCTGTTGCCCTAGAGATGAACCTGGTGAGTGCAACTACTCTTCCTGTTAGGCTTTGGACGTCCTTGGTGGTCCGTGGTGGCTGCATATCGAGAAATTCTTTGATCTTCTCAGGGTTTGCTTCTATCCCCCTTTGGCTGATCATATAGCCAAGGAATTTACCGGAGCTGATTGTAAAAATAAAGTTGGCTGGATTCAGCCTCATTTTGTACTTTTTTAGTACCTCAAACATTTTGGATAGGTTGTGGACATAGTTCGATGCTGTCTTGCTCTTGACGAGCATGTCGTCTACATAAACTTCCATGGTCTTTCCAATCGAGTCGGCAAACGTAAAGTTCACCAGGCGTTGTTATGTCGCCCCGACGTTCTTTAGGCCAAATGGCATGACATTGTAGCACTATGCTCCCAAGTCTGTGCGGAAGCTTTTGTGGATTTGGTCATCTGGGTGCATGAGGATCTGGTTGTAATCGGAGTATGCATCCATGAAGCTGAGGAGCTCGTGTCCCGCTATTGCATCAACTAGAAGATCAATCTTGGGAAGAGGAAAACTATCTTTGGGGCAAGCTCGGTTGAGATCAGTGAAGTCAATTCACATCCTCCAGACCTAAGAGGATTTCTTTACTAACACGACATTGACTACCCATGTGGCGTAGATGGCCTTCCATATGAAGTGGATTGTACTCAGCTTCGTTATTTCCTCTTTCATGGAAAGTTGACGTTTGACGTCATATGCTCTTCTCTTCTGTGTGACTGGATTGAAAGAAGGATCAATGGTCAATCTGTGGCACTATAGCTATTCCAGGTATGTCAGCGTACGACCATGCGAAGACTTCACTATTTTCCCTGAGGAAGTGGATAAGTGTATCCCTGGTCTCCTGCTGGACTTTGGTTCCAATCTTGACCTAGCAGTTTGGTTGTTCAGTGTCGAGCGTGATTGATTCGGTCTCCTCAACTGGTTGAGGTTTTGGAGTAGTGGATAGATCCCTTGGATCCTATAGAGGACTAGATTGGATCTGCCTTATGGTCTCTAGGTCGACCGGATCAGCCTCATATGCCGACTTTGTGACGGTCATCGTCTCCTTGCTAGTAACAGGGTTGACCTTGGTTAAAGCTGATTTGTAGCATGTTCGAGTTGAGAGTTGGTCTCTTCTCACTTGGCCAGTCCCCATGACCGTTGGAAACTTCATCAAGAGAAAACAGGTAGAACACACTGCGTTGATTTGGTTGAGTAGTCCCCTATCGAGGATGACGTTGTACGTCGTGGGGTAGTCTACCACGATGAAGGTGATGATCACCGTTGATATGCATGGAGCGGTGCCTACAGAGATTGGTAGAGAGATGGTTCCAATAGGCATCACTGAGTCTCCTGAGAAACTTAGCAATGGGGTTACCGCCCTATTGAGCTCTTTACTTTCAATCCCCAGCTGGTTGAAAGCCTCTATGAAGAGAACATTGACTTAACTTCCTGTGTCCACAAGGATCCGGCCTACGTTGAAGTTATCGATTGTCGCGAAGATAATGAGGGGGTCGTCATGAGGGAAAATCACGCCTCGCTCTTCCTCCTCCGACAAGGTGATGGCCTTTGAACCTGCCTTGTTGACCTTTGATGCCCTTCTAGATTCAATGTTGAATATCTGGTTGTTGGATTGGGTGGCTCGAATGAAGATCATCTTTGCTCTGTTGGAAGTGTAGGTAGAGGAGATCGTTGGTCCGCCACTGATGGTGTTGATATGGGGATGATTGGCGATTGGCTGCGCATGTTGTAAGAACATATTGATCTTCCCTTCTCTGACCAGGTATTCCACAATGTCCCTGAAGGCCACTTATTCATCAATGGTATGACCATTGAATTTGTGGTATTGGAAATATATATTCGAGGCAACTGGTGGTCTCAAGTTTGCTGATCTTGGCTTTGGCTTATCGATCATACCCTCGACATTCATTAGAACGTTCTCTAATGAAGTGTTAAGGATTGTGTAGGTTTCAAACTTGGAAACTGGGCCTTTGTATTGGCCTTCATAAGAAGACTGATTGTTGTTCTTATGTCCTTGGTTCTGACTGTAAGGTTTTTCTTTCTTCCCCTTGTAGTTGTTATCATATGAGCCTTTCCTCTTACATGAGTAAGAGTTATTCCCGTAGCCCTAGTTCTGACTACTAGAGTCATGATGAGGCTTGGTATTCTGATTGTTCTGGGGGAAAAGTAGACCGGAGCAACGTTCTGCTTGGTCTCCCCTCGTGGTGTGTTGAAGTATTCAGCCTTAGCGTCGATCGCTGCTTGTCTCATCAGCTCATTGTAATATTCCCATACTTGTTTGAAGGCGTGGTACTTGAAGGTGGACTCTCTTAGGACGTTGCGAAATGCTCTGAAGGCCGCCTTGTCTTCAATCTGCTGACATTTTGAGTATTCAAGGCTGAACCTGGCGGTGTACTTTTGTAAAGACTCGATCTCCCCTTGCCTTAGTGATCCTAGGTCTTCCGTTGTAACGACCCGGACCAGAAATTAGAGTAATTTGAGAATTTAATTAGGGAAATGACGATTTTACCCTCGATTTTGGAGGGATTTGGAAGTCACATTTTGTCTGAAAGCACTTTTGAAAGTTTTTATTGGGCGGTTGCGTAGGTATCGACCTCACAAGTTCGTAGACAGGCGGCACGTGAAAAACGGAGACTCGGTGAGAGAGTTGTGGGTCTAGAGGATTCAGGGGCAGTTTGGTAATTTCTTAGAAGTCCAAAGTTAAGTGAGATATTTTTCTCTCTCTACATAGACTCCGTTCGGACACTCTCTCTCTCATCTCTCTCAATTTTTCTCTCCTCGTGCGATCGCGACACCACCGCTTTCATCATCGACCCAGTTTTAGGTCGATTCGAGCAAAATCGAGGTGAGGAACAACATCCCCTAGTCCCTACGAGCAGAGTGGTGTCCAGTTTGAGAACCAAGCACCGCCTAAGACGGAGAACCGAAGGGAAGGATTTCACCGAAACTTCATGGCCATTTTCTGATCAAACCAAGTAAGATCTCGAATTCCTGACTTCATTTCTGAGTTCCTGGCGTTGAGTAGATGATTCTACAGGTATGGAGCATAAAAATCGATGAAGTTTGGGGATGGTTAGAAGCTCGTCAGAAATGGCAATTTTCGGTGAGAAATTTCAAAATTTCGACCACCGACGACGGCGACGATCCGATCGTCATTCCCGACAAGCTCCGGTGACTGGTACAATCGAGTTATGCTGATGTGGCATGCCACATGGCGACTAGTCAGCAACTGACTCAGCTGCCACGTGGCAACACAGTCAGCGGTTAGTCTACCGTTAGGTCAACTTACACCGTCAGGGTTTGACGAAATTTGCTGACGGCGTTAGTATATTCCGTCAAAGGGTAACAGTGTTATAACGAAACCCTAACGCCGTTAGTTTGGGCGGAAGGTGACAAGACCCTTCCTGAATTTCCCCTTGAAACCTGAGAAAAACCCTGCTCCCGTATAACAACTTAAAGAAATTTCCAGAATACCCCTAAGTCATTGCAATTGAATATGAGAATTCTGCCAAAAATCCGACATAATCTCCCTTTAAGGACTGGTTAACCATCTTCCACTTGTCAGGCGAAGGATCAGATAACACTCCAAATTCCAATAAGGTCAACCATCCAACGATGTAACCACAATTTTACAATCAGTCCAAAAGACTTATCAAAGCATCTAGGTAGGATAAGTAAATACAGAAATAAATATCCTACTCGATAGTCTAGGTAAACGCGCAGCTAAAAATTTAATGCCTCCGCCTCTGGATATGCCCACGTCAACTCAACGGCCTAGAGAGGATTTAAAACACGAAAGTTGTGAGTGGACAAATCATTTAAAATCATTTATGAGGAAAACATACATTTCCCCCCTCTACAAGTAAAACCAGGCATGCATAACAAAAAATCCCTTTGTATATAAATATAATATATAGATAAATCTGAAAACACACCGAAAAAATCAATCTTTTGTTAAAACACTTGGTGGGACCCACGAAAACCCGAGTAATGAAAACATTCCGTTGTCCACAACCCTGCTTTGAAAACCGTCCTCAAAGGAGTTTAAAATCATGTAAATCGACCTAGACACAAAATATACATCAAAACATATCCCACTGCTTCCCGAATAAAATCCCAAGTCGTGGCTTGATACCCTCCACACAACCGATATACCTCGAGTTGTGCAGAAACCTGTACTACACGTAGACAACCTCAATGACCTGGTGAAGAAAGTACCCCTCGATGATATGGCGGAGAACCCTCAATGATCTGGCGGAGAACCCTCAATGATCTGGCGGAGAAAGACCCTCGACGTCAGTCGTAGAAAACCTTGACCCTCGGTGACCATAATTCAGTGAAAACCAAAATCCATGTTTTGAAATCCTTGTTTCTTGTCTTAGGCCAAATTCATTGAAAAACTGGGTTTAAACTCAAAATCGTGGGCTCGACCGAAATTCAAAATGAATAAAGTCAAACCATTTAAAACTCGAATCCATAAAGCCAAGCTATAGCCCAAAACGTCATTTCCAAATAATTATTAAAAGACCGTGTCTAGTAATTATTTAATAATCTCCAGAAATTTTCGAAAACAATACGTAATAAGCAATTATATCAAATATACCTTTATGCAGGCATTATACTTTACAAAACCAAAGTTCACTCACCACACGTCCAAATAGTTCAATCACAAGTCGTACGCTCCTCTGAAGTTCCTGGAGCAGTATCGCCTGTCAAAAGTAACAATCGGGATTACCAACTATAATTAAAACCCTACATTTAGACTCTCTAAACCCCGGGAGGTCCGCTTACGTCGCACGAAAAATGCAGCCACTTTGGACGCCCAAAACTACCCCTAAATGACGTCCGATCAACCCGAAACCTGCGCCAACTGGTCCATAACGTCAAAATCTTGTTGACACGCGTTGTCGTGACCCAAGGACCAGTCCCACGCACCGCCACGCACCGATGAAAGGCTAGAAAATGCGCCACGTGCAGGCCACGCGCCGCCACGCGCTTGCTATAGTGCCTCATGCGCCTGCTACAATGTTTCATGCGCCGCTACAGTGTTTCAACTGCCTGCTGACTCGGCGTTGACCCAGCCGCTAAGTGGCACCACGTGGCTGCTAGGTGGTCTCTCCGTGGCTGCCAGGTGGCATCCACGAGGCTGCCAGGTGGCATCCACGAGGCTGCCAGGTGGCATCCACGAGGCTGCCAGGTGGCATCCACGAGGCTGCCAGGTGGCATCCACGAGGCTGCCAGGTGGCATCCACGTGGCTGCCAGGTGGCATGCCACTTTAGCCCCCATTTGACCGAACCAATCGTCGGAGTGTCACTGGAGTCGCCAGAGAAGACGATCGCTCTGCCGTGTGCCGCCGTCCGCCGTTGTCAGAAACTCCATTACTGGCCGCCCTTGAATTTTTCCTAACTTCCTCAAATCTTAACCGTTTTCACAAATTTTTAGTATAAATCGATCTACTCGAACTCAAGAACTCAGAAATGAAGTCTAAACACGAAACCCATACCTGTGTTGGCCGAAAAATTGATCGGAAGTTCCAATTTTTCCTTTCCTCGATTTGGTGTCTCCCACGGCTGCTTCCTGTGACGATTGGTACATTCTTGATCACGAGAAGGAGGAGAATCCGGTGAGTGGAACCCAAACGGATGAGGCTGCCTTGAATCGAAGTTCAAATTCTTGGGTTTTTGGTTTCGGTCCCATGGGTTTGGGTGAGTTGCGAAGAGAGAGAGTTAAATGAAGGAGATCTGATCTGCTTGGGGTTAAAAATATCTACCCATTCCAAATTACCAAAATTCCCCTAAACATTCTAGACCCACATCTCTGGCATACAAACTCTGTTTTCTGCGTGCCACCTGCCTACGAACTCGTGAGTTCGAGACCTACGCAACGGTCCCCGAAACATAGCCAAAAGTGTTTCGAAACTAAAATTAACTTTCAAGCCCCTTAAACAAACAAGGGTAATTTCGTCATTTTGCAAATTAATTTACGAAAATTCACTAATAAAATTTTTGTGTCGTTACAATTCACCCCCCTTAAAAGAAATTTCGTCCTCGAAATTCATACATGTCACTGGAACAAATGTTGATGTTGCGCCTGCATCAGTGCCTCGGTTTCCCACGTGGCCTCCTCCACGTTATGATTCCTCCACAGAACTTTAATCAGAGGAATAGTCTTTATGCGCAATACTTTTTCCTTCCAATCTAAAAGTTGCGCTAGTTGCTCCTCAAAAGTCAAATCATCTCTCAGCTCAATTGGAAGCGCCTCAAATACACGAGATTCATCGAATAGATACTTCCGGAGCAGGGATACATGGAATACATCGTGAACCCTTGACAGTTCTGGGGTAAAGCAAGTCTTTAAGCCACTGTCCCTATCCTCTCAATAATCTCATAAGGCCCAATGTAGTGAGGACTCAGTTTTCCTCGTCTACCAAAACGTACAACTCCTTTCCAGGGGGATAATTTCAAGAAAACCCAGTCTCCGACCTCAAACTCAAGATCTCTGATCCGTCGGTCCGCATAGATTTTCTGGAGGTCCTGAGCTGCTTTCAACCTTTCCCTGATGATTCTAATTTTTTCCTCTGTCATTTCCACTATCTCTGGTGTCAACAACCTTCTCTCGCCTACCTCAGTCCAGCATATCGGTGTCATGCACTGTCTCCCATACAGTGCCTCGAAATGAGACATCCAAATACTAAACTGATAGCTATTGTTGTTTGCAAATTCCATCAAGGCCAGGTGTGAATCCCAGTTTCCTTTAAACTGTAGTACACAAGCTCTTATCATATCCTCTAGAATCTGAATTGTCCTTTCAAACTGACCGTCAGTCTGAGGATGAAAAGTTGTACTGAAATGCAATGTAGTTCCAAAGGCTTTCTGAAAACTCCGCCACAATCTCGAAGAAAACCTAGGATCCCTGTCTGACACAATCGACTCTGGAGTCCCATGTAACCGTATGATCTCATCTACAAACAATTTGGTGTACTGGCCCATCCGGTAATCTTCTCGTACTAGCAAGAAATGTGCTGACTTCGTGAGCCTATAAACAATTACCCAGATTCTATCATGTCCTTTTTGAGTCCTAAGAAGTTTATAAACAAAATCCATAGTAATGTGATCCCACTTCCATTCCGGAATAGGTAATGGTTGTAGTGCCCTGTATGGTTTCTACCGCTCTGCTTGTACTTGTTGACACGTCAGGCATCTACTCACAAACTCTGCAATTTCCCTTTTCATTCTAGTCCACCAATAGTGTTCCTTAAGAGTACGATACATCTTAGTACCGCCTGGATGCATAGCATAGGCAGAACTATGAGCTTCCTCAAGAATTTATCTTTTCAACTCTAGATCATTAGGTACGCACAACCGGCCATCCTTAAACTAGGTCCATCATCCCTGATCACATAATCCTGCCAGTTCCTAGCCTCCAACTCCATCCTAATAACACACAAAGTAGGATCCTGGAGCTGAGCTTCAATGATTCGATCAATCAAGACAGGTCTCACATGGAAACTAGCCAACAGAGCCTCCTAGCTATCCAAGTCAAGTAGAATTTCCGCTCTTCGGAATTCCACCAACAACGGTAGGTAAATAGTATGCAAATGGGCCAAGGAACCCATGGACTTCCTGCTCAAGGCATCCGCCACTACATTGACTTTTCCTGGGTGATATTCTATGGTACAGTCATAATCCTTTATCAACTCAAGCCACCTTCTCTGTCTCAAGTCCAGATCTTTCTGGATAAAGAAGTATTTCAAACTATGATGGTCAGTAAAGATCCGACATGTTTCCCCATACAAATAATATCTCCAAATCTTCAGTGCGTGCACCACAGCAGCTAACTCCAAATCGTGTGTGGGGTAATTCAGCTCATGAGGTTTAAATTACCTATAAGCATATGATATCACATTCCCATGCCGCATCAACATGCAGCCTATACCCCGTAATGATGCATCACTGTACACCTCAAATCCTCCGTTATCATCTGGAAAGGTTAACACTAGGGCAGAAGTCAACCTCCTCTTTAGCTCATGAAAGCTCTGTTCACACCCATCATCCCAGTCAAACTTGACTCATTTCCTAGTCAATTGAGTCAATGGGGAAGCTATCGTAGAAAATCCTTCTACAAATTGCCGATAATATCCTGCTAAACCCAGAAAACTTCTCACATATGACACTGTCTTCGATTGTTCCTAATTAGCCACTGCCTCCACCTTTTGCGGATCCACGCTGATACCCTCAGCAGAAATCACATGACCTAAGAATCCCACACTGGTCAACGAAAACTAACATTTACTGAACTTGGCGAATAGTTTCCTTTTCCTCAGCATATTCAGCACCAACCTCAAGTGTTTCTCATGTTCCTTAGCACTCTTCGAATATACCAGGATATCATCGATGAACACAATCACAAACCGATCCAAATACTTTGGGAACACCCTGTTCATCAAATCCATAAATGCGGTCGGGGCATTAGTTAACCCGAAGGGCATCAACAGGAACTCATAATGCCCATAGAGTGTCCTAAACGCCATTTTGGGAATATCCCCTTCCCTGATCCTTAATTGATGGTACATGGATCGAATGTCAATTTTAGAGAAATACTTTGCCCCTTTTAATTGATCAAATAAATCATCAATTTTTGGCAAATGATACTTATTCCGCACTGTAATCCAGTTTAGCTGCCGGTAGTCGATACATAACCTCAAACCACCATCTTTCTTCCTTACAAATAACACCGGTGCACCCCAAGGTGATACACTTGGTCGAATAAACTCTATATGCACCAAGTCCTGCAATTGAGTCTTCAATTTCCTCAATTATGTCGATGCCATTCTGTACGGTGCTTGTGATATAGGTTGGGTACTCGGAAGAAGCTCTATGGTGAACTCAATTTCCCAGTGAGGTGGCAATCCCGGAAGATCTTCTAGAAATACACCAGGAAACTCATTCACCCCAGGTATATCCTCTACTCTCACCGGAGTATCCCGAGAATCAATCACATGAGCTAAATAGCCCTCACAACCTTTCCTCAATAATTTCTCAGTCGTTAAAGCCGATATCACTCCCGAGGGAAATACCCTACGATCACCCCGAAACGTAAGTTCCGGCAAGCCTGGACTCCGGAAAACTACCCTCTTGTCAAAACAATCTATGGAGGCATGGTGCATGGTTAACCAATCCATCCCCAGAATCACATCAAAATCATAAATGTCCAAGGGGATTAAATTTGCCTCTAACTCATGACCTCCCACTACTACCGAAAAACTATGTATCACGAGGTTCGCCACTAACATATCTCTGGTAGGAGTGCTAATACCCATATCCCAACCAATCGGGGAAAATTCTCTATAAGCAAAAAGTGTGAAACCCCGAGAAATAAAAGAATGTGTAGCCCCGGGATCTATCAAAATACGAGCATGATGATTAAAAATAGACAATGTACTAGTAAACACCTCTAGTGCTGCCCTAGCCTCCGGCTGAGTCATAGCAAAAACTCGGGCATGTGTACTAGAAGACTGACCACGACCCCCATGTCTCCCTCGGGCCCTACTGGCCCCACTAGACTGGGTCTGGCTTCCTGCTGCAGTACTAGATGTCTGCGCTGCTCTCTGACCCGATTCAACAACATCTCGGCCCAAGGAACTACTACCCGGATGACGATGTAGACAATCCCTCTTAAAATGACCAGTCTCCCCACAGTAGTAGCAACATGTGTCACCCACCTATGCAAGTCTGCCACTCTCTCTCCCGATCGACTGCACTGAAGCCCCGCTAAACTGAGCAGATGATTGACGTCCCAGACCGGCTCCGCCACCACCTGATCTAGATCGTGCACCCCGAGAAGATCCAGAACTGAAATTGCCTCTCTTAGATGGTCCTTGACTAGAGGCCCCGAAACTCTAGAGATCCCGGCTTCGCTTGGAACCACTAAATTGGTGTTGAGTTGGAAAACTCAACTCTACTCTAGCAGCATCGTCTAACAAGACCCTCAAAGAAGTATGAGCCATATCAGTTACTACTACCCGAACCTCATTTCTCAGTCCATACTCAAATCGTCGGCACTTACCGATCTCAGTTGCCATAAGAGCCGGTCAAAGCGTGACAACTCAAGAAATTTCTATTAATACTGGACCACCGTCATGTCCCCCTGCTGTAGCTTTAAGAACTCAGCCTCTCTATTATCACGGTATGAGCGAGGATAAACCTGCTCAAGGAAGCACTCCCGTAAAGTTTACCAAGTAAAAGTACGGCATCCCAGTCTCTCAGCTGCAAAGCATGCTACCACAGGTACGCATAGCCACCCAGAAGAAAAGTGGCTAGTCACACCCTATCCTCCAGAGGGCACCTCATAACAGCAAACACTCGTTCCAAACGAGTAATCCACTCATCCGCATCATCTGGGTCTAACTCGCCCGTAAACACTGTCACCCTCAACCTCTGGGCTCGCTCAATGTCTGAAATTTTAGACGTAGCCCTACCCAGAAGTACTGTAGTCAAAGCTCGACCCAATTGATCCAGGGTTTGCCTCAAATCAGGCTCTACTACGGATTCATGTGTGTCCTCACCGTTTCCAAACCGCTGACGGGGCTCGCATCTCGGAAGCATTACGCTGAAAAGTACCATAAATTATCAATACCACAATCAGTTGTACACTAGGTGTACGATCTACATGAATTTAACCTAGTGCTATGATACCGAGTTGATAGGACCCTTCCCGAATTTCTCCGCGAAACCTGAGAAAAACCCTACTCCCGTCTAACAACTTAAAGAAATTCCCAGAATACCCCTAAGTCATTGCAATTAAATATCAGAATTCTGCCAAAAATCCGCCAGAATCTCCCCTTAAGGATTGGTTAACTGTCTTCCACCTGTCAGACGAAGGATCATATAACACTCCAAATTCCAATAAGGTCAACCATCCAACGATGTAACCACAATTTTACAATCAGTCCAAAAGACTTATCAGAGCATCTAGGCAGGATAAGTAAATACAGAAATAAATATCATACTCGATAGTCTAGGTAAACGCGCATCTGAAAATTTAAGGCCTCCGTCTCTAGATATGCCCACGTCAACTCAATGGCCTGGAGGGGATTTAAAACACGAAAGTTGTGAGTGGACAAAATAATCATTTAAAATCATTTCCGAGGAAAACATACCTTTCTCCTCTCCACGACTAAAACCATGCATGCATAACATAAAATCCCTTTGTATATAAATATAATATATAGATAAATCTGAAAACCCACCGAAAAAATCCATATTTTGTTAAAACACTTGGTGGGACACACAAAAACCTGAATAATGAAAATATTCTGTGGTCCACAACCCTGCTTTGAAAACACTCCTCAAAGGAGTTTAAAATCTTGTAAACCGACCTGGACACAAAATATACATCAAAACATATCCCACTGCTCCCCGAATAAAATCCCTAACCGTGGCTCGATACCCTCCACACACCCGATATACCTCGAGTTGTGCAGAAATGTCAGGACCCGTCCCGAATTTCCCCTCGAAACTCGGGAAGAACCCTGATTCCGTCTGACAACCTAAGGAAAGGTTCCCAAAATACCCTTCAATCCTTACAAATTATAATAATAATACATACTTTCACTTGTCAGACAAGGGATTCAAGCACTCAATAATTCCCGTAAATAATGACCAACCAAATACAATATAATATTAGAGCGTCTAAGTAGGATCAAGAGTATAATTTAGATATCATACTCAAGTATAACTACACAGCGCATCCGAAAGTACTAATGCCTCTGCCTCTGCCTCGAGATAAGTGTCTGCGTCAACTCAACTGCCTCAAGGGGGTTTAAACACAAAAGTTGTGAGTGGACAAAAATAATCATTTATAAATCGTTTTCCAAGGAAATATTACCTTTTTCCCCCTCCATTTATAAAATCATGCATGCATCACATAAAACAGTTTATGATATAAAAACATTATATGTAAATCACCAAAATTTCCATTTCTCTTTAAAACCACTTAGTTGGACTCACATAAAATCTGTATAATGAAAATACGTCGTGATCCACAGCGTGGTTTGAAAACTCTCTTCAAAGGAGTTAAAATTCATTTAATTCAGCTTGGACACATAATATATCAAATTCACTGTTCCCGACATATCCACAACACACCAGGGTATCCCTTGAGATGTGTTAAAATCTATACTACGCGTAGACAGCTTCGCGACCCGGCGGAGCAAGACCCCTCAACACCAAAGTCCGAACCCTCAACAACCAGTGGAGCAAAACCCCTCAACACGAGTTAGAGCAACTGTAACCATCGGGACAGAAAACCAGTGAACCAAATCCGTGTTTTGAAATCTTTGTTTCTTGGCCTAAGCCAAATTCTTTGAAATATCATTTTACGGCCAAAATCGGTAAAATCATAATTACGGGTCTCAATCCAAATCACATGCTCAAATAGTTACCACTTCAAAACGATATCAAGTACAAAAACCAGGCCATTTCTCAAAACACACTTTCACTGAAACATTGGAAAACATGTGTCCATCATCATTTATAAATTCCAGAAATTCATTGCACCCATACATAATAGTATTTAAATCAAAAATACATTTATGCATGCATTATAGTTTATAAACCAAAAGTCCACTCACAAACCTGTCCAAGCAAACTCAATCCCGAATTGTACGCTACCCTGAAGTTCCTGGAGTAGTATCGTCTGTCCAAATTAATAATCAGGATTATCAGCTAATAATAAGAACCTTAAATATAAACCCCCTAAACCCTGGAAGGTCTACCTATGCTGTCCTAGAAAAAACAGCAACTTCAAACTCCCAAAACAACCCCTAAACGACGTCCGATCGACCCAAAACCTGCGCCAACAGGTCCGGAACGTCAAAAACTAGCAGTCACGCTCCACCGTGACCTCAGACTCGGCCTCACGGGCCGCCACGCACCGACAAAAGGTAGAAACACGCGCCCACGCGCTGCCACGCGCCTGCTACAGTACCCACGCTCTTGGACTAGTCCAACCCAGCCCAACTCGGCCTGACCCGATCCAACTCGGCCCGATTGGTTCAATCGACCCGA
Source organism: Oemleria cerasiformis (assembly GCA_037349345.1). Lineage (NCBI taxonomy): Eukaryota > Viridiplantae > Streptophyta > Magnoliopsida > Rosales > Rosaceae > Oemleria > Oemleria cerasiformis. The sequence continues at coordinate 10,009,723 of JAZGTL010000019.1, forward strand.
CCGGCCCAACCGGTTCACTCGACCTGACCAGTTCACTCGACCCGACCGGTCACCGGTGACTCGCTGGAGAAGACGACCGGCTGCCGGCGCTGCCGTCTGGTTTCCGCCGGAATCCCCCATTTCCGGCCGAAACTTCAAGCTTTATAACTTCCTCAAAACTCAACCATTTTTTTACAAATTTTACGTCTAAATCTATCTACTCGAACCCAGGAATCCAAATATGACCTTAAAACATCAAACGCGTACCTGTGTAAGCCAGAAAATTGATCGGAATATCCGAAACTTCCTACACTCAGTTCGGCTTCCCCCGTGATCCTCTCCTTCGATGGTTGGTATGGTTGTGATCGTGGGAAGGAGTAGAATACGATTAGTGGAATAGAAATGGAAGTCTTGGCCTTGAATCAAAAGTTGACTTTGTGGGTTTTTGGGTATGTTTTTCGCGCGGGTTCGGTGTGGGTGTTTCACAGAGAGAAAGATGAGAATGAGATGATGATATGAAGATGAAACAATGATTTGGGGTTAAAAATATCTAACCCAAGTCAAAAATTACCAAAATACCCATAACAATCTAGACCCGTAACTTTCGTACACGAACTCCGTTTCTAGTGTGCGCCTGTCTACGAACTCGTGAGTTCGAGACCTACGCAACGATATCCAAAACAGCACCCAAAATGTCTCGAAACAAAATTTGACTTTCACGCCCCTTAACAAGCAAGGGTAAAATCGTCATTTTACATAAATAATTTACGTAAATCCAATAATTGAAATTTCGGGTTGTTACAATCCACCCCCCTTAAGAAATTTCGTCCTCGAAAATCAACTATACCCTTAGAACAAATGAGGATATTGCGCCCGCATTAAAGTCGCAGTTTCCCACGTGGCTTCCTCCACGTTATGATTCCTCCACAACACTTTAACTAGAGGAATACTCTTTCTGCGCAGTACCTTCTCCTTCCAATCCAAAATTTGCACTGGTTGCTCCTCAAAGGTCAAATCATCCTTCAGCTCAAGTGGCTGCTCTTCCAATACGTGAGACTCATCAAACAGATATTTCCGGAGCAAAGATACATGGAAAACATTATGAACTCTGGATAATTCCGATGGTAAAGCAAGACGATATGCCACTGGTCCTATCCTCTCCAAAATCTCATACGGACCAATGTAGCGAGGACTCAGTTTCCCTCGTCTACCAAAACATACCACTCCCTTCCAAGGAGATAGTTTCAAGAACACCCAGTCACCTACCTCAAACTCAAGATCTCTGGTTCGACGGTCTGCATAGCTCTTCTGGCGATCCTGAGCTGTCTTCAACCTTTCTCTGACGATCCTTATCTTTTCCTCAGTCGTATCCACCAACTCTGGTGTTAACAGTTTCCTTTCACCCACTTCGTTCCAGCATAACGGTGTCCTGCACTGCCTCCCATACAGTGCCTCGAAAGGAGACATCCCAATACTCGACTGATAACTATTATTATAAGAAAATTCCATCGTAATGTGATCCCACTTCCGTTCCAGAATAGGTAATGGTTGAAGTGCCCCATATGGTTTCTGCCTCTCTACTTTCACTTGCTGACATGTCAGACATCTACTCACAAACTCAGCAATTTCCCTTTTCATACCAGTCCACCAATAGTGTTTCCTTAGGGTATGATACATCTTGGTACCTCCTGGATGCATAGCGTAAGCCGAACTATGAGCCTCATCAAGAATTTCCCTCTTTAGCTCCAGCTCATTCGGAACGCACAACCGGCCATCCCTAACCAAGGCTCCATCATCCCTAAGCGCATAGTCCTGCCTGTTTCCAGCCTCCAACTCCATCCTGATAATGCACAATGTAGGGTCATGGAGTTGAGCCTCAATAATCCGATCAATCAGAACATGCCTCACATGGAAACTAGCCAATAAAGCCCCCTGGTTATCCATGTCAAATGCAATCCCCGCTCTACGGGTCTAACAACAATGGTAGGTAGATTGTGTGCAAATGGGCCAAAGAACCCATGGATTTCCTGCTCAAGGCATCTGCCACAACATTGGCTTTCCCTGGATGGTACTCTATAGTACAATCATAATCCTTTATTAGCTCAAGCCATCTTCTCTGCCTCATATTCAGGTCCTTTTGGGTGAACAAGTACTTTAGACTCTTATGGTCGGTGAAGATCCGACACGTCTCCCCGTACAAATAATGTCGCCAAATTTTCAGTGCATGCACCACTGCAGCTAACTCCAAATTATGTGTGGGGTAATTCAACTCATGGGGTTTAAGTTGTCTAGAAGCATACGCTATCACCTTCCCATGCTGCATCAACACGCAGCCTATACCCCCTAATGATGCATCACTACACACCTCGAATCCCCCAGTATCATCAGGAAGGGTTAATACTAGAGCAGAAGTCAACCTCCTCTTCAGCTCCTAAAATCCCTGTTCACAATCGGCATCCCAGTCAAACTTGACTCATTTCCTAGTCAACCGAGTCAACGGGCCAGCTATCGTAGAAAATCCTTCTACGAACCGTCGATAATATCCTGCCAAACCCAGAAAGCTCCTCACCTCTATCACTATCCTCGGTTGCTCCCAGTTTGCCACTGCCTCAACCTTTTGGGGATCTACGCTGATACCCTCAGCCGAAATCACATGACCTAAGAATCCCACTTCTGTCAACAAAAACTGGCATTTACTGAACTTAGCAAACAAATGCTTTTTCCTAAGCATATTCAGCACCAACCTTAAGTGCTTCTCATGTGCCTTAGCACTCCTCGAATACACCAAGATGTCATCGATGAACACAATCACAAACCGATCCAAATACTTTTGGAACACTCTGTTCATCAAATCCATAAATGTTGCTGGGGTATTAGTCAACCCGAAGGGCATCACCAGGAACTCATAATAACCATAACGAGTCCTGAAAGCTGTTTTCTGAACATCCCCTTCCTTGATCCTCAACTGATGGTACCCGTTTCGAAGGTCAATTTTCGAAAAATATCTTGCCCCCTTATGTTGATCAAACAAATCATCTATCCTTGGCAGATGATACTTATTCCGCACCGTAGCCCTGTTTAGCTGCCGGTAGTCGATACAAAACCTCAGACCACCATCATTTTTCCTCACAAATAACACTGGTGCACCCCAAGTTGAAACACTTGGGCGAATAAATCCCATATTCACCAAGTCCTGCAACTGAGTCTTTAACTCTCGCAATTCTGCCGGTGCCATTCTGTACGGTGCCTGTGAGATAGGTTGAGTACCTGATAAAACCTCTATGGTGAATTCAATCTCCCAGTGAGGTGGCAATCCCGGAAGATCATCTGGAAACACATCAGAGAACTCACTCACCACTGGAATATCCTCCACTCTCATCGGAGTATTCCGAGAATCAAACACATGAGCCAAGTAACCCTCACAACCTTTCCTCAACAATCTCTCAGCGGCCAAATCTGATATCACTCCACAGGATAGTACCCTACGATCTCCCCTAAACGTAAGTTCCGGTAAACCTGGACTCCGAAAATCCACTCTCTTGTCATAACAATCAATAGAGGCATGGTGCATAGTCAACCAATCCATCCCTAGAATCACATCAAAATCAAGAATATCTAAGGGGATTAAATATGCCTCTAATGCATGACCTTCCACTAACACTGGACAACTACGAATCACGAGATTCGCCACTAACCTATTCCCAGTAGGAGTACAAATACGCATGTCCCAACCAATCGGAGACAATTCTCTATCAGCAAACAATGTAAAACCCCGAGAAATGAAAGAATGAGTCACCCCAGGTAATTGTACTGACATCCTAGCCTGATAACTCTAATGCGTTCCACCAATGATAAGCGGAACCACCTAGCAGAAAAGTGGCTAACAGCACCCTGTCCCCCTGAGGACATCTCATAGCTGAGAACACTCGCTCTAAACGAGTAATCCACTCCGCTGCATCATCTGGGCTAGAGTCGCCCATAAATATTGTAGCCCCTAATCTCTGGGCTTTCTCAATGTTCGAACCTTCAGTAGCAGCCCTACTCTGAAGTACAGAAGTCAAAGTGTGACCCAATTGTTCCAGTGTTTGACTCATATCAGGCTCCACTGCAGGTTCATGTGTGTCCCCACTATTTCCAGGCAGTTGACGGGACTCGCGTCTCGGAGGCATTACGCTGAAAAGAACTATAACTCATCAATACCAACATAATTGTACACTAAGTGTACAGTCTACAGGAATTTAAACCTAGTGCTCTGATACCAATTGTCAGGACCCGTCCCGAATTACCCTTCGAAACTCGGGAATAACCTTGATCCCGTCTGACAACCTAAGGAAAGGTTCCCAAAATACCCTTCAATCCTTACAAATTATAATAATAATACATACTTTCACTTGTCAGACAAGGGATTCAAGCACTCAATAATTCCCGTAAATAATGACCAACCAAATACAATATAATATTAGAGCGTCTAAGTAGGATCAAAAGTATAATTTAGATATCATACTCAAGTATAACTACACAGCGCATCCGAAAGTACTAATGCCTCTGCCTCGAGATAAGTGTCCGCGTCAACTCAACTGCCTGAAGGGGGTTTAAATACAAAAGTTGTAAGTGGACAAAAATAATCATTTATAAATCGTTTTCCAAGGAAATATTACCTTTTCCCCCCTTCATTTATAAAATCATGCATGCATCACATAAAACAGTTTATGATTAAAAATATTATATGTAAATCACCAAAATTTCCATTTCTCTTTAAAACCACTTAGTTGGACTCACATAAAATCTGTATAATGAAAATACGTCGTGATCCACAGCTTGGTTTGAAAACTCTCTTCAAAGGAGTTAAAATTCATTTAATTCAGCCTGGACACATAATATATCAAATTCATTGTTCCCGACATATCCACAACACACCAGGGTATCCCTTGAGATGTGTTAAAATCTATACTACGCGTAGACAGCTTCGCGACCCGGCGGAGCAAGACCCCTCAACATCAAAGTCCGAACCCTCAACAACCAGCGGAGCAAAACCCCTCAACACGAGTCAGAGTAACTGTAACCATCGGGACAGAAAACCAGTGAACCAAATCCGTGTTTTGAAATCTTTGTTTCTTGGCCTAAGCCAAATTCTTTGAAATATCATTTTACGGCCAAAATCGGTAAAATCATAATTACGGGTCTCAATCCAAATCACATGCTCAAATAGTTACCACTTCAAAACGATATCAAAATCAAGTACAAAAACCAGGCCATTTCTCAAAACACACTTTCACTGAAACATTGGAAAACATGTGTCCAGCAGCATTTCTAAATTCCAGAAATTGATTGCACCCATACATAATAGTATTTAAATCAAAGATACATTTATGCCTGCATTATAGTTTATAAACCAAAAGTCCACTCACAAACCTGTCCAAGCAAACTCACTCCCGAATTGTACGCTCCCCTGAAGTTCCTGGAGCAGTATCGCCTGTCCAAATTAATAATCCGGATTATCAGCTAATAATAAGAACCTTAAATATAAACCCCCTAAACCTTGGAAGGTCTACCTATGCTGGCCTAGAAAAAGCAGCAACTTCAAATGCCCAAAACAACCCCTAAACGACATCCGATCGACCCAAAACCTGCGCCAACAGGTCCGGAACGTCAAAAACTAGCTGTCACGCGCTATCGTGACCTCAGACTCGGCCCCACGCGCTAACGGAAGGTCAGAACACGCGTCCACGTGCTGCCACGCGCCTGCTACAGTACCCACGCGCCTGGACCAGTTCAACCCGGCCTAACTCGGCCTGACCCGATCCAACTCGGCCCGACTGGTTCACTCGACTCGATCGGCCCAACCGGTTCACTCGACCTGACCAGTTCACTAGACCCGACCGGTCACTGGTGACTTGCTGGAGAAGACGACCGGCTGCCGGCGCCGCCGTCTGGTTTCCGCCAGAATCCCCCATTTCCGGCCGAAACTTCAAGCTTTATAACTTCCTCAAAACTCAACCATTTTTTTACAAATTTTACGTCTAAATCTATCTACTCGAATCCAGGAATCCAAATATGACCTTAAAACATCAAACGCGTACCTGTGTAAGCCGGAAAATCGATCGGAAGATCCGAAACTTCATACACTCGATTCGGCTTCCCCCGTGGTCCTCTCCTTCGATGGTTGGTACGGTTGTGATTGTGGGAAGGAGTAGAATACGATTAGTGGAATAGAAATGGAAGTCTTGGCCTTGAATCAAAAGTTGACTTTGTGGGTTTTTGGGTATATTTTTCGCGCGTGTTCGGTGTGGGTGTTTCACAGAGAGAAAGATGAGAATGAGATGATGATATGAAGATGAAACAATGATTTGGGGTTAAAAATATCAAACCCAAGTCAATAATTACCAAAATGCCCCTAACAATATTGACCCGTAACTTTCGTACACGAACTCCGTTTCTAGTGTGCCGCCTGTCTACGAACTCGTGAGTTCGATGGTTGGTACGGTTGTGATCGTGGAAAGGAGTAGAATACGATTAGTGGAATAGAAATGGAAGTCTTGGCCTTGAATCAAAAGTTGACTTTGTGGGTTTTTGGGTATATTTTTCGCGCGGGTTCGGTGTGGGTGTTTCACAGAGAGAAAGATGAGAATGAGATGATGATATGAAGATGAAACAATGATTTGGGGTTAAAAATATCTAACCCAAGTCAATAATTACCAAAATGCCCGTAACTTTCGTACACGAACTCCGTTTCTAGTATGCCGCCTGTCTACGAACTCGTGAGTTCGAGACCTACGCAATGGTATCCAAAAACCACCTAAAATTTCTCAAAACAAAATTTGACTTTCACGCCCCTTAACAAGCAAGGGTAAAATCGTCATTTTACATAAATAATTTACTTAAATCCAATAATTGAAATTCCGGGTTGTTACAATTGCAGTCTCTTTGGTGAAGGCGTTCCCTGGTTTGGGAAGCAAAGAACCAGGTCCCGGGTTCGAGACTCGTTATCCGCTACAGCGGGAGTATAGAATGGGACTGGTTGTATAATACCTTGGGAGTGGAGTGTGATGCTGGGGTAGATTCCACTATTAAAGGTGGTGAACCTGGGTCACCTCTCAACATAAAAGGCGCCTTCTATGTAACAACCCACCCCCGCTCGTAAGCCTTACGGGATGGCCATTGTTATGGCCGCCGGGAATCCTCCCAAAGCGAAGCCCAAGGTTCACCACCTTTAACAGTGGAATCTTACCTTCACAAAGGTATTGTTACCGAAGTCCCTATTCAAATCCCCTAGCTGTAGCCTTTAAGGATTGAACCCTGGACCAAGCCTTTTTATTCCACTCACTAACAATACCTTTGTGAAGGTAAGATTCCATTGTTAAAGGTGGTGAACCTTGGGCTTCGCTTTGGGAGGATTTTCGGCGGCCATAACAATGGCCATCCCGTAAGGCTTACGAGCTGGGGTGGGTTGTTACAAGAAACCTATACTACGCGTAGACAGCCTCAACGACCTGGTGGAGGAAGTACCCCTCGACACCAGCGTCGGAGAACCCTCAATGATCTGGCGGAGAAAGACCCTCGATGCCAGTCGTAGAAAACCTTGACCCTCGGGGACCATAATTCAGTGAAAACCAAAATCCATGTTTTGAAATTCTTGTTTCTTGGCTTAGGCCAAATTCATTGAAAAATCCGGTTTAAACTCAAAATCGTGGACTCGACCAAAATCGAAAATCAATCAAGCCAAACCATTAAAAACCCGAATCAATAAAGCTAGGCCATAGCCCAAAACGTCATTTCCAAATAATTATTGAAAGACCGTGTCCAGTAATAATTTAATAATATCCAGAAATTTACCAAAACAATACGTAATAAGCAATTATATAAAATATAACTTTATGCTTGCATTATGCTTTACAAAACCAAAGTCCACTCACCACATGTCCAAATAGTTCAATCTCGAGTCGTACGCTCCTCTGAAGTTCCCAGAGCAGTATCGCTTGTCAAAAGTAACAATCGGGAATACCAACTATAATTAAAACCCTACATTTAGACCCTCTAAACCCTGGGAGGTCCGCTTGCGTCACACTAAAAATTCAGCCACTTTGGACGCCCAAAACTACCCCTAAACGACGTCCGATCAACCAGAAACCTGCGCTAACAGGTCCAAAACGTCCAAACCTTGTCGACACATGTCGCGGTGACCAAAGTACCAATCCCACGCGCCGACGGAAGGCCATACCAAGCGCCAAGCACCCGCCTCGCACCGCCACGTGGATGCTACAGTGCCTCACGCTCTTGCTACAGTGTTTCACGCGCTTGCTGACTCGGCGCTGACTCAGCCGCCATGTGGCACCATATGGCTACTAGGTGGCAACACGTGGCTGTCAGGTGGCACCACGTGGCTACCAAGTGGAATGCCACGTCAGCCCCCTCTAACCGAACCAGTCGTCGAAGTCTCGGGTGAAGACGAACGCTCCGTCGTGCGCCACTGTCCGTCGTCGCCGGAAAACTCCATTGCCGACCGACCTTGAATTTTTCTTGACTTCCTCAAATTTTAACTGTTTTTCACAAATGTTTGGTCTAAATCAATCTACTCGAACCTAGGAACTCAAAAATGAAGTCTAAACACGAAACCTATACTTGTGTTAGCCGAAAAATCGATCGAAAGTTCTGATTTTTCCTTTCCTCAGTTGGTGTCCCCCGCGGCTGCTTCCTGCAACGGTTGGTACGTTCTTGATCACGTGAAGGAGGAGAATCCGATGAGTGGAACCAAAATGGATGAGGCTGCCTTGAATTGAAGTTCAAATTCTTGGGTTTTTGGGTTCGGTCGCACGGGTTTGGGTGAGTCGCGAAGAGAGAGAGTGAAATGAAGGAGATCATATCTGCTTGGGGTTAAAAATATCTACCCAGGCCAAATCACCAAAATGCCCCTAAACATTGTAGACCCACATCTCTAGCATACGAAATCCAATTTCTGCGTGCCGCCTGTCTACGAACTCATAAGTTTGAGACCTACGCAACGGTCACCGAAACACAGCCAAAAGTGTCTCGAAACAAAAATTAACTTTCAAGTCCCTTAAACAACCAAGGGTAATTTTGTCCTTTTGCAAATTAATTTACAAAAATTCACTAATAAAATTTGCGGATCATTACAGAAGGTTCTGATTCCTTCAGAGCAACGAAATATTCCGCCGTGAGAGTACAAACACGCGTAAGTTGTGTGGACACGAGTGGCCGGCGCATGGCGATGCGTGGGGGTGCGTGTCTGGTGCATAGTGCGTTGTCCGATCTTCTACCGGCACGTGGCGATGCGTGGGGCTGTTTCTTGGCCCACTACGGTGTGTATCTAGAGTTTCGAAGCATTTTAGATTAGTTTTTGGCAGTTTTGAGGCCATTGGAGTCCGTTTAGAGCCTCGATTAAGTAATCCCAGTTATAATGGACGACCTTGGGGTGAGTTTTTGCTCGGGGGGCAAGGGAGTTTGGTTATTGGTTTGTCAAGGGTTCCTTTGGGTTAGGGTTTCCTTGAGTTGGTACCTTGGATGTACTGTGAACGGACTGGGTTTCCGGGATTGCCAGGCATTCGTATTTCTTTGTATTATGTCATACCATGGATTGTGAGTGGTGGAAATTGAGAGAAATTATTAGGAATATATTAACACCTTTTCGAGGCTCATAAAGTACAGCTTAAGGTTTAAAGGGATTTATCGAATGTCTTATCACTACGCATCTCTCGAAGCTTATGAATTTATTTTAGGGTTTCAGACCGGGATTGTGATTTGGGTTTTGACCCTGATGAATGTTATGAGGCATGTTATGGAAGGTTCCATTATACTCTCGGGATGTTATAATGTGAGGTATGTCAGGGAGGATTCCCTCATACACTTGGTGGGGTATGTCAGGGAGGCTTCCCTCATATGCCGGGGGAAATGTGAGGGATGGTAGGGAGGATTGGACTGAGGCTCGGGATGAGCTAGGATATCGAGGCTGATATCATATATAGAACGAAGGATCCAATGAAAATGCCTTACTAATAGATTGTGATTATCTTATCTGTTGCTCCAAAATAAGGACAGATTATCACTTACAAGGGGTTTTTGGTATTTTTTTTAAATTGTTTTGTATTCCAATTTTCCTATTGATTGAAAGTTGGCATATTTTCATTATTTTAATTCCATTTGTTAATTTATTTTCTTTTTAATTGTTGTGAAGGATTAAGCAAAAAGGAATAGTTGTGTAAAAGTTTTCAGATGATGTTTTTTCTACTTCTTTAGATGGATTTTAATTTTTGGTAGTGTTCGTATTTTCTATTGGAAAACTCTTTGGTTGTATTTCAGTTTAAATGCTGGTTAAGTTGCTTGAGGACAGCTTTCTACGGATTGCAAATGCAATTTTTTTCGAATTTGATGAGTTTATGTTACCCAATTTGCTTATGTACGACTAAATTAGAGTATATGACACTTGAGTTTCCTTTGTACCCAATTTGCAATTCTTTACCATCCCCTTCATCTTTTATTGAAATCAATTTATGGAGAAGGATGTACCTGAATTGATATAAACTTGGGATGGAAGGCTCATAGCAGCGCTCTTTGATTTCGATCTGAGACGGGAAAAACATTCACTGCTAACAACACCTTCTTTAAACCTTGAACGAAAACAACAACAAATATATTAAAAACAGTTAATGAATCTAACTCTTAACTAATTTAATCCAATTTCAAATAAATTGAAAAACAAAAGTTTACCTGAAAATTTCTCTAATTGAGAATATATATATATATATATTGTAAATAACAGTAAATAACAGTAGTGAAAAATAAAAATGTTGTAGAACTGATCTTTTCAGACCTGAAATTTCCCTTATAGGTTTCGTAAATTTTGTATTGTGCATTAAGCTTTTAATTTACATCAAATTTCATTGTTTGTTTTTCCTGTAAAACAAAAGTGAGATGCGTTTGCTTGGATGGTTTTTAGTTTGTGGACCTTTATTTTTTCACTCTTACCCAGATATGCTATATGTTTGTCCTCAATTTTCGCGTTGTTTTATTTTACTTCTTCTGCAGGTCTATTACAAATTCAACAGCCTTGCAATGCTTTGGGAACCTTCATGTTGATTTCAGGAATTTTCTTCCTTTTTGTTGGAGGAATTGTCTACATGCATGTGGACATGTCCATCTCCAAGTCTTCTGCTTCTTATTTGGCCAAACTGCAGTGGGATGAAGTAGGTTTTTGTCTGATATTTTCTTTTTAAATAATTCACAATAAGAAAACACTTGTTACACTATTTCGTGTTCTAGGTACAAGCAACAATTCAGCGGATCAGAAATATCATCGACCGATGCCTCGTGATTCATGATAAGCTTGAGGCATCGTTACGTGATCTTTCGCGGACAGGGGACATCCAAGCGTGCAAAGCCGCTCGAAAAGCAGCTGATGCTTCGCTGAAAGAGCTTTCGAAAGAGACGAAGCCCTTATTGGCATTCTTGCAATCATCTCAATAGGCCGCACAAGGTCTGCATTGTAGTTGCAATTAATTATGTATGAATTTGCAACCAGGTTAAATAAATGAAGTTTTATGCAACACCAAGTGTCGAGTAAAAAACACAAATATTAGTTTAGCTTTCTTTAAGTTAGCATTAGGTTCGTGTTTTCTTCTATATACCTAATGCTGAACAATAGTTTCTCTCGTACCTTGTAGACATATATGTTATCTTATCACACTATTGATGTACATTTTTTTCATATTGGGTTTTTTTTTCTTCTTTCAATACAGGTGGAGGAGTTGGTGGCGAAGGAGAAAGATTTGGAAGAAAGGTTAATGGTGAAACACTCCACGATTGTGGGATTCTTTTTTAATTTTTCCGATGTGGGATTCTTCAACTGATTGCTATGAGAAGAAGTATGGAGGAAGGGAGATTGAGAATCGGGTTGCTTCCCAACTGCAGAAAATCAATGCCTTAAAGCAGGAGGTTGGCGATCTTGTTGAGTTTATTGATGAGATATGAGAACTGGGTTTTTGCGATTGTTATAATGTATTTTCCGGAACTTGTTAGTTTGTTAGTATGAAATAGAAGACGACTAGTTTTTTTTAGGTTTAGTTTTAGTTTTGAAAATACTTCGTATTAAATTTAGAATTGTGAGGATGCATACTTGCATTTTGGACCTCAACAATTTGCTTCATAAATTAATCTATTTTACCTACTTGAGAAAATGAGAAACACCCCCTCCATATATGAAATGAAGTTGCATCATTTTCAGTTCGAAAACCAAACCCTTTTTTACAAATTATACTGTTTAATTTCTTTGCCGTTTTAGCTGCGACATTTTACCTTGTGCAAAGATGGAGGAGGTGAAGGGAGATTGGGTCATGGGCAAAGATGCAGTTGCCAGCAAGTATTTTAGGCTCAAAAAATGGAAGGTGTTGACAACTTTATAACCAATTTCTTTGATGGAATAGCGAAGTCAAGGAGGTAAACAACTTTGTGGAACATGGAGAGGGACCTTAAGTATTTGAAGCTGGAGGGTGATGAGGCCAAGATCTTTACAACAACGCGTTGTTCCTCATTGACAATACCCTCATGGTGGCGCCGAAAATCCTAGGAAATTGATGAAGCTACACTCACTCTTGCGACATAGGTTGATTTTAAGTCTGAAATTCTATGCAAAAAAAATGCTAGGTTTGAATCAATGGAGAAGTTAAGGTGGTCGAAGCAAAATGGAATCTTGAAAGACTACGTTAATGCGTTCACCAACCTGTTGTTCCAAGCAAATCCTAGGAGATGTTTGCGAAGAAAATCCTTGAAGCACCTGTGAGGAGGCAATCGTTTTAAGTAAATAGAACAAAGTTCTAAATTCGATTACTTGTAAAGTGTCTCTTTGATTTTCTTTTGTAATTTATTTTGAATATAAAGTATATTTTTATTTTCAAATTTCTGTAACTATAACAATTATCATTATTTTTACCAACAATCTTAAGACGAAATTTCTTTGGTAATTGTTATATTTTGGTTTTACGAATCTTAAATTCTTTTTGGTTCTTAAAAGTTTTTTTTGAATTTTTTTGAGTTGTTTGTTTTTCCTCTTTATTAAAGGAAAAATGATTACTAGTATTACTAGTGATGATGTTGCTAGCAAGAATGAAAATATCGTTTTTCATGGAAATATCCATCGATATTTCGATATCGACATCGATATCGTTCACGCTCCACAAAAATAATGTTGGAAATTTAATCCAAAACTTGAAAATTTTGAATGAAATTAGGGAAAAATATAAGCATCCAATAATACTATTATATAAGACTAATACAAATATCGTGAGAATTGGGGGAAGATTTTTCTTTCCCTCTTTTTTTATGCCAAGACCTTTAGATACATGTATAACAACAGAAATATCGCGGATATTTTTTTCCCCCTATTTTTATGTCGAGACTCCAAAATATGGATATATTGTCAAGACCCGTCCCGAATTTCCCCTCGAAACCCGGGAAGAACCCTGATTCCGTCTGACAACTTAAGGAAAAGGTTCCCAAAATACCCTTCAATCCTTACAAATAATATAATTTTACTTTCACCTGTCAGACAAGGGATTCAAAACACTCAACAATTCCAACAATAATTGACCATCCAAAGTAAGTATAATATCAGAGCGTCTAGGTAGGATAAATAGTACAATTTAGAAATCCTACTCAAGTTTAACTACACTCGCAGCCGGAATACTAATGCCTCCGCCTCATAAGAAATGTCCGCTTCAACTCAACAGTTTGGAAGGGATTTAAACACAAAAGTTGTGAGTGGACAAAAATAATCGTTTATAAAACCTTTTCTGAGGAAGTCTTACATTTTCCCCCTCCACGTTAAAACCATGCCTGCATCAAATAAAATAGTTCATGATATAAAAACATCATCTAAAAATCACCGGAATTCCATTTCTCTTTAAACCCACTTAATTGGACCCACACAAAATCCGTATCATGAAAACATATCGTGATCCACAGTTTGGTTTGAAAATCAACCTCAAAAGAGTTCAAAATCATTTATTCCGATATGGACACATCAAATATCAAATCCAATATTCCCGACATAACCACTAGCCACCAGGGTATCTCTTGAGGTGTGCTAGGCATGTACTACCTTCACCTATTATATTTGAGGTTCACCGGGTTCACCGCCAACAGCGGATCCTGGCCCCAGATCCTGGTCCTCCTCAAATTGGTGTTTATACTGGGGATTCACCGGGTTCACCGCCAACAGCAGATCCTGGCCCCGGATCCTGGACCTCCTCAAATCGATGTTTATCTTGGAGGTTCATCGGGTTCACCGCCAACAGCGGATCCTAGCCCCCCTCAAATATGGCCAAAACTGACAAACTCATTCATATGGGTTGAAACCCAAATCATGGACTCAATAAGTACCACGTCAAAACAATATCAACACCGAGTCCAAAGCCCATGACATTTCTCAAAACACACTTTAATTGAAATATTGAAAAACATGTGTCCAACAATCATTTCTAAATTCCGGAAATTCAATGCAACAATACATAACAATATGTAAACAAAGATACATTGATGCATGCATTACAGTTTATAAAACAAAAGTCCACTCACCAACTGTCCAAGCAAGCTCAATCCCGTCTTGTTCGTTCCTCCGAGGTTCCCGGAACAATATCGTCTGTCAATAACAACAATTGGGATTACCGGCTAGTAATAAGACTCTTATATAACAGCTCCCTAAACCCCGGGAGGTCTACTTATGCTGTTCTAGAAAATGCAGCAATTTCGGACGCCCAAAACTACCTCTAAACGACATCCGATCAACCTAAAACCTGTACTAACAGATCCGGAACGTCGAAAACTAGTCAACACGGGTCTCCGTGACCTCAGACTCGGCCCCACGCGTCTCCAGGCGCCATCGAAAGGTCAGAACACGCGCCTACGCGCGCCACGCACTGCTACAGTGACTCACGCGCCTGGACCGGTCCAACTCGACCCAACTCGGCCTGACCAGATCCAACTCAACTTGACTGGTTCACTCATCCCGACCGGTTCACTCAACCCGATTCGATCCAACTCGACCCGACCCTATCTGACTCGACCCGATCGAACCTGACCCGAGTGGTCGTCGGCACTCGCAAAAAAGTCAACGGGTTCGTCATGCCGTCGTCGGAGTCTGGCCGAAGAAGATGACCGGACCGCCTTCGCCGCCGCCGTCTGGTTCGCCGGAATCCCTCATTTCCGACCGAATTTCAAGTTTTTCTAACTTCTTCAAAACTCAACCATTTCCCACAAATTTTATGTCTAAATCTATCTACTCAAACTCAGGAATCCAAATATAACCTTAAAACATCAAACCCGTACATGCATTAGCCGAAAATCGATCGGAAGGTTTGGTTCTTCCTATACTCGGTTCGGCTTCCCCTGTAGTCCTCTCCTTCAATGGTTGGTACGGTTGTGATCGTGGGAAAGAGAAGAATCCGATTAGTGGAATAGAAATGGAAGTTTAGGCCTTGAATGAAACTTGGAATTTGTGGGTTTTGGGTGTTTGTCTTCCACGGGTTCGATGGTTTGTGTTGTTAAGAGAGGATGAAATGAAGTGATGATAATGAAGATGTAATAATGATTGGGATAAAAAAAATATCTACTCCCAAGACAAAATTACCAAAATGCCCTTGAACATCTAGACCCATAACTTTCGTACACGAACTCCGTTTTCTGCGTGCCGCCTGTCTACGAACTCGTGAGTTCGAGACCCACGCAACGGTATCCAAAACATAGCCTAAAAAGTTCCGAAACAAAACTTGATTTCCACACCCTTAATCACCAAGGGTAAAATCGTCTTTTTTACAAAAATAATTACGTAAATCAAATAATTAAAATTCCGGGTTGTTACATATATCGACGGAAATATCACGGATATTTTCATCCATAGTTACTAGTAATGACGGTGCTAGTAATGATAAGGGAAATCATGTGGCACACGCATTACCTGTGGTGATCCCTACTTCCTCCTCTCATGGAGAGAAACTTGAGAAGTTCAATGTAACTGAATTTAAGAGTTGGCAACAAAGATGCTATTGTATTTGACCACTCTTAATTTGGCCAAATTCTTGAAGAAAGATGCTCCTGCAGCTGGTTCTACTACAGAAGCAGTGGCTGCTGCAGATGTGTGGCATCATTCAGACTTCTTATGCAATAACTATATACTCAATGGATTGGTCAATGCTTTATACAATGTATATAGTCCAATCAAAATTGCCAAGACCTTGTAGGAGTCAATTGACAAGAAGTACAAGATCGAAGATGATGGCATGAAAAAATTCGTTGTCGATCAGTTTCTTGACTTCAAGATAGTATACTCCAAGACGGTTATCAACCAAGTGCAAGAACTCCAACTTATTCTCCATGATACTGAGGCGGAAAACATGGTTCTAAATGAGACTTTCCAAGTGGCTGCTGTCATTGAAACACTACCACCTTCTTGAAAGACTTCAAGACTTATCTCAAGCATAAGCGCAATGAGATATGACTTGAGGATCAGATCGTGAGGCTATGAATTGAGGAAGACAACATTCGTTATGAAAAGAAGACTATTAGAAACTCCATGGTGGCTAAGGCACATGTTGTGGAAGATGGGCCAATGCATAAGAAAAAGAGGAAGCATGAGGAAGGCTCTACTAAATGGAACTCAAAGAATAATGGAGAGTTTAAAGGCTAGTGCTATAAGTTTAACAAGCCTGAATATAGGGCAACAAACTGTCGTTCTACAAAGAATAAGGGCAATACCACAAAAGTTCATATGACCAAGGAAGATAAGCTATCAAATTGTTCATCTCATTTCAACGTCTCAGTTGTGATATATGAAGTGAACATGGTAAGCAATACCAAGGAATGGTGGGTGGACACTAGAGCTACACCCCACATCTGCTCGGATAAAAAGATGTTTGCAACTTATCAAGAAATGATCCAAGGGGAGCAACTATTTATGGGAAACTCTTCGACTTCCAAGGTTGAAGGTCAAATAAAGGTAGTCCTCAATATGACTTCTAGCAAGAAACTAACCTTGAATTAAGTGCTTCATGTGCCTGATATCCGAAAGAATTTAGTTTTTGGGTCGATGTTAAGCAAGAATGGATTTATACTGGTTTTTGAGGTTGATAAATTTGTAATCACTAATAATGGGATGTGTGTTTGGAAAGGGTACCTGAATAATGGCCTTTTCAAGTTAATGTAATGAGTATTGCAACTTCTATTATTAATAATAAGAACACCGTTATTCTGCTTATACTATTGAGTCTCCTAAATGTTTTGGCATGGTAGATTAAGACATGTTAATTATGATAATATGTGTTGATTGGTTAACATGGATCTACTACTTAAGTTTGATATTGGTGCAAATCACAAGTGTGAAATTTATGTTGCTGCAAAACAAATCAGAACATCTTTTCATTCTATAGAAAGAAATACACAACTTTTCTCTCACTCTAGGTGTGACTAATTTTGTTTTTGTTAGACTCTTGGTGCAAATAATGAATATTTTAATGACTTTTAATTAAAAATTGGAGTGACTAAAATAGAAAAATTTTCTAGACAGAGTGACCAAAATAAAATTTATTCCAAAACACACTAATTGAAAAGGTGGTTTACCTTTCATTTAATATATTTTTCATATGTATTATTTAATAATATTCTTTTTACTTGTAAGTGTGAGATTATGAGTTTCGATTTATAGATAACCATGGAGATATATGTGTAGAAGTAACTAACAATTGATCCAAACCTGATATGGTTGTAACAAAAATTGCCAACCCCTAAAATTAAGCGCAACAGCCCATAGTCCTCCTCATGTTGAGCCCACCCAGATACCGAGCCCCCCCGTTTGATCCCCCCTCTATTTCCCCTTCTCAATTTCTCATTCTTCTTTTTCTTGTTTGATTTTATGAAATTGAATAAATTGAATCAGTATTTGTCTCTGTATTTTGCCTGATTACTACTTCGTCTACCTTATTTATTCTGTTCAGTTCCTCACCGGTGAGGTTGTGAGCCGAATTATGCAGCCCTCCTCCATTTGTTCTTCTTTCTAGTTTCTTCTACAGCTGCTATAAACGTCAGGATTTGGTCAATTGAAGAGGTAAGTTTATTACTTTTTTGAATTCAATTGCTTCGTTACTTCTTTTTCTTCGTTGATCTTATTAAACGATAGCTGGTTTAGTTTTTTTTTTTTTGTTTCTTCGTTAATGTTATTTGGGTTTGAATTTAATAGACTTGTAGTGGGTCATGATCAATTGGGTTCAGTAGCAAGTGGAAAAAAATTGGTTCTTTGACGTGTGGCAAAACAGTGTCCATCTCATCATGGACCCATCCATTATGAAGAAGCTCCTTGAAGACGATGAGGTTCTCTCGCTCTATCTGTCTGTAGCTTTGAATTTAAATCTCTGGCTTTGAATAGTAATTCTGAACCTTGGTTTTTTGTTTACAAATTGTACAAAGGATGAAACCATGCATTCGGGGGCGGATGTGGAGGCCTTCCAGGCTGCCCTGAATAGGGACATAGAAGGAGATGTGTCTGCTTCCCAGCCGTCTGATTCAGACTCCGGTATCCTTCTTAACCTGCTTTCTGATTCAAATCATTAAATCCACGTTAATCATCGATCTTTTCTGATTACCCCGCTTACACATGGTTGGAATCTTATTAATTTTCATAGTCAGTTAGCTTTGGTGTTTCAATTTTGACACCATGAGTGGTTTAGATGCAACAACTTAAATTTTCCTTTTGATGCTGGCTGTGATCCTTTCCATTTTATCTGTTGTAAAAATCCCATAATATGGAGGCCGAAATTTAATCTTAATTTGAAAATTTTTTCAACTTGCATTCCTTTCTATAGTTTACAAGGGCTTGTTCCCCTCATCGTCATAGTAACCATGCTGCTTGCCCCCATCTTCCTTGCTTTTATCCAATGGGGTTGGTTACTTGAATTCTCATTTTCCACTAATTTCTAGTAGTGTTAGTTTCACCAATGCCACTTGAATTTTAGTCGAACTTCAGAGGTTTTATCTCCCAAATTATCGGTCATATATTTTGTTGGTCTAATTCGTAGCGTATGTTTTAACAGAATATGCCATGTCGTTTTTGTACGTATTCAAGGAAAAGTTAGTCATATTTCTAAAGAATTGATTAAGTAAGCATAAGCTGATGTTTAATTCACAATTTCCAACCAACTAGCTCTTATCCTAGTGGCACTTCTCTTACCAATGTTGGGAGAGGTCTCGTGTTTGAATACCCCTGTCATGTTGATTTAAAAAATAAAATCAAAATTTCCATGTTTATCTCATATGTGTGTCCATCCTATTCCAGTGCTACTGTTTACATCATCGTCTATTTATTGGGGCAATCTGATCCTAAAATGTCTGAAGTGATTTAGAGTGAGTGTTATCTATGTATTATTCTTTGCTAAAGAATGTATTGTTCATTTCATCCATATAAATCGGGGTTTGACTTTATGGATGGTTTGTTCAATTATCATGCCCAAAGTGTTTAGTTAATTGTCTTGGGGTTTTGCTAGCCAGAACTCCTGATTTAGACATAATTTTTGCAACTGAATAATGCAGCCGTTTTGTCTCAAGGAAGCAATAATGCTTCTAGTCATTCATTACAGCAGTTCCATACTGCTAACGGGGATGAAAGTACAGCTAGTCAAATGCAACATGGCCAACCGATTGCACAACATTGAGAACTGCATTCATATGAAATGGAGCTAAAGCAACAAGGGCCTGTTGTTGAGACTATGCAACAAAAAAGTGATGCCTCACAGGAACTTAATCACTTTTCTCTGCCCCAGAAGCAACCCCCGGGTGATCTTCAACAAGGGCAAGCAGAGCAAAAACCCCTCCAGATTCCTGAAACAACTGGAATGCCAATTTCAGGAAAAAATCCCATCTCTAAACAGGAGTAGGATATAACACCCACTCCCGAAAGCGAATCTCAGTACTTAAAGCTTCAGAAGATGAGTAGTCAACATGCAATGATCACAGAGTAGCCAAGCAACCCGATGAATCGTAGTAAACAGGTACCATTTGGCCTGTTACTGCCTGTCTTATTGCCCCAGCTTGATAAAGACAGAGCTATGCAGCTTAATACGCTATTTGGTAAACTTAAGGTGGGTCCTCTATACAAACTTCATTATCAAGGCATTGCGCGTTTTTCTAATTAGTCTGATCTCAAACTGTCTCCTCTATTCTAGAACAATGAAATCTCCAAAGATGCTTTTGTCCGGCACATTAGAAGTGTTGTTGGGGATCAGATGCTCAAATTGGCAATAATGAAAGTACAATCACAGGTAAGTACAAAATGTATTTGATATTATTTTAATGAACTAATATAATATTTATGTCTGAACTAAGCTGAAAATGAGTATATGAAAACCTTGCAGCCTGGTCCTAAACACCAGTTACCGCCTCAGGCTTCAGCACAGCAACTACCCCCCAGGATGCCATCTATTACTGCAGGTTCCACACAGTTCACTGATCCACGTTCGTTTGCGCTTCATCAGAGAGGCACCAACTCTCCCACAGACCCATCGCACATGTCCTCTTCATCAGTTCAAATTCAGTCTAATTCAAGCCATTCAGTCAATGAAAACAGTGCTAAGAAATTACTTGAGGCAGAACGTCAGCCAGATTCTCATGGAATGAAAGTAAGTCAAATGTCTTCTTCTAGTGCCTTAGCTGGAAATCAAGAAAGGGAACGCTCATCAGTTCCTACACAAATACATAATAAGCCACAGCAGCCACAATTGCACTATCCACAATCAACCTTCGCTATGTATGGAAGTACTACTGGTAATTATCACCTGTATTCAGGGAAAAGTATTAAACAGCAACCTCATGATTCACAACTGAGGAAAATTCCACAACATCAAGGCATGGGTTCAGCTCAGTTAGGCAAAGAAGCACAGGGAGCGAACATCATGAGTGTGTCCAAATTGGAGAGGCAAAATTCTATGAATGACCGTAGTAGACTGTAGGGTGGATCTTTGTCTCACTTTACAAATAATTCAACTTTACAACAGAATCCAGTTCCTTGGCAATCCTCAAATAAAGAGCAGAATTCTGGTCCTTTGTCATCAATGGCTTATGTAAAACAGGAACCAGCACAAGCCCTCATTGCCTAATACACCGGGATTGCCTTCTGTTTCTGCTGCACAACTAGAGCAGGGGAATCCATCGCTTGGAACTTCAACAGATGAGTCTTGAGAGAAGCAATCTTCAAGAGTGGGTTTTCCGAAATCTTTAAGCATGCTGGCTTTGCCATCTACAAGCACAGTACCTGCAAATTCTGTTTCTCCTTCCACAGCGCTGCACGTCGATCCCAATGTCCCGGTATTTTTATTCTTCTAATCTATCCTTATCTGCTACATATGCATTTTTTAGGTTATGGTGAAAACTTCCTATCTTTGCATTCATGTGTTTTCAGTATTACTATATTTAAGAAAATAATAAAAAAATTATAGAATTCCATACAAGAGGGGTGCTTCCATACATGAGGGGTGCTTCCGCATCATTCCTTTTTGTAAGAAGCTTTTTCCAAAGCTTCAAAATTAACGCACCACAAAGGTTGAAATGCGAAATTTAGTCATTTTAAAGAAAGTGTTATAGATAGTAGATGGTGTGTTACCATGGGAATGTCATAAGACTATATATACTTTTAGGATCGCGAGCCTCTTCATTTACCTTCTACGCATTTATATGCATTTGAAATAATATTGATCATTGATTTAATCTAACGGAGTTAATTATTCCATATTGTATTAGATAATAACACAAGAATTTTACCTTATCATTTTGAATCACAGCAGTGTACAGCAATCCAACAATCAATAAACCCTATAAAGAAGTAGATATGTGAAAAAAAAAAACCAGATCGTCTTTTTCCTCTAGCTTTACGGATCTTATAGGACTAGGAGTTTATATTTTTGATTTATTATCACTTTTTGTATGTGTTAATAACATAATAAATAATAATTGGAATTAGATTATCATTTTCTACAAAGCCTATCAAGCTTTATCATATGAAATTGAAATCTACCTTTAATTATTGGATTTTAATGTCGAAAAAAAAATCTGAGTTTGGGAAGGCTTTTGAGTTTATTTGTTTGACACCTAAATAAAATTGCTCCAAATAGATCTCCACATAAACGAAAGATAAAAAAGACATAGATAGTCCTCGATGAAGAAGGAGCAATGGAAAGCACGCTCAAATTATATGAATCAAGATATTATTACGGGAGATGAAATGAAGGGTAGAAAGGAAAGAGACAGGGAGTAGATGTCGATGGGTAGTGATAAGGTGCTTTGAGTGAAGTTTTTTTCTAATACCAAAAGGTTGATGTGGAATAATTTGACTCCGGTAGATTAAATCAATTGTCAATATTATTTCAAATGCGTGTAAATGCGTAATATATAAATGTAGAGATTCGTAGTCCGTATTTTTAATCTCTTTTTGCAAGATGCATTTCTAAACCTTACAAAATTAACTAACTACTAAGATAGACATTTAATCAATTTAAAAACAAAATTAAAGATACACCAATTATTATTTTCAATTTTATATCCAAAACACTAATTATCTTCAACTATGTATCTCGAATTGCAAACTGCGCATTGATTCATAGCCAAACATCATAAACGCTTTGCTTTGAATACAGGTCAGTCTTCTATTCACTTTTTGATTATTAATAAATCATAATTGAAGTTAAACCCAGCATTGGCTTTTGTTATCTTCCCATGTTTCATCTATTGCATATTAAGATGTTTATATCTAATTAATATATATTTTATTTAGCACATCAATCTATAGATTTTCTGTTTCATTTCCGCATGTTTAAATTTTGTATAAAACCCGCAGCATTGGGCCGGCACAAGTACTAGTTTACCCTAAGCTAGCTACCTAAGAAACAACTAAAACTAAATGAATTAAGTTGAAACACACCCAACTAATCTCCCTAGTTGCAAGAAAATGAAACCCACACAACTAATTTATTTAATAAAAAAGTTAAATAATTTATTAGCTGCTAATTAACATGACCTGCAAATCTACAATCCCTCCAGCAACAGCAACTTGATTAGTCGACTACAGAGAGAGTTTGATAGTTTTTGGAAGTGATGTCTGCTTCCATGAGATGACGGGGAACAATTTGGCCGCCATTCTCCAAGAAGCACTTGATCAAATTGTCATTGTATCCCCTCAGCCACGTCAGTCCTGGATTATGATCTTCATCACCATCATGGAGAGAAGGAATCCAAGGGAATTTGGAATCCCAGAGATTCCAAAGCACAATGTGTGGCATTGTGTACCCTCGCTTCTTAAACTCCCTCTCTTTCGCCTCGTACATGTCCTTCCAGTTGCAAGGACGAACTAATCTGTGGTCCGTGAACACAACCACCTTGTTAATCATCTGCGCTGCCCTCAGATTCTCATTCACACCCACCTCCAAAATCAAATCATACACCATCGAACAGTTAAAATCAACCGAGTTACTGCTGCAGGATTTCAATGACCTAATGAACTCAAACCTGGACTTGAGATCATGGCCTTCAACGAAAATCAACTGAGCCGCCAGCGCCGAGTCGCTGAAAGTCATCACCTTTCCTCTCCACGCCGCCTCCTCGTTCGTTTCCGATACCAAAAGTCCTAAACCCGCCACCAATTCTAAGCTTTCACCACGCATCATGTCGGCGTGGGTGATGTTACACAGTGTTAAGCAATTTTTGAAATTCAGCTTGTTCCCCTGTTTTTCATACATTTCTTGTACCATTGCATTCCACTGAAGCTCCGCCGCTTCTCCGACATCCCCAACATAATGTATAATCTGATGTGGAAGCAAAGCATCCGGCTTTATTACGCACCCGCAGCCGCTTTCACCTCCTGCAAATACTTCTTAATCTCATCCCTCTTCCGTGAAACAAACAGTCCTTGACGATTCCAGTACTTGTTCAAAGGCAACAAAACCTCCCTATCAAACCGCTCCCACACTTCCGCACGATGATCTTCCGATTCCGATTCCGATTCCGGAAACAGCCTCTTCGCAAAAATGGCGGCGTTCTCTTGGGCGTCCCTGAGGTTTTTGGGCCTGCAAAACATTGCCGCCTCCGTAACTTGTAGATCAGCGTAAGCGTCGGCATCAAGAGTTCCATCTTTATCATCGTCGTCACTCTCGTCTTCATAGTCATCACTCGTGTAATCAACCGGCTTCAATTCCACCTTGTTCTGCTTCATTTTGTCAATGTCGGACTTCAACCCCTCCACGAAGAGATCCATAACCCGGTCGTGTAACAACTTATACTCCGGGTCACGTAGAAGCCGCTCAGCAACGCCGTCTTTGCTGCCTTGGACTTGTTGAAAGTGGCAGAGAATCTCGACAAGGGAACCGAACTTATTGAAGGATTTAGCAAGGCAGGGGAGGTTGGATAATAGAGTCTGGGGGTGGTTATGGTGGAGCCAAAACGAAGCCGTGTAGAATGCTTCATGATAAAATTTCCCCTTCAAATCTTGGAAGTGGAAGATCAGTTTGAGGGTGGTTAGGGGATCGTGGGACCACGCCACCGGGAGCAGCTGCTTCAGATTGCTGAGGGTCTTAGAACCTCCAACATCAGTGGCTGCCCCATAATCCGGTGTTGACAAGCGGAAAAACAGATCAAGGCAGGGATCGCCATACGACGAGAAGGAGGAAAAGGGCCTCGTGATCTTCTTCGCCGCCGTCTCCTCCGCCGCCACGTTGGAGTTGGAAGCCAATAATCTTCTTGTTGCAAGAAAAGAAGGACTCTGTGGTGGAAGTGGAGGAGGAGGAGCCATTACTCTCAGAACCCTCCTCATCAGACACACTTGCAGCATTGGCTTCTTCATCATCTATAATTAATCTCTGTAAATTGAAATCGAAATGGAATTTCAAGGTTTAAACAGAGCTCTTGTCGTGGGCACCAAGGACTTTTTATTTTGGCTTTTTTTTTTTATAGAAATAGCGGTGGTTACATATAAGTTGAGTTCTAATAGGTTAACTCTTAATGTTTTTCAAAACTCCTAAT
The DNA here is from genome assembly GCA_037349345.1 of Oemleria cerasiformis. NCBI lineage: Eukaryota > Viridiplantae > Streptophyta > Magnoliopsida > Rosales > Rosaceae > Oemleria > Oemleria cerasiformis. The sequence goes on from JAZGTL010000019.1 coordinate 10,034,755, forward strand.
TCACGTAAATAGACTTTTATTCACATATTAATCACAATTTATATATCATGTCATTTTTCAACACCTTCCATAAAGTATAAAAAATCTATTACCTAAAATAAGAACAAAAAAAAACCTATTTATTTGTTAAAGAAATGCCTATTTATCATCCTAATAAAAACCTATTTATTTTTTAACATCATATACCTCATTTTAAAAATATTATAATAATTTATCTATACACATTCGTGATATAAGTTAAATGAAACATTGAGCATTGGTGTAATAAAGTGCACCCACCTAAAGCTTAATTATAGGGAATTCTTTTCAACAATTTTATTTTCTCAGAAATCTCATCTCAAACCCACTTTTACAAAATGCAAAAAGAATGAACCAACCATCTCAAAATGTGTGATTTCAATGGCACAAGATTAGTGGTTTCAAGATTTACTACAAAATTATTTTAGGAGCTAGATTGCAAGATAAGTATTTAGGTGGTATTCATATAGCTTGATTTTTGGTAATAATTAATTCATTAACTTTTGATTAAAAAAGTAAGAAAAATCATTAGCTTGAAACTTTGAAACATGCCAATTTAAAAATAAATAAATAAATAAATTGAAACACTTATTTTCATAATAACTTATCAAACTTTGAAATTCAAATAAAATATAGAACATGGTATTTATTCAAACTAAAATTATATAACAAATTATGAAAATGCACATTAGCATGTCCAACCAACTCTTCATCTCATTGCCATCTTCACTATTTAAAATGTGGATTCCAATGATGTCATTTGAATATTTGATTTAAACGAAGGAATCAAATATATAATAATTTGATTCAATTTTGAAAAGTATAAATAATTATTCATACGTCAATGGCGCATGATTTAGAGCTCACGTTTAGAAGTAGTTAGCTTCGAATTTGGGGTTGAAATTGGATCTATTGATGAGGGGATGTTGCTCATTTTCATTTATTTTTTCTTTAATTAACGAAGGGTAATCGAAATTTTGAGGAGACTTTTTTCGATTTTTTATTTATTTATTTTATTTTTGATGATGCCTAGCTTGTCTAGCTAGTTATCTAAGATGATGATTATATTATTTTTATCCCAGGATTATTATCTCATAGCTAATTTTTGTATCTATCATTAATAACCTTAAGTTTTACCACTGTTCAAAAGGAAGTCTCTTGTATTTTATGTGATGGTCTATGCTAATGGAAATTATGAGAATATGAATTGGTTCACATTGGATAAAATAGAAGATGGAATTAATTCATTAATTAGACATTACTCTAAGAACAAACGGACTGACTAGTGCGGCCTTTGGAGGAATTAAAAAAACAAAAAAAATTACAGATAATAATAACTAAAACACGGGGTGAGAGTTACAAGTCTGTTATATCTTTGACAGTTGTATGGTCAATCTTGGCCCCGTCAGCTATTTCCTTGACCTTCTGCTTGACCCCTTTGAACCTATTGTCATGCACATATAGCTTTACCTTCCAAAGCTATGTAGGGATAAGAAGAGGCTTACGAAGTGGTGGTTTTAAGGTGGAAATCTTCACCGGTTGTGGGAGCTGTTTGGAAATGTCCATGCATTGCATGCCTTGCAACTAGCGACTTCAAATGTGTGATTTCAAACCCACTCCATTCAAACCCACTTTTACAAAATGCAAAAAGAATGAACCAACCATCTCAAAATGTGTGATTTCATTGGCACAAGATTAGTGCTTTCAAGATTTACTACCAAATTGTTTTAGGAGCTAGAATAGAATGCAAGATAAGTGTTTGGGTGGTATTCATATAGCTTTATTTTTGGTAATAATTAATTCATTATCTTTTGATTAAAAAAGTATGAAAAATCATTAGCTTGAAATTTTGAAACATGCCAGTTTAAAATAAATAAATAATTAATTAAAACACTTATTTTCATAATAACTTATCAAACTTTGAAATTCAAATAAAATATAGAACATGGTATTTATTCAAATTAAAACTAAAATTCAAATAAATGACACATGTTACATTTTGAGTGGGCCAACAGTTAGATACACTGATTGTGAACAAAACATATATTGTAAAAAATACTTAACAGAAAATACAGATAGTGCCAAGATATTTTGAAATGGTTTGGGACCATAAGCTTAGTGAGTCGTTGGTTGTTGGGTTAAACGGATGATTAGGCCCAAAAAAAAGGAGATGCTTTCAACTTTACAACCCTTAAATACTTTTATTCATAGTAGTAATATTATAAATTCGAGTATTCAATAAACTACATATTTCAGAAAGTCTATTGAACGAAAAAATAAAATATATATGTATATATATATTTCAGCAAGTATGCCAAATATGAACCTATGGATCACAGAGCGTGAGTGCGAATATTGTGAAGGAACTTATCTTCAACTGGGTCCGCATAGGCATCAAGGAAAACTGTCCCGATCAACAAAATGAATAAATCTCTACTTTCCTGTCCATCTTCTCATCCAAACATGCAGGCAAGCAAAAAAATGGTTTCTTGTTCACAACTACATGAATTGAGTATGAAATTTACACTATCAAAATCAGAAACTGGTCATCGGAAACATTATAAGCTGCACAAGAGTTGTTGTTATATTAAGCAAAGCTGCTTTTTTTTAAAAGCACCGCGAATAAAGTTCAATGAATTGAAGGTTTTAGATTTGGAGACCCAGTAAAAAAAAAAAAACAGTTTAGCAAGTGTGAATCAGGAGAAACAGAGCATATACTTTCATTTATTCACCTACTTTGTTAGGCCTCTAGGAAAATCTTACACTACATAGTAATTTCATCTTTATAATTGCCATCGATTTCACATAAAACCACCATTGTTCTAAAGATTACCCAGAAAAAAAGCCTAGCAGCTAAAAATATTTAAAAAAAGAAACTTACTTGAGGCTTCAGATCACATTCATATCATAAGCATGCCAAAATTCAACCCAACAGACAACCCTCTTGATATCTTCCCCTAGCTGCCAACTGCAAAGCAAAATTTTGAACGTTGGGTCGTTTAAGCACACAAACAAACGGAAAACACAAACAAAGATCAACAGCCAAAATGAAATACAGTTTATTTTCACCAAAGAAAAAGATGCAATTTTTCCTAGTTTTTCCAGTTTTGAAGTCATGAATGTAGATGGAACATGATAGCTGTAGTAGAGGATAGAGTATTCCACTTTTTTCTGCCGACAAGATTCATTTTCGAGAGGATATTGACATGTGGTACTTCAAGTTGAACCATTGCAGAAAGAGATGACATGCACCCACTGATAAACTTTGTCACATCCGTCATAAACTGTTTCAATAGAAATTAGAACAGTTTATTTAAGGATTCCAAGGAAGGAAGAGAAAAAAATTACAGAGTGGCTGCAAAAACTTATACAGACCCGTGAATGAAACAAGTATACGGCACAGACGCTGACATTTTTACGCTGCAAATGCTCCAAAAAGTTCTTCAGCACCGGAACATGCGAAAAAAGTTCTATCTGGCCTATAACAAGAGGAGAACTCAAATGCTTCCGTGTCACGCAAACATGCTCGGCTTATTCATGATAATAAATACAGACAACATAACATGTACATTAGTATGGAAACCTGGGCAATCAAAAACTAAGTAGTCATCATCCAATTCCTCCGTGAGCCAATCATCCAGATTGTCTTCTTGGTATTTACCTCACTAAACGGGGCAGAAAAAGAGGGACTGTATTGAGAAGCCTTATCACGTTTCATATCTTCAGAAGAAACAGGATCACAAGTTAGGTCTTATCATCTTTCATCTGCCATGGGATACTATATTATAAATTCCTCCGACGACTCTATCATGCATAAATAAATGAACACAGATAACTGATATTACCAAAAGTTCATCAGCATGGCTAGTAGAATGACTCTGGAATTCTGCACTTCTGTTAGTGACATAAGCCACTGTTTGTAGAAAATTGACCAGCCTTCTCCGAGATGTGATTCCATAACCTAAATAGGCAGATGAGTAAATTTATTTTAAGCCAACCTTGTGTTTTTAGCAATAAGAAAGAGATAAGTGGCATCACTACTGAAAAAAACATTCAAAATACGTAAGTGCTTCATTTTTTACTCTGGCTGTCAATGGACGGACTATCATTAAGTTCAAATTTGAGTTCGCAAGAAAAAGAAGAAAGTGACAACTAAACAAGAGGGTTTCCCGCATACAAATTCTACAGTCCTGTCGCCAAGAAATGCCTCTAAATCCTCTTTTGCCTGACACTGACGCTTTCCATTACAAACCAGCACCATAATATACTCCTAAATAATGAACACAATACTCTCATGAAATTTGAAGAAGTAACTTGACCATGACACAACCCCAAACTTGTTAATCAGAAGATTGAATAATCATGCATAAATTTCAGCTAAAAACACTAGGGCAACAATTACAGAAATTGACTACTATTCAATGTTGCAGTAGCAAGCCCAATTCCTTTTCCTAATTCACCTAAATCAATTCGAAGTATCATTGAAAGCAAACATTTTGATCCTCAGAGAATATGTTCAGTCACTCTCACATTGTGGTCAAGTGATGGCAATTATATGAACTCTTAGTACTCCTACACTATCAGGACACTGATTCCTTGTTGTCCACTCAGCTTCTTTCGATAACAGAAAATCTAAGTATGCCCTAGCCTCTTTCTCTATCTAAGATTACACATCCATAACTTTTACACAGACGCGTATGAACTCTGATACTACAACTCCAAACAGTGTTCGATTAGAAATAGAATTGGATGGAGGTTAAAACAATGAGAAAACCAGTTAGGGAATCGATGTTCACCGCTAATCTTCTTCCTTAAGCAAATGACATGCACAATGCTACAAAACAGATTTTAGATGCTCATGTTTGTCAATCTAAAGGCATGATATCTACTCTTTAAATTATTGATTTCCGTAGGCAACAAGTTAGACATGGGTATCTACGCTAACTCTTTTCATTCTTCAAGTGTTTAGCATGGTATCTACTAAGTTGTACTTTAAGAACGCATAACACAATGGAAATCGACAAACACACAACTCCTAGAACATGGTATCTATTCTAGTTATTCATGATGATTAATTTCAAGAACTTATAACTAGTTTTTTTGTTACTCTCACAGGCACAAGATTCGGTCATCTAAATTTACCTATGTAACAAACTCAATACACAACATGCATATGGTGATCAAGCATAACATAACGTATGTAAAGAGTAAAATATAATCTGAAATTAATCAATTAAGCATCACAAAAGTAGTTTTCAGCAAAGGCATATCGAAATCCTTAAAGAAACATGATTAGGGCTTCAATCGAGCCCTAACTAAAGTACTTAGTTACCCATAATTTAAATAGACAGCAAGAACATACAAAACAGAAAATAAAAAGAGGAAGAAGATAGCTCTTTGATGATGTGTTGGTCAGCTAGAGTGATTGGATGATGCCTTGACGTTCCTCCTTGCTTCCTAAGCCTTTTAGACCTTGGAACCTTGAAGGATGGAGCAGAATGGGATGGTGTGGCTGAGTCCATTTGTGAGAGCCCCGACTTTTCTGCAGCTTTTGTCAAGTGAGGGAAAAAGGAAGAGAAATTGCAACCTTGTGTGAGAGCCTCACGTTTTTCAGATTGAGGAAGATAAGGAGACGTTCCAAGTGCGGTGAGGGGGAGACTCTTTGCTTCTCTCTTGTGTGCGTGTCTGCCCCTTGGCTGCCAAGAATTTATGTGCATATTAATTCGCTGAATGAGGGAGAGCAAGCGTTTTTTTGTCCCTTGGCTGCCAAGAATTTATGTCCCGTGGCTGCTCATTTTTTTATTTTTTTTTCTTCTTTTCTTTGATTAAAAAGGCTCCTCCCATAACCCTAACAAACTGGGCTTCTAGACGTCCAAACTTGATAAGGATTAGAAAACTTGAAATAAAAGGAATGTTGAATTCCAGCGCAATCTGACCTTGCTGTACTAAAACGGCCATAACTCCTTCTAGAAGATTCCAATTCACGAACCGTAAATTCCTTTAGAAACTAGACTTCGGTATCTTTCCAACTATATATGGCACATCAACTAGTTCTTCCCGAGCAGCTGCAGTTAATTTCGAGAAGTTGACACATCTGCTGAAGTCTGCTTCAAAGTTTCCTCTTTAGATTTCCCAAACAGCACTCATTAACTCCTTTTGTAACTTTGCTTCCAAAAATCCTACAAAACACGAAAACAAGCTAAGTATTAAGAAAACATAGGAAACATGCTAAGAAAAGCATAAGAAAACAAGATAAAACGTCGCATAAATATGCTCCTATCAAATTCCCCCACACTTAGCTTTTGCTAGTCCTCGAGCAAAACAGAAACAAAGAATGAAAAAAAACAAAGAATCAATGATTCAACCTAAACCTTCCAACATTTGTCTCAGAGATTTTTAATGAATCATGACATATTAAGATTCATCATTTGCATAAGAATTGGCCCACTTGATTCGAGAGTTAATACACCTTCATAGAAATCATACACATACTCACAATTAAATCAATCAAAGCAAAAGTACAAAGAGAGATACATGCAGGAAAGAATTAGCTCAAAATTCTCACCGAATAATCTCAAAATTCTCACCGAATAAGCTCTGATTTTACCTCATATTTTCTAGTTAAGTTACTCTTCCTATACTAGTTATATGTGAGAGGATTGATGTAAAATGGAAACAAATTGCTCACATATGATATAACAAGAAAGAAAGGCACTTTCAGAATTTTTCTTATGAATATGACTCATGAAAGGAATGCTACTACTTGAATGCAAGAACAAGTGACACCATATGCTCATACTTCATTCAAATTTCCACATATTGATATAAACACAACAAACAAGATCATAAGGTCTTTACGAGGATTGTAATGAGGCCAAAGGGTAAGAGGTTAAAGAAAGAAAGGATATGGATAACACAAGTTTCTTAAAGAAAAGTAGAAACATGCTATGATGTTGGACACATATGAACTTTTATCACCATCAAAGCTTAAAAATCATATAAGTACCGAGAAAGTACATACAATCAAGGACCGATCTGGACATTATGGACCATACTTCAACAATCAATACATTAACGGTAAGGGAATAACAATCCAAACAAAATGCCGATTTTTTTTTTGGTGCACACTCCGAATCGTGTACAATTCTTATCTCTTATTTTTATTTTTATTTTTTATTTTTTGAACATTCCCCCAAAGTTGCTCTTTAAGCACCCATTGATTCACAATTAAGTCTTTACAAATTATGCTTCACTAATCTTTAAGAAAAAAGGGAAGGATGAAACTGTTTAGGCTAGGTGAAGGAAAATGAAGGTTATGAAACAAAAATGCTTAAACAAAGGCTCAACATGGGTTTACGTAGAGGAAAGTGTATCATGGGTCAAAGGCCATTTTGGCAATGGTGGTAATCTAGGTGCCTTCATCATCTCAAGTATGTCATGCAAATCAATTCAATGCCTCAAAAAGAAATTAGTACCAGTTCTAGCATTTAGTTCCAATGATGTTAAGCAATTCAAGTAGCAACCCGAAAGATGAGCTCATCCAATAACCTAATTGACAAGAAAGTGATAAATTAAAAAAATACAACTCTCTCAAACAAAGGATAAAGGCTCAAAAGCTCACAAAAGGGTTGTATTGAGCTTCATTCAATTAAGCATGTTATGGGTACCACTTACTCGGGTGATTACATGTGAGTTTTCATATGATAACCATGAATAATTGAGTATTAACCAAAGAATAATTTCAGACCTTGAATCATGCTTAGAAATCATCTTAAAGTCATGCAATTAAAAACCAAATCTCATCATTGTGTTGGAAAGAAACCTAAAACACAAAAAAAAAAAAAAAACTACCCAATTTAACACTACTAAAACCGACACAAACTAAGGCTAAAAACAAAGGTGTCAATTTTTTTTTTTTTTAAATCAATGCAAAATCAACGGAAAACACAAGTGTTTCCCCTTACACCTAAATCTAACATTGTCCTCAATGTTTGAAAGTTAAAGTATAAACAATGAAGCATTGAAGGAAGGAGAAACAAGCGACGACACACACAAAGAAAATAAAATAAAACAAAACAAACGAAGGCAAAGTTAACGACAAAGAAGGACATGGTGAGAGAAAGCAAATCTGATTGTCAGTGGTTGTAGAGTGCCAAACTTGTCATCACCCTCTTCACATGGGTTGCCTCCCAAGAAGCGCATGCTTTAACGTCATTCAGCCTCCCAGTAAATTTTCATTTGATGTTTGCAAAGATTAAGGGTATTTAAGGTATTAACTTATGTGGTCAAAGGCTGTCAGACAGGAGTAAGGCTTTTTGCGGATTTCGAGTTGAAATTCAGGAAGGATCCTGTCAATTTGGTATCAGAGCTCTAGGTGTAACTTCCTGCAGACCGCACTCTTGTAGGCAGAATATTTTGGTGGTTCTTGTCAGCGAGATGCCTACGTGACATTTGTCTCGTTGGCGGCCTAGTACTAAGGAAGGCGGAGAGTGCATAGTGGAGGAGGTGCAAGATTCTGTGGTTGAGCTAATTTGGGTATACCCTGGATCCGTTGGGTCGGGTGATGATTAGGATGGTATGGGGTAGAAGTACTATTGAGGTTGGGAGCCGTGATATGTACGGGCGAGGTAAGCCATGCCGTAGCAGGTGAATGGACTTTGGTTTGTAAATTTTCATGCATGCATAAATGTATATATTAAATACTTTCTTGTTACGTATTGTTTTGGCAATGAATTGGAAATGCTTTCTTTAAATACTTTCTTGTTAACTACTCTCAATAATGAATTGGAAATGCCGTTTTGGGCGGTGGCCCAGCGTTATGGATTCTGTTTTTATATAGTTTTGACTTGATAGATTTTGGGTTTCGGTCGAGTCCACGATTTTTGGGTTTAGACCCGAATTTGTGACTTCATTGGATTTGGGCATAGACCCGATTTTTCCACGAAATTGGCTTAGGCCAAGAAACAAGGATTTCAAAAATGGATTTTGGATTTTTCTTTACGGGTTTTTTTTCACTATGTATATTTTCCCTGAGGGTCATGGTTTTTCTCCGGCACATGATGTGGGGTATTTCCCATCACGTGTTCATCGAGGTTTCTCCGAAGCTGGCATTGCAGGGTATTACTCCTCCACATCGTTGAGGTTTCTCCAATGCTGGCGTTGCAGGGTATTTCTCCGCCAGATCGTTGAGGGGTTTCTCTGATGCTGGCATTGCAGGGTATACTCTGCCACATCATTGAGGTATCTTCGATACTGGCGTTGCAGGGTATTTCTCCACCAGATCATTGAGGGGTTTCTTCGATGCTAGCGTTGCAGGGTATTACTCCGCCACATCGTTGAGGTTTCTCCGATACTAGCATTGCAGGGTACTTCTCTGCCAAATCATTGAGGGGTTTCTTCGATGCTGGCGTTGCAAGGTATTACTTCGCCACATCGTTGAGATTTTTCTGATACTAGCATTGCAGGGTATTTCTCTGTCAGATTGTTGAGGGGTTTCTCCGATGCTGGCATTGCAGGATATTACTTCGCCACATCGTTAAGGTTTCTCCAATACTGGCGTTGCAGGGTATTTCTCCGCCATATCGTTGAGGGGTTTCTCTAATGCTAGCGTTGCAGGGTATTACTCCGCTACATCATTGAGGTTTCTCCGATGCTGGCATTGCAGGGTGTTTCTCCGCTAGATCGTTGAAGGGTTTCTCCGATGCTGGCATTGAAGGGTATTTCTACGCCACATCGTTGAGGCTGCCTATGCGTCGTACAGGGACCTGCATATTTTGAGATACTCGGATATGTGGAAGGATTTTTCCGAGACTGGCGTAGCCGGGTATTTCCTCCTCCAGATCGTCAATGTTTTCTGATGCTGGCGTGGTAGGGTAATTCTCTGCCAGATCGTTGAGGCTGACTACACTTGGTACACGTGTACCTATCTAACACCTGACTTCGAGGTATTTGTAGTCATGTGGGGAGTAGGCCCCGAGGTGGACCTCTCAGGTTCAGACCCTTGCTTTGAGGTATCGTCCACAAAGGTTAAAAATGGGAGATTTTTGGGTTGAACAACCTTGGGTATTGAGCATTCTGGTGCCTTCAGAATGTCTCCTGGATGTTGTTCTCGCTTACAGTTTGTTGTTGAGACGAAAACAAAGAAATGTACAGGGTGCACAAGTTCAATTAGGAATCGCAGTAGAGGCCCAGTTCGTGCCGGTAGTGACGCGATAGGATTCAAAAGGATGCAGGAGGTTGGTTCTTTGACTTTAGTTAAGGGAATTTCAGGGACAAAATTTCTTTAGGGGGCGGGGGGGTTGGGAATTGTAACGACCCGTGCCAGAAATTAGAGTAATTTGAGAATTTAATTAGGGAAAGAACGATTTTACCCTCAGTTTCGAAAGGATTCAAAAGTCACATTTTGTCTGAAAGCACTTTTGGAAGTTTTTGTTGGGCGGTTGCGTAGGTCTCGACATCGCGAGTTCGTAGACAGGCGTCACGCGGAAAACAGAGACCAGGTGAGAGAGTTGTGGGTCTAGAAGCTTCAAGGGTAGTTTGGTAATTTATCAGAAGTCCAAAGTTAAGTGAGATATTTTTCTCTCTCTACATAGACTCCGCTCGGACACTCTCTCTCTCATCTCTCTCAATTTCTCTTTCCCCGTGTGATCGCGGCACCACCACCTTCATCTTCGTCCCACTTTTGGGTCAATTCGAGCTAAACTAGGGTGAAGAACAACATCCCTTAGTCCCTACGACCAGTGTGGTGTCCAGTTCAAGAACCGAACACCGCCTCAAACGGAGAACCGAAGAGAGGGATTTGGCTGAAACTTCACGGCCTGTTTCTAATCAAACTAGGTATGATCTCCAATTCTTGACTTCATTTCCGAGTTCCTGGCGTTGAGTAGATGATTCTACAGGTATGGATCATAAAAATCGGTGGAGTTTGGGGATAGTTAGAAGCTCGCCGAAAATGGCAATTTCTGGTGAGAAATTTCCAAATTTCGGCCACCAGATACGACGGCGGTCCTGTTGTCGTTCTCGACGAGCTCCGATGACTTGTTCGACCGAGGTATACTGACGTGGCATGCCACTTGGCAGCCACGTGGAGACCAGTCAGTGGTTAGTCAACTGACACCGTCAGGGTTTGACAAAATATGTTGACGGCGTTAGTATATTCCGTCAAAGGGTAACAGTGTTATAACGGAACCTTAACGCCATTAGTTTGGACAGAAGGTTTCGATTCCGTTAGGATATTCCGTCGGGTTCGACGGAATATTTCGTCAGAGCGATGAAATATTCTACCGTGAAAGTGCATACGCGCGTGGGGCACGTGGACACGCGTGGCCGGTGAGTGGCGGTGCATGGGGGCACGTGGCATGCGTGTGGTCCAGTTTTCTACAGGCGCGTGGCCATGTGTTGGGTTGTTTCCCGGCCCCCGACGGCTCGTGTCTAGGGTTTTGGAGCATTTCAGATTAGTTTTTGGCGATTTTGAGGCCATTGGAGTCCGTTTAGAGCCCCGATTGAGTAATCCCAGCTATAATGGATGACCACGGGGAGGGGTTTTTTGAATCAGGGGATCAAGGGAGATTGGTTATTGGTATGTCAAGGTTTCCTTGGGGCTAGGGATTCCTTGAGTTGGTACCTTGGATGTATTGTGAACGGACCGGATTTCCGGGATTACCAGGCATGCGTATTTCTATGTATTATGTCATACCACGGATTGTGAGTGGTGGAAATTGAGAGAAATTATTAGGAATATATTAACACCCTTTCAAGGCTCGGAAAGTACAGCTTAAGGTTTAAAGGGATTTATCGAATGTCTTATCACTACGCATCTCTCGAGGCTTATGAATTTATTTTAGGGTTTCAGACCGAGATTGTGATTTGGGTTTTGACCCTGATGAATGATATGAGGCATGTTATGGAAGGTTCCATTATACTCTCGGGATGTTATGATGTGAGGTATGTCAGGGAGGATTCCCTCATACACTCGGTGGGGTATGTTAGGGAGGCTTCCATCATACGCCGGGGTAAATGTGAGGGATGGTAGGGAGGATTGGACTGAGGCTTGGGATGAGCTGGGATATCGAGTTACGGCTCGGGGTAAGGTCAGTGAGACTCAATTCAACCAAGTCTTGAATATTTAATTGGATCAAATCGCTATAAGAAGGGCTCACGGAAACTGAAGCCTAACTAGATTAGCATATTCAGAGAATAGCTATAGTGTAATAACTGAATCGACGATATGATAGCCAAACAACCTTTCGGTATGTGTACGATGATTACGGTCGCGAAGTGTGACCAATGCCTGAGGTGTGGTAAGGGTACTTTCATCATCAGGGTCAGTGGGCGGTGACCCAGATTGATGAGTTGTTGACGGTTCACAAGAGGGTGACACGTTAATTGTCTTGTTTGATTGCGGAGGAGGTCCTCCAGGGTAGTTGTGAACTACTGGTATGTCCTTCGTCTGACAGGTGGGTAAAGGTCAATCAATTGCAGGGGAGGTTCTGTTGGAGTCCTTGTAAATTTTCATTTGATGTTTCCAAAGATTAAGGGTATTTCAGGTATTAACTTCTGTGGTCAAAGGCTATCAGACGAAAGTAGGGCTTTTTGTGGATTTCGAGTCAAAATTCGGGAAGGGTCCTGTCATCCGTAGTTAGCAAGCAATCCATCTGAATCATGATTTGGTTCAAGAAGACTGTGTGGAGCTGATTGAATGAGTCAATTTTTCTTGGCTCCAGACGGTAGAACCAATTGAGTGTGACCTCGGTGAGAGTAGAGCTGAAGATCAAACATTGTACCTTGTCTGAGTGGTTTTTGAAAGCAACGGAAGATTGGTAGTTGTTCATGTGTGTCACTGGATCGCCCTTTCCAGTGCAAGGTGTGATTTTGAGAGGTTTGACCTCCGTCTCATGGCGATATTAGAGGATGCGATATGTGAAAGGACCAATATTGGTCTTGATCTTTCTTGGAGATTTGGTCTTGTTCATCTTCGCCTCAAAATCTCGGACTCATTGTAAAAGTTCCTAGACAACATCATCTGTTCTGGGAGGTTTGGGTTGTGGCCCCAAGCGAACGGCGATTGGATTGCGCATCACGTTGCCGGTGCTCCACCTTGGCCATTAGGCCCTTCTTGCTCTTCCTCCGAATTTTGCCGTTGTGGCATATGCCACATCCTCGACATGCTGTGATTTTGCTCGTAAAATTTGATCTTCCACTGGCACCATCGGACCTGCCGGTCTTCTCTGATCAAGGCTGACCCTGACAGAGCATGACCGGTCTGAGATAAGTTGGGAAGAGGAGGTTGCTCCATGATTTTGGGATCGTTTGTTGGATATGTCAATCTGGTAGATTCGATATGAAGTGGTATGTCGGGTCTGTCAAGTAGTTCGCGAGCATCCAGAAATATTTGTGTGCCGGTTGGGCTAGCGCCATTGATTTGGTGGATGAGCATTCTTCCGAGAGGTTCCGATCTGGGGTGTTCCCTTCTGCGTGGCTCTTGCTTGGCTCGGCAGGCAAGTGCCCTCTCGATTGCTGCTCATTGTTCTTTCAGCTCTTCTCTAGTAGTGTGGAGTAGAGCGAATGTGTTCTAGTGTTGTTCTCCCAAAACTTGATTATGACATTCGTTTGCCAAATTGCTTTTCTTGAGATATGCAATCTCTTGCTGGAGCTTTTCTAGTGCTTTGATCATCGCCTCTGAGGCGGGGTTTGATTTGTTCTTGTTTCGTTTTCCTAGGAGAGGGGTGTTGTTTAGCTCTCCATCATCTTACTCTGTTGACATTGTGATCGGTAGGAAGACGGTATTGTGGTATGTAAGCTAGTAGGAGTACTTACTCAGAATTCCAACAGACGGCTCCAAATGTTTGATCCTAAAATGGACCAACGGGATAAAGTCTTGCTTGATGCGGGTACCTTCTTCTCGTCTGCTGGAATACCTGCAATACAATAAGAAGAACACTTAACACCGGTGGGGTGTCGACCTAGCAGACTCAAATGCTTAAGTTAGTAAGCGAGTGGAAGATCTAGCATGAACTAGGAAGCATAAAGGCAAAGAATAGTTACCTTTGTGAGAGGGCTTGACTTGTATTTATAGTAGCAATGAATGTAGTAGTTGTAACCCTAATGGTGTGGGCTTCAAGCCACCTTTTGAGATCTTACCACGTGTCCCGAGAATTCGAGATGTTGAGAGAGTGGCAGTGGCCCCTTGGTGTGTCTGGGTGATGTTGCTGCAGTTTGGCAGTGGTGCCGAATAGGGGTACCAACCATTTGTGCCTGCCAGTTGGACCTTGAGTCGTTACGGCCCAAGGTTAGAGGTCTACCAAGCTGGTACGATTGAGGCTTGCCCGATCGGATGCCAACCTGTATTAACAGCGGTGGTTTGTATTGACAATAGTGGGAGTATGTGAGGTTGTTGGTCTTCCTCCAGGTGGTCGGTCGGTAGGGTATCAATACACATTAAGAGGAATACCACTAGACTGTAATACTAAATATCTTTTTACAACTTCTTGAATGCAAAAGCAGTCATTTTTTAATACTTAGAAGATAGTTAACTACAAAATAGAACACTTTCAGACATGTGCTTTGGCCTAATCCTAATGTGGGGTTGAAGTTGTTGTACCTTGGGCTTTGGTTGTTTGCTTAATACACATTGCTTAAGGGTCCTCTTTTCTCCTTCTTCTTGTTGAAGAACTCCGCCTTAGAATGAATGACTACTTGTTTCATCAGTTCGTTATAGTTATTCTAAAGCTATTTGTGCAATGTATTTGAAAGGAGATTCTCGAAGGCCGCTCTTAAAAGCACGAAATGAGACCTTGTCATATGTTTTTGGGCAGCGGTAGAATTCATGGTTGAATTTTGTAAGCGTGTATTTGTACAATCTCATTTTTCTCCTTGTTTGAGGTGAAAAAGGTCTTTTACCGAGCACAATTTGTCTGTCTGCTCAAGAATTGGTTAAGGAAGACTATTTGGTGCTTTTCAAAGGAGTCCATGGTTCCAAGTTCCAATCAATAGAACCAATTTAAAGAAGCTTCAGTTATTGTGGATCAAAAAACGAGGCATTGGACGACAAGTTCTTGAATTCGAGGGCCTATTGTTAATTGTTCATGTTGATGATATGGTCACCCTTGTTGGTATAGAGGGGGATTTCAGGGGCTTGACCTCTTTGTCATTCTTGATTTGGTTGATCTGGGTTATGAAACTTCTGGGCTCATTTTTTCCTAGGTAGGCATATGTGATCGCTCCTTCTAAGCCTCAAGGTTGTCATCTCGCTCTAACAGCTGCCTTCCAAGGTTTTCAGTAGGCACTGGTGGGTGCTTGGCCTCTTGTTGATTGGTTGGTTGGGGTCCCTTCGTTTGCCCTTCGCTTCTTTCTGGCCGATCAACGTTCTTTTTCTGACCCCTGTCCCCACATGATCTCGTGTGTTCCCAGATATATTTGCACTTGTTTTGTTGGATCAGCCTATTTGGTGGCTTTTCTAGGAACTCCCTTCATCTAGGTATACTCATGTTTCAACAAAGTCGTTAGCTGGTCGAATGAGCAAATGTCTGAACTTGGTCAATTTTAGTTGTGTGACTAGCGTTTGTGGTGTTTTGCACCTTCAGCGCATTCAGCCATCTCCTTGTCAATGAACGCCTTAAGTGTAGCGAGCTCGACCTATGCCACTTTGAGTTGGGCCACTGTCTTTGCATACTTCTCGCTCAATATTTGGTTCTTAAACTCGGTACTAGTGCTGCTATCCTTTACCTCTACTAGGTCGTGCTAGAGCTTTTCTAGGGGTGTTGTTTAGCTTGTCGTCGCCCTAGTCATCATCACTGTTGGTAGAGCTGTTGGGGTGTTGTTTAGCTCGTCATCGCCCTAGTGATCATGCATGTTGGCAAAGATGTGAAGGGTAGAATATCGTCGCTAGGTGAGTTAGTGATTTCCACAGACGACGGCAAACTGTCAATGTCGAAAATGAATCAACTTAAAGATTTGTCCTTTTTATGCTAGATGTCATTTACTGGTGTGGTTTCGACCTGAGAGTCTCTGAAGTTAAGTCAGTTTAATGAATGTGAGGGTTGAGTAGTAATTTGAGCACCATTAGGGCAAGGTGGTCAAGTTACGCTTTTGGGAGAGGGATGTCTCTCATTTATAGGAAGCGAGTGAAGTTGTTTAAGGCCTACGATATGGGATTAATGCCACTTCGATGTGGGATTAATACCACGTCTTTGTGCGACTAACTCCCGGTAGGCTATGTGGCCTACTAGGGTGACGTGGCATGTCTCGGGGTCCCCCTTGGTGTGTTTGGCTAGGATTTGCCTGCTTCTTACTCGACATGAACTTGGTTATAATCTTAAGTCAGTAATTCGCTGGTTGGCAGCAATTGGTATAAACATATTGAAATTCAAATTGTTTCAGCATAAATTTTTTATTTAATTCAGGTGAAGGGACTCAATACGTGCATGTACTCGAACAACTCTGAATACTTGGATTGATTTCAAGAAGGAATATATGATTGTGTTACTTGGATGAGCACAGTTCTGCTTGGATTACTTTTAACTCCAAACTATGGAGGAAGCAGTCTTGGTTAAGTTGTTCAATTTGGTTCAGGGTGAACTGAGCTAGAGCCAACCGAGTAACCAAACTACTGTCGGGTCGGGTTTGGATATTTTCACTGCAAACTATAATCAAACCGGACTATTAGGAAAATTAAGGTACCTAAAATAGCTCCTCAAAATTTATTATTTTCATATTTCAACTATAATACTGCTATTCAGTCGTGTTAATTATTTTATTTGTTTTCATCCAAAAAAAACAAAAAAAAATTATTTTATTTTATTGTTGGTATAACACCGTATTGTATATTGTTGTAGTGTGAGGCTACAAGTATTGTTAGTTTCAAAAGAGAAGAAAATGTATCATAGGATGAGAGGGTGTTAATGTAATGAAAAAACCGAATAAGAATAAAAAGGAAGTAAAAATACACTAAACCGCCCGCCCTAGTTACGGTAAAAAAAGAAAATTAAAAAGCTTATACAACGTCAAAACTCTGCTGTACAGTAAAGAGTATTAAGAGCTCTGAGTCTACTATGCCATCCAAAAATCTTAAATTAATGGTCCGGGTGCAGGTAATCACACGCTGCGCCCTTCTTGCAGTGACCACTCTCAAAGAACCTGCATACTCTCTGTCCTTTGAAAGGAGGTCGGGAAGAACCTCCTCCAACCCCACCTCCACCTCCGCCACCCCCACCAAATGACGACTGTCTATTCCAAGGCTTGCCCCCACCAAAACCAGAATCACCACCATGAGGACCCCCGCGATCCCTTTGGTTTGAGAACCTATCTCCATTCTGGATTTGTTCACCACCCCGCATGCCGCCTGGATTCACAGTGGGTGGTGCACCCCAACCAGGATTGGTATTGCCCATTGCTGGCCCTTGACCGGGTGGAGGAGCCCAACTATGATTCGTGCTTACCGGTGGGGGCCCTTGACTAGGTGGGACCCAACTAGGAGCTCCATTTCCAGGTGCAGTCCACCCTTGACCCTGAACCGGAGCTCTCCAGTTCATGTTTGTATTTCCTGGCACTTGTCCTCCCCATGAGGCGTTTGGATTTCCAACCATTGGTGGTGCCCAACCAGCATTTTGGTTCTCTTGCCCTGTTCTTGGAACAGAAATTTGGTTATCTGGAATGCCCGAGCCCCAAGGTACCTGGGGCTGGGGTGGTGCTGGGAGTGGGGCCTGCTGAATGTATGATTGATTCGCCGCAACTGGGGGTCTCCAAGGATCAGACTGCGGAACACCCGAGAAGCCTGGTGAAGGAAAATTTCCAGGTGGATTTCCCGTACTGTTAGTAGATGGAGCATTACTCCAGTAACCATGTGCCGGATGCTGTGCAGGTACAGTAGTAGCATTATTCGGCTCTATCCTTTGGGATGGAGCACCTCCCCACGGTTGAGATTCACTCCCAGGTACCGGGACGGAAGCAGTCATTTCCTGTTTTGGAACTGAACCAGAACCCCATCCTCGAGTATCACCAGCAGGATTCCGGCTAGCCACAGACTGAACCAGATTTTGCAGATTTGAAACAAGATTTTTCACATCAGCTACTTGATTCATCGAGGCATTTGGCAATACAGGTGCGGACCCTGTTAGTTGACCATGACCATGCATTTGAAGAGCATTTGAAGCGCCCAGATGCGTAGCATTTTCATATTTATGTGCACTTTCTGGAGTAGCTATTGCAGTAGGTTGCAGCCCTCCATTGCGTCCCGAGACTGAGCTAGATGGATGGACCGGACTGCTCGACCATTTACTTTCATAACCTTGCCCCTTTGCCCCACTCAACGGAGTTTGGGATGGAGTGGGTGAGGGAAGGTTAGTTGTGCCCCACCCATCTGAAGAATACTTGGGGACCTCAACTGAAGATGGATTAGCCCTACCTGAGGAAGAATTCACTTCATTTTGAGACCGCTGAAACATAGCTCCTTGAGGCTTCACAGAATGTGCAGGTGAGAGGTGCGGATCATGCACCATTTGAACCTTCGGAAAACTGCTGCCCACCAACGAAAGGTCCTTCTCGAACTTCCCAGCCACTGCATCAGTTACTAGTACAGAATCTTCTTCTTTCCCGGTGTTTTTCCAAACTCTCAGATTGGCAGGAAAATAGCCAGTGTTATTCCATTTACGCAATTGTACCATGGAAAAGGGTCCCTGAACTTTCCCAGATGGATCCTTGTAATGCCAAATTTTTTCTGACTCATTGATATTGGTCACAGATAGCGCCGTGCCAGTGGAGAGATGCGCCACTGAATTTTCAGACACTCCAGCAGCAGGAGATGATTCAGATGGAACCAAAGACTGAGTACTCCTAACACCTGTTTCTGAACTTGAAATATTCTGCTTCCTCTCCCAGTGATTCGCTTGCTGTGTTTCTCTGTCTCTTCCTTGACCCCCCCATGAGTCATTCACTATCTCGCCAGCTCCAGTTGTATTTTCTGCTTTGTTGAAGAACCCTTTATTTGACATGTTCCTGTTTAACTCCCGATTCATACTGGAATAATTCCTTGACCCACTCCAGGAATCATTGGTAGAAGAAACTCCTCTTCGTGGAGAAATTGGCTCCCTACCCTTCCTGCCAAAGCCAGAACCTGCAGGTCTCATGTAAACTTCTGCATGAATTGAAAGCTGTGTTATTAATGATTCAATTAATGCGAATTGCAAAGGACAATTTAAGGTATAAATCTTTTACAAAAGGCTGAATGGAACCTTGTCTTTTATCATCTCCTTCTTGTTCCTCTTCCTCGGACTCATAACTCGGATCCATATTTGGATCCGCATGTATTTCTAGAGTTTCCTCTAGTCTACGCTGGCGCTCCTCAGGTGTCTTCAGAAGCTGCAGTTTCTCTACACACTCTCTGAGCGTGAAAATGAAGTTAAGGATTACTTCATACCTATTCCTAGTCATCTCAGAGTAGCATATATAACAGAAACATAAATAAATAATAAAAATAATTCAATTTTTTCTAACCCAGAAATGGAGTAGTTGATGAAATCATTTTATATCAATAATGGTAATATGTGTTTTGAGCATCAACTTTTGGTAAAGACTGGAAATAGATAAATATATATATGCAAATAGGTATCTGTTATTCGATAAAAGGGGGACAAGAAAACGCTCAGAAATTTCATTCATTGACTCAGTAGAACATGAACTAGGGTTGTTGGTACGTTAAGAGTTCATATCATCATTTTAAACTAAAAAAAGCCGCTGAGAGAGAGAGAGAGAGATTTACCAGAAAGACAGAGAGAGTACCCAAAACTACCTTTTTTCATTTTCAAGTTTTCTGGAAATCACTAACATAAGAAACAGGTAACTTATATCCAACGTCAAAGCTTTGACACAGAGCAAGAAAAGGAAGTAAACCACGGGACTTAAACCAATAACTATGACATCCAAAAAGGGAGTAATGGATAAGGCATGGCACCACAAGAAAAATTTTGAACAAAAATGTATAAAACTTGTAAAGA
Source organism: Oemleria cerasiformis (assembly GCA_037349345.1). Classification (NCBI taxonomy): domain Eukaryota; kingdom Viridiplantae; phylum Streptophyta; class Magnoliopsida; order Rosales; family Rosaceae; genus Oemleria; species Oemleria cerasiformis. Next base: position 10,054,761 of record JAZGTL010000019.1, read on the forward strand.
AAGGATATTCCTTTCTACGCCCTTTTTCACTAGCTCGATCACGAAGATGGCTGAGTCTCACGGTCTCTGTTTCTAGCCACTGTCAGAATGAAAATAAACATTAAATCATCCATCAAAGAATATCAAGAATATATTAAAAATTATACAATCAAGATATAGGATAGACCAGAGGGTAAACAATATATTGAATATACACCTAGAAGAATAAGAGTAGAGTAAACAGTAAGAGAGCCTCGCTTGTTTTCTCACAGAAGTCTGTTTGATAACCATTTCACTTTTAGTTTTCATTTTTTATGCTAGAGGTATCGGGAAAATGTGGGGGATAAAGGTGGAATGAAGAAATGGAAAATGTATGAAACAAAAAGTGAAAACAACTTGAAATAGTTTTGAATTATCGGTTTTTAGTTATCAATTTGTGTACCAACATGTATTTCCTCTGCCCTTCCATTTACATTTCTTCCACATCCCTCCCTACCATCCTTCACCCATCTTCATCACACCTTTGCCCATGTATTTCCCATCTATCTCTAACACAAATGAAAACTAAAAACTGCAAATGAAATGGATGGTGAAGAGGCCCGAAAGGTGCCAGAATCAACGTTGACTTATGCTCAAGCACTACACCGCTACCATTCACATTTCCAGTCAAGTTAGAAAAAAGCAAATATGTCTTTTCAACTAGGCTTGTATTCACCCTAGGACACAAGATCCTGTACCCCACTCCAAACATGTCCAAAACTGAAAAATGTAATACTCAGTAGATTCTTCTTTTTTCTATCCCATTATGAACAACATGGATAACCAAAACCGAACTCAGTTAAACTTGGATACCATAATGAGAAACTCTGAACAAAACCATTTGGTAAGAACAGGAGAAGAAGAGTACCTAATGACTAAACCAGCTTAGAGGAACAGGAGGATTAGGCATGGGGCAGATGCTATGCCAAGGATGTTCTGTCTTAGATTACTAGCTAGTTCCTTATCTAGTGTGTAAGTAAGATTTTAAGGTCCTGTTTGGAAGTTCTTTTAACAAGACTAAATACACTTTCAGATAAACAAAAGCTCTAAGAGCGTTTGGCAAAAAAGAGTAAGTGCTTCTAGGTTAGAAAAGCACTTAGAATGCATAGTGCTTCTTGCTTCCAGGAAGCACTTGGAATTTATTGAACTTTTAACCATAATTCCAATAAAAACAGTTCTAGTAAAAAGCGCATTTCACCAGACGTGATTCTAATGAAGCATCTCCAAACGTGCCTAAGTTTTATCGTGGCAAAATTCAAGAAAATTAAATTGAGGACTACATGAACCTATGGTAATAAGCTACAGACATTATTTCGTCTTCAAGGGCTTCTACTTCGTATGGTTTCCTAGTTTATAGTATCATAATTAGAATCCTCGTTCTTATGAGGATAAGCCAGTAACCCAACTTACATATCAGATTTTGTTGAAGCTAAATGTAAGTTAAGATTGAGTGTGTTTAATTGAGATAATGTAAGAAGAAAAAAAACCATGCTAGATTATGAGCGTACTTCTCTGCTAGTTACTTTTCTTTTCTTTTGCTAAGATAAATCATTTCTACTCGTTTTTTTTTTGTATTTCAATCTTCCATGTTCCCCATCGATTTTCCGGAACTTGTTGCAGCCCCTCATAGCCAAAAGCAAATAGTCCATTGAAATGGTGAAGCCTCAGCACCATGAATCAATCAGTTAATAAACTTAAAAATACAAAACAAAAATGCTTGGATGAGCAAAGATAGCAGCACCAAGCTTCAGGATTTTTCAACTGACTCCTCGTCGTCAGCCAAAACTCACTCTCTCTCTCTGTCTGTCTCTCTCTCACTATCTCTCAGCACACTGTTCACTCATACTGTAAATAGCTATGAATAAAGCAGAACCTCTCCATTTTGGTTCCTCCACATTCCCAATTCTTCACCTATCCCTTGACTAAATCCCAAACATCCCAAATAGTACAGACACCTTTAGACTCCCAAAAAACCTCTTAAAACAACCATGCAAATCCGCAAATCAGCTGCTGCCCAGCCAATTTCACCAACCAGATCTCTTGAGCACCAATCCCTCTTGCCCCTTTAAATTATATCTTAAACCTTAAATCAACCTAAAATTCCCAAATGACTTCTCCTATAAAGAGTACAACTCAAACCTAGAAACTACAAGTTGAGGGGCCCGTTGATAACCATTTGGCTTTTTATTTCAGTTTTCACTTTTTGTGCTTGAGATATGGAGAAAGGAGGGATGAGGAAGAGTCGAGAAAGGATATGGTGGCATATATAAGGAACAATGAAGAAGAAAAAGTAAACAAAATGAAAACTAAACCAATAACTATTTTTGTGGTTCTCTCTTTCAAGAATTTTTTTTCATTCTACCTAATTTATTTCTTCCTCTCCATACTACTACTATTCTTCACCCCTTCTTTCTCTCATATACCTTCTCCATGTCTCAAGCAAAAAACGCTAAAAATGAAAACCAAAAACCAAATGGTTATCAAACAGGCCCTTAGTAACACTAAACCACCACTTAAAGTTCCATATGGTGGAAAGGATATTCCAAGGTAACCACTGGTTTTCCAAGTAAAATTCCAATTTAAGTTGCAAAGGGATTGAAGAATTACGAGGGATCTTTTGGGGGAAGGAACGCCTAGTGAGATGGGAGGTAGTTAATGAAGTTGAGAAGAAGAGTGGTATTGGGAACTTCAAGAGAAGCATGAAAATTACACTGTTAATTTTGATTTCAAAAGCTGGGGAAAAAAATAAATAAAGCATGTTATAATTTTCTCCCAAGGAGAAAACTCAGTTGAAAACTGCAGTCTTGATTGAAAAAATATATATTACATATATATATATATATATATATCTTCATCATCATTGAAGTATCATATTTTCTTTTTCTAGCTTTTTCTGTACAATAACTTTAATAAGTAAACTCCATAAACCTTATCCTGACAATCAAATCCAGAGAAATCCTTATTGCTAATACTGTAATATTGAGCTCAACTTTGAGACCTTCCAAATCACACTCAGATGCAACATAAAACATTTGCAAGCTATGTTTGCTCAAGCTTAAGCGAGCGTGCAACATGTCCAGGCTTAAGAAAACGTGCAACATGTCCAGGCTTAAGAAAACGTGCAACATGTCTAGGCTTAAGCGAACATGTAACATGTCCAGGCTTAAGCGAACATGCAACATGTCCAAGCAACATGTCAAAGCTTAAGCGAACGTGCAACATGTCCAATCTTAAGTGAACCTGCAACATGTCCAAGCTTAAGCGAAAGTGCAACATGTCCAAGCTTAAGCGAACGTGCAACATGTCCAAGCTTAAGCGAACGTGCAACATGTCCAAGCTTAAGCGAACGTGCAACATGTCCAAGCTTAAGCGAACGTGCAACATGTCCAAGCTTAAGTGAACGTGCAACATGTCCAAGCTTAAGCGAACGCGCAACATGTCCAAGCTTAAGCGAACGTGCAACATGTCCAAGCTTAAGCGAACGTGCAACATGTCCAAGCTTAAGCGAACGTGCAACATGTCCAAGCTTAAGTGAACGTTCAACATGTCCAAGCTTAAGCGAACGTGCAACATGCTCCTAAGCGAACACGAAACATATGCAAGATGAAAATAACAGAACTTACAATTAAAAACGAAAAAATACAAAAAATTACAAAAAATAATTAGCAATCAAGAAAACTACTTATAGGAAATAAAAAAAGAGGCAGGAAATTTACATCTTTGACTCTGACTGCTTGGAGCGCCATAGCTTTCTCTTGAACATCACCCTACAAGCAACCACTTTCTCAGGACCAAAAAAAACGAAGTTTACTACAACCTAAAAAAGTAACAAAAGAACATAAATATACCACAGTTAGCCGGTTGATAAGTCCACACTTTATGCTCTGACGCAATCGTTTGCATTCGTCCTATCAATAAACACAAAAACAAGGAGATATATCAAACAAGTGACATCCAAAAAAAAAAAAACAATACTATTCAACAAAATTTGCTTATCCAGTCATCTTCATTGTGCTGCACATAAAGATGCAATTTCTCTCAGAAAAGAGAGCAGAGCCAACAACAGAAGCCATTGGATGTCAGAATCCAAATTAAGTAATGTTATGTCTAACTGACATTACCTAGTGGCAAGCATTTTGTCTTTATAATGTCTCTATTACCACTACATTATGTTATTTTTTTAAACAAGTTTGAAATTAAAAGAAGAAATAGTTATTAAAGAACCTCTCAGCCTCACTCCTGCTAATGAAAAGAGGGGAATGCTATATGCTAAATCACCTCAGTGAACTCTTGGTTTGAGATGATATCAATTGAAATGATCTCCTTCTTGTTCAAGTTTAATATCTCAAGCAAGATATCTGTCGTCCTTTTACCAACTTTATATGGCTCAGCAGCTTTGCATGTACCTGTTCAGAATATCATTTAAAATATGAACTTACAATTCTGAAAAGTTGTATGCCTTCTTTGCTCAGGCCAAAATACAATTAAAGACAATTAATCAAATATTTACCTACAACTTGAACCAGTCTATACAAATCTTGCTTTTGACCAGCACCAGAAATTCTAATTCTGACAAAAGAGTTAGCAACCTTGTCCTGAAAGTTATCCAGATCATCAAGTAGATCTTCTACTAAATTACGCCTTAAGTAAATTAAACTGATGTTGTGTATATCAATGGCTGCAAAGTCGTCAATATTAGATTGAAGTCCTCTCGCGTCACCCTTTTTACGTATTTTACGCTTCTTGTCTTTACTGGCCTTTACCGGTGTATCAGAATTTCCATCAGCATCCAACTGATTACCTTCGGTATCAACAACACTCCCTTGAAGATCATCAACCTGAGAATCCTCTCTTATAAGAAAATGGGATTCGAGAAGTTTTAACATTTCAAAATGCCCAACACGTGGTTTCCCAAATAAATTTTGAAGCCTTATATCACAAATAATGTGACTTTTTTTGCGAGGGTCACGTAGTTTGTTCCTTTTGATATATTCTAGCAAGAGTGCCTGGACATCAAACTGAGATAAAGCAGATTTGTCACCATTTCTCATGTGCATAACAAACTCCAAGAGTTCCTTTGATGCCCACTCTGCACCGACATCTGCAGATGGGCCTTCAGAGCCAGTTTCTGTAGCAGGACTTGAGGAACCCCTCCCCTTTGAACGGGTTCTCATTCGTTTTTTGGCCTTCCTTTTTTTGGAGTTAACTGATTCCAAATTCTCTGAATTGTCTGAATCAGACCCTCCATCATTATTCACATCATGAGGTTCACCACGTGACTCCTGTCTATTAGCATGTCCAGATGATCCTTTCCATGGATTCTTGGCCTGAGAAAGTTCATCTAGCGTTAGAGATAACCTCCCTTTTAAGTCTATCCAATAGTCCTTGAAGAGGTACTCCCAGCTGCTTTTATCATCAAAATCAACTTGATTCTGCACAAACGCAGCAAAAATAAGAATAAACTGAATGTCACTGCTTCTAAAATTATTTAAATGAATGTGGAGCAGACGTGGAAAATCACACTTCAGGGTTCAAGCAACAAAAAGGTGAAAGAACTAAAAAGATAAAGCATGGAAATTTTTTTTTTTTTAAATGTAAGTACTTGGGACTAAAATAAGAAAGGTAGAAAATTCCTTAATTATTTCCAAACAGTTATCAAATCGAACTGATGATACATTGAGAAGATAGTTGCGAGTCTAACTGAAAATAAAATGCGTGCAATACTTGCTCATCTGATACACTATCTCTTTTCATTCATTTTTCTCCTCTTCTTTTTTGAAAAAAATTTATAATAGGACCAGACAGGATTTATCCCTCAATACTTCCAAATGATCAGTCTGTCATTCTAGCAGTGAACAGTGTAAAGTAAATATCCCAGAAGGATTGGAAGCTTGGGGTTATAAATCTATATGAACAAAACCCTCTGGTTTAGTTTTCTATACCTATAATAATAACAATAACAATAATGATAAATCAGTAAAATTATAGTTTTTCAACCTAAACCTAGTCACGTTTTGGAAAGAATAATAATGCAGAGTTCAGACAAAATATCGGAGTAGGTGTCATTTGTAGTGCACGAGAACAATAGAATATAAGTGCACACAAAGTTAAACAGGAGTTTATCTTTCTTCCTGCTGGGTGGCTCAACAGCATATCATGTGTTCATGAATGAATTTTATCAAGATTTAAAAATTAAAAGAATACATAAAACAGATAAAAAGGCAAATGCTTGTTAAAATTATCAGAATATAATATCTTGCATATTCAATTTTGAAACATGGAAATGTGGATACCATGCAGACCATGACACGTTAATCAGAAATTAAGAATTATGTATGTTGACATTGCACATTGCAGAGAATCCTAATCAAAAGAAGAGGTCAGCCACTCCTCCCTGACTTTAACTTAGATTAAGTACATCGAAGCTTAAAAACTCGATTTTGAAAACCTAGGGATGCAGCAGCAAATTTTCAAAATGCTACCAATACAAGCTATTATAAACCTACAATCTCTAAGAGCTTGAACATTTGAAACACCTGGACCATTTTAAAAAGCTGGCTATCCTAAACATTGTTTCAGTCACCTTACTTCTTTCTTTTTTTCCCCTATTTTTAGACAAATCTATAACCAGACATGTTAGTTCAGGTTCCAAACCAATGAATGAAATTTTTGAAATTACAATTAGTTGCTTTCTTCCTGAACCCATGTTTTTAACAATCAAAAGAAGGCTTAATACCACAAATGGTCCCTGATTACACCTTGAGTGCCTATTTAGTCCCTTGATTTAGTTCTTGCATTTTGTAGTCCTCAAACTCTATCAAACATGCCAAATTGGTCCTTCTTTGTCAATTTTACCTTCTATTTGAGGGACATAAAGGTAAATTCATATCTTTTTGAAAAGAAAAAGAACGTAAAACAAAATTAAATAAAAGGACGATTTAACAATATAAAAACAACAAAAAGAAGACTACTACCTATTCCCATGCTACCACCGTATGACCGTGTCCTTACCAGTCACATGTCATTGACCAGCCGCTTCACGGACCCTAATTTTTTTAAACCCTGCAATCCAAATGATCGACCCAATTCCCTCTCCATCATTTAGGTGTTCAATTTGTTGGTACTCCAAAAGGTAAGGTTCTGAGATAGTGGGATGGAGACTGGGAGCAATCTTCTTTTTGTTGGTTTTAATTTTAAACTTTCCCTTTATTTAATTGTGTTCAAGTATTTTTTTTCTTCAAAAAGACATGAAATGAATTATATCCCCAAATACAGGGAAAAATTGACAGAGAAGGAACAATTTGGCACACTTGATAGAGTTTGAGGACTACAAAATGTAATAAGTTAATTCAGGGACAACACTCCAGGTATAGTTCAGGGACCATTTGAGGAATTAAGCCATCAAAAGAATAGTACACTTAAAATCTCTTCAATAAAATAGTTCCCCTTTAAGTTTTGACATATATAAAGTATACCAGAAGAAGTATAACTACCAAATTACAACTCATTATGCACTAGATTCAGTCTAATTCAGTTATGATAGGTATCTCATGAATTTCTTATATTGTCTCTCTTTCTATAGGAAACGAAGAATATCATTTCTAAGGAAAAAACCAAGTGGTAACAGTGCGCATAAAGTGAACTAGGGGTCCACCAAAATGGGACTCAACTCAGGGAAAACAAGATGAAAACAGGGAAAAAAACATATCAAGTAGACAACCCCAAACAGCAACACAGCTGAGCCAAAAGCACAAGGGGAACTAAGAAACTGCTGCTTCCCAGTGCACATTCAGTCACAAGAAAGGGAAGACATTAACCTCATTACAATTGGCTGCCCACATAGACCCCCAAATATATACCCTTTATTGTTTGTTTTTCTTTTGGTTAGCAGATATTTTAGGATGTAGGCAAAAACGAAATTCATGACACATTACTTTCACATGACAAAGTACTCCCAAGTAAAATATATCCTCCACCCTAATAATGCCAAAGCTAGCAAAAGAAAAATACAAAAGCAGTAAGAGAAGAGAAGATGAAAAGCATACCACGTCCTTGTTTCCTTGCTCATTCTTTTCAATCAACATGACAGTTTTCATGCATGTTTCACAGAAGCCTTTGTTTCCTCGAACACATAAGATAACAGCATCTTTGATACATCCCTTGCACAGGGAGAAGGTGCATGTATAACACATGTAGTGGGCATTCTTCTCACAGTTGCTACAAAGGTGCCAACCTAAAATGCATTTATTCATGCATTAAATATCGCCCAGCAACCAAAACACTAGAATGGTTTTCAAAATAAGCAATTTTTTATATGATGAGAAAACTAATGAAGTCAAGTCACAGATATAAGAGAATTGGAGCTGATAAGATGAAGAATCAAAATACAATCACAATGCCTACAACCTCACACTCAAAAACACAGCTAGCATCTAGATACACTAAAGCAAATGACAGATCACAAATTAAGTGGGCAAAAACAGAAATTCCAGATCAAGCCTAGGGTCTCAACTAACGTAAATGCTGCATGCCATGCATAAACCTTTATCCTAAAGAACAGGTTGACCAATGTTGCTAGACCTTGGTTCACTCTGGAACGTGGTAGGAGTTTGGTACTCATAAAGTTACTTTAACGGTACACGATGCACAGGGGGTCAAGCTCATTTTGCATCTAAGATCGTGCGAACCCATTAGAATTTCTTAATGAGGCTACTTTGATACTGTAAGTATATTTTTAACAACAAAGCATCAGATTAATTAGAATCTATAAGCATATAAACAGCATTGTTGGGATTAAATTGCTTTCAGCTGAAATAAATTAGAGACAAAATAGATTTGGAAGGTTCTCTTGCTAGAATGTCTAAAAACATATAATGTTGAAGTTACCACTCTGAATCAGGAATGCACAATAAGTTGATTCTCATCTGAATGCGTGGTTACAGCAGCATACGACATATGCATCTATCTATCAACATAAATCTAGCAGGAGAACATTATATAATTTTTTTATCGTGTCTTTCTAAATAACTCATTTTTATTTAACTCTTTTAGGGGTACATACTTTTGTTTAAGTTTATCCCTTTGTTCAAAATTAAACAAAGTATTATGGCCAATCAAGGATGAATAAAGAATAATAATAAAATGAGGACGCTAGATTTAATGATCTGGAGTTTGGTGTACAATGCTTCAAGTCATCCAATCTAGGATATGGTAAGTAGGGTGTTTTGCGACTTGTAACACTAAATTCATTTAAAATTCATAAAATGAGCTTTCTAGAACCTAGCATCTTAAGTAGGTACAAGATTCAAAATTTGACAAAGTAGGACTTGATTTTCATGCCTTACAAAAAATATTTCCTCTCTTAAATCTTCAATTTGATACATCAAATTACGAAATTTTAGCCCTGTGAATTCCCTCGAGTTTTATTGGAGCTGCTTAAGTCCCCATTTCTTGAGGGGCCTTCCATATTATAACATAAAAAAAGATACAACAATAACATTACTGCATACAGGAACTGAAAATTTCATACCAATCAAATAACATCATTTATCATCTCACAACAAGCAACAGAAAAAGAAAACCAATCTCGAATCAAGTGTAAGTCAGAATTCAAGTCATATACACAAATTATACAACCAGTTATTCTTCTTTCTCCCTATCTCTCATGCTCAACATTCACCAATTTTAGAGTAAAAGATATAACAGAAGGAATACAGTTAGCCAAAGTTATGAACTTTAGTGCTTGCAACAGTGTCCTTCAATTCCTTAATTAGCTGGTCTGCCATAGCTTAGTACATCTTGAATAGTCTCCCTCTTCCTCCTCACAAGAAAATTCAACTGAAGAAACAAAGTCCTGATACCTATCTAATAACAGTTCGGGCATATGGAGAAAGCGTAAAACATAAAGCAATGCCCTGCTCTTTGTGATATCTTTTGTTTTTGGTCAGATGTAATAACCATATCTAGACAACTCAATATAGTAAACGTTTTTCTTTTCTGCAATTTTCAACAACTGTAACGAGAGCAATGAAGTACTACAAGTGCTCGGACTCAGAGTTGAAAACAAATACAAGACTTCAGAAAATCACTTGGAGACCAGAGTCTTCAAACAACAGAAGCTTTCAAGGACAACTAACAATCAAGCACCCAAATAAAGGTTCCAAGTCCGTAATCACAACCATGCAGCATGCAGCTGCAAATCAACTACTCTTCACAAATAGCATGAAAATTTGGTCCAAACTTTCAAATTTTCCTGACATATTGGAAGTTTTCCAAAAGGAAGTTCTCTCAGCTGAAAATACCGAAAGTTGATACTATCAATTTTTCACAAGTTGATACTATCAATTTTTCACAACTGGCCGGAAACTACTCAAAACCAGTCATCACTACCACAGTAAAACTAAGGATTTAGTGCTGCAATTAGGGTTCATAGGTACAAAAACCACATGCTAAATACAAATGATCACCAAAAGTTCAAACATTTTAGGTCATGAAATAAGCAATAAAAGAGCATTAAACAGAAAGAAGGTGGAAAGAAGGGAGAGAGACAAGTTACCACAATTCCATCGACCCTTAGTCTGAAAGAAGGCATCATCGCGATTCACACAAGAAGGATGATATGCTTTGGGACATCCCCTGAAAACAAACAATTAAACAGATTCAATTCAACTAACCAATCACACAAGTAACATTGATAGAAGCACAAACAGTCAACAGAGCTGAACTGACCTGCGGTCACAAAGCACGAGCTCACCCCCATCAAAGCAAATGAAACAGACATCCTCTTCCATCTTCTTCTTTGAGGGGAGTTTTCCCGTCGCTTTAGAACTCTTCCCGCGCTTCCTCTTCCCGCCAATGTTGGGCTTATTCCTTGCTTCCTCCTCCTCCAACTCCACCTCCATCCCTTCTGCTTCTTCCTCTGCTGCCTCTGCCTCAGCTGTCTCCTCCATCACATCATCAGCCATATCCACCTCCTCCACTGTGTCGGTGTCAGCCACCATGTCCGCATTATCCTCATCATCTCCCTCTGCCTCTGCCTCAGCCTCAGCCTCAGCCTCAAGCTCGACCTCCTCTCCTTCCGCCTCCAGCTCGACCCCATCTCCTTCTGCCTCAAGCTCGACCCCCTCTCCCTCTGCCTCAAGCTCGACCCCCTCTCCCTCTGCCTCCTCCCCCTCTGCCTCAAGCTCGACCTCCTCCACCTCCACCTCTGCCTCCTCTCCCTCTACCTCGACCTTGACCTCCTCTTTTTCAGCCTCTACCCTGACCTCCTCTCCCTCCGCTTTGACCTCCTCTCCCTCCGGTTTGACCTCCTCTTCCTCCAGCTTGACATCTTCCTTCTCTTTCAACCCCGGTCCCTCAGATTCGACCGTCTTTTCCTCCACTTCATCCTTCGATGAAAGGATAGTCTCTTCAGCCATTTCAACCACAGTAGACTCCTCAGCCTCCTCTGCCGTGTGAGCCACACCAGCTTCCTGGGGCAACACTTTCTCTTCGATCTCCAATGCGTTATCAACCACATCCCCAACCTCAGTTGCAGATGCCACATCTATCTCCTCCCCAACCTCAGTTTCCTCTGTCACAGGGCATTCAGCCGCATCCATCTGCTCCTCAAACTCAATTTCATCGGTGACGCGACCTTCCGCCGCAACCATCTCTTGCTCAACCTCAATTTCATCTCTGACGCCACCTTCAGCCACGTCTTCAACCCCAACCTCAGTTCCATCTGTAACGCGACCGCCAGCCACGTCCCCAACCTCAGTTTCATCTGTAACCCAACCTTCTTCAACCACGTCCCCAACCTTAGTTTCATCTGCAACGTAACCTTCAGCCGCATCAATCTCCTCTGCAACTTCATCTTCCTTTTCATCTGTAACGCGACCTTCAGCCACATCCGCAACCTCAACCTCAGTTTCATCTGTAGCGCGACCTTCAGCCACATCCGTCTCCTCCCCGGCCTTAGTTTCATCTGTTACGTGACTTTCAGGCGCATCCATCTCCTCGTCAACCTCAGTTTCACCTGTCACGTGACCTCCGGCAACATTCATTTCCACCCCAAATTCAGTTTCCTCTGCCACGTGACCTCCGGTTACAGACTCCGGATGGCATTGTGACTCGGTGTTCTTGGGTGCCTCTTGCGTCTGAGACAACGATACGGCGTCATCTTGCTGTGGAAGCGAAGGTTCGTTCACCTTTGAAACATCTTCTTCGTCGGCTTCCATGGAGGTTACTGAAATTGGAAATCGGAGATTGAAAACCCTAAAATTGAAACAGTTAGGGTTAGGGTTTTAAAGCTTCCGGTTGCCCGGTAGGATTAAATGTCGTTTATTGGTTATACACTGAAAACTAAAAAGAATGAATAACTGAGCAGTAAGGAAGGAGAAGGAACCAACTGCCAAGGCCGAAGAGAAGAAATTGCGTAAGCAAAAAGGGTTTTCTTCGTGGCTCGTTGGTTTGGGTTTGGGAAGAAGCGGTTGGGCCTGTGAGTAAGCCCTTTCTTCGTTCTTTCCTTACCTGCCCTTTTGGGCTTCACTGGGTCCACCTTTTAAACAAACGTTCTAAATTTGGACCAAAAAAAAAACACACATGCCTTCTAAATATTACTCCGAACAAATTAGGGTCCGTTTTGTATCGTTTAGCAGACAGTTTTTCATTTTCAGATATAAAAACAGTTATAATATGAGTTTGATAGCTCCTTTTTGAAGAAGGAAGAATTTAGAAAATGAAAACATATGATATAATAATTTGCTTACGTTTTATAAACCATCATATTAATGTTTTCTGGATTATATATGGTAAAGGAAGAGTCCCTCCAACTCTGCTAGGGTTAGGGTTTTAGTTTTGAAAATTCACGTATGGCTGCCAAGACTTGTGTGGGTTACACAGTCGTGTATGTGGTGGATGTGCTTGCAAAGGAGTCTACACGAATAGTGGTTGTGGATTTGGGTGAACATATCTCGACTGATGGAGGGTGTCGACGAGATGGTCTCTACGATGATGCGTTCTCTTGGATTTACGGAGACGGAGTCGTGCGAGATTGTGGGTTTTGACGACTCAGAGGTGTTGACGACGTCTAGGGTGTTTCTGGTGGGAAAGCTTCTCACCACTAGGGGCTTCAATCGTGATGCTTTCTCTGCCACAATTTGGCAGATTTGGCATTTAAATGAGGAGTTCTCGATCACATATCTGGAGGATTCGGGGAGGTTTCTGTTTTCTTTTAAGTCTGAGTTTGATCGCCGGAAAGTATTGAGGGGATCCCTCATGGACTTTTAATCGGATCATGTTGACCCTTGCGCCTACGCAGGGTTTGGAAGATCCGGCGCTGGTTCCGCTGGTGTCACGGGATGTTTGGGTGAGGATTAGATGTATACCCATTCTTTTCCTTACTGAGGCAATGGTCAGGAAGATTGGTGCTCATTTGGGGAGTTTTCAGGGGCCTTTATAAGGGCCAAAATGGGGAATGCATGGGAAGTTTTCTTAGAATCCGAGTTTCGCTGGTTTTGGACAATCCGATATCGAGGTGGGTTTCTCTGCGCCTTCGAAGGGATGAGCATGCGGTTCATCACGAGGTGGAGTATGAGAGGCTACCCCTCTTCTGTTTGTTGTGTGGAAAAATGACTCATGTGAACTCTGAGTGCGGTGCTGTTGCAGCTGGGACAACACCCAAAGAAGCCTATGGGCGTTGGAAAACTGTTGTGAAGGATTTTTTAGCGTAAGTTTGGAGAACAAGAAGAAGGGCAGGGTGTTTGGTCTGGGAGATTTGGCGCGTGATGGCTGGCCACCTGGGACCTTGAATCATGGAGGGGTTGTGCGCTCATATGGGGAAGCATTTGGAGGACTAGGGAACGAAGAGGCTGTGGGGGATAACGGCATGGGGACATCAGTGATTGGGGGTCTTAAGCGAAGGAAACTTGTGCTGGATGGTCGGGGACTTCATGGCGGGACTGAGGGGCCGGGTCATCTGCGGGTATTAGAGGGACGCAGGCGCCTCCTGGGAATCTTTCAGAGGGTATGCGTGAGGTGGCCGCTTATCAGCCTTTGCAGGATGCACTAGGAGGAGTGCATGGGTCTATAGGGTCGGCAGACAAAGGCAAAGATCATGTTCAGTCAAAAAACAGGGTGGGGCGGAGGTAGGGTTTCAATGTGCGGCCCCCGGTCAAGGTGGGACGCTCCCCAACCAAACAACGTTTCTCTCCGCCATCCTCGCCACCAAAGGAAGGAAATACATCTTCTACCCAGCGTTGGACTCGTCGTATAGGAAAATCTGTGATGGGCACTGATTCAAAGGCCTATCACGAGTCATGAGTCTACTAGTGTGGAACGTCCGAGGCCTAGGCATTGCTTGGACTGTTCGTGCTTTGAAACATCGTCTGAAAACAAAAAAGCCGGGAGTTGTGTTTTTAATGGAAACTAAAACAAACCTTGGCAACAAATGGACAAGTTGAATAGGGGATTGGGAGCCGCGGGAGCTGTGAAGGACTTGGGGGGGGGGGGGGGGGGAGGGAGGACTAGCTGTAAGGATCCTTCCCGAATTTTCCCTTGAAACCCGGAAAGAACCCTTATCCCGTCTGACAGCTCTTTTACCTCAAATTTTAAATACCAGAAATACCCCTTGTTCTTAAATAATTTTTATTAAACCTTACAGGGTTCCCGATAGAACCTCTGTACTTACTGACCACTCCTACCTGTTAGACGCATGATAGTATACAGGTCAAAGCCAAGACCTCGGAATAGTGGTGGTTCAAATAGGAATACCCTATGACACCAAATGTCAGTAGGTCAGACACTGCTGACATCTCTACTGGAATACCACAAGACAACCGACTAGTCAGATACTTGTGAACCAACAATAATTCGTCACTCTGGGTCACCGCCCACACCAACCCACTGACCCGGATGACGAAGTATTTTCATAGGCTGATTAAGCCCATAGGCTGATTAAGCCCATGACAATCGTCGTCAAATCATATTAGAGTCGAAAATATCCTCGGTTATTATATCGTATCCTCAGCCGGTATAACATTCGGCTACCATATCACATCAGTCGGCATATCCCTCGACTATCATATCGTATCATCAACCGGTATAACATTCGGCTATCATATCACATCAGTCGGCATATCCCTCGACTATCATATCCCTAGCCACTAGGGTATCCCTTGGGGTGTGCTAGTCCTGTATCACAACTCTCTGTACTATGATATCACATCAGTCGGCAAGTATCCTCGACTATCATATCATATCATCAGCCGGTATAACCTTGGACTATCATATCACATCAGTCGGCAAGTATCCTCGACTATCATATCATATCATCAGCCGGTATAACCTTCGGCTATCATATCATATCAGTCGGCAAGTATCCTCGACTATCATATCATATCATCAGCCGGTATAACCTTCGGCTATCATATCACATCAGTCGGCAAGTATCCTCGACTATCATATCATATCATCAACCGGTATAACCTTCGGCTATCATATCACATCAGTCGACAAGTATCCTAGACTATCATATCATATCATCAGCCGGTATAACCTTCGGCTATCATATCATATCAGTCGGCAAGTATCCTCGACTATCATATCATATCATCAGCCGGTATAACCTTCGGCTATCATATCATATCAGTCGGCAAGTATCCTCGACTATCATATCATATCATCAGCCGGTATAACCTTCGGCTATCATATCACATCAGTCGGCAAGTATCCTCGACTATCATATCATATCATCAGCCGGTATAACCTTCAGCTATCATATCACATCAGTCGGCAAGTATCTTCGACTATCATATCATATCATCAGCCGGTATAACCTTCGTCTATCATATCATATCAGTCGGCAAGTATCCTCGACTATCATATCATATCAGTCGGCATATCCCTTGACTATCATATCGGTAATCAATTATATTGGAGGTTCACCGGGTTCACTGCTAATAACGGATCCTAATCCCGGGTCCTGGTCCTCCTCAAATGTGTTTATCTTGGAGGTTCACCGGGTTCACCGCTAATAACGGATCCTAGTCCCGGGTCCTGGTCCTCCTCAAATGTGTTTATCTTGGAGGTTCACAGGGTTCACCGCTAATAACGGATCCTAGTCCCGGGTCCTGGTCCTCCTCAAATGTGTTTATCTTGGAGGTTCACCGGGTTCACCGCTAATAATGGATCCTAGTCTCGGGTCCTGGCCTCCCTCAAATATTTGGCCAAATCCGATAAACTCATACATCCGGGTCAAAACCCAAATCATGGACTCAATAATTTCCACGTCAAAATGATATCAAAACCGAGTCCAAAACCCATGATATTTCTCAAATCACACTTTAACTGAAATAGTGGAAAACGTATGTCTAGTAATCATTTCTAAAATCCAGAAATTCAATGCCATAATACATAACAGTATTTAAACAAAGATATTTTGATGCATGCATTTCAGTTTATAAAACAAAAGTCCATTCACAAACATCATCCAACCCAAAATTCATGGACGCTCTAGCCCAAGGAACACATGCACAATAATGACCCAACTACCTTGACTTTCCGAGCTCAAAACCCACTAATAAGGTCAACCATTACCGCTGGGATTGCCCAAAATGACCTCTAAACGACGTCCGATCAACCTGAAACCTGTACCAACATATTCGGAACGTCGAAAACTAGTTACCACGCGTCGCCGTGACCTCAGACTCAGCCCCACGCGCCGCCACGCACCGCCGGAAGGTCGGCACACGCGCCCTCACGCGCCGGTCACGCGCCTGCTACAGTGTTCACGCGCCTGGACCAGTCCAACCCGGTCCGGCTCAACCTAACCCGATCCAACTTAACCTGACCGATTCACTCAACCCGATCGGTTTAACTCGACTCGACCGGTTCAACTTGACCCGACCAGTTCAACTCGACCCGACCGATCACCGGTGACTCACCAGAGAAGACGACCGGCTACCAGCGCCGCCGTCTGGTTTCCGTCGGAATCCCCCATTTCCGGCCGAAACTCCAAGCTTTACAACTTCCTCAAAACTCAACCATTTTTCACAAATTTTACGTCTAAATCTATCTACTCGAACCCAGGAATCCATATATGATCTTAAAACATCAAACACGTACCTGTGTAAGCCGAAAAATCGATTGGAAGATCCGAAACTTCCTATACTCGATTCGGCTTCCCCCGTGGTCCTCTCCTTCGATGGTTGGTACGATTGTGATCGTGGGAAGGAGTAGAATACGATTATTTGATCAAAAATGGAAGCTAAAGCCTTGAATCCAAAGTTGACTTTATGGGTTTTTCGGGTGCTTTTCGCACGATTTCGGGTGTGTTTTGGGAGTGTTTGTCACAGAGAGAGAATGAGGATGAAGAAATGATCAGATTCATCAGATTAATCTGATTTGGGTGGTAAAAATATCTCCCCTCCATGGCAAATTACCAAACTACCCTTGCACATCTAGACCCATAACTTCCATACACGAACTCCATTTTCCATGTGCCGCCTGTCTACGAACTCGTGAGTTCGAGACCTACCCAACGGTACCCGAAACACCGCCTAATAAGTTCCGAAACAAAACTTGATTTCCATGCCCTTTACCGACCAAGGGTAAAATCGTCATTTTACAAAAATAATTGGGTAAACCCAATAATTAAAATTTCGAGTTGTTACACTAGCGATACTATGGTTTGAAGTTGAAGGTATTTCTGTGACGCTTCGCACTTTTTCAGCCGGTCATATAGATGCATGGATTGAAGGGCTGGGCCAGCGTGGTTTTCATTTCACAAGCTTTTATGGCAACCCAGTAGCTTCCATGAGACTTCATTCTTGGGAATTACTAAAGCGGTTGAGAGGCATTAAGGAGGACCCATGGATTGTAGCAGGTGATTTCCATGAGGTGAGTATCGGGGGAGGAGATTCTGGCCCTCAGCTGCAATGCGAGAATTTCGCGATGCCTTTGAAGGGCTATAAGTACACATGGAACAATCATAGACCGGGATAGGATAATGTGTAGCTCATATTGGATTGAGCGGTGACTAATCAGTGCTTTACACAATTTTATCCAGGTACTTTGTCTAATCATTTGTTTAGTATGGTTTTAGACCACTTACCTGTCCTTGTAGTTTTTGGGAGGTGCGAATACCCAGAGTCGTAAGCTCAAAAGGTTCCATTTCGAGGAGCTCTGGACCCAAATCGATGGTAGTAAAGAAGTAGTCAAGGCAGTGATACGATCCACCAAAATCTGATGCGTAGCTAGGTGGAACTACAGCGCTGGAATAGTGACACGGTCGGGAACTTGTCAACACAAATCAGAACAGTTCATGCCAAGATTAAGAGTATCTCTATCACTTATGCTCTAGGACAGAGACATGGGGTTCATATGAGTCTTTTTCGGGAGCTAGATGACCTATTAGCAAAGGAGGAGATTATATGGCAGCAATGTTCTCGTATCTCATGGATGAGGTTTGGTGACCGGAACACTAAATTTTTCCATGCTTGTGCTTGTCTGACGGGGCAGCGGAATCAAATTAAGGGGATTTATGACTAGAACAATCAGTGGTGTACATCTGATAATGTTATTTGTGAGGTTTTCTGTCAGTATTTTGGTGAGTTGTTTACATCTGGGGGGCCTTGTGACGTCTCATAAATTCTTGAGACGGTTCCATGTAGGGTAACTACAGCTCCTAATGCCATGCTCAGCAATAGGTTCACGAGGGAGGAAGTGGAACAAGCGTTGTTTCAAATGGCCCCTTCCAAAGCTCCTAGCTTAGATGGATGGCCAACTTTATTCTACCAGAGGTACTAGGATGTTTTGGGGGACAATGTGTCGAATTTCTGCTTGCAGGTTTTGAACGAGGGGGCCAGTGTGCGTGACATAAATAACACGCTGATTGCTCTCATTCTGAAGGTCGGGAGTCCCAAGCGGGTGATGAAATTTAGACCCATTAGTCTTTGTTCTGTATTGTAGAAGATTATTTCCAAGACCATTGTTAATCGTCTCAAAGTCATCATGCCCTTGGTGATATCCGTGTTTCAGAGTGCTTTTGTCCCTTCCAGACTTATCTCAGATAATATTGTGGCTGCATTTGAGAGTATCCATGCTATTCGACGACGGGGGGCTAGTGAATTGAAGAAACTTATTCTGAAATTGGATATGTCGAAGGCATATGACAGGGTGGAATGGCACTTTGTGGCAAGGATTATGAGCTGATTGGCTTTCAATGATCAGTGGGTCCGTTTAGTGATGAGCTATGTGACTTCGGTCTCTTACAAGGTCAAGGTGAACGGAGTAGTAATGGGGCATATCTATCCGAGTAGAGGTCTTCATCAGTGGGACCCCTTTTCCCCTTACTTATTCTTATTATATGCTAAAGGGTTGTCTGCTTTACTATCCAGAGCCCAATCTCAACGCTTAATCAGAGGTGTCAAAGTGGCCCCTAGAGCGCCCGAGTTGTCTCACCTATTCTATTTTGCAATGCTCAACTGAAAGAGTGCCAGAATCTGCTTAATGTTCTTCAATGTTATGAGAGAGCTTCGGGTCAGAAGATAGATTTCGAGAAGTCAGCTGCTTGTTTTAGCCCCAATATAGATCCAATTATGAAACATTTGGTGGCGCTGTTGTTGGGTGTCCGGATTGTTGATTGCCATGAGCGTTACTTGGGCCTTCTTACAATGACACAACGGAGTAACAAGATGATGTTTGATCGTGTGAGGGATTCGCTTGGGTCCAAACTATCAATCTGGAACACAAAATTATTGTCGGCAGCCGGAAAGGAGGTCCTCATTAAGGCGGTGGCTCATGCACTGCCTACATACGCTATAAGTGTGTTCCAAATCCCACAGGCCTTGTGTCATGACCTCTCGGCAGATATAGCAAAGATTTGGTAGAGGAGGGAGGGTCGGAGGGGCATACATTGGCTAGGATGTCAAAAGCTTTGCAAACCAAAATGTTTGGGAAGATTGGGCTTCAAGAATTTTGAGGCTTTTATTAGAGCAATGGTGGCGAAGCAATGGTAGCGAAGAAATGGTGGCGAAGCAATGGTGGCGAAGCAGGGTTGGCGATTGATGGACAGACCTGATACTCTTCTATCTAAAATGATCAAGGCTCGGTACTATCCAGCGGGGGACTTCTTGAATACTGAGTTGGGCTCCAACCCTTCCTTAGTGGGGCGTGCTATACTTTGGGGAAGGGATGTCATAAAGGACGGGCTCAGGTGCCGTGTACGGGATGGTGCAAATATTAGGGTCTTCCAGGACCGGTGGCTCTTCAAACCCTTCCTATTTAGGCCTCGTTTCACTTAGGCACTTCATTTTGATACCAAGGTTGAAAAGTTAATTTCAGAGCAGGGTAGTTCGAATGTGGAACTTCTGAATCAGGTTTTTTGATGCGGAAGAGGTGGACACAATTTTGTTAATTCCCTTTGGTCTAGTCCGGCGAAGTATAGATGGGATTTTATGGGGTTTCACTAAGAATGGGTAATATAATGTCCGTTCAGGTTATAGGGTGGCTTTGTCGTTACTTGAGGCCCACAGCACGTGGAAGCAAGTTCTTCTAATGTTAAGGACCTGGCCTGGTATAGGAAAAAAGTGTGGAGTCTGAGAGTGCCTAATTGAGTGAAGCTTGCAGTGTGGCAAGCTTACCAGAATATATTGCCAACTACAGTTAATCTTCACCGAAGGAATCTAATGTCCTCTCCTCTTTGTTCTCGGTGTGGAAAGAAGCCATAGTTGACTATTCATGCTCTTTGGTGGTGTAAAGTGATAGGAGCATATTTATGCGACGTTTTATCTTATTTTCTTATACTTTTCTTAGCATGTTTCCTATGTTTTCTTAATACTTAGCTTGCTTTCGTGTTTTGTAGGATTTTTGGAAGCAAAGTTACAAAAGAAGTTACTGAGTGCTGTTTTGGAAATCTAAAGAGGAAACTTTGAAACAGGCTTCAGTAGATGTGTCAACTTCTCAATATTAACTGCACCTGCTCGAGAAGAACTAGCTGATGGGCCATATATCGTTGGAAAGTTACCGAAGTCTAGTTTCTAAAGGAATTTACGGTTCGTGAATTGGAATTTCCTAGAAGGAGTTATGGTTGTTTTAGTACAGCAAGGTCAGGCTGCGCCGGAATTCAGAATTCCTTCTATTTCAAGTTTTCTAATCCTTATTAGGCTTGGACGACTAGAAGCCCAGTTTTTACGGTTATGAGATGAGCCTTTTTAATCAGAGAAAAGAAGAAAATAAAGAAAAAGGAAAAAGAAAACAAGAAGCAGCCACGGCACACAAATTCTTGGCAGCCAAGGGACAAAGAAACGCTTGCTCTCCCTCATTCAGCGAATTAATATGCACATAAATTCTTGGCAGCCAAGGGGCAGACACACACACAAGAGAGAAGCAAAGAGTCTCCCCCTCACCTCACTTGGAACGTCTCCTTATCTCCCTCAATCTGAAAAACGTGAGGCTCTCACACAAGGTAGCAATTTCTCTTCCTTTTTCCCTCACTTGAAAAAAACAGCAGAAACGTTGGGGGCTCGAGGAGAAGGTAGCAATTTCTCTTCCTTTTTCGCTCACTTGGCATTGACTCAGCCACACCATCCCATTCTGCTCCATCCTTCAAGGTTCCAATGTCTAAAAGGCTTAGGAAGTAAGGAGGAACGTCAAGGCGTCATCCAATCACTCTAGCTGACCAACACATCATCAAAGAGCCCTCTTCTTCCTCTTTTTATTTTCTGTTTTGTATGTTCTTGCTGTCTATTTAAATTATGGGTAACTAAGTACTTTAGTTAGGGCTCTATTGAAGCTCTAATCATGTTTCTTTAAGGATTTCGATATGCCTTTGCTGTAAACTACTTTTGTGATGCTTAATTGATTAATTTCAAATTATATGTTACTCTTTACATACGTATGTTATGCTTGATCACCATATGCATATTGTGTATTGAGTTTGTTACATAGGTAAATTTAAATTACTGAATCTTGTGCTTGTGAGAGTAACAAAAGAACTAGTTATAAGTTCTTGAAATTAATCATCATGAATGACTAGAATAGATACCATGTTCTAGGAGTTGGTGTGTTTGTCGGTTTCCATTGTGTTATGTGTTCTTAAAGTACAACTTAGTAGATACCATGCTAAACACTTTAAGAATGAAAAGATTTAGCGTAGATACTCATGCATAACTTGTTGCTTAGGGAAATCAATAATTTAAAGAGTAGATATCATGCCTTTAGGTTGACAAACATGAGCATCTAAAATCTGTTTTGTAGCATTGTGCATGTCGTTTGTTTAAGGTAGAAGATTAGCGGTGAACATCGAATCCCTAACTGGTTTTCTCATTCTTTTAACCTCAATCCAATTCTATTTTTAATCAAACGCTGTTTTTAATATTTTGTTTCGCAATTTTCAGTTTTCAAAATCATCTGAAAATCATCATTTTGAACACCGAGTGTCTTCGTGTATTGCACATTAGCTTTTATTAGAAATCTTAGGGCTTTGAAATAAGTTTTTTTTAGGGTTTTCTTTCACTTTTGCATTCTTAGTTTGTGCCATTTAGTTAGTAGTTCTAGGAAATCAATTTTAAACACATATTAATCCAGTCCTCGTGGGAATGATCTCGTATTTGCTTTCTATACTATTTGTCTGATCTTATGCACTTGCGAATTAAAACGTGCATATAGTTGCGTAATTTTTAGGTTGCTATTTGTACAACAAGTTTTTGGCGCCGTTATTGGGGACTGTGTAACTAGTTTGTGCTTAAATTAATTTTTGGTTTTCTTTTACAGGTTGAATTTCGTTTATGCAAGGTCATCGATCCCAAAGTTTAGCGGTCATTGCCTACAATCCTGAGATTGAACGAACTTTTAGACGTCTTCGAAAGCAAACTGAGAGGGCAAAACTTAACACACAAAGAGAAGATTTTGAAGAAGGAGAAAGATCAGAATCTGTGAACGAAATGGGGGATGAACAGGTTCGAAGGCCAATGAAGTACTCCTTTGTCCCTCAAAACCTTAATAAACTATCATGCATTGCCTTCCGACCAACTGTGCAAGGCAGCTTCAATTTATCACCTCAATTTCTTAACATGGTGCCGCACTACAAAGGCACACCTTCTGAGGATCCATACTTGCACATTAGGGATTTCTTCGATCTCTGCTAGACTCAGAACATCTAGGACTTAACTCCAGAAGGAATCAGGTTAATTCTCTTTCCTTTCTCCATAAAAGATAATGTTAAGTTGTGGTTGAATTCTCTGGCTGCAGGTTCCATTACTACTTGGGAACAATTGGCCACTAAATTTTTGAAGAAGTTTTTCCCAGCCCAAAAGACAAGACAACTTAAAAGGGAGATTCAAGCCTTCCAACAGAAGGATGGAGATCTTTTCTTTGAGGCATGGGAGCATTTCAAGGAGTTGCTTCTCAAGTGTCCACACCACAATTTATCTCAAGACGATCAGGTACAAGATTTTTATGAAGTTTTAAATGATATTAACAAAAGTCTTGTTGATTCAGCTTGTGGACGTGTGCTTATGGAAAAGAGCAGTGATGAAGCCATTGAGCTATTTGAGACCCTAAGTGAAAATTCTCAGCAATTCTCATCAAGAGGGAGTCAAGAAGTAAAAAGTAAAGGTGTTTATGAAGTTAGCACAAATAGTGGAGTCCAGAGTCAAATGGCAGCAATGGAGAAGAAGTTAGATATGCTGGTGAAAGCAATGTCAGCTCAGAACATCTCTCAAGTTCAACAGGTTGCTAAAGTCAAGGTATGTGCTATATGTTCTCATTCTAATCATACTACTGAGACTTGTCCTATGTCTCGTTTTACAGATCATGAGCAAGCTAATTATGTGGGGCAAAACAACTATCATCCCAAGAACAACCCATATTCGAACACTTATAATCCAGGATGGAAAGACCACCCAAATTTCTCTTGGAGCAACAGTCAGAATGTGCTTAATCCATAAGGGCAGCAGAAGAACTTCCAGCAGGGAAGTAATTATCATGCTTCATCACATGTGGCACAACCAAATACTGACCAGAAGAAGAATAATCTTCAAGGTGCCATACTCAAGTTCTTGACTGCAGAGCAACAGAAAAATGCTCTAACTAGTCAGAACATTCAGAAACTAGAAGCCACAACTAGCCAAGCTATTCAGAGATTGGAGGCACAAGTAGGGCAAATGGCAAAAGAGTTAAGTGAGAGGAAGAAATGAGAGTTTCCATAACAAACCATACCTAATCCGGGAGGCCAGGAGCAGCTCAAGGCCGTGACAATCCTTAGAAGTGGCAAGGTAGTTGACAACAAGGTGGTGACAGATGAGAAAGATCCAGAAAATGTTGAACCAACTCCAGCCACAAAGGTAAGTGAGAAGGAGAAGGTAATATTGCCACCTTTCCCTCAAAGGATAGTTAAGCAAAAGAAAGAAAAGCATCTACTTGATATTTTTGAAACTTTGAGAAAAGTAGAAATCAACATTCCTTTACTTTATGCAATTAAACAGATTCCATCTTATGCTAAGTTTTAAAAGGATTTTTGTACACATAAAAGACAGTTTCAGGAACATGAGAAAGTTGCATTGACTGAGGAGGTAAGTGCGATTTTATTGAGAAAGCTACCACCTAAACTAAAAGATCCAGGTAGTTTTACTATTCCTTGCAGGGTTGGTGACCGTCTGTTTGAACGTGCTTTGCTTGATTTAGGAGAAAGCATTAACTTGATGCCTTATACCGTTTATGAGGAGTTGAGGTTGGGAGAGCTCAAACCAACCTCAATTATATTGCAATTGGCAGATCGAAGCATCAGAAGACCTAGAGGTATATTAGAGGATGTTTTGGTTAAGGTAAATGAATTTATTTTGCCTGCTGATTTTGTTGTTCTAGATTTGGAAGATTCCCCTATGATCTTCATTACCTATTATTCTTGGTAGGCCCTTTATGGTAACTGTTGATACAAAGATAAGTGTGAAAAATGGTACTATACGCATGAAAGTTAATGGTAAGAAGATAGAATTCATGTTGTCTGACACTATCGAATTGCCACATCATAACCATGATTGTTTCAAGATTGATGTGGTAGGAAGTTTTGTTGAGCAAGTGTTTCAGGTACATAGCATTGACCCTTTGGAGGCATGCATAGCCCACAACCTCACAAGGCTGAATTATGAACGTGGATGTGATGTTACAGAGATAGACCTCCATGAAGCTGTGCATTCTCTTGAGGCTTCTCAGCCTTATCCAAGTAAGTATGTACCTCCCTTTGAAACTCTTGTGTCTACTAATACTGCTCTTGTCCCTTCTATTGTTAGGGCACCAGAACTAGAATTGAAGCAACTACCTGAACAATTGAAGTATGCTTACTTGGGAGAGAACCAGACATTACCAGTGATAGTTGCTGCAAAATTGAGTTTGGTGGAGCATGAGATGTTGTTGAGAGTTCTTAGGGAGCACAAGACTGCATTAGGGCAGACCATTGCCGACATCAAAGGCATAAGTCCATCCAAGTGCATGCACAGAATCCTCCGTGAAGATAATGCAAAGCCTAACAGGGATGCTCAGAGACGGCTTAACCCACACATGAAGGAAGTATTAAGAGCAGAGGTTCTTAAGCTCTTGGATGTTGGCATCATCTACCCCATCTCAGATAGCAAATGGGTGAGTCCAGTTCATGTTGTGCCTAAGAAGAGTGGAATCACAGTGATGAAGAATGAAGAGAATGAGCTTGAAGAGTTGAGGTATGATGCATATGAGAATGCTAAGTTGTATAAGGAACGGACCAAGGCGTATCATGATAAGCGGCTAGTTAGGAAGGAGTTTCATGCGGGACAGAAGGTGTTGATCTACAATTCAAAATTGAGACTTTTCCCTGGTAAGCTCAAGTGTAGGTGGTATGGTCCTTATGTTGTTACAAAAGTTTTCCCTCATGGAGCTTTGGAGGTTCATAGCAAAGAGAAGAATCAGACATTCATGGTGAATGGGCATAGAGTAAAGCCCTATATTGAGATGAGCGTTGAGCCTAAAAAGGAGGATGTGACTCTCCAACCTGTTCAGTACATTGCATGAGAGTCCAATAGTCTGGCTGAAGACTATAAACTTAGCACTACTTGGGAGGTAACCCAAAGGGAAGTTGGGAGGCAACCCATGTGAAGAGGATGATGACAGTTTTGGCACTCTACAACCACTGACAATCAGATTTGCTTTCTCTCACCCTGTCCATCTTTGCTGTTAACTTTGCCTTTGTTTATTTTGTTTTGTTTTATTTTATTTTATTTTCTTTGTGTGTGTCGTCGCTTGTTTCTCCTTCCTTAAATGCTTCATTATTTATACTTTAACTTTCAAACATTGAGGACAATGTTAGATTTAGGTGTGAGGGGGAAACACTTGTGTTTTTCGTTGATTTTGCATTGGTTTAAAAAAAAAAATTTTGACAACTTTGTTTTTAGCCTTAGTTTGTGTCGGTTTTAGTAGTGTTAAATTGGGTAGTTTTTGTGTTTTTTTTGTGTCTTAGGTTTCCTTCCAATACAATGATGAGATTTAGTTTTTAATTGCATGACTTTAAGATGACTTCTAAGCATGATTCAAGGTCTGAAATTATTCTTTGGTTAATACTCAAGTATTCATGGTTATCATATGCAAAATCACATGTAATCACCCGAGTAAGTGGTACCCATAACATGCTTAATTGAATGAAGCTTTATCCAACCCTTTTGTGAGCTTTTGAACCTTTATCCTTTATTTGAGAGAGTTGTATTTGTTTAATCTATCACTTTCTTGTCAATTAAGTTGTTGCATGAGCTCATCTTTCGGGTTGCTACTTGAATTGCTTATCATCATTGGAACTAAATGTTAGAATTGGTACTAATTTCTTTTTGAGGCATTGAATTGATTTGCATGACATACTTGAGATGATGAAGGCACCTAGATTACCACCATTGCCAAAATGGCCTTTGACCCATGATACACTTTCCTCTAGGTAAACCCATGTTGAGCCTTTGTTTAAGCCTTTTTGTTTCATAACCTTCTTTTTCCTCACCTAGCCTAAACACTTTCATTCTTACCCTTTTTCTTAAGGATTAGTGAAGCATAATTTGTAGAGACTTAATTGTGAATCAAGGGGTGTTTAAAGAGTAAGTTTGGGGAAATGTTCATAAAACAAAAAAAAAAAAAAGATAAGAATTGTACACGGTTCGGAATGTGCACCAGAAAAAAAAATCGGCATTTTGTTTGGATTGTTATTCCCTTACCGTTCATGTATTGATTGTTGAAGTATGGTCCATAATGTTCAGATCGGCCATTGAGTGTATGTACTTACTCGGTACTTATATAATTTTTAAGCCTTGATGGTGATACAAGTTCTTATGTCTCTAACATCATAGCATGCTTCTACTTTTCTTTAAAAACCTTGTGTTATCCATATCCATTCCTTCTTTAACCCCTTACCCTTTGGCCTCATTACAATCCTCATAAAGACCTTATGATCTTGTTAGTTGTGTTTATATCAATATGTGGAGATTTGAATAAAGTATGAGCATATGGTGTCACTTGTTCTTGCATTCAAGTAGTAGCATTCCTTTCATGAGTCATATTCATAAGAAAATTTCTGAAAGTGCCTTTCTTTCTTGTTATATCATATGTGAGCAATTTGTTTCCATTTTACATCAATCCTCTCACATATAACTAGTATAGGAAGAGTGATTTAACCAGAAAATATGAGGTAAAATCAGAGCTTATTCGGTGAGAATTTAGAGCTAATTCTTTGCAGCATGTATCTCTCTTTGTACTTGTGCTTTGATTGATTTAATTGTGAGTATGTGTGTGATTTCTATAAAGGTGTATTAACTCTCGGATCATGTAGACCAATTCTTATGCTTATGATGAATCTTAATATGTCATGATTCATTGAAAATCTTTGAGACAAATGTTGGAAGGTTTAGTTTGAATTATTGAGTCTTTGTTTTTCTTTCATTCTTTGTTTCTGTTTTACTCGAGGACTAGCAAAAGCTAAGTGTGGGGAAATTTGATAGGAGCATATTTATGCAACGTTTTATCTTGTTTTCTTATGTTTTTCTTAGCATGTTTCCTATGTTTTCTTAATACTTAGCTTGTTTTCGTGTTTTGTAGGATTTTTGGAAGTAAAGTTACAAAAGGAGTTACTGAGTGCTGTTTTGGAAATCTAAAGAGGAAACTTTGAAACAGGCTTCAGTAGATGTGTCAACTTCTCAATATTAACTGCACCTGCTCGAGAAGAACTAGCTGATGGGCCATATATCGTTGGAAAGATACCGAAGTCTAGTTTCTAAAGGAATTTACGGTTCTTGAATTGGAATTTTCTAGAAGGAGTTATGGCCGTTTTAGTACAGCAAGGTCACGCTGCGCCGGAATTCAGCATTCCTTCTATTTCAAGTTTTCTAATCCTTATCAGGCTTGGACGACTAGAAGCCCAGTTTATTATGGTTACGAGAGGAGCCTTTTTAATCAGAGAAAAGAATAAAATAAAGAAAAAGGAAAATGAAAAAAAGGAGCAGCCACGTGACATAAATTCTTGGTAGCCAAGGGACAAAGAAACGCTTGCTCTCCCTCATTCAGTGAATTAATATGCACATAAATTCTTGGTAGTCAAGGGGCAGACACACACACAAGAGAGAAGCAAAGAGTCTCCATCTCACCTCACTTGGAACGTCTCCTTATCTCCCTCAATTTGAAAAACGTGAGGCTCTCACACAAGGTAGCAATTTCTCTTCCTTTTTCCCTCACTTGAAAAAAACAGCATAAACGTTGGGGGCTCGAGGAGAAGGTAGCAATTTCTCTTCCTTTTTCCCTCACTTGGCAGCGACTCAGCCACACCATCCCATTATGCTCCATCATTCAAGGTTCTAAGGTCTAAAAGGCTTAGGAAGCAAGGAGGAATGTCAAGGCGTCATCCAATCACTCTGGCTGACCAACACATCATCAAAGAGCTATCTTCTTCCTCTTTTTATTTTCTGTTTTGTATGTTCTTGCTGTCTATTTAAATTATGGGTAACTAAGTACTTTAGTTAGGGCTCGATTGAAGCCCCAATCATGTTTCTTTAAAGATTTTGATATGCCGTTGCTGTAAACTACTTTTGTGATGCTTAATTAATTAATTTCATATTATATGTTACTCTTTACATACGTATGTTATACTTGATCACCATATGCATGCTGTGTATTGAGTTTGTTACATAGGTAAATTTAGATGACCGAATCTTGTGCCTGTGAGAGTAACAAAATAACTAGTTATAAGTTCTTGAAATTAATCATCATGAATAACTAGAATAGATACCATGTTCTAGGAGTTGTGTGTTTGTCGATTTCCATTGTGTTATGCGTTCTTAAAGTGAAACTTAGTAGATACCATGCTAAACACTGTAAGAATGAAAAGAGTTATGTAGATACCCGTGCCTAACTTGTTGCTTAGGGAAATCAATAATTTAAAGAGTAGATATCATGCTTTTAAGTTGACAAACATGAGCATCTAAAATCTGTTTTGTAGCATTGTACATGTCGTTTGCTTAAGGTAGAAGATTAGCGGTGAACATCGAATCCCTAACTGGTTTTCTCATTTTTTTAACCTCAATCCAATTCTATTTTTAATCAAACGTTGTTTTTAATATTTTGTTTCGTAATTTTCAGTTTTCAAAATCATCTTAAAATCATCATTTTGAACACCGAGTGTCTTCGTGTATTGCACATTAGCTTTGATTAGAAATCTTAGGGCTTTGAAATAAGTTTTTTTAGGGTTTTCTTTCACTTTTGCATTCTTAGTTTGTGCCATTTAGTTAGTAGTTCTAGGAAATCAATTTTAAACACATATTAATCCAGTCCTCGTGGGAATGATCTCGTAATTGCTTTTTATACTATTTGTCTGATCTTGTGCACTTGCGAGTTAAAACGTGTATATAGTTGCGTAATTTTTAGGTTGCTATTTGTACAACATAAAGTTAGTAGACAGCTAAGCGAGTCCTTTCGGTGCAAGTTTGTGTATAATTTAGAAGGTGGGGAGTTCGCTGATCTGCTGTTTGGTGCCAGCAAGGTGTTGAAAGTTGAGCAATTAGAGGAGATAGCTTGGATGTGCAGGGAGGCTTGGAATATACGGAACAAAGTGATTCATGGAGGCCATGCTCCAAACCTGGACCTCACGGTGGAGGCTTTACTGGAAAGGCAGACCCAGTTTCGGCAATCTGGGCATTTTCCTAAGACTCAGCGGCCTCGCCCTCCTGTTCGTTGGTAGAAACCTCTTTTTCCCTGGCTTAAACTGAGATGTGATGGGGTTGTGGGGCGAGTAGGACGAAATAGGGTTGTGGGAGGTGTTATTCGAGATCTGAGGGTGAGTTTGTTGGTGGCTTTGCTGCACCTGCTCCGCCAGGGTTGTCTGTTGAGGCTGTGGAATTGGTGGCGGTCTGCAAAGGGCTCTGCTTGGCTCGGAGACTGGGCATAACCAAGCTGATGGTTGAGGTGGACTCGCAACAAGTCCTAAGCGTGATTAAGGGAGGCACAGACAATTGGAGTAATATTGGTGTTTTGGCTGGTGATATCAATTAGTTGCTCCGCATGCTAAGAGCGTCTACGGTGGAGTTCATGGGTCGTGACGCCAATCAAGTCGCACACACTCTCGCACAAGTTGGGCTGCAAGATCAGTTTGAGCAATCATGTCTTGTAGAGGCGCCCTCTTAGGTGCAGGCGCTGTTGGTAGCTGATATGGACTAGAGCAGTATAGGGGGTGGGAAGCTGCGGGTTTTTTCTGAGGCAACATGTTTTGGTTGTGTTGGTGGGGCGGTAGTGTCAGAGGGATTGTCTTCCCTGTGCTGTTTTTTTAATTTTCTTGTGGGGCAAGTTTAATATGAAAGCCAAGCGGTTTGAGTGTTATTTTCTTTTGTTTGGGGTGGGTAACTCTTTCCTTTGATAGTATTTTCCCGAATATCGAGTTTTATGGCAGAGGTTTTAATGAGGTCCCGTTTAACCCTGAATTGTAACTCTACAATTTTATTCAATGAAGTACTATTTTAGATATAAAAAAAAATTAATGTTTTCTAAATTTTATGATACAACCAAAAAAATAAAAAGGGGAAATTGGAGCAATAGTCCCTGAACTTTACCATAATTTTAGAAGTCATCCCTAAACTTGAATATTAAGTTTTTCCGTTCCTATACTTTATCATAATAGTTGATTTAGTGCCTCTGTCAAAAATTCGAATGGAATCCGTTAAAATTAAGGGCAAACCCGTCTTTTCAAGTGGGATTTTTCTCACGGATTTCGTTCGAATTTTTGACAGAATGACTAAATCAATTATTATGGTAAAGTTCAAGGATGGGAAAAACTAATAATGAAGTTTAGGGAGGAGTTCTAAAATTATGGTAAAATTCAGGGACTATTGCTCATACAATATTAAGTTAAAGACCACCAAAATACTAACATAGTCATCATGACCACCGCCACTACCCCGCCACTACCACCACCTCCACCCATATCACCCCATCACCACTGCCACTGCCGCCACTACCACCACCGCCACCACTATTGCTACCACCCCACCCCACCACCATTATTGCTACCACCCCATCCCACCACCACCACCCCTCTACCACCGCCATCACTACTGCTACTGCCACCACCTCCACCACCTGTAACTACCACCATCACCTCAACCATCGCAGACACCCCCACCACTACCCCATCACCGCCGTCATCACCACCGCCACCCCACCACTACCCCCAAAACCACCACCACTGCCACCACCACCACCACCACCTCCACCCCCCATCACACCACCATTATCTCTACTATATTACCATTCCCATTGTCGTCATCTCAAAATTTATGTTTGGAAATCATTGTCTAATGCATATTTACTTTTTTTTAAATTTTATATATTTGTACCAAACAAGTTTTTCCTTTTTCATTCTTACAAAATCATATCGGATTAAGCTATAAAATGCATTCTTAAATATTAAAAATGAAAAATCATGTTTATTATTTTCGTTGTACAAAATAATATTTTAAAAACCGTTTTGTAAAACAATCCAAGTGGAACCTTAGGGCCCGTTTGGTATCGTTTTGTAAAATAGATTTTCGTTTTTCAGATACAAAAATAGTTGTAAAACACATTTGGTAACTCATTTTTGAAAAATGAATTTAGAAAATGAAAACACAAGATACAATAATTTGCTTACGTTTTACAAAACAAAAAATTATTGTTTTCTGAATTTTAGGATACAACCCAAAAAAATAAAGAAACAAAATACATACACTATTAAGTAAAAGGTCACCACAATATTACCATAGTCATCATCACCACCACCACCACCATCACCTCCTTCATCGCCGCCACCACCACCACCACAATCGCCGTCATTGCCACCACCACCTCTACCACAGCCGCCACCATCACCTCCACCACCCCACCACCGCAATCACCCCCACCACCACCTCATCACCACAGCCACTATTGCCATCACAACCATTGTCGCCGCCGCCACCACCATTTCCACCACCACCACCCCTGCCACCCCTACCACCCCCACCACCACCCCATCAGTGCCACCACCCTACAACCACCACCATCACCACCACCCCCATCACCACCTTCACCTCCACCCCACAACCATCACCGTCGCCACCACCACCACCACCTCCACCTAACAACCACCATCATCGCAGCCACCCCGACCACCACCTCCATCTCCACCCCATCACGCTACCACTATCTCTACTATTACCATTCCCACCGTCGTTATCTCAAAATTTATGTTTGGAAATCATTGTCTAATGCGTATTTACTCTTTTATTTTATTTTATATATTTGTACCCAACAAATTTTTCCTTTTTCCTTTTTACAAAATCATATTCAGAGTAAACTGCCAAACGTATTCTCAAATATTAAATACACAAAATGCTATTTGTTGTTTTCGTTTTATAAAATAATATTTTAAAAACTGTTTTGTAAAACGATACCAAATAGGCCCTTACATTCTACACTTTATGCATTCTACACTTCATGTCATTATGGACTTTTAGAGCCCATTTAGTAACGTTTTGCGCAACAATTTTTAAAATACTGTTTTGTAAAATAAAAACAACAAATAAGATTTTGCATTTTTTTGGAATGCATTTGGTAGTTTACTCCGAAAATAATTTTGTAAGAAAAAATGGTAAAACTTGTTTCTTCCAAATATATAAATTTAAAAAAAAATCAATACACATTTGGCAATGATTTCTAAACATAAATTGCAGTGGGATTCGTGGTATTAGATATAGTTGTGGTAGTTCGACAATATGGTTGATGTTATAGCGAAGATGCATGAGTGTGGGGTGGTGATTATAGGGGTGGATGTAGTGGTGGTTGTAATGGGGTGGAGGTGGTATGAGGTGATACTGGTGGTTGGTAGCAGTCGTGGGTGGTGGTGGTGGCGGCAATTGTTACAACCCATCCCAGAAAAGTAAATTCAAAAAAATTAATTAAATAACCGGTAGCCTCGGGTTGGATGAAACGTACAATATTGGGCTAAGCTCGAAGATAGGCTTTAGTTAAGGGCCCAAAACAAGTTAATGGACTGTGATTAGAAGTTAGTTTTCAAAATGATGATTTTGCCCTTGAGAATTTAGAGTGCTCAACAGTCACTTTTCGATCGAGGAAACTTTTGGAAGTTTTTCTCACACTGTTATGTACGTTTCGAACTCACGAGTGTATAGACAGTCGGCACTCAAAAATTGAAGTTCGTACAAGGAAGTTACAGGTCTGAGACGATTGGGATGTATTAGTAATTTTGGAAAAGTTCATAACTATAAATAGGATTTTCTCTCTCCTCTCACGATTGGTGATACCCTATTCTCTCTCTCCTTCCTTATCTCTCTCTGCGATTCTTAGCAAAGAATTGCCAAACACCACAATCACCACCACCTTCAGATTCCAGCGACCCAACCTCCACCACCACCATCATCTTCTTCCTCTCGTCCACCCAATCCCAACCGTCCAACCATCGAAGACAATGACCGCAGAGGACGACGCAACGATGGCCGAAAAGAAAACTACCACCGTGATTTTCGAGCTAGATTTCGGCCTCCACAGGCGTTACGGTTGAGGAAGTCATGTAGTGACAGCTCTTACACTTCACACTGGTGTGTGTAATAAAGGTTGTAATCGGTTTCTCTCATTTCTTGTTTTATTTATGATCAACATTTGTATATAAGAATGCTATGAGTTTCCATTGTTGCGTGGCGAAACGGTTTACTGTATAACTTTCACCCGACTTCTTAAAACGAAGTGTTTTAATTTGGCTTAAGAAAGCTTCGTGGATTCGAGGATGAAGTCCTGTAGTGACAGCTCTAACACTACATATTGGTGTATGTAATGAAGATTGTAATCGGTTTCTCTCATTTCTTGCTTTATTTATGATCATCATTTGTATATAAGCATGCTATGAGTTTCCGCTGTTGCGTGGCGGAACGGTTTACTGTATACCTTTTGCCTGACTTCTTAAAACAAAGCGTTTTAATTTGGCTTTCGTCACCGGGACTCAGCGTCCAGGTGTCGGCCAGCACCCCTTTGATTCCGGTATCCATGTGGATTTTTGGGCCAGGATGTGTCAATTGGTATGAGAGTAAGGTTTTGGAAGTCTCGTTGGTTACGTGCACTTGATGATCATGAACGCTGATTTTACGGGTCAGAGCACCTACTCGAACATGTTTGTGTCGCTAATTGTCAGCTTTTCCAACCAACTAAGGTAGGGACCCCAATTAGTTGTCGGTCAAAGGTAAAGTGTATGAGTAACCTTGACAATTCTTTCGGGTAACTTTGGAGAATTCCCGTCGTATTTCGCGTTCAGATGGTGTGAACGAGCTTAGGGACTCTTCAGGTGGTGTGAACGAGTTATTCGACGGTGAGCGTGATGATGGAGTTCCGTACGTGGTGAATTAGTCGAAGATATAGTCCCGGAAGTTGAGACTTAAAAAATCATGTCGGTAGTTGAAGCCGTATTCAACTGAGTTTAACGAGTAAGAAAACTATCTCAGCAATCGCCTTTTTGAACTCAATGACGTGCTCCCAAGAACTGAGAATTCTCGAAGGGAAATTATGGAGTGACTAGATGTAACCTACAAAGGAATACAGATTGATTAAGAACGATGAAACATGTAGCTACCCAAAGGACAAGTCTAATGCCAAGACGAGAGTCAAATCCTTGAAAAGGAAAACCAGTAACAAGTGTTAAGAACTTCCTTGGGATTTGATGAAGATGAAGATGAAGAGAATCAATGGAAGTGTTTGGTTTTGAGAAAAAGGATTAAGTATTACAGTGGTTATTAGGAGTTACTCTTGTCACTACATCCATAAGCGAATGAGTGAAGTTGTTGGACCTCAAACACTATTTGTGGACCACCATTTTTTTAATGTTTGGGATCATAGTACTTCGGAATAAGGGTTCAGCTTTACCAATAAATTTCATTGAAAGCCTCCGAGACGGAAAGTGAACTGTGCTAGTCATCATTGACCTGACCTATCGTAAGTTTCCTAGTACGGTGTACCGTAGAAGTAGCAGTTTTGAGTGCTAACCGAGAGGTGACCAATTATGTCAATTTATGCTCGGAAGTGGCAGCCCCGACATGAGTAAGACAACAAGAGAGTTGACAAGGTCTTTCAGTTAGGACACATATGATTCTTGTTGGCAGCTTATGTGCAAGAGTTTGTTGGCCAATAATTCAAATCTGCCCTGGAGATCCCCTGGAAGTATGAAGAATCGTTTAGTAGTAATATGGTGTCTGGAATAGGCACAAAATGAAGTGGCATAGTTAAATGAAATGAAAAGCGGGAACATAGGTCAAATCTTAAGGCCTGGTTGAGATTTAATGTTGGAGGACAGGGGCGAGTCTAGACGTAGTAAGGATGTTGACATGGACAATAAGTAAATCAAGAAGGAGAAGTTGGAAAACACCATTGACACATGTCACCAAGAAGAAGCAATACTAATGATGGGACAGGACATGCTGAGGTGGAAGAAAATCTAAAATGTGCCAAGGGTTATGTTGAATTGTACCATGGACAAGGTAAGAAGACTAAGATTGACACTTCAAGTTAAGTGGTCAATGACAAAAGCAAAAGTAGTGATCAAAAGCGTTGAAGTAGTCCCCTTCTAGTGTATGATGATTTTATTAATCGTACATTGAGAAATAAGAATGCAATGGATCGGGAAGATGGAGAAATAGAATTATCTATATTGGGTTTTTGAATCCATTAGCCATTCTTTTGAAGGCACAAACTACACATAAGCCCAAAGTCTAATTATCAAATCCCGAAGCTCAACACTCTCCTGTAAATACATATAGTTTCGTCTCTTGTAACTTTCATGTGAATTTCTACATTGAATTTGCTTGAGGAGAAATTGATCGTCGGAATTAGAATGGATCATTACAGAGACTTACAACGGAGATTATTCTCTAGTAAAGGCAAATTCTCATTTTCTACTTCCTTTTGTTGGGTGGTGTAGAAGTGAGACAAAAAGTGAGTTAGCAAAGTCGGAGTTCCGACCTTGAGTTGGTATTGTTGAGCATCAGCACCCAACCCTGATTGGACATCATGGTTGGTGAACAAAAGTAGAATCACAACAAAAAAATCAAGTGTAACTGTAGAACTTGTGAGCCTGAAAGATTTAACTGGCAGAGTAATCCACCCAGCCTTTGTCTGAACGGCCGACATTTGATATGCGTGGATGAGGTCAAACATGAATGACCAGAGTCATCAAAAGAGGTTAAATTTGACTTTGCTCAGTTAGGTCAAGCCTTCGCCGACCTTCTTACTAGCCTGGTCTAAGTTATACTTCAGTTGAGATTGCCGTTCTAATGGAATTACTGAATTCTTCGGACATGAGGATTCTAGTTAGGCAGAATTTTGGATTGATATAATTGATGAGATTTTTGAGGTGACGAAACTTCCACCAGAGAAATTGACAGGACCGCTCCTGAATTTCCCCCTCGAAATCCGTGAAAAGTCATGCTCTCGTCTGACAATACTTTAACTCACAAATAAAACCTGAAATGCCCTCACACTACCAACACAACCCTATGAGAATTCTACCGAGAGTCAAAATCGTCTTCCACCTGTCAGATGAAGGATACAAATAACAAATCCACTAACCGAAATAGTCCAGATAAACCAAATCCAACCAAACCGTCGTAACAAAACTCCTAAGATAATCAGAGCATACTAGGTTCACATTATAAATATACAAATCCAAAGAAAGTCCTACGTAGTAGTAGTTGCACAGCAGAAGATAATGCCTCCCTCTAGTCTTGGCGCCTCATCCCACTATGGCCTAGAGTGCATAAAAACTGAACAAACATGCAGTGGACAA
Source organism: Oemleria cerasiformis (assembly GCA_037349345.1). Taxonomy (NCBI): domain Eukaryota; kingdom Viridiplantae; phylum Streptophyta; class Magnoliopsida; order Rosales; family Rosaceae; genus Oemleria; species Oemleria cerasiformis. The sequence goes on from JAZGTL010000019.1 coordinate 10,092,103, forward strand.
TAACACCAAAATCAAAACATAGTCACACGAATAAAATAATATTGATCCCTCCTCATTGTAAAACCATACATGCAAGCAAGATCCACATGTGTAATTATAAACAACTTACCGAAAACCATTCGATTTACCTCAGTAACACCCACGTCATATTCAATTGTACCTGCCATTCCATAACCTGGCTATAGCCGTTATTCCGTGATGTAGCCCAATATCCTGGCCGAAGCCGATATCCCGATTCGTAGCTAGATATCCCGGCCATAGCCATAATCCCGATGAGCATATGATGGAATCCTTCATACCATAACTCATACCATATCGAGTGTTTGAGGAAATCCTCCCTACCATACCTTATATCCTCTTGAGCGTATGAGGAAATCCTTCCTACCATACCTCATATCCTACCGAGCGTATGTGAAAATCCTTCATGCCATACCTCGTATCCTACCGAGCGTATGAGGAAATCCTTTCTGCCATACCTCGTATCCTATTGAGCGTATGAGGAAATCCTTCATACCATACCTTGTATCCTATCGAAGATATGCTTAGTTAAGGGCCCAGAAAGGGTTAGTGGACCATGATTAGAAGTTAGTTTTCCAAATGACGATTTTGCCCTTGAGGATTTAGAGGGCTTAGGAGTCACTTTTTGATCGAGGAAACTTTCGGAAGTTTTTCACACACATGTTACGTAAGTTTTGAACTCACGAGTGCATGGACATGCGGCACTCGAAAATCAGAGTTTGTACGAGAAAGTTACATGTCTAAAGTAATTTTGGAAAAGTTCATAACTATAAATAGGATTTTCTCTCTCTTCTCACGATTGGTCAGACTCTTTTCTCTCTCTTTTTCCTTTTCTCTCTCTGAGATTCTCTTGGCCGAGAATCGCCAAACACCACAACCACCACCACCTTCGATTCCCGGCAACCTAACCTTTGCCTCCACCATCATCTTCTTCCTCTCCTCCTCCCGATCCTAGCAGTACCAGCCATCGAAGACGATGACCGCCAAGGACGACGCAGCGACGGCCGAAAAAAAAACCTTCCAATGGCTTTCGAGCTAGATTCCGGCCACCACATGAGTTACGGTTGTGGAGACTTCGGAGGACCGTACAAATCAAGACGTATCTTGAGAGAAATTTCAGGAATAAGCAACTCGAAGTGCGTGCATCGGTGAATCTTATATGGCGAGTACTCTCTGACGCACTGTTTCAAATGAAAGCTTCGTGGATTCGAGGAGGAAGTCTTATAATGACAGCTCTGACACTACACATCGGTGTGTGTAATAAAGGTTGTAATCTATTTCTAGCATTTAGTGCTTTATTTATGATCATCATTTGTATATAAGAATGCTTTGAGTTTTCACTGTTGCGTGGTGGAATGGTTTACTGTATACCTTTCGCCTGGCGTCTTAAAGTGAAGCGTTTTAATTTGACTTTCGTCATCGGAACTCAGCATTCATGTGTCAGCCAGCACCCATTTGATTCCGGTATCCAGGTGGATTTTCGGGTCGGGATGTGTCAACAATGGTAGGGGTTATGGGGTGGAGGTGATGGTGGGAGTAGATGCGGAGGTGGGCATGGGGTGGTGGTGGTGGAGGTAGAGGCAGTGGTGGGGGTAATAGGGTGAAGGTTGCGGTCAGGTGGTGGTGGGAGTATATATGGAGGTGGGTGTAAGGTGGCGGTTGAGGTGGGGATAGTGGAAGTGGAGGTGGAGGTAGTCGTGTGGTGATATTGGTGGTTGGAATAAGCGGTGGGTGGAGGTGGTGGTGGGGGTGGGTTCAATAACTTTCGATTCAAAATGCTCAACGACTTCGAAGCCGACAAAGGAAGGAAGAGAGGTACAGTCAAAAGGGACCGTCAAAAGGGAAAGAGTGAATTTTGGAGACGTAGAGGCGATACATCTCCAAAAGAGAGGGAAAGAGGAATGAATAATATCTTAAGAGTATACTCATGATTTTAGCGTTAGATGGATGGGGATAGACAGCGATGTTAAGTAGGATAACAATTGCAAAATAAGGTGCAAATTTAGACAGAAGTAGTTTCATAGTACAAATTGAATTTCATACTTCTTCAAAAAAAAAAAGTGAGTTTCAAGGTACATTTCATCTAATAAGCCTAGAAAAAAGGACAATCAAATTATATAACTCAATATAAAATCAATCTAAGGTGAAATGCAATCCAAGGTGCATTTCATCTAAGGTGCATTTCGTACTTCTTCAAATAGCTTGTTAAAATCAATTGAATATGTAAAGCTCCACTACTTGAAAAAATGGTATAAATCTAAATTCATTAAACCCCGTAAATCAGCTAAAAGAAGTAAAAAGAAACGCATAGCAAACAATAGCCTAACAACAAAGAAAAACATAAATATGCAGAGAATACATCATCATCATCATCATCAGGCAACACTATTGTATAAAGTTTTATTTGCAGCAGTTGCCAAAAATTCAGAAATAAACAATACTAAGTTCTAATGGAGAATAAATATGGTACCCCACACAAACAGAGCCACATCCTAACAAATACTCTCAATTCAAATCCTCAGTCTTAAGTTTCAACCTTAAATCTAAAACCTAACTCAGAAATGCTTGCTCGAGATAAAAACGTAAATGGCCCAAACATGATCTTGCCACTTATCAGTACCTCCTGGGGTAGCGATCCATGAATCTGCCAGAAGGGCACTCATATGCCAGGTGTCCTCGTCCCCCACAGTTATGACAGATCATCAAGGGGCCCATGCAATCCCTGCTCATATGACCAAGTTGCTGGCAGTTCCTACATACAATGTCACGGTAACCACCACCACCACCACCACGAATTCCACCTACTCCACCTCCACCTCCTCGCTCACCCAAAACATTAGCTCTGGGGCACTGTCTGGCTACATGCCCGGATACATTGCACAAGTTGCAGGTGGGTTCATTTGGACAATCACGTGCTAGGTGACCCGTCTTCCTACAGTTGTTACATGCCTTGTCATTTGTGCAGTCAGCTGCAATATGGCCCTGCTTGTAGCAGTTGTTGCACAACCTCAAGTCCCCAGGTGGCATTGGGGGAGCTGTGCAGTCTCTAGCACGATGTCCAACCTTACCACAGGTGTGGCAGATGCCTTCGTTTGGGCAGCTACTGGCCATGTGACCAGGTTCCCGGCAGTTCCAACATAGTGACTTCGTGGTACACTCCGAAGCAATGTGCCTAGAAATATATTTGTATGGCATACAAATCATGTTAATACACAAAAAAGGCAACCTTAAACATGCAGCATCTTTTATCATTTTTTCAAGAAAGCAATAAACAAACATCTGTATTAGGCAGGTCATTCTTCCCGTGAAATAAGAAACCACACAACCTCATTGAAGCAATGGAAACTTATGTACCCACTATTTTCACCACAAGGTACTGCTACTTTGCTTTGACATGGAAAACATAACATTCTGCATTGTCTTGTTTGTCTAAAACCTAAATATAGCCAATATTTTAACTTCTTCCAGTCACCATAGACTCACATAGATAATTACTTACATGTTAAAGCAATCCTGGAAGCCTGGATAAAATCCGAAAAATTGTCATGGATTGGAGCCTTGTTATTGCTGGGCATGCGTATTTCTCTTGGCTTGTAGGTGTATTCTAGATCCATTTTGGCCATACTCTTGAGACACAGTTAAGGGGAAAAGGATATGAAAGCGATAGTGTCGGATGCTACTTATTGTCTAAAATGGTGCAAGGAAATACATGGATGCACTACCGTATTAGAGGCAGACACTGAAGCGGAAACAGATAATAAGTTGACAGGAGAAAACAGTAGCTGTGGGTTGGTGGTGAGGCATAAAGCGATAGCCGTGGTATTGTCAAAATGGCTACAATAATAGTGACATTATTAGAGCAAGCCAATGGTATTAATATTTAAGTGATTTAACAATGGTGCCGACTGTTGCAACAGTGGTTCATCATTGAAGACAGAAATGATGGAGGAAGAAGATGCTGTTATAGCTTAGAACATGGACTTTTTTAATGAAGGTGACAATAATATTTTAGTAAAGAAATGGGGACAGAAAGAATAATTTTTGAATTAATTATGTAACAAAGATGGGAATGGACCGCTTGGTAGCAGAGACAATGGTATTTGTCTCGCTACATAATGGTTCAGGGAGAGACAGATGAGGGTTTATAATGCATTCAAAACAAAATTACTTACTGGGGATGCGTGTGTTTGGACTAACGATATTAACTACCTCATCTCTAATTTTTAATTGGATTTCAACTCTAGAACTCTTCCAACCCTCTCCAGAAAACAAAAGGTCCAAAAAAAAGCAAACTCCACATTATAAAAAACAGCTAATTCAAAAGTGTAAAAGACAAAAAAAACTATAATGAACGGAAGAAAATAGAATAATTAAACATCATGATGTCCAATGTGAGGAAGAATAAGTTTCCATACCCAGGAAGGCCGCAATTGTGACAAATTGCAACATTAGGGCATTCTCTAGCATAATGGCCAGGCCGTTTGCAGTTCTTGCACAGATTGTCTCGGCTGGAAAAAATAATGATACATTAAGTTATTAGCAGAAAATAATACCTTTCCAAATTTCGATACTAACTTTTTTTTTAACTTATCAGCAACAAGAATCAGAGACATAATTACATAAAATTAAAAACATGAAACAAATATACCAAGTAATCTGAAAGGTCAAAAAAGTTCCAACAAATTGTAATACACTTAAGGAGGTAATGTATGTCCTGAGCTAAATGAACCTGATGATACAAAATGTAGAATGTCTACAACTTTTGTGCACCACTGAGAGCAACAAAGCCACCTCCACAACCAGGATGATTTACACTCAAAACATAGTTGTACAATCAACAGAATTGACATTCGTATTTGAAAACTTACAAAGATCCAACCAAATGTACAAAAAAGAGAAGAACATTATAATCATGAGGCAAAATCATGAAATACCAACTTTAAAGGGTCTTCAAAGGCATATTCAAGTAAAGGTCTTACTCAACACTTATGGCTGATAGTAAGATTCCAGACCATCTCCAATGAAGACATGTTGACAGATTACTTTCTCCTTACGAACCCATATTTATAAAGACTAGAACAAATAGAATAATAGTCAAAAGCCATAAAACCTGAAACCCCGACGTCCTCCATCTCTCCTGTAAGGTGCATCGCGGTAGGAAAAGCGATCAGAACGGATCTTACGATCCGCAGGGCTCCTGCTCCTGCTTCGGCTCCTGCTGTCAGAACTCATGTTAAACTAATTCTTATTAAGACCTAGCTCCACTGATTTGGATGAAAAACACCACCACAACCAACACCACACAATCGCTGCCTCCTCCCTGTCCACATCACAACCACACCCACATTACAACCACACCCAATATCATATCCATGTGTCAAAACCAAACCAACTACTTTCCCCTTCATAACAGAAAGCACCAAACCCCAACAAAGTACATTAAATTTTCAACAAGCAATCCATCTCATAAGAATTAGATACCACCACACTCAGAACTCAGATAGTAAATACCCGGTTTCTCAACCACATCCTTCAAAGAAAGTCAAGCATCAGTTGCAAACAATCAGGTATTCCCATTAAAACTCAAGCTTACATCAACAGACAGACTTTACATAAACTCCAACTTCATAAACCATCTAAACAGATTGCTCGTCAGCTAGAAGGTTAGCATGGAAAGAAAAAATGTGACTGGTTATTCATTGGAAAAGAGGAATGTTTTAAGTTGCATGTCGGAATAGGGAGGTCAATCTACCACAACTAAAGGAGTAAACCATGTAAATAATTCAGGGGAATTTTTGAGTTCCAGGGCCACTGCACAGTCAATATATCCTTCTTTACCTACCCATATTCAAGAAACAAGCTCCTCATTGAACCTACTTGTAAGTTCTAACCACCAAAAAAACACTTCACTTTTAGGGGAAAAAAACTCCATAGCATTTGTCCCCAAAAACACTGATGCTTCAAGAATGACCTAATCTGCCCTTGCACCAATATAAAATCAATGTCATATGCTGAATTAGAACTGTCTGCCGAACATATGATATGGTTGGAAATCAACTCACACCTTCCACCAATCAACCAAATGAAAAACTATTGCAGAAATAACAAATAAAATAAGATCTAAAAGAGGAAAAAGGAAAATCAGAAGTGTTCTATTAGGCAGAGTCTTACTTTCAATACCCAAAATTTAACTTTTGGAGAAACCAATTCTCAAAAAGTAAATTATTTTTGGGGGATAACTCCCAAAATTCAATAACTTTTCTGAAATTAATGAATGGGTATACCAGTGCCTTTTGGTAATATCAAACATCTATTCGTGGTAGATAAGTGCTTGTCCATAAAGGAGTCAAATTTCATTGAGGAATTTGACGGTGAAGATAAGAAGCAAAGGATGCATGAGCCAAGAACCACTAGACCACACTTGACACAGAATTGAAAACAACCAGATCCCAAAGCCAAAAACAACGTAGAGAAAACAGGTATTTGCAAGTTGGATAAGACTCAGCACTTACAACCCTCAATACCGTTTCATTTCTTCAACTATAAGCTCCAATCATTCAAACAAATTTACGGAGACACTTTGTGAGTATAACTTCTGAATGAACCACTTACATGGGTTCATCGAGGATTCCCAAAAAGAAAAAAAAAATCATGATGTATGGTTCTTTTCATAAGGTTTTCCATAACTTAGACCAACTCTTGATCAACCATCCACTGCTTTTGTTTAGTACATCAATTCCCACATTTAAGAGTATACATATTCGATTACCATTCTCCGTAACGTGCCCTACGCATACATTCACACAAAATGTTCATTTAAATACGGAGATGATATCAACAAATCAGGTTTGAGCCACCATTCTTAAAGCATAGTCTCGTATAACAAAACCCCTAAAATTCAAACCATTCACACCCAGATTCAAAATCACAGCGGAAAGAAACCAATACAGAGAAAACAAATTAACCTAAAACCCAAAGGGATCCAGTTCAGCATTTGAAATTCAATGAATACATACAGCAATTTTAGCCCTAACCCTAGGCAAGGTAAATAAGGGAAAGTTAAATGAAGAAGAAGAAGGAACCTGAGCCTGAGCCTGAGCCAAAGGACCGATAAAAATGAGTGGTTCTACTGCAACTTCTACAGCAGCTACAAAAGTAAGAAATTTTGGAACCGGTAGAGAGAGAGAGAGAGGGGTCTCGGCCTCTGAGACTGCGATTCGTAAACGCACAGCCGCTGAGCCCGTCGATCGTAATTGGGATTGTTGCCTCCACTGGAACTTATGCTTACATTACCTGCAAGTCCATTCTTGGTTGGGCCCAAACTGACCGGTTCGCTATCGTAATTGGTTTCGAAATTTCGGCCCGGTCCACTTTAGGGATTTTTGAAATTAAATTTCGGACGCTATATGATTGTACAACAATTTCGTTGGGCCCAAACTGACCGGTTCGTTATGCTCACATCTTAGGTTCTCTTTTCTCAAACAAGTTCAAATATCAATGTACAATAATTTTTTTTTGTTTACACAATGATATTGAGGAAGGAGGATTACAATATACATATTATGCACCTACCTCGGCATTTACAAGAGTCGAACTAGAGACATCCCACATAATATATGGAGAGAAATACTATTAGGTCATAGCACTAACCAACCATTGTATAATAGCTAAATTAGAGAAATTGGCTAAAACGCCAGTTTTCAGAAATTCTAATCCAAAATACCCCTTTTCATAACTTCATTCCAAATATCCAAAAGATTGTTACTTGCTATTTGGTCAAAGGTATATATACTCCTAAAAAACCATTTGGATATCCATAATTCTCCCAATCCATTATATCTTTTCTCAAACTCTCTCTCCAATTTTCTCATCTCCCTCTACAAATTCACAATATATAGATGTTGCATCCTTGATCTCAATTATCTTTTCCTCCTTAATTTGGGTTTGATTTCATTCTTAATATGGGTTCAATCTCCTCCTTAAAATGTGTTTAATTTCCTCCTTAATATGAGTTCAATTTTCTATCGAGGGATTGAGAAAAAGGACTATAAGGGTATATACCGGCACTATAAGAGGACTAAGAGGGTCAGCTCAAGACTAAGAGCCCCGAGATTACTAGAAGTGAATTTATAGTGCCTTCATAGTGACATCATAGTGCATTGCCTCTTTACTTACTTTGTAGTGCTGGAAACTCCAAGAGTCGTAGGCTTGGAAAATTTCCAGAAAATACCTCAGTCTTGTTTTTTACATAACTTCTTGTTTCTTAACCATTTTAAGTGATTCAAAAGCCTAAATTGAATGGATTTTCATTTAGTTTATGATGGTGTTATTGTTGAAAGATAAAACATACAATATAAATCCGAATTATGAAATTTACATATGTTTATGAGGGAATAGTCTTTTTTCTCCATCTTTTTTTCCCCTTTCTTAGAATAAGAGGTAGGAAATTAAACCTATATTAAGAAGGAAATCAAACCCAAATTAAGGAGGATGAAATAATCAAGGTCAACTGGTCAACGATGAAGCAGCCATAATGGATTTGCACAAGGAGAGAAGAATATGGGAGAGAGAAAAAAGAGAGAGTTGGAGAAAAGATAGAATGAATTGGGAGAGTTATGGAGGTGCTGAAAGCCTTTTTTGGGGGTACATATACCATGAAACAAATAGCAAATATGTGATATATTAGGGTCTTATGGATTGAGGTTAAGAAAATGGGGTATTTAATTTAGTTTGAATGGGAGTCTAGTTGTATTCTTCTTCCCACATTTATATGTGGCCCTTACTTATGATTCAAGATGATTTTTTGCACAAATTTATTATAATTTAGCTCTTTGACCCATGATTGAAGATGGAGCAAGGGCAAGCACTATCTCCAACTTCTGTTTATCAAACATGGATTTTTCCTTTATACTTGCAACTATGGCAACTATATAGGTTGTGTGTCTCTACTTTTTTGTTGTTTTGGCGTTGCAAAAATGAAGTGACTTAACTTGCAACTATGGCAAAGTCACCCACCCTTAACAACTTCTTCACAATTATAAATAAAGATATTTTTTTTTTGATACAACTCATAAATAAAGATCATTCATTAACTTCTTCACACTCCCAACTGAAAAGAGATAAAACCTATAGGAGTTCTCTCTAATGTGTGTTTTCATTGTTCATTGTTTTGTTGTAGGTGTGTACTTAGGTGAGTTCTTACTTTCTCTTTGAAGTTGCCTTTTATAAACATGTGATTTTGGTTGAGTCTTGTACTTCTTGTTTATGGGTCTATATGTGAGTGTAGCTAAGATAGTTCTTACTTTCTCCCAAAGTATACCGTTTATAAATATGTAGTTCCTTTTTTATGACACTATTAACCTACTAAAAACAAAAAACAAAAAAAACCAAAGAAACCAAAAAAAAAAAACAAAAGAGAAAAAACAGAAAAAAGAAAAAAGGTTTTACTCTTTGACTCACCATCTAATGCATTTGGAGAAAAAGAGAGCATTACACAAGAGCATCACACCCTCAATCTCATTAAATTCATTGGACCGCCATCAGATCCCACTTTCAAAAATTCGTTGTGTCGAAAAAACAGAAAAACAAAAATTCACTAGTGTCATAAACGAGGGTAAGTTAGCGTTGTGGCAGGTGTGGGATGTGTTGAAGGATATATCATGAATCTTCTACTCCCAACAACATCGAGGCATTTTATGGAAAACTCCACACTTATTGACTGTACAAGTTGTAATATGGTAAATTGGGGATACTATCGGTGTTGAAAAGAGTTGGGTCGTACCATGGTATCAAACCTTTTGTGACAAAACCCCAAACCCGCCGAACTATACATGTGGGAATCTAGCAAGTTGGGGGCATTATTTGTGTTATCGGTGTTCGAAGGAGCTTTAAAACCCCAAACCTGTAGGAATATACAAGTGGTACTCTGGAAAATTAGGGACAATATCATGTTCGAAAGAGTGGGCTGCTGACCTACTCTGAATTCGTAATAGGATGAAATCTAACAATATTAGTCTAACTCTAGGATTAGGCTACAACAATATTTGAAACAGAATTCAACCCATTATTGTCTGAGATATTAAAGTGTAAAATAAATTGCAGTCATATTTTGTTAATTTAAAAGTTTTATCAAACAGTAATCGCCTCTTTGAAACTAATTCTATTTAATAATAAAAAAAAGAAAATAGCTATAAATTTCTTTAAAGATTTTAAAGATTAAAATAGCTAATTATAACATAGACCAAACTAATTAATTATAATATAGACCAAACTAGCTAGTTATTTTCAAGATTTCAAAAAGAAAATAACTAATTATAACATAGACCAAACTAATTATTTTTTTAAAGAAGGTGTAATTCTCATTGGATTGGAGAATAAATTACATTGATGGTGCATTAAGAAGCCTTGTTAAAACCTTAATGGGGATTTCAACCCAAAGAGAAAAAATAGTATCACACATCATGATAAATCAAGATTACAATGCAAATCAAGTTTAAGAAAAGAAGCAAGCCAGAGGGCGCATCTTCTAACCACACAGATAATTCAGGGGATGAGAGGTCGTGCTTGGCTAGGTGGTGGGCAGGTCTGTTACGCCGCGAGGCTTGTATTGACATGAGGCATACCCGCAAGGTGCCTGATCTCAGCAACCACAGTACCATCAGCGCCATGGTCAGTGGCTGTTTGGTTGACGGCGTGAGCGCTGGCCAGTGAGTATGATTAAATCAGAACATGTCGAAAGCCCGTGTCGAAGGCAAACTGTAATCCATGGCTGATTGCATAAAGTTCTGTAAGCTGTGGAGAGAATCCTCCCGTCAATGGCACTGATGTAGCTACCATGAAAGAGCCCTCATGGTTACGAATGACAATTCCTATCCCGCGAGACATCGAGTCCGTTTGAGTGGCACCATCTAGATTGATCTTATAAACATTCATTGGAGGGCATTCCCATTTCAGAACACTACCTGGGTGCGGTGTGGGAGATCTCGGCGTGCGGTGGACCTGCCAGTATTCCTCGCCATCGCCATCCACAATGGCAGTTGCTCCTCAACTGTTTTGTTGGAGTCCTTGAATAATTGATTGTTTCGATGGGTCCAAAGACCCCAACACAGATAGGCACAATGCCTCAGTTCCTCAGCAGATAGAACAGCTATCCAAGAACACCATAAGTCTCTGAAGGAGCCCCTTGACCAGTTCACCCAGATTCGTCGCGGCGTTGACTTTTTCCAGGCTTTTTTTGCGATCCTGCACTCCCAGGGCTCGTGGAAAATCGATTTCACTCCATTTTGACATCGATCACAGGTGGGTCGTACCATGGTATCAAACCTTTTGTGATAAAACCCCAAACCTGCCGAACTATACAGGTGGTGATCTAGTAAGTTGGGGACAATATTTGTGTTGAAAGGAGTGGGTTGCTGACCTGACATCGATGTTCGAAGGAGCCATAAAACCCCAAACCTATAGGAATATACAGGTGGTACTCTGACAAATGGGGACAATATCATTGTTCGAAAGAGTGGGCTGCTGACCTACTCCGAATTCGTAACAGGATGAAATGTAACAATATCAGTCTAACTATAGGATTAGGCTACAACAATTGAAACAGAATTCCGCCCATTATTGTCTGATATATTAAAGTGCATGTAAAATAAATTACAGTCATATTTCGTTAATTTAAAAGTTTTATCAAATAGTAATCGCCTCTTTGAAACTAATTCTATTTAATCAAAAAAAGAAAATAGCTATAAATTTCTTTAAAGGTTTTAAAGATTAAACTAGCAAATTATAACATAGACCAAACTAGCTAGTTATTTTCAAGATTTCAAAAAAAGAAAATAACTAACTATAACATAGACCAAACTAATTAAGATTTTAAAGATTAAAAAAATACACTTAAGAACTCAAATAGGGAAAATATCAAAGTGACACCAATAAAATTAAAAGTAAATTACATTTTAATATCATAAGTTTTACATTAAATTTCAAGATTGCACTTGAATTTTCAACATTTTCACTTAAGTACCCTGAACTCTTTAAAATATTTCACCTTGACACATCCGTTACAATTTTCATCATAAATCATGTTAATTCATTACGTGTCTTATGCCGGCCCACTCAAAAAACGGCTTTGAAATTGATTTTAGGGGCAAAGTAGCCATTTTGCATTATTTTATAAGCAAATTAGAGATTTTGCATCACTTTATTCGTCGGAAAAGTGATGTAATTAATATGGCTACTTTTCTCTATATTCAGTTTAGAGTCGTTTTGGGTGAGCCTCGCATGAGACACGTCACCAATAAATGGGATTTATGGAGAAAATATTAACGAATGAACCAAAATGAAACGTTTTGAAGAATTTAGAATAGTTACATGCAAACTTTAAAAATTCAAATATAATCCTAAAATTTTGTGTAAATATTAAAGTGTAATTTGCTCAAAAATTAATTTGCATAGGTATTTGAGTTACATGACCAGCATCCAGCTGCAATGTTATTGTTTTGTCCTTGGAAGAACTTACTCAATTGACATGGGGTGTCACAAGAGTCCAATTAATATTTTAATCTCGACTAAAATTGACATTTCCTTTTATTTTTAGTCACTCGAGTCATTAAATGGATGTCTCCACCCAATTACTTATGTGTATATATGGTGTAATAAGACAAACACATTATTCCAAGCAACTAATATAATGCATACATACAAATGATGCCTATTCTTTAAGAATTCTAGGATCAACCTATTGTACAGTTGATTTTCAGAAAGAAACATGCCTATTTGATAGAAATTTAAAAATCGCTCGAAGCACTTTGTGACTAGAAATAAGTAGTATTTCGAACATGAATTTAATTTACTATTTGATGTAAGAATAACTCGTGGTATTTACCAAAAAAAGAAACTCTAGGATCAAGCAATCCTACAAAACTTAAAGGAAACAAAATAAAAGGTTTTGTGTTTTAGTTGATAGATCACATTTACTCTAACCAATATGAGTTATTTTGGAACAATTAAGAAAGACAAATGAATAGAGAAGTTTCTCGAGAGAGGAAAAAAAAAAACCTACTTACAACTAATTGAATTCAAGCTCTTTCTTCTTTTTTGTTAGAAGGGGAGGGACACCACTTAATATTATGGTCTAATAGTATTTCTCTTCACACGTTATGTTGGTGGTCTTGGATTCAACTTTCGTAGGCACGGTCGATACTCAATATATATAAAGTAATCTCAATTCTCCAATATGATTATATAAAAAAAAGAAGGTGGGAGAGACAACTTTCTATTTCTTGTATTTTATAATCTAAAGAAGAATTTTATTGGATCTTTCTAATTGAATAAAAAATAAGTTCTAAGCAACAGAGACTTTACTCCAAGAAGCCTGAAACAAACTCAAAAGAAAATGCTCCACTAACGTATGTTTGACAGTTTGAGGATGTTATATACCGAAAGTGATAGAACCTAATTCTCAAAGCACTTGTTTTGGTCTGCCCCTAATTCTTGTCTCATTTCAAGCAAATTATATTCCACATACAAAGCAAGAAGTTTTGCTACAAAGGCAAAATCTTGAATGCCTTGGACAAGGAGATAAGAATCTTTCACTATAGCTACTCTTGCCTTCGTTTATGCATAATAAAATAGTAAAAAATAGAGTTTAAAGCTCCGATGTATAGAAAGAAACACATGTGTTTTAATTAATGTTATTACACTATTTATGAGCGTGCTCAAAACATTAACAAGAAGATGTATAAAGAGAAACACATGTGTTTTAATTAATGTTATTACACCATTTATGAGCGTGCTCAAAACATTAGCAAGAAGGTAAATAACAAGTAATTGTACATCTATGATATTACTCTAATCTTTCTTCTTATACCAATTCTTGATTTTCATCGTGATTACTAATGAATAATCACTAAAAAAGTGAATCCCAACTTATATAATCATAATCAAATACCCTCGAAACACTAATCACATCAACTTCTGGTGTAGCTGATCTCATTCCCATTCATTACTCTAAATTCCAGAGATTCCCAGTCTCCATTTGAACAAATTAAACACGAAAAATACAAGCCCAAATCCGCAACAATAAAGACATTGAAAAATAAAGAAGTCACTCGCCGTAATTATGAAACATTTTCTTTACTATAATTGAGCTATAGTTTGAGATAAATTATAATAGCGTGCAATCATTTACAAAATACATCTATCCTGTAATTGAGCTATATTTTTAGGGCACGTTTACTTAGGGGTAATATGAATCAAATCAAAGGCAATAATTCTCATTACGTAGTACTCCTGCGTTTATTTGCACAATTATATTTTTTTAACAGGTGGGCCCCACTTGAAATCCTTAATATCATTATCCCAAAATGGGTAATGGGATTAATTAGGGGATGTGTTAATAATTCTCATTACCTATTTTAGTTTTTTGATATACCAAAATTGCCCCACAACTTTTATAGTAAATACAACATTTAGTCACAATAAATACGCGTACCCTAATTTTCTTCTGAATGCTTCAATACTCTGACGTCTTAATCCTTCAATACTCCAGATGCTCTTCTTGCTTCAGACACTTTTTTTGCTCCAAAGTAGGTAAGTAGATTATTTTTGTTTTTCTTCTTCCACTCTCCTTCACACCTCACCACAATTGAGGTTAATTTGTTTTTGTATTTAAAATATTATCGATGTATTCTTTTGTGGCTGCTAGGGTTCGTGTGTGTTCAGAGAATGATCAGACAAGAGAACGAGATGTTGAAAAATATGAGAAAAAGAAAGGGCATTTTAGTAATCAATTAATTTTTATTCCGATTCATAGCGGTTAGTAAATGATAACAATGAAAATCAATCACATTACTGTTTTAATTCTATATAGTTAGTAAACAACTCAATGGGAATGATTAACCCCTTCTTCGATTACCCATTTATTTGATTGTTTACTTCTCTCATTACCCACTATTCCTATTCCTGATAAGTAAACGTGCCCTAAATGTGTAATTATTCAAATTTAAGAGAGATGAGTTAACAACTCACCTACTATGCATAATTTTTAAGGGAGGACGATTTTTGCCGTTCAACTACACATTTTAATTCTTAGTAGGCAACAACCCTAACTTTACTTCCTTTCATCTTATCCCCCTAATTTCTTTTGAAGATTTGTTAGTAGTCATTGACAGAGGCGTAGCTAGGAATTTAGGTTAAGAGGGGCACTTTATATAGATAAATACTTAGGATTTTTTTGGGTTGACAGAAAATCAATGTTTTGGTTCCATTTTAATTAAGAAGTTAATATTAAGAGAGACGTTACTTGACAGAACCCCTCTCGAAATCCGTTAGAAACCCTGCTCCCGTCTGACAACACCAGAACTAACACAACAATCCCTTAAATACCCTCACCAAAACAGGAGAGACTTTACAGGAATTCCACCAAAAATTCGGCAGAATCTCCCTTGCAACCAGTCAACCCGTCTTTTACCTGTCAGACGAAGGATACAAAAATAAATACAAAACTGAAAAGACCAGCTACAACCCCAAACTACCAAAACCTCGATTAGTTTACAATACCCAAAAGAGGATAAGAGCAACTAGGTAACCTTTAATTACATAAACAAATGAAAGTCCTATATGGATGTAGTGCAACGAAAGATGATGCCTCCTCCTAGTCTCGTCGCCTCGTTCCGCTACGGCCTGGAAAACATCAAAACCAAAACAACTGTGAGTGGACAATAAACTATATCGAAACGTACACTCGCTAATAAAGTAACGATAAAAATATTATAAACAAAATAAAGGTAATCCGGACAACCCATCTCCTGGTGAATCAAACTACATTAAGACTCTCCATACATATATATATATATATATATGTATATTTCTACAACTTACCGGAGTACCATTCAATTACATAGGTGGAACCCTCGTCAAATCCAACTATACTTGCCATCTTAATAACCCGAAAAAAAACTTAATAATAATTTTAACCACAAGTTCCGAGGAAAACATACATTTTCTCCTCCATAAGTAAAACCATACATGCATAATGTAAAATCCTTTTACAATAGTTAACCAAATAAATATTGTTACAAAGAACTTACCGGAAATCCATTATAAAATAAAAACCCTACGGGACCCAGAAACACGAAAAATGAAATCATCTTGTGGACGACAACCTTGCTTTGAAAACCCTCCTCAAAGGAGCTCAAAATCATAAGAAAGACTAGATACAAAATATTGTAAAATATCCCACCATCCCCCAAATGAAATCCCGAGCCGTAGCTCGATATCCGGGGCCGTCCAGCACGGGAACAAGCCCTCCTAACCACCGTCGATAATACCTCAAGCAATGGCTAGAAATCGAGAGGTCCAACCCGGGGACCTACTCTCCACACATCCGATAATACCTCAAGATATGCGACATAACCCTGTACTACGCGTAGACAACCTCAATGATCGTATGACGGAAAAATAACTCACGCCACACATCGGAGAAATAACCCTCAACCAGCACACGATCGATAATACCTCGAAGTCATGTGTCGAAGAAAAACCATGATACCCCTAGATGGTATACAAGTGAAAATCGTAACGTAAATCTAAAAATCCACTTTTGAAATCCTTATTACCTTGTATTAGCCAAAATCATAGAAAACCCAAAATCCAATAAAACTGAAATCCCGGGCCTAAGCCCAAAACCTCATTTCCAAATCCATTATTGAAAATCCACATCTAAAATCATTACCTTTAGTCAACACTAAACGAAATAACCCAACTAACTTTAGTTCCCATATCTCAATATTTATAATAAATGATTCTTATTTTTCCAGAACATGCATACGAGAAGAATTTCAATAAATCCATTTAAACCCTTATCCTTAGTTTCCGAGCCCTAAAAAGATAATGGTACATTTAAAAAATTATGCATGCCTTGCAATCTAAGAAACCGAGTCCACTCACCTCAATGTTCGTTTGAATCCAACTCCGAGCTATTCGGTCACCCGTGACACTCGGAGCCGCTATGCCTGGTTTGGTTGGAAAACAGCCGAGAAGTTTCGGTCAACTTCTCCCTCTCGATTCATCACCTACGTCGGTTCCCACACTTCGATCCTAGCACCAAACGATGGTTCGATGGTGGTGGTGGTGCGTTGATCGCACGGGGGAGAGAGAGAGAGTGCGGAAGAAGAGAGAGAAAGAGAGTGAGTGAGTTTGAGGGACGAGAGAGAAAATCCCAATTTATACTTTTGGATTTTTCAAAAATTACCGTTACGTCCTCAACGTTTTAGACCCATAACTTTCTCATACGAACTCTGATTCCCGAGTGTTGGCTGTCTACGCACTCAAGAGTTCGAGACGTACGTAATGGTACTTGAAAATTTCCAAAAGTGCCTCTGAACAAATAGTAACTTTCGAACCCCTCCTAAACCTGAGTGTAAAGTCATCAATTTTTAATTAATTTTACAAATTTATTTTAAATTTAAATCCGGGTCGTTACATCACTTCATATGAATAATGATAATAGTAGAAAAAATAAAAAATCAATATAATAGAAAATTAGCAATAACATTATTTGAGAGAATTTTATGGGCATATACGTTATCCATTTTCCATAAGCAATTATGATGTCATCTATTTTGAGTACCCAAAAGTATGCAAAACAAATACTCATGCACTCAGATTTTCAATATTTATTAGGTGAATGTGATATGTTATTTAGGAATTAGAAAGAAATAAGAAAAAGCAAAGAACAAAACTTTAATTTTTTTTAATAATATTGGTGTAATTTACATATACATACACATAAAAAAGAAAATAAAAAAATTACAAGAGGGGCCTAGGACCCTTTTGGTCCTAAGGTGCCTCCGCCTCTAATCCTTGATATTCTATTCTTCTATGTAAATATAAATTATTTTCTTTTTCTATGTTATAAAACGAGGAAACATAGCTCTAAATTTATATTATATTTTATACAACAACATTGAAGAATAATATATAAAGGGTAAATGGTTGTCAATGTCCTTGAACTTTACCCATAATTTACCAAATGTCCCCAAAATTCAATATTAGAGTCTTTCATCCCTGAATTTTACTCAAATGTGCAACGATGATCATTCTGTCAATTTTGTGAATGTTTTTTTGTTAAAACATGTCACATTGAATGACATCTCTACTCTTACTTTTCATAGAATACATTCAAACAATTAATGGAAAGACCATCGTTATTAGGGCTGGCAATGGGTCGGATCGTGTCATGAATACTGGTTTACCCAAATATGTCCAACCTAAACCCAATCCGTTTAATAATCGTGTCAAGGATGTCTAACCTGAATCCAACTTGTTAATGAACCATGTAACACGTGTAACTCATTTAATAAACGGGTCGTATTTGAAACCCAATTAATCTATGACCTATTTAACCTATTTAAGCTATTTGACTTTCTAACTTTATGAATTTATGTTATACACCCTAAAAATTCAATATATACTACAAAATATCATCAATATATAATAATTTCATCCCCAAATAGCCTTAAAATTATAAAGATTTAATAGGAATATATGTAGGTAAATTGGTAGATATATGGTTTAGTGATTAATATGTTTATTAAACGGGTTAATAGGTTATTACACGGGTTAATAGGTTGACCCGAAACCCACCATTTTATTAAACGTGTCATAACGGTTTGACCCAAAAGTGACCCGAAATTTTAATCGTGTGAGTTGATCAGGATAAATTTCGTGCGGATTCGAGTCGTTTATTGAGATCGTGTAAAAAATTGTCACCCCAAATCGTTGCACATTTGAATAAAGTTCAGGGACATCATATTCTAATATTGAAGTTTATAAACGGTTGATAAAATTTTGTTAAAGTTCAGAAATGATGAAAACTATTTAGCCTATATATATCCATATATACATTTGTACACGTTCTATTTACAAGAGTTAAACTCAAAATACCAGCACTATAATGCTATTTACATCCTAATCCAAACTTAATACAGAAAATAGAATAAAAAAAGAAACCCAAGCAAGCATTCACTTTAATTTAATAAAATGGACCCCCATGGAAAAAGCATCATATTCACAAATGAAGTATTGTGTACCGCATGTGACCTCACTGACACTCTCCCTCCTACACTCACTTGTCGGGCCTCTCACGCCTCCCTCCCTCCCTCCCTCCCTCCCTCCATTTCTTCCCTCCAATTCCCTCCCTTCCCTTCCCCGTGACACATTTTGCAGTTGGCACCCTATAAATAACTCACACCACCCACCAAAACCCAAAAATTCATCAAAATCAAACCCATTTCACAAGACCATCAAAATGACCCTCTCCCCCCCTCATTTTCTTGTTTCCATTTTTGTCCTTGCCCTAATATTCAACCTCCCAAACTTATTTGCATCATCATCGTCATCCAGCCATGACTACCAAGAGGCATTGTCCAAGGCCATACTCTTCTTCGAGGGGCAGCGGTCCGGGGTTCTGCCTCAGGACCAGCGCCAGTCGTGGCGGGCCAACTCCGCCCTCAGCGACGGTTGGACTTACAACACGGACTTAACCGGCGGCTACTACGACGCCGGTGACAATGTCAAGTTCGGGTTCCCGATGGCCTTCACAACCACAATGCTGGCTTGGAGTGTCATAGAATTTGGAGACTCGATGCCTCCCAATGAGCTCAGGAACACTCTCGTCGCGGTTCGTTGGGCCACGGATTACTTGCTCAAGACCGTCTCTCAGCCTAACCGAATTTTTGTGCAGGTAAAGTAATAATTAAATAATTGTGGTTGTGGTGGGTTTGGGGTTAGGACGGAGTGGGTGGAATGTTTAATGTGTCTTTCTTGACATTACTAGCTTATAAAAAAATAAGAAAACTGTTTTGAGTCCTAAAGATCAATTTGATTTGATTGCACACACATATCAAATTATTGTAGTTTGTTATAAATTAATATTGAATATATAAATATAATAAAATGTTAAGATTGTAATTCGTTTAATTAAAATGCATACGTATCAAACTGTACTTGCACGTCATGTGTGAATTAGGAGCAATGCTTGAGATACAATATTTGTAAACTTAATACTAAGACATACGGACTTTATGTATATTAGTGAATCCTACATGATTATTATATAATTTACAAATATTATCTCTTTAGTATTTTTCTTGAATTAATTAAGATAAGAATGTCTAACTCACGAAACGTAGTGGGGGAGTGAGTCATTGGGTTGTGAGGTAATGATCATGTGGCTCCAAATGAATCCAGAAAAGAAAATTTAGCAAAGATTATTTTGATCCCTTTTGAAGTTGTGCAATTGCATTTGCCTATAATAGAACCCCAGTCCTTGCGATTATAACAATTGAACTTTGGGTGGGTCAAAAATGAAGATGAGATAGAATTGTCCACAAGTGTGTCTATTTTGTTGCCTTACACATCATCAATATTTTGTTATATACTAATCAATATCAGTACTATTTTTAGGCATTTAGCTGCATACCATATAACAGTAATAAGATATTGTATAATTGCTCCGCACAAGCATCGTCATTCATTTTGACTTGTAAGTTGTAAACACTTTTATCTTAATTATTTGTTTTTCATTTTGCTTCAGCCTTAGGTGCTTTTCTCATCTGACAAAATCATGACTTACTTTCTTGAATTTTGTTAATAAGCTCATCTTTATTTAGTAATTTATAACTATCTTCATAAATATTATCATTAAATCTTTTATAATTGTAAACTATTTTGGAAAATGATTTAATTTGAGACACCTTTTTATATTTGAAAGAAAAATATAATTAGTCTAAAAATTAATTGGACAATACTTGCATCCCACTCTGGTGGTGCCTCCTCATATCAGTCTTTCGATTTATCGATTTTTTTTTAATAAATATATAATAATTAGAACCGTTTATTCTCTAAATCATCATTTCAAGATTATCTTCGTAAAAAATTAATAAGATTTGAGGTCCTTTAGTAATTCATATGTATTAAATAAATCAACAATTTTGGTAACAATTAAAACCATCATGACGAACTATCTATTTAGTTGATACATACATATGAATGACTAAATGACCTCCAATTTGATTGATTTTTTATGAAGATTATCTCTTGATGATGATTTAAATAATGAACAGTTTTGATTATGAAATATAGATAAAAAATAATTCGATAAATCGAAACAGTGATACGAGGAGGTACCACCAGGATGTGATGCAAATATTATCTAAATTAATTTGTCTTTTAACTCATTTACAAGTACATTAAACTGTCACATTCACATTCTTATAAAAGGCAACATATAATTGTTATTTTGAAGTATAATATTTTTTATTTTACTCCTATAAATAATTATCAACTATATATATTGAGTGGGACGGTGGACTCTAATGTCTATGCCACCTTTTCACCTTCAAGTCCGTGAGTTGTATGATACAAGCAATTGTCTTCATCAAGCTTTATGCTTCATATACAACTATATATAAATTGTCCTAATTAAAAAAAAATGAAAACGTCCAAAATCCATAGTACAAATAATGTTTAATTTGGTGACAAGCAAAATTTGGCAATTTTTGGAGGTTATAACTCCGCTTTCATGGAATAATAATAGGTTGGGGACCCAATTCTTGACCATAACTGCTGGGAGAGACCAGAGGATATGGACACGGCTAGGACTGTATACGCCGTGGACGCACCGAACCCCGCCTCTGATGTCGCCGGGGAGACAGCGGCCGCCCTAGCAGCTTCATCAATGGCCTTCCGCTCCTCGGACCCCGGATATTCGGACACATTGTTAAGAAATGCCAAGAAGGCCTTTGAGCTAGCGGATACTTATAGAGGAGCATACAGTGACAATTCTAATGTTAGAGACGGTGTCTGCCCATTTTATTGTGATTTTGATGGTTATCAAGTAAGTCCAACCTCAATATTAGTATTTATTTATCTGCTTTCAACAATACTTGCATTCCATTTTAAGTGTCTGTTCATTCAATTTCAAGACCATTTATGAAAAAAAAAAAAATTAATTAAATTAGAGATATTTTAGTTATTCATATGTATCAACTGAATGAACAATTCAACTTTAGGATCTTAATTGTTACCAATATCGTTGATTTTTTTTATACATATATATGATGAATGACTAACAACCCAATCTTATTGGTCATTTTAGGAGATGATATTGAAATGATAATGATTTAAAGAATGAACAGTTTTGATTATGATATATATATATATATATATATATATAAGAATAATTTGGTAATTCGAAAGGGTGATACAAGGAGATACCCCATAAATGAAATGCAAGCGAATATTATCATTTATTTATTTGTTTTGTTTTAACCAGAG
This sequence comes from Oemleria cerasiformis, assembly GCA_037349345.1. Taxonomy (NCBI): domain Eukaryota; kingdom Viridiplantae; phylum Streptophyta; class Magnoliopsida; order Rosales; family Rosaceae; genus Oemleria; species Oemleria cerasiformis. Next base: position 10,114,456 of record JAZGTL010000019.1, read on the forward strand.
TTTAAATGTCACATGTTCTAATTTAATTAATTAATTTTGGTGGTTGGTTTTTGGTAGGACGAGTTGCTATGGGGAGCAGCTTGGTTGAGTAGGGTCACTGAAGATAGTGGTTACTTTGATTACCTACAAAACAATGGCAAAACTCTTGGCGCAGAGGACAACATAAACGAATTTGGGTGGGACAACAAGCATGCTGGCCTAAATGTTCTAATCTCAAAGGTACGACAAAATCAAATATCTTACATTTTTCATGCCGATATTATATATTTAATTTAAATTTCATCGTGTTAAGATATAAGTATGATATCAGCATGCGAAGGGAATTTTGATATCTTAATTGTGTGTTTTTTTAGCAAGTCCTAGAAGGCAACATGTACAATCTTGAAACCTACAAAGCATCGGCAGATAGCTTCATGTGCACTTTACTGCCGGATTCGTCATCGGGCCACATTGAATACACTCCTGGCGGTCTCATCTACAAGCCGGGAGGCAGCAACCTACAGCATGTCACTTCCATCTCATTCCTACTACTCGTGTACGCGAATTATTTATCGCGTACATCACAGTCTCTCAACTGCGGAAACATAAATGTAAGCCCTATAACCCTACGCCAAATTGCCAAGAAACAAGTTGATTACATTTTGGGAGATAATCCAATGGGAATGTCGTACATGGTGGGTTATGGAGACCGTTTTCCTCAACGCATTCACCACCGTGGATCTTCATTGCCATCCATCAAGGACCATCCCCAACCCATTGGTTGCAAGGATGGCTCAGTGTACTTCAACTCCTCAAACCCTAACCCTAATGTTCATGTGGGTGCCCTTGTCGGAGGGCCCGGAGAAGATGATGCTTACGGTGATGATCGCGCTGATTTTAGGAAATCTGAGCCCACTACTTACATTAATGCACCATTTGTTGGTGTTTTGGCATACTTTGTAGCTAATCCCAATCCTAATTAGCACAAATTGATACTGGTTAAACACAGGTCAATTTTGTAATTAAATACCCCATAAAAATAGGGAAAGAACAAAAATGTCTCTCATCTTGAGCTAGATGTGCAAAGAGAGAGAAGAGGCTTGTTAATTAGTCTTTGGAAATTGGAATTTCATTCATAGTGTTCATAGTTTTTGGATTCACAAAAATTTCTTGTGACATTATACAGAGAATAAAGTTGGATTTGTTATTCGTAAACTTCAATGTATGGTTATTGGATTTGTTAATAATTAATGAATGTAAAATAACATTGTTTTCACTATCTTAAGAAAATTTCCGAAGTTGGGCATAAAAGGGTAAATTACATTTTACTATCATGTGATTTACACTTTGTAACAGATTCATATATATGCTTTTAAATATTGCAATTATCTTCTTAAACTCTTCAAAACGTTACACTATAACCCATATATTAACTATTCCGTTAAAATTTATGTTAAATGGTTAAGTGGACAAAATGTGACCTACCGTTTAATTTAAATTAGTGGCAATTAAACGACACGTGACAAAAATAATAATTAATTAATTAAAATAATTAATTAGTAATAATTAATTTAAAACTAAAATTAAAAAAAAATAATAATATCTCTCTCTCGCCTATTCCTCGAAGCCCCCCAAATCAACCCCACCCTTGCCGATGGTTTAGTCCTTCGGCGGCGGCTGGGGCTCAAGGGTTTTTTGGACGATCAGTTTGCGCAGCTGAAGAAGCTCCAGGTTGACGATAGGCCAGATTTTGTGGTTGAAGTTGTTTCTCTTTTCTTTCAAGATTCTGAGAAACTTGTCAACAATATGGCCAAGGCTCTATGAGTTTTTTCGTTGCCTTAACCTTATATAAGTGTTATAATTTTGAGTTGCTACATTTTGGAGATTACTTTTTTTTGCAGAGAACAAAATCTTGAGCCCCAGGCGCCACCGAAGGACTAAACCATCGGCAAGGGTGGGGTTGATTTGGGGGGCTTCGAGAAATAGGAGAGAGAGCGTAATATTATTAATTTTTTTTAATTTTTTTTTAATTTTAGTTTTAAATTAATTATTATTAATTAATTATTTTAATTAGTTAATTATTATTTTTGGCACGTGGTGCTTAGTTGTCACTAATTTAAATTAAATGGTGGGTCACATTTTGTCCACTTAAGCATTTAACATAAATTTTAACGAAATAGTTAACAAATGGGTTATAGTGTAATGCTTTGAAGAGTTCAGGGGGTCAATTGCAATATTTAAAAGTTTAAGTATTGATCTGTTACAAGGTATAAATCACAAAGTATTAAAGTGTAATTTGCCCTATAATTTAAGTAGTTAAAAGCCTTTATCTTCAATTCCTTCGAATCCTCTATTATACTTTAGTCTTTGGTCTAGCAAAAACAAAAAACATCTCCAAATATTATTAAGCACAACTCGGACAAAAAAAATATTATTAAGTACAGCTCCTATGCAATTAGGGGTGGATATAAATCCGTTGAAAACTGGTACCGATTCGATTCAAACCGTTATTTGCACTCCAGTTTGGATTTGACCGGATAAAAGTCAAATGGTTTGAAAATTCAAACCGTTCCGTTAGTAACTGTTTGGTTTTGGATTTTCATTTTGAAAATCGTTGGAATCCAAACAGAACCATTAAAATTCTTATTTATTTATATTATTTATTAATTAATATTTTTCACCCTATAATATGCTAATATAAGTATTCATCACATACTAACTCACATAATCTTTACCCATTATGTCATACTTTCGAATTTAAATTATATTTAAATAATAACCCACCATATTTGAAGTTTAAAATGTTGAAAATTTTAATTTGATGATGTGTATGAAAGAAATCTTCATGTGAATGAATGAAATCTTGATGTGAATAAATGAAATCTTGATGAGAATGACGGAATTTTGGAAAAAATTATGTTTTTTGAAGGCTCTTTTATTGAACAAAGACGTCACCATTTTTATAACATTTATTACAATTTTCTTAAATTCTCATACAAATTTTGCCATAAGGTTGCCAAATTAGAAAACTTGACGACATTTGGATGAAATAGTGGAAATGGGGCAACCTGAGATTTTTTTGGCTAGTAAAAAAAAGTTTATTAGAGGCTGAAACAAACGCCTCTTTTATTTAGGGGTGGAAGAATATGCCTCTATTAATTTTAATTAGGAGCGGAAGTATGGATGTGCCTCAATTAATGTAATAAGGGCGGATATAAATTCCCTCTATTAGGCTACGTTTGGTACGCCGTATAAGGAACCAGATAGGATAATATAGTACGAAATCGGTGTTTGGTATCACTGATATTAATTAGCCACCGAATAAGTTAATATGGTTGCGTAACTTTATACGGTCCATACCCACTAAAATAATACTCTCGAAATTGTCCGTATTAAATAGTCGGATGAATAACAATCTTGAAAAATAATAATAATGATAATAAATAGCAATAATAATAAAATAAAAAAAGAATAATTAGAATAAATTAATAATTAAATAAATAGTAATGATAGTTATAATATCAATAATTAATTAAAATAAAAAAATAATAATATACATAATTAATTAAAATAAATAATAATAATAATAATATACATAATTAATATTTATGATATATAGATATTTCTTATCAACTAGTATCATATAATCCGGCTAGTATAATACAGTCAGCATTATCCGATAGAGCGCCAAACGCCCGACTAAATAGTCAGTCTATCCGGTCGATAAATTAGTCTATCCGACTGAAATAATCAGTACAATACGGCGTACCAAACGATGCCTTAATGTATTAATTTAGAGGCAAAAGCAACTGCCCCTAAAAGTTATTTTTAATTAACTCATTTTCACTAGGGGCGAATGTTTTTAATAGTGAGTTTAATTATCTCCTCAAAGTCCGCATCTTTTTAATAACTCATTTAATGAATAACTCAATAATGCTTCAAAAGAAATAAATGGGTTCTGATTTAATTTTGGAATTTTTTTATATATTAATTATACGGCAAATTAAACTTTACTACCTTATGGTTAACACCAACTTACACCGTTATACTTGTACTTTCAAATCTTGCATTTACCACTCTATACTCTTTAAACCGTTACAATTTTAACATTCCGTTAGATTTTCCGTTAAATTTTTGTTAAGTAATGACGTGGACAAAATGAGACTCACATTTAATTTAAATAAGTGACAAATAAGCGCCCCGTGGTAAAAATTATAATAAATAAACTAATTAAAAGATAAAAAAAATATAATATATATATATATATATATATATATATATATATATATATATATATATCTTTCCCCCACCCAAGTCAAAATTTTCTATTCTTCGATTAGAACTGGTGAAGACATTCGCTACTTCCACTACGGATTCTCCGGCAAACACTCCCACACCTCATTTTTGACCCTAAACCAATCGTAATGAACCTATGGAACTCAGTCGCCCTTTGAGCCGAAAGCCCAATCGCAACCACCTATATCCCTGAACCCCATCCCACGAACATTATTGAAGAAAGCCAGAATTTTCACCAAAACTGACCAATCGAACTCGAACCACCAATTCAAACTCGACCCGATCCACCAATTCAAACTCGACCCGATCCACAAATTCTTACTCGAGAAATTTCTGTCAATACTACATAGTCTGCGTAACTCAACTAAATTGTTGATCCTATATAGTCATAATTAAATCGATAAGTTTATCCATTACTTATCCATTATTGAGCGGTTGGTGGTGGGCTAATGAGATTGCGTTTTTTTCAATTATTTTTTTTTGTTCCAACCCATTTAGTTACACTACCCATGTAATTAGTGGGTGCTAACATCCCTGACATAGTCAAATGGTTACAACAACTAAGAAGATGGGTGGTTGGAGTTGGTAGTTCTGGTCTTTGAGTAAGAAATGGTTATACTCAAGAATGATGATGGTTCTGGGATTTGAGTTAGAGAGGGAAGATGGCGGCAGTGAGAGAAGGGAAGATGGCGGCAGTGAGAGAAGGGAAGAAGGGAAGAGAGGCACATGAGGAGGGAAGGGAGGCACATGAGGAGGGAAAAGGGAAAGAGCGAGCAAGGATGTTACTCAGGGGGAGTTTTTTTGTTTCTTCTAATTTTTTACGTATTTTAATAATTTAATTATTATTTTATGTCACGTGGCGTTTATTGTCACTTATTTAAATTAAATGTGGGGCCCACGTTGTCCATGTCATCACTTAACATAATTGTTAACGGAAAACCTAATGGAAGCTTAAAGTTGTGATATTTTAAAGAGTAAAGGCTGGTAAATGCAAGAGTTGGAAGTACAAGTATAACCGTGTAATTTGGTGTAAATAGGATAGTAAAATGTAATTTGTTCTTTATTAAAACTATTAGGGCGGATGTGATAGGACCCTTCCCGAATTTCGTCTCGAAATTCGTGAAAAGCCCTGCTCCCGTCTGACAACTTTTAACCACAAAAGTTAATATCTGAAATACCTTTAATCTATGGAAACAATAAATAAACCTTACAGGGCCTCCAACAGGACCTCATCTACACTTGACTGATTTCACCTACCTGTTAGATGTAAGATAGCCTAGTAGTTCACAAACTACCTCGGAGGACCTCCTCCGCAACAAAACAAGACAACTAACGTGTCACCCTCGTGTGAACCGTCAACCACCCGTCAATCTGGGTCACCGCCCACACCAACCCACTGACCCAGATGACGAAGGAACTAGACTTAGTTGAATTGAGTCTCACTGACTTACCTCGAGTCGTAACTAGATATCCCGGCTCATACTGAGCACCCCGAGTGGTAACTTGGTATTCTGGCTCATCCTGAGAACCCCGAGTGGTAATTCGATATCCCGGGTCATCCTTAGCACCCTGTGTAACAACCCGAACTAGGAAATTAATTAATTTGAGAATTTAATTAAGGAAATGATGATTTTACCCTCGATTTTGAAAGGGTTCGGGAGTCACTTTTTGACTGGCAGTGCTTTTGGAAAATTTTCTTGTGTCGTTGCGTAGGTCTCTAGCTCACGAGTTCGTAGATAGGTGGCGTGTAGAAAACGGAGACCCGGTGAGATCATTATGGGTCTAGAAGCTTCAGGGGTAGTTTGGTCATTTTGGAAAAGTCCAAAATTTTGGGGGATATTTCTTCTCCCTTTTCTGACTCTGCTCGGACTAGCTAGAAACCCCTCCCTCCTACCCGACTCCCCCACCCGTGCGATCACTAAACCCCTCACCTTCATCGGACCATTCCCAGATCGACTCAACCAAAATCAAGGCCGGGGTTGTCTTCCCCGTGACTCCACTAGTGGTTTGGGGTCACCATCGAGGTGGGAGCATCGCCGTAGATGACAGACAGAAGAGGGAGGTGGACTGAAAATTTTCAGACATTTTTCGGCCAAACTAAGTACGATCTCGAGACCCTGACCTCATTTATGAATTCCTGGGAATGAGTAGATGGATTTACATGTGTAGATCGTGAAAAACTGTTAATGAATGAAGAAGTTGGAAGCTTGCCGAAAATGGTAATTTTCGGCGAGAATTCCCAGATTCCGGCCACCTGGTACGTCGGTGACGGCGGCGGTCTGGTCCTCGTCTCCGGTGAACTGTGGTGACTGGTTCGGCCGGTGGTGGCTGACGTCAGCCGTTAGTTGACCGTTGAGTCAATTGACGCTGTCAAAGGTTTGACGGAATATGCTAACGCCTTCAGCATATTCCGATTCCGTCAGGGTTGACGAAACCCTAACGCCGTTAGGGCTGACGAAATATTCCGATTCCGTTAGGGGATTCTATCAGATTTGACGGAATATTTCGTCAGGTTTGACGAAATATTCCATCAGGGTTGACGGAATATTCTACCGTGAACAGTGCCGGTGCGTGGTCCGGCCTTCTACCGGCGCGTGGCGGTGTGTGGGACCGATTCTGGGGTCACGGCGACGCGTGGCTAGTGTTTTAGGACATTTTGGATCGGATTTTGGCTGTTTTAAGGCCGTAGGAGTTCGTTTAGAGCCCCAGTTGGGTAATCCCAGCGGTAATCCTATACCATAGAGCGGGTTTTGGGCTTGGGAGGTCAAGGGAGTTGGGTCATTATTGTGTCAAGAGTTCCTTGGGGCTAAGGCTTCCTTGATTTGGTATTTTAGTTGACTGTGAATGGACTAGGTTTGTGGGATTGCATGGGATGCGTACTTCTAGGTATTATGTTATACCATGGGATTCTCCGATGATTGGCGTGGAGGATGTCTTTCTCCACTACATTGTTGTGGGTTCTCCGACTGGCGTTAGAGGGTACGTCTCCACTAGATCGTTGAAGGGTTCTCCGATGTAGGCGTTCGAGGGATATTTCCCCGCCATATCGTTGAGGTCTGAGGTATGTCTGGAGGAGCAGAGATATCGAGTTACCACTCGGGGTGTCTGGAGGAGCAAGGATATCGAGTTACCAATCGCGGTGCTCCGGAGGAGCATGGATATCGAGTTACCACTCGGGGTGCTCTAGAGGAGTAGGGATATCGAGTTACCACTCAGGGTGCTCCGAAGGAGCATGGATATCGAGTTACCACTCGGGATGCTTTGGAGAAGCAGGGATATCGAGTACGACTCGGGGTAAGTCAGTGAGACTCAATTCAATCAAGTCGGGGTACCTTCGTCATCCAAAACAGTAGGTTGGTGTGGGCGGTAACCTAGATTGACGAGTTATTTACAGTTCACAAGAGGCTGATAAGTCAGTTGTCTTGTTCTATTACAGTAGAGGTTTCAGCAGTGTCTGACCTACTGTCAACTTGGTATCAGAGCTTGTTAGCAGAGGGCTATAAACTTCGAATCATGATTAGGGGTTCTCACATTGTGATTTGTAGCGAAGTATTGGCTCCTACCCTGATATAACCATGCCGGTTAGCCACTGGTGCGGTTACTTAGTCGAGAGGCTGGGGCATAAAACAAGTCTCTGAGGTTACCTTTCCGGGCCACCACTTTTTTGAGATTTCGCCTATGACCAGTAAGTTATCATGCGTCTGATAGGTAGGTGTAGACAGTAAGTACATAGAAGGTTATGTCGGAACCACTGTAAGGTTTATTTAATATCTCTAAGGTTAAAGGGTATTCCTGGTATTAAATTTTATGGAAAAAAGCTGTTAGACGAGAATGGGGCTTTTCGCGGATTTCGAGGCGAAATTCGGGAAGGGTCCTTACATTTGGTATCAGAGCGCCAGGGTCCTTACATTTGGTATCAGAGCCCCAGGCTTTTTGGACTCGACTTTTATGTCATATTGAGTCCATGATTTTGGGGTTGAGACCCGTATTTATGATTTTACTGGATTTGGCCCTAAAAGATTTTTCAAAGAATTGGGCTTAGGCCAAGAAACAAGGATTTTAAAACATGGATTTTGGTTTTCACTGGATTTCTGTCCCCGATGGGGAAGGTTTCTCCCACTCGCGTTGAGGGGTTTTGCTCCGCTAGATCGTTGAGGGGCTCTCTGATTTTGGTGTTCGAGGGATCTTGCTCCGCCATATCGTTGAGGTCTGAGGTATGTCATGGAGGATTCCATCATACTCTCAGGATGATATGAGGTATGTCATGGAGGATTCCATGATACTCTTGGGATGATATGAGGTATGTCATGGAGGATTCCATCATACTCTTAGGATGATATGAGGTATGTCATGGAGGATTCCATCATACTCTCAAGATGATATGAGGTATGTCATGGAGGATTCCATCATACTCTCAGGATGGTATGAGGTCTCAGGATGATATGAGGTATGTCATGGAGGATTCCATCATACTCTTAGGATGGTATGAGGTATGTCATGGATGATTCCATCATACTCTTAGGATGGTATGAGGTATGTCATGGAGGATTCCATCATACTCTCAGGACGAGCCGGGATTTCATTCGGGGAGCAGTGGGATATGTTTTGATATATTTTGTGTCCAGGTCGATTTACATGATTTTAAACTCCTTTGAGGAGGGTTTTCAAAGCAGGGTTGTGGACCACGGGATGTTTTTATTAGATGGATTTTTGTGGGTCTCACCGAGTGTTTTTACAAAAGAGGGATTTTTCCAACAAGTTTTTGGCTTTTCTTTATGGACTTGTTTGAAAAGAAATTTTATGTATGCATGCATTGTTTTATACATGATGAAGGTATTTTCCATCCCGTATTCACCAAGGTTTTTTCCGACAAGCGTTGGACGGAATTTTTCTTAGACTAGCATGGTAAGGTTTTTCCTCCGCCAAGTCATCGATATGCTCTGATTTTGGTGTGGTAGGAAGCTCTCTGCTAGATCATTGAGGCTGACTGCACTTGGTACACGTAACCCTATATGACACCTGACTTCAAGGTATATTCGGTCATGTGACATCATGACTTGAGGTAATTGTAGTCATGTTGGGAGTAGGACCCACGGTGGACTTTCCAGGCTCAGAACCTTGCTTTGAGGTAAATTCCGGATTGAATGGACTCTGGTGCCTTCAGAATGTCTCTTGGATGTTATTCCCGCCTACGGTCTGTTGTCCTGACTGGAATAGAGAAATGTGCAAAGTGCACATGTTCTATTGGGAATCGTATCTGAGGCCTAGTTCGTGTCGGTGGTGACATGAGAAAACTTGAAACAGGAGGTTGGTTCTTTGACGTGAGTTAAGGGAATTTCATCGAAATTCCTTTAAGGGGGGGGGGGGGGGGGGGGGGGTAGAAATTGTAACGACCCGGACCAGGAAATTAATTAATTTGAGAATTTAATTAAGGAAATGATGATTTTACACTCGGTTTTTGAAGATTCGGGAGTCACTTTTTGACTAGCAGTGCTTTTGGAAAATTTTCTCAGGTCGTTGCATAGGTCTCGAACTCACGAATTCATAGATTGGCAGCACGCGGAAAACGGAGACCCTGTGAGATTGTTACGGGTCTAGAAGCTTCAGGGGCAGTTTGGTTATTTTGGAAAAGTCCAAAATTTGGGGGATATTTCTTATCCGTTTTCTGACTTTGCCCTTACTAGTTAGAAACCCCTTTCTCCTGCCCGACTCCCTCACCCGTGCGATCATCAAACCCCTCACCTTCATCGGACCATTCTCGGATCGACTCTACAGAAACTAAGGCTGGGGCCTTTTTCCCCTTGACTCCACGAGTGGTTTGGGGTTACCATCGAGGTGGGAGAATCGCCTTAGAGGACGGACGGAAGAGGGAAGCGGATCGAAATTTCTCGGATGTTTTTCGACCAAACTAGGTACTATCTAGAGACCCTGACCTCATTTCTGAATTCCTAGGAGTGAGTAGATGGATTTACATGTGTAGATCGGGAAAAAAGGTCAAGGAATGAAGAAGTTGGAAGCTCGCCGGAAATGGCAATTTCCGGCGAGAATTCCCAGATTCCAGCCACCGGGTACGTCGGCGTTCCGGTCATCATCTCTAGTGAACTCCGACGACAGGTTCAGTCGGCGGTGGCTGATGTCAGCCGTCTGTTGACCGTTGAGTCAACTGACGCCGTCAAAGGTTTGACGAAATATGCTGACGGCGTTAGCATATTCCCTCAAAGGTTAACGAAGGTTGACGAATCCATAACGCCGTCAGGGTTGACGGAATATTGTAATTCCATTAGGAGATTATGTTACGTTTGACGGAATACTTCATCAGGGTTGACGAAATATTTTATCGTGAATAGTACTGGAGCGTGGGGGCGCGTGGCACACTTGGTCCGGCCTTCTGTCGGTGCATGGGACCAATTTCTGGGTCACGGCGACGCGTGGCTAGGGTTTTGGGATATTCCGGATCAGATTTTGGCAATTTTGAGGCTGTAACAGTTCATTTAGAGCCCCGGTTGGGTACTCCTAGTGGTAATCCTTGACCATGGAGCGGGTTTTGGGCCCAGGAGGTCAAGGGAGTTTGGTCATTATTGTGTCAAAAGTTCCTTGGGGATAGGGCTTCCTTGTTTTGGTATTTTAGTTGTACTGTGAACGGACTAGGTTTCTGGGATTGCATGGGATGCATACTTCTAGGTTTTATCTTATACCACATGATTCTCGGATGTTTGGCGTGGAGGATGTCTTTCTCCGCTACATTGTTGCGGGTTCTCCGACTGGCATTAGATGGTACGTCTCCGCCAGATCATTGAGGGGTTCTCCGATGTAGGCGTTCGAGAGATCTTTCTCCGTCATATCATTGAGGTCTGAGGTATATCTGGAGGAGTAGAGATATCGAGTTACCACTCGGGGTGTTTGGAGGAGCAGGAATATCGAGTTACCACTTGGGGTGCTCCAAAGGAGCAGGGATATCGAGTTACCACTCGGGGTGCTTTGGAGGAGTAGGGATATCAAGTTACCACTCGGGGTGCTCTAGAGGAGTAGGGATATCCGAGTACGACTCGGGGTAAGTCAGTGAGACTCAAATCAATCAAGTCGGGTACCTTCGTCATCCAGGTCAGTAGGTTGGTATGGGCAGTGACCCATATTGACCAGTTATTAACGGTTCACAATAGGTTGATAAGTTAGTTGTCTTGTGCTATTACAGTAGAGGTTTTAGCAGTGTCTGACCTACTGTCAACTTGGTATCAGAGCTTGTTAGCAGAGGGCTATAAACTTCGAATCATGATCAGGGGTTCTCACATTGTGATATGTGGCGAAACATTGCCTCTTACCCTGACTTGACCTGGCCGGTTAGCCAGCAATGCGGTTGCTCAGTCGAGAGGTTGGGGCGTAAAACAAGTCTCTGAGGTTACCTTTTCGATCCACCACTATTGCGAGGTTTCGACCGTGACTTGTAAGCTATCTTGCGTCTGACAGGTAGGTGTAGACAGTAAGTACAGAGAAGGTTCTGTCGGAACCCCTGTAAGGTTTATTTAATATTTCTAAGGATAAAAGGGTATTCCTGGTATTAAATTTTTTGGAAAAAGGATGTCAGACAAGAATAGGGCTTTTCACAAAATTTCAAGGCAAAATTCGGGAAGGGTCCTTACATCCCGAGTGGTAACTCGATATCCCGGCTCATCTCCAGTCGTAGTTCAATATCCCGGCTCATCTTGAGCACCCCAAATCGTAACTCGATATCCCAGCTCATCCTGAGTACCCTAAGTCGTAACTCGATATCCCGACTCATCCGGAGCACCCCTAGTGGTAACTCGATATCCCAGCTCATCCTGAGCACCCCGAGTGGTAGCTCGATATCCCGGCTCATCCTGAGCACCCCGAGTGGTAACTCGATATCTCGGTTCATACTGAGCACCCCGAGTGTTAGCTCGATATCCCAGTTCATATTGAGCACCTCGAGTGGTAACTCGATATCTCGGCTCATCCGGAGCACCCCTAGTGGTAACTCGATATCCTGGCCCATACTAAGCAACCAGAGTTCTAACTCGATATCCTGGCTTATACTGAGCACCCCGAGTGGTAACTTTGTATCCCAGCTCATACTGAACACCCCGAGTGGTAACTCATATCCCGGCTCATCCTGAGCACCCCGAGTGGTAACTCAATATCCCGGCTCATACTGAGCACACCGAGTGGTAACTCGATATCCTAACTCATACTGAGCACCCTGAGTGGTAACTTGATATCCCAGCTCATCATGAGTACCCCGAGTGGTAACTCGATATTCCGGCTCATCCTAAGCACCCCGAGTGGTAGCTCGATATTCTAGCTCATCCTGAGCACCCTGAGTGGTAACTCGATATACCGGCTCATCCTAAGCACCCTGAGTGGTAACTCGATATTTTGGTTCAGGCTCATCCTGAGCACCCCGAGTGGTAACTCGATATCCCGGCTCATCTTGAGCACCCCGAGTGGTAACTCGATATACCGACTTATCTTGAGCACCCCAAGTGGTAACTCGATATCCCGGCTCATACTGAGCACCCCGAGTGGTAACTCGATATCCCAGCTCATCTTGAGCTTCCCAAATGCTAACTTGATATCCCAGCTCATCCTGAGCACCCCGAGTGGTAACTCGATATCCCGACTTTTCCTGAGCACCCCGAGTGGTAACTCGATATCCCAGCTCATACTGAGCACCCCGAGTGGTAACTCGATATTTCTGCTCATACTGAACACCCCGAGTGGTAACTCGATATCCTGGCTCAACCCTAACCGTCCGTCATCTACAGCGATGCTCCCACCTCGATAGTGACATTAAACCGCTTGTGGAATCGAGGAGAAGACGTCGACGACCTTGGATTTGGTTGAATCGGTCTGAAAATGGAACGATGAAGGTGAGGGGAATTCGGTGATCGCACGTGGAGAGAGAGATAGAGTGTTCGGGTAGGAGAGAGAGAGTGTTCGGGTAGGAGAGAGAGAGGTTCTAGGCCGGGTTTGGGTAGAGTCCAAAAAGAGAGAAAAATATCCCCCTAAATTTTTGACGTTTTCGAAATGACCAAACTGCCCTGAAGCTTTTAGACCCACAACTCTCTCATCGGGTCTCTATTTTCCGCGTGCCACCTGTCTACGAACTCGTGAGTTCGAGACCTACGCAATGACCCTAGTAAAATTTCCAAAAGCACTGCCAGTCAAAACGTGACTCCCGAACCCTTCCGAAACTGAGGGTAAAATCATCATTTCTTTAATTAAATTCCCAAATTAATTTAACTCCTGGTTCGGGTCGTTATAGGATGTGTGTGCCTCTAATTATTAATTCATCCAGCGTGGCATGGTGCGGTTATAATTAAGTGCCCCTATTTGTTAGATAAGGGCCTCTAATGTATTTAAGAGGGAACAAACCTGACGTGTTGTGCAAAACAGTAGGGGCGGTTTTAAGTTCATGTCCGCCCCTAATAATTAGGGGTGCCATTTTTAGGAGCGTTTGTTTAATTCGCCTCTCCTGTCCTTAGGGGCGGTTTAATTGTATTTTCGGTCTCTATTGGAATTAATTGGGGCAAATTTAACCGCCTCAAATACTTTGATTTTTAGTAGTGACCACTGAATACACCAAGCTTTTGCACACGTGGGGCTTTTCGATTGTCACCATAGCAGTGTTCACTTCATGCTCTTCAGCACATCTGAAACTAACTGATGCATAATACACGACTAGGTTCTTATAATAGGACTTCTTATCCTTGGGTTTGCGCATCTTCTCCGCCTTGAGGATTCTTTCATATCTTCACACCTTCTAAGTTAAACCTGCCAAGTCCATGATTTTGACGCATTTTCTAGAATCGATATCGAGTACTTCTTAGGCCATTTGTACAAATTCTTCTCCTAGAAATAGAATCCAACACCAATTTCGTGTTTGCTTTAAACGATGTAAAAATTCCTCAGCTTACTCATCCATTTTTTGGTTCATCATGGCCAGATCGGACAATTGCGTGACCAATTTCATGGATGCTTTAAACGATGTAAGAATTTCTCAGCCGACTCATCCTTTTGTTGGTTCATCATGGCCAGTTCGGACAATCATGTGACCAATTTCATGCTTGCTTTAAACGATGTAAGAATTCCTCAGTCGACTCATCCATTTGTTGGTTCATCATGGCCAGTTCGGACAATCACGTGATCATGTTCAAGACAAGAGGTAGGAGAGAAGTGAATATAAGAATTTTTTAATTTTTTTATAAGGAAGCGCTTGTACCCTATTACTGAGATTTTTTTCTCTGACCTATAAAACTGTTCATGGAATGCTCATTCCATCTTGGCTCAATTGCTGATTAATTTTGGTGGCACGTTAATTAACTAGGAAAATGTCTGTTAGAATTTGAGTATAAGTGGATAACTTGTGATGCAAGTTTCATAGTTTGACATGACTTAAAAACTAATACAGTCCATTATGAATTAAGAATCTTTGTTGGAATCCCTATTGGAGAAGGTTTAAGTTATTAATTGAACTTAGCCTAATTGGTACCTTATCTAAGTCATCTAGGATTCCTACTTGTTATGTGATAGGTATGTTAGTAAGGAATCTAGGTGCAGATAAATATGTTGGTCTCTGCTCTCACAAATGTACTTCTTAATAATAGAGCTAACCCTATCAAGAGCTTAAGCCTATTGTTCTGAAAGAGAGGAGAAGATTGACATCGTTGTATCTTGTTCATCAAGATGGCTAGACCAGGTTTTTTCTAAACTTAGAACCTTGTTCTTATTATTAGAATTGACTATTGATTATGAATACTTGTGATCTTTCATGTATGTTTGATCTTATGTATGTATGAAATAGTTTACATGTGGTATCAGAGTATCAAACATGCTCCTAGGTCCAAATTGTGTATTTTAATATTGATAATTGTTGATTGAAACCTCGATTTTGGGCATATATGGTTAAGAAAAACGTTTTTGAACCTCACATATTTTTCAATTTTGGGAAAAATTCTTCCAAAAATCTTTCGGTCGCGTGCTACTGAACCAAGGCTTCTGCGTTCCTTGGAACCACACGACGTGTCGTTTTTCTTAAAATCCTGACCGTTGCAACCCAACAGCTAAATGATTTCTTCTCTTTCTTCAAAAACCAGAAAACAACTTTCCCAAAAAGTTTGTTTTCCGCTGCGATTCGATTTTGGGTTTCAACCAAGACCTCACGATCTCCTCCTGCTTGTTTGAAATATAAAATCGAAAAATCCCTAAAATTAAAACCCAGATTTTTCTTTTTCTCAAATATGGTTGCCTTATTCAAGAACTGGGGTTTTCTATTAAAATCAAAAAGAGGTTAGTGCGTTTTCTTAAATATTTTCGTTTAATTTACACGTTTTATCGTCGATGCATGGACTCGGCATTGATATGTTTGATTTGTATCTGATGTAATCACCTGGTGTTTACCTAATGATGATGCTATTCGAATATATAATTATGAGTGTTTGCATAAAATTTTGATTACTGAATCGACATTGAAAACTTACTTTTGTTATTAAGTTTCAATCGATAATTTTCAACTGCTTTTGTGCTCAGTTGGAAACAAATTGACTCATCCTCAACTCAGATTGATGAGTCGTGTCAATTTCTTGAAATTGACAAGACTTCATCAGTTAGGATCGATTGGTGTCCACCACAGTGGTATTCAATTATGTCTTAACTAATGACTAAGTAGTTAATCTATTGAATCCTATTGTGCTTTCGATTCTCCACAGAGAACCAAGGGCAATGATTTGTATTGAGATTGTTGACAGGTTATCAGATTATGAGCAATTTAGTGCATCTACACACATGTGGATGTACTGCATTATTCATAGTTAGATGATTTGATCGTTGTGAGATGACAGTGACACCCACAGGAGTATTGTTCATCACACACTTAGGAAAAATACTCCTATTGTAAGCTGAGTACTTATTGAAACTAAATGTCACTGTGAATTCTGTCTAATGCTAAATCAGGATGTTTGACAACTAATTTCAATGAGATTGAAACATTGACTGGAAACAACTACAAGAAATGGAGATTAGACTTCGAATTTCACATTGGATATGCTGGTTTGGACTTGGCACTATTGGAACCGAAACCAGCTGATCTCACAACAACAAGCGCTAAGGAAGGGAATGATTACTTCAAGGAATGGAATCACTCCAATCGATATTCCCTCTTGTGCATGAAAAAATCAATGCAAGACAATATGAGAGGAGCTATCAAGGTAGAAGGAAACTAAACAAAGGAATACCTGGATGCTGTGGCAGCTAAGTACCAAACCTCAGACAAAGCTGATGCAAATACTCACCTTGCTGAATTGGTGGGCATGAGGTTTGATGGAGCTAGAAACATCCATGGCCACCTAATGAAGATGTTTGAAATGTCATCCAAATTGGTTGACCTAAAGATCCCAATCAATGACCAATTCTTGGTCCACTTGGCGTTGAACTCACTACGACCAGAATATGGGACACTCAATGTGACCTACAATCTCTAGAAGGACAAATAGGATGTCAATGAGCTAATTACTCAGTGTGTGCATGAGGAGCTGCGGTAGAAGAAGGAAAAAGCTGCAATGGTGAACATGGTTCACTCTTCCAAGTACATGAAACAAGCTCCCTCTAGTAAGAAGTTCAAAACTTCCTCTAATGCTAGTGGATTTGTTGTAAAACCTCACAACCCTCTTAAGATATATGGATCTCACAACACCAACAAGGAAACACATAATTTAAATGCTTCTTTTGTAGAAAACCTGGCCATACCCGAAAAGATTGTGCTGATTTCAAAGCTTGGCTGATTAAGAAAGGTAACACTTTTACAACTTCATACGTTTTTGTTTGTTTTGAATCAAATTTGGTTTTCACTCCTCAAAATTCTTGGTGATTTGACACTAGTTGTTCTGTGCATATTACAAACTAATTGCAGGGTTTCACAAAACTGACAAACCCCAATAGATTGGTATACAAAGTATATGTTGAGAATGGATCAAAAGTTGTAGTTGAGTTTGTTGGAAGTTTCAAGCTTAAGTTTTCATCTGGATTTTTTTTTGATAGGACCCTTCCCGAATTTCGACTCGAAATCCGCAAAAAGCCCTGCTCCCGTCTGATAGCCTTTGACCACAGAAGTTAATACCTGAAATACCCTTAATCTTTGGAAAATCAAATGAAAATTTACAGGGACTCCAACAGAGCCTCCCCTGTACTTGAATGACCTTCACCCACCTATCAGACAAAGGACAAACCAGTAGTTCACAAACTACCCCGGAGGGCCTCCTCCGTAATCAAGCAAGACAACTGACGTATCACCCTCGTGTGAACCCTCAACAACTCGTCAATCTTGGTCATCGCCCACACCACCCACTGACCTTGATGACGAAGGAACCCTTGCCACAACTCCGGCATTGGTCATACTTCGTGGCTATCATAGCGTTGATTCAGTCATTACACTATAATGATTTCTTGGATATGCCAATCTAGTCAGGCTTCTGTTTCCCGGAACCCTCTTATAGTGTTTTAATCCAATTCAATATTCAAGACTTGATTGAATTGAGTCTCACTGACCTTACCCCGAGTCGTAACTCGATATCCCAGTTCATCCCAAGTCGTAGCTCAATATCTCGAGAGTATGATGGAATCTTCCATAACATACCTCATATCATTCATCAGGCCCAAAACCCAAATCACAATCCCGGTCCGAAACCCTAAAATAAATTATTAGCTGGGTCTACAGCCTAACCATATAACCTCGAACTGAGCCTGATATCCATATTCCAAATCAGCATCCTAGTTCATACCATTCCAAAAACGAATATAATAATTCACTCTTACGCATTCCTTGCAATCCCGGAACCCAGTCTACTCATAGTACAACCAAAGTACCAACTCAAGGCAGCCTTAGCCCTAAGGAACCCTTTAACATACCGATAACCAAGCTCCCTTGACCCCCCGAGCCAAAACCCACCCCGTGATCATCCATTACAGCTGGGATTACTTAATCGGGGCTCTAAACAGACACTAATGGACTCAAAACTGCCAAAAACTAATCTGAAATGCTCCAAAACCTTAGACACGTGTCATCGTGGGCCGAGAAACTGCCCCACGCGTCGCCACACGCCGGTAGAAGACTAGGCCCCTACGCGGCCCCACGCGTGTCAGCATTATCATGGCGGAATATTCCGTCACTTTGACAGAATATTCCGTCTAATCGGACGGAATATCATGATGGAATCGGAACCTTCCGTCCAAACCAACGGTGTTAGGGTTCGGTTATAACACTGTTACCTTTTGACGGAATATACTAACGCCATCAGCATATTCCGTCAAACCCTGACGATGTCAGTTGACCTAACGGTTGACCAACCGCTGACAGTGTTGCCACGTGGCTCCGCGTGGCAGCTGAGTCAGCTGCTGACCAGACCGTCGCCATCGCTAGTGGTCGAAATCTGGAAACACTCGCCGGAATACACCACTACCCCAAACCCCACCATTTTCCACGATCTAAGTGTCAAGAATTATCTATTCCCAACCAGGAACTCGAATTCGAGCTTAAAATCCAGTAAACTTATCTTAATCGATTGAAAAATCGATGGGAAGATTCGACTCCATCTCCGACCTTCGAACCGCCATGTATAGTGGTTTTCCCGCCTCGAAATGGTCAACAATCGACTTGTAGAATCAAGGGGAGTGCTTTCCTGGCCTTGGATTTCACTAACTCGACTCCTACCTGTAACAACCCGGACTAGAAATTAAAGTAATTTGAGAATTTAATTAAGGAAATGATAATTTTACCCTCAATTTCGGAAGGGTTCGGGAGTCACTTTTTGATTGGCAGTGCTTTTGGAAAATTTTCTTGGGTTGTTGCGTAGGTCTCGAACTTACAAGTTCGTAGATAGGCGGCATGTAGAAAACGGAGTTGGTGTGCGAAAGATACGGGTCTAGAATGTCAGGGGAATTTTGGTAATTTGGCAGGGGTAGATATTTTTTTCACCCCCAATTTGATCTGATCTTCATCATTTTTCACACACTCTCTCTTGACTACCCCGAACCCGTGCGACCCAAAACTCAAAACCCATAAATTTGAACTTCGATTCAAGGCCGTCAAGGTTTGACTGAATATGCTGACGGCGTTAGCATATTCCGTCAAAAGTTAGCGGAGTTTGATAGAACCCTAACGTCGTTAGTCTAGACGAAATATTTCGATTCCGTCAGAAGATTTCGTTAGGGTTGACGGAATATTCGGCTCCGAACAGTACAGGCACGTGGGGACACGTGACGGTGTGTGGCTGACGCGTGGCGCGTGGTCTGATCTTCTACCGGCGGTTGGGACCGATTTCGGTGTCACGGCGATGCGTGGCTAGGATTTTGGGACATTTCAAATCGGATTTTGGCAGTTTTGAGGCCATAGTAGTTCATTTAGAGCCCCGTTTGAGTAATCCCAGCTATAATGCTTGACCATGGAGCGGGTTTTGGCTCGGGAGGTCAAGGGAGTTGGGTCATTAATGTGTCAAGTGTTCCTTTGGACTAGGGCTTCCTTGATTTTGTATTTTAGTTGCACGGTGAACATATTGGGTTTTCGTAATTGCATGGGATGCGTACTTCTAGGTATTATGTTATACCACGGGGTTCTCCGATGATTGGCATGGAGGATGTCTTTCTCCACTACAATGTTGAGGGTTCTCCGACTGGCGTTAAAGGGTACGCCTCCACCAGATCATCGAGGGATTCTCCGATGTAGGCAATCGAGGGATCTTTCTCCGCCATATCGTTGACGTCTGAGGTATGCCTGGAGGAGTAGGCATATCGAGTTACCACTCGGGGTGCTCTAGAGGAGTAGGGATATCGAGTTACCACTCGGGGGGATTTGGATGAGCAGGGATATCGAGTTACCACTCGGGGTGCTCTGGAGGAGTAGGGATATTGAGTTACCACTCGGGGTGCTTTGGAGGAGCAGGGATATCAAGTTACCACTCGGGGTGCTCTAGAGGAGCAGGGATATCGAGTTACCACTCGGGGTGTTCTAGAGGAGCAGGGATATCGAGTTACCACTCGGGGTGCTCTGGATGAGCAGGGATATCGAGTTATCACTCAGGGTGCTCTAGAGGAGCAGGGATATTGAGTTACCACTCGGGGTGCTCTGGAGGAGCAGTGATATCGAGTTACCACTTGGGGTGCTCTGGAGGAGCAGGGTTATTGAGTTACCACTTGGGGTGCTCTGGAGGAGTAAGGATATCGAGTTACCACTCGGGGTGCTTTGGAGGAGCAGGGATATTGAGTTACCACTTGGGGTGCTCTGGAGGAGCAAGGATATCGAGTTACCACTCCGGGTGCTCTGGAGCAGCAGGGATATCTAGTATGATTCGGGGTAAGTCAGTGAGACTCAATTCAACCAAGTTGGATACCTTCGTCATCCGGCTCAGTGGGTTGGTGTCGGCGGTGACCCAGATTGACCAGTTATTGACGGTTCACAAGAGGCTGATAAGTCAGTTGTCTTGTGCTATTACAGTAGAAGTTTTAGCAGTGTGTGACCTACTATCAACTTGGTATCAGAGCTTGTTAGTAGAGGGCTATAAACTTTGAGTCATGATCAGGGGTTCTCACATTATGGTCTGTGGCGAAGCATTGGCTCTTACCCTGACATGACTAGGCCGATTAGCCACCTGTGCAGTTACTCAGTCGAGAGGCTGGGGCGTAAAACAAGTTCGTGAGGTTACCCTGTAGGGCCATCCCTGTTCCGAGGTTTCGGCAGTGACCTGTAAGCTATCATGCGTCTAACAAGTAGGTGTAATCAGTAAAGTACTGAGAAGGTTCTGTCGGAACCCCTATAAGGTTTATTAAATATTTCTAAAGATAAAGGGTATTCCAGGTATTAAATTTTGTGGTTAAAGGTTGTCAGACGGGAACATGGCTGTTCGCGGATTTCGAGGTGAAATTCGGGAAGGGTCTTTACACTACATGGTCGACAGCGGCGGTGATGGTCTTTGCAGTCTCACGGGGAGAGAGAGTGTGTCAACAGGGGAGAGGAGAAGAATCAAGAAAAATCTGGAACAATGGCCTTTTTGTAAAATATCTGCTTGCCCAAATTACCAGACTACCCCCTAGACTTCTAGACCCATAACTTCCTCATCCGATCTCCGTTTTCCGCGTGCCGCCTTTTTACGAACTCGTGAGTCCGAGACCTACGCAACGGTCCAAGAAAAACTTCAGAAAGTGCTTCCAGACAAAATGTGACTTCTGAACCCCTCCGAAACCGAGTGTAAAATCGTCCTTTCCCTAATTAAATTCTCAAATTACTTTAATTTCTAGTCCGGGTCGTTACAATTTTAGAACTCAAAGAAGTCCTTTATGTACCTTCTATGAGAAGGAATTTGATTTCAGCATCTAGTATTGTTAGAGATGGTTTTTGTTTTATTGAAAATTTGAACACAATTTCGTTTTTTAAGATTAATAAAATGGATGAATTACTTGGAACTGCTTCTCTGATTGGTGACATGTGGCAATTGGATTGTTCTATTTTGAATGAATGCTTTTCTGTTAGTTATATTGGTTATAAAAGAATGTTCATTGATGAAAAATCTTTTATGTTATGGCATGAGAGACTAGGGCATATCTCTAAAGAAAGAATCCTAAGACTAATGAAATCTAACTTACTGCCTATGTTCTCTCCAACAAACTTAACTCAATGTATTGACTGCATTAAGGGAAAAACAACAAACCCTAGAAAGAAAAATGCATCTAGAAGTCATACCTTGCTTGAGATCATTCACATTGATGTTTGTGGTCCATTCCCCTATAGAACCATTTGTGGAAACTTATACTTTGTTACCTTTATTGATGATTTTTCAAGGTTTACTTATGTTTATCTCATACCTGAAAAATCTGATGCTTTAAAATGTTTTGACATCTTTAAAACTGAAGTTGAAAACCAATTAGATAAAACCATTAAAATTGTGAGATATGATAGGGGTGGTGAGTTTTATGGTAGATTTACTTAAGCAGGTCAACAATAGGGACCTTTTGCTCTTTATTTGCCAAAGCATGGCATTGTGGCTCAACACACAACTCCATACACGCCACAGCAGAATGCCGTGGCAGAGAGGAAGAATAGAACTTTGATCAATATGGTAAGAAGCATGAAATGCAAGGCTATTCTACCTGATTTCTTATGGGGAAAGGCACCCAAGATAGCTAATTATGTACTCAACCGTGTACCTAGTAAAGCCGTGCTAAAAGCACCTTTTGAATTGTGGAAAGGATGGAAGCCTAGCTTGAGCCATCTATACGTTTGGGGTTGCAAAGCTGAAGCTAGATTCCAGAACCCAAATGAAAAGAAGCTGGATAGTAGAACTGAATCCTGCTACTTCATAGGCTATCCTGATAAATCCAAGGGCTTCAAGTTTTACTGTCCTCATCTTCACACCAGAATCCAAGAAACTAACAATGCCAAGTTCTTAGAAGATAATGGGACTGAGTACATGGCTGTAGACACCTCATATTTTGATGAGATCAGAAATCAGGACCAAGACTTCGCAGCTGATTCTACAAGTCAAATTAGCCTAATACCAATCCCCACTGCCCCACTCACTACTCCAGTCATTGACACCAATGTCGTGCCTACTTAGAATCAACCACAGAACATCAATGACATACATCACAGTCAAGATGCACAACACCAGCATCAAATTGAACCTGACATGGCAACCTTGATTGATACAAATGCTCTTAGAAGATCTTCATGGCCTAGAAGGCCTGCCATCCCACCAGACTACATGATATACTTGCAAGAGATTGAATATGAAATTGGCGATGAGGAAGATCCCATCACCTACAAGGAGGCCATGGCAAGTCCTAATGCAGCATTGTGGCCAAAACAATGGATGAAGAGCTTAAATCCATGGAATATAATGGGGTCTGGGATCTTGTCGATTATTAGGATGATGTGAGAGCAATTGGATGCAAGTGGGTGTTCCAAACCAAAAGGGACTCACAAGGACAGAATTAGACTTGTAGGTAAAGGGTTCACTCAGAGGGAAGACATTGACTATTCAAACACATTCTCACCAGTTTCATCTAAGGATTCCCTAAGAGTTATCATGGCTTTGACAACTCATTTCGATCTAGAGCCGCATCAGATGGATGTGAAAATTGCTTTCCTCAATGATGACCTCAATCAGCAGATTTTCATGCAACAACCACCTAGATTTGTTGAAAGGGGGAAGGAGTCTATGATATGCAAGCTGAAGAAGTCAATCTATGGTCTAAAACAAGCCTCACGCCAATGGTACCTCAAATTTGATCAAGTGGTGACTAGGTTTGGTTCTCAGAGAACAAGCTTGATGGTTGCATCTACCTCAAGGTCAGTGGATCAAAATTCATCTATTTGATTCTATATGTTGATGATATTCTATTAGCTAGTTTTGATATGCAATTGTTATAGGACACAAAGAACATGCTATCTAAATTTTTTGAAATGAAAGACCTTGGTAATGCACATTTTGTTCTAGGCATTGAAATTATAAGAGATAGGAAAAGTAGACTCTTAGGATTGTCTCAAAGGAGTTATGTTGAGAGAACACTAAAGAGATTCAACATGGATAAGTGCTCAAAAGGGGAAGTTCCAGTGAACAAGGGTGACAAGTTACACACTGATAAATGTCCCCAAACTGAGATAGAAAAGGCCAAGATGAATGACAAGCCGTATGCATCCCTAGTAGGAAGTGTCACGTATGCACAAGTGTACACTAGACCAGATCTGGCTTTTGCTGTCAACTTGCTAGGCAGATTTCAATCAAATCCAAGTGAAGCTCACTGGACTGCTGGAAAGAAAGTACTGAGGTACGTGCAGAGGACTAAGGGCTTTATGATGGTTTATGGAGGCTCTAATGATCTTGAATTGGTGGCATACTCTGATTTTGATATGGCTGGTTGTCCTCTAGATAGAAAGTCTACTGGAGGGTACATTTTCATGCTGACTAGTGGATCAGTGTCTTGGAAAATTACAAAGCAAACCACCATAGCTACATCGACAATGCAAGTTGAGTTCATTTCCGTGTATGAAGCAACTAAACAAGCCATGTGGCTCAAAAACTTCATGGAACAGCTGGTGGTGATTGATTCTATTTAGAAGCTTATCACACTATATTGTGATAATACCTCAACTGTGTTCTTTTTTAAGAACAACGTAAGGACATCTGCTACACGCTTGATGGAAGTTAAGTACTTACTGGTGCAAGAGAAGGTCAAAGATGGTGTAGTTGATATAGTGTACGTCAGCACCAAGTTGATGTTTGCTGATCCATTGACAAAAGCCTTGCCCGTGGGGGAGTTCCAAGCTCTTGTATCAAACATGGGACTCACATATTCTTTTGATTCACTTCATCAGTGAGAGTAAGATAAGTATGTTTTTTTTGATAAATTGTTTCGAGTCATAAGTTCTTATTTATGTTTCAATTACTAGAACTGTTATGATCTCATTAGAGAAACTGCAAATTGTGAGCTTGATTGCATGCATCAGATTTTGATTACTATGCATTATGCACAGAAACTCTTGCGTTGTGGTCATACTGATTGTTGGATTTATGTGAATGTTCTGGTTAATGTTATGGATTCTGATTTCATTGTGGAATTCTTCTATTTTGTTTGAGTTGAATTGATGATGGATTTCATTTCAATACTACTGATATTACCAAAATGTGGAAGCATTGTAGTGGTAATGCTCACTGGTTTTATTTTTAAACTAGAAATTGCAGAATTATACTGTTATTCTGCTATCACCGTGATTATAGGCAATGATGCAAAATTGCATCAAAGTTTCTATAGTTCAATGATTGAAGGCTAGTAGTGACAATTGTGTATGGATTCAATTCTTAATGTTTGTAGGACTCAGTGATCACTTTTAGTTCTTAAGTTGTGTATGAACTTGCTAGTTTTGTTCCTTATACTCAAGTGGCAGAATGTTAGAATTTGAGTATAAGTGGATAACTTGTGATGCAAGTTTCATAGTTTGACATGACTTAAAAACTAATAGAGTCCATTATGAATTAAGAATCTTTGTTGGAATCCCTATTGGAGAAGGTTTAAGTTATTAATTGAACTCAGCCTAATTGGTGCCTTATCTAAGTCATCTAGGATTCTTACTTGTTATGTGATAGGTATGTTAGTAAAGAATCTAGGTGCATATAAATATTTTAGTCTATGCTCTCACATATGTACTGCTTAATAATAGAGCTAACTTTATCAAGAGCTTAAGCCTATTGTTCTGAAAGAGGGGATAAGATTGACATTGTTGTATCTTGTTCATCAAGATGGCCAGACTAGGTTCTGTCTAAACTTAGAACCTTGTTTGTATTATTAGAATTGACTACTGATTATGAATACTTGTGATATTTGATGTATGTTTGATACAAGGTAGTCTCTGTTAGGGAGTGTACAAACAATTTCAACTTCTGGGCATCCCATGGGAGACCAGTTACTTTCCCCAGAGAACTCTGGCATCTGATACCATATGGGCCGTAAGGAGGATACAACTTCTTATACTGAAGTCTCTCATCTTGTTTAGAGCTCATGGCTTCAGTTATCATTTGCTGGATAGCCTCCATCTATAAAGTGATCTCAGGCTTTTCTTTGGTTCTCTCCTCCTCGACATGATCCTCATACATGTCAAGGTCTTTTTTGGAACCATGGCGTGACTAGGTCTTTCTCTGTATTTGTGGCATATGTCCTTCCAACGTGGCAAGGTTACTTGGAGATGTAGGCATGTTCTGTACTTACGTGGCCACGTGTCAATTAGTGGTTGTTCAAATGGGTTAGGGCGATTATGAGCGTTAACAGAGTTCAATGTAACCTTGTTTTAGTAGGTAACCACCGCCATTAATCACCTTGACTTCCGCGACAAGTAACCAATCCCTAAAATCTTGGTATTTCCTTCCTATTTAAACTTGGCTTTCTTGCTGAGCCATGATTCTTCAAACTTACCCTTCTCACACACTAACTCTTGGTCTTGGGTCATGGGCCGTACGCTATTGTTTTTTAGCTTAGCCTTCTATCTCTTCAGCGCGTCTTGGATAGAATACCACTGTCCCTCGGCCTGGCCCATCTCGACCAAAATGAACCTTTTCAACTTAAAATTTTTCAAACCTGACATATCACACATGTCCACTCCTATAAATGGTGATGGCGTTTTATATTTATGTAAATATTTTAGAAAAAATAAAATATAGGAGATGAGAATTATAAACATTAGGTAGATTTTGTTTTTTATAAGGTTCAAAATTAAGATTTCTCACTGCACAATGAAGTGGCTATGAATACCACTAGATCAGTAGTACTAGTGACATATTATTCATTTAGAGTTTGATATCTAGTGGTTTGCTTAAGGTTTAACCTAAATCTCGGACACTCCTTTTAGGCATAATTAAATTAGAATATCGTTGTATATATAAAAAAAAGTTTCAACTTGATGAAAGTTAAAGGCATATAACAGGGTCTAATTTGAATTCTTTCATATGGCTTCCTAAATGTAAGATCGACCTTAATTTTATATTTATCTCTATCATTACATGAGTTATTATGGTAAAAAGATTCATTAGACGTAGCCCATCCCATACAAACTTTTCTTTCCAAAAAGATTAGTTGTCATAAGAAAATGAGCAAGTATGCCACTAGTATTATTAGTGTAGTAATATTTCTATCCATTATCTAATGGGGCATCGTGAATTCAATTCTCATAATCATCGAGATTGATATATAATACGTTTAATTTTAATTTCCCTACACTTCCAGAAATTGATTTTACTATTACTTTAACACTTAAAAAAAGTAACATACGGCTGAATTTGGAGAACTTGTTTAATTTTCCTAGATGAAACACATTTGGCACCTACCAAGAGCTGTACTAATATATACTCTTGGCGTCTCTAGCGGTTAGTGGGAAGCCAATATTTTCTGTTGCCTCTTCTTCTCCAATCATAGTAATTAAGACTCGGACCCCAACATTGGTTCATAAAAGCATTGTCCTCATAACTTATTGTTTGTTTATTCACAAATAGTCATGGGTTTACCTTTTTATCTTCTTACTTTTTACTTTTTAGGCAATTTACCTCATTAATTTGTATCTTTATTAATCTCGTAACTTACTTAACACAAATATATCAAATTCTTCACAAGCTGGGAAAAAAAAAGATAGTTCAAGGTATTCATTGGGGAGATAATCTCAAGCATCGAATCTCGAAATGAACCTAAAGCCTGAGCCATAAGTTAATCTTCATGGTTAACAAAGCATGATGAAAATTGTAAAATTTTCTTGCATTACACGATAAAGGCTATAGAGCACGATGACCTTTTTTTCTTTATAAACTACTTTCAATTGAATTCAGTTAGAGTTTTACTAATCAATGCAAAAAAATATTTGGAAAAAATTAAATCAAACAGCAGAAAATGGATACCAATTTAATTGTAAAAAATTGACTAATAGCCCTTTCTGTGAATTTTTTTTTTGTTACATCTTTACTTGTATATGTATATACAAATTACACCAATATTGTTAAAATTCTTGAATTTTATTTCTCTTCATTTGCTTATTTCTTTATAATTGATTCTCTTTTAACATGTGAGTTTCACCTAATACGTATTGAAAATCTAAGTGCATGAGTATTTATCTTGCATAATTTTAAGAACTCAAAGTAGATGTGTTACACCCCCGCCCCAAATATCCACTTGGATACCGGCAATCTCGGTGCTGCTCGACACCTGGACTTTAAGTCCCGATGACGAAAGCCAATTTTATAATCTCTACAGCTTGGAGCATAGCAATACATTTAATTCTATCCCAGGATGAGCATAGCAATACATTTAATTCTATCCCGGGATGAGCATAGCAATCCCAGTGACTAAAGCCAATTTCTAGCCTTTCTACCTCATCGGATGAAGTTAGAGCATCATATGCACAAACATCTCCACGATATTCCTGCACATCCTGTTGAAACCTCAATTTCCTCGCCTCTCTAAGACGGTATCAATTAATCCAATTTTGCACTCATGTGTACCAATCAAAACTCGTCTATCCGGGTCACTGCCCTCATCATGTGACAGGACCACTCCCGAATTTCCTTTCGAAATCCGTGAAAAGCCTTGCTCCCGTCTAACAAAACGTGAACCTCAAAACAATTCACGAAATACCCTCACTACACCAATAAAGACCCTACGAGAATTCTACAGAAAATTCGGCAAAGTCTCCCCTATAGTCGGATCAAGCCGTCTTCCACCTGTCAGACGAAGGATACAAATAACAAATCTGCTAACTCAACGTTCTAGATACACTAAATCCAAGTATACCACACAACCACTCGACAACTAACCCATAAAACAACCATAGCACACTAGGTTAAATTACATTACAACCCAACCAAAAACTACTCTGACACATAGTAAAAGGTGATGCGTCCTCCTAGTCTCGGCGCCTCGTCACGCTACGACTAGGAGGGCACAAAACCAAAACAACCGTGAGTGGACAATATAACCAAATACAATAAAAGCGTAGTCTCGCAAAAAAAATAATACTAATCGATATAGTCTCACCTCGTTATCAAACCTTACATGCAACAAGATCTGCATATATAAGTAAATACAATTTACCGGAATCCAATTGATTTACCTCGGTAGAACCCACACTATCTTTACATGTGCCTACCAAAGCAGTAACCCGATCGAAGTCATTATCTCGAGTCGTAGCTCGATATCCCGGCCATACTCGTCATCCCGAGCCGTAGCTTGATATCCTAGTTGTAGCCGTCATCTCGAGCCGTAGCTCGATATTTCAATCGTAGCTATCATCCCGAGCCATAGCTCGATATCCCGATCGTAGCCATCATCCCGAATCGTAGTTCGATATCTTGGATGTAGCCATCATCCTAAGTCGTAGCTCGATACCATACCGAGTGGATAAGGGAATCCTCCCTACCATACCTCATATCCTACCGAGCGTATGAGGGAATACTCCCTGCCATACCTCACCGAGCGTATAAGGGAATCCTCTTTGCCATACCTCACCGAGCGTATGAGGGAATCCTCTTTGCCATACCTCACCGAGCCTATGAGGGAATCCTCCCTGCCATACCTCATATCCTACCAAGCGTATGAGGGAATCCTCCCTGCCATACCTCACCGAGCGTATGAAGGAATCCTCCCTACCATACCTTACCGAGTGTATGAGGGAATCCACCCTACCATACCTTACCAAGAAACTCCCACCAACTGTCAGGACCCGTCCCGAATTTCCCCTCGAAACCCGGGAAGAACCCTGATCCCGTCTGACAACCTAAGGAAAGGTTCCCAAAATACCCTTCAATCCTTACAAAAATATAATAATAATAAATACTTCCACTTGTCAGACAAGGGATTCAAGCACTCAATAATTCCCGTAATTAATGACCAATCAAATACAATATAATATCAGAGCGTCTAAGTAGGATCAAGAGTAAAATTTAGATATCCTACTCAAATATAATTACATAGCACAGTCGAAGTACTAATGCCTCTGCCTCGAGATCAGTGTTCGCGTCAACTCTACTCAACTGCCTGAAGGGGGTTTAAACACAAAAGTTGTGAGTGGACAAAAATAATCATTTATAAATTGTTTTCCAAGAAATACCTTTCTTCCCCTCCATTTATAAAGTCATGCATGCATAACATAACAATTTATGATACTAAAACATTATATAAAGATCACCCAAAATTCCCATTTCTCTTTAAAACCACTTAATTGGACTCAAATAAAATCTGTATAATGAAAATACCTCGTGATCCAAAGTTTGGTTTGAAAACTCTCTTCAAAAGAGTTTAAAATCATTTAAATCAATCTGGACACATAATATCTCAAATTCACAATTCAATCTTGACACATAATATCTCAAATTCACTGTTCCCGACATATCCACAACAACACACCAGGGTATCCCTTGAGATGTGTTACAATCTGTACAACAATTCTCTGTACTATCTGTACTATCTGTACTATGCATAGACAGCTTCGCAACCTGGCGGAGCAAGGCCCCTCAACACCAAGGTCCGAACCCTCAACAACCAGCGGAGCAAGACCCCTCAACACCGGTCAGAGCAACAGTAACCATCGGGACATGAACCAGTGAACCAAATCCATACTTCGAAATCTTTGTTTCTTGGCCTAAGCCAAATTCTTTGCAATATCATTTTATGGCAAAAATCAATAAATCATAATTATGGGTCTAAACCCCAAATCACATGCTCAAATAGTTACCACGTCAAAACGATATCAAAATCGAATACAAAAACCATGCCATTTCTCAAAACACACTTTCACTGAAATATTGGAAAACATGTGTCCAACATCATTTCTAAAATCCAGAAATTCATTGCACCCATACATGACAGTATTTAAATCAAAGATACATTTATGCATGCATTATAGTTTATAAACCAAAAGTCCACTCACAAACCTATTGAAGCAAGCTCAATCCCGAACTATACGCTCCCCTGAAGTTCCTGGAGCAGTATCGCCTGTCCAAATTAATAATCGGGATTACCAGCTAATAATAAGAACCTTAAATATAAACCCCTAAACCCCGGGAGTCTAACTATGCTGGCCTAGAAAAAGCAACTTTAAAACGCCCGAAACAACCCCTAAACGACGTCCGATCGACTCAAAACCTGCGCCAACAGGTCCGAAACGTAAAAAAATAGCTGTCATGCATCACCGTGACCTCAGACTCGGTCCCATGCGCCGCCACGCGCAGACGGAAGGTCGGAACACGCGCCCACGTGCCGGCACGTGCCCTCACGCGCCGGCCACGCGCCTGCTACAGTACCCACGCGCCTGGACCGATCCAACCCGGTCCAACTCGGCCTGACCCGGTCCAACTCGACCCGACCGATCACCGCCGACTTGCCGGAGAAGACGACCAGTTGCTGGCGCCGCCATCTGGTTTCTGCCGGAATCCTCCATTTCCGGCCGAAACTTCAAGCTTTCCTAACTTCCTCAAAACTCAACCATTTTTCACAAATTTTATGTCTAAATCTATCTACTTGAACCCAGGAATCCAAAAATGACCTCAAAACCACAAACACGTACCTGTGCTAGCCGAAAAATCGATCGGAAGATCCGAAACTTCCTACACTCGGTTCGGCTTCCCCCGTGGTCCTCTCCTTCGATGGTTGGTACGGTTGTGATCGTGGGAAGGAGTAGAATACGATTAGTTGATCAAAACTGGAAGTTGGAGCCTTGAATCAAACTTGGAATTTTTGGGTTTTTGGGTTAGTTTTCGTACGGTTTCGGGTTCGATGGTTTGTGTATGTTTCAGAGAGAGTGAGGACTGTTAAAGGAGATGAAGATGAAAATGAAATGAAGATGAGACAATGGTTGGGTTAAAATATCTACCCCAACGGTATCCAAAACACCACCAAAAATGTCTCGAAACAAAATTTGACTTTCACGCCCCTTAACAAGCAAGGATAAAATCGTCATTTTACATAAATAATTTACGTAAATCGAATAATTGAAATTCCGGGTTGTTACAATCTACCCCCCTTTAGAAATTTCGTCCTCGAAATTCAACTCTACCCTTGGAACAAATAAGGATACTGCGCTCGCATTAGTTCCTCGGTTTCCCACGTGGCTTCCTTCACGTTATGATTCCTCCATAACACTTTAACTAGAGGAATACTCTTTCTGCGCAATACCTTCTCTTTCCAATCCAAAATTTGCACCGGTTGCTCCTCAAAGGTCAAATCATCCTTCAGCTCAAGTGGCTGCTCTCCCAATACGTGAGATTCATCAAACAGATATTTCCGGACCAATGTAGCAAGGACTCAGTTTTCCTCGTCTACCAAAACGTACCACTCCCTTCCAAGGAGATAGTTTCAAGAACACCCAATCACCTACCTCAAACTCAAGGTCTCTGGTTCTACGGTCTACATAGCTCTTCTGGCGATCCTGAGCTGTCTTCAACCTTTCTCTGATGATCCTTATCTTTTCCTCAGTCGTATCAACCAACTCTGGTGTTAACAGTTTCCTTTCACCCACTTCGTTCCAGCATAACGGTGTCCTGCACTGCCTCCCATACAGTGCCTCGAAAGGAGACATCCCAATACTCGACTGATAACTATTATTATAAGAAAATTCCATCAAAGCTAGGTGTGAATCCCAGTTCCCTTTAAACTGTAGTACACAAGCTCTCAACATATCCTCCAAAACCTGGATTGTCTTCTCAGACTGACCATCCGTCTGAGGATGAAAAGCTGTACTAAAATGCAAGGTAGTGCCAAAAGCCTTCTGCAAACTCCGCCAAAACCTGGAGGTAAATCTAGGATCCCTATCCGAAACAATTGACTCTGGAGTCCCATGTAGTCGTATGATCTCATCAATGAACAATTTGGCATACCGACTCATCCGAAAATCTTCCCGCACTGGCAAGAAATGTGCAGACTTCGTGAGTCTATCAACAATTACCCATATCCCATCATGTCCCTTCTGTGTCCTTGGAAGTTTATACACAAAATTCATCGTAATGTGATCCCACTTCCATTCCGGAATAGGTAATGGTTGAAGTGCCCCATATGGTTTCTGCCTCTCTGCTTTCACTTGCTGACACGTCAGGCATCTACTCACAAACTCAGCAATTTCCCTTTTCATCCCAGTCCACCAATAGTATTTCCTTAGGGTATGATACATCTTAGTACCTCCTGGATGCATAGCGTAAGCCGAACTATGAGCCTCATCAAGAATTTCCCTTTTTAGCTCCAGCTCATTCGGTACGCACAATCGGCCATCCTTAACCAAGGCTCCATCATCCCTAAGCGCATAGTCCTGCCTGTTTCCAGCCTCCAACTCCATCCTGATAATGCACAATGTAGGATCCTGGAGTTGAGCCTCAATAATCCGATCAATCAGAACAGGCCTCACATGGAAACTAGCCAATAAAGCCCCCTGGCTATCCATGTCCAGTACTATCCCTGATCTACGGAACTCTACCAGTAACGGTAGGTAGACTGTATGCAAATGGGCCAAAGAACCCATGGATTTCCTGCTCAATGCATCCGCCACAACATTGGCTTTCCCTGGATGGTACTCTATAGTACAATCATAATCCTTTATTAGCTCAAGCCATCTTCTCTGCCTCAGATTCAGGTCCTTTTGGGTGAATAAGTACTTTAAACTCTTATGGTCGGTGTAGATCCGACACGTCTCCCCGTACAAATAATGTCGTCAGATTTTCAATGCATGCACCACTACAGCTAACTCCAAATCATGTGTGGGGTAATTCAACTCATGGGGTTTAAGTTGTCTAGAAGCATACGCTATCACCTTTCATGCTGCATCAACACGCAGCCTATACCCCGCAATGATGCATCACTATACACCTTGAATCCCCCAGTATCATCAGGAAGGGTCAATACTGGAGCAGAAGTCAACCTCTTCTTCAGCTCCTGAAATCCCTGTTCACAATCAGCTCCCCAGTCAAACTTGACTCCTTTCCTAGTCAACCGAGTCAACGGCCCCGCTATCGTAGAAAATCCTTCTACAAACCGTCGATAATATCCTGCCAAACCCAGAAAACTCCTCACCTCTGTCACTGTCCTCGGTTGCTCCCAGTTTGCCACTGCCTCAACCTTTTGGGGATCTACGTTGATACCCTCAGCCGAAATCACATGACCTAAGAAACCAACTTCGGTCAACCAAAACTGGCATTTACTAAACTTGGCAAACAAATGCTTTTTCCTAAGCATATTCAGCACCAACCTTAAATGTTTCTCATGTGCCTTAGCACTCCTCGAATACACCAAGATGTCATCGATGAACACAATCACAAACCGATCCAAATACTTTTGAAACACCCTGTTCATCAAATCCATAAATGCTGCTGGGGCATTGGTCAACCCGAACGGCATCACCAGGAACTCATAATGACCATAACGAGTCCTGAAAGCTGTTTTCTGAACATCCCCTTCTCTGATCCTCAACTGATGGTACCCGGATCGAAGGTCAATTTTCGAAAAATATCTTGCCCCCTTAAGTTGATCAAACAAATCATCTATCCTTGGCAAAGGATACTTATTCCGCACCGTAGCCCTGTTTAGCTTCCGGTAGTCGATACACAATCTCAGACCACCATCCTTTTTCCTCACAAATAACACTGGTGCACCCCAAGGTGAAACACTTGGGCGAATAAATCCCATATTCACCAAATCCTGCAATTGAGTCTTCAACTCTCGCAATTCTTTCGGTGCCATTCTATACGGTGCTTGTGAGATAGGTTGAGTACCTGGTAAAAGCTCTATGGTCAACTCAATCTCCCGGTGAGGTGGCAATCCCGGAAGATCATCTGGAAACACATCAGAGAACTCACTCACCACTGGAATATCCTCCACTCTCATCGGAGTATCCCGAGAATCAAACACATGAGCCAAGTAACCCTCACAACCTTTCCTCAACAATTTCTCAGCGGTTAAAGCTGATATCACTCCACAGGGTAGTACCCTACGATCTCCCCTGAATGTAAGTTCCGGTAAACCTGGACTCCGAAAATCCACTCTCTTGTCATAACAATCAATAGAGGCATGGTGCATAGTCAACCAATCCATCCCCATAATCACATCAAAATCAAAAATATCTAAGGGGATTAAATCTGCCTCTAATGCATGACCTTCCACTAATACTGGACAACTACGAATCACGAGATTCGCCACTAACATATTCCCAGTAGGAGTACTAATACCCATGTCCCAACCAATCGGAGACAATTCTCTACATCCTCTGGGCTAGACTCGCCCATAAATATTGTAGCCCCTAATCTCTGGGCTTTCACAATGTCCGAACCTTCAGTAGCAGCCCTACTCTGAAGTACAGAAGTCAACGTGTGACCCAATTGTTCCAGTGTTTGCCTCATATCAGGCTCCACTGAAGGTTCAGGTGTGTCCCCAATATTTTCTGACTATTGACGGAACTCGCGTCTTGAAGGCATTACGCTGAAAAGAACTATAACTCATCAATACCAAAATAATTGTGCACGTAGTGTACAGTCTACAGGAATTTAACCTAGTGCTCTGATACCAATTGTCAGGACCCGTCCCGAATTTCCCCTCGAAACCCGGGAAGAACCCTGATCCCGTCTGACAACCTAAGGAAAGGTTCCCAAAATACCCTTCAATCCTTACAAAAATATAATAATAATAAATACTTCCACTTGTCAGACAAGGGATTCAAGCACTCAATAATTCCCGTAATTAATGACCAATCAAATACAATATAATATCAGAGCGTCTAAGTAGGATCAAGAGTAAAATTTAGATATCCTACTCAAATATAATTACACAGCGCAATCGAAGTACTAATGCCTCTGCCTCGAGATCAGTGTTCGCGTCAACTCTACTCAACTGCCTGAAGGGGGTTTAAACACAAAAGTTGTGAGTGGACAAAAATAATCATTTATAAATTGTTTTCCAAGAAATACCTTTCTTCCCCTCCAGTTATAAAGTCATGCATGCATAACATAAAACAATTTATGATACTAAAACATTATATAAAGATCACCAAAAATTCCCATTTCTCTTTAAAACCACTTAATTGGACTCACATAAAATCTGTATAATGAAAATACCTCGTGATCCAAAGTTTGGTTTGAAAACTCTCTTCAAAAGAGTTTAAAATCATTTAAATCAATCTGGACACATAATATCTCAAATTCACAATTCAATATGGACACATAATATCTCAAATTCACTGTTCCCGACATATCCACAACAACACACCAGGGTATCCCTTGAGATGTGTTAAAATCTGTACAACAATTCTCTGTACTATTTGTACTATCTGTACTATGCATAGACAGCTTCGCAACCTGGCGGAGCAAGGGCTCTCAACACCAAGGTCCGAACCCTCAACAACCAGCGGAGCAAGACCCCTCAACACCGGTCAGAGCAACAGCAACCATCGGGACAGGAACCAGTGAACCAAATCCATACTTCGAAATCTTTGTTTCTTGGCCTAAGCCAAATTCTTTGCAATATCATTTTATGGCCAAAATCAATAAATCATAATTATGGGTCTAAACCCCAAATCACATGCTCAAATAGTTACCACGTCAAAACGATATCAAAATCGAATACAAAAACCATGCCATTTCTCAAAACACACTTTCACTGAAATATTGGAAAACATGTGTCCAGCATCATTTCTAAAATCCAGAAATTCATTGCACCCATACATGACAGTATTTAAATCAAAGATACATTTATGCATGCATTATAGTTTATAAACCAAAAGTCCACTCACAAACTTGTTGAACCAAGCTCAATCCCGAACTATACGCTCCCCTGAAGTTCCTGGAGCAGTATCGCCTGTCCAAATTAATAATCGGGATTACCAGCTAATAATAAGAACCTTAAATATAAACCCCCTAAACCCCGGGAGTCTAACTATGCTGGCCTAGAAAACGCAGCAACTTTAAAACGCCCAAAACAACCCCTAAACGACGTCCGATCGACTCAAAACCTGCGCCAATAGGTCCGAAACGTCAAAAACTAGTTGTCACGCGTCACCGTGACCTCAGACTCGGTCCCACGCGCCGCCACGCACCGACGGAAGGTCGGAACACGCGCCCACGCGCCGCCATGCGCCCTCACGCGCCGGTCACGCGCCTGCTACAGTACCCACGCGCCTGGACCGCTCCAACCTGGTCCAACTCGACCTGACCCGATCCAACTCGACCCGACCTGTTCACTCGACCTGACCGGTTCACTCGACTCGATCGGTTCACTTGACCCGACTGGTCACCGGCGACTCGCCGGAGAAGACGGCCGGCTGCCGGCGCCGCCGTCTGGTTTCCGCCGGAATCCTCCATTTCCGGCCGAAACTTCAAGCTTTCCTAACTTCCTCAAAACTCAACCATTTTTCACAAATTTTATGTGTAAATCTATCTACTCGAACCCAGGAATCCAAATATGACCTCAAAACCACAAACACATACCTGTGCTAGCCGACAAATCGATCGGAAGATCCGAAACTTCCTACACTCGGTTCGGCTTCCCCCGTGATCCTCTCCTTCGATGGTTGGTACGGTTGTGATCGTGGGAAGGAGTAGAATACGATTAGTTGATCAAAACTAGAAGTTGGAGCCTTGAATCAAACTTGGAATTTATGGGTTTTTGGGTTAGTTTTCGCACGGTTTCGGGTTCGATGGTTTGTGTATGTTTCAGAGAGAGTGAGGACTGTTAAAGGAGATGAAGATGAAAATGAAATGAAGATGAGACAATGATTGGGTTAAAATATCTACCCCCAAAGTCAAAAATTACCAAAATACCCCTATTAATCTAGACCCGTAACTTTCGTCCACGAACTCCATTTTCCGCGTGCCACCTGTCTACGAACTCGTGAGTTCGAGACCTACGCAACGGTATCCAAAACACCACCAAAAATGTCTCGAAATAAAATTTGACTTTCACGCCCCTTAACAAGCAAGGGTAAAATCGTCATTTTACATAAATAATTTACGTAAATCCAATAATTGAAATTCCGGGTTGTTACACCAACCCTCCCACCAGGGTCAAAGCCTAACCCACCATCTTGGGGCGAAATCCCAAAACCATCAAATACCTAAGCCTAAGCCCAAATACATAACCACAGGCCTAAGCGTAAACTCCATAAACCATAATCCATAACATCACCCTTTCGGGCCTAAGACCAAGTCAATACCAAAATCGTTTCCCAAAATCATTATTGAGATCAATAATCAGTGAAAAGCCGAACTAAAATCATTATCCTGAATTTCCGAGGTTTAGAAAAATATAAACACTTTATAATAATTATTCTTAATTTCCGAGACCACGAAAACCATAAATCATTTTAGAATCATTCCATTTATTTCCTGAAACTCCTAATCGATAAAAAAATATTTAGAACATAGCAATATCCATACATTACGACTTAGAAAACAAAGTCCACTCACCGTAATGTCCAAACAAGTATGATTCCAAGCTATTTGGTCCCCCGGGACCTTCAAAGCCACCACACGCCTATCAAAAATGACACTTGGCATTACTAAACGGCAATTGGGAACCTAAAATCCGACCCCCTAAACCCCGGAAGTACATGTGCGCCCTAAAATCGTTCAAAGTAACTTTGAACGTTTAAAACAACCCCCAAATGAACTCCGATGGACCTAAACCTGCGCAAAAAGATCCGAAACGTCGAAAACATGAATACACGATTAGGGGTGTTGTTCACTCGTCGGGGACTATTCACTCGATGGCCGGAAAACTCCATAACCACCCGATTTTCAAACCTTCATATCTCACTCATTTCTCAACCAAATTTAACGTTCTAATAGTCAAAATCTATCTACTCGAGCCAAGGAATCCAAAAAGGTAGTCGAAACCTGTGGTGGCTGGAAATTGGACGAGTAGCTTCAGGCAAACTTTTGAGCTTCGTTGCACCTTCCATGGTGATCCTCACGGCTCAAGGAAGATATGGCTAGGTTTGTGAGGTTGAGAGGAAGGTCATGCTGTGTTTAGTTTGGGTCGAAAAGGCCAAAATTAAAATCCCAAATTTTGGGGGTTCTTGGTTTCTCACGAGGGAAAGGGGAGAGAAATTTCGGGAGAGAGGAGAGAGAATGGTGAGAAAAATCTGGAGAAAAGGAAGATAAAATCTTCCCAAAATATCTACCTTCCAAAATTATGAAAATGCTCCTCAAGATTCTAGACCCGTAATTCTCTCAAGCGGACTCCAATTTTTCCGTAATGCATGTCTACGAACTCATGAGTTTAAGACCTACGCGACTGTCTAAGAAAAACTCCCAAAAGTATTCTCAAACTCAAAGTGACTTTCGGACTCCTTCTAACCCGAGAGTAAAACCCTCTTTCTCTAATTAATTTTATAATTTTTATTTCTTTTTAAGAACGGGTCGTTACACCATACCCACTAACCTCGATAACGAGTATTTTTGGGTTCGGTTCAAGCCCGTGAAAATTGTCGTCAAATCGTATGAGCCGGCATGTCCCTCGGCTATCATCATATCATATGAGCCGACATATCCCTAGGCTATCAAATCATTTATAAGCCAGCATGTCCCTCGGCTATCATCATATCACATGAGCCGGCATATCCCTCGGCTATCAAGTCATATATAAGACGGCATGTCCCTTGGCTATCATCATATCACATGAGCCAGCATATCTCTCGGCTATCATCATAACACATATAAGCCGGCATATCCCTCAACTATCAAATCATATATAAGACGGCATGTCCCTCGGTTATCATCATATCACATGAGTCGACATATCTCTCGACTATCATCATAACACATATAAGCCGGTATATCCCTCGGCTATCATCGTAACACATATAAGCCGGCATATCCCTCGGCTATCAAATTATGACTCAACCATCAACTTGGGTTGAGTGTCTTCCCTAGTACCACAACCACATGAAGGACTGGGTGCAAGAATCATCATCACGAGTCCCCCTAGGAGCACTGAGACCACATATACACATAAGGATCGGGGACAGGACTGGCACTGTTTAACTAGTATAGAGTGAGCGCAGGTGAACGATTACGTGGAGGATTGGTCTGTTGCCTATAGACAGGTACAATACCACCTACCACCATCTGGGTATACCGTGACTCGACACTGACATATGACTCAAAATGACTCATGACACTGACACATAACATATGTACTAGGCCGACATGACTCCTCGATAATAGTACCTCGACACTGACTCACGTCCTAGGCCGGTATGACTCCTCGGCGTTCGCATCTTAATAATATATCCAATCCGTCTCGATTATCGTAATCGTCGTATTCCTTATTTCACATCTATATCCACCCATAACTCGTGATTCGATATCGTAATTCGAATCTCAGAATCAACCCTCGAGATTTACTGTGATCATTATTATTTTATACTCATTCCGGAGTATTTTACCTTTCGTAGGGTTTCCAACCCTCAAATAACATATACCACAATGTTGGGCCCTAAGGGTAACGCATGGAATAGTCTAAGATTACTATTGTTTTCATCACATAATTATACCAAACTTCCCGAAGCATCACATTCATTATGTATTCAATCATATAGACAGTACTTAATCGTAAGCTTAGGGAAAATGGTCCACTCACAGTATGTCAGGGATAAGTCACCTGACAATGTCCTTCGCTACCTTCCGTGTTAATTCACTGGTGTCCGAGTGTCTCCTTGAGTCCCGTGAGCGTGGTGTGGTTCTCTACCGTCACCTCGACCATAACACCAACCAAAAGGAAGCATTAGTAGCAATAAACCCCTAATTAAAACATTAAACAGGACCCCTAGCCCTCGGGGTTAAAACCCGCCCTTTAAATATTTAAATTCTCTTTCAGTATGCTCAAATGGGGATCTAAACGGGTTCAATTAGTCTCAAAACTATCAAAATCAGATCTCGGAAAACCCTAGAAGGTCAGGACACGTGCTGGCCACTCGGCCCCACACGCATCTCAACCGTCTATACAGTAACGATGTAATATTCCATCGTTCTGAAGGAATATTCCGTTAAAATTGACAGAATATTCTAACGGAATCAGAATATTCCATCCAATTAATTGCGTTAAGGCTCTATTATGACGCCGTTAGCCTTTAACGAAATATGCTAACGGAACTGTTGACGGTGTCAGTTGACTTTACGGTTGACTAACTGCTGATTAGGCTACTAACTTGGCTACCGTGTGGATCCACGTGGCTGCCACGTCAGCACGCAGAGTCGAACCACATCGTCGGAACTCGCCGGAGAAGACGATCGGATTCTGAAAAACTTCGCCAAAATTCGCCATCTCCGACGAGCTCCTAGCTCCTCCATTCTCTATTGATTTTCGTGATCCACCCACCTTGATTCATATACTCACTCCGAGGATTCCAAATCAGAGCTCAAAAGCAGAAGAAGTTACCTCGTTTGGCCAGAAAACACTGGAGAAGATTCGGCCCATTTCCGCCCGTCTCTAGTGGTGTTTATGCCTCGTAACTGGCAACATATGGCTCATGAGGTTGAGGGGGTTCGATCCATGGCCTCAATTTGGTTCGAAACAACCCAGAAATGGTTCGTTGGTGTTGGTGGGGTGAGGTGATCGTATGGTAGGAGAGAGAAAGAGAGAGAGAGAGAGAGAGAGAGACCGAGGGAAGAGAGAGAATGAGAGAGAGAGCGTCTGCGAAGAGAGAGAAATATTCCCCCATTTATACTTTTTGACTTTTCGACAATTACTAATACGTCCTTCTTGTTTTAGATCCATAACTTCCTTGTACGAACTTCGATTTTCGAGTGCCACCTGTCTAAGCACTTGTGAGTACGAAATGTACGTAATGGTACGAGAAAGACTTCCAAAAGTGTTTGGGCCCATCGATAACACAAGGTTAAAATGGTCATTTTCGCTACTCAACTTCTAATTACAGCCTACAACACGTTGGGTCTTCCCTAAAGACCCAAAATCTTCGATTCCGACCCAACACTTACTAGATTCCATGGTTCAATTTTTAAATTGCATTTCATAATCCAAACGGATTGTAACAAGATGATACTACAATTGCTTTTGAAAAATGAATAACATTCATGCCCATTAAATTCTCTCAACCATTGGCATTGCCATAGATTGATTTTTTTTTTTTCCACCATTATGATTTCTATATAAAGTGTATCTCTTAACTTTAACTTCTTAATTTATAATGTAATTAAATATTGGTTCTCTTTTGGATGAAAAAATCTTAGCCATTTATTTATAAAAGTGCCCCTCCTGACCTAAGCTCTTAGCTACGCCTATGAATATCCTTTTGGAAAGAAAAGTAACTAATATAAAAGTATATTTGATAAAAGAAACCCATATAAAAATATAAGTTTTTGTGATTAGGGGTGGGCAAAAAAATCGTTGTTATAGTTAATTAACCATAGTTACCGTAACCATTTATATTGAATGGAGTGGTTATGGTTTAACCTTTTATCTAAATGGTGTGGTTATGGTTATAATCATTTAGGTCCACAATTAAATAGTTTGGTTAATGTTATTAACCATTTAATCAATGGACAAACCATTTAACCATTTATTAAATAACCATATAACTTTTTTTTGGTCATATTTATTTAACCATTTATATAGTGTTTTTAAGTTAAAGTCATTTGGAAAAGAAAAAAAAAATTGATAAAATTTTTTTTGAAACTTATAGACTCGCGACTCAAGTCGGGTCGACCCGCGACTTCGATGGGGTCGACCCGACTTTCTGGCCACCTTAGGCGTCGATCTTGGTGAGGGTTTGTTCATCTTTTCGAGTCTAACAATCCTATGTCCTCAGATTTCTCATATCTTCGTACATTTTTGTAGATCTAATTTGAAAAGTTTCGTAGTTTCGAATTATTTTTCACATTTTCCGACCACTTGTGGCCACTTTTGATCGTCGACCAAAGTATTAAAATTGTTCTACTCGTTGAGCTCTACGTGGTGATGTAAAAAGTTTTAATATTCGAGATGGTTGATTATTCCTTGCAATTCTACCTATTTTTAATATTTTTGGTTTTTTAATTTTTTGTTAAATTTTAATTTTAGTCATTTTAATCTTTTAAAAAAAATAGAAATAATATAAATTGAATATAAAAATTATTTTCGCGGTTATCCATATATTAATGGTTATGGTTATAGGTAAGAACCAATTAGCTAAATAACCAATGAGTATAAATAATTGCGGTTATAATCTTAAACGGTTATTGCAAAGAAAACTGCCGTATTTGTGATACTGTAAGTTGATATATAGTACGAAGTTTCATTTTTTTTTTTAAAAAGAAAAAAGAGGGGTGAAATACCTCATCAACTGCACACAAAGGTACCAAATTTTCTATTTTAAATTCAAAAACAAAATGTTTTAACATGTAATTTCTTTTAATAAAATATATACAGATACATCTATAAAAAAAATTTCTTTTTCTCCAACGAATTGGGCAAAACATTAATTTTTACAAAAATAATAAATACTTTACGTATCTTATAAATATAAGCATGATAATCGTTTTAGTTGAATAGTAGTGAACCGATAGAACATGACTCACTCAAAAACACTCCTCATTTTTATGCCTTTTAGGTTTCTCCCTGTTTCTTAAAAACACACTTTGCAAATCTACATCTTAAATTTTGGCCCATAAATGTGTCAATGAAGTAAAATTTGTATCGAAGGGATACTAGGAGAAAAACTTAGATATGCGACTAACACGATTATCATCTAAAGATATTTCTAAAGAACGCGCGATATCGAATTGAAGTCATGACTGGGTCTAAAACTATAACAGAACAAAATACTACTGTATATGGATTGATGCAGTGTTGGGATTCTACTCATCCTCACCCTCTACAACACATGCAGAGGCTGTCTAATTACAGCATACAAAAAACT
Organism: Oemleria cerasiformis; assembly: GCA_037349345.1. Lineage (NCBI taxonomy): Eukaryota > Viridiplantae > Streptophyta > Magnoliopsida > Rosales > Rosaceae > Oemleria > Oemleria cerasiformis. The sequence goes on from JAZGTL010000019.1 coordinate 10,158,149, forward strand.
TCGCCAGCATTGCCCTTGTGTAGTCTATGGATGGTAAATTGTTTTTTAAAATATTCAAATGTAAAATTCTTTGGTGTAATTGATATGGACAATGGACAATGCTATTTATGGGATGAGCCCCGGACTTGTTGATGATCCCATGTTGGTTAAAAAATAATCTCATATGTTGTTCGCCCGATTAGTTTCTCAAGTTGTTCGTGGACCGTTGTATGCTCATGGAAGCATAGCAGTACAAAAGAACATCAGACTTTTTTCTACAGTTAAATGTACTGGAGACCTTTCTAATGTGAATTGTAAGAAATATCTCGATTTTGCAATAGTCGAACTTCAAGATCATAGTTTTTTTTTTTTTTTTTTTGATAAATCAAATGTATTAATCAAGGGAGCAACCCCAGCAAACAATCAGGAAACCCTGAATAAGACCCTAAGGCCAAACAGCAAGAAGGAAAAGGCGATCACACAGTAGGAATATGCCAGTAGTTGGCAATACTAATATTACTTTAAAGTACATAGCTTACATCTGATTAAATCACAGATAATCTTGATAATAGCCCCCGGAAAAAGCCGACCGCGACCAAACACACGACGATTACGCTCAGCCCAAATACAATATACCGTGATAGCAAGGGTCAGTTTCCTTACCAGCAATCCAAGAGAACCTCCCTTCCACAGCGAGGAGATGCTGCCAATGAAGTTAGGCCATGCGGGTCTGAGCCAGGGAACCCCGCACTTACCCATAACACAACTCCAAATACCATCAGAGAATGGGCAATCAAAGAAAAGGTGCTGGTGGGACTCAGAAGCTAACCCACAAAGCACACAACTCCAAATACCATCAGAGAATGGGCAGATTTTGTTTTATATGTAACTTAGAACATGTCATCACCGGAGTTATGAGGTTAATTTTATTTTGGGAATCATTAGATAGCTTCTAATGCCAGGACTGCAAAAGTCAGTACTAATTCAAAGCGAAAACAAAGCAGCCACTTAGTACTAAGATTTAGTAATATTTTTTTCTGCATGCTATGCAGGAGGTCTTTAGTTCGACTCTTTTAAAGGGAAAGACTGATACGTATTCAATCATTATAATGTAATCTGCTTCCCCAATATCATTGTATCAAAAAAAGCGAGAAAAACGAAAAGGCAAAATTATTGAGGATACAAAGTACACATCGGTAAAATTGTTTGATCTCAAGGGAAGCTGACAAAACCCAAAAGAAAAAATAACCCACCAAGACCCTAAATCAGGACAACCTCTACTTAGAAAATGATTGAACTGTGCAATGAATGTTTTATGTACAAGAATGTCATTAATATATGAGTAAATTGTCAATTACCCACTTGCCAATTTCCCCTTTGAACTTTTAGTTCTGCCAATTTCCACCCTCAACCATTATCTTTAATACTTCCATCTATATTGCGTTTAAAATCTTCAGTTTCACAGACTCAACTTTGTGGCCTCGTATCATACTCATATTTAAATTAAATAATGTATATGAGGTACCATTGGAAAGCTCTCATGATAAGTAACATAACTCATCAAATAAACACTGCAAACAAAATTAGTAAGGACCTCGAAAATTGTAAAAAAAAAAAAAATTCAGCAAAACATTTCCAGAATTTCGAGTCTCACAAACCCAACTTTGTGGCCTCTTATCTTGCTCATATTTCATTCGAATAATGCATATGAGGTAGTGTTGAAAAGCTCTCATGACAAGAAACATATCCCAGCAAAGAAATATTGCAAACAAACATTAGAAATGCATAAAGAATGACCCTGAAAATTGAAAATAAAAAACAACCTGACTTGCAGTGAAGAAAACTGTTTTGTATTTTCAATTTTTGGGGTTATGCCTTTCTAATAATATTTTTTAGTGTCTTTGCTGGATTATGTACTTGTCATTAGAGCTTTCCAATGGTACTTCATACGCGATATTTGAATCAAATATGAGCAATATACGTAGCCACAAAGTTGGGTTCGTGAAACTGAAAATTCTAGAAATGTTTTTGCCGAAAAATATTTTCTTACTTCAATTTTCGGGGCCTTTATTATGCACTTATAATATTGGTTTGCAGTGTTTCTTTATTCAGTTATGTTACTTGTCATGAGAGCTTTCCATCGCTACCTCATTCGCGTTATTTAGATGAAATATGAGCAAGATAAGAGGCCACAAAGTTGATTTTGGATGCAAAATTTGATGCAAGGGTCCGTTTGGATACATGGATTTGAATTTGGATTTGAAATGAGTTCATTTGAAATCATCTCATTTCAAATCAGTTCATTTCAAATCCACTTAATTGGATATTAATTTTTTATGCTAGTATTTCAATTAGGAATTTGAATAAAAAGTTGAAAACTAAAAATATATATTTTCTAGAGGAATTTATAAAACCCACCCATGGCTATCTGCGAGCCCCCAAAGAGATCGTAGATGCTACTCGACGCGTCTTCACCGATGAGCCCCAAAGATCAAGAAAGCAATACCACCGCTGATTGCTGCAATCTCACCGACTAGGAAATCGCACCCAAGCGTGCCAAGTCCACCGCCATATATGTCTGCGGCATCGAAGCATAATAACTACGATATGGAGAAAGGTATCAGCTTTGCTTCTAGGGGTGCTAGAATCTTTAATCTAACTACAAGTGAAATTACTGTAAGTTAATTCACCGATTAGGAAAACTAGGAGAAGAGAGAGAGTTGGAGGAGAGAGAGAGACGGAGAAGAGAGAAAAAGACGGAGGAGAAAGAGAGACGGAGAAGAGAGATAGAGCCGGAGGAGAGAGAGAGAGAGACGGAGGAGTGAAAAAGACGTAGGACAGAGATTGGGGAATGGGTGGCTGAGGAAGATGGAATGGGGAAGTGGTGAGGATTTATAAAATATCTAGTTACAAAAGGTATTTGAAATCTCTTGATTTGATTCAATGAAATCTATAGTGATTTTTGTCATATTCAAATCCACATTACTAATATTTTATCTAAATAATTAAATTTGAATTTGGAGGCCAAATTCAAATTCAAAATCTATCCAAACGGCCCTAAGTATTATAGTGTTAAAGATAATGGTCATGGGGGAAATTGGCTAATAATGTTGGGCTGGATTTTGATTGTGAGTTGAGATGTTCAAATCCAAATTAACAAATTTGGAAAAGTTTTTAATATGTAGATAGAATTGGATTTATGTTACCATATTTCAAAGGCCCAACAACAAGGATTTCAAATCACCTTTTTTATCTTTATTTTTTTTATAAATTTTTGAATGAAATTTCAATTTTTGTTTAATGATACAAATTGCAATGTTATAAGGGCCAAGATTACATTACAAATATTAGCCATCGATTTTTACTTTTGACAAGAGTCGAATCAAAGACCTCACACGTAGTATTAAGTCGCAAATTTCAAATCATTTTTAAACGTACAAAATTTATACTACTAGTTTAATCGTATTCATGCCGCTTCCACTATGTAGTGAGAGGTCTCAAATCCGACTCCAATTAAAAACGAAGTCAATACCTAGCTTCTAAAGCAAAGCCACATATCCACTTAGTAACATATCCACATATCTTGAGCACCCATAAAGCAAAGCCACAAGCAGTATCAATTTCTCTATAGTCGTTCTTTCTCTGAAACAAAATTCCTTCAAAACTTTTAACTTACCTAAATCTTGTTCTCTTCGAGCTTCCTTTGCCCTGCCTTTGCCCTGCGTAGCATTATTCGTGGAGTTCCCAGATTCCAAATATGCATAATGAATTCAAATACCCTGATTTGCTGTAGTGCAGGCAAAAAGATCCATGAAAATTTATACAGTTGATGAAATATGGAGTGTACGCCTCGATATCTGAGGATATGGAGAAAAACATAGAGATTGTAACAGAGAAATCAATTTGAAGTAAACAAATCAAAACAAAGGATAAACAAACATCCGTTAAAGAGTAGAATGGGAAATTAGAAAGAAACCATAACCTTCACCATTATTTTGTTCTTTGACTTATCCTGCATGATATTGCGTCTGCACAATGTAGTTAAAGACTTACCTGCAACTTTGAAAAACTCATCAACATATTCAAAATATTTGTCTTTGTAAGATTTTAAATTAGATTACTAGGTCGAATCAAAGCAAATTCACAAAGAGGATCTTAAACTCATAGTTGCGGCTTAGGCCTTTAATGGAAGTATAAAGCAATCTGAAAGTGAAGAAGCAGAACTAAATGAGAAAAATACTTAATATAAGATTTTGAAATAGTTAGATGGTAATAAACGAAGATGCTGACAGAAACCAGCTTCTGTAACTGATAGAAACCAAATTCTTTCTGATCAGAAGTTCCAATTGTCACTGCAAAATAGTTCTCCATTTGCGAGGTTTGTGATGAAGAAGCTGGCTCAAAACAGCTATCATTACATTCATAAAGCTTTATGATAGAGGCCAGTGGCATGCATAAGGATCATATTTTGAGTTTCTGACTAAAAATACACCACATTAGTGCAAGTGCATATAATTATTTGATCATAAACCAAGGAAAGGAAAAGGTTACTTCTGGATCAAGGATAATAAATAAAAAGATAAAAGTTGGGAACAGTCAGTAACCAGAATTGAAAAGGCTAGAAGATAAGACCACATCAAAATCCGTATGCAAACAAACATAGATCAGTTTTATAGCAATCAAAAGGTTCAGAAAACGAAACTCCACAAAAGGAAAAGAAAAAGAATCAGGTGCATATATCATTCTTGGCACAAATTGAATATCAAAAAGTACAGCAAAAGCCATTGGCATTATCTAAAAACATTAAACTGATTTGCACAGAAATACAGTAAATACAAGTTTGCAATATTAAGCATAGCTTAAACAGAGCAAACTTTTAACTTTTTCCATGAACAAGTGAGATAATATTGTGACATGAAGTAGGAAGAATACGCTCTATCACTGCCTTATGCTTTATTCTTTCCTCACCAAACCATAGTCAGATTACGCAAGTTGCAGCATATATACTTCCAAGCACTAATATCACCATCTCCAAGTATGGTAAAAACTGTATCTAAGATCCTAAATGAAAGCTAGTGCATGTTTCCCATGACCATGTTTAGACTACAATGGAGTGTTTGTAGTTACAAAAGAAACTAGTTGCCATCGGTGCTACAAATATTTCGAGGCCCATGCAGATATCTCTAATGGTTGAATATTTTGCTACCAGTGTAGACTTCTAGATCATTGAACTTCGGTAGTCAATTTTTAATTGACTCCCTACATACAATGACACCTTATTTCATTTGATTACTCATATGGGGGAAATTACAAATATGCTTGGCAGCTTCTAAAATATTCATGTAGCCAGAAAAATCTCAGGGGAATTTTTCAAAATTTAGTGGTACAAACCATAATCATGTGATGACTCGTACATTGCTATCCGTTCTTACCATTAAAGCAAATTAATTTGCCCTTATCCATTCATACAATGTAACCTGATTAATAGTTCCAGTATTCTTTTTAGAACAATGTCTGCTGAACTAGCTGGAAAACTTGGAAACATGATGCAGCTGGTTATGCGGTTAAACTTCTAGACGTAGAAAACATAGTAAATTTTAAGGGCTGGATCATATCATTGGTCTATTTTAACAAATACATAGAAAACAGAAATGAAACCATCATAAGATCATTAAGAAAGGCCATCATACTATATGAAGAAAAGAAAAAACATCATATCATAAATGGAAGTTCAAACCATGAACAATGCCATTTCAAGAAAACATAAAAAAGAATAACTACACACCTGAAACTTGAGCTTTGAGATGAAAAAATCCAAGCATCCTGACATGTGGGCACCTCCCTTTGAATTGGTAAATTTGACGACCATCATGTAGAAGAGACTTTTCTATAAACACACTTTGTGGTATGTAGAGCAGGGTATAGTGGTTGTAGTTGGTGAGGGCAGAGAGCAAGCCTAATGGAATTCAAGTGCTCAGTGGTCACCAGAATTTGTCAGTTTAAACAATTGAAGACATATAGATATAAAATAAAAATGATTGGCTGAGAATAAACATGACTGCCGAGCTTGTGATCCAAGTACAATGGGCATCTCAGAGCGGCACATAGGGCAATTGTGGTGATTCCCTTTAAGCCATCTGCCTATGCACTTATCATGAAATACGTGCAAGCAAGGCATAGAAGTCACGTCATCTGATCCTACAACAAATTCTTCCATACAAATAGGGCAAATCTCACTTTCACGCACTGTATGCCTTTGTTTACTTTTTCGACCCTCCACCCCGTCCTCCACTACACGTTTTCGTTTACATTTTCGACCCTCGTCCACCTTCTCCTTCTCCTCCACATTATCAGAATCACTATCATCAGATTCTTTCTCACCATCATCGTCGTCTTCGCAAGACACCACTCTGACCCTCTCTAGAGTCTTCATGATCGACTCATCCTTCTCACATTCTGCTTTGGTGCACTCGTCACACCTATTCAACTAAACCACCCATTGCAGATCAACCTTCATCCGCAGTACTTTAGCACCCCTGTTTGAATCTGAGTCTCCAATTTGTCGACCTCTATCAAGAATCTTGTCAACAAATTCTTCCCACATGTCCTCCGCAATATCAAGCAAGGAAAACACCTCTGAAATACTGCGGGTGACATCTGCAGTTTGGCTTTCTAAGCAGCGTATATCGTGTATTGTGCATTTCTCTCTGGTCACCAGATCTCGAGATTGGTCTATAGGGCCGATTAATTTTCGATCTGAGGGATTGACTCGGTAAAACTCTTTGTTCACAGAGAGTTCAAAATCAATCTCAAGTGGAATCTCCGATGGAGAAGGTTTCACATGATCAATTTGTGTGGCAAGGACTTCACAGTAGAGTGGGAGGCAATACTGTTGGTGATAGATGTTTTCCATTCGCAAGAAGCTTTCCATCAGGAGAAAGCTAGCGAATTTGAAATACTAAAAAATCCAATTATATAAACTGAAAGCAAAATTCGAAACCCTAGACTGCGCAAGAGTGATTACAATCAAGAACAAAAATCCCAAATATCTGACTACATAAAAGGAAAGCCCAAATTCGCGAAACCCTAGACTGAGCAAAGAATGACCCAAATGTATAACAAAAAATAAAAACCAAAGGAGAAAAAGGGCAAACCTGCGATTCGCTTACCAAATCGATCGCCCGCTTAAAATACTGTGAACGAATAAAGTCAGCAAATTTGAAATCGCCCTGATTCTGGAAACCGACCGGCCGTAAACCAAATATAAAACGAAAATCAAAGTAGAAACCCTAGACTGAGTAAGATGAAAAGGACAATGGAGATGGAATCAAACTTGCAATTTGCTTCAGTTGATGTAATCGTTCGTTCGTTCGTAACAGAGAGAAATTCGATCGTTTCGTAACAGAGAGATTGAGAGAGCGAGAAAGACAGTAGTTGTGGTGGGAGCAGCCGATAGAGAAGCTAAGTAGGAAACCGGATCGTTTTTCCGTTAGATTAGGTCGGTTTTTGAATTTAACGTCTATATCTTTACTTTTTATGAACCGTTTTACACCTAATTTGATCAATCTGGTTAAGGCCGAACAAAGTCCTTCAGAACCATACTTAACCTCAACTCAGCAAAACGCACAGCCTTAGACAAAGACAACAATAGCAACCTACTAGGCCGACCGTATCTTGTCGGCCTACCCCCTTCGGCCTACACCATCGGCCTACCCTTCTCGACTGACCTAGTCGAAACAACCCATGGACTCGGGACCACCAGGACACGCGTCAGCATCAGAAACAGGGACATTTATCCCACATCGAAATGTTCCACCCACATTTATTGCTACTATAAATACAAGAGCACTCCCCCCTCCAAAAAAGTAACAAAGATCTCTACCCTTACCTTGCCAAATCCCTCCAAACACTTAACAAACTTAAGCATCGGAGACTATTTGGCCGGCACCCCACCGGTGCTCCTTTACTTCTACCCTATCTTATTGCAGGTCTCCCTTCACCCAAGGAGTGAGTAAAGCAAGCCGGAAGAGACACTTCTAAGTTGGTCCATTTTTGGCATCAACAGTTTTGGCACCGTCTGTGGGAATTCTGACACAAACTCCTACGAGCTCACTTTCCACAAAACCGTCCCAGCACCCTCCAGAAAAATGTTGGACGATCAAGACGATGGGGTGCTCAACAACACCCCCATCACACAGAGAAGTCCTCGGGACAACATCCCGGACAGGCTGAGATAGACGTTGGACGATCTCCAATGAGAAGTGGCAGAACTCAGGGCTCACAAAGCCAAGATAGAGGCCAAGAATCAGGTCATATCGGAGAAGTATGAAAGCACACTCACCCTTGTGAGAATGTCCCAGCGTAGAGAATCGCGAGATAAGGGACCAGCCGATCGGTTGCACGCTAACTTGCTCGCAGCCGAGCGCACCTCGGCCGAACAACCCGTGCTCAAGTTAGTCCCCTCGGAAAAACACAAGAAGCCACAGGCTAGGATTCGGCCTAGCACATCTGGAAGCCGACTACTAATCCAACCACAAAACGGCGACGGACCCTCTCAACCCATAATTTATTGGGACGCTAAGCAACTGCTGGACGACCGGCAAATCAAGATAGATCCCTTCCGCTTGACCTACGCGACATCAGACCCGAGGGCAGTCGGGCAACCCCCATGCCCATCTTATCTGCATCAGGCCGGCAGAATGCGGGACATGACTCCGGCATGGCTCATGACCAAGAAGACCACGGGACGAGAGGCCCCGAGCAACAGCAAGAGACACACGACCAGGAAACTCATAACGAGATCGGCTCAACCGCAGGGAGCTACTCCCATAGCTGAAGAAGAAATCGGGATCACCGAGCAAGAGGTGATGACCAATACGAACACCGGCCGAATCCACCTTCACCCCAACAAGGCCATGCCCTAGTGGAAAGCCTCCTATGGCGGGTAAACAACCTTGAGGCAGAGAAAGAAAAGGGCAAGGCCTCAACATGGGGAAAAACTAGCACATGCCCCTTCACCAACCAAATCCTTCGATCACGATGAAGGACCGAGGTAAAACCATTAAAGATAACTCCCTACACGGGAAAGGGAGACCCTGTCACCCACCTAAACAACTATGTCTCCGCACTGGCATACAAAAATGTGACAGACGAGGTCCAATGCCTCATCTTCAGCTCCACTATTACCGATGCAGCCCTTAACTGGTTCTACCGCCTGGCTCCCAACACCATCGACTCGTTTGATGAACTCCAGACAATTTTTCTGAACCAATTCATGATCCAAACGGACAGGTTGGTCTCCACGGAAGATCTCTTTTCCCTTAGACAGGGAGAAGAGGAGACGCTCCAAAAATATGCTGCCAGGTTCAGCCTCGAGTACTCCCGTTGCCGAGACACTGATGACAAGGCTGCATTCAACGCTTTCTGGAGCGGCCTTAAGGAGTCGCCTTTCAAATATGTTGCCCATACCGAGGACTGGAAGGATTACAACGAAATTATGCGAAGAGCGGCAATCCACGCCAAGGCAGAATTCTTCCACACTCCCACCAAGGAAACCAAGGCGCCCTCATATTCAGCTCCCCAGGGACACAACAGATATGGCAGAACCGACCATACTAGTGGCAACTACCACCATGACTCGTACCATGCACAGCAGGGAAAGCGGAAGCTCACCTATGATGGACATCTGGCCAAGAGAGGCCGATCCAACTACAGTGGCGGGGGATTCAAGCAGAGTGATAGCCATCGCCAAGAGCCACGGAACCTGGTAGGCGAAAACTCTGAACCGCGAAGCCGGTTTGAGACTTACACCATCTTGAACACTCCCTTGGACCATGTTCTGCTCAATGTGGAAGGCATAATCCCTAAGGCCAAGCCAAGAAACCCCATCTTTCGGCCCACCCATAACAAAGAGGCCTCCTGCTAGTACCACAAATATAATGGCCATACGATCGAGGAATGCATTGCTTTCAGAGACATTATCGAGCAAATGGTTCGCGACGGCAGGCTCAATCAGTTCTTACAACATCCCACCCCCTCAAAAGCGATCATGCAAATTAACAACATCAGCGGCGGACCCCCCTTATCTGCCCCTTTGACCTCCAACCGAGCAAAAAAGGACTTCCTCTGCGCAACCCGCGGTAGCCACCAAGTCCTCAGCATCGACTCCGAACGAATGACAAAGTCAGCCAAGAGCGGTTGGCAACTCATCGCCTTTTCGGAGGAGGAGGAAAGGGGTATCATGTTCCCCCACGATGACCCATTCATCATTCGAGCCCAGATCTCGGAGTGCGACATGGGCATAATACTCATTGACACCGGCAGCTCGGTCAATGTACTCTTCTGGGACACCTTCAAACAAATGGGCATCAATGAAAACAAGCTTGATCGAAAGGTTACTCCGCTTTTAAGTTTCTCTGGTGACTTGGTCTTGCCTAAGGGAGTCGTCTCTCTACCAATTTCTATGGGCACCACCCATGTTGTGACCATGGTCATCACAACCTTCCTCGTGGTCGACTGCCCAACGGCCTACAATGCCATACTAGGAAGGGGGTTGCTCAATCAGACAAAGACCATAATGGCAACACACCTGCTCTTGATGAAGTTCCCAACTCCTATATGAACGGGACAGGTAAGAGGGGACCAACTCTCTAGTCGGACCTGTTATGCCACGACCCTAACCAAGACAAGCATACCATCTACGTCGGACCACACAGAGACCTTATCTGTCGCTGAAACGGCCCTGGGGGACGACCTTGTCAACCCTCAGCTCATGCAAGCCTTCCGAGATAGCCCTCCGGAGGACCTAAGAGACATTGCGAATATGCCACAGGCATAACCTGTGGATGAGACAGAGGCAATACCTCTGTCCGACATACACCTAGAGCGCACGGTTAGGATCGGCTCTAAGCTCAAACCCTCTATACGAGCAGCCCTCATGGAATTCTTACAGGCCAATGTTGAAGTATTCGCATGGTCTTACGCGGACATGTCGGGCATCTCCACAGAGGTAATCTGCCATCGGCTCACCATTGATCCGTCATTCCAACCAATCACCCAGAAGCAGCGTTGCCATGACACCGAAAGGCAGTTGGCCATGCAGGCTGAAATTACCAAGCTCAGCACCATACACTTCATAAGGAAGGCCATTTACGCCGCTTGGGTTGCCAATGTAGTCCTCGTCAAGAAACCGATCGGCTTTTGGCGCATGTGCATTGACTACACCGATCTCAACAAGGCATGTCCCAAGGACAGTTTTCCCCTGCCCAAGATTGATATGCTCGTAGACGCCACCGCATGACACAAATTACTCAGCTTCATGTACGCCTGTTCGGGCTACAACCAGATCCTCATGAACCCAAGTGATCAAATACATACAAGTTTTAGAACTAACCTGGGTATCTACTGCTACAATGTCATGACCTTCGGGCTGAATAATGCAGGGGCTACATACCAGCGACTGGTTAACTTCATGTTTGCCGACCAAATAGGCCAAACAATGGAGGTCTACGTGGACGACATGCTAGTCAAAAGCAAGACGGACGGGGAACATATCCCTAACCTGGAAACAATGTTTGGCGTCCTCAAGATGTTCAGGATGCGCCTTAATCCCTCAAAATGCGTCTCCGGGGTAGGAGCGAGAAAATTCTTGGGCTACATGATTAGCCAGAGGGGGATCGAGGCAAACCCAGAAAAGATAAAAGCGATCCTTGACATGCAAGCTCCACAGACTCACAAGGACATCCAATGCCTTACAAGACGAGTGGCCGCTCTAACACGCTTCATTTCCAAAGCAACAGATAAGTGCGCCCCATTCTTCAAGGCCCTCAAGGGCAAGGGCAGACTCATAGACTGGACAGACGAGTGCACCAGGGCATTCGAGGAGCTAAAACAATACATGGGTCGGGCACCATTGCTAGCCAGACCCGAAAACGACGAGCCACTCTTCGTCTATTTGTCAGTATCTATTTCGGCTGTTAGTTTTGTTCTCATCACATGGAGGGACGAGGTCGAACACCCCGTCTACTATGTCAGCAAAGCATTTCAGGATGCAGACACGCGATACCCAGACCTTGAGAAGCTTGCCTTGGCCCTTGTCGTCACGACCCGAAGGCTCTGGCCATACTTCCAGGCCCATGAGATCAAGATTATCACCAACCGACCTTTGAGATAGGTTTTGCTAAAGCTAGACATCTCTGGCCGTCTCACCAAATGGGCAATCGAGCTAAGTGAATTCGATATATCTTACGTGGCAAGGACAGCCGAAAAAGGCCAAGCGGTGGCAGACTTCATAGTCGATTACTCGTACCAACCCACAAAGTGCATACCACCATAGGCAACCCCTCTGCACGCACCCACAACCAGCAAATCCTAGACAACCACCAAGGCACCCCCAATCGACAGCCAACGCCCTTGCTGGGCACTATATGTGGATGGTTCAGCTTGCCATAGCGGGTCCGAGGTCGGATTGGTTCTAACCTCCCCAGAACTTGTCAAGCTAGAATACGCCCTCCGCTTCAGCTTCAAAGCCTTCAACAACGAGGCCGAGTACGAGGCACTACTAGCCGACCTATGCCTAGCCAAGGACCTCGAAGCCAACCAGTTGAGAATATACAGCAATTCGCAATTGGTGGTAAGCCAAATCAATAATGACTTTGAGGCAAAGGACCCGTCCATGTCGCTATACTTGGAACTGGAAAAATAACTCATTCAGGGCTTCGTAGCTTACGAAATACATAAGATCCCACGGTAAGAAAATAGCCATGTTGATGCCTTGGCTCGACTAGCATCCTCACTGGACGAAAAGGAAAAGCGACAGGTGCTTGTGGAGATCCAACACGTGCCTAGCACGAGGAAATCTCCAGTCTACACCATCGACACCAGCCCGACCTGGATGAATCCTATCAAGACATACCTTAGGGACGGAATTCTCCCAGACGACCGGATGGAGGCCAAGAAGGTCAGGCGACAATCAGCTCGGTACACCATCCAGCACGACAACTTGTACAGGCGCGGCTTCACAACCCCACTACTGAAATGATTAATACCTGATATAGGTGATTATGTCCTCCGGGAAATGCATGAGGGCATTTGCGAAGACCACTCTGGTGCACGTACCTTGGCACAGCAAGCCTTCAGGCAGGGATCCTACTGGCCCACCATGCTAGCTGATGCAGTGGAACTCACACAAAGGTGCGACTGGTGCCAGCAACACACACAAATCCCTCACCTCCCGGCCGAACCCCTCACTTCTATGCTTAGTCCATGGCCATTCTCCCAATGGGGACTCGATCTGATCGGTCAGATGCCCGAGGGGCGGGGTAAGGTCAACTACGCCGTGGTCGAGGTAGACTACTTCACAAAATGGGCCGAGGCGAAACCGTTGGCAACCATTACCGCAATATATATCGAACAGTTCGTATACCAAAACATCATCTGTCGCTTTGGGATCCCCCACACAATCGTCACTGATAATGGGAGGCAATTTGATTGCAACCGTTTCCGGACCTTCTGCACGACATACGGCATCATGCTTCTTTTTGCTTCACCCTCTCATCCCCAGTCTAACGGCCAAGTAGAGGCTGTCAACAAATGCATCAAGTACAACCTGAAGAAGAGACTGGACGAGGACAAGGGAAAATGGGCCGACATCATCAACGACGTGTTGTGGTCTCACAAGACCTCATTCAAGACTGCAACCAACGAAACCCCCTTCGCATTGGCTTTTGGCACCGAAGCCATCATACATGTCGAGATTGGTGAAACATCATATCGAGTACTCTCTTACAACCCAGAACACAACAATCACCAACTAGCCCTTATCTTGGATCTCCTGGAAGAACGGAGGGAAACTGCTAACGTCAAACAACTTGCCTACAACCAGAGAGTTGCACGATACTAAGACTCAAGGGTCCACCATCGAAGTTTCAAAATAGGTGACTTAGTACTACGGAAAGTCAGCATTGCAACCAAAGATCGATCGACCGGCACATTCGCCCCGACATGGGAAGGTTCCTACACAGTCTCCCGCATATGCCGAGAGGGAACCTATGAACTCAAAGACTCAACCGAGAAGACATTAACTTGTCCTTGGAATGTTGACCACCTAAAGTTCTATTACAAGTAGGCCAACGGCCAGAAGAACATGGTAGGCAATTGGCCGACCATTTTGTACACATCCCTGGCACTACCGGTTATTCTCAATGAACATATTTTACGAGGCATTCCCTCTTAAGTGTCTTGTACATTTTTTACATGTTTGTTACGTCTTTAGCCAATGGCCTCACTTAAAGAATTGGCCTACACAAATTTTTTAGGCAAACACTTGCAATGGCGAACAGAAACACAATCATTTTATATTATGAAATTTTAATCAGTACATAGCCTTTCGACCTACAAAAAATTATAAAATACAATTCATAAATACATATTCAAGGGGCATTCCCCCGGCCTTCAACAACGGCCTCATCCTCCGCCCTCGCGGCCTGCTCCTCGGCACCATCTTCCTCCTCCTTATCTGGCAAAGGATTGCCGTCTTCGTCGAGGTAATCCTCCAGGACAGCTGGATGCTTCAACCACAGAAACTGGATGGCCACACCGGTGTTTTCCAAGAGGAACCGTTTGAAAAGTCCATCCTCCAACCGACCATCGAACCGTTGCAAGTCCAGATGGTGCGCTTGGGAGGACTTGTACTCCTCGGTGCCCACCTTCTTAGTCGAGACCAGCTGATCGGCAAGCTTGGCATTCGCCGCCTCTGCTTCTTGTGCCCTAGCCTCGGCTTGCTGCGCTCTGGCTTCCAGCTCAACCACCTTCACCTCGGCAGCCTCCGGCTGGACGACAAGCTGCCTCTCCAGCTCTTTTGCCTTCAGCTCGGCATCCACCTTCGCCTAGAGAGACCTCTCGGCCATCCTCTCCTTCTCGGCTGTGGCCTCCATCTTCATTTTCAGAGCTTGACGCTCCTCCGCAATTTTCTCCTTGGCTTGACTTGCATGTTGGAGAGTGGTGAAGACCTCACCAAGAAACTGCAACGCACGAAAACAGTCAAGACAGAGTCAAAACAAAAAAAAAGCGACAAAACATTCCAAATGAAATTACATGGGCCCCATTTCGCATCGTCTTACCACACCGATCGGCTAAGTCCCTCGCCTTCAGAGATGCAATCTCCTCGCCTTCAGAGATGCAATCTCCTCCAACTCATACTGCGACCCACGAACAACGGTGTTCATGAAGCCCAGCTGCGAGGGATGGAAAGCCGTCGATAGTTGCCTCCATGTTTTGTCCGGCTCGTGAGTCCTCACCAGATCTGGCTCCCCGTCGGTCTTCAGGAAGTACGACCGAAGCGACGCATCCAGATAGGGCTTCCTCACTTTCTTGGGGACCCTTCGGCCCTCCAGGTCAGAGCTTATGTTCGAGCAGACTATCTAGCGGACGGTCTCAAGGGCTTCAATCTGCCCTTGCCTCTTCTGCTGCAGAGCAGCATCGACATCAGCGAGGACAACTTTCTGTTTCCTCTTCATCCTTCTCTCCTAGGCCATTAGTCGACGGTGCTCATCGGCCACATCATCCACGTTGATAACAATGGTCAGTGTGGGTCGACTAGCGGAAGGAGTCGAAGACTCAACAGTCGGCGCCCCGGCCGAGACCGAAGCACTTGGAAGGAGAGGAGCCAAGGCCTCCCTGGTGATCGTGTCCACAACTTGAGGGCAGACTCCTCGGCCACAGGAGCCTTTACCCGCAGCGTGACCTTCAATGTAGCCTTGGCTCGGATCGTCTTCCGATAATCCCCTTTGCCCACGGATGCCCCGGCCTTCTCGGCCTCCGCCTTTGTATCAACAGCCTTCTTCAGGGCCTCGGTAACCTTCTCCATCCTCTTCTTGAGTTGGTCGGCCGCTGCAATGATGATATTGGGGTCGGCTGCATCACAAAACCTGGTTAGTTATAGGCAACATTTATAACAAAAAAGACCAGGACGGGGAACACTTACGCAAGGAGTGGATTAGGCCGACTTGCAACAGATGAGCCAGCAACCGCAAGAAATCCCTACTTCTCTCCACTCGGCTTAGCCTCTCGAAGACTTCCGCACAATCTACACCCTCTTGCTCGCTTACGGTCGGTCGCTTAAACACCTCTGCACAAAACAAAGTAAAATTGTCAGCCCAATCGGCAACAATGAAACAAAGACATACAATCTAGTCATGCTAAATTAAATCCTACGGCCACCACCTTTCGACTTATACACGCGAGGCATGCGTCGACTGAACATGAGTAACTCCACGCCCTCCCAATTCCCAGACACAAAAGTAAATTTGTGTTTCTAGGCTTTTTGGGAAGTCAGCATATCTTTGATAAAGGGGCCGAGCTCACGCTTCGTCCTAGACTCCACATATACCCAACCGGTTCTGTCTCTGACGAACTTGTAGAGCTGGCATACATGGCCCCAGGTTGGCTCCCCTTTCCTACACATTTTGAAGGCAGTATACACCCCGGTCAGCATGATCCAACAATTAGGATTCAGCTGACCGAGTGCAACACCAACCTCCACGCACATGCGTTGTAGCCAGGGATGAAGTGGCAGCACCACCCCATTGTTGAAGTTGTCTGGGTGGAACGTAGCCGAGCTAGGAGGTGGATTACTCGGCCTCTCCCGTCTCCCTGGAAGCCTTATCTTCATCGAATTCCGAATGTTGAATGTCCTTCGGTAAGCCAGAAGGTCATCTTCATCCATGGTGTTTATCTGTCGGTCGATCTCGTAGCCCGACCTGGCCACTGTTACCTAGTCCAAAGCTTCCTCCACATTAATTTCCATTGGAGCAATTTCTAGGAAGACCCGCCCAGAAGTGGACATGTTGGGGTTCGAGGTCTCAGCCCCATCATCGACCGAGACATAACAAGTATCAATAAACCTGAAGGCTTTATCCATCTCATCTTCAAGTTCTTGGTCCGATACCCCATGAGCTTCCTCAGGGATCGGCCCAGTAACATCTGGATCAGCTTCTGCCTCTACCCTCGGATTCGACCTAGGGGATCCAGAGGCCGATCCAAATGTGTTTAGCCAAGAATCAGAGTTACGAGAGCTAGCCTTTGATTCCCCGCTAAACGCATTGTAGGACGGATCCCGAGACCCCTCGGAATCACCATCCGCACTTGACATCTACAGACACACAGAAATTCTAAGAAGGGAAACATGCTTGACTCAACCACTATGAACAAACAAGGATCTACACTATCAAGTTCATCGACAGTTCATGCAAACCACACATCTCAATCGAAAAACCGGCAAACGAAGAAGTCCATACCTTGTTTATAGAATTCCCGCCGTGGGCACCGCCGTAAATCACTCACTGGGAATCACCTAAACTGGAGTCAAGTTCTCACCGGAAATTACCTCCACAATTCACAAAATTCTCTCAAAAACAGACGTGAGGAAAAATGGCAAACATCGACTCTCTTATACACCACTCGGCCAGTTGAACGGTCGAAACACGAAACCCTAGGCAGTAATCCTGTGACGCGTGGCTCAGGTTGTCAGGCCACGTATCGCGCATTTATTACGCAACGCTTGGGGATATGCGCGCAAGTGGGCCGACCAAGGTGACATACAATCGACCTTGGAAGTGGCACTCGTTCGGCCAAGGACATCATCCAATGTCGATCGGCCATATGATCATGTGAGGTTCCACGCAAGTGGTTCGACCAAGGTGACATACAATCAACCTTGGAAGTGGCACTCATTCGACCAAGGACTTCATCCAATGCCGATCGGCCACATGATCATGCGAAGTTCCATGCAAGTGGGCTGACCAAGGTGGCATACAATCGACCTTGGAAGTGGCACTCGTTCGACCAAGGACATCATCCAATGCCGATTGGCCACATGATCATGTGAGGTTCCATGCAAGTGGGCCGACCAAGGTGGCATACAATCGACCTTGGAAGTGGCACTCGTTCGGCCAAGGACATCATCCAATGCCGATCGGCCACATTATCATGCGAGGTTCCACGCAAGTGGGCCGACCAAGGTGATATACAATCAACCTTGGAAGTGGCACTCATTCAGCCACGGACATCATCCAATGCCGATCGGCCACATGATCATGCCAGGTTCCACGCAAGTGGGTCGACTAAGGTGACATATAATCAACCTTGGAAGTGGCACTCGTTCGGCCAAGGACATCATCCAAATACCGATCGGCCACATGATCATGCGAGGTTCCACGCAAGTAGTCCGACCAAGGTGATATACAATACACCTTGGAAGTGGCACTCGTTCGGCCGAGGACATCATCCAATGCCGATCGGCCACATGATCGTGCGAGTTTCCACGCAAGTGGGCCGACCAAGGTGACATACATCAACCTTGGAAGTGGCACTCTTTCGGCCAAGGACATCATCCAATACCGATCGGCCACATGATCGTGCGAGGTTCCACGCAAGTGGGCCGACCAAGGTGACATACAACAACCTTGGAAGTGGCACTCTTTCGACCAAGGACATCATCCAATGCCGATCGGCTACATGATCGTACGAGGTTCCACGCAAGTGGCCCGACCAAAGTAACATACAATCACCCTTGGTAGTGGCGCTCGGTCGGCCTAGGACACCATCCAGACCGATCGGCCACATGATCGTACGGAGTTCGACCCAAGCAGGCCGACCAACCTTCTGTTCAAAAAATAAAAAATAAAAAATAAAAAAAGTGTTGAGCAATTAACCCACGACATATCGCCTCGGCTAAGTGCTTAGGGGACTGGGGACTAGTACGGGATCAATCCCCACAGGTTGACAAAAGGGAGCAAGCCATCAACCGAGGAAATCCACCTCAGTCAATGACTTAGAGACTCTTGTTTACACCTAATTTGATCAACTTGGTCAAGGCCGAACAAAGCCCTTCAGAACCATATTTAGCCTCAGCTCAGCAAGATGCACAGCCTTAGACAAAGACAACAATAGCAACCTACTAGGCCGACCGTATCTTGTCGGCCTACCCCATTCGGCCTACACCCGGCCTACCCTCCTCGGCCTACCTTCCTCGACCGACCTGGTCGAAACAACCCATGGACTCGAGACCACCAGGACACGCGTCAGCACCATAAGCAGGGACATTTATCCCACATCGAAATGTTCCACCCACATTTATCTCCCCCCCCCCCCCCCCCCCCCCCCCCCCCCCCCCCTTCCAAAAAGGTAACAAAGATCTCTACCCTTACCCTACCCTTACCCTGCCAAATCCCTCCAAACACTTAACTAACTTAAGCAGCGGAGACTATGTGGGCGGCACCCCACCAGTGCTCCTTTACTTCTACCCTCTCTTATTGCAGGTCTCCCTTCACCCAAGGAGTGAGTAAAGCAAGCCGGAAGAGACACTTCTAAGTTGGTCCATTTTTGGCATCAACAAACCGCTATAATGACCACTACGTGCATTTCATTCTCTTCGATCTTATCTCTAATTGCTTTTTATGAAGTCGCACCAGGAGCTAATGCAAAAATCAAATAATTCTCTGTGGTGGAACAAAATGGACTAACAAGAATGGTTGGGACAACAAACACCTTTATATTCACATTTAATTTTGTTTTCCAAAATATCCCATCATATATTAACATTTAATTCTCTCATTTTACCGTAGTGATTTGAATAAAACATCAACAAAAAATAATAATCCACTGAATTACACATTAGTCACATTTAAATGCGTGTGAAGATTTACTTATTCTTTTATTAATTTTTTTAAATAAAAGAAATTTGTGTTTTTCTTAATGCAATCAAATCAAAATTGAGCATGAATTTCGTACTTCATCAAAAATAAATCAAAAAATCAAAATTGAATAGGTAGTTTCAGCTTGGCGTTTTGACCTCTTTAACGGGGGTTGTCGTAGGGCTTTGCCCTCTAGTTTCTGCTTGTCTTCTTTCTTTAGTAGCCCAGAAAAATCAAATTGAATAAATCTAAGAAAATTTTGTTTTTTCTATATTTATGAGTAAATCTTTCAGTTGTTTTATTCAATTAATGCATCTTTCATAAATAGTTAACTGAAATATGTAACAAACTCCAAAGTTTGTTCTTATGTGAATATTATACAAAGTCTTTGACGAGGATAAACGTTAACAGAGGCTATATTGTCTTCTCAGCTATAGTGAAATATCAATAAATTAATAATTTCGATTAAATAAGAAAATTTTATGGTGCCAACTCGGATCAATGTACTAAATTAATAACCTCGCTAAATGCATAGGATAATTTTTCTTAAAATACTTAAGGACCTAGTTATTTTACAAATTAACAATTGATGAAATGCACAAAAACATTGCACATAAATTCATAATTGTTATAAAACTAAGTAAAATATAGAAGAAACATACAGAAAAACAAGGAAGTATGTTTTTTCACCTTTTTTCATCAAAAATGAAATAGGCTTACAAGAGAAACCTTTAGCATGCAAATTGTAGGTTACAAGCTACTAAATGATATTTGTTATAGGTCACTAAATATAATAATAAGGGCATTTGCTATATGGAATTAAGGATATGGAGGTTATGGTGGTCATCCGCATTTCCTATTTTTATAACACTCCCCATTAGATGTCCACCATACAATGATATAGTTGCCTCATCAAAAACCTTGCTTGGAAAACCCAGTGGGACAAAACCAAAGCGAGAGGGGATAAGAGTACAACATTCTTCAAGATTATGGATGGTGTTGGACGCACATATGTTGCCTCATTAAAACCTTGCTAAACAAAACCCAATGGGACAAAAACTAAGTCGACGAAAAAAGAGTACATTGCGCATATGTCCTAAATGTGGAAAGTTGATTAATGCTCCCCCTGATGAATAAAGCCCCTTGATAAGGACATGCTTGAATTGTTGAGAAGAGTAGTAAGAGTAAGCGCTCGAGTACTGGTCCATTCCTATAATATCTCCGAAGTGGAAACCCACACCTATCTTTTGATGAAAGCACATTTAGTCTATTTTCAAGCAGTTTTGTCACATGTTTGATGATAGGACCCTTCCTGTATTTCCCCTCGAAACCCGGGAAGAACCCTGCTCCCGTCTGACAACCTAAAGGAATTCCCCATAATACCCCTAAGTCCTTGCAATTAATTATGAGAATTCTGCCAAAAATCCAACAGAATCTCACCTTAAGGACTGGTTAACCGTCTTAGGTTCTCGATTGAGCAACCGCACCAGTGGCTAACCGGCCTGGTCAAGTCAGGGTAAGAGCCAATACTTCGCCACAGATCACAATGTGAGAACCCCTTATCATGATTCGAAGTTTATAGCCCTCTGCTAACAAGCTCTTATACCAAGTTGACAATAGGTCAGACATTGCTGAAACCGCAGACTAGTGGTGGCCCTACATGGTAACCTCACGAACTTGTTTTACGCCCCAGCCTCTCGACTGACAACTTTTAACACAAAATTTTAATACCTGAAATACCCTTAACCTTTAGAAACATTAAATAAACTATATAGGGGTTCCAATAGAACCTCTTCTATACTTGACTGACCTTACCTACCTGTCAGACGCATGATAGCCTAGTAGTCACAAACTACCTCGGAGGACCTCCTCCGCAATCTAACAAAACAACTGACGTGTCACCCTCTTGTGAACCATCAATAACTCGTCAATCTGGGTCACCGCCCATACCAACCCACTGACCCGGATGACGAAGGTACCAGACTTGGTTGAATTGAGTCTCACTGACTTACCCCGAGTCGTACTCAATATCCCGACTAGTCCTGAGCACCCCGAGTGGTAACTCGATATCCGGCTCATCCTGAGCACCCCGAGTGGTAACTCGATATCCGACTCCTCTTGAGCATCCCGAGTGGTAACTCGATATCTGGCTCCTCCTAAGCACCCCGAGTGGTAACTCGATATCCGACTCGTCCTGAGCACCCCGAGTGGTAACTCGATATCCGACTCCTCCTTAGCACCCCGAGTGGTAACTCGATATCCAGCTTCTCCTGAGCACCCCGAGTGGTAACTCGATATCCTGCTCATCCCCAACCGTAGCTCAATATCCCGGTTCATCCTGAGAGTATGATGGAATCCTCCATGACATACCTCATACCTCAACGATATGGCGGAGAAAGATCCCTCGATGCCAATATCAGAGAACCTCGCAACGATCTGGCGGAGACATACCCTCAATGCCAGTCGGAGAGCCCTCAATAATGTGGCGGAGAAAGACTCCTCGAACGCCAACATTGGAGAACCCCTCAACGATTTGGCGCAGACGTACCCTCAATGCCAGTCGGAGAACCCTCAACAATGCGGCGGAGAAAGACCCCTCGAACGCCAACATCAGAGAATCCCTCAACAATCTGGCGGAGACGTACCCTCAACGCTAGTCGGAGAACCCTTTACAATGTGGCAGAGAAAAACCCCTCTAACACCAATATCGAATAACTTGTGGTATAGCATAATACATAAAAGTACACATGCCACGCAATCCCGGAAATCCAGTCTGTTCTCAACACATCCAAAAGACCAAATCAAGGAAGCCCTAGCCCCAATAAGTTCCTTGACACATTAATAACCCAACTCCCTTGACCTCCCGAGCCAAAACCGCTCCATGGTCAACCATTACCACTGGGATTACTCAAACAGGGCTCACAACGAACTCCAATGGCCTCAAACCTATAAAAATCTGATCTGGAATGTCCCAACACCCTAACCACGTGTCCCCGTGGGCTAGAAAATAGCCCCACGTGCTGGTAGAAGGCCGAACCACGCGCCGTCATGTGCCCTCACGGGCCCTGTATTGTTCACGACAGAATATTTCGTCACCCTGACAAAATATTCTGTCAAACTTGACGGAATCGGAATATTCCGTTCAGACTAATGGCATTAGGATTCCGTCATAACACCGTTATCATTTGACGGAATATGCTAACGCCGTCAGCATATTCCGTCAACTCCTGACGGCGTCAGTTGACTCAACGATCAACTGACTGCTGACGGGACGCTGACTATGCTACCACGTGGCTCCACGTGGTAGGCCACGTCAGCCACCGCCTGTCGACTAGTCATCGGAGTCTCGCCGAAGACAATGACCGAACCGTCGTCGCCGCCGTCTCCGATGGCCGTAATTTGGAAATTCTCATCGGAAATCGTCATTTCCAGCGAGCTTCCAACTTCTTCATTTCTCGACCGTTTTTCACGATCCGCACATATAAATCCATCTAATTTTCACCAGGAACCCAAAAATGAAGTCGGGAGTTCGAGATCTTACTTGGTTCGGACGGAATCTGACTAGAAAGTTTCAACCAACCTCCTCTCTTGGTTTCGTCATCCTCGGTGGTGTTCGTGCTTCGAGATTGACACCAAAAGCTTCGTGAGGTCGAGGGGAATCCATCCATGGCCTCAGTTTAGATCGGAAAGACTTAGAAATGGGTTGACTGTGGTGGTGGATTCGGTGTTCGCACGGGGAAGAGAGAGAGATTTTCGAAGGAGGAGAGAGAGTGTCTAGGTCTGGGTCTGGGCAGAGTCCAAAAACAGAGAAAATATGCCCCTAAATTTTTGGACTTTTCCAAAGTGACCAAATTGCCCCTGAAGCTTCTAGACCCACAACGATCTCACCGGGTCTCCGTTTTTCGCGTGCCGCCTGTCTACGAACTTGTGAGTTCGAGACCTACGCAACGACCCAAGAAAATTTTCCAAAAGCACTGCCAGTCAAAAAGTGATTCCCGAACCCTTTCGAAACTGAGGGTAAAATCATCTTTTCATAATTAAATTCTCAAATTAATTTAATTCTTGGTCAGGGTTGTTACATTTGATCAGTATTTAGCCTCAGTAGTTGCTAATTCCACTTTGAGAACTAGTATATTTGAAATTCCCCTTCAATATCCCCATTGGAAATAGACATATACTTGTCGTCAACAATTGGTATTCATGTTCAGATTAGAGTGATAATCAAAATATGCAGGCCATAAAATTTTCACAATATATAAACAACACTTTACATACATTTATATTCCCATCAAAGAAAAATATAATAAAATCAAGGATAAACTACATAAAAGTACCCAAACTATAAGGGTCATTTCAAGTTCATATTCCAACTATGAAAATTTTCATCTAGGTACCCAAACTATCAAAATGCAACATCTAGGTACCCATCGTTAGCAATCTGTTAAAAAAATATGTTAAGTGCCCAAGTGGCACTTGTAGTGCCATTTTTTATGCTAACATGGATGCCATGTAGGCAAAAAAATAATAAAATTTCAATATATTAAAAATAATAAAATAAATAATAATTGGTTTTCTTCCATCGGATAACTATGATTGGATCAAGCCCAAGTTCAGTCCATCAACTCAAATCAGTCTTCTTCCATCATATCACCATGATTGGTTTTCAATTGATCACGGCCAAACCCATTATTTCCCTCAGGGGCTACAATCTTGGGCACCGCCTAAATTGGGGCAGGACCTTCAATTTAAGTTTCGCAATGAGGCTATCAGGCATCGAACCAACACCTCTAGTTTTCAAATCCTTCTCATAGTTCACAAGAGACGAAAGTCGATCTAGGGCATCCATGGCCTTCTTTTTTGCCACAACGGCCTCATTGACGCGGCGCCTCGGTGTCGATTCTAGCGGAGCCGATAGTCTTAGCCATCAAATCTGCGGTGATCTTGGCAGCGGCAACTAGGGCCTTGGCAGTGGTCTTGTCAATAAGGTATGTTGGTTTGGCGTCGGTGCTGTCGTTGTGGCGATTAAGGGTGAAGGAGTACATGGGATTGGATCAGGGATGGCACTAGAAGCCATGGAAGGGGGAATTGGCTACGATGCAGGCAGAGTGAGATGAGGTTCGTCTGTGCTCACTTTCCGATCAACGGTTCGATCCCCAACTCGAACAACGCCATAGAGATCTGAAACTTTTTGGGCGAGAAGAGGGTGAGGAAGGTGGAGATGCTCAACGACGTGACCATCACTCAGTCTGAGAAGGTGACGTTTCAACGAACCTACTGGCTTCAAATTTGGATCTAGTGGGATTTGAGTTGTTGGGGTTTTAGGTTACGGTGGTGCTGGGTGCTAAATTTATAGCTCAGGCGATGGCGAGAGGGATTTGGTTGACTAGGGTGGGTTTTGGTGACTATCGTGACTGATGGTTAAATTGCAGGGGGAGATGAATAGGAGATATCGACTGCAAATGCTGCATGCTGGCTTCGAATATGGATCTGGTGGGATTAGAGTGGGGATCAGGACGACGAAGGTGTGGGTTGAGGTGTTCGTGAACTGGGATGGTGGGAGGCAGTTTAGATTATGTCGTTGATTTCTTTTTTTCTTTTTTAATAATTTTGTTTTATAATTTATTTTAATATTTTATTAATTATTTTTAAAATATTCAAATTTTATTTTATTTTTGTCTATATTGCGTCCATGTCAGCATGATAAAAGGCCCCACAAGTGCCACTTGGGCTCTTAACATATTTTTTTAACAGATTGCTAACGGTGGGTACCTAGATGTTGTGTTTTGATAGTATGGGTACCTAGATGAAAATTTTCATAGTTGGGATATAAACTTGAAATTACCCCTATAGTTTGGGTACTTTTATGTAGTTTATCCTAAAATCAATATATGAGCTTTATGGAATTATAAGCATCAAAAACAAATTATTTAGCATACTTAATTAGTCATATGAATTCTTTTATATATGTTATAAGTTCAATTTATAACTAAACTCTTCAGGAGTCATAAATTCTCCCATAAATTTTTAAAATATGAATACGCTGCATCAAATATTGAACTTCAATCCAAGTTCATAATCAAAATACTTTTAAGGCAATTCAAATCATATATGTTATAACAAAACTGAATACATACGTTGAGCTTCAAGCTCTTTAACTTTTCACGAGTTTTCATTATTCAATTTATATACTTCATGGTCTTTTAAATCTCGTAATATTTGTTTCACTTCTAGTGATCTCTTCCAAGCTTTACTTAATTGTCTTGTTGTAACGACCTGTACGTTTAATTAGTAAATTTTCGTAAATTATTTAAGAAAAAAAAATGATTTTACCCTTGAGTTTAGGGGGTTCAGAGTCTACTTTTTGTTTAAAAACCTTTTTGGAAGTCTTTCTTATACCATTGCGTGGGTCTCAAACTCACGAGTTCGCAGACAGGCGGCATGCTAAAATTGGAGTCCATTTGTGAGAGTTACAGGTCTAGAACTTTCAAGGACATTTTGGTAATTTGGACGTCCTAGATATTTTTGAAGTCACTTCTCTCTCTCTCTCCTCATATTTCTAGAATCTCCTACTCTTTCTCTTGGATTTTTTCTTCCTTTTCTTCTTCCCAGTGAGACACACGGTTACACACCAAAAACACAACCAAATTTTTAGGCCATTTCAGACCAAACCAAGGACACTATGATTTTCCCCTCCTCTCCATGAGCACAACCGTACCTTCCGTGAAGCCCAAGGACCACCGTAGACAGCGGAGCGAAGGCCTAAAGTTGACTGAAATCTTTCCGGCCATTTTCCGGCCACCACATGGTAGCTCCAAAGATCCCGGGGGACCGAATAGCTTGGAATCGGACTCGTGTGGACTAGGAGGCTATAGCGAGACGATGCGTCGGTGCTAGAGGGAGGCATCATCTTTTGCTGCATTATTTCTATGTAGGACTTTCTTGGGTTTTGTAAATTTAAAAGTTAATCTGGTAGGCTCTTATCACTTTAGGGGTTCTTTTGTGAGGTTATTGTTTGGATTTAGTTTTATCTGGTTTATCTTGGTTATCTACATCCTTCGTCTGATAGGTGGAAGTTGGTTTGACCTGCTTAAATGGGAGATTCTGCCGAATTTTCGGTAGAAGTCTCAGTAATTGGTTTGATAAGTGAAGGGTATTTTTGGAAATTATTTGAGGTTTCAGGAGTTGTTAGACGGGAGCAGGACTTCTCACGGATTTCGAGGGGGAAATTCGAGAGGGGTCCTCTCACTTGTAGGTCTAAGTTTCCATAAATATGTAGTAAACGCACCTCATAATAAGAACGTAGTTGCATCTATATGTGGAAACCTTATGTCATGTCAAGCGATTTTATTTCACTTTATTACAAACACTTATTTGTAACCTTTATAATTTCATTTCTTTTGGCACTTGAAATGTAATTCCATTTCTTTTGGCACTTGAAATGTAATTCCATTCACTCCACGTTTTCCAAAAGGTCTTTACATTTACCGTCGACAATAATAAAGTGGACTTCCTAACATTATCATTTAACAAATTGAGCTTCTATTTATACCCAAATTTGATATATTTATACCCAACAAACTTTCTACACCCAAAATGCTTTTTGAAAATTTCACATATTTACTCTTTCTATCCAACAATCATCCAAAAATACCCCTGATTGAAGAATTCTAAACCCTAAACCATTGGGATTACCCCAGTGGTTCTTGAGCCACTTGGTGCCCAACTAGCAAATGTAGGGTTCGAGACTCACTGGACTCTACTTATGATCAGATTGGATATGAAAACACATTTAATCTCTTAGGATTCTTTAGGAGATTAGTCACTTCCTTCTGAACAGGCAAGAACCACATCATACTTTGATAAAATAAATTAAAAAAAAGTCTAAAACTCTAAACCATAAAAGATAAATAAAACCAAAATTCAGATCTTCAACACATCCCACCCCATTACAACCACCATTAAATTACCCAAGATCTTCCTTACATATTCCTTCTTCATCCCCATCCCAACCACAGTTAACCCCACTTTCCTCTCCACATCCAATCTTTTCTCCCACTCCCTCCGCTTAGTCCTCTGCCTCCAATTTCCCCTTCACACCCAATTCTCTATCTCTCTCACTCTCATTTTTCCCAACCACACCCAATTTTTTTCTCTTACTGAAAGTTGCGAAGAGAAACATCTATGGGCGAATACACAAATCTCCAACCACCACATTTATTCCATACAAAGTGAATAAAAAATATGATTATTTTAATTCAAAGTTGATTATTGAAAGAGTCTAATTGAAACAATTTTATTATATCTAGGAATACCTCTTAAGTTTTAGACCTTATATAAATATAATATAAAGAGATGTATATGTAAGATCCAAAATCTAACAGAAGTTCTACACAAAAAATCTAAAAAGATGATTAAGGGTGATTGTGTAAATAACTCATAGCAAAACTCAATAAAAGTGTGGAGGAAAGTTATACCTCTATTCACATTTTAAAAAATTTTAATTTTTTTTTTGGGAAGTTTTAAATATTTTAATATTAACTTGTCCTTTATTAAATGGAGGTAAAATTGAAAATTTATATTTAATTATTTGCTGATAAGATAAGAACAAAAAAGTTGGAGCACTCAACAGTGTACTTAAAAAATAAAAATATTACCTATGGGAAAAAAGAAAAAAGAAAAAAGTTGAAATATTACTTTATCCGTTTGGTAAGCATTGAACGCCAACACTCTCATTCGTTTCTTCAATCTTCTACTTACTCGCAAAAAATTCGACTATTTTCTCTCCCCAATTCATTACAGTTTGGGTTTTCAATGGCACAAGGTACGCATCTCATTCCCGAAATTGCAGTCCTTTAATTCCGCCTTGAGGGTTTTAGGGTTTATGTTCAAGTTTATTTATTTATTTATTTATTTTTGCGTACACAGTTTGTATGATCTGAAAACTTAGTGATTTCATTTTTAATGCTTGTGTTATAGATATGAATTTTTTTTTTGGCTGCTTGTGGGTAAACGTCTGTAATATTTATTATCGTGTTTGAGAACTGAAACTTTTTTAATTTGAAGCAGAAAAGGCTGTATAGAATCATTTGTGCTATAGTACATATGATTGTCTCTGTGTAAATGGTTTGCTTGGCTCATTTTGTTTATGGGTTTGACAAGAATTTGTAGTGTTATTGAAATGTTTGAATATCCATAGTCTCCTCCTGTTTGAATATCTGTGTAAACTGTGGAATTTGTCCTCCATTTCTTGCTTCGCATAGCTTAAATCTAGTGAGTTATCCAATCCAATCCTAGGCACCAAATAGGTGTTATGAGATATGGGGAAGCTTTTGTTCCTGAAGGTAACTATTGAGGCCTGGCACAGATTCCCATCAGGACAGATTAGAGGATTAATCAATGAGTAGGGTATCACGTTCGATCTTTTGGATAATAAAATGTGTTTCACTGATAAAGTTAGACATTCTTGCAAAACATGAGTAAATGGTTAGAGTGAGAATATTTTTCTGCAAGGTTGAATTCTCAGAGGAAAGCAGCTTGTAATGTAGAGAACTGCATTCCTTGCCCAAATCCTTGTTTGATTATTTAGTTCCACCTTAACTTATTGGAAGTTTAATTCAAGTGAATCTCAAATTTGTCTCACAAAAAACCTGCATACAAGCAGCTTGTGTGGCTTAACCTCAGAAGAAAAGCACAAGTAACAGATTTGGCTAAGGCTCTCCCCTGAGTGTAGTATCATATTTATTGTAGACATTTTTAACTACCTGTTTCAATCATCTGTTCGCCTCGTTGGCTTCAATTACCACGATCTTCTCTGTCTGATTATACTGCCTATATTTTCTTTTGGTATTACTTGAACATGTAAATATCATGAGTGAAGCCATGCTAGGTGTATTGGGTATTGTCCAAAAGGTTTTTTCAGACGATGTCTAACCAATATATTTTGGAAGATAGTCCACCCACTTTGAGGCATTCCAGTGATTACCCCTGTTACTGACATTGGTCGAAAAGGGATGAAGCTATGTTTTTGTTCTCATTTGGAATTTTCGATGACAAGCTTTTATCTTTTGCCATTTTGGATTTTTTTGTTTTGCTGTAAACTTTCATGCCAGAATGGACAGGATCATGAAAATTTGCATGTGAACATTTACTATGAACCTTTGCATACTGAAAGAATATAATTGCATTCAGATGTCAGCATAAACTGTTTTTCATTTAATAGGTGTGGCTTGTACTTATTTCTACTTCCTGTTTTCCAAAAATTTGTAGCAATGGACGTTGGAGATGAAGTGATGGAAAGCACTCTTCCGTCTCTCATTGTAGAGTCTATTCAGCAAGGCGAGGAACTTTCTCCAGAAGATAATGCTTGGGTTGATTCCTGCCTGATTAATGAATCTGATACTTTGGATGAGAACTGGAGTTCTCTGAAAAGTGCCCTACTAGAAATCCTTGATTCTCAGCCTGAATCACTCAGCACTTCTGCACATGTAACTGATGCTTCACCCTCGGAAACCAACATTGAGATATTTCCTTCTAGTGAGGGGGCAGAAACCGAAAGCATCCAAAGAAGAACCCATAATAATTTGCTTCCTGTTAACGAAGAAGCAGAAAGAAAATATGATGATGATGATGATATGTCTACCAATGATGACACTAATGGTTTGCACCCGTCAACTGTTACAGGAAATCCATTCTTGCCAGGTTACAATGATGATCAGAGACCGACTGTAAACCCCGAGTTAGAAGCCAATGTCGGTTATTCTGAGCTGGAGCCTTCAACTGAGGATATTTTCACGGTTTGGGATTTGGAGGTTCCAGTGGAGGAAGATGATCTTGTGAAGCAGTTGAACAAGGCCCTTGAAGAAAGTTTGCCTATACCGGCCCCATCAACTTTTGATGATTCTGATGTATGGGAACAATTGATTGCGGGGATTGCAGACCTGTCTTTGGATCAAAATTCCAGCTGACATTATATATATATATATATATGTGGTACCATTTGTTGCTCTTGTTAAACATGGAGTTGTTTATAATTAGGCAAGTTTTCATGGTTACACATATTTTGACCACCTTTATCAGTTTTGGTTTTGGATACTCTTCGCATTTTTGCTTCCTGAAGGCTATTGTGCAAATCTGAGCATGAAGGGGCCTTAACCACTCATTGCCACTGGCATTGTGCACCAACCATGCATCTCCGGTTATGAGAATAGAAAATCGTGCTGCCATCGGAGAAGGTGACCGGTAATTCTATCTACCGTCCACGTGGACTTCTGTCTCATCAAAAGCTTTACTACTAAACCATAGCTATTAGTCAGTAAGAAGGGAACAACCGCATATTTACTTTCCATTTTCGAGAGGAATCTCATCAAACAAGTGTATTTTGGACTCTTCATAATATGGGCGTCATACATTTGTCTTTTTACTAAACAGAAAAAAAAAATCTCATCTTTTATTTTATTTTTACAAGGTGAGCAAAAACCCTCATGTCTGAACCACGTATGCAGTCAGCCCAGTCTGCAGGTTATCATCCACATGGCGAACCGGGATTGGCCAGAGCACAGCAGCCGCAAATTAGACATCTTTGTTACACACTAGTCAGTTATAAATAAGAGAGAGTGAACTCATGTGTGGCAAAGAGCACAAGAGAGCTTTGCCAGAGGAGATAAGATTATATTACACTCTGCTCTCTCACTCTCTGCAGCTAACAATGGCTTCTGCTTCTTTCCTTAAGTCTTCTCCAGTCCTTGATAAATCTGAGTGGGTGAAGGGCCAGACCCTCCTCCGCCAGCCTTCGGCCTCCTCCGTCGTCAGATGCCTCCCCACCGCCCCATCTGGCCTCACCATTCGTGCAGGTTCCTATGCCGATGAGCTTGTTAAGACTGCTGTAAGTGTTACAAAACATCTTCACTAGTTACGATATGAGATTCACCATTTTACTACACTCTTAGAAAAGATAGCATGCCTTATATTCTGTAAATTTGAGCTATTGTAAGTTGATTCTTGTTTTAAAGCGTGTTACATATTAACAGTCCGTTAACATATTATACTGTAGAAAACTGTTGCAAGCCCAGGGCGTGGTATTTTGGCCATGGATGAATCCAATGCCACCTGCGGCAAGCGTCTTGCGTCCATTGGGCTAGAGAACACCGAGGCCAACCGCCAAGCCTACCGTACCCTCCTTGTGACACCCCCTGGACTTGGACAGTACATCTCAGGTGCCATTCTTTTCGAGGAGACTCTCTACCAATCCACCGTTGATGGGAAGAAGATCGTTGATGTGCTTGTTGAGCAAGGCATCGTACCTGGGATCAAAGTTGACAAGGTAAGCCACTCGATTCAAAATATATATTTGCATACTTTCAAGAAATTAATGCACACAGAAATTTATAATGTTTTGATAATGATGAACAACAGGGTTTGGTGCCCCTAACTGGTTCCAACGATGAGTCATGGTGCCAAGGTCTTGATGGCCTTGCTTCTCGCACAGCTGCTTACTACCAACAGGGAGCTCGATTCGCCAAATGGTACGGATCAAATCTGAAATCCCCTTATGCTTTTTCAATAATATTCTATCTAGGTCCTTGTGAGATCAACAAATGGCAACAAAATGTACAAAATTACCAACTTTGATGAATGAACTAGGCGTACAGTTGTGAGCATTCCCAATGGCCCATCTGCTCTAGCAGTGAAGGAAGCAGCATGGGGTCTCGCCCGCTACGCTTCCATTGCTCAAGTAAGAGAACTATTCCATCATTACTAATCATTTTGATAATCACATGGCATCTTTTGGTGTCAGATTTGATTGACTAATATATTGGTGTGAAGTTGGTAATTAATTTGGGTTAATTACAATTTAGGACCCTTAGTTTTACATCAAATTTCAGAGTTCTACCTAGTGAAGTGTAATTTGCCCTAGACAAGAAACAGGGTTATTTGTGTTTCTGATTGTTGAGAAAGTGTTTGGTTGTTGATTGTTTAGGACAATGGGTTGGTTCCAATTGTAGAGCCAGAGATCTTGCTTGATGGTGAGCACACCATTGAGAGGACTTTCGAAGTCGCCTTGAAGGTTTGGGCTGAGGTTTTCTTCTACCTGGCTGAGAACAATGTGTTGTTTGAGGGTATCCTCCTGAAGCCAAGTATGGTGACACCTGGAGCTGAGGCCAAGGAAAGGGCCACCCCTCAACAGGTTGCTGACTACACCCTCAAGCTCCTCCACCGGAGAATCCCCCCAGCTGTCCCCGGGATCATGGCAAGTTTCACACGTTTAACACTTGCTCATTGAATTCTTCTCAATATCTCTAGTTGTTACTGATGTTGAAATTTTGTTTCTTTTTGAGCAGTTTTTGTCTGGAGGACAATCTGAAGTTGAGGCAACCCTCAACTTGAACGCAATGAACCAATCATCAAACCCATGGCATGTGTCCTTCTCGTATGCCAGAGCTCTCCAAAACACCTGCTTGAAGACATGGGGAGGCAGGCCGGAGAATGTGAAGGCGGCTCAGGATGCACTGCTCCTCCGCGCCAAGGCCAACTCCCTTGCACAGCTTGGCAAGTACAAAGGAGATGGAGAATCAGAGGAGGCGAAGAAAGAGTTGTTCGTCAAGGGGTACGTGTACTAAGCCCCATTTGCCCGCGCCAAAGCCATAGACGATGATGATGAAGACGATAATGATGATGATGAATTTGATTGTTAATGTTGATGGAGGAATAGAGAGACTAGCTTCTCTTAAATGTGTGTAATGCTTTGTAGCCATGAAAGACTATTTTTGTTGATGAACATTTCATGTACTTTTTAGCAACCTAATAAGCTTCTTGATGATGAGTTAGTTAGCTAGTACCTATGAATCAGATACTTTCAATACTGGAAACTTGCATTCTAAAATCAGCTACTTTCCGGCATGAATTTTCAGCCCCCGTCGACCCAAAACCCTAAACCTAAACCCTAACCATACCCAAAACCCTAAACCTAAACCCTAACCATACCCAAAACCCTAAACCTAAACCCTAACCATACCCAAAACCCTAAACCTAAACCTAAACCTAAACCTAAACCCTAACCATAACCCTAACCCTAAACTTGTATTCATGATTCTGGATCTCTTTCTTCTTTTTACAAAAGCAATTAACATAATTTGGTTGTCCTACGTTCTCAGGTACAAGTTTTTGCCCAAATTCATTCCAACTTAGTTCAAATTTTCTTTTGTAAGATTTGATGAAAATGTAATCAAAGAGCAAGTACGTCCAATGTTAAACAACTTCACTGAAATTTAATTACACACTTTGAGAAAACTGTACCAATAACTTTAACTATTCTCTCCATCAAGCTAGAAGCATTGCTTTTGATACAAAGAGGTAAAGGTTTTCTTCATCTAATCTACTTTGCACAAGGAATGTCACAGACTGATCCTTATCCAAAGAAATCGGAAGAAAGGTACAAAGAAGAATACAAATACTCAAGTCAACAAAGCAAGATGCAACAGTAAGTCCACAACATCTGCAGCCACAATGTAGAGGAAAGAAGGAAAGTAAGTTTCGTAGACAACGTTTTCAAGGAAATAAGATAATCTCATTAGTACAAATTAGAAAGGAAATAGAGAAGGAAAGAAAGCCCTTGTCAGAAATACATATATTTGGGCAGCATAAAATTTGAGTGGCATCTTGGCTTCATTCTTGAACAAGTTGTTCAACTCCACTAACAACCACAATTGAAGTTAAGATAAAATCTGTGCAAAAATGACAATTTGAATAGAGATACATGACATCACCAAACATAAAGGCTATATCTTTGACAAAAAATCTCTTATGAATCATGGTCTGGCACCAGACTACTAGCATTCAGCTATCGATAAAAGTCCCATCCCCTTTAATTTATTATCTTCTTCTTCTTTTCTTATCTGGATTCTACTGTTAAGCTGACTTAGACAAAACTGGTAACCTATAGATGTGTTTAACTTAAAGGTTGGCCGGCCGGCATAGTTTTTCATGCAGCTGAGCTCAAATTCTTACTATGCCACTACAAATAAAATAATTCGTATACTATCATCTTATGAAGTGGACGAACAATGGATTCGTTTTACGAGATCAAACCATCAACTTCTCTCTTTTCAGATATTTATCCGTATTATCTGCAACAGTTTTCTACTATCATTTGACTAACCAGAAGGTAAATCCATCCAATTAACTGGAAGTCAGTATGCTAGATCCATAAATGGCATCTAGATGAACCAGGTGAAGTATCAACTGCATACAGGTACAGCTTTCCAATCAAACAAGGACAAACTTAAGTGACCTTTCCTACTAATGAAACTGTTTCCAATTTGTAAGTTGGTTCCTTTCATGGATTAAAGAGAACTCTAGCAACAAGTATGAGGCATTCTCTCCCCTCCCGCATTTACATATTTCATTCACAAATTTCAAAAAACATTAGGAGGACTAACTCAACTTGCAGAGACACCAGCCAATTTCTTTCTCTGCGTCAGAAGGCCTCTATTCAAGTCTTTATAAGAAATGTGGGATGGTTGTCCGAACCCCAGAAGTTTAGTGTATCCACATGCTAATTAAAAGCGAAACCTTGTTTCCCATATCAGAACTAGACTCCCCAAAAAATCTCAAGAATATATTAACCATATCCAGTTTTCCCACAATAGGGAGGACAGCCTATAAATTTGTGCAAGTCCGAGAGATTGCCAACTCAGAGAAAAATCCCAAAAGTGCCCCGACATCAAGTTATACAATGTAGTCATTCTCTATCTTAACAGTAACAGCAACTAGAATAATTTATTCCAAATGTGAGTTTAATTTGAGAAAAAACTGAAACAGCCACAACTTGTGTTGACATCAGCCACCTAACAATACATGATGCCCAAATGTGAATTCTGGCTGCCATATGCAAGCCGCAAATGCAAAACAAAATGTAATTTCCCTACCCATTTCAACCATCTTTCTCATTTCAAACTTATCATCCAAGTTCTTGACGAAAGACAAATTTAAACATTACTTTCTATTGTTTTCTGCTACCAATTAAAGTCAATCAAAAGGAAATGTGGAGGTGGTCGGCATAAACAAATGGGCACCCACAGCAGAAGACTACCTTAACCAATCCATTACATCACTTTAATTAATAACTCAAGTTCATTATATAAGAAAAGACCAGATGGGAAAAATTTCCCCCATCTGCATACATTTCTGTGCATTCAAAACTAAAAACTAGGTAACAAAAACTAAACGTAAAGGGAAATATTCATTATAATCAGTAATCAAATTTCAGCAAGACCCAATTCTGCCAATGCATAATATAATAAAAAAATTTATAACAGTACACATTAGTGTTAGGATTAATAAATCGGAAAAGAGTTGTATAAAGCACTAAGTAAGCAAGCTCCCTCTCCTTCTCCCTATGCTATGGTCGAGCAAGTAAACCACCTCTTACTCTGCCCCAACACAATCTGGGCTCCGCTTGTATTGGTCCTTAAGTGGAAAGAGTTGAATAACTTTCTTTCAAAACCATACCAATTTTATGTTATTAACATTGAAAATTGCTTGATGATAAAATGGCCTGATATTAATAAGAAATACAGCATATATTGCCAGGTGCCTTTTTTCTGAAGAGCATCCAGTCACATGCAGTGTACGGGGACCGAAGGTAGGGCTTTAGGCGGGGGAGGGCTGGGCATAGGAGGGTGGTCTCCAACTAGGGGGAGGTCTCAAGGGGCTATGGGCTGGTGACCAAAGGTTTTACTAGTAAAATTTTTATTTTGAGAAATCTGTCCATGGTAGTGACCCAGAAATGAGAAAAAGGTTCCACACTTTAGCATTTTGAAATTTAAAACCATTGCAGATTCAC
Organism: Oemleria cerasiformis; assembly: GCA_037349345.1. Classification (NCBI taxonomy): domain Eukaryota; kingdom Viridiplantae; phylum Streptophyta; class Magnoliopsida; order Rosales; family Rosaceae; genus Oemleria; species Oemleria cerasiformis. The sequence goes on from JAZGTL010000019.1 coordinate 10,194,659, forward strand.
ATGAATTTTATGTAAGCATGTTGCTGAACAACTGATCAAAGCAATTCTTTTTCTGAGGTCTGAATTTAAACCAATCAAACACAATGCTAGAAAATCTTCTGAGAAATAAGCAACAAGGTCAACATAATACAAGAAGATTTTGAAAACATAATACGGATAGACAAGGATGGATAGCCAGATATGTAAAACACACCTTGGTCACTTTTCAGGCTTTCTTTTGAATGATCCAACAGGAACAACACTTGCAGATTCATCCTTCACACCATTTAGAACATCCAGATACAGCTCCTAATAATATGAAGGCAAGAAAATGTTGTTGTACAAGCCAACATGCTTATAAAGTTAGAATAACTGAAGGATCAGAACTAAAGTACACAACACTGGGATTGGACGTTATAACAAAACCAAGAACTCCCAATTAAAGACCAGATAGTATGGTCTTCATGGGAAAATAAGCACCTGGTTACTTGAAGCTTGCCCGTTTGCTCTTTGGGGCCTGGTATTAAGATCAATCAATTTACTGTCCATCTTGCAGTCCCCACCAATATTATTGTCTAGAACTGCAACTGGAGAGACGCTGTGATTCTGTTGATTCTCTCTTATTTTGATGTTAGATTGCTGATTTTGGTCAAGTGGTTGAAGCCCTAGTTCTTCTGGACGGCCAGGCTTATCCCCTGGAAACTACAGAGGAATTTCCCAAATAAAGGAATTAATCTCAGGATGCCTATAAGCCAGATATAAAACTTTAACCAGAACCCTCCAGTAGAGAGACACAAACCTCAACTCTCTGCCTGAATAGGAGATACCTCCCGTGGGTTCTTTTGCGACCAACATGTACACTCATGTCGCATTGCAGGCAAAGGGAACTACCATCTATCTCACAGTAAAAGAAGGCTACATACATGTTTCCAAAGGGAGAAGAAGCCTTCAAAATCCTTTTACTTAAGTTCAGCATGCATATGCTTACAAAAAACTGAAAGTATAAAACACTGAAGTCTTGCATACCAGGTGCACTTTCACAAATGTCACAGCAAGGAACGTCTCTGGGGTTAGCTAGCCCAACCCGCACATGTCTGCTGGCAAGTTTATTACACATATGGACCTGCAATTCCAACAAAAAAGAACAAAATAATGCTTCTACTTTAATTTGTCCAGAGAGCTATGCAATGTAAATGGCAAAGAGAAAAAGGATTAAGAACTTTAATAAGCACGACAGCTGTTCAGCAGTTGTTGAGATTTCGTTTAAGAATGGGAAAGACAAACAAAACTTTGGAATTCGAAGAAAATAAGCAAGAAGATAAACAACAGCAATAATTAGCGTGGTTCGGCTATGTGCCTACGTCCACGGGCCAGCAACAACAAACTTCCACTATATCAGTAATGGGTACAACGAATTATCTTACCAAGCCTCTAGAATTAAGGCTTTATGAACAACTAGAAAGAACAAGAAACAGAAACAAAACACTCTTATCTCTTTTCTTCTCTCCCTTAAAAACTTTGCCCTATTGATATTCTCTCACTCTAACACCTTGAGTGGTATAACACAGCCTTCCTTTCTTGCTAGCTGATTGGACACATCAAACTAGCGCGGAAGCCCTCCTTTTATAGCCACAGTAATGGCCTTCAATTAGGAATCCTAATCCTAATTGGATTCTAAGTATCTTTCCAATTGGGAAAACAATTTCATATTGGGAATAGAATTTCTATCCTCTAAGACTATTATTCCTAATAGACTTAGGAACCTCATCATGGGCTGGAAAATACAACAGCAGTAATGATTTCCAGTCTGCATAATGGAAGTAAGAAACTTTCTTAACATGCAAATGCTAGTCTTGTGCATAACATATGTGAATTATATAAGACACAAAAAGAAAATGGTGCCATATACTTACTAAGAACTTTTATATGATAGCCACATGATGTCAAGATATTTGAAACACACTACATAGCATCCCACCAACACTTTTCTTAGCAATCTATCATTAATGTGAATTAATTGAGTTTACCAATCTAACTTTTGAAACATTAAGAGTGTGCAGAATCACTTCTACAACCATTTGGGTGCATATAACATTAGCAGGATAAGTCACCCCCTAAGTCTCAGACATAAAAATAGTAGTGATTTATCAGTAAACAATATGTCATAGTTGAACAAAGCCAAAAAGGAAAATTTGAACAAGTAAGTACCACATAAAGTGACTGAATTAGTATAAACCAACTCAACAACAACTGATTTAGCTTGCCATAATGAAGTCAAAATCATAGACATGGAAACAAAGCAATCGCTGTAGCTTTCCAAGTTTCAAACATGGTAAAGCAATCAAAATTAAGAAAATACTTGCCAAAAGATCAAAAACCACAAAACCCAAATTCCAAAAACTAGCAAATTTGAAACTTCCATGATAAAATCATTCTAAGCACAAAAAGCAATCCAAGCCCAAATTCCAAATTCCCCAAACCATGACTGTCGTAATTGCAAGTCAATGCTTGCATAAATAAAATTGCAAAGGAAAGAAAGAAAACTAAGAAGAAATGAAGAACCTTCTCGTCGCAGGAACGGCAAAGAGCGGCCTCATCAGCGGCGCAGAAAACGATGGCGGCAGCGCCCTCGCAGACGTCACAAAGCGTTCGCATTCTGTCTCCCACTTCTTCTCATTCATCCTGCCTCGTCCCAAACGCCATCGTTTTCGGTTTCCTGAAGATAGGCAAAGACAAAGGGAGGTAAAAATCGGGTCTTTGGTGATCTTTTTATATATAGATAGTGGGCAGTGGGCAGTGGGCAGTGGGCAGTGGGCAGTGGGCAGGTCCTCTCTTTCTACATGTAGTAAGTGATGTTGATGTGCAGGACAGTTGGTTTTGTTGATTTCTGGCCTTAAATTTCCTTTACCATTTATGGAAATGTATCTTTTGTGGGAGCTGCCCTTCATTTCTATAGTACACATCTGATTTGTTGGGTCTTCCCAATCATTGGAATTAAATTCTTACATGAAGTTTTATTATTATTTTTTACCATATTGTTTTACTGCGTCTTTTTTTGGGCTTATCAGTTTTATTGGAAAAAAAAGGTCCAAACCATTTAAGCTTATCAGTTTTATTGTTAAAAAAGGTCCAAACCATTTAAGTCAGACAAAGTAAACCAATTTAATTTTCTATTAACAAGCGAAAAGAAATGAGAGCGTGAAAACCCTTCCAAAGCGAGAAAATCTTTAGTCGGCCTTAGTGCGGAAAGTTGTTCGCCGACGGGGTGGACTGAATCTCCACCATCTGGCAGTTGATGCTAGTTTTACCTCCGCCTCCATCCCCGTTCCACCTTGCTCTGATGTCCTTTTGATCGAGTCCCTCTCAACCCATTTTTTTTTCGTGGTCTGAAGTAATGATCATGGCTAGTTTGGACTGTCGGTTGGATCTGCCATGCTCGTGCGTGGCGGCGGCTTTGTTCAACTTGGAGGATGCATTAGCGACCCAGGTGGCTGGGCATCGAGGATGTGAGAATGTTGGGTATCAACTATTTTTTAAAATAGTTTAAAATTATTAAAATTTAGAAACTAATGTTTCTACCCTTTTTTGGTATCTAAAAAAATTGTTAAAAATGAACAATTGTTTCGCAAAATGTTACCAAACATGCCTAATTTCCCATGAGTCAAGGATTTCAAATTCTCACATGACATGTTTTAGTTTCTCAAAAACCGTTCTCTTGTTTGGCTCAATCATTATTGAGAATCTAATGCATGAGACATTAGTGCATTAGGCCTTCCATAATGGGCTGAAAATTTTGAGTTTGATTCTCATTTATAGAAATCAAACTCCCACACCTGGTCGGAAAAGTTTAGTATAAAAGAGGTGATTCTTGCTCTCATGAGTTTGATTCCTATTGTGATAGGTCACATTAATTAATGGAAAGAGAGAGAAAAAAAAGCAAACAAGCAATAAAAATGTAATGACTAACCAAAACAAATTGGATCCCACTATTAATACATAAAACTCACCTATATTACACTCACTAATGTAGAAATAGTGTTACAAGAATCAAACTCAGGTGACGTGATTCTTATATATAGGAATCAAACTCACCTGAACTACTGTGGAAGACCTTAGTGCATGTTACCTATGCCTCTAAATATATGTTCTTCCCTGGTATCTCGAGTAGGAAATACAATCACTGATATTGTCGAGTACGGTAACAAACATTACCATCCTCTCGAAGCCTAACCCTAAGCCATTGTGTTTTACTGTTCCAAAGCGGCGCAATTCAAGATACCATTGGTATGCCTCAAGGGGAAGTCCCATCTCCATAATCCTGTTGTGAAGAACATCATAGCCCTCTTCCCTTTGGCTTCCCCCTATCAACTCTCCCACCTTGGGTCCTAGGACATCTATGGCAGCAACTGTCTCACAGTCATCATTGATCCTCATGTAGAATTCTTTGACTTCTTTGCTATAATTGTAAACAATTACAGGCTTTTGATACTTCACCTCCGTCAAGTACCATTCGTGCTCATATGAGAAATTAACCCCTCATTCCACAAGGTTCTCAAACTCATTTCCATCTTTCACAGCCTCGATCAGCAACTCGACTGCTTTCGTGTATGTAATATGTTCGAAGGGTGTTGAAGAGACCATTCTTAGACGAGCAATGCAGGTTTTATCAAACCTCTCCGCCATAAATTCTAAATCTTCTTGGCAATTGTCAAGTAACCGGTTACACATGAATTTAAAATATACCTCTGCGCATTTCATATCATCCTCAAGCTCAGGAAATGCAATTTCAGCCTCCACCATCTAGAATTCTGCCAACTACTTTGAAGTATGCGACTTCTCATAATGAAAAGTAGGCCCAAAAGAATAGACACTGCTTAGGGAGCTGTTATGTTTGGCCAGAACAAGTTAAATAGGCTTGACAACCAAAGAAATCATGTATATGGTCAATCTTCCCCTCATTTTGAGGGATTCCAAGTTAGAGCTTAGATCTCTCCTCCAGTTTTAAGACATTCTCTTTTACACTTTCAAGTTGAACCATAGCATCACCAATTTTCAACTTACTTTCTTTACAAGATTTTACCTAAGCAACAAAATCTTCTTTCTCCTTGACAATAACCTTAGCAGCTTCAATGTCTGCTTCTGATGGATGAGGGTTCTTAATTAGATCCTTCTCCAACTTTTCAATTTTATTAATCAAGGTTGTGACTTGAAACATCTCACCAGCACCCTCACAATCACTGCCGATGATAATTGGAGTCTACACGTTAACCTTAGCAGCTTCAATGTCTGCCACGCTCTTGGAAAAACTTGTGAGTTGTATATGTCAGGGCACTTCTAATTCGCATATATGTAGAGATCTAAAAGCATATTCGCCATAATTAAACAATAATCATCATCCAAGACGCAATATACAAGAAAAATAAAATACCTTAGAGGCAAGGTAACACATTATCACCAACTTCAAATTTCATGTTAGACATCCTACTTTTCACTAAGAGAACAAAAATGTGCGCATTTGAAATGTAAAAATACAAGCACCTATGTATGCATATGTGTGTGAGTATTGTTTAATATAGCATTCAGATTAGTTAATGCAAACAGCTTACCGTGTTGCTCCTGGGATGCAAATGAACAAAGTTCCTCAGATGCTCAAGGGGGAGGCTGGTCTTCGGCAACTAGACCCACATTGACCCCATTCTCAACCTTAAGCTCCACCTTCTGCTGCTTATACTCTGGGGGTAGCTTGAGCACACCGTCTATAGTCACACATGCACCAGTCTGCACAAGCTGCCCCAGATCATCCTTGTTTGCTTCCACAACCATCTGTAAGTTTTCCAAGGAAGAGCCATCATTCATCTCCAGAAATTGTGAACCTTGGTTCCCCTTCCTAGCCTCTTCACCCACCCACCGACTCGGATACGCTACCCAGCTAATGCAGACCAATCTTGATCAGGTCACAAAATTATCGATCGGATGGCAACTATATCGGAAAATTCTGTTGTTTGAACAGTGATAAACTAATTTGTTGTTTGAACAGTGATCAACCAACCCTTTCACCTATGTCAATCTGTTATTTGAATCGTGATAGACCCAACAGAATGACCTCCGCTCGGCTATTGATGTGATTCGGGAGGCTCAATCCTCCTTCCAAACAGCCATGAAGCTTCAAATTTCGAGTTTTCAGTCCTCCATTTTGGACCAGTTGAAATCCTTTTTAGGAGGGTCTTCTTCCTTTTCACCTTCCTCCCAGTCGCAAACCCGCATCCCACTTTTGGCTCCTTGGTCTACTCCCATTGTTTCTTCTCACCAATCCCTGCCAATCTCCCAATTTTGCCATCTCACCCTGACCTAGCCCCCTCCCCCTACAGACACACCCTCCACCACATACCCCTCACGGGAACCATCATCTCTTGACCGATTTTCACCAAATCGGATCCGATATTCACCAAATCGGCTCCGATATACACCTCCCACCCTTTACCCAATTTTTTTCCCAACACTACCCTTCCACTCCATCACTACCAACTTCACTACCACCAACACCCTTACCCTTATTCCATTCCCACCCCTAAAATTGACCTTCCTCATTTCACGGGTGAGGATCCCTATGCATGGGTTGTGATGGCAGAAAGGTATCTCGATTATTACAAGATTCCCCCACCTCAGCATGTCCACAACGTTTCTTGTCACCTGGGGGTTGACGTTGCCATCTAGATGCGCTGGTTTGAGTAGAGAATCTCTTCCTCCGATTGGCCCAAATTAGTTAAGCTCTTGTTCGAGCGTTTCAGCACTAGCGAAGCCGCCACTCTCAAGTCCACTTTATCTCATCTTCAGGAAACTGGTCAGGTGTATGATTACATTGCCGAGTTTACCCGCCTTTCTTGCCGAGATATTGAGTGGTCCGACAACCAACTCAAACATGTCTTTATCAGTGGTCTCTAACGATGCCACTGATCCTGATCCAAGCCCAGCGCTTGGCTCACATCTTTTACCAGAACTTGCTTCCCAAAGCTCCAATTTCACTCGCCCTTTTCGTCCGTCGGCAGTTACTTACAGCCATTCCCCAACTCCGACCCATCTACAACTCGGATTTCTCCGCCAGCATCAAGATGACATTCACAAAACTGCCTTCGGACACTCATGAAGAACACTATGAATTTTTGGTTATGCCTTTTGACTTTTCGAATGTCCCCCATCAACATTTTAGGTCTCAATGAATTCAATTTTCAAGCCATTTTTACGAAAATTTGTATTGGTGTTTTTTTATGAGATTCTGGTGTTTAGTCCTACCCTGCAAACCGATATTGATAATTTACAGTAGGTTTTTACTCTGTTGCAAGCCCATTCCATCAAAGTCAAATTGTCCAAGTGTTCATTTGCTAGGCCCAAGTTGGAGTATTTGGGTCACTATATTTCAAGCTCAGGTGTGGAATTCGATCACAAAAAGATTGAGGCCATCACGCCCTAGCCCAAACCATCAACAGTTAAAGCTCTCAAGGGATTTGTAGGGCTCACAATCTTCTATAGGAAATTTGTTCCTCACTTCGGCTCTGACCATTGCTCAGCCCCTCACGGCAATGCTCAAAACTGATGCCTTCTCTTGGACTGAACCAACTAAACTTACTTTTGCACATTTCAAGAGGCCATTGACTACTACTCCGGTGCACTCTACCTAATTTCTCTTTGCCATATACCATTGAGACTGATGCTTTAAATATCGGAATTGGAGCCATTTTACAACATGAGGGCCACACCAATGCCTATCTCAGTAATTATGCCTTTTTTGGGTCGAAACCTCCAATTCTCAATCTACGACGAGGAGCTCCTCGCCATTTTTTTCCGCAGTCCAACATTGGAGGAACTATCTATTGGGTCATCATTTCAAATCAAGACATACCACCAGACGATCAAACATTTTCTTGATCAACGAATGCATACTCCTACACAACACAAATGATTGTCAAAATTATTGGGTTATGATTTTACAGTGGAATACAAAGCCGGGCATTTGAGGATCAGGTAAACTTTTCTCTACCTTCCATGTTTCCCAGCTAAAACATCGAATTGGGGATCAGGTTCCACAGTCGACTGCTTTGCCGCCAACTTCGTCAACTAGACATTTCAAGTGGCTTCCTGAAGAGATTCTTAACAAAGGCATAGTCAAGAAGCATACTCGTGCGATTACGAAGTGGCTCATCAAATGGGTTGATTTACCTTTGAAGGATGCTACTTGGGAGGAAGCTCACGACTTCCAAGCTCATTTTCCTTCCTTCAACACCTGAGGACATGCTTGTTTTTAAGGGGGAGGGAGTTGATAGACCAAACCCTTTCACCTATGTAAATCCATCGGCCCACCATGGTTATGGGACCAGTCCAATACTATTTCCTAACAACATTACCTCCTAGAATTATCTATAGTTTTCATTGATGTAATCTAGCTAGCACACGTGTAAGAATCTCTTGTGATGGATCTTTCTTTTCGGTTGTATTTGTGCTTAGCCTTGTAAAAAGTGTGAACCACTATGAAATAACAAAATTCTCAACTTTTCCCTCTTCTCTCTATTCCTCTTCCCCTCCATTATACTCTGACCTTAACAAATGGAGATAGTGCCTTTTAAGGTTGTTTCGGCTAGATTGGCTCTTGATATTGTGGAATCGCCAGACATTTTCATGTTCGCATGGAAAGTATTTGCTTCCTAAGAAATTGTTTTTGAAATTTAAGCAAAAATTAGCTAGGATGATGATACATATAGTATGCATTGAATAAGGATAACTTATCCCTAGTCCTAGAACAATATGACTAAATTTTTCCTAATCCTAAATCAATATGGAATCATGGATACGTGAGGAAATCTGATTTCCTAATTCTAGTGAGAAATATTGTGCACACCAGTTCCTCCTTACCCAAAGGCTGATTCTTTCCTTAAATCCTCATGAGATATTCTTAGAATTTTCACTACCCAAATACACAACAAATGCATTTAAAGGCAAAGAGCTTTGAGTAGTATTCATTAGGATATAATCAATGTATCTAAATGTGTTTTCCAAAGTATGCACAAAATACAAAGACATGAATGAACCAGAAACGTCTAAAACAAAACCCTAGAATGCAAAATCAGTAAATTCATAAAGATTGCAAATTCTCATCCAGAAAACCACCTAACATGATGCACATAACTCACTACAACAAGGCCGGAAACAGGGATGGTCCTTAGGATTAATTCTAAAACTGGGGGGGGCTACTACACAGTACACACCTACGATGCCGGCCCAAGCCAAAGGTGAGTAAGGCCTAAGATGACGGCCCAAGCCGAAGGTGAGTAAGGCCTAAGACTTGGGTCTCACATTGTGGAAGGGCCTCGGATTTTTAAATAGGTTTAACCCATGTATTAATTTATTTAAAATAATAATCCATCACATTGTGGAAGGGCCCAAATGCTAATATTTTTTTTGAAGGCTCAAAAATTAATAGAGTTACTTTTTTTTTTTTTTACAAAGAAGGCCCATATATATTATTTAAGCTTTTTACAATTCTATACAAAGCTATATTTAATTTTTTTTAATACATTAATAGTGTATTTATTTTTTTGTTAACAGTGAAATTAATTGGATAAAAACACATAAAAATACATATTTTCTCTTATTTTATGGAGTGATATAAATTTTATTTTTTAGAATAAATATAATATAAAGTTTGTTATTTGAATTAGATTATAGTTTCGAATTCTAGAATGTAAGATGAATTATTTAAGATAAAATTTTTACCTATTAAATAATGTCTCATTTGTAATTACTTTTTTTCTTTTAAACAATAAAAACATGAAGAATCGCCTTAGGCCTTTTCCTACATTGGGATGGCCATGCACCTACATCCATGTAATTTTGTGTTTACTTACAAAAAAAGAGTTATATATATATATATAATGTGTATATAATATGTGTATATATTTTGCTTGAAAATGCAAGCTACGTGGTGTTTCAATTTCACATGTTATAATATGGTTGGATAACATGATTCATATGTCATTACAATAATAAAAAATAAATACACCTGGTATAATTAATATAAGTGGGAAAGAGCAACGTCATGTGGTATTTAAAGTAAAATTGAAAATTACGAACAAAGTGATTATTATTCTGATGATCATAAAGTAGTCTCAAGATGACTATTGTAGTAATAGAAAAATTTATCAATCAAACTATATGGTCGTCAATGTAATGCAAAATGTAGTTATCGGTCGAAGATATCTAAGTTACTATAGATAGTCACGCATAATAAAATTGTATTTTCACATGCAATGAACAACATTCACCTTCTTATCAAAAAAACATTGACTTTCTAATTAGAGCTGAAAATTCTTTAAAAAAATTAAAAACTCAGTGCAAAATTTATCATTTCAACCTTAGTTGTCTCAAAACTCTGTATTTAGATTTGAGATTGGCATTTCCAACGCTAACTAAAAAGTTAATCACGTCGCGTGTGAAAAAAACAATTTTATGCTCATGTGCAACTTTTATTAGTCTTCCATAAAATATCAAATTTCCAACCGAATATTATTATGTGATTATGATTGACTATGTGAGATGACTTGTACGATTTAGCCTTGTTATTATAGCTACAAATTGGTAGAAATATGATGACTACAAGTTATTGTTTCACTCATTTTGGCAAAATGACTGTCGGCGAAGGGATTTTGGTCATTCTTTTGTTAAATACTCAAGTATTTACAAACTAAAATAAATTTATAGGCCGTAGCTTCAATTTTTTTGGGTGGATTTGCTCATTTTTAATTTCCATTTTGATTAATGAATTTTTCTTAAACACATATTCTAATCAAAATGAAATTATTAATTTCTTAAAAGATCATATAAGTATCGTATGCTCATTTTTAATTTCCATTTTGATTAATGATTTTTTCTTAAACACATGTTCTAATCAATATGAAATTATTAATTTCTTAAAAGATCATATAAGTATCGTATAAAAAACAAATTCAAGAGTCATATATGTCAGTTAAATCAATAATTTATTATAAAACTCTTAATTGTTATTTAAACGAGCCTAAATGATTTTGGATGAAAGAAGTGTAGGTTGGGAAAAACTCCATTTCGCTTTTCTCTTCTTTCTTTCATTTTGGGCCAATAAACTTTAGGGCTGAAGAAGGTTTTATCCTTTTCATTTTCCATTTGTTGGTGAAATGGTAAGGAACTCGAAACGGTAGACTGGAAGAGGAGGGTAAATCGAACTGTTGGGCTCTATCAAAAGAATTGATGGGCCTACTATGCACATTCTATGTCTCCAAATGTTTGACGATTTTTTCACAATTTTTTCCGCTCATATTCAATTTCTCTTTCTGTTTGTTTTTTTATTCAAAGTTCATTGAAAATAGGGTTTTAATCATCAAATTTGTTCATCAAGACACAAATTAGAAGTTGATCTCTAGACTCACTACACGCGCAATGTACTTGTGATATTTGTTTAAAACACTCATTATGCACGGGTGATATCTTTTTAAGAACGTGCACTGTGCTTGTAACATTGTTTTAAGCATGCGCGCTATTAGCGGCATTTTAAATTCCATTATGTCGAATCTAAATTTTTTTTTTTATATTTTAAATTCTTGTATTTTTTTATTTTAAAATAATGGATAAAAAACATGAAATAGTGGGATGAAAACAATAATGTGGAAGTTAACCAAAATGTGGGATATTTTCCTTTTTCTTTGGTTACATCGGAGAGATTCGAACCTTGTACCTTTTTTTTTTTTTTTTTCAATTTTGCATATGTTATCTTTTTACGTAAACATGCTTGAAAATTGTTAAATATATATTTAATATGAGTTACAATTTTTTTGCTTCAGGTTTTTTTTAAGCATGTGACTCCAACCATTTTTCTCTTGGCTTTATAATAATAGAGGTATAACTTTAAAAGAGCAAAAGTTAGCATGCACTCTAAAATGGATGTGCTCATTTCTCTAATCGTTGATTAGTGATTACGTAATTTTCCCTATGTAAGTGTGATAATCGAAACGGTTAATTTCTCAAAACGTCATGTAAAGATCATATATTCATAAAATCAAACAAATTGAAGATTGTTTAGGCCTCCATATGTCTCAATTAAACTAACAGTTCATCATGAAAATCTTAATAATCACCAAAATCATCAATTTCTTTTATACCTACGGACTGCTAAACGATCTCCAATTTCATTGATTTTTTTAAACAAAGATAATTTTTACATGATATTCTAAGAAATCAACGATTTCAATTATCACATTTTCATAAAAAAAGTTACGTAAAAAAGCTACGGGGAAACAAGAATATTCACCTTAATAAGTATTTTGCCTATTAATATTATAAAAGTCTTATAGTGGTTGTCACATTTTGATCAGTGGTTATTTGAAGATGATTGTGTTGCTGACCTTAATTGATCAAACCAGCTCATGGATTAATTAATATCAACTATTCATTATAGTTGTCTTAAGTTTTAAATGTTTAGTGACATTGTGATAGGTACCTTTGAAAAGAATGTGCAACTACTTTCTTTTCTGTTCTATTTAATTTTTCTCGTCGGTGTAGTCACAATGATTAGGAAATATTAGATAAGGTTAGGCATTGCACACTTCTCTTTTATTCATTATGCTTTCTAATCTTTTCTTTGTTCTTTTTCAACTCTTTATGAAAACATGTAAAATGCAATCATAGGTTACTACCAAAAAGAATATGGCAACAATGATGATACATTTCACTTTAGTAATAAAGTATTTATCTTTGTAATTAACCACAATAAAAATTTAATATTCTGATTTGTGATTTGTTCGTGTATAAAATGGACCAACACTTAGACCGAGAAGACTATGCATGCACCCAAGATACAAACAAGTACGTGGTTCACCCAATTTGGACTACGTCCACGGTATTATAGCATTCTCATTAATATAATTGTGTTTGTACATTTATATAAGAGTCATTGAGCTTTAGAGAGAGAATGAAAGTAATAGAGAGACGTAGTAGAAAGAGTGATGTCTCATGTGTGGCTCTCTCTCCTAATGAAGGATTTGTTCCTTTTTATAGGTCAACGTCTAGGTTTAGATCTTGGTGATCGGCTTCGTGATAGGTCTTGATAGTTAACCGAAGTTGTCTTTCGAATCTACCGCTAGATTAGTTGCTTAGTCAATTACGGTACGAACATGATTTATTTTTTTCCGAATAAAAAAATGTTGCTAAAAAATTATTATGTGTACTATTTGAATTAAAATGGTTCTCATTTGGTCATTATCGATCTTTGAGCCATTGAGGCCTCAGCTGGGTTAGCCCGCCCATGTGGTAAAGGTTGCTAGGAAATATTGAGTTAGGATTAGGTAAGGTACGGTAAGGGATTTGATTTTTAAGCTTTTTGGTTAGTTCATGTAATGAGAGAGATAGGGTAAATTGAGGGCATGCTTCATTTACATCTGACGTAGCCAAAAAATAAGTTCAATTTTAATTAATTAATTAATTTATTTTTTACACAATGATATTGAAGGAGGGATATTATATTATACACATTGAGTATCACTACAAGAAAAACTTAGTTGTTCGACTAGTTTTTGCCCGACGCATACTATCTCACGGGGTAATCTAATTTTGCCTGACGGATATGAATACTCGCCGGGTAACATTTTGGCGGGAAGAAAAAGTCTTTGGTGCGCAAAATTGGAAGTTGTTACCCGACGATTTGAATCCCCCGTCGGGTAACATTATCAACAACGACGACCAATCGCCGTCGAGTAATACTGGGCGTTGACTCTATATTGCCCGACGAATCATTAAAGATTGCTCTGCGAATTTTGTTCGTCGGGCAAAAGTCTAAACACACTTAATACCCGAGACTCTCTCTTTTCTTCTTCTTCTTCTTCCTCCTCTCTGCTTCATCCTCCGTTCTGCTCTCTCTCTCTCCCTCTCACTCACTCACTCTCTTTCTCTACCTATTGTTATCATCTCACCACCAATTTTACTACCAATCAAATCATTTTTCTCTATCAATCATAAAATATCAAATATTAAGGTATGAAAATTTTATTTTTTTGTAATTTTGAAATTTTGATTTTTGATTAGGAATTAATTATGTTTTGTGTTGTAGGAATTTTGTAGTTGATTTGAAGGAATACTTATAAAAAGGTATGTGTGTTTACCTCTCTATTTAATTTTTTTAAGAATGTTGGATATAATTATGTTAGGAATTTTTGTATTTATTGTGGAAAATGTGTAGAAATTGTTTAGAATTTGTGAAAATTAGAAATTAGAAAATTTTTTAGGAAAATATGAAAATAGAAAAAATGTTATGAAATTAGGAAAATATGAAAATAGAAAATATGTTAGGAAATTAGGAAATTTTGTTGTTAAATAGGAAAATAAAAAATATGTAATGAAATGATTGAAATTAGAAAATATGTTTGGAAATTAAGAAAAATGTTAGGAAATTAGGGAAATATAAAATATGTTAGGAAATTAAAAAATTTTGTTAGAAAATAGGAAAATATAAAAATATGTAATGAAATTATTGAAATTAGAAAATATGTTAGGAAAATAAGGAAATAGAAAATATTTTAGGAAATTAGGAAATTAGAAAACATTTTAGGAAAATAAAAAATATGAAATGAAATTATTAAAATTCGAAATTATGTTTGGAAATTAGAAAATATGTTAGGAAAATAGGGAAATAGAAAATATATACATAAATTATAAAATTTAAAACTTTTTTTTTTGCATAATTTATATATGTTCGTATTTCTGAATTTGTTGTGATATTTTTATTAAAACACTTTATTTAGTTGCGATGGAGTGAAATACGTTCATATTTCATAACCGTTTATGCGAAGTTAATCGAGTTGATTAATTTCGTATAATGAAATTCAATGAAAAACCTTAGACCCGTTTGAGAGTTAGTGAATCAAATTGATTGATTGACTCTTGAATTGTCCATTTATTCTGACAGTTTGGGGGTGCGCAACTATGTGTTGTGTAGTTGGCGGTCTACGATGTTAGGTTTCGATTGTGAGAAATTCGGTTTGTATCCCCTACACGTTCTCCGAATGCATACTAGATATTTGTTTATAATATCTACGTCGTGCATTTGGGGAACTGTAGGGGAAAATGCTGAGACAGGTTTCTACGGCAAATTGTTAACTGTGGTTAAGGTGTTATACGCTGATCGCAAGGAAGTCGTCTTGTTCAAGTGTCATTGGTTTGATACGAACTCAAGTATCCCAGGCAGTGTCATCAAATATCAGTTATATACTTCTATAAACACAAACACTCGGTGGTTTGAGAGTGATCCCTACATCCTCGCTAGTACGGCGAAACAAGTATTCTATTTGGATGATCCAAAAGTTGGTGGTGGATGGAGAGTAGCTGAGATGGTGAATCATAAAAACATTTGGGACTTGGATGACCGATACCATGAAGAAGATGGGGAAATAAACGATGACCAAATCATTTACCAGGTGGATTCATCGGCATCCACCCACAACGTGAATGGAGTTCGGACCAATGACATCATCCCACCAATTGCAATTGATGACATTTTTATTGATCTGGGGGAATTAGAACAAATTGAAAGTGATTTGGAGGAATCAAGTACTGTACACATGTCGGATGACGAGCGTGATTGGGAGGGGGAAAGCGATTCCGAATGAAAGTTGTAAATTCGAAATTTCATTCATATATGTAATATCCATCTTCAAATCAATATATTTGATTTATATGTATGTTGTATGATTTCATTCAAAAAAATAGTTTTTTTACTTTCTTAATGTGAAGAGACCATACATGCACTCCACAAAATACAAAACTTCAAACTAAATGAAGGTAAAAGATTTTGTCAAATATTTTGATGATAAGTCATGAAGGTCAAAGTGATAAAAAGAACCCAATATATATTCATATTAAACCAAATAAGATACAACAATTTTTTTTCAAAAATATTGTCTATAAAATGTGCTTTGATAATTTTTTTTATAAACAATTATTTACCCGACGGATATGGTACGGGTGACCCGACGACCGCCTGCTCTTATACTTACCCGACGCATAGGATACCTGTTACCCGACGAAGGCCTCCGCATATAATTACCCGACGTATTGATATATGAATATCCGTCGAGTATCATTTAGCAGATTATATTTACAATTTTTAATAACACATGTTACCCGACGGATACGGTACAGGTTACCCGACGTCAACCTCCGCTTATAATTACCCGACGGGTATAAATGACTATCTGCCGGGAATGATTTAGCAGATTATATTTACAATTTTTTTAACGCTTGTTACCCGACGGATAGGTTACCGGTTACCCGACGTCTACCTCCTCCTATGATTACCCGACGGGTACAGATATATAAATATCCGTCAAGTAATTATAAGCAGATTATATTTACAATTTTTTATTACACATGTTACCTGACGGGTTTGTATTTAATTATTCGTCGGGTATGATGTTTTTAGCAGATTAAAAACTTAAATTTTTTTTTTACCCAACCTTTTTAAAAACTTCAAAATTGAAAATGACCGATCTAACCGTCCACATTTATGGTAGGTACCCATAAATCGCCTACGTGATAAATTTCCCAAATTGGAAATCCCAGGATTAGGAAACGGTACGCGACGATTCAACGGTTACACAACGTTTCTTTACGATCGGACGGCTTGAAATCTTCAAAACATCAAGATTTTCAACGGGCAAGATCTAGGCACGTAAAACCACAAAGTGAACGGTTAGATCGCTCAAATTTAATCATTTGAATATCAATAGGATCCAAAATTCGAAAAATGTATTGAAGTTTCCTTGAAGAGTTTATACTCCTTGGGAAATATGGTTGATTTCTGATTTTTAAAAACTTAAAAATTGAAAATGACCGATCTAACTGTCCACATTTATGGTAGGTACCCATAGATCGCCTACGCGAAAAATTTCCCAAATTGGAAATCCCAGGATTAGGAAACGGTGCGCGACGATTCAACGGTTACACAACATTTATTCACGATCATACGGCTTGAAATCTTCAAAACATCAAGATTTTCGACGGGCGAGATCTAGGCAATTAAAACCACAAAGTGAACGGTTAGATCACTCAAATTAAATCGTTTGAATATCAATAGGATCCAAAATTCAAAAAATGTATTGAAGTTTCCTTGAAGAGTTTGAACTCCTTGGGCAATATGGTTGATTTCTGATTTTCAAAAACTTAAAAATTGAAAATGACCGATCTAACCGTCCACATTTATGGTAGGTACCCATAGATCGCCTACGCGAAAAATATCCCAAATTGGAAATCCCAGGATTAGGAAACAGTGCGCGACGATTCAACGGTTACACAACATTTCTTCACGATCGGACGGCTTGAAATCCTCAAAACAACACGATAACGATAAATGGGGCTTTAGGCATGTAAAACCAAATTTTGAATGGTCCCGAAGTTGCTTATACTTTCGCCGGACTTGGTTTTCCGATTAAGGCCAAAAACGACTTCAGAACGGTCATGCCCGATGGATATGTGAAAACCTCCGTCGGGTAACTTTAATAAAACGGCCTGTTTTCAAAAATTCCAAATTTCCGCCTAATTTTTGGCGAAATCTCAAATTTCCCGCTTAGTGTTACCCGACGGACATTTTAACTCTTACCCGACGGACTACCGACTGGGTATATTACCCGGCGGATATTGTAAATGTTACCCGACGGACCTTGCGCCTAAATTTTTGCGGATTCTCAAAAGTCCCGCGTTTTGTGGTCCGACGGGTGTGTGGGATGTTACCCGACGGGCTTCCTACCTAAATATTCGCGGATTCTAAAATTTACCGCTTAATATTGCCCGACGAAAATGTAAAATAACCCGACGGAGTTCATAGAGTTTACCCGACGGTAACTAAAACGTTACCCGACGATATGATTGAATCGTGACCCGACGTATGTTGAACACAAATACCCGACGAATAAGCACTGGTTTCTAATACCCGACGGGTCATTAAAGTGTTACCCGACGGATGTATGCGTCTGGCCACAGACAGTCTGATACTTAAATCAGACAAACTTTTCTTCTTCTTCCTTCTTCTTCATTTTCTGAAATTTCCCATCTCCAAAAACTGCCGACCCATTCTTCCTCTTGCTCTCCGACTCGAAAACTTCGTCATTTTCTACCTTTCCAAGTTGCCAACTTGTCTTGTTATCCCTCAAGCCGCCGGCCAGCAGTCAAGGACACCGTCTCCCCTCACCGAGGTATGCCGTCGCCGCCGCTTCCCTTGTTAATATTAATGTTAGTTTCAATATATTGTTTATTGTTAATTTGGATATATTTGTTTATATTGGTTGATATTGGATATATTGGTTTAGTGTTAATTTTTATTTGGAAAAAGAATTCATGAAATTAGATATTGTTTTTGTTAATGTTAATGTTAATGTTAGTTTCAATATATTGTTTATTGTTAATTTGGATATATTTGTTTATATTGGTTTATATTGGTTGATATTGGATATATTGGTTTATATTGGTTGATATTGGATATACTGGTTTAGTGTTAATTTTTATTTGGAAAAAGAATTTATGAAATTGGATATTGTTTTTGTTAATGTTTATGTATATATATTTGTTATTGGTTTATTGTTATTGTTAATGTATATATAATAGTTGAAGATTTGTTGAAATTTTGATGTTTGGTATAATGTTGGAATTGATATAATGTTATGTTTTTTGTTATGCTTTTGGATATGAAATTTATGTGAATTTTGGATATGTGAAATTTATGAATTTTGGGTAATTGAATTTTAAAAACAATTTTGGGAAATTTTTATATGGTGTAGTATAAGTGAATTTTGGAAATGTGAGTTTTAAAAATTTTTAATTTGTGAATTTTAGGATTTGGATATTATATGTTTGGATTAATATGTAAGTTAGATTTTGGTCCCGAAATTTGGATTTATAAATTTAGGTATAATGTTGTGAATTTTGAGTTTAGTACGTTTGGATTAATTAGTTTTTTAAGTTAATTTTTCGTTTGTGTTGGATTTATTTAAAAAAATTAGAATTTGGTGGTTTTAGTTTTTAGATACCAATTTACTAATTATTACTAAAAACAATTATTGCTTTATTTTTTTTTAAGTTTATTGGAATTACAAAATGTTGGTTAATTTTAAATGTGATTTTGTTTTTATTTTTTTTTAATTTAATATTTAATATTAAAAATGTCTGGTTTTTTTTATTTAATTAAAAATGTGATGGTTAATTTTATATTAATTAATTTATATTTGTTATTGTAGATGTCGCATCGCACCTTCATCACGTCTAGGTCTCGCCCTTGCCCTGATCCTGTTGATGATCATGAGCCGGAAGAGGCAGCACCGGACTCGGTTGCCTCAACAGCGACGTCCGTTCACGCACCGCTGTCGATTTATATGCGACCCGGTGCCCGATCGGCTTGTTGACAACATAGTAAGAAACAGGGGGAACCCCGTATCGACCCCCAACCCTCACAGGACGTCGTCGGAGCCGACGAAACAGGCTCTAATGTCGGATCACTCCCTAAGGGTAAGCTCATTATTTTGTTTATTTAACCAACCGTTTTTATTTGCTACTCATTTTATTTACTAATGTTCATCGAATTTGCAGGTAGGTCAGTGAACGTGCGCGGGATAAACCGAGGTTTGACATCCCAGCGGATTTGCAGGACAACAAATGCAAATATACTGGTGGTGTACGTGCCGCGCCTCCGGTCCGCGCCAGTAAAAATTCACAGCCTCCTGGTTCATGACATTGATGTGATTCTTCGCACCAAGTCACTGATGATGGGGGAGACTTTTCGAACCCAAACCCCAGAGGAGATCATGCGTTGTTGGGGCGAGTTATCGGTATATTGTTTTCCCATTTTTAACATTAATTTCATATTTTTTAATTATTTTACTAACTTTAATAATTAATTCCAAATTAATTTTGAGTTCGACTTGGAGAACGTCTAGCTCAGTACATACATGTGCCACCAGTGGCAGTTACGGTACGCCGACTGGAAGTACGAGCTCCACAAGTACTTCTTGTCTTGGCCTTCTCCGGAGGAAGCTCGGTCAAATCCTCCGGAGGAGTTGGACGGGGCGAAACTGCCAGGGTGGTTGTGGTTGTGCGACCATTTCGTGTCCCCCACCTATTTGGTACGTATTATCTATTTAATTAATTAAATTATTTAATTTTTATGTTATTTTCCATTTTAAAATCTAATTTTTGGTTTTACGAATGAATAGCGAAAATCGATTGCCAACAAATCAAATCGGGGAGCGAAAAAATTCAACCACTACGGGGGGTTGCGATCCTTATCGGCCCGGCAGGAGGATCGGTTCATCGCCGGGTCGTTGTTCCTAGAGGTGGATGCCTGGGGGCAGGTGTACGCTGGACGGGGGGGATCAAGGGGCTGATCGAATTCACGTAAGTATATTTTTTGAAGATTAAACATTTTTTCCTGAATTTGATAATTATATTTCTAATTAATATTTTTTTGAATTTGTAGGATGCGATGCAGCAAGACGTCCAGCAGACACAAGCTGAGCTCACCCAACAACATCCGGATGTGCTGTTGGAGCAGCAGCTCCCTAATGTCGATATGTCGATCGCTATTCTGGAGCGACAACTTGGGAGGCGCCCAGGGAGGGTCGTTCGGGGGGCGGGCGACGGGATTGTTCGGGCTGTCTCTCAGTCGTCGTCTTCATCTCGGATAGGCAATACCCAGGAGACGTCGGACCTAAGGAGAAACTTCGATATCCTCCAGGCAGAAAATGCTCAGCTCATAGCCCAATTTGCGGAGATGAAAGTCCAAAACCAACAAATCAAGAGCGCCCTTGACAACATCTTTCAACGTATGGGTGACCGTGGATTGGATGCCATTTTCTCACCACCCACCCAACAGCCCCCTCAGGATCCCGGCTACTTTGACCCCTCGACTAATTGTTAGAGTGTACTATATATACAATATTTTTATAGTTTTAATGATGTCAAATTATTACATTCATTTTTTTTAATATTAATTTAATTTTGATTCTTTTTATTAAAAAATTTTAATTAAATTTTTTATTAAAAAATATATTAAATATGGAACGCTTGCCCGACGCACAGTCATTCCATCGGGCATAAAAACAGGATTTTTTAAAATTGTACCCGACGAAAGTGGGAAATGTTACTCGATGGGTGTGTAACACGTTACCCGACGGATATATATAACGTTACCCGACGGATTTTGTAACACTTTACCCGACGAACATATATGACGATACCCGACGGGTTTTCCAACACGTTACCCGACGAACATATATAACGTTACCCGACGGGTGTATATAATGTTACCTGACGGTTGTTTATAACGTTACCCGACGGATTGTATTAACCTTAACCGACGGATTGTATTAACCTTACCCGACGGTAATAAGATGTTGACTTTAGTTGCTCGACGACAGTATCAACGACGAACACTACCGCCGGGCATTGTGAAATTGCTCGACGAGGACACTGTGCTCGTCGAGTAATATGAAAGCCCGACTGCAATAGCCCGACGGTGAGTCGCCGTTGTCAGTGTTACTCGACGGATGTCTTACGTTGCGCGACGACGTCATTCCGCCGGGCAACTTATGAATAAGAGTTGAATTGGAGACCTCTCACGTAACATATGGGGAGGTATACCACCCGATCATAGCATTAAATAGAAAGCTCGATTTTCTTTTATTGCAACTGAAATTTTGTTTTTGCTTTTAAGTAATGTTTATTTCTAAAAACCCTAACATATTTTTTCCAAATCTAATTTGACTTTTCATTGCACATTGGAGTAGATAAGAAAACTACTAGACTCATAATATTAGTCATTTTAGTCGCAAGATCTTACTAACCATAAAAACAGAAATAAACTTACGAAGTTAAAAAATATAATGATGAATATAGAGATAGGATCCAAAATTTAAGTTTTCGTTAGCCAAGCACAAATACCTTTTGACGTGTAGTTGAATCGCTGGAGACTAAGTTTTCCTCACATCCACCATTTGCTTTACATATTCTTCAAGGCCAGATGTGATGGGTTTGATGGCGATGCTGCTTCATGTAGTGGCGGTAGCTTTGCTCTAAAATTTTTGAATATAATGATGTCTCTATATTCTAGAAGTCAATGTGCGAGATCTCTTGCCACCCATTATAATTGAAGTTGAGACCTCTTAGTTATAAATTAAAAAAAAAAGAACAATATTTGAGTTAGATCCTCAAACACCTTTTGTAAGTGGCTAGTTATTTCATGGTGTCCAATCGACAAATATTCTATAAGACCAACAACATGATAAAGTATCTGGTTTGATTCTTGAAAGTCATTTTTTGTTTTTAAAGTTGCTGTTCTCTTCAATTAATGACGGGATTATTTCAAAAATGTTTAAGGCTCTAATCTCACAAATCATGATAACAAAACTTGAAATAAGTAACCAGGACTAATAAAAACTCTAAAATCCAACACATGTTTGGTAAATCAATTAGCCTTTGGAGTTTGGAAGATTTACTACCTCTCACAGATATAACATGAAAAATTGAAAACTCATTACAGAAGGAAGAAATGAATGTGAGAACTTAAAAAGTGACATTTTGCTCTTGTGATCTGGCAAATGCTAAAGATGTGAGAGGGCATGCATGCATGGTTTTATGGGACAGATGTTTCGTTACCAAAGGCAGCACAATACTACGTGTTTGATCTGATCGATTGGCCTGAAGAAAAACGCGTTGTATCTATCTGCATGAACATGGTTATGCAGGTAAGAGGATCACCGGTATGATCGCTTTGAATTTTACTTGAAGTGTGTATGTCTTAGATGCTATTCATTTGAATGAATAATTGTTGATCGTTGATGTGTATAAATTTCAAAGTATTCGGACAACACCGTCATACCCAACAATAACTAACAATGGTCCACATACTGTTTAAAAGCAAGGTTCTTTTTGAGAATGTGCCATACTCAAGCTTTTACTGTTTCTACGGCCTTTAGAAATATCACATAATTAACACTAAGTCACCGCTGCTAGCTGGTTGCGAATGTGTAACTAATCAATATGATGTGAACTGTGAAGTACAACTGGTGCTTACTGCTTAAAGGGACAGGTAAGAAATGTAGGGGACCCATAATGAATAAGAGATTTTTTGTTCTACGTACATTTATAGATGAAATCTTTAATCATTTTCATATTACAATATATAAGTTTATTGATCCATCTATCAATTATAAAAAATAATGCAACGACACACTCAAAATACCATTGAAATTTTCATAGACTAAATTTAAATACATGTATTGGGATAGAGTGTTTAAAAAATATAATTGATGTCCGTAACGTTATTATTATTCAAATTTTGATTAACATAGTATCATTTTACTATATATATATATATACACACATTTGCCTTTCCTTTTTGTTATTGGCTTTACCTAAGAACTTTGTGCACGTTGTAATAATTTGTTGTGCAAGGAAGATTTGAATAGGTCCCATGAGCCATGACTCCCATCCCATATTAATAGGTAGGCGTGCAAAATCTTGCAATCAAATAGAAGCCTGTCCTCGTCGATCTTGACTCCATCAACAAACCCAATTCTTTTTTACATCTTTTCTTCTCCTAATTTGTCAGCATTTGCAATGCCTCAAATCATTCCACCAACTGTGGTAAGTCAAAATAAATATTAAAGGTATATTGTTAGGAGTTTTAATCCTCATGTTTTGTTAATCAATAATGTTACTAGCACCAACTATATTTTTAAATTTCCTGTTCAAACATATGAGGTGGCACGACGTGGCAATCCATGTCATATATTTTTAATTAGTTATTTCAAAATAAAAACAAAACATAAAAAATTATAAATATAAAATAAAAATTAAGAACCAAACCCTAAGAACTGTAGCACGGAAATCCAATCCCTACGGGCTAAAGGTTAGTGAATGGAATCCTTCATGAGCCACATTATCTATTATTGGTTTCTGTCGTTGTACGTAGCATCTTCAAATGCTATTGCCGCTGTTACTGTTGTTTCTTCTGCAAATAATTCTAAAGCCTCACAACACATTTGAGTTTTGAGCAAATTTTCTAGAAAATTTTTGATTTATTTTTCGGAAATTTTTGGTGGTTGTGGGTTTCACGGGGGTCAGCATGGGCTATATTAGGGTTTAGCACGCATCAAAGTACGAGATCTTCAAATTCAATTCAATTTGTTTTAGTGCAATTGCTCGATCAAAAAGAAGAAAAAATTAGGGTTGAGGATGGAGACGATAAAGACGAAGATGAAAATTCAACATCTTAGGCCACTCAGTCTGCTTGAAAAGGCCGAGGGACGAGACTTGGTGGCGCTATCTCGGTGGTAGAGTTGACGGGTCTGTGCGATCAGAGATTAAAGTCTTCAAAAAAAAAAAATATTGTTGAGTTCTTAGCTAGGGTTTTGTTTTTAATTAGTTTTTATTTGGAAAATATTACGGGTACCACCTAAAATCCCATTTTGTTTTGTATCCCACTACATGTGGTGTCTGACGTGGCGTTCCATGCCATTATTTTTAGTTACCTATCTCAAAATAAAAATTAAAATAAAAACAAAAATCAAACATTAAAAAATCAAATTAAAATAAAAAAAAATAAAATATTAACGGGATCGATCGTCCCCTTCGCAAAAAATTTAAACCTAAGAATTTTATAACATCAAATCGTCTCATTTCCAGAAAATTATAAACCCTAAGAATATATTCAACCGTTCTCTCCTACCTCTATTTCTGAATATTGATCCCCAGAGAAATATCAATCGCCATGATCATGAATCATGATTTGTCTCCATGTCAAATCTATGATATGCTATGAATTTTCATTTTATAAATATGTAATTAAAAAATGATGATGTGGTAATCTACATCATTCGCCACATGTGTTAGTATATAAAAATTTGAGAAAGTAGTTGGTGCCTCTAGCATTTTCCTTTTATATGCATATATGTCACTCACACATATCCAGCAATCCATCCTTGAAACTAATACAAGTGGTAATTATGAAAAGTTATATATCAGTTTCTTCTCAATTGAAAATTTTTAAAATACGTTACATGCATGGAAATTTTTAACACCTTTCTCATTTTCTTTTTAATAATTTTGGTATAATTGTAGCTCAATGTTCTTTCTTTACTAAACAAAAGGGCCATTCCAACAACCAAAGATGTTGGAGGGAAACGAAATTGGAAAACTTTTATGGGTCACCTACGTATGCAAACGAAATTTTAAAAGAAGTTTTTGTATAGTTAAAGAAAACCTTTAATGGGCCACACATACAAACACACACGTTTGGTAGTTGATAATGAATATTTTTGTTTATTGGTCTTCTAACATTTTTTAATACCCAAATTAGGCTTTCTACAATAAGCCGGAAAATCATAGATGTGATTCTTATTTATGAGTGAGTTTGATTCCTATAGTAGTGTACCACATTAATTAATGGACAGATAACAAAATAAAAATAAATAATAAAAATGTAATGACCAATCGAAACAAGTTGTGTCCATTTGATCCAAAAAAAAAGTTGGATCCCACAATTAATACATAAAACTCACCTATATTACCCTCACCTATATATTTTTGAGAAATTATGAAAAAAAAGGACAATTCTTTCAATTTG
Organism: Oemleria cerasiformis; assembly: GCA_037349345.1. NCBI lineage: Eukaryota > Viridiplantae > Streptophyta > Magnoliopsida > Rosales > Rosaceae > Oemleria > Oemleria cerasiformis. The sequence continues at coordinate 10,220,316 of JAZGTL010000019.1, forward strand.
TATAAGTGGAAAAGAAATAAATTATTTAACGAGTTATAAATTAGATAGCTGATTTTCACACTTTATTTTTTACTTGTTATATTTCACTTCTTTTTTGAAAAAATAAAAGATAAAACTAGAAGTGAAGTGCAACAAGTAAAAAATGGAGTATGAAAATCAGTTTTCATAAATTATAGCATGAAGTAATTGAGGGGATTCTAGCAACTTTTTCCGTACAACATTTTTTCTTGATTAATATTTTTATTTATTTTGTGATAGGAAAATAATATGGATACTACATAGTTTATAAACTACACATTAATATAGATTCTTATTTGTATTAGTGGATCCTATTTGTATTAAGTCTCCCTAGCATTGTTAAAGTGCTGCTACGAAGACAATCAAAATTGATCATATTTGATAACTATCTTATGTGGCAGTGACGATGATGTGATCTGCTATATTTATATATATATATATATATATATTATCAATTAATAAACAATGCTATTTTTTTAATAATTTTATTTATCTAATTTCAATATATTTTATATCGGAATTTTCAATGATCCTATGAAATTAAAAAAAAACCATTGACCAAAGCCTAAGATTAACCCAACCTTTCATCGTTTATCAGACTCACCCCCACCCAACCCAGTCCTCCATTGTTGCTGCATGGTCGCTGTGCTAAGGAAAGGCAATACACTAAGCAATCAAATTAGTGCAATACCTAAGTTTTGAATCTCGACTTTCATACTTGCAGACCTGGGATTTGCTAGGTCTTTGGAATTGGGTTCTCTTCCCTTGCTCAAGCCAGCTCCTTGCCTTACTATGGTTTGGGTGTGAGCCCTGAGTGTTTATAGTTTGCGGAGCCTCTCGATTTTATCTATGATTTGTTAATTCAGGAGGCTACCATTCATTAGTTTATTTCTTGGTACTTGGTACTATTTTTCTTTAACCTAACTTGATTGGTAAGGTTTTAATGAGGCTACTTTTGTCATCTGCTTTATATTTCTCTTTTGTAGTTCATTCAAGTACAAACACTTTACTACCATATGGTTTATACCTTATGACACGATAATACTTGATTTTTAAAATTTGACAAATACCTTTTATACTTTCTTAAACGTAACAACCTCTGGCCCCACCATTAAAATTTTGGTCCAAGGTGCTGTTAAATACTGATGTAATGTCTACGAATCCCATTTTCTGACCGTTACCAACCTTATTAAAAAGGCATATCTCAATTTGCTCAATTTGGGGTTTTCTTTTTTAATTTTGTTTCCCTTCTCTCAATTTTGGGCACTAAAATAGGAAAATTCACATATATGTCCTTTTGATGAGATGGGTAAAGGTTGAAAAATTGGACCCATAAATGCCAAATCATCATTTAATAGAAGTTTTTACAGAAATTTTAACGGTGGAATAAAATTGTTACGTTTTAAAAAGTATATAGTACGTTTGTTAAATTTTAAAAGTTAATATATAGTTATGATATAAAATGTAAATCACATTGTAGTAAAATGTAAGTTGCTATTCATTCCGTCATTATAGTTCACATGTATGGTTTAATCTGTTTAGTAGTGCTATTTACGAAGGGAGAGGTGATGTGGAGAAGGTGCCCCACGGCCCCCACTCCCAATCTTTGATTATGGTTGTTAGTTAGTCAAAAGTGACAAAAACGGTGCAAGCACTCAAAATTCATCTTTTCCTTAATCAAATGATAAAAAAATATTATATTTTTCTTGCAATCAAATCAAAACTCATCTTGTTCACTGTTAGATTCGCTCCCAGGATTACCAAATATTTGGTGATCCGCGATCCACGCTGTTAGATTATCATCGTCATCCTTTATGTTCGAGAGATTCTTACATGGTATCTTTTTATGGTCATGTAAAATATCTAGTACGTTCATATGTTATTATATAAATGAGTATTTATTTGATATTATATAGCTTACAAATAGAAAATTTGAATTATGTCGCATACTTATATTAAAATATGTAAACTAAATGCATTAAGTGGCTATAAAACGATACTATTTATCTAATAATTCGACATTATATTTCGAACTACATTAAATTCTAACTCGACATTTTCTTCACTAATTTATTCTTCAATCTTGAGTATTTCCCTTTTAAATCGGCATTGTCCATTTTATTTTTGGATGCAAAAAAAAAAAAAAAACTGAAAGCTACGGCCGCAATCCAGATTCACATGATCAAATAGGAGAGCTTTATAAACTGCCGGACGGATCCTATAAACCCACACTAGCTTGAGAGCTGTTCTTCTTATGTCCCAAAGAGGCAATGACATCTGCAACGAAATTTACCTCACAGAATATATGCTTGAAGTGGATAGAAGTAAATTTTGAAGCAAGATCTTTGATATCCTTGATGAGCGTGAAAAGCTTCCAAGGAACATCACACGTCTTTAGAACGCAGTCAATAATGAGCTTTGAGTCTCCTTCAATAAAAATATCAGGGTAGCCCACCCGACTAGCTTGCAAAAGGCCTTCTTGCAAAACAATTCCTTCAGTGATAGCCATTTCTGGAGACCCTATGTGGGTAGAACCAGCCACAAGAGGGTTACCATTCACATATCTTATGATGAAGCCCGAAGAACCAACTGACGTGATTTGATTCAGGGAACCATCAAAATTGAGTTTCCCTTTGTTCTCAGGAGGAGCCTTCCATTTGATAGTGATTGGATTTCCTTGAGTTGTAGAGTTCACAGAAACATGATTAAAAGATTGGAAGGCATGCTAGAAACCATGACAAGACCCCTCCCAAATTTCCCCTCAAAACTCGTGAGAGGCCCTGCTCCCGTCTGACAGCATCTGAAAATTCAGAATCTTCTCGAAATACCCTCATACAACCACCCAAGCCTTACGAGAATTCTATCGAAAAGTAGGTAGTATCTTCCCTGTAATCGGTCAACCCGTCTTTCACCTGTCAGACGAAGGGTATAATAACAAATACAAAACCAAACAGTCCAGCTTCAACCACAAGCTACCACAAATCCGAACTCAAACTACCAAGCCCTCGAATAATTTACAATACCCAAAAGAGGATTAGAGAAAACTAGGTTAACCATAACTTTACAGAACTAATGAAAATCCTACGTGATGGGAGTGCAGCAAAAATTGATGCCTCCTCCTAGTCCCGTCTCGCTACGACCTGGAGGGCATAAAACCAAAACAATTGTGAGTGAACAATAGACCATATCGAAGCGTACACATGCTAATAAAATGATAATAATAATAATAATAATAATAATAATAATAATCATGACAACCCACCTTGTGGTAAATCACATTACATTATGACCCTCCACACGGATATACATATATACATACAGCTTACTGGAGTACCATTTTCTCTACCTCGGTGGAACCCACCCTACCTTTATATGTGACCGCCATATCAATAACCCGACTGAAGCCGTCATTCCCAACTGAAGTCGATATCCCAACCAAAGCCTTCATCCCGGCCGAAGCAGTCATCCCGACCGAAGCCGTCATCCTGGCCGAAGTCGTCATCCCCTATCAAAGCCGTCATCCCCGATCGAAGCCGTCATCCTCGGCCGAAGCCGTCATCCTCAGCCGAAGCCGTCATCCCGGCTGAAGTTGATATTCTGGACCGTAGCCCAAATATCCTGAGCCGTAGCTCACACCTCGCCGAGCTTAAGATGGAATCCTCCATGACATAGCTCATACCAAACCGAGCGTATGATGGCACCCCTCATGACATACCTCGTATCCTCCCAAGCGTATGATGGAATCCTCCATAGCATACCTCACATCATACCGAGCGTATGATGGAATCCTCCATAACATACTTCACAATTTACGGAGTGTATGATGGAATCCTCCATAACATACCTCATATCCTCCCTCATTTCTCAACCAAATTCGATGTTCTAATAATGGAAATCTATCCACTTGAGTCAAGGAATCCAAATATGAAGTCCAAATCGAAAACCCTTACCTGTGGTGGTTGGAAATTGGGCGAGAAGCTTCGGTCAAACTTCCGAACTTCACTGCGACGTCCACTGTTGTCCTCGAGCTTCAAGGATCATATGGTTGAGTTCGTGGAGAGGAGAGGAAGGTGATGGTGTCTTTGGTTTTGGTCGAAGCGGTAAAAAAGTTTTGGTGATGATGGTGGTGTGTAATATTGTGTATCTAGGCTTGGGAAGAGGAAGGGTCGAGAGAAAGGGAGAGATAAAAGAAGATAAAAATATCTCTACAAGAACATCTGGAGAGATAAGGAACCTAAATAAAATTCTCGGGCCAAAATTACCAAAGTGCCCTTGCACTTTCTAGACCAAAACTCACTCATACTGGCTCCAATTTCAACGTTCCGACTGTCTACAAACTCGTGACTTCGAGACCATCACGATGGCCCAATTAAAACTTCCAAAAGTATCTCCAAACAAAAAGTGACTTCCAAACCCCTACCAAAATCGAGAGTAAAATCGTCCTTTTCTAAAATAATTAATGAAAATCGCATAATTAAATAAACAAGTCGTTACAACCCACCTCCCTTAAAGAAATTTCGTCCTCAAAATTTATAACATCCGAAAAAATTTAAATAAATATATATAGACACTAGCTTACGTCTTATCCTCGAGCTTTGTAACTAGCCTTCTCAAGGCTCAACCTTTCCTCAATTCAACTTGTAGCTCATCCCTCACATGAGACTAGTTAACAAAATACTTCCTCACTACCCCCCTCTAGAGGGACGACAATAGGGACACCCATGTACTACCCAATAGGCGACAACTCCCTATTCGCCAAAAGTGCGAAACATCGAGTCTTTGGCCTTCTGCACGTCGGATACCTCCCCTACCCTGAAAGACTATGCTCACGGCTCGATTCAAATGGTCGAAAGTCTAATGCAAGAAATAGAAATAAACCTTAAATCCCGTGCACCTTGTACATTTATCTATTCCCATTTCAACTTTAGGCCATAGACGAGGACAACGTCTTAGATGCATCACGAAAGTACAAGAATGCACACTAAATGTGGTATGCAGGAATTCAAACCAAGAGCTCTGATACTAAGTTGACATGATCCCTCATGAATTTCCCCTCGAAACTCGTGAGAGGCCCTGCTCTCGCCTGACAATATCTAAAAATTCAGAATCTTCCAGAAATGCCCTCATACAACCACACAAGCCTTACGAGAATTCTACCGAAAATTCGGTAGTAACCGGTCAACCCATCTTGCACATGTAAGACGAAAGTTGCAATAACAAATACAAAACCAAATAGTCCAGCTACAACCCCAAGCTACCACACATCTGAACTCAAACTACCAAGCCCTCGAATAATTTACAATACCCAAAAAAAAGATCAGAGCAAACTAGGTTAACCATAACTTTACAGAACTAACGAAAATCCTACGTGAAGGGAGCGCAACAAAAGATGATGCCTCTTCCTAGTCTCGTTGCCTCGTCCCACTATGGCCTGGAGGGCATTAAACCAAAACAATTGTGAGTGAACAATAGACCATATCAAAGTGTACACACGCTGATAAAGTGATAATAATAATAATAATAATGCTAATCATGACAACCCACCTCGTAGTAAATCATATTACATTAAGACCTTCCACACGGATATACATATATACATACAGCTTACCAGAGTACCATTTGCTTACCTTGGTGGAGCCCACTCTACCTTTACATGTGGTCGCCATATCAATAATCCAGCCGAAGCCGTCATTCTCGATCGAAGCCTATATCCCTACCGAAGTAGTCATCCCTGGCCGAAGCCGTCAACCTGGCCGAAGCCGTCATCCCAGGTCTAAGCCTCCATCCCCCGCTGACGCCGCCATCTCGGTCGAAGCCGATATTCTGGGTCGTAGCCCAAATATCCCAAGTCGTAGCTCACACCTCGCCGAGCCTATGATGGAATCCTCCTTGACATAGCTCATACCATATTGAGCGTATGATGAGATCCCCCATGACATACCTCGTATCCTCCAGAGCATATGATGGAATCCTCCATAACATACCTCACGTCATACCGAGTGTATGATGGAATCCTCCATAACTTACCTCACCATTTACCGAGCGTATGGTGGAATCCTCCATAAGATACCTCATATCCTCCCTCATTTCTCAACCAAATTCGATGTTCTAATAATGGAAATCTATCTACTTGAGCCAAGGAATCCAAATATGAAGTCCAAATCGAAAACCCTTACCTGTGGTGGTCGAAAATATGGCAAGAAGCTTCGGCTAAACTTCCGTGCTTCGCTATGATGTCCACGGCTGACCTTGAGCTTCAAGGATGGTATGGTTAAGTTCGTGGAGAGGAGAGGAAGGTGATGGTGTCTTTGGTTTTGGTCGAAATGGTCAAAAGTTTTGGTGATGATGGTGGTGTGTAATATTGTGTATCTCGGCTTGGGAGTAGGCAGGGTCAAGAGAAAGGGAGAGATAAAAGGAAATAAAAATATCTCTACAAGAAAATATGGAGAGATAAGGAACCTAAATAAAAATATCGGGTCAAAATTACCAAAGTGCCCTTGCACTTTCTAGACCAAAACTCACTCATACGGGCTCCAATTTCCGTGTGCCGCCTGTCTATGAACTCATGAGTTCGAGACCTATGCGATGGCCCCAAAAAAACTTCCAAAAGTATCTACAAACAAAAAGTGACTTTCGAACCCCTACCAAAATCGAGGGTAAATTTGTCATTTTCTAAAATAATTAATGAAAATCGAATAATTAAATAAATGGGTTGTTACAAATAAGCACTAACCTGGGCAACAATGCGAAGAAATTTAGTAGGATGGGGTTTCGTATTACGAAAGATCACATTAGTCCTGGTCTTTAAAAGTTGCCAACAAAGAAACATGATCTTGCTTAGAATATGGCAACACTGTTTAATCATGCACTAGAAAAATAAGATAGCCAATCTAAAAAAGAAAGGTTACTTAAGAGAGGATTTGGGAAGTTTATGGCACATCTCCAAACTTCAATAGCAAATGTGCAATCTTTAAAAAGATGGTTAAGACCCTCCGGATGTGAATGACAAAGGATGCAAGAGGAATAAATATTGAGGTGCTTATTGATAAGCTTATCCTTGGTCTTAAGACAACCTCTTCCAAGGAGCCAAGCAAAAATTTTAACCTTGGGAGGAATTGGTAATTTCCAAATTTTCTGCAAGAAATATGCATTAGGATGTGCAGGTGAAGACTCATAATGAAGAGAGACATCAAATTTAATAGAAAAAACTCCATTAGGAGATGGGCCCCAAACAAATTTATCAGGATTAGCTTGAAGAGGTAAAGGAATAGCTTGAATTTTAGAGGCAATGTCTACCTAGACCATGATAAGGAGAGCCTTCTTGTTCCAATTGTTACCAACAATAAATTTATCCACCGTTAGGTTCCAATCAAAGTCATTCCAACAGGACGAGGGTAATAAATTGTAGAGAGGAAAATGGTAGACCCAATTATAGGATTAGAAGCAAATATCCTTACTATCCCCAATGATCCAACACATACCCTTAGTAATTAGCTCCCGAGCTTGAAGAATACCTTTCTAGGTCGTCTATGTTGAGGATTTGGGTTTAGCCTGTAAGGAAGAAAAATGTTTAAAATATTTTTGGGTGACAATTTGAACTCACCAATTGTCCGATCGAGTTAGAATTTTCTAGGCTAATTTAGCAACGACACATTGGTTGTAGATCCTAGCAAGACGAAGACCCAATCCTCCTTTCTTTTTAGGAGTGCAAACATCCTTCCAAGCAACTGGGGGAGATTCCACCTTCTCACCCCAGAAGAAGGTCCTAGCATGAGCATTAAGCTACTTTGTGAGCTTCATGGGGCATAAGAAACAAGACATAACATGATTAGGAATACCCGAAAGATTTGATTGGATAAGAACACGCTTACGTGCTTTGGATAGAGTATTTCGTTTCCAACCAGCTAACATCTTTTGGGATCTTGAGAGTATTTCCTTAGCATTAAGTGGATCTTTCCAGGTCATCACATTATGAATTCCTAGATACCTTCCAATTGTGGTTTTATGGCTTGGAAATCAAATGTTTAGTACATGTGCTTACATATTTGGAAAATAAGAGAGAGCTTTTATGAAAGTTAATTTTTTGTTCAGAAGCATTAGAAATGAGATTAAGGGAAGATAAAATATTCCTAGCAGCTTTAGTGGTGGATTTACCAAAAATAACACAATCATCAGAAAACAAGAGATTAGAGATGCAATAACCTCTCGGAGCACTTAAAATACCCACCTAGTTTTTTGGGGACACTACAAGAAAATTGAGGTTGCCCGACAAGATTTTGCCTGACAAAGTAGTTTTCGCCCGTAAATATATATTGCCCAACGAAACTGAAGGCTCGTCGGGTAAGGTGTTGACGGGAAAAACAAGTTGTTGACGCGTAAAATAGGGCGTGTTAGCCCGATGATTTGATCAATCTGTCGGGCAAGATTAGATATAACAACGAATGTTGGTCGTTGGTTAACACTTGGCTTTGACTAAACTTTTCCTGACGAATCATTAAACTTTGCCCTGCGAATAGGCTTCGTCGGGCAAAAGTCTAAACACATTAAATAACCCAGACGCTCCTTTATTAAACACCTTTTTAAAATTACTTTCGAAATGAAATCGACCTATCTAACCGTCCACATTTATTGTAGGTACTCATAGATCGTCTAGACGAAAAATTAGCCAATTTTATAAATCCTGGGATTAGGAAACGGTGCATGACGATTCAATGGTTACACAACGTTTCTTGATGATCGGACGGCTTGAAATCCTCAAAACATCAATATTTTCGACGGGCGAGATCTAGACACTTAAAACCACAAAGTGAACGGTTAGATCTGTCAAATTCAATTGTTTGAATATCAAGAGAACCAAAACTTCACAAAATGTATTAAAGTTTCCTTCAAGTGTTTAAACTCCTTGATGAATATTCTTGTTTTACGATTTTCAATAATTTACAAATTGAAATGGATTGATCTAACTGTCCACATTTATTGTAGGTACTCATAGATTGCCTATGCAAAAAATTACCCAATTTGGAAATCCCGGGATTAGCTAACGGTGCGTGACGATTCAAATGTTACACAACGTTTCTTCATAATTAGACGGCATGAAATCCTCAAAACATCAAGATTTTCGATGGGTGAGGTCAACAGGCTTAAAAGTAACCATTGATTGGTCAATTTTTTGAAATTCCATCGTTTGAATATCAATTGAACCAAAACTACGAAAAATCCATTGAAATTCACAAACTTAACAATCGAGGCACATAAGCTCCGAAAAACATGACGATAACGATCGATGGGACTTTGGGCATGTAAAACCAAAAATTGAACGGTCCCGATCTTGAAAATTCTATCGTCGGACCTGATTTTTAGATCAGTCATAAACTCAACAACATAAGAAGTTAGCCCGACGAGGGTAACTATTCACCGGGAAATATGTAATGAGTCGTCGGGCAACTATACACACGTCGTCGGGCAACGTAAACAAAATGCGTACTTTTTGTTTCGCGAAAATTTCAAAATTTTTGTCAAAATTTTCGCGAAAACTCAAACTTACCACGTAAGTTTGCCCAACGAACTGTAAACTTGTTATCTGACGAATATCCACCGCGTTTTGTTACCCGACGAATTCATTAAAAGTTGGCCCGACGTAGGGTTCGTCGGGCAAGGTTTCAGACAGATAAATCATGACCGACTCTTCTTCTTCTTCCTTCTTCTTCATTTTCCTCGTTGTCTCCTTACCGCCACCTCTCTGCAACACAAACCAGCCCTCGTATGTGGAGGTCGCTGGTGTCCAATACCACTCCCTCCCTATCTCGCTCTCTCTCACTCGGACTCCGCCTCTCACTCTGCCACCGCATCTCTCTCTCGCGCCGCCTCTCTCTCGCCGAGGTCAGGTCTCACCGCTGCACCTATCTCTCACTAGCAGTCATCTCAAGGTCGAACTCGTTCTCCCAATCTCTCTATTGTTAATGTAGATTGGTTATTGTTAATTTTGATTGTTTATATTTTAATTTTAGTTTGGATTGAAATTTGGTTTGGATATTATGAAATTGTATTGAAATTGGAATTGAAATTGTGATTGGATTTTGGCAGATTGTGCATTTTTATCAAATTTGCAAATTGGGAATATAGGGATTTTACTTGAATGTTGTGAATTTGGATTGGACTGGAATATAAATATTTGGTTTACTAAGCTTGTTTGGATTTGGAAATTTAGGGGTTAATGTTGAAGATTTGTTGAAATTTTGATGTTTGGTAGAATGTTGAAATTGGTATAATGTTGAAATCGGTATAATGTTATGAATTTTGCATATGATTTTTTTTATGATTTTGGATATGAATTTTATGTGAATTTTGGATATGTGAATTTTATGAATTTTGGATATTTGAATTTAAAAAAATTTATTTGAATTTTTGATATGGTGTAGGATATGTGAATTTTGGATATGTTTTATAAATTTTGGATATGTGAGTTTTATAAATTTTTGATATGTGAATTTTATGATTTTGGATATTATTATTGTATGTTTGGATTAATTTGTAAGTTTGATTTTCTTCCCGAAATTTGGATTTAGAAATTTAGGTATAATGTTGTGAATTTTGAGTTTACTAATTTAAGTTTAAGTTTGCTTGGATTAATTAGTATTTTAGGTTTAATTTTGGTTTGTGTTGGTTTTATTTAAAAAAATTAGAATTTGGTGGTTTTAGTTTTTAGATACCAATTAACTAATTTTCAATAAATTATTTATTTATTTATTATTCGAATTAAAAATTGTTGGTTAATTTTATATGTGGTTTTGTTTTTATTGTGAATTTAATATTTAATATTAAAAATGTTTGGTTTTTTTTTTATTAAATTAAAAATATGTTGGTTAATTTTATATTAATTATTTTAAATTTCTTATTGCAGATGTCATCGCATCGCACCTTGATCACATCTAGCGCCCGCCCTCGCCCTGATCCAGTTGATCATGTGGCGGAGGAGGCAACCCCTGCCACGGTTGCCTCAACATCGGCATCCGTTCAGACATCGATCTCGGATCATCAGCGACCCGGTGCACGATCGGCTCGTCGACTGCACAATAAGAAACGGGGGAACCCCGTACCGACCCCCGACCCCCATATGATGACGCCGGAGCAGACGGACCGGCGACTGTTGTCGGAGCACTCCCTAAGGGTAAGTTGATTATTTTGTTTATTTAAACAACCGTTTTTATATGTTACTTATATTATGTACGAATGTTCATCGAATTTGCAGGGAAGTCGGTGAACGTGCGCGGAATCAACTGGGGTTTGACATCACAGCGGGTTTGCAGGACAACGAATGTAAAGATCCCGGTGGTGTACGTGCCTCGCCTCCGATTAGCGCCCATAAAAATCCACAGCTTGGTGGTGCATGAAAATGGCGCAATTCTTCGCACCAAGTGCCTGATGATGAGGGATACTTTTAGGAACCAACCTCCGGAGGAGATCACGCGCTATTGGGGAGAGTTATCGGTACGTGTTTCTCCATTTTTTTACGTTAATTTCATTTTTTTTTATTTTTTTACTAACTTTTATAATTTATTGCAGATCAATTTTGAGTTCAACCTGGAGGACATCGACGTCAGTAAATACCTGAGAAACCACTAGCAGTTACGGTACGCCGACTGGAAGTACGAGCTCCACAAGTACTACAAGAGCTGGCCTTCTCCGAAGGAAGCTCGGGCAAATCCTCCAGAGGAGTTGGATGGGCCGAAACTAGCAGGGTGGCTGTGGTTGTACGATCATTTCGTGTCCCCCACCTATGTGGTTCGTACTGTCCACTTAGTTAAATGATTTATTTATTTTTTATGTTATGTTCCATTTGAAAATATAATTTTTGTTTTTACTAATGAACAGCGAAAATCGGTTGCCAACACATCAAACCGGGGAGCGAAGATATTCAACCACCACGGGGGGTCGCGATCCTTGTCAGCCCGGTAGGAGGATCGGCCTATCGCCGGGTCGATGTTCCCGAAGGTGGATGCCTAGGGGCAAGTGTACGCTGACCGGGACAAGCAAGAGGCTGACAATATTCACGTAAGTTTATTTTTTGCAGATTAAACATTAATTTTTAATTTGATAATTATATTTCTAATTAATATTTATTTGAATTTATAGGCGGTGATGAAGCAAGACGTCCAACAGACACAGGCTGAGCTCATGCAACAACATCCCGACGTACCGTTGGAGCAACAACTACCGGATCCCAAGAGGTCGATCGTCATCTTGGAGCGATGACTTGGTAGGCGTCCAGGGAAGATCGTCCGGGGGGCGGGCGACAGGATAGTTCAGGATGTCTCCAGTCACTCTTTGAGTTCTTCTTGGGGAGCCAATCCCGAGGAGATGTCGGAGCTCAAGAAAAACTCTTAGAGCCTCTAGGCGGAAAATGCTGAGATCAAGGCTCAAAACGCGCAGATCCAGGCCCAAAACGATCAAATCAAGACCGCCCTCGCCAAGGTGCTTGATCGCTTGGGTGAGCGTGGGCTGGATGTGCTTCTGTCACAGCCTCTGCCCCCCACCCAACAGCCCGCCCAGGACCATGACCACCCCGACCCGTCGCCGAGTAGTTAGAATTTAATATGTAAAACATTGCTTTAGTTTTAATTATGTAAAAACATAACATTAATTTTTATAATTTTTTATATTTTCATTTGGTTTGTTTTATTCTTTTAATTGTATTTTTTAAAATATTTTTATTTTAATTATATATATATATATTTGTTTAATTAAATAAATTATTAATTTTTTTTAAATATTAACGTGTTGCCTGACGCATAATCGTTTTGTTGGGCAAAGTAATACTTAGCCTGGTGAAACGTCTTCGTCGGGCAACATATGTTGACTTTTGGATTGCTCGACAACTCATATGAGATGAATGGATCCGCCGGGCAAGCTTTAAATTGCTCGACGAATTTACTATTTTTGTCGACTAACCTCAAGCCCAACGGCTGTGGCCCGACGGACGTTGCCCGATGAAGAATCACCGAGTTTAATGTTGTAACAACCCGGAATTTTAATTATTGGGTTTACGCAATTATTTTTGTAAAATGACGATTTTACCCTTGGTTGGTAAAGGGCATGGAAATCAAGTTTTGTTTCGGAACTTATTAGGTGGTGTTTTGGATACCATTGCGTAGGTCTCGAACTCACGAATTCGTGGACAGACGGCACGCAGGAAACGAGGTTCGTGTACGAAAGTTATGGGTCTAGACGTGTAAGGGCAGTTTAGTAATTTGCCATGGAGGGGATATATTTTACTAACCAAATCAGATTAATCTGATCATTGATCACACTCATCTCTCTCGGTCTGAAACACAAAAACCACCGAACCCGTGCGAAAAACACCCGAAAAACCCACAAAGTCAACTTTAGATTCAAGGCTTTAGCTTCCAGTTTTGATCAACTAATCGTATTCTACTCCTTCCCACGATCACAACCGTACCAACCATCGAAGGAGAGGACCACGGTGGAAGCCGAACCGAGTATAGGAAGTTTCGAATCTTCCGATCGATTTTCCGGCTTACACAGGTACGTGTTTGATGTTTTAAGGTCATATTTGGATTCCTGGGTTCGAGTAGATAAATTTAGATGTAAAAATTGTGAAAAATGGTTGAGTTTTGAGGAAGTTGTAAAGCTTGGAGTTTCGGCCGGAAATGGGGGATTCCGGCGGAACCAGACGGCGGTGCCGGTCGTCTTCTCCGGCGAGTCACCGGTAACCGATCGGGTTGAGTTGAATCGGTCGGGTTGAGTGAACCGATCGGGTCGAGTTGAACCGATCGAGTTGAGTGAACTGGTCAGGTCGAGTTGGACCGAGTCAAGTTGAGCCGGACCGGGTTGGACCGGTCCAGGCACGTGAACACTGTAGCAGGCGCGTGACCGGCGCGTGAGGGAGCGTGGGCGCATGTGCCGACCTTCCGGCGGCGCGTGGGGTCGAGTCTGAGGTCACAGCGGCGCATGGTAACTAGTTCTCGACGTTCTGAATCTGTTGGTACAGGTTTCAGGTTGATCAGACGTCATTTAGAGGTCATTTTGGGCAATCCCAGCGGTAATGGTTGACCTTATTAGCGGGTTTTAAGCTCGGAAAGTCAAGGTAGTTGGGTCATTATTGTGCATGTGTTCCTTGGGCTACAGCGTCCATGAATTTTGGGTTGGATGATGTTTGTGAGTGGACTTTTGTTTTATAAACTGAAATGCATGCATCAAAATATCTTTGTGTAAATACTGTTATATATTGTGGCGTTGAATTTCTGAATTTTAGAAATGATTACTAGACACATGTTTTCCACTATTACTGTTAAAGTGTGATTTGAGAAATATCATGGGTTTTGGACTCGCTTTTGATATCATTTTGATGTGGAAATTATTGAGTCCATGATTTGGGTTTTGACCCGGATGTATGAGTTTATCGGATTTGGCCATATATTTGAGGGAGGCCAGGACCCGGGACTAGGATCCGGTGTTGGCGGTGAACCCGGTGAACCTCCAATATAATTGATGACTGATATGATATGATAGTCGAAGGATATGCCGACTGATATGATATGACAGTCGAAGGATATGCCGACTGATATGATATGATAGCCGAAGGTTATACCGGCTGATGATATGATATGATAGTCGAGGGATATGCCGACTGATATGATATGATAGTCGAAGGTTATACCGGCTGATGATATGATATGATAGTCGAGGGATATGCCGACTGATATGATATGATAGCCGAAGGTTATACCGGTTGATGATATGATATGATAGTCGAGGGATATGCCGACTGATATGATATGATAGTCGAAGGATATGCCGACTGATATGATATGGTAGCCGAAGGTTATACTGGCTGATGATATGATATGATAGTCGAGGGATATGCCGACTGATATGATATGATAGCTGAAGGTTATACCGGCTGATGATATGATATGATAGTCGAGGGATATGCCGACTGATATGATATGATAGCCGAAGGTTATACCGGCTGATGATATGATATGATAGTCGAGGGATATGCCGATTGATATGATATGATAGTCGAGAGATATGCCGACTGATATGATATGATAGCCGAAGGTTATACCGGCTGTTGATATGATATGATAGTCGAGGGATATGCCGACTGATATGATATGATAGCCGAAGGTTATACCGGCTGATGATATGATATGATAGTCGAGGGATATGCCGACTGATATGATATGATAGTCGAGGGATATGCCGATTGATATGATATGGTAGCTGAAGGTTATACCGGCTGATATATGATATGATAGTCGAGGGATATGCCGACTGATATGATATGATAGCCGAAGGTTATACCGGCTGATGATATGATATGATAGTCGAGGGATATACCGACTGATATGATATGATAGCCGAAGGTTATACCGGCTGATGATATGATATGATAGTCGTGGGATATGCCGACTGATATGATATGATAGTCGAGGGATATGCCGACTGATATGATATGATAGCCGAAGGTTATACCGGCTGATGATATGATATGATAGTCAAGGGATATGCCGACTGATATGATATGATAGCCGAAGGTTATACCGGCTAATGATATGATATGATAGTCGAGGGATATGCCGACTGATATGATATGATAGTCGAGGGATATGCCGACTGATATGATATGATAGCCGAAGGTTATACTGGCTGATGATATGATATGATAGTCGAGGGATATGCCGACTCATATGATATGATAGCCGAAGGTTATATCGGCTGATGATATGATATGATAGTCGAGGGATATGCCGACTGATATGATATGATAGTCGAGGTGTCAGGACCCGTCCCGAATTTCCCTTCGAAACCCGGGAAGAACCCTGATCCCGTCTGACAACCTAAGGAAAGATTCCCAAATACCCTTCAATCCTTATAAAATTATAATAATAATAAATACTTTTTCTTGTCAGACAAGGGATTTAAGCACTTAAAATTCCCGTAAGTAAATACCAACCAAATACAACATATCAGAGCGTCTAAGTAGGATCAAGATACAAATTAGATATCCTACTCAAGTACAACTACACAGCGCAGCCGAGAGTGCTAATGCCTCTGCCTCGAGATAATGTCCGCGTCAACTTTACTGCCTGAAGGGAGTTTAAACACAAAAGTTGTGAGTGGACAAAAATAATCATTTATAAATCATTTTCCAAGGAATATTACCTTTTCCCCCCTCCATTTATAAAACTATGCATGCATCACATAAACAGTTCATGTTATAAAAACATCATCTTTAAATCACCGGCATTTCCCTTTCTCTTTAAAACCACTCAGTAGGACTCACACAAAATCCATATAAGGAAAACACATTGTGATCCACAATCTGGTTTGAAAATCATCCTCAAAGGAATTCAAAATCATTTAATTCAACCTAGACACATAATATCTCAAATCCACTGTTCCCGACACATCCACTAGCCACCAGGGTATCCCTTGGGGTGTGCTAGTCCTGTATCACAACTCCCTGTACTATGCATAGACACTCTCGCGACCCGACGGAGTCAAAACTCTACAATGCCAGAGTCGGAGCACTCAACAAACCAACGGAGCAAAACTCTCGACGCTAGTCGGAGAATCAATCACCAATTATATTGGAGGTTCACCGGGTTCACCGCTAATAACGGATCCTCGTCCCGAGTCCTGGCCTCCCTCAAATCAGAGTTTATCTTGGAGGTTCACTGGGTTCACCGCTAATAACGGATCCTCATCCCGAGTCCTGGCCTCCCTCAAATCAGTGTTTATCTTGGAGGTTCACCGGATTCACCGCTAATAACGGATCCTCGTCCCGAGTCCTGGCCTCCCTCAAATCAGTGTTTATCTTGGAGGTTCACCGGGTTCACCGCTAACAACGGATCCTCGTCCCGAGTCCTGGCCTCCCTCAAATCAGTGTTTATCTTGGAGGTTCACCGGGTTCACAGCTAACAACAGATCCTCATCCCGGGTCCTGGCCTCCCTCAAATCAGTGTTTATCTTGGAGGTTCATCGGGTTCACCGCTAACAACGGATCCTCATCCCGGGTCCTGGCCTCCCTCAAATATGACCAAATCCGATAAACTCATACAATAGGGTCAAAACCCAAATCATTGACTCAATAATTTCCTCGTCAAAAGGATATCAAAACTGAGTCCAAAAACCATGATATTTCTCAAATCACACTTTAATCGAAGTAGTGGACAACATGTGTCTAGTAATCATTTCTAAAATCCAGAAATTCAATGCCACAATACATAACAGTATTTACACAGATATTTTGATGCATGCATTTCAGTTTATAAAACGAAGTCCACTCACAAACCTGTTCAAGCTAGCTCAATCCCGTCTTGCTCGTTCCTCTGAGATTCCCGGAACAATATTGCCTATCAAAAACAACAATCGGGATTACCGGCTAGTAATAAGACTCTTATATAACAACTTCCTAATCCTCGGGAAGTCTACCCTTGCTGTTTCTAGAAAACATAGCAGATTCGGACACTCAAAACGACCTCTAAACAATGTCCGATCAACCTGAAACATGTACCAACAGATTCAGAACGTCGAAAACTGGTTACCATGCGTCGCCATGACGTCAGCCTCGGCCCCACGCGCCGCCACGCGCCGCCACGCGCCGTCGGAAGGTCGGCACACGAGCCCACGCGTCCTCACGCGCCGGTCACTCGCCTGCTACAGTGTTCACGCGCCTGAACCGGTCCAACCCGGTTCGGCTCAACCTGACCCAGTCCAACTCGACCCGACCGGTTCACTCAATCCGACCGGTTCAACTCGACCCGACTAGTTCAACTCGACCCGACCGGTCAACTCGACCCGACCGGTTCAACTCGACCCGATCGGTTACCGGTGACTCGCCGGAGAAGACGACAGGATTTTCGTCGCCGTCGCTGGAAGTTGGCCGGAGAAGATGACTGGACCGCCACCTCCGCCGCCGTCTGGTTCGCCGGAATCCGCCATTTTCGACCGAAACTCCAAGCTTTACAACTTCCTCAAAACTTGACCGTTTTACACAAATTTTACGTCTAAATCTATCTACTCAAACCCAGGAATCCAAATATAACTTCAAAACATCAAACACGTACCTGTGTAAGCCGGAAAATCGATCCAAAGATTCGAAACTTCCTTTACTCGGTTCGGCTTCCACCGTGGTCCTCTTCTTCGATGGTTGGTACGGTTGTGATCGTGGGAAGGAGTAGAATACGATTAGTTGATCCAAATGGGAAGCTAAAGCCTTGAATCCAACGTTCACTTTACGGTTTTTCTCTTGGTTTTTCGCACGGTTTCGGGTGGGTGTGTTTGTGTTTTTGTTACAGAGAGAGTGAATGAGTGATAAAGATGAAATGAAGATGACATGGATCAGATAAGTCTGATTTGGGGGGTTAAAATATCTTCTCCCAAAACCAAATTACCAAAATGCCCTTGGCACATCTAGACCCATAACTTCCGTCCACGAACTCCGTTTTCTGCGTGCCGCCTGTCTACGAACTCGTGAGTTCGAGACCTACGCAACGGTACCAAAAACACCACCAAAAGTGTCTCGAAACAAAACTTGATTTCCAAGCCCTTTACCAACCAAGGGTAAAATCGTCATTTTACAAAAATAATTACGTAAATCTAATAATTAAAATTCCAGGTTGTTACACGAGGGATATGCCGACTTATATGATATGATAGCCGAAGGTTATACCGGCTGATGATATGATATGATAGTCGAGGATATTTGCCGACTGATGTGATATTATAGTACAGAGAGTTGTGATACAGGACTAGCACACCCCAAGGGATACCCTGGTGGCTAGGGATATGATAGTCGAGGGATATGCCAACTGATATAATATGATAGCCGAATGTTATACCGGCTGATGATACGATATGATAGTCGAGGGATATGTCGACTGATGTGATATGATAGCCGAATGTTATACCGGCTGATGATACCATATGATAGCCGAGGATATTTCTGGCTCTAATATGAACCAGACGACAATTGTCATGGGCTTAATTAACCTATGAAAATACTTCGTCATCCGGGTCAGTGGGTTGGTGTGGGCGGTGACCCAGAGTGACGAATTATTGTTGGTTCACAAGTATCTGACTAGTCGGTTGTCTTGTGGTATTCCAGTAGAGATGTCAGCATTGTCTGACCTACTGACATTTGGTGTCATAGGGTAAGTAGACTGTATGCAAATGGGCCAAAGAACCCATAGACTTCCTGCTCAAGGCATCTGCCACAACATTGGCTTTTCCTGGGTGGTACGCAATAGTACAATCATAATCCTTTATCAGCTCAAGCCACCTTCTCTACCTCAAATTCAGGTCCTTCTGGGTGAACAAGTACTTTAAACTCTGATGGTCGGTGAAGATCCGACACGTCTCCCCGTATAAATAATGTCTCCATATTTTCAGTGCATGCACCACTGCAGCCAACTCCAAATCATGTGTGGGGTAATTCATCTCATGGGGTTTAAGTTGTCTGGAAGCATACGCTATCACTTTCCCATGCTGCATCAGCACACAGCCAATACCCCGCAATGATGCATCACTATACACCTCAAAACCCCCGTTACCATCTGGAAGGGTTAATACTGGAGCAGAAGGCAACCTTCTCTTTAGCTCCTGAAAGCTCTGCTCACAATCAGCATCCCAGTCAAACTTGACTCCTTTCTTAGTCAACCGAGTCAATGGACCTGCTATCGTAGAAAATCCTTCTACGAACCGCCGATAATATCCTGCCAAACCCAGAAAACTCCTCACTTCTGTCACTGTCCTCGGTTGCTCCCAGTTTGCCACTGCCTCCACTTTTTGGAGATCTACGCTGATACCCTCAGCCGAAATTACATGACCCAAGAATCCAACTTCGGTCAACCAAAACTGGCATTTACTGAACTTGGCAAACAAATGTTTTTTCCTAAGCATATTCAGCACCAACCTCAAGTGTTTCTCATGTGCCTTGGCACTCCTTGAATACACCAAGATATCGTCGATGAACACAATTACAAATCGATCCAAATACTTTTGGAACATTCTGTTCATCAAATCCATAAACGCTGCCGGGGAGTTAGTCAACCCGAAAGGCATCACCAGGAACTCATAATGACCATACCGAGTGCTGAAAGCTATTTTCTGAACATCCTCTTCCCGGATTCTCAACTGATGGTACCCGGATCGAAGGTCAATTTTCGAAAAATACTTTGCCCCTTTCAGTTGATCAAATAAATCGTCAATCCTTGGCAGAGGATACTTATTTCGCACCGTCACTTTATTTAACTGCCGGTAGTCGATGCACAATCTCAGACCACTATCCTTTTTCCTCACGAATAATACCGGCGCACCCCATGGTGAAACACTTGGGCGAATAAATCCCATATTCACCAAGTCCTGCAACTGAGTCTTTAACTCTCACAATTCTGCCGGTGCCATTCTATACGGTACCTGTGAGATAGGTTGAGTACCTGGTAAAAGCTCGATAGTGAACTCAATCTCACGGTGTGGTGGTAATCCTGGAAGATCATCTGGAAACACATCAGAGAACTCACTCGCCACAGGAATATCCTCCACTCTCATCGGAGTATCCCGAAAATCAAACACATGAGCCAAGTAACCCTCACAACCTTTTCTCAACAATCTCTCAGCGGTCAACGCTGATATCACTCCATAGGGTAGTACCCTACGATCTCCCCGAAATGTAAGTTCCGGTAATCCTGGACTCCGAAAAACTACTGTCTTGTCATAAAAGTCTATGGAGGCATGATGCATGGACAACCAATCCATCCCCAGTATCACATCAAACTCAAAAATATCTAAGGGGATTAAATCTGCCTCCAAACCATGGCCTTCAACCATCACCGGACAACTGCGAATCACTAGGTTCGCCACTAACATATCTCCGGTAGGAGTACTAATACCCATGTCCCAACCAATCAGAGACAATTCTCTATCCGCAAACAGTGTAAAACCCCGAGAAATAAAAGAATGAGTTGCTCCCGGATCTAATAAAACACAAGCATTGCGGTTAAAAATAGATAACGTACCCGTGACCACCTCCGGTGCTACTCGAGCCTCCTGTTGCGTCATGGCAAAAACTGGAGCTGGTGTACCCGAAGATCAACCACGATCCCCATACCTGCCTCTAGCACTGCTGGTCCCACTAGCTCTACCAGCCACACTGAAATGGGTATGACTCCCAGTTGCAGTATCAAACATCTGTCCTGTCCTCGGGATATGTGTAAGCCTCAAAACATCAAACACGTACCTGTGTAAGCCGGAAAATCGATCCAAAGATTCGAAACTTCCTTTACTCGGTTCGGCTTCCACCGTGGTCCTCTTCTTCGATGGTTGGTACGGTTGTGATCGTGGGAAGGAGTAGAATACGATTAGTTGATCCAAATGGGAAGCTAAAGCCTTGAATCCAACGTTCACTTTATGGTTTTTCTCTTGGTTTTTCGCACGGTTTCTGGTGGGTGTGTTTGTGTTTTTGTTACAGAGAGAGTGAATGAGTGATAAAGATGAAATGAAGATGACATGGATCAGATAAGTATGATTTGGGTGGTTAAAATATCTTCTCCCAAAACCAAATTACCAAAATGCCCTTGTACATCTAGACCCATAACTTCCGTCCACGAACTCCGTTTTCTGCGTGCCACCTGTCTACGAACTCGTGAGTTCGAGACCTACGCAACGGTACCAAAAACACCACCAAAAGTGTCTCGAAACAAAACTTGATTTCCAAGCCCTTTACCAACCAAGGGTAAAATCGTCTTTTTACAAAAATAATTACGTAAATCCAATAATTAAAATTCCGGGTTGTTACACGAGGGATATGCCGACTTATATGATATGATAGCCGAAGGTTATACCGGCTGATGATATGATATGATAGTCGAGGATATTTGCCGACTGATGTGATATTATAGTACAGAGAGTTGTGATACAGGACTAGCACACCCCAAGGGATACCCTGGTGGCTAGGGATATGATAGTCGAGGGATATGCCAACTGATATAATATGATAGCCGAATGTTATACCGGCTGATGATACGATATGATAGTCGAGGGATATGCCGACTGATGTGATATGATAGCCGAATGTTATACCGGCTGATGATACGATATGATAGCCGAGGATATTTCCGGCTCTAATATGAACTAGACGAAAATTTTCATGGGCTTAATTAACCTATGAAAATACTTCGTCATCCGGGTCAGTGGGTTGGTGTGGGCGGTGACCCAGAGTGACGAATTATTATTGGTTCACAAGTATCTGACTAGTCGGTTGTCTTGTGGTATTCCAGTAGAGATGTCAGCATTGTCTAACCTACTGACATTTGGTGTCATAGGGTATTCCTATTTGAACCACCACTATTCCGAGGTATTGGCTTTGACCTGTATACTATCCTGCGTCTGACAGGTAGGAGTGGTTAGTAAGTACAGAGGTTCTGTCGGGAACCCTGTAAGGTTTAATAAAAAAATTAATTAAGAACAAGGGGTATTTCTGGTATTTAAATTTTGAGGTAAAAGAGTTGTCAGATGGGATAAGTGTTCTTTCGGGTTTCGACGGGAAATTTGGGAAGGGTCCTTACAAATGTTGCCCAACGAAGAATCGCTGAGTTTAATGTTGCCTGATGAATAGTGAACTTTGCTCGACGAACAGGTTTCATCGGGCAAGCCAGCTTTTCTTGTAGTGGGAGGTTGCACTACAATAAAATCAGGCTAGCTCGGCGAACACCTTTCGTCGAGCAATGTTACGACTTCGTCGAGCAACATTAAAAATGGCGAACCACCATTGGGCAACATTCGTCGGGCTTGATGTTAGTCGACGAAAATAGTGAATTTGTCGAGCAATTGAAAGCATGCTTGGCGGATGTATTTGTCGCCTATGATTTGTTGAGCAACACAAAAGTCAACAACATTTGCCCGACGGACACCTTTCACCGGGCAACGATACAAAAATTCGGTGGGTATGCATCAAAATTTCTTACTATGCCCGATGAAATGATTATTCGTCGGGCAAACTCTGAATATTTAAAAATATAAATTTAATAATATATATAAAAATAAAAATATTTTTAAAAAATACAATTAAAAGAATAAAAAGAATCAAAATAAAATAAAAAAAATATTTAGAAAAATTAATGTTATGCTTTTACATAATTAAAACTAAAATAATGTTTCACATATTACATTCTAACTACTTGGCGACGGGTCGAAGTGGTCGGGATCCTGGGCGGGCTGTTGGGACGGGGGCTGAGGCTGTGAGAGAAGCTCATCTAGTCCACGGTCACCCAAGCGGTCAAGGACCTTGGCGAGGGCGGTCTTGATTTTATCGTTTTGGGCCTGGATCTGCGCGTATTGAGGCTTGATTTCAGCATTTTCGGCCTGGAGGAACTCCAAGTTTCTCCAGAGGTCCGACATCTCCTCGGGATTGCCTGCCCGAGATGAACTCGACGAGTGATTGGAGACATCCCGCACTAACCCGTCGCCCGCCTCCCGAACGATCTTCCCTAGACGCCTCCTAAGTCATCGCTCTAGGATGGCGATCGAATTCTCGGGATCCTGGAGATGCTGCTGTAACGGCACTTTCAGATGCTGTTGTGTTAGCTCAGCCTGTGTCTGCCGAACGTCTTGCTCCATCGCCTCCTACAAATTCAAATAAATATTAATTAGAAATATAATTATCAAATTAAAAATTAATGTTTAATCTTCAAAAAATAAACTTACGTGAATTTTGTCAGCCTCTTGGTTGTCCCGGTCAGCGTACACTTGCCCCCAGGCATCCACCTATAGGAACATCGACCCGGCGATGTGCCGATCCTCATGCCGAGCCGATAAGGATCGCGACCCCTCGTGGTGGTTCAATTTCTTCGCTCCCCGGTTTGATGTGTTGCCAACCGATTTTCGTTGTTCATTCGTAAAAACAAAAATTATATTTTCAAATGGAAAATAACATAAAAAAAAAAAATTAATTAATTAGGTAGATAGTACGTACCACATAGGTGGGGGACACGAAATGGTCGCACAACCACAACCACCCTGCTAGTTTTGGCCCGTCCAACTCCTCCGGAGGATTTGCCCGAGCTTCCTCTGGGGAACGCCAGCTCTAGTAGTACTTGTGGAGCTCGTACTTCCAAGTCAGTGTACCGTAACTGTTAGTGGTGTCTCAGGTATCTACTGACGTTGACATCCTCCAAGT
Organism: Oemleria cerasiformis; assembly: GCA_037349345.1. Lineage (NCBI taxonomy): Eukaryota > Viridiplantae > Streptophyta > Magnoliopsida > Rosales > Rosaceae > Oemleria > Oemleria cerasiformis. Next base: position 10,244,536 of record JAZGTL010000019.1, read on the forward strand.
TGAACTCAAAATTGATCTGCAATAAAAAAGTTAGTAAAATAATTAAAAAAATATGAAATTAATTTTAAAAATGGGAAAAATACGTACTGATAACTCTCCCCAACATCGCGTGATCTTCTCTGGGGGTTGGGTTCTGAAAGTTTCCCCCATCATTAGGGACTTGGTGCGAAGAATCGCGCCAATTTCATGCACACGGAGGCTGTGGATTTTTACCGGTGCGGACCGGAGGCGCGACACGTACACCACCAGTATCTTTGCATTCGATGTCCTGCAAATCCACTGGGATGTCAAAACCCGGTTTATCCCGCCCACGTTCACCGACTTCCTTGCAAATTCAATGAACATTCGTACATAAAATGAGTAACAAATAAAAACGGTTGGTTAAATAAACAAAATAATCAACTTACCCTTAGGGAGTGCTTCGACATTAGGTGCTGTTTTGTCTGCTCCGGCGTCATCCTGTGGGGACTGGGGGTCGGTACGGGGTTCCCTCCGTTTCTTGCTATGTTGTGACGAGCCGATCGGACACCGGGTCGCTGATGAACCGACATCGGTGGGTGAACCGGCGCCACTGTTGAGGCAACCGAGTCAGGGGCTGCCTCCTCCGGCGCATGATCATCAATGGGATCAGGGCAGGGGTGGGTCCTAGACGTGATTAAGGTGTGATGCGACATCTACAATAAGAAATATTAAATAATTAATATAAAATTAACCAACATATTTTTAATTAAACAAAAAAAAAAAAACCAAACATTTTTAATATTAAATATTAAATTCAAAAAATAAAAACAAAACCACATTTAAATTTAACCAACATTTTTTAATTCCAATAAAAGTAAATAAATAAACCAATAATTGTTTTTAGTAAAAATTAGTAACAGTTGGAATATTGTTGCCCGACAAACAAGTACATATTGCCCCGCGAATAGTTTACTTCGTCGGGCTTAAGTGTCATGATGTCGTGTTTTTGACTGATCTGAAAATCAGGTCCGACGATAGAATTTTCAACATCTGGACCGTTCAATTTTTGGTTTTACATGCCTGAAGCCCCATCGATCGTTATCGTCATCGTCATGTTTTTCTGAGCTTATGTGTCTCGATCGTTAAGTTTGTGAATTTCAATGGGTTTTTCGTAGTTTTGGTTCACTTGATATTCAGACGATTAAATTTGAAAAATTGACCGTTCAATAGTTATTTTTAAGTCTGCAGACCTCGCCGTCGAAAATCTTGATATTTTGAGGATTTCAAGTTGTCCGATCACGAAGAAATGTTGTGTAACCGTTGAATCGTCGCGCACCGTTACCTAATCCCGGGATTTCCAAATTGGGTAATTTTTCGCGTAGGCTATCTATGACTACCTACCATAAATGTGGATGGTTAGATTGATCCATTTCAATTTGTAACTTATTGAAAATCTGAAAACAAGCATATTGAGGAGTTTAAACACTTGAAGGAAACTTCAATACATTTTGCGAAATTTTGGTTCTATTGATGTTCAAACGATTGAATTTTACAGATCTAACCGTTCATTTTTTGATTTTAAGTGCCTTGATCTCGCCCGTCGAAAATCTTGATGTTTTGAGGATTTCATGCCGTTCAATCGTGAATAAACGTTGTGTAACCGTTGAATCGTCGCAGACCGTTACCTAATCCCGAGATTTCCAAATTGGGTAATTTTTCGCGTAGGCGATCTATGAGTACCTACCATAAATATTGACGGTTAGATCGGTCCATTTCAATTTGTAACTTACTGAAAATCGGAAAACAAGCATATTGACCAAGGAGTTTAAACACTTGAAGGAAACTTCAGTACATTTTGTGAGGTTTTGGTTCTATTGATGTTAAAATGATTGAATTTTACAGATATAACCATTACATTTTTTGATTTTACATGCCTAGATCTCGCCTGTCGAAAATCTTGATGTTTTGAGGATTTCAAGCCATCCGATCGTGAAGAAACGTTGTGTGACCGTTGAATCGTTGCGCACCGTTACCTAATCTTGGGATTTCAAAATTGGGTAATTTTTCGCGTAGGCGATCTATGAGTACCTACCATAAATGTTGACGGTTAGATCGGTCAATTTCATCTGGTAAGTAATTGAAAAAAGTTGTTTAATAAATAAATATTAATTGAATCTGGTATATACTGCCCGACGAATATAGATGAATATTCGTCGGGCAAAATCCCCCAGTTCGGCAACCTCCCACCGAACAGAGAAACACGTACTGATGATATTTGAAGTCTTTGCCTGACGGATGTGAAAGAATATTCGTCGGGCAAACGTCTGTTAATTTTTATAAATTCAAATTACATTTAGTTTAAATTTTTTATTTTATATTTGTTATAATTAATTGTTTGTTGTATACACCATTTTATCAAATAAGATGAAATGTTGGGAAGCTAATTAAAGGATGAGGACATCAAAAGTTTGTGGCTTTAGTACATATATAAAAGATTAATTGAAACTTTTGTGAATGAAATCAGAAAACATACATATAAATCACATTTATTGATTTGAAGATGGATATTACATATATAAATGAAATTTCTAATTTACAACTTTCATTCGGTGTCAGATTCGCTTTCCCCCTCCCATTCACGCTCGTCATCCGAGATGTGTACAATACTTGATTCCTCCGAATCATTATCAATTTGGTCTAATTCCCCGAGATCAATAAAAATGTCATCAATCGCAATTGGTGGGAAGATGTCATTGGTCCGTACTCCATCCACGTTTTGGGTGGATGCCGAGGAATCCACCTGGTAAGCGATTTGGTCATCATCTGTTTCCCCGTCTTCTTCATGGTATCGGTTATTAAAGTCCCAAATGTTTCTATGATTCACTATCTCAGCTACTCTCCAACCACCACCAGCTTTTGGATCATCCACATAGAATACTTTTTTCGCCATACTAGCGAGGACGTAGGGATCACTCTCAAACCACCGGGTGTTTGTATTTTCAGAGGTAAATAACTGATCTTTAATAACACTGTCTGGGATACTTAGGTTCGTATCAAACCAATGACACTTGAACAAGACGACTTCCTTGCGGTCTGCGTATAACACCTTAACCACACTTACTAATTTTCCGTAGAACCCCGTATCAGCATTTTCCTCATCCCCCGGCACGAAGACCCTGCTGTTTTGCGTAGATAATTTGTCATTTGGTTCTGTGCACACGAACTTAATTCCGTTAACGTGACATCCAGCATACGTTTCTCCTCGGAATGGGCTAATGGACAGCTGCATTAATTATTTATTGAAATTTGGCGAGTTGACATCTTTTAGCTGTGCCATCTGGTATGATACACACAATAAACGAAATTGGTAAACTTAAAACCAATTTAAGAAATTTACAAATAAAATATTTGACTTACATGCTCGGAAAACCGACGTGGAAATAATTGTTTGTCCATTTCTTCCCAATTAGAAGGAAATTGGGCCTTTATCAACGCCTCGTGCTGCTCGTGGAAGGGCCAGACTTCGTCACAGTTGTTTAGTATGAACCAATGAGCCACCTCCATGTCGCTATTGGTGAACGGCTCCGAGATTGGACTAGTGCCGAATGGTCGTGTGAGTTGGGAAAATACAGATAGGGTCTCTAGACGTTGACCACCATCGTCGTTGCGCGACACCCTATTGAAAGAAGTTTCAACATTCCGAAGGTACATTGCACAAAATGTTAGTGCCTCATTTGCAATGTACGCCTCCGCTATAGAGCCTTCGGGACTTGTCTTGTTCCGAACGTACCGCTTGTATGTACCTAACATTATGCAAGGAAATTTACATTATGATTCACAGATATACATGATAGGAAGGAAATATTATCAAATAGCAGGAATAAGTTATACCTCTCGATTGGGTACATCCAACTATAATGCACCGGGCCAACTAGCTTTGCCTCATCCGGCAGATGCATTAGTAGGTGCACCATTACTTCAAAGAATGCATGTGGATATATTTGCTCTAGCTGGCACATTATGTAGATAATATCCTCGTTAATTGCCTCGAGGTCCGCCTTAACCAATGATCTGGCACATAGTATCTGGAAGAATTGAGACAAATAAACTATCGTCTCAACAACACCAGGCTCCAAGAAAGGCCTAATACCAATTGGAATGAGTCGTTGTAGCAAAACATGATAGTCAGGGCTCTTCATAACCGAAATGGTCCCACCGTCGGTGCTAACACTTTGGGATATGTTGTTGGCGTACCTGTCCAAAAATTTCACACCCTGCAACCACTTCAAGAATTTTTTCTTATTCTCCGGTGTAAATGTATAACTTGGATCAGCCATGATGTATTTGCCATTTACGACTTTTGGCCACAAATTAGGCCGAATCCCCATTTCTTACATGCCCGGACGAGTGTTTTTTGTGTCCTTTGACTTTCCGTCAATGGTAAAGTCGTTCACACAACACTCTCTGCAACATTCTTCTCGATGTGCATAGGATCGGCGATGTGTCTGATTTTCAATTTTGACCAATATGCCAACCGGAAGAATATGCCATTTTTCGTCCAATTTTCCTGTTCAGCTGGTTTCGATCCTCGTGTGACGAAGTCATGTATAATGTTCAATTTCGATAATATTTCATCACCGGACATCTCCCTTGGTCGAGCTCGTAACTCTGATTTACCATCAAATGAGTCAGATTGCATTTCCCATTGGTGATCCATGGGCAGAAACCTTCTCGCACCCAAGTAGCATACCTTAGATGCGTGCCAAAAGGACGTTGTGTCTGGTCCACAAGTCGGGCAAGCAAGATAGCCCTTGGTGCTCCATCCCGAAAACATACCATAAGTAGGAAAATCATTAATTGTCCACATTACGGCCGCTTGTAGAGTGAACATTTCTCCACTATACTTGTCGTATGTTTGAACACCATTTCTCTCTTCATGCAACTCCAAGGAGGCAAGTTATACGGAACCATGACCACCGACCAAGTGCTATAGGGCTTTGCAAAACTCCCAAACGGATTAAACCCATCAGTAGCGAACCCTAATCTAACATTTCTTGGCTCCCCAGCAAACTCGGGATACATATTATCAAATTCCTTCCAAGCCTCTCCATTGGCCGGATGCCTCAGTACATGATCATCAATGCGCTTATCCTTGTGCCACCTCATATCACGGGCTGTGTGGGACGACATGTAGAATCTTTTTAACCTTGGCTTCAGTGGAAAATAACGCAACACCTTGTTTGGAATCTTGTTCTTTTGAAACCTAGGCTCATTGCACATGAGACATTTGTCAAGCTGCTCGAATTCACCATGAAACAATGCACAGTTGTTCTTGCATGCATGGATCTTGATATACCCTAAACCGAGGCCCTTCAACAACTACTTCGAGCTATAATGATCTTTAGGCAGACATTTTTCTTCAGGGAGCATTCGGATGATGATGTCCATCATGTGATCAAAATGCTTGTTCGTTTGATTATACTCAACTTTCATGTGCATCAACTCCACAACTGCCCCTACGCGCTGAGCTTCTTTCAACAATCTCTCGTAATGGAGCTTAGAGTCTTCGGGTTGCAACCTGGGCGCCTGATCGTCCATATCATCCGATGCGGGAGGAAAAGCATCGGTTAATAACTCAACGACTTGATCATTATCACATGGCCCATCCAAACCACTTTTGTCCCGACGGGTCCCTAGAACCGAAGATGTCGATGCAGAAAATATTTCTTCACCGTGATAGATCCAATTAGTGTAGTTGTGTACGATCCCATTCCATTCCATATGAGTTTGGACCTTATTCAACTGCATCCAATTGCAGTTGTTACATTTACGGCACGAACACTTGATACGTCTTTCATCACTGCAATGGCTACATGCAAAGGCAATGAAGCTGTCGATCCCATCCAAATACTGATTAGAAGATCTATCAAACATTTGCATCCAGCCTCTGTCCATTGTGCCTGCTTTCACAACATAGAGTCAACGTAAGTAATTGAGTTAACATTGTCCCGTAATTAGAATAAGTTAAAATAAAAAATAGCTCGTCTCCTTATGCCTCCGGTGATTTGGCCCTATCCCATTCGAGGGTGCACGTTCTGTGCTGTGTAGTTTGCGACATATGAGGCTAAGTTTCGATCAAGGGAAATTTCGGCAGCATCTCCTTATAGTTCTCCAAATGCACGACGTAGATATTATAATAAATATCTAGTATGCATTTGGAGAACATTGGGGGGATACAAACTGAATTTTCCACAATCGAAACCTAACCTTGTAGACCGCCAACTACACAACACATAGTTGCACACCCCAAACTGTTCGAATAAATGGACAATTCAAGAGTCAGTCAATCAACTCGATTCACTGACTCTCAAACTGGTCTAAGGTTTTTCATTGAATTTCATTATACGAAGTTAATCAACTCGATTAACTTCGCATAAACGGTTATGAAATATGAACATATTTCACGCCGTCGGAACTAAATAAAGCGCTTTACAAAAAATATCACAACAAATTCAAAAATACAAACATATATTAATTATGCATAAAACAGAGTTTACAATTTTATAATTTCCGTACATATTTTCTATTTCCCTATTTTCCTAACATATTTTCTAATTTCCTAACATATTTTCTAATTTCAATAATTTCATTACATATGTTTTATTTTCCTAGTTTCCTAAAATATTTTCTAATTTCCTAACATATTTTCTATTTCCCTATTTTCCTAACATATTTTCTAATTTCCAAACATATTTTTTAATTTCAATAATTTCATTACATATTTTTAATTTTCTTATTTTCCAACAAAATTTTGTAATTTCCTAACATATTTTCTATTTTCCTAATTTCATAACATATTTTCTATTTTCTTATTTTCCGAACAAATTTTCTAATTTCTAATTTCTACAAATTCTAAACAATTTCTACACATTTTCCATAATAAATACAAAATTTCCTAGCATAATTATATCCAAAATTCTTAACAAAATTAAATTGAGAGGTAAACACACATACCTTTGTATTCCTTCAAATCAACCACAAAATTCCTACAACACAAAACATAATTAGTTTCTAATCAAAAATCAAAACTAAAAAAATTAAATTTCTCAAACCTTAAAAAATGATATTGGTGATTGAGAGAGAAAAATGATTTGATTGGTAGTGAAATGGTGATGAGATGATGATTATAGCTAGAGAAAGAAAGTGAGTGAGTGAGAGAGAGAGAAAGAGAGAGAGCGAGAGATCAGTGATGAAGTAGAGAGGAGGAAGAAGAAGAAGAAAAGAGAGCGTCTCGGGTATTTAGTCTGTTTAGACTTTTCCCGACGAATCACATTCGCAGGACAAAGTTTAATGATTCGTTGGACAAAATAGAGTCAACGCCAAGTGTTACCCGACGACGAATAATCGTCGTTAAATATACCCTTGCTCGACGGAAGGTACAACTCGTCGGGCAAACCCTTCCTATTTTGCGCGCCAACATCTTGATCTTCCCGCAAACAGTTTACCCGGTAAGCCTTCGGTGTCGTCGGGCAAACTGGGTTTACTCAGCGAAAATAGTTGCGTCGAGCAAAACCTTGTCGGGCAACCTCACTTTTCTTGTAGTGTTGTAAGATCATTTAAGAATCTAGTGAAGGATTCCATACAGAGAATAAATAGATATGGAGATAACGGATCTCCTTGCAGTATGCCTCTAGAAGGACGAAAGAAACCTTCACGGCTACCTCTAAACAAAATTGAAAAAGAGATTGAACTTCAAAATTCTATTATAAGCTTAATCCAGTGTTGATGGAAACCCAAATGATTCAAAGTAGCCTTAATAAAATTTCAATCAAGCAAATCATAAGCTTTCTCAAGATCTAATTTCAAAGCAAAAGGTCCAGTCTTTCCTTTTTTAAATTAAAATCAGCAAAGAGCTCATGTGGGCAATGAGAATATTATCATTAATGGATTTCCCCCGGGCAAAAGCACTTGGGTTGGGAGAAATTAAATTAGTAAGAATAGGCCTAAGACGGTTCACCATAACTTTGGCAACAACTTTATAAATAACATTGCAAAGGCTAATGGGTCTATAGTGACTAACCAAGGTTGGATTATCAATTTTTGGTATGAGAGCTATGTTAGTATATATGGCTGATTAGATTAAGACTATAGGTACAATAGGTACAATGAAATGCTTGGTTAGATCCCAGAATTTCTGAAAGAAGAAAGCATGAAAGGCATCAGGTCATGGTGCCTAGCCTCCAATTAATATAAAAAAGTATCAAAAAGAGCTTTCTCTATTTCTTCTCTGCAGTAACAGCAGCAATTAATTTATGGTTCTCATTTATGGACACATGAACATCAACATTAGCTAGGAGGTATGCGATAGCATTAGCCTTAGCTGGGATGGAATTAGTGGTAGTACTACAGCGTTTCTGAAAGTTAGAAACAAACTCATTAGCAATTTTAGTCGGGTAATTAGTTAACCAAAGTCCCAAGTCAGTTTGAATACAAGAAATAATAGCTCTCTTCTTGCGAATAATCGCGTGGGTTTGGAAGAACAATTAGTATTCGCGTCACCAAGGGTCAACCAGTTTGCTCTGGCACGGTGAGCCAATAAATTTCCTCAGCCTCACGAAGGCTTCTTAATTAGGTTATTTAACAACACCACCGCCAATCAAAGTTTGGTAAGTAGCTAGGGCAAGAGAAGACGTCGTTGTTGAACTTGCAAAAGCTCATCATTAGTTTGTTTAAGTTGATGAAAGAGATTTCCAAAATCCACAATCTAATTATCAAGCACGAGCTTACTGAAATCATTATGTTGTAACCACATGGCCTCCATTTTAAATTGATGGATCCGCTTATGATCGAGGCAGACTAGAGAGAGACGAAGGGATAGGAGCATGATCTAAATTGGCAATGGGCATATTCTGTAAATTAAAATCAGAGAACAAACCCAGCCAAGCAGTATTAGCAACTACTCGATCCAATCTTTCATAAACAGGATTATTGCCCTGATTATTAGAAAAGTACCAAATTTCATATATATATATATATATATATATATATGTTAAAAAGAAATAGACGGTACACTATGTCAGGGTGGACATAAATCCGTTAAAACTGGAAACGATTTGATTCAAATCGTTATTGGCACTCCGGTTTGAATTTGACCGAATAAAATTCAAATGGTCTGAAAAAACTATTCCGTTAGCAACAGTTCAATTTTGAATTTTCGTTTTGGAAACAGTTGGAATTCATGCAAAAGTGTTAAGGTTTTTATTTATTTATATTTATTATTAATTAATATTTTCACCCTTGAAATAATACAATTCAAAGAATATAAAACTGTGAAACCCGAGACTTTCAATATATAAGATGTGGAGATGGTGTTTGTGTTTGGTAATTAATCTTCCTCATGTTGATCCATGATTATTTATAATCATAACTTCTTTTAATTTTCTTTCGCCAGTTTCGGTAACAGAAGCATTATTCTTTTCTTCTTTTTCAGTCATGATCGCTTTTACCCTTTTAGTCCCCTTTTAGTACCCAACCTGCCAACCACAATCCACCGTCCAATCCCCACCGTTGACGACAACCACCCAAAACGGAACCAATCGACGGTCATCAAATCCCAATCGAACACTTCTTCAACCCAAGACATTCTTTACCGAATCAGACCTCCCCACGTGTCGCAGATCCTGAGTTCCCAACGTCTTTCCCTTTTTCACGTGCCATACCCCAGCTAGAGAAACCAAAAGGAAGGGGCAAAATGGTCATTCACACACGCTCCACGTCCAGTAGGCTCTCTCTGTGTTTAGAACCAAAGCAACCGTCTCTTTCTCTTTTTGGGAGCGAGCTTCACAGATCGTGGCTGTGAAAATACTCTCTCTTCATTTCTACTGTTACATCAAAGCTCGAGAACCTCTCATACGGCGCCGTTCCTTTCCGTTTTGGCTTGCAAGCCTTTTTTTCTTTCTCTCTTCTCATTCCTTTTCTCTATTTTTGCTTTTCGCTTTATTCGTCGACTCAATTAAATGCTTCTTCGTCACTGAATCTCGCTTCAAGTTTAGTCTCTGTGCTTTTAAGCTACGGCTTCCTTCCAAGTCATCGTAATGGACTAATGGCTCCTCCTCCTCCTCCTCCTCCGTCTGATCCCATGGAAGCACTACATCCCAAGCATTGAGTTTTTCGTGTTTCGAATAGGTAATTAAATCGGATTTCGAGGGGCATTTTTTGAAACCATAATTTAAAAAACAAAAAATGTGGCACTTGCAGTTCTGGGTTTTCTAATTTAATTTATTTTTTCAAGTAAATAACTGTTGGAATTGGGTTTTTGTGTCAACGTATCATTGCATTAAATTCCTATTTTGTTAAATTTTATTTTATTTTGTTTAACTTTTGTTGTTTTTTGGTGTTGCAGAGAACAAATCTGAGTAGCAGGGAAGAGAAGCTTCACAGACTCACAGTTCAGGCTGAAACGACAAGTCCTCGGAAAGTGTGGTCGTAGTGCGCTCACGATAATCTTAGCCACATTTTTCTACCAATCGAATAAGCTGTAACGGTTTGGTGAAAACGACAAGGAATTTCAAGGTAACGTGTCAAGTGGGTTTTGTCTACTTGTTAACATTTTTAGCTGAAGAAAAAAGTTTACAGTGAAAAGCTTGAAACTTTACTTTGAGAAGTGAAAACGAATCAACGATGGCATGGACAGGTTAGGAATTTTGGGGGACCATTTTCTCTGCAAGGTTGCACGTTTTGATAAGATTTTTTTTTAAGTGAGATTCTGTTACTTGCTGTTGAAGCATAGTAGTGGGTCGCCACTTGGGAATTGACATTCATGTTGTGGTCGTTGTTAAATGAAGGATAAAAAAAATACAAATGATATTTTAGTTTTCAGATTTTTTATTCTATGAGATGGAGCTTAGAATCTAAGGACTTCGAAGGGAAGAATTTAGTCCTTAGCAAACTTTTAATTATGATTAGCTTTCTTTGTGGCTGTTGTCTTATGGGGTGGTTGGATTTAGCCACGACTGGCTTGTGGCTGCAGATATAGGACGTGATTGGCATTTGGGGTGTTTATCTTTAAAAAAATTATTTTATTTATTATTTATTTCTTATTAATATGAGATGGTAGGGTTAAAATTCTTAAACCCATGGTTTAGCTTCTTGTTGTTGATGTGACCCGTAGTTAGCATTCTTTTATGTCCTTTCGCATTTCTGAGGTGGTTGGGTAAAATTCATGATTTAGGTTCTGGTTGCAGACAACGTGGTAACGAAGGGCCTAATTTATGTTTTGGCAAGTGCAACAACCTTGCCTTTAACATTTAAGCATTTAATAATTTGGGAAAGCAAGAGTGGCTTGTAGTACTTGAACATTGAGCTTGTTTTTCCACTTTGAGAATTATTTACATATTTAATTTTGAAGTTTTGATGAATTGTTGGTAGGGTTGAGAAGAGCATTCGTGGAAAAGTGAGATAATGGGGGCAATTGGTGGGGAAGATCTAATGAAGTGGGAGAAGATGCAAGGAGCAAGTGCTCGGGAAGAGAAGATTCTAGTTTTGGTGAGGTTGAGGCCTTTGAGTGAGAAGGAGGAAGCATCAAATGAAGTAGCAGATTGGGAATGCATCAATGACACCACCATCTTATACCGAAACACGCTGCGAGAAGGGTCGACATTTCCAACTGCCTATTCATTTGGTAAGAAATTATTCATCTGCCTATTCTCTTGCCATCCGTTATACAGTGTTACTCACTGTCATTCCTATTCTGGGTTTGAATCTGATATTGTAACGGCATATCTGCCTCTGCCTACGATTCTGTACAGTAGAGGTTTTGTCCAATTTTCTTGTCACTGTTCATAAATTTAGGGATATGTCTTAACTATTTTACTTTTTTATCTTTTGTGATAGACAGAGTATTTCGGGGAGATTGTTCTACAAGGCAGGTTTATGAAGAAGGAGCCCAGCAAATTGCTCTTTCAGTTGTCAGTGGTATCAACTGTAAGTACAATTCTGTGTCTGGACTGTTTTCTGATACTTTATGCAACTAGTGAAAAAGCTTACACCAAGATTTTCTTTTCAGCAAGTATTTTTGCGTATGGTCAAACAAGCAGTGGGAAAACTTACACCATGAATGGTATAACAGAGTTTACAGTAGCAGAAATATTTGACTATATACATATGGTAAGAAAATTTACTAATAAGTTGATGCAGTGTTTTCATTTGCCGTTTTGATCTTGATTATACTCTTTATTTGCAGACGTTAATAATACAACAGATAGTTTTTATTGGAAACGTTACTAATATAAAGGTTGCTATTTCTTTCAGCACGAGGAAAGAGCTTTCGTTTTAAAGTTTTCAGCAATTGAGATATACAATGAAGCTGTTAGAGACCTCCTAAGCACCGAGAATACTCCGCTTAGGCTGCTAGATGATCCTGAGGTGGGATGCTTTCTATTATTTAAATATCTTCTTTCATGTGTATATGAGTTGCTTTAACTCTTTTCCTTTCTCATCAGCGCGGGACTATAGTAGAGAAAATCACAGAGGAAACTCTGAGGGACTGGAGCCAGTTAAAGGAGCTCCTTTCTATTTGCGAAGGTAAAGCATTTTCAGAAAATACTGCTTTTACCATGAAGTGTTGTATATTAAATATTTGATTGTTTCATTTCAGCTCAAAGACAGATAGGGGAAACGGCATTGAACGAAAAAAGCTCTAGATCTCATCAAATTATTAGATTGGTGCGCCCCTCACCCTGGTTTTACTTTGACAAGAATATTACTTTTCTGTGCTATAGAATTTTCTACTTAAACCCTACTTTTAACTTGTAGGCAATTGAAAGTTCTGCTCGAGAGTTCTTAGGCAAAGGAAATTCGACCACACTTGCAGCTAGCGTGGTATATTTTAATATTTGTCTTTCAATTTAATTCAATGGTTTTTTAAACAAATCATGTTGATTCAGAAGTAATTGGTTTGCTGCAGAATTTTGTGGACTTAGCCGGAAGTGAGCGTGCAGCTCAGGCATTATCAGCCGGGACAAGATTGAAAGAAGGCTGCCACATTAATCGCAGTTTACTAACTCTTGGGACTGTTATTCGCAAGCTAAGGTTGCGTAGTCCTCCTTTTCCTTATGTGATTCACCATTCACCATGTGTAATAAAGTGCTTTGGTTTCCAATCTGAGAGATCTTTACAATATCACTTTTTAAATTCACATGTCAGTAGAAGTGAAATTAGATTCCTTGGATGGAATTAGCGACTAGGCACTATAACTGCCCAAACAGTTTGGATTACTTACATGCCTTACCTTCATCTGTCTTTTCTTTTCACTTGCCAACTTTATTCGTATAGTGATGCCTTTGTCTGAGTTATCATGAAATGTACAGATTTGAGTAAATTAATTCCTAGTGTAAATGAGGGTGGTAAGTAGAAATAATTTATTAATGTTGTTTTGTTCCCTCCTCACCGTTGATGAAAAATATTAAGTTAATATTGTTCTGTTTACTTCCTTGAGTAATAAGATATATACTTACCTCATACAATCCTTGATCTGACTTTGCAACAATTGAGTGTTTGACGTACTTCTTTGATTTAGAATGAGGAGCTTTCTTTTAAAAATTTGATGTTCCCTCCCTATCCTTGCTTTCTCTTTTTACATGAGATATGAATCTTGTTATGTTGTTCAATGCAGTAAAGGAAGACATGGACACATCAATTACAGAGATTCTAAGCTGACTCGCATATTGCAGCCTTGCTTGGGCGGTAATGCCAGAACTGCCATCATTTGCACTTTGAGCCCTGCACGAAGCCATGTGGAACAAACTAGAAATACTCTTTTGTTTGCTTGTTGTGCAAAAGAAGTGACTACAAAAGCTCAGGTCAATGTAGTCATGTCGGACAAGGCTCTGGTTAAGCATTTGCAGAAAGAGCTGGCTAGATTGGAGAGTGAGTTGAGAATGCCCAGCCCTCCTACCTCGACTAGTGATTACTCTGCATTACTTAGAAAGAAAGATCTTCAGATCGAAAAGGTAATGATTCTCTTTCTAAACTAGTTTATACAATTAATAAATAGTAACTATAAATGAGAATTAAGTATATGTACACAGCTATGAAGACATTGATTAATACCTGTCATAGATAGGAAGTCATTACACAATATAACACGTGAGACAAGTGTTAATAAGTGTTAATAAGTTGGGAATTGTTTGAAAATTTTGTTAAATGATAGGCCAGGAAGACAGCACTTGAGATGTGTTGAGTTTCCTGTCAAATGATAGGCCAGGAAGACGGCACTTGGGACGTGTTGAATTTCCTTCCAAGTTTTGAAGATACGAACTTGTTTCTCCAAGTTTCCTTTCAAGTGGAGATACCGCACATCCAAAGTGGATATGTTGTCTCGTTGATGCAGTGGAAGTCATGAATTCCAAACCAAATTGGTGTCTTGAGGAAATCTCCATGTCCCTAGTATCTACACTTTGTCCGGATAAATACTCTGGTTCTTGTAAAGATCATTAACTCGGGTGCTTTGACTCGTGTACCTAACTTAGGTGTAAGAGTGCTCTAGGCTTTAGATTTATCTATGCCATAATTGGAATCTATAAACATGTTTATGTAAAACTGTATAATTCAATGCATTTAATGGCATGTCACATTTGTTTTCAGATGGAAAAGGAAATTAGAGAGCTGAAAAAGGAACGTGATCTTGCTCAATCACGGGTGGAGGATTTACTACGGATGGCTGGAAATGATAATGCACAAGTACCTTCTCTTATTTTTGCTATGTTCTATGGAGTTTTAGGACAAGTTGTTTATGCTCTTATTCGTTAGTTTATAACTTATTTCTTATTTTTCAGGCTTCAGGTAATCAACATCCTAAATGGAAAGCAGGGGACGTATCAGATGATGACTATTCAGTGTCATCTGGCGTGGATGATACTCATTATCTGAATGGTGTCAGAAAGTTCAACAATCCTCATTTTGATGAGAGAGACAATGAGAGCATTTCCGAGGAAGCGTACGGTCGGCGTCAGGAGAAATCTGAAAATCATATGGTGACGGATAGTACCTCTAATATGCAGTTGATTGGAAAGAAGTTTAGGTCTGATTCACTCCAGAGTCTAGAGGATACTGCAGGTGGAACTGCAGAAGATACTGATCAGTACTGCAAAGAAGTTCGCTGTATTGAGATGGAAGAATCAAGCCGGGACAAGAACTCTGAATCCCTTGCCTCATCTACTGTTAGAAATAAAGGAACAAGTGTAACAGGTGAAGAAATGATATCAACCCCAGTGAATGCAGATAGAGAAGGGCTTCAGATGCGAAATGGTTTTGTATATGGTGCATTGGAGCAGAGACTGCATGATGTACAAATGACCATTGATTCTTTTGGTAGTCCGTACCCCGATGAATCATTTCCACATGCTATTTCAGGAAATATGTCAAGTTCTAGAAGCCTAAAGTTAACTAGGAGCTGGAGTTGTAGAGAAAATCTCATGACTGGCTCAAATTATCTGGATAATTCAGAGAGAACCCCACCTAATTGGCTTGAAAAAAGCTTTCCTGGGAGACCAGAAGGTTTTGGTGGGCGGAAGCTTCCACTATTACATTATGATTCCAACATAAGGTTGTCAAGAAATGATTCTCAATCTTCCCTTGGGAGTGCTGTGGATGAGCTAGGTACAGAGACTGCGGAAGAGAATATTACTAGCGTCCACACTTTTGTCACAGGACTAAAGAAAATGGCTAAGAAACTTGAGTATGACAAACAACTTGTCAATGGTCAGGTGAGAATGAGCCCGACAACCAAAATTTTCCAAAAAGTGAAAAAAAAAGAAATTGCAACTTGTATTTGTCCATCTTGCTTTGCGCAGAGTTCATTCCTTATTTGACTGATGACTATCATTTTGAATGTGCTTGTTAGACAATTAGATTATATCCTTAACAGTGATGAATTCGTGATGGTCCGACTCTTGATATTCACACGTAAAGTTTTATAAAGTGGGGAGAATTTCTGTTGCATATTGCCACATTGATGAATTCGTGATGGTCCGACTCTTGATATTCACACGTAAAGTTTTATAAAGTGGGGAGAATTTCTGTTGCATATTGCCACATTTTGCTTTTCCAACAACTTTTAAGATGTTTATACATCTTTACAGGTTTAAGTGGCTCGGTGGATATGGAATTATGAAAACTCATAATCTTTAGTTCATTTTGTCACTCTATTAATATGAATATTCTTAGGTAGTAAATTGCATATTCAGCTTCTCATCAATTTTTTGCTTCATTTGACATGAATCATTATGTGCATGGTAGGAACAAGAGACTGGGCTAACATCTGAAAAGAATGTGAAAGATGTCGGAATAGATCCAATGCTTGAAGAATCAGAAACTCCTGATTGGCCTCTGGAATTTGGGAGACAGCAGAGGGAAATACTCGAACTTTGGAAAACTTGCCATATTTCAGTAGTTCACAGAACCTACTTTTTCTTGCTCTTTAAAGGTGATCCAATGGATTCCATTTACATGGAGGTAGAGCTTAGGAGACTATCTTTCCTCAATGAAACTTTTTCCCGTGGAGATCAGGCTGTGCAAGATGGCCAGGCGCTCACACTAGCTTTAAGGTTCCATCTCTCTCACCGTTCAATATATGTCATTTTCGCTAAAATTTGCATCACGAGCTACTAACTTGAATTTTGAATAGTTATTGTTACTAACTCTTCAATGGTTTTCTTATTTCGTAGTTTGTTTTCAATTCAAAGTTTCTCTTATTGTTATAGACTTACTATACCAACATAAAATTTTACATGAAAATGTGGACATATGTTTTGTGTTGCGACATACATGTCAATGCCATGCACAAGTCGACTAAAGTTGTGATAATGAGTTATTGCTGTAAATGAACCCTATTGTTATAACTCTTAACATATTTATTTGGACGCAGCATGAAAGCTACTGGCCGTGAGAGAGAGATGCTAAGCAAGTTGATGCAGAAACGGTTTTCATCCGTAGAGAGAAATAGGCTGTTCCAGAAGTGGGGGATTGCACTGGATTCAAAGCGCAGGAGGCTGCAACTGGCGAATCTCTTGTGGAGTAACACAAAGGATATGAACCATGTAGCAGAGAGCGCGGCCATTGTTGCAAAGCTGGTGATGTTTGTAGAGCAGGGGCAGGCTCTGAAGGGAATGTTTGGGCTTAGTTTCACATCCCCGAAAGCACGGCGAAGATCCTTTGGATGGAAAAATAGCATGATGTCTCTGATATAATAAACCCATGCTGCTCAGTGCTCCACACAAATACCACTATAGTAGAGAGGGCGAGTTCTGGAGTTAGATAGGCTACATATATTATAGCTTTATTTTCTTCATCAAAACTTGACCAGATTGTCTATGATTGATTATTATATATAATGCTTCTCAGGTTAGAAAGCTGTGTTGTGTTTTGGTAATGTGGTTTTCTGGTTTTGCTGAGTCTTTAATGGAATGTAGCTTTTTAATCTTCCTTTGTCAACCCTCATGCTTGTAGACTCCCTCGATGCTCAACCTCCAACTCTAGCTTATGATTGTTGTTGACCTAAGGTTGAGTTCAGGTTTAATTAGTAGAGTTAATGCTAACACATGACTAGTTTTATATAACATTAAGAAATAAATGGAATTGGAGTATCGAACCCTTCATCGTCTATCAAATAAGAAATCTAAAACATTTATTTTAATATAAGTTGTCAGTGCATATACTACCACTACCAATAGGACAAATTTGAGTTTGATTCTCATTAAAAGTAAAGTCGATACCGAATATATGTTAGTCTGGTCCCTTTGTTCATACATATAATCTTCAGAAAGCAAAGTGCATAATTTTGCTAATATAGTGGAAAGTCCCAAAGTTTGATTTTTGTAAACGAACGAGATCAATACTCAATATGTACAATTTTCCTTTTGTAGTATAGTCGTATAGAAAAAATTAGATTTAAAAAAATTCAATTTGAATATAACCGAAAGTATATTTATTTTTTATTTTACTTTTATCAAAACTCATAAGCATAACAAAGTTTTCATTTATTTTATTTTTGGGTAAACTACTTTTTTGGTGACTGGATTGGAGGAAAAGTCATTTGCGATTTCAATTTTACAATTTTGGTCACCGTATTCAGTTCTGTTAGCAAATTAAGTTACTTAACCAACTTCCGTTAAATATAGATGAGTATTTTGGAAAATTTTCTCCTAAATTAAAAGCCTGCAAAAATAAAAATCTAATCGTGTTTTCCCCCTCCCTGCCCCTCGTAAGTTGATAACCCAACCCCACCCGATCTGTGTCTTGGTTGGCATTTGGCACCGTGGAGGGGATGCATGTTGGATAAACTGAGAAACTAAAGAAACTTGCTTGAATTCCAGAAACTATTCTGATGACTTCATTGATAAAATTGAATGAAGCGATTACAACTTAAATAAACAAACATAGATGCTTCTGTAAGCAAGCTCAATACCACTTAGCAGATTTTGTGGAACAAAACCACGATCAACTAAAAACAAGTAAACATGGTTACTCACACTATCCATGACTCCTGCAATCTAGGGATTCTCCTATAGGCTAGGTAAGACTAATATCCTAGCCACAGTGAACAACGATTATTGAATTTAAATAACTTAAAAATAAATCTTAACACTCTCCCTTAAATTGATTTTTGCAGAAAACAGTTTAGGATACAAACATCATCTTTAACTCTGAGTAATTGCCCTCCCTTGAATGGCTATCTGTGAAGAGCAAGCTCCAAGTTTGCTTCTGATCTTCTCGAACACAGGTTGTTTAAGAGGTTTAGTTAGGATATCAGCAGCTTGATCTACACTCTTACAAAACTCTAACTCAATCACACCATCGCTCCACACCATCGCTGCAAAGATCACGTAAGAAATGGCAGCGAACATTGATATGTTTACTTTTCCCATGCATAACTGGATTCCTTGATAACTTAATAGTGGAAACATATAGTTGTTGGACCTTGCTGCTGGTGACCAAGAACTTCAAGTAGTCTTCTCAGCCAAATGGCTTGACAAGAACAAGAAGCAGCTGCTACAAAATCAGCTTCAGTTGTGGAAAGTGTCACAATCTGCTGCTTCTTTGATGACCATGAAACAACCCCCGAACTTATTAACAACACATTAACATAAGTGCTTTTTTGATCATCAATGTCACCTGCATAATCACTATCAGTAAAGCCAAAGAAACTTGGGTTTTCACCCATTTTGTAGAGAATTTCAAAATCAGATGTGCTCTTTAAGTATCGAAAAATTCCCTTGGCAGGCCTTGGGATGCATTTCGGTTGGGTTCTCCATATAACGGCTAATCACACTAACAACATGCATGATGTCCGGCCTTGTTGAAGTCAAATACATCAAACTTTCAACAATTTGCTTGAAGAAAGTGTTGTCAACCTTCTTACCATCAGGATCTCTTGTCAACTTCAAACCAATTTCAGTCAATGTTCCAACTGGATTGCAATTCATCATCTGAAACCTTTCAAGAACTTCATAGACATATTTCTTTTGAAAAATAAAATTACCAACAGCTGATTGTACTACTTCTATGCTACGAAAGTAGTGCATTAGTCCTAAATCAGTCATATCAAACTCATTCATCATAGACTTCTTAAAGATATCATACATCTCAACATCACTTCCTGTGTATAGTAGATCATCAACATATAAGCACACAATTGCAGTTTACCTTCACCCCCCTACTTAATGTACAATGTATGTTCATGAGGGTACTTTTGAAAGTCTTGTTTGGCAAAGTAAGCATCTATGCGGCTGTACCAAACTCGAGGTGCTTGCTTCAGGCCATAAAGTGCTTTCTTCAATTTATAAATCTTCTCCTCATTGCGTTGCTGCACATAATCTGGAGGTTGATCTACAAACACTTGTTCTTACAATTCACCATATATAAAGCAGACTTTACATCTAATTGAAAAATAGGCCAATAGTTTTGAGCAGCTAAAGAGATTACCAAACAAATCGTGTCTTGCCTTACAACTGGGGTAATTAAACACTTCTTTGTAATCAACACCATATTCCTCCTTGTATCCTTTTTCCACCAAACAGTCGTGCTTGTCAATCTCACCTTTCTCATTTATTTTGGTTGGGAAACCCATTTCACTCTAATGGTTTTCTGTCCCTTAGGAAAATCAGTGAGCTCCCATATGTTATTTTTCTCAATGGATTTGATCTTAGCATCCATTTCCTTTTGCCACTTTGTTTCCTTGGCTGCTTCCACAAATAAGAAAGGGTATAAATCTGCAAACAATGCAAAATTAGCAGTAGTATCATCATCAGAGAATTCTTCTCCACTTACATAATCAAACATCCAAGCTGGCCTTTTCCTTGGACGTTGGTATTCAGGTGGCTGCTCATTTTCTGGTGTAATTTCTGAAGCACTGTGCCCGTTTTCATCAGATGACTGCTATTGCGTTTTAGAGGACTGCTGCTGCATTTCAGTCCCATTTTCTGCATCATCAAAATTTGCTAAAATCTGCTGCTGTTCTTTCCGTTTTCCAGTACAATCCCACACCTTTTCTTCATAAAAAATCACATCTCGACTGGCAATCACCTTCTTAGTGAGTGGGTTGTAAAACTTTTAGGCTTTGAAATGCTCACTAACACCAAGAAAGACACATCTTTCCCCCTTGTCATCGAGCTTTTTCCTCTTCTCATCTGGAATGCGTGTATATGTTATGCACCCAAACACTTTGAAGTGTTCAACGGCTGGTTTTCTTTTGCTCCAAGCTTCCTCATGTGTCATTTTTTTTTAACAGAGAATGTGGGACATGTTTAGAACATGAATGGACCACAACAGTGCTTTAGGCCAGAACTTTTTGGAACTCTTCCCTTGGTCTGCAAACTCCGAACCATGTTGAGTTTGGTTCGGTTCTTCCTCTCTGACACCATTTTGCTGAAGTGTGTATGCAGTTGAGAGTTGTCTTCTAATTCCTTGTTCATCTCAGAGTTCTTTAAATTCCCTTGAATAATATTCTCCACCACGATCAGTTCGAAGGGTTTTGATCCTTCTCCCAGTTTCATTCTCAACAAAGGCTTTCAAGCTTTCAAATGCGTAAAAAGCTTTTGAATTTGCCTGCAAAAGATATACCAATGTCTTTCGAGTTAAGTCGTCAATAAAAGAAATAAAATGTCTCTTTTTTACGATTCGATATTGGATCGATTGGACTACATATATCCGAATGCACCAAATCTAGCGAGTTATGAGCTCTCAAAGACTTTCCTGTTGGAAATTCATCTCATTGTTGCTTGCCAACAACACAATCTTCACAAACTTTGGCTGAAGGTGTATTCATAGGAAGGCCAGTCACCATTTGCTTTTCATGAGGTGTCCTCAATCCATTGAATTTCAAGTGGCCATAGAGAAGTATCAAACCCATGACGTGTAACAACCCGGAATTTCAATTATTGGATTTAAGTAAATTATTTATGTAAAATGACGATTTTACCCTTGGTTGTTAAAGGGCTTGGGAATCAAGTTTTGTTTTGAAACATTTTCGGTGGTTTTTTGGATACCGTTGCATAGGTCTCGAATTCACGAGTTCGTAGACAGGCGGCACGCGGAAAAAGGAGTTCGTGGACGAAAGTTATGGGTCTAGATGTGCAAGGGCATTTTGGTAATTTTTGACTTGGGGTAGATATTTTTAACCCCCAAATCAGATATTATCTGATCCACCTCATCCTCATCTTCATTTCATCTTCATCTCCTTCTTTCTCTCTGGGACAAACATACACAAACCACCCGAACCCGTGCGAAAATCATCCAAAAAACCCACAAAGTCAACTTTGATTTCAAGGCTCCAACTTCCGGTTTTGATCAACTAATCATATTCTACTCCTTCCCACGATCACAACGGTACCAACCATCGAAGGAGAGGACCACGGAGGAAGCCGAACCGAGGATAGGAAGTTTCGGACCTTCCGATCGATTTTCCAGCTAGCACAGGTACATGTTTGTGGTTTTGAGGTCATATTTGGATTCCTGGGTTCGAGTAGATAGATTTAGACATAAAATTTGTGAAAAATGGTTGAGTTTTGAGGAAGTTAGGAAAGCTTGAAGTTTCGGCCGGAAATGGAGGATTCCGGCGAAACCAGACGGCGGCAACGGCGCTGCCGGTCATCTTCTCCGGCCAGCTTCCGGCGACGGCGATGGTAGCCGGTCGTCTTCTCTGGCGAGTCACCGGTGACCGGTCGGGTCGAGTTGAACCGGTCGGGTTGAGTGACCGGTCGGGTCGAGTTGAACCGGTCGGGTTGAGTGAACCGGTCGGGTTGAGTGAACCGGTCAGGCTGAGTTGGACCGGTCAGGCCGAGTTGGACAGGGTCAGGCCGAGTTGGACCGGTCCAGGCGCGTGGGTACTGTAGCAGGCGCGTGACCGGCGCGTGGGCGCGTGTTCCGACCTTCCGTCGGCGTGTGGCGGCGCATGGGGCCGAGTCTGAGGTCACGGTGGCGCGTGACAAGTAGTTTTTGACGTTTCGGACCTGTTGGCGCAGGTTTCGAGTCGATCGGATGTCGTTTAGGGGTTGTTTCAGACGTTTTAAAGTTGCTGCATTTTCTAGGCCATCATAGTTAGACTCCCGGGGTTTAGGGGGTTTATATTTAAGGTTCTTATGATTAGGTGGTAATCCCGATTATTAATTTGGACAGGCGATACTGCTCCAGGAGGTTCAGGGGAACGTACAGTTCGGGATTGAGCTTGCTTGAACAGGTTTGTGAGTGGACTTTTGGTTTATAAACTTTAATGCATGCATAAATGTATCTTTGATTTAAATATTGTTATGTATGGTTGCAATGAATTTCTGGATTTTAGAAATGATGCTAGACACATGTTTTACAATATTTCAGTGAAAGTATGTTTTGAGAAATGGCCTGGTTTTTGTACTCGATTTTGATATCGTTTTGACGTGGTAACTATTTGAGTATATGATTTGGGTTGAGACCCATAATTATGATTTATTGATTTTTGGCCATAAAATGATATTGCAAAGAATTTGGCTTAGGCCGAGAAACAAAGATTTCAAAGTATGGATTTGATTCACTGGTTCCCGTCCCGATGGTTATTGTTGCTCTGGCTGGTGTTGAGGGGCCTTGCTCTGCCAGTTGTTGAGGGTTCGGACCTTGGTGTTGAGGGGCCTTGCTCTGCCGGGTCGCGAAGCTGTCTATGCATAGTACAGAGAGTACAGATAGTACAGATGGTACACATAGTTGTACAGATTTGAACACATCTCAAGGGATACCCTGGTGTGTTATGGATATGTCGGGAACAGTGAAATTTGAGATATTATATGTCGGATGGAACGAAATGATTTGAATTTGAGATATTTTGTGTCCATATTGATTTAAATGATTTTAAACTCCTTTGAAGAGAGTTTTCAAACCAAATTGTGGATCACGAGGTATTTTTATTATACAGATTTTATGTGAGTCCAACTAAATGGTTTTAAAGAGAAATGAGAATTTTTGGTGATTTACATATGATGTTTTTATTGATAAATTGTTTTATGTTATGCATGCATGATTTTATAAATGGAGGGGAAGAAAGGTATTTCTTCGAAAAGGAATTTATAAATGATTATTTTTGTCCACTCACAACTTTTGTGTTTAAACCCCCTTCAGGCAGTTGAGTAGAGTTGACGCGAACATTGATCTCGAGGCTGAGGCATTAGTATTTCGACTGCGCTGTGTAATTATATTTGAGTAGGATATCTAAATTTTACTCTTGATCCTACTTAGACGCTCTGATATTATATTGTATTTGATGGGTCATTAATTACGGGAATTATTGAGTGCTTGAATCCCTTGTCTGACAAGTGGAAGTATTTATTGTTATTATATTTTGTAAGGATTGAAGGGTATTTTGGGAACCTTTTCTTCGGTTTTCAGACGGGATCAGGGTTCTTCCCGGGTTTCGAGGGGAAATTCGGGACGGGTCCTGACATGACGGGTCATCTCCCTTAGCCATTAAGCAAGCCTGGACAGTTTTGATCTTCAGTGGAAAAAATCTGTTTTGTGACATCTTAACAATCGCAATGGAACCCCTTGCTGGATCATATATCTCACATGCACCTTTATGAAATATTATAACATAACCTTTATCTTGCAATTGGCCAGCACTCAACAGGTTAGTTTTCAAGTCAGGAACATAAAAGAAATTTGAAATTGTTTCAACAAAGTTATTTTTTGTCCTAATCTTTATATCACCCTTTCCCATCACACTCACATTAGAGCAATCACCAAAACTTATAGTTGTACGAAAGTCTTCATTTAAAAATGAGAAGGAAGGCTTACTGCCACTCATATGATTGTTGCAGTCTGTGTCAACATACCAAACGTCAAGCTCATGTTCGTCTTTTGCATGAAAAGTCATCAAAAGTGTTTCTTCTTCCTTTTTCTCAACAAGTTGGACTTCTCCCCTTTTTATTTGTCTTTTAGCAGCTTTGTATAACACTCATTGCGATAGTGCCCATAGTTTCCACACATGTAGCATTCAATCTTGGACTTATTAATTTGTCATCTTCCTTTATTTTGAGATTGGTCGTCATCTTTCTTGAAATTCTGAAATGATTTGCTTCCATCTCTATTACCTCGACCTCCTCTTCCACGGCCTCGACCTCTACCTCTTCCTCATGAACTCCAACATTCAACAAAGGTAGAAACTTTCAAAGTGTGCTCTTCTGTGGTGCCTCTATTCAATCTTTGTTCATGTACCAACAAAGGGCTTTGCAGCTCATCAATTGACATTTTATCAATGTCATTGGACTCCTCAATTGAACTCACAATACAGTCAAACTTTGGAGCCATCGATCTCAGGACCTTTTCTACAACATCACCATCTTCAATCTTGTCACCATGGATTCTCAATTTATTTGCAATTTCCATAACTCTTGCAAAATAGTCAGTAACCGACTCTCCTTTTTTTCGTTTGGAGAGTCTCAAAATCTCTCCTTATGGCTTGAAGCTGTGCACGCTAGCTTCACTCTTGACGAGCCCTAATACTTCTTCTTCATGGACTCCCAAATGTTTTTGGAGGTATCCTTTTGGAGAATGGTCTCCAGAATTTCACGATCAATTACTTGGAACAGATAGTTCTTCACCTTAATATCTTTCAGCCTATGTTCATCCAATTTCTTCTGTTGTTCCTGTGTCAGTATAGCTCCCTCTTCTGGTACTTCAAATCCCGTTTCCACAAGATCCCAATATTCTCTGGACCTTAGGAAGTTCTCCATCAACCTGCTCCATTGGTCATAGTGACCATCAAAGCGAGGTACGGCTGGCTGGACAAAGTTCTCTGCTGTTTTGTCAGTGGCCATGGATACTTGCTGCTACAAGATACAAAAGCTTTTGCTTTTTGGGAATTTTTGCTTTTTAATCAGGCCCAGTAGGAGCTCTGATACCAGATGTTGGATAAACTGAGAAACTAAAGAAACTTGCGAGAATGCCAGAAACTATTCTGATGACTTGATTGATAAAATTGAATGAAACGATTACAACTGAAATAAACAAACAGAGATGCTTCTGTAAGCAAGCTCAATACCACTTAGCAGATTTTGTGGAACTAAACCACGATCAACTAAAAACAAGTAAACTTGGTTACTCACACTAATCATGACTCCTACAATCTAGGGATTCTCAACATGCTCCAGTGGTCATAGTTACCATCAAAGTGAGGTATGGTTGGCTGGATAAAGTTCTCTGCTGTTTTTTCAGTTGCCATGGATACTTGCTGCTACAAGATACAAAAGCTTCTGCTTTTTTGGGATTTTTGTTTTTTAATCAGGCCCAGTAGGAGCTCTGATACCAGATGTTGGATAAACTGAGAAACTAAAGAAACTTACTAGAATGCTAGAAACTATTCTGATGACTTGATTGATAAAATTGAATGAAACAATTACAACTTAAATAAACAAACATAGTTGCTTTTGTAAGCAAGCTCAATACCACTTAGCAAATTATGTGGAACTAAACCACGATCAACTAAGAACAAGTAAACATGGTTACTCACACTAATCATACCTCCTACAATCTAGAGATTCTCCTATTGACTAGGTAAGACTAGTATCCTACCTAACTTAAAAATAAATCTTAACAATGCAGACATAGCAAACATTGTAGTCCCACTATTGGTGGAATGTTAAACCATCTGCTCGGATTCCTATCGAGGAAACCCAACATTGTAGTACCACTATTCAGATTCCTGTCGAGGCAACCACATGTGCCACTCGATTTTCAGATCGAGGGATTCGTCTCTATCTAATATCATCAAAATCATATTGAGAACGCCATATTTTGTCCAGCAAAGGACATAAAGTCCAAAATTGTTGGCTGGTCATCTTTGTTTCTAATCCCATATTGAGAACGCCATATCTCATCCACCTTTAAATCTACCATCTTCATCTCAAAAACTAGACCACAATCCATTTATCACAATCAATTCAGTTGAATTGCATCTTTGATGATATTGAAGGGATGCTTCAAAATTGACTTGGATTTTAATAAAAATAAGGAGTGTTGTGAATTCAAGTAGAACGTATAAAAGAAAAATAAGAACATTTGTTTATGGAGGCTCAGAATAATAGAATTAGGATTAACCCAATAACAAATAACAAATATATATGCTAGGGTTAAGAGATATAGCTAAAATGACCTAACCACCCTTACATGGAAATAGCCACAAAATTAAAATTATTTACAACACTTTCCCTTGGATATTTCATGTAATAGTGTTGCTTGGCTGCGCGCCTATATGTTGCCTTGTTAAAACCTTGCTAAGTAATAAAACCCTGTGGGACAAAAACAACCCTGGTCGAAGGAAAAAGAGTGCAACGCACGTGGATACGAAGTAATCACATCAGAACCTCCGAAGGTAGTTGAAGTCGTCTCTTATGGATTATGAGTAGATAGTACGTCTATGGGATAGGATGCATGATAGTTACTAAACGAAAACCTTGCCCGGTAAACCCAGTGGGAAAAGCCCGTGGTCGAAGGGAAAAGATGAGCAAATGCATATGAGTAGAATCATGACATCTTCAGGATGTAGTGTTAATGGGGTGACCATACCAAAAGTGTGCCTCGTTAAAACCTAGCTAGGCAACAAAACCCAATGGGACAAAATAACCCTGGTTGTAGAACAAAAGAGTACACGATGGTCAAGTGAGTATGCTTCGGGATACTCTGTATACTTCAGAATACTTGGTATGCTTCAAGATACTCCCCCTGATATCGACTCCCTCTGAAAACTACACACTAGGTAGATCTTCCAGTCTACGCAAGCCAATACCTCAAACATGCTGCTGGAATGTGGCATTCGGTAATGACTTAGTAAAAAGGTCTGCATAGTTGTCTTGAGACCTGATTGACTTGATTTCAATCTTCTGATACTCTTGTTGCTGTTGGTTGAAGAAAAACTTCGGTGCAATATGCTTGGTGTTGTCTCCTTTAATGAAACTGGTCTTCATCTGCTCAATGCAGGTAGATCTTCGTAGCTAATCGTCGGTTCATTATTGGTGGAATGCAGTCCACAAGTACTTCGAATATGCCCTGTAATGACTATCAGCCATATATATTCACGAATTGCTTCATGAAGAGCTAGAATCTCTGCATGATTCGAAGAGGTGGCAACAAGGGTCTGTTTCGTAAACCTCAAATATATTGATGTGTTCCCAATGGTAAAGACATAACCAGTTTGGGAACGCGCCTTGTGTGGGTATGATAGGTAACCTGCGTCAGCATACCCAACAAGGCGTGCATCATACCGAGGATCCAGAGGGTTTGATCCATTCCTCGATGCATAAGGATAGAATAAACCCATGTCCGTCATACCTCTGAGGTAACAAAAAATGTCTTTTATGCCATTCCAGTGGTGGCCTGTTGGCATATAGCTAAATCTAGCTAGCAAGTTCACAGCGAATTAAATGTTTGGTCTAGTGCATTGAGCCAAGGATAATAATGCCCCTATTGCACTTTAGATATGGAACTTCTTATGTCAATATCTCTTCGTTATCGTCTGTGGGATGAAACGGGTCCATCTTAGGATCTATACTATGGACTATCATGGGCGTGCTTGAAGGTTTCGCTTTATCCTCATTAAAGCGTCTCAACATCTTCTGGATGTAATTCGATCGATGGACTAAAATCCCATCTATACGGTGCTCGAGCCCTAAGCCGAGATAAAAGTTCGTTCTCCCAAGATCTTTCATTTCAAATTCTAACTTCAGGTGCTTAGCAGTTTCTTTGATCTCTTCAGGAGTACCAATTAGATTCATGGCATCGACATAAACTGCCACAATAGCGAACCCGGAACTTGTGTTCTTAATAAACATGCATGGTCATAGTTCATTATTCACATATCTCACTCTGATCAATTATTCACTTAGACGATTATACCACATCCGGTCGGATTGTTTTAATCAGTAAAGTGAATGCCTTAAACTAATAGAGATAAGCTGTGACCACATCCATAAGCTGCATACTCAATTTTTTGGAAAATTACCAAACTGATAAGGTAGCGGAACGTTATGACGTCCATTACGGGAGAATACGTCTCCTCGTAATCAATCCCAGGGCAGTGAGAAAATCCTTGCACCACTAAACGAGCTTTGTATCTCACAATCTCGTTCTTCTCATTACGCTTCCTTATAAATACCCATTTAAATCCTATAGTTTTAACATGGGGAGGTGTGGAACGACATGCCCAAACACCTTCCTTTTTGTCAAGGAATCTAATTCGACCTGGATTGCTTCTTTCCTTTTTGGCCAGTCTTCTCTACGTTGGTATTCATCAACGGAGCGAGGTTCGATGTCATCACTAGTTATTATTTCGGTAGCTACCACGAATACAAATATATCATCAATGATAATATCATTCTGATTCCATATCTCACTTGAGCATACATAATTTACCGAGATCTCTCTATTCTCGGGAGTGGGTTCAGACATTGGAGCGTCCCCCAATGTCATCTCTTTTAGGACATACCCATAATCCAGAATTATCTCATGAGATGGATAAGTTGATATTAAGATGTCTAGGGGATTCGATCGTGCCAAATTTATCCTCTTCCAGGGATAAGAATCCTTCGACCTAGTGGTCTACCTCGCTTATGGGTAGGGACATATGACTGGTTAGCCGCCATGGCCGTACCTCGTCCGTCTGGGACAACACGTCCTACGGGGACGTCTATCCTTGCAGGCACATTTGTAGCATGTATATGTAATCTCGTCACTTTAGCTATATCAGAGAAAGCGTCTAGCATGTTATTAGCTACACTCTGTAGATCTAGAATTCTCCGCACTTCAATCTCACATTATGCGGTTTGGGGATCGAAATGAGACATAGTGGGGACATTCCACGTCAATTCATATCGTTCTTTAGGAAAGTTGACGTTCTTATCTCCCCCTAACGGCGGGAAGTCTGTCTCATCAGAGTGACTGTTCACAAATCTAGCGGTAAAGAGATCGCCTATCAAGGGCTCTAAATAGCGTATAATGGAGGGGGATTCATAACCGACATATATACCCCTCCTGCATTGAGGACCCATTTTTGTACGTTGTGGTGACGCAATTGACACGTAAAATGCACATCCAAAAAAGCGCAAGTGCGAAATGTTAGGTTCGTACCCAGTCACCAGATGTAACACGGAATAAGGTTGGGTGGTAGTAGGCCTTAATCGGACAAACATGGCTGTATGAAAAATTGTATAGCCCCATGCAGAAATTAGAAGCTTGGTGCGCATAAATAAGGTCCGTGCAATCATTTGCAATCTCTTAATGAATGCTTCATCGAGACCATTTTTGGGTGTGAACATGGGGAATCAGATGTTCAACATCAATCTCAAGGGACATGCAATAATCATCGAAAGATTTCGATGTAAATTGTCCGGCATTATCGTGTCTTATACACTGTATAAGATAATCCGAGTGGTGGGGCCCTCAATTTAATGATTTGGGCGAGGAGTTTAGCAAACATAGCATTTCGTGTGGACAGTAGTGTAACATATGACCACTTTGTCGATACATCAACCAAAACCATGAAATATTTAAACGGTCCATATGGTGGTTGGATATGTCCACAAATATCGGTCCCCAAATATCCCCTTGTATTTTTTGCAAGAAAAAGGTGGAGTCTTTACTCATCTTTGCATATGATGGTCTAATATTCAACTTTCCTAGCGAGCAAGCTTGACATAGTATTTCATTAAACACAAGGTCCTTATTAGTAAAGGGATGCCTGTGTGATGAATTGAGGATACGTCGCATCATACCTTGACTTGGGTGTCCTAACCGGTCATGCCATAATAAGCAGTTGTTTGGATTAGTTAGCTTATGGCTAGCTTCTCCAATGTACTCTCCTAGCCATACAGATTGGAGGTTATGCAGAAGTATTCCACTCCCTTTTCCTTAGTGGTTTCAACGTGATAACCATTGGCTCAAATATCCTTAAATCAAGAACGTTCTTCTGGAACGTTCTTCAGTACCATTGGACAACATCAAGTGGGCTTTGCAATGGCCCTCAATCAGGTTGGTTTGGCCTGATATGGTTGTCACAGAGGTATGATTAGGCAATAATTTTGTAAATTATTTCCGACCTTGGAGTATAGTGTGTGTGATAGCACTGTCAGCTAAACAACAAACTTCCCCACAAGACATGCCTATTCATAAATTTAATTCTATGGATCACATGCATGAGAATAAATATTTGTATTGAATTAAATCATATTCGGGAAAAAACCACATTTTCAAATCCAAGAACATAAACCACCAAATTAATTAGTATGTGGGAACTGATCATTCTACTAAGTTGGACTCTCAAGTTTCGCAACTGGCGTGATACTTAATTGCAACTTGCACTGGTGCATGGTAGGTGCGGTACCAGTGATCTATTCCTCCACATCTATAACAAAGATCTTCCTTATTCTGTTTCTAGTGGCGACGGGTCGGATCAATGTTTCTCTCATTTCAGGCCTTGGGGGCTGAGAGAGCGCTTACCCACCACATGTACCTCGATCACGGGTACTTGGTTCACGGCGCCTTTGGTCACATGCACCATGGTTGTGCATATGCCGGTCATAGGGGTTCCCTTCCATGCGTATGAGGTGTTTCTCTTGGGATCTCATATGTAGATTGAATTATGATAGTAGCTCCCCTTGGATGATGAGTGGTGATTTTAATGAGATTGAAGTGTCTGATGAGCAACAGGACGAAGGCTACGACCTCCTAATCAAATGAAGGATTTTTGTGCTGCATTGGAAGATAGTGGGCTTATGACAGTTCCGTTTAAAGGCTATACATTTACTTGGAGCAATAGATGGAGTGGAGATGGTTTGGTGAAAGTTAGACTTGACTAAGCAGTGGTAAATGAGGCTTTTCTTCAGCTTTTCCCCGCAATTCTAACGTACCATATGAGCTCTTGGGCCTCTGATCCTTCCCCTTTGGACTTGGCTCCTTCCAACTGTGAATGGGGGTTGGCGCCGGCGCAAATTCTTCTTTGAGGAGGCATGGGTGGCATCTGAGGGGTGTAAGGAAGCAATTAAAGAAGGGTGGGATGAAGATAATGGAGCGGCTGTAACTAGGAAGTTAGCTCGGGTAGAGAGTAATCTGAAGCAATGGAGTAAGATTTATGTTGGCAATATCCCTAGGTGAATCAAACAATTACAAGCCCAGCTGGATGAATTCACAGTTCCTAATCAGTCAAACCGTGACCTTCAGATACAATGTTAGTTGGACCGGAAGTTAGATGGCTTACGAGAAAAAGAGGAAATGCTATGGCGCCAGCGATCACGGGTGTCCTAGCTTCAGGAGGGGGACAAAAATACAAAGTTTTTTCATCAATTTGCAAAGGAAAGGGGTAGGAGGAATTATATTCAAGGGGTGTATGATGCACAACATGTATGGAGATCCTCAGATTCGGATGTGGGGGTGGAGTTTGTACGTTACTTTCAAAATCTTTTCGGTACTTCAGGGGTGTCCAACTTGGAGGCCGTCCTGGAGGCTATGTCACTAGTGTTGGGGGCTACAGAGAATGCAGAATTAAGCAAGCCGTTTGGGAGGAGGGAACTGTAAGAGGTGTTATTAAGCATGTTTCCAACGAAGGCACCAGGGGTAGATGGGATGTCGGCTCTCTTCTACTAGAAGTACTGGGACCTAGTGGGAGACGATGTCACCTCTTTTTGTCTATCAGTGCTTAATGACATAGTGAGTGTTAAAGACATCAATCATACCCTCATTTGTCTCATTCCGAAGGTGGATCATCCAACTCATGTTATGGAAGTGGAGGAGGTGGCTGACTCAACAATGGCTGCTCACATGGAGTTTGCGGGGATGCATCAATTTTCTTTGGGGCTCCACTAGTGAGGCGGACCTGATGGATTAAGCCGGTTGAGGGGACATTTAAATTT
Organism: Oemleria cerasiformis; assembly: GCA_037349345.1. Lineage (NCBI taxonomy): Eukaryota > Viridiplantae > Streptophyta > Magnoliopsida > Rosales > Rosaceae > Oemleria > Oemleria cerasiformis. The sequence continues at coordinate 10,276,911 of JAZGTL010000019.1, forward strand.
AATTGTGATGCTATTGTGATGCCAGTTAGAGCTCCCGGGCTAGTTGGGTTTTATGGTGAGGGTTTTAATGAGGCCCCATGCACTGTTTTTTGGTGCACCCATCCAATGTACTCCCTTTAACATCAATAATTCCTTTTGATATAAAAAAAAAAAATTAGCCTAGTGGTTAAGGCACTTGTTCCATGACCATGAGGTCCATTGTTCAACACCTTAGTGTTGCAAAGAAATTTTATTTTTCTTTGTTTAACACTTCTGGTGCTGATGTGGCACTTCAGGTGATGTGGCATACTGGCATATGTCACTTCAGGTGACATGGCATGATGAGATGTCATGATGAGTGGCGAATTGGTTTGGGTTGACCTGGTTTGGGTCGAGTTGACCGACTCGGTTGGATCGGGTCGGCTGGACTGGGTCGGTTGGACTGGGTCGACTGAACCGGGTCGAGTTGATCGGGTCTGGTTGACTGAATTGAGTCAAGCTATTGATCGGCTTGGATGAGTCGTTGAAGTGGCTTGCGCTCCAAACCGAGCTGAGCTAATCAGATTGGGCTCCAAGGTGAGCTTGTGGGCTTAAGGAATGCAGGCTACTGGGCTCTCCAAAACCTTCTTGGCTTGATGATTGGATGGCTTCAGACCTATTGGGCTTGCTAAGCGTTCTGGGCTAGGTAGTTGATTCCAAACCAACAAGGGTTTACTACTGAAAGTAGCCTTCTAGGCTTTCGAGGTGTTCAGCTGGGCAACACTGCCTTAGATCAAAGTGCCATGATCATTTGTGGTTTGGCATAGCCGTAATTGGCATCTTTTGGTTCGACACCCGCTGACCATTTGTTGTAGAGCAATAATCCTCCTCTTGAACGAAATTTCCAATTCCTTCATGAGTTCATCGTGTTGATAACGTATTGTGAATTCAAGTAGAACGTCTAAAGAAAAAAGAAGAACGTTTGTTTATGGAGGCTCAGAATAATAGAGTTAGGATTAACCCAATAACAAATAACAAATATATATGCTAGGGTTAAGAGATATAACTAAAATGACCACTACCCTTAGATGGAAATAGCTGCAAAATTACAATTATTTACAACAAGGAGCCTATTTTCAATACCTCATAAAATCCATATCAACGGGGCAAATTAAGAAATCCAGGCCTCAGTGTTGATACTTTACCCATTTCCTATGATAAAACTGCGCTAATATGATTTGGTGGATATGGGATTGGTTGGTGTCGGGAGGGAGGGACGGGGGAAGAACATCTGAGTTTTAGGAGCAAAAGTTCTAATATACCCATGAATATTTAACAGATGTTGGTTAAATGACTTAATTTTTTAAGATGTTGGTTAAATGACTTAATTTTTTAACAAACTTGAATACACTGACCACAATGGTAAAATTGAAACCACAATGGTAAAATTGAAACCACAATGACTAAAATTATTTTTGCTCAAACCACGGGTGACTAAAATTATATTATAACCTTTATTTTTTATAAGAAGCATTGAAAATGCTGTTTTTTTGATGCTACTAAAGAAACATAGAGCAACTAGAGCAAAGTCTCGAAGACAACCCCCATTTAGAAGATCAAACCACCAGATGCACGGACGCAGCTTCTACAGGGATCAAAAGCCTCCACTCTTTTAAAAAAAGGACCTCATGGCCTAGAAGCTTCTGTAAATATGGCTGAAGTTGATAGTTCCAAAAGAGCGAGCCATAGACTTGAAACTCTGAGGGCTAGTAAAGAGACACCATGGTGCTAGCGAAGGGTGGTTAATGGGATTGATGAGAATTTTAGAGTCCCCATCAATGAGAGCAAAACCTTCCGCTCTAAGCACATATGTGAAACTAGAGTTTCTGGACCCATCATGAATATGAAAACCATGCTAGGTTTATGAAGGGTATGAGAACAATAATCAAACACCAGATTATAAAGCAAGAATAACAAAGAAGAAATGCACACCAGAAATTTTACGTGGTTCGGCGAAGTGCCTACGTCCACGGGCAGCGATAGCTCTTCCACTATATCAGAAAATGAGTACAATGGAGTGATCCTACCAAGTTTCAAAGAACATGTTACAATCAGAGAACACAAAGAGAATGCACACTCTTCTGCAAGAGACAAACAAAGTCTCCTGAAGGAATACACATCAAAGAATATAGACTGTTTTTTCTAATTCTCTCACACACTCCAGCACAACAAACACTCTGCAATATTCTTCTTATTGCTGCCTTTCTCTCCTTCACGCTGGCTATTCACAGCCCCTTCATATGCCTCTTTTATCCTTTCAAAAGGAACATTCTTGAACCTGCTGTGCTTTAAAACTCCACCACATAAATATGTGTAAATGGCTTTGAGAAACCAAAAAGTCAAGCCAGCCATGCATTTACAATTTAATTCATAAATTCCAATTATAATAATATTAGAATTGGCAACCAACACAAACTCTTCATATGCACCATCTGTACCATAACTTTCATTGAACTCCAAGGCTCCAGACCTTTCTCATGGGCCGGACAATTAATTACACTGCCAACAATCTCCACTATAAGAAAATTGAGGTTGCCTGACAAAGTTTTTCCCGACGAAGGAATATTCGCCGAGCAAACAAGTTTGTCCGACGAATCTGAAGGCTCGCCGGGTAAACTGTTGGCGGGAAGATCAAGATGTTGGTGCATAAAATACGAGTGTTTACCCGATAATATGTACCATCCGTCGGGCAAGAGTATATATAATGACGATTATTCGTCGTCGGGTAACACTTAACGTTGACTCTATTGTCCCCGACGTATCATTAAACTTTGCCCGACGAATGTTATTCGTCGGGCAAAAATCTAAATACACTAAATAACCGAAACGCTCTCATTTCTTCTTCTCCTTCCTCCTCTATGCTTCATCACTCTCTCGCTCCATCTCTCTCGCTCTATCTCTCTCTCTCTCTCTCTCTCTCTCACTCACTTATTCTCTTTCTCTAGCTACAATCATCATCTCATTACCATTTTCACTACTAATCAAATCATTTTTCTCTCTCAATCACCAATATAAATTTTTAAGGTTTGAGAAATTTAATTTTTTTAGTTTTGAAATTTTGATTTTTTATTAGAAACTAATTATGTTTTGTGTTGTAGGAATTTTGTGGTTGATTTGAAGGAATACTTATAAAAAGGTATGTGTGTTTACCTCTCAATTTAATTTTTGTTAAGAATTTTGGTATAATTATGTTAGGAAATTTTGTATTTATTGTGGAAAATGTGTAGAAATTGTTTAGAATTTGTGGAAATTAGAAATTAGAAAATTTGTTAGGAAAATATGAAAATAGAAAATATGTTATGAAATTAGGAAAATAGAAAATATGTTAGGAAATTAGAAAATTTTGTTGGAAAATAGGAACATTAAAAATATGTAATGAAATTATTGAAATTAGAAAATATGTTTGGAAATTAGAAAATATTTTAGGAAAATAGGAAAATGAAAAATATGTAATGAAATTATTGAAATTAGAAAATATGTTAGGAAATTAGAAAATATGTTAGGAAAATAGGGAAATAGAAAATATGTACGGAAATTATAAAATTGTAAACTCTGTTTTATGCATAATTAATATATGTTTGTATTTGTGAATTTGTTGTGATATTTTTTGTAAAGCGCTTTATTTAGTTCCGACGGAGTGAAATATGTTCATATTTCATAACCGTTTATGCGAAGTTAATCGAGTTGATTAACTTCGTATAATGAAATTCAATGAAAAACCTTAGACCCGTTTGAGAGTCAGTGAATCGGGTTGATTGACTAACTCTTGAATTGTCCATTTATTCGGACAGTTTGGGGGTGCACAACTATGTGTTTTGTAGTTGGCGGTCTACGAGGTTAGGTTTCAATTGTGGGAAATTCGGTTTGTATCCCCTCAATGTTCTCCGAATGCATGCTAGATATTTGTTTATAATATATACGTCATGCATTTAGGGAACTATAGGGAGATGCTGCCGAAATTTCCCTCGATCGAAACTTAGCCTCATAGGTCGCAAACTACACTGCACAGAACGTGCACTCTTGAATGGGATAGGGCCAAATCACCAGAAGCATAAGGAGACGAGCTGCTTTTGATTTGAACTTGTTCTAATTACGGGACAATATTAACTCAATTACTTACGTTGACTCTATGTTGTGAAAGCAGGCACAATGGACAGAGGCTGGATGCAAATGTTTGATAGATCTTCTTATCAGTATTTGGATGTGGTCGACAACTTCATTGCCATTGCACGTAGTCATTGTAGTGATGAAAGACGTATCAAGTGTCCGTGCCGTAAATGTAACAACTGCCGTTGGATGCCGTTGAATGAGGTCCAAACTCATTTGGAATGGAATGAGATCATTCACAACTACACTAATTGGATTTATCAAGGTGAAGAAATATTTTCCGCATCGATATCTTCGGTTCCTAGGACCTGTCTGGATGAAAGTGCTTTGGATGGGCGATGTGATAATGATTAAGTCGTTGAGTTATTAACCATGTTTTTCCTCCCGCATCGGATGATATGGACGATGAGGCACCCAGGTTGCAACCCGAAGACTCTAAGCTCCATTACGAGAGATTGTTGAAAGAAGCTCAGCGCGAATTGTACCCCGGTTGTAAATCATTTTTCGGTTCTAGGGGCAGTTGTGGAGTTAATGCATATGAAAGTTGAGTATAATCAAACGAACAAGCATTTTGATCACATGATGGACATCTTCATCCGAATGCTCCCTGAAGACAACTGTCTGCCTAAAGATCATTATAGCTCGAAGAAGTTGTTGAAGGGCCTCGGTTTAGGGTATATCAAGATCCATGCATAAAAGAACAACTATGCATTGTTTTACGGTGAATTTGAGCAACTTGACAAATGTCCCGTGTGCAATGAGCCTAGGTTTCAAAAGAACAAGATTCCGAACAAGATGTTGCGTTATTTTCCACTGAAACCAAGGTTACTAAGATTCTACATGTTTTCCCATATAGCCCGTGATACGAGGTGGCACAAGGATGAACGCATTGATGATGATGTATTGAGGCATCCGGCCGATGGAGAGGCTTGGAAGGAATTTGATAAGATGTATCCCGAGTTTGCTGCGCTGCGGAACCAAGAAATGTCAGATTATGCCTCGCTACTGACAGGTTTAATCTGTTTGGGAGTTTTGCAAAGCCCTTTAGCACTTGGCCGGTGGTTATGGTTCCGTATAACTTGCCTCCTTGGAGATGCATGAAGAAAGAATTCACAATCCTCAGTACATTGATACCGGAGGCCAAATCACTGAGTAATTCCATCGATGTGTATTTACGGCCGTTGATTGACGAGCTCGTGGATCTGTGGGAAAATGGTGTCCGAACATACGACAAGTGCAGTGGAGAAATGTTCACTCTACGAGCGGCCATAATGTGGACAATTAATGATTTTCCTGCTCATGGTATGTTGTCGAGATGGAGCATCAAGGACTATCTTGCTTGCCCGACATGTGGACCAGACACAACGTCCTTTTGGCACGCATCTAAGGTATCCTACTTGGGTGCCATAAGGTTTCTACCCAGGGATCACCGATGTCGAATGCAATCTGACTCATTTGATCGCAAATCAGAGTTACGAGCTCGACCAAGGGAGAGGTGCGGTGATGAGATATTATCCAAACTGAACAGTATACATGACTTCATCACACAAGGATCGAAACCAGCTGAACAGGAAAATTGGACAAAAAAGAGCATATTCTTCCGGTTGGCATATTGGTCGAAATTGAAAATCAGACACATCGCGGATCCTATGCACATCGAGAAGAATGTTGTTGGGAGTGTTGTGGGAACGACATTACCCATTGAAGGCAAGTCAAAGGACACAAAAAAGACTCGTCTCGGCATGCAAGAAATGGGGATTTGGCCTAATTTGTGCCCAAAAGTCGTCAATGGCAAATACATCATGGCTCATCCAAGTTATACATTTACGCCGGAGAATAAGAAAAAATTCTTAAAGTGGTTGCAGGGTGTGAAATTTTCCGACGGGTACGCCGGCAACATATCCCGAAGTGTTAGCCCCGACAGTGAGACCATTTCTAGTATGAAGAGCCATGACTATCATGTTTTTCTACAACGACTCAATCCGATTGGTATTAGGCATTTCTCGGAGCCTGGTGTTGTTGAGACGATAGTTTATTTGTCTCAATTCTTCCAGATACTATGTGCCATATCGTTGGTTAAGGCAAACCTCGAAGCAATTAACGAGGATATTATCTACATCATGTGTCGGCTAGAGAAAATATATCCACCTGCATTCTTTGATGTAATGGTGCACCTACTAATACATCTGCCGAATGAGGCAAAGCTAGATGTCCCGGTGCATTATCGTTGGATGTACCCAATCGAGAGGTATAACTTATCCTTGCTATTTGATAATATTTCCTTACTATCATGTATATATGTGAATCATAATGTTAATTTCCTTGCAAAATGTTAGGTACGTACAAGCGGTACGTTCGGAACAAGACACATCCCGAAGGCTCTATAGCGGAGGCATACATTGAAAAGGAGGCACTGATATTTTGTGCAATGTACCTTCGAAATGTTGAAACGTCCTTCAATAGGGCGTCGCACAACGACGATGGTGGTCAACGTCTAGAGACCCTATCTGTATATGCCCAACCCGCAAAACCATTCGGCTCTGGTCCAATCTCGGAGCCTTTCATCAATAGCGACATGGAGATGGCTCATTGGTTCATACTAAACAACTGTGACGAAGTCTGACCCTTCCACGCGCAGTACTAGGCGTTGATGAAGGTCCAATTTCCTTCTAATTGGGAAGAAATGGACAAACAATTGTTTCCACGTTGGTTTTCCGAGCATGTAAGTCAAATATTTTTTTGTAAATTTCTTAAATTGGTTTTTAAGTTTATCAATTTCGTTTCTTGTGTGTATCTTACCAGATGGCACAGCTGAAAGCTGTCAACTCGCCAAATTTCAATAAAGAATTAATGCAGCTGGCCATTGGCCTATTCAGAGGAGAAACGTACGCTGGTTGTCACGTTAACAGAGTTAAGTTCGTGTGCACAGAACGAGACGACAAATTGTCTACGAAAAATAGAGGGGTCTTCGTGCCGGGGGATGGGAAAAATGTTGATACGGGGTTCTACGACAAATTGTTAAGTGTGGTTAAGGTGTTATATGTAGACTGCAAGGAAGTCGTCTTGTTCAAGTGTCATTGGTTTGATACGAACCCAAGTATCCCAAGCAGTGTCATTAAAGATCAGTTATGTACCTCTGTAAACACAAACACCCAGTGGTTTGAGAGTGATCCCTACATCCTCGCTAGTACGGAGAAACAAGTATTCTATATAGATGATCCAAAAGCTGGTGGTGGTTGGAGAGTAGTTGAGATGGTGAATCATAGAAACATTTGGGACTTGGATGACCTATACCATGAAGAAGATAAGGAAAAAGACGATGACCAAATCATTTACCAGGTGGATTCCTCGGCATCCACCCAAAACGTGGATGGAGTATGGACCAATGACATCATCCCACCTATTGCGATTGATGGCATTTTTATTGATCTCGGGGAATTAGAACAAATTGATAGTGATTCGTAGGAATCAAGTATTGTACACATCTCGGATGACGAGCGTGAATAGGAGGGGGAAAGCGAATCCGACATTGAATGAAAGTTGTAAATTAGAAATTTCATTTATATATGTAATATCCATCTTCAAATCAATAAATGTGATTTATATGTATGTTTTATGATTTCATTCACAAAAGTTTCAATTAATCTTTTATATATGTACTAATAAAGCCACAAACTTTGATGTCCTCATCCTTGAATCGGCTTCCCAACATTTCATCTTATTTGATAAAATAGTGTATACAACAAACAATTAATTATAACAAATATAAAAAATAAAAAAATTAAACTAAATGTAATTTGGATTTATAAAAACTAACAGACATTTGCCGGACGAATATACTTTTATATCCATCCAGCAAAAGCTTCAAATATCATCAGTTTGTGTTTCTCTGTTTGGTGGGCGGTTGCCGAACTAGGAAATTTTGCCCGACGAATATTCATCTATATTTGTCGGGCAATATATACTAGATTCAATTTACATTTATTTATTAAACAACTTTTTAAAATTACTTCGAGATGAAATGGACCGATCTAACCGTCAACTTTTATGGTAGGTACTCATAGATCGCCTACGCGAAAAATTACCCAATTTGGAAATCCCGGGATTAGGTAATGGTGCGCGACGATTCAATGGTTACACAACATTTCTTCACGATCGGATGGCTTGAAATCCTCAAAACATCAAACTTTTCGATGGGCGAGATCTAGGCACGTAAAATCAAAAAATGAACGGTTAGATCTGTAAAATTCAATCGTTTGAATATCAATAGAACCAAAACTTCGAAAATTGTTTTTAAGTTTCCTTCAAATGTTTAAACTCCTTGATGAATATGCTTATTTTCCGATTTTTAATAATTTACAAATTGAAATGGACCGATCTAACCGTCCACATTTATGGTATGTACTCATAGATCGCCTATGCAAAAAATTACCCAATTTGGAAATCCCGGGATTAAGTTACGGTGCATGACGATTCAACGGTTACACAACGTTTCTTCACAATCACACGGTTTGAAATACTCAAAACATAAAGATTTTTGACGGGTGAGGTTTACAGACTTAAAAGTAACTATTGAACGGTCAATTTTTTTAAATTCAATCGTTTGAATATCAATTGAACCAAAACTACGAAAAACCCATTGAAATTCACAAACTTAACGATCGAGGCACATAAGCTCATAAATATATGACGATAACAATCGATTGGGCTTTAGGCATGTAAAACCAAAAACTGAACGGTCCCGATGTTGAAAATTCTATCGTCGGACCTGGTTTTCAGATCAGTCATAAACACAACATCATAAGACTTAAGCCCGACGAAGTGAACTATTAGTCAGGCAACAATAGCAATGTCGTCGGGCGACGTAAATAAAACGCGCAATTTTTTCTCCGAATATTTCAAACATTCCGCCAAAATTTTCGCGAAATCTCAAACTTACCGCGTATTGTTGCACGACGAATATGTAAAATGTTACCCATCGGATATTCACTGCTTGTTTTCACCCAACAAAGCTTTTAAACAGTTGCCCAACCAACATTCGGCCAAAATTTTCGCAAAATCTCAAACTTACCACATATCTACCGCTTATTGTTGCCCGACGAATATGTAAATAGTTACCCGACGAATATCCACCGCTTGTTATTACCCGACGAATCATTAAAAAGATAGCCAAACGAACATGTTCGTCAGGCAAGGTCAATCAGACAGATAAATCAGACCGACTCTTCTTCTTCTTCCTTCTTCTTCATTTTCCTTATTTTCTCCCGAACCCAAATCTCTCTGCAACTCAGACTCCAGCCCTCACTCCAGCCATTCCGGTCGCCGCAACTCCAGCCCTTTCTCGTTCTCTCTCACTCAAACTCCAGCCCTCACTGCGCCGCCGCAGCAATCTCTCGTGCCACCTCTCTCTCACCGAGGTTAGGTGTCGCCGCCGCCCCTATCCTTGCCGGCAGTTTATTCAAGGTCGAACTCATTGTCCCTCTATCTCTATTATTAATGTAGATTGGTTATTGTTAATTTTGATTGGTTAAATTTTAATTTTTGTTTGGATTGAAATTTCAATTTAAATTTGGTTTGGATATTATGAAATTGTATTGAAAATGGAATTTAAATTTGGATTTGATTATTGCAGATTGTGCATTATTGTCAAATTTGCAGATTGAGAATTTACGGGGATTAGTTGAATATTGTGATTTTGGATTGGATTGGAATATAAATATTTGTTTGGTATAATGCTGAAATTTTGAAGATTTGTTTGGATTTAGGAATATAATAGTTGAAGATTTGTTGAAATTTTGATGTTTGGTATAATGTTGAAATTGGTATAATGTAATGAATTTTGCATATGATTTTTGTTATGATTTTGGATATGAATTTTATGTGAATTTTGGATATGTGAGTTTTATGAATTTTGGATATTTGAATTTTAAAAAATTTATGTGAATTTTTGATATTGTGTAGGATATGTGAGTTTTATAAATTTTTAATATGTGAATTTTATGATTTGGATATTATTATTGTATGTTTGGATTAATTTGTAAGTTTGATTTTATTCCCGAAATTTGGATTTAGAAATTTAGGTATAATGTTGTGAATTTTGAGTTTAGTACTTTTGGATTAATTAGTATTTTAGGTTTAATTTTCGTTTGTGTTGGTTTTATTTTAAAAAATTAGAATTTGGTGGTTTTAGTTTTTAGATACCAATTTACTAATTTTTAATAAATAAAAAATTGGTTTATTTATTTATTTTTATTGGAATTAAAAAATATTGGTTAATTTTAAATGTGGTCTTGTTTTTATTTTTTGAATTTAATATTTAATATTAAAAATGTTTGGTTTTTTTATTTAATGAAAAACATGTTGGTTAATTTTATATTAATTATTTTATATTTATTATTGTAGATGTCGCATCGCACCTTAATCACGTCTAGGACCCGCCCCTGCCCTGATCCGTTATATTAATTATTTTATATTTATTATTATAGATGTCGCATCGCACCTTAATCACGTCTAAGACCCGCCCCCTGCCCTGATTCCGTTGATGATCATGCGTTGGAGGAGGCAGCCTCTAACTCGGTTGCCTCAACAGCGGCATCGGTTCAGCCACCGATGTCGGTTCATCAGCGACCCGGTGCCCGATCGGCTCGTCGACAGCACAGAAAGAACGGGGGGAACCCCATATCGACCCCCAATCCCACAGGATGACGCCGGAGCAGACGAAACATCGACTAATGTCGGAGCACTCCCTAAGGGTAAGTTGATTATTTTGTTTATTTAAACAACCATTTTTATTTGTTACTCATTTTATGTACGAATGTTCATCGAATTTGCAGGGAAGTCGGTGAACGTGCGCGGGATAAACCGGGGTTTGACATCCCAGCTGATTTGCAGGACTACGAATGCAAATATACTGGTGGTGGACGTGACGCGCCGGTAAAAATCTACAGCCTCCTTGTGCATGACATTGGTGATATTCTTCACACCAAGTCCTTGATGATGGGGGAGACTTTCAAAACCCAACCCCCGGAGGAGATCACACGCTTTTGGGGAGAGTTATCAGTATGTGTTTCTCCCTTTTTTTACATTAATTTCATTTTTTTAAATTATTTTGCTAACTTTAATTTTTTATTGCAGATCAATTTTGAGTTCAACTTGGAGGACGTCGACGTCAGTAGATACCGGAGACACCACTAATTGTTACGATACGCCGACTGGAAGTACGAGCTCCACAACTACTACAAGAGCTGGTCTTCCCCAGAGGAAGCTCGGGCAAATCCTGCAGAGGAGTTGAACGGGCCGAAATTGGCAGGGTGGTTGTGGTTGTGCGACCATTTTGTGTCTCCCACCTTTATGGTACGTATTATCCACCTAATTACTTAATTTATTTATTTTTTATGTTATTTTCCATTTGAAAATATAATTTTTGTTTTTATGAATGAACAACGGAAATCGGTTGCCAACACATTAAACCGTGGAGCGAAGAAATTGAACCACCAAGGGGGGTCGCGATCCTTATCGGCCCGGCAGGAGGATCGACACATCGTCGAGTCGATGTTCTCAGAGGTGGATGCCTGGGGGCAAGTGTACGCTGGACGGGGGGACCAAGAGGCTGACAAAATTCATGTAAGTTTATTTTTTGCACATTAAACATTAATTTTTAATTTGATAATTATATTTCTAATTAATATTTATTCCAATTTGTTGGAGGCGATGGAGCAAGACGTCAAGCAGACACAAGATGAGCTCACACAACAGCAGCTCGAAGTGAAGTTGGAGCAGTAGCTCCCAGATCCTGACAAATCGATTACCATCCTGGAGCAACGACTTGGGAGGCGTCCAGGGAAGATCGTTTGGGGGGCAGGCGATGGGATAGTGCGGGATGTCTCCAGTCACTCGTCAAGTTCATCTTAGGCAAACAATCCCAAGGAGATGTCGGAGCTCAAGAGAAACTTCGAGTTCCTCAGGCCGAAAATGCTGAGATCAAGGCTCAATACGCGCAGATCCAGGCCCCAAACGATCAAATCAAGACCGCCCTCACCAAGGTGCTTGACCGCTTCGGTGACCGTGGACTGGATGAGTTTCTGTCGCAGCCTCAGCCCCCGTCCCAATAGCCCGCCCAAGATCCCGACCACCCCGACCCGTCGCCAAGTAGTTCGAATGTAATATGTAAAACATTGTTTTAATTTTAATTATGTAAAAACATAACATTAATTTTTCTAAATATTTTTTTTATTTTAACTTGATTCTTTTTATTCTTTTAATTGTATTTTTTAAAAAAATTTTTAATTTTAATTATATTTATTTATTTAATTAAATAAATTATTAAAATTATATTTTTAAATATTAAGATTTGACCCGACGAATAATCATTTCGTCGGGCACCGTAAGAAAATTCGATGAACACCTGCCAAATTTCTGTACCTTTGCCCGGCGAAAGGTGTCCATCGGCCAAACATTGTTGACTTTTGCATTGCTCGACAAATCATAGGCGACGAATGAATCCGCCGGGCAAGCTTTCAATTGCTCGACTAATTCACTGTTTTTGTCGACTAACATCAAACCCGATTGCAGTAGCCAGACGAACGTTGCCCGATAGAGATTCGTCGGTTTTAATATGGCCCGACGAAGTCCGAACGTTGCTCGACAAATAGTTTTCACCGGGCAAGCCTGATTTTATTGTAGTGCTCCCCTCCAGGCCATGAGAGGGAGGTACACCAGAAAACCAACTCCAAATTATTTGGAGCCCATGCCAGCAGACTCAATGCAGAAAACAAATTTCTGTTTTGGAACAACTTTTGTATACATATCTGCTACATTTTCATCTGTATGAATCGTTTCTAGCTGAATCAAGTTCTGCTCAATCTTTTGCCTTTTCCAATGGTAGCGCACTTCAATTTGTTTCGAGCGAGAATGAAAAGTAGCATTCTTGCTCAAGTCAATAGCACTTTGGCTATCACAGTAAACCACATGCTCTTCTTGATTCAAACCAAGTTCATGAAGAAACCTCTTTATCCACAACATCTCTTTACCAGTTTCATTAATAACAATGTACTCAGCCTCGGTCATAGATAAAGCCACACATTTTTGTAATCTAGATTGCCATGATACAGCACCTCCTGCAAACATAAACGGATAACCAGTATTAGATTTTCTGCAGTCAAGATCACCACCCATGTCAGCGTCTGTAAAACCTTTCAAGATTGGTTTGGAGGAACCAAAACACAAGCATAATTTAGAGCTGCCTCTTAGGTATTTTTGAAGATCCATTTCACTGCTTCCTAATGATCTCTACCTGGATTGGAGAGAAATCTACTCACAATACCAACCGGATGAGCCAAATCTGGCCTAGTGCAAACATAGCATACATAAGACTGCCGACGGCAGATGAATAAGGAATATCTTCCATCTTTTCCCTCTCGTCTTGAGTTCTCCAACATGAATCCTTACTTAATTTAAAATGACCAGCAAGAGGTGTACTTACAGGTGTAGCTTGCGTCATATTGAACCGGTCAAGCATCCGTTCAATACACTTTTTGTGACAACCACAGCTTCTTGGTTCTCCTGTCACGAGTAATTTCCATCCCCAAAATCTGCTTTGCTGGTCCAAGATCCTTCTTGTCAAAAGACTTGAATAAATCTGCTTTCAACCTGTTAATCATAGTGGCATCTTGACCCACAATAAGCATATCATCAACATAGAGCAATAAAATACAGCTTCTTGGTTCTCCTGTCACGAGTAATTTCCATCCCCAAAATCTGCTTTGCTGGTCCAAGATCCTTCTTGTCAAAAGACTCGAATAAATCTGCTTTCAACCTGTTAATCATAGTGGCATCTTGACCCACAATAAGCATATCATCAACATAGAGCAATAAAATTATAAATTTACTACCATGAAATTTTCTAATGTAAACTCAAGGATCACTTGCAGTTCTCTTGTACCCATGACCCACCATGAATGAGTCAAATTTCTTATACCATTGCCTTGGAGCTTGTTTAAGCCCATATAGGCTTTTCTTCAGCTTGCATACCAAGTGTTCCTTCCCTTTGACTTCAAAACCCTCTGGTTGCATCATGATAGTTCTTCTTCCAAGTCATCATGGAGGAAGGCCGTCTTCACATCAAGCTGCTCTAGTTCAAGATCCATGCTGGCTGCCATACTCAAAATAAGTCTGATAGAAGTCATCTTGACGACCGGGGAGAAAATCTCATTGAAATCAATGCCTTTCTTTTGCCCAAATCCCTTAACTACCAAGCGGGCTTTATATTTCACTAACTTACCATTAATATCTCCTTTTAATTTGAACACCCAATTATTCTTAAATGCTTTTCTGCCCTGTGGAAGCTCTACCAACTCATAGGTGCCATTTTTCAGTAAGGACTCCATCTCCGACTCCATTGCCACCATCCATTTGTCGCTGTCTTTATGAGCCAAGGCTTCCTCAAAACTTTTCGGCTCTCCATCATTAGTCTACAATATGTACTCTGATGATGGATACTTGGAAGATGTTTTTGGTATTCTGCTGGACCTTCGAACTTGATGTGCTCCTACACTTTCTTCTTGGGCTGGTTGCTCCCGCTGATTAGACTCCCCATGATCATTAACCTCATGTACATGAGGCATATTATCTTCAATTACTTCAGACTCATCATGAGTGTTGCCTTCGTCTCTGTTTTCCTCTATTTCTTAATGATTGATTCCTTGCTGCAATGTTGAAGAATGAGCACCAGAATTTATAACACCTTCAAAAGCATCTTCTAGTTGCCTTTCGTCATCATCAAGAGTTTGATCTTCACGAAATATTACATGTGTACTTCTTGACAATTTCTTCAATTTTGGATCCCACAAACGATATCCAAATTCCTCAATTCCATAGCCAAGAAATACACATGATGACCTCGCCTTATCATCTAACTTTGATCTTTGCTCCTTCGGGGACATGTACAAAGGCTTTGCAGCCAAACACCTTGAGATGTGAATATGATGCATTTTTACCAGTCCAAACTTCCTCGGGAATTTCAAACCCCAAAGGCACTGATGGAGATTTGTTGATAAGGTAACTAGCGGTCATCACGGTTCTCCTCAAAATTGTTTAGGTAGCTTGGCTGTCATTAGCATACATCTAACCTTCTCCATGATGGTGCGATTCATTCGTTCTGCCACACCATTGTGTTGAGGGGTGCCAGGCACGGTCTTCTCATGTCTAATCCCATGCTCCATACAATAATTTCTGAATTGGTGATAAGTGTACTCACCACCATTATCACTTCGAAGACATTTGAGATGCATTCCGGTCTCCCTCTCTACCATGACATGAAAAGCCTTGAAAGTCTCAAAAACCTGGTCTTTAGATTTCAACAAACACACCCAAACTTTTCGTGAAGCATTATCAATATAAGTAACAAAATATTTGTTACATCCCAAGGAATCTACTTCCATAGGACCACACACATCAGAATATACAAGATCCAGCAAGTTCAATTTTCTAGTGGAAGAGTTAGAAAAACTAACTTTATGCTGCTTGCCAAATAAACTTTGATCACAAGAGTTCCGAGATATACCGTAGGGAATTAGAGACTTCCTTCCTAGAATTTGCAGGCCTTTCTCACTCATGTGGCCTAACCTTTTATGCCATAAATCCGAGGAATTCTCCTCTATTGCATTCAGCTTTCCTTTGCAAACCTGTGCATATGATCTGTATAAAGTGCAGCAAAGATGTGCTTTAGCCATCACCATTGAACCCTTTGTAAGCTTCAATCTTCCATGGCCAATATAATGCTCAAATCCTTCACGGTCAAGAACACCTACTGATATTAGATTGAGACGTAAATCAGAAACATGCCTCACATCTTTCAGCAGCAACTGACAACCAACATTAGTTTGAAGCCAAATATCACCAATTCCCACAATTTTGGAGTAGCTTTCATTTCCCATCTTCACTCTGCCAAAGTCACCTTCTCTATATATGCTGAAGAACTCACGTTTGGAAGTAGCATGAAAAGAGGCCCCATTATCAAAGATCCATTCAATACCTTTGTTAGAAGCGTCAACATGTAAACATTCTTCAACAGAAAGAATCTTCAGTTCCTCATTGCATAAAACATCAGTAGTGTTGGTAGTATCTTCTTTCTTTTGGTTGCTGCCCTCATTTTGCTCATTCTTCAAAAATCTGCAATATTTCTTAATGTGGCTGGCTTGCCACAATGATGGAAATTACCTCTAAATCTTGATTTCGACCGATGTGAACTCTTCCCTCGAAACTTTGGCCCTCGGCTCAAGCTCCGCCCTTGATTTTCAGCAACAAAGACTTGTGACCACCATTAGAAGCTGAAGCTTTTCTTCTTGTCTCTTCAGTAAGCATGCTATTCTTTACAGAATCCATTGTTAATCCTTTAGGAGTAACACTACTTACTGTCACCACAAACGTCTCCACGCTGTCTGGCAAAGATCCCAGGAATAATAATGCTTGCAATTCTTCATCAATCTTCAAGTTCAAGGTAGCCATCTGATTAAGCACATTCTGGAAATTATTCAAATGCTCAGCCATGCTCACACCATCTTTGTATTACACCTTTAAGAGTTCTTTGATGAGAAAAGCTTTCTTGGCAGGAGTATTTTTCTCAAACAGCGACTGCAGCTTCAACCAAAGAGCTTCTGCATGCATCAGTCTCATGAGATACATGGTGAAATATGCTGTCATCTACCCACTCTCTAATGACTCCAATAGTCTTTCGGTGCATCCTTGACCATTCAGCATATGTCATCCTCTCTGGCTTAGCTGTGATGCCTTCAATCGGCTCATGTAAGTCTCTGCAATATAGTATATCTTCCATTATTGCCTTCCATGTGACCCAATTTGAGTCATTGAGTCTAATCCTACTACCATTTCCTTCCATTCTGAATGAATATTAGCGAAGTACCAAGCTCTGATACCACTTGTTAGGTTTATGAAGGGTACGAGAACAATAATCGAACACCAGATTTTAAGCTAGAATAGCAAAGAAGAAAAACACACCAGAAATTTTACGTCGTTCGGCGAAGTGCCTACGCCCACGGGCAGCGATATCTCTTCCACTATATCAGAAAATGAGTACAATGGAGTGATCCTACCAAGTTTCAAAGAACTTGGTGTACAATCAGAGAACACGAAGAGAATACACACTCTTCTGCAAGAGACAAACAAAGTCTCCTGAAGGAATACACATCAAAGAATATAGAATGTTTTTTCTAATTCTCTCACACACACTCCAGCACAACAAACACTCTGCAATATTCTTCTCATTGCTGCCTTTCTCTCCTTCACGCTGGCTGTTCACATCTCCTTCATATGCCTTTTTTATCCTTTCAAAAGGAACATTCTTGAACCTGCTGTGCTTTAAAACTCCACCACGTAAATATGTGTAAATGGCTTTGAGAAACCAAAACGTCAAGCCAGCCAAGCATTTACAATTTAATTCATCAATTCCAATAATAATAATAATAATATTAGAATTGGCAACCAACACAAACTCTTCATATGCACCATCTGTACCATAACTCCATTCATTGGAACTCCAGGGCTCCAGAGCTTTCTCATGGGCTGGGCAATTAATTCCACTGCCAGCAAACCATTTATATCTCTAATCAACAAACCCAGACGTTACTCTCCCATCAATTCTCCAAGAGCCATCATAATTTAGTTTATAGACATTCTACGAATCGGAGGAGAATCCCATCGAATGACATCACTTCTCAAAGCTCTACTTCATTTCCTACAGCTAACTTGTAAGAAACTATTACCACTAGCATTTGCTGTAAATAGCACTCGGAGATGAGAAGGAGTCTTATGGTTGAAGACCCATTTATTTCTCTCAGTAAAAATCTACAAACAGATCAAAATAGCAGAACGCCGAGTCTGACTGGCAATCAGAGCTCGGAAATGAGTAAAGCCATATTTGCTGGGAGGGCGGATGAGGGTGGATTGACGGATGAGCACGACTCCAAACCTACTGAGCAAAAGGACACTCCAGAAATAAATGTTGATCCATCTCCACATCATGATCACATAGGGGACAACTAGGATCCTCAATGTTTAGGTGTCGATGAAGTCGGCCTCTTGTGTTCAAGCGTCTCTGAATGAGAAGCCACACAAAGAATCTTGTCTTGTGAGCGATAGTTAGCTTCTACATTTTGTTTAGCAACTTGGAATTGGGATGGGCTTGTTGATTTTTATCTTGAAACTTAGTAACATACTTGATAGTAAAAACACCATCAGGCCTCGGTCCTAGGTAAATCAGTCTTCTTGATAGTAATTAAGTATAACTATTGTGTGTCTTCTTGATAGTTATCAGTCTGTCACATATTATCACTATTCTCTAACATATTTTATTAAAAGGTAATTAAGTATAAAATTTAAGTTCGGGTTAATTCAAACAGATAAGGATTCAACCCAAACCAACGAACCCAATTTTTTTTCCGAATTCAAGTCGGGTTTGAACTCAATTTAGGTCTAGTTTTTATTCTTGTTTACTCGAGCTCATAAGCTGACAAGGATTTGGAGGATTTGAAGGATTAGCCGAATCCAAGTTGCATGCAATCACAAGCGGCAATGTAGGGGATGATTGTCCAGGTGGGAAACCCTAGTCAAGTGCGAGTCCCGTATCTGCACTGTGATCGTGAACCTATTTAGGACGTCACTCAATAGGTCCTTTTGTTGACTCTTGTCATGGGATTTTTCGGCTATTTCATTAAGTGGGAGATTAGTCTGACAACAATGTGTGTTGGGAAACTTCCAACTCGGAGAAATTTAAAATAAAAAAAAACCAAGTTGCACAGCTAAGGCCATCTCCAACCATGGGCTATAAAGTCAAATTGTAGGAAAATTTGGTAAAAAATGATCTTCAACCATAAGGCCAAGGGCCATGGACAAATTTTGGTCAAGGGCCGAGGCCAAACATTTTCTTAAATTTGTCCAAAAATTTAGGAAATTTCTCATTTCCTAAATATGTAGTGGGGCCCAATCTCTATTAAATAATGGTAGTTGCCCAATCTCTATTAAAGAAGTGCCCACTTGCCCACTTGCCCACTTCTTTCTTTGATTTTTTTTTCACCGTGGGTTGTGATGGTTCCTTGTGACCGTTGGCAACCAACGGCTATGATAAGTGATGACACAATTATGCTAACGTCAGCTAGCCGCTAGGATATATATTTTTTTTAATTTTGCAATTAATTTTTTTATAAATATTTACCTCATTATTGTAACGACCCGTATTTTTTAATTATGTAAATTTTGTAATTTATTTTAGGAAATGACGATTTTACCCTTCGATTTAATAAGGACTCGAAAGTTACTTTTTATTTGGAGACACTTTTTGAGGTTTTTCTTGGCCCGTTGCATAGGTCTCGAACTCACGAGTTCGTAGACAGGCGGCACGCGAAAAACGTAGCCCGAATATGGGAGATATGGGTCTAGAAGCTTCAAGGGCATTTTGGTAATTTCTGTGAGTAAGATATTTTTAACCCACATTTATCCATATTTTTCTGATTCAATCTCTCTCATCCCTCGACTCTCTCTCTCTGGTCCAGCAAAAATCGAATTCTCCCACCATTGAACTCGAAATGTTTGGCTGCTTGAAGCCAAACCAATTACCATAGCACTTTCCTCTCTTCTCCACGAGCACAATACTACCGTCCTTAAGTTGTGAGGACTTCGATAGATGGAGAAACAAGGACCCAAAGATAGACTGAAGCTTTCCGACCAATTCTAGTATATTTCTTTATTATTGAGGATAGACCTTAATAATGGTTTTGAGAATGACTTTGGATTACTTAATGTGTAATTAAGCCCGATTTTATGAACTTTTGGGTTTAGAGGGAGTTATGGAATTTCTTATTATTTATACATTTTTGGAATTAAGGATGCTTGTGTTTAAATGATTTATCGTTAATCGTGGATTATGGAGCATGGACCATGGGTTTCCACATTTGATAAATAAAGTTAATGATTGAAAGCATTTTGGACTATGGTGTGGTTTTGTGGATTTGATATTGATTATGAATCTCAATATGGGTTTTGGGAAGGATTTTGGTAAGGACTTGGGCTTTAGACCGGAATTGTGGTTTTAGGGAATCCGGGTTATGGATTTTGGGTTTCGGCCCGAGGTTATGTAGTTGGGGCTTAGACCCAGGTGTAAATTGGTTTTGGGGTTTCAGCCCGAGATTATGGTTTAGGTTTTGGCCCTGGTGGATATGATACGAGGTATGTCATGAAGGATTCCATCATACTCTCGGGGATGATATGATACAAGGTATGTTATGGAGGATTCCATCATACTCTCGGGATGATATGATACGAGATATGTTATGGAGGATTCCATCATACTCTCGGGATGTTATGATGTGAGATATGTCAAGGAGGATTCCCTCATACGCTCGGTGGGGTATGTCAAGGAGGATTCCCTCATACGCCCGGGGAGATGTGAGGTATGTCAGGGAGGATTCCCTCATATGCTCGGTGGGGTATGTCAGGGAGGATTCCCTCATACGCCCGAGAAGATATAAGCTATGGTATGGAGGATTCCATCATATGCCCGAGAAGATATGAGCTATGGTATGGAGGATTCCATCATATGCCCGGGAAGATATGAGCTATGGTATGGAGGATTCCATCATAGGCCCGGGAAGATATGAGCTATGGTATGAAGGATTCCATCATAGGCTCAGGAAGATACAAGGTATAGTATGGAGGATTCCATCATACTCTCGGCGCGATATCGAGGTACGGCTGGGATATTGAGCTATGGCTCGGGGTGATGGCTTTGGCCGGGGTACTGATATGGCGGGCACATTTAAATCAATTGAATTTTGATAAGTTGTATTTACTTATATGCGAATCTTGTTGCATGTATGGTTTGATAAAGAGGTGGGATACGATAGCCGAGAGTTAAGCTGGCTAATAGGAGTTGACGATGACTTTCACGGTCTTTGATCGGTGATCGATGCACCTGTGAGCGAATGCTCGTTACCGTGGTCAGTGGTATGGTGTGGGCGGTGACCCAGATTGACGAGTTGTGATTAGTTCGCACGTGTACAACATTTCAGTTATTTAATACCGTCTTGAGAGACGAGTTTAGAGTTGCGGATATACAAGGCTGAGTATAACATTGTTTGATTTATTTTATTTTATATCCTTTGTCTGATAGGTGGAAGACGGTTCAACCAAAGTATAGGGGAGATTCTATCTGATTTTCGGTAGAATTCTCGTAAAGTGTTTATAAGACAGTTTAGGAATTATTTGGGTTGTCAGACGGGAGCAGGACTTTTCACGGATTTCGAGAGGAAATTCAGGAAGGGTCCTATCATTCATACATAATTTTTACACACAATCTAATTCCTAGATACTTTTCTTTCTCATTTTCATTCAAGCTTTTCAATTTTCCATTTCACAAATGACTTCTTCTTGCACAAACGGCACAAATTTTAGCAAAAAAGAAGATGAAGCTCGTTGCAAGGCTTACATCATGATTTTCGAAGATAACATCACTGGTTGCAACCAAAAAAGTGAGACATTTTGGACCCGTGTAGCTCAAAAATTCTAAGAGGTTTTGGAAGGCATTTCGCCCGCCACTACATGAACCCACGATAGTTGTTATAGTCGATGGAAGAAGCACATTTTTCCGGCCTTAAACATATGGAGTCAAGCCTTACAACAATCCGCGAAGACATACGTTAGCGGATATAATCTCTTTGACCAAGTGAGTGTTTTAATTCATGAATATTTATTTTTTGTTTTGTTATTTTTTTACAAAATGTATTTTTAATTCATAAATATTTATATTATTTATTTGTGTCATTTATTTGCAATATGTATTTTTAATTCATGAATATTTATATTGTTGTTTGTGCAATTTTATTATATGAATTAAATATGTAAATTTATTTATTTATTTAGCAACGCCAAGCGAATGAAATCTATAGGGCCGAATGCAATGGAAAATCTTTCAAATTTTCAAGTTGTTGGGAAATTTGTAAAGATATGCCGATATTTCAAGCTCCAGTGGAAGAAACATTTCTTCGCACACCTGTGCAAGGAAATGTGCCCTTCAATTTAAACGAGGATGAAGAAGGTTCTCAGGCCACCGATGAAAATCCTTCTTCAGGTCAAGCATCTATATCTAGGCCTATGAGACGAAAGAAGGCAAAAAGATTGGAGCAAAAAGGCAAGGAAAACGAGACTATTGTTGTTGGAGACAACATTGCCCCAACAACATTGCTTCTGCAATGCAAGCAATGGTGGAACAAGCCGCCAAAGTAGAAGATGAGAAGAAGCGGAGATACGAGCCTATGGTTCGCCGCCAACAAGATCAGATGGTTGAAAGAAATATGGCTAGAAATACCGCAGACATGACTCCAATGAGTAAGGAGTATTTTGAGGGGAAAAAAGGGAAATTCGAGCGCGAACTCGAGCACGTGAGTTGTGTCCAGATTCAGATTCAACACCTAGCTATATTCCTACAATGGAGGAAGACGATCATTTTTAATAGCTTAAGTATTTTATTGTCTTTCAATTTCAGTTTCAAGAGTTTTATGTTTAAGTTATTGTCTTTCAATGTTAGTCTAATTATGTTTACCTATGTGTATTAAGTTAATATCTTTATTTACTAAATTTGTAGTTCAATGTTTAATTGTCACATAACACATTAGTATGTGAATTGTAATTTTTTACAATACACCATGAAAAACCAGTCACATGACAATGAATTGCCAATTATTACAACACAACATAAAAAGAGACACATGACAAGGAATTGTCATTATTACAACACAACATAAAAAGAGACACATGACAATGAATTGTCATTATTACAACACAACATAAAAAGAGACACATGACAATCCAACACATCTAGAATACCACCAAAATGACAATTAATTGTCATTTATTACAACACACATCACAAAAATAGACATACTCCGCTCATACTTCATGTCCTCGTATAGCCCAAAGATGTGCAACAAGATCTTTTGGGAGGGTATTGTTTGCGATACGAGAGCGTATCATTGTAGCGAGTGTATGTGGTCATAGAGATCTTACCAGTTCTTGGATCTTGAGGAAAATTAGGTCCGTCATATATTTGAGCATGAGCCCTCTGTGACCTATTTGTGTTAGGATCTTGATCTTCAAACTCTCCATCATAGTAATCATCTCGCTCATCCTCCTCAATCATGTTGTGCAATATTATGCACGTCATCATAATGGAATTAAGTTTCGCGAGGCTCCACCCCCTTGCTGGTTGTCTTATGATTGAAAATTGCGCTTGTAGAATACCAAATGCCCTTTCAACATCCTTCCGGTATGCCTCTTATTTGGTAGTAAAAAACCTCTCTGCTTCATTTTGAGGTTGTCTAATTGATTGGACAAGTGTTGCCTACTTTGGATATATACCATCAGCAAGGTAATAACCCATGTAATGCTCATGGCTGTAGATAGAATAGCTAAGTTGGGGTGCGGTACCTTGTGTGACAGAATCAAAGAGGGGGTGTTGGTAAAAATAAAGAACAAGATTACGAACTCTACCTTTATCAGTTAAAACCTTGCAAGTTTACAAGTCAACTAAGACGTCATAGCAGGAAGCAATGATTAAACCCAAAAGGACTATGTATCAACGTTATGTCCAATCTTTAGTTTTGAAGTTATTAACTCAATAAGACTCAATTATAACAAAATGAAAACAAAGGAATCCCTAGACTTAAACTCACACTAATTAGATATGCAAAACATTCATACAAACGATGAGACACTAACTTGTAACACAAGTAATGTAATTGCAAGACAATTGAAAACAGAAGTAAAGATGATTGAATTGATGGATTAATTAAGTCGAATTAAGGCCAGCTATCCACCCTAAACAATTAAGGCATTAACATGATTTCCAAGGTTCCATTATTCTGAATTAACGGAATATGATGCCCATGCAAAGGTCCACTTAAGGCTCACTCCGCACAATTTACTCTCTTCGTAGTTCCTATGTTGCAGGTTTTTTCTACTCACTACAACAACTATCCAAGAGGATGCATTAAGCAAGAAAGGGAGTTTAATGACATCACACTACCCCTATAGAAGGTTGAGTAATCTAGGTTGTCATGAATTGGATTACAAGTAAGATGTAAAGCCACTATCGTTGATGCTAATAACCACAAGAAGATGATCAGTCTAACTAGCAATTATTCATCGATAGTTCATGCATAAAAGGTGACATCACACTCATCAACACAAACTAAGATCATTACGCACAGTAATCACAATTATATCCAGTATTCAGAACATGTAAACCAAGGGTCAAAATCACATTAATTAACAACATGGCCAGGGCTTCAAGCAACCCTAATTCTATGAAGAACTACTCGCACATTGTATTAATGAAAGCAATAAATAAGTCATGATTACAAAGTAAAATTTAAGAGAAGAGAATGAAACACTGAGACAATGGCAAGCCAAGAACACGTCCAGGCCTCTCCACAACTCTCTGCGCAAAGCTCTCCTCCCAAGCGCATGAACAAAAGCAAAAAACTAAAAACTGAAAAAGATCTGTCGCAGAAAATGTTGGAACCCTAGACTTGCGTTAAAGGCCAGCTTAAATAGTCCATAGGGCTTCCCCCAAAAACTAGGACTTAAAACTAAATTACAAAGACCAAAAGAACCTTAATTAAACGCTAAAACAGATTTCCTAGCTCAGCAGGGACAAAGCCCTAAAATCTAGGACTTTCTTAGGAGACAAGAAATCTCCACGTAGCACAGGGTATTCTGATGCGCCAAGAACCATTCTGGAACCTTCTGAGATGTTCTTGGGCAGCAAAGCCCAGCTGGCACCTTTCTTGGATCTTCTTGAAATGGTTGGCCCAATCTTGACTCCTAGGGCCTCATTCTTGGACTCGTTAGGGATACTGCATGTCATTGACCAATGCAGCTAGGACAAACCACGCGCTTCACTTCCATATGATTTTTCTTGTACAGTTCTGGGCTTTGTCCTTCCCAAAAGCTTGTAGAACGCTCAGCGGCCCAATTTAGCTCAATTTAAGGCACAACCGAGGTCTTCTAGGGCGAACCATGTCATCGGCAGTTCTGGACGAGACACTCGATTGCAGTAGCTTAGATAGGTGTTTAGAAGTGTACTTCTGGGTGGTATCTCACTTGGTTCCATCGAGTTCCAAGTCATGTCCCATTTTAGCCAAAATCGGCATGTACCGGGACATGCCACAGACTTGTCTTTTGAAGGGATTGGCGCACCGCTGGGTTTGGTCTCTAGCACTTCTAAGGAACACGCCAGGAACCTGGAACTTGAGGCGTGTCAGGGGACACGAGTGGGACTTGGCTGAGAGCTCTGAAGATGCGCCATGGCTCGTCTAGGCTAGTCTTGGATTAGGCGCAGATGGAGTGTCCTTGAGACATGTTAGGAACACTTCTTGGCATGCACCTTGGTTCATCATGGGCTTGATCTGCTAGGCCTCAAACATGGATTCAGGACCCGTATGGCTTGATCTAGGTTGTTGATCATGTGCCCTAAATAGGGCGCAAGGATGCGCTAGGGCCTCTCTCAGGACCGGATATTGAATTAAGGACATCTCCTTCATTCGCACTTCATTTCGAGCCATTCTTTTTCCTGTATTCTCATAATTAAGCTATTTTTCTTTAGCTTGCACATGTCTCACAGGAGCATCACTTTCTATTATGTCTCTCAATTCACTCTAGAATCCTAAGCTTACACTCATACCAAGCACATGTGATGAAGTTATGTAATGAGAATCTAGATATAATCACATATGAATATTCAATGAAAAACGGCACTTTCTGGAATTAAGATCTCATGAATGGAATTGAATCTTAAGAACATAGACACTTACCTTATTCCTTAGCATGGCTGGCCATAAGATTTGTTAGATCTTCACATCAGGTTACAGTGGCGCTAAGCTGATTAGGTTTAAGAACGAAGGGTTTGGAATTCAAGGAACTCAGATGGAGACAAGGCATGGAATAGCATGACTTGGAATGTGACCTTCTTCTTGATCTTTCATACCCCCATGACATTCTTGGCACACAAGGGCTCACGATGACTTGAATTCTTGAATTGATGCTAATTCTTGAAATTTTGGATCCCATTGGCTCACTTGGGTTAGTTCATCACTTTTTTTTTTCGACTTTCTTTCTTTATATTTTCTTTTCTATTATTTTGTTCATTTTTTTCTTTTCTTTCTTGAGCTAAACCAAGATCATGCAATGATGTGATCTGTTGGCATCCCTGGTCTTAGTGCATCTTGGTGCGGTGAGGGCTCTAGCATGTTATTCAGCGACAATTGACTTGGTTCACCAGCAATGCAGGTCTTCTTCCCATTCATCATGAACTCCATTTGGTACTGCCTTGTCACCACCTTAGTTATAAGGTATGGTCAAATTGACTGGGTATATTTTGGGTAGATGATGCTTAGGGTGATGAAAGCAAGGCTAGTGTTCGGCTTCAAAATGGATTAGGGAGCACACAATATGATTGGATATGGCATTTATAGGTTGAGCACACATAGCCTACATCAATTCTTATGGTAAACCACACTTCAAACCAAGAACATCTATATAATGTTAGTTCTTTAAAATTCAAGGCAAATATGATGTAATGAGATCAACATTTATGAACAAAAGTGAAGAGTTTTTAAAGAGTAGAAACAATGTGATACACTAAAAAAGAATGGCATTAAGGCTCAAGTTCTCACAAGGTAGTCTCCACTAATTTTCTGAAGTTCACTCAAATTCAGTCATTTTGTTCACTTGATTGCTTAAGACATGGCATGTGAAGATGCTACAAACTGCATATGGCATGACTCTTAATAAAACAAGGATAGTACTTGACATGTACACTCTTATAAACACATTAAAGCACTGTTTACTAACAACAGCATAAACTGACAACTTCAACTAACTAAACAATGTTAAAAAAACAGAAGCTAAAACTGAAAAAAAAATTCTGGCCGTGTACGCCCCCAAGCCTATTGGTTTCAATATGCAAAATTTTCAATCCCACACCCCCAAACCTAAACAAAATATTGTCCTCAATGTTTGAAGAATAAGCAAAACAAGCCAAAATGTAAGTTTAGCGAGGTGATGTGCGCAGAAACAAAAGAATGAGAGAGGGGTACAAACCAGGGCTAGGCTGTCTCCTAGAGCTCTTTATTTAATGTCTGGGCAAGAGGAGGCTGGCAGCTATGCACTTGGCAGTGAGCCAAGGTCCTGAGTGGTCACGGGTTGTTCAATGAATGCCTCAAAGTAGGGTTTGAGGCAGTGACCATTCACTTTGAGAGTGTACATCCTGACCAGGTGCTTGATTTTAATTGCACCTTGAGGAAAAACCTGGGTTACAATATAAGGGCCAGTCCTTCGATATCGGAGCTTACTGGGAAATAGTTTGAGCCTTGAATTGAACATGAGAACTTTTGGCCAATCTGGAAGGTCTTCCTCAAGATGTGCTTTTCATGAAAGGCCTTTGTCTTTTCCTTGTAGATCTTGGCACTCTCATATGCTTCATTTTGAAGCTCATCTAATTCGTTGAGTTGAAGCTTCCTATGAGTGCTAGCGGCCTCTGAATCCATATGCACCCGTTTGATGGCCCAGTAAGCCTTATGTTCCAGCTCCACAGGTAGGTGACACCCCTTGCCAAAGACAAGTCGAAAAGGAGACATGCCGATGGGAGTTTTGTAGGCTGTCCTATAGGCCCACAAAGCATCATTGAGTCGCAGGGACTAGTTCTTCCGTGTGGGGCTAACGGTCTTCTCTAAGATGGCCTTAACTTCTCAATTTGAGATTTCAGCCTGTCCACTTGTCTGAGGATGGTATGGTGTAGAGATTCAGTGAGTGACACTGTACTTCCGCATGAGGGCTTCAAAAGAACGATTGCAGAAATGTGTTCCCCCATCACTAATGATTTCCCTAGGTGCTCCAAACCTGGCTAGTATGTGACTCTTTATAAAGCTCACAACAACTTTTGAATCATTAGTTTTAGTGGGGACAGCTTCCACCCACTTCGAGACATAGTCCACAACAAGAAAAATATACAAATTACCATAATAGTTTGGGATAGGGCCCATGAAATCAATGCCCCACAAGTGAAATATTTCCACAATAGGTATAGGGTTCAGTGGCATTTGATTCCTAGGCCCAAGCCTTTGGCATTTGTCACATGTCATGACAAACTCATGAGCGTCTTTGAACATTGTAGACCAATAGAATCCACTTTGTAAGACCTCAAGGGCAGTCTTCTTTGCACCAAAGTCCCCTCCACATGCTAAGTTGTGGAAGAAGTTCAACACTGATTCCGTTTCAGCTTCTGGAATGCAACGTCTTATGATTTGATCTAGGCAGTGTTTCCAGAGATAAGGATCATCCCAAACGTAATACCTAGATTGCTTCACAAGCTTGTCCTTCTGAAATCTGCTCAAGGAGGAAGGTAAGCATTTAGTGACCAAATAATTAATCAAATCTACATACCAGGGGTCAAAAGCATATAAGGCGAAGATTTGTTCATCTGGGAATGTCTCAGAGAGTGGTAGATGATCAGCTTCTTCAGTGGACCCGTGGATGAGGCTGCTTAAGTGGTCTTCCACCACATTTTCACTGCCCTTCTTGTCTCAAATTTCAAGGTCGAATTCTTGGAGAAGGAACATCCAACGCAACAGTTTGGGCTTAGCATTCTTTTTGGACAGGAGGTACTTCAAAGCTGCAAGATCTGTATAAACTATCACTTTAGTTTGAATTAGATATGATCTAAATTTTTCTAAAGCAAAGCTCCTTCTCTAATGTGGAATAGTTTAGTTATGCATCATTAAGTGTCCTGCTGGCATAATAGATGGCATGAGGCATCTTATTCACTCTTTGTCCTAGGACAGCGCCAACTACATAATTTGAAGCTTTACACATCAGCTCAAAGGGCAAGTTCCAATCCGGAGGCATGATGATGGATGATGCAGTGAGCTTGGCCTTGATTGTGTTGAATGCCTCACGGAATTCCTTCGTAAAATCATACACGGCTTCCTTGGCCAAGAGGTTGCATAATGGCCTAGTGATTTTGGATAAGTCCTTGATGAATCTCCTGTAGAAACCTGCATGCCCTAAGAAAGATCTTACTTCTTTAACCGTGGTAGGGTATGGCAGCCTCTCTACAATGTCAAGCTTGGCCCTGTCCACTTCAATGCCACGTGAGGAGATAACGTGTCGTAGAACAATCCCTTGTTGTACCATGAAATGATACTTCTCCTAATTCAATACCAGATTGCATTCCCTGCATCTTTCCAAGACTCGTTGAAGATTAGATAAACATAACTCAAAAGAATGACCAAATACAGAGAAATCATCCATGAAAATCACGATAATGTCCTCCACCATGTCTGAGAAGATACTCATCATGCAACGTTGGAAGGTGGCGGGGGCATTGCACAGACCAAATGGCATTCTCCTATAGGCAAAGGTGCCATAGGGGAATGTAAAGGTGGTATTCTCCTGGTCTTTTGGTGCTATTGCAATCTGATTGTAACCAGAGTAACCATCTAGAAAACAATAGTGAGAATGTCCTACAAGTCTCTCTAAAATTTGATCAATAAATGGCAAGGGAAAGTGGTATTTTCTAGTAGTAGAGTTCAACTTCCTATAGTCTATACAGACTCTCCATCGAGTTTGAACTCGTTGGGGGCACTTGCTCATTCTTCTCATTCTTCACCACTGTGACCCCACTCTTCTTTGGGACCACTTGCACAAGACTTACCCATTTGGAATCAGAGATTGAATAAATGATTCCCATGTCTAGCAGCTTGAGCACCTCATTTTTCACCACCTCCTTTATTAGAGGGTTGAGCCTCCTTTGTGCCTCTCGAGATGGTTTGGCATCCTCCTCCAACAAGATCACGTGCATGCATTTTGTAGGGTTGATGCCCTTAATGTCTGCTATGGTCCATCTAATAGCTGTTTGGTTGGCCTTTAAACCCTGCACCAATGCATTCTCTTCCACAACACTTAAGTTAGAAGCACATAGGCATATTTGAGGTGCTCAGGAAGTGGCTTCAATTCAACCTCATGAGCTTGAATGTTGGAGGGTAGAGTCATCTTTTGGGCCGTGAGGGGCAACTCTTCATATTGTTGTATGATCCATGGTTGAGATGATACGGCATTGAGGAACAAGACCTCCTCTGCAACGTCTTCATCCAGCTGCTCTTCAGGTGTTGAGGTGCTAGTGATGGCCTTCTCTAAAGGGTCTGCAATGCAGGAGTTAACAATAGTTTTCTGCAGTAAAATATCCATCATGTTTAGAGGAAAATCAACAATCGGTTCAGCAGGATATTGAATATCATCATGGATAGAGAAGGTTCTTAGTTGTTCCAACACTTTGATGGAAACATGTCCATTCTTGACATCAATCATGCACTCGATAGTGCCCAAGAGGGGTCTGCCAAAAATCAGTGGTGGCTCCTCAGTCTTGTCAATCATATCCATCTTTAAGATGTAGAAGTCAGAAGGGATGCATGTGTCACCAATCTGTACTAGTAAATCTTCCAAAACACCCATAAGGTTAGTGACAGAAGCATTAGCTACACGCACACATAAATGAGTTGGTTTTAACTCTCCTAGATTGAGTGATTCATATATGTGGAATGACATGATACTTACTAAAGCACCTGTGTCACACAAGCAGTGATCAAACCTTTTAGATTGTATGACACAGGGCAATGATGGAGGTCTTGGATCACCAGCCTTAAGGGGCCTTCGTAGGAGAGCAGCAAAGCAGGCCTTAGGCAAGTCGATGATGTCACAGGGAATGAAGCCTCGCTTTCCTACCACTAAGTCCTTAATGAGCTTCACAAAAATTGGCATGTGCTTGACCAATTTATGGAAGGGTAGAGTGATATAAAGCATTTGCAACATGATTATGATCTCTTCCTCAAATTCCTATTTCTTCTTGTTTTTATTTTGAAACCTGCGAGGAAAAGGCACTATAACATCATCATCTAAGTCAAAATGAACTCTTTTAGTTGCCTTTAGAACTGAAAAACGAGAAAAGTTAGAATTGGGCCCAGAAGTTTGATGTTTGACCATAACCCAACACTTGTCCTTAGACAGCGGCTGTGACATGTTTAGAGCCTTATTAGGTCCTGTCGAGTTTGAAATCTGCAAACCAGTCCTCATCGGGTGCCCTTAAGTGGCTAGTCTTGGCGCATCCCAAGCGCGTCGCATTGCGTGGTCTGATGTCTCTGGTGGCGCGTCCTGTAATGGCGCGATGATGGCATGGTTAGGCCGGGTCTGCGATAAAGCGTCTTGGCGCGTATCTGGTGTCAAGGACTCGGTACTGGGCCGTCGGCTAGACCACGGGCTTCCCAGCAGTACCGTGTTGGACACGGCCTACGATAGGTCCAAAGGCTCACTCTGTGCCCAACTCTACGCCTGTGGCAGGTTTTCCGTGATGTGCCGCGGGCTTCCCTGTGGTGCTTGATTGGGCAGTCCCTGTGCCCTAAATCTGGGGTGGTGACTCAAAAACTAGCCCGATGCCAGTTTTAGGCAGGCTCTCGGCTGTGGCTTCTTCTTGCTTTTCAGCACCGAGTCAGGCTGAGTCAATGCCGAGTCAAACTGAGTTGGCGTGTGGAACACTGTAGTAGCGCATGGGACATTGTATCAGGCACGTGAGGCACTATAGCAGGCATGTGGCGGCGCATCGTGGTGCGTGGGACTAGTTCTCGGGTCACGCCAACTCGTGCTGATAAGATTTCGACGTTCCGGGTCTGTTGGCGCAGGTTTCAGGTTGATCGGACGTCGTTTAGGGGTAGTTTTGTCCGAAGTTGCTGCATTTTTAGTGTGACGCAAACGGACCTCCCGGGGTTTAGGGAGTCTAAATGTAGGGTTTTTAATATTAGTTGGTAATCCCGATTATTACTTTTGACAGGCGATACTGTTATGGGAACTTCAAAGGAGCGTACGACTCGGGATTGAGCTTGTTTGGACGGGTGTGAGTGAACTTTGGTTTATAAATTATAATGCATGCATAAAGGAATATTTGATTTAAATTCTGTTATGTATTGCTTTTGGAAAATTTTCAGAATTGAGAAATTGTTACTGGACACGGGTTTTCAATGTTACAGTGAAACTGATGTTTTGGGATATGGCCTGGATTTTTAGACTCTGTTTTTATGTCGTTTTGACGTGATAAATTTTGGGTCCATGATTTTGGGTTTCGAACTGTATTTGAGATTTTATTAGATTTGGCCATAAACCCGATTTTTCAATGAATTTAGTCGAAGTTTTTGCACAACTCGAGGTATATCGGGTGTGTGGAGGGTTTCGAGCTACGGCTCGGGGTTTCATTTTGGGCAGCAGTGAGATATGTTTTGATGTATATTTTGTGTCCAGGTCGGTTTACATGATTTCAAACTCCTTTGAGGAGGGTTTTCAAAGCAGGGTTGTGGACCACGAAATGTTTTCATTATACGGATTTTCATGGGTCCCACCAAGTGTTTTAACAAATGATGGATTTTCCGGTGGGTTTTCGGACTATCTATATATTATATTTATATACAAAGGGATTTTATGTTATGCATGCATGGTTTTACTCGTGGATGGGGGGGGGGGGGGGGGGGGGGGGGGGGGGGGTGCGGTAGGGGAGAGAAGGGGAAGGTATGTTTTCCTTGGAAATGATTTTTAAAAGATTATTTAATCCACTCACAACTTTCGTGTTTTTAATCCCCTCTAGGTCGTTGAGTTGACGTGGGCATATCCAGAGGTGGAGGCATTAAATTTTCAACTGCGCGTTTACCTATACTATCGAGTAGGATATTTATTTATGTATTTATTTATCCTACCTAGATGCTCTGATTGGATTGATTGTAAAATTGTGATTACATTGTTGGATGGTTGACCTTAGTGGAATTTAGAGTGTTATCTGATCCTTAGTCTGACAGGTGGAAGACGGTTAACCAGTCCTTAAGGGGAGATTCTGTCGGATTTTTTTGGCAGAATTCTCATAATTAATTGCAAGGACTTAGGGGTATTCTGGGAATTTCTTTAAGTTGTCAGACAGGAGCAGGGTTTTTCTCGGGTTTCGAGGGGAAATTCAGGAAGGGTCCTGTCAACTTTGTATCAAAGCACTAGGTTTAAATTCCTGTAGACCGTACACCTAGTGTACAACTGATTGTGGTATTGATAATTTATGGTTCTTTTCAGCGTAATGCCTCCGAGACGCGAGCCCCGTCAACGGTCTGGAAACGGTGAGGATACACATGAACCCGTAGTAGAGCCTAATTTGAGGCAGACCCTAGATCAATTTGGTCTGGTTTTGACTACAGTGCATCAGGGTAAGGCTACTACTGAGGTGTCTGACATTGAGTGAGCCCAGAGGTTGGGGGCGACAGTATTTACGGGCGAGTTAGGCCCAGATGATGGGGATGAGTGGATTACTCATTTGGAACGAGTGTTTTCGATTATGAGGTGCCCTCCGAAGGATAGGGTGCGGTTAGCCACATTTCTTCTGGGTGGTTATGTGTACCGCTGGTGGCATGCATGTCAACTGTCAAGCTGGGATGTCCATACCTTTACTTGGGAAGCTTTCCGGGAGCGCTTCCTCGAACAGTTTTATCCTTGCTCATACCGTGATGCTAGAGAGGCTGAGTTCTTGCAGCTACAGAAGGGGGACATGACGGTGGCCTAGTATTAACAGAAATTTCTTGAGTTGTCACGCTTTGTACCGATTCTGGTGGCAACTGAGATGGATAAGTGCCGACGATTTGAGTATGGATTGAGGAATGAGGTTCGAGTAGCAGTAATTGTTGTGGCACATACTTCTTATAGGGCTTTGTCAAATGCTGCTGCCAGAGTAGAGTTGAGTTTGCCAGCTCAGCAGCAGTTCAGTGGTTCCAAGCGACGCCGGGATCGCTGGAATTTCGGGGCTTCTAGTCAAGGACCATCCAAGAGAGGCAGTTTCAGTTCTGGATCTTCTGGGGGTGTGAGATTTGGATCAGACAGTGGCGGAGCTGGTTAGAGACAACAATCATCCGATCAGTTTAGTGGGGCTTCAGTGTAGTCGACCGGGAGATAGAGTGGCAGACCTACACAGGTGGGTGACACCGGTTGCTACTTCTGTGGGGAGACTGGTCATTTAAAGAGGGATTGTCCACATCGTCATCCTAGCAGTAGTTCTTTGGGCCGAGATGCTGCTGAATCGGGTCAGAGAGCAGCGCAGACATCTGGTACTGCAGCAGGGAGCCAAACCCAGTCCAGTGGGACCAGTAGGGCCAGAGGGAGACAGGGGGTCGTGGTCGGTCTTCGGGTACACATGCCCAAGTATTTGCTATGACTCAGCAGGAGGCTTGAGCAGCACCAAAGGTGGTTACTAGTACGTTGTCTATTTTTAATCATGATGCTCGTATTTTGATAGATTCTAGCGCTACACATTCTTTTATTTCTCGAGGTTTTACAGTTTTTGCTGATAGAGAATTGTCCCCGATTGGTTGGGACATGGGTATTAGCACTCCTACCGGAGATATGTTAGTGATAAACCTCGTGATATGTAGTTTTTCGGTAGTAGTGGGAGGTCTTGAGTTAGAGGCAGATTTAATCCCCTTGGACATTTATGATTTTTATGTGATTCTGGGGATGGATTGGTTAACCATGCACCATGCCTCCATAGATTGTTTCGACAAGAGGGTAGTTTTCCGGAGTCTAGGTGTACCGAAACTTACGTTTCGAGGTGATCGTAGGGTACTTCCCTCAGGAGTAATATCGGCTTTTGCGACTGAGAAATTATTGAGGAAAGGTTGTGAGGGCTATTTAGCTCACGTGATTGATTCTCGGGATACTCTGGTGAGAGTAGAGGATATTCCTGTGGTGAATGAGTTTTCCGATGTATTTCTAGAGGATCTTCCGTGGTTGCCACCTCATCGGGAGATTGAGTTCACCATAGAGCTTCTTCCGGGTACCCTACCTATATCACAGGCACCGTACAGAATGGCACCTACAAAATTGAGGGAGTTGAAGATTCAATTTCTGGACTTGGTAGATATGGGGTTTATTCGTCCAAGTGTATCACCTTGGGGTGTGCCGGTGTTATTTGTAATGAAGAAAGATGATGGGTTGAGGCTCTGTATCGACTACTGGCAGTTAAACAGGGTTACGGTGCGGAATAAGTATCCTTTGCCACGAATTGATGATTTGTTCGATCAATTAAACGGGGCGAAGTATTTCTCTAAAATCGACCTTCGATTCGGGTACCATCAGTTATGGATAAGGGAAAGGGATGTTCCCAAAATGGCATTTAGGACACGTTATGGGCATTATGAGTTCCTAGTGATGCCCTTCGGGTTAACTAATGCCCCGACAACGTTTATGAATTTGATGAACAGGGTGTTCCGAAAGTATTTGGATCGGTTTATGATTGTGTTCATCGATGATATCCTAGTATATTTGAAGAGTGCTAAGGCACATGAGAAGCACCTGAGGTTGGTGCTGAATATGCTGAGGAAAAGACAATTGTTCGCCAAGTTCAGTAAACGTCAGTTTTGGTTGACTAGTGTGGGATTCTTAGGTCATGTGATTTATGTTGAGGGTATCACCGTGGATCCCCAAAAAGTTGAAGTAGTGGCAAATTGAGAGATACCAAAGACAATGATAGAGGTGAGAAGTTTTTTGGGTTTAGCGGGATATTATCGATGATTCGTAAAAGGATTCTCTACGATAGCTCCCCCGTTGACTCAGAAAGGAGTCAAGTTTGACTAGGATGATAGGTGTGAACAGAGCTTTCATGAGCTAAAAAGGAGGTTGACTTACACCCCAGTGTTACCCCTTCCAGATGATAACGGAGGATTTGAGGTGTACAGTAATGCATCATTACGGGGTATAGGTGCGTGTTGATGCAACATGGGAAGGTGATAGCATATGTTTCCAGGCAACTTAAACCGCATGAGTTGAATTACCCCACATATGATTTTGAGTTAGCCGTAGTGGTGCATGCACTGAAGATTTGGAGACTATTTTTATGGGGAAACGTGTCGGATCTTTACTAACCATCAGAGTTTGAAATAATTCTTCAACCAGAAATATCTGAATTTGAGACAGAGAAGGTGGCTTGAGCTGATAAAGGATTATGACTGTACCATAGAATATCACCCAAGAAAAGCCAATGTAGTGGCGGATGCCTTGAGCAGGAAGTCCATGGGTTCCTTGCCCCATTTGCATTTTGTTTACCTACTGTCGCAGATGGAATTCCGGAGAGCGGGAATTATACTTGGCATGGATAGCCATGGGGCTTTGTTGGCTAATTTCCATGTGAGACCTGTCTTGATTGATCGAATCATTGAAGCTCAACTCTAGGATCCTACTTTGTGTGTTATTAGGATGGAGTTGTAGGCTAAGAACATGCAGGATTATGTGATCAGGGATGATGGAGCCTTGGTTAAGGATGGCCGGTTGTGCGTACCTAATGATGTAGAGTTGAAAAGATAAATTCTTGAGGAAGCTCATAGTTCTGCTTATGCTATGCATCCAGGAGGTTCCAAGATTATCGTACTCTTAAAGAACACCATTGGTGGACTGGAATGAAAAGGGAAATAGCAGAGTTTGTGAGTAGATGCCTGACGTGTCAACAAGTAAAGGCAGAGAGGCAGAAACCATATGGGGCACTACAACCATTACCTATTCCAGAATGGAAGTAGGATCACATTACGAAGATTTTGTTTATAAACTTCCTAGGACTCAAAAAGGACATGATGGAATCTGGTTAATTGTTGATAGACTCACGAAGTCAACATATTTCTTTCCAGTACGGGAAGATTACCGGATAGGCCTATATGCCAAATTGTTTGTGGATGAGATCATACGGTTACATGGGACTCCATAATCAATTATTTCAGACAGGGATCCTAGGTTTAATTCGAAGTTTTGGAGGAGTTTGCTAAAAGCCTTTGGCACTACATTGCATTTAAGTACATCTTTTCATCCTCATACTGACGGTCAGTCTGAGAGGACAATTCAGATTTTGGAGGATATGATGAGAGCTTGTGTAGTGTAATTTAAAGGAAACTGGGATTCACACCTGGCCTTGATGGAGTTTGCATACAACAACAACTATCAGTCTAGTATTGGGATGTCTCCTTTCGAGGCACTATATTTGAGACAGTGCAGTACACCGAAATGCTGGACTGAGGTAGGTGAGAGGAGACTGTTGACACCTAAGGTAGTGGAAATGACAGAGGAAAAGATTAGAATCAACAGGGAAAGACTGAAGGCAGATCAGGACCGCCAGAAAAGCTCTGCGGACCGACGGATCAGAGATCTTGAGTTTGAGGTCGGAGACTGGGTTTTCTTGAAATTATCCCCTTGGAAAAGAGTTGTTCGTTTTGGTAGACGAGGAAAACTTAGTCCTCGCTACATTGGGCCTTAAGAGATTATTGAGAAGATAGGGCCAGTGGCTTACAAACTTGCTTTACCCCTGGAATTATCAAGGGTTCACGATTTTTTCCATGTATCCCTGCTCCAGAAGTATTTATTCGTTGAATCTCATGTATTGGAGGCGTAACCAATTGAGCTGAGAGATGATTTGACTTTTGAGGAGCAACTAGTGCAACTTTTAGATTCAAAAGAAAAAGTACTGAGCATAAAGACTATTCCTCTAGTTAAAGTTCTGTGGAGGAATCATAACGTGGAGGTGGCCACGTGGGAAACCGAGGCACTGATGTGGGCGCAGCATCCACATTTGTTCCAGTAACATGTATGAATTTTGAGGACAAAATTTCTTTAAGGGGGGTGAATTGTAACGACCCGAAAATTTAATTATTAATTTTCATAAATTATTTTACAAAAAAAACAAAATTGCCCTTGGTTGTTTATGGGGCTTGAAAGTCAATTTTTGTTTCGATACACTTTTGGCTGTGTTTCGGGGACCGTTGTGTAGGTCTCGAACTCACTAGTTTGTAGATAGGCGGCACGCGGAAAACGGAGTTCGTGTGAGAGAGTTGTGGGTGTAGATGGTTTAGGGGCATTTTGGTAATTTGAGTTTGGGTAGATATTTTAACCTAATCAGATCAGCTCTTCCTCATTTTTCACTCTCTCTCTCTCCGTGACTCACTCCGAACCCGTGCTACCAAAACCCAAAAAACCCACAAATTAGAACTTTGAATCAAGGCAAGATCATCCATTCTAGTTCCACTAATCGGATTCTCCTATTTCCCACGATCACAGACGTATCAACCATTGAAGGAGGCAACCGCATGAGACACCGAACAGAGGAAAGGAAAACTGAAACCTTTCGATCGATTTTTCGACCAACACATGTATGGGTTTCATATTTAGAGTTCATTTTGGGTCAATGATTTTGGGTTTCGACACGTATTTGTGATTTTAGTGGATTTGGCCATAAACCCGGTTTTTCAATGAATTTGGCCTAAACCAAGAAACAAGGATTTCAAAACATGGATTTTGGTTTTCACTGGATTTTTGTCCCCGATGGTCAAGGTTTTCTCCGACTGGCGTCGATGGTCTTTCTCTGCCAAATCATTGAGGGTTCTCTGACGCTGGTGTCGAGGTATATTTTCTCCATCAGGTCGTTGAGGCTGTCTACGCGTAGTACAAGTTTCTGCACAACTCGAGGTATATCGGGTGTGAGGAGGGTATCGAGCTACGACTCGGGATTTCATTCGGACAATAGTGGGATATGTTTTGATGCATATTTTTTGTCCATGTCGGTTTACATGATTTTAAACTCCTTTAAGAAGGGTTTTCAAAGCAGGGTTGTGGACCACTGAATGTTTTCATTATACGAATTTTCGTGAGTCCCACTAAGTGTTTTAATAAAAGATGGATTTTCCAGTGGATTTTCGGACTCTCTATATATTATAATTTTATACAAAGGGATTTTATGTTATGCATGCATAGTTTTACTCGCGGAGGGGGGAAAGGTATGTTTTCCTCGGAAATGATTTTTAAATGATTATTTTATCCACTCACAACTTTCGTGTTTTAAATCCCCTCCAGGCCGTTGAGTTGACGTGGGCATATCCAGAGGCAGAGGCATTAAATTTTCAGCTGCACGTTTCCCTAGACTATCGAGTAGGATATTTATTTATGTATTTATATATCCTACCTAGATGCTCTAATAAGTTTGTTGGACTAATTATAAAATTGTGGTTACATCGTTGGATGGTTGACCTTAGTGGAATTTGGAGTGTTATCTGATCCTAAGTCTGATAGGTGGAAGGCGGTTAACCAATCCTTAAGGGGAGATTCTGCTGAATTTTTGGTAGAATTCTCATAATTAATTGCAAGGATTTAGGGGTATTCTGGGAATTTCTTTAAGTTGTCAGACGGAAGCAGGGTTTTTCTCGGGTTTCGAGGGGAAATTCAGAGAGGGTCCTGTCACCATACGTTTGACCTTCAATCGAAGCAACATCATCCTATTTGGTTCCACTCATCGGACTCTCCTGCTCCCCACGATCAAGGACGTACCGACCGTCGAAGGAAGCAACTGCGGCAGACACCGAACCGAGGAAAGGAAAAATCAAAACTTTCGATCGATTTTCCAGCCAACACAGGTATGGGTTTCGTGTTTAGACTTCATTTTTGAGTTCTTGGGTTCGAGTAGATGGATTTAGACTAAATATTCGTGAAAAACGGTTGAGATTTGAGGAAGTTAGGAAAACTTCAAGGTCAGCCACCAATGCCATTTTCCGACGACGACGGACGGAGACGCACGACAAAGCGATCGTCTTCTCTGGTGACACTCCGATGACACTCCGGCGACTGGTTCGATCAAAGGGGCTGACGTGGCATACCACCTGGAAGCCACGTGGATGTCACCTGGCAGCTACGTGTAGCCACGTGGATGCCACCTGGTAGCAATGTGAAGGCCACCTGGCAACCACGTGGTGCCACCGGGTGAGTCAGCACCGAGTTAGAAGGCACGTGATTTACAGTAGCAGCACATATGGTACAGTAGCCGGCACGTGGCCTAGCCACCGGCCTTCCGTCGGTGCGTGGCCTAGCTGCCGGCCTTCCGTCGGCGCATGGGACCGATCCTTGGGTCACGGCAGTGCGTGTCGATAAGGTTTTGATGTTTTCGACCTTTTGGCGCAGGTTTCGGGTTAATCGGACGTCGTTTAGGCGTAGTTATGGGCGGCCAAAGTGGCTGCGTTTTTAGTGTGACGTGAGTGGACCTCCCGGGGTTTAGGGACTCTAAATGTAGGGTTTTTAATTATCATGGGTGTTAAGTCATTATTCATGCATCTTTTTGATGTCATCTAATGCTCATTTACTTGTCTTTTGTGTGATTTAATTGCCATCCATAGTAGAAAGTGATCATTCTTGTGAAGGTGCAGAAGTAGAAAAGTTCGTATAAGTGTGGAAAAGGAAGAATGAATGAATCTTTCTCAGACTCAAGTCAAAGAAGGAGGAAAGATTATTTCTTGCCATCCAAGAAGAAGTCTTCAATGTCAAGATTGTGCCTTTCCACATAAGGAAGGCTTGAGCATTTTGGAAAGGGAAAGTACCACATAAGGAAGGCTTGTGCGTACCAAAGAGGAAAGTGACGTCCAAGGAAGTCTCGAGAAGGGCCAAGAAAATAACTTGCTGCACCAGGAAAGTCCAAGACATCAGGAACCTTCATTGCCAAGAGAATTTCAGCCAAGAAATAAGACAAGGGCCTGATTTTAGGACCCTTGTCTCAGCCCTGTTAGGAAAACGTTTTTAGGATTTTATTGCCTTGTTTTAGGTCTGATTAGGAGTCTTTTAAGTCAGAGAAATATCCTATTTATTCTCCTAACTTCTAGGGATTGTAGACTGCTATTTAAAGGAGTTTAGTTCAGAAAAAGAGAGAGAGAGGGAACCCTAGCTGCATCTATTTATGTTTTTGTCATACAGAAAGAGAGGAGGCCATTTTTAACATAAGAAGCAATCTCTGGTTTGGAGAAAAAAAAGGCTTAACGGAACCAGGAGGAGTTCGAAATCAGAATTGCTTCAAGGG
Organism: Oemleria cerasiformis; assembly: GCA_037349345.1. Lineage (NCBI taxonomy): Eukaryota > Viridiplantae > Streptophyta > Magnoliopsida > Rosales > Rosaceae > Oemleria > Oemleria cerasiformis. Next base: position 10,318,036 of record JAZGTL010000019.1, read on the forward strand.
GTTTCTTCTTCTCCTTTTGAGTCTGATTTCAGTTATGCTTCATATTGTGTTTATACTTTCTTTTATCATGATGTGTAACTGAATTGATATCTAGGGTTTTGATGTAACCTTGCAGTTCTTATTCCATGTATTGATCTCAAGTGTTTTTCAGTTTCCTGCTGTGTTTTATGATTCAATTACTATGCTCCATTGATAATTAACATTCTATTTTGATGTTTGATCACCATTAAGATTGTTTGTTAGTTTTCTTATCCCAATATTGAGTAGACACCCATACCTTTGTTTGGACGATCTGTAATTGAATGAATAATATCCTGAGAAGACACCCATTCCATGGAGTTATTTGGTTCTATTGTTTTCCTGTTATTATTGGTTCTTTGATTGAAATCTATGTTGGACATCACATCTAGATTAAGGTTGAAGGAACTTGGTTCGATCGGACACCCACGACTGACCATAAGTAAGTGAAAACGAACCCATGAAACTATCTAGTGAAACTGATTTGTACTAGTTTAATTTACATGGAATTGAATTGTAATGGTGAAGTCAAGACCCTAGGCCTTTTAATCATCAGTCTTCTTCCTTGTTTAGTTTGTTCTCTACTTAGTTTCTTCTAACGTAATTCAGTGTCTAATTAAAAACCAAATCAAAAACCCGAACATTCAATTTTCTGTTTTTGTTGCATTTACATAGAATAGTTTATGGCTAGTTTCTGCTTCATTCTAATCAGTCTCCGTGGTACGATAACCCTTACTTGTGCTCCACTATACCATCTACAACTTGTGCACTTGCAAGGAAAATTAAACAACAAGTTTTTGGCGCCGTTGCCGAGGACTGATTCATTCTAAGCATAGTGTGCCTTTTACCTATTCTATTTTTCATTTTCTATTTTAGTTCTTTTTTTTACTTAATTTTGTTTTGTTACTCTATTTGCGGTAGTTTATGTCTAGCAGTCTTTTGGAACAAGTCGAATCTTCGAGAAGCAACCATTCCAGAGCATTGGGACGCAAGCCAATCCGAGGCGAACCAATTCTGAACATCCTACAAGAGAACCTAAGAGCTGCAAAGCTTGTTGGCTTAGAGCCATACATAAATCTTTCTAACGAGGATCTATCCGAGTCCGAGAGTATTGGCACTGACTCTGAGGAAGAGGAAGAGATGGCAGAAGAAGAGAACTTCATGGGAGACCTTGATATCCCAACCATTGATACAAATCCTTCTTGCATTACGCTGCCATCGTAAGCCCGAAACTATGAGCTGAAATCTTCTCATTTGAATATGCTTCCTTCATTTCACGGTTTACCTAACGAAGATCCACTTACCCATTTAAAAGAAATATTTAACGTAGTGAGTACTTTTCCTTTGACAGGTGTATCCGAAGAGCAATTAAGGATGAGAGTGTTTCCGTACACATTGAAGGAGAGAGCGAAGTATTCGCTTAATTCTCTTAGGCCAAGATCACTAACCACATGGGCTGAGATTCAAAAGAAATTCCTAGAGAAGTACTTTTCCACAGCTAAGACAGATATGTTGAGGGATCAAATCATGACATTCACCCAACAAGTTGATGAGTCATTCTCATAGGCATGGGAACGGTACAATGGGTTACTTCTCCAATGCCCCCATCATGGCATTCCTTTAAACTTACAAATGCGTATTTTTTATAAAGGACTAACCCTCTCGAGCAAGAACATTGTTACAAATTTTGCTGGGGGTTCCATGAAGAGCAAGACTCCTGAACAAACTTGTACTCTTTTCGAACAGATTGCCATGGAAATTCAACACATGGACACTAGTGGTAAGCGAGCTGGAATTTATGAAATTAGTGGTTCTAACAATGCTAAACTTGATGCTCAGATATCTATGCTAGCAAAGAAGTTGGATGCATTAGTTGCTGCTCAACCAAGGCCTAACATGAAGGAATCATGTGGGGTATGTGAAGCCTTTGATCATATCACACATGAGTGCCCTATGGGATCTGCTTATCCAGAAATTGGACAAGATCATGTCAATTTCACAAACTCCTACAATCAGAGGCCAAGGAATGATCCATTCTCTAACTCATACAATCCTGGGTGGAGGAATCATCCCAATTTTTCATGGAGCAACAACAACAATGTTCAGAATCAAGCTAGTTCCTCTTTCCAACTGAAAGCCAACAATTCACTCGAGAACACCGTGAAGCTGCTTGCCCAGAATACTTTGCCATTCTAACAATCAACGAATAGCATGCTTCAAAACCATTATGTAGCCCTAAATAAGATGGAGATTCAACTAGGGCATATTGCAGATGCTCTTAATAAAAGGGAACCTGGAAAACTGCCAAGTCAACCACTTATGATTCAAAGGAATCAAGAGCAAGCCAAAGTAATTACAATGCTTAGGAGTGGTAAGATGATTGATAATGGTGTTGGTAATGATGGTTCTAACACCAAATCTGAAATTAATGCAGGGGCTATGGAAGAGAAGAATTTGGGGGACCAAACGGAAAGGGAGCAGCAACCAAAGAATTCAAGTCATGCAAGCTCAAGCCAAAATGATCAGCCACTTCACAAGGCTGAAGCGCCTTATATGCCACCAATTCCTTTCCCTGGAAGACTTGCTAAAAGCAAACAGGATAAGTTTTTTAAAGAAATATATAATCTGTTAAGTAAAGTGAACATTAATTTGCCTTTGCTTAATGTCATTAGGAACGTACCTGCATATGGGAAGTTTTTCAAGGAGCTGAATAGCCACAAGAGAAAATATGGACCAAATGAGAAGGTTGTGGTGAGTGAAAATGTTAGTGTTGTGCTACAAAGGAACCTGCCACCGAAATTGAAAGATCCAGGAAGTTTCTCCATCAACATCACCGTTGGAGACAAAATGATTGAAAAAGCCATACTTGACTTGGGGGCAAGCATTAATCTGATGCCGTACTCGGTGTACTTACAATTAGGTTTGGGGGAGTTAAAGAAGACCACCATCTCACTTCAACTTGCCGATCGTTCAGTCAAGTATCCTAGAGGTATTGTAGAGGATATCCTAGTTCAAGTTGATAAACTAATCTTGCCTGCTGATTTTGTAGTTCTTGATATGGATGAGGATCCCATACATGACCATGACTTACCAATCTTGCTTGGAAGACCATTCATGGCCACGGCAAAACCTGTAATTGATGTACATAATGGGAAGCTTACCATGACTGTACTAGGAGAGACCGTTCAGTTTAAAGTGTTTGAATCCATAACTCATCCTTCTACTACTTTGGATTGTTTTTATGTTGATGAGTTGGATTCCCTGGTGGTTTCTAAATTTTTGCAGACTGAATCTGGTGATACACTAGAAGTGGCATTAACTCACCCGCAAGATGAATTTGAAGAGGAATATCCATTAATGGAAGAGGTTGCTGCTCTAGAAGCATTGAAGTCATACCCATCCTCCATTAAACCTTCCATTGAACCACTTTTACCCTCCGCCACCCACCTGATTCGTTCGATTGTTCAAGCCCCTAAGTTAGAGCTCAAACCACTTCCATCTCACCTCAAATATGCCTACATTGGTGAAGAAGAAACCCTCCCAGTTATCATATCCTCTGATCTAACTCCATTGCAAGAAGACAAGCTTATTAGAGTGCTTAAGGAGAACAAATCTGCTATTGGTTGGTCTATTGCAGATATCAAAGGAATATGCCCTACAATGTGCATGCATAGAATTCTAATGGAGGAAGGAGCCAAGCCAGTTCGTGAGGCACAAAGGAGATTGAATCCTCACATGAAAGAAGTAGTGAGAGCTGAAGTGTTGAAATTGCTTGATGTGGGTATCATATACCCTATTTCTGACAGCAAAGTGAGCCCCGTCCAAGTGGTGCCTAAAAAGTCAGGGATCACCGTGGTGAAGAATGATGACAATGAGCTTGTGCCTACAAGAATGACCACTGGTTGGCGTGTGTGCATTGATTATAGGAAGTTGAATTCTGCCTCTAGAAAGGATCATTTCCCTTTACCTTTTATTGATCAAATGCTGGAGAGATTAGCTGGCCACTCATACTATTGTTTTCTTGGTGGATTTTCAGGTTATAATCATATTTCCATTGCTCCGGAAGATCAAGAAAAGACCACATTCACCTGTCCATTCGGAACATTCGCATATAGGAGGATGCCTTTTGGTATATGTAATGCTCATGCCACCTTCCAAAGATGCATGATGGCCATCTTTTCAGATATGATTGAGAGGTTTATAGAGGTATTCATGGATGATTTTTCAGTGTTTGGTTCCTCATTTGATAATTGCCTTAACCATCTCTCTCTAGTGCTTCAAAGATGCAAAGAAACCAATCTGATCTTGAACTGGGAGAAGTGTCATTTCATGGTTAAGCAAGGTATTGTAGTTGGTCATGTGATTTCTTGCAAGGGAATTGAGGTTGATAAAGCAAAAATTGATCTTATCTCTAAGCTGCCCCCACCTATATCAGTTAAGGGTGTTAGAAGTTTTCTTGGGCATGCAGGTTTTTATAGGCGGTTTATCCAGGATTTTTCCAAAATAACTCATCCTCTTTGTGATTTGCTTGCTAAGGATTCTGTTTTTAAGTTTAATGAGGAGTGTTTAAATGCATTTGATACACTAAAACGTGAACTAACCTCTTCGCCTATTATCATGGCTCTCGATTGGTCTTTACCTTTTGAATAAATGTGTCATGCCTCTGATTATGCTATAGGTGCAGTTTTGGGACAACGTGTTGATAAGTTACCTCATGTGATCTACTACGCTAGTAGAACCTTGAATGACGCTCAGCTCAACTACTCAACAACTGAGAAGGAGTTTTTGGCTGTAGTCTTTGCTTTAGAAAAATTTCGTTCTTATCTTGTGGGTTCTAAAGTGATTGTCTATTCTGATCATGCAGCCATTAGGTACTTACTTACGAAGAAAGATTCTAAGCCTCGGTTGATAAGGTGGATACTCTTGCTCCAAGAGTTTGACCTAGAAATTCGTGATAAGAGTGGAAGAGATAACCTAGTTGCTGATCACTTGTCTCGACTAGTTGATGACGGTGCTAAAGAAAACAATGTTGTCCCCATTAATGAATCATTCCCTGATGAGCAGCTCTTAGCTATTCAAGAAAAAGAACCATGGTATGCTGATTTTGTTAATTATCTTGCTTGTGGAGTGATTAGAGATGATATTTCTTCTCAGGAACGAAAGAAGTTTCTCTCCGGGGTGAAGCACTATTTGTGGGATGACCCCTACCTATTCAAGTACTGTCCCGATCAGATTATAAGGAGATGTGTACCAGAAGCTGAACAACAAAGCATACTCAATTTTAGCCATGAATTTGCTTGCGGAGGACACTTTGGTGCAAAGAAAACAGCACTTAAGGTTCTTCAATCTGGTTTCTTTTGGCCTTGTATATTTAAAGATGCTTTTAACTTTTGTTCTAAGTGTGACAGATGCCAAAGGATGGGAAACATAAGTAGCAGGAATCAGATGCCATTGACTAACATCTTGGTGGTCGAACTCTTTGATGTATGGGGAATCGATTTTATGGGTCCTTTTCCATCTTCATATGGTTATACATATATTCTAGTGGCGGTAGATTATGTATCCAAATGGTTGGAAGCGATTGCTACAAGAAGTAATGATAATAGAGTGGTTCTCAACTTTCTCCGAGACATGATCTTTACAAGATTTGGAACTCCTAGCGCGATTATAAGTGATGGTGGCAGTCACTTTTGTAGTCGTACGTTTGATGCTCTAATGAAAAAATACAACATCAGTCATAGAGTTGCAACTCCGTACCATCCCCAGAGTTCTGGACAAGTTGAGATAAGCAATAGGGAGATTAAGAACATACTGATGAAGACTGTGTCCCCTACTCGAAAGGATTGGACCTTACGCCTCAACGATGCTCTTTGGGCTTACCGGACAGCTTATAAAACTCAAATTGGAATGAGTCCCTATAGGCTGGTTTTCGGAAAAGCTTGTCATTTACCTATGGAGCTTGAGCACCGTGCGTTTTGGGCAATCAAGAAGTTCAATTTTGATTTAAAAGACACCGGGACAACAAGAAAACTTCAACTGAACGAGCTTGAGGAGTTGAGAAATGAAGCTTATGAAAATGCCAAGATTTACAAAGAGAGAACCAAGCTTTATCATGACAAAGCAATCTTGAGAAAGGTATTCACTCCTAACCAGAAAGTTCTTTTGTTTAACTCACGGTTGAAACTTTTTCCAGGAAAGTTGAAGTCTAGATGGCTTGGTCCTTTCAAAGTGATGCACGTATTCCCTCATGGAGCCATTGAGATTGAGAACGAGAAGAATGGGGATCGATTCAAAGTTAATGGGCAACGACTTAAACCCTATTTGGAGGATAATCCAGATCTATCCCACTATGATGTCGCCTTGGTCGAGATTTCAGTAACTTAGACATGTCTACCTCATCTCGCCTAGACGTTAAATATAGCGCTTCTAGGAGGCAACCTAGCATTGGTTTGTGTTTTCTTTCATTCACTTGTTTATGCTGTAATGCACTCTCTAAGCATCGAATCTGTTTTAGTCTTCTCATTGCATATTGCTTATCACATTGAGGACAATGATCAGTTTAGGTTTGGGGTGTGGATTTGAAAATTGGTATATAGAAACAAGTAGGTTTGGGGGTTATACACGGCTTGATTTTGAAAACTTCACCTTTAGTTTTTGTTAGTATGTTTAGTTATTTAGTTTAAGTTTTTGCTAGTGATAGGTGTATTAACTTGTTAATAAGAGTGTACATGCTAAGTTAACTATCTTTGTTCTACTAAGAGTTCTGCCATAATCCGTTTGTATCATAACCTTGCACTTCACAATGCCATGTCTCGAGTGATTAAGTAAACAAAACTACTGCATTTGAGTGAACTTCAGAAAATTAGTGGAGATTACCTTGTGAGGTTATTGAGCTATATTGCCATTCTTTTAGAGTGATATACATTGTTTCTACTCTTAAACACTCTGATTTTGTTCTTAAATGCTGATCTCATTCCATTACATTTGCATTGAATTTTAAAGAACTGACATCATATAGATGCTCTTGATTTGAGGTGTGGTTTTCCATAAGAAGTGATGTAGGCTATGTGTGATTAAACCTCTCAAGGACTTATCCTACCAAATTGTGTGCTCCCTAAGCCATTTTGAAGCCAAACACTCAGCCTTTTCTGTCATCACCCTAAGTACAATCTGCCAAACACTCAACCATTCAATCATGCCATGCCCTATAACCCAAGTTTGTGTTAAGGCTGCATTAAATGAGATTCATGGTGAGAATGAAGAATTAAAGATGTTGCTGCCCAATTCAAAAAGAACTATTGCAGCAACGACAATAATGTGAAAGTTAAAGTCTGAATGTGATGGCAAATGCTATACAAGGAATAAGGAAACCATTGTATGATCTTGGTTCAATTCAAAAAAAAAAAATGTGAAAGAACACCTGAATTGATCCAAGTGAGGCAATAAACTCAAGAAGACATCAAAAGAGGAATCAAGTTCTTATCAATGCTATCGTGGGTTCTAAGCAAGAAATCAGAGCATAACTTCAAAGTTCAAGTCATGACATCTCATGCCTTGGGACAACTCAGGTTCTTTGAATCCGACCCTTTCTTTCTTTCACCATAAGCTTAGCCCCATTGCACCCAAAACTGAAGACCTAACTGATCTTATGGACAACCATGCTGAGGATTGAGGTATGTATCTATGTTCTTAAAGTTCAATTTCATTTATGAGATCTTAATTCCAGAAAGTGCTATTCTTCATTGCAAATCATATGTGATTAAACTTGAATTCCTCTAAATAATCCCCATCACATATGCTTGATAAGAGTGTAAGCCTAGGATTCTTGTGAGAATGGAGAGATACCTAGTGAGGATTAGAGTCGAGGTGAAATCTTTTTGGAGCATTTGGATAAAGTTGTTTTTAAACATGATTACTTGAGATATTGGCATCTACACATCACACATGATACTTACTGTTGTGGATTCTTTTTAGTTTTGCAAAGCATGTCTACTCTTTTTAATTCTTATTAACTTGTTAACAACTATCTCTAGCATGTTAGTTGTTTAAGTAAAACGTTTGTGGGGATCGTAGCTATCATAACCCTCAGGAGACAAAACTCCTCTTACTAGGAACACCTAGAGGTTTAAATGATCTATCCTTAACTAAGATTGAGTCTGTTCATTTTGTTTTAGTTTGGTTTTTCTTTGTTTTGCTCAGGGACTAGCAAAAGATAGGTTTGGGGGTATTTGTTAAGTCATTATTCATGCATCTTTTTCATGTCATCTAATGCTCATTTACTTGTCTTTTGTGTGATTTAATTGCCATCCATAGTAGAAAGTGATCATTCTTGTGAAGTGTGTGCAGAAGTAGAAAAGTTCGTATAAGTGTGGAAAAGGAAGAATGAATGAATCTTTCTCAGACTCAAGTCAAAGAAGGAGGAAAGATTATTTCTTGCCATCCAAGAAGAAGTCTTCAATGTCAAGATTGTGCCTTTCCACATAAGGAAGGCTTGAGCATTTTGGAAAGGGAAAGTACCACATAAGGAAGGCTTGTGCGTACCAAAGAGGAAAGTGACGTCCAAGGAAGTCTCGAGAAGGGCCAAGAAAATAACTTGTTGCACCAGGAAAGTCCAAGACATCAGGAACCTTCATTGCCAAGAGAATTTCAGCCAAGAAATAAGACAAGGGCCTGATTTTTAGGACCCTTGTGTCAGCCCTGTTAGGAAAACGTTTTTAGGATTTTATTGCCTTGTTTTAGGTCTGATTAGGAGTCTTTTAAGTCAAAGAAATGTCCTATTTATTCTCCTAACTTTTAGGGATTGTAGACTGCTATTTAAAGGAGTTTAGTTCAGAAAGAGAGAGAGAGAGAGGGAACCCTAGCCGCATCTATTTATGTTTTTGTCATACAGAAAGAGAGGAGGTCATTTTTAACATAAGAAGCAGTCTCTGGTTTGGAGAAAAAAAAGGCTTAACGGAACCAGGAGGAGTTCGACATCAGAATTGCTTCAAGGGGTTTCTTCTTCTCCTTTTGAGTCTGATTTCAGTTATGCTTCATATTGTGTTTATACTTTCTTTTATCATGATGTGTAACTGAATTGATATCTAGGGTTTTGATGTAACCTTGCAGTTCTTATTCCATGTATTGATCTTAAGTGTTTTTCAGTTTCCTGCTGTGTTTTATGATTCAATTACTATGCTCCATTGATAATTAACATTCTATTTTGATGTTTGATCACCATTAAGATTGTTTGTTAGTTTTCTTATCCCAATATTGAGTAGACACCCATACCTTTGTTTGGACGATCTGTAATTGAATGAATAATATCCTGAGAAGACACCCATTCCATGGAGTTATTTGGTTCTATTGTTTTCCTATTATTATTGGTTCTTTGATTGAAATCTATGTTGGACATCACATCTAGATTAAGGTTGAAGGAACTTGGTTCGATCGGACACCCACGACTGACCATAAGTAAGTGAAAACGAACCCATGAAACTATCTAGTGAAACTGATTTGTACTAGTTTAATTTACATGGAATTGAATTGTAATGGTGAAGTCAAGACACTAGGCCTTTTAATCATCAGTCTTCTTCCTTGTTTAGTTTGTTCTCTACTTAGTTGCTTCTAACGTAATTCAGTGTCTAATTAAAAACCAAATCAAAAACCCGAACATTCAATTTTCTGTTTTTGTTGCATTTACATAGAATAGTTTATGGCTAGTTTCTGCTTCATTCTAATCAGTCTCCGTGGTACGATAACCCTTACTTGTGCTCCACTATACCATCTACAACTTGTGCACTTGCAAGGAAAATTAAACAAAAATGGGCTGAGGAACGAGGTTCGACTAGCAGTCACTATTATAGCACATAGTTCTTTGAGGGCTTTGTTAGATGTTGCTGAAAGAGTAGAGTTGAGTTTGCCAGCTCAGCACCAGTTTAGTGGTTCTGGGCGACGCCGGGATTGCCTGAGTTTTGGGGCCTCTTGTCAAGGACCATCTAAGAGAGGAAATTTCAGTTCTGGATCTTCTGGGGGTGGAAGATCTGGATCAGGCAGTGGTAGAGCCAGTCAGGGACAGCAGTCATCCGCTCAGTCTAGCAGGGCTTCAGTGCAGTCGACCGGAAGACAGAGTGGCAGACAGCACGGATGGGTGGCACCAGTTGTTACTTTTGTGGGGAGACATATCATTTTAAGAGAGATTGTCCACATCATCGTCCGGGCAGTAGTTCCTTGGGCCGAGATGCTACTGAACCGAGTCAGAGAGCAATGCAGACATCTGGTACTGCAGCAGGGAGCCAGACCCATTCCAGTGGGGCTAGCAGGGCCAGAGGGAGACAGGGGGGTCGTGATCGGTCTTCTGGTACACATGCCCGAGTTTTTGCTGTGACTCAGCATGTGGCTCGAGCAGCACCAGAGGTGGTTATTGGTACGTTGTCTTTTTTTAATCATGATGCTTGTGTTTTGATAGATCCCGGGGTTACACTTTCTTTTATTTCTCGGGGTTTTACACTTTTTGCTGATAGAGAATTATCCCCGATTGGTTGGGATATGGTTATTAGCACCCCTGCCGGAGCTATGTTAGTGGCGAACCTCGTTATACGCAGTTGTCCGGTAGTAGTGGGCGGTCATGAGTTAGAGGCAGATCTAATCCCCTTGGACATTTATGATTTTGATATGATTCTGGGGATGGATTAGTTAACCATGCACCATGCCTCCATAGATTGTTTCGACAAAAGGGTGGTTTTCCGGAGTCCATGCTTGCCAGAACTTACGTTTCGGGGTGTTCATAGGGTGCTTCCCTCGGGATTAATATCAACTTTGGTGGTTGAGAAATTATTGAGGAATTGTTGTGAAGGCTATTTGGCTCATGTAATCGATTCTCGGGATACTCTAGTGAGAGTGGAGGATATTCATGTGGTGAATGAGCATCCAGATGTATTTCCAGAGGATCTTCCGGGGTTGCCACCTCATTGGGAGATTGAGTTCACCATAGAGCTTCTTCTGGGTACTTAACCTATATCACTAGCACCGTATAGAATGTCACTGGCAGAATTGAGGGAATTGAATACTCAATTGCAGGACTTAGTGTATGTGGGATTTATTCGACCGAGTGTCTCGCCTTGGGGTGCACCGGTGTTATTTGTAAGGAAGAAAGATGGTGGTTTGAGGCTATGTATCGACTACCGGCAGTTAAACAGGGTTACGGTGCAGAATAAATTTCCTTTGCCACGAATAGATGATTTGTTTGACCAGTTAAAAGTGGCAAGGTATTTCTCTAAAATTGACCTTCGATCCGAGTATCATCAGTTAAGGATCAGGGAAGGGGATGTTCCCAAAACGGCTTTTTGGACACGCGATGGGCATTATGAGTTCCTAGTGATGCCCTTTGGGTTAACCAATGCACCAGCGGCATTTATGGATTTGATGAACTGGGTGTTCTGACGGTATTTGGATCGGTTTGTGATTGTTTTCATCGATGATATCTTGGTATATTCGAAGAGTGCTAAGGCACATGAGAAACACTTGAGGTTGGTACTAAATATGCTGAGGAAAAAGCAACTATTCGCCAAATTCAGTAAATGTCAGTTTTGGTTGACCATTTTGGGATTCTTAGGTCATGTGATTTCTGCTGAGGGTATCAGCGTGGATCCCCAAAAAGTTGAGGCAGTGGCATATTGGGAGAAACCGAGGACAGTGTCAGAGGTGAGAAGTTTTCTGGGTTTAACGGGATATTATCGACGATTCGTAGAAGGATTCTCTACGATAGATGCCCGTTAACTCGGTTCACAAAGAAAGGAGTCAAGTTTGATTGGCATATGGGTGTGAACAGAGTTTTCAATAGCTTAAGAAGAGGTTGACTTATGCCCTAGTGTTAACCCTTCTAGATGATAACGGGGGATTTGAGGTGTACAATGATGGATAATTACGAGGTATAGGCTGCGTGTTGATGCAGCATGGGAAGGAAATAGCATATGCTTCCAAGTAACTTAAACCTCATGAATTGAACTACCCCACACATGATTTAGAGTTTGCTGCAGTGGTGCACGCACTGAAGATTTGGAGACACTATTTGTATGGGGAAACGTGCCGAATCTTTACTGACCATCAGAGTCTGAAATACTTCTTCACCCAGAAAGATCTGAATTTGAGACAGAGAAGGTGGCTTGAGCTGATAAAGGATTATGACTGTATCATAGAGTATCACCATTTGCAGGAAGTCCATGGGTTCCTTGGCCCATTTGCATACTATTTTCCTATCGTTGCTAGTGGATTTCCGAAGAGCGGGAATTATACTGGCATGGATAGCCAGGGGGCTCTGTTGGCTAGCTTCCATGTGAGACCTATCTTGATTGACCGAATCATTGAAGCTCAGTTCCAGGATCCTACTTTGTGGGTTATAAGGATGGAGTTGGAGGCTGGGAATAGGCAGGATTATGTGATTAGGGATGATGGGGCCTTGGTTAAGGATGGCCGGTTGTGCGTACCTAATGATCCAGAGTTGAAAAGAGAAATTCTTTAGGAAGCTCATAGTTCTGCCTATGCTATGCATCCAGGCGGCACCAAGATGAATTGTACTCTTAAGGAATACTATTGGTGAACTAGGTTGAAAAGGGAAATAGCAGAGATTATGAGTAGATGAATGACGTATCAATAAGTAAAAGCAGAGAGGCATGAACCATATGGGACACTACAACCATTACCGATTATGGAATGGAAGTGGGATCACATTACTATGGATTTTGTTTATAAACTTCCTATGACTCAAAAAGTACATGATGGAATCTGGGTAATTATTGATAGACTCACGAAGTCATCACATTTCTTACCAGTACGAGAAGATTACCGGATGGGCCAGTACACCAAATTGTTTGTGGATGAGATCATACGGTTACATGGGACTCCAGAGTCGATTGTGTCAGACAGTGATCCTAGGTTTACCTCGAGGTTTTGGCGGAGTTTGCAGAAAGCCTTTGGAACTACATTGCATTTCAGTACAGCTTTTCATCCTCAGACTGACGGTCAGTCTGAGAGGACAATTCAGATTCTGGAGGATATGATGAGACCTTGTGTACTGCAGGTTAAGGAAATTGGGATTCACACTTGGCCTTGATGGAGTTTGCATACAACAACAACTATCAGTCTAGTATTGGGATGTCTTCTTTTGAGGCACTATATGGGAGATAATGCAGGACACCGATATACTGGAATGAGGTAGGTGAGAGAAGACTATTGACACCAGAGATAGTGAAAATGATAGAGGAAAAAATTAGAATCATTAGGGAAAGGTTGAAGGCAGCTCAGGACCGCTAGAAAAGCTATGCGGGCTGACGGATCAAAGACCTTGAGTTTGAGGTCAGAGACTGGGTTTTCTTGAAATTATCCCCCTAGAAAGGAGTTGTACGTTTATGTAGATGAGGGAAACTGAGTCCTCGCTACATTGGAACTTATGCGATTATTGAGAGGATAAGGCCAGTGGCCTACAAACTTGATTTACCCCCTGAACTGTCAAAGGTTCACGATGTATTTCATGTATCCATGCTCCGGAAGTATCTATTCGATGAATCTCATGTATTAGAGGCGCAACCAATTGAACTGAGATATGATTTGACTTTTGAGGAACAACCAGTGCAACTTCTAGATTGTAAGGAAAAAGTATTGCGCATGATGACTATTCCTCTGGTTAAAGTTCTGTGGAGGAATCATAACGTGAAGGAGGCCACGTGGGAAACCGAGGCACTGATGCGGGCGCATCATCCACATTTGTTCCAGTAACAGGTATGAATTTCGAGGATGAAATTTCTTGAAGGGGGGTGAGTTGTAACGACCGGGAAATTTAATTAGTGAATTTTTGTAAATTAATTTACAAAAGGACGAAATTACCCTTGGTGGTATAAGGGGCTTGATAGCCAATTTTTGTTTCGAGACACTTTTGGCTGTGTTTCGGGGACCGTTGTGTAGGTCTCGACCTCACAAGTCCGTAGACAAGCGGCACGTGAAAAACAGAGTTTGTGTGAGAGAGTTGTGGGTCTAGAATGTTCAGGGGCATTTTGGTAATTTGGCCTGGGTAGATATTTTTAACCTCAAATAGTTCAGATTTTCTCATTTCCTCTCTCTCTCTCTCTCTCTTCGCGACTTTCACCCAAACCCGTGACATCGAACCCACAAACCCCGCACCTTTGACCTTTGATCGAAGCAACATCGTCCGATTTGGTTCCACTCATCAGAATCTCCTCCTCCCCGCGATCAAGGACGTACCGACCGTCAAAGGAAGCAACCGCGGGAGACACCGAACCGAGGAAAGGAAAAATTGAAACTTTCGATCGATTTTTCGGCCAACACAGGTATGGGTTTCGTGTTTAGACTTCATTTTTGAGTTCCTTGGTTCGAGTAGATGGATTTAGACTAAAAATTCGTGAAAAAACGGTTAAGATTTGAGAAAGTTAGGAAAACTTCAAGGTCGGTCAGCAATGGCGTTTTCTGGCGACGGCGGACAGCGAAGCACGGCGGAGCGGTCGTCTTCTCCGGCGGCTCTCTAGTGACACTCCGGTGACTATTTCAATCAGAGGGGTTGATGTGGCATGTCACCTGGCATCCACGTGTAGCCTCGTGGATGCCACCTGGAAGCCACATGGTGCCACTTGGCGGCTGAGTCAGTGCCGAGTCAACATGTGCGTGAGGTACTGTAGCAGCGTGTGAGGTACTGTAACCGGCGCGTGGCTGAGCCGCCGACCTTTCACCGACACACGGTTACAAGTGTCGACAAGGTTTCGATGATTCAGACTTTTTGGCGTAGGTTTCAGGTTAATCGAACATCGTTTAAGGGTAGTTTTAGGCGTCTGAAGTGGCTGCATTTTTAGTGTGACGCAAGCGGACCTCCCGTGATTTAGGGAGTCTAAATGTAGGGTTTTTAATTATCATTAGTAATCTCGATTGTTACTTTTGACAGGCGATACTGCTCTAGGAATTTCAGAGGGGCGTATGGCTTGGGATTTAACTATTTGGACGTTTGGTGAGTGGACTTTGGTTTTGTAAATTATAATGCATGCATAAAGGTATATTTGATATAATTGCTTGTTAAGTATTGTTTTTGGCAAATTTTTGGAATTTAGAAAAGTATTAAGTTATTACTGGACACGAGCTTTCAATAATTATTTGGAAATGACGTTTTGGGCTATGGCCTGGCTTTTTGGATTTGGGTTTTATATGGTCTAAGTTGAGCCCATGATTTTGGGTTTAGACCCGGATTTATTTTTTTATTGGATTTGGGCATAAATCCAGTTTTCAATGAATTTAGCTTAGTCCAAGAAATAAGGATTTCAAAACATGGATTTTAGTTTTCACTGAATTATTGTCCCCGAGGGTCAAGGTTTTCTCCGACTAGTGTCGAAGGGTATTTTTCCACCAGATCATTGAGGTTTCTCCGATGCTAGTGTCGAAGGGTATTTCTCCACCAGTTCGTTGAGATTTTCTACGCGTAGTACAAGGTTCTGCACAACTCAAAATATATCGAGTGTGTGGAGGGTATCGAGCTATGGCTCAGGATTTCATTCGGAGAGCAGTGAGATATGTTTTGATATTTTGTGTCCATATCTATTTACATGATTTTAAACTCCTTTGAAGAGGGTTTTCAAAGTAGGGTTGTGGACCACGGGATGTTTTCATTATTCGAATTTTCGTGGGTCCCACCAAGTGTTTTAACAAAAGATGGATTTTCCGGTGACTTTTCGGATTATCTATATATTATATTTATATAAAAAGGAATTTTATGTTATGCATGCATTGTTTTACTCGTGGAAAGGAAAAAAGGTATGTTTTCCTCGGAAAGGATTTTTAAATGATAATTTTTGTCCACTCACACTTTTCGTGTTTTAAATCTCCTGCAGGTCGTTGAGTTAATGAGGGCATATCTAGAGGCGGAGGCATTAAATTTTCAGCTGCGCATTTACCCAGACTATCGAGTAGGATATTTATTTCTGTATTTACTTGTCCTACCTAGATGCTCTGATAAGTCATTTGGACTAATTGTAAAATTATGATTACATCGTTGGTTGGTTGGTGTTGTTGGGCTTGGGAGTGTTATTTGATCCTTCGTCTAACAGGTGGAAGACGATTAACCAGTCCTTAAGGGGAGATTCTGCAGGATATTCGGCAGAAATCAAATAATTAATTGCAAGGATTTAAGGGTATTTATGGAAATTTTATTAAGTTGTCAGACGGGAGCAGGGCTTTTCCCAGTTTGCAAGGGGGAATTCAGGAAGGGTCCCGTCAAAAAGTTAAGAGAAGAGAATGAAACTCTAAGATAATGGCTAGCCAAGAACACATCCAGGCCTTTCCACAACTCTCTGCGCTAAGCTCTCCTCCCAAGCGCACGAACAAAAGCAAAAAACTAAAAACGGAAAAGGTCTATGGCACAGAAAATGTTGGAACCCTAGACTTGCGTTAAAGGCTAGGTTAAATAGTCCCTAGGGCTTCCCCTAAAAACTAGGACTTAAAGCTCAATTAAAAAGACCAAAAGACCCTTAATTAAATACTAAAACATATTTCCTACCTCAGTAGGGACAAAGCCCTAAAATCTAGGACTTTCTTAGGCGGCAAGCAATCTCCATGCAGCCCAGGGAATTCTGATGCGCCAAGAACCATTATGGAACCTTCTGAGATGTTCTTGGACAGCAAAGCCCAGCTGGCACCTTTCTTGGAACTTCTTGATACGGCTGGCCCAATCTTGACTCCTAGGACCTCATTCTTCGATTTGTTAGGGACACTGTATGTCATTGACCAATGCAGCTGGGACAAACCACGCGCTTCACTTCCATATGATGTTTCTTGTATAGTTCTAGGCTTTGTCCTTCCCAAAAGCTTGTAGAACGCTCAGTGGCCCAATTTAGCTCAATTTAAGGCACAACCGAGGTTTTCTAGGGCGCACCATGTCATTGGTAGTTCTGGACAAGACACTCGATTGCAGTAGCTTAGATAGGTTTTTAGAAGTGTACTTTTGGGTGGTGTCTCACTTGGTTCCATCTAGTTCCAAGTCATGTCCCATTTTTGCCTAAATCGGCATGTACCGGGATATGCCACAGACATGTCTTCTGAAGGGATTAGTGCACCGCTGGGCTTGGTCTCTAGCACTTCTAAGGAACACGCCAAGAACCTAGAGCTTGAGGCGTGTCAGGGGACACAAGTGGGACTTGGCTGAGAGCTCTGAAGACGTGTCATGGCTCGTCTTGGCTAGTCTTGGATTAGGTGCAGATGAAGTGTCCTTGAGAAATGTCAAGAACACTTCTTGGCATGCACCTTGGCTCATCAGGGGCATGATCTGCTAGGCCTCAAACATGGATTCAGGACCCGCATGGCTTGATCTAGGTTCTTGGTTCTGCGCCCTAAATAGGGTGCAAGGATGCGCCAGGGCCTCTCTCAAGATCCGATATTGAATTGAGGACATCTCCTTCATTCGAACTCCGATTCGAGCCATTCTTTTTCCTATATTCTCATAATTAAGCTATCTTTCTAAAGCCTGCACATGTCTCACAAGAGCATCACTTTCTACTATGGATGATACAAAATTAAGAGAAATACATGAAAATGGGCCTATAATGACATCCAAAAGATGTATGAAATAATGACAGAACAGGGGGAACACCCAAGTATAGTGATTTCGGTTTGGGACCCTGAGATTCCAAGGAAAGCATGACATATCCATATGTGATGTGAGGCGACAGCCTCCAAAATTACGGTTGGCTTCCTTGATCTTCCGCTGAAGCTTCCCTACCATCCCACAGGACAATTCTTCCACTCCCAATGCATGGAGTCTAGCGATCCTAGCATACCGGGAAAGCCTCGCCTTTCCTCCTTTGCTAGGAGCCTTTCAAGTTCATCAAGTGTTGGTTGTCGTAGATAATGATCTTTATAGATGTGAACAATTGTACAACAGAATTCACCAAGGTTTTCGATCGCCGTAGACTCAGACATCCCGAAAGTTTCATCCATTATAACAACTGGGCTTGCATCGCCCAACATTCAAAGTGCACATGTTAACTTTTGGTGGGGCGAGAAACCGAGGCAACTGGTTGAATCGAGCTTCTGCTTGAAGTAAGGGTTGGCCCTTTCGACATCATCTAGAATTCGGAGAAAAATGGGACGGCTCATCCGAAATCGACGTCTGAAGTCCTCAGGTGGGTACACCGAAAACGGGTTGAAGTAGTTTTTCATCAAAGCTTTGTGCGCATTTTGACGGTCTCGAGGTTTCTTTTTGCGACCAACAACCGAGCCACCCCATTGTGTGGGTTGTTGAAGGTTGTTTTGCTGATACCACCAAGTAGTTGCAGTTGCGGCCATTTGCATATTTGTTTGCATCTGGGCATCATCTTCTTCATACTCTTCCTTCATTTGGTGCATCTCCTCCTCCTAGTAGGATTACAAGTTGGAATTAGAATTGGAACCAGAATCCCAGTTGGAGTTAGAAGTGGAACCAGTTACCCAATTGGAATCCATTGCCAAATTCAATTTCAATGAAAGGTGCCAATATAAAGAGAGAAATTGAAGAGAAACAAAATGAAGTTGTGAGATTTACATGAGAAAAGAACCCATTTATTGAGTTCAAATGGAAGCAAATTTGGGACAAAAATATGAAGAAAAATCTAGCGGGTTAATAACGTGTTGACATGTGGCAGTCTCAAATCTTATCATAATATTATTAGATAGGATGATATGCCACGTAGACATTTTTCTTATCGAATATCTAGACATTTAATCGCATGGTGACATGTGGCACTTGAATATCTTCTCACAAAATTATTCATGTGCGACATAACTACTATATAATAAAAAAACTAGAGATTTACTCACGTATTGACACGTATCATCTAAAAATATTATCACAAAATTATTTTACCCATTTCAAATCTTATCACACAATTATTTTCCCTAACAATTTATTTTGTTCAAAAATGTTATATTAGTTTAATTAAATTAAATTTAGTAAACGTTGTATTAGTTTAATTAAATTATTTTAGTTCAAAAATGTTATATTAATTTAAAATATATAGAAAATAATGATAAAATATTGAAATAGTAATGACATAGTCCTAAATGGTTGAAAATTGTAAAATATAATCTTCACTATTTATTAAAAAATTATTATTTTTTATGACTAAATTTTTTTATAATCCTGAAATCCTAATTCACAAATTCGACATTAATCCTTCGTCAAAGGATGCGCGCAGAAGAGTGAGCATATTGGGCCTAGCTTTATCATGACCCCTTATCACCACTTACGTTAACAACAGAAATCACTTTAAGCCCAACAAAAACTCGGGTGCGAACCAGAAACCAGTAACCAGTAGCCGATACGCCGTCGTTTGGTGATCCTTACTTCGTCAAAATTCATCTGAAGAAAGACTGAATCAACGAAGAGTGTAGAGAGAAAGAGAGAGAAGAGAGGAAATGAGCGGAGTGTCAACAGCGGCGTACGTAGCTCGTCGAGCAGCTCAGAAGGAGAGGGTTCGGATCCTCTACAGACGAGCCCTCAAAGATACTCTCAACTGGGCTGTTCACCGCCATCTCTTTTACCCAGATGTACTAGGCTTTGAGCCCCTTTTCAACTCTTCATTGCATCCTATCAATCAATGAGTTGCATTCGATTTCATTCACTCAATTTCTGTTTTTTCTTTTTCAGGCTGATGCTCTGCGCGAGAGGTTCGAAACCAACAAGCACGTGGTTCGTCCTCTTGTTCCCTTTATTTCAATTTCCCCAATTGTTGTTGTTCTTGTTTCTCTTTGTGTTTCGATTCTCTTAGTTTTGAATTGAAGCTTCTGATTTTAATTTGTGAGTCTTCTAGTTTGGCTGCAATGTTTTTTATTGAATAAAAGTGCCCCTTTGATTGTTTCGCTGATTAATGAAGGTACCCTTTTGATTCTTTGTTGGTTGATTTTGGATTTACAGGAAGATCCTGACACAATTGATAGACTCATAGCCAATGCTGAAGCCTCATACAATAAGTGGCGCCACCCTGATCCTTATATAGGTAACAGCAACAATTTTTGTTAATAATATACATTGATTTTGCCTTCAATTGGAGAAATTAGGCAATGTCTTTAGATTTTGTGATGGTTATTTAATGTTCTGAACCTCTTCTGTAAGCTCTGGAGGCATTTAGAATGGGATAAAATGACATGAATTTTGATGTCATTTAGAATGACCTCAAACCTTACATTTAGTTAGTGTTTTTAAGTTGCCTTATTTTGAGAAATAATTTGGATGATCAATGGTATTACCATTGCTTAGTGATTACATAATTATACAAGTATCTCGGTGGTGGTCTATCTCTCTCTGTAATTAACTTTGTTTCCAGATTTTTCTTTGTTTTAGGAATTAGAATTGGCAGACCAGCTAGTAAGCTCTCCCTACCGCCGCATATTAGTTGCCATTAATACATACATAAGCCATTTGTTAAAAACTTGAAATGAAAGCTTCCTTTTGTAAATTTTGTTAGGTTTTTCCATTTCTTTATGGACTTAATTTATCTCTGTTTCCCAGGATGTAATTTCTCTAATGGTTTTATTTGCGTGTGCAGTTCCATGGGCTCCCGGTGGTTCAAAGTTCCACAGAAATCCAACTCCACCTTCTGGGGTAATATGCTATAACTGTGCTTCGTTCTTTTACTTGTTCACTTCAATTTTGAGAGCTTCTACATAGAATCTCCTGCAGTCAGTTGCTTACTTGCTTTTAATTCACTTGTTAAAATGTGTTTTATGTCTACTTTCTTGTAGTGTAAGTGTCTAATTAACTAGTCATGCATTCTTTTTCTAACCAAAGGACTTATGTTGAAACAGACAAGTATTTTCATATAGAACAAAAGTAATACAAAATTGTACAATAGTTGGCATTAGTTGTTTTTTAGATGAACACTCAGAAACTATGAGTAGTTAATTTTTCCTTGTGTAACTTGTTTTTTAAGTTCTGCTGTTATCCTCTAAATATTTCAGGAAAAGAAACTGCTGTTTTAGTCAGTTTTAAAAAATGGGCCATTGAGAGTTTTCATAATTAATTATTTCTTTTCTGAAGTAGTTTCATTTTATTATTGTTTATTTCATTTTACTATTTCAACTTTACTCCAATTAGAAGGCTCTTTCCTTTCCCATTTATTTATTGGTTTCGGAATGCTTTTGTTTCTCATGATATTCCCTCCTGGAACAATGACACTGTCACCATAAATTGGTGGATCTACTAAACCATTTTGCAAGTTAAGCATTTCTTTTTGCGTCACTCTTTTTCACCCCATTATGATATTTATTGTTGATGCAGATTGAGATAGTATACGACTATGGAAAAGAAGATAATGACTAAATACCTGCATATTTTCCTTCGCAATAAATAAAGGTTAATAGTTTGATTATCTGCTTGATAAATGTTTGTCCGTCGTAGTTTCTTAAATAATTTGGTACATACTCGATTGCCTTTCAGAATTGCGCCCCTTGTTATCAGAGCGTAAGTTATTTCTAATTTCTAGTTCCACCTTTTTCAATCCACCATCTACTAGTAGATTAGTGACAACGTTACTAGATTGACAATTTTTTCCTTCCCTACACCCAATAATAGCTAAAGTGCCTTTCGGAAAAGGCACAGCTTATAGCGTCAATGTAGCTTTGACAGGAAATCACAAATCTAGTAATACCAAAACTTGATATTGATCATTTGATATTTTAGCATTCATATATCCAGATGTATTTTTCTCTTACCTCTTACACTCAAATGTGCTATTGATAACTGTAGTCATAACCAAAAAAAATTCATTTTCTTTGTTACTCATCTTCTGTGAACTCCTTGCTAAAATCTGAGAGAGTGAAGGATACAAAATACATAATTTGAAGATGGAGTGAAATATACAATAAAACAAAAGAAAGAGAAATGAAATGAACCTGGAAAAGAGTTCATGTGACAAAGAAAGAGAAGGAATACCTTGAGGGAAAATGGTGGAAGGTAGACCTGTAGAATGTAATTTGGATTTAAATGGTAGAATTCCAATATGCAAGAGAGCACTCTAAGATTTATGGACGAACTGGAGCTAATGTGGACAAAGATGATGTAGGCGTAAGAGCTCTTGTCATTGATGCCCATAGTGACATAAAATATGTGGCAGCATGAGGTGTTTGGATGGCACTGGTAGAGAGAGTTAGAGAAGTGATAGAGGAAGGGAAATGAGGGAGAGAAATTATTTCCATTAACAAGAAGGGAAGTCAACAATCACATGGGAGGCCCTTGTAACTTCCGGAGAGGTGGTTGTAAATATTAAACGATGATGGAGTCCTCTCATTTCATTTGTTCTTGAGTGGTTTCAAATATGTAAATCTATGTAAATGACTGTAGATAGTTGTAATATAAGATTATCTGAACAGAAGATCTTTGGGTTTTCTAGTCAATAGGAGTCTTTCCAATGTTCATGTTGGTGTTTTTAATTGTTGAAATGTTT
Source organism: Oemleria cerasiformis (assembly GCA_037349345.1). Classification (NCBI taxonomy): domain Eukaryota; kingdom Viridiplantae; phylum Streptophyta; class Magnoliopsida; order Rosales; family Rosaceae; genus Oemleria; species Oemleria cerasiformis. Next base: position 10,340,499 of record JAZGTL010000019.1, read on the forward strand.
CGTAAGGAATGTAATTAGCGCTTAAAACCAAAGGAAAAGAAGAAGATAGGAAAATTTTCGTCTAATGTTGTCAGGTATCTTATGTAGCGATTTTTTTCGCCCCATTTACAGCTGATCAAGCATTCCCCCAAATTGATTTATCTGTTGATGATGGCTCTTATTTTTATGAATGCAGATTAAAATGGAGAATGAGTATGATGATGAAGATAATTACTGAGACCAGCTTCTCTGATTTGTTGCTGAAGCAAATGGTGATTCTAAAAATTAAAACAGTTTTAAATGTTAAGTTGCTCCTTTTCGAGGTGAATTTCTTATTTTCGTTCAATGGATCTTTGGCCCAAAACAATAGTGAGAATGTGGCATGTTACAAGATCGGATTAAGCATGATGCTTAATATGAACCACTTTCTGGTTATGAAATTTGCATTCCCTTGGTTGCAATTTTTGGCCAATATCCACATCAACCCTTCCTAATTGGAGTGGCACACATGCACACATACGAGCATATATGGTTGTTTGATAAGTATGGTTTTAACCTTGTATTTTATAAGAGACGAATTCAAGATTTCTTACCTCACGTGTAGAGAGGAATATCAATAGGCTGTAGAACTAAGTGACGGTTTCGATTTTTTGTTTTTATTGGAAAAAAGTGTGGAAAGGGGCAACCTTAGATGGATATCCCCTTGAGCATGACCATAGGGATTCCCATACGGTGAGGAATGTTCGTATTGAGCTATAGATACTCGTCACAATAGGAGGGGCGTGTCATGTCAACCTCACCGAAGGACTAGCAAGTAGGAGTTGATGGGAGTTGATTATAAGAACTCCACCTACCAAATCACATGAAATAAGTCCTTGCCATTAGGTCATCACCTTATTGACTTGACTTGAACAAATGAAATTGGAGTCGCTGGTCATTTGGTAATTGCCTATCTTTGTAAGAAAATTGCTTTCAGGTTCAAACCAAAGGAAATCTTTCTTTGTCTTCTTAAAGCATTCTCAGTGTTAATATGTATTATTAAAGATGTAAATGTATTTTTTTAAATTGTGGTGATGTTTTATTAGAATATTTTAAAATATAAAACTATTTTAATTTAATCAGAGATTGCAAAATAATTGAGATGTGAATGTTGTATTTTCATCCTGAAATTTTGCCTACTCCCATTGGAGGTGTGAATTATCAAAATGCACATGATTATATATATATATATATATATATTATAGAAAATTTAATTATACATTTCATAAAAAAATTATGTAACTTTTGTAATTGAATGTATGTGTTTGTATTAAATAACCCACTACTTTTCCTTTAATGATATCAGATATAATGTAGATGTGGCTCATAATGGAGATATAAAAAAATTGAAAATTAAAATTATTTTCTTCCAACTTCTTGCCAGATGTAAATGTGGCTCACAATGCATATGATTTTACATCTCATTTTTTCGAACTACTGGAATACAAAATTAGATTTCGAAGTTGTAAAACTTCAATTCCAATGATTTTACATCCTCGCACCGGAGTAGATGCTCTTAAAAAAAGAACAGGCTCATAAATTGAATTTTTTTTTAAATATGGAAATGATGAGAGAGGTAAAAGGTGGGTGTATGAAGGAAGGAGTAGGGAGAGTAAGGTGAGTGCTACAACCATTGAATGGAATTTGATGGGCAAAGATGATTAGGACTCTAAACATTTCAAATAAGCTTTCCACGGATTATGATTGATAGATGGATAGATAGATAGACCGCATAAACAATAAGGACCGAAGGAATTGGAAGACCACGACCAACGAGTCTTACCACTAGATGAAAATGAGTTTTATTTTCATTTTAAACGACAAGTCGTGTCCATTTCAAAGTGCCTCTCATTGTGGAAACGTAATTAAGGAGTTAGTGTCCTAATCCATGAAGTCCCTTTCATTAATTGTGGAATTTGAACAAATCCTTATAAATTCAAAATTTTGATAATTATGATTGATGCATATTGGAAGGGTAATCATAACGGCCAACGAAACCAAACAGGGTAGATTTTACCCTACCACTCTTTCAACCTTACTAACATGGACATCGGTGGTAGTGCACAATAACTCTAAAGTTGGTCGAGAAAACGAAATATGGAGATCGATAGTGCACAATAACTCCAGAGTTGATCGAGAAAACGAAATAATAATAAAAAAATATTCTTGATACTATATAGATATGAAAGAGGGTAATTTACTCGAAAAGCAGGTAATAACTCCTTTTTAACAACTAACCCATTTTTTATATTTATGGGCTAGTTTTCTTTGAATTTATAAATGATGCCCTAACTAACTTATAACAGATCATTTCCCCCCATCTATCTCGCATGACCCATAAACCCTAACCCAGTTTTAGTTTTTGAGTCTCCACAACCATTTCTTTGTTGTTTCTCTGTTTTTTTCTTCTCTTTGATTCGGGTCGGGTCGGGTTGATGAAGGAGGAAGAAGCCAAAAGAAGAGGAGGCTTGGAATGGAAGGTAGGCAGAAATGCGAAAAGCCTCTGTGCGACATTATTTTGTGTGTTGGCTTCTCTCATCATGGTTGTTGTGTTGTTGTTGTGGAACATCTGGTCTGGATCTGGACTTGCAGCAGACAAGCCAAGCATAAGCAGAAGTGAACAACATCATATGAACTGGGCATTCTGTGTCGGGGTTTTAACCATAATGCTCGGTTTCTTGTTTTTGGCCATTGGAATTCCTTTACTTGCAGACTTGGTTGTCAAATTGTCTCAACAATTTCAGATCAAGCAGGAGTTCACCAACACACATCAAGGTAAATAAATGTTGACCACTGCCCAAACTCAGCATTTCCCTCCCTTTATATTCTTTCGGATCACCATTTCGGTTTGGGATCATGAAAGTTTTACCCGGAGCTGGAAAGCCAAAGAGTTAAGGAGCTCGTTTGGTGAGCCGGATTGGATTTTATTGGATAACTCATCGAAATTCAACTTATTTTGAATGTAAAATGGATGTGTTTTCATTTTGAGGGATTAGAAGGAGTAGAAAAAGAAGAAAACTTATTCAATCCAATCCGCTTAAACTAGTAGGATTAGAAAATGTAAGTTTCCTTTCATGTCTAATCCTATCTAATCATCCTACAATGAAATATTTAATCCAATCCAATCCCGCTCACCAATGTGGCCTAATAGTATGTTTTCAAAAGTATAATCTTACTTACTTGATTTGCCTTGTAATGATGATGCAGGAGAAGGGAAGCTGAAGACGATATGTCTGATAAGCCGCATAGTTGTGAGTGTGATTGCAATGTTGATGCTGGCATGGGCGATCAACACCGGATTCAGGCTTGCAACTGATAATAGAAGAAGAGATGGAAAATATTATCCTCTAACATCCCCAGTTGGCGTTGTCACCATCATCTTCAGTTTCACTTATTCTGTCATTGGACTTTGCATAATTGCAGAGCTAGCAGTAGAATTGGCAAAGCATTGGCAAACCAAACCCAAAACAGAAAAAGAAAAACAAATAAATATGCATCAAGTTTGCAACATAGATGTCAAGTTTTTTGTTTGATATTTCCTTCTACAATATACCCTTCATTCATTCTATATTTCTGTGTAAATACTAAATACCATGCTTTTGCTGATTAGTAAATAGATTTAGATCATTTCAAACTACCTGCATTTCCTGGATCATATCATATTATTCAAATCTCTTACCAACTTATGACCCTTTGACAATCGAAAATCGTCATTCGGAACATACATGTAGAAGATTAGCTCTAAAGTTTTGCCTTCCATGTCTAGCAAGACTAATAATGATGCGCGTACTATTTGATTTCAGAAACAATACTGACTAAGTAACTTAACTATTCTTAATGTGAAATAACCATAACCATCCCAGACCAATGAAATAAAGTTTGAACATGGAGATAAGCAACAAGTCACAAGCTTTCATGTTTCAACGAAAATCAGTATCACTTACCTCAATCGCCAAAACTTATCCAGCTAATTGACTCAACATTAGGAATAACGCCAACCCAACCAAGCCCTACTACAACCATTATCATCTGCTACACAATCAGACTATGTTTAGCATTCGATAGGTAGGCGGTTGGTGCCACATGATGAACCACAAATGGCACATCATAAAGGTCTCTATTCCTATTCACAAAGCACTTTGAAGCTAAAACTTGATGTCCATCATATCCATAACAAGTCATCCTTATATGCTACCCTCTAATATCACCAATCAGTCTAAGCTCTACTATACCTAGTTCAAGTCGGAATACTTTATTTCTTTTAACTTGAACACTCATGAGTTAGTCTGCTCCAAAGACAAATTACACGGATATACATTCAAACAAAAGAAAACTACATTTAAGGACACATTATAACCAAACTTACACAGAAGGACAATTAACTTTTTAGTGAAGTGTTGTATTAGAAGATGATATACTCCCATCCCACACACACATGAAGACACTGCAAGCCTGTTTGGCAATACAACAAGTGGTCTTCGAAATTTAAACAATAATGCAGGAAAGCAATACAAAATGCGTTCGGAATTTGAACAATAATGCAGGAAATTTATATCAGTTGGTATAGATAGACTCTTAATTCCTATGTACAAGTTAACACCCAAAAACGTTAAGACTTGTCCTACAACCATCCCCTGCTAAGTGTTTCCTGAGCAAAGGAGCTACTTCACTGTATACTCATCAAACTCAACAAACACTATTTTCCTTCATAAAATTGCATACTCTATTCGAGGTAGTTAAGAATGAAATTGCCAATCTTATAAAATTGAATTTTTTGGTTTTAGACAACAAAAGCAAGAGGAAGACCCATGAAACAATTACATAAAATGAAATAATGTACACATTCTGAAAACAAGGAAAGGCATCAATTAAACCCTAAAGACCTTTAAATTGGGAGTTGAACATTACAAATTTTGAGCTAAAACCCTAACAAAAAGCTAACAAGAGGCAATTCGAATTCAAATTCAGATGAGCTTGAAAGGGAGAGGCCAAGGAGTGGACCTGGGCACCTCAACCTTGTCTTTGAGGCGCTGTATCTCCTTCTCCTTCTTCGGCCGAGCATTTCCGTATGACCCTTTGAATCGCTTCCCTTTCTTCGTCTTCTTGTCCCCTCGCCCGCACAGGATCGGTGCCCCAATCCCACTGCTCCTTGCTGCTAGTGATGATGATGAGATGGAGAATAGGGCACGCTGCTCCATCATCACCACTCGCCTTGCTACTGCGCCGCACCACTGCATCATCGCCATTTCTGCTCTTACTCGCTCAGTCACGACATGGAGAAAGCTTTGAAAGCGGGAAAAGGGTAAATATTTAGATCGTAATTCTCTATTCGTGGATAAAATAATGGGCTGGGCTTATTTGGTTGTAACTTTGGACCAAGCCCATCAAGGCCCAATAATAAACATAAATATATATTTTTTTTGGAAAATGGGTGACTGAAATCAAATCAAATCAAATGGCCGAATGGGTGTGGTTCCAAATCAAACACAATGCTATTTGTGACTGTATTCCCCGTCTCTTTTATAGTCTATTCAATCATCATCTTTCTTTGTTTCACCGCCAACACAGAAAAACAAGTCAAGAAGGCAGCTTGTCTACCACAGAGAGAGCTTTGCTAGTTGCAACAATGGAGCTATGTGGAGCCACTGCTTTCTCATGGACCCACAATGTCTCTACCTCTCTTCATGTCTCTCAGCCCCTCTCAGTGAGTACCCAGCTCTCCCATTTTTTCATTTTCTACTTTTCTTTTTCCACTCAATGCTGCTTCCTTTTGTTTTTATCTTTGATTTTGGTTTATGGTTAACTTTTTTTTGGGGTTTTAGAAGTTTGAGACTAAGAGATTCAGTGTTTGGTGTGCCTCTGATCAAACCCAGAAGGTATGCTCTTCAAATTGTGATTCCTGTTGCAAACACACACATTTGCTGATGATTCTGTGACAGTATTTGCAATGCATTTGGGTACTTCAAATATTAGTAGAATTTTTTATGTTGATGCTCTTATTTTGTTAACTAACCAACTTCGCTTTACCACCTGTTGCAATGCACTTGGGCCCAAAGTTGTAGAAATTAGGCTACACGAAGTTACTTATCATTGGCCCTTTGCATATATCATGGTGGTGAAATGCATGTTAAGGGATGAAGGATTTGTGTCTATGTGGGGTTATACAAGTTCAATATCGTCTAGGTCACCTTTTCTTTGTTGGAGATTTCATTGACGTTTTGCAGGCTGTCATAGGCAAATACGATGACAGTATCAGTAACTGGTGCTACGGGTTTTATTGGTAGAAGATTAGTGCAAAGGCTGCATGCAGGTTATTTTCATTCAACCTCAACCATTAGAGAAATCTTGCAAGTCTATATGCAGTGTCTCTTAGTGTATTTGTTCTGGTGTTTAATCAGATTTTTCTTTTGGTTATTGTGGTACTTGATATATATAATGCTCAAACTTATACTACATGTCCATGGCCTGCGCTAACTTAAATGTTCTTTCTATTCAATTTGGAATGCAGATAATCATAGTGTGCATGTCTTGACAAGGTCTAGATCAAAGGCTGAGTTAATTTTTCCGGGTAAGAAGGTAATATATACTTGTAGTTATATGCGCAAGTGACAGACTTTACAAGTCTCGGAATAACTCATTAGATGAATGGGCAATAGTCTAGTAAGATGTTCAATAACCCCTCCCTCACCCTAACAGAAAAAAGAAACAAAAAACCAAAAAAGAACAAATAACCCAACAAGGAAAGGAAGAAAATTTTCATTTGCACTTTAAACAAACTGGTGGTGCGATTTAATGTTTTATGCTTCATAAACATTTTTAGGCCTGTCCTTTGATAGCTTAAGTCTAGAGCCAGGTCGTTTCTTGAGTCATTGGTTTTGAATATTGATAACCGTTGTCCGGTAACATTTGACGTGTGCATGGAAGGCCTGCTTTGGTTCAGTTGTTTCGTGGGAGTACATTTGAGAAGGAGTATCAGTGTTTGTGTTGGATGTGCTTGATATACATTGCTGGGCTTGTTTCCCAAAAGTTTAGCTTCAGGGTTAATACAAACGATATCAGTTTGGTTCTTAATAAATTAAAACTATTACTGTTGCTTACTTATGAAGATTGAAGTTAACCCCAAAGTTAACTTCCAGATTCTTTGTTAAATGTCATTGATTTCCCAGGTAATAGTAGTCTTCTGCCTACCCTATTTTTAGATATTTTGATTTAATGCTTGAAAGTTTCCTTGCCTCTTGTAGTCAAGGACTTTCCAGGAATTGTGATTGCAGAGGAGCCAGAGTGGAAAGACAGCATCCGAGGTTCAACTGGCGTTGTAAATCTAGCTGGAGTGCCTATAAGTACAAGATGGTCTCTTGAGGTAAGCATCACTTGCTCATTGTACTCGTTTCCTTCTTCCATTTGCATCTTCTACTTCCTTTACCCTTTAATTTACTGCTTCTCTCTACCTTGATATTTTTAATCACATGAAACAAAGATATAACAAAGTCTTTGCCACACTACTTTAGAGACTCTTCCTGTTTCCTCTCTGCTATGAATATAATTTTTTTGCTTGTGATCTACATCATCTGAAATATGATTGCTAGCATAAATTAACAAAAAAGTTTTAACTTTACCAAATAATAGTGATGAATAATAAACTTAGAGCAGTAAAAGTTTGTCATGAATTGACTGAAGATTGCTGTTAACATCCGAAGTAAACATTTAATATATGCATCCCTAGAATCTGGTAGTAGTAATTAACTTCTCATTGGTTGTAGATAAAGAAAGAGATCAAGCTTAGCAGGCTTAGAGTCACCTCGAAGGTAACCAGTTGTTTCTTATATGGATTCACTCATCCTGCTGTCAGCATTAAACTTCACTTTCTCTTATTTTTCCTTTCTTATTTAAATAATATAACTGACGCAAAAACTAATTTGGCCTTTTAACTAATCGTGAAGGTCGTAGATTTAATAAATGATTTACCAGACTCTGTTCGGCCAACAGTCTTGGTTAGCGCGACAGCCGTTGGTTACTATGGTCTGTTATGTCCTATTCTTTTTACTTATTAATGTCGCTGTGTGCTTTTGCTTGTTTTCAATGAAGTTCATTTTGTTTCTGTGTAACATTAGTCTTCAAAGCATTTTAGTTATTCATATGGAATTTATCCTTCTTGAGACCATTAGATTTTATTTTTCTAATGGAACATTCAGATACCCCTTGGAATTGGAATGTCATATGATTCCTAAATCTTCTCACAGTTTAGTATGAGTATAGTCATATTTCATGGGTCACAAGCTTTCACGAAATTATAATTAGGTGCTTTGTTCTGAAGGCTTCTTCCAATAATTGATAAAGTTCTTAGTGTTACCTCTTGTTGTCACACCCTAATAGGAAGACTAAGTGTAAATTGTTATATTGTCGCATTGAGGCAATACTCATTTTCAAGAAATATAATTTGAATTTGAGGATCCTCATTGTATTTTGCATCACTAAGTTTCTAGTGAGACAAGTTTAATCCAACTAGAGAAGTTTTATCACTACAATCATTTCTCTTTTTTATTTATCTGTTTTCTCATGCTCAGGTACTAGTGAGACACAAGTATTTGACGAAGAAAGTCCATCAGGAAATGATTACTTGGCTGAGGTATGCTTCATAGTATGTATATTGTAGGCATAATTAGATTTTGGAAAGAAAAAATGAGATCTGTATGAGGTGGTAAGATATGCTTAAATCTTTTAAAATTTCTGTTATGTAGTAGGTTAATACTACACGAATGAAGCTGTCTGGTTATAATACTACACAAATGAATGAAGCTGTCTGGGAGTAGGTTAATCAAGGAGGAGTGATACACAGAACATGTGTGGAAGTTGTTTCACTCCTGGATATTATTTTTTGGAATAATGGCAGACTGTAGAGAAATTGGAGAAAATTGGGTAGACATTTAGTCTAAGGGATAATAATTTGAAGTTCAATTAAGTACTATTTTATGCTCAATTCTAATACTATTTTACCCTCATCAGTATCACATAAAAAATGACATGGGGAGGTTTTGGAGTGTTTCCACTCGATAGTGTGATGCTACCTGATTAAGTAGAGCAATTCCTGATTACGTGAGTCATGCTTAGCCATGTGTTTTTAATTTTAGGAACACTGTCCTAGGGCTATTGCAGCTTAGATAAGTTAGAATTATGTTTTTCCTTTGAGAACTCACAATCATTGAGCTAAAGTTATTATGGATAGCGCAAATAACTCACAAACCATAAATATGTTCTCAGTTTGGCTAAATTCTGCAATACATCACACTCTCTGTTACTAACACGTGACTTCCTGTGCATGAAGAATATTGCAATGACAATTTCTGTTTGTTTTGCTCTCAAAATTTCATTCTTATCTTTAATAAAAATGCAAGTCTGTTCATGATCTCTACCTAATTGGCATGGAACCTTTCAGGTTTGTAGAGAGTGGGAAGCATCTGCCCTCAAAGTAAATAAGGATGTTAGGTTAGCACTTATTCGCATTGGTGTTGTTCTAGGAAACGATGGTGGTGCTCTAGGTACGACTATTATTCTGAACCCTACTTGCAGTGTATGAGGATGAACTAAACTGTCTACTTTTACTTTGGGTGTGATTAGTACTATGAACCCTTGAATTGTATGCTCATGAACAAAACTTATCTATTTTGGGTTTGGTTATGATTAGTACTGTGAACCCTTGCATCGTATGCTCATGCAGAAAAATCGTCTATTTCGACTTCAGTATGATTAGTACTGTGAACCCTTGTATCGTATGCTCATGAACAAAACTCGTCTATTTCCAATTTTGTTATGACAATTTTCTCCCTACAGGACATCTAGTTTTTATTAATGACAGGACACATGGTGGAAACCTCACTTATACACAATTTTCTTCAACTTTGATCACATTTATTGATAAGGTTGATTATTTAGGGTTAAAATGGTCCTTTGGAGCTTCGATTTTAGGTTTGATACTTAATACCTAAAATTAAGCGAATAACCATTTCGAGATCACAAACTTAAAGTCTAAACTCTAGATGATGATTTTACATCCTGAAGCAATCAACCATGTAAATAAACGAAAACAAAACTGAAAAAGATTGAGCAGAAATGAAGTTTTCTAAAGGTGTCCCGTCTTTAGAAACATATTCTGGCTGAAAAGTTCTAAATATTTGTATGTTTTAATATTCTTGTGTATCAAATGTACATATCTAGAATTTTTATTGGTTTCATGGTAGCATAAAATTTCTGCTGCCTCATGCATACTTACACCTTTAAGTTTCTGCAGCTAAAATGATCCCTCTCTTCATGGTGTTTGCTGGAGGACCGTTGGGCTCTGGAAAACAATGGTATTGCTCTCAAATTTCAGTCCTTTCTAAGGATTATCTGTCGCAATTTTTTGTAGCTATTAACACTTTATCATTGGCATTTTTCTCCACTTCAGCTTTAAAAAGGAAACTATAAGCAATTTGATTATGCTAATGAGTTAATATGACTTTGACAAAGGAAGATCTAACTTTCATTATGTATGATCCGCTGAGTATGTCCGTTGTTATCCTCAATGTTGTTGTAGGTTTTCTTGGATTCATCTGGATGACATAGTGAACCTGATATATGAAGCCCTATCTAATCCATCTTACAAAGGTAAAGATTTCATTATTTATAATTGATTTAAAGTGATGCTTTCACAAACCAGCGTACTGGTGCTGAAGCTGATACTTGCTTCTGTTTTCATCTAAAGTTCACTAGCAGACACGAATACTGTATTGTCAAACTTTCGTTTCCATATTATTTCCCTTTACCTTCTGAAAGAAAACCACTCCTCCCAATTACCTGTCTGACATAGATTTCTAATGTTTTCTTTACCACCAAGGAATCTTATTCACAGACCCCGCTACGTAAGTACATGTAATGATGAATATATTAACTATATTGAATTGGTGGTTTTTGTAACCTAATGTTTTGCCAGGAGTGATCAATGGAACTGCACCGAACCCTGTTCGATTTGCAGAAATGTGTGAACATTTGGGAAACGCGCTGGGTAGGCCTTCTTGGCTGCCTGTACCAGACTTTGCCCTGAAAGCAGTACTTGGAGAAGGTGCTTCGGTGGTAAGAATCTCTTCATTTATTTTTCGTTTTCGAATTTGTGTTTTGATAATGGTGAGAGAGAAGGTTGAGATAATAAGTAGGGGTGATTGCAATTTGCAGGTACTGGATGGGCAAAAGGTGCTTCCAGTTAGAGCCAAGGAGTTAGGTTTCACATTCAAATACTTGTACGTGAAAGATGCATTACGATCCATTATTTCACCATAATAATGTGACACAGCAAACCAAGCATCCAACTTTAAAATACCCATATGAAATATGATGCCATTACTTTGTAAAGAGAATGAATGTTATAATATAATATTTTTATTTTATTTTATTTCTGTATTTAGTTACTTGTTAGAGACTTAGAGCATCCACATCAGACTCTTTAAATTTTTAGTCAAATTTAATTTAAAATGACCCAAAAGTTAATTGCTAGTCAGTTTTACAGCTAACAAAATTAGACTCTTTATATTTTATCAACTTTGAATATTAATAACATAAATTTCATACCAAGACTAATTTTTAACGGCTCGTTTTTTAACGACTAGTTTTTAATTGCTAGTTTTTTAACGGCAAGTTTTTGACGACTTGTCCGCTGATATCAATGTAATGTGAGCATAAACTAGGATTGTTGGAGTTCTTTGAAAATCATCATTACATTAGAGATAAACAAGGTTATTTTACACTCCAATCGGACCTAGTTGAACACTTGTGGCACCTTCATGGAGAATAAAGTAGAGTAATTTAAATTTGCATTATTGTATTTCATTTTGTTTTATATATTTGATAATCTTGTATCAACAAATGAGGTCTTTATTGCTGCAAACATGAAGTGACATTTTAATTTTGAATGAACCAACAAACTTTTCCTGCAGATAGTAAACAGAGTTGATGTTTGTGAACTACCATCCAAAATAGCCTAACAATTGAAGCATACAATCAAATTATCAATCCAACCATTCAAAAAACAAGTACCACAAAAACAAATATCTCAAATTTAAACCCAGAAAGAAAACACAAGTTTGTGTAACTTGAGGTTTCCCAGCAGTCAAAGCTGATCTTCTCAAGTATTGTGCTCCATATGCTGCGGTGGAAGCCACTGTTGTTGATGCTACTAGCCAACTGCACCAATTTCATATCAGCAATGGGATCTTTGTGCATATATGATATCAAAGAAAATAAGTTACACATCAATGCAATCATTGTGCAAACTCACCTGTTAGTTCTTGTTTCTTGGAATGTTGATGTAATTGGCTTTGTCTCTCCCTATGTAATTTGATTCATGCTCAAACTCTAGGACTTAGTCATTGTTTTCATTTAATATATATATCGAAGAGGAACTTTCAAGAGATCACAATGCAGCAAATGACTAGTCGCAATTTAAATGTTATTTTTACTGTTTCAACTTTTTACTGAGTCATTTGAGTCAAGGGTATTTTTTTCATTTTGGTTATGAGCTGTTACTATAACTGTGCGTTTTGAGTTTAGCAGTTGGGGGATTTCTCGACATCTTGGCTACATGAATTTTGTAGAGGTGATTTTTGGAAAATATAGGATTATTGAGGCTCTCCGATTTTTTGGTGATGGTTGCCAATCCAAAGAATCGATGATCCTGGGTTTTTGATAAAACACTTTTTGATTTCATTGTTGAAAACTGATTTGCTGAGTAAAGATGGTTTTATGAAGCTGGGTTTCTTTTAGTAAATTTTTTATCAAAATTTTGATCTGATTTTCTCAAAATCGTTTTTGAAATCTGATTCTTTGAATCCTTTCAAAACTTTGTTTATATCTGGTTCATCAAGAACTATCATTTGATGAGCTCAGATTGATTGTGTATTTAAGGTTTATCAATCAATTTTGGTTGTCTCCGACTGTGGAAGATCAATATGAGAATGGCTGAGCTGCTGTGAACAGAGGTCGCAAAGGAGCATAGTTGATTTGGATAAAATCAAGGTTGCATGAGGTATGGCTGCATCTTTTGTTCTAAGTTAGAAGATATGAGAATGATATACCTTGTAATGAACGTTTGATTTTATTGGATTGCCTAGTCAGCTGAGAGACCCCCAATTTTTACCTTGAGGATGGTTTCTGGGTATCAAGCTCTGTGTGTTCATATTGTTTGGTATGAATTATTATCAATGTTATTGATTGTTGAGAATTCATGATTTCACACACCATCACTTAGTACTAGCACAAGGCTGCCTACATTAACGGAGCCTCTGAGTGCTTAGGTTGTCACTGTGTGATTGTGATTCTTGCAGGGTGTGTGTGATTGATGAGTGTGCATGTGGATATGATATGAATTGATTGCTTGATTATGTCTGGAATGTTAGTTATGATTCAGTAACTAGTCACGTGGATCTTGAGCTAGAATTGGTATCCAACTTTCAGTTGGTATCAGAGTCGATTCTATACACACTTAGAGTCGGTCTTAGGGTGTAAGTTGATATCAATTTTTGGTGTGTCAAGGATGGAGCGTGACAGGAATTCCTGTAACAATCCACCTTTCTTTGATGGCACAAACTATGTTGCCTGGCGAGAAAAGCTTGAGATTTTTCTCGATGCCTATGATGAAGTTGCATTCGAATACCTTACTATTGAATGGAGGTGTCCTAGGAAAACTGTAGGTGATGAGTTTGTACATAAAGCAAGATCTGAGTGGACTCAGGGTGAGGTACTTGCCTCATCATCAAATAAGAAAGCTAGAAATGCCATTGTCACGGCATTGTCTACATCATAGTTCTCACACATTAGGAATTGCACCACTGCAAAGTAGTCTTGGGATAAACTTAGAATCGTTCATGAAGGTGATGTTCAAGTCCGTGACTTGAAGCTTCAAATGTCCTTGGTAAAATTCGAAGAAATTCGAATGAGTAAAATAGAGTATTTTATAGAGTTTTATGAGAGACTTGAGTCAATCACAAATGAATGTGTCAGTCTTGGTGAACCAATTTATGAAATTACCATTGTTAAGAAAATTCTGCGTGTTCTCCCTAGTAAGTTTAGACCTAATAAGATTGCAATTATGGAAGTTCAAAATCTAAAAGACATTAGGTTAGCCAAGCTAGTGGGTAAACTAATGACTTTTGAAATGAAAATGGACATGGAAACTATGGGCACTAAAAAGGGAAGAACATTGCTCTACAATCTGCTCAAATTAAATCTGATGCCTTGTCTGATTGTTCACAAAGTGTGGAGGACCAAATGGCTCTCTTTGCTAAAAAAATTCAGAAGAATACTAAAAGAAAAGGGTAGAGATGCAAGGGCAAGTAGGAGTCAGCCTAGGGATTTTGGAAACAAATGGAACTCTGAGTCTAGGAATTTTGGAAACAAGGGAAAGTTTGAGTCTTAAAATGATGGAAGCAATAATAAATCATATTCTGATGAAGAAGGTAGTGTAGTTGCATTTGTGGCTTCAATCTATGATGATTCATTTGAATCAAAACAAGATTTTATGTCATCTGATGAACAAGATTCAGATGACTTGTCATATGATCTTCTTTGTAAAAATTTTGATGATTTGTTTGAAGAAACCTGTGAAATTCAAAAGAAGGATCTTCTTCTTGAAGGAAAGATGACAGAGTTAACAAAAGAAATTGTGAGTTCAAAGATGCTAGATCAGTCAAGTTGCTGAGTTAAAATAGAATGTGAGTCTTTTTCAAAATGCAAACAAGAGATTGTACAATCAGGTCATTGAAGCAAATGAAAAGGTAATTAAGCTAACAATTGGTGCTCAAAAGGTTGATAAAATGCTTAATATGGGAAATGGTCATGGTGACATGTCTGGGATTGGTTTTAATGGGTCAGATTCAAAAGGAACTAGCAAACAAGTGAAGTTTGTAAAAGAATACAAAACATTGGGTTATGAGATTAGTCATCTCAATCCTCCTCAGACTCATTCACTTGACGAGTCAAAAGTAAATCATGACAAGAGAGTGAGATTCATTCATGTGTGTCATTATTGTGGAGAAAAAGGTCATATTCGACCAAAGTGCATAAAATTGAAACAAACACAAAATGAACCACTTTCTAGTAATACATCATTGCATGACACTGTGCAATACCTTTTTCATGAAGTGACTAGGATTTCTAAGATACTTGTATCATTGTAACAACCCAGACCAGAAATTAACATAATTTGAGATTTTAATTAAGGAAATGACGATTTTACCCTCGATTTCGAAGGGGTTCGGGAGTCACATTTTATTTGGAAGCACGTTTGGAAGTTTTTCTTGGGCCATTGCGTAGGTCTCGATCTCGCAAGTTCGTAGACAGGTAGCACGCGAAAAACGGAGACCCGGTGAGAGCGTTGTGGGTCTAGAAGCTTCAGGGGCAGTTTGGTAATTTTTGAGAAGTCCAACATTAGGGGGATATTTTTCTCTCTTCGGTGACTCTGCTCAGACTCCGCTCATACTCTCTCTCTTTCTCATCTCCCTCGGTATCTTTCCCCTAGTGCGATCTCAGCACACCGCCTTCATCATTGACTCAGTTTTGGGTCGATTCGAGCCAAACAGAGGTAAGAAACAACACCCCCTAGTCCTGACTAGTAGATTGGTGTCAAGTTCGAGAACTGAAAACCGCCGGAGACGAAGAACCGAAGAGAGGGATTTGGCCGGAACTTCACGGCTAGTTTCTGATCAAACCAAGTATGATCTCGAACTCCCGACCTCATTTCCGAGTTCCTGTCGTTGCGAAGATGATTCTACAGGTGTGGATTGTAAAAAACGGTGGAGTTTGGGGAGAGTTAAAAGCTCACCGAAAATGGTAATTTTTGGTAAGAAATTTCCAGATTTCTAGTGCTGGCGACGGCGGCGACTGCTGCGGTCCGATCGTCGTTCTCGACGAGATCCGACGACTGGTTCGACCGAGGTATGCTGACGTGGTTGCCAGGTATGTAGTGCCACATGGAGCTACGTGGCGACCAGTCAACAACTAACTCAGATGCCATGTGGAGCCACGTGGCAACACAGTCAGCAGTCCAGTCGGCGATTAGTCAACTGACACCGTCAGGGTTTGACGGAATATCCTGACGGCATTAACATATTCCATCAAAAGGTGACAGTGCTATAACGGAACCCTAACGCCATTAGTTTGGACGTAATGTTCCGATTCCGTCAGGATATTTCGTCAGGTTCGACGGAATATTCCGACAGAGCGATGGAATATTCCGACAGAGCGACGGAATATTCCACTGTGACAGTGCAGACGCACGTGGGGACGCGTGGCCGGCGCATGGTGCGTGGTCCGATCTTCTACCCACGCGTGGAGCTGTTTCCCGGCCCACGACAGTGCGTGTCTAAGGTTTTGGAGCATTGCAGATCAGTTTTTGGCGATTTTGAGGCCATTGGAGTCCGTTTAGAGCCCCGATTGAGTAAGCCCAGCTGTAATGGACGACCACGGGGCGGGTTTTGGCTCAGGGGGTCAAGGGACTTTGGTTATTGGTAAGTCAAAGGAGTCCTTGGGGATAGGGCTTCCTTGAATTGGTACTTGGGATGTACTGTGAACGAACTGAGTTTCCAGGATTGTCAGGCATGCGTGTTTCTATGTATTATGTCATACCACGGATTGTGAGTGGTGGGAATTGAGAGAAATTATTAGGAATATATTAGCGCCTTTCGAGGCTCAGGAATTAAAGCTTGAGGTTAAAGGAATTTATTTTAGGGCTTCGAACCGGGATTGTGATTTGGGTTTTGACCATGATGAATGATATGAGGTATGTTAAGGAAGATTCCATCATACTCTCGGGATGTTATGATGTGAGGTATGTCGAGGAGGATTTCCCTTACACACTCCATGCAGTATGGCAGGGAGGATTCCCTCATATGCCCGAGGAGATGTGAGGTGTGGTAGGGAGGATTGGATTGAGGCTCGAAAAGAGCCGAAATATTGATCCATGCCTCAAGAAGAGCGGGATATAGAGTTACGGCTCGGGATGAGTCGGGATATTCAGTTACGGCTCGGGCTGAGCCGGGATATCGGGTGATGGCTCGGAGAAAAGTAAGTGAGTCTCAATTCAATCAAGTTTGAACATTGAGTTGGATGAAATCATTGAGGCATGAACAAAAACCCGACCAGATTAGCATATTCAGAGAATAGCTATGGTATGCGAACCAAATCGACGATATGATAGCCAAAGAACCTTTCAGTATATGTACGTTAATTACGGTCACGAAGTGTGACCAATGCCTGAGTGTGACGAACCTTTCATCATCAGGGTCAGTGGGTGGTGTGGGTGGTGACCCAGATTGACGAGTTGATGATGGTTCACACGAGGGTGACACGTCAGTTGTCTTGTTTGATTGCGGAGGAGGTCCTCCGAGGTAGTTTGTGAACTACCGGTATGTTATTCGTCTGACAGGTGGGTGCTGGTCATTCAAGTACAGGGGAGGTTCTGTTGGAGTCGTTGTAAATTTCATTTGATGTTTCTAAAGATTAAGGGTATTTCAAGTATTACCTTCTGTGGTCAAAGGCTGTCAGACGGGAGTAGGGTTTTTCACGAATTTCGAGTTCAAATTTAGGAAGGGTCCTATCAATCATCATCATCCCCATTGACTAAACCTAAGCATCAGTGGGTAGAGAGAACAACACAGCAATGCCAGGTTATGTTGAATGCTCTTGCTGCCTTACATTCAAGTGTATGGTATCTTGATAGTGGATGTTCTAGACATATGTCTGGTTATTCAAGTGTTTTGAGTCGCTTGATACTTTTGATGGAGGAAGTGTCACCTTTAGAGGTGGTCAAGAGGGACTTGTGACTACAAAGGGTATTGTCAAAATACCAGGATTTCCAGATCTGACAAATGTCAGATTTGTTCAAGGTTTGAATTCAAACCTCATCAGTATTAGTGAACTCTATGATGAGTGGGTTAAAGAGGTTAGGATGACTAGAGCTGGATGTAGGATTATTGGTGAATTAGGGAATGAAATCTTGTATGTTGGACGGTCTAAAGATCATTGTTTTTGCATTGATAGAAGTTTCATTGGTCAGACCAATGTGTGTCATAGGGTTGTTGATGAAACAAGTCTTTTGCGGCATCAATGTCTTGGTCACATAAACTTTAGTGATCTATCACGTCTAGCTAGGAAAGAATGGGTTAAGGGACTTCCTAAACTCAAAAGAAATGCGAGTCATGTATGTGGACCATGTCAACTTGGTAAACAAACCAAGTCATCTCATCCTAACAATTCTCACATCACCACTTCTAGAATACTTGAACTCCTTCACATGATTTGATTGGACCAGTCAATGTTCTCTCACTTGGTGGGAAGAAATATGTCTTAGTTATTGTAGATGATTACTTAAGGTTTTCTTGGATATGTTTTCTAAAAGATAAAACTGAGACATATACTGAGTTTAAGACTCTGTTGAAGCAATTACAGTCTGCATATATGACTAGTCATTCTTCTCGTGCTCGTATTAGATCAGATCATCGTACTGAGTTTGAGAATGTCATTTGCACGTTTCTGCGTCAAACATGGTATTAAGCATGAATTTTCTGCACCAATCACTCCTCAATGATAAACGTGTGCTAATTGAAATGACTCGTGTCATGCTTAATAGAAAAAAACTTGGCTAAACATTTCTGGGCTGAAGCTATGAACACTGCATGTCACATCATTAACAGAGTATTTCTAAGACATGGATCTCATCAAACCCCTTATGAGATTTTGAAAAGAAAAAGACCTAGGGTTGACTATTTTCGAGTCTTTGGCAGTACTTGTTATATTTTGCTTGATAGGGAGGCATTGGCTATGTTTGACCCTAAAAGTGATGAGGGTCTCTTTCTTGGATACTCCTCAACTAGCAGGGCTTATCGAGTGTTCAATCTTAGAACAAACACATTGATGGAGTCAGTAAATGTTAAAATAGATGACTTAAGAGCATCAGTGGAGTTAGCTGCTAATGATGATGATCTCTTTCCTGATGAATCTAATGGTGTCTTTTCTTCTTGTATCACACCTTCAACACAACTTCCACCATCTGAACTTAAAAGTTCAGAGGTGAATGTTGATGCAATCAACAAACCAAAATGGATAGATAATCACCCTGATTCTAGTATAATTGGTGCCATAGATCAAGGTGTACGCACTAGACATCAGGTGTCCACACAAATTGCAAATGTATGTTATCTATCACAACTTGAACCAAAAAAGATGACTGAAGCCTTAAAAGCATAAAGAGTGGATTCTTGCTATGCAAGAAGAACTAGGTCAGTTTGAAAAAAAAATCAGGTCTGGGAACTAGTCACTAGACCTCAGGATGTCAATGTGATAGGTATTAAGTGGATATTCAAGAATAAGTCTGATGATAGTGGTGTTATGGTCAGAAACAAAGCTCGTCTTGTAGCTCAGGGATATACTCAGATTAAGGGTATTGATGTTGATGAAACATTTGCCCCAGTTGCTAGGATGGAATCTATTAGATTGCTTTGTGTTGTAGCTTGTCATCTTAAGTTCCAACTTTTTCAAATGGATGTCAAAACTGCTTTCTTAAATGAAAATCTGAATGAAGAGGTCTATGTTACCCAACCAAAAGGCTTTGAAGATCCTCTTCATCTTGATCATGTTTATAAACTTCACAAAGCTCTCTATGGAGTGAAACAAGCACCTCGTACTTGGTATGACAAATTGTCATCTCATCTCCTAAGTAATGGATATTCTAAGGGTTATGTGGATAAAACTTTGTTTGTGAAACATACTAACACATATGTCTTGGTAGTTCAAGTCTATGTTGATGACATAGTTGTTGGTTCTACTTCAAACACTCTTGTTCAAAAGTTCATTCATGTTATGACTAGTGAGTTTGAAATGAGTCTTGTTGGTGAACTGTCATATTTTCTTGGCCTTCAAATCAGACATGACAGTGATGGTACTTTCATTTCTCAATCCAAATGTGCCAAGAACTTGATCTCCAAGTTTGGTATGGATTCTGTTAAACCAGCACCCACTCCTATGTGTCAAAGCACAAAAGTTACATCTGACCTATCTGGTAAGACTGTGAATCCTACTTTGTATCGAAGTATGATTGGCAGTCTTCTTTATCTCACAGCTAGTCGACCTGATATCTCTTTCAGTGTTGGTGCTTGTGCACGGTTTCAAAGTGCTCCTCGTGAGTCTCATCTTCTTGTTGCCAAACGTATCAGTAAGTATGTGAAGGGGACTCTTAATTTTGGTTTATGATACACACAGGATACCACCATTGACTTGGTGGGATATTGTGATGTTGATTGGGAGTATGTCTTGCCGATCGCAAGAGTACATCTGGTGGTCTTTTCTATGTTGGCAACAACCTTGTTGCATGGCATTTGTATTTCTTTGTCTACCACTGAAGCCGAGAATGTGGATGCTGGAAGTTGTTGTACTCAGCCGTTATGGTTAAAACAAATGCTTAGTGATTATGGTGTTAGTCAAGCGGCTTTTACAGTGTATTGTGACAACACTAGTGCCATAGATATTTCAAACAATCCAGTACAAAATTCTCGAACCAAACACATTGACATTCGTCATCACTTTATTCGTGAAATATTTGAAAACAAAACCTTATCACTTTCATTCATCTCTATAGATAAACAATTTGCTCATATTTTAACAAAGGCCTTAGAACCACCAAGATTTGAATATCTTAGTTGTTCTATTGGTATGTGTGTTGTTTGAATGTTGATCTTGTAACTAGTTAGATTTGTCAGTTAAATAAAAAAAAAGTTATATATATATATATATATATATATATATATATATATATATATATATATATATATAAATTCAAATCTCAAGTCAAAAACAGTCTCTCCCTTTCTTCTTTTGTGTATTTTGGTTTGAAGTCCTCACTTTTGTCTTTCAAACTTCTTATCTGTGGTTTTTGGATATTTTTTTTCCCTTCTTGTGTCTCTTAATCTTTTGAGTACCATGCTTCAAATATCTCTAACACTTAGAATTTGTTTGTCCTACTCCCAACACACACCTCCAGGTTATTTTTTGTGTTTTGAAGTGTGATCAAAATAATCACGACCCTAGGGTGATATAAGGCTGGTGATTTTGGTGGTCTAGGGTTCAAAAAGGGTACTATTGAAGTGTGACCAAAGAAGTCACAGTCCTAAGGTGCTATAAGGGTGTGGTTGATGTTTTAGGACAAAAATCCATTTCTCTTGGGCCACAATAAATAAATAAAAAATTTGTGTTCATAGGGGGACCTACAATCTTGATCAGATACTGATCTTAGAAAATTAAAAAAATAAATAAAAAAAAAAACTTCCCAGTGGTTTCTATTTTTGGTTGTTAATTAAACTCTTCTCTTTATGTTCATTTTTCTTTTGAAATATTTGGTACTCTTTTGATTTTGTGACTCTTTTTGGGATTATTCGAATTACTTCTCCTTAAACCATATTTTTCTCCAACTTCTTAGACTTTGAGTGTAAAAGGACTTCTTTTCAAGTTATACTTTCAATTTAGGAGGAGTTTTCTGTCTTTTAATTTATCTATATCTCTCTTGTTATTTACATATATATCTCTGATTTCTTTTTCTGATTTGACTGGTCACAGGGTAGCTTTTCTTCAGCCTTTCTTTGTTTGTGTCAGTTAGTAGTCACGGTTTTACTGGTGATTGGTTTTGCTTTTATACTTTCTTCCATTGATGGTTCATGCTAGTTTTGGTTTGGGCATTTATTCTTCGCATTAGTGTTTGATTCAATTTCTATGCAAATTTATTGCTGCTTTGCCTTTTCTCACACCTAACGGCTACTTCATGTCTTTAATACATTGTCGTTCCCCTTGACCAATCCTCTTATTCTCTTGCTTCTATTTATCGTGCGTTTTCATTTTATCTACTTCCACATTATCTTTTATCTTCTCCCCATCTCTGTTACTTTTTTTCTTCACTATTCATAATGTCTTCCTCTCTATTCATCATCTCTTCCTCTCTGTCTCTCCCCCAACACTCCATTGTGTCTGAACACAATTTTATCTTTGAAGACTGTCCTCTTCGTGATGGTCTTTAATTGTTGGAAATCGTTGATCAGTATGCGCTTCATGATCTTGTGTCTTCACAACATTCATATAATCTGTCATTGGTTCACGAGTTCTATGACAACATTCCTTCTAAGACTCATTCTCGGGGCTCTCGAGTTGTGGTTCATGGTATTGATGTTCCCTTCACAGTTGACTCGATCAGTGTTGTTGTTGGTTTTAACCCTGTTTGTTCTTCTAATGAAGTGGTTGAGTTTTTTAACCAGCATATGTCTTTTGTCACTTTTGATGTTTACAAATCTCTAGCTTATTCTAATCCCCTATGCCTTTTAGCGCTAGTCAGAAGCCTAGCAAAGCCTATTTATCTACTGTTCATCGTGCACTTTGGACACTGCTTCATCATAATGTCCTTCCAACTACCAACAATGCTAATCCGACTCAATTAGCTTTCCAGGTGGCTATTGCTATGTCACATGGTTTGCCAGCTCCCCTTGCTTGGCTTATGATCACACATGTTCTCTCCAAGCCCATTCGTGGTTCCCTTGGGTTACCCTGCCTTCTCACCCATCTTTGCTCTCACTTTGGTGTTCCCTCGCACTCCACTCGATCCATGGTTCTAAGCTCTAAGCTCAGTGCTCCTACTAATATTCTTCCTCTTCTTCTTTTCTGTCGGGTCCTGCTGCAGTTGATCAGCATGTGCAGGGACAGCATCGCATGGCCAGTGTGTCTGTTGAGGCACGAAACTGTATTGAAAGGTTTCTACTGTTGCTACTCAGAGTTTTGTTCGTGGACGTGGTCGTGGCTGTGGTGCTCGATGAAGGGTGAGTTCCTCTTAGGATGTTGTTTTGGTCCTTTGGCTTTCCTCGACAAAGGGGGAGATTATGTGCTTCACTCATGTGCTTATGTGTACTGAATGTATCTCTTTAATTTCTAAACTCATTTTGGACTTTAACATTTAAGATGATTCTATGTTGGTTCTATGATTTGCCATGTTATGCTTGTTTTAGTTTTCTTGATATTATACTTTGTTGTTAGTCTTTATGTCTGCATGTTTATATTTGAACATTGCACTTTGGTTTATCATTATTATGCTTTGTTGTTAGGTTTTCTGTCTGCATGTCTATTCTCAAGAAGCTGTTACTTGTCTGGTTTGGGAAGAGTGAGTTTAGTTCTAGATTTGCATGAATGGGTTTTGACGAGGCAAAGCCAAAGTGAGAGATTGTTAGTTCTTGTTTCTAGGAATGTTGATGTAATTGGCTTTACCTCTCCCAATGTAATTTGATTCATGCTCAAACTCTAGGACTTGGTCATTGTTTACATTTAATATATATCGAAGAGGAACTTTCAAGAGATCACAGTGCAGCAAATGACTAGTCGCAGTGTAAATGTTATTTTTACTGTTTCAACTTTTTACTGAGTCTTTTGAGTCAAAGGCATTTTTGCCATTTTGGTTATGAGCTGTTACTGTAGCTGTGCGTTTCGAGTTTAGCAGTTGGGGGATTTCTCGTCATCTTGGCTACGTGAATTTTGTAGAGGTGATTTTTGGAAAATATAGGATTATTGAGGCTCTGCGATTTTTGGTGATAGTTGCCAATCCAGAGAATCGATGATCCTGGGTTTTTGATAAAACACTTTTTGATTTCATTGTTGAAAACCGATTTGCTGAGTAAACATGTTTTTATGAAGTTTGGTTTCTTTTAATAAAGTTTTTATCAAAATTTTGATCTGATTTTCTCAAAATCGTTTTTGAAATCTGATTATTTGAATCCTTTCAAAACTTTGTTTCTATCTCGGTTCATCAAGAACTATCGCTTGATGAGCTCGGATTGATTGTGTATTTAAGGTTTATCAATCAATTTTGGTTGTGTCCGATTGTGGAGGATCAATATGAGAATGGCTGAGCTGCTGTGAACAGAGGTCGCAAAGGAGCATAGTTGATTTGGATAATATCAAGGTTGCATGAGTTCTGGCTACATCTTTAGTTCTAAGCTAGAAGATATGAGCATGATACACCTTGTAATGAACGTTTGATTTTATTGGATTGCCTGGTCAGCTGAGAGACCCCCAGTTTTTACCTTAAGGAAGGTTTTTGGGTATCAAGCTCTGTGTGTTCATATTGTTTGGTCTGAATTATTATCAATGTTATTGATTGTTGAGAATTCATGATTTCACACACCATCACTTAGTACTAGCACAAGACTGCCTACATTGACGGAGCCTCTGAGTGCTTAGGTTGTCACTGTGTGATTGTGATTCTTGCAAGGTGCGTGTGATTGATGAGTGTGCATGTGGATACGATATGAATTGATTGCTTGATTATGTCTAGAATGTTAGTTACGATTCAGTAACTAGTCACGTGGATCTTGAGCTAGAATTGGTATCCAACATTCATCACCTCAGGTATGTAATGTATGGCTCAGTTTCTTGTGTTCCAAACTCTAGTTGAAGGAGAGCTGCCGCAACCAAGACCAACTGGAAGACCGTGTTAAGCTGTCAACATCCATGGTATTTGTTAGGGAACATGGAAAGCCTTTATCTCAATCAAACAACAATCAACCTAAGCACCGTGTGATAGCTGAAGGAATAAGGCTTACCTTACTAATAAAGAGAGGTTCAACCTTCCCGGGATGGGTTCCATCAATGTTGAAAAAGTCTGGCCATCTTTTCCACTAACAAATTCAACAATGTCAAATCCAGATAATGGCAACATGAGCAACAAAGTTATTTTGGCCAAAACATTGATAAAAACAAAGATAGATCTCACCTTCCACCCCAAGCTACTAGCTCTTTGATATAATGCACCACTAAGAAGGCCAATATCCCTCAACACAATGAGTCCAACAAGACCATCTTCATAACCCCAAAGCTCAGAATTAGTTTAAACACACTATCTTTTCAATCACCAGATTAAAGCAACCCAAAAATACTTCAGATACCAAAGCCTAATGTCTTTCATTCTGTCCAAGTGGGTAGTTGAAATTTAAGCATAGTGCAGGTGTGTTAGCTCTGATTGTATCAAGGGAATAATTGTAACAATTGATAAGGCCCAATCATCCCGTATGAAACAAAAAATAGATATGTAGGCAGGCATCTCCTTCCAAGTCTTACAAAAGAAGCTAGCCAAACTACCTGTTACTTACGGTGAAGAAGACCCTTATGCACCATGGCCAATGCAAAACATGCAAAAAGAACCTGTATCATAATGAAATAGCAGAGTATTGATAAGTAAATTAATACCCAAAACCACAGGCAAATAGAAATCAACAGCTACCACTGAAAGCCTTTCGAAAACAAGGAACGAAAATAACACACTTTTACCTTGTCAGCAAGGGGATCCAGCTAACCCCAACATTGCAAAAGAATACCACTCATTTGTAATCATTCTGTATGTAGATGTAAAAAATGGACCAACTTAGAATTGTCCCCTCAAGTTTGCTTCACTCACTCTTCCTTGAGGTAGGGAGACCTGCACAAAGGGAGAGCAGAAGTAAAGGAGCACCGGTGAGGTGCGGCCAATAGTCTCTGATGCTTAAGTTAGTTAAATGTTGGAGGGATTTGGCAATGTAAGGGCAAATATATCATTAAAAAATTACCGAGGGAACCTTGTATTTATAGTGGCATTGAATGTTGTTGGTGGGGTATTTCGATGGGGGATAAATGTCCCCATTCCTGGAGCTAAGGCGTGTCCTGGTGTTTTGACATGGTCGGCCGAGGAGTAGGTCGACCAGATACGGTTGGCCTAGTGGGTTGTTGTCTTTGTCTAAGGTTGTGCATCTTGCTGAGCTGAGGCTAAGTATAGTTCTGGAGGGCTTTGTTCGGCCTTGACCAGGTTGATCAAATTAGGTGTAAACAGAAGTCCCCAAGTCATCGACTGAGGTGGATTTACTCGGTTGAGGGCTTGTTCCTCTTTGTCAACCTGTGGGGATTCATCCCGTACTAGTCCCCAGTCCCCCAAGCCCTTAGCCGAGGTAATATGCCGTGTGTTGATCGCCCAACAGGTTTTTTTTTTTCGAACAGGTGTTTGGTCGGCCTGATTGGGCCAAAACTCGCACGACATCGTGGCCGATCGGCTTTGGAGGGGTCCTTGGCCGACCGAGTGCCCCTCCAAGGTCGATTGTATGTCCCCTTGATCGGCCTGCTTCTGCGGAACCTCGCATGATTATGTGACCAATCGGTTTGGAGGATGTCCTTGGCCGATCGATTCCACTTCCAAGGGTGAATGTATGTCACCTTGGTCGACCCGCTTCCGCCGAACCTCGCACAATCATGTGGCCGATCGGCTTGGAGGATGTCCTTGGCCAATCGAGTGCCACTTCCAAGGGTGAATGTATGTCACCTAGTTCAGCCCGCTTGCACGGAACTTCGCACGATCATGTGGCCGATCGGCTTGGAGGATGTCCTTGGCCGATCGAGTGCCACTCCAAGGTTGATTGTATGTCACCTTGGTCGGCCCGCTTTTGCGGACTCTCGCACGATTACGTGACCAATCGACTTGGACGATGTCCTAGGCCGATCGAGTGCCACTCCAAGGTTGATTGTATGTCACCTTGGTCGGCCCGCTTGTGTGGACCCTCGCATGATCACGTGGCCGATCGGCTTGGAGGATGTCCTAGGCCGACCGAGTGCCACTCCAAGGTTGATTGTATGTCACCTTGGTCGGCCCGCTTGCGCAGAACCAAGCACGATCATGTGGCCAATCGACTTGGAGGATGTCCTTGGCCTATCGAGTGCCACTCCAAGGTTGATTGTATGTCACCTTGGTTGCCCCGCTTGTGCGGACCCTCGCACGATTACGTGACCGATCGGCTTGGAGGATGTCCTAGGCCGATCGAGTGCCACTCCAAGGTTGATTGTATGTCACCTTGGTCGGCCCACTTATGCGGACCCTCGCACGATCACATGGCCGGTCGGCTTGGAGGATGTCCTAGGCCGACCGAGTGCCATTCCAAGGTTGATTGTATGTCACCTTGGTCGGCCCGCTTATGCAGAAATCCTAAGCGTCGCTCAATAGATGTGCGACATGTGGCATGACAAGCGGCGCCACGCGTCGTGTGATAAACTCCAAGGGTTTCATGTTTTGACCTTTCGCCTGGCCAAGTAGGTGTATAAGGTCTTCGACTTCGCCTTTGTTTTTCACTTTTGAGTTTGAGAGAGGGTGTCGATTTTGTGTGGCGATTTCTGGCGAACATTTGATTCCTATTTAGGCGATTCACGGCGAGGAACTTGCGGCGGTTTTCACGGCAGAAATCCCATAAACAAGGTATGGTCCCTCTTTTCTGCTGTTCTTTCGATCGAATCCTCTGTTTTTGTATAAATTGTCGATGAACTTGATATATGCCTCTAGTTAGATTCTTGTTTGTCTACAGTAGTTGTGTCAAGCATGTTTCCTTAGAATGTTTTGTATTATCTGTAGATGTCAAGCTCTCATGATGATTCAGAAGGATCCGAGGGTTGGTCCTTTAATGCATTTAACGGGGAATCAATTGCTAGTTCTCCTAACTCTGATTCTCAGTTGAATGCATCTGAATCGGCCTCTGGCTCCCCTAGGTCGAACCCTAGGGTAGAGGCAGAGGTGGATCCGAACGTTAATAGACCGATCCTTGAGGAGTCTCAAGTTCTTTCGGGCCAGGAACTAGAAGATGAGCTCGAGAGGGCGTTCAACTTTATCGATACTCGTTATGTTTCGACCATTGATGGGGCCGAGACCTCTAACGCCGAAGTATCGTCAACTGGGCAAAGTGACTTGTTGAGGTCGTCGGTTGATAGGAATACAGCGGTGCCTTCAACGTCAAAATCTGTGGAGATGGTGTCGATACCGGAGCCGCTAGAAATTGATATTCAGGAGGCTATGGAGTTGGTAATGATCGTTAGTTCGATTTACGAGGTCGACCGACAGGTGAACACTTTGGATGACGAAGACCTTCTAGCCTACCGAAAGGTATTCAACATCCCGGACTCGATCAAGATGAGGCTCCTGGGCAGGAGAGAGAGGCCGAGTAGTCCCCCAGTCGGATGGGACACATTCCATCCAAACAACTTCAATCATGGGGTAGTACTGCCCCTTCATCCGTGGTTGCAAAGGGTGGTCGTGGAGGTGGGTGTAGCCCTCGGTCAACTGAATCCCAATTGCTGGATTACGTTGATCGAAGTCTATACTGCCTTTAGGCTCTATGGGAAGGGGGAGCCGACCTGGGGTCACATCTACCACCTCTACAAATTTGTAAGAGACAGGACCGGCTGGGTGTATGTGGAATCCCGGACGAAATGGGAGAGCGGGCCCTTCATTGAAGACATGCCGACCTCCCAAAAGACTTGTAGGAAAATTTAGTTTATTTTTTCCAGTCTGCTATATTGTGTTGTGTTTAATAATGTTGTTGCCAATAGTGCTGACCGTTCTTTGTTTTGTTTTGGGCAGAGGTGTTTAAGCGGCCGAACATCAGCGAGCAGGAAATAGCCGACTGTGCGGAAGTGTTTCAAAGGCTCGGTCGTGTGGAAAGAAGCATGGACTACTTGCGTTTGCCTGCTCACGTGTTGCAAGTTGGGCTAATCTCCTCCCTGCGTAAGTGGTTCTGTGTCCGTACCTGTTGAAAAAAATTCAAAATTTCATGTCTTTTACATGTGTTTGTGAAGCAGCCGACCCTGACTTCATTGCAACCAACGCCGACCAACTGAAGAATAGGATGGAGAAAATTATCGAGGCTCTGAAGAAGGCGGCCTAGACGAGGGCTGAGGCCGAGAAGGTCAGGGCCTCTGTTTCCAAGGGAAATTACCGGAAATTGATTTTTGCCATGTCTTTTACCCGTGGCCGAGCAGGGTGACCAGGATGCTGTGGACAATGTCACCGGAGAGACCTTGGCTCCTATCTTCCCATGTGCTTCGGAGTTGGTTGGTATGCCGTCGGTCGATGCATAGGTTCTTTCCGCCAATCGGCCTATGCCTACCATCGTCATTGAAGTGGATGACGCGACCGATGAGCACCGTTGGATTATGTCCGAGGAGAGGAGAAGGAAGTCGAAGAAGCGGAAGGAGGTCCCAGCCGATGCCGACGCTATGCTGCAGGAGAAGAAACAAGGGCAGATTGAAGCCCTTGAGACCGTCCGCCAGATAGTCTGCCCCAGCATCAACTGGGACTTGGAGGGCCGAAGGGTTCCCAAGAAAATGAGGAAGCCCTATCTCGATGCTTCCCTTCGGTCTTACTTTTTGAAGATCGATGGAGAGCCATATATGGATAGGACTCACGAGCTGGACGAGACATGGAGGCAGCTGTCGACGGCTTTCCATACTTCTCAGCTGGACTTCATGAACATTGTTGTTCATGGGTCTCAGTATGAGTTGGATGAGATCGCGGCTCTGAAGGCGAGGGACTTCGCTGACCGGTGTGACAAGACAATGCGGACCGGGGCCGATGTAAGTATACTTCTGACCGACTTACTCAAGTTATTTTATTTTGATTATGAAAATTTTTATGCTTTGCAGTTTCTCGGTGAAGTCTTCACCACCCTCCAACACGCCAGCCAGGCAAAGGAAAAGATCGTCGAGGGGCGCCAGGCTCTGAGAACAAAAATGGAGGGTGTGGCCAAGAAGGAGAGGACGGCCGAGAGGACGATCCAAGCGAAGGTGGATGCCGAGCTGAAAGCAAAGGAGTTGGAGAGGCAGCTGGTAGCACAGTGTGAGGCTGCCGAAGCGAAGATGGCCGAGCTCGAGGCTAAAACCTAGCAAGTAAAGGGTATAGGACAACAAGCAGAGGCGGCTAACGTAAAGCTTGCCGATCAGCTAGTATCGGAAAAAAAGGTGGGTGCCGAGGAGTAAAAGTCCTCTCCTGCGCACCATCTTGATTTGCAGCGGTTTGGGGTCCGGTTGGAGGATGGG
The DNA here is from genome assembly GCA_037349345.1 of Oemleria cerasiformis. Classification (NCBI taxonomy): domain Eukaryota; kingdom Viridiplantae; phylum Streptophyta; class Magnoliopsida; order Rosales; family Rosaceae; genus Oemleria; species Oemleria cerasiformis. Next base: position 10,370,436 of record JAZGTL010000019.1, read on the forward strand.
CTATTCAAACGGATCCTTCTGGCGAATACCGACGTGGCCATCCAGCGTGGAGGATTATGTCAATGAGGACGGCAACCCGCTGCCACATGAGGAGGAAGAGGACGAAGCCGATGGGTAGGCGAGGTGGTAGAATTCCCTATTGTTGAAGACCAGGGGAATGCCCTGTAGTTTTGTAATGTATTTACTTGTAATTTCTTTTCTTCTCTTGGCCGAAACGCTATGTATTGAACAAGTTAATCGGTTTATGATATAAAGGATAGTTTTTGTTCATTATTTCAAGTGTTTGCCTATCTAAAGGTTAATGCTTAACCCAATCTGTAATGAGGTGAGGCCGTTGGTCAGAGAGTTGTAACAAACACGTATGAGATGTAAATGAAACTTAAGAGGGATTGCCTCGTAAGTATGTTCATTGATAATTATTGGTAGTTCCAGGAATGTATACAAAATGGTCGGCCAAGTGCCTAACATGTATTTGGGTCGTTGGCCTGCTTTACTTGTAATAGAACTTTAGGTGATCGACATTCCAAGGATATGGGAATGTCTTGCCGTTCGTATCCTTGAGTTCATAGGTTCCTTCTCTGCATATGCGGGAGATTGTATAGGGTCCCTCCCATGTAGGGGCGAATGTACCAGCCAATCGTTCTCTGGTTGCAAGGCTGACCTTTCGCAGGACTAGGTCGCCTACCCTGAAACCTCTGTGGCGGACCCTTCAATCGTAGTATCGTGCTACTCGTTGTTTGTAGGCGAGATGTTTGACGTTCGCCATTTCCCTTCGTTCTTCAAGGAGATCCAAGCTAAAAGCCAGCTGGTGATTGTTATGTTTTGGACTATAAGAGATTACACGATACGATGTTTCACCGATCTCGATTGGTACGACCGATTCGATGTCGAAAGCCAATGCCAAAGGGGTTTCATTGGTGGCAATCTTGAATGAGGTCTTGTGGGACCATAGAACATCGTTGATGATGTCGGCCCATATGCCCTTGTCTTCGTCCACTCTCTTCTTCAAGTTGTACTTGATGCACTTGTTGACAGCTTCTACCTGACCATTGGTCTGGGGGTGTGAGGGTGAAGCAAAAAGAAGCTTGATGCCGTATGTCTCACAAAAGGAGCGGAAACGGTTGCAATCAAATTGTTTCCCATTATCAGTGACGATTGTGTGGGGGATCCCAAAGCAATAGATGATGTTTTGATAGACGAAGTGCTATATCTGTGCTGCCGTGATGGTTGCTAACGGTTTCGCCTCGGCCCATTTTGTGAAGTAGTCTACCGCGACGACGACGTAGTTGACCTTTCCCCTCACCTTGGGCATTTTACCGATTAGATTGAGTCCCCATTGGAAGAATCACCATGGACTGAGCATAGAAGTGAGGGGCTTGGCTGGGAGGTGAGGGATTTTTGCGTGTCGCTGGCACTTGTCGCACCTTTGTGTGAGTTCAACTGCATCGGATAGCATGGTGGGCCATTAGTAGCCCTGCCTAAAGGCTTTCTGTGCCAAGGTATGTGCCCCAGAGTGATCTCCGCAAATGCCCTCGTGCATTTCCCGGAGGACATAATCGCCCATATCTGGTGTTAGGCATTTCAGTAGGGGGGTTGTGAAGCCGCGCTTGTAGAGATGGTCATGCTGGATGGTGTATCGAGCTGATTGTCTCCTGATTTTCTTGGCATCCATCCTGTCATCTGGAAGAGTCCCGTCCCTGAGGTAGGCCTTGATGGGATCCATCCAGGTCAGGCTGGTATTGATGGTGTAGACTGGTAATTTCCTCGTGCTAGGGACGTGTTGGACTTCCACGAGTACCTGTCGCGTTTTCTTTTCGTCCAGTAAAGATGGGAGTCGAGCCAAGGCATCGGCATGGTTGTTCTCTAACCTTAGGATTTTGTGTATTTCGTAAGCCGAGAAGCCTTGAAGGAGCTATTTTGCCAGGGCCAAGTATAGTGACATGGACGGGTCATTTGCCTCAAAGTCATTGTTGATTTGGCTTCCCAGTAATTGTGAATCGCTATAGAATCTTAACTGGTTGGCCTCAAGGTCCTTGGCTAAGTGTAGGCCGGCCAACAGTGCCTCGTATTCGACCTCGTTGTTGGAAGCTTTGAAGCTGAAGCGGAGGGCGTATTCTAACTTGACCAGTTATAGGGAAGTGAGAACTAATCCTGCCCCGGACCCGCTGTGGCAAGCTGATCCATCCACATATAGTGCCCAGCATGGGCGTTCGCTATCGATCGAGGGTGCCTTGGTGGTTCTATGGGATTCGCTTGTGGTGGGTGCTTGCGGAGGAGTTGCCTCTGGTAGTATGCACTGTGTGGGTTGGTACGAGTAATCGACTATGAAGTCCGCCACTGCTTGGCCTTTTTCGGCTGTCCTCGCTACATAGCATATATCGAACTCGCTTAGCTCGATCGCCCATTTGGTGAAATGGCCAGAGATGTCTAGCTTCTGCAAAACTTGTCTCAAAGGTCGGTTGGTAATGATCTTGATCTCATAGGCCTGGAAGTATGGTCGGAGCGTCCGGGCTGTGACTACAAGGGCCAAGGCAAGTTTTTCTAGGTCGGGGTACCATGTCTCTGTATCCTGAAATACATTGCTGACATAATACACGAGATGCTCGACCCCGTCCTGACGTGGGATGAGAACAGAACTGACAGTCGAAACAGATACCAATAAGTATACAAAGAGTGGCTCGCCATTTTCAGGTCTGGAAAGCAATGGTGCCCTACCCATGTACTGCTTCAGCTCCTCGAATGCCTTGGTGCACTCCTCTGTCCAAATGATGTGTTTGCCCTTGCCTTTGAGGGCCTTGAAGAATGGGGCGCACTTGTCGGTTGCTTTGGAAATGAAGCGCGTCAAAGCTGCCACTTGCTCTGTTATGCGCTGGATGTCCTTGTGAGTTTGTGGAGCCTGCATGTCGAGGATTACCTTGATCTTCTCTGGGTTTACCTCGATCCCCCTCTGGCTAATCATGTAGCCTAAGAATTTGCCCAATCCGACCCCGATGACGCATTTTGTGGGATTGAGTCGCATTATGTATGCCATGAGGATGCCGAACATTTTTTCCAGGTTTGGGATGTTTTCCTCGTCCGTCTTGCTCTTGACGAGCATGTCGTTAACGTTGACCTCCATTCTTTTGGCATCAACAATTTGGCGCCATCTGTGGGAATCTGACACAACCCCCCACAAACTCACTTACCATAAAGTCATCCCAACATCCCCCGAAACCATGTTAGAAGATCAAGATGAAGGGGTACTCAACAACACCCCCATCACGCAAAAGGGCTCTAGGGACAACATCTCGGATATGCTAAGGCATACGTTGGACAATTTCCAACGAGAAGTGGCAGAGCTCAAGGCTCACAATGCTAAGATTGAGGCCAAGAATCAAGTCATATCAGAACAGTGTGAGAGCACACTCGCCCTTGTAAGGTTGTCCCAACGCAAAGAGGCGCAAGACAAAGGACCAGCCGACCGTGCGCATGCCGACCCGGTCACCATCCAGCGTTTCTCTACCGATCAACCCGTCCTCGAGCTAATTCCCTCTGACAAACACAAGAGGCTACATGCTAGGATTCGCCCTAGCTCATCCGGAAGCCGATTACTCATCCAGCCACAAAACGGTGACGGACCCTCTCAACCAAGAATCTACCGGGACGCGCGGCAACTGTTAGACGATCGGCAAATTGAGTTGGAGTCCCTCCGCTTGACTTATGCTACATCGAACCCCAGGGCAACATGGAAACCCCCTTTGCCCATCTTGACCATGGTAGGCCGCCAAACCACTGAACACGCCTCTGGTATGGCTCGCGATCAAGAAGGCCATGGAACCAGAGCTCCTGAACAACCATGGGCCAGCGATTGGGAAACTCAAAACGAGACCAGCTCAACCGCAGGGAGTTACTCCCACGGCCGACGAAGAAATCGGGATTGCCAAGCGAGAGGTAATGGTGAAGATGAGCACCAGCCAAACCCGCCCCAACAAGGCAAGGCTCTGGTAGAAAGCCTCATACGACGGGTGAACAACCTTGAGGCAGAAAAGGAGAAGGGCAAGGTGCCAGGCTGGGGTAAAGCCAGCACTAGCCCCTTTACCAACCGAATCCTTCGGTCAAGGCAGAGGACCGAGGTAAAACCTTTGAAGATAACTCCCTACACGGGAAAGGGGGACCCCGTCACCCATCTAAACAACTATGTCTCTGCTCTGGCATACAAGAACATGACAGACGAGGTCCAATGCCTGATCTTCAGCTCCACTCTCACCGTTGCATCTCTCAATTGGTTCTACCGCCTAGCCCCCAATACAATTGACTCCTTCGATGAACTTCATACAACCTTTCTCAATCAGTTCATGATCCATACAGATAGACTGGTCTCCACGGAAGATTTTTCTCCCTTAGACAGGAAGAGGACGAAACACTTCAGAAATATATCGCCTGGTTCAGCCTCGAGTACTCCCGCTATCGGGATACCGACAACAAAGATGCATTCAATGATTTCTGAAGTGGCCTAAAGGAGTCACCCTTCAAGTATGCAGCCCATACGGAGGACTGGAAGGATTTCAATGAAATCATGCGAAGGGCGGCAATTCATGTGAAGGCAGAATTCTTCCACACCCCCACCAAGGAAACCAGGACATCCTCGTACTCGACACCCTCAGGGAACAACGGCCAAGGGAAGATCGGACATACCCCCGACAGCTACAATCACGACTCTCAGCAATCCCAACAAGGAAAGAGAAAACTTACCTACGATGGACACTATCATGGCAAGAAGGGCCGGTCGAACTACAATGGCGGAGGATTCAAACAGAGTGATCGACATCGCCAGGAGTCACGAAATTTGGTAGGGGACAACTCCATACTGCGAAGCCGGTTTGAAACTTACACCATCCTGAACACCCCCTTAGACCATGTTCTACTCAACGTGGAAGGCATGATCCCCAAGGCCAAGCCAAGAAATCCCAGCTACCGCCCAAACCACAACAAAGACGCCTTCTGCTAGTACCACAAGTACAATGGCCACACGATCGAAGAATGCATTGCTTTCAGAGACATTATCGAGCAAATGGTACGCGAAGGCAGACTCGACCTATTTCAACAACATCCCCCCTTACCTATAACGCTTCAGCAAATTAATACCATCAGCGGAGGGCCTATCTTCCTCAATCACCTCCAACCGAGGGAAGAAAAGCTTCCTTCGTGCAACCCGGACCAGCCACCAAGTCCTTAGCATCAACTCCGAGAGAGAAGGCAAGGTAGCAAAAAATGGATGGCCACCCATCACGATCTCGGAGGAAGAAGAGAAGGGCATCGTGTTCCCGCATGACAACCCTTTCATCATCCGAGCCCGAATCTCCGAGTATGGCATAGGGAGAATACTCATTGACACCGGGAGCTCGGTCAATGTACTCTTCTGGGAGGCTTGCAAGCAGATGGGCATCGACGAGGAGGAACTCGACTGCAAGGTCACACCCCTCCTCAGCTTCTCGGGGGATTCGGTCTTACCTAGGGGCATTATTTCCCTACCAGTATCTATGGGCAACACCCCCACGATCGCCACGGTTTCCACAACCTTCTTGGTGGTAGACTGCCCTACGGCATACAACGCCATACTTAGACGAGGACTGCTCAACCAAATGAAAGCTATCGTGGCAACACACCTCCTTTTAATGAAATTCCCAACTCCCTTGGGGACGGGACAGGTAAGAGGAGACCAACTCTCTGGGTGAACATGCTACGCCACAGCTCTAACTAAGATAAGCAGGCAGTATCGGCCGGATCACATAGAAACACTATCCATCGCCGAAACTGCCCTAGGGGATGATCCCATCCATCCAGACCTCATGCGGGAATTCCGAGACAGCCCCTCGGAAGACCCACAAGACCTTTCTAATATGCCACAAACAGAACCTGTGGAAGAGACAGAGGCAGTACATCTTTTCGACATACACCAAGAGCGCACGGTTCAGATCGGCTCTAAGCTTGAACCTTCCATACGAGCAGCCCTCGTGGAATTCCTAAAAACCAATGCCGAAGTCTTCGTATGGTCTTACGCAGACATGCTAGGCTTCTCCACCGATGTAATCTGCCATCGGCTCACCATTGATCCGTCATTTCGACCGATCACCCAGAAATAGCGTTCCCATGACACCGAAAGGCAATTGGCCATGCAGGCCGAAATCACCAAGCTCAGCACCATACACTTCATAAGGAAGGCCATTTACGCCGCTTGGGTGGCCATTGTGATACTTGTCAAGAAACCATTCGGATCTTGGCGCATGTGCATCGACTTCACCGATCTCAATAATGCATGTTCGAAGGATAGTTTTCCCCTTCCCAATATTGACATGCTCGTAGATGCCACCGCAAGACACGAACTGCTTAGCTTCATGGACGCCTACTCGGGCTACAACCAGATCCTCATGAACCCAGGTGATCAAATACATACAAGCTTTAGAACTAACCTGGGTATCTACTGCTACAATGTTATGCCCATCGGGCTGAAGAATGCAGGGGCTACATACCAGCGACTAGGTAACTTCATGTTTGCCAACCAAATTGGCAAAACAATAGAGGTCTACGTTGATGACAAGCTCGTCAAGAGCAAGACGGACAAGGAACACATCCCAAACCTGGAAAAAATGTTCGGCGTCCTCAAGGAGTACAAAATGCGCCTCAATCCCACAAAATACATCTGCGGGGTCGGATTGGGCAAAATTCTTGGGCTATATGAACAGCCAGAGGGGGATCGAGGCAAACCCAGAGAAGATCAAGGTGACCCTCAACATGCAGGCTCCACAAACTCACAAGGACATCCAGTGCTTAACAGGACGAGTGGCAGCTTTGACGCGATTCATTTCCAAAGCAACCGACAAGTGCGCCCCATTCTTCAAGGCCCTCAAAGGCAAGGGCAAACACATCGATTGGATAGAGGAGTGCACCAAGGCATTAGAAGAGCTGACGCAGTACATGGGTAGGGCAACATTGCTAGCCAGACCCAAAAACGGCGAGCCACTCTTTGTCTACTTATCGGTATCTGTTTCGGCTGTCAGTTCTGTTCTCATCACACGTCGATACGGGATCGAGCATCCTGTGTATTATTTCGGCAAAGCATTTCAGGATACAGAGACACGGTACCACGACCTAGAAAAGCTTGCCTTGGCCCTTGTAGTCACAGCCCGGAGGCTCTGACCATACTTCCAGGCCCATGAGATCAAGATCATCACCAACCGACCTGCGAGACAAGTTTTGCAGAAGCTAGACATCTCTGGCCGTCTCACCAAATGGACGATTGAGCTAAGCGAGTTCGATATATCCTATGTAGCAAGGACAGCTGAAAAAGGCCAAGTGGTGGCGGACTTCATAGCCGATTACTCGTACCAACCCACACAATGCATACCAAAGAGGCAACCCCTCCGCAAGCACCCGCCACAAGTGAATCCCAGAGAACCACCAAGGTACCCCCGATCGACAGTGAACGCCCATGCTGGGCACTATATGTGGATGGATCAGCTTGCCACAGCGGGTCCAGGGGAGGATTAGTTCTCACTACCCCATAACTGGTCAAGCAAGAATACGCCCTCCGCTTCAGCTTCAAAGCTTCCAACAACGAGGCCGAATACGAGGCACTGTTGGCTGACCTACACTTAGTCAAGGACCTTGAGGCCAACCAGTTAAGAATCTATAGCGATTCACAATTAGTGGTAAGTCAAATCAACAATGAATTTGAGGCTAAGGACTCGTCCATGTCACTATACTTGGCCCTGGCAAAACAGTTCCTTCAAGGCTTCTCGGCTTATGAAATACACAAAATCCCAAGGTCAGAGAACAGCCATGCCGATGCCTTGGCTCAACTCGTATCCACACTGGTCGAAAAGAAAACGCGATAGGTACTCGTGGAAGTCCAACATGTCCCTAGCACGAGGAAATTACCAGTCTACACCATCAATACTAGCCCGACCTGGATGGATCCCATCAAGGCCTACCTCAGGGACGGGACTCTTCCAGATGACAGGATGGACGCCAAGAAAATCAAGAGACAATCAGCTCAGTAAACCATCCAGCATGACCATCTCTACAAGCGCGGCTTCACAACCCCCCAACTGAAATGCCTAACACCAGATATGGGCGATTATGTCCTCCGGGAAATGCACTAGGGCATTTGAGAAGATCACTCTGGGGCACGTACCTTGGCACAGAAAGCCTTTAGGCAGGGCAACTAATGGCTCACCATGCTATCCGATGCAGTCGAACTCACACAAAGGTGCGACAAGAGCCAGCGACACACACAAATCCCTCACCTCCCAGTCGAGCCCCTCATTTCTATGCTCAGTCCATGGCCATTCTCCCAATGGGGACTCGATCTAATCGGTCAAATGCCCGAGGGGAGGGGAAAGGTCAACTACGTCGTTGTCGCGGTAGACTATTTAACAAAATGGGCCGAGGCGAAACTGTTAGCAACCATCACGACAGCACAGTTAGAGCACTTCGTCTATCAAAACATCATTTGTTGCTTTGGGATCCCCCACACAATCGTCACTGATAATGGAAAACAATTTGATTACAACCGTTTCCGCTCCTTTTGTGAGACATACAACATCAAGCTTCTTTTTGCTTCACCCTCACACCCCCAGACCAATGGCCAGGTAGAAGCTGTCAACAAGTACATCAAGTATAACTTGAAGAAAAGACTGGACGAAGACAAGGGCAAATGGGCCGACATCATCAACGATGTGCTATGGTCCCACAGGACCTCATTCAAGATTGCCACCAATGAAACCCCTTTCGCATTGGCGTTTGGCGCCGAAGCGGTAGTACCAGTCTAGATCGGTGAGACATCGTATCGTGTAATCTCTTACAGCCCAGAACACAACAATCACCAACTGGCTTTTAGCTTGAATCTCCTTGAAGAATGAAGGGAAATGGTTAACGTCAAGCAGCTCGCCTACAAATAACGAGTAGCACGATACTACGACTCAAGGGTCCGCCACAGAAGTTTCAGGGTAGGTGACCTAGTCCTGCGAAAAGCCAGCCTTGTAACCAGAGATCGATCGGCCGGTACATTCGCCCCTACATGGGAGGGACCCTATACAATCTCCCGCATATGCAGAGAAGGAACCTAAGAACTCAAGGATACAAACGGCAAGACACTCCCATATCCTTGGAATGTCGATCACCTAAAGTTCTATTACAAGTAAAGCAGGCCAACGGCCTAAATACATGTTAGGCACTTGGCCGACCATTTTGTATACATTCCTGGCACTACTAGTAATTATCAATGAACATACTTACGAGGCAATCCCTCTTAAGTTTCATTTACATCTCTTACGTGTTTGTTACAACTCTCTGACCAACGGCCTCACCTCATTACAGATTGGGTTAAGCATTAACTTTTAGATAGGCAAACACTTGAAATAATGAACACAAACTATCCTTTATATCATAAACCGATTAACTTGTTCAATACATAGCCTTTCGGCCAAGAGAAGAATATAAATTACAAGTAAATACATTACAAAACTACAGGGCATTCCCCTGGTCTTCAACAATAGGGAATTCTGCCACCTCGGCCTGCCTATCGTCTTCGTCCTCCTCCTCCTCATCTGGCAGCGGGTTACCGTCCTCATCGACATAATCCTCCAGCTGAGGTGGATGCTTCAACCAAGGAAACTGGATGGCCACACCGGTATTCGCCAGAAGGATCCGCTTGAATAGCCCATCCTCCAATCGAACCCCAAACCGCTGCAAATCAAGATGGTGCGCCAGAGAGGACTTTTACTCCTCGGCACCCACCTTCTTTGTCAAGACTAGCTGATCGGCAAGCTTTACGTTAGCCGTCTCTACTTGTTGTTTTCTAGCCTCTACTTGCTGGGCTCTAGCCTCGAGCTCGGCCATCTTCGCTTCGGCAGCCTCACGCTGAGCGACCAGCTGCCTCTCCAACTCCTTTGCTTTCAGCTCAGCATCCACCTTCGCCTGGATCGACCTCTCGGCCATCCTCTCCTTCTCGGCCACAGCCTCCATTTTTATTCTCAGAGCCTAGCGCTCCTCGGTGATCTTTTCCTTTGTCTGGATGGTGTGTTGGAGGGTGGTGAAGAATTCACCGAGAAACTGCAAAGCATAAACATTTTCAGAACCGAAACAAAATAACTAGAGTAAGTCGGTCAGCAGTATACTTACATGGGCCACGGTCCACATTGTCTTGTCACATCAGTCAGCGAAGTCCCTCGCCTTCAGAGCTGCGATCTCATCCAACTCATACTGAGACCCACGAACAACGGTGTTCATGAAGTCCAGCTGAGAAAGATGGAAAGCTGTCGACAGCTGCCTCCACGTCTCGTCCGGCTCGTGAGTCCTGACCATATCTAGTTGTCCATCAATCTTCAAAAAGTAAGACCAAAGGGAAGCATCGAGATAGGGCTTCCTCATTTTCTTGGGAACTCTTCGGCCCTCCAAGTCCTAGCCGATGCTGGGGCAGACTATCTGGCGGACGGTCTCAAGGGCTTCAATCTGCCCTTGTCTCTTCTGCTGCAGCATAGCGTCGGCATCGACTGGGACCTCCTTCAGCTTCATCGGCCGCGTCATCCAAATCAATGACGATGGTAGGCATAGGCCGATTGGCGGAAGGCTCATGTGCATCGACCGGCGGCACACCAACCGACTCCGAAGCACTTGGGAAGAAATGAGCCAAGGTATCTCCGGTGACATTGTCCACAGCATCCTAGTCACCCTGCTCGGTGACGGGACCCTCTACCCGCAGAGTGACCTTCGAAGTTACCTTACTCCGGATCAATTTCCGGTAATCTCCCTTGGAAATGGAGGCCCCGACCTTCTCGGCCTCAGCCCTCGTCTCGGTCGCCTTCTTCAGCACCTCGATAATCTTCTCCATCCTCTTCTTCAGTTGGTCGGCGGCGGCTGCAATGAAGTCAGGGCCGGCTGCATCACAAACATATGTCAAAAACATGAAATTTTGAATTTTTTCCAACAGGTACGAACACAGAACCACTTACGCAGGGAGTAGATTAGCCCAACTTGCAGCAGGTGAGTAGGCAAGCGCAAGTAGTCCCTACTTCTCTCCACACCACCGAGCCTTCGAAACACTTCCGCACAGTCGGCTATTTCCTGCTCGCTGATGTTCGGCCGCTTAAACACCTCTGCCCAAAACAAAACAAAGAACGGTCAGCACTATTGGCAACAACATTATTAAACACAACACAATATAGCAGACTGGAAAAAATAAACTAAATTTTCCTACAAGTCTTTTGGGAGGTCGGCATGTCTTCAATGAAGGGCCCGCTCTCCCATTTCGTCCGGGATTCCACATACACCCAGCCGGTCCTGTCTCTTACAAATTTGTAGAGGTGGTAGATGTGACCCCAGGTCGGCTCCCCCTTCCCATAGAGCCTAAAGGCAGTATAGACTTCGATCAACGTAATCCAGCAATTTGGTCGCTTAAACACCTCTGCACAAAACAAAACAAAGAACGGTCAGCACTATCGACAACAACATTATTAAACACAAGACAATATAGCAGACTGGAAAAAATAAACTAAATTGGCCTTCGGTCCCCACCGTTCGACTGATAGACGCGTAGCATACGTCGGCCGAACAAAGGTAGCTCAACACCCTCCCAATTGCCCGAGACAAACACAAACTTGTGCTTCCAGGCCTTTTGGGAGGTCGGCATGTTTTCAATGAAGGGCCCGCTCTCCCGTTTCGTCCAGGATTCCACGTACACCCAGCCAGTCCTGTCTCTTACGAATTTGTAGAGGTGGCAGATATGACTCCAGGTCGGCTCCCCCTTCCCACAAAGCCTAAAGGCAGTATAGACCCCGGTCAACATAATCCACCAATTGGGATTCAGTTGCCGAGGGCTACAACCACCTCCACGGCCATCCTTTGCAACCACGGGTGAAGGGGCAGTACTACCCCGTGACTGAAGTTGTCCAGATGGAATGTGGCCTATCCAACTGGGGGACTACTCGGCCTCTCTCTCCTGCCTAGGAGCCTCATCTTGACCGAGTCCGGGATGTTGAATACCCTTTGGTAGGCCAGAAGGTCTTCGTCATCCAAAGTGTTCACATGTCGGTCCACCTCGTAAATTGAACTGGCGACTGTTACCAGTTCCATAACCTCCTGAATATCAATTTCTAGCGGCTCCAGCACCGACACCATCTCCACAGATTTTGACATTGAAGCCACCATCGTATTCCTATCAACCGGCGACCTCAACAACTCACTTTGCCTAGCTGACGATACTTCGGCGTTAGAGGTCTCAGCCTCATCCACAACCGAAACATAACGGGTATCGATAAAGTTGAACGCCCTCTCGAGCTCATCTTCTAGTTCCTGGCTAGAAAGAACTTAAGACTCCTCAAGGGTCAGTCCAGTAACGTTCGGATCCACCTCTGCCTCTACCCTAGGGTTCGACTCAGGGGAGCCAGAGGTCGAGTCAGACGCATTCAACTGAGAATCGGAGTTAGGAGAACTAGCATCTGATTCCCCGTCAAATGCATTAAAGGACCGACCCTCAGATCCTTCTTAATCATCATGAGAGCTTGATATCTACAGATAATACAAAAAATTCTAAGGAAACATGCTTGACACAACTACTGTAGACAAACAAGGATCTAACTAGAAGCATATATCAAGTTCATCGACAGTTTATACAAAAACAGAGGATTCGATCGAAAGAACAGCAGAAAGAGGGACCATACCTTGTTTATGGGATTTCCTCCTTGAAAACCACCGCAAGTTCCTCACCGTGAATCGCCTAAATCGGAATCAAATGTTCGCCGAAAATCACCTCACAAAATCCACACCCTCTCTCAAACTCAAAAGTGAAAAAAAAATAGCGAAGTCGAAGACCTTATACACCTACTCGGCCAGGCGAAAGGTCGAACACGAAACCCTAGGAGTTTATCACACGACGTGTGGCACCGCTTATCATGCCACATGTCGCACTTCTATTACGCGACGCTTGGGATTTCCGCACAAGCGGGCCGACCAAGGTGACATACAATCAAACTTGGAGTGGCACTCAGTCGGCCTAAGACATCCTCCAAGCCGATTGGCCACGTGATCGTGAGAGGGTCCGCACAAGCGGGCCGGCCAAGGTGACATACAATCAACCTTGGAGTGGCACTCAATCGGCCAAGGACATCCTCCAAGTCGATCGGCCACATGATCGTGCGAGGTTCCGAGCAAGCGGGCCGACCAAGGTGACATACAATCATGCTTGGAGTGGCACTCGGTCGGCCTAGGACATCCTCCATGTCGATCGGCCACGTGATCGGGTGACATACAATCAACCTTGGAGTGGCACTCGGTCGGCCTAGGACATCCTCCAAGCCGATCGGTCACGTAATCGTGCGAGGGTCCGCACAAGCGGATCGGCCAAGGTGACATACAATCAACCTTGGAGTGGCACTCGATCGGCCAAGGACATCCTCCAAGCCGATTGGCCACATGATCGTGCGAGGTTCTGCGCAAGCGGACCGACCTAGGTGACATACATTCACCTTTGGAAGTGGCACTCGATCGGCCAAGGACATCCTCCAAGCTGATCGACCACATGATCGTGCGAGGTTCTGCGAAAGCGGGCCGACCAAGGTGACATACATTCACCCTTGAAAGTGGCACTTGATCAGCCAAGAACATCCTCCAAGCCGATCGGCCACAGAATAATGCGAGGTTCCGCGGAAGCAGGCCGACCAAGGGGACATACAATCAACCTTGGAGGGGCACTCGGTCGGCCAAGGACACCCTCCAAAGCCGATCGGCCACGATGTCGTGCGAGTTTCGGCCCAATCAGGCCGACCAAACACCTATTCGACAAAAAAAAAAATACCTGTTGAGCGATTAACACACGGCATATCGCCTCGGCTAAGGGCTTGGGGGACTAGGGACTAGTACGGGATGAATCCCCACAGGTTGACAAAGAGGAACAAGCCCTCAACCGAGGAAATCCATCTCAGTCAATGACTTGGGGACTCCTATTTACACCTAATTTTATCAACATGGTCAAGGCCGAACAAAACCCTTCAGAACCATACTTAGCCTCAGCTCAGCAAGACGCACAACCTTAGACAAAGACAACAACCCACTAGGCTGACCGTATCTAGTCCGCCTACTCCGTGGCCGACCATGTCAAAACACCAGGACACGCGTCAGCTCCAGGAATTGGAACATTTATCCCACATCGAAATACCCCACCAACAACATTCAATGCCACTAATACAAGGGTACCTCCCCTCAAAAAAGGTAATGACATATTTTCCCTTACACTGCCAAATCCCTCCAACACTTAACTAACTTAAGCATTGGAGACTATTTGGCCGACACCCCACCGGTGCTCCTTTACTTCTACTCTCCCTTTGTGCAGGTCTCCCTACCTCAAGGAAGAATGAGTGAAACAAACTTGAAGGGACAATTCTAAGTTGGTCCATTTTTTGCATCAACACTCTCCAACTCCGCCTCTGAGTTCTTCTTCTTTCTGAGCATGCCTATTATTTAATTTTCAGATCTATGTTTGGCTGTTGTTAATTTTGATTCTTAGTGTGATTCTCTGCTTGGTATGCATTTCTCTATGTTGGGCTGTTATTGATTTTGATTTTCAGTGTGATTATTTGCTTGATTTACTATGCAATTAAAATTTCCTTAAATTTTTTGTCCAGCATTTGCAATTGTTGATCTATCCTTTTGTATGTAAAACAGTTGTGGATTACTGTGGTCTAAATGCAACTAGGCTTTTCGGTGGTATAAAAAGGATATATATTTTGAGATGTAGAAAACTTTTGGGATTAAGACTTGGATTTGGTTATTTATAGCACTGTGCTGGATGCTATGGGGATGATGCCCTTAATGTTTATAGAGAGATGAAGGAGAAGGGAATGCAGACTATGCAGTTAAATGTAAATCTTTATAACACCCTTTTAGTTATGTGTGCTGATGTTGGTTATGCCGATGAGACTGTTGAGATTTTTGAAGACATGAAGAGGTCTGATAAAAAGCTTGGATATGTGGTAAGGGCTTTTGGTAGATAAACAAGACAGAAGTGAAATCTTCAAGAAGGAAGCATCTGAGCTTTTTAATTCAAATATTGGTTTCGATGTATAGAGGCTTACTGCAATTGCTTGATTGATCTTTCTCAACTATTGTAGCCTTGTTGAGTTTACTTAGCTGGAATTTTCATCGGTGAAGGTTATATTGTTTATGATGCTCTCCTTGATAGTAATCTTCATCTGCATTGTCTTGAATTTGTAATCAGAAACTTCTCCTTTATCAGTATCAGCCTCTTTAATGCCAATGAGTTGTGTGATTTGATTATTTATGCTGCAAATGATTGATGTCTACTGTTATTGTAAGGTAAATTTTAAATTGAAACTGTCAAAGAATTTGAGATGTGCAGATGGTGAGAGGTATAAGACCAGCTTTGATACATGGTCACTGATCATAAGGACTGTTTTGTGGCTGCATATGTAGGCTTTCTAATTCAATGTTCCATAAGAAATTTAAACAAACTTCATTTTTGGCATATTTCGGGCTATTGGTACAATTTGTGAATCGGTATGTTTTCTTTGGGTAATTTAGCTGTGATGAAGATCTTACCAAACTTTTTCTGCAAAAGATTCAGTTACATGGTGAATTTTACTAGCTGAGCTGCTAAATGATTCATCTTTGTTCTTTGCTTGAAAATTTAATGATGGATGTCTTAAAAAGTTCTTGCTGTTGTTGTTGATCTAAAAGTTATAGGCTTACAAACTGCAGGCTTCTGTTTGCTCAGTTTTCTTTGAAAAAAAAGGGTGTTTTTTCCATTGCAGTTCTCAAGCTTAGGCATATTTGGTTGTGGGAGTGAGATAAGTGGTATTAAAAATATTTTTGTAATATATTTAGTAGTTAAAAATATTTACTTGTCACTTTTATTACTAATTTTTCTTTTAATGTGATCAAATTCAACTTCATATTTGACTTCTATAAATACTAAATCTGTTACATTTGACGATGATGTCGATATTGAGATTGTTGATGATGATGACGACGATGAAGATGATTAAACTCGCACAAACGTCTTCATTATTTTTTTATAGTTTTATAAGATTGAATTTAAATTTGTAATATTTTGAACTTTTATGCATGTACTTGAATAAAAAAAAAACTAATGTTGTGTTTATTATAATGGAGGAGAAAAAAAATGAAAAGCAAATAAAAAAATGAAAAGAAAAAAAAATGAAAAGCAAAAGAAATTGAAAGGAAAAAAAAATTAGAAGTTAAAAACAAAATGAAAAGCAAGAAACAAAATTGAAAGTGAAAAGAAAATGTAAAATTGTCATGGGTACCTATTACCCATTGGGTAGAATTTGGGTAAACCTTTAAAAATTAAGAATGAGTATAGATGAGTATAATATTTATTTGTACTCATGTTAGGTAAGAGTTTACCCATACCCTTAATTTTACCTATTTGGCTATTTGGCTATCCCGAATCTCAACCATCATCCTTTGTTAGCCTCGAGGCAACTTTTGTTGACGAGTTTGCCACTGAGTAAACAACCGTTGAAGAAGAGTATTTGAAGCAATTAAGTCCATCAAATTGCAATGGTGTCAGCTCTTCAACCAGATCGAAAGGATACCTTCATTGGAATTTCCAACAAATGGCAATGGTATTGGTTTCTCATAAACCAACCCAGTCTTAGTCCCAACTTTTCACCAAAATATTTTACCAGCAATTCATTTAAGGTATGTTTGGATGAGAAACTTTAAAGTTTCAAAAAATTTAGACTAATAAATTAGTTAAATACGATGAAATTTCAAAATATCAATAACTAGTTTGGTGAGTAAAATTGGATTAGATTGAATTGGATATGTCATCAAATTTAATATATCCTAAATGTGAAAGTGGATATGTTTTCATCATAGGGGATTATAGGGATAAAGATACAAGAAAATTTATCCAATCCAGTCTACATAATATTGAATAGTAGGATTAGAAGAAATAAGTTTCATTATCGATTTACATTGAATTTGATAAGTTATCCAATCAAATCCTACCCACCAAACATGACCCAAGGAATTTCCAATGATTAGATACAAGACATTTATATGAAATTTGTAAATAATATCTATTAAAGTGTTATTTTGAAAATCCCTTGTCTAATTGTTTTACAATACTCATTTGAAATCCCTTGGTATTTTAAAGTTCTTTATTTTTAACTTATTTAATCTAAATTTCTTAGAACTTTGAAATTCGTCATCCAAACATTGCCTCGGAATAAGAAACTCGTGATTCCATGATAAATGACGAAAATGATTGACAGTTAAAGAAAAACCACAGATAATGAAATTGAAGCCCAAAAAAGATAAGCATCTTATTAATCATCAAGGGAACATTACCCTCATAATTTCACCAAGAAACGGGAATTGAAATGCCGTTACAATAGGCAGAGCCAACTACATAAAACCTCCTAATTAAAAATATTGAATTCATAATTATCAATTTAAAAAATCTTGGAGCCTGAAGCAAGGTTTTCATAATCCACAAAAGCTTTAAGAAGTGAAATATTGGTACAGTCCACCCTCTTTCGCATTATTTCTATCTGAAAAATCAACGCATTCCTCATTCCCAACTTCTGATTCAACATATCTTCTTCAGTGATGAGCCTTTGCTGCAGCCTTCTGTTCAGATTTAGCCTTTCCCTTGGAGAGGAGAAACCAAAATAGGAAATAAGCACTTTCGTACACGGATAAAAGGACATGGCTCAATCAAGCAACAAACAAGCATAAGACTGTCACAAATTAACAATTAGCCATGCATGATTCATTAGAGACGACTTGCAACGCACAAGGCAAATTCAAGAGAAAATAAGTCATTCAATTAGCATTCCGTGCATATCAAGGTTAAACAGCTTAACATTTTAAATAAACATCAAAACTTCAGGCTACATTGTCCAGTCCATTGATTAGCCCTGATAAGCCAAATACCAAACTCCACTCGACAAGATAATGTCTTGACATGTTAAAACATGGAAATAGACAATGACCACCTATATGAGTTTATGGGGAAGACTGAAAACATGATTGGAATGAAGTATACTATGGTAAAATCGTAATCCAATTGACGAAAATGTTAAACCGCATAACTTACACTCCATCTCCAGTTCCACGTCATTTGAGCATCCCCACTGCTTTCTAACAATGACCACTTATATGAGTTCTTGGTAAAGACTGAAAAGATGATTGGAACGAAGTATACTATGGTAAAATGGTAATCCAATTGACTAAAATGTTAAACCCTATAACTTACACTCCATCTCCAGTTCCATGTCATTTGAGCATCCCCACTCCTTTCAAACACGACACTGATGACAGATTTCCCTTAACATTGAGGGAAAATCTCAGCTCTGCCCCTAATGTGCGGTCTTTGTTTATTACCTTAAAATTTAGAAAGCCACGAAGTGTTATTTTACTCAAGCAGTGTTTAAGACAGATTGTGCTTATTAATATGACTTAGTATCATCAAGTTCACTAAACTCCATATGTAGCTTTGTCCTGTTTTCATTTTCCCTCCATACTTGTAATTGCCTATATAAAATATACACTATTGGAAACATATTTGCATTAACTATTTCTAATCACGCCGTATGTTGTAGCCTGAGTTTTGATAGTGAGTCATAGTGGTCATGTGTGTGGGTAGTGACTGTTAACTGTTAAGCCACTACAAAGCCATAGTGAATATTGGTTTGGTTAAAGGCCGCATGAGGTAAGATCTAATAGCCCAAGCTGGAAGTCCTCGTGCCTTGAGAAGTCCTTGTAACCTAGAAATAGTGTACTTTCCATACAATTCCAATCGATATTCATCACCCTTTTGTGTATTAAACACATTGTTCAAGCAAAGTGGAACTCGCTCAAAGCAAGTGGAACCCACTCAAATGGTTTACAATAGCTTGGTTTAATTTTAAACTAGAGAAGAGTTGCACCAACAAATATCTATAAGAGACTCCTTTCCACTTAAAAACTTTGTTTGCATGTCTTTTAGGCTCACCTTAATTCCATCTTTATGAGAATTCAGAAACTGGTTCTTATCTGGACTGTTTTGAGTTTCCTCATGTCTTTAAAATCCAAGGGTATTTAAATATCATTTGATAAGACCTGAAAGAGTTCTATGACAGTTTTGCGTTAGGGATTTCACAGCAAAACCTGCATTTGTTTCTTAATTAACGAAATTCCCATGAATGCTTTTATCTTAACATGGTGGCCAGCATCATTGCTCTTAAACAGTTGTTACAAAAACTCAAACTTTTAAAAGAATCAGATAGTTTACGTATTGAAAATATCTTTGATTCATTGAGTGCATCTGAAACACCTTAACACACAATTATCCATTATTTGAGTTTTGCGTTTTTCTTGAAGAACATTTCACACCTAGATCCAAGATTTGTTAAGTGGAGCATACTTGGAGGTGAAGAGGAGTTCATACACTGCACTATGTCATTAACTACAAGGACTTCATTGAAAACTTAAAACTCTGGGACCATTTGTTCAAAAAATATGAAATAAAACACTGGAAACTAAAGAAAAACATGGTCAAAGTCAAGAGACCAAAATACGAACTAAGCCTAGTTCTATTTCTAAAGTTCTGGCACAATCACAAAACTGTATCATGTTCCAGTTGACACATGGTCGAAACCCCTGCAACTAAGTAACCGCTCTTCATATCAGTGTTGATAGAATTTAGTAATTGCACCATAACTAAAACAGGACAGGATGAAAGGAGAATAAAAAATTGTCCAAGAAAACATCACCAAAAGGGTATAAAAATCATAGATGCGAACAAACTATCACTTGATTATTGCTACCCTCAAAGCCAACAAGTCAGATTTCAACTTCACACGTATCTGGCACTACTTAATTTTTGGATGTCTGGTGTTGCGACCTTAGAACCCATTTACCAGTTAATAACTATGATTTAAGATGGGAATTATAATCTTTCCTATTTTAAGAAAACCTTATTTTATAACTTGGACCGATTCCATATAAAATTTGCATCTTTCATTGACGTTAACACAACGTTGATGTGTACCAATGCCTATCTCTCCAAATAAAACTAAAACAATTTAGATAATGTATACGGAAAGGACTTTCAGCAATATTTGCAAAGGAAGCACACATATACACCCTGTTTGCATGCTATTAAGGTGATTTCTAATGTAGAACCATTTACAGATTCAATATGCGTGTGTGATGAAAGTATGTCTACATGCTAAATTTAAAAGGGCATGCAGATATAATTTGTGACATTCTGTTTGAGGTTGTCACATGACTATATGTCCAAAAACCAAATATATTAGAACAACTAAAGTTTTACTGAGACAACAAGGCTATCAGTTAAACCATTAGTATGATTGTTGCAATATAAATTATATCCAGAAGACTAAAAAGGAAATCAATTGCATAAACAGTACAGCATCAGCTTTTAGCAGTTGACAGAATGCTCTTCCATCAATTCAAAGACAATCTACAGATTCTTCATAAGAAAATGGAACTAAAAGAACACAAAAAAGACTTGTCCCCGCAGAAAGAAGCGATTAAAATTTTAAAATCTACATTTCTTATTACAGACCAAAATTAGAAGAAACCCAATACGCATTTGCAATCTCCATAGATATGATAAACATAAGGAACTTCTTTTCAAGAAATATATAGAGAAATGGTTCTGGGTCGTTGAAAACAAAATGATTAAAAAGAAAAAGGCAGTACCTTGAGATACTTGAGCTTAATGCTTCCATATACGAGTCCTAAGGAGAATGCGGACGCACGAGCTACCTGCCAATTGCGAAGAACAAACATATCAATTAGATTCAAATTTAACAAATTGGTCCAAATTTCACACACTTTCCATATCTGACCAAATTTACAATTAATAAAAAAAAGTTTAGATCCGAAACGAAAGAGAAAAAAAGGAAATTTATGGAAGGAAATTACCAAGGCAAGGGTACTGGTTCCAGAGTAGGGTCCCGGAGGCGGCGCCATTTTTGTTCCGGGGGACTGTTAACAGATGAGCAATAGACGAAGCGAACAAGAAGAAAATCTGCAAAACCTCCCAATAAGTCCCAGAGCCCGAGCCCTACACCAGCTGCCTTTCACTGCTTTATATATCATGTAATGCGATCGCGGTCGTCCATCTGCCTGGGCCTACCATTGCTGGAGTCAACAAATAAAATAGCAACACGTGGCTATTTTGTTAAAGTACATGTACTTCCGATGTAGCGTAGTGTCATTTCAACATTGACCTTCCACTTGAGAAAAATTACAACATTAGATTACTGTTGATGAGATGAGAAAATGAGATAACGGGTTGGTTTGATTCGGTTCGACCCGTTTTATTTTAAACTTCAAATTAAAACCAAATCAAATAATTTTGGTTCAGTTTTGTCTTGATTTTATTTGGTCCAATCGATGCTATTCAATTTGAGATTGAACCTAACACAACTTCGATTCATACTAAAATGAATTTAGGTGTAGACACGATCTGGATTGAATCAGTATTATACAAACTCAACATTAATTGAATCAATAAGAGCTTACATAGTATAGTCGAGATTAATATTGTTACAATAATTTTGGTTTACAAAGATATAAACCTAGACTACTGAAATTTGACCTTCTTTGATCTGAATGTGCGCGTAGACATGTCAGTTACAACCGTGAGCAATGAATGTCTTCGGTATGTCATGAAATTAATGTGTGTTCCGACTTCTTCTTCAAAAGATTGCGATAGAGGAAGGAGCGAATCTCGGCCTTGGATTATCCTCCTTGCAAGCAAGGTCTTCACAAGTCGGCCGACCCAATTCTAAGAGTCGTCCGTAACAAGCATGTCTGTGAAGAGCTGGAATTGCATTAATCCATTTTCATTAATCCATTTTCCTTTTTTCCATGTTTCACCTAATCCATTTTCATTTTTTCCAACTCTCTCCCTCTCTCCCATTTTCTCCTCTCTCTGTGCAAATCCACCATGAATGGTGCATGCATCCTTGACCTTATTTAATTCTCTTCCATTTGGGTTTGATTTCCTCTTTAATTTGGGTTCAATTCTCTACCTCTTCTTCTAAGAAAAAGGGAAAGAAGAGAGATTAGAATAAAACAATATTCTTTCAAAAACTTAATTTTTGTAAATCTCATCATTCGTATTTGCATTGTATATTTTAGCTTTAATAATAACACCATCATAATCTACATGAAAAAATGTTCAATTTAGGCTTTTGAATCACTCAAAATGGTTACGAAATAAGAAATTTATGCCAAAAACAAGATTGAGGCCTTTTCTGAAAAAATTTCAGATTACGATCGATGACCTTATGGGTTTTGCGGCCCCCGAAAAATCTTGTATAATTTCTATACATTTATTATGAGGCACTATACATGCATTATAAAGGCATTATGTATAACGATCCGTACGTTTAATTATTCGATTTTCGTAAATTAATTTAGGAAAGGACGATTTTGCACTCGATTTTAGGAGGGGTTTGAAAGTCACTTTTATTTTGGGATTACTTTTGAAAGTTTATCTTGGGCCATCAAGTAGGTCTTGAACTCACGAGTTTGTAGACATGTGCCATGCGAAAATCAGAGTTCGTTTGAGAGAGTTATGGGTCTAAAAAGAATAAGGGCATTTTGGTAAATTGAGTTTCAGATATATTTGGGAAAATATCTACCTCTTTTCTCTTCAATTTTCCAGATTTTTCTGGTACTCTCTCTCTCTCCTCACCCACAACATTTTCTTCTTCCATGCCGTGAGAACACACAAGGAAAGACACATAAACACACACCACCACCATCACCCAATTTCTTGGACATTTCAACCCAAACCAATGACACTACTACCTTCCCCTCATCTCCACGAACTCAACCATATGATCCTTGAAGCTTGAGGATCATCGTGGAAGGAGAATCAGAGGCTCAAAAACTGGTGGGAGGTTCTCGTCCAATTTCCGGCCACCACATGTATGAGTTTTTGATTTTGACTTCATATTTGGATTCCTTGGCTCGAGTAGATAGATTTCCATTATTAGAACATCGAATGTGGTTGAGAAATTAGTGAGATATGAAGGTTTGAAAATCGGGTGGCTATGAAGTTTTCGGGTGAACAGTATCCAGCGAGTGAACAGTGCTAGTGAACAGTACCCACGAGTTGTTTCGATGTTTTCGACGTTCCGGACCTATTGGCTCGAGGTTCAGGTCAATTGGAGATCGTTTAGGGGTTGTTTTAGACGACCAAAGTTACTTTGTACGCGTTAGAACGTACGTGTACTCCAGGAGTTTAGGGGGTTGGATTTTAGATTGTTGATTGTCGTTTAGTAATGCCACATGTCATCTTTGACAGGCATGGTGGCTCCGAAGATTATGGAGGACCGAATAGCTTGAAATTGAACTCGTTTGGACGCCACGGTGAGTGGACTTGTTTCATTAATTTATAATGTATGCCTATTGTGACGTTTGAAATATTTCTATTATCGTTCAAATGTCGGGAGTCAAAGGGAATAAATTATTATCGATTGTGAATTCCGGAAACTTAGAATAAATATTCTTGTGACTTGTTATTTGATTATGGATTTCAATAACAATTTTGAAATGATTTTGGGCGTTAGGTCAGGATATGTGATATTGGGCATTAGGTTCGGTTATGTGGTTTGGGAAATGATTTTGGTAATGACTTAGGCTTAGGCCTGGGAGGGTGACTTTATGAATTCCGGATTATGGATTTTAGGCTTAGGCCCGGGGTATGTATTTGGGTTAGGCTTGCGGATTTGATGATTTTGGGGTTTCGGCCCAAGATGGTGGGTTAGGCTTTGACCCTAGTAGGAGGGTTGGTGGGAGTTTCTTGGTGAGGTATGGCAGGGAGGATTCCCTCATACGCTCGGACGAACATAATGTATGGCATGAAGGATTCCCTCATACACTCCGCGTGATACGAGGTATGGTATGGAAGATTCTGTCATACTCTCGGGCTGATATGAGGTATGTTATGGAGGATTCCATCATACTCTCGGGATGATATAAGCTATGTTATGGAGGATTCCATCATACTCTCGGGATGATATGAGGTATGTTATGGAGGATTCCATCATACTCTTGATGATATGAGGTATGTTATGGAGGATTTCATCATACTCTTGGGAAGATGTGAGTTATGGTATGGAGGATTCCATCATGATATCGAGCTACGGCTCGGGATGACGGTTACAATTGGGATATCGAGCTACGGCTTAGGATAACGGTTATGGCTGGGATATCGAGCTACAGCTCGGGATGACGGTTTTGACCAAGATATCGGTTTTGACAGAGGATCATGGCTTCGTAAGGTTACTGATATGGCAGATACAGGTAAAGGTTGCTTGGGTTCAACTGAGGTAGATCAAGTGGATTTCGATAAGTGATATTTACTTGCATATGTGGATCTTATTGCATGTAAGGGGGTGATAACAAGGTGGGATTATATCGATGAGTAATATTATTTTATTTGCGAGACCACACTTTTATTATATTTAGTTCTATTATCCATTCACAGTTGTTTTGGTTTTGTACCCTCCAGGCCGTAGAGGGACGAGACGCCGAGACTAGGAGAAGGCATCACCTTCTGCTGCGTAGTTGGTATAGGGTTGGGTTGAGTTGTATATGTAATTTAACCTAGTGGGCTATGGTTGTTTTATGGGCTAGTTGTTGAGTTGTTGTGTGGTTTACTTGGATGTTAGTTTGGTATGTGAATCCTTCGTCTAATAGGTAGAAGACGGTTTGATCAAATTACAAAGGAGATTTTGCCGAATTTTTGGTAGAATTCTCATAGTAGTTACGAGGCGGTAAGTGTATTTTAGAAATTGTTTTGAGGTTCAGGTTTTATCAGACGGGAGCAGGGCTTCTCACGGATTTCGAAGGGAAATTCAGGAGGGGTCATGTCATTATGTGTCAGGACCCGTCCCGAATTTCCCCTCGAAACCCGGGAAGAACCCTGATCCCGTCTGACAACCTAAGGAAAGGTTCCCAAAATACCCTTCAATCCTTACAAATTATAATAA
This sequence comes from Oemleria cerasiformis, assembly GCA_037349345.1. Lineage (NCBI taxonomy): Eukaryota > Viridiplantae > Streptophyta > Magnoliopsida > Rosales > Rosaceae > Oemleria > Oemleria cerasiformis. The sequence continues at coordinate 10,395,482 of JAZGTL010000019.1, forward strand.
CAATAAATACTTCAACTTGTCAGACAAGGGATTCAAGCACTCAATAATTCCCGTAATTAATGACCAATCAAATACCATATAATATCAGAGCGTCTAAGTAGGATCAAGAGTAAAATTTAGATATCCTACTCAAATATAATTACACAGCGCAGTCGAAGTACTAATGCCTCTGCCTCGAGATCAGTGTTCGCGTCAACTCTACTCAACTGCCTGAAGGGGGTTTAAACACAAAAGTTGTGAGTGGACAAAAATAATCATTTATAAATTCCTTTTCGAAGAATTACCTTTCTTCCCCTCCATTTATAAAATCATGCATGCATAACATAAAACAATTTATCATATAAAAGCATCATATGTAAATCATCCAAAATTCACATTTATCTTTAAAATCATTTAATTGGACTCACATAAAATCTGTATAATAAAAATACCTCGTAATCCACAATTTTGTTTGAAAATCTCTTCAAAGGAGTTTAAAATCATTTGGTTCAATCTGGACACAAATTATCTCAAATTCAAATCATTTCATTCCAACTGTCACATAATATCTCAAATTTTCACTGTTCCCGACATATCCATAACACACCAGGGTATTCCTTGAGATGTGTTCAAATCTGTACAACTCTGTGTACCATCTGTACTATCTGTACTCTCTGTACTGTGCATAGACAGCTTCGCAACCTGGCGGAGCAAGGCCCCTCAACACCAGTCAGAGCAACAATAACCATCGGGACGGGAACCAGTGAATCAAATACATACTTCAAAATCTTTGTTTCTTGGCCTAAGCCAAATTCTTTGCAATATCATTTTATGACCAAAATCAATAAATCATAATTATGGGTCTCAACCCAAATCACATACTCAAATAGTTACCACGTCAAAACGATATCAAAATCGAGTACAAAATCAAGTCATTTCTCAAATCATAACTATGCTGGCCTAGAAAACGCAGCAACTTTAAAACATCCGAAACAACCCCTAAACGACATCCGATCGACTCAAAACCTGCGCCAACAGGTCGGAAACGTCAAAAACTACTTGTCACGCGCCACCGTGACCTCAGACTCGGCCCCACGCGCCGCCACGCGCCGACGGAAGGTCGGAACACGCGCCCACGCGCCGCCACGCGCCCTCACGCGTCGGCCACGCTCCTACTACAGTACCCACGCACCTGAACCAGTCCAACCCGGTTCGGCTCAACCTGACCCGGTTCAACTCGACCTGACTGGTTCAACTCGACCCGACCGGTTCACTCGACTCGACCGGTTCAACTCGACCCGACCGGTTCAACTCGACCCGACCGGTCACTCAACCTGACCGGTTCAACTCGACCCGATCGGTCACCGGCGACTCGCCGGAGAAGACGACCGACTGCCGTCGCCGCCGTCGGAAGCTGGCCGGAGAAGATGACCGGCAGCGCCGTCGCCGCCGTCTGGTTTCGCCGGAATCCTCCATTTCCGGCCGAAACTTCAAGCTTTCCTAACTTCCTCAAAACTCAACCATTTTTCACAAATTTTATGTCTAAATCTATCTACTCGAACCCAGGAATCCAAATATGACCTCAAAACCACAAACACATACCTGTGCTAGCCGGAAAATCGATCGGAAGGTCCGAAACTTCCTATCCTCGGTTCGGCTTCCTCCGCGGTCCTCTCCTTCGATGGTTGGTACGGTTGTGATCGTGGGAAGGAGTAGAATATGATTAGTTGATCAAAACTGGAAGTTAAAGCCTTGAAATCAAAGTTGACTTTGTGGGTTTTTTGGATGATTTTCGCACGGGTTTCGGTTGGTTTGTGTATGTTTGTCACAGAGAGGATGAGTGAGATGATAATGATAAGGATGAAATGATAATGATAAGGATGAAATGAAGATGGATCAGATTACACTGATTTTGGGATTAAAAATATCTACCCCAAGTCAAAAATTACCAAAATGCCCTTGCACATCTAGACCCATAACTTCCGTACACGAACTCCGTTTTCTGCGTGTCGCCTGTCTACGAACTCGTGAGTTCGAGACCTACGCAACGATATCCAAAACACCACAAAAAATGTCTCGAAATAAAACTTGATTCCCAAGCCCTTTAACAAACAAGGGTAAAATCGTCATTTTACAAAAATAATTATGTAAACCCAATAATTAAAATTCCGGGTTGTTACATTATGCATGCACTAAAGAGGTAAGGCACTACAAAGGGAACTATGGGGCTCTTAGTCTTGAGTCGAACCTCCTAGTCTTCATTGGCTCAGTGCTCTTGATTATTTGTTCTATGCCTAAATGTGTCTAATTAAGTTAATCAGTATCGATATTACTACATTTACTTTATGTGAGATGACTTATAAACCTTACATATTGAAATTTATTATTGATATTCTATTTCTATATTTCTCTCAGCGTTCCATTCATTTGTATATTTTGTCGTTGTACAATCTCATAAGACTTTTTTTTTTCTTTTACGCAAAAAAAGAAGAAATTCTATTGCTACAATGATACTATTTACAGTGCTATTATAATGCATTTATAGTGACCTTATAGTGCCTTATAGTACCCTTATATTGCCTTACCTCTTTAGTGCCAGCATAATGCCTGTATAGTGCTTTGTAATAAATGTATAGGAATTATACAAGATTTTCCAGGTCGCCGACCAAAATCTGGAAAATTTCCAAAAAAAGGCCTTAATCTTATTCTTAGCTTAACTTTTTTTTAAATGATTTTAAGTAATTCAAAAGCCTAAATTGAACGGCTTTTTTCATGTAAATTATTAAGGTGTTATTATTGAAAACTAAAATATACAATACACACACTAATTTTGAAATTTACAAAAATTAGGTTTTTGAAAGAATAGTGTTTTCTCTCAATCTCGCTTCTTTCTCTTTTTCTTAGAAGAAAATGTAGGAAATTGAACCCAAATTAAAGTGGAAATCGAACCCAAATGGAAGAGAACGAAATAGGGTCATGGCATGCACCATCCATGCCTCCATGGTGGATTTGCAGAGAAAAATGAGAGAGAGAGAGAGTTGGAAAAAAATGGATTGGGAGAACTATGAAGAGGCTTAGGTTTTTTAGGTATATATATATATATATATATATATATATATATATATATATATATATATCATGGACCGAATAGAAAATACCGGAATCTTTTGAGTATGGTGGAATAAGGTTAAGGAAATGAGGTATATTTGAATGAAAATCCTAAGAATGGGGCGTTTTAATCAATTTTCCAAATGTCAAACTCCATATAGATATATCCTCACCACCAATTGAGATCTCTTAAACTGTTGAAGGAAGTTGTGGTTCCTGTTAGAATATGAGTACAATATAATCACTTAAGTGCATAGTGTTACATTTGGATCATGAATTGAAAATAATAGAGTCGTCGTAATTAAATCATATTAATGGATTCCTTGTTATATATAAATTATGTTTCATTAATATAGTGGGTTTGTTACCAATTGGCTTATTAGGGTTCTAATGTGACTATATTTAGAAGTCTTTTAGAAGAAGGGTAGTATATAAGTTTGGTATATGCTCTCACCTTCAATCTGACTTTAATTCAGTGCTAAGACCTATTCATTAGTTAAAGACAATCAACTTTTGGCAGGGAGAAGAAGACAAACTTTCGAGTATGTGACTGACCATCTTGTTTTCCTCATCATTTTTATCTTATTATTTGTTTTGTTGTGATATTTGAGATTGAGTTGAATTAATATATAAGATTATTGTTAATTACTTGTATCAGAGCATCAACATGCTCAAAGTTCCTCTAAATTAAATTGTTTTTAATCATTAAAAATAATAATAATAATAATAAGAAGAAGAATAAAGGAAAAGGGTTTTTTGTGCGACAAAGACTTCATGAAGTCTGATTGTCATTTTTTTTTAAACCAAGGAAAACGACATACTATTGGAGTGCGACAAAGACTTCATGTAGTCTGATTGTCATTTTTTTTAAACCAAGGAAAACGGCATACTATTGGAGTCAATGACTTTTTTGGACAGAAATACGTTTTCATTTTGTGCATTCAGTTTCTGCTTCTCTTTCTTCTGCGTTTTCTCCATTTTTCTCTGCAATTTTGGCTCTCTGATTGTCATAGATGTTTCTCGAATTCTCTGCCGTTAACATGATTGATTTAGTACTGTAAGAACTTGTTAGATTCAGGTACTTTGGTCGCTTTAATTTGTGCTTGCAATTTGCGTTTTCCTGGGTTTTGGGTCAAAGTTTCTTGTTGGGTCTTTCATACTATTGTTGCCTGACTAGATTGATGGATGGATTACCAAAAATTCATATGCGTTTAATTACATCAATCGTTGCTCTTTCCCTCTGTTCCGCTGCTATAATTGTTGAGATAATTTTTGGGATTATTATGTTTGGTTGACTATCTCTGCTGTTAATTGAGATGCTTTTCTGGAATTGTTGTTGAACATTGACTGGTACTGTTCTATTGACTGAATTAGTATGGCAGATTAAGATTGATTCAGATGTTTTTGGGCTGATTTTGATACTCCTTGGTGCTGTTTTGATTGAAATCATGCTGTTTCTTTAATTAAGCATCAATTGATTTTGTTTTAATTGAAATTCAGTTCTGATTTATAGAATCATGAAGTTACTAACTATTTCATTGTTTTGAGTATTGCTGTGCCCAACATCTGAATGCTATTATGCTGATTTATTGATCAATTGATTCAGATTTTGAATTGATCATCAGGGCTCATTCACAGAACGACGGGTTAAACTCGATAAATTGAGCTTGTACTGTGTGGTTGTGTGATTATTTGGAGAGCCAATTAAGAGTTTTGTATGCTGTGACAGGTGAGTATTCTCTTAGAGAATACTCATTCTGGTCTAATACGAAGTGTAAGTGGGCTGTATGTTTTGACAGTTCAAATTCATTCACACAAAGTGATGATTTTGTGCTTGTTGGAACATACATGCCTGTTTTATATATGCAATACAATTCTGCACAAAAGTGGTTTTGTATTACATGATTGAGGAGAGTGGATCAAAGATTTTTGTATACCTTTTTGATTCACTCAACCTTCAGTATTATGGAAACTCATTTTGGATTTATGATTCGATCTGCTTGGTTATTGGATGGGTGAATTTATTTGAAAGAATATGACGTTCTTCCCTCGAGCATCAGGTTAGGTTTTCAACTTTTGATGTTTTGTTCATACTCTGCCATCTATCAATTTTGCTTCCGCGATTTGACTGATCACATAAATTGGATTTGTTAAACTTGGGTTTCATGATTGTATTTTGAATTGTTGATGGGCTTTAATGAGTAATTGTTGATTTCGTATTTTTGGTTTTATAGCTTCATAAACATGACTCGTTTTGTATAAAATCTATAATTTGTGTTGCTTGAGCCTGTTTGCATAAATTTTTGTGTCTTAGTTTTATTGTTAAACTGACATCCTACAGTTGAAAACTCCTCGGTACTTAAGTTTTATTTTCCAGGATCATGTTGATTTTCAGTTCTTTAGTCAAAACTAAACTATTTATAATGATACTAATTACTCAAGGACTTAATTAGTAATTTGGACTTGTCACTTGTATTTTGATAAGTCATTGAAGTTATACTTTTAATTAACTACAACTTCACTTCCTTCACAAATTTGTTTCGTTTTGGGCCTTTTCTTTCTTTTCGTATTCTCCCAAATTTTGGATCTTCTCTTTTTGTTCTCCTGCCTTCTGAATGACATCTTGAACAAAAATTATTCTGTTGTTTTTGCTGTTAAGAAGATGATATTGGAACTGTGAGACATTAGGCATTTAGTATCTGTTTCTTGAATAAAAAGGCAACATACTTGTTGTCAATTGGCGTTTTTTTCTGCTGCTGTTTTTGGGCCTCATATGTTATAACTCCTTGTTGTTGACATGATAAAAATCTTGTGATTTTCTTGTGTTTCCTCTATTGATTAGTATTGTTTTTCAATAATTATTCTGTTGTTTTTGCTGTTAAGAAGATGATATTGGAACTGTGAGACATCAGGCATTTAGTATCTGTTTCTTGAATAAAAAGGCAACATACTTGTTGTCAATTGGCGCTTTTTTCTGCTGCTGTTTTTGGGCCTCATATGTGATAACTCCTTCTTGTTGACATGATCAAAATCTTGTGATTTTCTTGTGTTTCCTCTATTGATTAGTATTGTTTTTCAATAAATCTTGTTATGATTTATTGCTATTGAAATTACTAACAATCTTGTTGTTTGAGTTGTCTACTATGCCCAATAGATTCAGACTATCTACGCCAATTGTTTGATCAAATCATACGGAACTCGATTTGATCATTGTGACTCAATCACATAGTGACCGGTCAAATTCATCTAAAGTGTTTTTGTGCTGTGTTGTTATGTGAATTTGTGGGAGTCTACTTTTGTGGTTTGTGTGTTGTGACAGATGGAGATTCTCCAAAGAGTCTTCATTCAAGTCTATGCAAACTGTGGATGTTGTGAGTATTTGGACAATGCAGATTCATTTGCTCAAAAGTGGTGAATTTGTACTTGTTAGAATACCCACACCTAACTTATGTGTGATATAATTTCTGCCCTAAGGTGATTTTATGATCATATGCTCATGATAAATGAATCAGAAACCTTATGACTTGTCCTGATTCATTTAATCCTTCAGTACTATGAAACTCATGTTTAAGATTAGGAATGAGTTTTCTGGAAACCACACCACTGATCCTGTGTACCATAATTGAATTTTTTTCCCCTAAAATTTTGTCATTTTGTTTAATGCTCCTTTTGATCTGCTCCTTATGATCTTTGCAGAAGTGGGCATTTTTCCTTCATTGAAAGTACTTGACTGTTTTTGTTGCAATCTACACTTAATTCATCTTAAGGATGGTATTGCAGAGATAACGCACAAATCTCATTCAGTTTTTGAGATTCACTCATTCATTTATGAGATTCTCTCATTCAGTTTTTTGAGATTCTCTCATCCTCTTAAAGCTAATTGGTTTGGTTGTTTGTTTGCACTGATTCATCAACCAGTTTTGGGTTTTAGACTCAATTTCACAAAACTTAAGGATACTTTTGTGAGAATTTTTTGGACAAATTTCACAAAACTAATGATAAACATGTGACATTCTTTAGTACTAATTTCACAAAACATGTGATGATTATTCTGTTCGTTAAAAGATCTTGGTTCATTTTCACTTCTAACTAGTAGGTGACATTTATTTAAGCTTTGAGTTCTTAATTCATACGCTTGTGGGACCTTTAATTGCTGAAGTTACGATTTCTCAAGGAATTGACAAATGTTTTTTTTTGTTTATAAATTTGGTTTGTAATACAGATTGTAAATTCATTCTAAGTATTCATAATGTTATGGTGTTTAATCACCCATACATTGCGGATTTGAAAGTGTTTTCCCTCTCTTTTGGAAATTTCTTGTGCAACATTTGCATTGTTTTACTGGTTATCATCCTTTTGTTTTAATACTGTTGAATTCGTGAATTAAGAACCACAAAAAGAGTCTGATTGTAGGCTCATGAAGTTTAAGTACATATTTCAAGAAAAGATGAAATATGCAATAAGTGTGATTCAGTTAGACACAGCTTCCCTGTTGATACATTAAGCAAAGCTTTGCTCATGGGAGCCTTCAAGGCACATGTAACGAACCTGAAATAGTAGAAAGCTTGGATCAGTACGTGTGAGTAAGTTTTTACAGCTTTAAATTTTCATATGCTAAAGTTATCTAGTTCAAGTAAACAACCATTGATTCAGTTTCTTATTAAGTAATTCAGTTATGATTAAATTAATATATGGATGATGATTGATTTGAAATGTGCTTTTAAGTCCTAGGTTTTCAACTTAAAGATGTTGTGAACTACTCATTAATATTCTGAAATAAATTGTCAAAGTATAACAAGTTAGTGAGTGTTTGCCCAAGTGGGAGAATTGAATTAAATAAATATTTGGGCTTCACACTCACCGACTTATTTGGTGATTTCTATACATTAGAGATTAGTGATTAATGTACAAATTGATTTGGCTGATGATCTTTTTCAGGTGCTTATGTTATATGTCAATTATTGGCATATTAATGAATCTGGTTTGATCTTTTGGGATGGTTGGTCCAACATTGTGGTCCTTTTGTTTTGTTCTTTAATTGATCTTAAGGCTAAATCAGAATTCTCTTCTACATGTCTAATTGATTTCCAAAAGAGATTATGAATCTAATTCTAATTGAGATAAGTATATAAAGGAACATAAATTATTTGGTCTATGGGTTGACAATGGATTTTAGGTATAACGATTGTTTCTGACCAAAGTTGACTCAATTTTTATAAATTTTTATTTAATCAGAAACCTATTGTTCATGTTTCTGTTTAATTGAAAACCATATTTAGTTAAAATCAGAAAACATCATGTTATAGTTTTCTAATGATCATATGCATTCATGACATATTCTCTAGTGAAGATGGGGTATGGTATGGAATTTTGATTGACAATTTAGAGTCTTTTCTGAAAAAGTATGCATCTCTTCATTGAGAATCTCTCATTATATGGATAGAATACAAGCTAATTTAGGAAAGAATACAGGCTGATCTTCAACCCTCAAAACAACTAACGTACCATATATACATCTATCCAATTATAGCCTACAGCTAGTATATCCTAATTAAGGAAAGAATAAATATGTATAATCAAATCTGTCAAGGCTGTACAAGGCATAGAATCTGCGGGTATTAAAGGTGTAGTTATTTCCTTTTACACCCCCCCTCAAATTGATGCTGGTAAATCGACAAGCATCAATTTTCCAAAGAGGAAATGATGGCGCTGACGTGGGATGGATTTGGTGAAGATATCTGCGATCTGCAGAGTAGTGGAGACATGTGGAAGAGTGATAACCTGATGATCATAAGCTTCCCGGATTGAGTGACAATCAACCTCGATGTGCTTGGTGCGTTCGTGATAGACGGGGTTGGCTGCAATTTGGATGGCACTAGTGTTGTCAGCATGTAGTGGAGTAGGATGAACTGGACAGAAACTGAGCTCTGTGAGGAGACCACGCAGCCAAATGATCTCGAAGCATGCAACAGACATGGCGCGGTACTCTGCCTCAGTTGAGGATTTGGAGACGTGGTCCTGCTTCTTGCATTTCCAAGAGATAAGGGCATCACCAAGAAACATACACCAGCCGGTAGTAGATTTCCTGGTGTCTGGGCAACCGGCCCAATCAGCGTTACTATAGGCTTGTAGATGAAGGGAAGAACCGGTAGGGAAGAATAAGCCACAACTAGGTGTGCCAAGAATGTAGCGAAGGATGCGGCGGACGACAGATAGATGGAGATGCCTTGGTGCTTGCATGAACTTGCTGACGGTGTGAACAACATAAGAGATGTCTGGTCGTGTAATGGTTAGATAGATAAGACTACAAACCAGCTTCCGATAGATAGTAGGATCCTCAAGAAGCTCCCCTTCGTCACGTCGATATTTCACATTAAGTTCCATGGGGGTTTTAACCGAAGTAGTGTCGATGAGGCCAGCTAACTGAACCAGATCCTGACTATACCTGTGCTGATGCAAGAAGAGACCCTGAGGCTGATGATGCACCTCTAAACCCAAGAAATAGATGAGCTGGCCAAGGTCTTTCATATGGAATGTAGAGTGCAACAAAGTCTGAACCGCAGAGATTGCCTCCAAGTCAGAGCCAGTGCTAACGATATCGTCCACATAAACAAGGAGGACAACGATACCCATGGATGTCCGTTGTAGAAAAAGGGAGGAGTCATACTGACTTTGAGTGAAAGAAAAACCAAGCAAAGTGGATCGAAACTTTTCGAACCATATTCTCCGTGCATGCTTCAAACCATACAAAGAACGTTTCAGTTTGCAAACATCATTAGATAAGGAAGTAGGCATACCAGAGGGAAGTTTCAAGTAAACTTCTTCCTTGAGTTCACCGTGGAGGAATGCGTTCTTGACATCCATTTGATGTAAAGGCCAGGATTGGGATGTAGCAAGGGCAAGGATAGTTCGGACAATGGTCATTTTGGCGACTGGTGCGAAGGTCTCATCATAGTCGAGACCATATTCTTGTTTGTTGCCAAGTGCCACTAACCGAGCCTTGTAACGATCTACAGACCCATCTGAATGAAGCTTGATAGAAAACACAAACTTACTGCCAAAGGGTTTCACGGAGGAGGGACATGGAACAACATCCCAGGTTTGGTTTTCTTTAAGTGCGAGAAGTTCGGTTTCAACAGCTTTCCGCCAACGCTCATGCTCCATTGCCTGTTTATAAGACGAAGGAAGAGAAATAGAAGACAAGGTGGCTGTGAAGGATGAGGGAGGAGAGAAACCAAACCTATATGGGGGTCTACGAACCTGAGAACTGTGTCTGAGAGAGGGAGGTGCAGTTGCTGGAACAGGAGCAGCAGTCGGGGAAGGAGCTTGAGGGGGCTCGAGAGGTGCTGAAGGCTGGTGGGAAGTGGCGGAGGAGCGTCGTTGATATACTAGGAGAGGCTTATAAGGGACTGGAGCTGCAAAAGAGTTAATAAACATAGGCAAAACAAAAAATGAAGGAGAAACGAGATCCTGATGCGTGGAAAAGAAATACTGATTTTTTAGAAAGATCACATTTCAAGAAACTCGAATGCGATGCAATTTGGATCATAGCAAAGAAACCCTTTCTGGTGTATTGAATATCCTAGGAAAGCACATTGAATCGACTGAGCCGTGATTTTGGTGCGTTCATGTGCAGGAAGATGAACATAACAGACACAACCAAAGGTATGAAGGTTAGAATAAGTTGGAGGGTGACCAAATAACCTGATGAAAGGAGAGTCGTGGTTAAATGTGGGAGAAGGCAATCTGTTGATGAGGTGGACAGCAGTGGAGAAAGCTTCACACCAAAATCGAGAGGGCGTAGATGACTCTAACAGGAGAGTGTGAACAACATTAAGAAGGTGACCGTTCTTCCTTTCAGCCACCCCATGTTGTTGAGTTGTTGAAGGGCAAGACCGTTGAGAGATGATGCCATGATTCTGTAGGAAGTCCTGAAACAAATGAGACATATACTCACCCCCATTGTCAGAACGAAGGATTTTGATATGGGCCGAAAATTGGGTCTGAATATATGCATGAAAAATTTGAAAAATAGAAAATACTTCGTCTTTGGAATGAAGGAAATAAATCCATGTGAAACGGCTATAGTCGTCAATAAAAGTGACAGTATTTGTAATTAGCATGAGAAGTGACTGGTGCCATACCCCACACATCACTATGTATTAGATCGAAAGGTTGGACTACATGTGGTGTGTGAATAGGAAAGGGCAGAGTTTTACTTTTGCCAAATCTGCAAGAATTGCAATCAAACTGAACAGCACTAAGAGATGGTGATTCTTTATTCCCAAGAAAACCAGATTTCAGTAAATCATGAAGTACATTAGAGTTTGGATGACCGACATGTTTATGCCATGCTCAGTAATCAACATGAGCAGAATGACAGTGACAAAGGGCAAAGAAAATGGAGACAATGGAAAAAGAGGAAAAAGACGTCCCACTTTAGGCCCCCTCGCGATCATCCGCCCTGACTGTTGATCCTGCACAACCCAACCAGATTTAGCAAATTCCACTTTACAATCATTATCAACCAACTGACATCTACACAAGATTGGTGGTAAGACCAGGAGATACGAAGACATCAATGAGAGAGGAAGAAACATCACCAGTGGCCGTGATAGGTAAATGATTGCCATCAGCCGTATCAACTTTGAGATTTCCAAAATATTTGTTTACGGTAAGAGAATCAGCATTGTTTGTCATATGATGGGAAGCCCCGGAATCAAAGTACCAGGGAGATGACGTAGAAAAGGGTTTACCTGAGAGTCCTAAAGCTGAAAATGCAAAAATGATAATTTGTTGAATCATGTCAGGGGTCACTAGTTGGACAGGAGCATGATCACTTTGTGTCAGAGGTGTTGTATTCACAAAACTACCAGCACTAGCAGAGTCAACTGAGGCAGTATATGCTGTCTCTGATTTCTTGGGGGGTCGAGTAGGGCATTCTTTGATGATATGGCCATCCTTTTTGCAGTAGTTGCAGAATTTTCGGGGACAATTTGCAGCATAATGGCCAAATCCCTTGCAACAGAAGCATTGAATAGTGCTCATATCCCTACCTCTTGGCCTACCTTGTGCTGCATAGGCCACATGAACAGATGCAGATCGTCGTTGTTCCATGGTAGTTTGAATGAGAAGACGCTGTTCCTCGCGAAGGAGATCATTGAGGCATGTATCCAAGGAGGGGACAGATTCTCGGTTCATAACATTGGATCTGGTGCCTTCAAATTCAGGTCTCAGTTTCATTAGAAATTAATCCCTCTGAGTAGTTTCATGGACAGATTGAACAGAGCTAAGACCTTCGGATGGTAAGCCAGCATAAACTATATCAGTGTATTCAGCCCAAAGATTAGTGAATCTTGAGTAAAAATCAGAGATAGAAAGACTATCATGTTGGAGAGTGGCCAATTCATGTTCAAGCTGGAACCGACAAGCAGTGTTTTGTTGGCTGTAGATCTTCTTCAGGTAAGTCCACATCTGAGCTGCAATCGGAGAAGAGCGAAGGTTCAAGATGATGTTGGGTTCGACAGATCCTAAAATCCATACCATAACTTGAGCGTCCTTAACTTCCCACTTGGCTTGCTGGTCTTTGTCTGTAATTTTGTCAGGAGCTGGGTTACTTCCATCAACATGTCCCCACAGCTCCTTACCTTTGACGAAAATCCTGAAGTGAAACGCCCAAGCAGGGTAGTTCTTGCCATTGAGACGAATCAAAGAAACATCAGACTTATCTGAAGACATGAGGTCAAGAGAACTTGATCGAGACTAACCGAGACTAAGGAACTTGATCAAGAATAACCGAGACTAAGGAACTTGAGAGCAAGAGACAAAAAATAATTCAAAGTTGTAGCTCTGATACCATGACAATTTAGAGTATTTTCTGAAAAAGTATGCATCTCTTCATTGAGAATCTCCCATTATATGGACAGAATACAAGCTAATTTAGGAAGGAATACAGGCTGATCTTCAGCCCTTAAAACAGCTAACCTACCATATATACATCTATCCAATTATAGCCTACAGCTAGTATATCCTAATTAAGAAAAGAATAAATCTGTATAATCAAATCTGTCAAGGCTGTACAAGGCATAGAATCTGCGGGTATTAAAGGTGTAGTTATTTCCTTTGACATTGATTAGTGGGAGTAAGTGTGGTTTTAGTTTTGTTATCTTTTGATGAAAACTGTTTGCCAGAATTTTATATTGTTGGACAACTTTTGGATAATGAAAACTGGTTAGAATGACTATGTTTTATTTTTTCTCTGAATTCTGAGTTTTCTAATTGCCGTCTTAAATTCTGCTTAAGCATATTGGCCTTGAACGACATTTTGGTTTGAAGATCACCTGTGGTTTTTGTGATTTGTCAGTTAGTTATTGTTGGACTTATATGAATTTCCATTGGGAAATTTTTGTTTGGAATGCAAACTATCTTTGCCGTTTTCGTTGTGTTTTGGCAATGTCGTTTTGTTATCCAACCTAAAATTATGTGTGCTGCTTTATGCGGCAAATTGTGTTGAAAATCACCTTTTGGTTTAGTAATTTGATTGTTTGGTAATAGAGGTTCTTGTGAACCTTATAGATATGTACCAAATTTCGAGATGTGGGAGTGAAATATGCTTCATTTGTTTCTTTTGTGTTAGTTTCATTCATAATTGTGTTTTGTTTTCATTTGGTGATTGAAAACTGTTTTGCCAATGCTTTGTTGTGATTAAACAATTGGTTTTGGATTAATTAGTAGCTTGGACAAGCAATTATGATGTTCTGCTTGCTTTTCTGCATTTGGGAGTTTTCTAGTTAATCGAAAATTCTGCAGAATTGTCATATGTATGCGGCAGGTTGTGATGATTGATCATTTTCAGTTTATGTGATCTTTTGGATTGGTAACAAAGGTTCCTTGAACTTTATAAGTCTGGACCAAAACTATATGGAAACTCAATTTTGAGTTTCCCATTCTGTATTGATGTACCTGCAGCCTTGTGTGATTGTTTTGGTGAATTGGTGGCTGCAATGCAGCTTCGCACATTAGTGTCCAAGTGTAGCAGTTCTAATTTTTCAAAGCAGCCATGACTGCTGTGTTTTGAAGTTGATTTGATTACATTTTGGACTTGGTGTACATTATTATTTTCAGTGATGAGTAACAATTTTGCAAAATGATCATACAGTACTCAATTGGGAGAATGTTAGAATTTGAGTACAATATAATCACTTAAGTACACAGTGTTACATGTCGATCATGATTTGAAAATAATAGAGTCGTCGTAATTAAATCATATTGATGGACTCCTTGTTATATATGAATTATGTTTCATTAATACAGAGGATTTATTACCAATTGGCTCATTAGGGTTCTAATGTGACTATAATATGAGTCTTTTAGAACAAGGGTAGTATATAAGTTTGGTATCTGCTCTCACCTTCAGTCTGACCTTAATTCAGTACTAAGACATATTCATTAGTTAAGGACAATCAGCTTTTAGCAGAGAGGAGAAGACAAACTTCCGAGTATGTGACTGGTCATCTTGTTTTCTTCATCTTTTTTATCTTATTATTTGTTCTGTTGTGATATTTGAGGTTGAGTTGAATTAATATGTAAGATTATTGTTATCTACTTCTTATAGTTCCGCCTCAAAATCAATTGACAATGAAAGTAGAGATCAATCCCTTATAAGTTCTTACACGATTGTGCAATTTTCTAATATGAGGTTGACTTTTGTTCCTTTCACATGCTTACAATATATATATAATATGGTGTTACATGCATGGAGAAGAATTAATATACATTGGAGAATATGAGTTTATTAATTATTATTTGGGACATGAAGATGAATATATGGAGTTGTGGGTAGTGAGTAAGGACTGTGGTTGTGGTGTATCCCTTCTTGTCTTGAAGCCGTGGCAGTCGCTTTGTGTCTTTGTGATCACCATAATCCCTACCTACTTCTCTTGATTTGGAAGACCTCTACACTCACTTTCAAGTTTCCAACTTTCAAATTTCAGCACTCACAAATTGCAATACGAATTATGGAGTCATCGATCCAGTTTCGGCTCAGAGTGTCCACTCTCCATTCAAAATAATCAGTTTTATACTTGTTATTTGTTACACCATAATTATTTGTTTCACATATAATACTATTAGACTATCAATTTTACTTTGATAATTAATTTATTAAAGATTAAGATTAGTTGTATGCCCTGTTTATTTTAGAAAGTATTTGAATTTGATAATAAGACTAAATTTGATACAAAAATTAAGAAACACTATATCGATTTAAAATAATTAGATGGAGTACGTAGTGCTGAAAGGGGATTTGAAATGACCATCCATCTATTTGTTAACTTCAATTTTCTTCTTATTCAAATTGTAGTATACCTGATACACCTCGACCTGAAAATTGACGTGAACACTTAAAATCGAGACATAATAGCCGACCCTTGGATGCTAAGTTGTACATATTTGATATATTATTAATTGGAGTTCTAATAATCAAAGTACCCTCTGCTTCAACTTATAATCCAAATGTAACATCTACCTTTAATCCTGCATAGCAGTTGGCAAACAATATCCAAACTAGAGAAAATTACAATCAAAATTTTAATTCCAAAGGTATCCCCGTATATTTTACTTAATTATAGATAGATTAGAGACAGCATAAATATTTTTAATTTAAAGCCATGAAAATGAGGTGATGAGGGATTAACTTGATGACCAAGACTCTGGAGTTTAAACTTTATTTACTAATTAAAGGGAAGCTCCGGACTGGACTCCGGTCTCCGGCGACCTCCAATTGATTTTTTGTTTCTATATTGTATGTGACTCCTATAAGGCTATAATCCTACGCTGGCCTAATGCCTATATGCTGAGGAGAGGACACATAATTGAGACCTTGACCTACAAACCTAGGCCGGCCTAGCTACACTATTTCAAAGGCACCACATCCAGGGATCTAACTTCATGCCATGTGTGATACATGCATGCATATATACATAATTACATATACCTGATCTTTTTTCCCTTTTTTTCTAACCAAATTAAAGGTGGTGAATTAGGGCGGCTAAATTACTTAAATGGACAAATAATTAAAATATTAAGCTCGATATAAATATATCTTTGTTATTTATGTGGGTCGAGTACTGTTTTTAGGGTTTCACTTGATTTTCCACTGATCTCAGGTGCTTTCAAACAAAATTTGTTATGATCCCACCTTTCGGAAAAGAAAAATTGTAATACAGCCACAATGTGTGGTGCAGTTAGCAAATTAGCATATCTAGATGGTGAACTTCTTAGTGCTTAACTGACAGGAATTCAAAATTCGTTGAGAGCACTTTGTGGCTATGGGCAAACAGCACCCTGAGCGGGTTACTTTGTGGGCAGGGTAAGTCACACCTCAAGCGGGGATTATTCCCATTGTTTGATGTAGAGACATCTAGTGGTATTTACCAAAAAACAATATTGTAATATGTTCTAAATATTTATGTTTCTCAACACATGACTTCATTGGGGATGAGATTTTTTTTTTTTTTTAAGAAAAGAGAAAATTAGAAGGAGAAGCCACATAGGCAACCCCCACAGAGAAGATCAAGGCTCCAGGCCTGAACAACCTCAAGGAGAAGAGTCTTGCACCAACTGATGTGATCATGAACATTGTACCCTAGATTGGCTAGCGCATCCACAACAAAATTTGTCTCTCTAAAAACATCTAAAAACATGAGCAAAGGAGACAAATTGGAATCATCTTACTAGCCAATTCGAATATTACCAACCAATCGCCAAATCCCCTAATGACCACCTTCATAGAAAATTTATTTATTGCTGAAAATGTAATAATACTTATAACAGACACATAATCAAACCGTTCAATTTAAGATTTTATTTCAACCACAACATATTATAGACCTAGATTTTTGTTGTCTATGCTCTTTTGTTTCTTGGTGTGGATGCGTTTTGTGCCTTTGCGCCCAAAGCAAATGCATAACTTAAAACTATAAATTCACATTCTAATATTGAAATGGACAATGTCTTTTGCCAAAAAAGAATATAAAAAAATGGACCAGTCAGACTCTCGGCTCTAGTTCCCTCCTCCTATCGAAACTTTAACCCTTCACTTCAGTATCTTAATACAATCTGTGAGTTTAGAACGCATGACGTACTCTCTACCTTTCTTCTAATTATCCGGATATTTTGATTTTCCTTTTTCATGTCAATTATTTTTTAGATTTTAATTTTTTAGCAATCTAAATTTTCATTTAAGGACAGAAGTATTCAAAATTACGTTGCCATGTCACCCTATTTATCTTTTACTATTAATTAAGATAATTAAATCTCACAATTTAAACTCCCTCTATCTAAAGAATTCAAATAATAAAAATTAAAACAAACTACATAAAATCCAGCAAACTATATGGGTGATTTCAAGTTCATATCATAACTATGAAAAGTTTCAATTTGATGCCCAAACTATCAAAACATATCATTTAAGTATCTTCCGTTAGTCAATCTGTTAAATGTTTATGTGACAAAATAAATCATAATTTTTATGATTATAATAATCCACATAAAAAAAATAATAAAAAAATTTCTTATAAAACTAAAAAAAAAGAAAAAAAATCCAAAAAAGTAATATAAAAAAAACAAAACAAAAAAAGAAAAAGAAAACCCAAAATAGAACAATTCCCTCACCACGAAAACGATGAACACCACGAAAACCCCTCTCGAACTCCCTTCTATCTTGGTCTTCAACAAACCATCTTCGCCGACTAAACCTAACCCACCATTCCGGCTGCTTGAACCCTGTGTGTACCTAATCTGACAAAGCAACGGACCTAACGGAAATACCCGAAAGATCATTTGGATCAAGACCAAGCCCGTCATTAAGGATCATCAACAAGACACATGCTTAAAGCCCACTATTATGGCCCATGACCTAAACCTAGACATTATCTATAAATAGGGAGTCTCCTCCCTCATTCAATCAATCCACTCTCTCTCTAATAGACATCCATCTCTCTAGACATATAAGCTCTCCATTCTCTCTACAATCTACATTCTCACACTATCTCTAAAGGCTCAATGTCACTTGTATTATTTACAAACATATATATTATTAATGAAAATAGAGCAACACCGTAGACATCATGTACAAACATATATATTATTAATGAGAATAGAGCAACATCGTAGACGTAACCCAATTTGGGTGAACCACGTGCATGACTGTGTCTTGGGTGCGTGCGTGTCTTTTCGATCTAAGTTGGTCCATTTTATACATCAACAGTTTGGCACCGTCTGTGGGAATCGCGAAAAAAATCCATGTCGGTTCCCTCTCAAAATCACACATAACTGCTGAAACACCATGAACCCAAGAACACCAACCCAGAAAAATTACCTAACCTCACGGCCAAAAAATCCCAAATTGATTCTCTGCCAAAAGAAGCCCAAACGGCTCCGGCCCAAATCTCTAGTTCTTTTCTCCGGACCACTGTAAGGGTTCTCTCCTCTCTGTCAACACATTTTCAAGCCACCTGTGAGGGTTCTCTCCTCTCCATCTCAATATCTCATACAAGCAGAGAAAACAAAAATAAAAGAGAAAAAAAATCCTCACCTCAATCATTCAATCTCTCATTGCAAGAACAAAAAGAAAAAAGTGAGCATGTTGGTTGGGTTCAGTCAAGAACTTCATGGGCTCATTGAGTCAATACTAGAGACAACATCAGAGGAATCATGAAGCCATCTCCCTCTCACTCTCACGGCAGCTCTATGAAGAAAAGCAAAAACAGAAATCATCCATCTTCATCACATTCCGCTCCCTTTCACTCAATCTCCTACATCAGCCAAAGGATTCAGCTTTGTGAGCATACATAGTTTTGCTCTATAAAAAAATGCTTATAGAAAAACCCAGAAAATTCTCATTCTTCTCTCTTCTGGGTCATGGCCCGAAAAACCTGCCAAGAATCCAATCTCTCGCCCCATGGCATCAAAACCCTCTGGGCATCTAAACCTCTCTTCCTCATGGAAGAAAAACAAACAACAGAAAAATATCCTCACATCCCTCACTCTCTGTCTCAAGACAAGAAAAAAAAAACAATCCTCTCATTCCATCTCTCACTCACAGCAAAATGGAAGAGAAAGAAAAAAATTCGAAAAAAAAAAAGGGAGAAAATTGGAGAGTTCAGACTCTTTGCCATCTTCTCAAACGACGACCTCCGATTGTCATCTCCTCAAACCAACGACGGCATCGTACCAAGAGGAACCATCTTCATCCACCGCTGGAATTTCGGTGAACACATCGCCGATGCCTTGCATCGTGGAGGTCGTCCCCGACGTCTCCTTGCGACACTGCACCACAGGTGGCACTGGGGGACTCCCATGAATCGACCATGTGCACTCCCACCGTCGCCGTTACCAACCGACACGTCACCAAAAAATTGCAGCGGCTACCATGCTCGTAGCGATGCTCCACTCGTCTGCTCGCACCACCACCACCACCACCATTCTTGTCGGCTGACAATCACAGAAGTAGCCAAAGAGGATCCAAGTTGGGAAGGCGAGAAATAGGGTGACTGAGTAAATATTTACTTTGCTTTGTTTGGTGAAACAGAGACAATCTATAGCAAGTAGGTGTACGTTGAAGAGAGAACAATACCCAAAATTCCATTCAAACATTAAAAGGTTCACACAAAAAACATTTACAAAGGTACAACTTTTTTATACTAGATAGCTTAAAAGGCCTTTTACTATAAATAATCATACATTTTCATAGTCATTTTAATACTAATACAAACAACTGAGACTCCAGCAGTCATCTAGCAGAAGCTCCGGCATAAGAGCACTTCCATAACAGCAACCGGAGAACAAAATCATCACCCATAAGGCTGGAACTACGACTTCGTTGAAATATCTTTCCATGGGGAACTTGATCTAATGGAGAATAGATCAATTCCTAGTTGAAAATAACTTTATTCATGAACTCTGGAAAAGAGTCAGTAACCCCGCATAGGAGATTGAAACTCATTGCATCCAATGTATTTATTGGCATGCAATTCGAGCTCATTAGTGGCGGCAGTGTGTGATGAGCCAAAAATATACTTGTATTTCTCATATATTTAATTAGTTATTATTATTATTTTGGGAGGAATTGATACTCGAATTTATTATATTGACATATTTATTCTAGAAGGAGTTTTTGGAGCAAAATAAGGAAATATATCAATGAAATCCCAATTCAAGTAGGAGAAGGCATATGCTTTCCTATTTATGTTTAAACTAGGAATTAGATTTTCTTATTGTTATTTTATTCCTTTTCAAAGTAGGATTAGGAATCTTTCCTTATAAATACCCAAGCTTGGCTTAGATTTAAGGAGACCAGAATTCAGATTACAATTCTCCATCTAAGAGCACGGCAAAGCTGGGATTTCGGGTACCTTTGTTCTACAAACTGTTTGTTCTCTTAACTTCAATTTTAATGAAATTATTTCTATTCATTATGAGCATGAGTAGCTAATTTTCTCACTAGGGTTAGACCTAAGCCTTAACATGATTATGTGATTTATCTTTTTCCTATGTTGTCGTATATGCATGCTTTGAATTTTTAATCACTGTTTAAAATTATCTTTATGTCTTAATGCTTGATCACCCTTAGGATATTTAGACAAGTAATTTGATGCAATTTTATAGGAATGCCCACCTAAAAATTGGGATTAGCTTCTTGTGATTAAGGATTGTAATACATCTAGGTTAAATACCATAACTAAGAGATTGCATGGTTATAAAAGATTTTCATGAACTTAATGAATCTTGCATGTAGAATTAGATCTAAATGCCATAGACTAATCGCATGTTAGGTATACGTTTTCACTTGAATGCCCACGAGGAAAATATGCTTTCGAAAAATCTAACCTTCAAAGTTGCATGTATTGATTCATAGATTCTTTTCTAAGTCACATATGATTGTTAATGGTGAAGGTTGAGCCCTAGTACTTGTTTACATTGTTTACTTAATTTTTATTCCGTTACCAAACTTCAAGCAATTTACTTTATTATTAATTAAGAGTAAATACTAAAATAAGAAATATCAATATAAGTCCTTGAGGAAATCGACCCTGCTTCCAGTGCTATACTACAACAGCCCTGTACTCTTGCAGGTATTATTTGTGTGATTTTAACCCTTGTTTTGCAGGTGGGAAAAATCATATCAAGAAATTGGCGCCGTTGCCGGGGACTGTGCAGATTACTCTTATTTTAATTTACTTTTAGTTAATTATTTATTTTCATTTTTTTTTCTATACTTCACCAAATCAACATTTACGCACAGGTCTCTACTCTTGCAGGACTATCTAATTGTGCATGGTTATTGCTACACGATCTACGAACCCGATTCTAGCGCAATTCGATCCTGAACCTGAAAGAACAACAAGAAGAAGAAGACAACTACAAGCAATTAACACAAGGTTCACACTCCAAGGCACTTTCCTTGCAGCTTTGTTCACAGAGATAGACAACACAGTGCCAGCACCAATGGCATTAACAATACCTGAAGTCGGCGCACCGCTTAGCAAAAGCCTTGCAGCACGTGGGAATGGAACCCCACAATGCATCGTGTACCCCGAGGTACAGGACGGAGTCACTTTTGAGATCAGACATCACATGCTTGAGCTTCTACCCACTTTTCATGGACTCCCAAATAGTGATCCAAACATGCACATATCTGAATTCTTGTTAGGGTGTGACAACATCATTGTTCGGGGAATTTCAAATGAGGCAATTAAATTAAGGCTTTTTCCTTACACCTTGAAGGATAAAGCTCGGGCTTGGCTACATTCATTACCTCCAGGGAGCATAACAACGTGGGAACACTTACAGACAAGGTTTCTAAACAAATTCTACCCATCATCCAAGACTCTTGCCTTGAAGAAAGAAATACTGGCCTTTGCCCAGAAATCTAATGAGTCGTTTCATGATACTTGGGAGAGGTACAATGACTTGTATATGCGTTGTCCCCACCATGGATTGGATTCAGACATGCAGATGAACATCTTTTACGATGGACTCAACCACATCACCAAAAGTTACGTCAATGCATCCGCAGGTGGTTCTCTCATATCCAAAACAGCCCGTGAAGCATTTGAAATATTTGAGCTAATGGCTAACGAATCTCAACAATGGACGGATGATGGCTCTCATACGAGGGGTCACGTCTATGATGTAGCGCAAGGACATGGTACCCCTAATATTGCAGCACAAATCACCCAATTGGAAAAGAAGATCAACAGTTTTATGCTCACCACCGCTGCCCCAAAGACAACACAGGTTTGCGCCATATGTGAGGACCCTACACATAATGTCCTCCAATGTCCTTAGAAGGATGGGTATCCCGACCTTGTCCAAGAACAAGTAAATGGCATGAGTTCCTTCCCAAGACCCCGTAATGATGCCTACCCAAATACATATAATTCGGGATGGAAAAATAATACAAATTTTGGGTGGAATGGACAACACCAGGTCCGGCCCAATTATCAGCAGAATTATCAACAGCCACTCAACCATCAGACCCAACCGGCCGCACCACGCCAATTGAGTGTAGAAGAGCAGCTTACCAGGTTTATTGAGATCTCTACCCAGAATCACCAAAACACTCAAGCATCAATTAAAAACTTGGAGCAGCAAGTTAGCCAACTGGCCCAAGAAATTTTTGAAAGGGATAACGGGGTTTTTCCCAGTCAACCTATACCAAACCCGAGAGGAGCCGAGGACTGTAAGATGGTAAGGACTTTACGAGGGGGAAAAAGTTATGACAATCGGGAGGCATCAAAGTCATCCCATTCAGAAAATAATACCACCAAGTCATATATTGAACCTGAACCTCAGGTTGAACTATTCACCCCACAAATTAAATTTGCTCCATCCAACGTCCCTGCCTACACTCCGCCACTGCCATTCCCACAAAGGCAGCAGCGCCGCTCAAACAAAGACCAACAGACCATTGACTTCATGCAGACATTAGCCAAGGTCCATATCAATCTACCTCTACTAGATGCTATAAAGCACATCCCTTCCTATGCAAAATGTTTGAAGGAGGTATGCGCCAATAAGAAAAAAATTTCAGACCTGGAAAAAGTGGTTTTGACAGAACAGTGTAGTGCAGCCCTTCTACACAAACTGCCACCAAAGAAAAAAGATCCGGGCAGCTTTACTATTTCCTACACAATAGGGAATTCCGAATTTCAGCAATCTCTAATAGATCTGGGATCAAGCATCAACCTTATGCCCTACTCAATATTTAAGCGATTAGGAGCAGGACAGCTCAGACCTACACCAATGGTTCTCCAGTTGGCTGACCGATCCCTCACTTACCCTAAGGGCATCATTGAAGATCTCATCATCAAAGTGGATAAAGTCTATCTACCCATCGATTTTGTGGTACTCGATATGGTGGAAGACAAAGAGACGCCCCTAATCCTTGGCCGACCCTTCATGGCCACAGCCCGCACACTGATAGACGTAGAAGCTGGCACTCTTACATTCCGTGTGCAAGATGAAACTGTGGTATTAAACCTATTTGACATGGCTAAAAGACCCCCTGAAATTTCAGAGTGTAGCAGAATTGAAGTTATGGAGGAGGTAACCTGCATGACACAAAGACAATTGCTCTTTACCGACCCTCTAGAGGCAGCACTCATTGACCCCATCCTCTGCCAAAATGAGGAAGATATTGCAGAAATTATGGCGGCACTAGATAGCAACCGACCACCCTATCCACGGTGGCGACCTCAGATTGAAGCGCTTGGGCCCCCAAAGACGCCACAACCGCCTTCCATTGAGATAGCCCCTCAGCTGGAAAAGAAGCCCCTTCCAGCCCATCTCAAATATGCACACCTTGGTGTCCAAGAAACTCTGCCCGTGATCATTGCAGCAGACCTCACCGACCTAGAGGAAGACAAGCTACTCAGAATCCTACGCAAGTACAAAGAGGCAATTGGGTGGACAATAGCCGACATAAAAGGCCTTAGTCCATCAATCTGCATGCATCGTATCTTACTGGAAGAAGACAGCAAGCCTACTGTTGATGCTCAAAGGCGATTGAACCCAATCATGAAAGACGTTGTTCGGAGTGAGGTACTAAAACTTCTAGACGCAGGCATTATCTACCCAATTTCAGACAGCCCATGGATAAGCCCAACACAAGTTGTTCCTAAAAAATCAGGAATCACGGTTAGTACTAACGAAAAAGGGGAGCAAGTTCCTACAAGGTTAACTACGGGGTGGAGGGTGTGTATTGATTATCGCAAGCTGAATTCAGCCACACGAAAGGACCACTTCCCACTCCCATTCATCGATCAGATGGTGGAACGATTAGCGGGTAAAGCATTTTATTGTTTTCTAGATGGTTATTCAGGGTACAATCAGATTCCTATTGCACCGGAGGATCAGGACAAAACTACGCCCATTTGGCACTTTTGCCTATCGACGTATGCCTTTCGGACTGTGTAATGCACCTGCCACTTTTCAGCGATGCATGATGAGCATATTCTCAGACATGGTGGAACGAATAATTGAAGTGTTTATGGATGACTTCTCCGTATACGGAGATTCATTTGACAACTGTTTAGACAACTTGGCCACTGTTTTAGAAAGATGCAAAGAGACGCATTTGGTATTGAACTGGGAAAAGTGCCACTTTATGGTGAAGCACGGAATCGTGTTAGGGCACCTAATTTCAGACTGTGGAATCGAGGTGGACAAAGCCAAGATTGATGTCATCAGCAACCTGCCACACCCCACATCAGTCAAGGATATCAGATCCTTTCTTGGCCATGCTGGGTTCTACAGAAGATTTATCAAGGATTTTTCTAAGGTTAGTCGACCACTGTGCAATCTATTGGCCAAGGACTCAGACTTCATATTCGATGACAAGTGCCTCGAATCATTCACAACTCTGAAGACACTTTTAACCACAGCCCCAATTATCACCGCACCAGATTGGAACCTACCTTTTGAAGTCATGTGCGATGCATCAGATTATGCAGTTGGAGCTGTTCTAGGACAGCGACAAGACAAGCTACCAAGCGTGATATACTACGCCAGCCGAACCTTAAACGATGCACAACTCAATTATTCAACAACAGAGAAGGAGCTCTTAGCAGTGATTTTCGCATTGGAAAAGTTCCGATCATATCTAATCGGTGCTAAGGTAATTATTTTCACTGACCACGCAGCATTGAAATACCTTTTTGCCAAGAAAGATTCAAAACCTAGACTCATACGATGGATTCTCCTACTACAAGAGTTTGACATCGAAATTCGTGACAAAAAGGGGAGTGAGAATGTGGTGGCAGACCACTTATCTCGGCTGGTGAACACCACTGCAGCAGAGTCTGAATCATTGCCACTCCAAGAAACTTTTCTTGACGAGCAGCTCTTCGCCCTCATGCAGCACACACCCTGGTATGCAGATATTGTGAATTTTCTGGTTAGTGGAAAACTTCCGATTGACATTACATCCCAACAGCGGAAAAAGTTCCTATCCACTGTCAAATATTATTTCTGGGATGAACCCTACCTATTCAAGCACTGTGCCGACCAACTTATTCGAAGGTGTGTGCCAAGTGAAGAGCAGGAAAGTATCCTACAATTTGCACATCAATCTGCGTGTGGAGGTCATTTCGGTCCAAAACGAACCGCAACCAAAATTTTACAGAGCGGTTTCTATTGGCCTTCTTTATTCAAAGATGCTTACACATGGTGTAAAGCATGCGATCGCTGCCAGCGCGTTGGAAACCAGTCCAAACGCAATGAGATGCCCCAACAGAGCATTTTGGTTGTTGAAATTTTTGACGTTTGGGGAATTGACTTTATGGGTCCGTTTCCCTCATCTCACGGCAATCTCTACATCTTAGTGGCTGTGGACTATGTCTCTAAATGGGTGGAGGCCATGGCCAGTCCAACAAATCAAGGATCAGTGGTTCTCAAATTTCTACAAGGTACAATTTTTCCTAGATTTGGAGTCCCCAGAGCTATCATAAGTGACGGAGGCAAGCACTTCTTGAATAAGCCATTTGCCTCATTACTTGCAAAGCATGGCATCACTCATCGGGTGGCAACACCGTACCACCCCCAAACATCTGGGCAAGTTGAAGTTTCTAATCGCGAGCTTAAGCGAATTCTAGAGAAAACAATGTCTTCTACAAGGAAGGATTGGAGTACAAAGCTGAATGATGCACTATGGGCGTACCGAACAGCTTATAAAACCCCAATTGGAATGTCCCCATTTCGACTGGTTTATGGCAAAGCTTGTCATTTACCAATGGAGTTAGAACACAAGGCATTCTGGGCAGTCAAGCAACTCAATCTTGCTTATGATGAGGTAGGAGAGCAGCGTAAACTGGAGCTCAGTGAGCTGGAAGAAATTCGGAATGATGCATACGACAATGCAAGGATCTATAAAGAGAAAACCAAGCTTTTTCATGATCGCCAGATTTTAAGAAAGGACTTTCATCTTGGACAAAAGGTACTCTTATTTAACTCCAGACTCAGACTCTTTCCAGGGAAGCTTAAGTCCCGCTGGTATGGACCATTTGAAGTTGTCCATATACATCCACACAGAGCAGTGGGTATAAAGAACGTCCAAACCGGAAAGGAATTCACAGTTAATGGACATCGTCTGAAACCTTATTTGGAGTCACCCTACAACCTAGCTAAGGATGTCGTGGCTCTACAACCGCCTACTCCATGATCCTACCATCCCTACGTCGAGCTCTAGACGTTAACTTAAGCGCTTAATGGGAGGCAACCCACCTATATCCTTTACAATAGCGTATTTGTTTTTGTTTTACTTAACTAACATGCAATGACCGTTTTCTGTTGTTACCTAGCACTAAGTGTGATTCCAGGCATACATGGTTGATTTGATTGGCGCGCCCTATCCACTAGCAGTCGGGTATAATCATACAACAAAATGTAGACATACTTCAAAATCTAAATACCAAGGATAGAGGAGTCATACCTGGGCTGATGATGATCGTGATCCTAGGTCTATTATTACAACACTTTTACATCAAATGAATTGAATAACCTAGGAATCTACACCCTACTCTAAGTTTGGGGGTTGGGCCTGCACACACACCAGTCTGGGTCAGTATCATTTTCAATTGGAAGTAAAAAAATAAAATAAAATAAAAAATTAAAAAAAATAAAATTAAAAAATTAAAAAAAATTAAAAAATAAAAAAATAAAAAAAACTACGGACAGAATCGTAGTGAGTTTACCTGCCGGCCCACCCAAGCACGTGAGCTGCATCCAGGCTCGAGTCAAGCAGCTGAAGTTGTCCAAACCCACTCAAGCGACGGTCACGTGGGTACCCAACCTGGCCCTCATGCGCCTTACTACTAGGACCAATCACATCTTGGGCCCAGGTTCCGGGCAGGTCCACACTAGCCGGGTCGCCCACGATACATCCCCGCCTGATTAGACTTGGACCCACACAGACTACCGGCCCAACCACGACCGAGGCCCGACCCGCGGTAAACTCGGGCCTTACTCTTAGGCCTGCTATCACATCAGGCCCAATTTCGGGGACCTCAGCCGATACTGGACCGGGCCTATGGTGGCTCCACCCCACTTCACCTCCGCCTCCGATGGCCTGTTTCCTCGTGGGCCCACGCCAATCGACAGTACTAGCTCGACGCTTACAACCTGGTCCTCCCTTCCCTTACTCATGAGCCCATTGGGCCCACTTTCCGAGCCGGGTACCCCTAGCCATATGCCCCGAGTGTTCCCGCCATTGGAGTGGGCTCACGATCGTACGTTGGCCCACTACGGTCACGTCCCAGCAGCTTACTTATGGGCCTATTGCTCGGCCCATTTTCGGCCTCCAGCCCACAACCGCACCGGAGCCGAGCACAGTTACACGGACCCCCGATCTCCGGTCAATACCTACACACCCACCATCACCACCATCGTCTCCGACGGCCGATGATGGCCCACACAGACACATCACAGGCATCAAGAGCATTAACAACCCATTTCAAATGAACACATCTGCACACATATGCATACCAGATTTGCAGAAATGAGGGTCTGTTACCTTTCAAGGGTTTCTGTCCGCTTCCCTGGCCCGCTTCGGGTCTCTCCTCCATCCCACCTCCATTTCTCCCACCTACAAACCAGTAACCGCTTCCACATCCAACCACACGAACATCACAGAAACATACATCAATCACCAAACCAACAAACATGCAAAACAGCAAATGGCTCAAGCACCCGATCGAAATAAAAAACACGAGAACCTTACCTCGTGACCACTGCCGGTCGCTGATGCTGGTTCCCTCACGGCCGCTGGAGCAGCGTGGTGATGGTCGGTGTCCCAGCCGCTCTCCTTTCCGTTGTCCTGGGCTCCGACGGGTGCTCGGGTTTCCACGCATTTACAGGCATTTCTCTCGGACATAGTTGGGTATCGGCGATGGGGAGGTTCGTGGTGTCTCTCGCCTTCACAACGATGGTGGATCGTCGCTGGAAGTGATCGGAGCAGCATCACGGCGTGCAAGGTTGGTGGGTATTTTCGGAGCTTTTGGGACAGACTCTCTCCGACTTTCAAGCTCTTGGACGGCTAGGGTGCGAAATGAAGCCCTAAGTCTGAAGATGAGAGCTTTATATCTGCATCAAAACGGTAGCGTTTTCGGTCCACCATCCACTAACACACGACGACGCCGTTTTCCTGGCTGGGAGCACAGCTCAGGTCTTTGGTTCGACCCCAGGTGCTCTTCTTTCTTTCTATTTTCTTGTCCTTTTTATTTTTATGATTCATTCTTTATTTTGTTTTGTTTTTCTTTCTTCTTTTCTTTAGTTTTTCTTTGTCCTTTCCTCTTTTGCACCATGGGGACATGTTGCATGATAAGTTTGGGGGTAGAAAACTATCATTTTGTTTGTGTCTAATTAAAAAAAAAAATTAATTAAAGAAAAAAAATATATATATATATAAAATAAACATTTTAGAAAAATAAATAAAAATAAAATAACAACGATTTTTGTTTAGACTTAATTTGATTTTTCCTTCCTAAATTATTTTTAATGCACTCTATTTGCTATGATCGAAATTTGAAACTTCAAAAGTGAGATTAAATATTAGAGCATGACCACCAAGAACATATAGTTGATTTTTGCACACAATTCATACCATATTCAATTTCGCACATGCACATCAACTTATTTGTGGAAATTAAATTTGTTTCAAGCATGCTAATTTTTCTTATCCTAAGATTGTGGGTTATTTAATTTGTTACCGTCCAAGGTTCGAAAAAGTGAAAGCCATAAATAAATCGGAGGTGAGTCCGAGCCCTAAAATAGGGGTGTGCGTTTACCTATCAATTACATGCTAGCCTTTCCAATCCGAGTAAATAAATCCTTTGGGACATTTGTTGTCTGGTGCCCTAAAGTCATCTGATTTGGGAGTCATCGATCTAAAGCTCGTTACATGGGTTGGATAGAAAGCTTGCTTAATGTTAAATAAAATTTCATCCTTTGTTATAAAAAAAAAAATTATAATAATAATAAATAACAAAAAAAATAAAAAAATAAAAATAAAAATTTCAGGCAAGAATGCTTTTGATGGTGATAGGTTAAGTAATTTTACAGTTGGTGGGTACAGATGTAATGCAAGTGAGGGACTGGTTTAACACTTACAATTTTGTTGAGATTCACATTACACGAATACGGTTTATGGATTGCTCACCAGAATCTGGTAATCTTCTGTTTTGAAAGTGTGGATTTGCTCTCTCTTTTAGACTTGCTTATGACTTGAGAATTTTGATTTTGCTTTTATGAGTATTGCTTTATATTAAATGGAAAGAAGGTTAAATTAAGTTTAACAAATTTTGAAAGTGTTTGTGGGTATCGTAATTGGTAAACCCTCAGGAGACACAACTCCTCCTACTAGGGACACCTAGGGGTTTAAAGGCGTGTAGTGTTTGCTCAACACTATCGAGTTCCCTGCGAAAGTGGCATTTTATTTCTTATATTTGTTTTCTTAAGTTTTGTTTTATTTACTTGAGGACAAGTAACAATTCAAGTTTGGGGGTATTTGATGAGCCAAAAATATACTTGTATTTCTCATATATTTAATTAGTTATTATTATTATTTTGGGAGGAATTGATACTCGAATTTATTATATTGACAGATTTATTCTAGAAGGAGTTTTTGGAGCAAAAGAAGGAAATATATCAATGAAATCTCAATTCAAGTAGGAGAAGGCATATGCTTTCCTATTTATGTTTAAACTAGGAATTAGATTTTCTTATTGTTATTTTATTCCTTTTCAAAGTAGGATTAGGAATCTTTCCTTATAAATACCCAAGCTTGGCTTAGATTTAAGGAGACCAGAATTCAGATTACAATTCTTCATCTAAGAGCACGGCAAAGCTGGGATTTCGGCTACCTTTGTTCTACAAACTGTTTGTTCTCTTAACTTCAATTTTAATGAAATTATTTCTATTCATTATGAGCATGAGTAGCTAATTTTCTCACTAGGGTTAGACCTAAGCCTTAACATGATTATGTGATTTATCTTTTTCCTATGTTGTCGTATATGCATGCTTTGAATTTTTAATCACTGTTTAAAACTATCTTTATGTCTTAATGCTTGATCACCCTTAGGATATTTAGACAAGTAATTTGATGCAATTTTATAGGAATACCCACCTAAAAATTGGGATTAGCTTCTTGTGATTAAGGATTGTAATACATCTAGGTTAAATACCATAACTAAGAGATTGCATTGTTATAAAAGATTTTCATTAACTTAATGAATCTTGCATGTAGAATTAGATCTAAATGCCATAGACTAATCGCATGTTAAGTATACGTTTTCACTTGAATGCCCACGAGGAAAATATGCTTTCGAAAAATCTAACCTTCAAAGTTGCATGTATTGATTCATAGATTCTTTTCTAAGTCACATATGATTGTTAATGGTGAAGGTTGAGCTCTAGTACTTGTTTACATTGTTTACTTAATTTTTATTCCGTTACCAAACTTCAAGCAATTTACTTTATTATTAATTAAGAGTAAATACTAAAATAAGAAATATCAATATAAGTCCCTGAGGAAATCGACCCTGCTTCCAGTGCTATACTACAACAGCCCTGTACTCTTGCAGGTATTATTTGTGTGATTTTAACCCTTGTTTTGCAGGTGGGAAAAATCATATCAGTGTGTAATCATGTTCCTCAAGTGAACAAAAGATTAATGCCAGACTTTCTTCTTGTCGAGGATATACCTGGATTAAGAACCATAAATAAACAAGCAAGCAATTAAGTTTGGATGTATCCATGATATGACTAGTTCATAATGAAAATGTTGAGATAGCATATGCTCATTCTCACCTCATAATTACTTTCGTATGTATCTTGATTTTCATAATTAGAAGCAGCGATGCTAACTTGTTCGCCGAAATCATTGGTTGCAGTATTATTCTTATGTGTAAGATCAGAATAATTGTCACCAATTGTAGACTGCCACTTACTCCAGTCATCATTACAGGTATCTGCATTAACAACTCTTCTGAGTTCACTGTATGTCGGCGGATGAACAGACGGCTGCTGGAATTAAGATCACAAACAAATCAGTATTAAGTTTTTGACATACTAATTGAGCTCCAAAATCCAAATATCCAAGTTCCTATCTGAAATGTTCCAAAAAGGATTTTTAATTCTCACCACTACTATCATATTAGCCGCAGCTTGATTTTCAAAATCAGATGCAATGTAGCTACAAGATTCATTTTCATGAGATTTATGGTATTCTTCATTAGAGACATCAATATGCAACTCCAGGCTTTTTTCTGGCCGAGCACATGGCTGGATTAAAAATCACAAACAAGGGTGATGTCAAGTTCTGACCTAATTTTGTACTACATATTAATTTCATATTGGAAATGAAACATTCTCACCTCTTGAATCATATCATCAGACAGAACCAAGGAAGGATGTTCACCTTCATCACAGGTTGAAATATCATTGTTATCAGTAACAGAATGGTTATTATCTCCAAATGGTGATTGCATACGGTAACAATCATCATTAATGCCATTGGCTTGCAGAACATCTTCCAGCTCTATGTTGGTTGGTGACGGGAGTGTGGTGGAGCTGTAATCCTGTGACTGAATTCCACAAAATAGCCCCAAATTAATTGACCATAAAACTTATTGTCTCCCATAAGAAAAATGTTCCAATGACAAAAAAATTATGCTCATTCTTACCTCTGGAGTCGCAACAGCTGCAACTTGGTCTGAACAATTAGACTCATTGCAGCTGCTGGGCTCACCTTCATCACGAATTGAAGCACCCTTCTTATCAGAATTTTTCTTCACCCGACAGAGAACGAAATCCCTCTGCACAAATTGGAGAGCACATGTCAAAATGGTAAATTGAACCAAATTATGTGATCCAAAATCAAGAACAAATTGAAACGTAATTAATTACCTGGGCCAAGTTGGGTTGAGTTTCATTGAGATGATACTCATGCATAACCCAGTTGGTCTTTTTCGAATTCGAAGCACGACCTGTATAGAAAGTGAGGGTCCTCTTTCTCCCAATGACGGCTTTGGAGCGGCGAGCCTTGATATCGCGCCCCTGGCCGGTGATTTTCCAGTAGCCTTTCGGCGTGGTCCGTTTGGACCGGGTGCTGTTGTTGTACTTGTAATCACGCGGGCTAAAGAAGAACCACTCATCGTCACAGCCTCGCTTGGCGACCAACAGACCTGCAAATTCCACACAGAACAAAACCAAAACACGAAATTGAAATTTGAAACCAACCGAATTCATGTCTTCAAGTACTAAGAACAGAAGTTGCAAGATTGAATTTTTATTTTCTTTTTGGGAATCACCAAGAAAAAAGGGATTGTTTAAATACCTGGTAAATGCCAAGGGTCGTAGTTGCAGATATCGATTTCAAGGATGATGTCGTTATCTTCGAAATGGAGGTCGTGGTTCTTCTTTTTGAGGTAGTGGCTCAGCAGCTCCTCTTCAGTGGGATGAAATCTGAACCCCACCGGCACTGAAACCCCGGCCGTTGTTTTTCTTTTGCTGCCCATTTCTCTCTCACTCTCTCTGTGTCTGTGTGGATGTAACAGTAACAAGTAAGAAGAAGGAAGAAGGAGAAGAAGGAGAAGGAGAAGAAGAAGGTGCCAATTGCGAAGGCAGAAGCTGAGTGAAGTTGTATTTAATAATAACCAAACTCACTGACACTCTTAAAAGCCAGCAGCCAATCAAGTCCTGAACTTGCTAAAGAAGTTTGCTGACGTGGCACGCGGTAATCAACCCCTCTTCGAAGTTTTTTTTTCTTTTGGGTTGAAAACTTGAAACCCCGCTTGGAAGTTCTTTCTTTTTCTTTTGTTTTTTGGTTGAAAGTAAAGGAAACCCCGCTTGGAAGTTAGATTTTAGAATACTTCTAGAATCTCCCACAAGTCATAAAATCTTGGCTTTATTGAGTAAGTTACAGGTCCTTTTCCATTTCACACTTTGATCGTATATGTTTATACCATTTGTTCTCATACGTAAGGTATTCATTTATATTTATACTTAAGAGGTCATCAGTCTACATTAAATCCGTTACAAACTAATGAATGTAAATAAATAGCATGTCCTTCTACTGAAATGGGTTCTCGGAAGCCCACCGCTTCTGCTTTTGAGTAGCATTGGACTGAGGCCATAGCACGAATGTGCCCATATTATAGAATATGAGTGGCAAAACTCAGAGTATTTTACTTTAATAACTTTTTTATTGAAAAAAATGTGCTACTCCTATGAAGGTATTTATATTCATACGTAAGAGGTCTTAAGTCTTTAAATTTGACTACCATGACTATCAAGAACATTGTATATATATATATATATATATATATATATATACATACATGTAGGGGGTGGATTCCTGAACACATAAGAATTGTTGAAGGTGGTCTACTACCACCGCCATGTCCCAGTTTATAAATTTTAACCCAATTTTTTTTTTATGCAAGACGCCTTATGAAACGGGCTTCTCTCGTCTCCTAGAATTGACTAACCCATGTGCGCAACCAAGTGTAGTTCACATTCAAACTTTCTCCTCTTCAACCTTCAAAGTTCGCATTATCATCCTGATGTATTTATAGTGTCCCAGCGTATTCATATTTTGGTTCCACGATTCACAAACAGTTAGGAGTTTTGAGCATGTTACTTTTGGCACAAGATGTAATTGTTCCATGCTGGAGAGTTTGACATTGCTTTGGTGTTATAGGTTCATCCATCTCAAGATTTATGATGCATCGAATCTTTAACGGTCTTTCTTTACAAATGTTTTTAAGGATGTTGATTTTGAAATTAGTACCTTAAATCTTACCTAGTGTTGCATTGTTTTGGATAACAACGGTGAACAAAAATGGGCAATTTCTGGCAATCAATTTGCTCAATTTTTTACTTGCATGCCTCAAATTCAAAGACTCCAAATAAATGGATTATTTTTAAAGGTAATGGTTTTATACATTTATCATAAAATGATCATTTATACGATGATAAAAGATGTTCCGCTCGGACGCCTCTATGTAGAGTCACATTAGCCTCATGTAGAACTTCAAGAAGACTAATACAGTAACCCGCTACAACGGTATCCCACCTAGTTAAATTATGTTATGGACTTTTGTACATTCTGGAGGGTAACACTTCCTTAAAATGAATAGTTATTCAAATATACATATAAAACTAAAAAATTATCTATTCAT
The DNA here is from genome assembly GCA_037349345.1 of Oemleria cerasiformis. Classification (NCBI taxonomy): domain Eukaryota; kingdom Viridiplantae; phylum Streptophyta; class Magnoliopsida; order Rosales; family Rosaceae; genus Oemleria; species Oemleria cerasiformis. Next base: position 10,430,308 of record JAZGTL010000019.1, read on the forward strand.
CAAACAACGAGCAAAGAAATTGAGTAGGGATAACGTTATTAAATTTTGCACTATAGTCTGTACTAAATATAAACATTTATTTGTTATATGTTTTAGTCCATTTTTATTTATAATAAATAAAACTTTACTACATCAAAGTCAAACTTACTCTAAATTGAGAAAATTAAAACGTAACATTTATTTTGAGATCATCACCCCAAAATTTTACGGTACAAATGAACGTTGTCCATTGACCAAAAAAAACGAAGTTTGTATCAAAAGCAACACCAAAAAAAACCTTTTTCCTTTTTACTTTAAATGTACCATGTTCTTGCATAAAAGTCCCACTTTGCACCTTATTCTCATTATTCGCTCAAAATGCACCATGAAACTGAAACGACCCGAAAATTTAATTAGTGAATTTTCGTAAATTATTTTGAGAAATGACGAGTTACCCTTGGTTTTATAAGGGGCTCAGAGATCACTTTTTGGTTAGAGACACATTTGTCAGTTTTTTGGGGACCGTTGTGTAGGTCTCGAACTCACGAGTTCGTAGAAAAGCGGCACGCGAAAAACGGAGATCGTATGAGAGAGTTTTGGGTCTAGAATATTCAGGGGCAGTTTGGTAAATTTCACTGGGTAGATATTTTAAATCATACCCTTTTCCAGATTTTTCTCATTTTGTCCTCGCTCTCCACGATCCTTATCCAATCCGTACGACCGAACCAACAAAAAACCTCCGAACTTTGAACTTTGAACTATGATTTGAAGCAACCTTGGTCGATTTGGTTCCACCCATCGGAATCTCTTCCTCTCCGCGATCAAGGACGTACTGGCCGTCGAAGGAAATGGCCACGGGAAGCACCAAACCGAGAAAAGGAAAAATCGAACCTTTCCATTGATTTTTCGGCCAACTCAAGTATGGGTTTCATGTTTAGACTTCATTTTCGAGTTCCTGGGTTCGAGTAGATGAATTTAGATTATAAATTCGTGAAAAATGATTAAGATTTAAAGAAGTTAGGAAAATTTCAAGGTCGACCGGCGACGTCAGACGGCAGCGCACAACGGAGCGGTCGTCTTCTCTGGCGACTGGTTCGGTCAGAAGGACTGATGTGGCATTCCACCTAGCAGCCACGTGGAGGCCACCTGGCAGCCACTTGGAGCCACATGGAGGCTACTTGGCAACCACGTGGAGGTCACTTGGCAACCACGTGGAGCCACCTAACGCCCGAGTCAGCGCGCGTGCAGGCGCGTTGGGTACTGTAGCTGGCGCGCGGCTTAGCTGCCGGCCTTCCGCCGGTGCATGGTGACGTGGGAGACCGTTCCTTGGGTCACGGCAACACATGTTGACATGTTTTCAACGTTTTGGACCTTTTGGCGTAGGTTTCGGGTTAATCGGATGTCGTTTAAGGGTAGTTTTGAGCGTCCGAAGTGGCTGCATTTTTAGTGGGATGCGTGCGGACCTCCCGGGTTTAGGGAGTTTGAATGTAGGGTTTTTAATTATCGTTGGTAATCCCGATTGTTCCTTTTGACAGACGATACTGCTCCGGGAACTTCAGAGGAGCGTATGATTCGAAATTGAGCTTAATTGGACGTTCGTTGAGTGGACTTTGGTTTTGTAAATTATAATGCATGAATAAATGTATGTTTGAACTAATTTCTTGTACATATTATTTTTGGTAAATTTCTGGAATTGAGAAAAGTATTCTAAAAAATTATTACTGGACACGGGCTTTAAATAATTATTTGGAAATGACATTTTGGGCTATGGCCTGGCTTTATGGATTCGGGTTTTATATGGTTTCAGTTGAGTCCATGATTTTTGGGTTTAGACTCGGTATTGTGATTTTATTGGATTTGGGCGTAAACTTGGGTTTTCAATGAATTTGGCTTAAGCCAAGAAACAAGGATTTCAAAACAGGGATTTTGGTTTTCACTGAATTACTATCCCGGGAGGGTCAAGGTTTTCTCCAATGCTGGTGTCGAGGGTCTTTCTCCGTCAGATCGTTGAGGGTTTTCCGACGTTGGTGTCGAGGGGTATTTCTCCACCAAGTCGTTGAGGCTGTCTACGTGTAGTATAGGATTCTGCACAACTTAAGGTATATCGGGTGTGTGGAGGGTTGGACCCGGGTCAGTCAATACGGATATCGAGCTACGACTCGGGGTTCCATTCGAGGAGCAGTGGGATATGTTTATGATATTTTTGTGTTCATGTCTGTTTTCATGATTTTTAAACTCCTTTGAGGAGGGTTTTCAAAGTTGGGTTGTGGAACACGGGATGTTTCCATTATTCGGGTATTAATGGGTCCCACCGGTGTTTTACCAAAAATAATAGATTTTTCGGTACATTTTCGGCTTATCATTATGGATTTGTTGAAAACGAATTGTATATTATGCATGCTTTGTTTTACTTGTGGAGGGGGAAAATGTATGTTTTCCTCGGAAATGGTTTTAAATGATTATTTTTTTCACTCACACTTTTCGTGTTTTAAATCCCCTCCAGGCCGTTTAGTTGACGAGGGCACATCCAGAGGCGGAGGCATCAAATTTCAGCTGCGTATTTACCTAGACCATCGAGTAGGATTTATATTTCTGTATTTACCTTTCCTACCTAGATGCTCTGATAAGCTTTTGGACTTATTGTAAATTATGACTACGTCGATGATTGTTTGGTGATGTTGGAATTTGTGAGTGTTCTTTGATCCATCGTCTGATAGGTGGAAGACGGTTAACCATTCCTTAAGGGGAGATTCTGTCGGATTTTTGGCAGAATTCTCGTAACTAGTTGCAAGTGCTTAAGGGTATTATGGGAATTTTATTAAGTTGTCAGACGGGAGCAGGGTTTTTCTCGGATTTTGAGGGGAAATACGGGAAGGGTCCTGTCAACTTGGTATCAGAACTCTAGGTTTAATTCCTATAGATCGTACACCTAGTGTTCAGCTGATTGTGGTATTGATGAATTTTATTAAGGGTATTATGGGAATTTTATTAAGTTGTCAGACGGGAGCAGGGTTTTTCTCGAATTTTGAGGGGAAATACTGGAAGGGTCCTGTCAACTTGGTATCAGAGCTCTAGGTTTAATTCCTATAGACTGTACACCTAGTGTTCAGCTGATTGTGGTATTGATGAATTATGGTTCTTTTCAGCGTGATGCCTGTGAGACGCGAGCCCCGTTCGCGGCCTGGAAACGGTGATGAAGCTGATAACGTTTGGGGTACACATGATCCTGCATTAGAGCCTAATTTGAGACAGACCCTAGCTCAATTGGGTCGGGCATTGACTATTGTACTTCAGGGTAGGGCTACTTCTAAAGTTTCTGACATTGAGCGAGCCCAGAGGCTGGGGGCGACAATGTTTACGGGCGAGTTAGGCCCAGATGATGCTGATGAGTGGATTACTCGTTTGGAACGAGTGTTTTATATTATGAGGTGCCCTCCGGAGGATAGGGTGCAACTAGCCACATTTCTTCTGGGTGGTTATGCGTACCGTTGTTGGCATGATTTGCAGCTGACGGGCTGGGATGTCCGTATACTTACTTGGGAAGCTTTCTGGGAGCGCTTCCTCAAACAGTTTTATCCTCGCTCATACCGTGATGCTAGAGAGGCTGAGTTCTTACAGTTGTACCGGCTCTGGTGGCAACTGAGATGGATAAGTGCCGAAGGTTTGAGTATGGACTAAGAGATGAGGTTCGAGTAGCAGTAACTGTTGTGGCCCATACTTCTTTGAGGGCTTTATCTGACGCTGCTGCCAGAGTAGAGATGAGTTTGCCAGCTTAGCACCAGCTTAGTGGTTCCAGGCGATGCCAAGATCACCTGCGTTTCGGGGCCTCTAGTCAGGGATCCTCTAAGAAAGGCGGCTTCAGTTCTGGATCTTTTGGAGGTGCAAGATCCGGCTAAGGCAGTGGCAGAGTCGGTCAGGGACAACAATCATCATCTCAGTCTAGTAGGGCTTCAGTGCAGTCGACCGGGAGACAAAGTGGTAGACCCGCACTGATGGGTGACACTGGTTGTTACTTTTATGGGGAGACGGATCATTTTAAGAGAGAATGTCCACATCGTCTGGGCGGTAGTTCTTTGGGCCGAGATGCTGCTGGACTGAGTCAGAGAGCAGCGCAGTCATCTAGTACTGCAGCAGGGAGCCAGAACCAGTCCAATGGGACCAGTAGGGCCAGTGAGGCAAGTAGGGCTGAAGGGAGACAGAGGGGTCATGGTTATCTTCTGGTACACAAACCCGAGTTTTTGCGATGACCCAGGAAGAGGCTCGAGCTGTACCAGAGGTGGTTACTGGTACGTTGTCTATTTTTGATCATGATGCTTGAGTTTTGATAGATATTCGGGCTACATATTCTTATATTTCTCGGGGTTTTACACTTTTTGCTAATAGAGAATTATCACCGATTGTTTGGGACATGGGCATTAGCACTCCCACCGGAGATATGTTAGTGGCGAACATTGTGATACACAGTTGTCCGGTGGTAGTGGAAGGTCATGAGTTAGAGGCAGATTTAATCCCCTTGGACATTTATGATTTTGATGCGATTCTGGGGATGGATTGGCTAACCATGCATCATGCCTCTATTGACTGTTTCGACAAGAGGGTGGTATTTCGGAGTCCAGGTTTGCTAGAATTTATGTTTCAGGGAGATCGTAGGGTGCTACCCTCGGGAGTAATATCGACCTTGACGGATGAGAAATTATTGAGGAAAGGTTGGGAAGGATATTTAGCTCACGTGATCGATTCTCGGGATACTCCAGTGAGAGTAGAGGATATTCCTATGGTGAATGAGTTTCCAGATGTATTTCTAGAGGATCTTCCAGGGTTGCCACCTCACAGGGAGATTGAGTTCACCATATAACTTCTTCCAAGCACCCAACCTATATCTCAAGCACCGTACAGAATGACACTGGCAAAATTGAGGGAATTGAAGACTGAATTGCAGGACTTGGTGGATATGGGATTTATTTGACGGAGTGTATCACCTTGGGGTGCGCCGGTGTTATTTGTATGGAAGAAAATGGTGGTTTGGGGCTATGTATAGACTAGCGGCAGTTAAACAGGGTTACGGTTCGAAATAAGTATCCTTTGCGACGAATTGATGATTTGTTTGAGCAATTAAAAGGGGCAAGGTATTTCTCTAAAGTTGACCTTAGATCCGGGTACCATCAGTTAAGGATCAGGGAAGGGGACGTTCCCAAAGCGACTTTCAGGACACGATATGGGCAATATGAGTTCCTGGTGATGCCCTTCGGGTTAACTAATGCACCGACGACATTTATGGATTTGATGAGCAGGGTGTTCCCACGGTATTTGGATTGATTTACAATTGTGTGCATCGATGATAGCTTGGTATATTTGAAGAGTGCTAAGGCACATGAGAAACACTTGAGGTTGGTGATGAATATGCTGAGGAAAAAGCAATTGTTCGCCAAGTTTCGTAAATGTCAATTTTGGTTGACCAATGTGGGATTCTTAGGTCATGTGATTTCTGCATAGGGTATCAGCGTGGATCCCCAAAAATTAGAGGCAGTGTCAAATTGGGAACAACCGAGGACAGTGTCAGAGGTGATAAGTTTTATGAGTTTAGCGGGATATTATAGGCGGTTCGTAGAAGGATTTTCTACGATAGCTACCCCGTTGATGCGGTTGACAAGGAAAGGAGTCAAGTTTGACTGGGATGATAAGTGTGAACAGAGCTTTCAAGAGCTTAAGAGGAGGTTGAATTCTACCCCAGTGTTAACCCTTCCAGATGATAATGGAGGATTTTAAGTGTACAGTGATGCATCCTTACGAGGTATAGGTTGTGTGCTGAGGCAGCATGGGAAGGTGATAGCTTATGCTTCCAAGCAAATTAAACCCCATGAGTTGAATTACCCCTCGCATAATTTAGATTTAGCTGCAATGGTGCATGCACTGAAAATTTGGAGATACTATTTGTATGGGGAAACGTGCCAAATTTTTACACATCATCATAGCTTAAAATACTTATTTACCCAGAAAGATTTGAACCTGAGACAGAGAAGGTGGCTATAGTTGATAAAGGATTATTATTGTACCATAGGGTATCACCCAAGAAAGGCTAATGTAATGGCAGATGCACTGAGCAGGAACTCCATGGGTTTTTTGGCTTATTTGCACACTGTTTATTTACCATTGCTGGTGGAACTTTGAAAAGCGAGAATTATACTTGGCATGGAAAGTCAGGGGGCTCTGTTGGCTAGCTTCCATGTGAGACCTGTCTTGATTGACCGAATTATTGAAGCTCAACTCCAGGATCCTACATTGTGTGTTATTAAGAGGGAATTGGAGGCTGGGAATAGGCAAGATTATGCGATTAGGGATGATGGGGCCTTGATTAAGGATGGCCGATTGTGCGTACCTAATGATCCATAGTTGAAAAGAGAAATTCTTGATGAAGCTCATAGTTCTGTCTATGCTATGCATCCAGGAGGCACTAAGATGTATCGTACTCTTAAGGAACAATACTGATGGACTGGGATGAAAAGGGAAATAGCAGAGTTTGTGAGTAGATGCCTGACGTGTCAACAAGTAAAAGCAGAGAGGCAGAAATCATACGGGGCACTACAACCATTACCTATTCCGGAATGGAAGTGGGATCACATTACTATGGATTTTGTCTATAAACTTCCTAGGACTCAAAAAAGACATGGTGGAATCTGAGTAATTGTTGATAGACTCACAAAGTGAGCATATTTCTTCCCAGTACGGGAAGATTACAGGATGAACCTGTATGCCAAATTGTTTGTGGATGAGATCATACGGTTACATGGGACTCTAGAGTCGATTGTATCAGACAGGAATCATAGGTTTACCTCGAGGTTTTGGCGGAGTTTACAGAAAGGCTTTGGAACTACATTGCAATTCAGTATAGCTTTTCATCCTCAGACTGACGGTTAGTCTGAGAGGACAATTCAGATTCTGGAGGATATGATGAGAGCTTGTGTCCTACAGTTTAAAGGAAACTGGGACTCACACCTGGCCTTGATGGAGTTTGCATACAACAATAACTATCAGTATAGTATTGGGATGTCTCCTTTCGAGGCACTGTATGGGAGACAGTGCAGGACACCGATATGCTGGAATAAGGTAGGTGAGAAAAGACTATTGACACTAGAGATAGTTGAAATGACAGAGGAAAATATTAGAATCATCCGGGAAAGGCTAAAGACAGCTCAGGACCACCAAAAAAACTATGCTGACTGACGAATCAGAGATCTTGAGTTTGAGGTCGGAGACTAGGTTTTCTTGAAATTATCCCCCTGTAAGGTAGTTGTACGTTTTAGTAAACGAGGGAAACTGAGTCCTCGCTACATTGGACCTTATGAGATTATTGAGAGGATAGACCCAGTGGCTTACAAACTTGCTTTACCCCCCAGAACTCTCCAAAGTCACGATGTATTCCATATGTCCATGCTCCGGAAGTATCTATTTGATGAATCTCATGTATTGGAGGCGCAACCAATTGAGCTGAAAGATGATTTGAGTTTTGAGGAGCAACCAGTGCAACTTCAAAATTTGAAGGAAAAAGTGTTGCCCAGAAAGACTATTCCTCTATTTAAAGTTCTGTGGATGAATCATAACGTGGAGGAGGCCACGTGGGCACCCTAGGCACTGATGTGGGCGCAACATCCATATTTGTTCCAATGACAGGTATGAATTTCGAGGATGAAATTTCTTTAAGGGGGGTGAGTTGTAACGATCCGGAAATTTAATTAATGAATTTTCGTGAATTATTTTGGGAAATGATGAGTTTACCCTTGGTTTTATAAGGGAATCGGAGATCACTTTTTGGTTAGAGACACATTTGGCAATTTTTCAAAAACCGTTGTGTAGGTCTCGAACTCACGAGTTCATAGACAGGTGGCACGTGAAAAACGGAGATCGTATGAGAGAGTTGCCGGTCTACAATATTCATGGCCAATTTGGTAATTTTCCCTTAGATATTTTCAATCAGACCCTTTTCCAGATTTTTCTCATTTTTGTCCTCTCTCTCCGTGATCCTTATCCAATCCGTGCGACCAAACCAAAAAAAAACCTCTGAACTTTTAACTTTGATTCGAAGCAACTTTGGTCGATTTGGTTCCACCCATCGGAATCTCCTCCTCCCCGCGATCAAGGACGTACCGACCGTCGAAGGAAACGCCACGGGAAGCACCGAATCGAGGAAAGGAAAAATCAAACCTTTCGATCGATTGTTCAGCGAACTCAGGTATGGGCTTCGTGTTTAGACTTCATTTTTGAGTTCCTGGGTTCGAGTAGATGGATTTAGACTATAAATTCTTGAAAATTGTTGAGAATTGAAGAAGTTAGGAAAATTTCAAGGTTGGCTGGCAATGACGATTTCCGGCGACGGCAGACGGCGGCGCACGACGAAGCGGTTGTCTTCTCTAGCGACTCTCCGGTGACTGGTTCAATTAGAGGGGCTGACGTGGCATGCCACTTGACAACCACATGGAGGCCACCTATCAGCCACGTGGAGGCCACATGGCGGTTGAGTCAGTGCCGAGTCAGCGCGCGTGCAGGCGCGTGGGGTACTGTAGTCGGTGCGTGGCCGAGCCGCTGACCTTCCGTCAGTGCGTGACGGTGCGTGCGACTGTCCTTGAGTCACGGTAACGCGTGTCGATATGTTATCGACGTTCTGGACATTTTGGCGCAGGTTTCGGGCAAATCAGACGTCGTTTAGGGGTAGCTTTGGGCGTCCGAAGTGGTTGCGCTTTTAGTGGGACGCGTGCAGACCTCCCGGGGTTTAGGAAGTCTGAATGTAGGGTTTTTAATTATCATTGGTAATCCCAATTGTTACTTTTGACAGACGCTACTGCTTCGGAAACTTAAGGGGAGCATATGACTCGGGATTGAGCTTAATTGGACGTTCGGTGAGTGGACTTTGATTTTGTAAATTATAATGCATGCATAAATGTATGTTTGAACTAATTTCTTGTACTTATTTTTTTTGGTAAATTTCCGGAATTGAGAAAAGTATTCTAATAAATTATTACTAGACACGGGCTATCAATAATTATATGTAAATGACGTTTTGGGCTATGGTCTGGCTTTATGGATTCTGGTTTTATATGGTTTCGGTTGAGTCCATGATTTTTAGGTTTAGACCCGGAATTGTGATTTTATTGGATTTGGGCATAAACTTGGTTTTTCAATGAATTTGGCTTAGGCCAAGAAACAAGGATTTCAAAACAGTGATTTTGGTTTTCACTAAATTACTGTCCCTGAGGGTCAAGGTTTTCTCCGATGCTGGCGTCGAGGGTCTTTCTCCGCCAGATCGTTGAGGGTTCTCCGACGCTGGTGTCGAGTGGTATTTCTCCGCCAAGTCGTTAAGGCTATCTACGCGTAGTACATGGTTCTGCACAACTCGAGGTATATCGGGTGTGTGGAGGGTTGGATCCGGGTCAGTCAGCTCGGATATTGAGCTACAGCTCGGGATTCCACTCGGGGAACAGTGGGATATGTTTATGATATTTTTGTGTCCATGTCCGTTTTCATGATTTTTAATCTCCTTTAAGGAGGGTTTTCAAAGTAGGGTTGTGGACCACATGATGTTTTCATTATTCGGATTTTCATGGGTCCCACCGGTGTTATACCAAAAATAATGGATTTTTCGATACATTTTCGGCTTATCATTATGGATTTGTTGAAAAAGAATTTTATATTATGCATTCATTATTTTACTCGTGGAGGGGGAAAATGTATGTTTTCCTCGGAAATGGTTTTAATTATTATTTTGTCCACTCACATTTTTCGTGTTTTAAATCCCCTCTAGGCCGTTTAGTTGACGAAGGCAAATCCAGAGGCGGAGGCATCAAATTTCAGCTGTGCCTTTACCTAGAGCATCGAGTAGGATTTATATTTCTATATTTACCTTTCCTACCTAGATGCTCTGATAAGCTTTTGGACTTATTGTCAATTATGACTACGTCGATGGTTGTTTGCTAATATTGGAATTTGTGAGTGTTCTTTGATCCTTTGTCTGACAGGTGGAAGGCGGTTAACCATTCCTTAAGGGGATATTCTGTCGGATTTTTGGCAGAATTCTCGTAACTAGTTGCAAGAGCTTAAGGGTATTCTGGGAATTTTATTAAATTGTTAGACGGGAGCAGGGTTTTTACCAAATTTCGAGGCGAAATTCAAGAAGAGTCCTGTTAGAAACAACCGAGTTGTCCCACTCAGGTACTTTTTCGTTAAAATTGTTATGTGGGTGTCAATTTTAAGGGTAATTTTAGAATTTACCATCCCCCAACCCAAAACACCCATCCTCTTCCACGCATTAACCCAATGGAACCCCTATGGAACTGGTTTTGATCATGAAAAACTCAATGGAACCTCCGACAAGAGCCGACCCAAATGCAATCTTTAAATACCAATCTAGAAATTTCATTTTTCACTACACAGTAATCCAAATAAAGAAATCAAGAGTCGAATTTCAATTAGTGTACAACAACAAGGGCACAATGTTAGTAGAAGTGAGGGGCAAGAATGAGAACAAATGTTAACTCCTCCAATGGAGGGTGATTGATCTGCCGAACTGCTCCTGCGCAACCGGGTCAAGTTCTGCCATTTCTTATACCAATTTCACAACGCACACCTGAACCCGCATTGTGAATCACCAAAAACTGCAACAACAACCGAAATTCCCATTAAATCGATTATAATTCGGACCCTTTCTTCGTCCTTAGCGATATGGAACGGAGCATTGACCGCCACAATTTGGGCATCGGGAGAAGACCCTTCTTTCAAAAGCTTTCGCAATGATGTTAGTCCACCTTCGTCCACAATTATCTTCTTGTTTCGATCATTGTCCCTAGCCAAGGATGTGAGCGAGTTAGCCACATCCACTCGGTCCTTCAGTTGACCCATTTGAATAGTAGTAATGAAGGACCAAACCCAGCTGAGAATTGGGTCATTACTGGTGATCGGAGGTAGAGAAATCGAAAACCCTCCTTCGAACCTTGTTGGTTGTCGACTCTCGAATTACGAGCCTCGAGCACTTGCGGTCTTAACGAAGGGCAAGGTTGGCTTTGCCTTGCCCAGACGAAGTGATTGGGACTCATCCGGCAGCTTGGGTCGGCCGAAAACGACGGCGGCGATAGAGGGTTCTAAATTTCTCGGCGGTGATGCTCCCTCCACGACGAACTGTGACATCGACGGTGGCAGGGAAGGTCATCTCTAAAGGGGAAGTCGTTTGGGCTTGGTGGCGAGGCTAGAGTTGTGCACGGTAATGGCTGGGATTGACCACCGGAAACCTAACTTCACCAAATCTTCACCGATGATCGTAAAGGAGGGCAGGTTCTCTTTGCCTTGTCCATACGAGTCGATCGGTGGTGATCTCAAGGCCTAGGTCTACTAGGAATCTCGAGCTACGTCGTCTAGGGCTTTTTGGTTCGTGGCTCCGATTCCTCCTCTACGATGAGCCTCGACGGTGATGGATGGCAGAGATGAGGTCGCTCGATGGGGGAAAGAGTTTAGGTGGGGTGGTGAGGCTGGTCTTGGTCAGAGTTAAGGCCGGTGGTGAGTGGTGGTGTTCGTGGTCGCACGGAAGAAGGACGAAGATGATGGAGTTGGGAAAAGAGAAAAGAGATTGGAGAGTCTCTATTAAGGGTATTTAGGTATTTTTTTTCTAGATTTTTGACTATTTTTTACAAAAAATGGATGAACTTAACGGAAAGCACCTAAGTGGGACGACTCGGTCGTTTCAGGGTGCATTTTAAGCAAATAATGAGAATAGGGTGTAAAGTGGGACTTTCATGCAAGAATATGGTGCATTTAAAATAAAATAAAAACCTTTTAATAGTTCTAGATTTTTTACTATTTTTTACGAAAAATAGATTAACTTAATGGAAAAGCACTTGAATGGGACGACTCGGTCGTTTCATGGTGCATTTTGAGCAAATAATGAGAATAAGGCGTTAAGTTGAACTTTCATGCTAGAATATGGTGCATTTAAAGTAAAACAAAAAAAAAACCTTTTTATAATTCTAGAATGTTCGGAAAATAGACACCTAAAAAAATCTTATATCAAAGCCAAACTGAAACAAGAAGTTACAATTTAATAGCAAACACTTCAACATGCAGTCCTTTCCTTTCCATTTCCTGACCTTTCCAGATTCCCTTGTGATCTGTCCGCAAATATTTACCATCACTCCACCAACCTTTTTCTTTCTCTTGTGTTCCCCCATTTGCCACTTTCCACTTGCCACTTGCCATTGTTATCCTCTTCGGTTGTATACTTCTATATACGGAATCAGATATGAAACTTTTGATTTTGTCTTAACATTATTAATCGCATTAGAATCTATTATAATTTAATAATATTGTGTAATTGATATCTTAAAATAATTTAATATATATACGGAATCCTGAGGTTGAGGATTCGAGCCTCTCTCACCCCATTCTTTTTTCCAATTGTTTTTAAAATCTTATGTCAAGTCCAAAACTTTCTTTCCTTCTGTTTCACAAAAGAACGGTGCTTAACGCTTTGATTGGTAAAAATTTCTATTATATAGGCCGGTGATTGAAAGGAGAGATTACATACTAGCAAATGGGCGGTGGTGGAATTTATTTGTAGCCATGTATTCAAGATTGGGTTTTAGTTGAATGTATGAGAGTTCAAGATTGGGTTTAACTTTTGGGTTCAAGAGAGCTTATTTCTCTTAGGTGATGAGTAGTTGAATGTACGAGAGTTCAAGATTGGGTTTAACTTTTGGGTTGAAGAGAGCTTATTTCTTTTAGGTGATGAGTGGTCTTCATGGTTTTGATGGAGGCTATACAAGAGCGTATCGTATTGAATATGGGTTCGTGTTTGAATATACAACTCATGAGAGATTAATTTCTAACAAATGGTATCAAAAGTTTGTGCTTTTAATACAATGTCATTGGGGAAGGCAATATATACATTAGGCATTAACCTCGCGTTTATGAGTATTTAACTCGAGATCTAAACTAACCAAATCTCTACTACACAATGAGTATAAATATCAATAGATTAATAATACTAGTAATATAACACAAATTTTTTTAACATAAGATATAGACTGGATTATTGATCACATAGTAAACTAGGGAGTGACTTGCTATGAATATCTCTGGTAGACACATTATCAATGCATTTCTCTTCCAAACCATTTTGACCTCTGAAAAAGATTGGATAAATGGATCTTAATCAAGGTGGTGACTGGTGGGCATGCTTATTTTGTAAGCCAAATCAGTTCAACTGAATTTGACCCCCTCTCAGGCTATGCAGTGAGGTAAATGTAAACTGAATAAAATTTACTACTGATCACCAAGGGGTGGTGGCGCAGTTGGCTAGCGCGTAGGTCTCATAGCTATATCAGTGAGTGATCCTGAGGTCCTTGTTCGAGCCTCTCTCACCCCATTTTTAACATTTAATGGCAGCAAAAGTAGCCAACTTTATAGCAGCAAAAGTAGCCAACTTTATAGCAGCAAAAGCAGCCTGTAAGTCTAGCACCACTAAAAATATAAAACTACCTCCCGAGCAAAAATCAGGAACAAAATCACACCTAGAACCGTTTTGAAAATGTACACTGAGAGAGGACTTGTTAATGGGATTGTCTGCCATGAAATGAAAGAACACCTCCTTGCTGTGGTTATATTCTGTGTCTGCTTCATACCCTTCTCTGCATTATTGGTTCGAGCCACATTTCCGGATATGCTAGGCTTTGGCCTTGTCATAGAGGTCTTCTGGGGCAAGTGAACAACATTTTGAGGTTTGGGAGCTAGTTTGGGCTGCAAAAGATTTAAAAAAAAAAAAAAAACAAATTGAATTGAGACAAAGACTCATTTCATGTTCTAGCTGTCCAGCAGTTAGTTTTCACACCTTGTCTGGTGGATATGTTCTTCTGCGTGTTTGTTCATTAGGATAATAGGCGTCGGGGACTAAGTCTACACAATTAATTCCGAAAGTACGACCCTGCAATCCAATGGGTATTGGACTAACCCTGTGTAGACTCATGATCTGAAAAAAAAAGATATGCGTTAATTTTCAGCATTGTAAACTCACATTATCAAGAGGGAGATATTGCCATACATAACAGTATCTTAAGGTTTCGGAGAGAGTGGCCTAATCCATCCAACACCCTACAGGTGTTATGGGAGGATCAGCCTAATCCGTGTTACCGGGAGGATCCATTGATTATGGGACCATAACATAATGGGCCACAAGTGATTGATTATGGGACCACCGCCCTAATCCCCACCATAGAAGGGGTGGGCAAGCTAGTAAACATGCCCAATCCTCGCCATGGAAGGCGCGGGTTTTCCCTACCATGGAAGGTAGGGGTTCTACATAAATACGGGCCCAATGGTCCAAAACCGGGAATGGACTCATTGATTATACTATACTAACAGTACAATTATCCGATACTAGTTAGTTGTATGCTTCAACATGTTACCTGTTTATGGGCTGCTCCTATGTCTATGTCTGTGTCTGTGTCTGTGTCACTGCTTAATCCACTGTCCTCAACATACACCCTTTTCAATGGCAGTGGCAAAGTGGAGTCATTGAAGACAGTTGTGTGAATTGTTTCTTCACACAAATCCTGATCCTGGTCAACAATAACCGATTCTAAGAACTCTGTGAAGCCATCATCCAGTTCATTAGCTCCAAATCCAGATTGCAACCGATTGTTGTCATTATGACTTTGAGTATTCGCAAGCAGAAGATCCCAATCTCAAAATAGTCCACATCTTCTTGTGGCTGAGTATATTCCTGCATTGTGAAACCTAATTAAGCAAGTGTTGGTTCATGTCAAAAAAATGAGATTTCGAACTATTAGCTTTCAGCTCATTATTCTCACCTCTTGAAAATCCATATTATGTGCTGGTTGGGGTTGATTTTCAAAATCAGATGCATTGTAAGTACTAGGTTCACCTTCATCACAGGTTGAGACTTCAGCTTCCTCTGATTTTTTTCTCTAAGCGAATTAGCTCAAAGTCCCTTTACATAATGAAGTTGGAAAACCAATTATGCAAGAAGAAGCAAACTAAATAAGCTTCTTAAGTAAAAAAAAAAATTCAACAAAATTTTGCACATCTACAGAACAAACCAATTTGGCTCCAAGGGTCTTCGATTTCAAGCCATTCATTGACTTCAAAACCGAATCCCCTTGGTTCCAATTCAAATAGACTTCTGTCTCACAAAGCAAATTACTATATATATATATATAGGGGCACTTTTATGATTATTATATAATTATTCAAAAACAAAAACCCAAAAGGAAGAGAATAATGAACTGGTTTGCATTAGGGGTGGTTTGAGGGATATAATACTCATGGATGACCCAGTTGGTACTTTGGGCTTGACGAACACGACCTCTGTAAAAAGGGAGGATCCTCTTTTTGCCGACGACAGTTCTGTTGTCTCGAGCTTTGACCACTCGTTCCTTACCAGTGATCTTCCAATAGCCTTCAAATGTGGACCTATCACGCTTTCCGCTTTTCGTTTTGTACTTCGGTCGACTGAAGAAGAACCACTCTTCATCGTCTGACTTTATCAACGAAAACGCTGCAAAACAACACAACATTGAATTGAGAAAATTGAGCCCAATTGCATATACAAAGTTTTAGACTCATTGAGATTCAATGAAGAAAGTGAAACACGAAAAAGAAAGAAAATTTAAGAACTGGGTTGCTAATAAACAACATTGGGATTGGACCCAATTGCAGATAGAGTTTCAGACTCATTGAAATTCAAAATTTCAAACTGAAAGTAAACCCAAAATGAAAAGAAGGAAAATTTATGAACTGGGTTTGTTAATAAGCAACATTTGGATTAAACCCAATTGAAAATACATGGTTTCAGACTCGTTGGAGTTCAAATTAAAAATGGACCCAGAAAAAGAAAGAGAATTTGAAAGCTGGGTTTTGTGAAAAATTACCAGGTAAGTCCCAGGGCTCGTGCTTGCAGAAGTCGATTTCCCCGATGATGCGGCTGACGAGGGAGTCTCTGCCCTTGAGCTTCATCTTCAGGTAGTAGCCCACTAACTCTTCTTCTGTGGGGTGGAATCTGAAGCCCACCACTGGCTGTGACAAGTCATCAACATCATCGTCTGCGGCTGCCGGTGGTCGGATGAAGCGGATGCCGCTGCTGCTTGCCATCTCTCTGCTTAACCTTACTTTGCTTTTATATTAATTGGCCATTTGGGCTAAAACTATTCATTTAAGCCTTTACTATTATTTTCATGGCCCATGCCATCATTTGTGGCCGCTCCATTATACATTGGCCATGCTTTCATTTGTATTCATGGGCCACGCCTTCACTTTTAAGTATAGATCTTGCCCTTTGAAGTCTATGGGTCATGCCCATATTTAGTCCACTATTATTCATGGGTCATACCCATTATTTCAGCCTTCTATTCATGGATCATACCCATTATTTCAGCCTTCTATTTATGGGTCATACCCATTATTTCAGCCTTCTATTCGTGGGTCATTGCTCATAGCATTTTATTGATGGCCACCATAGCCCATTATAGATCCTACAATAGCCTCACATCATATCGGCATGCATACATGCCCATACACTCAATTGCATTATTTAAATATAAACTACTATAAGCAATTACATATGCCGAAATCCATACTCTAATAAGATATTGAGTATGCCTTATGCAAATATTTACACAATCACTTATTTTTATTTGTGCAATACAAATATATCTTTGATTATATCTTGTGGATATATTGATCGGTAAATTCATCTCTGATTATTAGGAATTATTGAGTGGCCCAATTACCAATCTCCATGATCAATCGGCCACATTTACCCATTGGCGACACGTTTTACAATGCCCTTCGGCAGCTCTCACTTTACATGTCCACGACAATCATTCGGTTCAAGTCGACCCGCCTTGTGACGATCACTTTCTTACCGAGAGACACATGTCACTCCTCCAGCAGCTTTGGACAATCACTTTTCTCACTGAGTGACGAACATCACGACACGAATTACTGAGTGGCCCAATTACCTATCTCCATGATCAATCGGCCACATTTACCCCTTGGCGACATGTTTTACGATGCCCTTCGACATCTCTCATTTTACATGTCCACGACAATCATTCTGTTCAAGCCGACCCACCTTGCGACGATCACTTTCTTATCGAGCGACACATTTCACTCCTCCAACAGCCCTCGACAATCACTTTTCTCACTGAGTGATGAACATCACGACACGTAAATATCATTGTCTCTCGACACGCTTTACGTTACATTAGAATTACATATTGTCTTTCGATGCAATATCATTTTATAACATTATAAGTATCATACTCACATGCGCATCATCATGCTCATATCATTGCCTCTCGGTATATGCGCATCATCATGCTCACATCATTACCATTCGGCACATGCGCATTATTATGCTCACATCATTGCCCATGGCACATGAGCATCATATTAACATCATTGTCTCTCGGTAAATGCGCATCATCATGCTCACATCATTACCATTCGGCACATGTGCATTATTATGCTCACATCATTGCCCATGGCACATGAGCATCATACTTATATTATTGCCTCTCAGCACAGCGCATCATCATGCACACATCAGGAGCTCGCAGGCATTCCCTGTTACCGATTGGCATGAGCTCGCAGGCATCCCTGTATGAGGTGGCAAACACACCACTTCGAGTGGCACTCGATCGGCCATGGACTTACCTAGCCGATCGGCCACATAATTGTGCGAGTTTCCGCTCCTACGGGTCGTACAAGATGACATACACTCATCTTGCAAATGGCACTCGATCGGCCATGGACATCATCCTAGCCGATCAGTCACATATTCGTGCAAGGTTCCGCTCCTACGGGCCATACGAGATGACATACATTCATCCCAAAGTGGCTCTCGATCGGTTAAAACAGGACATTCTCCACGGGAGATCGATCACATGACCATGCAAGGTTCCCCTTTGTGGCACATACAAACATGGCATACCCACCACTATTTCAAGGTAGAAAAGTGGCACATGGTTGGCCGAAGGCATCACCTTGGCCGACCAACACGACCTTGGAGGCAACAACTCGGCCGAAGGCATCACCTAGGGACTACAAGGTTCCCATTACTACCAGGCCGACTCGACATCAACACAAACAGGCCCATGCCACCACAAAGCGGAGCAGTTAGTTTTCTTCACTCTCGCCAAGACGACTCTCATCCCACTGACATATCAGACACGTACAACAACGACATATGAGTTTCCCTCGGCATCCTACCTTGACCGAGGACTTGAGGGACTGGATATAGTGCACCGTACGGATTGGTAGATAGAAACAAGGAGGTTGCTCGGTTAGTGCACTCTTGTTACAAGTCCTCCACCGAGGCAATTCACCTCAGTCAAGAACTTGGGGGACTTTTTTGAGTACCTAATCTGACCAAGCAACGGACCTAACGAAAATACCTGAAAGATCACTTGGGTCAAGACCAAGCCCGTCATCAAGGCCCATCAATAAGGCCCATGCCTAAAGCTCACCATTGTGGCTCATGACCTAAACCTAGACATTGTCTATAAATAGGGAGCCCCCTCCTTCATTCAATCAATCCACTATCTCTCTAATAGACATCCCTCTCTCTAGATGTATAAGCTCTCCCTTCTCTCTACAATATACATTCTCACTCTCTCTCTAAAGGCTCAATGTCACTTGTATCATATAGCAACACATATATTATTAATGAGAATAGAGCAACACCGTGGACGTAGCCTGATTTGGGTGAACCACGTACATGATTTTGTCTTGAGTGCGTGCGTGTCTTCTCGATCTAAGTTGGTCCATTTTATGCATCAAAAAACCCAAAGAAATATCGAATCGAATTCGGAGATTTGAAGGCTCAAATATGTAATAAGAGCAAGCCTTCACCACCAGTTTTTTCCCCAAATTTATCCCCAATCCCATACCTCATAGTCAACAACCACCCCCAATTGAGGCCCAAACCCAGCCCCCAATTCATGCTCAAACCTAGCTAGTTACACACGATGGACACCCAATCTCACCCAAACCCAACTAATTAGTCGAGGCTGCTGTTGACGACGGCGAAATCAAGATCGTTGACGGAGAGGGTAGAAGAGAGTAGAAAAAGGGGTGCAGGATTTGCCGGAGACAAAGCAGTTGCGTCGTTTCCCGTCGGTTCCAATCTCTCCTCTGGCAAATCCTATAGAACGAAGCAACGTCTACTTGATTCTCTCGATGTGAGACCAAAGCAACTTCGTCTTATCATCGTGTGGAGAAAATGGGAAGTCAACTTGGTCTTCTTCCCCCAACAAGTCTGTGTCTGTACAGTTGTGACTTTCATCAAATAGTCCTCATCTTTTTTCTTTTCTCGAAAAATGTAATATGGGTTTTGATATTACTTTTTTTCTTTTTTCTTATTTTATAAGAAAAAAAAATTGTTAATTTTTTTTGCTTATGGAGGTTATTATAATTATAAATTTTGGGATTATTGCGCCACATAAGTATTTAACAGATTGACTAACGGATTAACTAACGGAAGGTACTTAAATTATTAGTTTTGATAGTTTGGGTATCAAATTGAAACTTTTTGTAGTTAGGATATAAACTTGAAATTATCCCTATAATTTGGGGGTTTTATGTAGTTTTTCCTAAAAAATAATATAAGAATATTTAACTTTTCAATTAAAAAAAAGAACTTCACCCATATTTTCATAAGGTAACGACATTTTTTTTTTTAGAAGACGGTAACCACGTTTTATTGTACCCATCTTAACACACCTCAACCCGGAAAGTCCACGTGGACACCAAAATCGAGGTATGATGACCGACACTTGGACGTTGAGTCTAAGTGACGAAAGCCAAAAATAAAAACGGTGCGTTTTAAGAAGTCGTGTGAAACAAGTAACTAGTAAAGTAAAGGTGTAAAAGTGCTACAACGAAAGTTCAGAGTATAGTAACCCGTACTTAATGATATGAACTTCTATTGTCTCACTTTCACTAGTTCTTTGTTTCACACGACTTCCTAAAACACACCGTTTTTACTTTTGGCTTTCGTCACTTGAACTCAACGTTCAATTGTCGGCCAACATGCCTCAATTTTAGTGTCCACGTGAACTTTTTGGGTTAGATTGTGTCACATCTTCTTCACGAAGGTACCATATTACTCTGCTGAAATAAAAGTACCCATATTACTCGATTAAAAAAAAAAGATGATCACATTACTCTGTAAAAATAAAATATCCAAGTTATAATAATAAAAAGTGTCCATATTTGTCATAAGAATTACAATAGTACCCATGAACAAAAAGCAAAATCCATCAATTGAATTTAGTGCTTAAAAAAGGTTTACCCATATAAATATTGCGATGATTATTTTCACTACATATTATGTGAGAGATTTCGGGTTCGACTTTTGTCATAGTATAAAAATTTGAAAAAACATTTCACCTAATTGGTCTTTTTCTCCAAAACGACTTCGAGGGTGACTTCAACTAAAAAATCCAATACGAATCTTTGTTTGTGAGGCACCTATCTCACCAATGGATGATTCAATTTAGAGTTATTTATACAAATACCCCATGAGGTTGTCTGTGTTTTCACAAACACCCCATCAAGTTTTAAACCTTACTCAAACACCCCCTTAAATTCCAAAAACATTACACCTAACCCATAAAATATGAAAAATCATTAATTAAATGTAATATAATTTATCTAAATACTAAAATACCCTTATGAGCAAGGAGAAATTATAAATTTGCGGCCCTCTCACCGTAACTTAATTAGATTTCCTTTTTTTTTCGAATAAATCAGATTTCCTTTCACATGGGCATATATGAAGATTCTTTTATTTTTTTCTAAGCAATTTAATTTAACAATATAATGAGCAAGGAGAAATTATAAACTTGCGGCCCTCCCAGGCTCCCACCATAACTTAATCAGCATAATTAACAAAATAATATAATTAAGAGCGGCAAAGCTTATATTTTGAATTTACAAGAAATTCAACTTACCCAGTAGCGTTTTTAGACTTTAATTGAAAACATTGCAAGGTTTGTTCTCTACATAATGTATATAACTTGAAAATAGTATTGAAGGATGAAGCGAATTTGCAAAGAATTTTTTTCTTTTGAACTGAAACATATGCGCACAGATAATGAAAAAAAAAAAGAACGAAAATTATGAAAGACTTACCCTCGTCTTGAATTGGAAGGGTTTGACATTTGCTGAATCCTATCTTTCTCCCTTCCAACGGCGTCTTGCAAGGCGTCAAATTGATGAAGCTTTCCTCGTAGGTTAAGCCTTTCACAAGAAAAAAACCGAAGTCGAGTAGATTAGGTTTTTTCTTTTCGTGTTATAAGCATGCATGCGTAAATTATGGGCTTTTTTTTCTTCCAATTAATTAAAACCTCTTACGAATTAGAATAATAGTGTATCCAAACAACCATCCAAATCTCATTAAAAAGGCAAACAAGAATATACCTTGAGATAGATAAATTAACACATTATTTGTTGATTACATAGGACGGAGGTATATAAAAATCAAATAAAAAACGACATTTATGCAAGCCAAACGATCTCAGCTCAGGCGAGGTGTGGCCTCAATTGAATGTGCATACAAGGGTTTGCGGTCGACTACTTTGAAACTTTCCCTTCTATCTGGCACATGCCTTCCAGAATCGCGATATTTCTCCAAGCCTTCTCCTTACCCCAACTTTCTCTCCCTTCCTCTCTTCCACGGCGCCTCCTCCGAACCCTCATCTTCGTTCTGCGCCAAACACCCTTCGTATTCCAAAACAACCCCATCGCTTCTCAAGCTAACTGACAAGAACCCACCATTTCCTCTCAGGCAGCCCCTCCTCCAACTCTCATGGTGCAGCGACGACGATTTTCTCCGTCAGATCTGTTTTTCTCCTCTTGAATTTAAGAGATTGAGCGTTATGTTGGGTCAGATTTGATCTTCGCTGGACCTGGTAGTAATCTGCTCTCTCATCATCACCAATAATTTTCGCCTATGTCTTTTGAGTGGAAACCCAGTCAAAAAAGATAATTTGATCCAATTGAATTTTGAATAGCCAAATCAATTTGAATTGATTTCTAAAATGCGACCCTAGTAAACCCATTTTGACTATGTTTTCTTCTGTTTTCACCATAAAATTGAGCTGATGATAGATGATGGATGCGTGGCGTTTGGTCGGAATAAAATTGTTGGGTGAGTGGGTGGTGGTTATTCGAATTGGGTGGCTGGTGGGGAGGTTGGGTCGGAATTGATGAGCAATTATACTCCCGTTTAACATAGTGATATAATGACTTAAATGCCTAGTGTTTTGTTGCCACATAAGTCTCCTTTACTCAATTGGTGGAATGGAATCAACATTGTTCCTACAAAATGAGGTAAAATAGTGTTCTAGAGTTCAAAGACATGATGTCTTATTTCGAGTGTATTTTAAGTAATAAGTCGTATTTTTATAAGAATATAACAACGTTTTTTCTAAGAAAAAAGAAGAAGAATGTTTATTTTTATAAATAAATAACAATAATAATCGAACAGTTTCAAAATTCTAGGGCCGAAGGACAAATTGGACCCAACGAAGTTTATAATGTGAAGAATTGAGTTGAATGCATGGGAAGGACTCCAGGTCTGGTTCGTCTACATGAACAATTACACAAGAACATGGATGAATAAACCCCAGAAAAGTTAGCCATTTTCTGCTCGGTCATGAGAATTGGATTTATGCTTTGGTGCAAATGTAAAGCCATCTGGAACCTTGCCGAGTAACATCTCAGAGATCCTAACCTGCAAAAGTAAAATGTAGTCAAAACTACAACGTTAAGCAGGTTGTTTGTTCAGTGGATCTCATCAGCTGAAAGCCAAAGCAAAACCATACCCAGTCAGCAGCAGAATCAGAGGCCATTAGTGTCTCAAGTTCATCACGACCATAATAGGCCGGCGGGCGCCAGTTCAAGCGTTGTGGAATCACATCCAGAAGACCAACTGGTACATATCTACAAGTGTAGCTAAGCCATTCTAACAGAAAGCGCCTAGTCGTCTCCACACCTGATACAAGATACAAGGGCAGGATGAAATCCATCGAAAACACAACTTTGATCAGCACAGATGTTGGAAAAGGTTTACACCATATATGGACTAATGAAAAGAAAGTGTACTTTCAAATGGAAACCAATATTTCAGCTAAACATCTAATGAGGACACGCACAGTTGCAATGCAATACCAATTATACCATACATAACAAAATTAATGAATAAGAAATACTCTAGCTAAGTAAATTTATAGGAGATATGTTCAAATAAACTATGATGCAAACCTTTTGCGTCAGAGCCCCAATGTTCAAGGCCAAGACGTACATAATCCTTTAAAATATTTAATCGCTCCCCGGAACTGATATCCCAGTGCCTCTGCTCCTTTATTTCAGTAAAAATCCAAGGCTGCACATCACAAGATTGGGGTTTAAACTTGATTCAGACAGAAACATAAAGTTTAGCATAGGTAGCACAAACACAAATGTAGGATTTAAATTTCGGGAATATACTACAAACTAAAAAAAAAGTAACCACGGAATGGGGAGGAGAAGGCTATGGACAAGACAAACTGCACAATACAGACCTTAATTAGTGCTCCTCGAGCAATCATGCATGTAGAAAGCAGAGGGCATTCAGCCTGGTGCTTGTTCCAATCTACATACGAAAATATGTCTCCATTTCCAAGTACTGGCAAAGTATCAGGGGCCTTTCTGGCACACTGGTACACGTAATCCCAATCTGCAAGCTTGCTGTAGCGTTGTTGTCGAGATCGACCATGTATGGTAACTGCACTGGCTCCCCAGTTTCCCATGTCTGCAATAAGTGAATCAATGCGATTTTTGCCCTCAAAATAGGCTGTCCTGACCTAGAGCAACAATAAAGTAGCAGTATAACAATTTGGACATACTTAACAAACTAGAAGTTCAAATAAGAAGGAATCAACCAGAAAAGACAAATAAAGCTTGCAATTTCAAAAGGAAGCAAGGACTGCTGCGTCATGTCATCATTTTGGAACCAAATAATTACACAAAAATAGGATACATTCTTCAGCTAAAACTTATGTTGCAAACTAATGTAGATTGTCTGTGCATGGTTGTATAGAACTTGGATATAATTCAATACCTTGATAGTTATAGGACTGTCCACTGTGCCAGAAGCTGCTTGTACAATGCCTTTCATCCGCATTGGTTTTGTAAGGAGAGCTGAGCCAGCACCCTTGTTCACAACAAGATCGATTGGGCACCCCATATTTATATCAATAAAGTCCACTGTGCATTCCTGATTTATAAGTTCAACAGTGCGTGCCACAGCATCTGCATATGCTCCACATATCTGAACACCGAACAAATCCTCAGATGAATGTCGCCTCAGCAATGCCCATTCTGATGCTTGACCCTATTCCCAAAAGAAAATTGCACTTAGAAAACTGTGACATTGGCAGATTACAACATCTGCCATGCAAATTACAAAATCACTCCAGTTTGGAAATACTGCTAGCCCTAACACTGCCTATGCATTGTGACATTGTGACAGACATTGCAGAACTCCATAAATGTAGCCATCTTTTTTCTTAGGAAGTCGAATGGAAAATGAAAATGCATGCTTTCCAGGGCACGCTTTAGAATAATCTATCAAATCACACTGATACGATATCCATCTAAGGAAAGTTAAATTTTATGAACAGCTTGAACAGTGACATTGTTATGTATTTATAAAAATTAACAAAAAAACAACAGCGACGTTGTTATGTTTTTATAAATAAGCAGTCAAATCACACTGATACAATAACCATCTCAGGTAAGTTCAATTTTATGAACAGCTTCACCAACGACATTGTAATGTATAAAAATCTACAAGCAACAGAAAAAATACTTCATTCATATTGGGAATCTATAGTATTTATTTCCACATGAAATCATGTCTGCTCAATATTGTTTTTTAAAATAATTCTTGTATATAAATAATCATATTTTCAGTTGTGGGATGTTGCAAACAGCACAGATCATCACGAGCTGATCACATTATCCACAAAGTGAACTCAACGAGATCAACAGCATTAAGTGGCGTCATGCAGGTGAAATGCCATGTACATAAATTACCATCAAGAGCATTTGACAACAACTTAAACTTGAACCATTAATATTTAACAAATCTCAGCTTCTTATAAAACAAGAACAGTAGCAATAACCAGTTGGCAAAAGCATAGTACGAACCTGCAAAAGATTTGTACACATTGCCATTTCACCACATGTTATATCTGCTCCCAACACTTTGCAAACCCTTCGGAATGGAAGATTTCCAACAGTTGTAAGAGGTGCAAGGTACAACTTTTCTCTAAAATCAATAAGCTTCTTTTCACGTGGGTGTATTTTTAGGCTTCCATCACTCTCTGATAATACAATATCAGCAGTAGCCTCTAGCTCAGGTGATGTGCAGGCTTGCTCAATTACTTCCCCTGCAGCACTTGCACCTACTACAGTATAATCAACTTACATTGGACACCTCAAAATACAGAGACAGAAAATAAAGGGAAGAGAGAAGGGGGTTATACCTCCATTAACTACTTTACCAGAGCAAACCTCTTCTTCAATTACAGATCTTGGCTTCTTTGAGGGTCGAGGTTCATCAGATGGAAATGTTTCAACATCACCACTCTGGTCTCCTATTTCAGGAGGCAATTCCATCTTATTATCTGTGTTGCTGGGCAACTCAATACTGTCATTTCCATGAGAAACATGGCAGTTATTTGAAACAACCTGCTTATCCTCCTTATCTTCTAGTTTCTTTATTGAATTGACATTCCCCTACAGCAAAACAGAAACAAACCTTGTTACCACTTCACTCCACTCACTAGCCAATTATGCAAATATCGAACCAGGGTGAAATTCACAGAAACAGCCCACAGCCAAATACATTTCCTGTCCCTGATTTATAGTTTTAAGACGAGGAAAAAACCTGAATGGAAGAATACATTTACAAATGTGGTGGCCAACTATCAATTATAATAAGCTTGGGATTTAATTATCCCTTCCCAGTAGCCAATCCCATTATGCAGTTTAAACAAATTAAAGAGATAAGATTGTGGCAAATTACTACTGAGAAAACACATCAAACAAGTAAATATCAGTTCATCGTTTCGACGGAAGGTATAGAAGCTCCTATGTCTTTAAACATTTAGGTACACCATTTTTCTATCTAAAACCTTCATTTTATTTTTCTTTTCAAAGTGTGGTATTCTATTTTAATCTAATAAACTATGGGGGAGGGGGCTTCGAATTTTGGTGCAAAAGGGGAGCACATCTGCTCTAACCAATGTAGCTAATCCCACGTCTGCATCTCAAACCTTCATATTAAGAAGGTACAAATGTACAACTGCATCCTTCCTTCTTTCTTTTTCTGATCCTTCCTTCTTTCTTTTTCTCCCTGCTTCATGTTCAACATTATGGCTTTTTTTAAGTACTCCTTACGCTTGTCAATGAATTTCATTAATCAACTAATCAATGAATTCCATGTAGCATATAAACATACAGAGAGATATTATTAAGCGAAGAAGGATGCTGTATGTTAATACCATGAGGCCAAGAGCCTTGAGTTTGACATCTGCCTTGGGGAACTTCATTTTATTTTTCCACAAAAGCTTTTGAACATCTTTGGTTAACCCATTCACCTCAGAGCTTCTCCTGTGAGCACTCACATCTCCTGCTCCAACACTGTCTTTATGCGAACCCAAGAACCTACATGCCAACCCATATGGGCATGTCTCTTGGGCAGTCATGAAAGGGCACTCTCCCTCTATATCCTCAGGTTTCTACATTCAACAACATTGAATCTTCCCAAGGGTCAAATCGCCACCCATAATGTTGTATTTACAAGAAAACCCAACAAGTCAAAACGCAAAGCCTACACAAGCATTCAAATACCTGAGCTTTATATGCTTCTATGTCGTGGCTGAAGCGGCACTTATCATTGTAGGGACAACGGCTAACATCTCCTCTTTTTGCCACCTCCGGGCAGAGGGCTGCAGGCGATTTCACCGCCTGAAATGTCGAAGAAAACAAACTTGTGTCAAAATTGTCTTTGTTTCTCTGCTATTAGTTCAAATTTTCATTTTTTTTTATGATTTAAAACCCCCAAATACTGGATTCACTATTCTCGTATCCAACCACAACCTGCTTGCGCTCGCGTTTGAGCTGCCGCTTGGACTTCTTTTCCTTCACTATACTAGTCTGGGCAGGCTTGGCTTTCACATCCGGAACGTCGTCGTTCTGTTCGTTAGAGCAAGCTTTAAGAGGCAGAGGGCGAAGGAACTGTTTCTTGACGGGAGCGATGCACTTGGCTACTAGCTCCTCCGGCGTCTGCTCAGCGCCGCCGTTAGGGACCCTGGGGACCGGGGCGGCTTCAACGGGAGACTCGTCCATGGCGGACAGAGTTGAGTTGTGCTACCTAGGAGGATAGGTTTAGCGTTTAGGGTTTATTGTTACTGTTGGGGGATCACCGGAGCATTGGACTCTGAGTGAGAGTAGGGTTTTGCAGTGTGCATATGAATGAATACCAGCTGCGTCGAAACGACGTAGAAATATACCGTGTCAATGAAGACTGGAGATGGGATATCAGCAGCAAGCTAACCCGGCCCGGTTCGGCTGTAATTTAGTTTGTCGGATCATATCTTATTTATTTTGTGCTACTTTGTTGGGCCGAGCCAATGGGCATAAACGGACCCATGGGCATAAACGGACCTTAGCTCATACTTCACAAATCGGGGTCGAGTTTTGTTGGGTTGAGGTTTATTCAAAGGCAAATTACACTTTATTATCCTGCAATTTATACCTTGTAAAATAGTCATATCTTATTTTTAAAATTCAAACACCCCATATACATTATAAAATGTAACAACTTGACTACACAGTTAAAATTTCAGTCCAATCTTCTGTTAAATGGCGTATGTGGGGTCCAATATTCCAACTATTAACAAGCTAATAAAAATGATATCTTTGTCAATTTGCCTATTTTGGTGCTCAATTTGGGTTATTTGTTTTCAATTTTGTTTCCCTTCTCTCAGTTTTGGGCGCCAAAATGGCAAATTGACATATATACCCTTTAAATTAGGTTGGTAAAAGTTAGAAAATGGAGCCCACATACGGCACATCTGCATTTAGCGGAAGATTGGACATAAATTTTAACGGTGGGGCCATGTTATTACGTTTTAGAAAATACAAGGAGGTGTTGTCAAATTTTAAAAGTTAGGTATGATGGTGTTACAAGGTATAAACCACAAAGTAGTAAAGTGTAATTCACCCTTTGTTCAACTCAACTCTAACCCACAAAAGTTGGATTTGGAATAAGTTTTTTCTTTGATACAACAATATGGTGGAGGGGGCTTCCATTATGAATAATGTTATTTCAACACACTAATCTAATCTCATGGGGAATCGCACCCACAATCGAGAGCACACATACGCGTTCGCCCTAGTCCCCAAGTACTAAGCTATTTAAGGATGAGTCTTTCATTTGATCTTCTATTATTGGAGTTTATTTATAACCAATGTAATATTCACGCGTACTCATTTTTTTATTTTTCAATAGTGATTCACGTGTATGAGTGAATTATAATAGTTCACACATACATATAAGAGGTGGGCAACTGAATCCAAAAATCCAAACCAATTCAAATCCAACTCGATCCAATCCAATTTTTTTTTTGTCAATCAAGTTAAAAAATCCAACCGAACTGACTTATTAAATTTGGTTTGTAATTTAAAGAAGTAGAGTCTGTAAAAATACTACTCGAACGAAATATGTATATATATTTATAAATATATATTATTATATAACATTACATGATTTGTTGTTCACAAATTAGACCATGCACCTCACCACACCAATCTATGAATAATATTTTTTTCTTAGTTATTTTGGACTAACGACATCGTTTCATTTTGGACTCACCACATTCCCTAATGCTCACCTCGAGTTTGTTTTTTCAGATTCTTAGCTTGTTTCAATTCTTGTGTACATTTAAATGATTTTTTAACGCATGAAATTGATACTTTTAATTTCTTATGAATTTTGGTTTTGTATTGACATTGGATCAATAGTTTACAATTCTTTCTCATCGTGAGTAAGAATTCCTATTTTCATGATTGTTTGATAAATAATTGTTATATAATTACAAATAAATTGAGCTAAAAAGAAAGTTAAATATATAAATTGAGATAAACATATAGGAGTTCAAAACTCGAAATCGATCCAATCCAATTGGCATACAAAACCAATTGTCTCACCTTGATTCGGTTCGATTTAAGTTTGAATATATAAAAATTCAAAAACTTTGAGTTGGTTCGTAATTTAAGCAAAATCCGCACCTCAACTCTAATAAATATAACAGTCACATTGACCCTTAGTCGTTGATGGAATTTAACCTCCCACTCCGACATAAGTCAAAGCTAAATCCTCATACTCCAACTTGCACAATGAAAAAGAAAGATAATTTATCAAAAATAGCCAAAACTTAGCCCTCAAATTAAAAAATGTCAATTTTTAAAGGAACTTTCAAATATAGCAAAAAAATCATACTCAAATAGACTTAAATATCCTCAGAACTAAAAAAACAAAATAAACCTAAATGTCTTGCATTAGTAGAACACAACCCAGCACAGCCGCTCTCGCCTTCGTGGTCGTCGTCTTCTGACGATCCATTTGAAATTAACCCAAAAGGGACCAACTTTCAGGTTGCTTTAACAAAATTAAGATTGGAGATAACGCAGAAATTGAGAAAGATTGAAGCTTTTAAGATCTGTTTGGACCCAGAAGCAAAGAAGCAGTTTTGGGAGAAATCCCAGATCGATGCGGATTGCCGTCGTCAATGTTATTAGGCTTAAACACTTTAATTGAATGAGTAGTTCAAACTTCACCTATTGCTCGAGATTGCTCCACATCCCCTCATCAATTTTCCAGAATCCTCTCCCTCTCGTACTTTTTTTCTCTTGAAGGGGTTTTTCTATGCCCAGACAGGTAATTGGATGATTTGTTGTGTATATATATATATATATTGATAAATCAAAATTGTATTAAAACAGAGAGAAACCTAAAACAAGCGGCCCAGAAAACTGAGACCGCAATAAACAGACCAGAATCGGCCAAAACGCCCAAAGGGCTACAAACTGTTGTGTAATATTTCATGGTGTAATATTTTATTATATCATGCTGCATAATTTGGATGATTAATTGTTCTGTATAATTATATCCTTCTGCATAAATTTCTAACTGGGAATGGCATGTTGGGATGATGGGTAGGGATGTGAAAAGATGTTGGTTGAGGGAGGGAGGAGCAGCAGAGGGGAATGTGAGTCTGCTAATGCAAGACATTTAGGTTTATTTAGTTTTTCAAGTTTTTGAGAACATTTAAGTTTGTTTGAGTAGTTTTTTTATTATATTTGAAAGGTTTTTTAAAAAGTGATTTTTTTAATTTAATGGTTAAATTTTAGCTATTTTTGATAAGTTCTCAAAAAGAAGTTACTAGCCTGGGGTGTTCTAACTTTCGATTTTGTTTACCATTCCACATCTATTAACTCTTCTGTCTATTACACTTCTAAACCTCGGATTTCTTGTATTTCCTCCATAATTCTAAAAAGAAAAAACTATTTACTATTATGACTTAATGATATTTCTCTCCACTTATTATATGAGAGGTCTTAAATTCGACTTTACTCGAGTGAGATCGATACTCAATATACATTTATATAATATAATCCTTCTCTCCTAATATCCTTGTATAAAAAAAAAAAGGGGAAAAAAAAAGTGAAAATTAAATATAATGTAAACCTCCTTTTCTAATATCTTTGTATAAAAAAAAAAGGAAAAAAAAAAGTGAAAATTAAAATCACATTGAAGAGTTGAAAATCGTCAAAACAAATAACACATCAGATCAACATTACAGACCATTCTTTACTAAAAGAAACAAAAGAGTTTAAATTTTCTCAGTTACAGGGATTGGACAAGACCAAAACAAAACAAGAGTTTTATCTCTTCTCATTTCATACATAACAACCAAATCAAAGGCTAAACAATCTTAGATTTTCCAATATCTACCGTAATTAAATGAAATTATAATAGAAACAAAAAAATATAACTTGAATATGACTTCATAGCAAATACCAAGCTGGACAAGCAAACACAACAATGACTGCACCGAAGTCTGAAAGTAATTTGATACGAATAAAAACTCTCCTCAACAACCTATTGATTTGAGTCGGGATTTGAGGCTGCGCTGCCATTCTGCTGTAGTTGCTGGGGTGTCTGTTGCTGCTGCTGGTGTTGTTGTTGCTGCTGCTGCTGCTGTTGCTGTTGTTGCTGCTGCTGTTGCTGTTGCTGTTGCTGTTGCTGTTGTTGCTGCTGCTGTTGATGGATATTGAACTGAGCCTGAGACTGCTGCTGCAACTGGAACATCTGGGGGTTAGCAGAACGCTGCGTAACCATGGCCTTAGAAGGACGAGAGTCTGTATTAAGATCTGTTGTAGCAAGCTTCAAGCGTTGAACCTCTGCAGTCAAGGCTTCATTTAGAGCTGTCATATTCAACAAGCAAACTATAAGCATGCATAACAGCGCAAGTACTAGTAAAATACAGCACTCGTTTAAGGATA
Organism: Oemleria cerasiformis; assembly: GCA_037349345.1. Taxonomy (NCBI): domain Eukaryota; kingdom Viridiplantae; phylum Streptophyta; class Magnoliopsida; order Rosales; family Rosaceae; genus Oemleria; species Oemleria cerasiformis. The sequence goes on from JAZGTL010000019.1 coordinate 10,461,964, forward strand.
GACTAGAACTGAAAATGGAAAACGAATAGCACTGTTTTCAAGACCAGTCATGTCAATGTTGGAGGATCATTATAGAAGCTTTGACATAGGAAGCAAAAACAATCAGTTACTAGACAATAAGGACAAAGGATGAGGAAGATCTAGAAGACCATTTTTCTCAAGTAGAAGCACCTACGATACTTTTTAATCCACTTTTACTATACAGAGACAATTAATCATAACGAAGGTAACTATAAGATAAATATGTTCCATTGGAATCTAAAACGCCATGTGGATTTAGGTAATTAACCAACCCATTTCCTCAATTGGGCAACTTGTCTCCGCTCTTGCCGGATCCTCCAGCGGGTAGGCAGACAGGTTTTGCCCACCGTCAAATCCTCCACCCAGAAGGTAATGAGTTACTCCTACAGCACATCCTTGTACCCTTTAAACCCTTGACCATACACAGAAACAGCCAGATATTCTGACACCTAAAACACTAGCTGCTTGTCCATTTAAAATTTATATTTCTCCTTCTGCCAATGTTGACATGGCGAAAAAGAAATAAAAAACTAAATCACATAATTACTACTGCATGTTTTTCCTCATTCCTTTCCGTTTTAAACCTATTCACCTCCTCTACCACTCCTAGACAAATCAGTCAGTTAAAGAAGCTTAAATGATTTCCCTTGAAACAGAGATGACAAAACACATTTCAGAGCCATTTCCAGAAAATCAGGAAATCTCAATTTTATGCCTCCCACATGTAACTTTAAGATTTCTAATTCTAATGTGTATGTGAGAGAGCGAGAGAGAGAAACAGAGAAAGATCAGTATCAACATTCAAACCTTATAATGTGCATCAGTGCCATTCTAACAGCAATCTAATTTTTTCTTAAAGAACTTACAGCATTGCATAATAATGCAACGTACCATCTTGGTTTAGTAAAATACGAAAATGGGAAGCAACATTAGTAAACAACTATGAAATAGAATCGTCCCACCCTTTTATTAAATGAATTTCCCTTACACACATGCAATAATCAGGACCATTTATTAACTAAATCATCTTCAAGATCATCACTGCAAAAATTAATGAAATTGGCTATCGTTTACTCATTCATATGTATCAACTTAATGGGTGGTTCAACATGAGGATGTTAATTGTTACTTAAACCGTTAATTTGTTTGATACATATGAATGACTAAACGCTCTCCAGTTTTGTTGATTTTTTTGTAAAGATGATCTTCAAATGATGATTTAGTGAATGAATAATTCCATATCACACATGTAGAGGTAACATTTACAAATGAAACTTGTGGAATGCGAAGATTCCCCCAAATGAGGGAGGTAAGTATTGTCCTTATCAAATTACCATTTGCAACCCAGTCAAGGAAAGAAAATCTACACTAACTATTTGAATTATTTGCAAATTTTCCAAAATAAGGCATGCCAACTAGGAAAGCTACAAAAAATTGCTGAGCAAACCAAAGCATAATTTATTGCAAGTGGAAAAATGAAAGGGCAATTAATTAGGTACACAAAACAGCAAACCCTAAAAATATTTATGCTGATAAATATTTTGCATGATTTCTACTTAAAAAAACGGAAAACCCTGTTGTGGCATCATAAATATAAATGCACAAGTGACACATACCGTCTCTAAGTTGGGCCTGTTGTTCCATAGCTTGAAGGCGAAACTTCAACTCATTATTCTGGTTAGTAAGACTAACAGAATCTCTCTGCAGAAAAGAAGATAAAATCAGTATATCCAAAGATTTAGAAAATAATATCAAAAGGAAAAATAACAACTGCAAATCAAATCCCCACCTGTAACATAGTAAGCTGTGCAGACAGCGTGGTTGCTTCTGTCTGTAGAGTCTGAACCTTGTGTTCCAACTCTGAAATGTAGCGCATCTTCCGTTCTTTGGACCGAGCAGCCGATTGACGGTTTGCCAAAATCCTACAATTAAAAAATCACCAAGATTTATTACGTTGGTGTTACTAGGGTTATCTACCATGGAGAAACATTAAAGGGTGAAGATGAAATACCTCTTTGCACGCTTTGGATCGGTCATTGCAATCTCAGAAAGTTTTTCGTTAGCCATAATTTTCTTAAGTTCTGCCCCACTGAACTCACCATTTCCGAACTCCAAGCTAAAGGCATTTGAATTAGTATCTATTGAATTTCTGGGTGAAAGTTGTCCTGGACGAGTTCCTGGTGAAGGTGGCAGTTTAGGTGACTCATCTCCAAATTGCAACTTTCCCATAAAACTATCCATAGAGACGCTTCTGAAGTGTCGGGTGGTAGGTGCAATATCTGACCCTGCGCTCCTTTTCATCCCTTCCCTCTTATCAGTCAAAGAATTTAGTCCCGGTCTCTGCATACTGCCTCCACTTTCATTTACACTGCTTTCTGCTTCGTTGTCACTGCTGTCACCAGTCTTAGTCCCGCTTGCTCTACTATCCAAATCTTCACGATTCTCGTTCCCATTCTTGTCATCAGTCCCCGAAGAGTTCAATGCATCAATACTATCCAAATTCATATAAGCAGAAAACAAATCATCCACTACTTCCCCTTCAGATTTCCTCTCACCCATTCCCTCTGCATTGTTATCACCACCTCTCTCCCAGCTAAATTCCTTTTTAACCAACTGAGCTGGCTTAACCATCCCCGAATTTTCTGCACCAGACACTGACAGGTCCAAACCACCCGAACTCCTGAGTGGAGCAATGGGTGGTAAGGATTGTTGCATCATAGTATTAAAACCAAATGGGATATCACTATTAGAGCGCCTATGAGCTTTACGAGGAGGCAAACTCTCACCAGCTCTTGTATAGCTACCCTTGGAAAAAGGCGACGACGGGGGCAACAAATGCGAACATGCATCACGATCCTCCATAGACACATCAACAGATACTGTGTCCGACATGGACATGGAGGTAGATGGGGAATCACGATAGGGGGATGGGCTTAGAGGTGGCAATGAATCAAGGTTAAAGAAGGCTGGCTGTGACAAGGATCGGGAATGGGTGGGTCCTGGGCTAAAACTCTGTGAACCCAGTTGCTGGTTCCCAGGCCGGGACACCGGGATCTGAGAATAGGGTGAAAGGGGCGGGATGTGATGTGCGTGTGGGTGCGAGGGTGGTATCCCCACTCTTTTGTTGCTACTATTATCCCCATTAAAGCTCTGGCTCTGTGCAAAATGGCGTGAACGAATTTGGGAAGGGTTGAATTGGGGTATGTTCAGTTGCTCCATAGATAAAGGTTGTTTAAGGATTGATGAGGAAGATGTCCCAAATGAAGATTGAAGCCTTTGCATCATATCACTAGCTTCTTCAGTGTCACCCATTTTTTACTTCAATTCACAACAACAAAATTAAATATTCTTCCTTTAAAATGCTCAACTCTTATCAACTCACCTCCAAAAGCTTTCAATATCACAATTAAAGCTCAACCCACCTCACTCCAACACAAAAGTCAAACAACAAAAACAAAAAATCTGCACTGCAAATCAAAGCAAACCCAGAAACCAAAAATCAAAAATTTCATCAAAAAAAAAAATTTACAACCCTTTAAATAAAAACCCCGGAATTTTCTTCCATCATAATAACTCACAAAAAAAGAAAAATATACCTTGCAATCGGTAATCGTCTGCAGCAGCAGCAATGGCAGTGAAGAGCGGGTTAGAAAATAGAAGATAGAAAAAAGAAAGAGGGTTCAAGTCCAAGGGGAGTTGGAGAGGGCGGTCTCAAAAATCAACGCCACAAATGGCGGAAGCTCTCAATTTTTGTGTGGCGGAAATGCCGAAGGAAAGTGGAGTATGTATTTTCTTTCTTTCTCTCTCTCCCTCATACTCTAAAACGTCGCGCTTAAGGCTTTGTATGTTTTTGTGTCTCTCTCCGTAAACGAAACGAAGACGAAAGCAAAGCGAGTGAAAAAGAAAAGAAAAAAGAAAAAAGAAAAGGGCAGGCTCGCAGCACTGTTACACGGATTACATGCCCACTACTACTAAATACGAATACCACTTCGACGCGTGAATTTAATAACAATATCATTTCTTACTAAATTTGCATTTCGCGTGCATTTCAATTTCATTCCGACCTCATTTGACCCCTTCCCATGTCACCGCAGCTTATGTAGCAAGACATTTCTCCAAGAAAATCTTGTCAATTATTTGTCCATCCAATTTTTTTTTTCTTTTCGTTTTTTAATTTTTCGATTTCGGCTAATTCGGAAATGGATGCCCTCCTCACGTGCGTTTATACGCGTAGAAACCACCTCTTTATGAGTTTATTTTTTTTCTTTCTTGAATTAGAAGTGATTTGACCAATGAATATGGCGAGGGAATAACAAAAATAGATAATTCTTGATTTCATTCCTTTTGTAAATTTGGCACATAAGTTAATTTTTTTTTTTCAAAGGCACATAAGTTATTAAATTAGTGAAAGTTACGACTAATTCGAATTAGAAAGTTATCCTGGCTATTATGGTAAGGAAGGATTTTCTGGTTTAAAATTAGTGCATTCTTATCAATCATGCATGCATGGACAAGTGAGGGTTAATTCTATCATATCCTTATCCAAATTTAATTTAATACGATGAAATATACAATATAATTCTGATAATTTAATATTCGATTTTCATAGTTAAATAATATTTTTTGATATGAAGTTAACATGCTAAATTAATAATTCATTAAATTTATAAGATAATACATTATAAAAAAATTCATATAGTTCCTATGTAATATATAAATTAATAATTTTTTAATATATAGTGTTTATGACTCAATCATAAAATAAGACTCAATCAATCATTGTTGGATTCTTCTTGACATTGATGGCATCTTGGACCTCATTTTTAACTTTTCTTAACATGCTAAGAAATTCTAGTGTGACCTTCTCATATTGCAACAAAAAATTATTCAATTTTATCATTGCTTAGAAAGTTTCTTTCTACAAAACGGGCTCGATAATAGAACTATAATCTTCAACTTCATCATCTTGATTTGAAAAAAAAAAAAACTTTATCATCTTGATGATTTCCATTAATTAATATCTCGCTGAATTAATAAAATTCTTTGGTCTCAAAGCTACTAATTTATAGGGTTTAGCCGTAGAGCATATTTTTTTACAACATGATTGAACTCATATATGGAAATTGCAATTGCTCGAGAGGGGGTTTCTTTGATAGAGCGTGGAGGCTTTTCTTTTGCATTATTTGATTCAGTTTCTCTTCATTCCAATTCATTTTTATCTGAAGCTCTAAGTTATTCACCTCCCAAGTTCGGATCATTATTGACGGCACGAAAGATTTGTCGAAACTAGTAAATGGAGGTTCATTTACTCCTGTTCCTTGCCCATCTAAGAGCTTCTACATCGGACTCTCAAGTGTAGCTTTTGGACAAATTTGACCTAAAATAAAATAGTCATATAGCAGACTTTCTACATTTAACTTTAAAATTGTTCAAATGAATAGTAGCTGGCTAAATGTAGTTAGCACGGTTCATTATGTTAAATTTAACATTAAAATGAGAAAGTCTGCTGCATGGCTGTTTTGATCTTTTTGGACAAATTTTTAGTCAAATTTGTCCAAAACCAAATTTGAAGAGTCTGTTGGAGATATTTTGAGAGTTTTCAGACAAATTTTAACTTTTCTTTTTTAGATATAGAGAGCATTGATTTTGATATCATTAAAAATTAGCTAGCTATTAATAATTTTTAGGTCATTTGAAGTTAAATTTAGATAATGAGATTTACTGGAAGCTGCAATCCCGTGTTCAATGGTTGAATGAGGGAGATAAAAACTCTCGGTTCTTTCACTCAAAAACGATCAAATAGCGGCGGCATAATAAGATCAGAGGCTTGTTTGATGAAAGGGGGTTTGGCGTGAGGAGCATGAGGAAATAAGTGACATTGCGATGAGGTTTTTCTAGAATCTATTTGAGTCATCGCAGCCTTCCCAAATTGAGCAAGTCACAGACTGCATACAGTCTATTGTCTCTGATGCGGACAATGTCGGGTTGGAGGCGCATGTTCATCTTGAGGAGGTCCGAAAAGCTGTAATACAAATTAATCCATTGAAGTCCCCGGGGTCGGATGGGTTTACGACAAGCTTCTATCATAAAGATTGCGGTTTGATTGGGAATGAGGTGATTCGGGCTGTATCTTTTTTTTTTCAATTAGGTCGTATGTGTAAGATGGTAAATTATACTATTTGGTTCTAATTCCGAAGATTGCTAGTCCCCAATCTATGACTCAGTTGAGGCCGATTTCGTTGTGTAATGTCTTGTATAAAATACTATCTAAAGTGCTTACCAAAGAGGTGAAAAGGTTGATGGTGAAAGTGATTAATCCGGCCCAATCAACTTTTTTCTAGGGCAGGCAGATAACTAACAATGTTCTTGTGATTCATGAAGTGGTTCACTCTATTCGGAAGAAACGTGGGAAGGAGGGGTGGACATGATGTTGAGACTAGACATGTAAAAGGCTTATGATCGTGTAGAATAGGACTTTCGAGTGGCTGTAATGAGGAAACCGGGGTTTAGTATGATTTTTTGTCAATGGATCATGGAATGTATATCTACGGCCACTTTTAGCATCTTGGTGAACGGTGAGCCTACGAGAAGTTTCCACCCAACTAGGGGATAAAGGCAGGGGGATCCTTTGTCCCCTTCTTTGTTTGTCCTTTGTGCTGAGAGTCTCTCGACAATTCTGAGGAGGAAGGAGGATGTGTGACATGACCCTTCCCGAATTTCCCTTCGAAATCTGTGAAAAGCCCTACTCCCGTCTGACAGCCTTTAACAACCGAGTTAAAACTTGAAATATCTTTATTGCCTCGGAAACATTGAATGAAAATTTACCGAGAACCCAACCTAAACTCCCCTATAACTAATTGACCATCATCCTCCGGTCAGACGAAGGATATACTAGTAGTTCACACAACTACCCCTGAAGACCTCTACGGGGAGCAAAACAAAATATCTGACGTGTCACCCTCGTGTGAACCATCAATAACTCGTCAATCCGGGTCACCACCCACTGACCTCGATGACGAAAGTACCCTCACCAGATATCTCAGGCACTGGTCACAATTTGTGAAAGCAATCATTGTACCTATATACCGGAAAGTACTTTGGCTATCGTATCGTCGATTCAGTTATCACACTATAGCAATTCCCTGAATATGATAATCTGGTCAAGCTTTTGTTTCTCTGAACCATTATAGAAGTCCATACATGCCTCAATGATTTGATCCAACTCAATGCTCAAGACTTGGTTGAATTGAGACTCGCTGACTTTACCCCGAGTTATAAACCCGATATCCCAGCTCATCTCGAGTCCTAACTCATGATAATCTCCCTCAACTTATCTCAGCCGACATAATCCTTGGCTAAGACGTCACATCAACCCATAGATCATACCCTATCAGCTGGCACCATCATGGGCATATTACATACAAGCCGGCATGTGCCACGACTATCCCAAGCCACGGCTCGGTATCCGGGTCGTCCAACAAGAGGACAAGCCTTCCTAACCACCGCCGATATTACCTCTAAAGTAATGGCTAGAATCCGAGATATCCAACTCGGGGACCCACTCCCCGCCCACCCGATATTACCTCTGAAGGTGTGCGGATCCCTGTACTACACATAGACAACCTCAACAATGTAGCGGAGAAATACCCTACAACGCCAGCATCGGAGAAATCCCTCAATATATCTTAGTATCTCAAGATATGCGGATCCCTGCACTACGCATACACAACCTCAATGATGTGGCAGAGAAATACCCTGCAACGCTAGCATCAGAGAAACCTCAACGAACACATGATGAGAAATACCCCTCATCACATGCTGGAAAAATCAAATGATACCCGGGATGATATACCTAGTGAGAACTATAAATCCAAACCCACTCATAGTACATCCAAAATACCCATCAAGGAAGCCCTAGTCCCAAGGAACCCTTTGACATACCAATAACTAAGCTCCCTTGACCCGCCGAGCCAAAACCCACCCCATGATCATCCATTACAGCTGAGATTACTCAAACGGGGCTCTAAACGAACTCCAATGGCCTCAAAACCGCCAAAAACTAATCCGGAATGCTCCAAAACCCTAGACATGAGTCGTCGTGGGTTGGAAAATGACTCCACGCGCCGGCCACACGTTCCCACGCGCCGCCACGCGTTTGCACAGTCACGGTGGAATATTCCGTCACTATGATGGAATATTCTGTCGAACCTGACAGAATATCCTGACGAAATCGGAATATTTCGTCCAAACTAACGGCATTAGGATTTCGTTGGGACGCCGTTAACCTTTAACGAAATATGCTGACGTTGTCAGCATATTCCGTCAAACTCTGACGGCGTCAATTGACTTAACCATTGCCTGACGACTGACTGTACTACTGACGTGGCTGCCACATGGCACCACATGTCAGCTGAGTCAGATGTTGACTAGGCTACCACGTCAGCCCCTGCATCGAACCAGCTCGTCGAAGAAGACGACATGACCACCGCTGCTATCGTGGCCGGATTCTGGAAAATCTCGTCGAAAATTGCCATTTCCGGCGAGCTTCGAACTCATCCATTTCTTCATCAATTTTCACGATCTACGTACCTAAATTCATCTACTCACCTCTAGGATTCCAATTCTGAGCTCAAAAGTGAGAAAACTTACCTCCCTTGGTCGGAAATCCAACGAGCTTCGATCCCTCGCATTTGGGAGTGTTCTAGTCTCGAAATCACCATCAAATGGCTCGTGGAGTCGAGGGGAGCCGATCTACGACCTCAGTTTAGCTCGAAAAGGCCTCAAACGAATACACCCCATTTGGGGTTTTTATGCTTTCACGGGAAAAAGAGAGAGAGAAGTTTGCGAGAGAGAGAAAGAGAAGATTGAGGGAAATATATGGAGAAAGGAAGAAATAATCTTCCCAAAATATCTACCCTCCCAAAATTACCAAAATGCCCCTCAAATTTCTAGACTAAGAACTCTCTCATACTGACTCCGATTTTCGTGTGCCACATGTCTACAAACTCGTAAGCTTGAGACCTACGCAACGGTTCAAGAAAAACTTCCAAAAGTCTTCCCAAATAAAAAGTAACTTTCGAACCCCTTCTAAATCGGGGGTAAAATCATCATTTGCTAAAAAAATTAACAAATTCTCTTAAAATTATGTCTGGGTCGTTAAAAAGTGGGTACATTACATGGTATTCCGGTAGCTCCTGGTGCTTTCAGCTTAACACACTTTTTTTTTGCAGATGATTCAATGCTTTTTTCTAAGGCAACGGTGGAGGATGCTGTATGTATTAAGGAGGCTCTTCAGCTCTATGAATCTAGTTTAGTCCAGATGATCAATTTTGATAAAAGCTCGGTTCTATTTAGTGCCGATTGTTCTTTGCATACTCAAGACCTGATTGTGACTGTGTTGGGGGTTAGTAGAAAGGAAGAGTTCGGAAAGTATCAGGGGCTTAGAGCAGATTTTGGGGCATCCAAAAAGGCCGTATTTGAAGATATTCGGAATATAGTGGAAGCAAAGGTCCAAGGGTGGTCAGAAATTTTTTTGTCAATGGCAGGGAAGGAAGTGTTGGTTAAAGCCATAGCCCTTGCCTTGCCTAATTATGCCATGTCCTGTTTCCAAATACCAGTGGGTGTATGTAGGGATGTGGAGCACATTTTGGCCAGGTACTGGTGGGGAAAGCAACATTTGCAGTGTGGTATTCATTGCGCCTATTGGGATAAAGTTACCACGCCAAAGTGTAAGGGATGGCTGGGTTATCAGGACTTAAGGTGATTCAATTTGGCCATGCTTGCGAAGATTGGGTAGCATATCATCTCTGACCCCTCATCTCTCCTTGCAAGGTTGCTAAAAGCGAAGTATTATCCCAATGATGGGTTCTTGAGTGCGAAGGACAATGCCGGGTCCTCTTAGGGATGGAAAGGAATTCTTCGAGGCCAGCGTATATTGAAGGCATGTGTTTGGTGGCATGTTGGGAATGGTGAGAACATAAATGTGGTGCGAGACCCATGGTTGCCTATGGTGAGGCCGTTTAAAGTAAGGTCCTCTAGTCCTTTAACTCCACTTTTGGTTGCTGATTTGTTATCTCCGTCTCGTTGTGAGTGGATGAAGAAGCTAGTGGAGCAAATTGCTAGTCCTGAGGATGCTAGTGCAATTTTATCTATGCCTCTGAGAAAATCTGGCAGCCCTGACAGGTGAGTATGGCATTTTTCTAAGAATGGCTCGTATAATGTTCACTCAGGGTATTTACTAGCAACGGAAATGGAACAGAATGGGGAGTTGTCTCACCGAGGTGGTGGGGAACCTAGTGATCTGGGAGAACATGATAAGTTCTCGAAACAGATATGGAAGATGAAGGTACCTAACAAGATTTGTCAATTTGTCTTGCGTTGTTGTCTGGGATTCATAGCTGTAAGACATAATTTGGTGCGTAGACTGGTCCCTGTTGAAAATGTATGCCCCTTGTATGGTGAGGATGACGAAACTGAATCTCACTTACTATTTACATGTATGTTTGCAAAGGTTTTTTGGTTTGGGAGCCCCCTTCAGATGGATACTAGTAGGTTCATGGGACTTTCTTTCCGAGATTGCTGGCGTATGTTGATTCAGATGTTTGAGAATGTGGACGATGTGCATGGTGTGTTTCAACTTCTCTCCTTTGGATGCTGGAGGATTTGGAAGGCCAGGAATATGAGTTGTTTTCGGGAGGTAGCTCAGACGTCGGGGGAAGCAATTTCGCTCTTGAATCAGCAACTTTTTGAGTACAATGCAGCTAAGGTTGTTGTTGTGGAGCTGATCTGCCAGGTGCCTCGGGAATAGCAACCACCGTCGGCCCGTCTCTCTGCGGTCTGGCAAAGGCCACATATGGGGATAGTTAAGCTCAATTTTGATGCTGCTTGGTCTGCGCAGCGACAGGAAGGAGCTTTTAGTTAGGCAGTGCGGTCCTGGTCAGCCACTTTTGAGGGCGCATGTGGTGTGGGTGGCTTACGGCGTCAGTCTGCACTTCAAGCTGAGGCTTGGGCGGTAAGAGCTGGTCTAGAGGCATGCCTTGATACGGGGCAGCAAAAGGTAATTGTGGAGACGGACTCTCTACTCCTTGTGTCGTTGCTAAATAATGAGGGGAGTGAGGAGTCCATTGATAATGTGTTGCACTATATTAAGGTCCTAAAGAACTCTTTTATTTCAATTGTTTTTTCGTTTGCCCCACGGGGTTGTAACATGGCAGCCAATGCGGTCGCTGACTATGTTAATCGGTTGGGAGGACGCCACATCTGGTTAGAGTTTGAGCTAGAGTGGCTGTTTAATGTCCTTGCCAAGGATGTTGGTGTTTCGATTCGGATTTAATCAATAAACGAGGTATTTCCAGTAAAAAAAAAAGGTTAAATTTGACCAAAAATTTAGAGAGTTTGATGTGGATGCTCTAATGAGGTTGCACATCGATTGGCCCGCAATATTCTTGTTTTTTGTTTGAATCCGCATAAAATTTCTTCTCGCATTAATGCCTTCCCATGCGAAGCACTCAAAGCCTACCACAACAAAGCAGCTCAAAGCCTTCGACAGGGAAGCAACTCAAAGCCTTCCACTACGAAGCAACACAAAGCCTTCGACAGCGAAGCAGCACAAAGCCTTCGACATCGAAGCAACTCAAAGCCTTCCACTACGAAGGAACTCAATGCCTTCGCCCGCGAAGCATCAATGCCTTCGCCCTGCGAAGCATCAACGCCTTCGCCCTGCGAAGTATCAACGCCTTTACTCGGGGATGCATCAACGCGGCCCTGCAAAGCATCAATGCCTTTGTCACGTGAAGCATCATCGTCTTCGTCACATGAAGCATCAGCGCCTTCGTCACGTGAAGCATCAGCGCCTTCACCCCACGAAGCATCAATGCCTTCACCCTGTGAAGCATCAATGTCTTCGCCCTGCAAAGCATCAATGCCTTCGTCATGCGAAGCACTCAAATCCTTCCACAGCAAAGCAACTCAAAGCCTTCGACAACGAAGCACTTAAACCCTTCCACAACGAAGCAGCTCAAAGCCTTCGACATCAAAGAAACTCAAAGCCTTCCACTGCGAAGCAACTCAATACCTTCACCCGTGAAGGATCAACGCCTTCACCCTGCGAAGCATCAACGCCTTCACCTCGCGAAGCACCAACGCCTTCGCCCTGTAAAGCATCAACGCCTTCACCACGCAAAGCATCAACGCCTTCGTCACGTGAAACATCAACGTTTTTGCCCTGCGAAGCAGTCAAACCCTTCTAGTTGTGAAGCACCATACCTTCACACTCCAAAGCGTCTAAGCCTTTGCACTAAAAGCACTCCAAGCTTTCTTCCAAGAAGCAAAATCCCATCAGAAAAGGAGAAATAAAACCCTCCCTCGAGGGCCAGGGTGAATCAAGACCCCAACATTGAACACCCATGGCTACAACGGGGGCATTCAAAAAACCAACAAACCTTTCCTCCATGCAAAAAAGCAAAGACAACACTGAAAGCAACTTAGAAGAAGCCCATGTGACATCTAAGTTCAAAGGAAAATACTAACTGCAAAAAAGTTGGAAAAGTCTACAACAAAAGACAGATTTCTCATTAACAAACTTGAAGGTGGATTGGTGAATCACAGTAAAATGCTCAACTGTTTTTTCATACAAGAAGTAAAGCTACAAGACATAAAAAACCTGCACTACAATTTGAGGGTCGTCTCGAAGCACACCATCCTTGCTTTTTGAAAAACCGCCACAAGCAATCTTCGCCTCAACTCTTCCATGGAATTCTCAAGTTTCAAAATATGTTGTTGAAACCTCAACTCCTCGGATCCCACATCAACCTGATGCGAAGATGGAGGGGCATACACGGTAGGCAAGTCCGCATAAGCTTCACTCACTTTGAATAAAATCACCACATAGTTTAATAGACTCCAAACGGGTGACGTGCCACTTCCACAGTTAATCTTTAAGCTCAAACCTTCGTGACTTTGAGGTCTTTGACAACTCCATCATGGACTTCTCACGATGTGTCCTCTATGACCTTCTTCGAGCAATGGGGGCAACCTCCTCAACGTCACTCACTCTGGCACTACTTAACTCCACGAAAGCAACTTTAACGCCATCCAAGATGGCAATGGTGACTTTGGATCTCTGAGTCTTCAGGCCGCCCCGCTTTGAGTTCCATAATCACTTTTCTTGTCTCTCGAGCGAAAGATGGCGCCAACACCTTAACGAGGGACATCATGTCAGGACCCGTCCCAAATTTCCCCTCGAAACCCGGGAAGAACCCTGATCCCGTCTGACAACTTAAGAAAAGGTTCCCAAAATACCCTTCAATCCTTACAAAATATAATAACAATAAATACTTCCACTTGTCAGACAAGGGATTCAAGCACTTAATAATTCCCGTAATTAATGACCAATCAAATACAATATAATATCAGAGCGTCTAAGTAGGATCAAGAGTAAAATTTAGATATCCTACTCAAATATAATTACACAGCGCAGTCGAAGTACTAATGCCTTTGCCTCGAGATCAGTGTTCGCGTCAACTCTACTCAACTGCCTGAAGGGGGTTTAAACACAAAAGTTGTGAGTGGACAAAAATAATCATTTATAAATTCCTTTTCGAGAAAATAACTTTCTTCCCCTCCAATTATAAAATCATGCATGCATAACATAAAACAATTTATGATATAAAAACATCATATGTAGATCACCAAAAATTCCCATTTCTCTTTAAAACCACTTAATTGGACTCACAGAAAAATCTGTATAATGAAAATACCTCGTGCTCCACAGTTTGGTCTGACAACTCTCTTCAAAGGAGTTACAATTATTTAATTCAATCTGGACACATAATATCTCAAATTCACTGTTCCCGACATATCCACAACACACCAGGGTATCCCTTGAGATGTGTTAAAATCTGTACTACTTGGATTCGATTACAATCTCTACAAAATCACCTTTTATATTGGGGGTTCACCGGGTTCACCGCCAACAACGGATCCTAGGCCCGGCTCCTGGGCCCCCTCAAATCGATTTTGTTTATATTGGGGGTTCACCGGGTTCACCGCCAACAGCGGATCCTAGGCCCGGCTCCTGGGTCCCCTCAAAACGATATTGTATCCAAAATCAAGTATATATTTTGTTTATCATTTATCACAAATACGATTTCAACCCAAAATCATAGACCCAAATAATTACCACGTCAAAACAATATCAAACCGAATCCAACAACCATATCATTTATCACAACACAAATATTGGGAAAACAAATGTCCAGCAATCAATTATAAATTCCAGGAAATCATTGCACCCATACATAACAGTATTAAAATCAAAGATACATTTATGCATGCATTATAGTTTATAAACGAAAAGTCCACTCACAAACCTGTCGAAGCAAGCTCAATCCCGAACTATACGCTCCCCTGAAGTTCCTGGAGCAGTATCGCCTGTGCTAGCCGAAAAATCGATCGGAAGGTCCGAAACTTCCTATCCTCGGTTCGGCTTCCTCCGTGGTCCTCTCATTCGATGGTTGGTACGGTTGTGATCGTGGGAAGGAGTAGAATATGATTAGTTGATCAAAACTGGAAGTTGGAGCCTTGAATCAAACTTGGAATTGATGGGTTTTTGGTGTGAAAGTCGCACACGGGTTCGATGGTTTTAAGATAAAATGGGTGGTTCAGAGAGAAAGATGAGCATGAGATGATGATCTGAAGATGTAACAATGATTTGGATTAAAAATATCTACCCCAAGTCAAAAATTACCAAAATACCCCTATCAATCTAGACCCGTAACTTTCGTCCACGAACTCCATTTCCTGTGTGCCGCCTGTCTACGAACTCGTGAGTTCGAGACCTACGCAACGGTATCCAAAACACCACCAAAAGTGTCCCGAAACAAAATTTGACTTCCATGCCCTTTACCGACCAAGGATAAAATCATCATTTTACATAAATAATTACGTAAACCCAATAATTAAAATTCCGGGTTGTTACACATCAACTTCACCTCCTCGAACAGCTTCCAATGACACTCTCATGCTCTCCTCCTTCAACTGGACACTCACTCCATGAGCTTCTGCAATAGTCTTCAACTGCATAAAGGTCTTATTTGTGCCTTCGGCTGAACCACTTGAAGGTATGCGCTTGCTAACCTCCCTCACAGAGCTAGGCTTCACAAAGATAGCTTCAACATCATATGGAATGGTGATCCAGCTTCGGCAGCCCACTTTGGCGTCACTTGACTTCATGGAAGTAGCTTCAACAACATCATATGCGCCATCGATGACCTTGGAACTCTGTGTCTTCACGTCACTCGCCTTCAATGTCGACACGATGGCACTTCTAAGCTTTCTTCCTTCAATTGGACAACGAGGTATGACGTCACGGGCTTCACATGGGCCATGATCGATCCTCCATTGTTGTGTTCCACCTTGGTGCCACCCCGTTTCATGCTCAACGAGGCCTTCAAGATCAAGTCTCTAAAAGGTCTTCCACCAGCCAAAACTCCTCCTCATAAACCTCTAGCCACGCCATGGCACCACGCGCACCTCGCTCATCGGCTTGTGTTGTGGCACGCCTTGCCTTGCGTCATGGAATGTCTTGCCTCGCCTCGCGCTCTAGCCACGCACACCTCGCTCATTGCCTTGTCTTGTGGCACCCCTTGTCGTGCGTCATGGGATGTCTTTCCTCGCCTCGCACTCCAGCCACGCCTTGCCTTGTGCTGTGCCATACCTCACTTGGCCTCGCCTCTTCTGTCGAAAGCCTCAGTGTGTCATGGCACGTCCCGCAAGCTCTCCTATCACGCCAAGTACCACGAGCATGTCAATGGGAAGAGTATCTTGATGTTAGTTTCACCACTTCTTGAATCCATCTTGATGTTGGTTTCACCACTTCTTGAAAGCATCTTGATGTTGACTCTTGCACCTCTTGAATCAGCAATTCCAGCAAAGTCTGATGCACGCCACAAGATGGATTTTTGTCTCTCGAGCTTCTGCACTCCCGCAAAGTTAGTTCTTCGAGATTTCACTGGAAGCTTGCTTTCATGTATCTTGAAATGATCGTTTCAGAGAATCATTGCAATTGGACTCCCCATCCTCAAAAGAGCGAAGCTAAAAAACATAGAAAATAATATATATATATATATATACACACAAATTGAGACTCACTTAACAGAAAAAGAAGAAATATATATATATATATATATATATATATACATAATAACGTGTAAGTGTACAAGTCAAGTACAAAAAGAAGACAAAACAAATTGAAGAAGGGGGCAAAAAGCATCAGCGGGCAGCGTCCAAGCTTCAAGCGCGCATAGCCATTCCACGCCAGCCGCAGCCAACAGGCCACCAAGCCCAGCTTCACGCAAGCCCAAGTCGACGCCATCCCTGCTTATCCGCTCCAGTTGCGCCTGACGCCTCGCCCAAACCGCCAAGCCGCACGCGCGGGAACTCTGCGCCTGCCTTTTGCTCCTGCAGCACAAGCCGGTCCCACCGGATACTCTGTCTCTCCGCTGAGCTGAGACTCCATCTGCAGTGCCATCCGTCAAGCCGGCCCCACTCGCTGGTTCAAGCACTACTCCAGCCCCCCTCTTTCAAACCGCAATGAGAAAAAAGAAAAAATAATGGAAGAACATTTCTTCTTTTCCATGCCCCATCGGCCTGTGCGGCTAAAAAAAAAGAAATGAGTGAAAAATATAAAAACTAGGGTTCTACCTTTACAAGATTTTTCCTACGACTTCGACATGGCCACCAACGAATTCTTAAGTTCTGGGGAATTTTTGGTCAATGAAGACCAAAAGAGACTCCTCTTTATAAGGGATACAACCCTAGACCAAACAGACTTCTTATCTCAGCATGGAGCTTAACTCTGAGCCAGGAATTCAATTTCAACATGGAGCCACATCCTAGGCCCAACGATATGCTAAACTCTGGGCCAGGAATTCAATTTCAACAAGGAGCCACATCCTAGGCCCAACGATATTCCAACATCGTCACGAGGAATATTCGAGACAAAGTGGAGTCCTACTTCCATAAAAAAAAAATGATTTATCGGGACCACTGAAAAACCTACATTCCATAGGAGACTCTGAATTCCTAAGCGATGTGGGATCATTTGTGGAACCTTAAAATATTTGAAAATTTTGGAGCTGGCACGTGACCCATAATTCTTATAATGTCGATATTACCCCTGGTATATATGACAATGGCATATCACGACATTTGCATTAATTTAATATATTTACCAGTTGAATGTATTAATTAATTAGATCAATGCTAATAATAAATAATCTCTCTGTGAATTATTTATTATTATTTATATAATTAATAATAAGTTATTTCTCTCTGTAGAATCACCTATTAAATACTATTTCCTTCAACCAATTAGACGCTCCGGTGACTCTAAACGCTTTACTATAAATAGAGGGCCTCACCTCACTTCACTTCTAAGGGTAATTCAAAACTCATACAAAAACTATGCCGGTTTATTCTCTCGATTAAACTAACTTAGACATCGGAGTATTCTTGGTTGAACCACCCCCTTCGGGGATTCAAACTTAACCATATTTGTCTCTTTTTACTGTGTGTAGGGATCGAAAAGGAATTCTATAAGTCTGGACGATTTTTGCATCAACAGTTAACATTTGAAGTGGTCGGCCCCCATAAGTAAATCAAAATAAATAATCGTTAACTTTTGAAGTGAATAGTACTACTATTTAATGATATTTCTTTTCATTTATGAATGTGATTTTGAAGTTCAACTTACATGAATAATAAAAAAAATAGTATATTAATTTATGTAAAATTTGATATCTTATAATCTTAATACTTATCAAACGATGAAAAACGCGATTATTTTCAATGATGGGTGCCAATTGTCAATGAAAAAAACAGTAGGTGGGGTTCGAAAATGCATGGTTCGTTAGGCTGATGTGATTTTGATGTGTGATTTTGAAATTCAACTTACATGAATAACAAAAAGAATAGTATAATTATGTAGAATTCGGTATATATCTTATAATCTTAATACTTATAAAACGATGAAAAACGTGATTGTCACCGAGGATGGGTGCCAATTGTCAATGAAAAAAACAGTAGGTGGAGTTTGAAAATGCATGGTTCCTTTGATGTGATTTTGAAGTTCAACTTACTTAAATAACAAAAGAATAGTATATATATATTTAGAATTTGATATCTTATAATCTTAATACCTAAAAAACGATGAAAATTGTGACTGTCTCCAACAATGGGTGCCAAATTGTCAATGAAAAAAAATAATAGGTGGGGTTCGAAAATGCATGGTTCCTTAGGTTGATATGATCTTAACCTCTTAAAATTTTTGTGTTTAAAAAATGGCTATAAACATACTTTTTTCATTAGTGAAAGTTGTATGGCCTTTTTAGATGTAGAATGCTTACAGAAAAATAAAATAAAATAAGTAATATATAGAATGATAGAATTGTAATGTATTTATTTATTTTTTGAAAAATTTGGGGAGAAATGACACGGTTATATAGAAATAATGTTATTCACTTCAGATAAATATGTAACGTCCTCATTATCTATGATATATAGTTTAAGAGAATTTTTGGGCTAAGCCACACCGGTTAAAAATTAAGTATCCAATTTCACACAAATATGTAACGTCCTCGCCATCCATGAGAGTTGAAGCTGAAATCTCTCAATTATAAGTGAAGAGACCTAGATATCACTAGACCATGGCGCAAATTGGTAACGTTACTCAAAATCAAAATAAAGAAAGGAAGTGAAAGAGGTTCAATTCAAGTTGAAAAAAAAAATTTCAACTCAAACTCCCTTAGGGCCTGTTTGGTATTGTTTTGCAAAATGGTTTTTAAAATATTATTTTGTAAAATAAAATCAACAAATAGGATTTTGCACTTTTGATATTTGAGACTGCGTTCGATACTTTACTCCGAATATAATTTTGTAAGAATGAAAAAGAAAAAATTTGTTTGGTACAAATATATAAAATTTAAAAAATATAAATACACATTAGACAATGAATCCATATATAAATTTCGAGATGACGACGGTGAGAATAATAATAGTAAAGATTGTGATGAGATAGAGGTGGAGGTGGTGGTAATGGTAGTGGTGGTGGTGGCGGCGACGGTGGTGGTTGTGGGGTGGTGATGGGGGTGGCAATGGCGGTGGTCGTGATGGTGTTGGCAGTGGTGGTGACGATGGAAACAGTGATGGGCTAGTGGTGGTGACGGTGGTGGTGGGATGGTGGTGACGGTGGTGGGGTGGTGGTGGAGGCAGCGACGGTGGTGGTGGTAAGGTGGTAGTGGTAGCGCTGGTGGTGATGTTGATGGGTGGCATTGATAGCAATGGTGGTGGTGGTGGACGCGGTGGTAGGGTGGTCGTAGCGGTAGCGACGAAGGTGGTGGTGAGATGGTGGGGGTGACGGTTGTGGTGATAGTGGTGGTGATGGGGGGGGTGGGGTGTCATCGGTGGTGGTGGTGATGTGGTGGGGGCAGTGGCAGCGATAATAGGGTGGTAGTGGCGGCGGTGCTAGAGGTAGTGATGGTGGTGGGGTGGTGGTGGTGGTGTGGTGGGGGCGGTGGTAGCGATGATAGGGTGGTAATGGCAGCAGTGCTGGAGGTGGTGATGGTGGTGGGGGTGCTGGAAGTGGTGATGGTGGTGGGGTGCTGGAAGTGGTGATGGTGGTGGGGTGGTGGTAGTGGTGATGATGACTATGGTAATATTGTGGTGGCCTTTTCCTTAGTATTGTATATATTTTGTTTGTTTGTTTTTTTGGGTTGTATCCTAAAATTCAGAAAACATAAATTTGATGTTTTATAAAATGTAAGCGAATTTTGTATCCTATGTTTTCATTTTCTGAATTCATTCTTCAAAATGAGTTACCAAACTTCTTTTACAACTATTTTTGTATCTGAAAAATGAAAAACTGTTCTGAAAAACGATATATATGAATTAACTCTATATACATATGAATTAACCTCTAACCGATCAACCAAAGTCTCTCTAGGGTTTCTTAGGAGAGTTCTCACCGTTGGAGTTATATGCTTCGCCACTGCTTGAGTGGGTGATGCACCGATACATATACAAATTCAGTGATAGGATATGATATCAATGTGATATGGCAAATCTTCAAAAATTAGGATACAATGCGGTAAGGACACGTTCACCACTATCCTCCACACCACCACTATCCTCTTCGTCTCTCCTTCACGATCACAACCATGCCCTCGTTAGAGGCTATCGGCCACTGTACGCGTAGTAGCCAGCGATGAACGGAGGAGGGTTTCACGACTTTCGAGGGATTTTTCGACTGCCATAGGTAAAATGTCAACCTCTATACCTCATTTTCGGATTCCTCGCATCGAGTAGATGAATTTAGACTATGGGATTATGATTTTTGGTTGAGAATTGGAGGAATTCGAAAAGCTTGTAATCCAGCCAACAATGGCGGATTCCGGCGAGAGGGCGACATAGTTGAGGTAGGGGGCGACTGAATTGTGCAGTTGCACCCCTAAGAGGGCTAGAGGCGTGTGGGTCCCTCCATCTACCTCCGACGACTCGTGTTTTATGTAATTCAGAATTTCGGATCCGTTGGCGTAAGTTTTGGGTCCATCGGAGTTGGTTTGGGGGACGTTTTGGGGATAGTTTTAGTCGCTTTAATTGGGTTTTAGGGAGGGGTGAACTCCCGGAAATAGGGAATTAAATTTAATAGTTTAGATAAGTATTTATTAATATTAATTGCCTTGTTAATGAGGCATTACGGTATTGGAGAGTTCGGAGGGCCATATGGATCGAGTCGAAGCTCGTGGGGACTTCTAGGAGCGAGCGCCTCAAAGTACGTATAATAGTGGATCATGTTGGGTGATTTCTCCCCGACGTACTGTCAATGGACCTCTTTCCCTAAATTTGTGATTTTGTACTAATTATATGATGATTGCGATGGGATTAGAGTAATTATGGTTGATCATGTGATGCTTGGAGATGTTTGGTTTGATTATTGTGTTATGATGATTTTAGAAATCCTAGACAATGCCATGAGCTACATTTAGGGCCTGTCATATTGTTGATGTTCTAGCTTGAGGGTGCTAATCTCTATGAAATCTTATTGGTAGGAACTATAGACTATGCCAGGGGTCAGACTATGACCCGACATTTATAAATTATTATATTTGAGGGTGTTGAACCCTATGAAAGGTAAAATACTCCGAAATGAGTATAAACTAACACTATCGTAGGTATCTTGATGGTCAATTCCGAGATCCGAATTACGATATCAAACCACGAGTTGTGGGTGGATATCGATGTGAAATGAAGAGTATGATAATCACGATAATCGAGATAAGTTGGATATTTGATCAAGATACTATCACCGAGGAGTCATGCCGGCATAGCATATGAGTCAATGTCAAGGTACTCTGGTCGAGGCATGCCGGCCTAGTACATGTGCCATATGTCAGTGTCATGAGTCATGTACGAGTTTGGTTAAGATGCAACAATCGAGGGATATTTCGACTTAGCAGTTGTGAGTCCTGCTATGCCATATGGTGATCGCTGGTGTCATACCTGTCTGTAAGCCACAAACCAATCCTCCATGATAGGACCCTTCCCGCATTTCAACTTGAAATTCGTGAAAAGCCTTGCTCCTGTCTGATAGCCTTTGACCACAGAAGTTAATACCTGAAATACCCTTGTTTCATTGGAAACGTCAAATGAAAATTTTACGAGAACTCCAACAGAACCTCCCTTGTAATTGAGTGACATATACCCACCTGTCATATGAAGACATACCAGTAGTTAACAGCTACCCCGGAGGACCTCCTTAGGAGTCAAATAAGATAATTGATGTGTCACCCTCGTGTGAACTGTCACCAACTCGTCAATCTGGGTCACCGCCCACACCACCCATTGACCCCGACAATAAAAGTACCCTTACAACCACTCAGGCATTGGTCATACTTCGTGACCGTAAGCATCGTACATATACCGGAAGGTTATTTGGCTATCGTATCGTCGATTCAGTTATCAGACCATAACTATTCAATGTTCAAGATTTGTTGAATTGAGTCTCATGAACCTTACCTGGAGCCGTAACTCGATATCCCGGCTTAGTCCGAACCGTAGCTCTGTATCCCGACTCATCCCGAGCTGTAACTCAATATCTCGGCTCATCCCGAGCCGTAGCTCTATAACCCGGATCATCCTGAGAGTATGGTGGAATCTTCCATAACATACCTCAGATTATTCATCAAGGTCAAAACCCAAATCATAATCCCGGTCTGAAACCTTAAAATAAATTCACAAGCCTCGAGAGATGCGTAGTGATAAGACATTGGATAAATCCGTTTAAACCTTAAGCTTAATTTTTGAGTCTCGAAAGGGTGCTAATATATATATATATATATATATATATATATATATATATATATTCCCACCACGCACAATCTGTGGTATGACATGTCATGCAATCCAGAAAACCCAGTCTGTTCACAGTACATCCAAAGTACCAACTCAAGGAAGCCCTAGCCCCAATGAACCCTTTGACATACCAATAACTAAACTCCCTTGACCCCCCCGAGCCAAAACCCACCCCGTGGTCATCTATTACACTTGGGATTACTCAAACAGGGCTCTAAACGGACTCCAACGGCCTCAAAATCGCTAAAACCCGATCTGGAATGGTCCAAAACCCTAGACACATGCTGTTGTGGCCCGGCAAATAGCCCTACAAGCCGCCACGCGCCTGTAGAAGACCCGACCACACGCCCTGCACCGGTCATGCACCCCCACGCGCCCCCACACGCTTCTGCACTGTCACGGCGGAATATTTCGTCGCTCTAACGGAATATTCCGTTGAACCAGACGGAATTTCCTGATGGAATCAGAATCTTCTGTCCAAACTAATGGCATTAGGGTTCCGTTTTAACACTGTTTCTTTTTGACGGAATATGCTAATGCCGTCAGCATATTCGGTCAAACCCTAACGGCGTCACTTGACCAAACGGTCAACTAACGACTGGACTGCTGACTGTGCTACCACGTGGAGCCATGTGGCAGCTGAATCAACTACTGATTGGTCACCACGTGGCTACTAGGTGGCATGCCACGTCAGAAACCACAGTTTGAACCAGTCATCAAAGTTCGTCGGGGACAACGACCGGACCACCGTCGTCGGCGCCATCGCCGGTGGTCGAAATCTAGTAACTTCTCGCTGAAAATCGCCATTTCCAGGGAGCTTTTAACTCTCTCCAAACTTCATCGATTTTTACGATCCACACCTGTAGAATCATCTACGCAACGCCAGGAACTAAAAAATGAGATCGTGAATTTGAGATCATACCTGGTTTGATCAGAAACTGGCCGTGAAGTTCCGACCAAATCCCTCTCTTCGGTTCTCCGTCTCTGGCGGTGTTCAGTTCTTAAAATTGGCACTAATCTACTCACCGGGACTAGGGGGTGTTGTTTCTTGCCTCTGTTTGGCTCAAATCGACCCAAAACGGAGTCAATGATGAATGTGGTGTGCTGTGATCGCACAGGGAGAGATACCGAGGGAGATGAGAGAGAGAGAGAAAGAGTCTGAGCAGGGTCTGAGTAGAGTCTCCGAAGAGAGAGAAAAATATCCCCCTAATTTTGGACTTCTCATAAATGACCAAAATGCCCATGAAGCTTCTAGATCCACAACGCTTTCACCGGGTCTCCATTTTCCACGTGCCGCTTGTCTACGAACTCGTAAGTTCGAGACCTACCCAACGACCTAAGAAAAACTTCCAAAAGTAATACAGACAAAAAGTGACTCGTGAACCCCTCCGAAATCGAGGGTAAATCATCATTTCCTTAATTAAATTCTCAAATTACTTTAATTTCTAGTTTGGGGCGTTACACTCCATGTGATCGTTCACCTGCGCTCGCTCTATACAAGTTAAATAGCGCCGGTCTTGTCCCCGAACCCTTATGAGTACATGTGATCCCATGGCTTCTAGGGGGACTTGTGGTGATGGTGCTTGCACCCAGTCCTTCACGTGGTCGTGGTACGAGCAAAGATACTCAGTCCTGTCATGTGCGCATGACTCGTGCGACTACAGGGCCATTGGGATACCCATTATGATATGATAGGCGAGGATCATGCCAGTTTACGGTGATATGATAGTTGAGGATCATGCCGGCGTATGATGATATGATAGTTGAGGATCATGCCGGCTTATGACGATATGATAGCCGAGGGTCATACCGACTTATGTTATATGATAGCCGAGGATCAATCTGGCTTATGATGATATGATAGCTGAGGGCCATGCTGGTTTATGTAATATGTCGTCACCAAGGGTGACCAAAGTTCTGAAGTACCAGTAAGGGTACATTCCTTACCGAGGTCAGTGGGTATGGTGTGGGCGATGAACCGGTTGATGAGATTATTGATTCGTACACATGAGTGCAACCTGGAGGTAATCAATATTGTTCGTGGAGGGACGATAATATCGATGTACTACTAGTCACGTCATCCACGAGTTGGATGTGCCATCTTCATTGCGTGAAGATTTAAAAATATAAATGTTAATTGCCAGGTGCCTATATGATCGGGTTGTGTATGGCAACTTGTTTGGTTACTAGCTCTACGAGGTTATTTTATTATTATGTTGATGATATGGAGTACGAAATAATGTCACATGTGGCGACCCCAAATGATAAGGTACCAGGAAGGGTACTAGGTATATGGTGAGTACGATATGGAGTTCTATATGTTGAAGGCATGAAAGAGATGGTATAAAAGTAGTGAAATCTCATGGTATGTATGTGACTCTTATTACTTAAGTTTTACCTTGAAGGGTTGTATGCACTTGATAAACTGCTTTTCGCTGAGTATTACTAGGGTTACTCACCTCTCTATTTTGCACCCTTCAGGTTATGATAGAAGGTTCGCGGGTTTGAGGAAGGATTGTATCAGCTCTGACACCATGTTGTGAAACCCGGTACCATCGGTTTAGCATTTAATAATTTATTTATGATCATCAATTATGTGTAAGCATGCTCTGGGTTCCGTTGTAAAAGTGAAACGGGTAATTTTTAGTTACCAGTTACCATTTCACTCGTCTTCCTAAAACGTAACTTTTAGTTTGGCTTTCCTCACCTGGACTCGATGTCCAGGTGTTAGCCAACATCCCGATATTCTGGTTATCTAGTTGAATTTTTGGGGCTAGGTGTTACAAATAATATCAGAGCATGGTTTTTGGAAGTGATGTTGGTTACGTACACTTGATGATCATAAATGTCGATTGTTATGTTTCAAAGCATCTCCTCGAACAAGTTCCTATAGCCAAGTGTTAGCCAGTTGAACTTGAAGAGGTAGGGAACACAACTAGTAGTCGGTCAAAGGTAAAATGTTGAATAACCTTGACCCTCCTTGCGAGGAATTCTAGTGTAGTCTCGTCGAATTTCGCATTCGAGTGGTGAGCACGAGTAGTGAAACTCATTAGGATGGCATAAACAAGTTATTCGATGATGAGCGCTACGATGTAGTCCCGTGCACAGTTAGTGGCCGAAAGCTTTACTTCGGCATTTGAGATTTAGAAAATCGTATCGATCGTTCGGACCGTAGTTAACTATGTAGGAAGAGTATGAGAAGTGTCGCGATAAACACCTATTGAATTGAACGAGGTATCCCTGAGGACGGAGAATCCTCAGAGAGAAATTATGTATGGAGTAAGAACGAATGAACGTTTAGCTATTCATACGAGAATAAAATCTGTAAGTGGGAAACCAGTAACAAGCGGTAAGACTTCCCTTGGAACTAGATCAGGATGAAGATAATCAACTGAAGTGTTTAGCGGGAGAAAAATATTAAGCATTATAGCAACTATCAACAACTATTCTTGGTCGGAAGAAGGGATTCCCTCCGACGTTGTTGACTAATTCGAAACTTCAGAATTGGGACCAATATGGCTACGATATCTACGAATCGTAGAGGTAAGTCCCGTTCGCCACTAGGAGTTCCAATGCCGGACTATGGTTCGATTGCATTCGGTTGAAATAAAAATGAAACACCTTTATCGTGGTGTGGTTTAAGTATATATGGGATGAGAGTAATTCAGGATGTGTACCTGAGTTACGTTCCCATCTGAGTTACTGAAGCGACTACGCTCGAGGACCGCGTCGAGCTAGCACTATGATAGATAATAGAGACTGCATGTTGAATTGTTTGATATGATCCAAAACTAGTCAGGTCTCAGAAATAGCACTCAGGCTCGATAAGATGACTGGCAAGCCTAAAAGGTTTTGCTTGTTTGTGTATAAGTCTACTGAGAGTGCAAAGAAATCTCTATAATAATTGAGAGGTGTTCAAACCCAATTTTGAGAACAAATTGCATCTCAAAGAGTACATCAACATGATGAGAGATGAATTCCTACACTTGAAACAGGGGAGGTGGTGAATTGCTTTTCATGAACCAAATACAATCCAACCTCTTCTGCTATGACTACAGGGAGTACCGTAAGTCGGAAGGCACGAATATCAGAGTGGCATGGTGGAAGCAATGGATGGATAGGTAGCATCAACATGCTTATTAGCGTGGAAAGTGGCGCATTCCTAGGACTGAGCGAATTTCGAGGATGAAACTCTTATAAGGGGGGAAGATTGTTACGACCCATTATGAAAAATAAATTTAAAACATAAATTCACCTAGAATAACCGATAAGTGTTGGACCAGATTCTAAGTCTTCTTGGACTTGAAAGTGAAGGCCCAATGTGTAATGGCCGTATGTTAAAAGTAAAGTCGAAAACGTATTAAAAGTGACTAGTTTGCCCCCGAAATTTTATGAAGGCTCAAAAGTCACATTTCGATCGAAAGCACTTTTTGAACGACAAAGTTACGGGTCTAAAACGGTCAGGACGTATTGTTAATTTTGAGAAAATTTAAATTATAAATTGGATTTTTCTCTCACCTCTCCCCATTGGCTGCCCCTTTTCTCTCTCTTTCCGTGACACTCTCTCTCTTTCTTCTCTACTGAGTGGAGATCTCACGGAACCAACCATCATCGCTGCCGTTCAACAGAAACCTAGGCCTCCGCACCACTACCATACTCTTCCTCTCTCCCTCACGATCACAACCATGCCCTTGTTATAGGCTATTGGCCATCGTACACGGTGTAGCCAGCGATGAACGGATGAGGCTGTCACGACTTTTGAGGGATTTTCCGGCCGCCACTAGTAAAATCTCAATCTTTAGACCTCATTTTTGAATTCCTCGCATCGAGTAGATGAATTTAGACTAATGGATTGTGATTTTTGGTTGAGAATAGAAGGAATTGGAAAATCTTGGAATTCGACCAATAGTGACGAATTTCGGCGAGAGGGCGACGAAGATGAGGTAGGGAGCAACTAAACGGTGCATGCGCACCACTAGGAGGGTTAGAGGTGCATGGGGGCGCGCAAGGGCCCGTGGGCCCCTCTCTCGACCTCCAGCAACTCGTGTATTATGTAAAACGAAATTTCGATCCGTTGGTATAGGTTTCGGGTCCATCGGAGTTGATTTGGGGCTGTTTGAGATAGTTTTAGTGGCTTTAAATGTGTTTTAGGGAGGGGTGAACACCCGAGAATAGGGAATTAAATTTAATAGTTTAGATAAGCATTTATTAATATTAATTGCCCTGTTTGTGAGGAGTTATGATATTGGAGTGTTGGAAAGGTCATATGGATTGAGTCGAATCTCGTGGGGACTTTCGGAAATGAGCGCCTCGAAGTACGTATAATAGTGGATCATGTTGGGTGATTTCTCCCCGACGTATTGTAAGTGGACCTCTTTCCCTAAATTGATGATTTTGTATTGATTATATGATTGAATATATGATGATTGCGATGGGATTAGAGGAATTATGGTTGATCATGTGATGCTTGGAGATGTTTGGTTTGATTATTGTGTTATGATGATGTTAGAAATCCTAGACGATGCCATGAGCTACATTTAGGGCTTGTCATATTGTTGATTTTCTGGTTTGAGGGTGCTAATCCCTATCAAATCGTATTGGTAGGAACTATAGACTATGCCAGGGGTTAGACTATGACCCGGCATCTATAAATTATTATATTTGAGGGTTGTGAACCCTATGAAAGGTAAAATATTCATGAATGAGTATAAACTAACACTATCATAGATATCACGAGGGTGGATTTCGAGATTCGAGTTACGATATCTAATTACGAGTTGTGGGTGGATATCGATGTGAAATGAAGAGTATGACAATCACGATAATCGAGACATGTTGGATATTTGATCGAGATGCTATCGCCGAGGAGTCATACCAGCATAGCATATGAGTCAGTGTTGAGGTACTATGGTCGAGGCATGCCGACCTAGTACATGTGTCATATGTTAGTGTCATGAGTCATGTATGAGTCTGGTTGAGATGCTACAGTTGAGGGACATGCCGACTTAGCACATGTTGTGAGTCCTGGTATGCCATATGGTGGTCGTTGGTGTTGTACCGGTCTGTAGGCCACATACTAGTCCTTAATGTGTTCGTTCACCTGCACTCGCTCTATACTAGTTAAACAACGCCAATCTTTATCAGTACATGTGGTCCTAGGGCTCCTCGGGGGAGTCATGGTGATGGTGCTTCCATCCAGTCCTTCACGTGGTCGTGGTACGAGTGAAGATACCGATTCCTGTCATGTTCGAGTGACTCGTGCGACTACTGTGCCATTAGGATACCCATTATGATATGATAGTCGAGGATCATGCCGGCTTATGGTGATATGATACCGAGGATCATGCCGGCTTATGACGATATGATAGCCGAGGATCATGCCGACTTATGAAGATATGATAGCCGAGGGTCATGTCGGTTTATGTGATATGATAGCCGAGGATCATGCCGACTTATGATGATATGATAGCCGAGGGTCATGCCTACTTATGTGATATGATAACCGAGGATCATGCCGACTTATGATGATATGATAGCCGAGGGTCGTGCCGGCTTATGTGATATGATAACCAAGGCTTATGTCGGCTTATGTGATGTGGTAGCCGAGGGATTGTTGGCTTATATGCGATATGATTGAGTCATGATGTTTGCCGAGGGACATGCCGGCTTATATATGTTATAGAACGATGAGTGTCGTCACCGAGGGCGACCAGAGTTTTGAAGTTGCAACGAGGTTTCATTCGTTACCGAGGTCGATGGGTATGGTGTGGGCGGTGACTAGGTTGAAGAGATTATTGGTCCGTATGCACGAGTGCGACGTGGAGGTAATCTATATCGTTCATGGAGGGACGAAAATATCCAAGTACTACTAGTCACGTCATCCAAGAGTTGGGTGTACCATCTTCAATGCGTGAAGATTAAAAAATATAAATATTAATTGCCAAACGCCTATATGATCAGGTTGTATATGGCAACATGTTTGGTTACTAGCTCTACGAGGTTGTTTTATTATTATATTAATGATACTGTAGAGTACGACATAGTGTCACAGGTGGCGACCCCAAATGCTAAGGTACCATGAAGGGTACTGGGTATATGGTGAGTACGATATGGAGTTCTATACGATGAAGGTATGAAAGAGATGGTATAAAGTAGTGAAATCTCCTGGTATGAGTGTGACTCCTATTACTTAAGTTTTACCTTGAAGTGTTGTATGCACTTGATAAACAGCTTTTTGTTGAGTATTACTAGTGACCACTCACCTCTCTGTTTTACACCCCTCAGGTTACCATAGAAGGTTCGCGGGTTCGAGGAATGATTGTATCAACTCTGACACCATGATGTGAACTCAGGTACCATTGGTTTAGTATTTAATACTTTATTTATGATCATCAATTATGTGTAAGCATGCTCTGGGTTCCGCTGTAGAAGTGAAATTGGGTAATTAGTAGTCACCCGTTACTGTTTCACTCGGCTTCCTAAAACACAACGTTTTAGTTTGGCTTTTGTCTACTGGACTCAACGTCCAGGTGTCGACCAACATCTCGGTATTCCTGCTATCTAGTTGGATTTCCGAGGCGAGGTGTAACATATTATGTATTACATGTATGTGAATTATATTTGTTTCTTATTTTTACGGGGCGTGGCTCATGTAGATTTACCAAAACAAAAAAAATTGACTTTCCTTTTTTTTTTTTAATCAAGATAATTATTTATTATACATTATTTTTCTTTTGAGCCCGTGTTTTCGACTATGAATTATGTGAAGAATGACTTATGGAGCAGAATGAGAAATTTATAGATGACTGATTGCTCGATTCCGTATATCGATGAGAAATATATTTTTAAGAGATAATGAAGTTACTATGGATTATCGAAAAAGATATTTTTTAGAGATAATGAAGTTATTATGCAATGATTTCACAAAAATGAAACCTGACCGTCAATAGCAACTAGGACTGTAATGAATTAGTATCATGATATGATGTTTTTGATATTTTGGTTAGTTTTGATATATATTATGATGTGTTGAATTACATTTAAGGTCAAAATTTTTTAAAGGTATTTTAAGAAAGCCCTATTATGATGTGTTGAATGTTGAATTACATTTAAAGTTGGTATATTATTTAAACTAGCTTCTTACACCTGCTTTGCGTGTATAAATTAAAATTTTTTCTTCCTTTTTTTTTTTTAGTTTTTTTTCGTAAGGAAAAATAAAAATAAAGTAAAAAAATGTATAGAAAAAAGTAAAAAGCACCGATGGGTAAGTAAAATCGCACTTTCTCCATTAAAATGTTAATATCCACATTTTTAATTAAAAATATCTAATTTTACTTTTTTGTCCCTATTTATTAAATTTTATTTTTTTAACTTTCATTATTTAATAAGGTTTTTTTGTCCAAAATATTTTAATGAAACTTGCAACACTAAATTCACTCTCTTGATTTTATAATAATAGAGATAATATTTTATTTTATTACTTTATCCTTACTTTAGTTGGGTTATAAAGTTTAACATTAAGCATTTTTAGTTTTAGGGGCTTCAAAATTTTAACCAAAATATTAGTCTATATACTTATATGGTTAAATTGGAGCAACCGTCCTTAAACTTTATCATAATTTTAGCAACCGTCCATAAACTTGAATATTAGTGTCACATGTCCCTTAACTTTACTATAGTAGTTTAGTTAGTCCTCCGTTAAAATGCCAAACAGAATCCGTTAAAAATATGGACAAAAACGTCCATTTTGGTGGTATGGTGAACCCAAGCCCACTCCCTCACTATCTCTTCATCCTCTCTCTGTCTCACCCTTACTGGCACTCGCTCTCGAAGTCGACTGAGAAGACCACCAACACAGAATCACCGCACCACCCTCGACATCCGACGAACCAACCATCACAGCTACCACATTCGTGACTGCCGTAAGGAGACAGACAATTGAGTAGCTTGGAACCATATACATCTCAAAGTTCCTGCAATTCTTTCTCTATGGACTCATCAAGAATTTCCCTTCGTCCTTTCAAACTCTCTGATGCTGATAACTTCCTTAAAAGGGCAAGTGATGATAAAGTAATGCGCTATGAACTCATCAAGAATTTCCCTTGTCGCTTCCTCTTTTCCTCAACCTCCAATCTCACCTCTCCATTTGTAATATCGAAAAATAAAACAAAATAAAATCCAAAATAATAACACCCATCAAGACATCAAAACCCAAATCGGTTAATAATTTCCATGAATTTTAGTACGTACGTGTTGGGAAATGAGACGGTCGACGTCCAATTGCTGCTGCTGTATGTGGAGAGAAATGTCCTCGCCCAGAAAAGAGAAAGGCTAGCAGTTTTTGTATCCCGTTAACGGAGGAGTTGGGTACAAGAACAAAGGATTAACAACATGGATTGAGATGAGCAGCACACACGTACCTGGTGGGCATGAGTTGGCTAGGGAAGAGATTGAGATGGCGAGCTTCAACAGCCATGTTGACGATGAAGAGAGTTGCGATTGAGAGAAGGACGGCGTCGTTTCAATTTAGAGGCTAAAAAGTCTCTTTTGCTCTAAGTTGTTCAGTCACGTGCATTTCACGTGCCTTTTTCTCACGGATTCTGTTAGAATTTTTGACGGAGGGACTAATTGAACTATTATGGTAAAATTTAGGGATGGGAGACACTAATATTGAAGCTTAGGGACAATTGCTAAAATTATAGTAAAGTTCAGAAGCTATTGCTCCAATTTAGTCTATTTATATTGATAGATATGTAGAATGAAATTTGTTTTTATCATTTTTTTTACATAACCATATTCGGAGGGGGTATCGACTTTATCTTTTACTATCCATTACACTATGAAGCAATATACTACTAGAATGTACTATGTAACACTTATGATAAAGTTTAAAGTCCCACTAATACTATAGTGAAATGATACTTCTCTTAAATATGTAGTGGGTGATTTTAGGTTTAATTCTCATCAAAAAAACGAAATCGATACTCAAATTATATGATAATTACCGTTCTCCAATAGCAATTGTCGGATAAAAAATGATAACTAGACTTATGATAGGGTGATAGATTGTAACCCCTCAAACTTCATACATATCAATAGTATCACCCACTATTAATCCACTTTAATAAGAACTTTATAAAAACCTTAAAATCAGAAATTGATCTAATATAAGTTTTGTACTTGATAAGTATTTTTGTTTTTTCATATTGGACTTAACAACACGTTTCTTAATTATTATTTTTTCAAACTCAATAATATTGTTGGCTAATTATATAATACAGGACTATAGGATAAATTATTATAAATTGTTGAAAGGGTTTTACATACGGTGACGTGAAGGATGGTTTTAGCATGAAGGAGAAGACTCCTCTTTCCCTTTTGTCTTGTGAGGTAGCATGCATGCACGTCCCACGACTCGCTCCTATTAATTAATATTGAAAGAGTTCAATGACAACCACAATGTATAGTATTGTTAGTAAATTGTCATTTTGAGATAAAAAAATTTCTATACAAACCACACATTGAGTGAGGATTAATCCCACCCATTAAGCAAGGGAAGAAACACCTCAATATATTTATCAAAACATATACCATAATGACGACATATATGCATTATGCATACAAAATACACATATTTACTTTTGAGTAAGACCTTATATAAATAAAATTAATGTATATTTGATGTATAGGATAGTTTTTTCTTTGTTAGCGAAGCAACTCTAATAGTATGGAAACCAACAATATAATTAGTCACTTCTTTATGCAAGTTGAATTATTTTACTTGTGATTATGGTTAATCGAAAACCCAGCCCTTGAGATATGAAAAAGTAATTAGTTTAATTAAGATTATTTTTTTTGATAGACTAATTAAGATAATTAAGGTTGGGTATGTTGACCTTATAATTAACTTTCCTACCCAATGATATAAATTAATGCCCAACTTTTAACCCCCCACGCAGCCGACAGATGTAAAATAATAATAATATTACATGCACAGTGAATTTCGTAGCAGAACATCAGAAGCACCAAAACCTTTTTGACCTTTATACCACACAGAAAGGTCACCAAATTGTCCAACCATTTAGAAAAAAGAAAAAGAAAAAACAACGACTAAAAAAAAAAAGAAAATAGAAATTAATAAAGTTTTTTTTAATTTTCCTATAATTTCTCACAAACCAAAAGCAATAATTCAAATTTAAAAATGCGCCTTCTCTTGGGAGAGAGGAACGACGCCGGTAAGCGTGCATGGCGACGATTTTATGGACCTGATCGATCTGGTTGTGGAATAGTTTTCTGAAAAAACAATTTTGCCCTTCTTTTCATTCGATACGTTGACTCCACGTATGTACCACATCATTAATGACACACCGCGATCCGGAAACGTTGACTCCGAGTATGTACCACATCATTAATGACACACTGCGATTCGGAAAAATCTATGTGGATACTGAAATCGAGGTATGATGGCCGACACCTGAACGATAACGTTGCATTTTAGGAGGTCGTGTAAAAAGTAATTAGTAAAACCAATTAACAATTCACCGCGGCAGCGGAAATATAGAGCATAGTATATTACTTTGATGATCATAAAGCTTAAGCAGCTACCTAAATTGTCCCGATTACGGTCACACCCATACAACCAGTGTGAATGTCAGGGCGGCAACCGTAAACTCCTCATTGTAAAGCGTGTTGTACCACTATGACATGAGTGGTGCAAAACAGAAGGGTGAGTGGACCTTACAAGTTATGTCAGTGTAAAAAAGTAAGTTAAAACAAGATTTAACCCCTTAGTTTTATAATAAGCTACTATGTAAGGATCCGGACTAGAAATTAAAATAATTTGAGAATTTAATTAAGGAAAGGACAATTTTACCCTCGGTTTCGGAGGGGTTCGGGAGTCAATTTTTGTCTGGCAGTACTTTTGAAATTTTTTCTTGGGTCGTTACGTAGGTATCACACTCACGAGTTCGTCGACAGGCGGCACGCAGAAAACGGAGATCCGACGAGAGCGTTGTGGGTCTAGAAGCTTCAGGGGCAGTTTGGTCATTTATGAGAAGTCCAAAATTAGGGGGAAATTTTTCTCCCTCTTCGGAGACTCTACTCAAACCCGACTTAGACTCTCTCTCTCTCATCTCCCTCGGTATCTCTCTCCTCCCCTGTGATCACCGCACCACTATCCCCTTCATCGGCCCAATTTGGGGTCGATTAGACCAAAACTAAGGTCGTGGAAGTCTTTCCCTCGACTCCACAAGCAGTTTAGTGTCATTGTCGAGGTGGGAGCGTCGCCGTGGACATCGGATGGAAGAGGAGATGTGGACCGAAACTTCTTGGCTAGATTCCGATCAAACCACGTAAGATTTCTCAATACTGAGCTTTGATTTGCACTCATGGGAAGGAGTAGATGAATTTGCACGTGTGGATCGTGAAAAATGGTGGAGTTTGGAGGAATTTGGGAAGCTTGAGCTTCTGGCCGTTAATGGCAGATTCCGGCGAGTGATCCCAGATTTCGACCACCGGCGATGCAGCGAACCGGTCGTCGTCCCCGACGAACTCCGACGACTGGTTCGAACTGTGGTTGCTGACATGGCATGCCACATGGCAGCCACGTGGCAACTAATGGGTAGTTGACTCAGCTGCCACGTGGAGTCACGTGGCAACACAGTCAGCGGTCCAGTCAGTAGTTAGTTGACCGTTGGGTCAACTGACGTCGTCAAGGATTGACGAAATATACTGACGGCGCTAGCATATTCCATCAAAAAGTAACAGTGATATAACGGAACCCTAATGCCGTTAGTTTGAACGAAAGATTCCGATTCCGTCAGGTTCAACAGAATATTCCGTCAGAGCGACTGAATATTCCGCCGTGATAATACATACGCGTGTAGGGGCGTGAGGCGGTGCGTAGGGGCACGTGGTCGGTTCGTGGCGCGTGGTCCAATCTTATACCAGTACGTGACGGTGTGTGGGACTGTTTCCCGGCCCACAACGTGGCGTGTCTAGGGCTTTGAAATATTCCGGATCGGATTTTGGCAGTTTTGAGGCCGTTTAGAGCCCCGATTGAGTAACCCCAATGGTAATTGTCGACCACAGAGCGGGTTTTGCCTCGGGGGGTCAAGGAGCTGGGTTATTGGTATGTCAAAGGGTTCCTTAGGGCTAGGGCTCTTTGAGTTGGTACTTTGAATGTACGGTGAACGGACTGGGTTTCGAGATTGCAAGGGGTGTGTATTTCTATGTATTAAGTCATACCACGGATTGTGAGTGGTGGGACTATATATTAGCACCCTTTCGAGGCTCGGAAATTAAGCTTAAGATTTAAAGGGATTTATCGAATGTCTTCTCACTACGCATCTCTTGAGGTGTATGAAATGATTTTAGGGTTTCAGACCTGGATTATGATTTGGGTTTTGACCCTGATGAATGATGTAATGGAAGATTCCATCATACGGCTCGGGATGAGCCAGGATACTGAGCCACGACTCGGGATGAGCTGGGATATTAAGTTACGGCTCGGGATGAGCTAGGATACTGAGCCACAGTTCGGGAAGAACTGAAATATTGAGTTACGGCTCAAGATGAGCCGAGATACTGAGCCATGACTCAAGATGAGTCGAGATATTAAGTTACGGCTCAGGATGAGCCGGGATACTGAGCCATGACTCGAGATGAGCTGGGATATTGAGTTACATCTCAGGATGAGCTAGGATACTGAGCCACGGTTTGAGATGAGCTGGGAAATTGAGTTATGACTCGGGATGAGCTGGGATACTGAGCGACGGCTCGGGCTGAGCCGAGATATCGAGTTATAACTCGAGGTAAGGTACATGAGACTCAATTCAACTAAGTCTTGAACATTGAATAGCCAAAGAACCTTTCGGTATATGTACGATATTTACGGTCCCAAACTGTGACCAATGTCTAAATTTTGGCAAGGGTACTTTCGTCATCAGGGTCAATGGGTGGTGACCTAGATTGACGAGTTGTTGACGGTTCACACGAGGGTGATACGTCAGTTATCTTGTTTGATTGCGGAGGAGGTCTTCCGAGGTAGTTTGTGAACTACTAGTCTATCATTCGTCTGAAAGGTAGGTGAAGGTCAATTAGGTACATAGGAGGTTTTGTTGGAATCCTCGTAAAGTTCATTTGATGTTTCTAAGGATTAAGGGTATTTCACGTATTAACTTTTGTGGTAAAGGCTGTCAGACAGGAGCATGATTTTTTACGGATTTCGAGATGAAATTTGGGAAGGGTCCTGTCAATTTGGTATCAGAACTCTTGGTTTAACTTCCTGCAGACCGCACACTTGTGTGCAAAGTATTTTAGTGGTTCTTGTCAACGAGATGCCTCCGAGACGTTTGTCTCATCAGTGACCTAGTACCGACGGAGGCGGAGAGTGCATAGTGGATATGAGGAGCCAGGATTCCATGGTTGAGCTAATTTGGGCAGACCTTGGACCCGTTGGGTCGGGCGATGATTAGGATGTTGGGATTCGTGATAGTTATGGGTGAGGCAGGCCCCG
This sequence comes from Oemleria cerasiformis, assembly GCA_037349345.1. Lineage (NCBI taxonomy): Eukaryota > Viridiplantae > Streptophyta > Magnoliopsida > Rosales > Rosaceae > Oemleria > Oemleria cerasiformis. Next base: position 10,498,907 of record JAZGTL010000019.1, read on the forward strand.
TCGTTGTAGGTGAGTGCACTTTGGTATTGTAAATTATAATGCATTCATAAAAGTATATTTGAAATAAATTCTGGTTATGTATTGTTTTTGGCATATTACTGGAATTTAGAAATTATTCTATTAAATCATTACTGGACACGGGAATGACGTTTTGGGCTATGGCCTTGCTTTATGGACTCTATTTTTATGTAGTTTGACCTTATAGATTTTGGGTTTCAGTTGAGTCCATGATTTTTGGATTTAGACCCGAATTTGTGACTTTATTGGATTTGGGCATAGACTCGATTTTTCACTGAATATGGTTTAGGCCAAGAAACAAGGAATTCAAAAATGGATTTTGGATTTTCTTTACGACTTGGTTTCCACTATGTAGAGGGTCATGGTTTTCTCCGACACATGATGTGGGGTATTCTCATCACGTGTTCAACGAGGTTTCTCCGATGTTGGCGTCGAAGGGTATTTCTCTGCCACATCGTTGAGGGTTCTCCGATACTGGTGTTGTAGGGTATTTCTCCGCCACATCGTTGAGGTTTCTCCGATGATGGCATTGCAGGGTATTTCTTCGCCACATCGTTGAGGGTTCTCCAATACTGGCGTTGTAGGGTATTTGTCCGCCAGATCGTTGAGGTTTCTCCGATGCTGGGGTTGCAGGGTATTTCTCCGCCTCATCGTTGAGGCTGTCTATGAGTAGTACAGGGATCCACATATTTTGAGATACTTGGATATGTGGAGGGATTTCTCCGACACTGGCGTCGTGGAATTGTAACGACCCGGACCAGAAATTAAAGTAATTTGAGAATTTAATTAAGGAAATGACGATTTTACCCTCAATTTTGGAGGGGTTTGGGAGTCACTTTTTGTCTGGCATTACTTTTAGAAGTTTTTCTTAGCTCGTTGCGTAGGTCTCGAACTCACGAGTTCGTAGACAGGCGGCACACGGAAAACGGAGACACGGCGAGAGCGTTGTGGGTCTAGAAGCTTCAGGGCATTTTGGTCATTTATGAGAAGTCCAAAATTAGGGAGATTTTTTCTCTCTCTTTGGAGACTCTAGTCAGACCCAACTTAAACTCTCTCCCTCATTTCCCTCGGTATCTCTCTCCTCCCGTGCGATCACCGCACCACTATCCCTTTCATCGTCCCAGTTTGGGGTCGATTCGACCAAAACCATGGCTGTGGAAGTCTTTCCCTCGACTCCACGGGCAGTTTGGTGTCATTTTCGAGGTAGGAGCATTGCCGTGGATGGCGGATGGAAGAGAATATGTGGACCGAAACTTCTCGGTAGATTCTGGTTGAACCAGGTAAGATTTCTCAATACTGAGCTTGGATTTGGACTCTTGGGAAGGAGTACATGAATTTGCATGTGTGGATTGTGAAAAATGGTGGAGTTTGGAGGAATATGGGAAGCTTGAGCTTTCAACTGTTAATGGCTGATTCCGATGAGTGATCCCATATTGCAACCACCGGCGACGGTGGTGACGACGGCGGTCCAGTCGTCGTCCCCGACGAATTCCGACGACTGGTTCAAACTACGGTTGCTGACGTGGTATGCCACCTGGCAGCCACGTAGAGCCACTTGGTGACCAGTCATCAACTTACTCAACTGCCACGTGGAACCACGTGGCATCAAAGTAAGCAGTCCAGTCAAACAGTTAGTTGACTGTTGGGTCAACTTACGTCGTTAGAGTTTGACGGAATATGCTGACAGCGTTAGCAAATTCCGTCAAAAAGTAACAGTGTTATAACTTGGACGGAAGATTCCGATTCCATCAGGATATTCCGTCAGGTTCGACGAAATATTTTGTCAGAGCGACGGAATATTCCGCCGTGATAGTATAGACGCGCGTGGGGGTGCGTGGCGAGGCATGAGGGCGCATATCCGGCGCGTGGCGCTTGGTCTGGTCTTCTATCGGCGCGTCGGACTGTTTCTCAGCCCACGACGGCGCGCGTATAGGGTTTCGGGACATTCCAGATCGGATTTTGGCGGTTTTGAGGCCGTTGGAGTCCGTTTAGAGCCCTATTTGAGTAATTCCAACTGCAATGGTCGACCACGGAGCAGATTTTGGCTGGGGGGCTAAGGGAGCTGGGTTATTGGTATGTCAAAAGGTTCCTTGGGTTTGGGCTCTTTGAATTGGTGCTTTGAATGTACGGTGAATGGACTGGGTTCCGAGATTGCAAGGCGTGCATATTTCTATGTATTAAGTCATACCACGGATTATGAGTGGTGGAACTATATATTAGCACCCTTTCGAGGCTCAAAAATTAAGCTTAAGGTTTAAAGGGATTTATCGAATATCTTATCACTATGCATCTCTCGAGGTGTACGAAATGATTTTAGGGTTTCAGACCGGGATTATGATTTGGGTTTTGACCCTAATGAATGATGTTATGGAAGATTTCATCATACGACTCGAGATGAGCCGGGATACTGAGCCACGGCTCGAAATTAGGCGGGATAATGAGTTATGGCTCGGGATGAACTGGGATACTGAGCCACGGCTCGGGATGGGCCGAGATATTGAGTTACGGCTCACGATGAGCTAGGATACTGAGCTACGGCTCGAGATAAGCTGAGAAATTGAGTTACGGCTAAGGATGAGCCGGGATACTGAGCCACAACTCGGGATGAGCCGAGATATTGAGTTACGGCTCAGGATGAGCTGGGATACTGAGCCACGGCTCGAGATGAGCTGAGATATTGAGTTACGGCTCGGGATGAGTCGAGATACTGAGCCACGGCTTGAGCTGAGCCGGAATATTGAGTTACGGCTCGAGGTAAGGTACGTGAGACTCAATTCAACCAAGTCTTGAACATTGAATAGCCAAAGAACTTTTGGTATATGTACGATATTTACGGTCAGGAAGTGTGACCAATGCCTGAATTTCGGCAAGGGTACTTTCATCATCAGGGTCAGTGGGTGGTGTGGGCGGTGACCCAGATTGACGAGTTGTTGATGGTTCACACGAGGGTGATACGTCAGTTGTCTGGTTTGATTACGGAGGAGGTCCTCCGAGGTAGTTTGTGAACTACTGGTCTATCCTTCGTCTGACAGGTAGGTGAAGGTCAATCAGGTACAGAGGAAGTTCTATTGGAACCCCTGTAAAGTTCATTTGATGTTTACAAGGATTAAGAGTATTTCAGGTATTAACTTTTGTGGTTAAAGGCTGTCAGACAGTATGAACAACAAATATACATGTTTTACGAGAAATAATAATAATAGAATATGCAACTAAAATGATCATCCTAGAACAAATAGCGTAGAATGCATAACCCACTAAATCAAGTGTCGCATGAGTCATGCGCACATGATAGGACTGGGTATCTAAGGTTCGCTCGTGTACCATAACCACGTGATGGACTAGGTACTAAGCTCCATCACCACATATCCCCTAAGAGCTCTGGGACAAGACTGGCGCTATTGCACTAGTATTTGAGCGAGCGCATGTGAACGATCACGTGGAGGACTAGTCGGTGGCCAACAGACATGTATTAGAGATACCAGCAACTCCTAAGTGGGGTACCAAATTAAGCATCTCGTGAAGCTAACATACACAAATTTATCTCATAGTAAAGTTCACCAATCATATTCAAACAGGTCATGCTCAGAAAATAAAAGTGTAACTAACAACATCATAACTTATCAATTCTATCTACAACAATTCAACACATTAACTAGTCATGATCTCACGCAATGATATTGAAAACATGCAAGTAAAAGATAGTGATAAAAGAGGGTTTGAGAAGGAGGTCCACTCACAAATATTCGGGGATAAAGCTACCCGACGAAGTAGGATCAACGTAAGCTCCAATGGATGACCTCCTGTAAAAAACAAATCCCAAAAACAAGGTTTAGCATGTATACTAAAGACTACTAAGTTTCTCCCTTTCGTTTGCTCAAAAATAGTCTTTCTAAGTGCTTGAAAGTGTAGTAAACGAGTTGTAAGTGCTCAAAATGTCTCAAAAACCGTGCCACGCGTCGTCGTGAATGACATGACCTTTCCCAAAATTCCCCTCGAAATCCGTAAAAAGCCCTACTCCCGTTTGACAACCCCTGACATCTAAAATAAAATCCTGAAATACCCTTACCACTTCTTAATTACTCTACGAGAATTCAACTGAAAATCCGGTAGAACCTCCCATGTACTATGGTCAAACCATCTTCCACGTGTCAGACGAATGATTCACATACTAAACTAACATCCAAAAAATCCAGATCAAATCACACCCAATCAACTCCAAGTCCAAAACAACCAAGCTACGGAACAATTTACAACAATCCCAAATGGTTAATCAAAGCAACTAGGTGGGAAAAATTAAATTCACCAGTCTAACAAGCCCTACTCGAAGACAGTACATAGTAGCGCAGCTGGAAAGTAATGCCTCCACCCGAGATGTACCCTCGTCGTACTCATCGACCTAGTGGGGACGTAAAACAAGGAAAAGTGTGAGTGGATAAAAATAATAATCATTTAAGAAAAAATCAATTCTGACCAAATCATAACCTTCCCCTCCATAAGTAAAACCATGCATACATAACGAAAATCCTTTTTAAATAGTGAACTAATGAGAATAATCACAAAAGAACTTACCCAAAATCCATTTATGAATTTAAAACCCGATGGGACCCACGTAAATCTAAGCAATGTAAAATGAATTGTGGCCCACAACCATGCTTTGAAAACCCTCCTCGAAGGAGCTTAAAATCATGAGAAAACCTGGATATTTTAAACCATGAAAAAATTCCACCATCCTTTAGAGGAATCCCGAGCTGGAGCTCAATATCCGGGATAGTCCAACCCGGGAACATGCCCTCCTAACCACTGCCAAAAATACCTCAAGACAATGGCTAGACACTGAGAGGTCCAACCAGGGGACCTACTCTCCGTATGACAGAAAATACCTCAAGATCATATAGTCACCTGACCGAAAATACCTCAAGATCAAGTGTCAGAAATACTATGCGCATAGATAACCTCAACGAGCGTATGACGAAAAATACCTCAACATCATACGTCGGAGAAATAGCCTCGACCAACACATGACGGAAAATACCTCGACGTCATATGTCGGAGATGAACACACATGACCAAAAATACCTCAAGATCATGCGGTCACATGATTGAAAATACCTCAAGGTCATGTGTCAGAAATACATCAACGATCACATGATCGAAAATACCTCAAGATCATGTGTCGGAGAAAAACCATAATAAATGAGGATGGTAAACACAATGAAAATCGTATCGTAAATCCAAAATCATATAGAATCATAGAAAACCCAGGCCTGAACCCAAAATCATAGAAAACCCAAGCCTGAGCCCAAAATCATAGAAAATCTAGGCCTGAGCACAAAATCCAATAAAAACCGAAATCCCAGGCCTAAGCCCCAAGACTATAAGCTCGGCCGAAGCAAAAAACCATGAATCCAAAATCCATAAAACCATAGTCCAATAAATCTAAATTCCATAAAACCGGGCCATAACCCCAAAACCTCGAAAACCAGGCTTAAACCCAAATTATATAATTCAAAGTTATTTCAAAATCCATGAAACTGGGTTTAATGCCTAAAATCATCGTAAAATCGGTATTAAAAATTCACAACCCAAAATAAGTCATTAAAACAATTATCCCAAATTTCCAAAATTCATAAAAGGTATTAAATCATTTTAGACTAATTATGTGAATTTACCAAAATTCACATTCAATAGGAATTTATTCAAAAACACAATTTATGCATGCATTATAATTTTCAAAACCAAAATCCACTCACCGAATGTCCGATTAAGCTTGACCTTGAGTTGTACGCTCCTCTGTCGTCCCCGGAGCGGTATTGCCTGTCAAAAGTAATAACCAGGATTACTAAACGATAATTAGAAACCTAAATCAGAAGTAATAATCAGGATTACTAAATGATAATTAGAAACCTAAATCCGACCCCCAAGACTCTGGGAGTACACACGCGTTCTAAAGCGTACACATAAGTTTGGACGTCTAAAACAACCTCTAAACGATCTCCGATTGACCCGAAATCTACGCCAAAAGATCAAGAACGTCGAAAACATGAAAACACAAGTCGCCAGATCTCGGGGAAGTGCCCCACGCGCCTAGCACTGTTCACAGGAATATTTCCTCACTCGCGGAATATTCCATCATCGAACCTCCATAACCGCCCGAACTTCAAACCCTCCTATCTCCCTCATTTCTCAACCAAATTTGATGATCTAATAATGGAAATCTATCTACTCGAGCCAAGGAATCCAAATATGAAGTCCAAATCAAAAACCCGTAGCTGTGTTGGATGAAAATGGGATGAGAATCTCCGACCAGTTTTTGGGGCTTTGTTTCTCCGCCCACAAGGGTCCTCACGCTTCAAGAATGATATGGTTGAGCTCGTGAGGAAGATAGGAAGGTAGTAGTGTCCTTGGTTGAGCTCCAAAAGGTCAAAATTTTGATGGTGTGTGGTCCTTATGTGTTCTCACGGGCAAGGAAGAAGAAAATAGGGAGGAGAAGAGAGAGAGTGTCGTGAGAGGTGAGAGAGGAGTGGTAAAAAAAATCTGGAATAGATAAGAAGAAAAGGAGATTTTTTCTCAAAATATCTGATTTCTAATTTACCAAAATGCCCCTCACCTTCAAGACCCGTAACTTCCTCAAAACAACTTTGATTTTAGCGTGCCACCTTTCTACGAACTCGTGAGTTCGAGACCTACGCGATGGTCCAAGAAATAATTTCAAAAGTATTCCCAAACTAAAAGTGACTTCTGTACCCCTCCTAAATCCGAGGATAAAATCTTCCTTTTCTGAAATAAATTACGAAAATCGCATAATTATAAAAACGAGTCGTTATAGGTGGCTCATATGCTTCTTCTGCAACTCTGCCCGGATTCTGCAATTTCTTGCCAGTGAAAAACTAGAGTTTTTCCAGTGAGGTCTATTTCCTTTGGATCTCAACCAAAAAACCACATGCAAAAAGTTGATTTTCATCTACTTAAGGCAAAGATTCCGAAAAGTAAAGCTTTAGGACGAGAGGATACCTGACTTGGCAAGAAAACCCCCTCAAAGTTATTGTGGCTTGAATTTTCTTGGTTTTCTTCGTCGAGCTCCGATTGCCACTGTTCACGCATCGATTCCTAGATGCAAATAGGTCAAATTGAAGCCATGAAGGAGACAAATTCGATGGTGGAATCCTAATAGTGAAAGCTTACCTCGTTTAGTCAAAAAAACCCATCGGAAGTCTAGGTGGTCAGCGTGGCTTTGCAACTTTCGATGAGGTCGACCGCCGTTGATCCTCACACAAAACCAGCATGCAATTAGCTCAAGGAGAAGTTCCCATTACGAATAAAATCATGGTTAATCTAAGAGGGATCGAACTTACCTCGTTAGACCACAAAATCGTTGGGGAGTTTTCGGTTCCTCGGGCCACGGTGGTCCTTGTGGCTCACGACCTAGTCCAACCAGCTCATGGTGAGGAGACGAAGAGGTTGAGTGGGGGTTGAGGTTCTAGTTCGAAGTTTTTGGATGGATGGTGGTGTGGTGTGTCTTGGCTTCTTCACTGAGCTTCCTCCCCTCGAATCTCTCTTTACGGTGGTCATCGGAGTATAAGAGGGGTATGGTTGTCATTGTCAACTCACGACGGTCGAGATGATGGTGAAGGTGAGGGTTAGGTCATCGTGAAATGAAGGATATGAAGGGAATTAGTGGCTCTATTTTTTCGGTCTCAATCGTAGAGGAAGAGAATGAGGAACAAGAGAGAGACTAGCGATGAAGAGAACAATAATTGTTTCTAACTAGCTAGGTTTTTGGTTTCAACTTTGAGCCTGAAACGAACTTGGGCTCATATCACACCATCCACTTCCACATTAAAACTCAAAGCCCAACAAAGCTCATGGGCATTTTCGTAAATTGCAAAAATTCCAATTCGCGTTTAGGGAACGGGTTGTAACAATTAAAATGCCGGCACTTTGATGAGGGAAATGGAAAAGATGAGAAGTGGAACGACTCGATCGTTTCAGGATGCAAAGTGAGATAAATTTAAAATTAGGATGCTAAGTGTGATTAATCGACGAGTTAATGCTACATTTTATGTAAATAGCTTAAAAACAAATTTTATCACTAAAATGCCCTTCCATAAAAATAGAAAAACCATTCAATTTCCTTCCAACAATAGCAACAAAAAAAAATTTCTTCAAACAATGAATTACTTTTTCATCTCTCATTGCCCCCAACCATAATAAATTAAAGGATAAACTACATAAAACTCCTCAAAACTATAGGGGTCATTTCAAGTTCATACTCAAACTATGAAAAATTTCATCTAGATACCCAAACTATCAAAACATATCATTCAACTATCTTCTGTTAGTCAACTCTTAGTCAATTCGTTAGTCAATTCGTTAGTCAAAGTTTATGTGGCATTTTTAGTCAAATTTATGCTGATTTCGCCTCCACATAAGCTAGAAAACAATAAAATAAGCACAAATAAAAAAATTCACTAAATTCTAAAAAATTAAAGAAATTAAACCATAAAATTGGTCTTTGACCCAACATCTTCATCTTTACCGTTGGCAAACCCAACAAAACCCAACTACCCCAAACCTAGCAAAATTCAATTCATCACAAACAAAATCCAACTACAATTCTATTCATCACCAAATATTTGTCATGACATCAAAATAAGAAACGAAAACAAGCATTATCCCTAAATTACTTCCAAACCGAGCGTGAGTCCTTGTTTCAGAATAAGGATTGATTTGGGTCGAACGTTAGGGTAGGGGTAGGATTGATTTGGGTTTTATTTTGGTTGCTAGTTAGCGGTAGGGGGAGAGAAGAAGGAGCTAGAAGAAGAAGAAGAAACCTGGTTTTCATGCTCTCATTTTTTTGTCTCTTGAGATTCATGCTCTAATTTTTTTTTTTTGGATCAAATAACCCATCATTCATATTGGGTTCATTCTGATTGGATTATTTTCATTTTTTAAAGGTTTTTAATAATCTGTTGATTCATCGCCTTTTCTGAAACTCGATTTGCATGAGAAAAGTTCATACCCAAACACTGGTTTCGTCTCTTTCTAATTTTTGATATTTTAACAAATAAATATATATTTTATTAATTTTTTTTTATCTAGGTGAACTTCTTATTATAAAATAATTGATTAAAAAATGCCACATAAGTATTGACTAACGGATTGACTAACAGTTGACTGACGAATATAAGTTAACTGATATGTTTTGATAGTTTTGATACCTAGATGAAATTTTTCATAATCTGGATATGAATTTGAAATGACCCATATAATTTGGAGGGTTTTATGTAGTTTGTCTAAATTAAAATACTGCGAAATTGAAACTACCATGAGTTTGAATAAATTTTAGACACAAATACCATTTAATTGAAGTAAAAAAAAAATCAAAGTAATGACCTACTCGTCAATTGAAATTTAGGGCATGTGTAAATTTAATTTATATGTAGTAGGTACTTTGTAATAACTATAAAAACTGTAAGATGATTTTGGTAAATCAAGAAATCAAAAGGTAATAGAAGTCATTCAAACTTCCCCTAATTAATCCCATTACTTATTTTGGGATAACGGGATTAAGGACTTTAGATAGGCCCCATACATTAAATAATTATTCTTTTGCAACTTGAGGAGTCTGGGACTGAGAGCTTGTCGATTGCCCAGTGCGTGGGTTCTGTTTGCTTGGAGGTGTTGAAAGGTGGTGGTGATCATGTCGTTGGTCTGGAACTTAGTGCAAGTCCCCAAACTATACTACTCCTCATTTTCTTCCTTCCCAGGATGTGTCTGCTAGTACATTGGTTTTCAAGAGTCCTAGCATTGATATTAGTTCCTCGGCACAAGATCCTGTGGTCTAGCCTCGGATACGGAAATGACTGCTTGGATGGTCTAGTTAGGTTGATTGTGACATCCTTTGTGGCGAGCCCCAAGGATTCCTATTTTTTTGTGGCTTCTAGAGCTAATAAAGTTCACGATGGGCCCAAAATTAAAAATTCGTCAAACCAAAGACCATTGTTGGTCGGAAGGTGGTGAGCCCTCTTCTCGTTGTGGCAGCAACATTTGCTAAAGATTAGAATTGTGCCTTGTCGGATATTTCATTTATCAACATCTCCATTTCAATGTTGTTAATATTTTAGCCAAGAAATTTTGGACCAATTAGCGGCTCTATGAGGTTCTTGCAGATGGAAGGGGATTCTATTATTAAAAGTTCATTGATGAGTTGTCTTGCATGGAAGTCTTGGAACCCTTAGCAATTCGCGGGCCATAATCTCTTCTTTTTGTGGTGGAAACATGGTATGGTACTTGATGAGTCAAATATATACTTGTATTTCCCATATATTTAATTAGTTATTATTATTATTTTGGGAGAAATTGATACTCGAATTGATTATATTGACAGGTTTATTCTAGAAGGAGTGTTTGGAGCAAAAGAAGGAAGTATATCAATAAAATCCCAATTCAAGGAGGAGAAGGCATATGCTTTCCTATTTATGTTCAAACTAGGAATTAGATTTGATTATTTTTATTTTACTCATTTTCAAAGTAGGATTAGGAATATTTCCTTATAAATACCCAAGCTTGGCTTAGATTTGAATACACCAGAATTCAGAATACAATTCTTCATCTAACACCAGAATTCAGAATACAATTCTTCATCTAAGAGCACGGCAAGCTGGGATTTTCGGCTACCTTTGTTCTACAAACTGTTTGTTCTCTTAACTTCAATTTTAATGAAATTATTTCTATTCATTATGAGCATGAGTAGCTAATTTTCTCACTAGGGTTAGACCTAAGCCTTAACATGATTATGTGATTTATCTTTTTCCTATGTTGTCGTATATGCATGCTTTGAATCTTTAATCACTGTTTAAAACTATCTTTATGTCTTAATGCTTGATCACCCTTAGGATATTTAGACAAGTAATTTGATGCAATTTTATAGGAATGCCCACCTAAAAATTGGGATTAGCTTCTTGTGATTAAGGATTGTAATACATCTAGGTTAAATACCATAACTAAGAGATTGCATGGTTATAAAAGATTTTCATGAACTTAATGAATCTTGCATGTAGAATTAGATCTAAATGCCATAGACTAATCGCATGTTAGGTATACGTTTTCACTTGAATGCCCACGAGGAAAATATGCTTTCGAAAAATCTAACCTTCAAAGTTGCATGTATTGATTCATAGATTATTTTCTAAGTCACATATGATTGTTAATGGTGAAGGTTGAACCCTAGTACTTATTTACATTGTTTACTTAATTTTTATTCAGTCACCAAAATTATTGCGATTATTTTATTATTAATTAAAAGTGAATTCTAAAAATAAGAATTATCCATATCAGTCCCTGAGGAAATCGACCCTGCATTCAGCGCTATACTACAACAGCCCTGTACTCTTGCAGGTATTATTTGTGTGATTTTAACCCTTGTTTTACAGGTGGGAAAAATCCTATCAAGAAATTGGCGCCGCTGCCGGGGACTGTCGATTACTCTTATTTTAATTTACTTTTAGTTAATTATTTGTTTTCAATTTTTTTCTCTACTTCTCCAAATCAACATTTACGCACAGGTCTCTACTCTTGTAGGACTATCTAATTGTACATGGTTATTGCTACACGATCTACGAACCCGATTCTAGCACAATTCGATCCTGAACCTGAAAGAACAGCAAGAAGAAGAAGACAACTACAAGCAATTAACGCAAGGTTCACACTCCAAGGCACTTTCCTTGCAGATTTGTTCACGGAGATAGACAACACACTGCCCGCACCAATGGCATTAACAATACCTGAAGTCGGCGCACCGCTTAGCAAAAGCCTTGCAGCACGTGGGAATGGAACCCCACAATGCATCGTGTACCCCGAGGTACAGGACGGAGTCACTTTTGAGATCAGGCATCACATGCTTGAGCTTCTACCAACTTTTCATGGACTCCCAAGTAGTGATCCAAACATGCACATATCTGAATTCTTGTCAGGGTGTGACAACATCATTGTTCGGGGAATTTCAAATGAGGCAATTAAATTGAGGCTTTTTCCTTACACCTTGAAGGATAAAGCTCGGGCTTGGCTACATTCATTACCTCCAGGGAGCATAACAGCATGGGAACAGTTACAAACAAGGTTTCTAAACAAATTCTACCCATCATCCAAGACTCTTGCCTTGAAAAAAGAAATACTGGCCTTTGCCCAGAAATCTAATGAGTCGTTTCATGATACTTGGGAGAGGTACAATGACCTGTACATGCGTTGTCCCCACCATGGTTTGGATTCAGACATGCAGATGAACATCTTTTATGATGGACTCAACCACATCACCAAAAGTTACGTCAACGTATCTGCAGGTGGGTCTCTCATATCCAAAACAGCCCGTGAAGCATTTGAAATATTTGAGCTAATGGCTAACGAATCTCAACAATGGACGGATGATGGCTATCATACGAGGGGACACATCTATGATGTAGCACAAGGACATGGTACCCCTAATATTGCAGCACAAATCACCCAATTGGAAAAGAAGATCAACAGTTTGATGCTCACCACAGCTGCCCCAAAGACAACACAGGTTTGCGCCATATGTGAGGACCCTACACATAATGTCCTCCAATGTCCTCAGAAGGATGGGTATCCCGACCTTGTCCAAGAACAAGTAAATGGCATGAATTCCTTCCCAAGACCCCGTAATGATGCCTACCCCAATACATATAATTCTGGATGGAAAAATAATACAAATTCTGGGTGGAATGGACAACACCAGGTCCGATCCAATTATCAGCAGAATTATCAACAGCCACTCAACAATCAGACCCAACCGGCCGGACCACGCCAATTGAGTGTAGAAGAGCAACTTACCAGGTTTATTGAGATCTCTACCCAGAATCAACAAAACACCCAAGCATCAATTAAAAACTTGGAGCAGCAAGTTAGCCAACTGGCCCAAGAAATTTCTGAAAGAGGTAAAGGGGTTTTTCCTAGTCAACCTATACCAAACCCAAGAGGAGCCGAGCACTGCAATATGGTAAGGACCTTAAGAGGGGGAAAAAGTTATGACAATCGGGAGGCATCAAAGACATCCCATTCAGAAAATAATACCACCGAGTCACATATTGAACCTGAACCTCAGGTTGAACTATTCACCCCACAAATTAAATTTGCTCCATCCAACGTCCCTGCCTACACTCCGCCACTGCCATTCCCACAAAGGCAGCAGCGCCGCTCAAACAAAGACCAACAGACCATTGACTTCATGCAGACATTAGCCAAGGTCCATATCAATCTACCTCTACTAGATGCTATAAAGCACATCCCTTCCTATGCAAAATTTTTGAAGGAGGTATGCGCCAATAAGAAAAAAATTTCAGACCTGGAAAAAGTGGTTTTGACAGAACAGTGTAGTGCAGCCCTCCTACACAAACTGCCACCAAAGAAAAAAGATCCGGGCAGCTTTACTATTTCCTGCACAATAGGGAATTCCGAATTTCAGCAATCTCTAATAGATATGGGGTCAAGCATCAACCTTATGCCCTACTCAATATTTAAGCGATTAGGAGCAGGACAACTCAGACCTACACCAATGGTTCTCCAATTGGCTGACCGATCCCTCACTTACCCTAAGGGCATCATTGAAGATCTCATCATCAAAGTGGATAAAGTCTATCTACCCATCGATTTTGTGGTACTCGATATGGTGGAAGACAAAGAGACGCCCCTAATCCTTGGCCGACCCTTCATGGCCACAGCCCGCACACTGATAGACGTCGAAGCTGGCACTCTTACATTCCGTGTGCAAGATGAAACTGTGGTATTAAACCTGTTTGACATGGCTAAAAGACCCCCTGAAATTTCAGAGTGTAGCAGAATTGACGTTTTGGAGGAGGTAACCTGCATGACACAAAGACAATTGCTCTTTACCGACCCTCTAGAGGCAGCACTCATTGACCCCATCCTCCGCCAAAATGAGGAAGATATTGCAGAAATTATGGCGGCACTAGATAGCAACCGACCACCCTATCCACGGTGGCGACCTCAGATTGAAGCACTTGGGCCCCCAAAGACGCCACAACCGCCTTCCATTGAGATAGCCCCTCAGCTGGAAAAGAAGCCTCTTCCAGCCCATCTCAAATATGCACACCTTGGTGACCAAGAAACTCTGCCCGTGATCATTGCATCGGACCTCACCAACCTAGAGGAAGACAAGCTACTCAGAATCCTACGCAAGTACAAAGAGGCCATTGGGTGGACAATAGCCGACATAAAATGCCTTAGTCCATCAATCTGCATGCATCGTATCTTACTGGAAGAAGACAGCAAGCCTACTGTTGATGCTCAAAGGCGATTGAACCCAATCATGAAAGACGTTGTTCGGAGTGAGGTCCTAAAACTTCTAGACGCAGGCATTATCTACCCAATTTCAGACAGCCCATGGATAAGCCCAACACAAGTTGTTCCTAAAAAATCAAGAAATCGACGCCGTTTTACTGGCTGGGAGCACAGCTCAGGTCTTTGGTTCGACCCCAGGTGCTCTTCTTTCCTTTTATTTTTTTTTTCTTGTCCTTTTTAATTTTCTGCTTAATTCTTTATTTTGTTTTCATTTTCTTTCTTCTTTTCTCTTTTGCACCATGGGGACATGTTGCATGATAAGTTTGGGGGTAGAAAAATATTATTTTGTTTGTGTCTAATACAAAAAAATAAAAAATAATTAATTAAACAACAAAAAAAAATATATAAAATAAACATTTTAGAAAAAAAATAAACATAAAATAACAACGATTTTTGTTTAGACTTAATTTGATTTTTCCTTCCTAAATTATTTTTAATGCACTCTATTTGCTATGATCGAAATTTGAAACTTCATAAGTGAGATTAAATATTAGAGCATGACCACCAAGAACATATAGTTGATTTTTGCACACAATTCGTACCATATTCAATTTCGCACATGCACATCAACTTATTTGTGGAAATTAAATTTGTTCAAGCATGCTAATTTTTCTTATCCTAAGATTGTGGGTTATTTAATTTGTTACCGTCCAAGGTTCGAAAAAGTGAAAGCCATAAATAAATCGGAGGTGAGTCCGAGCCCTAAAATAAGGGTGTGCGTTTACCCATCAATTACATGCTAGCCTTTCCAATCCGAGTAAATAAATCCTTTGGGACATTTGTTGTCTGGTGCCCTAAAGTCATCTGATTTGGGAGTCATCGATCTAAAGCTCGTTACATGGGTTGGATAGAAAGCTTGCTTAATGTTAAATAAAATTTCATCATTTGTTATAAAAAAAAAAAAAAAATTATAATAATAATAAATAACAAAAAATAAAATAAAAATTAAAATAAAAATTTCAGGCAAGAATGCTTTGGATGGTGATAGGTTAAGTGATTTTACAGTTGGTGGGTACATATGTAATGCAAGTGAGGGACTGGTTTAACTCTTACAATTTTGTTGAGATTCACATTACACGAATATGGTTTATGGATTGCTCACCAGAATCTGGTAATTTTCTGTTTTGAAAGTGTGGATTTGCTCTCTCTTTTAGACTTGCTTATGACTTGAGAATTTTGATTTTGCTTTTATGAGTGTTGCTTTATATTCAATAGAAGGAAGGTTAAATTAAGTTTAACAAATTTTGAAAGTGTTTGTGGGTATCATAACTGGTAAACCCTCAGGAGACACAGCTCCTCCTACTAGGGACACCTAGGGGTTTAAAGGCATGTAGTGTTTGCTCAGCACTATCGAGTTCCCTGCGAAAGTGGCATTTTATTTTTCTCAATGTTTTCTTAGTTTTGTTTTATTTACTTGAGGACAAGTAACAATTCAAGTTTGGGGGTATTTGATGAGTCAAATATATACTTGTATTTCCCATATATTTAATTAGTTATTATTATTATTTTGGGAGGAATTGATACTCGAATTGATTATATTGACAGGTTTATTCTAGAAGGAGTGTTTGGAGCAAAAGAAGGAAGTATATCAATAAAATCCCAATTCAAGGAGGAGAAGGCATATGCTTTCCTATTTATGTTCAAACTAGGAATTAGATTTGATTATTTTTATTTTACTTATTTTCAGAGTAGGATTAGGAATATTTCCTTATAAATACCCAAGCTTGGCTTAGATTTGAATACACCAGAATTCAGAATACAATTCTTCATCTAACACCAGAATTCAGAATACAATTCTTCATCTAAGAGCACGGCAAGCTGGGATTTTCGGCTACCTTTGTTCTACAAACTGTTTGTTCTCTTAACTTCAATTTTAATGAAATTATTTCTATTCATTATGAGCATGAGTAGCTAATTTTCTCACTAGGGTTAGACCTAAGCCTTAACATGATTATGTGATTTATCTTTTTCCTATGTTGTCGTATATGCATGCTTTGAATCTTTAATCACTGTTTAAAACTATCTTTATGTCTTAATGCTTGATCACCCTTAGGATATTTAGACAAGTAATTTGATGCAATTTTATAGGAATGCCCACCTAAAAATTGGGATTAGCTTCTTGTGATTAAGGATTGTAATACATCTAGGTTAAATACCATAACTAAGAGATTGCATGGTTATAAAAGATTTTCATGAACTTAATGAATCTTGCATGTAGAATTAGATCTAAATGCCATAGACTAATCGCATGTTAGGTATACGTTTTCACTTGAATGCCCACGAGGAAAATATGCTTTCGAAAAATCTAACCTTCAAAGTTGCATGTATTGATTCATAGATTCTTTTCTAAGTCACATATGATTGTTAATGGTGAAGGTTGAACCCTAGTACTTATTTACATTGTTTACTTAATTTTTATTCAGTCACCAAAATTATTGCGATTATTTTATTATTAATTAAAAGTGAATTCTAAAAATAAGAATTATCCATATCAGTCCCTGAGGAAATCGACCCTGCATTCAGTGCTATACTACAACAGCCCTGTACTCTTGCAGGTATTATTTGTGTGATTTTAACCCTTGTTTTACAGGTGGGAAAAATCCTATCAGTACTCTCTAAGGATGCCCCATGCCAAGGTCCATTTTTGGGTTCGCTTCACTAATGTCTCTCTTGAACATTTGAATGATGAGGGTTATAGTCACATTGCTAGTGTTGTGGGGAAGCCATTATATGTGGACTCCCTCACTCGATCAAATAAACATATTTCTTTTATGCGTGTTTGTATAGAAGTGGATGAAAGGAGCCGTTGATTGACTTTCTAGACATCCTCATGCAGCCGGATGAGGAAGGGGAAGTCGCCTGAGTGGTGGAAGTTAAGGTTGAGTACAAAAATTGGCCGAGGGTTTGCTCACGGTGCTGTTCGTTCGGCCGTTCAGAGCCTACTTGCCCAAAGTTCCCCAAGCGCACTCCTAGTGCAGCTATGGCCACTAAGCCTAGTCTGATGTCAAACATGGGGGGTGAGGGCCCAAGTCATTGTTTGCTGCATGTGCTCCGTGCACCTGTTTGTGTAGCCTCAATGAACCTTGCTTTGGGTAGGCTAGTGAACCCAAGGTAAAACAATACTGATACTAGGCCGTGGTCGAGTAAGAAAAAGAGTATACGACGTCTGAGGTCTGTTGCTGAGGCCCCGCGTTGCCTTTTGGCTGAAGACCCAATCGTTACTCAGAACCCTTTCCAATCTCTCATCTCTGACAGCGATGAGACGTGCTCTAAGGTGGAAACCAAAATGTCCCCTGACCGGTTATGGTGGTCGGATCATCTGGAGGGCAAGAATGTCGATGCCGTTCCTCTGCGTGGTTTAGAAAGTAAGAAGAAAAATAAAAGCAAAAAACGTAAAAGTAAAAATCGAGTTATTTATGGAAATCCTCAAGTGAATTCTCCAACTATATATGATGATGATTAATCTTTCTTGTTGGAATGTTCGAGGGCTGAATGATTCTTCGAGACATTTGGAGGTTAATAAATTTATTTGTGATCATGTGATTTAGTTGAAAATCGGGTAAGACGACCCAATGCACTTGGTATTAGGAACTATGTTGCTCGTAGTTGGAATTGTCTTGATAACTATTATAGTTACCAGAATGGTCTTATATGGATTGGATTGGATCCCTCCCGTGCTTCTATTTTGGCATTGTAATCTTTTGATCAGTGTATTCACACTCATGTTAGTTTGGTCGACTTAGGGTGTAACGACCTGTTTATTTAATTAAGTGAATTTCGTAATTTATTTTAGAAAAGGTCAATTTTATCCTTGGGTTAATAGGGGATCGAAAGTCACTTTTTGTTTGGAGATACTTTTGGAAGTTTTTCTTAGATCATCGTGTAGGTCTTGAACTCACGAGTTGGTAGACAGGCGACACATGAAAATTGGAGTCCGTTTGAGAGAGTTATGGGTCTAGAAGCTTTAGGGGTAGTTTGGTAATTTTGGTGGACAGATATTTTAAAACATCATTTTTTTTCCAGATTTTTCTTTTATTCTCCTCTCTCTCATCTCTATCTCACTCGGCCAAACTCGTGAACATACACCCCTCCCCTATTTTTCGTTTACTACTAAACCAAGACAAACTAAGCCTACCATCATCCTCCTCACCCCATTTTGAGCACCACCGTACTAACAACAAAGGTTGACAACGCTGGAGAAGGAGGGACGACGGTGAACAGTAACTCAACAACTTTCCTGCCAATTTTCGGCTACCGCAGGTAAGGGTTTTCGATTTAGACTTGGGATTTGAGTTCTTGGGCTCGAGTAGATGGATTTAGGTTATTAATTTGTGAAAAATGGTTGAGTTTTGAAGAAATTGGAAAAAAACTTGAACCAGTCGGAAATGGCGGATTCCAACCGGTGGGACTGCAATGCTCACCGCAAGGATAGGGGCGAGTAGCCCTACAGTTGAACTTGGGTCGGGGCTCCCGACTGGCCACTGATGTGTGGCCGCGCGTGAGGCCCTCCCCAGGGGCCACTAACTTGTGTGCTCCTGTTTTCAACGTTCTGAATCTTTTGGCGTAGGTTTCGGGTCCATCGGAATTCGTTTGGGGGTTGTTTTGGACTTTTTAAAGTTACTTTAAACGCGTTTAGGGCTCGTGAGTACTTCCGGGGTTTAGGGGATTGAATTGTAGGTTTTTAACTGTCGTTTAGTAACCCCGATTGTTATCTTGGACAGGCGATACTGCTCCGGGGATAGCAGAGGAGTGTATAGCTCAAGAGTGAGCTTAATCGAGCATCGGTGAGTGGATTTTGATTTTAAAATCATAATGCATGCATAAATATATCTTTTAAATAATGTCCTATTAAATATGAATTTTAGTAAATTAGAATAATTATTCTATAAGGATTTAGTACCCTTTATAAATTTCGGAAATGTGGAATAAATGTTTGAATGACTTATTTTGGTTATGGGTTTTTAATATGATTTTGAAATGATTTTGGGCATTAAACCCGGTTTCATGGATTTGGTTTCTATAAGTCTTGAACTTTTTGGATTTTGGCCTCGGCCATACATATGGCTTTGGGCTTAGGCCAGGGATTTCGGTTTTATGGATTTTGGGCTTTGGTAAAAGTTTTCTACGATTTTGGCTTAGACCATGCAAAAAGGATTTCGATTTGGATTTCAAGTTCACACTATGGTTTTTCTCTATGATTACCATCCCCGGTTATTATGGCGTTTCTCCGACACATGACGTCGAGGTATTTTCCGTCATGTACTTGTGGAGGGTTATTTCTCCGGCACATGATGTCGAGTTATTTTCTGTCATGTGCTCGTTGAGGGTAATTTCTCCGACGTATGACTTCGAGGTATTTTTCATCATATGTTCGTTGAGGCTGTCTGTGCGTAGTACAGGGCTACAACCGCATATCTTTGAGGTATTTCCAGATATGTGGAGAGTAGGTCCCCGGGTTGGACCTCTCGGTTTTCTAGCCATTGCCTTGAGGTATTTTCGGTAATGGTTAGGAGGGCATGTCTCCGTGTTGGACGGCCCTGGATATCGAGCTACGGCTCAGGATTACATTAGGGGATGGTGATATATTTTTATAGTATTTTGTGTTTAGGGTTCTCATGGTTTTAAGCTCCTTCGAGGAAGGATTTCAAAGCAAGGTTGTGGACCACGGGATGTTTTCATTGCTCATGTTTTCGTGGGTCCCGTCGGGTTTTAAAATTTAAACGATTTTTCAGGTAAGTTCTTCGTATTGGAATTTATTTCAGTAGCTATTTAAAAAGGATTTTATCTTATGCATGCATGACTTACTTACGGAGGGGAATGTTATGTTTTCCTCGGAAATTGTGGTTTAAATTATTATTACTCTTGTCAACTAACAGTTTTCCTTGTTTTTCGTCCCCTGCAGACTGTTGAAGACGACAAGGTTACTTTCCGGGGCATAGGCATCACTTTACGGCTGTGCTTTTACCGTACTAGTTCTGTGTAGGGTTGGTTAGACTTGTAAACTTTATTTGCCAACCTAGTTGCTCTAATTAACCATTTGGGATTACTTGTAATTATTCCCGTAGATTGGTTGTTTTGGTCTTGGAGTTGGTTGGTTGTGAGTTGACCTGGACTGTTTGAATATTATGTTAGAATTTGAATCCTTCGTCTGACAGATGGAAGGCGGTTTGAGCAATTTACAGGGGAGATTTTGCCGAATTTTCGGTAGAATTCTCGTAAAATATTTGTTGGCCTGGTGAGGGTATTTAAGGAACTATTTTGAGGTTTTAGAGTTGTGAGACGGGAGCAGAACTTCTCACCGATTTCAAGGGGAAATTCGGGAGGGGTCCTATCACAGGGCATTCTGTCTTTCCTTTCGTTATTTATGGCTCGAATGATGGGGCTAGGAGACGTGATTTGTGATATAACCTCCTCTCTTTTCGGGTACTATTGGTGATTCCCCATGAGTTATTTTGGGTTATTTCAAATGAATTTGTTCCCTTAGTGAGCAGGAATGATCAGTGGGATGGTGACATTAGAGATATTTGTCGATGCATTCAGGATTGTTGTCTTGAGGACTTAATTTTTTCTGGCAGGATGTTCACAAGATCTAATCGTCAATTTTCAGGGGATTGAATATCTCATATGCTTGATCGAATTTTGGTCAATAAGGTTTGGTTGAGTCATTTTCATAATTCTTATGCCTCTTTTAAAAATCCTAGGTCGTCTAGCCACTCTGTCGGATTAGTCCACATGGGTCTTGCTGCTCTTCACCCTAAGTGCGAAGTGCCCCTTTAAGGTCTTTAACATGCTCGCAGATCATGTAGTGTTCATTTCCATATTTGAACAAGCTTTTAGCACTTGGTGTGAGGGTACTCACCAATACCGCATTGCTTGGCACCTGATGCGTGTTAAGGCTGCTTTTAAAGGCCTAAATCGGCGCCCCCTATCTGAGTGTTACTATTGCAGTTAATGACTTAGAAGTGTGCATTTGATCAGTAGAAGATTTGCTGGCTAGATCCGAGGACCGCGATCTTGTGGAACTTGAGTGGAGGCTTCTCAGAAGCTTCTCGGATTGTTAGATGGTTGAGGAGAGCTTCTTTTGTCATAAATCTCCTATTCAGTGGTTGGATGGGGTGATCGCAATACTTCCTTTTTCCATAAGGTTATCAAGAGAGGGCTAATAGGAACACGATTGCCTCTACCACTCGTGGTGATAGGTCGGTTACTGACGAGGATGCTAAAATCATGTTTGAGGCCATTTCTTTCTTCCATAGGCTATTTAGGTATGATTTTCCGATCTTGGACTTCTAGTTTCAACATGTTATTTCTTATATTGTTTATAGGGATTTGCCTGAGTCTATGGTTGCTGACCTTACGAATGTGGAAATCCATGCTACCTATTTTCATCTAAATCCGAACAAGGCTCTAGGTCCAGATGGTTTCAATGTGTTCTTCTTTCCCCGTACTTGACCAATTGTCGATCGTCATGTGATTGCTACTATCAAGGAGTTAATTTCCTCGTCTAGGCTCCTTGGTGAAACTAATTCCACCATTATCACCTGGGTGCCCAAGGCCCCTAAGTCCCAAACCGAACCCATATGGGCGAATTTCGGCTTATGTCGTTCTGCAACATGATTTATAAGATTGTCTCCAAGATCATTGACAGCCGGTTAAAACCTGCTTATCATCTCTTATATCCCCTAACCAATTTGCTTTTGTAGGTGGGAGGTGGATTGGGATAACACCATGATTTCCCAAGAGTTCTAAGCGAGATCATCTTGATTCTGGATCTCATAGGCACGCTGTTAAAATCGATATCCTCAAAGTCTATGATTCGGTTTCTTGGAAGTTCATTTTGGGTGCTTTAGAAGCTTTCCAATTCCCGACCCAGTTTATTGTTTGGATGAAGATGTGTATTTCGAATGTCCAGCTCTCAATCGCGGTTAATGGTGAGCTTGCTGGTATCTTTCCAAGGATGCGTGGCCTCCACCAAGGAGATATGATGTCCCTTTATCTCTTTGTTATTGACATGGAAATTTTCTCCCTTATTATCAAGAAAAGTATTAATGTTAGACCCGATTTCTAGTTTCATTGGAGATGCGAGAAAGTGATGCTCACCCATCTATCGTTTGCGGATGATCCTATTGTATTTTCCTATGGTGGCTTAGCTATTGGTTACTAAGGATGCAATTGGTTACTTCTCCAGGGTATCTGGGCTTACTCCTAACCTTTGTAAGTGACAAA
This sequence comes from Oemleria cerasiformis, assembly GCA_037349345.1. NCBI lineage: Eukaryota > Viridiplantae > Streptophyta > Magnoliopsida > Rosales > Rosaceae > Oemleria > Oemleria cerasiformis. The sequence goes on from JAZGTL010000019.1 coordinate 10,521,524, forward strand.
TGTATATTGTTGGTGTTGAGAGAGAGCTTAAGAAGCAGCTGCTGGGCTGCTTTGGTGTCCAGGAGGGTGCCCTGCATGTCCGCTTGCTGGATCATCACTTCTAAACGTAGTTTTTCTAATTGTACCTCTCTTATTAAAAGGTGATCAATCATATTCATAGCGAGGAGCACCATGCCTTGTCTTTGTTAAAAGGCTTCTCCTTATTCAATCGGTTTTGGGAAGTACTACTATTTTCTGGGCTTTCATCTCTTTATTCCCAAGAAACTTATTTGTGACAATGAGCGTATTGTTGGTGCTTTCTATGGTCTGGGCAGTGCTCTCATATTACCATGGCAAGATTCGATAGAGAGCCTAAGGTTGAGGGTGGCTTAGGTATTAGGGTTCTTCATCTCTGGAATGTGGCTATGATGTCTTGATTTATCTAGTATATCTATTGTGATGATGTTAATAATCTGTGGGCTTTCTAAATTAAGGCTTTACTTTATTCGGGACCGATGTTTTTGGGAGATTAAAATCCCCTATGTGTGCTCGTGGAACCAGAGGAATTTACTTAAAATTCGGGGTCTGGTCCGTCCTATGATTCTGGCTAAAGTAGGGTGTGGCAATGACATATTCCTCTAGCATGATAACTAGTGCTCCTTAGGTCCCGTTTTGACAAGGATTGGGGCTAGCATTGTTAATATTTGAGGGCTTCATGTTAATGCTAGGCTTAGCTATGTTATTTGTAATGGTACTTGACACTTGCCTCTGTCTCTTAATCCTATGTTACGGTCCATACAGTGGGCTAGCTTTGAGGACTACAATTCTTTCTCCCTTAGCTTATCGTTTTGTGTGGGAACCAAATGCCAATTGGGTTTTTCATCCTGGTCGATGTGGAAAGCCATTAAGGGTCACAGGGTCTCTGCTATGTGGTCGCACCTTGTTTGGAACCATGCCTCTATCCCGAAGACTACCCTTATATTGTGGATTACTGTCAACATCAGGCTTGCTACTCTTGATCGGATTGACACTTCTTGTCCCAACCTAGTAAACTTTGTGTTTTGTATGATGGGTCTACTGAGTCCAATGATCATCTATTTTTTGATTGCCCATTCAGTGGGGGTGTTTCGAAGAGTGTCCTTCGTCGGTGTGGTATTTCCTGGCTGAATCAACCTTGGCCGACCTTTATTGACGCGGTGGTCGGGCTGTGGAGGGGCAACTCTCTGGCTATGGAGATTAATAAGCTTTGCTTTCGTTGACGGTGTACTAATTATGGAGGGAGCGTAACAACTTTATCTTTTGGAAACACCCGGTGTCTTCTTGCTATTGTTTTGAGTCAAATTCTTTGTATGATTCGCTGCCTGTGAAGGTTTAGTTTTAAGAAAAGTGCTGGTAAATTCAGGAGAACTGGTGCCTCCTTGATGTTTAGTCTCATGTAGCCTTCGGGCATGCTTGGGTGGTTTCGGTCTATTTTTTGGCTTTCCTAGGTCTCATGGGTAGGAATGGTCAAATGGTTTTTTTAAGGTTATAGGTATTGCCATACCCAATAAGGGTATATATGGGCATATACCCATGTGTTGATCCATAAAATGGATCGGTCGAACTGTGAAAGCACACACTCACACCAAGGCACAACGATGTACGTGGTTCACCCAAATCGAGCTACGTCCACGATGTTGCTCTACTCTCATTCATAATATATGTGTTTTGTACATGTTACAATAGGCATTGAGCCGTAGAGACATATATTATGAATGAGAGTAGAGCAACACCGTGGACGTAGCCCGATTTGGGTGAACCACGTACATCGTTGTGCCTTGGTGTGAGTGTGTGCTTTCACAGTTCGACCGATCCATTTTATGGTTCAACAGTTGACGCCGTCTGTGAGAATCGCGACAAAAATCCAGGTCGGTTTCCTCTCAAAATCACACAAACCTGCTGAAACCCTATGAACACCCAAGAACACCAACCCAGCCTAGAATCAAAAATTGGTTCTCTGCCAAAAATATCCCAAAGGACTCCGGCCCAAATCTCTCTTTCTACTCTTCAAACCACCATGGAGGAAGACCTCCTCCCTCTCTGCCAACATCCAAAAATCAGATGGCCTCCCATCTCACCTCCCACCTCTCTTCCTCAGGGAAGAGAAAACAGAACAAGAAAGACAACCCAGAAAATCTCACTTAATTTCTCACTCACAGCAGACCCAAACAAAAAAAGAGAAACAAAAGCAAGGCAAACTCACTGAAATTTGATGAATAGGAAGGGCAGAGCAAAACGCCTCAGCTGCACTTAACGCCAGCACTCGCTACTGCCGAGCGACCCCAATCCGCCGCTCCATCATCATCCTCCTGGTGCGCACTACGCATCCAGCCCTACCTCAACTGCGGCAACCCCTCCACGGCACAGCGACTCAAAGTCAGCTCAAAGGGAATGGCGAGTCGGATGCCAACCTGAACCTGTTCACGTGGTCGTACCGGCAGACCGGGAGCTCAAGCTCCGCTTCATTACGTAACATACGGGTCGACCCGATCGTGTTCAGTGGAGGAGCACGAGCCCAAGGATTGGGTGACCTAGATGGAGCCCAAGGATTGGGTGACCTAGATGGAGCCCAGAGTGCTCATCACGATCGCCTCCCTGCCACGATCGTCTCAAGCGCATTCGGAGTGCTCATCACGATCGTCTCCTGGCCCAACATCATCAAGGCCTTCGCCAACACCAACATGGCACCGTCGTTGGTTCGTCCTGAAATAGGGCAAGCTGTTCTGGTTCAAGGACCCTCATGTGACTCGAGCGTCGATGCCACGTAGAGCTATTCCCGTCGGCACGTTCCTGACGGTGAAGGAAGTCGAGGGCGTGGTTCCCAACCCTGCAGAGAAACTCCGTCGGACGGTCCATAGTCCAACACTCCAGATCGCTCGCACATTCTGAAATCGTCGATTACGACAGCAACCAACAGTGAGGATCTCGAGAGGATCGACTTTCATGCGACGAATGGGGGGTTTGTTTGGACAAGTCTTCTGCTCATCATCCCCAATCGGGCGACCCATCATCATCCTCTACCTTTACATCCGACGGCCAGCAAAACCAGAACAATGGCACTGCAATCCATACGAGGGCCCTCACCCGATCTGAGCTCCTCATCGGGACCTGCTGCGATCTCTTCGCGACTTGACATGTTCCGATTTACTTAGGTCCGAGCCATATCCATCGAGGGCACCACAGCAGCCGATCACACCACTGAAGCCGATGGCATGCCAAGCACTCTGCTTGTCTCCACAAGGCGACCGACCCCACGCCGCAGCAGCGTCGGTTGCCGCTCCGCATCCGACCCTCTTTCTCAAACACGTCGAAGAAGCTAAGTCCTTTCTCCTTAATTTCCTTTATAGCAAGCAGAGCAGTCTATTAATTGGGATTAGGCAATTTCACCACAAAAATTTGGGACATGATCCTCACCCTTTATCCAGGAGGAAGAGCAACGGGATCATGATCATCCTCTCAACAGCGAGGACCCAGCTCCTTTACAACTAACACCACCACCGCACCTCCGCCGAGCGACGCCGGTTCTTTCTGAAGTCGACGACGACCGACCGATAGCGCTTCAGACCTATCACCTCTGCTCCGTCGGATAGCCAGACTCGAGTACATCTGACGAGTCACCTACCGACTAGAATGCATCGGCCCAGTGCTCCACACACAGCTCTGACGCTTCACCGGGTCTGAACTTGGAGACTCCGACGACAAGCTACTGCCGCCACCGGTTGAAACACTGCTGCCATATCCCAAAACGACAGCCGCCAACCGTCATATCGACGACAGAAAGGTACTCAGTGACCTCTGATCGCCAACATCCGACTCAGGGACTCGCCGGCGAGTCGCCAACAAACAATTTTGCAGCGGCTACCCTGCTCAACTAGCAATGCTCCACTCCTCTGCCCATGACACCGCCACCACCGCCGGCACAGGGGGATCTGATCCACGACCCCATGTAATCTGGTCGTCTCCATCGAAGACGATCACGCTCCGCCGCCGCATCGCCCTGCCGCTCCACCTCCAACCTTCTTTTTCGAGAGCAGCCATCAAAGAAGATAAGTTTTATCTTCTCTAATTATCATTAATTAGTTGGGGTGTAATATTTCACAAAAATACTTGGGCTGAACACATGTTAATTGGGCTAAAATAACAATTGGGCATTAACCCATTATCCCATTTAATTGGGCTTATAATAACTAGTTGGTCATTTATAACATTAGTTAAGCAAAACAAAAATTTTACTTAATGAGCTATGCTGATATTTGAGTTTAAATTATACATTTATTACGGTAGGCAATTAGACATGTCAAAATTTTTACTCTAGTCACATATTGCCTCCACACATTGAGTATACCTATTATGCAAATGTTTTACACAATTACATATTCTTATTTGTGCAACACACAAATATATTTTTAAATTTTACGAATTTATGGATCAGAAAATTAATTTCTTATTATCAGGAATTACCGAATGACCTGATTATCGACCGACATAATCAATCGGCCATCTTTGCCCCTCGACAACATGTTTTACGATGCCTATTGGCATGTCCTACCTGTATGCCCACGACAATTACTCGCCCAACGTCACGATGCCCCATGACGATCAAATTTCTTACCGAGCGGCGAGCATCACTCCCCCAATTGCCTAGAGAATCACTTTTTTCACTAAGTAACAAGCATCACGACACGTGAGTATCATTGTCTCTCAACATGCTTTACGCTACATTCGAATTATTATATTTCGATGCAATATCAGTTTATAACATTATAAATATCATTCGGCACATGCGCATTATCATGCTCACATCATTGCCCATGGCACATGAGCATCATATTAACATCATCGCCTCTCGGCATATGCGCATCATCATGCTCACATCATTGAAACATCATGCTCACATCATTGCCCATGGCACTTGAGCATCATATTTACATCATCGCCTTTCGGCACCTGCGCATCATTATGCACACATCACGAGCTCGCAAGCATCCCTGCAAAAGGGATGGTCATACACCTCCTTACCGATCGACATGCTCGCAGGTGTTCCCTGCTACCGATCGGCATGCTCGCAGGTGTTCCCTGCTACCGATCGGCATGAGCTCGCAGGCATTTCCTGTTATCTTTTGACATGAGCTCGCAGGCATCCCTGCACGAGGTGCAAACACACCACCTCGAGTGGCACTCGATTGGCCATGGACATCCTCTAAGCCGATCGGCCATGTGATCGTGCGAGGTTCCGCGCAAGCGGGCCGACCAAGGTGACATACAATCACCTTGGAGTGGCACTCGATCGGCCAAGGAAATCCTACGAGCCAATCGGCCACGTGATCGTGTAAGGTTCCACGCAAGCGGGCCGACCAAGGTGACATACAATCACCTAAGTGTGGCACTCGATCGGCCATGGACATTCATAGCTGATCGACCACGTGATTGTGCGAGGTTCCATGCAAGCGGGCCGACCAAGGTGACATACAATCACCTTGGAGTGGCCCTCGTTCGGCCAAGGACATCCTCCGAGCCGATCGGCCACGTGATCGTGCGAGGTTCTGCGCAAGCGGGCCAACCAAGGTGACATACAATCACCTTGGAGTGGCACTCGTTCGGCCAAGGACATCCTCTGAGCCGATCAACCACGTGATTGAGCGAGGTTCCGCGCAAGCGGGCTGACCAAGGTGACATACAATCACCTTGGAGTGGAACTCGTTCAGCCAAGGACATCCTCCAAAGCCGATTGGCCACGTGATCGTGCGTGGTTCCGCGCAAGCAGGCCGACCAAGGTGACATACAATCACCTTAGAGTGGCACTCGATCAGCCAAGGACACCCTCCAAGCCGATCGGCCAAGTAATCGTGCGAGGTTCCCCCTTCGTGGCCTATACAAACATGAGATACCCATCACTACTTCAAGGTAGCAAAGTGGCACCTGGTCGGCCGACGATATCACCTCGGCCGACCAACACGACCTCGCAGGTAACACCTCGGATGAAGGCATCACCTTGGGGACTATAAGGTTCCCATTACTACCAGGCCGACTTTGCATCAACACAAACAGGCCCAGGCCACCACAAAGCGGAGCAGTCAGTTTTCTTCACCCTCACCAAGACGGCTCTCATCCCACTGTCATATCAGACACTACAACAACATATAAGTTTCCCTCGACATCCCACCTCGATCGAGGACTTGGGGGACTGGATATAGTGCACCGTACAGATTGGTAGACAGAAACAAAGAAGTTGCTCGGTCAGTGCACTCTTGTTACAAGTCCTCCACTGAGGCAATCCACCTCAGTCAAGAACTTGGGGGACTTCTGTTCGTACCTAATCTGACCAAGCAACGGACCTAGCAGAAAGACTCGGAAGATCACTTGGATCAAGACCAAGCCCACCATCAAGGCCCATCAACGAGGCCCATGCCTAAGGCCCACCATTGTGGCCCATGATCTTAACCTAGATATTGGCTATATATAGGGAGCTTCCTTCCTCATTGAAAGGGGGCTCTCTCTATCTACAATTCTCACTCTCTCTCTAGGGACAACTCTCTCCCTTCTATCTACATACACTACTATCTCTAAGGCTCAATGCCTATTGTAACATGTACAAAACACATATATTATGAATGAGAGTAGAGCAACACCGTGGACGTAGCCCGATTTGGGTGAACCACGTACATTATTGTGCCTTGGTGTGAGTGTGTGCTTTCACAGTTCGACCGATCCATTTTATGGTTCAACACCATGTATAACCCATTTTCAATTTTGTACCCAATGGTTAATGAATACCCATTATAAGAAAATAAACACTCTCAAAATTCTTATAAATAACATTAGTTTTCTAGTTCATGTATAAAATTAAAAAATATTACAAACTTACAATTTCAAATATTAGAAATTACAAATTCAAATATTATAACGTTAAAACAAAATAATTAGGACATTGAACTAATTAAATATTACCATCCTGAACAACAACCTAAATATCAAGCTGCAGCAGGCAGCAGGCAGCAGGCCATGCTCCAAATTGTCCATTTGACTCAAGCTGACCCAGTCACCAAACAGCCTCTCAGTTTCTAAACAGTTGTCAACAAGTTGTCTTTGATGAGAACCCCATATGGCAATTATACACACTTCGGTATTCATCCCCACAGAACCAAATTACTCTCTCTTTGTTTAGTCACATTTTTCATTTTTAATATTAGATGAAGTATCAAATTCAAATTCTCACCGCTTCAATTGACGAAAAAAAAAAAGTATTTTAGTCAACGGAGTGTGCTGAAAAGAAGTCCCACTAATATTAACACATAACAATAACACTTTCAAAAAGAGATTGAAAATAAGGGCACATTTACTTATTTTCAATGGAAATAAAATTAAAAGTGAAGATTTTTTTTCTTTTGATAAATAAAAAATGTATTAAGAAGGGAACACAGAAAGGCAACCCAGGAATTGTGGAGCGGATCTAAAACCCCGTGACACACTAACTCTATAAAAATATGCCACTAGTCGAGTAGTATTCCTACTCACTATTTAATGTTAGATGTTATGTTTGACTCTCATAAATGACAACGTTAATACAAATGTGCATAATCTTCATCCGTCATTATCCTTTTGATACATTGATATTAGAGGAGGGAGATTACGATAGCATCCTTGTCCATTACGAAAGTCGACTTGAGACCTCCCACATAACGTGTGAAGAGAAATATGATTAGGTCATAACACTAAATGACTAGCCATTATTGTTATATAAAATAAACTCTGAGAGGGGGGCAGACATGCATATGAAATTTTGAAGTTGCCATATCCTACTAGTCATTTGGCTTTCAGGGATTCATTAGAAACCATCAGAATCACTAAGATACCACAAACGATACAAAACCAGGTTCATTTATCCCAACCCTAATTTCTCCACCTGCATTTCTGTATCGAATAGAAATGGATACAAATGTGCATAATCTTCCTCCACCATTATCCTTTTGATACATTGATATTAGAGGAAGGAGATTACGATATCGACCTTGTCCTTTACGAAAGTCGACCCGAGACCTCCCACATAACGTGTAAAGAGAAATATTCACTAGGTCATAACACTAAATAACTCGCCATTATTGTTATATAAAATAAACTCTGAGATGTTATATAAAATAAACTCTGAGAGGGGAGCAGACAGGCAGATGAAATTTTGAAGTTGCCATATCCTACTAGTCATTTGGCTTTCAAGGATTCATCAGAAACCATCTGCCATATCCATATCCTACTAGTCATTTGGCTTTTAGGGATTCATCAGAAACCATCAGAATCACTAAGATACCACAATGGATACAAAATCAGGTTCATTTATCCCAACCCTAATTTCTCCTCCTACATTCCTGTATCGAATAGAAATGGATACAAATGTGCATAATCTTCCTCCGCCATTATCCTTTTGATACATTGATATTAGAGGAGGGAGATTACGATATCGACCTTGTCCTTTACGAAAGTCGACCCGAGACCTCCCACATAACGTGTGAAGCGAAATATCACTAGGTCATAATACTAAATGACTAGCCATTATTGTTATATAAAATAAACTCTGAGAGGGGGGGGGGGGGGGGGAGACAGGCAGATGAAATTTTGAAGTTGCCATATCCTACTAGTCATTTGGCTTTCAGGGATTCATCAGAAACCATCAGAATCACTAAGATACCACAAAGGATACAAAACCAGGTTCATTTATCCCAACCCTAATTTCTCCTCCTGCATTCCTGTATCGAATAGAAATGGGTAGTCTACATGACATGTACTCAAAAGGAACACAAACTCTGAGACTGATTACAATTGTCTATGTTAAGCAAAAGGAGCATGGAAAAACTCTTTTATCGAAAATCTCTCCTTCATTTCATTCAATATAGCCACATGCCAATGAAGATATCCGTTAAATTTAGTGACAGGTGAGGGAGAGGGAGTGGGGAGGAAAGAGAGAGCGAGAGGGAGAAAGGGAATTAAAAAGGAAACATACTCTTTCCAAGTTATTGTTGGCGAGCTACTTGATCGTTATGTAGCGATTTGTCCCATGTCTGGCCCAGTATTGCTTCAGATCCAGCGGAATTGAAAGATCATGACCATCTGCTGCTAGCCGACTGAGCAATCTAGTAAAAACACTTCCACTCATCTTCCGCCCACCCATCCGGGCATGCCGCTTATTTGGCATCTGCGGTAGAGGATACATGGACATATGGGTGGTGCAACAAGATGACTGCCACCCGCCATTCCCCCATTTGTAGCACTGACGTGCTACTCCAGTGCATGAACAAACGGGCACTGGCATTGTAGATTCGTCAAAAGAGACGAGATTCAATCCCAAATCATGAGTATCCCACTCTGATTTATATTTTATCCCATCAGATGAAGCCTGCCTATTCAAATCTTCTCCTACTTTCTTTCGTGACGGCTTTGATGCCCTTGATGCCTTGTTCTCCTTTGCTCGCTTTGTCTGACGTGACTTGACAGCTTCAGCAGATATAACGGAAATAGGGAAGGCATCAGCTATATGCATATCTTTGCTGTAATGAACATCAGCCAAGGTAACTGATTGGTTTGAAGGGTGGTGCATGCGCTTAGCTCCACGTTGAACTCCACCACCCAATGGGAAGTTCACAGCATTATCTCGGCTTTGAAGGGCTGCAAAGGCATTGTCTCGTTCCATCATGGCAGTATCACGCTGAGCAAGTGCCTCATCTCTCTGTCGGAGAGCCTCATCTCTTGCAGCCAAGGCTTCATTCTTTTCAGTAAGTGCGGCATTCCGTTCTCGAATAGCAGCATCCCTCTCAGCAATAATGGACATGATCTTCTTGTTCATGACAAGTGCATTTGGTTCTTTCCCTTGTTGTTGGGTCATCATATTCCACTGCACATTTCAATTCTATCCCCATTCAAATGGATCTATAATTGCATAGTATAATAAAGATATTAACAGCACATGGTAGTACATGCTTTCTTCTTACCGGAGATGCCGCCCCTCTGTAATAGTCTATCTTGTGTCTCCCATTTTCTTGTTGTCGACCATCATCCATCTTTGAATTATTACCAGCAAGTGCTGCAATCAAATTTAAGCCACCAAGCATTTGTTAACATCTGAAATAAATGCTCAGGGGCAGAGATCTTCCATATTCAAATGAGTGAACCAAACAGAAAAGCTCTGTAGTTCAAGCTACAAATACAACAAGCAAGGATCAAAATAGAGGTATCTTCAGATTTTGTGGAAACAAAATCTCGAATTAACATCAATTTGAAAGTGCAACTACATGGCTTCCAAAAAACCATCAATCTGCTGAAACGACACCTATAAATCACAGAAACAATTCATTCCTCTAGCTATTAGACAGAGACATGTAGAGAGCGTGAACTGTGAACATATCAAAGAGAACCAGAGACTCAAAATAACCCGAAACACATTAGTCTAGTCAAGAAGCACATAGAAAAGGTAACTACATATGATCATCTTGCCAAATTAGTCAAGATAAGTAAGAAACAATATCCAATTACACGGGAAGAGCCACATTTACTGAGATTTGATCATCCATAACAAATCAAATACCAAGAAACAACTCAAATTCGAGCAAAGAAAAAAGCAAAAAGAAAAAAGAACGAAAAAAAAAAAAAAAACAAGAGGAAAGAAACATCTCAAATAGCATGAAGAGTTGTTCTGATACAGGTGCAAGTCCCATTAAGTGCTTACTGTAAATTACAACTGCTAACAGCATCACCACCTGAGTCACTGACCATAGGATGATGCTATTACATATACAAATCAAATAATTTACAAAAAAGTATTGAACAAAACATGAGAGTGGTTCTAATGATACTGACATTGCTTCTGTAGCTTACTTATGAAAACGAAAAGAAAATGAAAAGCGTGCAAGGCCAGTCAGATGCTTAGTGAAATTTAGAACACCTAATACCATCACCACCGGAGTCCCTGACCATAGAATCATGCTATTACATTAATAATCAAATATGAAACAATAAATATCTCACGTGGCACGACAATGATTTGGACATTAGCTCCTGCAGCTAACTTAATGAAGAACAGAAGAAAATAAAGAAGATGAAATGCACAATTTTATTTTGAAACAGAAACAAACTTTCTTCTTCTTGAAAATAATGAAATTAAAAAGGCAGTGAAAAGAAGACCACACCAAGGAAAGCACAAACCCAGTCAAAGCAGAGAAACTAATGTACTCATAAGCTAAGACATAATAAAATAAACAAGAGCCCTACAAAATTGTAGTTTTCCAATCCAACCAAATGTCGGAAAATTGTAGAAACTGAAACCCACAATGATGACCACAACCGAACTTCATCCCATAACTCCTCTGAACTGCTGCCAGAAAAATCTTCAAAAAATCAATTTTTTGTCCTTTCCAGCCAGAATACCCCAAGTACATTCAAACCATGCATCACCACATGATCATAAAATGAGCGTCAACATGAATTCCATCTGTAAGATAGTTCTTTCTCTTAGGCTCGTAGGGGTCAAGGGGTTAATATTTATTTGGCAATAGCATCACCACATGATACATGTCTTTCCTCTAGAAATAAAAAAGAGTCACTGAGCTAGATGAACTTATCGTGTTGTTTGTTGAAACATAAAGGACCTTCATTGAATACAAATACAATTACCATGAACACAGGTAAGCCAAGAAGCATGGATGCTCAGAATGATAAGAATACTCATTGAGAATGAGTTCTAGTAAATTTTATACCTTAAAAAGTGTATACTACACAAGTTACGCAAACAAAGAAAGATATTATTTTACCTTCAGTATACAAGAAGAAGTTTACAATACTTCAAAACTTAGTCTGTCCTCTTCTCCTACTATCTTCTGACCGCATACCACAGACGCATCCCCATGCTTAATAGAGTTAAAAGTGACAAGTACACAAGAAGTCATCCAAACATGGAAATATGTGCTGCAGTTAGCACATATTTGATCTCTATCTGCAATACTCCAAGAGAAAAAGGAAGCATGTGAATTAGTTGAGGGAGGACTACAGAAAATGTGAATATGTTTAATTTAAAATACAAGTATACATACAATTCTTATTCTACGGGGAAGGGAAATATCATACACTTAGCAAAAACTGGAAAGAAAATAAGGAAGTTCACTATTTTAAAGTTTACAAAAAGGAAAAAATTGATATCCTTATGTCTATTTCCATCATACATCCAACTTGCACTACTCTCCCACATAGCATAATCCAATTCTTTAAGGATTCAAAATCAAAACCATAACTCTAACACTAACATACTCCCATCTTGCACTACTCACCCACAAAGTATAATCCAATTCTTTAAGGATTCAAAACCATAACTCTTAACACTAACAACCACTTTTACTAAATAGTTTGAACAAAGTTCAAGTAGTCTTACCGAAGAAATACACACAATTTAAAACACTAACAGACGGTAATGAACTATAGCCAAATCTAAACCAGCCACTACCTTCTGGTCTCAAAACTGAAAAGGAAAAGCCCACTCATTAGTATGTTTTATATTCCTCCATAATCAAATTAATTACAATAATAAGCAGTCTGTTGCAGTTCTGAACTTCTATAAACAATAATTAAAGACCTCAAAATATCCATGATTTTGATGAGAAAAAATGGCCTTACAACCTAACTATCCTCCAGCACTAATCGTTTTTTTCCATTGGTAAAACAAAAGCAAGATCTTTAATTTATTTTCACAAATTGATTAAAGGAAAATCTTAGATTGAACTACCAATCTCTCAGTTACATTATACCATTTAGCTTAACAAGCCAACAAACAAACACATTGACACTCTTTCGCTTACTCCATGTGCTAATACCGAAGAGCTAAAAGAACACAAGAACAAGAGGAAAAAGCAGAAAGTAGAAAAAAAGTGATCCAAACAAGTATAAGCTAAACAGAAGTAATTACAGAGAAGATAGCTGAATCTCAGTCAAAAAGGAGCTAACTTAACTAAAATATTCCATTTTTTTGGAAGACAACAAGAATTTTATGAAATTGTAAATAAATGATAAATCCATGACATCGAATTTCAAGCGCTGGAGTTTCAGTTAAATTAGGTTTACGAGCAGGTAATTCTGAATGAGGATCTCTGAGATTGAAGCGTGAAAGCTGAAAAGCATGAAACAGAGAAAGAGTAAAGGAAAAAGCACTAACAGAATTTGAAGAATCGGCATCGGCTCCGATCGATTCGCGTACTTTGAGTTTGAAGAGTTGCCTTTTCTGAATAAACAAACTGTCGCAGAGAGAGAGAGAGAGAGCGTGGGGTATGAGCGTTTGTGTTGTGCTTCAATCGTTTTCTTGCTCTAAACACGACGTCGTTGCGTCTCCCATAAATCCAGAATATGACCGATATGGTGACTCCTCAAACAATTATTTGGATTTTTGCCACTAAGGGTACGTTTATTTATTAGGAATGAGAATCGTGAGTAATAGAAGAAGTAGGCAATCGGAGAAGGTGGTAATTATTCTCATTGAGTTGTTTACTAACTATATAGAATTAAAATAATAATGTGATTGATTTTCATTGTTGTTGTTTATTAACCGTTATGAATAGGAATAAAAATTAATTAATTACTAAAATGTCCTGTCTTTTTCTTAGCCGTTTTATCATCTCGTTCTCTTGTCTGATCATTCTCTGAACACACACCAACCCCAGCAGCCACAAAAGAATACACCGCCAATATTTTAAATACAAAAATAAATTAACCTCAACTATGGTGAGGTGTGAAGGAAAGTAGAAGAATAAAACCAAAAATAACGTAATTACCTACTTTGGAGCAAAAAAAAGCGTATGGAGCAAAAAGTCTGGAGATTGAAGGGTTAAACCGTCGGAGTATCGAAGTATTCAGAAGAAAATTAGGGTACGCGTAAATTTATTGTGACTAAAGGCTGTAATTACTGTAAAAGTTGTAAGGCAATTTTGGTACATCAAAAAATTAAAATAAGTAATAGGAATCATTAATACCTCTCCCCTAGTTAATCTAATTACCCATTTTGGGGTAATGTCATTAATGATTTGAAGTGGGGGCCACCTGGTAATGGGAATTATTACCTTTGATTTGATTCATATTACTCCTAATTAAACACGCCCTAAGATTACTGTTTATTGTTATACCTACATACTCCAATGTACCGTAGAAGGTCTCGGATTCGACTCTAGTTTTGGACGAGTTTAATTTCGCTTTTCACATATAGAGAAGTATAAATTAAGGCTAAGAGTTGTAATAAGAGAAAGAAGATTGAATAAAAACAAAATCGAATTCGGGCTTGTTTGACCATATAATTTTATAAATTTATTCTTCACTTTTTTTTAGGGATGGGCATAGATAGAGTTAAGTTGGATTTTGCCTAAATCACGAACCTACCCAAGGTCTTTGGATTTCCATTCACCCATAACTAAACTGAACCACGCCAAGATAAAACTATCGGTTTTGTAAACCAACCGGATTGGTTCGATTTCGAACTTTGGACTTCTAAATGTTTAGGCCAATTTATATATTCAAATTACTTTTTATCTCAATTTGTTTATAATTATATAACCACTATCTATCAAACAATCATCATGAAAAGTAGAATTATTATTCATAAATAGAAATAATTGTAAACTATATCAAATCTTATATCAATATAAATTCAAAATTCATAAGAATTTGAAAATATCAATTTAATGAGTTAAAAGATCATTCAAATTACCACAAGACTTGAAATGTCAACAACCCCAGAGTCTCAAAGAAAAAACACGAAGAGAGGGTTGGGGTTTGTGGGCTTGTATAGTTTTTACAATGAAATAGTGTCATTTAGTATGAAATAACTATATTAAAAAAAAAGAATCCATTCATTGATTTTGGTGGAGTGAGGTGCATGATAATGTTTGTAAACAAAAAATGATGTAATGCCACATAATAAAATAAACAAAAAAATATAAATATTTATTTAAATATTCAGTTCGAGTCGGATTTTTTTACGAATTCTACTTCTTCAAACTACAAACCAAACCTAATAAACTAGTTTGAGTCGGATTTTTACGTATTCTACTTCTTCAAACTACAAACCAAACGTAACAAGTCGGTTCAATTTGATTTTTAACTTGATTGACCAAAAAAATTGGATTGAATAAGACCGGATCAGTTCGAGTTGGTTTTTGGATTGATTCGTATTTCGGATTCAATTGCCCACCATTACCTTTGTTACTGTGATATGAGAAAAGAATAGGAGAAAAATATTGGAGAATTTGGTGGAATAGATACAAAATAAATATATAAGGAAAAACACATAAAAGAAAAACTAAAAATAAAATGTTGTGAAGCAAGTAAGGAAACAATAGTTGGAATGACGAAAAAATAATCAAAAACTTGTGTTTCATTAATATTTGTTTACTAATATTTATAGGCTTACTAATAGCACCTCAATGGACTAGCTAAATAAGCTCCTAAGTCAAATCTTAAAGAAGATGAGCAAAAATCCTAATCCAACCATGCTAAGTATCGAGCTCAAAGAATAGAAAAACCACTAAGAGCATCTTCAACAGAATCCATAAAATACATTTTTTTTTTATACCTAATTTAGGGATTTAAAAAAAAAAATAGGACTCCAGTAGAGTTCCTATCCCACTCTGTACTTTAGAATTTTAATATTTTGAGGATACTGGATCACGAAATTTAGCAAATAGCAGAGAGAAAGTAGCAATTGCTATCTCCTCTAAATGTGATGAATTTCATTCAAATTTCAAATTTTTAACTTGAAACAAATAAAAAAATATTTATAATTTGCTAAAATAGAGAACACTGCTGGAGTAAACTTTTTTAAAGCAATTTGTTAAAATAACTTTCCAACTATTTTAGCTAGAATTTAGCTTAAATTTAGCAATTTTGCTGGAGATTTGTGCATCAATGACTCATTAATTCAAAAATATTTTATACCTTAATTTTATTTTTTGTTTTTTATCTTTCATATTTTGATGTGTTTATTTTCACATGTCTATTCCAAATTTCCATTATACAATCAACTTGAAAAAAAAATAGAAGAGAAACGAGAAGTAGAGCACAAGAAAATGGAGTTTCAAGAAAGGATCATTACTCATGAGCAAGAAAAAAAATTTGGTTGAATAAAGAAACAATAAAAGATTTATGATTTTTTAAATTATGGAGCATGGTTGGAGTATATTTTTTTAGAGAGCTTCTAAATTAACTTTCACTCATTTTTTTGTTGAAGTTTGACTTTAGAATAGGTAGCATGACTGGAGATGCTCTAATAATGTCGGGAATTAATTATCATTTACCTCCCATTTTTGTTAAGTTACTAAAATAGTGTGATTATGATTGCATGAGTTACAAATGTGCATAGTTGCTATATATTATGATTAATATCAAATTGGTATGTTATAGTGGTACTGCATCATTAAATATTGCTAAGAAAAGCTTTGTGGGATAAAAACTTGGACGAAGGAAAAATAGTATGATGTAGTGAAATCACTGGTGGCACGCTCCCCCTTATGTTGGCAAAAAAAGAACTTTAAGTTGAAGCATTCTACTATTGTACACCATCAAGCTGAACGTTGTAGGTGGATGTGCTTTAGTGAATAAATCAGCAAGGTTGTTACTTGACCATACGTATTGAACATTTATGTCGCCATTATTCTATTGTTCATGCGTGTAGAAAATTTTTGGTGAAATGTGCTTTGATAGAATATTTTCGAAGACGGAATTCGAGACTAGAAGAGGTGGAAAATTATTTTATTAATTATTTTTTTATTCATAAATATCTAAATCACACCAATCAAAACCCTCATTTTTCACACACACTCTCTCTTTCTCCCTCTCTCTCTCCCCAACCCACTCATCGTCCCCATCATTCTCTCTGCGACAACGAAAACACTAGCCACCATCGTGGCCAGTTCAGGCCACCAGGAGCCTCGCCCTCAAGCACAATCAACTCCTATCATTGAGACAAAGTCATCCATGCCGCCGGCCACCATCAACGATCACCGGAGAAGAAGCCAGGCCAAGAAACCCAGCAACCGCCATCGTCATCGACGACGCTACCGGCCAAATCCAGCCTCGCCACCACACGCGAGCGCTTCCCCAGGTCAAGACGAAACCATTCCTGCCACCAGCCATCGTTGAAAACGAGTCGTGGAGGCGAAATCACAGCCGAGAAGCCATGTAGCCTCGCCGACGTTGACAGCGATCGCAGCTGACTCAGGTCACGAGACCACACCCAAACACTTCGTCTGGGAGAGACGAAGTCTACTTTGCCCTCCTTCACGACCATTGGTGGTCGTAGCTCGCGAATCGAGCGTTGAAGCTCGACAGCGTTCGAAGCTCGACGGCGTTCGAAACTCCCAAACATCTTCCATTTGACTGAGGTAAAATTTCTTGAATCCAAGTCTAAATTCATGCTCCTAGATTTTCTTAGATAAGTTTTGGTCGATGAATTGTTAGTTTTGGTGGAGTTTGGGCGAAGCTAGGTTTCCCGCGAGTTTTGGTCGCCTACGATCGGTGCACCGCCGTCCAGAGTCGTTGTTTGTCTGTGTGAGTGTTTCCTTATGGTCTTAAAGACCTGTTTTGGGTAATGGGGTGGTTGATTTCACCTTAAACCCATTGTAGGATATTTTACAAATGGGGGTTATTGATGTTCTTGTTTATTGAGCATGTTATTAAACTCATGGCTTATTACTTGATATGCACACAGAACAAGTCATCGAGTCTTAAAATGCACAAAAAACTGAAATTTGCCTCAGTTTGCATCTAGAACAGGCATTCTGTTACCTCCGTTGCACTATCCGTCCCGTCTCTGTTACTAACGCCGTTAAAAGTCCTGATGTGTCAGTAATATTACAAAATTTGTAGGGGCAATTAAGATATTTGTTATATTTTATTAAATTATATATTAAAATTATTTTAAAAAAATTAAAACAAATCTCAAAATAGCCAACACGTCCCCTTCCCCTTCCTCCTTTCTCTGCAATCAGCATCCACTTCCCAATCATCTCCACCAAAACTGCCACCTCCCTCCCTCTCCAATCCCTCAAACACCCGACCAGCCCAACCCACCCGATCCTCGTCTCCCCCTCTCCCTCTACTGGACCTCCCCCACTGCCCCACCACTCACCATTTTTTGACGAGGCTCTTCCGCCGCCAAGTCAACGGAACGCTGCATTGCTTTTTCATAGTTGAATAACATTCTCACAAACGCTGACAGTGACAATGGCATTCCAGAGCGGTCGAACCAGACCGAACCAAAATGCACGCAACATCGCTGGCCGTCAGAATTATGCCTTTGATGCCGAATCCTTCTCCGGCGGACATCCAAACGTAGCCAAGCGCGACAACGGGCATTCTCACTGGCACTTGAGTTCTGACTCGGAAAGCTCCTCGGATTCGGATGGTGAGTCGACGCCGTTGTCGGGACTCGCGACGAGCTTTTGAGTCGTGTCGGAGTCGATTATGAGAATGGAGTAGACGTAGTTGGAGATGACCAAGGAGAGGGAGGCAAACATCCAAACGTAGCCAATCGCGATGACGAGCATTTTCACTGGCACTTGAGTTCTGACTCGGAAAGCTCCTCGGATTTAGATGGTGAGTTGACGCAGATGTTGGGACTCGCGGTGAGCTTTCGAGTCGTGTCGGAGTCAATTATGAGAATGGAGCAAATGGAGTTAGAGATGGCCAAGGAGAGGGAGGCTTTGCGGCTGAAAGCGGAGAAGCAGAAAGGGAGAGAGGGAAATGGTGGCTGAAGAGCCTCGTCGGAAAATGGTGAGTGGGTGGGCGGTGGGGGAAGTCAAGTAGATGGAGATAGGGAGACGAGGATCGGGTAGGTTGGGCTGGTCGGGCGTTTGAGGGATTGGAGAGGGAGGGAGGTGGCGGTTTTGGTGGAGATGATTGGGAAGTGGACTCTGACCGCAGAGAAGGGAGGAAGGGGAAGGGGACGTGTTGGGTATTTTGAGATTTGTTTTAATTTTTTAAAAAGAATTTTAATATATAATTTAATAAAATATAGCAAATGTCTTAATTACCCCTACAAATTTTGTAATATTACTGCCACATCAGCACTTTTAATGGCGTTAGTAACAGAGACTGACGGATGGTGCAACTGAGTTAACGGAATGCCTGTTATGGGTGCAAACTGAGGCAAATTTCAGTTTTGGGTGCATTTTAAGACTCGTGGACTTGTTCTGGGTGCATATCAAGTAATAAGCCTAAACTCATTGCCTATCTGTTCCAGGCATAGGACAGCATGGGAGTTACTATGGCACAGGATCGTCGGGTGACGTTGACCCCGAGTACTGTGAGTGGACCCGTTTGTTTTTCTTATATATATTTATATATATATATATATTTATATATATATATATATTATGTGCATGAATGTGTGATTGTTTATTGATAGCTTGGAATGATGAACTTAGAATAAATATATATTATTGACTATGTGGTCTTGGATAGGACATGATTGAGTCTGAAACATTCGAGTTTGATCGTTATTTATTGCTTAAGGGCTATGATGAGACTTAAGCGTATGTGTGATTATTAATGAAATGGATATTTGGAATAAGGAACTTAGATAGATGTCGTACTATTATGTGATGGAGTGTGATATTAACTGTTTGGATAAGCATCATGATGAACTCGAAACGTTTCCATATGAGTTCTAGTGAAAAGAGCACTTGGTGTGTTGATTGATGGAATGTTTTGCTACATGTGATATATATTGAAATAAGTGAGTCACGATGGATTGAGTCTGGTTATAAGTCCTAAAATGTAAGTTAGTGGCCACTAGTCTCATCAGTGTTGAGTATGGAGTCTTGATGATTTTGAAAAGTATATTATGCGTAAGCTCGAGGGGTATGCCGAGCTAAGATAATGATTGATGAGATATGGACCATTCGGTAGTCGCTAGTATCGTACCTGTTTGTAGGCTACAGGCAAGTCCTCCACGTGATCGTTTATCTGCGCTCGCTCTATACTAGTTCAATAGCGCCATTCTTGTCCCGTGGCCCTAAAGGGACATGTGTTGATGGTGCAATGCACCCAGTCCTTCACGTGGTTGAGGTACAGAGCGAAGATACCTAGTCCTGTCACGTGAGCGTGACTCGTGCGACTTTGGTACTGATGGTATATTGATTATATTGTCGATGTTATACTGTTCCAAGGGAGGACTTAATTGAGAAAGTACCATTGAGGGTGCAGAATATTGTATGTGGTTATATGTGATGGTTTTAAGGTTAAGCGACCATAAGGTTTCCAAGTACAATGTGAGTATGATTTGGAGCTATATGAAATGAAATTGAATGATCATTGCATTGGTATGATTACATCGTTGGTTTATGGATTCCATGTGATATTATTAGATGTACAAGCCTATGGCTATGTTGTGGATTATTTTTGTGTACATGTGGGACTTTGACCAAATTTCATGTGAAATGGTTGAATTGGAGTTTGGTTATATTACTTATGTGAGGTGTTAAAGTACCTAGTTATGTATATAAATACATGTGTGTATAAATATGCATGAAAATCTTGAATTTTCAACTGAGGGGTTAGTATATATTTTACCACTGTTTTTCACCGATTTTATTTTTGGGTTCACTCACCTTTAT
Organism: Oemleria cerasiformis; assembly: GCA_037349345.1. Lineage (NCBI taxonomy): Eukaryota > Viridiplantae > Streptophyta > Magnoliopsida > Rosales > Rosaceae > Oemleria > Oemleria cerasiformis. The sequence goes on from JAZGTL010000019.1 coordinate 10,542,169, forward strand.
TTTTCGCCTCAAAGGATTTAAGGAGCGTTGAGTCGAAAGTTCGAGGAGGAAATTACTAGTGGCGGCTTGAATTAAAAAATTTATGGGTTTTTACCCCTATGTTGTATTCACCAACTTTGGTGTTGAATTTTGAATGATCATGCACATTTTGCTATATAAATGCTCTGTATTACTCACGATGTTATTCGTGGTGTTTTGACCTTGTATCTCATGAGTTTGGTTATAATGTACTTCCTATAATGTCTCCAGGGCTTCGTCACATGGACTTTTTGGTTCATATGCCGGCCCGCATATTTCGATTATTATATATTTATTATATTATCTGAGTCAGGGTGTGTCAACATGCATTTTTGTCTCCATATAGCAATGTTGGTACATCTTTAAAAGAAGACAATCTACTTACTTACCGAATATGTTGTATCATAACCACGGCCACACACATTCACGACTAGCTTCATTTGGTGCTAATATTTCTAAATGGTTAGAAGAAGTAAGAGCTCATGTTTGATTTTCTGATCGCCATGATATAGCAACAGAACCACATTTAAAAACATTTCCAGTTTGGGATCTGGCTTTACGTGGATCTGAAAGATAACCGACATCTGCATGGGCAATTACTTGTGTTTTTTGCCCATTGTAATAGGATAAGCCCATATCAATTGTTCATCTAAGGTAACGTAGTACATGTTTGACAAAGTCTTCAGGTTGATAGAAGTAAATCTTGCCAATAAATTGACAGAGGCTATGTCAGGTCGTGTACAATTTGTAAGATACACTAGAGCTCAATTGCTCTAAGATATGGTACTTCAGAACCACATATCCCTGAGTTATCTTCTCGAGGATGAAAAAGTTCTTTCCTTACATCAGGTGATTGAACAAATCTAGGGATACTTAATGGATGTACTTTATCCATGTGATATTGTTTAATTTTTTTTTGCTATATATGTTGATTGATGGATAAAAATGCATTTGTTAAATGCTCAATTTTCAAGCCGGGACAAATTTTGTCTTTCCAAGATATTTCATCTCAAATTCTTTCATGAAATATGCGGAGGTCTTTGTGAGCTTATAGTCGGAACAAGATTTAATTCAGCTATATATTCAGCAATAAAGACAAGGCTAAACAATTGAAACCGTCTTTAAATTTTACTATAATTTTAGCAACCGTCACTATACTTTAATATTAGTGTCCTTGTTCCTGAACTTAACCGTAATGTTTCCATTAGTTTAAAATTATGGTAAAATTCAGGGTCAGTTAAAACCATTTAGCCTAAACGCAAATACTCTTCTAGATCTTTTAATGAAAGCAAATAGACAATGTTCTACCCAAAAATGTGACACCCGGGGTCGCCTTCGGTGGATTTCCGTCGAAATATGCGCTTGTAGGAGCGGGCTTGTGTGAGTTTTCTTTAGTGATGTGTAAATTACTTTGTTGGAATTTGGGTTTGGGTTGAAGGCTGTGATCTTTGGAGCCTTGATGCCACGTTCTTTCCTAAAATAGGCTAACCAGGAAGCAAGTAGGCCTTTAACTGCCTTCAAAATATACGTGCCACTAGTAGAAGCTGCTACTAGACAGTTAGAAATGGGTTCGGTTGCGGCCCAAGAACCTTTCTATTAATCAAGTGATTGTGAGGCAAGCGGGCAAATTGGTCACATTGTTCTTTTCTATGACTTCTTCTTAATGTATCCAAGGACTTTAATAATTTTCTTTCTAGTTTAGTCCAAGTTCAATTTATATTGGTTCCGATTTTTTCATGTTAGCAGCTTGTTATTTAGTTAGGAGCAGTTAGATGTGTAGATTTCCTTAAGTCGGGATGATAGTATTGGACCAAAACACACAAATGGTTTTGTGACTTAACGGTAGCCACAAAATGCACTGGTTGGTATATTCCGAATACTTGTAACTCTCCTTAAGAAAATCCGTTGAAATGTAATGAATACGAAATACAAAACTGAAAAGGTAAATGCGTGAGTATTAAATGCAGTAAGTAAATTACAAGTGCTGTAAGTAAATATTTCTTTCCAAATCAAGTATTTGAGGGGCACGATCTTCTAGAAATCTTCAACTGAGATGAACATCGGTCATAATCATGCCATGGATTGGCAGAATATTCAAAAGACGGTGAGACGTCAAGGGTTGAGTCTATGGATGCCTCAAAGACTAGATTAAGTAGTAGTCGAGATGAGGTAAGTGTTTGGGGATCCTCGGAGACTAGTTTGAGCAGCAGTCGGGATGAGGGAAAGCTTTGAGTCCTTAGTCGGGAACTGAGAGAAAGAGGTTGAGAGAGGAGACTGAATCTCGACCGTAGATCAGAGAAGCAGGTTGTGCCTAAATAGGTGAGCCTTTGAACAAAGAAGCTTTTGAAGGTTTGCTTTGTTTTGAAATTGATTAGTTTGACCAATTTGTTTGTTTGATTGATTGATTGGTTGTTCCTTGAGAAGAAGACTTCTTCTCCTTTTTATAGGCGGTTGAGGAGCTGATTTAGCTTGCCAAGTGGACTTCTGCATGACTCGCATTGAAGTTGCTTGTCTCAAACATCCCTTTTGCCCTAAGACATGTTCGGGGCTTTCAGAACCGATTTCTCCACTTCTCCACGTTTTCACGTCTCCAAGTGGGTATTTTGGGATAGGCTTTATAAGTTGGGCATTTAATCTCTTCTTCTCTTCCTTTAGCACAACTGAGGATTTTTCGGGTGTAAACATTTCCCCCTGAATGTGAAAGGTTTCTAGTTTAAAAACATTTTAAATTCATCTCGCCTTTTTCTCTTTCCTACTCATGCGACTTCATCGGTTCCACTCCCTATATTTTGGTGGTTAAGCGTGCTTCCTGCCATTCTTAGTCAGTGAAATTTGATTTGCCTCAAATCCTCTTATTCCTCCATCCTTAGAAAACATGGCCCCTAAATCTGCTTCGAAGGGTAAGGACAAAGCAGAACCCTCTAATCCACTCGTTGCGGATCCTGATGCCACTACTTCATGGGTATGTGGTCTCAATTTTGAGGAACATGCTGCCATTTCTTGAAGCACTCTGTCGACTTTTGAGAACAATAGTGATATTATCAAAGATCCTTGTTTCATGATTGATCCAGAGTGACATTTTACCTTGGGTCCTTGCCGGAGAGGCCCTATTCCGGCCACCGCAGAATCTCTTTATACCCATCTCAAAAAAACTTCAAGCCCCTCCTATTTATCAGCGGCAACCATTTCCGTGGCAGAAGCTTCGCTCGGATTGGGGACACCTTTTTCCTTCAGTAAACGACTTGCATTCGGCGAATTGTTGGGTCTTGTGGGTTCAACGGATGAAGCAGTTATATCCCGGCGAGCTTTGGAATAAAGAGATTTATGATTTGGTGAGTTTTTCCATTTCCCCTATTCCTCATGACTTTATTCTTCTTAGTGATGCTTTGTGCTTCTGGAATAGCAGAACTAATACTTTTGATTTTCGGCTTGGGCCAATGACTCCGACCCTTTTAGACATGTCTGCTTTGTTCGACTTGTCTCCATCTGGAATCGTCCCTGATTTCACCCTTTCTTTCCAATCCTACCTGGGTATGGACTTTGACCCTTTGATTGTTAAACGGCCTTCTCAAGTTCCCAACTTGCTTTCCTATTCTCAATTTTTAGATACCTTTTGCCCCTTTACTAACAACGGGCAACTCAGATTGGAGAGTGACTTTAGGGATCTGGGTTTTTCGGGCTCGTACCTGGGTTCGATTTTTGAGAAGATCCAATTTTACCATTTTTGGTTAGATTGGTTTATTTTTTCCAACGCCCTAGGTATGAAGGCGGAATGGATTTCTTTGGCCGAAGTCCTAGCCTCTTGCTCGAACAAAGCAATGGGGCCTGTGGTTTTGGCCAGTTGTATAACATTTTGCACTTTGTCATTTGCAAACCTGCGAGGCCTTCCCCTTTGAATGGCCCTCTCTGGATGGCACAAGTGTGGCTTAATTGGTCGTTTCCTTAATTCAGTGGTCAATCAATTGACTGTTCAAATGACATTATCTCTGCTCAGTTGCTAATGCCACTTCCTCCCATTCCTTTCTCGACTAAGGATTGCCTGACTTTCTTTAGTAAGCTAACTACTCATCTATGTGAGGCTAGTGTGATCAGGAAGTATCCTTGGTTCCGAGAAGGAGGCTTTTTGCATCTACCTTCTCATCCCGCTCGTAAGAGAGTGGTCGCTATAGATTTCATAAGCTGCATCCTCACTCGCAATATTTTGAAGAGTGGTGGGAAGACAAACAGACCAACTCATGGCTTCGAGGTTTATCAGCCCAATTAGTGTGCTCACCGGTTTGGATTTTTCCAGGCCATCCTTGTTCCTTTCGTGAAGGGAATGAATCGAGGCACTTCATTCCGTTTAAAAGACTTTGAAGATATGGCGGCAGTCGCCATTCGGAATGCTTTGTATGCCTTGCCTGTGCAATTCCCAAATGCCATGGAAGCTTCTTATGGATGCACAACCCGTTTTGATGCATGGTGGAGCGCTTATTTCAAGGCGACTTTCAAGACAACTATCAGAACGGTGTGGAACCAACAATTCCTTCTGCTGGAAGGGCTAGGTGAGACTGATATAGTCACCCCGCCTCTTCTCCTAGGAAGATTAGCCGAGAGTAATGCCGCTCCTTCAACAGGTATGTTTGCTTTTTCGCAGTGCAATTGTTTCTTCTGTCACAACATCTCATCCTATCATGTTTTTTCAGTTGGATCTGATGAAACGGAGTTGTTGGTGGAAAGGACTGATGATCCCCTGCTTCTTGTCGAAAATTTCCCATATGACCCGTTTGTTCTTAATCGGCTAGTGGGTTTGGCTGGTATAGAGAGTCAAAATGTGGAGAATGTGCAGGAGGTGGCATCAATTCCTGCTTCTCTTCCGGCGGAGAGAAAGCGTAAGAGACATTCTGAAGTAAGTCTCTTTTCTAAACTTTCTTGTCCTGATGTTTCCACTTCTTGACCTTCTTTCATTGATTTCTGATTTTCTTAGGAAGATGAGCTTGAGGATGAGGTACCTTTGTCTTCTTTTAGCCGTTCACGGCATCCTCGAGTTGTGGTAGATCCCCTTCCGTTCGTGATCTAGACTTGGTACCATCAATTGATTATATGTCGAGTGTAGTGTTTCTCCTTGTGGTGCCAATCCAGAGGTTGGAATTTATCAATTCCTTATTCTTCTAGTAAGATTCCAATTTCCTTATCTTCACCAGTAATTCCGAAGCGAGGTGCTACGTCAGTGGCTAAATCATCACGACCTGTTTCGCCTGCAACCAACGTCTCCCTCAGACTTATCCCTACTCCACCTTTCTCTGAAGTCAAACCTCCATGTCCCTCTAGTGATCAAGGATTTAATGTTGATATGGTAGGGGTTTTGACAGCGTTCCTGGTCCTGTACTTCTAGAATTTCATTTTCTGATTTGTCAATTCTGCTTTGCAGGCATGTACTTCTCCCGAGTTTGAGCTTTTGGAGGCAGAGGTAAATTATTTTGTTACGTCTGCTCGGGATGATGTGTCGCCCATGAGCTCTTCCCCTCCTGAGTTGTCTGTTGCTCGGGATATTCTTATGTCCTTTGTTTCTAGAGGAGATTCTCAAGATAAAGGAGAAGTAGCTCGAGCAGTGAAGATCTTTTCCAATTCCACCCATGCAGCCTTGGCGGCTTCCCGTTCATTGAACTTGATGCTAAATCGTTACCGAGAGCAGTTTAGTTCCTTTATCATGCAACAGCCTCCCAGCTCTATGGAAATCCCTACTAAACTTGAACTGGAGGAGTTACGCTAGAAATGGTATGTTGTCAATGCTGATTGCGTTGGCTAAGGAACTGCTCTACTTGATGAGTCCAAACATTTAAAAGCCCTTAGAACTCAGATAGTCGAAGCAGAGGCACATAAAACGGCGGTCAGGCAAAAGTACGATCTTGCTAAGGTGAAACGAAATGCGATGCAAAGAGAACTTCAAGAAGTTGAGCAACGAGTTCGCGAAGCGGCTCGTCAAGATTCTGTAATTTCTCACGATTTGAGGATTATGTAAGCTTGTCTCCAAGCCATGCTTAGTAAGCTGTTGGGCTTGTCGTGATTTTATTTATTTCCAGCCCTTTTTTAACTCTTGGGCCTTTGTAGGCCTTTTATTTTGACCATGATAAATCCCTCATTAATCGCACCTTACGAGTAATTACTTTCTTGATTCTTTTGAGATTCCTGCTTGCCTGGGAATTATGGTAGGAGTAATTCTCAATTTAATCTCCATTACTGCTAGCGTAATTTTGATGTTATCACCCAAACAACTTTTTAGGCTATAAGTACTGATGAGCCAAAAATATACTTGTATTTCCCATATATTTAATTAGTTATTATTATTATTTTGGGAGGAATTGATACTCGAATTTATTATATTGACAGATTTATTCTAGAAGGAATTTTTGGAGCAAAAGAAGGAAGTATATCAATGAAATCCCAATTCAAGTAGGAGAAGGCATATGCTTGCCTATTTCTGTTCAAACTAGGAATTAGATTTTCTTATTTTTATTTTACTCCTTTTCAAAGTAGGATTAGGAATCTTTCCTTATAAATACCCAAGCTTGGCTTAGATTTAAGGAGACCAGAATTCAGATTACAATTCTCCATCTAAGATCACGGCAAAGCTGGGATTTCGGCTACCTTTGTTCTACAAACTGTTTGTTCTCTCAACTTCAATTTTAATGAAATTGTTTCTATTCATTATGAGCATGAGTAGCTAATTTTCTCACTAGGGTTAGACCTAAGCCTTAACATGATTATGTGATTTATCCTTTTCCTATGTTGTCGTATATGCATGCTTTGAATTTTTATTCACTGTTTAAAACTATCTTTATGTCTTAATGCTTGATCACCCTTAGGATATTTAGACAAGTAATTTGATGCAATTTTATAGGAATGCCCACCTAAAAATTGGGATTAGCTTCTTGTGATTAAGGATTGTAATACATCTAGGTTAAATGCCATAACTAAGAGATTGCATGGTTATAAAAGATTTTCATGAACTTAATGAATCTTGCATGTAGAATTAGATCTAAATGCCATAGACTAATCGCATGTTAGGTATACGTTTTCACTTGAATGCCCACGAGGAAAATATGCTTTCGAAAAATCTAACCTTCAAAGTTGCATGTATTGATTCATAGATTCTTTTCTAAGTCACATATGATTGTTAATGGTGAAAGTTGAGCCCTAGTACTTGTTTACATTGTTTACTTAATTTTTATTCAGTCACCAAACTTATTGCAATTATTTTATTTTTAATTAAGAGTGAATCCTAAAAATAAGAATTATCCATATCAGTCCCTGAGGAAATCGACCCTGCTTTCAATGCTATACTACAACAGCCCTGTACTATTGCAGGTATTATTTGTGTGATTTTAACCCTTCTTTTACAGGTGGGAAAAATCCTATCAAGAAATTGGCGCCGTTACCGGGGACTGTGCCGATTACTCTTATTTTAATTTACTTTTAGTTAATTATTTGTTTTCATTTTTTTTTTTCTCTACTTCTCCAAATCAACATTTACGCACAGGTCTCTACTCTTGCAGGAATATCTAATTGTGCATGGTTATAGCTACACGATCTACGAACCCGATTCTAGCACAATTCGACCCTTAACCTGAAAGAACAACAAGAAGAAGAAGACAACTACAAGCAATTAACGCAAGGTTCACACTCCAAAGCAGTTTCCTTGCGGATTTGTTCACCGGGATAGACAGCACACTGCCCGCACCAATGGCATTAACAATACCTGAAGTCGGCGCACCGCTTAGCAAAAGCCTTGCAGCACGTGGGAATGGAACCCCACAATGCATCGTGTACCCCGAGGTACAGGACGGAGTCACTTTTGAGATCAGACATTACATGCTTGAGCTTCTACCCACTTTTCATGGACTCCCAAATAGTGATCCAAACATGCACATATCTGAATTCTTGTCAGGGTGTGACAACATCATTGTTCGAGGAATTTCAAATGAGGCAATTAAGTTAAGGCTTTTTCCTTACACCTTGAAGGATAAAGCTCGGGCTTGGTTACATTCATTACCTCCAGGGAGCATAACAACGTGGGAACACTTACAGACAAGCTTTCTAAACAAATTCTACCAATCATCCAAGACTCTCGCTTTGAAGAAAGAAATACTAGCCTTTGCCCAGAAATCTAAAGAGTCGTTTCATGATACTTGGGAGAGGTACAATGACCTGTATATGCGTTGCCCCCACCATGGATTGGATTCAGACATGCAGATGAACATCTTTTATGATGGACTCAACCACATCACCAAAAGTTATGTCAACGCATCCGCAGGTGGTTCTCTCATATCCAAAACAGCTCGTGAAGCATTTGAAATATTTGAGCTAATGGCTAACGAATCTCAACAATGGACGGATGACGGCTCTCATACAAGGGGACACGTCTATGATGTAGCGCAAGGACATGGTACCCCTAATATTGCAGCACAAATCACCCAACTGGAAAAGAAGATCAACAGTTTGATGCTCACCACTACTGCCCCAAAGACAACACCGGTTTGCGCCATATGTGAGGACCCTACACATAATGTCCTCCAATGTCCTCAGAAGGATGGGTATCCCGACCTTGTCCAAGAACAAGTAAATGGCATGAGTTCCTTCCCAAGACCCTGTAATGATGCCTACCCCAATACATATAATTCTGGATGGAAAAATAACACAAATTTTGGGTGGAATGGACAACACCAGGTCCGGCCCAATTATCAGCAAAATTATCAACAACCACTCAACAATCAGACCCAACCGGCCGCACCACGCCAATTGAGTGTAAAAGAGCAGCTTACCAAGTTTATTGAGATCTCTACCCAGAATCAACAAAACACCCAAGCATCAATTAAAAACTTGGAGCAGCAAGTTAGCCAACTGGCCCAAGAAATTTCTGAAAGGGATAAAGGAGTTTTTCCCAGTCAACCTATACCAAACCCGAGAGGAGCCGAGCACTGTAAGATGGTAAGGACTTTACGAGGGGGAAAAAGTTATGACAATCGGGAGGCATCAAAGTCAACCCATTCAGAAAATAATACTACCGAGTCAAATATTGAACCTGAACCTCAGGTTGAACTATTCACCCCACAAATTCAATTTGCTCCATCCAACGCCCCTGCCTACACTCCGCCACTGCCATTCCCACAAAGGAAGCAGCGCCGCTCAAACAAAAACCAACAGACTATTGACTTCATGCAGACATTAGCCAAGGTCCATATCAATCTACCTCTACTAGATGCTATAAAGAACATCCCTTCCTATGCAAAGTTTTTGAAGGAGGTATGCGGCAATAATAAAAAAATTTCAGACCTGGAAAAAGTGGTTTTGACAGAACAGTGTAGTGCAGCCCTCCTACACAAACTGCCACCAAAGAAAAAAGACCCGGGCATCTTTACTATTTCTTGCACAATAGGGAATTCCGAATTTCAGCAATCTCTCATAGATCTCGGATCAAGCATCAACCTTGTGCCCTACTCAATATTTAAGCGATTAGGAGCAGGACAGCTCAGGCCTACACCAATGGTTCTCCAGTTGGCTGACCGATCCCTCACGTACCCTAAGGGCATCATTGAAGATCTCATCATCAAGGTGGATAAAGTATATCTACCCATTGATTTTGTGGTACTCGATATGGTGGAAGACAAAGAGACGCCCCTAATCCTTGGCCGACCCTTCATGGCCACAGCCCGCACACTGATAGACGTAGAAGCTGGCACTCTTACATTCCGTGTGCAAGATGAAACTGTGGTATTAAACCTGTTTGACATGGCTAAAAGACCCCCTGAAAATTCAGAGTGTAGCAGAATTGAAGTTTTGGAGGAAGTAACCTGCATGGCACAAAGACAATTGCTCTATACCGACCCTCTAGAGGCAGCACTCATTGACCCCATCCTCTGCCAAAATGAGGAAGATATTGCAGAACTAATGGCGGCACTAGATAGCAATCGACCACCCTATCCACGGTGGCGACCTCAGATTGAAGCACTTGGACCCCCAAAGACGCCATAACAGCCTTCCATTGAGATAGCCCCTCAGCTGGAAAAGAAGCCCCTTCCAGCCCATCTCAAATATGCACACCTTGGTGACCAAGAAACTCTGCCCGTGATCATAGCAGCAGAGCTCACAGACCTAGAGGAAGACAAGCTACTCAGAATCCTTCGCAAATACAAAGAGGCAATTGGGTGGACAATAGCCGACATCAAAGGCCATAGTCCATCAATCTGCATGCATCGTATCTTACTGGAAGAAGACAGCAAGCCTACTGTTGATTCTCAAAGGCAATTGAACCCAATCATGAAAGACGTTGTTCGGAATGAGGTACTAAAACTTCTAGACGCGGGCATTATCTACCCAATTTCAGACAGCCCATGGATAAGCCCAACACAAGTTGTTCCTAAAAAATCAGGAATCACGGTTAGTACTAATGAAAAAGGGGAGCAAGTTCCTACAAGGTTAACTACGGGGTGGAGGGTGTGTATTGATTATCGCAAGCTGAATTCAGCCACACGAAAGGATCACTTCCCACTCCCATTCATTGATCAGATGGTGGAGCGATTAGCAGGTAAAGCATTTTATTGTTTTCTAGATGGTTATTCAGGGTACAATCAGATTCCTATTGCACCTGAGGATCAGGATAAAACTACGTTCACGTGCCCATTTGGCACTTTTGCCTATCGGCGTATGCCTTTCGGACTGTGTAATGCACCTGCCACTTTTCAGCGATGCATGATGAGCATATTCTCAGACATGGTGGAACGACTAATTGAAGTGTTTATGGATGGCTTCTCCGTATACGGAGATTCATTTGACAACTGCTTAGACAACTTAGCCACTGTTTTAGAAAGATGCAAAGAGACGCATTTGGTATTGAACTGGGAAAAGTGCCACTTTATGGTGAAGCACTGTATCGTGCTAGGGCACCTAATTTCAGACCGTGGAATCGAGGTGGACAAAGCCAAGATCGACGTCATCAGCAACCTGCCACAACCGACGTCAGTCAAGGATATCAGATCCTTTCTTGGCCATGCTGGGTTCTACAGAAGATTTATAAAGGATTTTTCTAAGGTTAGTCGACCACTGTGCAATTTATTGGCCAAGGACTCAGACTTCATATTCGATGACAAGTGCCTCGAATCATTCACGATCCTGAAGACACTTTTAACCACAACACCAATTATCACCGCACCAGATTGGAACCTACCTTTTGAAGTCATGTGCGATGCATCAGATTATGCAGTTGGAGCTGTTCTAGGACAGCGACAAGACAGGCTACCAAGTGTGATATACTACGCTAGCCGAACCTTAAACGATGCACAACTCAATTATTCTACAACAGAGAAGGAGCTCTTGGCAGTGATTTTCGCATTGGAAAAGTTCCGATCATATCTAATCGGTGCTAAGGTAATTATCTTCACTGACCACGCAGCATTGAAATACCTTTTCACCAATAAAGACTCAAAACCCTGACTCATACGATGGATTCTCCTGCTACAAGAGTTTGACATCGAAATTCGTGACAAAAAGGGGAGTGAGAATGTGGTAGCAGACCACTTATCTCGGCTGGTGAACACCACTGCAGCAGAGTCTGAATCATTGCCACTCCAAGAAACTTTTCCTGACGAGCAGCTCTTCGCCCTCATGCAGCACACACCCTGGTATGCAGATATTGTGAATTTTCTGGTTAGTGGCAAACTTCCAATTGATATTACATCCCAACAGCGAAAAAAGTTTCTATCCACTGTCAAATATTATTTCTGGGATGAACCCTACCTATTCAAGCACTGTGCAGATCAACTTATTCGAAGGTGTGTGCCAAGTGAAGAGCAGGAAAGTATCCTACAATTTGCACATCAATTTGCGTGTGGAGGTCATTTCGGTCCAAAACGAACCGCAACCAAAATTTTACAGAGCGGTTTTTATTGGCCTTCTTTATTCAAAGATGCTTACACATGGTGTAAAGCATGCGATCGCTGCCAGCGTGTTGGAAATCAGTCCAAACGCAATGAAATGCCCTAGCAGAGCATTTTCGTTGTTGAAATTTTTGACGTTTGGGGAATAGACTTTATGGGTCCGTTTCCCTCATCTCACGGCAATCTCTACATCTTAATGGCTGTGGACTATGTCTCTAAATGGGTGGAAGCCATGGCCAGTCCAACAAATCAAGGATCGGTGGGTCTCAAATTTCTACAAGGTACAATTTTTCCTAGATTTGGAGTCCCCAGAGCTATCATAAGTGACGGAGGCAAGCACTTCTTGAATAAGCCATTTGCCTCATTACTTGCAAAGCATGGCATCACTCATCGGGTGGCAACACCGTACCACCCCCAAACATCTGGGCAAGTTGAAGTTTCTAATCGCGAGCTTAAGCGAATTCTAGAGAAAACAATGTCTTCTACAAGGAAGGATTGGAGTACAAAGCTGAATGATGCACTATGGGCGTACCGAACAGCTTACAAAACCCCAATTGGGATGTCCCCATTTCGACTGGTTTATGGCAAAGCTTGTCATTTACCAATGGAGTTAGAACACAAGGCATTCTGGGCAGTCAAGCAACTCAATCTTGCTTACGATGAGGCAGGAGAGCAGCGTAAATTGGAGCTTAGTGAGCTGGAAGAAATTCGGAATGATGCCTACGACAATGCAAGGATCTATAAAGAGAAGACCAAGCTTTTTCATGATCGCCAGATTTTAAGAAAGGACTTTCATCCCGGACAAAATGTACTCTTATTTAACTCCAGACTCAGACTCTTTCCAGGGAAGCTTAAGTCCTGCTGGTATGGACCATTTGAAGTTGTCCATATACATCCACATGGAGCAGTGGGTATAAAGAACGTCCAAATCGGAAAGGAATTCACAGTTAATGGACATCGTCTGAAACCTTATTTGGAGTCACCCTACGACCTAGCTAAGGATGTCGTGGCTCTACAACCGCCTACTCCATGATCCTACCAGCCCTACGTCGAGCTCTAGACGTTAACTTAAGCGCTTAATGGGAGGCAACCCACCTATATCCTTTACAATATTGTATTTGTTTTTGTTTTACTTAACTAACATGCAATGACCGTTTTCTGTTGTTACCTAGCACTAAGTGTGATTCCAGGCATACATGATTGATTTGATTGGCGCGCCCTATCCACTAGCAGTCGGGGATAATCATACAACAAAATGTAGACATGCTTCAAAATCTAAATACCAAGGATGGAGGAGTCATACCTGGGCTGATGATGATCGTGATCCTAGGTCTATTATTACAACACTTTTACATCAAATGAATTGAATAACCTAGGAGTCTACACCCTACTCTAAGTTTGGGGGTTGGGCCTGCACACGCACCAGTCTGGGTCAGTATCTATTCACAAAAAAAAAAAAAAAACAAAAAAAAAACAAAAATGTACAAAAAAAAAAACAAAAAAACAAAACAAAAAACAAAAACAGAAAAAATAAAAAATAAAAAATCACGGATCGAATCGTAGTGAGTTTACCTGCCGGCCCACCCAAGCACGTAAGCTGCATCTAGGCCCAAGTCAAGCAGCCGAAGCCGTCCAAGCCCACTCAAGCGACGGTCACGTGTGTACCCAACCTGGCCCTCCTGCGCCTTACTACTAGGACCAATCACATCTTGGACCCAGGTTCCGGGCAGGTCCACACTAGCCGGGTCACCCACGATACATCCCCGCCTGATTAGACTTGGACCCACAAAGACTACCGGCCCAATCACGACCGAGGCCCGACCCGCGGTCAACTCGGGCCTTACTCTTGGGTCTGCTATCAAATCAAGCCCAATTTCGAGGACCTCAGTTGATACTGGACCAGGCCTATGGTGGCTCCACCCCGCTTCACCTCCGCCTCCGATGGCCTGTTTCCTCGTGGGCCCAAGCCAATCGACAGTACTAGCCCGACGCTTACAACCTGGTCCTCCCTTCCCTTACTCATGAGCCCATCGGGCCCACTTTCCGAGCCGGGTACCCCTAGCCATATGCCCCGAGTGTTCCCGCCATTGGAGTGGGCTCACGATCGTACGTTGGCCCACTACGGTCACGGCCCAGCAGCTTACTTATGGGCCTATTGCTCGGCCCACTTTCGGCCTCCAGCCCATAACCGCACCGGATACAGGCACGGTTACACGGACCCCCGATCTCCGGTCAGTACCTGCACACCCACCATCACCACCATCGTCTCCGAAGGCCGGTGATGGCCCACAAAGACACATCACAAGCATCAAGAGCATTAACAACACATTTCAAATGAACACATCTGCACACATATGCATACCAGATTTGCAGAAATGAGGGTCTGTTACCTTTCAAGGGCTTCTGTCCGATTCCCTGGCCCGCTCCAAGTCTATCCTCCATCCCACCTCCATTTCTTCCACCTACACACCAATAACCGATTCCACACCCAACAACACGAGCAGCATCGAGAACATACATCAATCACACCAAACAAAACACATACCAAACAAAAAATGGCTCACGCACCCGGTCGGAGAAAACACGAGGACCTTACCTCGTGACCACTACCGGTCGCTGATGCTGGTTCCCTCTCGCTGGAGCAGCGTGGTGATGGTCGGTGTCCCAGCCGCTCTCCTTTCCGTTGTCCTGGGCTCCGACGGGTGCTCGGGTTTCCACGCATTTGGAGGCATTTCTCTCGGACATAGTTGGGTATCGGCGATTGGGAGGTTTGTGGTGTCTCTCGCCTTCACGACGATGGTGGATCGTAGCTGGAAGTGATCGAAGCAGCATAACGGCGTGCGAGGTTGGTGGGTATTTTCGGAGCATTTGGGACAGCTATCTCCGCCTTTCAAGCTCCTGGACGGCTAAGGGTGAGAAAAGACGCCCTAAGTCTGAAGATGAGTGTTTTATACCTGCATCCAAACGGTAGCGTTTCGGGCCACCATCAACTGACACACGACGACGCCGTTTTACTGGCTGGGAGCACAGCATGTCTTTGGTTCGACCCCAGGTGCTCTTCTTTCTTTCTATTTTCTTTTCCTTTTTATTTTTATGATTACTTCTTTCTTTTGTTTTGTTTTTTTTTTCCTTTTCCTTTTCTTTCGCATTTCTTTATCCTTTCCTCTTTTGCACCATGGGGACATGTTGCATGATAAGTTTGGGGGTAGGAACCTATCATTTTGTGTGTGTCTAATAAAAAAAAAACATTTTAAAAAAAAATAATAAAAAAAAAATAACAAAGATTTTTTTTTTAGATTTAATTTGATTTTTCCTTCCTAAATTATTTTTAATGCACTCTATTTGCTATAATCGAAATTTGAAACTTCATAAGTGAGATTAAATATTAGAGCATGACCACCAAGAACATATAGTTGATTTTTTTGCACACAATTCGTACCATATTCAATTTCGCACATGCACATCAACTTATTTGTGGAAATTAAATTTGTTTCAAGCATGTTAATTTTTCTTACCCTAAGATTGTGGATTATTTAATTTGTTACCGTCCAAGGTTCGAAAAAGTGAAAGCCATAAATAAATCGGAGGTGAGTCCGAGCCCTAAAATAAGGGTGTGCATTTACCCATCAATTACATGCTAACCTTTCCAATTCGAGTAAATAAATCCTTTGGGACATTTGTTGTCTGGTGCCCTAAAGTCATCTGATTTGGGAGTCATCGATCTAAAGCTCGTTACATGGGTTGGATAGAAAGCTTGCTTAATGTTAAATAAAATTCCATCATTTGTTATAATAAATAAATAATAATAATAAATAACAAAAAATAAAATAAAATAAAAAATAAAAAATAAAAATTTCAGGCAAGAATGCTTTGGATGGTGATAGGTTAAGTGATTTTACAGTTGGTGGGTACAGATGTAATGCAAGTGAGGGACTGGTTTAATACTTAAAATTTTGTTGAGATTCACATTACACGAATATGGTTTATGGATTGCTCACCAGAATCTGGTAATCTTCTGTTTTGAAAGTGTGGATTTACTCTCTCTTTTAGCCTTGCTTATGACTTGAGAATTTTGATTTTGCTTTTATGAGTGTTGCTTTATATTCAATGGAAGGAAGGTTAAATTAAGTTTAACAAATTTTGAAAGTGTTTGTGGGTATCATAACTGATAAACCCTCAGGAGACACAACTCCTCCTACTAGGGACACCTAGGGGTTTAAAGGCGTGTAGTGTTTGCTCAGCACTATTGAGTTCCCTGCGAAAGTGGCATTTTATTTTTCTCAATGTTTTCTTAGTTTTGTTTTATTTACTTGAGGACAAGTAACAATTCAAGTTTGGGGGTATTTGATGAGCCAAAAATATACTTGTATTTCCCATATATTTAATTAGTTATTATTATTATTTTGGGAGGAATTGATACTCGAATTTATTATATTGACAGATTTATTCTAGAAGGAGTTTTTGGAGCAAAAGAAGGAAGTATATCAATGAAATCCCAATTCAAGTAGGAGAAGGCATATGCTTGCCTATTTCTGTTCAAACTAGGAATTAGATTTTCTTATTTTTATTTTACTCATTTTCAAAGTAGGATTAGGAATCTTTCCTTATAAATACCCAAGCTTGGCTTAGATTTAAGGAGACCAGAATTCAGATTACAATTCTCCATCTAAGATCACGGCAAAGCTGGGATTTCGGCTACCTTTGTTCTACAAACTGTTTGTTCTCTCAACTTCAATTTTAATGAAATTGTTTCTATTCATTATGAGCATGAGTAGCTAATTTTCTCACTAGGGTTAGACCTAAGCCTTAACATGAATATGTGATTTATCCTTTTCCTATGTTGTCGTATATGCATGCTTTGAATTTTTAATCACTGTTTAAAATTATCTTTATGTCTTAATGCTTGATCACCCTTAGGATATTTAGACAAGTAATTTGATGCAATTTTATAGGAATGCCCACCTAAAAATTGGGATTAGCTTCTTGTGATTAAGGATTGTAATACATCTAGGTTAAATGCCATAACTAAGAGATTGCATGGTTATAAAAGATTTTCATGAACTTAATGAATCTTGCATGTAGAATTAGATCTAAATGCCATAGACTAATCGCATGTTAGGTATACGTTTTCACTTGAATGCCCACGAGGAAAATATGCTTTCGAAAAATCTAACCTTCAAAGTTGCATGTATTGATTCATAGATTCTTTTCTAAGTCACATATGATTGTTAATGGTGAAAGTTGAGCCCTAGTACTTGTTTACATTGTTTACTTAATTTTTATTCAGTCACCAAACTTATTGCAATTATTTTATTTTTAATTAAGAGTGAATCCTAAAAATAAGAATTATCCATATCAGTCCCTGAGGAAATCGACCCTGCTTTCAGTGCTATACTACAACAGCCCTGTACTCTTGCAGGTATTATTTGTGTGATTTTAACCCTTCTTTTACAGGTGGGAAAAATCCTATCAAGTACGAAGCAAATCTCCATTTGTTTTTGCACATTTCTTCATTGCCTATTTTGCAACAATGTCTTCCTCTACTCCTCCTTTCTTTCATGATGGCCTGTCAGATCCCATCTCTTCTTCTTTTGATGGTTTCGACTATCCTACTTATGAGGTTCTCCTGGAAGAGGTCGAATATTATCGGCCCAAGAATCAAGAGCAAGAGGCTCTGCTGAAGGTTGCTCAACAAGCTTGGGAGAAATGTGAGCGTGACTTTCATTGCCTAGGCGTTGACAACTGTGCGGCCCTGGACATCTCCAGGAAAGAAGGAAGGAACTGCAAGTGAATCAATCCAAGCTTCACGAAGCAGAGAAGGCAGCCAATCGAAATCAGGATGTGGCTGTCATTACGGAGCTTAAGAGGGGCAAGGATAGGGCGGGCTTTCCTTGAAGATGTTTTTGTACACCTTTATTTTTCTTTGGTGAACTAGGAATCCTAGGAAATTTCCCACTTGAACCCCAAACACACAGTTCTTGGAATTCATCTTCAATTTGTGTTGTCTCATTTTTAGAAAAGCATGCCTTAGATCTTCTGTAAGTTCTTCCTTATTTTGAGCCTTTACTACTACATCATCAATGTATACTTCCAAGTTCTTTCCTATCATCTCATGGAAGATAGCGGTCATTGCTCATTGATAAGTAGCTCCTTCATTCTTCAACCCGAATGGCATGACAACGTATTCAAATGCCCTCAAGTGTCCCGGGCATATGAATTCAGTTTTGTGGATATCTTCTTCTGCTACCAGGATTTGATTATATCCTGCGTTGCCATCCATAAATGACAAAAGTTGACTTTGAGATGCTCCATCAATTATCATGTCAACCATCGACATTGGGTACTCGTCTTTCGGGGTAGCTTCATTTAGGTTGCGATATTGCACACATATCCTTACCTACCCTGTTTTTATCTTGATAACATGCACTATGTTGGCTACCCATTCCATATATTTGGTTGTTCGGATGAAGCCGGCCTTAAGGAGCCTATCAAGTTCTTCCTTGACTTTGAGTTCAGTTTCTACTGATATCCTTCTCCTTGTTTGACAAATAGGTTTGTACCCTTCTTTGATAGGTAATCTATGCTCTACGAGCTGTCTGTCCAATCCTGGCATTTCTGTGTAGTGCCATGTGAAGCAATGCTTGAATTCTTCTTAGAAGTGTTATTATATTTTCCTTTAGTGATTCTTCCAGCATCCCGCTAATGTAGGTTGGTAGGGGATTTTCCTTGGAACCCAAGTTAACTTCTTCTAGTGGATCCTGAGCTTCTGGGGGGAAGTTTGTTTACTTCTGTAGACCAAAAACGAATGATTTCTGGTGGGATCTCATCTTCTTCATCCATTTCGTCGTTATCTCGAATGATATCTGCCATATCGATGGATGATTCTTTCAATGTTAAACTCTACTATTTCATTCCTTGGAGCTGGTTTTCTTCTCCATCGGGAAGCGAGGATCGTACATTCTTTTGTTCCTTCCAGTGTACTAGCAACCACTTTTTTATATACCTGACTACTTCCATTCGGTCTATCTCCTTGTGGGTTGTGCTATTCATTCTGAAAATCCCATTTCTGGAAGGGCCTATCCCACTCCTCCTGAGTTAGGAGTCCCTGTTCTAACAGTTTATGGGCCAGTAGGACGTTTTTCTCGTTTTCTCTAGTTAATTTGATATTTCCCATTTCGGGGGCATAGAAACTGGCTTCTGTCACTGTATGACTTGCCACGAATGGTCTTGAGTCCGCTTGTATCATTTCCCAGAAACCTCCTTTGTAAGCCGCTTCGTCGGGATTCCATATAATAATTTGGTGGGGCAATGTGGATGGGAAACACATGCTTTTGTGAATCCAATCCCTCCCCAACAGTACGTTGTAGCTAGCTGTACTATCTACTACAAAAAAATGCCAACATCATTTTCTTGGATCCGACTTCGATCTCCAAGGGTAAAACTTCTTGGGTTTTAGTGATGGTCTTGCTGAAATTTGACATTATTGCAGTATTCGACAAACAGTCTCGAAGGCTCTTACCTAGATTTTTCAGCATCTTTGAAGGTAAAACGTTAATGGAGGCTCCACCATCAATCATTATTTTGCTAATCGGGATCCCTTTTAGATGCGATGTGGTGAGGATAGGTCGCAAGTGATCTGACATTTCCTTAGTTGGATTTGAAAACATCATCCTCTCCATGTGAAGAGTGGATTATGTGATCATGTTCTGATCATTCCCATGGTAAGTTGATATTTCGATCAATGCTCGGGCTGGTTCATAGGTGATGACATCTCCCTTGACCGTTACCTTCCTAAATGGTTTGTTCGGATTTCCCTTTTGATGTCGGGATACTTGTATTCTCATATTGTTTGTTGGGAAACTCTTCCCTTGCAAAGCTTCCAAATACGATTCGCCTCTTTATCTTAGTAGAGGTTTCCGAGATGGAATTTGGTAGAGGTATGGTTTTCAGCTCGTTGATAACGATTTCTTTTTTCCTACAGCTCTTCACGGGAGGATTCTTTGGTTCTTTCTTGATCTCGGGATGGATCTTTGGTTCTCTATTGTTCTCGGGAAAGGTTACCCTCAAGCTTTTTTGTGCACGCATATAGGTTCCATATTGTCCTTGGATCCTACGTTTTGCCGTCCTCCATAACTCTTTAGTTAGTTTTCCATCTTTTCCGGCCACGTACCACTTTCCTTCCCGAATTGTTGCCTTCTGGGGCATTGGCTTCACAACAGTCTGTTTTGGTAGGGTGAACTTTTTGCTGCTGGGACTTTGTTGGCTGGTTTGCCCCCAAGTCTCCCGACTGACAACCCATTCTTGTTTCCTCTTGATGTTCCCCAACCTTTGGAAAACAGAACTGTGTGGCAGTTTTTCCTTTGGGCTGTGTGGTTAAAAATTTGTTTCCGAAATTTTGAGGAATTCATCATCCCGCTTATCCCTTGAATTCTTTAGTTCCAGGTCTATTTCTGCACCTGGAGCTGGAATCTCTAGGATGCATTATGCTCTGCATTTGTTGCACATTACAACTCCGACAACAACTGTGGCCTGAGCTTCTTGGGTTACTGGATTTCCTTATGAGGCTTTGGTTGATCCTTTTTTATTACCCTGGCCTTCTTCTCAGGTTGTGACCAATGCAAATTGAGCATATTCACTGATGCCATTGGGAAATGATCAGTCCTTCATCGATGCTTTGGGAATTGGGGCTAACGAAATATGTCCCTGGTTAATCAAGGTTTTAATTATGTCTCTGAACTGGACACAATTGGCTGTGGCATGGTGTGGTGAAACATGCCACTTGCAAAACTGCTTTCCTTTGATGTCCTCTAGTCGAGGCATCTCTCGCTTGGGATCGGGTTTGATTACTTTTGCCTTTACTAACTCGTCATAACTTTCTCCTGCTTTAGTAAGGTCGAATGAGTATGAATTAAAAACTGGGACCTGGTTTACAAAATAACCTTCAGTCGAGTTGACCGGCTTCTGTTCCCGAGCATGTTTGACTAGTGATTTGAGAGTTACTGGTCCCTTTCCAGTGGTCTGGATTTCGGCTATCACAACCTCTAGTTCCTTGCAAAACTGCTTTCCTTTGATGTCCTCTGGTCGAGACATCTCTTGCTTGGGATCGGGTTTGATTACTTTTTCCTTTACTAACTCGTCATAACTTTCTCCAGCTTTAGTAAGGTCGAATGAGTATGAATTAAAAACTGGGACCTTGTTTGCAAAAATAACCTTCAGTCAAGTTGACCAGCTTCTGTTCCCACGCAGGTTTGACTAGTGATTTGAGAGTTACTGGTCCCTTTCCAGTGTTCTGGATTTCGGCTGTCGCAACCTCTAGTTTCTGCCCCTCTTCTTCTGTCAAGGATTCTTCCTCAACCTCTTTGTGCTCTATCTGATGCACATGGATCTTATTATTGTAGAATGGGGGTACTTTTGAGTTGTGTTTCTGTCTTTGCTTTTCCTCCAGCAACCTCTCGAATTTGGTTGCCGATACTACTATTTCTTGTAGGTCAGAAAATGTAGTATCATCAAACTTCTTTCTAAGAGAAAATCTCATTACTCTTTGTGCGATGGCCACCATTTGGGCATTGTTCATGGGGAAACGACATTTCATCTTTAGCCTTTTGAATCTTGCAATGAACTCCTCAGTTGGTTCATGAACCCTTCATGAAACTTAGCCTCCATTTGCCCCCAAGTGTGTATGGATGTTTCTGGCAATGAAGTGTACTAAGAGAAAGCATCCCCAGATAAGGAGATGCTTAAAAATTGAAGTTTAAGATATGAATTATCGTCTACAGCCACACAATGCGCTGAAAATCTCCCGATGTGTTCTAAGGACGAGGTGCTGCCATCCCCACTAAATAAGAAAAACGTTTGTGGCTTGAAGTTTATTAGGAATGGGTTATCCTGATCTGCATAAGCCGGATAAGGCTTTCTGTATATCGGGACATTAACTCTTATTGGGGCCACATCTTGGCCTTGCATCATTCGTCAGATTTCTGCCATCTCGTTCATGATGGCTTGATGTTCAAGATTACGGGGTGCTCTTTAGTTGAGCACGACATCTTCTTCAGAGCTGGCATCGGCCATATCAGTTTTCCTCCAGTTATCTAACTCTCTTTTTTCTCCGTTCTGAACGACTTTGGCTAACTTCAGCTGGGATTCCTTTCGGGTAACCATGGGTATTCGATATTTGGAGGACATCTCGATTTCTTCTTTTGACATCCCATCGCAGTTTTTGCTTGTCTTTGGGGTTTCATTCCTGGAGCCTTTTGAAAAAATGGGGTTCTGAAAATAGAGGTTCAAGGGTCGACGTCCTTGATCCTGTGGTTGTTTTGCCTTTGTCGAGGCTCAAAAATCCCAAAGGCGGGATGTTTGTTTCTTTTCCTTCAGCTTTCCCCTGTTTGGCAAGTTCTTGAACCTGAAGATTCAGGGTTTCTATTTGTGTGATGATAGGGGATAAGCTGTTTTTTATGAACCGCATTAAGTCTCCCTTGATAGACATCTCCTTGTCGGTGATATCTTCAACAACTCCTTCTGGAGGAATCTCCATGTCAACTTCCGGTAGTGATAACTCATACACCTTTTCTTGGGAAGTGGTTTTCAGAAATCTACCTTTAGCATCTCGGCGTCGTTCGGAATACTTGAACTTGGACATGCACTAAAAAGAGTCCCACTGGGCATGCCAGACTATGTTCTGCCCAAAAATGTGACAGCTGGCCTGGAATCGCCGTCAATGGATCTCTGTCGAAATCTGCGCTTGAAGGAGCGGGCTCTTGTGGGTTTTCTTTAGTGATGTGTAAATGCCTTTGTTGGAATTTGGGTTTGGGTTGAAGGTTGTGGGCTTTGAAGCCTTGATGCTACGATCTTTTCCTAAATGGGCTGATCAGGAAGCAAGTAGGCCTTTAACTGCCTTCAAAATAGGCGTGCCACTAGTAGAAGCTGCTACTAGACAGTTAGAAATGGGTTCGGTTGGGGCCCAAGAACCTTTCTTTTAATAAAGTGATTGTGAGGCGAGCGGAAAAATTTCTCACGTTGTTCTTTTCTATCCCTTCTTCTTAATGTATCCAAGGACTTTAATAATTTTCTTTCCAATTTAGTCCATTTTCAATTTATGTTGGTTCCAATTTGTTCATGTTAGCAATTTTTTATTTAGTTAGGAGCAGTTAGATGCGGGGGTTGCCTTAAGTCGAGATGATAGTATTTGACCAAAACACACAAATAGTTTTGTGACTTAACGGCAGCCACAAAACGCACTGGTTGGTATATTCCGAATACTTGTAACTCTCCTTAAGAAAATCCATAGAAATGTAATGAAAATGAAATAAAAATATTGAAAAGGTAAATGCGTGAGTATTAAATGCAGCAAGTAAATTACAAGTGCTATAAGTAAATATTTCTTTCGAAATCAAGCCTTTGAGGGGCACAGTCTTCTAGAAATCTTCATATGAGATGAACATCAGTCGGAATCATGATATGGATTGGCAGAGTATTCAAAAGACGGTAAGGCGTCAAGAGTTGAGTGTATGGGTGCCTCAAAGACTAGATTGAGCAGCAGTCGATATGAGGTAAGTGTTTGGGGATCCTTAGAAACTGGTTTGAGCAACAATCGGGATGAGGGAAAGCTTTGAATCCCTAGTCGGGAACTAAGAGAAAGAGGTTGAGAGAGGAGACTGAATCTCGATCCTAGATCAGAGAAGCAGGTTGTGCCTAAATAGGCGAGCCTTTGAACAAAGAAGCTTTTGAAGGTTTGCTTCGTTTTGAAATTGATTAGCTTGATCAATTTGTTTGTTTGATTGATTGATTGGTTGTTCCTTGAGAAGAAGGCTTCTTCTCATTTTTATAGGCGGTTAGGGAGCTGATTTGGCTTTCCAAGTGGATTTCTGCAGGACCCGCATTGCAGTTACGTGTCTCGAACATCCCCTTTGCCCACTAACACGTTCGACGCTTTCATAACCGACTTCTCCACTTCTCCACGTTTTCATGTCTCCAAGTCGGTATTTTGGGTTGAGCTTTGTAAGTTGGGCATTTAATCCCTTCTTCTCTTCCTTTAGCCCAATTGAGGATTTTTTGGGTGTAAACAGACAAATTGAATCCTTTATATATTTTTCTTGTAGGAGATATTCACTAAGGCGATTATACCACCTTCGTCTAGATTACTTTAATAATCCCTATAATGTATGGTTGTAGTTTAACTGGATAGAAGCGGTGAGTTTTTCTGCCATTTGCTTCATGCATTTTAATCCTTCATAGGTTTTCATATAAATATCATTGTCAAGTGGTCCATATAAATAAGTAGTAGCAACAGTTAGCTAAAGTGATCAAGAAACGTAACATGATTGCATTAACAACTGGGGAATATGTTTCTTCATAATCAAATCTAGGTCTCTGCGAGAAACCTTGTGCAACAAGACGATTTTTATATCTCACTATATTTTTCTCATTACATTTCCTTATAAACACCACCCATTTCTATCAAACAAGCTTTGCGCCTTCAGGTGTTCGAACTACTAGTCCAAATCTTTCCGTTTTTCCAAATATATAGTTTAGTTCTAGCTACTTGAATCGCTTTCTAGTTTGGTCCATCAAAACTAATTAAGTCGACATTCTTCAACAGTTTTAGGTTCTCATCTACAATATCACGAGCAACTGTGTAGGCAAAAACATTATCAATAATAACCTTCCCTTTTTATTCCAACTATTCCTTGTACTTATTAAAAGAGATCTCTTCAGATCTGTGTCCCCCCTTCAAGGGCTGTATCTTTATTAATATTACACTATCAGTCACTATCTCTTGTGATTCTTTGACTTGCTTTGACAATATTTCCTCTACAGGAATATGGACTTTTTGTAACCTCTTCTTTTAGAGATTATTATGATGTCAGTGTGGAGATGATGATGACGATGAAGGCGATGGCTTCGATGGTGTGGATTAGAGGTGGGCAACTAAATCCGAAAATTCGAACCAACTCGAAAACCAACTTGATCCGATCCGATCACATCGAATTTTTTTTTTGGTTTTTGGCCAATCAAGTTAAACAACTGAACCAATCTGAATTATTAGGTTTGATCAGTGGTTTGCAAAGGTAGAATCCGTAAAATCCGACTCGTACCGAATATATAAATATGTATATATAAATTTATTTATTTTATTATGTTTACTTATTATTATTTTTTATAATATATTTGCTTAATTAAGTGATGAGACCAAATCAAATAAATAATTCTCTTAAATACTCCTCAGAAAATAATTCTGTTGAATAAGTTATGAGGATCTTGAAATGTAAAAAAAAAAAAAAAAAAAAAAAAAAAAAAAAAAAAAAAAAAAAAAAAAAGTCTTATTTGATTTCATATCCGTTTATCATAAATAAAACTCACTGAAAAGAAAAAAGCAAGTAATAAAATTCACTGTAAACCTAGAATATCCCAACCCCCTCTTGCTTGTTCTTACTACTTACCTCATGGACTCTGGCTGGGCACCGTCTCGAGCTCTCCATATTCTTCATTTCTAAAAGCCTAAGTTCCAAATCCCAATATGTCACCTCTTTACTTATTTACTCCTATAGCACATCTCTTAAAGCATGTGTCTCTCTTCTGGGAATCGTCCGCAAATACAAACCTCTCATTAACTCTCCAATATGTCCTCTCTTTCCTTATTTAGTCTTATAACATATCTCTTTAGGTACGTATCTCTCTTCGAGAAAATAAAACAATATTCTTTTTATGTTATCGTTAAGGATTTTTCTAACTTTTACATGGTTATATGGGAGTTTAAAACCCAAAACCAAACCAATATGAACCGATCTGAGTGGTTTAAAAAACTGACGATTTCACCTTGATTTGGTTTAGTTTAGGGTTGGAAAAATGGAAATCCAAAAACCTTCAGTTGGTTCGTGGGTTAAGCGAAATCCAACTCAGCTCGAATCCCTAGTTTGGGTTGGCTTTGAAGTCCGATGGTGATGATGAGTCTGATGATAAAGATGATGACGAAGAGTATTATGAAGCTCGATGGTTGTAATGACGATGAGGATTGATTTTAGACTTGCAAATGTTAATAACGATGAAGATAGATTGTGGTGGGAGTGGGAGTAAAGGGAAGATGAAGTTGCAGCGATGAAGATCGAATGTGGGATTGGGGCTAGGGTTGGAAGAGGAAAGGGTTTAATTCCTGGACAAACTATAAAAAACCTCCCAAACTATAGGAAATGACTGAAAGAAGAAAGGGTTTCATTTCAAGTTCATATATTAACTACTAAAAATTTCACTTCCTTTCTTTTTGTCCAAGTTACTTCCTTTTTTTGTCCAAATTTCTTCTCTTTTTGTTTAACTCACTTCCTTTTTTCTTTGTGAGTTTCGGGAATATCCCCGTCCATAGGTCCGAGATCCAAATCTATGAATTGAAAGGTCCGAATGACTCAGTTAGTCAATCTATTAAGTGCCCAAGTGGCACTTATGGGACCCTTTTTTATTCTGACATGGACTCCATGTAGAAAAAAAAACAATACAATTTCAATATATTAAAAAATAAATAATAAAATCTTAAATAAATAAACAAAAAAATTAAAAAAAACCAAAACAAAACCTTAATCAAATTAACGAACCACCTACCCCTCCCCCTCACCGAAGATGATGAAATTGCCCACCACCCCCAAGAACACCGACAATGATGAAATTGCCCCCACCCCCAATTTCCATCACCATTCACCTACCCCGTGAACCACAACCAAATGAACCCGACCCGCGAACCCCAACTCTCGATCCCCTCACCCACTAGTGCACTAACCCCGATTGCAACCCTTTCACCGATCCTCTCGATGCCCCTCATTGCGACTGGTTCTCCGATGCCGCCTCCGATTCAGACCACTACGTTAGCTTCTTCGTCGCCGATCTCTTTGACCGTCGTAGCTCGGACCAGCCCAAAAACGATCGTTCCGAGTTTGGGTTCGAACTCGTTCGCGACTGAATTGGAAATTGAGAGCCTTGATGATGGCGATGAAACAGAGTCAAATTTGTGGTTAGGGTTTGGTCTGGGGTCAAACTCTCAAGGTTCGGTCTCTGAATTGGGCGATTTTATAACTATACCATGGGTTGATTCCCGCGTTAATGGTCTTCAGATTGTTGGCTTGGAATCAAAATCGGATTTTGATTCCCGTTCTATCGATGACATTGAAAGTAACTGGATCACCGATTCGAGTATCCAATCAATCTAGGACAACCTCTTCTTGGTGGAGCAATATTTAGAAGGGAGAGAAGGAGATTTTCTGGGTTTTGCAGATTTTCTGAGTTTTTTGCTCATGAAATTGCAGAATTGGTGTGGGTTTGAGAGAGAGAGAGAGGGAGATGAAGAGGAAGGGAGAGAGGGATGGGTATTAAGGAATTAGGGAATTTGGGGCAATTTCATTGTTGTCGGTGAAGGCTGAGGGTGGGTGGGCAATTTCATCGTCCTCGGTGAGGGGGATCGAGGGGTAGGTTGTTCGTGAAATTGATTTGGGTTTTGTTTTGATTTTTTTAATTCCTTTTTTATTTATTTTAAGATTTTATAATATTTTTAATATATTCAATTTTTATTGGTTTTTTTGTCTACATTGAGTTCATGTCAGCATAAAAAAGGGTCTCATAAGTCTCACTTGGGCACTTAACAGATTTTTTAACAGATTGACTAACAGATGATACTTAGATGATGTGCTTTAATAGTTTGAGTATCAAACTGAAATTTTTAGTAGTTAAGGTATGGACTTGAAATGACCCCTATAATTTCTGGGGTTTTATGTAGTTTGTCCTTAATTCCCCATCCTCTCAGGTGGTGCCTATGTTAGCTAGGGTGTACTTGTAGGAATTAACCATTCAGAGGCCGCCACGTGTAAAGATTAAGTTTTTTTTCCTAAAAAAAATATGGGTCAAGTGTCTCGATCGGATCTTGTTTGGATTCAGTCCTGCATTTGCCCCTGTTGAGTTGTCGAGTTGGGTCAGAATTCTCGATACTTGTTATAGGAAAAGATCTGGTAAATTAGGGTGTCGGGTCAGGTCGAGATTTCTAGTCAAATTTCAAACACTATAATTTAAACTAAAAGAAATTTTGAACTTCATATAACTCCACCATATACTAAAGTATAAAATATTCAGTGACTTTTTCAGTATATGTGAAAACATTATTAAATAGCATTTTGAATTCATCTAGGGTGTGTTTGGATGAGGGAAAATAAAGAGGGATTTGGGTTAAAAATGGTATTTCAACTTTCCCGTGGTCAAAATCCCTCGTTTGGCAAACACAGCATGAGATTTGGTAAATTCCAATGGGAAAATATTTTCTGATTTTCTTGCTCAAATTTCCGATCCCAAATTCCATGGTTAGAGGTCGAATTGCACAATTCCTGGAAATGAGAAATCTCTTTTTCTACGCGCGAAGATTTTTTTTGGCCACCCAAATAACTTTCATCCCTGCGTTAAATAGCAGAGGCTCCAAAACAATATGAAGGAGGAACGAAAGTTGCAAAAGAGAAGAAGATGATGCTCTGTTAATCTGGTAAGCCATCAATTTTAGTTCAATTTAATTGATTTAAAATACTAAAATCCTTGTATAATTTGAGTAATATAATGGAACCGAAGTTGGAGACTAGACGAATCGGCTTTATGGTCACTATCGCCATCGACGACCGTCGACTTCTCCTCTACCAATCTGTCGCTTTGCTTCACAGTAAGTCTCCCTCGCTCTCACTATGCATCCAACTGTTTGCTTACAATTATTTTTTTTTCCATTGATTATTCATGGCTTGATTATGAAATTTCATATGAATATATTCAATTAATTTACGTTTCTTTATCTGTAAGACAATCCTTGCGAATTTAAGCACGATTGTGTATTTTGACTCTATTTTTTACTCGAATCATGGAGTTGTTCGGCTGATTTTGTGGTTGAATGTAACGACCCGGACCAGGAATTTAAAATAATTAAGGAAAAGATGATTTTACCCTCGATTTTGGACGGGTTCGGGAGTCACTTTTTGACTGGCAGTGCTTTTGGGAATTTTTCTTGGGTAGTTGCGTAGGTCTCGAACTCACCAGTTCGTAGACAGGCGGCACGCGGAAAACAGAGACCCGGTGAGATCGTTACGGATCTAGAAGCCTCAGGGGCAGTTTGGTCATTTTGGGAAAATTCCAAAAATGGCGGATATTTCTTCTCCCTTTTCGGTCTCTGCCCAGACAAGCCAGGACACCCCTCCCCTCTCTCCTGCCCGACTCCCCCTCCCACCTGTGCGACCATCAAACCACCACCCCCCCCCCCCCCCCCCCCCCCCTCTCCTCACCAACCCTCATCGGACCATGGCCGGACCGAATCAACCAAAACCAAGGCCGTGGAAGGATTCCTCGTGACTCCACGAGTGGTTAGGGGTCATCATCGAGGTGGGAGCACCGCCGTAGATGACGGACGAACGAGGGAGGTGGACCGAAGCTTCTCGGCCATTTTTCGGCCAAACCAGGTACGATCTCGGAACTTTGACCTCATATTCGGATTCCTGGTGAAAAGTAGATGAAGTTACATGTGTAGATCATGAAAATCGGTTAAGAAATGAAGGAGTTGGAACCTCGCCAGAAATGGCAATCTTCGGCGGTGGCGGGGCCGTTAACTCCGGTGACTGGTTCGGCTGGCGGTTGATGACGTGAGCCGTCAGTTGACTTTTGAGTCAACTGACGCCATCAAGGATTTGACGGAATATGCTGACGGTGTTAGCATATTCCGTCAAAGGTTAACGGCGTTGACGGAACCCTAACGCCGTCAGGGTTGACAGAATATTTCGATTTCGTTACGAGATTCTGTCAAATTTGACGGAATATTCCGTCAGGGTTGACGGAATATTCTACCGTGAACAGTGTCGGCGCGTGGGGGAGCGTGGCCGGCGAGTGGGGTGCGTGGCCGGCGCGTGTCGAGTGTTTCGGCCTTCTACCGGTGCGTAGGACCGATTTCGGGGTCACGGCGACGCGTGGCTAAGGTTTTGGGACGTTCCGGATAAGATTTTGATGGTTTTGAAGCCATATGAGTTTGTTTTGAGCCCCGTTTGAGTAATCCCAGCGGTATTGGTTAACCAACGGAGTGGGTTTTGACTCAGAGAGTTAGAGGAGCAAGGATATATTTATATCAAGGGTTCCTTAGGGCTGGGGTTGCCATGAGACGGTACCTTGGATGTACTGTGAACGGACTGGGTTTCTGGGATCACGGGGTATGCATACTTCTATGTTTTGGGTTATACCACGGGATTCTCTGATGATTGGTGTGGAGGATGTTTTTCCCCGCTACATTGTTGAGGATTCTCCGACTAGCGTTATATGGTACGTCTCCACCAGATCGTCGGGGGGTTCTCCAATATTAGCGTTCGAGGGATCTTTCTCCACCATATCGTTGAGGACTGAGGTATCTCAGGATGAGCAGGGTTATCGAGTTACCACTCGGGGTGCTCAGGACGAGCAGGGTTATCGAGTTACCACTCGGGGTGATTAGGATGAGCTGGGTTATCGAGTGTGACTCAGAGTGAGTCAGTGAGACTCCGTTCAACCAAGTCGGGTACCTTCGTCATCCGGGTCAGTGGGTTGGTATGGACAGTAACCCAGATTGACGAGTTATTGATGGTTCACAAGAGGTGACATGTCAGTCATTTCGTTAGATTTCGGAGGAGGTCCTCCGAGGTAGTTTGTTAACTACTAGACTATCATGCGTCTGATAGGTAGGTGTAGTCAGTAAGTACAGAGAGGGTTCTGCCGGAACCCATGTAAGGTTTATTTAATATTTTTAAGAATTAAGGGTATTTCTGGTAGTAAATTTTGTGGAAAAAGAGCTGTCAGAAGGGATAAGGGCTTTTCGCAGATTTCGAGGCGAAATTCGGGAAGGGTCCTTACATTGAATTCATACTTAGTTTGTTTATCAGTTTCGATTATGGGTTCCTTGTGGAATAGACCCTATGTGAAATCCTGGGTTAATTATATTGCTTTTGGCTGCTACTACTATTAGCAGTGCATTGTATTTCTCATCTATGATATGAACCTTTTTGCTCTTCAAGCCTTAATGAAACCTATGACAGGAATGTTAATGTCCACTAGCAATCCGACTTCTGTTTGGAGGACTTGTTTTAAAGAAGGCTTTGCATCTGTCACCTAAGCAACACAAATTTCAAAATTATTTCCACATAAATCGTAGTAACAAGAAGTGTTGTTAGTGGAAGTTATCGCATGATAAGTATTCTTACAGTTGAAGCATCATATTTCACAGTTGTTGAACATTTGTCATATTATAATTTGAACATTCTGTTTGATAAAATGGGGAATGGCTTCTATAATTTGAATATGTTTGATAAAATCTACTTTTTTGTACTTGTTGAACAATGAAGTAGCTGCATATTTCACTTTGTTATTACTCTTACCTCAGTGCCTTTTCTAATAAACAATGAAGTAGCTGCATATTTGCTATTTGTTTTCTCTCCTTCTTCCCATGTGTTGTCTATGTTTTCTATTCAAATCACCTATGTTGTTCATTTTACTATTCATTGTTTGGATTTTGTTAACTGTATTGAATTTAATTCTTGTTTCACATGTTGTGTTCTTCCTTGTCATATTTTGGTGCCTACTTACTGTTCTTTTTCATTAAGTAGATGATCAATAAAAGTAATCAGGCATATAAACAAGTATGGCTAGTGATGATGTAGATAACTTTTTTACCCGTTTAAGCCGCAAACGTAGGAGAGATGAAGAGGAAAATAGGAAGAAATTGACAATTATTCTTGGTATGGTTACATCTGTCATTACCTTGGTGGTAGCATGGTACAATGGAAAAGAGGTTGGGATCAAGGAAGACGATGTTACTTGAACCGTTTGTATAATGGAAAAGAGGTTGATTGTATTGAACAATTACGAGTTAGCAAGAATGCATTTAAGAGTCTATGTACCATTTTGCATGAAAGGGGTGGATTGCCTAGAACAAGAAATGTTTGCATTGAAGAATCAGTGGCGATTTTTTTAAATATACTTGCACACAACTTGAAGTATAAAGTCATTGGATTCGACTATTATCGTTCGAAGGAAACTGTTAGTCGGCAATTTAATACTGTGTTGCATTCAATGATGAGAATAAGTTCAGAATACTTGAAATTTCAGTCATGTGTTGTTGGTGGTTCAGACAAAGATAAGTGGAAGTGGTTTGAGGTAATTTTGTTATTGACTCAAGCTTATTCATATACATAAATTTCTTTTAACATGAACACTTCCCTTATAAGATTATTGTTTTTGTTGTTTTCATTAGAATTGTATTGGGGGATTAGATGGCACCCATATTCCAGTAATAGTGACAGCTGAGGAAAGACCAAGATATAGAAATAGAAAAGGAGATATTTCTACTAATGTGTTAGGAGTTGTGCTCCAGATTTAAAATTCATTTACTTACTACCTGGATGGGAAGGTTCTGCTTCTGATGCTAGAGTTTTGCGAGATGCTTTGGACATGGATAAACCATTTCAAGTTCCAAGTGGTAATTTATAATGCTAATTAAATAACTACAAACTTAGGAATATATGAATAGCTAATTCTTTTTACTTCTTTTATTGTAGATAAGTACTATCTTGTGGATGCGGGATATGCTAATGCACCAGGATTTTTAGCACGTTATCGAGGAACTAGATATCACTTGAATGAATGGATTGGAAACAATCGACCTGAAAATTACAAAGAGTTATTTAACTTGTGCCATTCAATTGCAAGGAATGCAATTGAAAGGTCTTTTGGGTTGTAAAAAAAACGATGGAGTATGTTGCGGACAACTTCTTTTTTCAATATCAAGACACAAATTAGGATCATAAATGCATGCTTTGTGTTGCATAACTTTATTATAGTTGAGCGACAAAATGATTCTATTTTAGAAGAACAAGATTTGGAGTTTTTAGCTGTTGTAGATGATGATATGTCACATCATTCGACCTTGGAAGGAAATGCAAAAAGTTATTCTGATAGGATTACTAGTGTTCAAGTTACTGATCAATTGACTGCATTTCGTGAGACATTGGCTTTGCAGATGTTTCATGATTATCAAGGACGGAGCGACACTAATTTATAGTTTTTCAATCATTATCCAGTTTAGTTTGAATTTTGTTCATGTTCAATTTGTATGCATTTTTTATTTCTTCTATCTATTGAATTCTTAATCATCTTTTTCTTGATCGGTTTGAATAAATTTATTCTTTTGATATTAGTTTCAGCTGATTTTGAATTGTTCCATATATTATTTGAACGTTTACTAGTGTTGGTGCTGCATTTGGTTTGGGTTATGGTGTTGCGCTTGGTTTGGTTTGTTTGTTTGTCTTGTAATGTATGGTTTTAGGTCCATGATAACAAGTTACTGTTATTTACTGTCTTCCTTGATAAAAGTTGGAGGGACTGAAATTATTGTTATTTACTGTCTTCCTTGATAAAAGTTGGAGGGATTGAAATTATTGTTATTTACTATCTTCCTTGATAATTCTTTTTCTTTTTAAATTTAGCAACTTATAAGGTTTACTATTATTGACATTTTGTATTTATTATTGGCATATTTATTCTAATAAGATGACAGAAAACGCAAACAAACTGAAGCCGGGGAGAAGAAAAGAAAAGCAATGGAAGGAAAATGAAGAAGATGAAAAAAAAAATCTTTGCTGGAATTTACAAATGGATCAAGCTTTAGCGGATCTACTTAGAGAACAACGACAAAAGGGGAAGAAAGGAGATGGTGGTTGGAAAGCAATAGCATATAACACTGTTGCAGTCATATTAGCTGCCAAATTCAACCTTGAAATATGTGCTTATCACATACGAAATCGTGTCAAAACTTGGAAAAAGGATTATGGTATAGTCAGTGACATATTAAGTCAGAGTGGATTCAGTTGGGATGCAACCAAGAAGATGATCACTATTGATGAAGAGAGTGTTTGAGAAGATTATGTGAAGGTAAGTGTCTGTTACTGAAATTATAGTGCTTTTCATTTTTATGCTTCTCCCATTTCTGTTGGTTATTAATTTTAATTATACGTTTGACAGTCTCATGAAGATGCTAAAATATTTCAATGGAAAGTCATTGCAAATTGGGATGATATAGGGGATTTATGCGGTAAAGATAGAGCTACCCATTCAACAGGTGGAAAGGCTAATCAGGTGATGACTCATGAGAATGAAAATAGTCATGTTGTTGATTTGGATGTTGATACGTCAGGTTTTGAGTGTTTTAACAATGATGATATTTCACCTTCTTTGAATTCTCAAATTAAAAGAAATCAAACATCTTCTAATATTCCTCCACTAAAGATAAGAAACGTCACTAAAGATGCTTTTGCTGATTCAGTGGGTAACATGGCCTCATGTTTTCAAGGATTCGTCAATGCTAATCCTGCCCCACAGAGAAGAGATCCAATGGAAGTATGTTATGAAGTTAATGGAATTCCAGATCTTAGTGAAGAGGAACGATTTAAGACATATGCTTGGTTGTTGGAACATTTCGACCATTTTTGCATTCTGAGGACACTTCCAATTGAGAGGAAGAAGAGCATGGTGTTAAGGTACATTTCATGAGGGGCATAGAATGGAACATGACAAGCTGCAGGTTTTGATATATTTCTTTTAAAATAAAACATCCGTTGGGTGATGATAATAGACACATGTGTTTCAATTTCTATTATGCTTATCATGGTTTTAGCACTGTTGATGACTTGTTTCAATAATATAGGTTACTGCTTGAGAATTTTGCTAATTATAATTGATTGTTGTTTCTTTCTTTGAGTTGTGCTGCTTTATAATTAGGCTTATTACTCAAAATGCTCCCCGAATCGGACAGCGAGTCTCAATTTGCTCCCCCAACGCGAAATCATAACAATGTAATCCCTGAACCCTCTTTCTATCAAGTCCGTTGCACCAAAAGTTAATCTACGTTACTAACGGCAGTTAGAAGAGGGTATTTTGTCAAAAAATTAAAATAATTACCCTAAAAGAAAAAACTTATTCCCCAATCCACCACAACCCTACCAATTATCGCCTTCAACCAAATTACCCAACCCACCACCTCTTCACCTTCGATCTCATCGCCTGTGAGACCAGAACCAAGATTCATTTCTTTTCCCTTCTCTCTTTCCTATCAAGATCTAATCAAGCCCTGCCCAGCTCTCTGTGTCTTGTTCTTCAGGCCCAGGAAGCAAGATCCAAGTTCAGAAAGTGGGGTTTATCTGCACAGAAATCCATGCAAGGGGCGGATTCATGTTTGTATTCTTCCCTTCAAATGTCTAGTTCAATTGAAAGACTACCCAGAAAAGTCTAAGCTGGAATTGACCCTTTGAAGAAATTTTTTAGTGTTCTAATTTTGTTCATTGACTTCTGTGGATGAAATGTGTGGTAAAAACCGAGTCTTTATACCTTTTTGGGTGAGTGTCGGGTAGAAATTTGAAATCGAACAATTGGGTTTTAAATTTTGTGTAACGTAATTTGTGGGTAGCTGAGAAATATTGAAGACAGTTAGAAAGGTTAGAACTTTGAGATCATGAAGATTGAGTCTTTGGTTGTTGTGGTTTGGAGTGTATATGGGTTGTTGAGTTTGGGGCTCACATATTCAGACCAGATAGTAGAACCAGATTTCGAATTTAGAAATGGAAAAATGGAACCCCTGTCGTCGGCCTGCGCCGTTGAGGAGGTGGTGGGTTGGGTAATTTGGTTGAAGACGATAATTGGGAGGGTTGGGGTGGATTGGGGAATAATTTTTTTCTTTTAGGGTAATTGTTTTAATTTTTTGACAAAATACCCTCTTCTAACTGCCTTTAGTAACAAAGATTAACTTTTGGTGCAACAGACTTGACAGAAGGGGAGTTCAGGGATTACATTGTTACGATTTCGCGTTAGGAGAGCAAATTGAGACTCGCTGTCTGGTTCGGGAAGCATTTTGAGTAATAAGCCTTATAATTATGATTGATGCTTGCTTGGTCCCATAATTGATAACTGAAGGAAAATTAAATGATGTAATTGTAATTCTCATAGTTTACTTTTCCCATCTAAATATGAATTACTTCATCCAAATGCACCCCAACAGCTTTGTTGCGTCATGAAATGTCATGATTGAATAAACTCAAGTTTTTAACGAGCTTATAAATTTCCATAAAAATCTAGATTGAAACCACCAGATTTTTTATAACTTCGTAAAATTTCATGAAGTCTAGATTGAATACCCTACCTTTCATGGACTCACAAAAAATCCCGATCGAATCATTCATGAATTTTTTGAGACATTGAAAATCTATGAAAAATCTCCAATACACCTCTAAGTGCAAGGAAGGGTATATATATATTGTGGATTTGAAGGTGAGAAACAGTCAAATTGTATCCAACCAGGAATCAAAATCATCCACTTGTTTGGGCTTTGGTCCAGGATGAGAGGATGGTAATTGAAAATCATGGTGGGTTTGCGGTGAACCACTTTGGTTAATGGGTATGGAAGTCTGATTTATCAAGTCATCAAGCTCCTCATCAAGGTTAGTAGCAGTAATCAGTTTTGTTGGAATTTGAATTGGAGCCATGGAAGCTACTTCATTTATGTTGGGGTTGGTCTCACTAAACGAGTCAAGAAGCATATCCAGTTCAGCCTCTGCACTTGATGCCTCAAATGATTTCACACTGAATTGTGTTTCGGACTCTTCTCCTTTGCTTTCATAATCCGATTTCAAAACTTTACTTGGATCAATAAAAGCCTCACTCAAAGAAACTGATCCTAGGTTAGGCGAGGTTGGGTCAGGAAAACCGGATATCGGAATCTCAATATCATGATCATGATCGGAAACCTGGACCTTCTCTGAAAAATCACTTGAGCTTGATTCTTCACGCATTCGTTGGGCTGTTTCCTGGGCAATTGTTGCTTGCATCTGCTCAGATGGCCGACTGCAGGATGCCGCCCCTGGTCCCAATGCAAGCTGTTGCATAAACAAAAGACTATCTAATTAATTGTTTGTGGAAGATAGCTTAAATATCAACACATTTCTATGATCCAACTCTAAAGTATAATAGCGCTACTTCCTTCGACATCCATGGACTACAATCTGCTCCTGTCACTATCCCACATCTTAACCATTATTCACTCACTACTCTACTCAATGCAACCCATAGAACCATGCATTTTGGGGTGGGGGTGGGGGGAGGAGTGGAAAGCATACCATCTCTGGAGGAAATAGATCTGCTTCAATGAAAAGCCTCTGTGGTAAGTCTATCTTTTCCAGTTGTTCTGCAAGAGCATGCAAATTCAACGAGAGAAATGACACCTGCATGGTGAGTAAGGTGAGCTACAGCCTGAAAGGAATTCCAACTAATAATAAGGAAAAAAGGGCATAGCATAATGAACAAGGAACAAGCACACCAAAAATAAATAAAAATTCTGTTTACCGTACTATAAGCACAAGCTTTTACTATATAGGAAACATACTATTTTTTTTGGGTGATAATCCGCAAGAAATCAGAAAAAAAGAGAAACAAAAAACAGTAAACTACACCACAGCCCACAGCTGCCCCACGCCCAAAGCATCCTCCATCAGTAAACTCACGCAGCTAGCCGGCAGACCATCCAAGCCAGTAAACCCAATATCACTCATAGCCCCAAGCTTTCATCAAAATGAAAGTATCAATTTTCTTTTTATGCAAAGGAAAAGATCAGGTAGAAGTGAACAAGAAGTCCACTTAAAAAGATACATGAAGACACCAAGGCAGCCAGACAACAAAACCAAATAGAGTTTCAAATAAAAAAACTATAACAAAAAAAACTTAAACCCAAGTAGCTTAACCTGTTAACAGCCTCCCAATAAAGAGAAATAGATAGAATGAGAAGTCCCTGAAATCTAAAGTAACTGATGCCCAATGTGAAGACCAAATTTGAACTTGATGTCCCCCAATTTGTCCTATCCATTCTCCATCTCGTATTCAAAATTTTTTGAACTCCTTTCAGCCAAATAACCCAATACGAAACAAGCACCAAGAATCCCCACACAACTTTGGCCTTGTTCAAAGCCCCTAAAACTTTTGGCTTTCCACTTCATAAGAACAATATCCTCAAACAACCCAACTTACATTCCCGTCCTTACATAATATCAACCACAGGCTTCGGGCAATTTGGTAGTGTAGAAGGGCACAATCCACCGCTTCCACCTCCTTTCTACATATAATGCACCAGTTTGAGAATAGAAAAGTACTCGTCTTCTCGTTCAAACAATATTGCAGGTATTGACCTTCCAACCCACCACTGCCCCTTCAAGAATCTCAACCTAACTTTTGTTCTCCATTTTGACCGAAAGGGTCAAATATTGGACTTCAGTGAAACCATTCAGGAATCTGCTAGAGCATTTACACGAAAAACTCCAAGAAGATTTAACCTCCACCTTGTTACATCACTTCAAGGAGGATAAACCTGTGTTATTCCCAGCAGTAACATTAAAAACGCCCACAAATGCATCAGTTACGTTCTTCTGAATACGAAATCCCAGCTCCAAGGAAAATGAGGGATCAAAAAAATCTAGCAATGGCTAAATTACAACAGAACAGATTAAAAAGTGTACATAACAAACATCCCATCACTTGTCCAGTAGGCTTCAGAGGCAAAGGAATTCAAACAAAACTCAATCATTAAGTTGCAAATGAACCTTCATCGCTACATGTATTACACAACATACCAATTTCCCCATGCTCCACGTGGGTAATAGAAATTTGACAGCCAAAACAGCCTACCTAAGCTACCTAGGTTGCCATGAGAAAATCTAGATTATTCTATTGTAATAACTAAATGACCATATCCTAAGCAATATAAACATAGATATATTCCAGCTGGAACATAAGAGCCATATCAATGTCCAAGGAGATTGGCATTCTGGAGGGAACCTTCACAGACAGTTGCCTAACAAAGCCTTGTTTTTCAACACTCAATTACCTATTACCAATCCTTCCCTCTCTTTACTTAGGGACTCCTTTTTGTTTAATTATGTAATCCCTTTACCTTTCCTATACCAGCCCAATGAAAACCCCCCATCTTCCAATTTCCTCACTAGACCTCTTGTAACTTTAACTAAAGACATAGTGAGCTCAAAAAATCTCCAGATCAGATTCATCAAAAGAGAATAATTCACCCCTAGAAAGGAAGTCATTTTCCAACATTAGCCTTTTCTTTAACTTCTATATCAGTGGATTCCAGAAATTTAGCACTGTATGATTACCCCCTTATGGTAGGCCAATTACTTCAAAAGCAAAGACCCAATAGCTTGCACAAATGAATCTGCAAGTCTTTCGACTTTGCTTTCCTCCAAATCAGACCACCAAAGAAAATATACCTCTATGAACTTCTCGGACAGAGGAAAAAAAAGTCTAAAACTAACAATAAATTGAACCAGCTTTGCTCCTTCAAGACACAGAAGGTAGTATTATCAGCAAATGATGGATAACAGCATACGTAAGCTCCACTCTTCCCTTTCTACTTCCAGCTCTATTATGATATTTACCTCCTTGCCTTTTATAATAATTTTCCCTTCACATCAACTTCCAAAGTGAAAAGAACAGGCGACACGAAATTAAACTCTTGGCGTCCCAGTAATTATGATTGATTAATTTTCGTATAATTTCTCAATACTGAATTCCTGCTTAGCCGTGAGCAGGAAATTAAAATTCTGTGCGTGTTCGTATAATGATTGTCTAATAAGTCTCAGTAAGAATATTTTCTCAGACATTAATTCAAATATATGTGATCTGAGATGCACCAAGATATGTACAGAGATAGATACATGTTGATAATAACAACATAAAAATACATTTACCTCATTATGTGCAGCAGCCTTATCCTCCACAACAAAATTATCATCTCCAATCCGTGATAGTATGCTCTCACCCCTGACTGAAAGCAAAGATCCCATCCCCGTATTCCAGTCCCCTGCATAATATACAATTTGATATTAACGAGTAGGAAATGGGCATGCAATTGCTTCCCTATAATAGATACAAATAGTAAGTTACATCCCATGGTAATGTAATATTACACACATAGATAAACACAACAATATTATCGGTTACTAATAGTGAAATACATCTGTGATTCTTTTCAAAAAAAAAAAAGCTACATCCTTGTGCTTAAGTACTTAGATGGTTTGGAACAAATTAATGAAAGTAATTCCATAAATTCAGGCTACGTTAGTAAGAAATGCATTACAAATAATTGAATAAATGAATTAAAAATGCACTACATGAGCATAACAAAAGCCCTAAACAAAGGATTTCCTAATGCCTCCTTTCAAGTAGTCATTTACAAAACCCTCTAAGTGCATTGCATCTAGACATTTTCAATCCCTCCATCTAATTTGTTGTAGAACATTTCTAGCTAATTTAGCCTAAAACCCTTGGTGCATGGAAATGCCTCATCGAAACACATATAAAATTAACAGAAATCAAGTTGAATGGACGTGTAAAGATTTGTAAGAGCAACAAATCAACAAATATTCACCAAGTATTCTTAAATGACGATCTATTAAAACAAATAATGTCCCTATACAGTTGTACAGAAAGCTAAACCAAACAGTATACAATTACATGGAAGCAAAGGACATACCAGGTAGAACATCATCCAAAGAAGGAAATGCATCTGAATGAGTGTTTAATTGAGGCTGAGACTGTGCCTCAGCAATAAGATGGCGATAGTCTGCACCTTTACTCTTTGGCGAAACAACATCAAGGGTATGATTTGGACCAGCACCTGATGGAGATGGATCTTCTGAACCTAAATTGAATTTTTCCTCGTAACGATCCCAATTTGAGGGGAGTGCAGATGCACTATGAGTAGGCTGAGCTTTCTCTTTAAGTTGCTTGCCCAACCCCAATGGCTTCTTTCCAGTTCCGGCGTCATTTGCCTTACCGCTGTCAACTGGTGGCTTTGGTTTTTGATTGGGATGATACTTTTTACTATGGTGCTGAGAGTGAGCCCTCTTCGATTTTGCTAAAGCCTTGGCGTCCATTTCTAAAAATAAAACACATACAGAAAACTCATTTACAGTTGCTACCACTACTAGGGACTCAATTCAATTCGCCATTTCTCTGCAAAAAAAATTAGGTAGGAAATGAACAATCCCGGAAGGGACAACTCTCACCAACACAATTAATCACAATTAAGAAAATATAATGTAATCTACGGATTATAATGAATCAACAACTAGTTGTAATCATGTATAACCCTAAAATTTAAGCATAGAAATTGAAGACTTACCCTTTGAAATTTTGAATGCGGAGAAACAATCGAAGTGAGAACGCAAAGCTTTAGCCTCTACTTTGATGTTAATTAGCGGAAAAAATCTTCAGTTCCTGTATTCTCTTCTCTTCCTCCTACCTGGTTTTGAATTCGGTGTAGACTTGAGAGAGAGAGTTTGCCCGGGCTTACAAGTTACAACCTCGGCCTCAGTTACTTTCAGGCCCGAACAAAGCCCAAAGGGCAAAGTCGAGAAACATAACAGTGTTTGCTAAAATGGGAAAAAACAGTCTTTCTAATATGTGCTCAAGAACCAACTGGTTGGGTTGGACTTACTACATAAAATAATAATAAAATCTAATTATTTATTTTGTAGTTCCTTCTTCAAAGATCATTCATACAAAAATTCATCTAAATCAAAAAAAATTTATTCATTCGATTATTAGTAATAACATTTATTGCGGTATCCTGCAGGCTATGTTCATCAATGTATGTGGTTACAGTATTAGTATTAGATAACCAAATAATTTCAATTTGAATGAATTCTTATAGAGAGAATCTTTAAAGGATGAATTATAAAATGAACATGTTATTGTAATATTATTTTGTATAGTAAATTCAATCGAGTGGTTGGTGTTGGTTCTTGAGCATTACTGTATTATTTCTTCATTTTGAAAAGTCTTACATTAAACATCTCTTCCACATGTTATGTGGGAGGTATCGGTTCGACTTTCATAAAGAACGAGGTTAATACCTAATATCTATAATATAAGGCTTATTACTTAAAATGTTTTTTAGTCAAAATGCACCTAAAATTGCAATTTTAATCTCACTTTGCACCCAAAACGCTCATTTGTCTCACTTACCACCCAAAACCCACCCTCCATACAAAAATTTACACAAATTCCGTTAACTCCAACTAATATTCATAAATATTAAGGGCAATTTTGTCATATCAAGCCACGAAATTATGAATAGGGCACTAAATACACATAACGCGACAAATTGAGATGGACATAAACAAATTTTGATGGGTTATGAATGGTTTCAAATTTGTTCATGCCTATCCCAATTTGCAACTTCATATGTATTTAGTGCCCCATTCATAACATCGTGGCTTGAGATGATAAAATTACCCTGGATATTGACGAATATTGAATGAAATTAACAGAATTTGTGTAAATTTTTGTATGGAGGGTGGATTTTGGGTGGAAAGTGAGACAAATGAGCGTTTTTGGTGCAAAATGAGATTAAAGTTGCAGTTTT
The DNA here is from genome assembly GCA_037349345.1 of Oemleria cerasiformis. NCBI lineage: Eukaryota > Viridiplantae > Streptophyta > Magnoliopsida > Rosales > Rosaceae > Oemleria > Oemleria cerasiformis. Next base: position 10,584,586 of record JAZGTL010000019.1, read on the forward strand.
GAGTACATTTCGACTAAAATGCCTACTTAAAATGTACTTAGAACACGCCATACATTCTCAAAATGTACTGATGAGTCAAATATATACTTGTATTTCCTATATATTTAATTAGTTATTATTATTATTTTGGGAGGAATTGATACTCGAATTTATTATATTGACAGGTTTATTCTAGAAGGAGTTTTTGGAGCAAAAGAAGGAAGTATATCAATGAAATCCCAATTCAAGTAGGAGAAGGCATATGCTTTCCTATTTATGTTCAAACTAGGAATTAGATTTTCTTATTTTTATTTTACTCCTTTTCAAAGTAGGATTAGGAACATTTCCTTATAAATACCCAAGTTTGGCTTAGATTTAAAAAGACTAGATTTCAGATTACAATTCTCCATCTAAGAGCACGGAAAAGCTGAGATTTCGGCTACCCTTGTTCTACAAACTGTTGGTTCTCTCAACTTCAATTTTAATGAAATTGTTTCTATTCATTATGAGCATGAGTAGCTAATTTTCTCACTAGGTTTAGACCTAAGCCTTAACATGATTATGTGATTTATCATTTTCCTATGTTGTCATATATGCATGCTTTGAATCTTTAATCACTATTTAAAACTATCTTTATGTCTTAATGCTTGATCACCCTTAGGATATTTAGACAAGTAATTTGATGCAATTTTATAGGAATGCCCACCTAAAAATTGGGATTAGCTTCTTGTGATTAAGGATTGTAATACATCTAGGTTAAATGCCATAACTAAGAGATTGCATGGTTATAAAAGATTTTCATGAACTTAATGAATCTTGCATGTAGAATTAGATCTAAATGCCATAGACTAATCGCATGTTAGGTATACGTTTTCACTTGAATGCCCACGAGGAAAATATGCTTTCGAAAAATCTAACCTTCAAAGTTGCATGTATTGATTCATAGATTATTTTCTAAGTCACATATGATTGTTAATGGTGAAGGTTGAACCCTAGTACTTGTTTACATTGTTTACTTAATTTTTATTCCGTTACCAAACTTCAAGCAATTTACTTTATTATTAATTAAGAGTGAATACTAAAATAAGAAATATCAATATCAGCCCCTGAGGAAATCGACCCTGCTTCCAGTGCTATACTACAATAGCCCTGTACTCTTGCAGGTATTATTTGTGTGATTTTAACCCTTGTTTTGCAGGTGGGAAAAATCGTATCAAGAAATTGGCGCCGTTTCCGGGGACTGTGCCGATTACACTTATTTTAATTTACTTTTAGTTAATTATTTGTTTTCAATTTTTCTCTCTACTTCTCCAATTCAACATTTAAGCACAGGTCTGCCCTAATATGAAGTTGGGATATTTATAGCTACATCAGAACGATGCCGTTTTGTCCCTTCAATGCAACGACGTCGTTTTACTGGCAGGGAGCACAGCTCAGGTATACGGTTCGAACCCAGGTGTTATTCTTTCTTTCTCTTTTATTTTATTTTTATTTTTGTGTTAGTTCTTTATTTTGTTTTGTTTTTCTCTCTTCTTTTCTTTAGTTTTTCTTTGTCCTTTCCTCTTTTGCACCATGGGGACATGTTGCATGATAAGTTTGGGGGTAGGAAACTATCATTTTGTTTGTGTCTATTAAAAAAAAAAAAACATTTTAGAAAAAATTACAAAAGATTTTGTTTAAGATTTAATTTGATTTTTCCTTCCCAATTTATTTTTAATGCACTCTATTTGCTATGATTGAAATTTGAAAATTCATAAGTGAGATTAAACATTAGAGCATGACCACCAAGAACATATAGTTGATTTTTGCACACAATTCGTACCATATTCAATTTCGCACATGCACATCAACTTATTTGTGGAAATTAAATTTGTTTCAAGCATGCTAATTTTTCTTACTCTAAGATTGTGGGTTATTTAATTTGTTACCATCCAAGGTTCGAAAAAGTGAAAGCCATAAATAAATCGGAGGTGAGTCCGAGCCCTAAAATAAGGGTGTGTATTTACCCATCAATTACATGCTAGCCTTTCCAATTCGAGTAAATAAATCCTATGGGACATTTGTTGTCTGGTGCCCTAAAGTCATCTGATTTGGGAGTCATCGATCTAAAGCTCGTTACATGGGTTGGATAGAAAGCTTGCTTAATGTTAAATAAAATTCCATCATTTGTTATAAAATGATAAATAATAATAATAAATAACAAAAAAAAAAATTAAATTAAAAAAAAAAACTTTCAGGCAAGAATGCTTTGGATGGTGATAGGTTAAGTGATTTTACAGTTGGTGGGTACAGATGTAATGCAAGTGAAGGATTGGTTTAACACTTACAATTTTGTTGAGATTCACATTACACGAATATGGTTTATGGATTGCTCACCAGAATCTGGTAATCTTCTGTTTTGAAAGTGTGGATTTGCTCTCTTTTAGACTTGCTTATGACTTGAGAATTTTGATTTTGTTTTTATGAGTGTTGCTTTATATTCAATGGAAGGAAGGTTAAATTAAGTTTAACAAATTTTGAAAGCGTTTGTGGGTATCGTAACTGGTAAACCCTCAGGAGACACAACTCCTCCTACTAGGGACACCTAGGGGTTTAAAGGCGTATAGTGTTTGCTCAGCACTATCGAGTTCCCTGCGAAAGTGGCATTTTATTTTTCTCAATGTTTTCTTAGTTTTGTTTTATTTACTTGAGGACAAGTAACAATTCAAGTTTGGGGGTATTTGATGAGTCAAATATATACTTGTATTTCCTATATATTTAATTAGTTATTATTATTATTTTGGGAGGAATTGATACTCAAATTTATTATATTGACAGGTTTATTCTAGAAGGAGTTTTTGGAGCAAAAGAAGGAAGTATATCAATGAAATCCCAATTCAAGTAGGAGAAGGCATATGCTTTCCTATTTATGTTCAAACTAGGAATTAGATTTTCTTATTTTTATTTTACTCCTTTTCAAAGTAGGATTAGGAACCTTTCCTTATAAATACCCAAGCTTGGCTTAGATTTAAAAAGACCAGATTTCAGATTACAACTCTTCATCTAAGAGCACGGCAAAGCTGAGATTTCGGCTACCCTTGTTCTACAAACTGTTGGTTCTCTCAACTTCAATTTTAATGAAATTGTTTCTATTCATTATGAGCATGAGTAGCTAATTTTCTCACTAGGTTTAGACCTAAGCCTTAACATGATTATGTGATTTATCATTTTCCTATGTTGTCATATATGCATGCTTTGAATCTTTAATCACTATTTAAAACTATCTTTATGTCTTAATGCTTGATCACCCTTAGGATATTTAGACAAGTAATGTGATGCAATTTTATAGGAATGCCCACCTAAAAATTGGGATTAGCTTCTTGTGATTAAGGATTGTAATACATCTAGGTTAAATGCCATAACTAAGAGATTGCATGGTTATAAAAGATTTTCATGAACTTAATGAATCTTGCATGTAGAATTAGATCTAAATGCCATAGACTAATCGCATGTTAGGTATACGTTTTCACTTGAATGCCCACGAGGAAAATATGCTTTCGAAAAATCTAACCTTCAAAGTTGCATGTATTGATTCATAGATTATTTTCTAAGTCACATATGATTGTTAATGGTGAAGGTTGAACCTTAGTACTTGTTTACATTGTTTATTTAATTTTTATTCCGTTACCAAACTTCAAGCAATTTACTTTATTATTAATTAAGAGTGAATACTAAAATAAGAAATATCAATATCAGTCCCTGAGGAAATCGACCCTGCTTCCAGTGCTATACTACAATAGCCCTGTACTCTTGAAGGTATTATTTGTGTGATTTTAACCCTTGTTTTGCAGGTGGGAAAAATCGTATCATGTACCATAAACTGCAATTTGACTCAGTTCGCACCATGAACAATAACATCGTTAAAAACGTTGAACCATTTCAACATTGTTAAAAATATTGTAAAATCCCTTAAATACCCCTCTGTAAATCCCCCCAAATCGTCTTCCTTCTCCCCCATCGGATGGGGTCGCTCATGTAGAGGAAGTCGCCTTCTCCGCCTTCGAACCACTCTCCATCTCCCACCATCAACAGCTTGAACCTTCCCCACATCCTCTCCTCTCCCTCCGTCCTTCCGGGCCATCAACGGCGCCGGTCCCTCCGTCCTTCCGGGCCATCAACGGCGCCGCAAACCGGCGCCGAAGCTTCCCCACATACTATTAGAATCGAGCGTCTGTTCACTCCTATTGCAGATAATGCAACACCATGGGTTTATATATGCATATGAGTATGGCATATGATTTTTTGCATCTGCAAACAAACAAAAAAGGCAGAGCAACATACATCTTTGAGGCTACAGATCCACCACTAAAGAAAGAAAAAAATATGCAACAGCAAACAAAATCAAAAGAGGGCCGAAAAGCATCCATCTTTGAGATGCAGATCAGCCAAGAAAAAGAGAGACAAGAGAATCGCAAAGCAAGACACTGCCAGCGAGCACCACCACTCGTCGACAGCAGACGTGCACCGCCACCTACATCATCAGGGTTAGTAGGCGAGGATCTGCAAAGCTTTGAAGGACCAACGCTGACACCGTCAACGCGCAACCACCGCGTCGGGTTTGCCTTCAACCTCCAAATCGACAGCGACTAGTCGTCATCTAGGGATGCCACCAGTACCGTTCAACTCAGAACGACTCGATCAACAAAGCCCATCCGACCAACATCGTTCATCGTCGTCGAAAAACGGCATGTGCTTCGCCGGAAAGCCTCGCCGATTTGTTGCATGGGTCAACCCCTTCCCAACGTTTCCTGGTGACACCGCCGCCACCAATGTAACTGGGGACTCGAATCTATCTGACTGGGAAAATTTCTACCCTTAGTCGCCTCCAGACTCCGAATACTTCGACCAACAGCAAAAGACACGAACCCAAACCCAACCACAAACACAATCCCACAAACAAAAACAATTTCGATACCACCATTTTCACCCAAAAATGTCGCCACCACAAATATTTTTGACAAACCCAGAGGCAGCCACGAGCCCTTGTCGGAGCGCATGCGCCATCGCACCTTAATCAACATCGTGGGCCAAGACCACCTACTTGCCGCAAACTCTCTGCTCTGCTAAGCAATCGAATGCCACATATGATCAACGCGATTCTGCACATCTCCGCCTCTGTCTGATCGCCACCCTAAACCTCTGATACGACGATGATGGTGTGGGCTGGGTATTCGGCAGCGACCCGTGCGAGCATCTTATGAGGGAGAATGAGGACGATTTGGGAATTTACAAAGGGTATTTAACGGATTTGATAACATTTTTAAAAGTTTTAGTAACGGGGTGAATAAAATAGTGCAACGTTTTTAAGGGTGACGAGTTCTAAATGTATTTTAAATAATAAATCATAATTAATCATCTAAGGAGATAATTACATCCATGTGAGGAGGGAAGAAGTCATGCTTCCCTCTATCGTTTCTCTTTTTCTTTTGGGATAATAATATAAGTCCACTATTGTGATTGTCTGATATAAATCATAGTCAGATTTGAATTCTTCATCATTGTTATTTTGTCATTTTTTCAATCCATCCCCTTATCCAAAATCTTCCTCTAAATTAATACACATAAATTTACCAATAATAAAAGAATACTACAATAAAGGAAGACCAATTTACACTTCACTACTATCTATTTTAAACCACACTAACTATATTTATCTTTTTAAAGTTTGTATTTCTTACTTTGTATTTTTTTTAAATCATTTCAATTAGGCCCTTCCAATACATTTTCCATCATCTGCATTCGCGTTAAGTGATGACTAGGCTTAAGCCGGGCCCACTTAAAACGAATCCTAGCTTCAGTTGGAGGTAAATTACAGAAGTAACCTTGGTAGCCCTCCTGTCCAAAAATACAACAAAACACAAGAGAACACCTAAAGTCAGAGTCACACAAATAAATTGAGGAAAACCGAATCCTTCTCTATGTCTTACTTCCTATATCAAGATTGAATAGACGGAAAAGGGGAGGCAATTGTTTCAAACCACTTATTCTCACTCTCTCTCGCACTAATTTCTGGTCGAATCTGAAGAGAATCTTGCTTTTTGGAGCAAGAGATTTGGTAATATGGCTTGGGTCCCTTTGAGAACACAGTGAAGAACTTCAGAAGTACAATAAAGTTTTACTTTGTTTTAAACAAGGTTGCACCTCATGAATCAAGGAAAATAAGGTTTAATTGGGGGATTTGGGTTTAATTTTCGAATCAGTGAGAAGGAAGAGAGCAAGTGAGAAGGTAAAAGGAAAAAGAGATGGTAGCAAGCTCGGAAGGTATCCACATTCATTAAAGTGTGAATTTTTTCAACAAGTTGGCAAAAATTGCAAGACTTGTCTTTTTATGCGGCTCCCCTTCTTGGGAGTCTTCTCGTTGTTGGAACCTCTTTTTCTTTTTGAACTGCCCGAGACTTTCGAGAAGGCAGTAGTCATTTTCAAGCCCTTAACTTCTTCAAAAGAGCTACACTCTCTTGTTGTTTGATAGTCAGGTGGCTTGGGCTTTCTCTCGTAAAGCCAAAGACGCCCCAAGACAAGGTACAACTGTTGGGAAGGGGACATGATCAATAGAACCTGGCTGGATCCGGACTGGGATAGTGGCGCCCATTTTAGTAGCACCTTAGGGGATGGCATAGCCTTAAATAAAGTTAAGGGCGAGGTTCAAACGAGGAAAGGCTTATGGTGGATACCTAGGCACCCAGAGACAAGGAAGAGTGTATTAAGCGACGAAATGCTACGTGGAGTTGAAAATAAGCGTAGATCCGGAGATTCCCGAATAGTTGAACCTTTCAAACTACTACTTAATCCATGGGCAGGCAAGGGACAACCTAGCGGACTAAGCAGAGAACTTTGAGAGCTGTTTCCTAGATCCGAAAGAAAGTACTTGGGTTGGCATTCATGTATCTACTTCAAAGGAAACTTGTCTAAAATTACCTATAGGTGGTAGATGTCGAGTTATTAATGTGAGATGGATCCAGTTCTAGTCTCAATAAGAATGTTAGTTCTTACTGTTCATATGTTATGATATGAATATACTACACCAATTCGTTATGTATGGATGATGAGATTCCATTGATACATAGCCAATTCCAATACTTATTGGAGGGTCCCATTGGCGTGCATCCAGTAGGCATTGAACCTACGAATTCACCAATTATGAGTTGGGCGCTTTAACCATTCAGCCATGGATGCTTAGCAGGAATCCTTGTACATTGTGAATAACCAAATTCGAATATATTTATGAGATAATAAAATATGGCATAACCTATACCAAAAATCGGTTTGCTTAGAAATAGGCGCATTGGTTCATGTAAGAATGCGCGTAGAATACCAAAGGGAGTTATTCATGTTCAATAAAGTTTCAACAATACCATTGTGACTAGCGCCCCCTATAAAGTAAGGCTCTTCTGTTATCAATGAAACCGAAAGATAGACAAAAAATCCAGTGCGTTTTGTATAGATCGAGACTTGTACGTAGCTTGATTCTTTACTCATTGCATACTAGAAAAGAATTGCAGGAAAGCAATCAATAACACTTATTACTATTTCTCAACGATATCCGATGATCAAGACAATTCTCGCGAAACTCTTTCATTTCATAGAGGTTTATTCTTATTCAACCATAGACATGTAACACCAAAGGAATAAGGAACTAAAAGGAAGAGGAAAAATGCAGGAGCTACCAAGGTAAATTTCATGGCGATAGTTAACTATTTTCTATAATCTTTCATGGTTGCTGAATATTTTGTTGGATTTTTGTTTTAGAATGCAAAAAGACAGCTCCTTAGAGTGGTATTAACAAGAACAATCGAGTAATTCAATTTGGCGATCATGATCGAAATTGTACCCTATTTGAGGTCGGGTGTTTCGGCTCGCAGATCGTGGATCAGAGGGTATATGAGCGAACCTGTTAACATACCCAAAGGCATTCTGGTAGACTACATGTTGAACGTCTGGTGGCGCCTTGATCCGACCTGAGCTATGCAACAACGAGATCCCCTTTGATTATTGCCGGATGTGCTTGACGGTCCCCCATAATACGCTCACTTGGGGACTTCTTACTCCAGTTGTTCCAAGAGTGCCCGCTAGTTGAACCCCGTCTAGTAGACTCCCTATTTCGCTCATCCCCTTCATCAACTGTTTGATCAGGATACTATTACCTAGGTTCCTAAACTTGGAATTGATGGCGGAGCGTAGACGGCAAGCGCTAGGGGCGGAGCTTGAAGAAGCGAAATGAGCCTAGAGTAGCAGCCTATTACGCTTGTTTTTGGCCCTTTTACTTGATATTAGTAAAGCGCTAGCGACCCCTATAAAGTAAGGCTCTTCTGCTATCAACGAAATCGAAAGATAGACAAAAAACCAGTGTGATTTGTATAGATCGAGACTTGTACGTAGCTTGATTCTTTACTCATTCCATACCGGAAAGAATTGCAGAATCATTCGATAACACTTCTTACTATTTCTCAACGATATCCGATGATCAAGACAATTCCCGCGAAACTCTTTCATTTCATTGAGGTTTATTCTTATTCAACCATAGACATCTAATACCAAAGGAATAAGGAGCTGAAGAAAGAGGAAAAATGCAGGAGCTACCAAGGTAAATTTCATGGCGATAGTTAACTGCTTTCTATAATCTTTCATGGTTGCTGAATATTTTGTTGGATTTTTGTTTCAGGGTGCAAAAAAGATAGCTCCTTAGAGCGGTATTAACAAGAACAATTGAGTCGTTCAATTTGGCGATCATGATCGAAATTGTACTCTATTTGAGGTCGGGTGTTTCGGATCACGGATAAGAGGGTATATGAGCGAACCTGATAACATACCCAAAGATTGCACTGCATTTCAGTTGTGCTTTCTTAAATTGCATACTTGGACTATACAAGGGTCCAAGTTTCCATCCATAGTTGTGAAGTTGATTGTCATTCTCAAAAACATAGGTTTCAAGGGGTCAATAATTTACTAAGGCCACGTCAAGTGAGCATGATTGGATTGCATTGGATAACTCTTCAAATTCAATATATTTAAATGTAAAAATGGATGTGTTTTTATTGAAAGGGAATTAGAGGGAGTCGAGATAGAAGGAAACTTAACAAATCCAATCCACTTATAATAGTAGGATTAACCCTCTTACAATGAAACTGCTTTCATTTTACATTCAAAATACATTAAATTTGATTAGTTATCTCATTCTGCTCACCGAACGAACTCTCAGTAATGGTGTTAATCATTGTTCATGTTACCAAAATACGTAATCAAATCTTTACAATTTGACGAAAAGCACAGGGTGTTCGAAATGGATGCCAAAAGTATCATGAATACACAAGTTCCAGTCAGTCCTTAATTTATTTTAGGGCAAACATCACTTTACACCACCAAGGTTTGGGGGTCCTTCTCAAAATGGACCATGATATTTCAATTTTATCATTTTACTCCACGTAATTTTGAGATCGCACCAATTTACTCCCTCCATTAATTTTACAGTTAAATCAAACGTTAAGTGATGATGTGGCATGACTAGAATCCATTTCCATCAAGGGGCATTTTTGGTACTATACAAAAATAAATAAATAAACCTAGAAATTCAACGCCTTTCTCCATTTTTGACAACGAAAAAAGCCTTCCTCCATTGAAGAGTTCAGAATCTTATCACACATTTCACTGCAACATTTTTACCCATAAAAAAATTCACTGCAACATATTTACCAGAAAAACGAAAAGACTTAATTAAAGACTCAAAGCTCTCATGGGCACCAACTCTTAATATGGACACTGGACAAGTTTCTCCAGATGTGGAGCTCATCGATTGTTTTGATGATAGCTCTCCATGAACTTTTTCATTTGATTTAAGGATTGAACTAAAATTAGTTGTGGGGAGGGCTTTATTTCATACGCTTTTGGGATGCGGCGTGGGTAAGAATTTCAGCAACTCCCTCAGGCGTGATTTTTTTATTTTTATTTAGTACAAAAAATGTACCCTTGATGGAAATGGACCCTAATCATGCCACATCATCACTTAACGGTTGATTTAACTGTGAAATTAACGGAGGGGTAAATTGGTGCGATCTCAAAACTACATGGAATAAAATGATGAAATTGAAACCTCATGATCCATTTTGAGGACCCCCAAACATTGGGGTGTAAAGTGATGTTTGCCCTTTATTTTATTTAATTATTTCATTTTTTCTAGTAACTGCATGATTCTAAAATTATTTTGCACATAATATGTAACTAGCTAAAGAGTGGATAGCTTTCGATATGGAAATCTAAAGGTAAAAAACAAAAAAGTAAAATTTGTTGAAGGTGTAAAAACTCTTTCGATCAAATCAAGAGTACAGAGAAAAACGGGGGCAAAAGAAGGTAGGAAAAAAGTGGAGATTGATGAGTAAAATCGAGGAATATTATACAACAAAACCTAAAATACAACTCATGTCCCTACAAGCCTCAATCAATCCAATGACACATGATAGAGAAAAAAACTGACATCAATGGATTACAGATCTGCTCTACATTTATCTATTTAACGGAAGGAAAAGAGAAAAAACCCTGCATTTACATGTAATACTACGTAGATGATCTACGATATACCATAGCATCGTCCTAAAAGACCACGAGGATAAGAAATGATAAAAGAAGTAGAGGCAGCAATCTCAACGAACAAACCTGGGATGAGATGAATCGGCTTGATGCAGCTGACGGTTTAGGGGGAGCTCTTCCAGCAACAGCAGGAGCAAACCCACCAGGTGTGCTCTGCTGCTCGTTTGTTGGTAAGGGATTTGGTGGTGCGCCTTTTGGAGGAGTTGCCAAGGGCATACTCTTAGCATCACTAAAATCTTGGCCTGCATTGTGTAATTGCAATATTAAGAAAAGAATTCTGCATCAATAACTAAATAGGAACACCGAAGAGTTGTGCTATCCACTTTCCTAGTTCATGCTAATACAGTGACTGGAACCAAGCATCTTATAGTCAAGACTCGGGAGAAATAAAACGAAATTGGCTAGTGGCATATCACTTTCAGGTCAAACATATGACATATCACCCATAACGCAGTACAAGGACAACCAAATATGGACAAAAAAGTCGGTAGGAAACATTCCCAATATTTCAAGAAAGCCAGAGGGTACTCACAGTTCGAGCGTGACCAGCCGAACTTCAAGTTCTCCCTATCAAATACTGTCCGATATCCCGTCATGAAATTCTCTGCAAAAGAGAAAGTAACAAAACTTTAACAGGAAAAAGGGGGAAACCAAAATTCTTGCTAGAGAGAAGACACATGCTTACGTCCAATTATTCCGATATCTCCATCCGTCGGCTGTATGGCTAAACAAAATCCAACAAGTCCCTGCACCAGGCATGCCTAAATTTTAAGATTTTCTTTTTGCAGTGGCCATCTCCTGCCGGTATATATTACTCATCTAAATCAAATCTATAAAAAAATGTTACACAAAATACAAACGAAAAGTGAACAACTCCTTGGTCCTTATATATGTACACTAAGAGCCTAAGTATCACTACTGATAACAATCAATTACACATTGTACAGACAGAACGAAGTCCAATTAGATTAGGTTTCAAAACTGAGATACGAAATGGCACTATGGTCCACTATTATCCTATAAGCCATTACAACAGTTAATCCTTGCAACTGCAACCTCCCAATACCAGTTTAATACTTCAACTCCACATGCCAGGCTCTAATGGGGAGAGCCCACATGTGAAGGGTAGTGTTACAAAAGATAGAAATTGTTGCCCACATCACAAAACTTAAGGTGTGGGAAATAGTGGTAAACCAAGAAACTTCATAAAAATACAAAAACAATTTATGTACCTTATTATTTTCAAAACCAGAAGGTTTAACATTAATTAGAAGAGACAAAAAACTATATTATAACCATGAAATCAAAGCCCTCAGTTACTTCTTCAAACAAAGATGGAGAAGGCAAGTATTAAAAAAAAAAAATTCATTGCAGCACTAGTGGACTCCTAATGGTCAGCATTTTTAGAACTAAGGCTCAAGTTTGTTTCATTCAGAGATATAAACTAGGAAAGTGAATTTAGGCTAGGAAAGTGAATAACGCAACTTATGAAGGAGGGACTTCAAAGTACTATGGAATTTAGGCTAAATTAGTTTAAAATGAGGAACTTCACATCAGGAGGAATTTGAAATGACCACATGCGATGCAGTTAGCGGGATTTGTAAGTAACTACTTGCTAGGTGTTAATTTGGAAATCCCTTGTTTACTGGTTTTGGTATGCTCATGTGACGCATATGCACCCTTGCTAGTTGCTCAAGTAGCTACTTACAAATCCCACGCTAAATCCCTGGGGACTTTGAATTTCCTCATCCAAACATACCCTTACAGAACTCATTCCCATTCCAATTAAATTTTTACAATGCAAAGAGCCTCTTGACTATGACGACTACAATTACATCACAATTAGCTTTTCATGTCATCACTTATTTATGAAAATAAAATCACTTTAGAAGCAATTCAGTTATCTAGTTTATAATAAAGATAGGAAAAGGTCTACTCTCAAGCTAGCTTGAATTGTCCAACTAAATGATTATACAATTTTGTACCACACTGAACAAAACTACAGCTATACTATTTGGAATTAATAGTGACTGTGACTTAACAGTAATTCCATTCAGATATGACATTATTGTTTTTGTCATGATAATGGACTTCTCAAACCATTTTTCTTTATCAAGTTGTTACTAGCCCTGTGAACTCGGTGATTGATTCGTACATTGACAAATATAAATAAATTATGTTATTTCGCATCCACTCAAATCCAGAGCTAGCTTACCTACCTGATCACTGTTTAGCGGAAGAACTGGGTCGTGCACCACAAAGCTGTTGTTTTCCGGGAACATAAGTGTGATTGAAGGCAATTTGGGTATATCTTGAGAACTGTTTTGGGAAAAACCACCACAATAATGGAATAAGATACAGACACACACAACTGGGGGAAGGGGGACATGGAGGATTTCAAAGCTTTCAATTTCATGAAAATTCACCTGGTATTGTAGCAGTATTTCCAAGGAGATCCTGCATAACTGGTGATTGTCGCATTTAACCGTCTGTGAAACTATGAATGAGTAGAATTGGTACCAGCAATTCAATTATGCAGATAATGATTTCAGATACTATAAATTAATGCAAAATATACCTCCTCTGAAATTTTTGTATACACTGCTTCTGGAAGGAATGTAAATGATGTCCCACTGTCAACCAGTGCTTTGAAGCTTGTCTGCTTAAGACAAGAATTTCCAATACAACATGCTTCCACACCAACAATATAGGTTTCACTAAAACAAATGGTTAGGCAATAGAGGTTTCAGCATCTAGAAGAATGTTAACCTAAAAAGTACATAGAAACTAACTGTCATTTAAAGCTATAAATCAAATAAAATTCCTTGGATTAGCACGTACTAGTTCCCATTTGAAGGCACAAAGGATGTAGATTGTTGTGTAGTTGGTCCCTGGTCCCCAAAAAATAGTCTCCCAGAATCATCCTCATCAAAACACATTGAGAAAGAGTTCTTGATCAATCCTGCTTTAGAAAGGAGTGTAGGAACTGAAATCTCTCCAAGTCCTAAACCCAAAAGACCATCGGGAGCAATCCCATCCAGGTAACTACCACTTTGCTTCATACCACATCTGCATTATCCCAGAAGAAAATTGATAAATCTTAGCTCGAATCATTTCAGATATTTAGTTCAAAATATTGAGGAAAGAAATGTCGACCAAACACACCCTATAATAACAGGTTCTCGAATAGAAGTGTTTAATGAATCACCACCAGCAGCTGCAAGGTGTAATATGTCCTCCACAAGAAATCCAGAACTCGATGTATTTTCTGTGTAGTATTCAATAGTGTAAGGACATGATTGTTTGGGAGTCTTGCAGTTTTGACCGGATTCACATAACTCGTGGCTGCATGATACATGCTTGCTGGTGTTTGAACCCGATGGGCTGTACTCATTCAGATCCCTATCCTGCATAATAGATGCCCCAAATTCAAGGGAGCACCTGCCAATCAATTATTCGAAATAAGTGCTAAACCTGTTTACCAAGTCTGAAAAAAGACTTACTAACTCCACCTTAGACATAGGAAAAAGAGTCTACTTATCAAAACATTGGCCATTAACGAACAATTGACGGGTCTGGCTAGGCCGTGTATAGTGAATTTCTCAGATTTCCCTTTTCTTTTCTTGTTTTTCTTTGTGGGTTGCGGAGGGCGGGCTTAATCCCTCAAGAGAAGGAACAATTTTCTTTCTTTCTTACAATCTTGAAGACTTGGACACACATTAAGTTGCAACTCATGACATCTATTACACCAGCTAAACCAAACATAAAAGTCTGAATGGTGAACAGACAATTCAAATTTAAAGGCAAGACAACTTAATTACCGATTGGAGAGAAAGGTGGCCTACCAGAGTACTATAGTAAGTGGCAGATAAGGGAGCGCATTCTACGCAATCACATGGAACCCAAAGCAGATCACTCCCAGTATCCAAAGCAACCAGAAACGAAACATTAGGCGACCCTATATCAATCCACGTATAATGTAACCTAAAATGCAAAGAATCAAATACTTCATTTTTCTATATATATCATGCTCGAAAATAAATTAGAATATAAAAAAATTCGAAACGAAGTGAAATGAGGTAGGAGAGAGAGAGAGAGAGAGAGAGAGACCAGCCGAAGTCGTTTCCAAACGACACCGTGTTGCTGCCTTCAGAGGGGAAGAGGAACTGGAAGTGGTGACGAGAGCCGAGCCTCATCTTCTGTTTTTGGAAGTCGGCGGTTGCAAGCAGGTGATAGTAGTCCATGGTGTTCCTCCGCGGCCACCGAGCTAACACCTTGGTGTCTCCTCCTGTTCTCGAAATTCGAAATGCCATTGCTTCGTCCGAGAAGCGGTGTATAAGCCTCGAGGACAGCGTAAGAGCACGAGCATTCTGAGGCTCCATAAGCAAGCACGCCATAAGAAGCAGAGAGAGTAGCGACAGAGCCACCATGGCGACTCCAAGAGAGAAAGCTCACCTCGAGATCTGATGACAGAGAGAGAGAGAGAGAGATTCAAATGGACTGAAAGGTAAAGTGGAGGGGAAGAGGACGAGCGAGCGACACACAGCTGTGGCCCCTACGGAAATCAAATGTGAACGCTAATTAAGGAAAGTTAGAAAGAGGGGATTAATTAATTAATTAAAGTAGCCAATTCGTTGAGTAAGTACTTACTACGTGTCGCTGTGTGTGAGAAAACGACGGGCTTTGATTGGAGGTGGAGGCTGAGTCTCTGACACCTGGGCTTGGACCGCTGCCACCAGGCTCTTTTTGTTTACTTTATCATTTTTAAATTAAATTGAGATTATTTAACTTTTTTACTGTCATAGATGGATAGTTTGGTAAATCTCTGATATATGGTTTGAATTTAATACATAGGAATGAACAATGATCTTTTTTCCACGTGGATACTTTCATGTCTATTCACATTTTTCTGACCTTAAAATAATTGAGGATTTAAATTTTATGTAGGGTTTGACGATTATTGGGGATTTAAATATTGTGCTTATGTTCAAGGTTCATTTCTCTCCTTCTTACAAGGTGGATGTTATTATGCATGTGAAATTATAATTCGTCTAAAAATTATAAAGTTGTCATATAGTTCATAATTTATATAATGACTATTTTGTTATTGTTTGAGTTATTATTGGGATATAATTACCGTATATTAATTAAATATATTTATCAGCTAAATATATTAATTAATAGGAGTTATATCACTAAAATAAAATATATCTCCTTGAGATCATTATTGAACTAGGAATATATTAATAAGTAAAAATTTTTTCCGAAAATGATTTGTTTATTAATTAAACTCATTTCCTACTAATAATAAATAACTTCCCACCGAATTATTTATTATTAAAAGGCAATGCTAAGTATTTCCTAACTAGGATTACTTATTCATTACAAACTCTTTCAACTAATCAGAAGCTCCGAAAACCTCCAGGTGATAGGACCCCTCTCGAATTTCTCCATCGAAATTCGTGAGAAGCCTTACTCCCGTCTGACAACACTTGAAAACTCAACCAATTCCCTCACACTACCAACTAAAGCGTTAAGAGAATTCTACCGAAAATTTGACAGAATCTCCCCTATAAATAGGTCAAACCAATTTCCACCTGTAAGACAAAGGATTCAAATAGCTAAAACCAATATCCAAACAATCTGGATCAAATCACATCTAACAAACTCTAAGTCCTCAAAATAATTTACAATACCCAGAAGTGTCTAGGTTAGAGCAACTAGGTTAATCTTAAGTCAACAAAAATTAATGAAATTTCTACGTGACAGTAGCGCAGCAAAATATGATGCCTCCTCCTAATCTTGTCGCCTCGTCCCGCTATAGCCTGGACATAAAACCAAAATAACTTTGAGTAGATGATATAACTGTAATGCAGTATAACCATGCAGTTAAAGTTATAATATTAATAACCTTGACATTCCTACCTCAAGATAACCATACTTACAGAGGATCCTCATCTATAATATATGCATATAACTTATCGGATACAGTTTTATTTACCTCGATGAAACCCTCAACACATATGATTGTACCTGACATTTCGATATCCCGAGTCGTAGCTTGATATCCTGATTGAAGCCATAATCCTCGGCCGAAGACATACTGACAGGACCCTTCCCGAATTTCCCCTCCAAATCCGTGAAATGTCTTGCTCCCGTCTCCCATATAGTGCCTCAAAAGAAGACATCCCAATACTAGACTGATAACTGTTGTTGTAGGCAAACTCTATCAAGGCCAAATGTGAGTCCCAATTCCCTTTAAACTGCAGTACACAAGCTCTCATCATATCTTCTTGAATATGAATTGTCCTCTCTAAGGATGGAAAGCTGTACTGAAATGTAGTTGGGATGTCTCATTTTGAGGCACTATATGGGAGACGTGAGCAGGACTTTCACGGATTTCGAGGAAAAATTCAGGAAAGGTCCTGTCAACTTGGTATAAGAGCTAAAACTGCCTCCCTTTGATGACCCTTGACTCGAGGCACTGAAACTCATGTAATCCCGACGTTTCCTGGAATCATTGGACTGACCCTTAGTAGGCAAACTCACAGCGGAAGTGTGGTGGGCACATAATCCACAAGTCATAGGATCGAAACTTGGCTATGATACCAAGTTGACAGGACCCTTCCCGAATTTCCCCTCGAAATCCGTAAAAAATCCTGCTCCCGTCTGACAACCCTTGACATCAAAATTTAGTTCTGGAAATACCCTTACTACTTCGTAATTACTTTATAGGAATTCTATCGAAAATCTGGTAGAATCTCCTCTATAATATGGCCAAACGGTCTTCCACCTATCAAACGAAGGATTCAAATACTAAACTATCATTTAAACAGTTTAGATCAAGTCACATCCAGCTAACTCTAAGTCCAAGACAACCCAGCTATGGAAATAATTACAAGTAATCCCAAATGGTTAATCAGAGCAACTAGGTTGGCAAATAAGGTTTACAAGTCTAACAAACTCTACTAGGAGCTAGTATGGTGAAAGTGCAGCTGGAAAAGTGCCCTCGTCCACTTCAACGGCCAGGAGGGGATGTAAAATAAGGAAAAGTGTGAGTGGATAAAAAAATAATGATAATGTAAAACACATTTACCGGGAAAGGTGATTCCCCTCCGTAAAGAAATCCATGCATGCATAATGAAAAACACTTTTTAAAATAGTTAATTAAACAAGAAATAATCACGAAAGAACTTACCGAAAAGCAATTTCTAATTTAAAACCCGGTGGGACTCACGTAAACTCGTGCTGTTTAAAACAACCCATGGTCCACAACCATACTTAAAAACCCTTTTCGAAGGAGTTTAAAAATCACAAGAAAACTTGGATGTTTAAATCAAGAAAAATATTCCACCATCCTCTCAAATCATCCCGAGCCGAAGCTCAATATTCAGGGCAGTCCAACGTAGAGACATGCCCTACTAACCACTGCCGAAAATACCTCAATGCAATGGCTAGAACTCGAGAGGTACAACCCGGGGACCTACTCTCCGCATGTTCGAAAATACCTTAACATCATGCGGTCACCTGACCGAAAATACCTCAAGATCAGAGGTCAGAAATACTATGTGCGTAGATAAGCTCGACGAGCACATGACCGAAAATACCTCAAGATCATGTGTCGGAGATTAACACACATGACCAAAAATACCTCAAGATCATGCGGTCACATGACTGAAAATACTTCAAGGTCATGTGTCAAAAATACATCAAAGACCACATGACCGAAAATACCTCAAGATCATGTGTCGGAGAAAATAACCCTCAACGAACATATGATGGAAAATACTTCAACATCATGTGCCGGAGAAAACCATAATAATCGAGGATGGTATAAATACTGAAAACGGTAACATAAACTCGAAATCCAATTTGAAATCATTTTTCTTGGCCTAAGCCAAACTCATAGAAAATCTGGGCCTACAACCCAAAATCACAAGCTCGGTAGAAACCAAAATTCATAAATAAAAAATCTATAAAACCAAAGTCCATAAAGTCGGGCCGTAGCCCAAAACTTCATTTCCAAATTCGTTATTGAAAATCAATATCCAATAATAATTCACTAGAATAATTATTCTAAATTCCTGAAATTCATCAAAGTTAATAAATCATTTTAGAATAATTATTCTAATTTATCAAAATTCATATTTTCTAAGAATTTATTTAAAATATACATTTATGCATGCATTATAATTTACAAAACCAAAATCCACTCACCGAAAATCCAAATAAGCTCAATCTTGAGATGTACACTCCTCTGTCGTCCCTGGCGTAGTATCGCTTGTCAAAAGTAACAATCGGGGTTACCGAACGATAATTAATAACCTAAAATCCAACCCCCTAAATCCTGGGAGTACATGCGCGTTCTAACGCGTTTAACGTGACTTTGGACATCTAAAACAGTCCCAAAACGAACTACGATCGACCCTAAACCTGTGCCAAAAGGTCCGGAATGCCGAAAACATCGAAACATGAGTCGACGGAGCCTGGGGGAGGGCGCCATGTGCCCTCATGCGCCGCCCCTGTGTTCTGCCCTTCTAGGGGGTGCGACTGCACAGTTCAGTCGCCCCCTACCTCCCTCACCTGACACTATTCACTCGCCGGCCGGAATCCTCCATAACCACCCGAAATTCAAAGCTTCCTAACTCAGTCATTTCTCAACCAAATTCAATGTTCTAATAATGGAAATCTATCTACTCGAGCCAAGGAATCCAAATATGAAGTCCAAATTGAGAAACCTCACCTATGGTGATCGAAAATTGGTCGGAAAGGTTCCACAGTACTATTCACCATCGTTTCTCCTTCTCTTTACGCCATCAACCTTCGTGGTGTGGTTGAGCTCAGAAAGAAGAAAGGAAGATGATGATATGATTTGTTTGTCTTGGTTTGACCTAAAACGAAAAATCACTAGAAAGGGGGTGTGTGTGTTCGCGGTTTGGATGAGAGAGATCGAGAGGAGAGAGAGGATAAGATAAAAATCTAGAAAAATAGGGTTTTAAAATATCTGACCATCAAAAATTTTCCAAAATACCCCTGAAGTTTCTAGACCCATAATTTTCTAATTCGGACTCTGTTTTCCACTTGATGCCTGTCTACGAACTCGTGAGTTCGAGACATACGCAATGGTCCAAGAAAAACTTCCAAACGTGTCCTTGAAATCGGAGCCAATGGATCCAAAATGTCGGAAATATACAAAAATGAGTTCCCGTAGCCCAGGGAAGGGCTCCACGTGCCCTCATGCATCCCCACGCACTCTCCACTCTCTCCCAGCCGTGACTGCAAGGTTCTGTCGCCTTCTACTTGCAGTCGCTAGAGCTATAGTGCTCGCCGGTCGGAATCCGCCATTTTCAGTCGATATTCAAAGCTTGATATCTCTCTCATTTCTCAGCCAAATTCGATGTTCTAATAATAGAAATCTATATATATTCGAGCCAAGAAATCCAAATATGAAGTCCAAATCGAAAACCCTTAAATGTGGTGGACGAAAAAAGGAAGGGAAGTTTCGCCCAATGTTCAAAGCTCCACCCCGTTGTCCACGGCGGTCCTCACAGCTCAAGGAGGGTATGGTTAGGTTCGTGGGGAGGAGAGGAAGCTTGTAGTGTGTTTTTTTTAGGTCCAAATGTCCAAAATCGAAATCACAATTTTGGGGCGAGTTTTTGGTTTCTCACGGGCAAGGTAGAGAGAAATCGAGAGAGAGGAGAGGAGAATTGGGAAATTTCTAGAGAAAGAAAGACAAATGTCCTCCCCAAAATATTAGCCAACTAGAATTACCAAATTACCTTTCAAAGTTCTAGACCCATAACTCTTCCAAACAGACCCCGATTTCCATGAGCCACTTGTCTACAAACTCGTTAGTTCAAGACCTACGCAACGTGACAGGACCCTTCTCGAATTTCCCCTCAAAATATCTGAAAAGTTCTGCTCCCGCCTGACAACCGAAAATAATTCCTAAAATACCCTTATCGCCTCCTAACTACACTACGATAATTCTACCAAAGATTCGCCAGGATCTCCCCTATAATTTGACCAAACCGTTTTCCACCTGTTAGACGAATGATACAAAAATATATACAAACCAAATAGTGTCACAACCAGCCCCGAGTATCAACCTGGATACAGGCAGTACTGGGTGCTGGCCGACACATGGAAATTAAATTCTGACTACGAAGGTCATTTACTAGATTCCATAGCAGCGGAGAATCTATCAATATCATCGTCTCTCAGGATGATATTCAACGATTGAAAGGTTGTACTCGTTTGAACCAACCTTAACTCGTCAATCCAGGTCACCGCGCACACCACCCACTAACCTTGATGACGAAAGTATCCTCGACTGGCATATCATATTATCAGCCAGCATAACCCTTGGCTGGTATACACATAAGTCGGCATAACCCTCGGCTGGTATACACATAAGCCGGCATATCCCTCTCGTAAACCATCCTACCATCCCCAGAGTATGATAATCAAGTCAGGCTTCTGTTTCCCTTTTTCTTGTATAGAAGTCCATACATGCCTCAATGATTAATTCAATTCAATATTCAAGAATTGGTTGAATTGAGACTCGCTGACTCCATCCCGAGCCGTAACCCGATATCCTGGTTCTTCCCGAGCCATAGCTCAATATCCGGAGCCATCCAACATGCAGAAAAGCCCTCCTATCCACCGTCGTTAGTACCTCAAGCAATGGCTAGAACTCGAGAGGTCCCACCCGGGGACCTATTCTCCACACATCCGATAATACCTCAAGATATGTGGACCCTCAACAAGCACACGACTGATAATACTTCAAGTCATGTGTCGGAGAAATAACCCTCCACATATCCGATAATGCCTCAAGATAGGCAGACCTCGACGAGCACACGACCGATAATACCTCAAGTCATGTGTCGGAGAAATATCCCTCCACATATCCGATAATGCTTCAAGATATGTAGACCTTGACGAGCACACGACCGATAATACCTCAAGTCATGTGTCGGAGAAATTGCCTTCCACCTATCCTATAATTCTTCAAGATATGTGGACCTCGATGAGCACACGACCGATAATACCTCAAGTCATGTGTCGGAGAAAAATCATGATACTAGGGGATAGAATACCTAGTGAAACCATAAGGTAAATCCAAATGCCATTCACCTACGTCATGAAGAAGAACATCTGACAAGATCCATTACTACTCTCCTTGTCAATCCGTTTGTTCCCAAACACTCCCTCAGTTCCCGTCTAGCATAAGGTGAACCTCTAACATCACCACGTCCACAATACCAAGCCCAAAGAGAATCATTAGTGTCAATAAATCCCTAAGTAAATTGTTAAACGGGGGCCCCTAGACCTTGGATTGACGCACATCACCTGAAATCGTTCAATTTCCATTTAAAACGCTCAAACGGAACTGTAAATGTATTGAAATAGCCTCAAAATTATCCAAAACAGATTCAGGAGGCCTCAAAATTATCCAAAACAGATTCAGGAAGCCTCAAAACCCCAGACTCGTGTCGCCGTGGATCAAGAAACGGCTCCATGCGCAGCCACAAGCCGACGGAAGGCCGACGGCCACCCTACGTGCCGTCACCCGCCGGAAGAGGACCGGGACATGCGCCACGCACTGACCAAGTGCTCTGACGCGTCGTCACGTGCTTGCACTGTGTTGGCGGAATATTTCGTTGCTCCAACAAAATATTCTATCAACTCTGACAGAATATAATAACGGAATTAGAATATTTTGACCAATTAATGGCGTCAAGGCTCCGTTATGACGCCATTAGATTTTAATGGAATATGCTAACGGTGTTAGCATATTCCATTAACTGTTGATGGCATGAGTTGTCTTGATGGTTGACTAACGGATGACTGGGTTGCTGACTGTGCTGCCGACTGTGCTGCCACGTGTATGTTGTTCAGTCATTAATTGCATCATTTTGATGTCACTTAGTACCTCTCTTACATGTCTTTTGAATGATTCCGTGTCATACATAGTAGAAAATGATTAATCCTGTGAGACTTGTGTAGATTTGGAAAGATAGGTAAATTCTGATAAAAACACAAAAAGAATTACTCAAATCGGAGTTATAACAAAGGAGATGTCTCGAGTTGAATATCGAGTCCATAACCGGGTACTGGCGCATGCCAAGACAAGCCAAGAACTAGCTCAGGACGTGTCACGTGACATGTACCAGAGGCATCCTATCGAGTCCCTATCGAGTCCTATAAGAACTCCTATCGATGTCAAGGACATGCCCTTGACATGTCATTATCACGCCATAAACTGAAGCCATCGGAACCCAGTTCTGCACCTAGCCAAGTCCTGCTATGCACCCTAATATTATGTCCCAAGAAACCCAGCTGAGAGCCAAGGTCGTGAACCAAGTCCATGCGCCAAGTTCCTGTCTCAAGTCACGCCACGCCAGGACATGTCCCGTGACATGTCCGTGTTCTGCCTGCGATGATCAAAGTACGCCAACCTAGAAACCCATCCGCTGAGCTGAGCCATGCCGCGCTTGTAAAAAATTCCTGGTGTGCCTCAAAAGTGCAGTCTCAGAATCAGGTCCCTGGACCTCAAGTGGTGAAGCACATATGCGCCCTATTTCAGGCCCGGCAGGTTCAAAAGAGGCCCTGACCTGCAATTCGATGGAACAAAGCGAGACACCACTTATAGTTCGACTTAAAATGACCTATCTATGCTAATAAAAGACTGTGTCTCGATTGGATTGGTAAATGACATGTTAAGTTCCTAAAATTCCAATTTTGAGTGTTTTTTATCCCAAAATCTGGCCCAGCCATGTTTCAGACACTTAGGAGTGGCCCAACCTAGTACTTGACGTCCAAGCAACCTCCAGAAGACTCCAGAAGCTGCCTTGGCGTGCAAGAAAGATCAGAGCTGTTATCATAAGTCTTTGCCGCATAATTAGAAAGGGTAGGAATTTTAAGTCAGTTTTTGAATAGGATTCTACCCTAGAATGTCTCCTACTTTGTAGAGCTTTAGAGGCCCTATTTAAAGGACCCTAAAACTCATGGGTTGGCACCCTTAGACACCCTAGCCAAAGGCTACTTTGTTTTCAGTTTTAAACACTTTATTTTCTACTTTGTGAGAGAGTTGAATGTGAAGAACATACTTAGGAGTGGCCCAGTTAGGGATTCGATGTATGCATAGGATTCTACTTGAAGAGGAGGCCAAGCCATCACGTGAAGAACAATTTTGAGTGTTTTTAGCCCAAAATCTGGCCCAACTGTGTTTCAGACACTTAGGAGTGGCCCAACCTAGTCCTTGGCGTCCAAGCAACCTCCAAAAGACTCCAGAAGCTGCCTTGGCGTGCAAGAAAGATCAGAGCTGTTATCACAAGTCTTTGCCGCATAATTAGAAAGGGTAGGAATTTGAAGTCAGTTTTTTAATAGGATTCCACCCTAGAATGTCTCCTACTTTGTACAGCTTTAGAGGCCCTATTTAAAGGACCCTAAAACTCACAGGTTGGCACCCTTAGACACCCTAGCCGAAGGCTACTTTGTTTTCAATTTCAAACACTTTATTTTCTGCTTTGTGAGAGAGTTGAACGTGAAGAACAAGTTTTTAGACAACAAGAGTGATTGGATGACGCCTCGACGTTCCTCCTTGCTTCGTAAGCCTTTTAGACCTTGGAACCTTGAAGGATGGAGCAGAATGAGATGGTGTGGCTGCCCATCCGTGAGAGCCCCCGACGTTTCTGCAGTTTTTTCAAGTCTGGGAAAAAGGAAGAGAAATTGCTACCTTGTGTGTGAGCCTCACGTTTTTCAGCTTGAGGGAGATAAGGAGACGTTCCAAGTGAGGTGAGGGGGAGACTCTTTGCTTCTATCTTGTGTGTGTGTCTGCCCCTTGGCTGCCAAGAATTTATGTGCATATTAATTCACTGAATGAGGGAGAGCAAGTGTTTCTTTGTTCCTTAGCTGCCAAGAATTTATGTCCCGTGGCGGCTCCTTTTTTTTATTTTTTTTTCTTCTTTTCTCTGACTAAAAAGGCGCATCTCATAACCCTAATAAACTGGGCTTCTAGTCGTCCAAGCCTGATAAGGATTAGAAAACTTGAAATAGAAGGAATGCTGAATTCCCGCGCAGTCTGACCTTGTTGTACTAAAACGGCCATAACTCCTTCTAGAAACTTCCAATTCACGAACCGTAAATTCCTTTAGAAACTAGACTTCGGTATCTTTCCAACGATATATGGCCCATCAGCTAGTTCTGCCCGAGCAGGTGCAGTTAATTTCGAGAAGTTGACACATCTGCTGAAGTCTGTTTCAAAGTTTCATCTTTAGATTTCCAAAACAGCACTCAGTAACTCCTTTTGTAACTTTGCTTCCAAAAATCCTACAAAACACGAAAACAAGCTAAGTATTAAGAAAACATAGGAAACATGCTAAGAAAATCATAAGAAAAAAGATAAAATGTCGCATAAATATGCTCCTATCAAATTCCCCCACACTTAGCTTTTGCTAGTCCTCGAGCAAAACAGAAACAAAGAATGAAAGAAAAACAAAGACTCAATAATTCAACCTAAACCTTCCAACATTTGTTTAAGAGATTTTCAATGAATCATGAAATATTAAGATTCATCATAAGCATAAGAATTGGTCCACATGATCCAAGAGTTAATACACCTTCATAGTAATCATACACATACTCACAATTAAATCAATCAAAGCACAAGTACAAAGAGAGATACATGCTGCAAAGAATTAGCTCAAAATTCTCACCGAATAAGCTCTGATTTTACCTCATATTTTCTGGTTAAGTCACTCTTCCTATACTAGTTATATGTGAGAGGATTGATGTAAAATGGAAACAAATTGCTCACATATGATATAACAAGAAAGAAAGGCACTTTCAGAATTTTTCTTATGAATATGACTCATGAAAGGAATGCTACTACTTGAATGCAAGAACAAGTGACACTATATGCTCATACTTCATTCAAATGTCCACATATTGATATAAACACAACAAACAAGATCAGAAGGTCTTTATGATGATTGTAATGAGGCCAAAGGGTAAGGGGTTAAAGAAAGAATGAATATGGATAACACAAGGTTCTTAAAGAAAAGTAGAAGCATGCTATGATGTTATAGACATAAGAACTTGTATCACCATCAAGGCTTAAAAATCATATAAGTACCGAGCAAGTACATACACTCAATGGCCGATATGAACATTATGGACCATACTTCAACAATCAATACATGAATGGTAAGGGAATAAAAATCCAAACAAAATGCAGATTTTTTTTTTCTGGTGCACACTCCGAACCGTGTACAATTCTTATCTTTTTTTTTTTGAACATTCCCCCAAACTTGCTCTTTAAACACCCCTTGATTCACAATTAAGTCTCTACAAATTATGCTTCACTAATCCTTAAGAAAAAGGGTAAGAATGAAAGTGTTTAGGCCAGGTGAGGAAAATGAAGGTTATGAAACAAAGAGGCTTAAACAAAGGCTCAACACCTAGAGGAAAGTGTATCATGGGTCAAAGGCCATTTTGGCAATGGTGGTAATCTAGGTGCCTTCATCATCTCAAGTATGTCGTGCAAATCAATTCAATGCCTCGAAAAGAAATTAGTACAAGTTCTAGCATTTAGTTCCAATGATGATAAGCAATTCAAGTAGCAACCAAGCAAAGAAAGATAAGATCATACAACAACTTAATTGACAAGAAAGTGATAGATTAAACAAATATAACTCTCTCAAACAAAGAGTAAAGGCTCAAAAGCTCACAAAAGGGTTGTATTGAGCTTCATTCAATTAAGCATGTTATGGGTACTACTTACTCGGGTGATTACATGTGATTTTGCATATGATAACCATGAATAATTGAGTATTAACTAAAGAATAATTTCAGACCTTGAATCATGCTTAGAAATCTTCTTAAAGTCATGCAATTAAAAACCAAATCTCATCATTATGTTGGAAAGAAACCTAAGACACAAAAAAAACACAAAAAGTACCCAATTTAACACTACTTAAACCGACACAAACTAAGGCTAAAAACAAAGTTGTCAAATTTTTTATTTTTTTTAAACCAATGCAAAATCAACGGAAAACACAAGTGTTTCCCCCTCACACCTAAATCTAACATTTTCCTCAATGTTTGAAAGTTAAAGTATAAACAATGAAGCATTTAAGGAAGGAGAAACAAGCGACGACACACATAAAGAAAATAAAATAAAACAAAACAAAACAAAACAAACGAAGGCAAAGTTAACGAAAAAAAAGGACAGGGTGAGAGAAAGAAAATCTGATTGTCAGTGGTTGTAGAGTGCCAAAACTGTCATCATCCTCTTCACAAGGGTTGCCTCCCAACTTCCCTTTGGGTTTCCTCCCAAGTAGTGCTAAGTTTATAGTCTTCAGCCAGACTGTTGGACTCTCATGCAATGTACTGAACATGTTGGAGAGTCACATCCTCCTCTCTAGGCTCAAAGATCATCTCAATATAGGGCTTTACTATGTGCCCATTCACCATGAATGTCTGATTCTTCTCTTTGCTATGAACCTCCAAAGCTCCATGAGGGAAAACTTTTGTAACAACATAAGGACCGTACCACCTAGACTGGAGCTTACTAGGGAAAAGTCTCAATTTTGAATTGTAGACCAACACCTTCTGTCCCACATGAAACACCTTCCTAACTAGCCGCTTATCATGATACGCCTTGGTCCATTCCTTATACAACTTAGCATTCTCATATGCATCATACCTCAAATCTTCAAGCTCATTCTCTTCATTCTTCATCACTGTGATTCCACTCTTCTTAGGCACAACATGAACTAGACTCACCCATTTTCTATATCAGATGGGGAAGATGATGCCAGCATCCAAGAGCTTAAGAACCTCTGCTCTCACTACTTCCTTCATGTGTGGGTTAAGCCGTATATGAGCATCCCTATTAGGCTTTGCATTATCTTCACGGAGGATTCTAAGCATGCACTTGGATGGACTTATGTCTTTGATGTCGGCAATGGTCCACCCTAATGCAGTCTTGTGCTCCCTAAGAACTCTCAACAACATCTCTTGCTCCACCAAACTCAAGTTTGCAACAACTATCATTGGTAATGTCTAGTTCTCTCCCAAGTAAGCATACTTCAATTGTTTAGGTAGCTGCTTCAATTCTAGTTCTGGTGCCCTAACAATAGAAGGGACAAGAGCAATATTAGTAGACACAAGATTTTTAAAGGGAGGTACATACTTACTTGGATAAGGCTGAGAAGCCTCAAGAGAATGCACAGCTGCATGGAGGTCTATCTCCGTAACATCACATCCACGTTCATAATTCAGCATTGTGAGGTTGTGGGCTATGCATGCCTCCAAAGGGTCAATGCTATGTACCTGAAACACTTGCTCAACAACACTTCCTACCACATCAATCTTGAAACAATCAAGATTATCATGTGGCAATTTGATAGTGTCAGACAACATGAATGCTATCTTTTTACCATTAACTTTCATGCGTATAGTACCCTTTTTCACACTTATCTTTGTATAATCAGTTACCATAAAGGGTCTACCAAGAATAATAGGTAATGAAGATGGCATAGGGGAATCTTCCATATCCAGAACAATAAAATCAGCAGGCAAAATAAATTCATTTACCTGAACCAAAGCATCCTCTAATATACCTCTAGGTCTTCTTATGCTTCTATCTGCCAATTGCAATATAATTGAGGTTGGTTTGAGCTCCCCCAACCTCAACTCCTCATAAACGGTATAAGGCATCATGTTAATGCTTGCTCCTAAATCAAGCAAAGCACGTTCAAACAGACGGTCACCAACCCTGCAAGCGATGGTAAAACTACCTGGATCTTTTAGTTTAGGTGGTAGCTTTCTCAATAAAACCACACTTACCTCCTTAGTCAATGCAACTTTCTCATGTTCCTGAAACTGTCTTTTGTGTGTACAACAATCCTTGAAAAACTTAGCATAAGTTGGAATATGTTTAATTGCATAAAGTAAAGGAATGTTGATTTCTACTTTTCTCAAAGTTTCAAAAATATCAAGAAGATGTTTTTCTTTCCTTTGCTTAACTAACCTTTGAGGGAAGGGTGACAATATCACCTTCTCCTTCTCATTTACCTTTGTGGCTGGAGTTGGTTCAACATTTTCTGGATCTTTCTCATATGTCACCACCTTGTTGTCAACTACCTTGCCACTACTAAGGATTGTCACAGCCTGGAGCTGCTCCTGGCATCCCGGATTAGGTATGGTTTGTGATGGAAACTCTCCTTTCTTCCTCTCACTTAACTCCTTTGCCATTTTCCCTACTTGTGCCTCCAATCTCTGAATAGCTTGGCTAGTTGTGGCTTCTAGTTTCTGAATGTTCTAACTAGTTAGAGCATTTGTCTGTTGCTGTGCAGTCAAGAACCAGAGTATGGCACCTTCAAGATTATTCTTCTTCTTGTCAGTATTTGGTTGTGCCGCATGTGATGAAGCATGATAATTACTTCCCTGCTGGAAGTACTTCAGCTGCCCTTGTGGATTAAGCACATTCTGACTGTTGCACCAAGAGAAATTTGGGTGGTCTTTCCATCCTGGATTATAAGTGTTTGAATCTACATCCTTCTTGGGATGATAGTTGTTTTGCCCCACATAATTAGCTTGCTCGTGATCTGTAAAACAAGACATAGGACAAGTCTCAGTAGTATGATTAGAATGAGAACATATAGCACATACCTCGACTTTAGCAACTTGTTGAACTTGAGAGATGTTCTGAGCTAACATTGCTTTCACCAGCATATCTAACTTCTTCTCCATTGCTGCCATTTGACTCGGGACTCCACCATTTGTGCTAACTTCATAAACACCTTTACTTTTTACTCCTTGTCTCCCTCTTGATGAGAATTGCTGAGAATTTTCACTTAGGGTCTCAAATAGCTCAATGGCTTCATCACTGCTCTTTTCCATAAGCACATCTCCACAAGATGAATCAACAAGACTTTTGTTAATATCATTTAAACCTTCATAAAAATCTTGTACCTGATCGTCTTGAGATAGATTGTGGTGTGGACACTTGAGAAGCAACTCCTTGAAATGCTCCCATGCCTCAAAGAAAAGATCTACATCCTTCTGTTGGAAGGCTTGAATCTCCCTTTTAAGTTATCTTGTCTTTTGGGCTGGGAAAAACTTCTTCAAAAATTTAGTGGCCAATTGTTCCCAAGTAGAAATGAAACCTGTAGCCAGAGAATTCAACCACAACTTAGCATTATCTTTTAAGGAGAAAGGAAAGAGAATTAACCTGATTCCTTATGGAGTTAAGCCCTGGATGTTATGAGTCTTGCAGAGATCGAAGAAATCCCTAATGTGCAAGTATGGATCCTCAGAAGGTGTGCCTCTGTAGTGCGACACCATGTTAAGCAATTGAGGTGATAAATTGAAGTTTCCTTGCACAGTCGGTTGGTAGGCAATGCATGATGGTTGACTAAGGTTTTGAGGGACAAATGAGTCCTTCATTGGCCTTCGAACTTGGTCATCCCCCATTTCGTTCACAGATTCTGATCTTTCTCCTTCTTCAAAATCTTCTCTTTGTGTGTTAAGTTTTACCCTCTCAGTTTGCTTTCGAAGACGTCTAAGAGTTCGTTCAATCTCAGGATTGTAGGCAATGACCGCTAAATTTTGGGGTCGACGACCTTGCATAAACGAAATTCAACCTGTAAAAGAAAACCAAAAATCAATTTAAGCACAAACTAGTTACACAGTCCCCGGCAACGGCGCCAAAAACTTGTTGTATAAATAGCAACCTAAAAATTACTCAACTATATGCACATTTGAACTCACAAGTGCACAAGATCAGACAAATAGTATAGAAAGCAAATACAAGATCATTCCCATGAGGACTGGATTAATATGTGTTTAAAATTGATTTCCTAGAACTACTAACTAAATGGCACAAACTAAGAATGCAAAAGTGAAAGAAAACCCTAAAAAAAACTTATTTCAAAACCCTAAGATTTCTAATCAAAGTTAATGTGCAATACATGAAGGCACTCGGTGTTCAAAATGATGATTTAAAGATGATTTTGAAAACTGAATATTTCGAAACAAAATATTAAAAACAGTGTTTGATTAAAAATAGAATTGGATTGAGGCTAAAACAATGAGAAAACAAGTTAGGGATTCGATGTTCACCGCTAATCTTCTTCCTTAAGCAAACGACATGCACAATGCTACAAAACAGATTTAGATGCTCATGTTTGTCAACCTAAAGGCATGATATCTACTCTTTAAATTATTGATTTCCCTAAGCAACAAGTTAGGCATGGATATCTACGCTAACTCTTTTCATTCTTAAAGTGTTTAGCATGGTATCTACTAAGTTGCACTTTAAGAACGCATAACACAAGGGAAATCGACAAACACACAACTCTTAGAACATGGTATCTATTCTAGTTATTCATGATGATTAATTTCAAGAACTTATAACTAGTTCTTTTGTAACAAACTCAATACACAACATGCATATGGTGATCAAGCATAACATAATGTATGTAAAGAGTAAAATATAATATGAAATTAATCAATTAAGCATCACAAAAGTAGTTTACAACAAAGGCATATCGAAATCCTTAAAGAAACATGATTAGGGCTTCAATCGAGCCCTAACTAAAGTACTTAGTTACCCATAATTTAAATAGACAACAAGAACATACAAAACAGAAAATAAAAAGAAGAAAGAAGATAGCTCTTTGAAGATGTGTTGGTCAGCCAGCGTGATTGGATGACGCCTCGACGTTCCTCCTTGCTTCCTAAGCCTTTTATACCTTGGAACCTTGAAGGATGGAGCAGAGTGGGATAGTGTGGCTGCCCTTCCGTGAGAGCCCCAGACATTTCTGCAGTTTTTTCAAGTCAGGGAAAAAGGAAGAGAAATTGCTACCTTGTGTGTGAGCCTCACGTTTTTCAGCTTGAGAGAGATAAGGAGATGTTCCAAGTGAGGTGAGGGGGGAGACTCTTTGCTTCTCTCTTGTGTGTGTGTGTTTGCCCCTTGGCTGCCAATAATTTATGTGCATATTAATTCGCTGAATGAGGGAGAGCAAGCGTTTCTTTGTCCCTTGGCTGCCAAGAATTTATGTCCCATGGCGGCTTTTTTTTTCTTCATCTTTTCTCTGATTAAAAAGGCTCATCTCATAACCCTAACAAACTGGGCTTCTAGTCGTCCAAGCCTGATAAGGATTAGAAAACTTGCTCTAGAAGGAATGGTGAATTCCTGCTTAGCCTGACCTTGCTGTACTAAAACGGCCATAACTCCTTCTAGAAAATTCCAATTCACGAACCGTAAATTTCTTTAGAAACTAGACTTCGTATCTTTCCAACGATATATGGCCCATCAGCTAGTTCTTCCAGAGTAAGTGCAGTTAATTTCGAGAAGTTGACACATCTGCTGAAGTCCGTTTCAAAGTTTCCTCTTTAGATTTCCAAAACAGCACTCAGTAACTCCTTTTGTAACTTTGCTTCCAAAAATCCTACAAAACACGAAAACAAGCTAAGTATTAAGAAAACATAGGAAACATGCTACGAAAAGCATAAGAAAACAAGATAAAACGTCACATAAATATGCTCCTATCAGTGGCCCAGCCTAGTACTTGGCATCCAAGCAACCTCCAGAAGAATCCAGAAGCTGCGTTGGCGTGCAAGAAAGATCGGAGCTGTTATCACAAGTCTTTGCTGCATAATTAGAAAGGGTAGGAATTTTAAGTCTGTTTTTGAATAGGATTCTACCCTAGAATGTCTCATACTTTGTAGAGCTTTAGAGGCCCTATTTAAAGGACCCTAAAACTCACGGGTTGGCACCCTTAGACACCCTAGCCGAAGGCTACTTTATTTTCAGTTTTAAACCCTTTATTTTCTGCTTTGTGAGAGAGTTGAACGTGAAGCCCTAGAGGAGCACCCTGGACGTGGTTCTTTGTTGTGCATCATCATCAACGATCTCTTTTTTGTAGTTTATTTTCATTGTTGTAATCTAAATGAAAATTTCCATTATGTCTTGTCTTTCAATTATGCGTGAGTAGTTTTTATTAGAATTAGGGCTGCTTGAAGCCCTAATCATGAGGGTCGTGTGACATGGTTTTGGCCCTTTATTTGTATTGCTATGGATGCTGGCTATAGTGGAATTACTGTGCTTAATTTATGTTTATTGCTTAAGAGTTTGATCTGCTTGTTTGCATGAACTATTGATGAATGATTGCTTGTTTGACTGATCATCTTCTTGTGATCGTTAGCATCGAACGTAGTGGCTTACATCTTACCTGTAATTCGACTCATGACAACCTATGACAGCACATCACTTTCTAAGGATAATGTGGTGTCATTAAATTCTCTTCGCACTTCATGCATCATCTTGATAAAATTTGATAGATGCTCTAAGGTACTCATCCGGCCTAGAATATGCTAAGTAAGAGAGAATAATATATGTAGAGTGGGCCTTAGTCCGACCTTTGCATGGGCATCATATTCACAAATTCCATAGTAATCAGATCTTGGAAATCATGTTATGGACTTAATTGGTTAGTGGTGGATAGTTTTCCTTTATTTGCCTTAGTTAACTGTAATCAATCAATTCATAATCTCTGCTGCATTTTACTTTCTTGCATTCTAAGTAATTTTTTAATTTCCAATTTTTGTGTGTCTTGCGTGTCAAGTTCTTTTTTGTGTTTAATTAGATGTCCTTGCTTTGTATTTCATTATTTGCATATCTAAAGTAGTGTGAGACTTTGCTTCTTTATTAGTTTTGAGTCTTTTTGTTGAGTCGATAAATCTAAACTTACGTGGAATAAATTGTTGAACAAGTCCTTGAGGGATTGACCTTTTCTTTGCTATTATACTATCTCATTCGATTTTGTGCACTTGCAAAGATTTTAACAAGATAAAATAGGTTACAATATTTGTGCTTGTTTGATTACATATCAAGTTTTTGGCGCCGTTGCCGAGGACTTGTCCTTCAACGGTCTCCATTTGTTTAGATTTTATTAACTGAGTTTCTACTGCTTCTAGGTACATGTCCAATTCGTTCTCTGCTGAATAGCTTGTCTACATCAAACAGCCATTGGTGCTGTACTCTCACCAACCTTCCCCTTCCTACAAAGCTCAGAGGATCACCATCTATTCCCTGCCAACTTCACCACAATTCCCATCTCCACAACCATCCCCGCCATCATCACCTCCAATGGCTGAGGAACGTATCCTTGCCAACCCTACCCCACGACTCTTGAAGGAATTTGCCACTCCCCAAGTCTCGGAGGACCAATTTCCCATCGTCTTTCCACCATCCATGGTGGTGAATTTTGAGTTGAAGTCTAGAACAATTCACATGTTGCCGATGTTTCATGGACTTTCGGGAGAGGATCCGCACTTACACATCAAGGAATTTGTTGAAGTCTGCTCAACTTTGCGCATCAACGGCATGACGGAAGCAGAAATTCGACAAAGACTTTTTCACTTCAGCCTCAAAGCTCAAGTCAAGGAATGGTTCCACTCTTTGGCGCCAGCCTCAATCAACTCATGGCGAGACTTGTCGTCCAAATTCCTCACGCAGTACTTTCCCGTGGTGAAAACCAACGAATTGAAGGCCAAGATCATGGATCCACGCCAAGGCATAGATGAACCATTCTACGAGTTTTGGGAGCATTTCAATCAGATGTTAAGGGCGTGCCCCCACCACAATATCGACGACCATCACTTGATGTTATACTTCTACGGAGGTTTGAAGACCAGCGATCGAACAATGGTGAACTCTCAATCCCAAGGGATTCTAGAAGGCACAGCTGCAGAGGCACGAACTGCCTTTGAGAATATTGCTCAAAGGGAGAAACAATTTAGCTACGAAGTTTATTTCGCTAGGGCTACTGGTGAGGCGTACACTGAGGAAAAAGATGACGCCATTGCTCAACTTATGGCAATGGTGAAAAATCTTTGCAATGAGAAGGCGAAAGGAGTTCAAATCTGTGACATATGCTCTATTCAAGGACATACATAGCAGGAATGTCCAATGGTGGAAGAAGCTAACTTTGCGGGAGGTTTCAAATACGATCCAAGGCCCTAGAATGACCCATACTCTAACACATATAACCTGGGGTGGAGGACCCATCCAAATTTTCGATGGAACAATATTCAAGGAACACAAAACCCACCACCTGGATTCCATCAACAAGCTGCGGCTCCCCATATGCCTCATCAAGTTCCCCCGCCAAATCAGAATAATGGAACCAAGTCCTTGGAAGAACTCGTCCAAAGCATGGCTCAAAGCACTCATGGATTCATGGCGAAGACAGATAGAGCCATCACCAACTTGGAGAATCAAATTGGGCAGCTTGCAACCCAATTGAATCAACGAGAGCAAGGCAAGTTGCCAAGCCAAGTCACGATGAATCCCAAGGGATTTCAGCACCCCACAGTCAATGCCATCACTCTCTGAAGTAGCACGCGAATTCAAGGTCCTAGGCATCCTGCTTTTGAAGATTTCAGTCAAGGAGCCGAAGATGAAGAAGAGTCCTCCAACGGGCCTACATCTATATCCTTACCACATAACTTATCAAGATCTTTGTCTAAGGCCATTACGCAACCTGTTTCCCACGCTGTGCTTGAACCTTTGCCGTTGAATCAGACCTTGCAGCAGGACCAGCACCGCGACATACCACAGAACCAGCCCGCGCCTCGAGCTGCACCTAGCACCGCACCGCATACCAATCCAGGTCCTTCACCGCAGAGCCAGCTCTGAGCCGCAGCACCTGGACAGTTTCAGGGCGTGCCTTCGACGCACCAAACTGCGCCATTAACCTAGGACACACACCCGGTTGCACCTAACTACCAAGGCACGCCTGCGGCAGGCTCTTCTTGCCCCCTAACTGAGTCTCAAGCCTTTCACAAGGACACAGCCACTGCTTTGGGCCCCAACGAGCTATCTCACCATATGGACCAATCTAAATCCCAAATTAACCCTTAAACTCATAAACAAACGAAACAAGAGCATGGTGATTTAGAGGATGACGTTGTTGTGCCGTTTCCTCGTAGGTTTTAGAACCAAAACAAGGCAAAGGAGGAGTTAGAGAAGGAGGTTGAGCGCATGCTGAAAAAGCTTGAAATCACATTGTTATTCCCCAAACTTTTCAAGCATATGCCAATATTTGCTAAACTTTTCGGGAAAACGTGGAGCTGCACCAACCATCACTCTGGACATCAATTCATCCACTCTCAATGCTCTACATGGCGTGCCCCCAAGGCTGAGGATCCAAGCCCTCCTTCCCTCCCTTGTCTCATCAAAGAAAAACAATTTAACCACTGTCTTTGTGACACAAGGGTTGTAGTAAGTAGCATTCCTTACCATGTGTTTCAGTCCTTAAACTTAGGACCGTTGAAACCAACTGAGTTATGCATTAGATTTGCTGATTCATCTGTGAGTAGTCTTATGGGTGTGATTGAGAATATTAGTGTGCAGATTGGGGATGCTTGTATTACTGCAGATTTTAATGTCATGCGGATGGAGAGCCTGGCCCATGTGAATATCCTAAATTTATTTTTGGCCGACCCCTCCTAGCCACAGTGGACTGTGACATCAACATCAAACAAGGGACCGTAGCTATCAATGTTTGGGAGAAGCTGAGGACTTTCAGCAACCATGATATCATCCCACGACCTCAAACAATTCATGATTCCAACATAAGTACGGAGGCCAAAATGCTTCTAGGGTGCACCCCCAGCTCCAACTAAGGACCTCCCACTCACGGCCCAAGGACACGTTTTTTCAAATAAAAGGCCTCCACCATGGAAAATCACCTCTGCACTTCTAGGTAAGCAACAAACAATTCAATTCATACTTTCTACTAACGTGGATAAGAGTGAGGCTGTGCAGGTGTTCAGAGAGAAACCAAAGACGGGTGTTCATAAATTGCCACCCATGGCCATCCATCGATGACCCTCCTTCATTCCAATGGAAATAGCTGCCACCAAGGCTAGCCACAGCAGTTGTTGCACTTAAGCCACCACCAGATGACCTTGACCTTCCACCGGCCCAAACTGCTTAGCCTACCAGCCCCGTCTTGCCCAGACGTTAAATAAAGCACTTCTAGGAGGTAGCATAGCTCTGGTTTGTGTTTCTCTCTTCCTCTATTGTTTATGTCCTTTATATCTCTCGAACCTTTATTCTGTTATTGTCATGCCTAACTCTTATCACATTGAGGACAATGTTCCGTTTAAGTTTGGTGGTGTGGATTAAAATTTTTCATATAGAAACATCTAGGTTTGGGGGTGATACACGGCCAGAAATAAGTAAAAATTTTAACTTGATTAAATAGTTTAAGTTTGCTATGGATAAGTATTATAACTTGTTAATAGGAATGTACATGCTAAGTTAACTTTCTTTGTTCTACTAAGAGTCGTGCCATAGCTAGAAAGTTCATAAACTGTACTTCACAATGCCATTTTTAAGTGATTAAGTGAACAAAACAACTGAATTTGAGTGAGCCTTAGAAAATTAGTGGAGACTACCCTGTGAGATCTTTGAGCCTAATTGCTATTCTTTATGAGGGATATACTTGTTTCTACTCTTAAACACTCGTCGCGTTTGTTCATAATTTCTGATCTCATTACATCATATTTGCATTGAGT
This sequence comes from Oemleria cerasiformis, assembly GCA_037349345.1. Taxonomy (NCBI): domain Eukaryota; kingdom Viridiplantae; phylum Streptophyta; class Magnoliopsida; order Rosales; family Rosaceae; genus Oemleria; species Oemleria cerasiformis. Next base: position 10,621,786 of record JAZGTL010000019.1, read on the forward strand.
TTCAAAGAACTAACATCATATAGATACTCTTGATTTGATGTGTGGTTTTCCATAAGAAGTGATATAGGCTATGTGTGCTTAACCTCTAAAGGCCTTTCCTACCTTATTGCATGCTCCCTAAGCCAACTTTGAAGCCAAACACTCAGCCTTTTCTTTCATCACCCACAATATAACATAACCAAAATACTCAGCCATTCACCAAAGCCATGCCCTATAACCTCAGCTTGTGCTAAGGGTGCCCTAAATGAGATTCATGGTGAGAATGAGAAGTGAAAGAAAATGCTGCCCAATTCCAAGATATTGGCAATTTTATCAGAGGATACAAGTTCAAAGTTCCAAAGTTTGAAGAGTGAAAAGCTTTACAAGTGACAAGCTACATGAAAAGAATGAGGATATCATTGCATGATCTTGGTTCAATTCATGAATGATTGCTTGTTTGATTGGTCATCTTCTTGTGATTGTTAGCATCGAAGGTAGTGGCTTACATCTTACCTGTAATTTGACTCATGACAACCTAGGACTGCACATCACTTTTCTAGGGATAGTGTGGTGTCATTAAATTCTCTTTGCACTTCATGGATCATCTTGATAAAATTTGATAGACGTTCTAAGGTACTCATCCGGCCTAGAATATGCTAAGTAAGAGAGAATAATATATGCAGAGTGGGCTTTAGTCGGACCTTTGCATGGGCATCATATTCAGAAGTTCTATAGTAATTAGATCTTGGAAATCATGTTAATGACTTAATTGGTTAGTGGTGCATAGTATCCCTTAATTTGCCTTAGTTAACTTTAATCAATCAATTCATAATCTCTACTGCATTTTACTTTCTGGCGAGCTTCCAACTACCTCCAACGTGTACTGATTTCTATGACCTATACATGTAGAATCATCTACTCAACGCCAAGAACTCGAAAATGAAGCTGGGACTTCGAGATCGTACCTAGTTTAGCCAAAATCCGGCCGTGAAGTTTCGGTCAACTTCTCATCTTCGATCCGCCATCTACAGCGACACTCCCACCTCAAAAAATGGCAACATACGACTCGTGAGGTCGAGGGGACTCCCTCCCAAGCTTCGATTTGGTTCGAATCGCCCCAGGAATGGATCGAACATGGTGGTGGGGTCTGGTGATCACACGAAGAGATAGAGAGTGCGAGAGATTAGAGAGAGAGAGAGAGAGAGAGAAAGAATGGATGAGTTTGAGAGAGTTCTGAAGAAATAGAGAGACTGACTTTTTTCAAAAAATCTAACTCCCAAATTACCAATATGCCCTTACACTCTTAGATCCATAACTCTCTCATATGAACTCCGATTTCCGCGTGCTGCTTGTCTACGAACTCGTAAGTTCGAGACCTACTTAACGGTCAAAGAAAAACTTCCAAAAGTACTTCCAAGCAAAAAGTGACTTCCGAACCCCTCCTAAACCAAGGGTAAAATCGTCATTTCTCCACAAATTTTTCGAATTTACTTAGTTTTAACGTCTAGTTCCTTACAACTTGCCCCCCTTAAAGGAATTTCGTCCTCAAAATTCACTCAACGCAGGTTAAAGAATCAACTTCCTGCAACCTTTTTAGTCTTCTTGCGTTTCCACCAACACGAACCAAACTCCTTTACTCAAGTCCAATTGGTTCATGGTGCCCCTTAGGTTGATCGTCAATTCTATCTTCAAACTTCAAATACGATTCCCAATCCAAGCTCATTGTATGTTGACCCGAAATGATACAACAAATCGGAACTTTAAATCCCGTGCACCTTGCACATTTCTCGGTTCCTGCCTCAACAACAGACTGTAAGCGAGGACAACGTCCAGAAGACATCACGAAGACACAAGAATGCACCCTAAATGCGGTCCACAGGAAGTTAACCTAGAGCTCTGATACCAAGTAGACAGGTCGCTCCCCGAATTTCCCCTCGAAATCCGTGAAAAGTCATGCTCCAGTCTGACAACCCAAAATAAATCTTAAAATACCCTTATCGCCTCGTAACTACATAATGAGAATTCTACCAAACATTTGGCAGAATCTCCCCTATAATTTGACCAAACAATCTTCCACCTATTAGACGAAGGATGTAATAACATATACAAACCAAACAGTGTCACACCTAGCCCTAAGTATCCACCGGGGTACAGGCAGTACAAGGTGCTAACCGAGACGTGGAAATTAAATTCCTACTACGAAGGTCAATTACTAGATTCCATAGCAGCGGAGAATCTATCAATATCATCGTCTCTCAGGACGATATTAAACGACTGAAAGATCGTATTCGTTTGAACCAACCTTAACTCGTCAATCCGGGTCATCTCCCACACCACCCACTGACCTCAATGAAGAAAGTATTCTCGCCTGGCATATCATATTATCAGCTGGCATAACCCTCGACTGGTATACACATAAGCCGGCATATCCCTCTCGTAAAAAATCCTACCATCCCCTGAGTATGATAATCTGGTCAGGCTTCTGTTTCCCATTTTCTTGTATAGCATACATGCCTTAATGATTGATTCATTTCAATATTCATGACTTGGTTAAATTGAGACTCGCTGACTCCATTCCGAGCCGTAATTTGATATCCCGGTTCTTCCAGAGCCATAGGTCAATGTCCGGAGTCATCCAACATGGAGACAAACCCTCCTATCCACCGTCGATAGTACCTCAAGCAATGGCTAAAACCCGAGAGGTCCCACCCGAGGACCTATTCTCCACACATCCGATAATACCTCAAGATATGTGGACCCTCAACGAGCGCATGACCGAAAATACCTCAAGTCATGTGTAGGAGAAATAACCCTCCACATATCCGGTAATGCCTCAAGATATGCGGACCTCGACGAGCACATGACCGATAATACCTCAAGTCATGTGTCGGAGAAATAGCCCACCACATATCCAATAATGCCTCAAGATATACGGACCTCGACGAGCAAACGATCGATAATGCCTCAAGTCATGTGTCGGAGAAAAATCATGATACCCGGGGTTGGAATATCCAGTGAAACCGTATGGTAAATCCAAAGGCCATTCACCTACGTCATGAAGGAGAACATCTGACAAGATCCATTACTACTCTCCTTGTTAATCTGTTTGTTTCCGAACACTCCCTCAGTTCCCTTCTAGCGTAAGGTAAACCTCTAACGTCACCATGTCCACAATGCCAAGCCCAAAGGGAATCATTAGTGTCAATAAATCCCTAAGTAAATCATTAAACGGGCCCCTTAGACCTTGGGCTTACGTACCCCCCATTTAATAGTTCAATTTCCATTTAAAACATTGAAATGGAACTCTAAACGGATTCAAATGGCCTCAAAACTTTCAAAAACAAATTCAGGACGCCTCAAAACCCCAGACACGCGCCACCGTTGATCGGGGAATGGCTCCATGCACCGCCATACGGCGGTTGAAGGCCAGCGGCCACCCCACACGCTATCACGCACCGGTAGAGGACCGGGACACACCCTGACCACGCGACTGCATAATTTCAACGGAATATTCCGTCAACTCTGATAAAATATACTAACTAAATCAAAATATTTCGTCCATTTAACGGCATCAAGGCTCCGTTATGACGCCGTTAGCTTTTTTATTCGAAAATCCCCTAGCTGCAGCATCTTTGAGGATTCGAACCCTAGACCAAGCCTTTTTATTCCCTTTGGAAGGGACACCTTTCACCAACTGAGCTGCAGCCTAGTTGGTGAAAGGTATCCCCTCCAAGGGGAATAAAAAGGCTTGGTCAAGGGTTCGAATCCTCAAAGATGCTGCAGCTAGGGGATTTTCGAACGGGGACAAGCTAACAATACTGATTGTGCCGGAGGATTCCGGGTGGAGGGGATTCCACTAACGATGTCGTTGTGTCAAGGATTCAGGATGGGTCGTTACATAAAATGCGCCTTTTATGTAACGACCAACCCCAACCCTCCAAGCCGATGGATCGACATCGTTAGCGAAGTCTTTCATCCTCCCGAAATCCTCCGGTACAATCGGTATTGTTAACTTGTCCCTATTCGAAAATCCCCTAGCGACGACATCTTTGAGGATTCGAACCCTGGACCAAGCCCTTTTATTCCCCTTTGAGGCTTGGTCCAGGGTTCGAATCCTCAAAGATGCTGCAACTAGGGGATTTTCAAATGGGGACAAGCTAACAATACCTATTGTACTGGAGGATTCTGGGCGGATGAAAGATTCCGCTAACGATGTCGATCCATCGGCTTGGAGGGTCGAGGTCGGTCGTTACAGTGGATCAGAGCAACCTAGGTTAACCTTAACTCCACAAAACTAATGAAATTCCTACGTGACAGCAGCGGAGTAAGAGATGATGCCTCCTCCTGGTTTTGTCCTCTCGTCCCGTTACGGCCTGGAGGGCACCAAACCAAAATAATTGTGAGTGGACAATAGAACCAAGAATAAAAGCGTGGTCTAGCAAATAAAATAATAATGCTAGTCATAATAATCCCACCTCGTTATCACACCTTCCATGCAATGAGATCCGCATATATAAGTAAATACCACTTACCGGAATCCATTTGATTTACCTCAGTGGAACCCAAACGACCTTTACCTATGTCCGCCATATTAGTAACTCGGCAAAGCCATGATCCTTGGCCAAAGCCGATATCCCACCTGAAGCCGTCATCCCGAGCTGTAACTCGATATCCAAGCTGTAACCGTCATCTTGAGTCGTAGATCGATATCCAAGCCTTAACCGTCATCCTGAGCCATAGCTCGATATCCAAGCCATAACCGCCATCTTGAGCCATACGATGGAATCCTCCACATCATAGCCCGATACCTCATCCAGCGTATGATGGAATCCGCCACATCATCGCTAATACCTCACCGAGCATATTAGGAATCCTCCACATCATAACTCATATCCTGCTGAGAGTATATGGAATCCTCTAAACCATACCTCGTACCTCTCCGAGCCTATGATGGAATCCTCCATACCATAGCTCAAATCGTGCCGAGAGTATGTTGGAATCCTCCATACTATACCTCGTACGTCTCCGAGCCTATGATGGAATCCTCCATACCATAGCTCATATCTTGCTGAGAGTATGATGGAATCCTCCATACCATACATCGTACCTCTTCGAGCCTATGATGGAATCCTTCATACCATAGCTCATATCATGCCGAATGTTTGAGGAAATCCTCCCTACCATACTTCTTGTCCGTCCGAGCAGTATGAGGGAATCCTCCCTGCCATACCTCACCGAGAAACTCCCACCAACCCTCCCACCAGGGTCAAAGCATAACCCATCATGACAAGACCCTTCCCGAATTTCCCCTCGAAACTCGGGAAAAACCCTGCTCCCGTATGACAACTTAATAAAATTCCCAACATACCCTTAAGCCCTTGCAAAAATATTATGAGATTTTTTCTAAAAATCCAACAGAATTTCCCCTTTAGGACTTGTTAATTGTCTTCCACCTGTCAGATGAAGGATCATATAACACTCCAAATGCTAACAATACTAGCATCCAACAATATAACCACAATTTACACCAAGTCCAAAAGACTTATCAGAGCATCTAGGTAGGATAAGTAAATACAGAAAGAAATATCATGCTCGATAGTCTAGGTAAACGCGCAATTGAAAATTTAATGTCTCCGCCTCTGGATATGCCCACGTTAACTCAACAGCCTCGAGGAGATTTAAAACACGAAAATTGTGAGTGGACACAAATAATCATTTAAAACCATTTCCAAGGAAAATATACTTTTTCCCCCTCCACGAATAAGACAATGCATGCATGAAATTCCTTTTCAACCAATAAGGATAAATCGAAAACGTACCGCAAAATCTATTGTTTTTGGTAAAACACCGGTGAGACCCGCAAAAATCCGAATAATGAAAACATCCCGTGGTCCACAACTCTGTTTTGAAAACTCTCCTTCAAGGAGTTTAAAATCATGAAACCAACCTAGACACAAAATATATCAAAACATATCCCATTGCTCCCGAATAAAATCCTCCACACACCTGATATTCCTCGAGTTGTGCAGAACCATGTACTATGCATAGACAGCCTCAACGACCCGGTGGAGAAAATACCCCTCGACACAAGCGTCGGAGAACCCTCAACGATCTGACAAAGAAAAACCCCTCAACGCAGTCAGAGAAAACCTTGATCCTCGGGGACAGTAAATCAGTGAAAACCAAAATCCTTATTTTGAAATCCTTGTTTCCTAGCCTAAATCAAATTCATTGAAAAACCAGGTCTATGCCCAAATCCAAGGAAATCACACATCCGGGTTTACCCCCAAAACCATGGACTCAAAATCTATCAAGTCAAAACCATTTAATAACAGAGTCCATAAAACCAGGCCATAGCCGAAAACATCATTTCCACTGTAATATTGAAAATCCGTCCAATCATAATTTAATAGCACAATTTCTAAATTCCATAAATGTACCAAAAATAATATTTAACAATATTTAATTCAAATATACCTTTATGCATGCATTATATTTAATAAACCAAAGTCCACTCACTGATAGCTCAATCCCGAGTTGTACGCTCATCTGTAGTTCTCGGAGCAGTATCGCCTGTTAAAAGTCACAATCGGGATTACTAACGATAATTAAAAATCCTACATTTAAACTCCGTAAACCCCGAGAAGTCAGCTTGCGTTACTCGAAATATGAATCCACTTTGGACGCCCAAAACTTCCCCTAAACGACGTCCGATTAACTCGAAACCTACGCCAAAAGGTCCAGAACGTCGAAACCTTCTCGACACGCATCACCGTGACCTAAGAACCGGTGCCACATGCCGCCACGCGCCGTTAGAAGACCGGCAGTTCGGCCACGCGCCGTTAGAAGACCGGCAGTTCGGCCACGCGCTGGCTACAGTGCCTCACGCGCCCTCACACGCCTGCACAGTACCTCACACGCCTGTTGACTCAGCTGCCAGGTGGCACCCTTGTGGCAGCTAGGTGGCCTCCATGTGGCATGCCACATCAGTACGTCTGACCGACTTAGTCACTAGAGACTCATCGGAGAAGACGACTGCGACGCCGTCTGCCACCGTCCGCTGTCGTCAGAAAACTTCATTATTGGCCGACTCAGAAAACTTCATCATCACGAAATTTATGTCTAAATCCATTTACTCGAACCCAAGAACTAATAAATGAACTCTAAACATGAAACCCAAACCTGTGGTGGCCGAAAAATGGATCGGAAGGTTTCAGTTTTCTTTTCCTTGATTCGGTGTCTCCCGCGACTGCCTCCTTTGATGGTTGATATGGTTTTGCTCGCGGGAAGGATTAGAAGCTGATGGATTTCACCCACTAGCCCAAGGTTGCCTTGATTTGGACTTCGATTTTTATGGTTTTGGCTCGATATGGGTTCGGTCGGTCATGTGTCTGTGAGAAAGGAAGAAACAAGAACCTCTTCATGCAGTCTGGGTTTAAATTCATATACTCAGGAAAATTACCAAAATGCCCCTGAATAATCTAGACCCGTAACTCGCTCGTACGGACTCCGTTTCTGTGTGTCGCCTGTCTACAAACTCCTGAGTTTGAGACCTACGCAACAGTCCCCGAAAAACTGTCAAATGTGTCTCCACACAAAATTGACTTTCGAGCCCCCTATAAAACCAAGGGTAATTTCCTCCTTTCCCAAATTAATTTACGAAAATTTACGACTTAAAATTCCGTGTCGTTACAACTCACCCCCCCCCCCCCCCCCCCCCCCCCCCTAAAGAAATTACGTCCTTGAAATTCATATCTGTCATTGGAACAACTATGGATGTTGTGCCCACATCAGTGCTTCAGTTTCCCACGTGGCCTCCTCCACGTTCTAATTCCTCCATAGAACTTTAACCAGAGGAATAGTCTTACTCCTCAAAAGTCAAATCTTCTCTCAGCTCAATTGGTTGCGCCTCCAATACATGAGATTCATCGAATAGATACTTCTGGAGCATGGATACGTGGAATACATCGGGAACCTTTGACAATTCTGGAGGTAAAGCAAGTCTGTAAGCCACTGGCCCTATACTCTCGATAATCTCACAAGGTCCAATGTAGCGAGGACCCAATTTCCCTCGTCTACCAAAACGTACAACTCTCTTCCAAGGGGATACTTTCAGGAAAACCCAATCTCCGACCTCAAATTCAAGGTCTCTAATCCGTCAGTTTGCATAGCTTTTCTGGTGGTCCTGAGCTGCCTTCAGCCTTGCCCTGATGATTCGAAACTTTTCCTTTGTCATTTCCACAACCTCTGGTGTCAACAGTCTTCTCTCACCTACCTCAGTCTAGCATATCGGTGTCCTGCATTGTTTCCCATACAGTGCCTCAAAAGGAGCCATCTCAATATTAGACTGATAGTTGTTGTTGTATGTAAACTCCATCAAAGCCAGGTGTGAATCCCAATTTCCTTTAAACTATAGTACACAAGCTCTCATCATATCCTCCAGAATCTAAATTGTCCTCTTCGACTGACCGTCAGTCTGAGGATGAAAAGCTGTACTGAAGTGAAAAGTAGTTCCAAAGGCTTTCTGTAAACTCTACCAAAACCTCGAGGTAAACCTAGGATCCCTGTCTGATACAACCGACTCTGGAGTCCCATGTAACCTTATGAGCTCATCCATAAACAACTTGACGTACTGGCATCCGGTAATCTTCCCGTACTGGCAAGAAATGTGCTGACTTCGTGAGTCTATCCACAATTACCCATATTCCATCATGTCCCTTCTGAGTCCTAGGAAGTTTATAGACAAAATCCATAGTAATGTGATTACACTTCCATTCCGGAATAGGTAATAGTTGTAGTGCTCCATATGGTTTCTGCCTCTCTGCTTTTACTTGTTGACATGTCATGCATCTACTCACAAACTCTGCTATTTCCCTTTTCATCCCAGTCCACTAATAGTGTTCCTTAAGAGTACGGTACATCTTCGTACCTCCTGGATGCATAGCATAGGCAGAACTATGAGCTTCCTCAAGAATTTCTCTTTACAACTCTGGATCATTAGGTACGCACAACCGGCCATCCTTAACCAAGGGCCCATCATCTCGAACTACGTAATCCTGCCTGTTCCCAGCCTCCAATTCCATCCTAATAATACACAAAGCAGGATCTTGGAATTGAGTTTCACTAATATGGTCAATCAAGACAGGTCTCACATGGAAGCTAGTTAACAGAGCCCCCTGGTTATCCATGCCAAGTATAATTCCCGCTCTTCGAAATTCCACCAGCAACGATAGGTAAACAGTATGCAAATAGGCCAATAAACCCATGGAGTTTCTGCTCAATGCATCTGCCACTACATTGGCCTTTCCTGGGTGATACTCTATAGTACAATCATAATCCTTTATCAACTCAAGCCACCTTCTCTGTCTAAAATTCAGATCTTTTTGGGTGAAGAAGTATTTCAGACTTTGATGGTCAGTAAAGATCTGGCACGTTTCCCAATACAGATAGTGTCTCTAAATCTTCAGTGCATGCACCACTGCTACTAATTCTAAATCATGTGTGGGGTAATTCAACTCATGAGGTTTAAGTTTCCTGGAAGCATAAGCTATTACCTTCCCATGCTGCATCAGCACACAACCTATACCTCGTAATGATGCATCAATGTACACCTCAAATCCTCCGTTAACATCTGGAAGAGTTAACATTGCCCACTGATAGCTCAATCCCGAGTCGTACGCTCCTTTGTAGTTCCAGGAGTAGTATAGTAGTATCGCCTGTCAAAAGTCACAATCGGGATTACTAACGATAATTAAAAACCCTACATTTAAACTCCCTAAACCTCGAGAAGTCTGCTCGCGTTACTCTAATAATGCAGCCACTTCGGACACCCAAAACTACACTTAAACGACGTCCGATTAACCCGAAACTTACGCCAAAAGGTCCGAAATGTCGAAACCTTATCGACACGCATCGTCGTGACCTAAGAACCGGTGCCACGCGCCGGCTACAGTGCCTCACGCGCCCTCACGTGCCTGCACAGTACCTCACGCGCCTGCTCACTCACCCGCTAGGTGGCACCCACGTGGCTACTAGGTGGCCTCCACGTGGCTGCTAGGTGGCCTCCTCGTGGCTTCTAGGTGGCATACACTTAGCTGCCAGGTGGCATCCACTTGGCTGCCAGGTGGCATCCACTTGGCTGCCAGGTGTCATCAATTTGGCTGCAAGGTGGCATCCATTTGGCTGCCAGGTGGCATCCACGTGGCTGCCATATGGCATGACGCGTCGACACCTCTGACCGACTCAATCGTCGGAGTCTCACCGGAGAAGCCGACAGCGCCGCCGTCCGCTATCGTTGGAAAACTCAATTGCCGGTCGACCTTGAGTTTTTCCTAACTTTCTCAAAACTCAACCGGTTTTCACGAACTTTATGTCTAAATCTATTTACTCGAACCCAGGAACTCATAAATGAACTCTAAACATGAAACCCATACCTGTGTTACCGAAAAATAGATCGAAACATTTTGGTTTTCCTTTCCTTGGTTCAGTGTATCCCGCGCCTGCCTCCTTTCATGGTTGATATGGTTTTGCTCGCGGGAAGGTGTAGAAGCTGCTGCATTCCACCCACTAGGCCAAGGTTGCCTTTATTTGGACTTCAATTTTTATGGTTTTCGGCTCGGTGTTGGTTCGATCGGTCACAGGTCTATGAGAAAGGAAGAAACAAGAACCTCCTCGTCTAGTCTGGGTTTAAATACATATACCCAGGAAAATTACCAAAATGACCCTGAACAATCTAGACCCGTAACTCGCTCGCACGGACTCCGTTTTTTGCGTGCTGCATTTCTACGAACTCGTGAGTGCGAGAGCTACGCAACAGTCCCCAAAAAACTGTCAAATGTGTCTCCACACAAAATTGACTTCCGAGCCCCCTATAAAACCAAGGATAATTTGGTCCTTTCCCAAATTAATTTATGAAAATTTACGAATTAAATTTCTCGGTCTTTACACATCATCCTGAGCTGAAACCCCAAAACCTTCAAGTACCTAGGACTAAGCCCAAATACATAACCCCGGGCCTAAGCCTAAAATCCATAAATCGGAATCCATAAAATCACCCTACTAGGCCTAAGCCAAATTCAATACCAAAATCGTTTCCCAAAATAATTATCCTGAATTTCCGAGGTTCAAAAAAATAATAAACACTTGATAAGAATTCTTCTAATTTCCGAGACCATGAAAACATTAAATCATTTTAGAATCATTCCATTTAATTCCTGAAACTCATAGTTGATAATGAAATATTTAGGACATAACAATTTGCATGCATTACAACTTAGAAAACAAAGTCCACTCACCATAACGTCCAAACGAGTCCAATTCCAAACTATTATGTCCTCTGTAACCTTCGGAGCCACCACGCCTGTCAAAAACGACTTGTGGCATTACTAAACCACAATTATCAACCCAAAATCAGACCCCCTTCAATCCCGGGAGTACACACGCGTCCTAAATTAGTACAAAGTAAGTTTAAACACCCAAAACAGCTCCTAAACGAACTCTGATGGACCCGAAACCTGCGCCACGTGCCCCCTCGTTACCTAAGTAAGCATACTTCAAGTGTTCAGGCAGCGACTTTAGTTCGAGTTTAGGTGCTTTGACGATGGATGGCAAAGTCTTCTAAGCCGTGAGGGGTAAAGCTTCAAAGGGGTGCTTGTAGAATGGAAGGGAAGGCACGAAATTGAGGAACCTTAGCTCTTCAATCACGTTTTCTTCTAGCTTCTCCTCGGATCGTGAAGTGTTGGTGATGGCCTTCTCTAAATCATCCTTCATGCATGAGTTGGCAATGGTTTTCTGCAATAGCATGTCCATTGTGTTTAACAGAAATTCCACGATAGGATCCGCAGGATATTAGATGGTAACGTGGATAGAGAATTTTTGATGCTTGTCCAAGACTTTGATGGAAACTAGGCCATTTTTGACATCAATGAGACATTTTGCCATGGCTAGGAGAGGCCTTCCAAAGATGAGTGGAGGTTCCTCGTTTTGATCAATTCTATCCATCCTTAGAATGTAGAAATCTGCCGGAATGCATGTATCGCCGATTTTTACCAACACGTCCTCTAGTACGCCCATGAGATTAGTAACAGAGGCGTTAGCTAATCTCACACATAATTGTGTTGGTTTGAGCTCTCCCAAGTTGAGCAATTTGTAGATGTGATATGGCATTATGTTTACTGAATCTCCCGTGGCACAAAGACAATGCTCGAAGCATTTAGATTGGATAACACATGGGAGTGATGGAGGCCCTAGATCATTCGCTTTGAGTGGCATACATAGAAGTGCAGCAGAGCACGCCTTAGGAATTTCAATGATGTAGGTGGAGCTGAAACCACGCTTTCCTGCAACTAAGTCTTTGATAAGCTTGGCAAAAATATGCATGTGCTTGACTATTTTGTGGAACAGCAGCTTGATTTGAAGCTTCTGCAACATGCTTATGATTTCCTACTCGAATTCCTCCTTTTGTTTATTCTTGTTTTGGAACCTGCGAAGAAACGGAAGATCAACGTCATTATTTAACTCAAAACTCACTTTTTTAGTGGTTTTAGGAATTGAAGTGTTAGAGTGAGAGTTAGAGTGATTAGGATCATTGTTGTGCTCAGGGGAGCCTAAGGCCGTGGCCTTGGCATTGGAAGAAGTCTGAGTTCCAGTAGAGGATTGGTGTTGTCCTTCTGTGGCCATGTCCTGAGAGTTAGGCGCAGGTGGGCCGTGTAGAGGTCCTGCCGTGTGGGACTTTGGTGCAGGTTGGCACATGTCCACTGGGTTCTGCATGGCTTAGCGCATGGGCATTTCTCCGCTTGTTAGAGATGGCTCGCTGGGCAAAGTTCTTGGTGCAACTGGCTTTTTCGATAGGCCTTGCTGAGACATGGGTTGCGGCAGGGTGCTTGTTGTATGTGGCACGTCCTAGGGATGAACTTGTGGCATGCCATAGGGTTGCGGTTTGGCATTTGTTAAGACTATGTTGGGCTTGAATGGGGCCATGGGATAGTCAACTTCCTCCTCATCTATCATATTCACGTGGACATCATAGGTCGGACCTTGGATTTATTTTTTGCTACGCAAAGTGATGGCGTTGGCGGTGGGATTTTGAAGTCCTTTTGGATTGATCACCACTTGAATTGGTAATTTTCCTGGTTCTCTTTGGCTGAGCTGGGTTGCAATCTGCCCCATTTGATTTTCCAAATGAGTTAAGTGGCCCCTGGTCTCTTGTATGAAAGAATTGGTGCTCTGGGCCATGGTGGCGACTAAGTCCTCCAGGATTTGGTTGCGACGTTGTGATTTTTCCGGGGTCCTTGGTAATTCATCTGAGGAGCCGTGGGTAAATTGTGGAACCCAGGTGGTAGCAAAGGGTTTGCACTATTTTGACTGTTGTTCCAAAGGAAATTTGGATGATTTTTACCCCGGATTGTAAGTGTTTGAGTATGGTTCATTCCGGGGCCGTGGATTGTTGTTGAAACCTCCAGCATAGATGGCTTCTTCCACCATTGGACAGAGCATACGTCATAGATTTGAACTCCTTTCGCCTTCTCATAGCAAAGCTTTTTCACCATTGCTGTAAGTTGAGCAATGGCGTCATCTTTGTCCTTGGTGTACGCCTCACCAGTAGCCCTAGAGGAATAACCTCTGTAGCTAAATTGTTTCTCCCTTTGAGCAATATTCTCAAAGGCAGTTCATGCCTCTGCAGCTGTGCTGTCTAGAATCCCTTGGGATTGAGAATTCACCATAGTTTGTTCACTGGTCTTCAGTCCTCCGTAGAAATACAACATCAAATGATGGTCGTTGATGTTATGGTGGTCTTCAGTCCTCCTTAATGTGTAAGTATGGATCCTCTCCAGAAATTCCATGAAACGTCGGCAACATGTGAATTGTTCCAGACTTCAACTCAAAATTCGCCACCGTGGATGGTGAAAAGACGATGGGAAATTGGTCCTCCGAGACATGGGGAATAGCAAATTCTTTCAATAGCCGTGGGGCAGGGTTGGCAAGGACACGTGCCTCAGCCATTGGAGGTGATGATGGCGGGGATTGTTGTGGAGATAGGAATTGTGTTGAAGTTGGCAAGAAATGGAAGGTGTTCCTCTAAGCTTTGTAGGAAGGGGAAGGTTGGTGAGAGTGCAGTACCAATTGTCGTTTGATGTAGGCAAGCTGTTCAGCCGAGAACGAATTGGACATGTACCTAAAAATAGTAGAAACTTAGTTAATAAAGTCTAAAAAAATGGACACCGTTGAGGGACAAGTCTCCGGCAACGGCACCAAAAACTTGATAGTAAAAATAAAGGACACAATATGTATGAACTTTATTCCAACAGTTATATCTTTGCAAGTGAACAAAATCGATTATGTCAATATAATTGCAAGCAAAGGTCGATCCCTCGAGGACTTGCTCAACGATTAATCCAATTACGTTCAGATTTTATTAACTCAGATAAAAACACTAAAACATCAAAGTTAATAAAGACACACACACACACAAGCTAAAGGGACGCAGGGGGGGGGGGGGGGGGGGGGGGGGGGGGGGGGGTGGGGTGAGGATATGGTTGGGTTTGATGCTTTTGGATTGTCACGCAAGTAAAACAGAGAATGAAAATGCAGGAATGGTTGATTGATTGATTTACTTATTTAACTAAGGCGAATTAAAGCCTACTATCCACTCTAACCAATTAGAGTTATTAACCAGATTTCCTTGACCTAATTACTATGAATTCTCTAAATTAAGTGCACATGCAAAGGTCCGACTAAGGCCCACTCCACATATATTATTCTCTCTTACTTAGTATGTTCTAAGCATGATGTGCACCTAGAACGTCTATCATCTACCGTTTAAGATAATGCATGAAGTACGAAAAGAATTTAATGACACTACACTACCCCTAGAAAAGTGATGCTTTTGGATTGTCATGCAAGAAAGTAAAAACAGAGAATTAAAATGCAGGAATGGTTGATTGATTGATTTACTTATTTAACTAAGGCGAATTAAGGCCTACTATCCACTCTAACCAATTAGAGTTATTAACCAGATTTCCTTGACCTAATTACTATGAATTCTCTAAATTAAGTGCCCATGCAAAGGTCCGACTAAGGCCCACTCCACATATATTATTCTCTCTTACTTAGTATGTTCTAAGCATGATGTGTACCTAGAACGTCTATCATCTACCATTTAAGATAATGCATGAAGTACGAAAAGAATTTAATGACACTACACTACCCCTAGAAAAGTGATGCTTTTGGATTGTCATGCAAGAAAGTAAAAACAGAGAATTAAAATGCAGGAATGGTTGATTCATTGATTTACTTATTTAACTAAGGCGAATTAAGGCCTACTATCCCCTCTAACCAATTAGAGTTATTAACCAGATTTCCTTGACCTAATTACTACGAATTCTCTAAATTAAGTCCCCATGCAAAGGTCCGACTAAGGCCCACTCCACATATATTATTCTCTCTTACTTAAAATGTTCTAAGCATGATGTGTACCTAGAACGTCTATCATCTACCGTTTAAGATAATGCATGAAGTACGAAAAGAATTTAATGACACTACACTACTCCTAGAAAAGTGATGTGCAATCCTCGGTTGTCATGAGTTAAGATTAAGAATAGGTGTCCCTCCACCTACCCTTGATGCTGCAAATCATAAGATGATATGATGGTTCGTCAAGCAATTACATCAATAATTATATGTAAACAAGGTAGCTAATCTCATAGGCATAAATTAAGGTCATTATGCATAGTAATCCAACTTATTCAGCATTCATAACAATTAAAATCAAGAACCAGAAATCTAATTAAGTAACTAACATGGCTAGGGCTTCAAGCAGCCCTAATCCTAAAAGAGACTACTCACGCATGATTGAAATTGAAACAAACATAATTGAATTCATTCAAGTAAAAGCAATAGAAGTAAAGATACAAAGGAGATTATTGAAGATGAAGCACAGCAGAAGACCATGCCAAAGCTTGTCCTCCAAGGCTCACGTCCAACTCTCTCACAAGCATAAACTAAAAACTTTTTGAATTTAAAACTGGATTACAACAATAAATTTTGGCTAGGATCTCTCAAGGTCCTCACCCACGAGCATTAGGGTCCTTTATATAGGCCTCTAAACCTTTACAATGTAGGAGACAATCTAGGACAAAATCCTAATAAAAAACTAACTCAAAACTCCTATCCTAGTTTGAATTGAAAATGACTCAAAAAGGTAATCGTTGTTGGATTTGGAGTAGGAATTGCGGCAAGAATTTGTGGTAAACACTTCTGAGCTTTCTTTCATGCCAAGGCAGCTTTTGGAGTCTTATGTATGTTTCTTGAACGTCAAGGACTGGGCTGGGCCACCCCTGGACATGTTTTACACAGTAAGGCCCTAATTTGACACTTTCGGGCTACTTAAGGACTTATCGAGAACTTGGCTTGTCTGAACCAATGTAACTGGGCCAAACCATGTCTTGGACTGCCATATGTTGTAATTTGATGGATTATGGGCTTTGGTTTACCAGAAGGCTGGCAGAACAGGGAGATCGTGTCTTGGAGCGTGCCTAGGTCCTTCACGTGTCTTTAGCATTTCCAGGCACGACACAAGCTTCCATTAGCTCTTATGGGTCATTTGAAGTCCAAATGTAAGTGGTGTCTTGCTTTGCTCCATCGGGTTCTAGGTCAAGACCCATCTTTAACTTACCGGGCCTATGATAGGGTGCAAAAGACTTCTTAGGATTAGCAACCAAAGAAGCATTTTCAGCACGAACTGGGACTGCGCTTTAGAGGCGCACCAAGCATTTAGTAGAAGTGTGGCATGGGTCAGGCTAGGTGCATGGGTTGTCAGGATCAGTGCAGGGGAGGAACTTAGTTCCACCACTGGCGGAACAGGGAACAGGGACTTGGCGCAAGGCTCGGTCCTTGACTCAATTTGAGACCCAATGTTCAATCTGAGACATCTCCTTCGTTATAACTCCGATTTGAGTCAATATTTTTGCGTTCTTTTCAAAATTTACGTATCTTTCCAAATCTGCACAAGTCTCATAAGATTGATCATTTGCTACTATTGATGACATGAAATCATTCAAAAGACATGTAATAGAGGTACTTAAGGACATCAAAATGATGCATAAATAATGACTGAACAAATACCCACAAACCTATCTTTTGCTAGTCCATGAGCAAAACAAACTTAAACCAATTGAAAAGACTTGATCTTAGTTAAGATAGAACATTTAAACCTCTAGGTTCACCTAGTAGGAGGAGTTTTGTCTCCTGAGGGTTATAGCAGTACGAAACCCACAAACGTTTTACTTAGTCACTAAGATGCTAGAGCAGTACTTTTAACAAGCAAATAAGAATCAAAGTAAGTAGACATGTTTTGCAGAACTAAAGGGGATGTCATAGCCGTGAGTGTCATGTGTTAAGTGTATGAATGCCAACATTTCAAGTGATCATGCTTAAAAAACAACTTCATCTAAATCCCTTAGAAAGATTTCGCCTTGACTCTAATCCATACTAGGCAACTTTCAATTCACACAAGAATCCTAGGCTTTCACTCTTTTCAAGCATATGTGATGCGTTTATGTTATGGAATTCAAGTTTAATCACATATGAGTATCAATGAAGAATAGCACTTTATGGAAATAAAGATCTCATGAAAGGAATTGAACTTTCAGAACATAGATGCGTACCTTAATCCACTGCATGATTGTCCATAAGATCAGTTAGGTCTTCCTTTTTAGGTTGTAATGGAGCTAAGTTGTTGGGTTTAGAAAGGACGGATAGGATTCAAAGAACCTGAGTTGTGCCAAGGCACGAGAAGTCATGACTTGAACTTAGAATTTCTGAACTGAATCCTTGCTTAGAGCCCACGGCATTGTGCTTTCTTGCAGGCTTATTTTGAGGTCTTTGGCTCACTTGGCTCAATTTACTTTGTTTTTCACTTTTTTTTTTGTCTATTCTTTTGTTTTCTTACTTTTTTTTTTCTTTCGAATTGAATTGAACCAAGATCATGCCATGATTTCCTCATTTTTTTTTCCCTATAGCTTGTACCTTGTAAAGCTAGAACTTGTCAAAACTTGAACTTTGAACTTGTGTCCTTCGCTAAAAACGCCAATGTCTTAGAATTGGGCAGCACTTTCTTTCACTTATCATAATCACATTTAGGGAAACCTTAGCACAAACTTAGGTTATAGGGTATGGCTTTAATGAATGGCTAAGTATTTAGGTTAGGTTACATTTTGGGTGATGAAAGAAAAGGCTGTGTGTTTGGCTTCAAAGTTGGCTTAGGGAGCATGCAATAGGGTAAGATCAGGCCTTTAGAGTTTAAGCACACATAGCCTACATCACTTCTTATGGCAAACCACACATCAAATCAAGCGCATCTATATGATGTTAGTTCTTTAAAATCCAATGCAAGTATGATGTAATGAGATAAGCAATTAAGAACAAAAGCGACGAGTGTTTAAGAGTAGAAACAAGTATATCCCTCAGAAAGAATGGCAATTAGGCTCAAAGATCTCACAAGGTAGTCTCCACTAATTTTCTAAGGTTCACTCAAATTCAGTTGTTTTGTTCACTTAATCACTTAAAACATGGCATTGTGAAGTGCAAGTTATGAACTACCAACTACGGCATGACTCTTAGCAAGGCAAAGGTTGTTAACTTAGCATGTACATCCCTATTAACAAGTTATAATACTATCACTAGCAAAACTTAACTAATTAACAACTTAAATTTGAACTTCCTGGCCGTGTATTACCCCCAAACCTAGATGTTTCTATATGCAAATTTTTAAATCCACACCCCCAAACCTAAACTGAACATTGTCCTCAATGTGACAAGCAATAAGCATGACAACAGAACAAAGGTTTTGAGAGATATAAAGGTAGAAACAATAAAGGAAGAGAGAAACACAAACCAGGGCTAGGCTACCTCCTAGGAACGCTTTATTTAACGTCTGGGCAAGACACAGCTGGCATGCTAGGTACTTAGTGTCTGCTGAGTTGCAGGAGCATCTAGGAGTGGATTGGGAAGAACCTCGAAGTAGTGCTTGAGGCGATGGCCATTTACCTTGAATGGTTCCTGCTTGACTGGGTGTTAGATCTCTACTGCGCCATGAGGAAAAATGTTAGTAATCATATAGGTACCTGACCATCTAGAATGCAATTTACCTGGGAATAGTTTGAGGCGTGAATTGAAGAGAAGGACTTTTTGTCCAATCTGAAAGTGCTTGCGTTGAAGCTGCTTGTCATGAAAAACCTTTGTTTTTTCCTTGTAGATCCGAGCACTTTCGTAGGCCTCATTTCTGAGCTCGTCCAATTCACTTAGTTGCAACTTTTTATGTAGTCCAGTCGCATCCAAGTCCATCTGCATTTTCTTGATAGCCCATAATGCCTTATGCTCCAATTCTACGGATAGCCCATAATGCCTAACGCTTGACCATGGAGCGGGTTTTGTGCTCGGGAGGTCAAGGGAGTTGGGTCATTAATGTAACAAGAGTTCCTTGGGGCTAGGGCTTTCTTGATTTGGTATTTTAGTTGCGCTGTGAACGGACTAGGTTTCCGGGATTGCATGGGATGCGTTCTTCTAGGTATTATGTTATACCACGGGCTTCTCCGATGATTGGCGTGGAGGATATCTTTCTCCGCTACATTGTTGAGGGTTCTCCAACTGGCGTTAGAGGGTACGTCTCCGCCAGATCGTTGAGGGGTTCTCCGATGTAGGTGTTCAAGGGATCTTTCTCCTCCATATCGTTGAGGTATGAGGTATGTCTGTAGGAGCAAGGATATCGAGTTACCACTCGAGGAGCTCTAGAGGAGCAGGGATATCGAGTTATCACTCGGGGTGCTCTGGAGGAGCAGGGATATCGAGTCACCACTCGGGGTGCTCTAGAGGAGCAGTGATATCGAGTCACCACTCGGGGTGCTCTGGAGGGGCAGGGATATTGAGTACGACTCGGGATAAGTCAGTGAGACTCAGTTCAACCAAGTCGGGTACCTTCGTCATCCAGGTCAGTGGGTTGGTGTGGGTGGTGACCCAGATTGACGAGTTATTGATGGTTCACAAGAGGCTGATAAGTCAATTGTCTTATGCTATTACAGTAGAGGTTTCAGCAGTGTCTGATCTACTGTCAACTTGGTATCAGATCTTGTTAGCAGAGGGCTATAAACTTCGAATCATGATCAGGGGTTCTCACATTGTGATATGTGGCGAAGCATTGGCTCTTACCCTGACATGACCAGGCCGGTTAGCCACCAGTGTGGTTGCTCAGTCGAGAGGCTGGGGCGTAAAACAAGTCTCTGTGGTTACCCTTTCGGACCACCACTGTTTCAAGGTTTCGGTAGTGACCTGTAAGCTATCCTGCGTCTGATAGGTAGGTGTAGTCAGTAAAGTACAGAGACGGTTCTGTCGAAACCCTGTAAGGTTTATTTAATATTTCTAAGGATAAAGGGTACTCCTAGTATTAAATTTGGTGGTTAAAGGCTGTCAGACAGGAACAGAGCTTTTCGTGGATTTCGAGGCGAAATTCGGAAAGTGTCCTATCAATCAACAGTAAGTAATATGTAAAGATAACCAAAAGAGTTCTGGAAGGCCCCATAAAATTAATGCCCCAGATGTTGAAGATTTCCACCATAAGGATACGGTTTAATGGCATTTGAGTCCGAGGGCCTATGTTACCTTGCCGTTGGCATCTGTCACAAGCGAGTATAAACTCGTATGCATCCTTAAACAATGTGGGCCAGTAGAATCCACTTTGAAGTACTTGGAGGGCTGTTTTCTTAGCCCCAAAATGGCCTCCACATGCCAAGCTATGGCAGAAAGTTAGAATGGATCTCATCTCATCTTCCGGGATGCATCTTCGAATTATTTGATCAGGACAATGCTTCCATAAGTAGAGCTCGTCCTAGATGTAGTATTTAGCTTGTTTAACCAACTTTTCCTTCTGAAATCTGCTCATAGACGAGGGAATGCGCTTTGTGGCCAGCTAATTGATGATGTCTGCATGCCATGGATCTATGGCCTTAAGTGCAACGAGTTGTTCATCGGGAAAGGTCTCAAGGAGTGGCAATTGATCAGCCTCTTCGTTGGATCGATGTATCAAACGGCTCATATGGTCAGCAACCACGTTTACGTTCCCCTTGTTATCTCTGCTTTCGAGGTCATATTCTTGGAGAAGTAGCATCCACCGCAGCAATCTGGGTTTGCCGTCCTTCTTAGTGAGTAGGTACTTCATGGCCGCATGATCGGTGTAGACAATGACCTTGGTTTGAATCAAGTATGATCTGAACTTTTCTAGGGCAAAGATGACGGCATGAAGTTCTTTTTCCATGGTGGAGTAGTTGATTTGGGCATCATTCAGAGTTCTACTCGCATAGTAGATGACATGAGGAAGTCGGTTCACTCGCTGCCATAAAATAGCACCTATAGCAAAGTCTGAAGCATCGCACATTAGTTCGAAAGGTAAGTCCCAATTGGGTGGCATAATGATGGGGGATGCCGTGAGCTTGGCCTTGAGTGTGTTGAATGCCTCATGGCATTCCTTTGTGAACTCAAATGTGGCGTCTTTGGCTAGAAGAACACACAATGGTCTCATAATCTTCGAGAACTCTTGGATGAATCTTCTGTAGAAACCGGCATGACCTAAGAATGATCGAACTTCCTTGATTGTTGTAGCGTACGGCATCCTCTCCACTATGTCTAACTTTTCTTTGTCCACCTCTATGTCACGGCTAGAGATCATATGGCCCAAGACGATTCCTTGTTGTACCATGAAGTGGCACTTTTCCCAATTCAGCACTAAGTTTCTCTCTTTTCAATGTTCCAACACTCGGGATAGATTGGCTAAGCAAAGCTCAAATGAGTGCCCAAACACCTAGAAGTCATCCATGAACACTTCAATTATATCCTCCACCATATCGGAGAAGATACTCATCATGCAGCGTTGGAATGTAGTCGGGGCGTTACAAAGACCAAAAGGTTTCCTTCGGTAGGCAAATATGTCATAGGGGCACGTGAATGTAGTCTTCTCTTGGTCTTCAAGAGCTATAGTAATCTGATTATAGTCGGAGTATCCATCCAAGAAGCAATAATGTGAAAGGCCCGCCAATCTCTCAAGCATTTGATCGATGAAGGGCAAGGGAAAGTGATCCTTACGTGTGGTAGTGTTGAGCTATCGGTAGTGTTGAACTCTCTGGGGTACGAGCTCATCATGCTCATTCTTAACTATCATTATTCCACTTTTCTTCGGCACGACTTGGACCGGGCTCACCCAATTGGAGTCACTTACGGGATAGATAATGCCCACGTCTAGAAGTTTGAGTACTTCCTTCTTCACGACTTCCTTCATTGGTGGATTTAATCGCCACTGCGCTTCTCTTGATGGTTTAGCATCGTCTTCAAGAAGTATTTGATGCATGCACTTTGCGGTACTAATGCCTTTGATATATGCGATTGTCCAACCAAGTGCCGTTTGATTAGCTTTGAGAACTTGGACCAATGCCTTCTCTTCCTTCATGCTTAGGTTAGACACAATGATGACCATGAGGGTTTGATTGTTGCCCAAGTTAGCATACTTCAAGTGTTTAAGCATCGGCTTTAGTTCGAGTTCAGGTGCTTTGACGATGGATGACAGGACCCTTCCCGAATTTCCCCTCGAAACCTAGGAAGAACCTTGCTCCCGTCTAACAACCTATAGAAATTCCCAGAATACCCCTAAGTCCTTGCAAATAATTATGAGAATTATACCAAAAATCCAGCAGAATCTCCCCTTAAGGACTGGTTAACCGTCTTCCACCTGTCAGACTAAGGATCATATAACACTCCAAATTCCAATAAGGTCAACCATCCAACGATGTAACCACAATTTTACAATCGATCCAAAAGACTTATCAGAGCATCTAGGTAGGATAAATAAATACATAAATAAATATCCTACTCGATCGTCTAGGTAAACGCGCAGTTGAAAATCTAATGCCTCCGCTTCTGGATCATGCCCACATCAACTCAACAGCCTGGAGGGGATTTAAAACACGAAAATTGTGAGTGGAAAAAATAATCATTTGAAAATAATTTCTGAGGAAAACATACCCTTTCCCCCTCCACGAGTAAAACCATGAATGCATAACATAAAATCCCTTTGTATATAAATATAATATATAGATAATCTGAAAACCCACCGGAAAATCCATCTTTTGTTTAAAATACTTGGTGGGACCCACGAAAACCCAAATAATGAAAACATTATGTGGTCCACAACCCTGCTTTGAAAACCCTCCTCAAAGGAATTTAAAATCATGTAAACATACATGAACACAAAATATACATCAAAACATATCACACTGCTTCCCGAATGAAATCCCGAGCCGTAGCTCGCTACCCTCCACACACCCGATATACCTCGAGTTGTGCAGAAACCTATACTATGCATAGACAGCCTCAACGACCTGATGGAGAAAATACCCCTCGACACCAGCGTCGGAGAATCCTCAACGATATGACAGAGAAAGATCCTTGACTCTAGTTGGAGAAAACCTTGACCATCGGGGACAAATATCAAGTAAAAACTAAAATCCATGTTTTGAAATCCTTGTTTCTTGGCCTAAGCCAAATTCATTGAAAAACCGGGTTTAAACTCAAAATTGTGGACTCGTCCAAAATCCAAAATCAATCAAGTCAAACCATATAAAACCCGAAACCATAAAGCCAGGCCATAGCCCAAAGCGTCATTCCAAATAATTATTGAAAGCCCGTGTCAAGTAATAATTTAATAATATCCAGAATTTTTGCCAAATTAATACGTAATAAGCAATTATATCAATATACCTTTATGCATGCATTATACTTTACAAAACCAAAGTCCACTCACCACACGTCCAAATAAGCTCAATCCCGAGTCGTACGCTCCTCCGAAGTTCCCGGAGCAGAATCGCCTGTCAAAAGTAACAATCGGGATTACCAACTATAATTAAAAACTTACATTCAGACTCCCTAAACCCCGAAGGTTCGCTCTCATCACACTAAAAATGCAGCCACTTCGGACGCCCAAACTACCCCTAAATGACGTCTGATTAACCCGGAACCTACCCCAAAAGGTCCGAAATGTCAAAACCTTGTCGACACGCGTCGCCGTGACCCAAGGACCAATATTACGAGCCATCACATGCAGCGGAAGGTCAGACCACGTGCCACACGCCTATCACAATGTCCCATGCGCTGCTACAGTACCTCACGTGCCAACTCGGTCTGACTCAGCGCTGACTCGGCCGCCAGGTGGCACCCACGTGGTTGCCAGGTGGCCTCCACGTGGCTACTAGGTGGCATCCACGTGGCTCCACGTGGCTACTAGGTGGCATCCACGTGGCTCCACGTGGCTACTAGGTGGCATCCACGTGGCTCCACATGGCTGCCAGGTGGCATGCCACGTCATCCACCCTCCGATCGAACCAGTCGTCGGAGAATCACCGGAGAAGACGACCGCTCCGCCGTGCGTCGCCATCCACCGTCGTCGAAAAACTCCAATGCTGGCCGAGCTGGAATTTTTTCCTAACTTCCTCAAAACTCAAATGTTTTTCACAACTTTTAGGTCTAAATCCATCTACTCGAACCCATGAACTCAAAAATGAACTCTAAACACGAAACTCATACTTGTGTTGGCTGGAAAATCAATTGAAAGGTTTCAGTTTTCCTTTCCTCGGTTCGGGGTCTCCCGCAGCTGCTTCCTATGATGGTTTGTACCTCTGTGATCATGGGAAAGAGTAGAGTCCCATTAGTGGAACAAAAACGGAAGATGTTGCCTTGAATCGAAGTTCCAATTTCTTGGGTTTTTGGGTTCGATCACACGGTGTGGGGTGAGTCTCGAAGGGAGAGAGTGAAAAATGGGAGAATCTGATTTACTTGGGTTAAAATATCCACCCAAGCCAAATTACCAAAATGGCCCTGAATAATCTAGACCCACAGCCCTCTGATAAGAACTCCGCTTTCCACGTGATGCATGTCTACGAACTCAAGAGTTCGAGACCTATGCAAGGGTCCCCGAGACACAGCCAAAAGTGTCTCGAAACAAAAATTGACTTTCAAGCCCCTTAAACAACCAAGGGCAATTTCATCCTTTTGCAAAAGAATTTACGAAAATTTAATAATTAAATTTTCAGGTCGTTACAATCGATGGCAAATTCTTCTGGGCCGTGAGGGGTAAAGCTTCGAAGGGGTGCTTGTAGAATGGAAGGGAAGGCACGACATTGAGGAACCTTAGCTCTTCAATCACTTTTTCTTCAAGCGTCTCCTCAGATCGTGAAGTGTTGGTGATGGCCTTCTCTAAATGATCCTTCATGCATGAATTGGCTATGGTTTTCTGCAATAGCATGTCCATTGTGTTTAACAGAAAGTCCACGACATGTTCCGCAGGATATTGGGTGGCATCGTGGATAGAGAATGTTCGAAGCCTGTCCAAGACTTTGATGGAGACTTGGCCATTTTTGACATCAATGAGACATTCTGTCGTGGCTAGGAGAGGCCTTCCAAAGATGAGTGGAGGTTCCTCGTTTTGATCAATTCTATCCATCCTTAGAATGTAGAAATCTGTCGGAACGCATGTATCGCTGATTTTTACCAACATGTCCTCTAGTACGCCCATGAGATTAGTAACAGAGACGTTAGCTAATCTCACACATAAGTGTGTTGGTTTGAGCTCTCCCAAGTTGAGCAATTTATAGATCTGATAATGCATTATGTTGACTGAAGCTCCTGTGTCGCAAAGACAATGCTCGAAGCGTTTAGATTGGATAACACACGGGAGTGATGGAGGCCCTGGATCATTCACTTTGAGTGGCATGCGCAGAAGTGCAGCAGAGCACACCTTAGGAATTTCAATGATGTTGGTGGAGGTGAAATCACGCTTTCCTGTGACCAAGTCTATGATAAGCTTGGCGAAGATAGGCATGTGCTTGACTATTTTGAGGAACGTCATCGTGATTTGAAGCTTCTGCAGCATGCTTATGATTTCCTCCTCCAATTCCTCATTTTGTTTATTCTCGTTCTGGAACCTGCGAGGAAACGGAAGATCAACGTCATTATTTAACTCAAAAGTCACTTTTTTAGTGGTTTTAGGAATTGAAGTGTTAGAGTGATTAGGATCATTGTTGTGCTTATGGGAGCCTACGGTCGTGGCCTTGGCATTGGAAAAAGTCTGAGTTCCAGCAGAGGATTGGTGCTATCATGTCGTGGCCATGTCCTGAGAGTTAGGCGCTGGTGGGCCGTGTAGAGGTCCTGCCGTGTGGGACTTAGGTGCTGGTTGGCGCATGTCCTGCTGAGAGTATGTTGGAATCCTCCATACCATCATCGTACCTCTCCGAGCCTATGATGGAATCCTTCATACCATAGCTCATATCATGCAGAGTGTATGAGGAAATCCTCCCTACCTTACTTCATGTCCGTCCGAGCATATAAGCGAATCCTCCTTACCATACCTCACCAAGAAACTCCCACCAACCCTCTCACCAGGGTCAAAGTCTAACCCACCATCCTGGGCCAAAACTCCAAAACCATTAAATACCTAGGCCTAAGCCCAAATACATAACCTCGAGCCTAAAACTAAAATCCATAAACTAGAATCCATAAAATCACCCTCCCGGGCCTTAGCCATATTCAATACCAAAATCGTTTCCCAAAATCATTATCCTGAATTTCCGAGGTTTAGAAAAAAAAAATAAACACTTTATATGAATTCTTCATAATTTCCGAGACCATGGAAACAATAAATTATTTTACAATCATTCCATTTAATTCCCGAAAGTCATAATTGATAATAAAATATTTAGGACATAGCAATATGCATGCATTACAATTTAGAAAACAAAGTCCACTCACCGTAACGTCCAAACGAGTTAAATTCCAAGCTATTCTATACTCCGTAACCTTCGGAGCCACCACGCCAGTCAAAACCAATATGTAGCATTACTAAACCACAATTATCAACCAAAAATATGATCCCCACCCCCCTTTAAATCCTTGGAGTACACACTTGTCCTAAAAACGTACAAAGTAACTTTAAACACCCAAAACCCTAAACCCTATAAAAACTCCGATAGACCCGAAACCTGCCCCAACATATCCAAACTATGGAAAACATAAAATCACGAGTCGACGGAGCTCGAGAAAGGACCCCACGTGCCCTAACGCGCCCGCACGCGCTCTCTACTCTATCTCAGCTGCGATTGCAAGGTTCCGTCGCCTTCTAATAATGGAAATCTATCTACTCGAGCAAAAAAAAAATCTAAATATGAAGTCTAAATCGAAAAATCTTACATGTGGTGGCCGAAAAATGGACGAGAAGTTTCAGCCTATGTTCAAAGCTCCACCCCGTCGTCCACGACAGTCCTCAAGGATGGTATGGTGAGGTTCGTGGGGAAGAGAGGAAGCTTGTAGTGTGTTTTGTTTAGGTCCAAATTTCCAAAATCGAAATCACAATTTTGGGGGGATTTTTGGTTTCTCACGGGCAAGGCAGAGAAAAATCGAGAGAGAGGAGAGGAGAACTGGGAAATTTCTGGAGAAAGAAAGACAAATATCCTTCCCAAAATATCAGCCTTCTACAATTACAAAAATAACCTTCAAAGTTCTAGACCCATAACTCTTCTAAACGGACCCTGATTTCTGCATGCCACCTGTCTACGAACTCGTGAGTTCAAGGCCTACGCAACGGTCCAGGAAAACTTCCCAAAAATATTTTCAAACAAAAAGTAATTCTTGGACCCCCCTAAACTCAAAAGTAAAACCGTCCTTCCTAAGTAATTATCGAATTTACTTTAATTTTAGGTCTGTGTAGTTACAAATCCTCCATGACATACCTCACATCCTACCGAGCTTATGATGGAATCCTCCATAACATGCCTCACATCCCACTGCGCATATGATGGAATCCTCCATGACATACCTCACGTCCTACCAAGCGTATGATGGAATCCTCTATGACATACCTCGTCTTACTGCAAATTCCCACCAACCTTTCCATCAGGGCCAAGCCTAAACCAAAATCCCAGGCCGAAACCCCAAAACCATCAAATAACTAGGTCTAAGTCCAAACTACATAACCCCAGGCCGAAGCCCAAAATCCATACTCCGGAATCCCTAAAATCAACATTCCAGCCAAAGCCCAAGTCATTACCAAAATCGTTTACCAAAACCATTATCGAAATCCATAATTCGAAATAAATCATTAAAAACGATTATCTGTTGTTCTCAGGTCTCATAACTAATAATTAAACATTTGGAAGGATCGCCCTTAATTTCCGAAATGCATAATTAATAGTAAAACCTATAGAACATATACTTATGCATGCATTATAATTTAAAAATCAAAATCCACTCACCGGAAGCCCAAGTAAGCCTAACTCCGAGCTTTGGGGTCCTCTGCAGTCCCCGGAGTAGTGCAGATGTCAAAATGACAACTGGGGTTAATAACCAACGTTCCTAAACCATAACTTCAGCCCCCCTAACCTCCGAGAATACACACGCGCTCTAAACGCGTTCAAAGTAACTTTCAATGTCCAAAACAGCCCCTAAACGAATTCCGAAGAACTCAAAACATACGCCAAAAGATTCGAAACGTTCCTAAAGATTAATTTCAGCCCACCCTAACCTCCAGGAATACACACACGCTCTAAACGCGTTCAAAGTAACTTTGGACTTCCAAAACAGCCCTTAAACGAACTCCAATGGATCCGAGACCTGCGCCACAAGTCGTCGATGCCTGGGGGAAGGCCGCCATGTGCCAGTGGGGTGGCAGTAGCTCTTCCCCCACGCCATCATCGGTTCACCCCCCCCCCCCCCCCCCCCCAGTGACCGGAAACCTCAATAACCACTCGAATTTCAAAACTCGATATCTCCCTCATTTCTCAGCCAAATTCGATGTTCTAATAATCAAAATCTATCTTCTTGAGCCAAAGAATCCAAATATAAAATCAAAATTAAGATCACATACATATGGTGGCTGGAAATTGGATGAGAATCTTCGGGCAGATTTCCGAGCTTCGCTATGTCGTCCACGGCTGTCCTCAAGTTTCATGAATGGTATGGTTGAGCTCGTGGGGAGTATAGGAAGGTAGTAGTGTCCTTGGTTGAGCTCAAAAAGGTCAAAAATTTTGATGATGGTGGTGGTTTGTGTTTTTGAGTCCCACGGGCAAAGGAGAAGAGAATCGTCAAGGGAGAGGGGGAGAGCAAATAAGAAAATATCTCTTACAGGAGAGAGAAAGAGATAAGGATTTAGAGAAAAACAAATGTAGGGCCAAAATTATCGAAATGCCCCTATTTTCTCTAGACCCGAAACTCTCCCAAGTGAGCTGCGATTTTCGGGTGAAGCCTATCTACGAACTCGTGATTTCAAGACCTACGCGATGGCCCAAAAAAAAATTTTAAAAGTATTCCCAAACTCAAAGTGACTTTCGAACCCCCCTAAAACCTAGGGTAAAATCGTCCTCTCATAAATTAATTTACAAAAATCGAATAATTAAATGTACGGGTTGTTACACCAAGTCTCCACTATAAATAGAGGGCCTCCCCTCACAACACAGGTATCTCACAATTATTCTCATAATTGGATTTTCAGTTTTCTCTCTAGATTGAGCTGACTTAACCTTAACCTCAGGTTTTTATTTTCTGTTTGTAGGGATTGAATGGTGTAATCTCAATCAAGACGATTTCTGCATCAACAACTAGTGCTTTCATTGAGAGCCGAGCTGAGAAATACTCAATTTGTGCTCTTTAATCCATAAAGTTCTCACTTTTTCATCAAATTATCATTTTTCGTTCTTCGAAAAGTCTTCGAATAATGGCAAAAACACGACAATCAGCAAGGTCTAACGAGACGAGCGCGTCTTACGATGGAGGGCAGCATGATCGGCGCACCACTGGAACAATGCAGCTGCACGCCCCGTAGCTCGACAGCCACGCCACCCTCGATGGAGGAGCCGAAGCGCAGTCACCACTCCACGTCACTACCAACAAAGGGTCCCCCGGTGGCGTCATCTCTCACTGCCGGTCACACCGATGCACCTCCAGTCGGACGTCCCCACACTGTCGATATTAGATCAGCATGTCAAGCCACTGGCCTTTCTGCTAGTCACGTCGCTGCTTCTCTGACAGGTCAGCCTCACGCCATAGCCACCACAACTGAAACTCGCGCACCTATGCCACTTAACGTCCATGCACTTCCATCGCTAGAAGCCCGCATCAAGGCCCAAGACGCACCATAACCGCAACTCAATGCACATGGACACCCATTTTTGGCAACATCTAGCTTCGGTGCACTAACTCTGGAACCTAAAGTCCACGCTCAATTACAACGTATGGATGGAAGGTTCGCGGGAGAAGCATCTCGAAATGCCACAAGTTGGCAACCGGTGAACGAGAACCTACGACTGATCCTGAACGAGCTCTGCATCGCCAGAGATCAAAATAAACGCGAAGGAAGGGAGCCCACACGTCGCTCGGCATGGGAATCTCGCCACAACGCGCTTCATGCTACACGAGGATCGCCTTCATGTGCCAGGTTATTTCGACAAGTGGCACGCCTCATCAACCAAGTTCAAATTCATGCAAAACTTTGGCAGAAATACTTGGGCAAAAGAAGCACTCCTCAAACTACTATGAGACGCACCAACTCTCGGAATCCCCGAGAAAACGCACCTCGTAGACACGACAAAGACCTTATTCGATGCCACTCTATGTTGCGAGATGTTTCCTTAGATGATTCCTCTTGCGAAAGCTACACTTCCCCCGAGAAGCAAAAAGCCCTTTCTCCAAGGCAAAGTAAAACCCTCCTCCGAAAGGCAAGTCCATTCAAGTCACCATCGTTGGGTGCCCTTGGCATTACAATGAGAGCATTTGAACGAGCTAAACAGCCCTTTCTCTCTACGAGAAAGCAAAGTCAATACTCAAGGAAACTTAGAGAAAATCTCAGCAATATCTAAGTTTGAAGGAGCATCCCAACTAGAATTCAAACAAAAAGTAATTCCTGAACCCCTCTAAACTAAAGGGTAAAACCATCCTTTCTAATTAATTCTTGAAATTAATTTAATTTTTGGTCTCGGTCGTTACAAATCGGCCATGACATACTTCACATCCTACCAAGTGTATGATGGAATCCTCCATGACATACCTCACGTCCCACTGAGCGTATGATGAAATCCTCCATGACATACCTCACGTCCTACCAAGCGTATGATGGAATCCTCCATGACATACATCGTCCTACCACAAACTCCCACCAACCTTTCCACTAGGGCCAAGCCTTAACCAAAATCCCGGGCCGAAACCCCAAAACCATCAAATACCTAGGTCTAAGTCCCAACTACATAACCCCGAGCCGAAGCCGAAAATCCATACCCCCGAAATCCCTAAAATCACCATTCCGGCCGAAGCCCAAGTCATTACCAAAATCATTTCCCTAAACCATTATTGAAATCCATAATTCTTAATAAATCATTCAAAACGATTATCCATAGTTCACAGGTCTCATAACTAATAATTAAACATTTCGAAGAATCACCCTTAATTTCCGAAATGCATAATTAATAGTAAAACATATAGAACATATACTTATGCATGCATTATAATTTAAAAACCAAAATCCACTCACTGGAAGCCTAAGCAAGCCTAACTCCGAGCTTTGGGGTCCTCTGCAGTCCCCGGAGCAGCGTAGATGTCAAAATGACAACCGGAGTTATTAATAACCAACGTTTCTAAACCTTAACTTCAGCCCCCCTAACCTCCGAGAATACACACGCGCTCTAAACGCATTCAAAGTAACTTTGGACGTCCAAAACAGCCCCTAAACGAACTCTGATGGACTTGAAACATGCGCCAAAAGATCCTGAATGTTCATAGACATTAGTTTCAGCCCCCCCAAACCTCTGGGAATACACATGTGCTCTAAACGCGTTCAAAGTAACTTTGGACATCCAAAACAGTCCCTAAACGAACTCCAATGGATCCGAGACCTGTGCCACAAGTAGTCGGGGCCTGAAGGAATTCCCCACACGCCGCCACACCCCAGTGGGCTGGCGGTGGCTCTTCCCCCATGCGCCATCACCGGTTCAGCCCCCCTCGACGGTCGGAAACCTCCATAACCACCAGAATTTCAAAACTCAATATCTCCCTCATTTCTTAGCCAAAATCGATGTTCTAATAGTCAAAATCTATCAACTCGAGCCAAATAATCCAAAACTCAAGTCAAAATTAAGATCACATACTTGTGGTGGCCGGATATTGGATGAGGAGCTTCGGGAAGATTTTCAACCTTTGCGTCGTCCACTGCTATCCTCAAGCTTCAACAATGCTAT
This sequence comes from Oemleria cerasiformis, assembly GCA_037349345.1. Taxonomy (NCBI): domain Eukaryota; kingdom Viridiplantae; phylum Streptophyta; class Magnoliopsida; order Rosales; family Rosaceae; genus Oemleria; species Oemleria cerasiformis. The sequence continues at coordinate 10,654,071 of JAZGTL010000019.1, forward strand.
GGTTGAGTTCGTGGGGAGGATAGAAAGGTAGTAGTGTCCTTGGCTGAGCTCGAAAAGGTCAAAAATTTTGATGATGGTGGTGGTGTGTGTGTTTGTGTCCCACGAGCAAAGGGGAAGAGAATAGTCAAGGGAGAGGGGGAGAGGAAATAAGAAAATATCTCCTCCAGGAGAGAGAAAGAGAAGGATTTAGAGAAAAACAAATTTATGGCCAAAATTACCAAAATTCCCCTATCTTCTCTATACCAGTAACTCTCTCAACTGAGCTCTGATTTTCGTGTGAAGCCTGACTACGAACTCATGAGTTCGAGACCTAAGCGATGGCCTAAGAAATGCTTTTAAAAGTATTCCCAAACTCAAAGTGACTTTCGAACCCCCCTAAAACCGAGGGAAAAATTGACCTTTCCTAAATTAATTTACGAAAATCAAATAATTAAATGTACGGGTTGTTAAACCAGGTCTCCACAATAAATAGAGGGCCTCCCCTCACAACTCATGTATCTCACAATTATTCTCATAATTGGCTTTTCAGTTTTCTCTCTATATTGAGCTGAATTAAGCATCGAAACGTTCTTAGTTGAACCCCCCATCTCAGGATTCAACCTTAAACTCAAGTGTTTATTTTTTGTTTGTAGGGATTGAACGGTGTAATCTCAATCCGGAAGATTTCTGCATCAACAGCTACTGCTTTCATTGAGAGCCAAGTTGAGAAATACTCAATGCGTGCTCTTTAATCCGAAAAGTTCTCACTTTTTCATCAAATTATCGTTTTTCGTTCTTCGAAAAAATTCGAATAATGGCAAGAACAAGACAGTTAGCAATGTTTAATGAGACGAACGCGTCTCATGATGGAGGGCAGCATGATCGCCGCACCACTGGAACAACGCAACCGCACGCCCTGTAGCTTAGCAGCCACGCTGCCACCGCCGGAGTAAACGAGGCCCAGTCACCTTGCCAAATCACCGCCAACAGAGGGTCCCCCAGTCACATCGTCGCTCGTCGCCGATCACGCCGATTCGCCTCCAGCCTGACATCTCCACACCGTTGTTTCCGGATATGCAGGTTAAGTCACCAGCCTTGATACCGGTCACGTCGCCGCTTCTCCGACCGGTCAGCCTCATGCCGTCGCCATCAGGCCTGCAAGCCACACACCTACGCCGCTTAACGTCTACGTGCCACCATCACTCACAGCCCTCATATCTACCCAAGACGCGCCATCAACGCAACTGAACACACATGGATACCCACTTTTGGCAACGTCTGGCTTTGGTGCACTAACTCTAGAACTTGAAGTCCATGCTCAATTACAGCGTACGGATGGAAGGTTCGTGGGAGAAGCATCCCAGAATGCCACAAGCTGGCAACCGGCGAACGAGGACCTACAACTGATCCATAATGAGCTCTGCGCCACCAGAGATCAAAATAACCTCAAAGGAAGGGAGCCCATATGCTGCTCGGCACGGGAATCTCGCCACAACGCGCATCATACTTCACGAGGGTTGCCTTCACGCACCAATTTTATTTCGACAAGTGGCACGCCTTAGAAACCAAGTTCAAATTCATGCAAAATTTCTGTAGGAATACTTGGATGAAAGAACCACTTCTCAAACTACTGGGACACTTGCCAACTCTCAGAATCCCCGGGAAAGCGCAGCTCGTAGACACGACAAAGACCCTGTTCGATGCCACTTTGTGTCGCGAGATGTTTCCCTAGATGATTCCTCTGGCGAAAGCTACACTTCCCTCGAGAAGCAAAAAGCCCTTTCTCCATGGCAAAGTAAATCCCTCCTCCTAGAGGCAAGTCCATTAAAGTCGCCATCGTTGGATGTCCCTGGCAGTACAACGAGGGCATTTGAATGAGCTAAACCACCCTCTCTCTCTGCAAGAAAGCAAAGTGAATACTCAAGGAAACTTAGAGAAAATCTCAGCGATATCTAAGTTTAAAGGAGCATCCCAACCAGAATTTTTTATGCTCAGAAGACGTCACTTGCAGGGAAAATTTCAAATGCATCAAATACACCCGTGGAATGGATCAGCTACCATTGGAAAGCTACAGGTCTTAGCTTTCCAACGCTATCCACAGTGTCCCAATCCGAGTTATAACCAATCCGGAATGTCCGTTTCAATGATACAAGGTCGAATGCACAATTCTACGCAAAGGCATGTCTTGAAAATTAATTTTAAAACCCAATTCTCACCTTTTTTGCTTAAACCCAGCAGCATTGAAAAGGAATGGATGTTACCTTTCCAACACCATCAAGAACAGCTAAATCTGATAAGGTATGAATCATCTATGGGCAATTTATAGAAGGTAGGTAAAAAACAATCGCCTGAACACATGACCCAAATTCCGAAATTTTCCAAAAATGCAATTCTTACCCTTTTCAAGAAATCTCAATGGAATTGGAAAGATGTAGATGTTAGCTTGGAAAGATGTAGATGTTAGCTTTCTAACACAGCAAAAAACAACTAATTCATACAACGGATGAATTATTAATTGACAAATTACTGAGTGGAGGTCATGTCTGTGAATCAGCGCATATGACCCAACTTCAAAAATTTGTCAAAAATTCAATTCTCAATTTTTTAAGAAAGGCCAACGGAATTAGAAAGATATGGAAGTCAGCTTTCCAACCCTACCAAGAAAAGCTAATGTCAAGCTGCAACGAATCCTGTGCAAATGGTATAGTACGTGGAGGTTATCATCAAAGCCTTCCTCTGCGAAAGCATCAAAGCCTTCGCCCTGCGATGCACTCAAGCCTTCATCCGCGGAAGTATCAAAGTCTTCCTTCGCGGAAGCATCAAAGCCTTCCTCTGCGGAAGCATCAAAGCCTTCACCCCTGCGAAGCATTCACGCCTTCCTCCGCGGAAATACCAAAGCCTTCGCCCTGCGAAGCATTCAAGCCTTCCTCCGCTGAAGCATCAAAGCCTTCGCCCGCCAAAGCATAAAAACCTTCGCCCGCTGAAGCATAAAAACCTTCGCCCGCTGAAGCATAAAAACCTTCGCCTGCTGAAGCATAAAAACCTTCGCCTTACAAAACATTCAAGCCTTCCTCCGCGGAAGCACCAAAGTCTTCACCCCGCGAAGCATTCAAGCCTTCTCCCGTAGAAGTATCAAAGCCTTCCTTCACGGAAGCATCAAAGCTTTTGCCCCGCGAAGCACTCAAGCCTTCTTCCATAGAAGCTACCAAGCCTTCTTCAAAGAAGCATCAAAAGCCTTCTTCCATAGAAAGCATCAAAAGGCGATGGATTATTGGAACTCCAAAAACTACTTCCCTTAGGATTCCCTGAATTCCTAAGGGATGTGAGGGCATTTGTGGAATCATAATTCATCCAAAAATTGTAGAGCTGCCACGTGGCCCATAATTTATATAATGACTATACTCCCCTTAGTGGAGTCATTATTGGGATATAATTACCGCGCATTAATTAAATATATTTACCAGCTAAATATATTAATTAATAGGAGTTATATCACCATAATAAAAGACATCTAATTGAGATCCTTATTAAGTTAGGAATCTATTAATAAGTAAATTTTCTTTCCAAAAAGGATTTGTTTATTAATTATAACTCATTTCCTACTAATAATAAATAATTTCTCAACGCATTATTTATTATTAAAAGTCAATACTAAGTATTTCCTAAGTAGGATTACTTATTCATTGCAAACTCTTTCAACCAATCAGAAACTCTGAAGACTCCCAGGTCTCCACTATAAATAGAGGGTCTCCCCTCATAACTCAGGTATCTCACAATTATTCTCATAATTGGCTTTTCAGTTTGCTCTCTAGATTGAGCTGACTTAAACATCGGATCGTTCTTGGTTGAACCTCGTTATTTTGGATTAAACGGTGTAATCTTAATCCGAATGATTTCTGCATCAACAGTGCATATACTCAATGCTTGTTTAATCTCATTTGCAAGACATTAAATTATCATCTCCACTTTGGTGGCAGATGTAGTTGTTGTCTATCGTAAGGTGCGCTAATGATCTTAATTTCAATTGCCTTAGGATAAAAATGATCAGATTTGACAATCCATGTAGAAGTTACAACTTAGAAGCCGTTGGTGGTGGTTTTTTAGCCGTTGTCATTTTTCAGATGAAGGCAACGTTAACTTCTAACCATCATATAAGCCAAGTTTTTTATATGTTTAAACTTAGGCGGCTTAATCTTACCAGCAACGTTAATTTTTGTTTCTTTATTTTATTTGTAGCAATCTACCATAAAGATTCCACCATTCCCTCTTTGGAGAAGACCTCTTGTTCTCATTGAATACTCGCTCACTGCCTTTGGGGGTACCCCTATTGCTGGTTAACACAAAGATTATCTCATAATTGATGGCTGGAATCCTACGGGGATGAACTTAAATTTCTCTCAAACTCATGAACGTTCCACTATTTTTCCTCTGTTTAGGTTTTTTTTCAAGGGGTTTTTTCTGACAAGGTTTTTTAACGAGGCAGCATAGCGCGCAACTACCACATTCTCACTCGCTACTAGACTAAATCAGACATTTGTACAAGTTTATAAGTTGTATTTCTTTTTTCTGTTTTTTTTTCTTTTCTTTTCTTTGGTTATGGTTTCGTTCCCTGTGAATTTGTTCAGGCCCCAGATCTTTTTTAAGCTTTTGCTTTTGTTCTTATATTTACAACTGGGTGCATAAAGGATTTATTATTATCCATATATTAATTCATGGTATTTTGAATAAAACATCTCTTCAAATAAAAAAATATATATACACTTTGCCTTTTTATTTGAAATGCCTATTGATTTTGTGCATAATTCTTACTTAACACTCTTATTATTATTGCATAACTCTTAATTCCTACTCGCCTAACCTCAACTCTATCAAAAAATTCTGTTAAAATTACTTATGTGGCATAAAAGAGGCCATCCATCTAAAACACAACGTTTTAGTGGGTTTTCGTCACCCGGATTTAGTGGGTGTCGGTCAGCACCGGTGACTCCATTATCCAGTTGGATTTCCGGAGCAGAGTGTATCATGTACTTTCAAATCTTACATTTACCACCTTGTACTTTTTAAAACATTACAACTTTAATCCTCTATTAATTTTTCTATTAAAATGGCTATTAAGTGATGATATGTCATTGTGGATCCTACCATTTAATTTAAGTATGTGACAAATAGACGTCACGTGAAAAATATTAAAAATAAATTAGTTTTGAAAATTTTAAAACTAATTTATTTAAAGAAAAAATAGAAAAAAAAATTGTTATTGTTTTTCTGAAGATTCAATCGGAGTTCAACGCACAGAGAAAGAGTCAAACACTAGCAAGTTGTGACTGAGACGCCGCGAAAATGTGGAGGCGCGTGGTATCTTCTCCCTTAGTTCAGCTGCAAAGCCTCGCCTCAGCCTCATGCAGATCCTCATCTCAAAAACTCACCCGTCGATTCCTAATCTCTTCCGCATCTTCCCCTTCAACGCCGCAGCGTCCGAGATCCCCTCTCCCTCCTCCCCCCACGCCGCCTCAGCTCCATCTTCTGCTTTGAAGAAGAAGGTTGAGGAATTTATGCCCATTGCAACGGGTCACGAGCGCGAGGAACTTCAGGCCGATCTTGAGGGAAGAGACGTTCTTGAAATTAATTATCCAGTTGGTCCTTTTTGTACGAAGGAAGCACCTGCAATAGTTCGGTCCTACTATGACAAAAGAATAGTTGGATGCCCTGGTGTTGAGGGAGATGATGATTGATGAGCATGATGTCGTGTGGTTTTGGCTGGAGAAAGGAAAGCCACAAGAATGCCCTGTCTGTAGTCAATATTTTAAGTTGGAAGTGGTTGGCCCAGGAGGTCCTCCCGATGGTCATCATTGATCTGCTTGACAAGTTTCTTGCGAAAATAAAAAATTTGGTTTACGCGATGAGGAGGCACTGTGTAGCTTCAAGAATTCTTTTTTGGTTATTTACCGGATGTTTAGCTCTTGAGAGATTCTGTCCGACGGTGTTTGAGTCGGTGATAATTTTGATTTTGTGACCTGTTCATTAAAACTCGGTTCTTTTGAGTCCCTGATCATTTTGATTGTGTTCGAAGATCCAATAATTGATGGCTACATTTTCTTTTTGATTCCAAAAAAAAAATCGGAGTTCAACCAAAGGCTAGGGATTCATCAAACTTCCCAGAAGCTCTCCAATCTCGCTCGATGGGAGAAAAGGAAATCGGTGTTTGATGATCCAGCTCTAGAGATCCAAGATCGATTTTGAATCGAGGGCTTTAGACAAATAAAACAATAAAAATTTCATTGGGGTTTTAGGGTTACTGTTCTAGAATTAATGGAACGTGTTCCAGCTGGGATTGTTGAGGAAGATGACCAGATCGATTTGCCACCGGGGTTCCGATTCCACCCCACCTGGGCTGAGGACAAATAACACAACTAGCTGGATATTGGAAAGACAAAGAGATCCACAAATCGACTGCAGACTTTTGGGGAGAAAGAAAGTAGGATTTTGTGGGTTCGATGAGGTAGACGAGTGGGATCGGAGACAGAGGAAGAGAGCAGCGAGGGTTGGTAGCGGCAGAATTAATTAGTTTTAAAATTTTCAAAATTAATTTATTTTAATATTTTCCACTTGACATCTACTTGCCACGTACTTAAATTAAATGATAGGATCTACAATCATATATTATCACTTACCAACCATTTTAACAGAAAAATTAACGAGATTAAGATTGTAACGTTTTAAAAAATACAGGATGATAAATATAAGATTTAAAAGTACAAATATAATCGTATAACTTGGTATAAATCATAGGATAGTAGAGTGTAATTTGCTCTTAAAAATATATAAATATTTACTAATCAATTCTAAATAATATGTTTTCCATAATTTACATGTATTCACATTTCTCACACATTTTGTTTCCAATTACATAAACAGAGGGAACAATTTCATTTCTGTAAATTCTAGACAAATTTTGGTCTGTTCTCTTCTATGACAACAGAAAATAAAAAGCTAAAAGATTGATGACCAAAACCCCTGTACTTGATAAAAATGAATCCATTTTTTTTTTTCTTTTATAGCAATGACACAAAATGCCACTCAGAGGGGGTAAATACATAATCTACTGAAGCTCAAGAAGAAAACACAAGTTTTTGTTCGGGAAATCCCGGCCTCCAAAAAAGAAGTGACATTGTCAGTTTTGCTGCGGGTAACATTAAACTGGATGATCTGTTTGTTCAGATGACAAGTAGACAATTATGGGGAGCTACAACACTAGAATCTAGATCAAAGAACCTTCATGTAACTCAAAAACATTAGCCTCGCGTACAAACGTGTAGGCTCAGTCAATATGTGTATTCAAGAACTGGACTTTATGTAACGCTGATAGAAGTAGCATATGATTGGAGAAGCGCTAGAGCTTGGTCTGTGATAGCCCTATTCCTAGCACGCTTCACCCAATCTACCACTACTTCCGTTGCTTGGGTGCCTTTCACACCTTCTTCAAGTGCCTCTGCTGCTTCGGCTAGTTTTCCTTCGGCAAGGTAGTACTCCACTTTATTGATGATGGATTCAATTCCATCACCCGAGTGGTCCACTTCCTTGACCTAACAAAATCCCAAACACAAGTACATTGAACATTCCAATAAGTTGATTTATACCGGTGATTTAGAATGGAAAACCAAGACCTCATATCTATTATCTACTTACCTTCAACCAGGATGCAATACGTGCCAAGGAATGTGCCAAAATGCCACCACCACCATGAGGGATGAAGCTGAGGTGGCGTACTGCCCCTTTCAAGGTATCGAACTGCAAGAAGAATGGAGTTTAGCAAGAACAGAACTGAGCATTTGCCAAACTTACTAGGATTTCTACAATACATAAATCAGAACTTGCCGTACTCAAATACTTCATTTCATACTCAGGTTTTTCAGAATCATGAGTCTGCAGCAAGTTCAATTAAAATCTCATCTATGAGAGAGAGAGAGAGAGAGAGAGAGAGAGAGAGAGAGAAGATCCTAGTCTTTAACATTGAACAATGTCAAACCAATTAGCCCTTGCCTAACTGAAGATATGAGTACTAGTATCTCATCAACACTTCTGAATGCATATTTACAGAACACTTGGATCCACAAATCAAATGTGTGATCTTTCATTCAGTAGTAACATAGAACATGCTAGGCATCTATAGCCTGTTGTCCTGAAGCAATTTATGACTTCTGAGACACTTGAGCCTAATTTCAACTGCTTTATGTCCAAAAACTTAGACATCCATGAATTACTAGCAGGTCGCCCTTGTCCAGTTACTCTCAAGAAGCAACATTACTCCTTCCGTCCACTATATAAAAAGGTATGGTCTATGTCTTTGCCATTAGTTAGAGGGAACCAAAGCCAAGTTCAATAGTAAAAATAAAGGGTTAAAGAAGGTGATAATAGTTCAGGGTTAATCATAAGAGTAACGATCTACTAGCAAATATGTAATGAAGAATCAAGAAAATACTAGCCTTCTGATTCAACTGCAATAAGGTATCTGTGCCAGCTCTTCTAGTTTCTTCAGGAAGAGATGATAGGACCAAATCCAAAATTGAATCTTTATCAATTCCTTCAAGATAAGTGTGCAAAGCCTCTAACTCTGTCTGGATTGGTAATCCTTTTGAAAGTGCATCTTCAAGTGCAAGTGCTCCCTGCAAGACCAACAAAACATATCATTAATACGATGTAACTTTCAGGCTTGGAATCACTGATGAGGGTATGAAGAAATTGTGTTCTCTTTTAAAAAAAAAAGTGGAAGTGAATAGGAAAAATAAAATAATAATCACCAAGGCAAGCTTGTGAGCAGAGTGAGTCTGACGAGCTTCTTCAGATCTTGCATAGAATGCTACACACAAGGCATTAATCTACAAAAAGAACCTCAACATCAAATTTCATACTGGAATAATCTGCCAATAAGTATTTATAGACATTAATACCAACAAACCCACTACTTACCACCCAAGATAGATATATTTAAGCAAGATTCACTAGTTATTATCTCAAAGCTGAAAAAAAATTGAAGCCTTGGACACACACACACACATGTATTTCCTTCATGTGGCCTGCAAAGCTGGAGTTATATTTCCTTCATCTTGGACAAACGCATAATGAATATATAGTAAAAGGAAATTGGGGGTATCCCAGCATCTATTACCCTAACCAATAAATATATAGAAAAAGGAATACAAACTTCAAGTAACCAATAAAATGACTACAACTGATTTATTTGATTGCTTCAATAGACTCAGAACTTACATCGTCAATGGGTGAATGGGTTCATTTTCTGTTCAGGGAAATATTTTATCAAGTAATGGTGCACTACAAAAAACTTGATGGGTAAAACAACCTCCATTTTTCAGGTTTCCAATAAATTGTAGTATCACAACTTTCATAATAATTTTTTTTCCAGATAGTTCAAATGTAAATCAACACCAAATTAGAACCATAAATCCACATTTAGATGTGTTATCTATTCATAGGTGACTCGAGCAATAATCTTACATGAAGATTTGCTTCTGCCATTTTCTCAAGCTGGGATGTCTTCTCACTTGCAAGTGCTGCTGCCAGTTCCGCTTTTGCTAATTCCTCAACCATTTTTAACTTCATTTCTGCTTCACTTTCCTGCATTTAATTAAAATTATCAACATCAACTTACCAATCATCATAGGCTGATGCACCATAAAGAAGATAATAACAAATCAAACATTGAGCACCAAAGTCTTTGTGCACCTTGTGCTCAAGTTCTGTCTTAAATTTCTCTTCAAGCTTTTCTTGAAGTGACTTGAGTGCAGCAGCTGCTTTTACCCTTTCTCTCTTCAATTCCTGAAAAACCAAAAAACACACTATAAATCCCAATAAAAATAAAAGCAAGAATAAAAGCTATATTTGAATTGAACAGAAGCTAGGCCATGCTTTATAGTTTATATTACTAGACTTTCAATCCAATCCCTTTCCTCATATAGCCATTCACACAAACAAGTGACACTGTTTCTAAATTGAAAGCATGTCTGTTCTTTTGCATACTCACCTAAGGGCTACAAAATCATCAGAAGAAGACAAAATAGGGGTAGTAAAATAGGTCAACTGAAATGGGAATTTAGTCTTCCATTTATTCATGTTTAGACTTCTGAGAAATGTCGTCCATTATAGCATGCGCAGACAAATTTATACCATTCTTCCACCCTGTTAAGGCTCCCCAGTCCCGGCAAGAAGAAAATCTATTGAAAGCAAAACAAAGAAGATATATATGAGAGAACATTTTGACCTTGTCTAGCATTGCTGCCTCTTCAGCAAGCATCAGTTCCATGGCTGCAGCATCCTTAAGTTTTTTTTCATACTTCTCCTGTGGTGAGATAGGTGGTCAATTTATGAATAGTACAGATCTCTCAACAACACTCTCGTCAATTATTTTAACGGAAGTGAATAATAAATTCTTGCAATGACGTAATATTAGAAACCTTTAACATTCTCTTTTCTTCAGCAAGAACACGAGCATCTAACTCAGCTTGCCTTTGTTCAGCAGCATGAATCGCTTGCAAGAAGTCAAGAACTAACTTTCCATCTTTGGAAATGTAAGCATCATTCAACCCTTCAATTCCATCACCAAGAGCCTATTAATTCAGATAACCAGAATTTGGTGAGTTAGACTGGACATTCTTTTTTTTCTTTTGGCATTGTAATAGCAACATGCATTAAATGGAAAAAACAAATAATAAAAGCTGATACCTACCTCTTTTTCTTCAGGAAAGTGATTGGATTGATCACCGCCCTGTGTATTAGAATTAATATCGACCCTTTCATCAGCCTCATCCCTCAAATGATATGTCTTGAGCAGAGAACCAGATAGCTCTTCATCCTTAACTAATGTAACCTGTAGCATAGTTTCACCAAAAGCAACTTCATACAAAAACCCAATGAAAATAAGCTCTATTTGATGTTAAAAAAGTCCAAACGATAATGTTGACTTAATTCTTATGAAATCAAATTTCATTACTAAGTACAGTATTCACTATCCACAACTATTTAGTTTGCTAAAAGGAAACCAAATGAGAAGTACCTCTGTCTTATCTTCTGTGACATCCGTTTGAGGTGGCAATATTTTTGTCTCCTTTTCTTGCTGATCTGCACTAGCCTGAGAAAGTACCGGTGATGTTTGTACCTCCTCATTAATCACCCTATTAGGCTTTTCTGTACTCTTCACATCTACCTTCCCTTCAGAAGATAACCCAATATTTGCATTTTGTGAGTGTTCAGGCAAACCTTTCTCACTTGTTATGTCACTCCCAGATTTGTCCCCCTGAGGGGGCTCTTCACCTTCCCTTGGACTCAAATCCACAACATGGGCAACATCTGAATGTGCTTCGACCTTCTCCTTAGACTTGTCAGATTCTTCTCCATTGTGTTTTTCTTCTTCAGCAAGATTCTTCCCAAAACCAATCTCATCTTCCTTAATCGAATCACTCTTCTCTTTTCCAAAACCAATCTCATCTTCCTTAATCGAATCACTCTTCTCTTTCCAACCGAAAATGGGGTCCAGATACCCAGTTTTGTACGCTGCCACAAGCCCAGCCCCGATGGCAGCACTTCCAAAGAAAACTTTGGCGCTTGAATCGCCGCTATCCGCCGGTGGTGGCTTGCCAGCACTTCCAGGTTCTGGCGATGTAGTTTTTGGGGCTGCTTCGGAGAATTCCCTTCTCAGAAATCTTGAGATGTGCTGCAATTTGTCGAAATTCTGTGAGTTATTATCAACAACAGCATGACCAAATTCATAGTCCAATTATCAAGTAAAATTTTCATGCCTGACTTGAAATCGGCCTCGGAATTCTTCTCAAACCACGACGATAAGAAATTTGCAGAATTGAACTATAAGAAGAAAAAAAAAAGGTGTAAATAGAGGCCATGGCATTACAGAATCAAATACAAAGACCAGGGAAGATTGTGAGTACCTCCTCAACATGGCTTCCTGGTGGTGAGTGTGAGAGAGATTGGGACAATTTTTGCAAAACCTTTCAAATATAACCAAAACTCCAACTAAATAGACTTAAATACCATCGAAATTAAAAAAAACCAAACAAACATAAAAGCATACCTCTACAAGAAATTTTTTTCTTGGAATTGGGAAGAGAGAAGGATGGGTGGCAGTGGATGGTTTATGATTATGTAGTGATAACAAATGAGGAGCTTGGGTGGTCGGATTATGTAGTGATAACAAATGAGGAGCTTGGGTGGTCGGATTACGATGGGGTTTGTGGGGATTTGGGGGTGGCACCTGGCGGTGGTGATGGGGGATGAAATGTGCGCTGCGGCGTGGAGTTGGGGCGGAGGAGGTGGGTGGGGCAATATCGGATCGGTTGCTTGGCGGGTGGATCAAGTACGGAGAAGAGAGTAGGTAAGGGGGAGTATGAGAGATACGGTGAGGGTTGTGGCTTTGAGCATTTAAGGGTGTTGACAACGATGGAGGAGGAGGAGCGGGAGGTAGGAGGACGGCGGGCGTAGTGGGTTCAGTGTTTCTTTTTAGTTTTTTATAGATTTTTGTGTGAACTTTTTACTGTCTGGTATTTGTTTTTGTGCGTATATACCGATGCAGGGGATTACATTATATAGAATACGTATGGAACTCATCTTTTATAAAAATTGAATTTAATACTCCAAGATTGCGTGAGGAGAGTATTATTGAATAGCATTATACCTTAGTATTAAGTGACTTTTTGTTATAATAAATTGATGCCGAAATGACATTTTTTATCAATTTTGAGCCTAGAAAATATGATTTTTTTTCTGTTTTTTAATACGAGGCCTATTGTGGAGAAGATTATAGACATTGGTGATTGAGTTTGTCATTTATAAGAACCGAAATTCACCATTCACAATATATTGGAGTAAGTAGAAATATCAATGAACTAGTAATATTTTTTACAGGTCTAGAAAATGAGTTAGAATCAAGCGAGTAACAAATTACATAGTTCGTTTTTGGTATAGGAGGCTAAACATTTAGTGACTTCTCCAACGATCCATTTATTGAATACCATTCGATTAATCCTTGAAAGATCATTGTGTAATAGCTCACTGATAAAGCACTTTTACGTCGAAGATGGACGACTCGTTTGTTAATGTTTTGCGAAATGGCTTTTAAAATACTACTTTGTAAATTGAAAACAACAAATAGGATTTGCCATTTTATTATTTGAGAATGTGTTTGGTAGTTTACTCTAGAAATATTTTGTAAGAATGAAAACGTAAAAATTCTTTGGTACAAATATAAAAACTAACAAAATTGTAAATATACGTTTGACAACGATTTACAAGCATAAATTTTGAGAAGATGGAGGTGAGAATAGTGGTAGTAGTGTAACAACCCGGAATTTTAATTATTGGGTTTACGCAATTATTTTTGTAAAATGACGATTTTACCCTTGGTCGGTAAAGGGCATGGAAATCAAGTTTTGTTTCGAGACACTTTTGGTGGTGTTTCAGGTACCGTTGCGTAGGTCTCGAACTCACGAGTTCGTAGACAGGTGGCACGCGGAAAACGGAGTTCGTGTACGGAAGTTATAGGTCTAGATGTGCAAGGGTAGTTTGGTAATTTTACATGGAGGGGAGATATTTTAAACCCCCAAATCAGAGTTTATCTGATCCATATTATTTTCATCTTCATCCTTTCACTCATTCTCTCTCTGGGTGAAAAACAAAAACACAAACAACCTGAAACCGTGCGAAAAATACCGAAGAGAAACCATAAAGTCAACTTTGATTTCAAGGTTTTAGCTTCCAGTTTTGATCAACTAATCGTATTCTACTCCTTCCCACGATCACAACCGTACCAACCATCGAAGGAGAGGACCACGGTGGAAGCCGAACCGAGTAAAGGAAGTTTCAGATCTTCCGATCGATTTTCCAGCTAGCACAGGTACGTGTTTGATGTTTTAAGGTGATATTTGGATTCCTGGGTTCGAGTAGATAGATTTAGACGTAAAATTCGTGTAAAATGGTTGAGTTTTGAGGAAGTTGTAAAGCTTAGAATTTCGATCGAAAATGGCGGATTCCGGCGAACCAGACGGCGGCGGAGGTGGTGGTCCGGTCATATTCTCCAGCCAGCCTCCAGCGACGGCGACGGCATTCTGGTCGTCTTCTCCGGCGATTCGCCGGTGACCGGTCGGGTCGAGTAAACCGGTCTGGTTGAGTGAACCGGTCGGGTCGAGTTGGACCGGGTCAGGTCGAGCCGGACCGGGTTGGACCGGTCCAGGCGCGTGATCACTGTAGCAAGCGCGTGACCGGCGCGTGAGGGCGCATGTGCCGACCTTCCGGCGGCGCGTGGGCCTAGTGTGAGGTCACGGTGGCGCGTGGGAACTAGTTCTCGACGTTCTGAATCTGTTGGTACAGGTTTCAGGTTGATCGGACGTCGTTTAGAGGTCGTTTTGGGCAATCCCAGCCGTAATGGTTGACCTTATTAGCGGGTTTTGAGCACGGAAAGCCAAGGTAGTTGGGTCATTATATTGCATGTGTTCCTTGGGCTAGAGCGTCCATGAATTAAGGGTTGGATGATGTATGTGAGTGGACTTTTGTTTTATAAATTGAAATGCATGCATCATAATATCTTTGTTTAAATACTGTTATGTATTGTGGCATTGAATGTCTGGATTTTAGAAATGATTACTAGACATATGTTTTCCACTATATTAGTTAAAGTGTGATTTGAGAAATATCATGGGTTTTGGACTCGTTTTTGCTATCGTTTTGACGTGGAAACTATTGAGTCAATGGTTTGGGTTTTGACCCAGTTGTATGAGTTTATCGGATTTGGTCAGATTTGAGGGAGGCCAGGACCCGGGACTAGGATCCGTTATTAGCGGTGAACCCAGTGAACCTCCAAGATAAACATATTTGAGGAGGACCAGGACCCGGGACTAGGATCCGTTATTAGCGGTGAACCCGGTGAACCTCCAAGATAAACATATTTGAGGAGGACCAGGACCCGGGACTAGGATCCGTTATTAGCGGTGAACCTGGTGAACCTCCAAGATAAATGGTTACCGAATGATATGTCAGTCGAGAGATATGCCGACTGATGCAATATGATAACCAAAGGTTATACCGGCTAATGATATGATATGCCAGTCGAGAGATATGCCGACTGATGCGATATGATAGCCGAAGGTTATACCGGCTAATGATATGATATGCCAGTCGAGAGATATGCCGACTGATGCGATATGATAGCCGAAGGTTATACCGGCTGATGATATGATATGATAGTCGAGGATACTTGCCGACTGATGATATATCATAGTACAAAGAGTTGTCATACATGACTAGCACACCCCAAGGGATACCCTGGTGGCTAGGGATATGATAGTCGAGAGATATGCCGACTGATGTGATATGATAGCCGAAGGTTATACCGGCTAATGATATGATATGCCAGTCGAGAGATATGCCGACTGATGAGATATGATAGTCGAAGGTTATACCGGCTAATGATATGATATGCCAGTCGAGAGATATGTCGACTGATGCGATATGATAGCCGAAGGTTATACCGGCTGATGATATGATATGATAGTCGAGGATACTTGCCGACTGATGATATATCATAGTACAGAGAGTTGTGATACATGACTAGCACACCCCAAGGGATACCCTGGTGGCTAGGGATATGATAGTCGAGAGATATGCCGACTAATGTGATATGATAGCCGAGGATATTTTCGGCTCTAATATGAACCAGACGACAGTTGTCATGGGCTTAATCAACCTAAGAAAATACTTCGTCATTCGGGTCAGTGGGTTGGTGTGGGCGGTGGCCCAGAGGGACGAATTATGGTTGGTTCACAAGTATCTGACTAGTCGGTTGTCTTGTGGTATTCCTGTAGAGATGTCAGCAGTGTCTGACCTACTGACATTTGGTGTCATAGGGTATTCCTATTTGAACCACCACTATTCCGAGGTCTTGGCTTTGACCTGTATACTATCCTGCGTCTGACAGGTATGAGTGATCAGTAAGTACAGAGGTTATGTCGGGAACCCTGTAAAGTTTAATAAAAATTATTCAAGAACAAAGGGTATTTCTGGTATTTAAATTTTGAGGTAAAAGAGCTGTCAGACGGGATAAGGGTTCTTTTCGGGTTTCGAGGGAAAATTCGAGAAGGGTCCTTACAAGTGGTATAAGAGCTCTAGGTTAACTTCCTGCAGACTGCACACTTGTGTGCAAATTATTTAAGGATTTCGGTTAACAAGATGCCTCCGAGACGTGAGTTCCGTCAATGGTTGAGAAATGGTGGAGATGACCATGAACCTACAGTGGAGCCTGATTTGAGGCAGACACTGGAACAGCTGGGTCAGACTTTAGCTTCGGTACTCCAGGATAGGGCTTCTCATGAAGTCTCTGATATCGAGAGAGCCTAGAGACTGGGGGCGACGATATTTATGGGCGAGTCTAACCCAGATGAGGCTGAGGATTGGATTACTCGCATGGAGCGGGTGTTTTTTATTATGAGATGTCCTCTAGGGGACAGAGTTCTGTTGGCCACATTTTTGCTAGGTGGTTCTGCTTACCACTGGTGGCACTCATTGGAGGTGTCAGGCTGGAATGTCCATACACTTACTTGGCAGACTTTCTGGGAACGCTTCTTGGAGCAATTTTACCCTTGCTCACACCGGAATGTTAAGGAGGTCGAGTTCTTGCATTTACAGCAAGGAGACATGAATATGGCCCAGTATGAACAGAAATTCATAGCGCTGAGTCGCTTTGCACCGACTTTGGTGGCGGCCGAGTTAGACAAGTGCCACAGATTCGAAAGTGGACTGCGGAGTGAGATTCGGTCAGCAGTTACGTTTATGGATCACACTACCTTGAGGACTTTGGCTGATGCTGCAGCTCGAGTAGAGTTGAGTTTGGGTTTCCCAATTCCGCAGCAGTACAGTGGGTACAGGAGACGTCGAGATCACTGGACTACCGGAACCTCTAGTCAGGGACCATCAAAAAGAGGCAGTCATAGTTCTGGATCTTCTGGGAATGCGAGATCTAGTACAGGCAGTGGCGGAGCTGGTCAGGTACGACAATCTTATGCTTAGTCTAGCGGTGCCTTAGTGCAGTTCAACAGAAGACAGGGTGGCAGATCTAGTGGCTTCAGTGATTCCATTTGTTATTTCTGTGGGGAGACTGGTCACATCAAGAGATTCTGTCCACAACGTCGTCCGGGCAGTAGTTCCTTGGGTCGTGGTGCGACTGATCCTAGCCCGAGGACAGGACAGATGTTTGATACTGCAACTGGGAGTCAGACCTATTTCAGTGGGGCTGGTAGAGCTAGTGGGACCAGTAGTGCTAGAGGCAGGTATGGGGATCGTGGTCGATCTTCGGGTACACCAGCTCGAGTTTTTGCCATGACACAACAGGAGGCTCGAGTAGCACCGTAGGTGGTCACGGGTACGTTATCTATTTTCAACCGCAATGCTTGTGTTTTATTAGATCCCGGGGCAACTCATTCTTTTATTTCTCAGGGTTTTGCATTGTTTGCGGATAGAGAATTGTCCCCGATTGGTTGGGACATGGGTATTAGTACTCCTACCGGGGATATGTTAGTGGCGAACCTCATGATTCGCAGTTGTCCGGTGATGGTTGAAGGCCATGGTTTGGAGGCAGATTTAATCCCCTTAGATATTTTTGAGTTTGATGTGATTCTGGGGATGGATTGGTTGTCCATGCACCATGCCTCCATAGACTGTTACGACAAGACAGTAGTTTTTCGGAGTCCAGGATTACCGGAACTTACATTTCGGGGAGATCGTAGGGTACTACCCTATGGAGTGATATCAGCGTTGACCGCTTAGAGATTGTTGAGAAAAGGTTGTGAGGGTTACTTGGCTCATGTGTTTGATTCTCGGGATACTCCGATGAGAGTGGAGGATATTCCTGTGGTGAGTGAGTTCTCTGATGTGTTTCTAGATGATCTTCCAGGATTACCTCCACACCGTGAGATTGAGTTCACCATCGAGCTTTTGCCAGGTACTCAACATATCTCACAGGCACCGTATAGGATGGCACCGGCAGAATTGCGAGAGTTAAAGACTCAGTTACAGGACTTGGTGAATATGGGATTTATTCGCCCAAGTGTTTCACCATGGTGTGCGCCAGTATTATTTGTGAGGAAAAAGGATGGTGGTCTGAGATTGTGTATCGACTACCGGCAGTTAAATAGAGTGACGGTACGAAATAAATATCCTCTGCCAAGGATTGACGATTTATTTGATCAACTGAAAGGGGCAAAGTATTTTTCGAAAATTGGCCTTCGATCCGGGTACCATCAGTTGAGGATTCGGGAAGAGGATGTTCACGAAAACAGCTTTCAGGACTCGGTATGGTCATTATGAGTTCCTGGTGATGCCCTTCGGGTTGACTAATGCCCCGGCATCGTTTATGGATTTGATGAACAGAGTGTTCCAAAAGTATTTGGATCGATTTGTGATTGTGTTCATCGACGATATCTTGGTGTATTCGAGGAGTGCCAAGGCACATGAGAAGCACTTGAGGTTGGTGCTGAATATGCTTAGGAAAAAAAAGCATTTGTTTGCCAAGTTTAGTAAATGCCAGTTTTGGTTTACCAAAGCTGGATTCTTGGGTCATGTGATTTCGGCTGAGGGTATCAGCGTAGATCTCCAAAAAGTGGAGGTAGTGAAGTTTGAGGAGCAACCGGTGCAATTTCTGGATTGGAAGGAAAAGGTACTTCGCAGAAAAGATTGTTCCTCTAGTTAAAGTGTTGTGGAGGAATCATAACGTGGAGGAAGCCACGTGGGAAATCGAGGAACTAATGCAGGCACAATATCCTCAATTGTTCCATGGTTAGGAATGAATTTCGAGGACGAAATTTCTTAAGGAGGGTAGATTGTAACAACTCGAAATTTTAATTATTGGGTTTACGCAATTATTTTTGTAAAATAATGATTTTACCCTTGGTCGGTAAAGGGCATGGAAATCAAGTTTTGTTTCGAGATACTTTTGGTTGTGTTTTAGGTACCGTTGCGTAGGTCTCGAACTCACGAGTTCGTAGACAGGTGGCACGCGGAAAACGGAGTTCGTGTACGAAAGTTATGGGTCTAGATGTGCAAGGGTAGTTTGGTAATTTTATATGGAGGGGAGATATTTTAAACCCCCAAATCAGAGTTTATCTGATCCAGATTATTTTCATTTTCATCCTTTCACTCATTCTCTCTCTGAGTGAAAAACAAAAACACAAACAACCCGAAACCGTGCGAAAAATACCGAAGAGAAACCATAAAGTCAACTTTGATTTCAAGGCTTTAGCTTCCCGTTTTGATCAACTAATCGTATTCTACTCCTTCCCACGATCACAACCGTACCAACCATCGAAGGAGAGGACCACGGTGGAAGCCGAACCGAGTAAAGGAAGTTTCGGATATTCCGATCGATTTTCCGGCTAGCACGGGTACGTGTTTGATGTTTTAAGGTGATATTTGGATTCCTGGGTTCGAGTAGATAGATTTAGATGTAAAATTCGTGTAAAATGGTTGAGTTTTGAGGAAGTTGTAAAGCTTGGAATTTCGGTCGAAAATGGCGGATTCCAGCGAACCAGACGGCGGCGGAGGTGGTGGTCCGGTCATCTTCTCCGGCCAGCCTCCGGCGACGGCGACGGCAGTCTGGTCGTCTTCTCCAGCGAGTCGCCGGTGACCGGTCGGGTCGAGTAAACCGGTCAGGTTGAGTGAACCGGTCGGGTCGAGTTGGACCGGGTCAGGTCGAGCCGGACTGGGTTGGACCGGTCCAAGCGCGTGATCACTGTAGCAGGCGCGTGAGGGCGCGTGTGCCAACCTTTCGGCGGCGCGTGGACCTAGTGTGAGGTCACGGCGACGCGTGGGAACTAGTTCTCGACGTTCTGAATCTGTTGGTACAGGTTTCAGGTTGATCGTACGTCGTTTAGAGGTCGTTTTGGGCAATCCCAGCCGTAATGGTTGACCTTATTAGCGGGTTTTGAGCACGGAAAGCCAAGGTAGTTGGGTCATTATATTGCATGTGTTCCTTGGGCTAGAGCGTCCATGAATTAAGGGTTGGATGATGTATGTGAGTGGACTTTTGTTTTATAAATTGAAATGCATGCATCAGAATATCTTTGTTTAAATACTGTTATGTATTGTGGCATTGAATGTCTGGATTTTAGAAATGATTACTAGACATATGTTTTCCACTATATTAGTTAAAGTGTGATTTGAGAAATATCATGGGTTTTGGACTCGGTTTTGCAATTGTTTTGACGTGGAAACTATTGAGTCAATGGTTTGGGTTTTGACCCAGTTGTATGAGTTTAACGGATTTGGTCAGATTTGAGGGAGGCCAGGACCCGGGACTAGGATCCGTTATTAGCGGTGAACCCGGTGAACCTCCAAGATAAACATATTTGAGGAGGACCAGGACCCGGGACTAGGATCCGTTATTAGCGGTGAACCCGGTGAACCTCCAAGATAAATGGTTACCGAATGATATGCCAGTCGAGAGATATGCCGACTGATGCGATATGATAGCCGAAGGTTATACCGGCTAATGATATGATATGTCAGTCGAGAGATATGCCGACTGATGCGATATGATAGCCGAAGATTATACCGGCTAATGATATGATATGCCAGTCGAGAGATATGCCGACTGATGCGATATGATAGCCGAAGGTTATACCGGCTGATGATATGATATGATAGTCGAGGATACTTGCCGACTGATGATATATCATAGTACAGAGAGTTGTGATACATGAATAGCACACCCCAAGGGATACCCTGGTGGCTAGGGATATGATAGTCGAGAGATATGCCGACTGATGGGATATGATAGCCGAAGGTTATACCGGCTAATGATATGATATGCCAGTCGAGAGATATGTCAACTGATGCGATATGATAGCCGAAGTTTATACCGGCTAATGATATGATATGCCAGTCGAGAGATATGCCGACTGATGCGATATGATAGCCGAAGGTTATACCGGCTGATGATATGATATGATAGTCGAGGATACTTTCCGACTGATGATATATCATAGTACAGAGAGTTGTGATGCATGACTAGCACACCCCAAGGGATACCCTGGTGGCTAGGGATATGATAGTCGAGAGATATGCCGACTGATGTGATATGACAGCCGAGGATATTTCCGGCTCTAATATGAACCAGACAACAGTTGTCATGGGCTTAATCAACCTAAGAAAATACTTCGTCATTCGGGTCAGTGGGTTGGTGTGGGCGGTGACCCAGAGGGACGAATTATGGTTGGTTCACAAGTATCTGACTAGTCGGTTGTCTTGTGGTATTCCAGTAGAGATGTCAGCAGTGTCTGACCTACTGACATTTGGTGTCATAGGGTATTCCTATTTGAACCACCACTATTCCGAAGTCTTGGCTTTGACCTGTATACTATCCTGCGTCTGACAGGTAGGAGTGATCAGTAAGTACAGAGGTTCTGTCGGGAACCCTGTAAGGTTTAATAAAAATTATTCAAGAACAAAGGGTATTTCTGGTATTTAAATTTTGAGGTAAAAGAGCTGTCAGACGGGATAAGGGTTCTTTTCGGGTTTCGAGGGAAAATTCGGGAAGGGTCCTTACAAGTAGAGATAGTGGCAGTAATGTGTCAATATGGTTGTTGTTGTAGTAGATGTGGATGTGGGTGTGGGATGGTGGTTGTGGAGGTGGTCTTGGAGGTGGACGTAGTAGTGGGGGTGATGAGGTGGAGGTGGAGGTGGAGGTGGTCGTGGGAGTGATAATGGCGGTTGGCAGTTGTCTTGTGGTGATAGAGGTGAAGGTAGTGGTAGGGGTGATTGGGTGGTGGTGGAAGTAGAGGTGGAGGTGGAGGTGGAGGTTGAATCTCTTTGCCATACTGCAGTTCACCAACATTGAATCTCTTTTGCATTTTTGTTGTTTTGCCATACTGCAGTTTAGCAGCTACAGCTTAAATCAGTTTTGTTTATGATTTTGGATATTTTGCAGTTTTTAATTCTTAGTCTTTCGGTTGGTTTCAAACTAAACATTGTGGAAGTAGTAATTGTTGAACTTGAAACTCGTCTTTAAGTTTGTTGGACATTTTTTTTGGATGGACTTTGTTGGACATTTTTTTTGGATGGACTCTTTGAATTTCTTGCTGGACATTTATTTTTATTTTGTTACTACTTACTTAGCTTGTTACTTCGTTTGAATTTGTATTTGAAACTTGAAAGATGAAAGCATTGGATTGTATTTGTATGGATGTAGGGGTTGTATTGCAGGTTGTTTAGTGTTACATTGAATATTATTGCATGTTTGAAATTTTGAATATGGATTATAGATTGTATTCTGATTTAATATTTGAATCTGCTATGCGTTGCAGCCTATGCTAAATTGAAATTTTGGATGAATGTAAGCATAAACTGTTTAAATTAAGTGTTAAACTGTTTAAATTAAGCATAAACTGTTTAAAATATGGCCCAAAACCGAATTGGTATCAAAACAATATCGAACCAAGTTTCGGTATCGTCTAGACTCGTCACCAAATTTTGCAAATACTGAATCATACTGAATCGGTTACAATTTTCTATACTAACCCCTACCTATCTTAAATCGGTCTTTGCGAGTCTCCTTTGTTCTTGCATTAGCATTAGAAAGACTACAACGGTATTCCGTGCCGACTACAATACAAGTCACACTGACATCCTGGCGAAGAGAGTCATTATTAGTGTCACATCTTCGTGGCTGGATCACCTCCTTTTCAGGGAGAACTCATGCTTGTTGGATATTTTGGTTTGTACTTCTTTACACCCCAAAAGAGCAAGGCACTAATGCTAATGGGGACCATCGATCAAGAAGGACTTCAGAGACTGCAATTGCGAATTGAGATCTCATCATACACATCATAATATAACCATTTTTCAAATAAGAAAACACCTTTTCTATTCCTAACAGCTCTGCGACTTTTGGCTTTTTTCTTTACAAGTAACTTTCTTCATTTCAGGCATTTATATATAACCACCAATGGACAACGAACAAAAAGATGCCACACTAAGAAAGCAATCCAATCAGGAACAAGGCAACCGCGTGACTTGTTGCTGTACTCCTTTTCCTCTATACCCAAGGTTGAAAAATGAGAGATAAACAAGTCACTTCACCTCAGAATACATCCAACAATGCACATGAATCATATTCCGACAAACTCTAAAACTCTAGAAAACCAAACAAGGCTCGATGCAGAGCGGAAATGTCGCCATATACATATATTGGAGACAACTCTCTCTCTCTCTCTCTCTGTAGTAAGGATTAGAGTGCATACGCCTACTCAAGGATGGCTCGCCCCTCTCGAGCCTACTAAAACAGCTTACGCAAACTAGTATTGGCTGATACTGAACCATGCCATTATGTGCCCAAGACTAGTTGTATCCTTTAAAACTCAAAAACACCAACTTGATATTTTAAGAAACTTAAGTAAATTATTTAAATATTCGAATTCATTCTTCAAATATAAGTTAGAAACAAAAAAAGATTGTGCAAAACGTTACCAAACAAGCTTGCCATAACAAAGAAGATCCAATTTGTCATACTTAATAAAGCTTGGAGATTACAAAATATAATCTCCATTCAGGGATTAAAAGGATGGGAAGTGATTGGGTGAAGCTATCTATGTGAGAGCATCCCTAGCAGACTCTCTAAAAAGTTTATTCTAACAGTATTTCCTATTTTGAAAAATCTTAAATATTTTATTATTTGTTTAAGCGAAACATTTGAATATTCTTAATTTATTATTTTATTATTTATAAAATTCATCCAATTGTTAGAAGTTAGGAAATGTCAACTTTGCCCCTAATTTGAAATATTTTTTAAGTTAGGGGCAAAATCGACATTTCCCTTTTATTTTTTATGGCTCTATTAAAAAGTATACTTGAGTGCCTATTTACAGAAATTAACCGAAAAAGAGGGTTTCACTCGAAAACCAACCGGCGGCACCCGCGGCACAGGAGACGTCGGTGCACATAGCAACCAAAACCCTCTCCGGGACCATAGCCACATCTCCACCGTCTTCACCTCTAGAGTCTAGTCTCCTACTTTCAGAATCAATAACCGAATTATGGGTAACAACAAGCGCTTCAAGAACCACAAGCCCCATCGTGGGCAATCTAGTCGTACCAATCACCATCTTCCACAGTAAGTAACTTAACTATTCCATGGCTATTTCACACCATCTTCACCGTCTTTCTCTTCATCTTATTGCCTAACTTTATTTAAATTTATTTTCTCAGTGAAGGCGACTCGCTACCATCTGATCAAGGTGCCAATTCACCAACTTTCTTATTATTATTATTTTTTTAATATTTTGATAGAAGGTGTAATTGGGTTTTGGGCTTTGGTGAATGATATGAGGTTTTTGTTACTGCAGCTACTGAAGAGGTGCCAACGGGTCCCAAAATCCAGCTTGCAATGTGGGTATGCGGTCTTTTGCTTGTTGATTTACTTTGAAGTACTAACTACCATTTTCCCATCTCCCATTATTTGGATTCTTCCTTATTTGTTTCTTTTCCATATTGTAATGGAGTCACCCTCTTGAAATTGGTGTGCTTTTGATTCTCTGTTTTGGTCACATAGTTGTTCTTAGATTCTTATTTTGGTTTATAGTTAAACTGTAATGACTTCTGTGTTATATCACATTTATGTTTAGAAGGGGAGTCAATTGTTTTCTTCCCTCTTTCTTTTCCTGTTTTGTTTGCGATTTGAAAAAGGTTTATAAATCTACTGAAGAAGATATCCGTTAATTTACTAAAGATAACGTTTAAAACCTGTGAGCTTACTCTCCATGTGTGTGTTGAAAGCATTTTAGAATTATTATCCTCAACTTCAATCTATTCTGTGAACGTGAAATCAGTTGGTGCTATTTTCTTGATTCAGGACTTTGGCCAATGTGACGCAAAAAGGTGCACAGGACGCAAGCTTTCAAGATTTGGCTTTTTGAAAGTAAGTATCTGGTGCACATTTTCTGTTTGAATTAGTCATTTACATTTAAATTTCTATGTCCATTGGTTTTTTTTTTTTTTGTTTTTTCATGGTATAAATTCTGTATGAAATAAAATTGGTTTGTGGTATTTCATGTCATCACTATAAAATTTGCATTGTAATGTGCATCAAGTGTATGGTTTGAGGTGACCAATTGGCACTCAGATTTCTTCTTTATGGTAATATTACTAGCTTTATGAAATCTTTGTTTGATAGTACGGATGTGGATTTGGTCAATGTGTAGAAGGGGAGTATTTGATGCAGGTCATTTTGTAAGTGAAAAATAAGGATGCTGACAATAAACGATGAAATCTCTTGCAGAACTTTAATAATTTTCTTGTAGCCTCGATCCTATGCATCCCGTTTAAAAACCTTACGACCAAATTTCCTGCATAACTTTGAGGTTATTAATCCTTTTCTTTCACTTGGTCTAAAATCCAGATTAGGGCTTCCCAATTGGCACTATGAACACCTTGACTATATTAACGACCAAATATGTGAAGATTGTGTTTATCTCTTGGTTTATTAAACTATTATATTGACTGGAATGGATTGGTTACAACTCTGACACAATCAATATACATATTATTTAAAGATGTAAACAGGTTTCCAAAATTGTGCAAATAGTATGAAATGCTATTTCCTTAAGCTGTAAACCTGGATCATGGAATATAAGGTTTCGTAGAAGGTTTCACTCATGAAATGTCCTTAGTCTTAACATCTCACAATTTCATGCAGGAGTTGCGTGTGAATAATGGTTTTGGAGGGATTGTTTTAAGGTACTCAAGCAAAATTATCTTGTTTTACCTTTAACTATATCTATGAAGTTACTTATGTTACTTGAATGATGTCATGGTGCATTGTGTTATTTATATCAATATCCATATTCTTTTACTTCATCTGGCTGTGCTGGAATAATACAGGAAAGTTAATAAATTATATTCCGGAACTCAACTGAGTACTTCTGTTGACATTTCTGATGGTGTAATGGGCGATATTGAATCATTGTAGCATGCTACGTTCCCCTCGAATTATCAATTTCATTTCATCTACTTGTATACCGTAAATATTTGAGCTCTAAAGGGTTCAATTATTTCAATTTTTGAATTTTTTGTTGCACTGGATCTTGGGAAATGGCATATGACAAGCTAATTGAAATTTCGATTTTTGGTTTTAAGCCGAGCTTAAGGAAAGACTCTTGTTATAGTTTTATTGGAAACTTTTAGCAGCACCATTTCCTTTCTTTGAACAGTTTGTGCATTTAAAATGGCATTCATTGCTTCATGGTTCATCTAAGCTGTATATGAACATATTTGAAATCTTCTATTCCTTTCCTTAAATAATAGACGCATATAATAACATTATTGCTCCAATGTTGTTCATTTATAAAATCATATATGAATTCTTGTACTAATTCCTTTCTGTTCTCCATTTTTGCAGTCCGGTTGGGACGCTTTGTGTCTCAAGAGAAGATTATAGCTTAATTGAGAGAAAAGGATTAGCTGTTGTGGATTGCTCTTGGGCACGCTTGGATGATGTACCGTTTGTGAAGCTGCGTTGCACTGCTCCTCGCCTCTGTATGAGCTTTAGTTTTCTTAATCAGTTAACTACCCACATTTTTTTCTGTGTTTATAAATAATCTTTGCAGTGTGTGTGAAATACCGAAGAAATACAAATACCAGTGGTAGTATCCTGGCTGAAGATGGAACTTAATAATTCTATCTGTAGTAACTAGAAGCGAAAGATTGAACGTAATCGCCAATCAAAGTGTTTGGTAATCGTTATTTATTCGTCTTGCTTTACGTTATTGTTCTTCAGTTTTTGAAACATGGCTGATTTGGATTCAAGATCAAACCTTGATCTGACCCTTTTATAAAAGGCCATCACATTTGTGGAACTGGGTATGAAGGAGATCTCTCACCATAGACTCATAATCGGAAAAAGATCGTTTCGTATGATCATTCCTTGTAGATGTTATAGTTAGTGGAGGGGGTGCGATCAGTACAGTATTGTGATGGGACCTATTATTGTAGATATGTTTTATCAATACATGGAATTAGCTGTTTTAGAATAGCCTTTGTAAACAGGGACACAACTGTGCATGGCTTGCAGGCTGAGGAACCCTATTTAGTTAAAGTTTTTGTCTTCTAATGCGATGATTAATGTTTATCCATTCTCTACTAGTTGAAATTGATAGCAACCCTTATGGCTTTTATATGTTATTAGTTCTACTGCCTACTATAATCATGTTACATTGTACTGTTAATGGATATATGTTAACTGCACTTAAGACATGTTTGGTGAGCAGGATTAGATTGGATTGGATAGCTCTCCAAATTCAATGTATTTTGAATGTGAAAATGGATGTAGTTTCAATGTAGGAGAATTAGATAGGATTGGACATAGAAGGAAACTTACCTTTTCTAATCCTGCCATTTTAAGGGGATTGGATTGGATAAATTTTCTTCCATCTCTATTCCCTCTAATCCCCTTGCAATGAAAACATATCCGTTTTCATATTCAAAATACATTGAATTTGGTGAATTTTCCAATCAAATCCAATCCCGCTCACCAAACGAGCCCTTATGGCACACGGATATTGTTAGGCATAAATTTCTGTGTTCCGACAGTTTCTTCTGATCAGCTCTTTAAAATTTTCAAATCACACAACTTGCAGTGCCTTGGCTTGTAGCAGCAAATCCAGTCAATTATGGTCGACCCTGTCAACTATCGTGTGTGGAGGCATTATCTGCAGCTCTATTCATATGGTACTAAAAAGTCTTTCCCTGACCTTGCAAAGTGAGACTTCTGTTATTTCTGATACTTTTTGGACCTTAACCTTTTGCAATCTCTCATATTTGTTTCTTTTATATATTTTTGTACTAAATAAAAGATAATAAAGATCTATGACTTCTAGGTTTCCCCATAAGGATAAAAATATGATAGACTGTTTGGCTGCTGCAGTACAGCCCAAAATTGTCCCAACTTGACAAACCTCAATTGTGCATGATCCCAAGTAGCCCACCCTGATCAAGAATTAGGCTTTAGATCATTGTTTTTCTCCTCCATCCCAAGCAGGCTTTAGAGGTTTATTTGTTTCCTGTATGCCCAGCGTGATATGTTATCTGGCAGACATGCAGTTGTTTTAATTTTCTTTCTAAATGTTCCTTTATACGACTTTACAGTGGGGAAGAAGAAACAGCAAATTTGTTGCTTGGAAAGTTCAAATGGGGTCATGCTTTCCTTTCCCTCAACAGGTATGCTTCATTTACACTTTTTGAATTGTTTATTTAAGTTTTGCATAAATAGTTCATCTCCTGGTCCACATGAGTTTATTTATGACTAGAGTTGATTTAAGAAAGACAGTTCCGTACAGTTCTAGATTGACTGGTTTGTTTAATAAGATTGGTGACTGAAATTCTCATATTTAATGTTGATATAATAACCAACCTGAAATCACGGTATCTTCAATAATCTCCGAATTATTTTTCATAGGATATTGAGATCACTATCAATGTATATCAAATCATACTGTTATTCTCGGCTTTTACTTCTCTAAGATTGTTTTGACCATTGGCATTTTAAACCAATGCAGGGAACTTCTGAAGGCATACTCTAAATGTGAAAACAGTGCTGATATTATTTCAGTCCAAAATGATTGGCTTTCACAAAACAGTCAAGTTCCAAAGGCTCCTACGGAAGTAAAAGGTATCCTTTTCACTTTCTTAGGACATAAAATGAATTCCTTTACGGTATATGGGGTTGTTTGATCTGTTCAATCTACTCATGTCTTTATTAGATATGAGGGTGCATTTCTCTTCAATCCTGTGTATTTCACGGATTGTTCTATTTTGTTTGCTCCTGTGAGTGGTTGTTTTGTTGCTCATCAGCTTTATCCACGAGACTCTCAGATCTGATCTGTCAACCAACAATTGACCCTCTCCTTTGTAAATGGCCTGTGGAATCTGCTACCAGGTTTCATAGGCCACATAATAGTAGGATAATAATCGTTTGCTCCTCTGTTTAAATAATCCCTTATCTGGTCTGCACTGATGGGTGAATTTTCTTCGATGTCTTTATCCGGTGTTTTTTTTTCTTCCCTTTGTTGAATGCTGGTTTTTGTTTTATTTTTTTGGGTCTTGTGTTTTCCTTACATAATTACTGGTCTCGTGCATGTCTTTCTGTGGAATGCTGAATAAAGAGCATCTTTGCATGCTAACTCATCGAGTTTAAATGGGTATATTGTCCATTAGTACCCATGTTGGGTGGTAAGGGTTTAGCCATGCCCTTTAAATTACCCATTTGACCATCCCTATAACTCAACCTATGCATGGTTTCTGCTGGTGCAGGAGCAGAGATTTCACCTCTAGGTGAAGATGAGGGTTCTGTTGACTCTGACGACGGACTTCCACCACTCGAAAAGAATATGAATCATTTAGACATAGAGGAAAGTGATGAAGAAAGTGACTGACGACGGGGAAATGTTGCGTTTCTTTGTGACTTTATATGTAAAACCTTTTTTACTTGTTTCTGTATTTAGGTTTCACTTTAGTCTTATCAGCACTAAAAGAAATTTGAACCTAGTAACGAAAGGTTTTGGTTGAAGGAAAATAAAAAGCATAGTGAGTGAATTGAAAGATCGATACTTCTCAAAAAAAAAAAAAAAGTACATGTACATTTACAATCATGTTCTATATTTTCAAGTAAAATTTTAATTGAAAACACTAGCAAAATGTTTTATGTGCGCTCTAATTTTTTTTTGGTCCAACTATACTCCATATATCAAGATTACGTTTGGTACATCGTATAAGAAACTAAATAGGATAATATAGTACGTAATATGAAATCGGTGTTTGATACTATTCATATTAATTAGTCATTGAATAAGTTAATACGGTTGAATATTTTTATACAGTTCACATTCATTAAAATTATACTCCTTAAATTGTTCATATTTAATAGTCGGATGACGAACAAACTTGAAAAAAAAAAATAATAATAATAAATTCATAATTCATAATGATAAATTAAATAGTAAAAATAATAATAATATCAATAATTAATTAAAATAAATAACAATGATAATAACAATAATAATAATTGATACATGTTTAATATAGATACATGTTTGATATAGATACATGTTTGTCAAATACTTGATCAGGATGAACACCGGAGATGCTGTAAAAAAAAATTAAATAAAATGTGTGCTTGGACTTAATTTTTTTTTATTCTCCTTTTATAATAAAAAAAAATTATTTATGTTAAAAAAAAATTTGTGAACTTGCACTAGGCACAAGATAATATGATCAACTAGTATAATATAATCCGGCTAGTGTAATATAGTCAGCATTTTAGTCTATCTGACTGAAATAGTTAGTACAATATAACGTACATACGAGACCCAAGAGTTATAAATAGTATTTTTGAAAAATCATAAATTGTAGTAAAATAACAATAAAAATAGACCAATTAATTATTACTCTTGTATTTACTACCGTGTGTTCTGAAAGAGTTATAGCTTATAACTTCTTTTTAAAAAGTCCATAATTGAATTAAGGCACTATCTATTCACTTAAAACAACAAATTTACACATGTACCATCACACAATAACATATGTAGCTGTGTCGGTCGTCGGACAGTTACTGTTCCTTTGGCCACCAATCTCAGTTGCAGTCAATGATGAAAATATCGATAGCAACGGAAATATCGACAGTCAAATTTACAGAAATATCAATGGATATTTCGATATCGATATCGTTTATACTCAACAAAAATAATGGAAATTTAGTCCAAAAGTTGAATTTTTTTAATGAAACTTTGGGAAAAGTTTAAGAATCCAATAATGGTTATATAAGACTAATAAAAATTATAAACTAAATTTGATATAATAAATATATGATATAATATGGTCTGATGATAACTAACAATATATAACAATATAAAACGTTAAACATAAAAAAAAACTTAAAACATAATTAATAATTATTTATGTATTTATTTATAGTTCAATGTTAATATTGATGACATGATTAATGCACTAATTTTTATTATGAAGGTTAAAATCTCTAAATAACAAATAAATAATAATAATAGATAAAAGAATTGCAAATATTCCTATGTTAATATAACAAGATAAGCAACATAGTAATAAATTAAAATGAATGTGTACAATATTTAATAGAACACATATTCTTTTTTTGGCCAAATAAATAGAGCATATACTAATTTATTACTATGTTAATTTAATAAAAATAAAATAAAATAATTTAATAATAATAATAACGTTGTTTCATCCGTCAAAACTCAAAACCTTGTGTCTTCCTCGAGGTGAAGACTGAAGCGGTGAAGATGGCCACCCCTGCCCCCTGCAAGTCAGCAACTGCAAGTCTGCAACTGCGAGTCTGCAAGCTGCTGCTTGCCCGCTATCTGCGTGAAGATGGCAGCCGCTGCCCGCCGCTGCTCGCAAGGAGAAAGAAAGACGGGGCAGAAAGACAGTGAGGGAGGGAGATGGAGAAGAGAGTCTCAATTCTTCTGGAGTGTCTGTATTGGGTGAAATTTCCCCAATTTATAGAGGATGCTGGTCTAAATTTTCCTCTTGGAATGATGAATTTGCCAAATTTGTTGAAGAAATAAGGTTCTGTTCAGCCATGGATGAGAAACTTGGGAAATTTTTTTGTTTGTTTTGATTTGGGTGTCGGTGGATGTTATGAAATATCGGCCAATTTTGCCGATATCTACCGATAATTTGCAAAATTGTGGGTATTGGAGGAAAAAAATTTTTACCCCTGTTTTGATGCCGATCCCCAATTTTGAAGATATTTCCATGGAAATATCGGCGAAATTGCCGATATTTTCAGCCATGGTTACAGTTAGTTGTCGATCGCAGGATAGTTGTAGTTTCTAATAGGACCTCTCCCGAATTTCCTTTCGAAATTCGTGAGAAGCCCTGTTCCCATCTGACAACACCGGCAACCTTAAAATAATTCCTGAAATACCCTCATTATTCCGACAAAGACTTTTTAAGAATTCTATCAAAAATTCGGCAGAATCTCTTGTAAAATTGGTCAAACCGTCTTCCACCTGTCAGACGAAGGATTCATAACTAAACTAATATCCAAACAGTCCAGATAAAACTAAGTTCCACCATAATACATCTGTAACGACCCGGACCAGAAATTAAATTATTTTGAGAATTAGACGATTTTACCCTCGATTTTGGACGGGTTCGAGAGTCCCTTTTTGACTGGCAGTACTTTTGGGAATTTTTCTTGGGTCATTGCGTAGGTCTCGAACTCACGAGTTCGTAGATAGGCGGCATGCAGAAAACAGAGTTCGTGTACGAAAGTTATGGGTCTAGATGTGCAAGGGCATTTTGGTAATTTTGGTTTGGGAGAAGATATTTTAACCCCAATCATTTTGTAACAACCCGGAATTTCAATTATTGGATTTACATAAATTATTTATGTAAAATGACGATTTTACCCTTGGTCGGTAAAGGGCAAGGAAGTCAAATTTTGTTTCGAGACACTTTTGGTGGTGTTTTGGATACCGTTGCGTAGGTCTTGAACTCACGAGTTCGTAGACAGGCGGCACACTGGAAACGGAGTTCGTGGACGAAAGTTACGGGTCTAGATTGATAGGGGTATTTTGGTAATTTTTGACTTGGGGTAGATATTTTTAACCCAAATCATTGTTACATCTTCAGATCATCATCTCATTCTCATATTTCTCTCTGAACCACCCATTTTATCCCAAAACCATCGAACCCGTGTGCGACTTTCACACCTAAAACCCATAAATTCCAAGTTTGATTCAAGGCTCCAACTTCCAGTTTTGATCAACTAATCATATTCTACTCCTTCCCCCGATCACACCGTACCAACCATCGAATGAGAGGACCACGGGAGAAGCCGAACCGAGTGTAGGAAGTTTCGGATCTTCCGATCGATTTTCGGCTAGCACAGGTACGTGTTTGTGGTTTTGAGGTCATATTTGGATTCCTGGGTTCGAGTAGATAGATTTAGACATAAAATTTGTGAAAAATGGTTGAGTTTTGAGGAAGTTAGGGTCGGCCGGAAATGGAGGATTCCGGCGGAAACCAGACGGCGGCGCCAGAAGCCGGTCGTCTTCTCCGGCGAGTCGCCGGTGACCGGTCAGGTCGAGTTGAACCGGGT
Organism: Oemleria cerasiformis; assembly: GCA_037349345.1. Taxonomy (NCBI): domain Eukaryota; kingdom Viridiplantae; phylum Streptophyta; class Magnoliopsida; order Rosales; family Rosaceae; genus Oemleria; species Oemleria cerasiformis. The sequence continues at coordinate 10,687,246 of JAZGTL010000019.1, forward strand.
CAGGTCGAGTTGGACCGGGTTGGACCGGTCCAGGCGCGTGGGTACTGTAGCAGGCGCGTGACCGGCGCGTGGGCGCGTGTTCCGACCTTCCGTCGGCGCGTGGCGGCGCGTGGGGCCGAGTCTGAGGTCACGGTGGCGCGTGACAAGTAGTTTTTGACGTTTCGGACCTGTTGGCGCAGGTTTCAAGTCGATCGGATGTCGTTTAGGGGTTGTTTTGGGCGTTTTAAAGTTGCTACGTTTTCTAGGCCAGCATAGTTAGACTCCCGGGGTTTAGGGGGTTTATAATTAAGGTTCTTATTATTAGCTGGTAATCCCGATTATTAATTTGGACAGGCGATACTGCTCCAGGAACTTCAGGGGAGCGTACAGTTCGGGATTGAGCTTGCTTCAACAGGTTTGTGAATGGACTTTTGGTTTATAAACTATAATGCATGCATAAATGTATATTTGATTTAAATACTGTCATGTATGGGTGCAATGAATTTCTGGATTTTAGAAATGATGATGGACACATGTTTTCCAATATTTCAGTGAAAGTGTGTTTTGAGAAATGGCCTGGTTTTTGTATTCGATTTTGATATCGTTTTGACGTGGTAACTATTTGAGCATGTGATTTGGGGTTTAGACCCATAATTATGATTTATTGATTTTGGCCATAAAAATGATATTGCAAAGAATTTGGCTTAGGCCGAGAAACAAATATTTCGAAGTATGGATTTGGTTCACTGGTTCCCATCCCGATGGTTACTGTTGCTCTGACCGGTGTTGAGGGGTCTTGCTCCACTGGTTGTTGAGGGTTCGGACCTTGGTGTTGAGGGGCCTTGCTCCGCCAGGTTGCGAAGCTGTCTATGCATAGTGATGAGTCAAAAATACACTTGTATTTCCCATATATTTAATTAGTTATTATTATTATTTGGGGAGGAATTGATACTCGAATTTATTATATTGACAGATTTATTCTAGAAGGAGTTTTTGGAGCAAAAGAAGGAAGTATATCAATGAAATCCCAATTCAAGTAGGAGAAGGCATATGCTTTCCTATTTATGTTCAAACTAGGAATTAGATTTTCTTATTTTTATTTTACTCCTTTTCAAAGTAGGATTAGGAATATTTCCTTATAAATACCCAAGCTTGGCTTAGATTTAAGAAGACCAGAATTCAGAATACAATTCTTCATCTAAGAGCACGGCAAGCTGGGATTTTCGGCTACCTTTGTTCTACAAACTGTTTGTTCTCTTAACTTCAATTTTAATGAAATTATTTCTATTCATTATGAGCATGAGTAGCTAGTTTTCTCACTAGGTTTAGACCTAAGCCTTAACATGATTATGTGATTTATCCTTTTCCTATGTTGTCGTATATGCATGCTTTGAATCTTTAATCACTGTTTAAAACTATCTTTATGTCTTAATGCTTGATCACCCTTAGGATATTTAGACAAGTAATTTGATGCAATTTTATAGGAATGCCCACCTAAAAATTGGGATTAGCTTCTTGTGATTAAGGATTGTAATACATCTAGGTTAAATGCCATAACTAAGAGATTGCATGGTTATAAAAGATTTTCATGAACTTAATGAATCTTGCATGTAGAATTAGATCTAAATGCCATAGACTAATCGCATGTTAGGTATACGTTTTCACTTGAATGCCCACGAGGAAAATATGCTTTCGAAAAATCTAACCTTCAAAGTTGCATGTATTGATTCATAGATTCTTTTCTAAGTCACATATGATTGTTAATGGTGAAGGTTGAACCCTAGTACTTGTTTACATTGTTTACTTAATTTTTATTCCGTTACCAAACTTCAAGCAATTTACTTTATTATTAATTAAGAATAAATACTAAAATAAGAAATATCAATATCAGTCCCTGAGGAAATCGACCCTGCTTCCAGTGCTATACTACAACAGCCCTGTACTCTTGCAGGTATTATTTGTGTGATTTTAACCCTTGTTTTGTAGGTGGGAAAAATCCTATCAAGAAATTGGCGCCGTTGCCGGGGACTGTGCCGATTTTTCTTATTTTAATTTACTTTCAGTTAATTATTTGTTTTCATTTTTTTTTCTATACTTCACCAAATCAACATTTACGCACATATCTCTACTCTTGCAGGACTATCTAATTGTGCATGGTTATTGCTACACGATCTACAAACCCGATTCTAGCACAATTCGATCCTGAACCTGAAAGAACAGCAAGAAGAAGAAGACAACTACAAGCAACTAACGCAAGGTTCACACTCAAAGGAACTTTCCTTGCAGATTTGTTCACCGGGATAGACAACACAACGCCAGCACCAATGGCTTTAACGATACCTGAAGTCGGCGCACCGCTTAGCAAAAGCCTTGCAGCGCGTGGGAATGTTACCCCACAATGCATCGTGTACCCCGAGGTACAAGACGGAGTCACTTTTGAGATCAGGCATCACATGCTTGAGCTTCTACCCACTTTTCATGGACCCCCAAATAGTGATCCAAACATGCACATATCTGAATTCTTGTCAGGGTGTGACAACATCATTGTTCGGGGAATTTCAAATGAAGCAATTAAATTAAGGCTTTTTCCTTACACCTTGAAGGATAAAGCTCGGGCTTGGCTACATTCATTACCTCCAAGGAGCATAACAGCATGGGAACAGTTACAAACAAGGTTTCTAAACAAATTCTACCCATCATCCAAGACTCTTGCCTTGAAGAAAGAAATACTGGCCTTTGCCCAGAAATCTAATGAGTCGTTTCATGATACTTGGGAAAGGTACAATGACCTGTATATGCGTTGTCCCCACCATGGTTTGGATTCAGACATGCAGATGAATATCTTTTATGATGGACTCAACCACATCACCAAAAGTTACGTCAACGCATCCGCAGGTGGTTCTCTCATATCCAAAACAGCCCGTGAAGCATTTGAAATATTTGAGCTAATGGCTAACGAATCTCAACAATGGACGGATGATGGCTCTCATACGAGGGGACACATCTATGATGTAGCACAAGGACATGGTACCCCTAATATTGCAGCACAAATCACCCAATTGGAAAAGAAGATCAACAGTTTTATGCTCGCCACCGCTGCCCCAAAGACAACACAGGTTTGCGCCATATGTGAGGACCCTACACATAATGTCCTCCAATGTCCTCAGAAGGATGGGTATCCCGACCTTGTCCAAGAACAAGTAAATGGCATGAATTCCTTCCCAAGACCCCGTAATGATGCCTACCCCAATACATATAATTCTGGATGGAAAAATAATACAAATTCTGGGTGGAATGGACAACACCAGGTCCGATCCAATTATCAGCAGAATTATCAACAACCACTCAACAATCAGACCCAACCGGCCGCACCACGCCAATTGAGTGTAGAAGAGCAGCTTACCAGGTTTATTGAGATCTCTACCCAGAATCAACAAAACACCCAAGCATCAATTAAAAACTTGGAGCAGCAAGTTAGCCAACTGGCCCAAGAAATTTCTGAAAGGGATAAAGGGGTTTTTCCTAGTCAACCTATACCAAACCCAAGAGGAGCCGAGCACTGCAATATGGTAAGGACTTTACGAGGGGGAAAGAGTTATGACAATCGGGAGGCAGCAAAGTTAACCCATTCAGAAACTGATACTGCCGAGTCAAATATTGAACCTGAACCTCAGGTTGAATTATTTACCCCACAAATTCAGTTTGCTCCATCCAACGCCCCTGCCTACACCCCGCCACTGCCATTCCCACAAAGGCAGCAGCGTCGTTCAAACAAAGACCAACAGACCATTGACTTCATGCAGACATTAGCCAAGGTCCATATCAATCTACCTCTACTGGATGCTATAAAGCACATCCCTTCCTATGCAAAATTTTTAAAGGAGGTATGCGCCAATAAGAAAAAAATTTCAGACCTGGAAAAAGTGATTTTGACAGAACAGTGTAGTGCAGCCCTTCTACACAAACTACCACCAAAGAAAAAAGACCCGGGCAGCTTTACTATTTCCTGCACAATAGGGAATTCCGAATTTCAGCAATCTCTAATAGATCTCGGATCAAGCATCAACCTTATGCCATACTCAATATTTAAGTGATTAGGAGCAGGAAAGCTCAGGCCTACACCAATGGTTCTCCAGTTGGCTGACCGATCCCTCACTTACCCCAAGGGCATCATTGAAGATCTCATCATCAAGGTGGATAAAGTATATCTACCCATCGATTTTGTGGTACTCGACATGGTGGAAGACAAAGAGACGCCCCTAATCCTTGGCCGACCCTTCATGGCCACAACCCGCACACTGATAGACGTAGAAGCCGGCACTCTTACATTCCGTGTGTAAGACCAAATTGTGGTATTAAACCTGTTTGACATGGCCAAAAGACCCGCTGAAATTTCAAAATGCTCACGAATTGAAGTATTGGAGGATGTGAACTGTATGGAACAAAGACAATTGCTCTACGATGACCCTATAGAGGCAGCCCTCAATGACTCCATCCTTAGCCAAACTGAGGACGATATTGCTGACATAATGGTAGCACTAGCTAGCAACCGGCCATCATATCCACGGTGGCGTTTTGTTCACTCGGACCACCATAAATGCGACGACGCCGTTTTTGTCCACAACTGTGCACGACGCCGTTTCTTGGCTGCTCCTCCTTGCTGTCGTTTTAAGAGCAGGGGGCACAACTCAGGTCTCTGTTTCGATCCCAGGTGCTATTCTTTCTTTCTATTTTATTTTCCTTTTATTTTTGTGTTACTTCTTTATTTTGTTTTGTTTTTCTTTCTTCTTTTCTTTCATCTTTCTTTGTCTTTTCTTCTTTTGCACCCTGGGGACATGTTGCATGATAAGTTTGGGGGTAGGAAACTATCATTTTGTTTGTCTGTTTTATAAAAAAAAATTTAGTAAAAATACAAAAATAAAAATAAAATAACAAAGATTTTTGTTTAGATTTAATTTGATTTTTCCTTCCTAAATTATTTTTAATGCACTCTATTTGCTATGATCGAAATTTGAAACTTCATAAGTGAGATTAAATATTAGAGCATGACCACCAAGAACATATAGTCGATTTTTGCACACAATTCGTACCATATTCAATTTCGCACATGCACATCAACTTATTTGTGGAAATTAAATTTGTTTCAAGCATGCTAATTTTTCTTACCCTAAGATTGTGGGTTATTTAATTTGTTACCGTCCAAGGTTCGAAAAAGTGAAAGCCATAAATAAATCGGAGGTGAGTCCGAGCCCTAAAATAAGGGTGTGCATTTACCCATCAATTACATTCTAGCCTTTCCAATTCGAGTAAATAAATCCTTTGGGACATTTGTTGTCTGGTGCCCTAAAGTCATCTGATTTGGGAGTCATCGATCTAAAGCTCGTTACATGGGTTGGATAGAAAGCTTGCTTAAGGTTAAATAAAATTCCATCATTTGTTATATAAAAATAATAATAATAATAAATAACAAAAAAAAAAATAGAAAAAAAAAAAAAAAATTCAGGCAAGAATGCTTTGGATGGTGATAGGTTAAGTGATTTTACAGTTGGTGGGTACAGATGTAATGCAAGTGAGGGACTGGTTTAACACTTACAATTTTGTTGAGATTCACATTACACTAATATGGTTTATGGATTGCTCACCAGAATTTGGTAATCTTCTGTTTTGAAAGTGTGGATTTGCTCTCTCTTTTAGACTTGCTTATGACTTGAGAATTTTGATTTTGCTTTTATGAGTGTTGCTTTATATTCAATGGAAGGAAGGTTAAATTAAGTTTAACAAATTTTGAAAGTGTTTGTGGGTATCATAACTGGTAAACCCTCAGGAGACACAACTCCTCCTACTAGGGACACCTAGGGGTTTAAAGGCATGTAGTGTTTGCTCAGCACTATCGAGTTCCCTGCGAAAGTGGCATTTTATTTTTCTCAATGTTTTATTAGTTTTGTTTTATTTACTTGAGGGCAAGTAACAATTCAAGTTTGGGGGTATTTGATGAGTCAAAAATACACTTGTATTTCCCATATATTTAATTAGTTATTATTATTATTTGGGGAGGAATTGATACTCAAATTTATTATATTGACAGATTTATTCTAGAAGGAGTTTTTGGAGCAAAAGAAGGAAGTATATCAATGAAATCCCAATTCAAGTAGGAGAAGGCATATGCTTTCCTATTTATGTTCAAACTAGGAATTAGATTTTCTTATTTTTATTTTACTCCTTTTCAAAGTAGGATTAGGAATATTTCCTTATAAATACCCAAGCTTGGCTTAGATTTAAGAAGACCATAATTCAGAATACAATTCTTCATCTAAGAGCACGGCAAGCTGGGATTTTCGGCTACCTTTGTTCTACAAACTGTTTGTTCTCTTAACTTCAATTTTAATGAAATTATTTCTATTCATTATGAGCATGAGTAGCTAGTTTTCTCACTAGGTTTAGACCTAAGCCTTAACATGATTATGTGATTTATCCTTTTCCTATGTTGTCGTATATGCATGCTTTGAATCTTTAATCACTGTTTAAAACTATCTTTATGTCTTAATGCTTGATCACCCTTAGGATATTTAGACAAGTAATTTGATGCAATTTTATAGGAATGCCCACCTAAAAATTGGGATTAGCTTCTTGTGATTAAGGATTGTAATACATCTAGGTTAAATGCCATAACTAAGAGATTGCATGGTTATAAAAGATTTTCATGAACTTAATGAATCTTGCATGTAGAATTAGATCTAAATGCCATAGACTAATCGCATGTTAGGTATACGTTTTCACTTGAATGCCCACGAGGAAAATATGCTTTCGAAAAATCTAACCTTCAAAGTTGCATGTATTGATTCATAGATTCTTTTCTAAGTCACATATGATTGTTAATGGTGAAGGTTGAACCCTAGTACTTGTTTACATTGTTTACTTAATTTTTATTCCGTTACCAAACTTCAAGCAATTTACTTTATTATTAATTAAGAATAAATACTAAAATAAGAAATATCAATATCAGTCCCTGAGGAAATCGACCCTGCTTCCAGTGCTATACTACAACAGCCCTGTACTCTTGCAGGTATTATTTGTGTGATTTTAACCCTTGTTTTGCAGGTGGGAAAAATCCTATCACATAGTACAGATAGTACAAAGAGTACAGATGGTACAGAGAGTTGTACATATTTTAACACATCTCAAGGGATACCCTGGTGTGTTGTGGATATGTCGGGAACAGTGAATTTGAGAAATTATGTGTCAGATTAAACTAAATGATTTGAATTTGAGATATTTTGTGTCCAGATTGATTTAAATGATTTTAAACTCTTTTGAAGAGAGTTTTCAAACTAAACTTTGGATCACGAGGTATTTTCATTATACAGATTTTATGTGAGTCCAACTAAGTGGTTTTAAAGAGAAATGGAAATTTTGGTGATTTACATATGATGTGTTTATATTATAAATTGTTTTATGTTATGCATGCATGATTTTATAAATGGAGGCGAAGAAAGTTATTTTCTCGAAAAGGAATTTATAAATGATTATTTTTTTGTCCACTCACAGCTTTTGTGTTTAAACCCCCTTCAGGCAGTTGAGTAGAGTTGACGCGAACACTGATCTCGAGGCAGAGGCATTAGTACTTCGACTGCGCTGTGTAATTATATTTGAGTAGGATATCTAAATTTTACTCTTTATCCTACTTAGACGCTCTGATATTATATTGTATTTGATTGGTCATTAATTACGGGAATTATTGAGTGCTTAAGTCCCTTGTCTGACAAGAGGAAGTATTTATTATTGTTATTATAATTTGTAAGGATTGAAGGGCATTTTTGGGAACCTTTTCTCAGGTTGTCAGACGGGATCAGGGTTCTTCCCGGGTTTCGAGTGGAAATTCGGGACGGGTCCTGACAATTGGTATTAGAGCACTAGGTTAAATTCATGTAGACTGTACACTACGTGTACAATTATTTTGGTATTTATGAGTTATAGTTCTTTTCAGCGTAATGCCTCCGAGACGCGAGTTCCGTCAACAGTCGGAAAATATTGGGGACACACCTGAACCTGCAGTGGAGCCTGATATGAGGCAAACACTGGAACAATTGGGTCACACTTTGACTTCTGTACTTCAGAGTAGGACTGCTACTGAAGGTTCAGACATTGAGAGAGCCCAGAGATTAGGGGCTACAATATTTATGGGCGACTCTAGCCCAGATGATGCAATAGAGTGGATTACTCGTTTAGAGCGAGTGTTCTCGGTTATGAGATGTCCTCAGGGGGACAGGGTGCTGTTAGCCACTTTTCTGCTGGGTGGTTCCGCTTATCATTGGTGGAACGCATTAGAGGTATCAGGTTGGGAAGTCAGTACAATTACCTGGGCGACCTTTCGGGAGAAGTTCCTTGAGCAATTTTATCCTTGCTCGTACCGAGATGCCAGGGAGGCTGAGTTCTTGCACCTACAGCAGGGAGATATGACAGTGGCTCAGTATGAGCATAGATTCATAGAGTTGGCTCGTTTTGCACCAGCTCTAGTGGCAACCGAGAGGGACAGACGCCGCAGATTTGAAAATGGGCTGACGGGCGAACTTCGGTCAGCGGTAATGGCTGCAGCCCATACTTCATTGAGAGAAGCGTCTGACGCTATAGCTCATGTAGAGTTGAGCATGGGTGTGCCAGTCCAGCAGCAGTTTAGGAGTTCCAGGCGACACCGGGATCGCTGGGATATTGGAGCCTCTAGTCAGGGACCGTCCAAGAGAGGCAGTTTCAGCTCTGGATCTACTGGGGGTGAGGGATCCGGATCAGGCAGTGGCGAAGCTAGACAGGCACCCCAGTCATCCACCCGTTCTAGTGGTGCTTCAGTGCAGTCAACTAGAAGACTGAGTGGCAGCTCCGGTGGCATTGGATGTTACTTCTATGGTGAGATTGGTCACATAAGAAAATTTTACCCACATCTTCATCCGGGCAGTAGTTCCTGGGGGCGGGGTGCTACTGAACAGAGGACATTTCAGACGCCCGATTTTCCAGCTGGAAGTCAGAGTCAATCCAGTGGGGCCAACCGGGCCAATTGGACAAACAGGGCCCGTGGGTCCAACAGGGCCAGAGGCAGACAGTGGGGTCGTGGTCGATCTTTGGATACACAAGCCCGAGTGTTTGCTATTTCGCAATAGGAGGCTCGAGCAGCACCAGATGTGGTCACGAGTACGTTATCTATTTTTAACCGTGATGCTTATGTTTTAATAGATCCTGGGGCGACTCATTCTTTCATTTCTCGGGGTTTTACATTGTTTGCTGATAGAGAATTATCTCCGATTGGTTGGGACATGGGTATTAGTACTCCTACTGGGAATATGTTAGTGGCGAATCTCGTGATTCGTAGTTGTCCAGTGTTAGTGGAAGGTCATGCATTAGAGGCAGATTTAATCCCCTTAGATATTTTTGATTTTGATGTGATTCTGGGGATGGATTGGTTGACTATGCACCATGCCTCTATTGATTGTTATGACAAGAGAGTGGATTTCCGGAGTCCAGGTAACGGAACTTACATTCAGGGGAGTGATATCAGCTTTGACCGCTGAGAAATTGCTGAGGAAAGGTTGTGAGGGTTATTTGGCTCATGTGTTTGATTCTCGGGATACTCTAATGAGAGTGGAGGATATTCCAGTGGTGAGTGAGTTCTCTGATGTGTTTCTAGATGATCTTCCGGGATTTCCACCTCACCGGGAGATTGAGTTCACCATAGAGCTTTTACCAGGTACTCAACCTATCTCACAGGCACCGTATAGAATGGCACCGGCAGAATTGTGAGAGTTGAAGATTCAGTTGCAGGATTTGGTAAATATGGGATTTATTCGCCCAAGTGTTTCACCTTGGGGTAAACACTTGGGGTGCACCAGTGTTATTTGTGAGGAAAAAGGATAGTGGTGTGAGATTGTGTATCGACTACCGGAAGCTAAACAGGGTTACGGTGCGGAATAAGTATCCTTTGCCAAGGATAGATGATTTGTTTGATCAACTTAAGGGGGCAAGATATTTTTCGAAAATTGACCTTCGATCCAGGTACCATCAGTTGAGGATTAGAGAAGGGGATATTCAGAAAACAGCTTTTAGGACTCGTTATGGTCATTATGAGTTCCTGGTGATGCCCTTCGGGTTGACCAATGCCCCAGCAGCATTTATGGATTTGATGAACAGGGTGTTTCAAAAGTATTTGGATCGGTTTGTGATTGTGTTCATTGGTGACATCTTGGTGTATTCGAGGAGTGCTAAGGCACATGAGAAGCACTTAAGGTTGGTGCTGAATATGCTTAGGAAAAAGCATTTGTTTTCCAAACTCAGTAAATGCCAGTTTTGGTTGACCGAAGTTGGATTCTTAGGTCATGTGATTTCGGCTGAGGGTATCAGCGTAGATCCCCAAAAGGTTGAGGTAGTGGCAAACTGGGAGCAACCGAGGACAGTGACAGAGTTGAGGAGTTTTCTGGGTTTGGCAGGATATTATCGACGGTTTGTAGAAGGATTTTCTACGATAGCAGGGCCGTTGACTCGGTTGACGAGGAAATGAGTCAAGTTTGACTGGGGAGATGATTGTGAACAGGGATTTCAGGAGCTGAAGAGGAGGTTGACTTCTGCTCCAGTATTGACCCTTCCTGATGATACTGGGGGATTCGAGGTGTATAGTGATGCCTCATTGCGGGGTATAGGCTGTGTGTTGATGCAGGATGGAAAGGTGATAGCGTATGCTTCTAGACAACTTAAACCCCATGAGTTGAATTACCCCACACATGATTTGGAGTTAGCTGCAGTGGTGCATGCATTGAAAATCTGGCGACATTATTTGTACGGGGAGACGTATCTGATCTTCACCGACCATAAGAGTTTAAAGTACTTGTTCACCCAAAAGGACCTGAATCTGAGGCAGAGAAGATGGCTTGAGTTAATAAAGGATTATGATTGTACTATAGAGTACCATCCAGGGAAAGCCAATGTTGTGGCGGATGCATTGAGCAGGAAATCCATGGGTTCTTTGGCCCATTTGCATACAGTCTACCTACCGTTACTGGTAGAGTTCCGTAGAGCAGGGATAGTACTGGGCATGGATAGCCAGGGGGCTTTATTGGCTAGTTTCCATATGAGGCCTGTTCTGATTGATCGGATTATTGAGGCTCAACCCCAGGATCCTACGTTGTGCATTATCAGGATGGAGTTGGAGGCTGGAAACAGGCAGGACTATGCGCTTAGGGATGATGGAGCCTTGGTTAGGGATGGCCGATTATGCATACCGAATGAGTTGGAACTAAAAAGGGAAATTCTTGATGAGGCTCATAGTTCGGCTTACGCTATGCATCCAGGAGGTACCAAGATGTATCATACCCTAAGGAAATACTATTGGTGGACTGGGATGAAAAGGGAAATTGCTGAGTTTGTGAGTAGATGCCTGACGTGTTAGCAAGTGAAAGCAGAGAGGCAGAAACCATATGGGGCACTTCAACCATTACCTATTCCGGAATGGAAGTGGGATCACATTACGATGGATTTTGTGTATAAACTTCCAAGGACACAGAAGGGACATGATGGGATATGGGTAATTGTTGATAGACTCACGAAGTCTGCACATTTCTTACCAGTGTGGGAAGATTTTCGGATGAGTCGGTATGCCAAATTGTTCATTGATGAGATCATACGACTACATGGGACTCCAGAGTCAATTGTTTCGGACAGGGATCATAGATTTACCTCCAGGTTTTGGCGGAGTTTGCAGAAGGCTTTTGGTACTACCTTGCATTTTAGTACAGCTTTTCATCCTCAGATGGATGGTCAGTCTGAGAGGACAATCCAGGTTTTGGAGGATATGATGAGAGCTTGTGTACTACAGTTTAAAGGGAACTGGGATTCACACCTGGCTCTGATGGAATTTGCTTATAATAATAGTTATCAGTCGAGTATTGGGATGTCTCCTTTCGAGGCACTGTATGGGAGGCAGTGCAGGACACCGTTATGCTGGAACGAAGTGGGTGAAAGGAAACTGTTAACACCAAAGTTGGTTGATACGACTGAGGAAAAGATAAGGATCACCAGAGAAAGGTTGAAGACAGCTCAGGATCGCCATAAGAGCTATGCAGACCGTAGAACCAGAGACCTTGAGTTTGAGGTAGGTGATTGGGTGTTCTTGAAACTATCCCCTTGGAAGGGAGTGGTACGTTTTGGTAGACGAGGAAAACTGAGTCCTCGCTACATTGGTCCGTATGAGATTTTGGAGAGGATAGGACCAGCGGCATATCGTCTTGCTTTACCATCGGAATTATCCAGAGTTCATAATGTTTTTCATGTATCTTTGCACCGGAAATATCTGTTTGATGAATCTCACGTATTGGGAGAGCATCCACTTGAGCTGAAGGATGATTTGACCTTTGAGGAGAAACCGGTGCAAATTTTGGATTGGAAAGAGAAGGTATTGCGCAGAAAGAGTATTCCTCTAGTTAAAGTGTTATGGAGGAATCATCACGTGGAGGAAGCCATGTGGGAAACCGAGGAACTAATGCGGGCGCAGTATCCTTATTTGTTCCAAGGGTAGACTTGAATTTCGAGGACGAAATTTCTTAAGGGGGGTAGATTGTAACAACCCGGAATTTCAATTATTGGATTTACGTAAATTATTTATGTAAAATGACTATTTTACAATTGGTCAGTAAAGGGCATGGAAGTCAAATTTTGTTTCGAGACACTTTTGGTGGTGTTTTGGATACCGTTGCGTAGGTCTTGAACTCACGAGTTCGTAGACAGACGGCACACAGGAAACGGAGTTCGTGGACGAAAGTTACGGGTCTAGATTGATAGGGGTATTTTGGTAATTTTTGACTTGGGGTAGATATTTTTAACCCAAATCATTGTTACATCTTCAGATCATCATCTCATTCTCATCTTTCTCTCTGAACCACCCATTTTATCCCAAAACCATCGAACCCGTGTGCGACTTTCACACCTAAAACCCATAAATTCCAAGTTTGATTCAAGGCTCCAACTTCCAGTTTTGATCAACTAATCATATTCTACTCCTTCCCCCGATCACAACCGTACCAACCATCGAAGGAGAGGACCACGGGAGAAGCCGAACGGAGTGTAGGAAGTTTCGGATCTTCCGATCGATTTTTCGGCTAGTATAGGTACGTGTTTGTGGTTTTGAGGTCATATTTGGATTCCTGGGTTCGAGTAGATAGATTTAGATATAAAATTTGTGAAAAATGGTTGAGTTTTGAGGAAGTTAGGGAAGCTTGAAGTTTCGGCCGGAAATGGAGGATTCCGGCGGAAACCAGACGGCGGTGCCGACAGCCGGTCGTCTTCTCCGGCGAGTCGCCGGTGACCGGTCGGGTCGAGTTGAACCGGGTGAGGTCGAGTTGGACCGGGTTGGACCGGTCCAGGCGCGTGGGTACTGTAGCAGGCACGTGACCGGCGCGTGAGGGCGCGTGGCGGCGCGTGGGCGCGTGTTCCGACCTTCCGTCGGCGCGTGGCGGCGCGTGGGGCTGAGTCTGAGGTCACGGTGGCACGTGACAGGTAGTTTTTGAATTTCGGACCTGTTGGCGCAGGTTTCGAGTCGATCGGATGTCGTTTAGGGGTTGTTTTGGGCGTTTTAAAGTTGCTACGTTTTCTAGGCCAGCATAGTTTGACTCCCGGGGTTTAGGGGGTTTATAATTAAGGTTCTTATTATTAGCTGGTAATCCCGATTATTAATTTGGACAGGCGATACTGCTCTAGGAACTTCAGGGGAGCGTACAGTTCGGGGTTGAGCTTGCTTCAACAGGTTTGTGAATGGACTTTTGGTTTATAAACTATAATGCATGCATAAATGTATCTTTGATTTAAATACTGTCATGTATGGGTGCAATGAATTTCTGGATTTTAGAAATGATGCTGGACACATGTTTTCCAATATTTCAGTGAAAATGTGTTTTGAGAAATGGCCTGGTTTTTGTATTCGATTTTGATATCGTTTTGACGTGGTAACTATTTGAGCATGTGATTTGGGGTTTAGACCCATAATTATGATTTATTGATTTTGGCCATAAAAATGATATTGCAAAGAATTTGTCTTAGGCCGAGAAACAAATATTTCGAAGTATGGATTTGGTTCACTGGTTCCCGTCTCGATGGTTACTGTTGCTCTGACCGGTGTTGAGGGGTCTTGCTCCGCTGGTTGTTGAGGGTTCGGACCTTGGTGTTGAGGGGCCTTGCTCCGCCAGGTTGCGAAGCTGTCTATGCATAGTACAGATAGTACAAAGAGTACAGATGGTACATAGAGTTGTACAGATTTTAACACATCTCAAGGGATACCCTGGTGTGTTGTGGATATGTCGGGAACAGTGAATTTGAGATATTATGTGTCATATTGAACGAAATGATTTGAATTTGAGATATTTTGTGTCCAGATTGATTTAAATGATTTTAAACTCTTTTGAAGAGAGTTTTCAAACCAAACTTTGGATCACGAGGTATTTTCATTATACAGATTTTATGTGAGTCCAACTAAGTGGTTTTAAAGAGAAATGGAAATTTTGGTGATTTACATATGATGTGTTTATATTATAAATTGTTTTATGTTATGCATGCATGATTTTATAAATGGAGGGGAAGAAAGTTATTTTCTCGAAAAGGAATTTATAAATGATTATTTTTTTGTCCACTCACAGCTTTTGTGTTTAAACCCCCTTCAGGCAGTTGAGTAGAGTTGACGCGAACACTGATCTCGAGGCAGAGGCATTAGTACTTCGACTGCGCTGTGTAATTATATTTGAGTAGGATATCTAAATTTTACTCTTTATCCTACTTAGACGCTCTGATATTATATTGTATTTGATTGGTCATTAATTACGGGAATTATTGAGTGCTTAAGTCCCTTGTCTGACAAGAGGAAGTATTTATTATTGTTATTATAATTTGTAAGGATTGAAGGGTATTTTTGGGAACCTTTTCTCAGGTTGTCAGACGGGATCAGGCTTCTTCCCAGGTTTCGAGGGAAATTCGGGACGGGTCCTGACACATTTTCAATCTTCATTTACATCTTCACTTCATTTTTTCATCTTCATCTCATTATCACTCATCTCATTGTAAAAACACACCCCGAACCCGTGAGAAAACACCCAAAACCCACAAAGTTCACTTTTGATTCAAGGCTTTAACTTCCATTGTTGATCCACTAATCGTATTCTACTCATTCCCACGATCACAACCGTACCAACCATCGAAGGAGAGGACCACGGGGGAAGCCGAACCGAGTATAGGAAGTTTCGGATCTTTCGATCGATTTTTCGGCTTACACAGGTACGTGTTTGTTGTTTTGAGGTCATATTTGGATTCTTGGGTATGAGTAGATAGATTTAGACATAAAATTTGTGGAAAATGGTTGAGTTTTGAGGAAGTTGTAAAAGCTTGAAGTTTCGGCTGGAAATAGGGGATTTCGGCGAAAACAGACGACGGCGATGGCGGCGGCCGGTCATCTTCTCCGGCCAGACTTCGGCGAGGGCATCGGTAGCCGATCGTCTTCTCCGACGAGTCACCGGCGATCGGTCGAGTCGGGTCAGACTGGGTCGGGTCGAGTGAACCGGTCAGGTTGAGTCAATCGGTCGGGTCGAGTTGAACCGATCGGGTAGAGTTGGACTGGGTCAGGCGCGTGAACACTGTAGGAGTGCATGACCGGCGCTTGAGGCCGCGTGGGCGCGTGTTCTGACCTTCCGGTGGCGTGTGGCGGCGCGTGGGACTGTTCCCGTTGTCACGCGACGCGTGACTAGGGTTTTAAGACGTTCCGGATCAGATTTTGCTGGTTTCTAGGCCATAGGAGTTCGTTTAGGGCCTGATTGGGCAATCCCAGCGGTAATGGTTGACCGTGGAGCGGGTTTTGAGCTCGGAAAGTCAAGGTAGTTGGGTCATTATTGTGCATGTGTTCCTTGGGCTAGAGCGTCCATGAATTTTGGGTTGGATGATATATGTGAGTGGACTTTTGATTTATAAATTGAAATGCATGCATCAATGTATCTTTGTTTAAATACTGTTATGTATTGTTGCATTGAATTTTCGGAATTTAGAAATGATTGCTGGTCACATGTTTTCCAATATTTCAGTTTAAGTGTATGTTGAGAAATGTCATGGTTTTTAGACTCGATTTTGATATCGTTTTGACGTGGAAATTATTGAGTCCATGATTTGGGTTTTGACCCGTATGTATGAGTTTATTGGATTTGGCTATATTTGAGGGAGGCTAGGACCCGGGGCTAGGATCCGCTGTTGGCGGTGAACCCGATGAACCTCCAAGATAAATATATTTGAGGAGGACCAGGATATGGGACTAGGATCCGCTGTTGGCGGTGAACCCAGTGAACCTCCAATATAATTGGTTACTGTTTCTCCGACTAGCGTGGAGAGTTTTGCTCCGCTGGTTCGTTGAGTGCTCCGACTCTGGCATCGAGGAGTTTTGGCTCCGTCGGGTCGCGAGGCTATCTATGCATAGTACAGAGAGTTGTGATACATGACTAGCACACCCCAAGGGATACCCTGGTGGCTAGGGATATGCCGACTGATCTGATATGATAGCCGAATGTTATACCGGCTGATGATATGATATGTCAGTCGAGGGATATGCCGACTGATGTGATATGATAACCGAATGTTATACCGGCTGATGATATGATATGCCAGTCGAGGGATATGCTGACTGATGTGATATGATAGCCGAATGTTATACCGGCTGATGATACGATATGATAGTCGAGGATACTTGCCGACTGATGTGATACGATAGTCGAATGTTATACCGGCTGATGATATGATATGATAGTCGATGATACTTGCCGACTGATGTGATATGATAGCCGAATATTATACCGGCTGATGATATGATATGCCAGTCGAGGGATAAGCCGACTGATGTGATATGATAGCCGAATGTTATACCGGCTGATGATATGATATACCAGTCGAGGGATATGCCGACTGATGTGATACGATAGTCGAATGTTATATCGGCTGATGATATGATATGCCAGTCGAGGGATATGCCGACTGATGTGATATGATAGCCGAATGTTATACCGGCTGATGATATGATATGATAGTCGAGGATACTTGCCGACTGATGTGATATGATAGCCGAATGTTATACCGGCTGATGATATGATATGCCAGTCGAGGGATATGCCGACTGATGTGATATGATAGCCGAATGTTATACCGGCTGATGATATGATATACCAGTCGAGGGATATGCCGACTAATGTGATATGATAGCCGAATATTATACCGGCTGATGATATGATATGCCAGTCGAGGGATATGCCGACTGATGTGATATGATAGTTGAATGTTATACCTGCTGATGATACGATATGATAGTCGAGGATACTTGCCGACTGATGTGATACGAAAACCGAATGTTATGCCGGCTGATGATATGATATGCCAGTCGAGGGATACTTGCCGACTTATATGATATGATAGCCGAGGATATTTCTGGCTCTAATATGATTTGATGACGATTGTCATCTGTCTAATCAGCCTATGAAAATAATTCGTCATCCGGGTCTGTGGGTTGGTGTGGACGGTGACCTAGAGTGACGAATTATTGTTGGTTCACAAGTATCTGACTAGTCGGTTGTCTTGTGGTATTCCAGTAGAGGTGTCAGCAGTGTCTGGCCTACTGACATTTGGTGTCAGAGGGTATTCCTATTTGGACCACCACTATTCCGAGGTCTTGGCTTTGACCTGTATGCTATCCTACGTCTGACAGGTAGGAGTGGTCAGTAAGTACAGAGGTTCTGTCGGGAACCCTGTAAGGTTTACTAAAAATTATTTAAGGATAAAGGGTATTCATGGTATTTAATTTTTGAGGTAAAAGAGCTGTCAGACGGGATAAGGGTTCTTTCCGGGTTTCGAGGGGAAATTCGAGAAGGGTCCTTACAACATCACTCAACAAGCAACCTAAAGGTTGATCAGAGCATACTAGGTTTAGATTTACATTTACAAAACCAACAAGTCCTATGTGACGGTAATGTAGAAAAAGGTGATGCTGCCTCCTAGTCTCGTCGCCTCGTCCCGCTATGACCTGGAGGGCACAAAACCAAACAGCTGTGAGTGGACATTAGAACGATATCGAGCGTAACCATGCTAATAAAGTGATGAAAATAATAATAATGATAATCATAACAACCCACCTCGTGGTAAATCATGCTTACATTAAGACCCTTCCTTACATATATATATATATATATATATATATATATATATATATATATACAACTTACTGGAGTACCATTCAATTACCTAGGTGGAACCCACGCCATATCCAATTGTACATGCCATCGTAATGACTCGGCCGAAGCCGATATCCTGGGTCGTAGCTCAATATCCCAGCTGTAGCCGTCATCCCAAGCCGTAGCTCAATATCCCAGCCATAGTCGTCATCCCGAGCCGTAGCTCAACATCCCGGCCGTAGCTATCATCCCGAACCGTAGTTTAATATCCTGGTCGTAGCCATCATCCCGAGCCGTAGCTCAATATCCCAACCGTAGCCGTCATCCCGAGCCGTAGCTCAACATCCCGCCGAGAGTATGATGGAATCCTCCATACCATACCTCGTATCATGCTGAGTGTATGAGGGAATCCTCCCTACCATACCTTACTTCCTACCGAGCGTATGAGGGAATCCTCCTTGCCATACCTCACCTTCTACCGAGAGTATGAGGGAATCCTCCATGCCATACCTCACCTCCCACCGAGCGTATGAGGGAATCCTCCCTGCCATACCAATCCTACATGCCATACCTCACCTCCTACCGAGCGTAAGAGGGAATCCTCCCTGCCATACCTCACCTAGAAACTCCCACCAACCCTCCCACCAGGATCAAAGCCTAACCGACAATCCTGAGCCGAAACCCCAAAACCTTCAAATACCTAGGCCTAAGCCCAAA
Source organism: Oemleria cerasiformis (assembly GCA_037349345.1). Taxonomy (NCBI): domain Eukaryota; kingdom Viridiplantae; phylum Streptophyta; class Magnoliopsida; order Rosales; family Rosaceae; genus Oemleria; species Oemleria cerasiformis. The sequence continues at coordinate 10,706,154 of JAZGTL010000019.1, forward strand.
TACATAACCCCGGACCTAAGTCTAAAATCCATAAACCGGAATCCATAAAATCACCATCCAGGGCCTGAGCCCAAGTCCATATTAAAATAGTTTCCTAAAACCATTATCGAAATCCATAATCAATAATAAATCTATATCCTTACATATCAAAATCCATAACCATTGAAAAGTCACGTAAATCATTATCCTTAGGTCCCGAGTCTTGGAAAGGTAATAAACGCTCTATAATAACTATCCTTAATTCCCGAGACTCATGAAAATACTAAATAATCCTTCCATTTAATTCTAGAAATTCTTGATAAAAAAAAAATCTCGAAATTCGTAATTGAATATAAAATACTTAAAACATAACAATATACATGCATTATAGTTTAGGAAAACAATTCCACTCACCGTGACATCTAAAAGAGTCCAATTCCAAGCTATTAGGTCCTCCATAACCTTCTGAGCCACCACGCCTGTCAAAAACAACACGTGGCACTACTAAACCACAATTATCAACCCAAAATTCGAACCCCTTAAATCCCGGGAGTACACACGCGTCCTAAACACGTACAAAGTAACTGTAAACACCCAAAACAGTCCCTAAATGAACTCAGATGGACCCGAAACCTGCGCCAACAGATCCGGAACGTCGAAAACATAAAACATGAGTCATCGGAGCCTGGAGAAGAGCCCCACGCGCCCTCATGCGCTCTCCTCTCTCTCCTAGCCGGGATTGCAAGGTTCAGTCGCCTTCTACCTGCAGTCGATAGAGCTACAGTGCCCGTTAGTCGGAATCCTCCATTTCCGGCCAGTTTTCAAAGCCGATATCTCTCTCATTTCTCAGCCAAATTCAATGTTCTAATAATGGAAATCTATTTAGTCGAGCCAAGGAATCCAAATATGAAGTTAAAATCGAAAACCCTTACATGTGGTGGCCGAAAAAAGGACGGAAAGTTTCGGCCTATGTTCAAAGCTCCACCCCATCGTCCACGGCGGTCCTCACGGCTTAAGGAGGATATGGATGAGTTTGTGGTGAGGAGAGGAAGCTTGTAGTGTGTTTAGTTTAGGTCTAAATGGTCAAAATCAAAATCACAATTTTGGGGGAAGTTTTTGGTTTCTCACAGGGCAAGGCTGAGTGAGAGGAGAGAAGAAAGAAAGAAAAATATCAACCCCCCCCCCCCCAAATATATGCCTTCCATAATTACCAAAATACCCTTCCTAGTTCTAGACCCATAACTCTCTTAAACGAGCTCCGATTTCCGCGTGCCGCCTGTCTACAAACTTGTGAGTTCGAGACCTACGCAACGATCCAAGAAAACCTCCAAAAGTATTTCCCAACAAAAAATGAACTCTCGAACCCCTCCTAAAATTCGAGGGCGAAATCATCCTTTCTCCACTAATTTTTTGAATTTACAGAAATTTAAGGTCCGGGTCGTTACAGTTTCTCTCGACACTCATCGTGGGAATATGGTCACTGATTTCAAATCCGGCAATCAGAACTGTTGTAGTTCTTTCGACCACTAGTCGCTGAATAATTGCGGTTCCTCCGTCCATCCGTCACCAGAATACGGTCACTAGTCGTAAAAATTCAATGACTAGAATAGTTGCAGTTCCTCCGGCCACCAGTCGTAGGACGATTGCAGTTCCTTCTATCACTGGAACAGTTGTTTACCATCTTCCATTTGAATTCATTTCGATAATTCTTTTAGCCGCTTTGATAGGTGTAATTTATGTGGCACACTGGTAATAAATCTATATAATTAGCAACAATAATCCACATTAACTTTTTTATGTTTTATTTCATTTATTTCCCTTCAATTACAGGTTGTTTATACTTTAATTATAATTTTTTTTTATTCAAGTTATTTATTCTATTACTAATACAATACATTCTTGTTCTATACTTTTTTTTTATTCTAGTCAATTGAATATGTTGAATTGTTGTTCAGTTCATATTGAAATGAATCGAAATTGATAAGGAGTTGTTCAATGATGCTCGAACATGTACTTGTTTTAAGTGCCTACTTATATTCTATCGGTATCTATGGATTGATCACGAGCCGAAATATAGGGTCACCAACAAGTTGCAATTACTTCGGCTGCTAGACAGTTACAGTTACTCCAGCCATCCGAATCCGGTCACCAGTCCTTGAAAACCCGACCACCATTTGCCCAAATGCTATCGTTGGTACCCGATCACCGATCACGGGATAGTTGCACGTCCTCTAGCTAGTCGCATGATAGTTTTTAGTGGAAGAAGTGTGAGAAAAGTGATAATATTATTTCTTAATTTAGTTAGGAACCCATTACAAATAAAATATAAAAACTAGGAACTTAACTAATAGTCTTATAAAACTAAGTATCTAATAAATACTAGAACTCTTAACAAAAAAAAAAAATACTAGAACTCTAAATAGGAACTTTTTTATTAACTTTGGATTGAAAGATATTAGCTTGTTGCACCCGCTTACACGCGTGTGAATGTTTTTTAATTTTTAAAAATAAGAAAAAATGAAAAATAAATCCAAAAATATATATAAAAAAAAATGAATGAGAGAGTAAGAGTAACTATCAACTTCCTCAACCAAAATGTTAATTATTTAAAATTTTAATTAAAATATTTGATTTTACTATTTTGTTCATATTTTTTAAATCATCATTTTTTAGAACTTTCATTAAGTAAGGGCATTTTCGTCTAAAATATTTTGGTGAAACCTATTCACTCTCTTGACTTTATGATAATAGAGATACTATACGATAATAAACCAAAATTTGCAAAAAGGATAAAAGACAACATGTTAAGTTCAAACTAGCCTCCTACCAACTTGAAACTCCTTGTTTGCATGTCAATGCTCTTACAAATTGAGTTAGACCCCTTTGGTTCTACCATATATATTTATTCTTTTAATTTTTAATTTAAAAAATATATTTAAATTTAATTTAAAATATTTAATTTTACTATTTTATCCGTATTAATAAATTGTTTTAGAACTTTCATCAATCAAGTAGTAATCTTGTTTGAATTGTTTTTAGAAAATTTGTAACACCCAACTCCCCCTTTTGGCTTTACATTAATTGAGATTAATCCCCTGAAATGCCCCTTTTGTTTTCTTAATCCGCTGTCAGTTAATACTTCAACACTGCGTTTATAATTCTACCTTACCAAGCAAAGACCCCAAAAAAGGTCGGGGGACGGTGTGTTGGATCCCAAAACCTCACGTCACGGCTGGTATTTTGGTAATCGCTTCAACTTGGACTGCTCGTGCCCACCACCTCGTGATTACATTCATTTCTACAAGAATTGTCTCCTGATTTTCTTTTTCATATTTTCTCTTGCTCTGCATTGCTTGCCCACCTTTCATCTGCAAAAATGGCGATGGCTAACCCACTGGAGCCACAGCTTTCCTTTGGCAGAGACTAGCGTTTTCCAACTCATAAAGCTCTGTTCTAATCTGGGTTTTCCCTAAAATGGAGGTGGGTCTTGTTGGGTTCCTCAGAACAGCTTGGATTGCAGCCACACTGCCTCTACTCATAGCCGCTTTACCTTGGTCTAAGCTGAGCTCGTTTCATGGAGTTGTTATGGGATTTTCCAGGAGAGGGAAGATCATGCAGTCTTCTTCTCAGGTAAGTGTGATTGAGGCTTTGACGTGAATTTGATGGTCAGTTTACTTTGTGGTCCGTATGTTATTCAATTCCATAGCGGTACTACTACTGAAGTCGGTTTTTGAGTGTAAGCTGTTTGTGAAAATGCCTCTTAGACAATTTGGCTTGATGCTGGAAAAGAGGCACAGAGTGGATTGTTAAAAAAGAAAAGAAACAACAGAAATAGTATTAAATATTGTTATACCAAACACAATTCCCGTTCTCGAAAATACTCAGGTTAGAATTGAAGTTTGTTGGATCATAATCAGATGATAAGCCGAACAAGGCCCTAATTTTGTAACTCCAGTGCTTTAAATTATCTGTCATAGATTCCAAATTTCATTTACCGTTTGCTACACATTTTAATTTTCTTCAGAAAATGGTAAGATCGACTTAAATTTGTTCCTTTTTGACTAAGATTGACCTGTGTTCTCTGTTATTGCTTCTGCTTAGCTCAGGCCTCAGGCTTGTTTGGAACACTTTTCTCCTTCTGCTTTGTCCTTATTTTTCTTGTGTGCTTTTAACTCTTGCATATTAGCACCGTAAGTACGTATGTGAGCTAGTGAGACTCTGTGTGTTTATTTGTTGGTTTGTTAAGCAACTTATGCTACATGGAATAATGGAACTTATAGATTAGTATTTGAATTTAAGATTTTGATTTAATCGGTTAAAAAATAAAAAGAAAAAAATTGTCGTCCTGCTGTTTTTGCAATATAAAAGATTAATTGTACTGGAGAGTAGTGGTAGAACCGTGTTACACTCAATAACATCGTTGATACTTCAAGCTCATGAATGATTGTTTATGGAAGTTGAGAGCTACAGCAGACTAAGTAGAAAAGCAACTGATTTTCTTTTGAGTGAATCCAGCACATACTGAAGAATGACTTGTTCACTTTTGAGACCATAGTTATTGTCTTGTTTAGTCATGGCTTTAGTAATTTAGGTCTGTTAAATTAATCTTTAAAATGTGCAATTTTTTTACTAGATTATGGTGAATTTAATTCAAACTTTTTTTTTTATGAATAATTCAAACTAGTTAGTGAAACTGGTTGTTAGTTTAAGAGTTATGGCTTTGAGTCTTGCAAGAAGCGGATTCTGCTATGTCGGGAGTTAGTGCAAGGTGAGAGGATGATGGAAGCAGAAATATGGATATCAATTCTTCCTCTTTTTGGTTCTAAACTTTGAAATTAGGGAGTGCTTTGTTTTTTCAAGAGTAACATATTTTTCCTTGACCAAAAATTCACTTAGCAGCAAAAATGGGTTAAAGTGGTGATGGATTTTGGAGGACATTAACTCTTAGTTAATGATTTTGGAGGACATGAACTTTTTCTTTTCACTTCCTACATGTTCGCCGTAACAAACAGAGTTTTGTTGAATTTGAGATATTTACTTGTTCATATCATGCCCTGTGCATTTGAATAATTCATCTTCTTATGTTTATGGTTTTTAAGAATTGTAGCAATTGAATTATCTCTACCTAGTTTTGTTCTTCAGCTCATTAAATTATCACCTTTTCCATTTTCAAACTTCAGAAATTTTTTTTTTCTTCAATTGCAGAAGTTCACAGTTCCTCAAAAGTTCTTCTGCCATTTCTATTTGGTGGCAGTAGTGTGGACAACACTACTACTTTTTGCAACTTGGATGTATGCGTATAAAATGGCGCCATTGGTTTCAGAGTCATTGCTTTATCCTACATTCAGCAGCCGCTTCACTGGAGGTTCACATATCTTTTCATGGCGTAAGTCTTACTCAGTTCCTATAAGTTATAGATATGGTCTTTGGCGTTCTGTCCTTCTGCTTTTATTGATGGAAGTTCAAGTCTTGAGGCGCCTCTTTGAGACAATATATGTATTCAACTATAGCTCCTCTGCCAGGATGCACATTTTCGGATATCTTACTGGCCTCTTGTAAGTTATCTCAGGAACCCCTTTCCATCTAGTTTTTTGCTCTGATTTGTTTGAGTTATAAAAGATACTGGTTTTGTGCATACATAAAATGATCTGTAACATGCATCTTCTTAAGTTCTTTCAAGTCATTGTTAATTTTTGTTTCAAGTTGACTGGTTGCTTTTTAGTCCTCTTACCAAACATGAGGTATGGTACAGGGGACTGACTAAAGAAATATTTGACCAAACATACGTTGGTGAAAAAAGTGATACCCAAGCCCCTATAATTGTCCCCTTAAAACTTATCCACATGATTATTGGTCTCATTTTTCCATAAACCTTGCACTCATCTGAGGTTTAACAAATTGTAAAAGAAGCACAAGTAAATAGAGGCACATTAAATTGCACTACATACATATACCCTCACATTTATTTTCCACGCAGAGGACCAATGCTAGGCAATTTTCCGAAATACACCACACAGCTTGCTACCTACTAAAAGCTAAAACTTTCTCCAAACCAATTTTGCAATGAACTCATCAATTTTTTTTTTAATCAGAACTTCCACCTTCATCCCTGCATAAGCCAATATCAGGCTTCTAGGAGAGGCTCAGAATTGAAGCTTTTCTCTAAAACCTGAACTTGATCTTATGTGGGATGCTCAAGACCAACCATTCAATGAATTATGTAGAGTGCCAAATATGCAATATGCATTCTTATATGCATGTGTGCGTGTGTGTGTGTGGGCCATTGCATAACACCTTCTAGCCATCAGATCAACATTTGTTTTAGTGAAGATCATTGCTAGAAGCTCTTCTTTCACACATCTCATCTTGTTAAAGCTGCACCAAACTAACCCTAGTCATATATTTACTGAATTTGTTACACTCCATGACATGATATGCCACTGGCCATATGGTTTTTCCCTATACATATAGATGTGATATGTAGGACAAGCCACATGAGCATCCATTTTTCTCTTGTGCTAGGATATCTCTCAGTTTTGACTGCATTTCTTTGGGTATCTTACCCAGTTAAGTTTATATTCTGAACCATATGCTTGTTATTATGATCCTTACCAGGAATATTTGTTAGTCAAGTCAGATAGTAGAAATTTTTTTTACCATAAAATTGTATTTTCCAATGGGAAAATAAAAACTGGACTCGTCATTGTCCAATATGAAAATAATGAAATTTCTATGCCTCAACTGCTCTTGTTACATCATTATACATTTGCCAATTCCAATATAATAAAAATAAAGTCTTCGTTGTTACTTGGGCATTTGGGAAAGTTGGATGCACTTCAACTTAAAGAAAGAGCAAAGAAGCAAGGCAAAAGGAAATACTCCACCTTTTACCACCTTAGCTTGTACTTTCCAAAAGCTTCAGAGTAGTAGTATGAATAAGAATAATAGGATGTAGAATAATAATTAATAAGGAACCCTTTAGAAAGAAACTGAGAACCAATGGAAATTAAGTGCATATGTAAACAAAGGGTTACCCTTAAAATCTTGCCCCTTTTTAAGAGATCTGAAGAGGGAAAGCTGGGAGTTACTGAAGCAAAGTATCTGCTGAGCTGGTGCTTAGGGAAGTAAAGAATGTGATTAGTAGAACCAAAAAGGACTAAATCATGGTTAACAACTTTTCTGAAGTTCTAATGATTTTAAAATACTTCGTGATAGAGCAAAACACAACAGAGATGAAGGAACACAACAGAGATGAAGGTACTAATTATAGTTTGCAAAGGGTCTTTTAGATTATAGACATTGCTTACTTGCAAAGTTTAGTAGTCACATATATCTATGTGAAGTCATAACGGACTAACCTAAAGGTAAACATGAGTATTTCATATAATTGTCAGCCTGAGTTCTTTGACGCTTTCTACAACGTAATAGAAGATGTCCTACTGATATCTCTGTCTCACTGTTTTTTTTCCTGAGGTTAGCTTCTATACAGCAGCACCACTGTCGCTTTGCTGCAATACTGCTCCAGAGGTGTATAAATTCTCAATGAATGGAGTGGCTGAGTTCATTGTCAGAGGAAAAAGTAGTATGCGAGACGTGGAATATGATTGGTTGCACTTTGTAGATTCTATTTTGAAGCTTGGTTGGCTCCAGTGGATTGGTGCAGCTATTTTTTTTTGGGGTTGGATACATCAGCGTAATTGTCATGCAATTCTTGTATGTCTCAGTGCCACCACACACACTCTCTTTCTCTGCAATTAAAATAAACGTATATCCTATGCCCTAAGCAAGCATACCAAGTGTTTTTGGAAATGTATAAAAGAAAATAGAATGATCTGATATCCATGAGGTGCTGCAGAAATACCTATATACTTTCGCTATTTCATTTCATCAAAGGGGAATAAGAATCTTGTATTTCTAAATTTATTCTTGCATTTACTTTTATAATGTCCACTGACATCACAACTCTTTTAACAGGGCTCATTACGAGATCACAGTGAACAGAATGATGAATATGTGATTCCGCACGGTGATTGGTTTGAAATTGTTTCCTCCCCACATTATCTAGCTGAGATTGTACGTGTAACGTTTCCTTCCACTTCCTGCTTAAAGAGAATCATTTTTCATGAGTGACTTCAAATTCTTCCTGAATCCGGAGTCTTAATTTATATGTTTAATTGTTTTTTACTGATGATGATGAAGGTTATATATGCTGGCATTGTGGTTGCTAGCGGAGGCACAGACCTCACAATCTGGTTACTTTTTGGATTTGTGGTATGTTTTCTCTATACAGAGTATATTTACATTCACATGAATTTTGTCGATGGTGAACTTTTCTTTCCATGTTCTTTAGCCCTAACTGTGCGTCTTTCAGGTGTCGAACTTAGTGCTTGCAGCAGCAGAAACACATAGGTGGTACCTCCGGAAATTCAAAAACTATCCCAAGAATCGGCGTGCCATTATTCCAGTTGTATACTAAGCACAAACAAACATGCTGGGTAGGTTGTGCAAAGGTGAACGAGTGAGTGTAATTTGTAAAGCTTTGTGACTTCATACTATTTGATTCAAAGGAGCAAAGTAGCAACATATAGTTATGCAATGAATCTGTAATTGTTACACCAAAATAATATATGATTTACTTTAAGCACTCATCTATTAATTAATGCCAAAAAAAAGTACAACGGCCTTCAATTTATTTTATGTTCTCCTTAGCAAGGCCAATGCAAAGAGTTACAAAATAATGATGGTTTTTTTTTGAAGTAAAAATACAATGAGCTCTGAAGAAAGACAGAAAGCTCAGCTTATTGGCAGTAGGATTCATTGATTATGGTTTTCCATTTTGCTTCCTTCCCTTTTGCTTTTAGGCTTTGAAGAACGCATGGAAGCAGTAAGCTCAGAGGATTTTATGCATAAACATCTACTCCCCAAGAGAGAGAAGGCAGAGTGGTCCGGGATTTCTTGTCGATGCCATTGATGAGCTCTATGTCCTCCTTCTCCAGCTTGAACTCAAGAACTTGCAGATTCTCCTTCAATCTCTCCACTTTTGAAGACTTTGGAATCACTGGTGTGTTCCTTTCAATGTTCCACCTCAGGCAAATCTGTGCCACACTCTTTTGGTACTTTTTAGCCACATCCTGGAAAAAGGCGTAATCTTGTCTTGTGAGACTCTGAATCCGGATGAAGCAACAAAGAAGATGTATTATAATATACTTACATGGAGAACTGGATCCCCCAAAGGTGAAATTGAGCCAAAGTATTTGGTGTTGGCCGTGGCACCTCCCAGAGGGGTGTGGGCAGTAGCAACGACTCCATGCTTCTGACAGAATCGGACAAGAGATTCACGCTGGAAATATGGGTGAGTTTCAAACTGGCTCACTGCAGGCTTGATTTTGGCGTAGGATAAGCAATCTCTGGTCAGAAACAGTTCATAGTTGCTGCACACAAAATTAATGTTAGAACATAAAACCCGTATACAACTCGATCATCATTTGATTTAGTGACGCTCTGACGTCATTGTAAGAGATTAGAGACTCGAACCTGAGACCAATGCTACGGGTTAAACCCAAAGAGACGGCCTTTTCCATGCCGCGCCATGTCTCTTCCAGGGATACAGTTACATCAATGTCCAACACCTTATTCTCGTCCAACAGACTAGCAGTAGTACCAACTCCTGTGAACACATAATAGTTTTGTTACGAGGCTGTTCTGGTTACGTGATAGTGTTGAGTGATAGAATAATAATAATAATTATTAATTCCTGGAAAATGAGAAGGAAAGAGAGCTATATAGGTGTATATACCGCTGTGCTTTGTGGCTAATGGGTAGTGAACTAGGTAGAGATCCAGATAATCTAACTGAAGCTTCTTAAGGCTGTTTTTACAGGCCTCAACAACATGCCCATGGTCTGAATTCCAGAGCTGCAACATCATAATTAAGCATAAAAATTGTAATTGTAATTATAATTCTACACCAATTAACAAGTAATATAAATTAAAATTGATTAAGACTTTTAATTAATAAGACTGGCCTTGGAGGTAATGAAAAGCTCCTCCCTCTTCACAAGTCCAGTCTTAAATGCTTCTGCAAATGCTTGTCCAACTTCCACTTCACTCTTGTAATGAGCTGCAATGTTGATATCACATATGTAATTGTCAAATACACTTATATGTACACAATATACGATTTTTCTATCGTTTTAAAATAATGAACGTGACTACCATTAGAAGCATACATAATTAAAATGAAATGAATCCTCAAGAAAGTAGGGCTCATTTGGATTGGATTAGATAATTCGTCAAATTCAACGTATTTTGAATGTAAAAATAGATACTTGTTCATTGAAAGGGAATTAGAGGGAGTATAGAAATCTATCCAAATCCAATTCATACCATTTAAAATGATAGGATTAGAAGAGAGGTAAGTTTTCTTCTATATCTGATCTAATCTAATATCATGTTGGAGTAAAAATATATTCATTTTTATATTCAAAGTATATTAAATTTAATAAATTCTTGAATTTAATTTAATTCAATTACGTCAAGTAAGGTGGTTTAAAAGAACACTGGGATTGGCACATACTCCAACGTGTGAAGGAAACATTGGATTGGAGTGCGGGGTCCAAAAACATAGGAAGATTGGATTTCATTCCACCCTAACCAATGGGCACCAACTACTATAGGGTAGTCACTGTCTTTTGGCGTGTTGTTGGTGCATTTCAAGGTCTCCTAAAAGACAAAACTGCCTTTGCCAAAACAGAAAAAGACAAAACTGCCATTTTTGGACTAGAGCAAACGAACATGTCTGGTCTAGACACAGATGCCAAAATAGAATGATAAACATCCTTGTTAACTCATACCCTGGTCCATAAAGATGGCTTACCTTGCCCTCCTCTTGAGTCTTGATTGATTGGATTCTAAGCTCAAGGAAGCGCGACGCCCCCTGGGCAAGCTGCCAAGCTGCCAAGCTGCCCTCCTCCAAATTTCTAGTTTTTCCTTTCATCGTTTTTTATTTTCCTGGCTTGGGTGCTGACCCTGCCACCTTTGTTGGATTTATTTGTATTCTTGATTGGGCTTGGCCCTTTTTATTGTATTTGAAGTTCAGACCAAAAACAAACACAAAATTGCACTATTTTAAGATATTTATATATTTGAGAAGATATATTTAAAGATATAATATTTTATCTTTATTTACCTTACACTAACAATAACAATAACAATAGAAGGTAGTGGTAGTACAGTAATTAAAAGTAATTTTTAAAATCAAATCAAAATCCCATGGTTATCAACTTATCCCCAACTTGTCCATCCTCCTCTCACATGCCTTGTGTGTGAGATTGTAAAAATAGTCACATAAAGCAAGGCTTCTGCAATATGACTCTTGTGATGGACAATAATTATTCATTAAAATAAGCAACGGTGCCTATTAGTTTGGTATATATCGATTATAATAAAAAGGGTATTAAAAACAAAAGTAATTATTCAAAAAAAGAAACAAAAAAAAAAGTAAAAAACTGAAGAAAATATTACCAGCACAATCAAAATGGCGATACCCAAGCTTGATGGCATTCAAGATGACATCTTTGAGTTCATCTTTTTCCAGACGCCACAGGCCGAGCCCGATTATGGGCATCTCGAAGCCACTGTTGAGGGTTATGGTGCTCATTTTGCTTTCACTCTCTTAACACTGTAGAAACTACTAGCTCTAGTTTGATTTTCTTTCCTCTCTCCTCTTCTCTCTTCTCTCTTCTCTCTTCTCTCTTCTCTTGTGTGTGGTGAGTTCCTCAACCTTGGTGCTGCTTGTGCCTTTATATAGCTGCATGGGCAATAAATAAGCAATATATGGTACAGAAATAGAAAAAGAAAAAAAAGAAAAACAACTTTATGGGTCTTGGAAAAATATGATTGGCTCCAGATAATACAATAATGGAATGAACAGTGTTTGTTTAAATTTTAGTCATGATGTTATGTGTCCTACAATGTGGCTAGCGCGGTGACGTTGCAGCATATACTAGCTACCGCCTGTTTGGTTATCCTTTCATTTTTTGGTTTTTTTTTTTTTTTTGGTTAATGGTAGCCAATTTTATTTTACGGAAATTATTTTGAAATATTGATTTAGGTGATAGATTGAATGATTCGAATATACTTGAAAAAATATTGGGACGAAATGAGGCCTAAAAAAGAGCGATAAAAGACTAAAGTAGAATCAAACAAAATATGCGAAATAGAAACCTGAAAATGAAAGCTATTTGGAAATACTTTTAATTTCTTTTGTTTTCATTTATATATATATATATATATGCACAATTTTTGTCCTTCCAAGCTCTCCCTTTGTTATCTCTATTTGTTAAATGGACTATATCTCTCTACGTTCTATTTATAAAATCAGAATTCAAAAATGAAAGCAAAAATGTTACATGGTAGAATTGAGAATAAAACACCTCTTCTATTAACATAAACATTCTTTTCTTATAAATAATTCATTCTCGTATGTAACTCATCAAGAAATAAGATGTTTTAGGGTTTAGGTAAGTCAATTATATATGATGTCACAAGAATGACTGTTTAAGAAAGGTTGTTCCATGTATACGATGCATTTCTTTTCATCATTAAGGCCCATTTGAATATCCATAGAATTCGATTTGAATTTGGAGTTCAGATCCCCAAATTTAAATTCTTGTGTTTGGATGAACTTTTATATTTGGATTTAGGTTTCCAAGGATTTGGATTTGGATTTGGATTTGATAAGAAGGCTAAATTTTATACAAAACTTATAAACACTAGATTGAATGGATTTGAAATAACTAGATGTAGTACTAATCAAAACGACTATATGCATAAAGTCATTTGACATTAATTTGATTTCTTCAATTTTTTTCTTTTCTTATTGAAGTCCTAACACCCATACATGCATGCATTGTAACTCTAATTAACTGACAAATTTAGCCTTATTATAAAATTCAAATTTAAATCCAAATCCCTTATAAAAGAAACGTAGCCTCAATGATTCCTAAATTAAAATCTTAGGATTTGAAATGAATTTAAAACTAGGAATTTGGGAAGATTTGATTCTCTAACTTCCCTTGATTTTTTTTTTCATTCCCTCTTTCTTTGTTACATTTAATTATTAATTATTATTTAAATCCCAAGTTGAAATCCAGCTATTAAATTTTGGTAACCAAACAATTGAGTTTGATAAATGTACTAAATGAGTGAATTTGAAATGAATAAATTTCAAATTCAATTCTTTGGATCGAAACGGACCATTATATGAATTAGCTCATTATATGGAGAAAAACATAGAGTTATTACCGACTATATATTATAAAAATAAAAAATTCTCAATTCCACCTTGATGTGAATACAATAGTGAACTAATTATATATTCGTATTCACATGATTAGAGACGTAACATATCATAATTTCATACCATATATAACCCAATATTATCCAAAAAAAACAAAAAACCTAAATTACATATATGTCAATACGATATATAATAAACTAATTATATAGTCGTAATCACGTGTTAAGAGACATAACATATTATAGTTCCGTGTAAAGGACCCTAACCGAATATAACCAACTTTAACCGACCTTGGGGAATAGAGAATATAGAGAATAGAGAATAGAGAATGCAAATTGTGAGTGCATGCCGCCCTCGGTATCAACACCACAATGATACAGTGCCACACAGAGAAATGAGAGAGAGACAAAAATGGGTGCAATGATCCGAGCCTTTCCACCCACACAAAATTCAATCTCTAAAGCATAAAAAGTCAAGTAGACTCGAACCACACCCTGCTCCTATATATGGCCAATTCTCCATACCATCTAATCTCTACCCGGCTCGTCAACATGAGGGCATTAGGTTATACAGGTGTCAGACTGTCAGGTGATGATGGAGTGATCATATCAACCTGATCTACTTAGTTGTTGCTTGTTTTGTTGGGCTTTTCCTAGTTGCCCCTACCTAGGGCCTATACCGATTAATTAATTCTCCAAAAATGTCCCAACAAGCTAGCCCAAGTTGATGATCATCAATCTTTAATAATTTATCCTTTGTTCATGGGATGGATTTTCGTTGTCGGTAGTTTCTTTTTATGGGCGATTTGTAAATTTCAAAATAAAGATTAAGACGTTATTAATAAGTAATAAGGCATTAATATGCCCTTGTCGTGAGATGGGAATTTCTCCCTTCGCCTAAACTTTCAACAACAAACGCAATTATCCTTTGCTTATCCCGATCGATGATTATCCTTTGCATATCTCGATCGATGATCATTTTGATCATCAACCTATCTTGTCCACTTTTAAGATTAACCAACCATTTTCCGGCCTTAGAATTAGTGGGTGATCATGAGTGATGAGTAGGTCCATCACCCCATCGTCATAGGTCGACATACAATCGGCATGTGCCATTGCATCTCTTTATTACTTGTTTCTCTGGTCGAGAGGTTGATAGCATTGAACCATCCAAAAACGACACGCATGTGCAGAGCACAAATAGAAACAACAACACTAGTTACGTGAACCGTCGAATCACTATATTTAAGAAAGTTGAAATTTCACTCTAAAATTAACTAATAATTGAGAAGTGTCATGACAAAACTTCTTATGAGCCCTTGTAAGATTTCGTGACTTTCTTATGCAAGATATAGACAAGAATATATATATATATATATATATATATATATATATATATATATATATATGTCTAGTACTCTTTGTTACTGTACGTTTTATTAATTGGTCTGAATAAAACCGAGCTTTTTACTGTTACATGCATAGCTACAATCTGAAGATTTTGTGAGGCAATAATTTCAATATAGGTCTACAGACTACAGGGTATATTCTATCAACATCTTTTGAGAGGCTTAGATTGATTCAAATAGGAGCCGCAAATTTTAAGAACGTTATCAGTAGTGTCCGGCATATGGCAATTTAATTATCACAATACACACCAACACTAAGCCAGCAAGTGGATTAGGGTTCATCGTTGTTTAATACCAACATAAATATATATTATAAAAATTGCATTTGTTTATTAATTAGTAATTATTTGTTTAACTTTAAATTTATTAAACTAAAACACAAACAATTAAGCAAGGTTTGGAAAATTTGTTTTCAAGGTGGGCTATATATATATATATATATATATTTACTTGAGAGGTGGAGCATAGGCGATGCCAAGGACGTATGCATGCATGGTGACAGAGAGAGATCGATGTGCATGCTTGCTCACATGATTTGTAGCAATTATCTAGGATTCATGTACTTGTGTTCTTTTTTTTCTTCTTCTTTCTATTTACTAAAAAATAATTTTTTCGATCTACATTAACAAAATCAAGTTTTGCTCAAAACCTGTCAAGCCCTAAGCAGACTTGAGTTATATATATTCTCAAATATCTGTTGTGTTTTAAGTTTAGTGAAACTGAAGGCGAGGATAGAACTGAACTGGGTTGGCATATCAATTAATAAAGACTTATAAATCTTTTGTTTCTGAACTAAAGTCGAATTAGGTAACAAGAATGTGGCATTTGATGTGTCTAATTAACCAACAGGCAGCAGCAACAAGCTAGGTTGAACTGATTCTGACTGAACCAGGTTGTAATAAATCAATCAAAATGGATACCAAGTCGAAGCTATTGGCAGTTCTTAATTAGGATGACACTGCTGGAAAAGTTAGGGCCGGTTTGGTAACGTTTTGCAAAATGATTTTTAAAATATTTTTTTGTAACCAGGGATGGTTTCGGAACCCGAATTTTAGATGGGCTAAATTTACATGCTAGATGTAGAAGAAACTTGACGATACGAGTGAACTTTATTAATAAACATAAAAAGACACACCTAGTCAGAGAGGGACGTAATGAACCTTACCCCCTCAAATGCATCTATATACATAAATAAAATCTTAATAAAAAGAAGAAAAAAAATTACAACAAAAACCATAATTAAATATGCAATGCAAATGCATCTATTTCAAACTAAGATTAGAGAGTAATACCTTATGCTTTGAAGATTTGAGAATCGGAAAAACCCAATAAAATTTCAAAGAAAAAAAATGGTGACCTTGACTAGCTAGTGTGCGTTTTGAAGAAGAAAATGGTGAGCTTTGAACCTTTGAAGAAGAAAATGGTTGTTATTTTGTTTAAGTGTGCAATCTGTGATTCTGTATTGTGTGTGGTGTGGGTGTGTGTTTTTATTTTATTTTTAACGCCAATTATATTAGGGCTTTAGAACTTTTAACATGGGCTAGGGTAAGTATGGGGCTTTTAATAAAAGGTTCAGATTGGGTGGGAAGGGCTACACAGCCCTCCCAACCCAATCCATAGCCCCGTCCTTATTTGTAACACGAAAACAAAACGTAAGATTTTGCATTTTTAATATTAATATAATTTTGTAAGAATGAAAAAGAAAAAACTTGTTTAACACAAATATATAAAATTAAAAAAAGAGTATAAGTATTTGACAATGATTTCCAAACATAAATTTTGAAATGACGCTGGTGAGAGTGGAAGTAATAGGTGTAACGACCCATATTTTTAATTAGAGAATTTTCGTAAATTAATTTAGAAAATGACGATTTTACCCTCGGAGTTCGAAAGTTACTTTTTGTTCGGAGACACTTTTGGAAATTTTTCTTAGACCGTTGCGTAGGTCTCGAACTCACGAGTTCGTAGACAGGCGACACGCAAAAAACAGAGTCTGGATGAGGGAGTTAGGGGTCTAGAAGCTTCAGGGGCAATTTGGTAATTTTGAGTGTTAAGATATTTTAAATCCTATTTTCCAAATTTTTTCATCACATTTCTCTCTCATCTCTTGATCTCTCTCTTGGCCAAAGAACACACACACACCCAAAAATAGTGATTTTTTTATTTAGGCCAAATCAAGACCAACCAATTACACCATCATCTTGCTTGTTGCATTTTGAGCTCAACCATACCCACCATCGAGGTTGAGGACATTGGGAGAAGGAGAACCAAGAGTGAACAGTACTGCCGCACCTTTCCGGCCACCACAGGTAATGGATTCCAGTTTTGACCTCATATTTAGATTCATTGGCTTGAGTAGATAAATTTCCATTATCAGAACATTGATTTTGGTTGAGAAATGAAAGAGTTAGGAAGCTTTGAAATTTCGGGTGGTTATGGAGGTCCGGCTGGAGTTGCAGAAAACTCGCGTGAGGGGAGGTAGGGGGCGACTGACTTGTGCAGTCACGCCCCCTAGGTAGGCAGAAAACATGGGCGACACGTGAGGCGGGTGGGGCCCTCCCCCGGGCTCCAGCAACTCATGTATCTAGTATTTCGACGTTCCGAACCTTTTGGCGCAGGTTTCGGGTCAATCGAAGTTCGTTCAGGGGTAGTTTTAGGCGTCCAAAGTTACGTTATAATAATCTCAAATGTTACTTTTGACAGTCGATACCGCTCCGAGGACGACAGAGGAGCGTGCAACTCAAGATTGAGTTATTCGAACCTTCGAGGTTACGGTTTTGGGCTTAAGCCGGGATTTCGATTTATTAGATTTTGGGCTTAGGCCCAGGAATTCGGTTTTATTGGAGTAGATACCATGCTAGGTTACATAAGCGGATAGAAAGTTAGAGTGTAGATGCCATACATCTAGCATACAAAGTAAGAAGAAGATTAATGTATAACTGTACTGGGCCAAGGTCTGTTGTATAGACATCGTAGCAAGGAACAATCATAGGATTTGAATCTAGAAAATCATGTTAGGAAGTAATTATGCTTCATATTTGTGTTGTCTATTTTATCCAACAAAAGGTATGTATCTTATTGGATATGAGCTTCGATTTGGATAGTAAACTTTTGAGCGTAAATTATTCTTCTATGGTTGTAATTTCTCTGGTTATAGTAAAGTGATGAGGCTCTTCGGGGACATAGACAGGTTTTGTCGAACCACATATTTTATAAATGATATTTTTGTAGAACTATAGTTAATTACGGGTATTTTTGTCCTAAATATTTTGGTGAAGCTAGCTTGTAACACCAAACTCACCCTTTTGGCTTTATAATAATAGAGATTCTTCACAAATAAGTTACACAAAAATACATTTTACAACTGTTCTTGTATCTGTAAAACGAAAAACTGTTATGCAAAACGTTACCAAACAGACCTTTAGCAATTTAGTACCTGTTTGCTAATCATTTGGTTTTTATTATTATTAATTTTCACTTTTTATGCGTAAGTTGTGGGGAAATGAGGCATGTAGAAGAGTAAAGTACGTATATGGTGCAAGAGATGAAGAATAAATGTACAAGGAAAATATGCAAAATGAAAACTAAAAACCAAAAAACAAAAACTACTTTTGGTGAGTTTCACTTTGTAGATTTTATTTTCATTATTCCTTCTTGATTTCTTCCTTACCATATTACTACTTTTTTTTTTTGGTGAAACATGGTATGAAAACCCAAACCAACTAATAAGCAACAGCATGCGCCCGGCCTAAACTAATTAAGAACATCATCAATCGATCAGCACAACGGGAAAAGACTCAAACAACTGCAAACCAAGGGAGGAATGGCTACCCAAATCAACAAGACGATTCACAAACATCAACCATGGTTCATTATGATACACATGACTAATTTAATATAACAACAATATAACAAAGTGGCAGGAGGATGATTACTGCAGCAAAGATATAACTACTGAATCTAGAGCCACCAAACAGAAACCCAAGTCTCGCAAGCTTCAGACCATGTTAAATACCCCATAATTCCGCCTCCAAAATCTATCAACTACCAGATTGACAAAGAACCCATTAACCCATCAACATGTTGGAAGTCCAGCCTATGAGGAAGAAATCT
The DNA here is from genome assembly GCA_037349345.1 of Oemleria cerasiformis. Lineage (NCBI taxonomy): Eukaryota > Viridiplantae > Streptophyta > Magnoliopsida > Rosales > Rosaceae > Oemleria > Oemleria cerasiformis. The sequence goes on from JAZGTL010000019.1 coordinate 10,724,953, forward strand.
TCTAGAATCTCTTGTACAAGGAAAGTAGATTTTGTGAAACTCGGAATAATAGTTTTAATTTCTTGGGAGTAACATTGGAGACTATTTCCAATATTAAGAGATGCACGCCATTAGCTTGAAAATGAAGTTTTGGCTGGTTCATTAAATATGGGCAATGGACTAGAGTTTCTAGAGGATTATATACGTGGTACATAAATGAGAGATTTAGGTCTTCTTTGTAAATCAGTAGAGGCATCAAGAATGGATATTACTCTTGTGCATTCAAGAAAGGTTTTTCTCTTGGTTGAGAGAGGATGTGAAAGGTGTTAGGTCATAATTTATACACATTTTATTCATGATTTAATGCCCCTTTACTTATGTTTTGTTAGTATTTCGTGCTATGAAACTGGAGAAATAATATATTTGTGAGAAGTGTACAGAATTAGATAGAGCTTGGAATTACGAGAATTTGAGCGAAAAAATCACCTCAATCGGAGTTATGATTAACAAGTTACAAAGAAATCAAGATTATGTCCCTGACAGTATACACGAATCCTGCGGACTAGCCCGTGGGTCCACGGTCAACTTCAAAAGCATCTTAAAATCATTCCAATATCAATTCAAGGTCATCCCCCGATCTATCCCGCGGGTTAGAATTCATTCTAATATCATCTCAAGAACATTCCAAAGGCTACTTCAAGAACATGCGGGTCCTCCAGGATGCCCTTGACAGCTAGTGTTCATACTTTCTCTCCATGTTTCAAAGGGATTTTGTGCCTATTTGGTTGGAAAATATTATTTTTGGTCATTTTACTTTTATGAAAGGTTTTAATTATTTTTCTTAAATGTTTAGACAATATTTTCCTTATAGAATTTAATGTAAACTTCTATTTATTTGAGGATTAATAATTCTCCTACAAATAGAGGTCCTAGGGTTTTGTAAAATGGACGATGAGGGAGGAGACCACCAACCGGCACACCACATTAAACCCATAGCGAAAATACTTTTCTTTTAAATTGTAGTTTCACTACAAGAAAATCGAAGTTGCTCGACAAAATTTTTCCCGACGAAGTAATTTTCGCCGAGTAAACAACGTTTGCCCGATGAAATCGAAGGCTCGCCGAGTAAACTGTTGGCGAGAAGATCAAGATGTTGGTGCGTAAAATAGGAAGGGTTTGCCTGACGATTGGTACCATCCGTCGGGCAAGAGTATATCTAACGACGATTATTCGTCGTCGGGTAGCAATTGGCGTTGACTCTATATTGCCCGACGAATCATTAAACTTTGCCCTGCGAATATTATTCGTCGGACAAAAGTCTAAACACACTAAATAAACTAGACGCTCTCCTTTCCTCTTCTTCTTCCTCCTCTATTCTTCATCACTCTCTCGCTCTCTCTCTCTCTCTCTCTCTCTCTCTCTCATTCACTCACTCTCTTTCTCTAGCTACAATCATCATCTCATCACCATTTTCACTACCAATCAAATCATTTTTCTCTCTCAATCACCAATATCAATTTTTAAGGTTTGAGAAATTTAATTTTTTTAGTTTTGAAATTTTGATTTTTGATTAGAAACTAATTATGTTTTGTGTTGGAAAATAGGAAAATGAAAGATAAAAAATAGGAAATTAAAAATTTTGTTGGAAATTAGGAAAGTTAAAAATATGTAATGAAATTATTGAAATTAGAAAATATGTTTGGAAATTAGAAAATATTTTAGGAAAATAGGGAAATGGAAAATATGTTAGGAAATTAGGAAATTAGAAAATATTTTAGGAAAATGGGAAAATAAAAAATATGTAATGAAATTATAAAATATGTTAGGAAATTAGAAAATATGTTAGGAAAATAGGGAAATAGAAAATATGTACGGAAATTATAAAATTGTAAACTCTGTTTTATGCATAATTAATATATATTTGTATTTGTGAATTTGTTGTGATATTTTTTGTAAAGCGCTTTATTTAGTTCCGACGGAGTGAAATATGTTCATATTTCATAACCGTTTATGTGAAGTTAATCGAAATGATTAACTTCGTATAATGAAATTCAATGAAAAACCTTAGGCCCGTTTGAGAGTCAGTGAATCGGGTTGATTGACTGACTCTTGAATTGTCCATTTATTCAGACAGTTTGGGGGTGTGCAACTATGTGTTGTGTAGTTGGCGGTCTACGAGGTTAGGTTTCGATTTTGGAAAATTCTGTTTGTATCCCCTCAATGTTCTCCGAATGCATACTAGATATTTTTTTTATAATATCTACGTCATGCATTTGGGGAACTGTAGGGAGATGATGCCGAAATTTTCCTCGATCGAAACTTAGCCTTGTAGGTCGCAAACTATACAGTACATAACGTGCACTCTCGAATGAGATAGGGCCAAATCACCGGAGGCATAAGGAGACGAGCTGCTTTTGATTTTAACTTGTTCTAATTACGGGACAATGTTAACTCAATTACTTACGTTGACTCTACGTTGTGAAAGCAGGCACAATGGATAGAGGCTGGATGCAAATGTGGGATAGATCTTCTTATCAGTATTTGGATGGGATCGACAGCTTCATTGCCTTTGCACGTAGTCATTGCAGTGATGAAAGACGTATCAGGTGTCCGTGCCGTAAATGTAACAATTGCAGTTGGATGCCTTTGAATGAGGTCCAAACTCATCTGGAATGGAATGTGATCGTACACAACTACACTAATTGGATCTATCACGGTGAAGAAATATTTTCCGCATCGACATCTTCGGTTCCCGGACCTGTCGGGACGAAAGTGCTTTGGATGGGCGATGTGATAATGATCAAGTCGTTGAGTTATAAATCGATGCTTTTCCTCCCGCATCGGATGATATGGACGATGAGGCGCCCAGATTGCAACCCGAAGACTCTGAGCTCCATTACGAGAGATTGTTGAAAGAAGCTCAGTGCGAATTGTACCTCGGTTGTAAATCATTTTTGGTTCTAGGGGCAGTTGTGGAGTTGATGCATATGGACATCATCATCCGAATGCTCCCAGAAGACAACCGTATGCCTAAAGATCATTATAGCTGGAAGAAGTTGTTGAAGGGCCTCGGTTTAGGGTATATCAAGACCCTTACATGCAAGAACAACTGTGTATTGTTTTACGGTGAATTCGAGCAGCTTGACAAATATCCCGTGTGCAATGAGCCTAGGTTTCAAAAGAACAAGATTCCGAACAAGGTGTTGCATTATTTTCCACTGAAGCCAAGGTTACAAAGATTCTACATGTCGTCCCATATAACCCGTGATATGAGGTGGCACAAGGATGAGCACATTGATGATGATGTATTGAGGAATCTGGCCGATGGAGAGGCTTGGAAGGAATTTGATAAGATGTATCCCGAGTTTGTTGCGGAGTCAAGAAATGTCAGATTAGGGCTCGCTTCTAACGGTTTTATTCCGTTTGGGAGTTTTGCAAAGCCCTATAGCACTTGGCCGATGGTTATGGTTCCGTATAACTTGCCTCCTTAGAGATGCATGAAGAAAAAATTCACAATCCTCAGTACTTTGATACCGAGGTCCAAATCACCGAGTAATTCCATCGATGTGTATTTGCAGCCGTTGATTGACGAGCTCGTGGATCTGTGGGAAAATGGTGTCCGAACATACGAAAAGTGCAATGGAGAAATGTTCACTCTACGATCGGTAGTAATGTGGAAAATTAATGATTTTCCTTCTTATGGTATGTTGTCGGGATGGAGCACCAAGGGCTATCTTGCTTGCCCGACATGTGGACCAGACACAACGTCGTTTTGGCACGCATCTAAGATATGCTACTTGGGTGCGAGAATCTTTCTGCCCTAGGATCACCGATGGCGAATGCAATCTGACTCATTTGATGGCAAATCACATTTATGAGCTCGACCAAGGGAAAGGTGCGGTGATGAGATATTATCCAAACTGAACAGTATACATGACTTCGTCACACGAGGATCAAAACCAGATGAACATGAAAATTGGACGAAAAAGAGAACATTCTTCCGGTTGGCATATTGGTCGAAATTGAAAATCAGACACATCACGGATCCTATGCACATTGAGAAGAATGTTGCTGAAAGTGTTGTGGGAACGACTTTACCCATTGAAGGCAAGTCAAAGGACACAAAAAAGACTCGTCTGGGTATGCAAGAAATGGGGATTCGGCCTAATTTGTGGCCAAAATTCGTCAATGGCAAATACATCATGGCTCATCCAAGTTATACATTTACTCTGGAGAATAAGAAAAAATTCCTTGCAGGGTGTGAAATTTCCCGACGGGTACGTCGGCAACATATCCCGAAGCGTTAGCACCGACGGTGGGACCATGTTTGGTATGAAGAGCCATGTCATCATGTTTTGCTACAACGACTCATTCCGATTGGTATTAGGCCTTTCTTGGAGCCTGGTGTTGTTGAGACGATAGTTTATTTGTCTCAATTCTTCCAGATACTATGTGCCTGATTGTTGGTTAAGGCGGACCTCGAAGCAATTAACGAGGATATTGTCTACATCATGTGCCGGCTAGAGTAAATATATCCACCTGCATTCTTTGATGTAATGGTGCACCTACTAATACATATGCTAGATGAGGTAAAGCTAGCTGGCCCGGTGCATTATCGTTGGATGTACCCAATCGAGAGGTATAACTTATCCCTGCTTTTTTATAATAATTCCTTACTATCATGTATTTATGTGAATCATAATGTAAATTTCCTTGCAGAATGTTAGGCAAGTACAAGCGGTACATTCCGAACAAGACACATCCCGAAGGCTCTACAACGGAGGCGTACATTGCAAAGGAGCCACTGCCATTTTGTGCAATGTACCTTCAGAATGTTGAAACTTCCTTCAATAGGGCGTCGCGCAACGACGATGGTGGTCAACGTCCAGAGACCCAATTTGTATTTTGCCCAACCCGCATGACCATTCGGCACTGGTCCAATCTCGGAGCCGTTCACCAATAGCGACATGGAGGTGGCTCATTGGTTCATACTAAACAACTGTGTCGAAGTCTGGCCCTTCCACGAGCAGCACGAGGCGTTGATGAAGTCGCAATTTCCTTCTAATTGGGAAGAAATGGACAAACAATTAGTTCCATGTTGGGTTTCTGAGCATGAAAGTCAAATATTTTATTTGTAAATTTCTTCAATTGGTTTTAAGTTTACCAATTTCGTTTCTTGTGTGTATCTAACGAGATGGCACAGCTGAAAGATGTCAACTCACCAAATTTCAATAAAGAATTAATGCAGCTGGTCATTGGCCCATTATGTGGAGAAATGTACGTTGGTTGTCACGTTAACGGAGTTAAGTTCATGTGCACAGAACGAGACGGCAAATTGTCTACGCAAAACAGTTGGGTCTTCGTGTCGGGGGATGGGGAAAATGCTGATATGGGGTTCTACGGAAAATTGTTAAGTGTGGTTAAGGTGTTATATGCAGACCGCAAGGAAGTCGTCTTGTTCAAGTGTTGTTGGTTTGATATGAACCCAAGTATCCCAGGCAATGTCATTAAAGATCAGTTATGTACCTCTGTAAACACAAACACCCGGTGGTTTGAGAGTGATCCCGACATCCTCGCTAGTACGGCGAAACAAGTATTCTATGTGGATGATCCAAAAGCTGGTGGTGGTTGGAGAGTAGTTGATATGGTGAATCATAGAAACATTTGGGACTTGGATGACCGATACCATGAAGAAGATGTGGAAACAGACGATGACCAAATCGTTTACCAGGTGGATTCCTCGGCATCCACCCAAAACGTGGATGGAGTACAGACCAATGACATCATCCTACCAATTGCGATTGATGACATTTTTATTGATCTCCGAGAATTAGAACAAATTGATAGTAATTCGGAGGAATCAAGTACTGTACACATCTCGGATGACGAGCGTGAATGGGAGGGGGAAAGCGAATCCGACACTGAATGAAAGTTGTAAATTAGAAATTTAATTTATATATGTAATATCCATCTTCAAATCAATAAATGTGATTTATATGTATGTTTTATGATTTCGTTCACAAAAGTTTCAATTAATCTTTTATGTACTAAAGCCACAAACTTTGATGTCCTCATCCTTGAATCGACTTCCCAACATTTCATCTTATTTGATAAAATAGTGTATACAAAAAACAATGAATTATAACCAATATAAAAAATAAAAAATTTAAGCTAAATCTAATTTGAATTTATAAAACCTAATAGACATTTGCCTGAAGAATATACTTTTACATCCATCGGGCAAAGGCTTCAAATATCATCAGTACGTGTTTCTCCATTCGGTGGGCGGTTGCCGAAACTGGGAGATTATGCTCGACGGATATTCATTTATTTTCGTCGGGCAATATATGCCAGATTCAATTTACATTTATTTATTAAACAACCTTTTTAAATTACTTACGAGATGAAATGGACCGATCTAACCGTCCACTTTTATGGTAGGTACTCATGGATCGCCTAGACGAAAAATTACCCAATTTGGGAATCTCGGGATTAGGTAATGGTGCGCGACGATTCAACGGTTACACAACATTTTTTCAAGATCGAACGACTTGAAATCCTCAAAACATCAAGCTTTTCGATGGATGAGATCTAGGAACGTAAAATAAAAAAATTAACGGTTAGATCGGTCAAATTCAATCATTTGAATATCAGTAGAACCAAAACTTCGAAAATAGTTTTGAAGTTTCCTTCAAGTGTTTAAACTCCTTGATGAATATGCGTGTTTTCTGATTTTTAATAATTTAAAAATTGAAATGGACCGATATAACCGTCCACATTTATGGTTGGTACTAATAGATCGCCTACACGAAAAATTATCCAATTTGGAAATCCCGGGATTAGGTAACGGTGCGTGACGATTCAACGGTTACACAACGTTTGTTCTCGATTGTACGGCTTGAAATAGTCAAAACATAAATATTTTTTACGGGTGAGGTCTACTGACTTAAAAGTAAACATTGAACGGTCAATTTTTTGAAATTCCATCGTTTGAATATCAATTGAACCAAAACTACGAAAAACCCTTTGAAATTCACAAACTTAACGATCGAGGCACATAAGATCAGAAAAACTTGACGGTAACGATCGATGGGGCTTTAGGCACGTTAAAACAAAAATTGAACGGTACCAATCTTGAAAATTCTATCGTCGGACCAGGTTTTCAGATCAGTTATAAACTCAAAATCATAAGACTTTAGCCCAACGAATGAAACTATTCGCCGGGCGATATGTAATTATTTGTCGAGCAACAATAGAAATGTCGTCGGGAAAAGTAACAAAAACGCGCATTTTTTCCCCCGAATATTTCAAACATTCCGCCAAAATTTTCGCGAAATCTCAAACTTACCGCTTATCGTTGCCTGACTAATATGTAAATAGTTACTTGACGAATATCCACCCTGTGTTGTTACCCGATGAATCATTAAAAAGGTTGCCCGACTCTTCTTCTTCTTTCTTCTTCTTCATTTTCCTTATTTTTTCCCGAACCCCCATCTCTCTGCAACTCTCAGACCAGACTCCAGCCGTTCTGGTCGCCGCAACTCATAGGACTCCCTCCCTTTCTCGCTCTTTCTCGCTCTCTCTCGCTCAGACTCCAGCCCTCACTCTGCTGCCGTAGCAATCTCTCACGCCGCCTCTCTCTCACCGAGGTTAGGTGTCGCCGCCGCCCCTATCCTCGCCAGCAGTTTCTTCAAGGTCGAACTCATTGTCCCTCTCTCTCTATTGTTAATGTAGATTAGTTATTGTTAATTTTGCTTGGTTAAATTTTAATTTTAGTTTGGAATGAAATTTCAATTTAAATTTGGTTTGGATATTATGATATTGTATTGAAAATGGAATTTAAATTTGGATTGGATTATTGCAGATTGTGCATTATTGTCAAATTTGCAGATTGAGAATTTAGGGGGATTAGTTGAATATTGTGATTTTGGATTGGATTGGAATATAAATATTTGGTTTACTAAGTTTGTTTGGATTTAGGAATTTATGGTTAATGTGCACAATTTGTTGAAATTTTGATGTTTGGTATAATGTTGAAATTGGTATAATGTTATGAATTTTGCATATGATTTTTGTTATGATTTTGGATATGAATTTTATGTAAATTTTGGATATGTGAATTTTATGAATTTTGGATATTTGAATTTTAAAACATTTATGTGAATTTTTGGTATGGTGTAGGAAATGTGAATTTTGGATATGTGAGTTTTATAAATTTTTAATATGTGAATTTTATGATTTGGATATTATTATTGTATGTTTGGATTAATTTGTAAGTTTGATTTTCTTCCCGAAATTTGGATTTAGAAATTTAGGTATAATGTTGTGAATTTTGAGTTTAGTACTTTTGGATTCATCGAATTTGTAGGGAAGTCGGTGAACGTGCGAGGGATCGACGCATCACCGGGTCGATGTTCCCAGAGGTGGATGCCTGGGGGCAAGTGTACATTGGACGGAGCGACCAAAAGGTTGACAAAATTCACGTAAGTTTATTTTTTGCAGATTAAATATTAATTTTTAATTTGATAATTATAATTCTAATTAATATTTATTCGAATTTGTAGGAGGCGATGGAGCAAGACGTCCAATAGACACAAGCTGAGCTCACACAATAACATCTCGAAGTGCCGTTGGAGCAGCTGCTCCCGGATCCCGAGAAGTCGATCGCCATCCTGGAGCGACGACTTGGGAGGCATCTAGGGAAGATCGTTCGAGGGGCGAGCGACGGGATAGTGTGGGATGTCTCTAGTCACTCGTCGAGTTCATCTAGGGCAGCCAATCCCAAGGAGATGTCGGAGCTCAAGAGAAACGTCGAGATCCTCCAGGCCGAAAATGCTGAGATCAAGGCTCAAAACGCGCAGATCCAGGCCCAAAACGATCAAATCAGAACTTCCCTCGCCAAGGTGCTCGCTTGGGTGAGCGTGGACTGGATGAGCTTCTATCACAACCTCAGCCCCCGTCCCAACAGCCCGCCAAGGATCCCGACAACCTCGACCCGTCGTCGAGTAGTTAGAATGTAATATGTAAAACATTGTTTTAGTTTTAATTAGGTAAAAACATAACATTAATTTTTCTAAATATTTTTTTTATTTTAATTTGATTCGATTTATTCTTTTAATTGTTTTTTAAAAATATTTTTATTTTAATTATATATATATTTATTTAATTAAATTTTTTTTTTTTTTAAATATAACAATGTTGCCCGACGAATATTACACTTTGTCGGGGAAAATTATAATTTGGCCCGGTGAATGTTATTCGTCTGGCAACAAAGTTGACTTTTGGATTGCTCGACAATGCATATGCAACAAATGGATCCGCCGGGTAACCTAAAATTTGCTCGACGAATCACTGTTTCCGTCGACTAACATTAAGCCCGACGACTGTGGTCCGACGCAAGTTGCCCGACGAGGAATCGATGTGGTTAATGTTGCCCAACGACCGTTAAATGTTGCTTGACGAACTCTTTCCGCCGGGCAAGACTTATTTTCCTGTAGTGTTTTCTTCTTAGGTTAGGGCTTTTTGAAGCCCTAGCCATGGTTATTTTTTTAATATGATTTTGGCTCTAGATTCTTTGGTTATGAATGCTTGATAAATTTAGATTACTACTTTAATTGCTATTCTCTTATGTTTATGAGATTAATCACCTTGTTTGCATAAATTATTGTTGGAATTGCTTCGTTGACCGCATTTATCATCTTGTAATTCACTTAGCATCGAGAGGTTGAGGTTAAGAAACAATCTTGTAATCTGAATTCATGACAGCCTAGGATAGATGTCGTGTTCTAGGTTTAGTGTGATGACCTATATCTTCTTTAACACTTAATGCATTCACTCTATGTTAACTTGAGTAGATACCATGCTAGGTTACATAAGCGGATAGAAAGTTAGAGTGTAGATGCCATACATCTAGCATACAAAGTAAGAAGAAGATTAATGTATAACTGTACTGGGCCAAGGTCTGTTGTATAGACATCGTAGCAAGGAACAATCATAGGATTTGAATCTAGAAAATCATGTTAGGAAGTAATTATGCTTCATATTTGTGTTGTCTATTTTATCCAACAAAAGGTATGTATCTTATTGGATATGAGCTTCGGTTTGGATAGTAAACTTTTGAGCGTAAATTATTCTTCTATGGTTGTAATTTCTCTGGTTATAGTAAAGTGATGAGGCTCTTCGGGGACATAGACAGGTTTTGTCGAACCACATATTTTATAAATGATATTTTTGTAGAACTATAGTTAATTACGGGTATTTTTGTCCTAAATATTTTGGTGAAGCTAGCTTGTAACACCAAACTCACCCTTTTGGCTTTATAATAATAGAGATTCTTCACAAATAAGTTACACAAAAATACATTTTACAACTGTTCTTGTATCTGTAAAACGAAAAACTGTTATGCAAAACGTTACCAAACAGACCTTTAGCAATTTAGTACCTGTTTGCTAATCATTTGGTTTTTATTATTATTAATTTAAACAGACCTTTAGCAATTTAGTACCTGTTTGCTAATCATTTGGTTTTTATTATTATTAATTTTCACTTTTTATGCGTAAGTTGTGGGGAAATGAGGCATGTAGAAGAGTAAAGTACGTATATGGTGCAAGAGATGAAGAATAAATGTACAAGGAAAATATGCAAAATGAAAACTAAAAACCAAAAAACAAAAACTACTTTTGGTGAGTTTCACTTTGTAGATTTTATTTTCATTATTCCTTCTTGATTTCTTCCTTACCATATTACTACTTTTTTTTTTTGGTGAAACATGGTATGAAAACCCAAACCAACTAATAAGCAACAGCATGCGCCCGGCCTAAACTAATTAAGAACATCATCAATCGATCAGCACAACGGGAAAAGACTCAAACAACTGCAAACCAAGGGAGGAATGGCTACCCAAATCAACAAGACGATTCACAAACATCAACCATGGTTCATTATGATACACATGACTAATTTAATATAACAACAATATAACAAAGTGGCAGGAGGATGATTACTGCAGCAAAGATATAACTACTGAATCTAGAGCCACCAAACAGAAACCCAAGTCTCGCAAGCTTCAGACCATGTTAAATACCCCATAATTCCGCCTCCAAAATCTATCAACTACCAGATTGACAAAGAACCCATTAACCCATCAACATGTTGGAAGTCCAGCCTATGAGGAAGAAATCTTCTAGAATCTCTTGTACAAGGAAAGTAGATTTTGTGAAACTCGGAATAATAGTTTTAATTTCTTGGGAGTAACATTGGAGACTATTTCCAATATTAAGAGATGCACGCCATTAGCTTGAAAATGAAGTTTTGGCTGGTTCATTAAATATGGGCAATGGACTAGAGTTTCTAGAGGATTATATACGTGGTACATAAATGAGAGATTTAGGTCTTCTTTGTAAATCAGTAGAGGCATCAAGAATGGATATTACTCTTGTGCATTCAAGAAAGGTTTTTCTCTTGGTTGAGAGAGGATGTGAAAGGTGTTAGGTCATAATTTATACACATTTTATTCATGATTTAATGCCCCTTTACTTATGTTTTGTTAGTATTTCGTGCTATGAAACTGGAGAAATAATATATTTGTGAGAAATGTACAGAATTAGATAGAGCTTGGAATTACGAGAATTTGAGCGAAAAAATCACCTCAATCGGAGTTATGATGAACAAGTTACAAAGAAATCAAGATTATGTCCATGACAGTATACACGAATCCTGCGGACTAGCCCGTGGGTCCACGGTCAACTTCAAAAGCATCTTAAAATCATTCCAATATCAATTCAAGGTCATCCGATCTATCCCGCGGATTAGAATTCATTCTAATATCATCTTAAGAACATTCCAAAGACTACTTCAAGACCCTGCGGGTCCTCCAGGATGCCCTTGACAGCTAGTGTTTATACTTGCTCTCCATGTGTCAAAGGGATTTCGCGCCTATTTAGTTGGAAAATATTATTTTTTGTCATTTTACTTTTATGAAAGGTTTTAATTATTTTTCTGAAATGTTTAGAAAATATTTTCCTTATAGAATTTAATGTAAACTTCTATTTATTTGATGATTAATAATTTTCCTACAAATAGAGGTCCTAGTGTTTTGTAAAAGGGACGATGAGGAGAAGACCACCAACCGGCACACCACATTAAACTCAGAGCGAAAATACTTTTCTTTTAATCCGAGAGCGAAAATACTTTTCTTTTAATTGTGGTAGGTCTAAACTCGATCAGGGATATTGTAAAGGGCATTTAGTTCTAAAGTATAAGGAATGGGGGCATATATGAAGGGACTGTTCGACAAAGAATAAGAGTACGATGGTTAGGGCTTTGGTAGCTCCACTAAAGCTGTAGTCGAATACTTGGTATCTCTTGGGGATTTTCTCACAATCTCCGGAGGTGGTGATGCTATATGATCACCAATCCAGCGACATGTGCAGGACAAGAGGAGTTGTGGAAATTATACGTGCTTGAAAAGTCCTTAAAAAAAAGGGAGGAAGGTGGTGGCATGTGTTGTTAGGTATAAATACCTCAATGGTGCCTTGAGAGATGGTTCGCATAGGAAGTTCAAGGATAGTTTTGGTGCAATCATAAAATAGATATCGGTTTCATACAATGGTAAGAAGTAAAATCCTACTAGTGAAAGGGTCAAAATTGAGGTCCCTCCTCAGCATCAACTGGTGTTAGTTGCTCGATCGATTTAGTTACACATAAGCGTTGGTTGTTATAAATCAGAGGGAGCTTCGATCGTGTTCTGATTCGGGTTATGTGTGGATGGTATAAAGACAAATGCTAATGGTTCGCTTGTGGTACTTAGAAACGGCCAGTTTGAGATTGTTTGAATTCCCTCCTTCATGAACTAGAGAGGGAGATTGTTGGAAGTCAAACTCATGGGGAAGAAATATGCTAGAATCTCTTATATTAGGAAAACAAATTATGTTGAACTTGGAATAGTAACTTTGATTGCTTGGAGGTTAATATAGGAGATTATTTCCAATATTAGGAGATGCATGCTGCAATCTTAGAAAGAAAGTTTTGGTTATTGCATTAATTATGGGCGGTGGCCTGGGGTTTCTAGAGTATTCTATTCGTGGTTGTATATAAGAGAAGCCAAGCTCTTTATTTTCCATCCAACGAGCTTTGGAAACTAACGGAAAATCTCATAGCTATGCAAGGAGATAGATCCCCGCGCCGTGCTATTTTGGTCTTCTTTGTACATCAAGCGAGACATCAACAGTGGATATTTTTTAGTGGCAGACATCATGTCCAATTTTAAAAGGGTTTACCGAAGTTGGGAAGGTTGCTAACTCAAAATTGGTTGAAGGGTGAAGACAATTATATTTTTTGGCATTTAAGTTGGATTATATTAGATTTTTAAAAACGTGTTAGAAAAATAACTGAGCATATTTTGAAGGAATTTGAAGAAGTGATAAAACAAAAAACTAGTAGACGTCTCCAAGAATCCGAAGCATTTTCCAGACGATTTTTTTGGAGCTCATAGCTATTTTTGGCAAATTTTCGAATTTTGAAGAAAAATAAGAAAATAAAGAAATTTTGAAATGCTTGCATGTTGCACAACCTGGACATCCGAATAATCTGATGGATGAGATCGCGAGATGGACCAAACTCATTAGGATCAGCGTGTCCACCCATGGGTGGGGCAAACTCCACTACAAGAAAAGTAACTTGCCCGGCGAAATATGTTCGTTGAGCAAAGTTCAATGTTCGTCGTGTAACATTAAATTCGGCGATTATTCGTCGGGCAACGTCCGTTGGGCCATAGCTGTGGGACTTGAGGTTAGTCGATGAAAATAGTAAATTCGTCAAGCAATTTAAAGCTTGCCCGGTGGATCCATTCGTCGCATATAAATTGTCGAGCAATCCAAAAGTCAACATATGTTGCCCGACGAAGACGTTTTACCGGGCGAAGTTATTACTTTGCCCGACGATATGATTATGCATCGGGCAAATAGTTAATATTTTAAAAAAATTAATAATTTATTTAATTAAATAAATATATATATAATTAAAATAAAAATATTTTTTTTAAAAATACAATTAAACGAATAAAATGAAAATAAAAAAAAATTTATTAAAATTAATGTTATGTTTTTACATAATTAAAACTAAAACAATGTTTTACATATTACATTCTAACCACTCGGCGACGGGTCGGGGTTGTCGGGATCCTGGGCGGGCTGTTGGGACGGGGGCTGAGGCTGTGATAGATGTTCATCCAGTCCACGCTCACCCCAGTGGTCAAGCACCTTCGCGAGGGCAGTTCTGATTTGATCGTTTTGGGCTTGGATCTGCGCATTTTGAGCCTTGATCTCAGCATTTTCGGCCTGGAGGATCTCGAAGTTTCTCTTGAGCTCCGACATCTCCGAGGGATTGGCTGCCCAAGATGAACTCGACGAGTGACTGGAGACATCCCGCACTATCCCGTCGCCTGCCCCTCGAACGATCTTCCCTGGACGCCTCCCAAGTCGTCACTCCAGGATGGCGATCGACTTCTCGGGATCCGGGAGCTGCTGCTCCAACGACAGTTCGGGATGCTGTTGTGTGAGCTCAGACTGTGTCTGCTGGACATCTTGCTCCATCGCCTCATACAAATTCGAATAAATATTAATTAGAAATATAATTATCAAATTAAAAATTAATGTTTAATCTGTAAAAAATAAACTTACGTGAATTTTGTCAGCCTCTTGGTCGCCCTGTCCAGTATACACTTGCCCCCATGCATCCACCTCTGGGAACATCGACCCGGTGATGCGTCGATCCTCCTGCCGGGCCGATAAGAATCGCGACCCCCATGGTGGTTGAATTTCTTCTCTCCCCGGTTTGATGTGTTGGCAACCGATTTCCGCTGTTCATTCGTAAAACCAAAAATTATATTTTCAAATGGAAAATAACATAAAATAAAAAATAATTAATTAACTAGGTGGATACTACGTACCACATAGGTGGGGGACACGAAATGGTCGCACAACCATAGCCACCCTGCTAGTTTCGACCCGTCCAACTCCTCTGGAGGATTTGCCCGAGCTTCCTCCGGGGAAGGCCAACTCTTGTAGTACTTGTGGAGCTCGTACTTCCAGTCGGCATACCGTAACTGCAAGTGCTTTCTCAGGTATTTACTGACGTTGGGATCCTCCAGGTTGAACTCAAAATTGATTTGCAATATATTAATAAAGTTAGTAAAATAATTTTAAAAAATGAAATTAATGTAAAAAAAAGAAGAAACACGTACCGATAACTTTCCCCAACATCGCGTGATCTTCTCTGGGGGTTGGTTCCTAAAAGTATCCCCCATCATCAGGGACTTGGTGCGAAGAATCGTGCCAATATCATGCACCACCAGGCTGTGGATTTTTACGAGCGCTAACCGGAGGTGAGGCACGTACACCACCGGGATCTTTGAATTCGTTGTACTGCAAATCCAAAATCTTAAAATTCACATATAAAAAATTTAGAAAACTCACATATCCAAATTTCACATATCCTACACCATATAAAAAATTCACATAAATATTTTTAAATTCAAATATCCAAAATTCATAAAATTCACATATCCAAAATTCACATAAAATTCATATCCAAAATCATAACAAAAATCATATGCAAAATTCATAACATTATACAAATTTCAACATTATACCAAACATCAAAATTTCAACAAATCTTCAACATTAACCCTATATTCCTAAAGCCAAACAAACTTAGTAAACCAAATATTTATATTCCAATCCAATCCAAATTCACAATATTCAAGTAAATGCACAATCTTCCAAAATCCAATCCAGATTTCAATTCCAATTTCAATAAAATTTCATAATATCCAAACCAAATTTTAATTGAAATTTCAAACCAAACTAAAATTAAAATACAAATAATTAAAATTAACAATAACCAATCCACATTAACAATAGAGAGAGAGGGCAAACGAGTTCGACCTTGAGATGACTGCCGACGAGAGATAGGTGCGACGACGAGACCTAACCTCGGCGAGAGAGAGCTGCGGAGGCGGAGTGAGAGGCGTAGTCCAAGTGAGAGAGAGCGAGAAAGGGAGGGAGTGGTATTGGACGCCGGCGACCTCCACAAACGAGGGATGGTTTATGTTGCAGAGAGGTGGCGGTCGGGAGACAACGAGGAAAATGAAGAAGAAGAAGAAGAGTCGGTCGCGATTTATCTGTCTGAATTACCTTTCCCGACGAACCCTACGTCGGGCCAACTTTTAATGAATTCATCGGGTAACAAAACGCGGTGGATATTCATCGGGTAACAAGTTTACAGTTCGTCGGGCAAATATACGCGGTAAGTTTGAGCTTCCGCGAAAATTTTGGCTGAATTTTTGAATTTTTCATGAAAATAAAGTGCGCGTTTTGTTTACGTTGCCCGACGACATGTGTATAGTTGCCCGAAACCTCATTACATATTGCCTGGCGAATAGTGTAACGACCCGGACCAGAAATTAAATTATTTTGAGAATTGGACGATTTTACCCTTGATTTTGGACGGGTTCGGGAGTCACTTTTTGACTGGCAATACTTTTTGAAATTTTTCTTGGGTCGTTGCGTAGTTCTCGAACTCACGAGTTCGTAGACAGGCGGCACGCGGAAAACAGAGACCCGGTGCGTTTGTTACGGGTCAAGAATCTCAAGGGGCAGTTTGGTAATTTTGGAAAAGTTGGAACTATATATCAGATATTTTTCTCTCTCCTCGGGAGATTGGTGGATGCAGTCTCTCTCTCCTACCCGAAATTCTTCCCGGGCGAAAATCGAACCACCGTTTTCATCGGACGGATTTCAGTCCGATTCGACCGAAACCAAGGTCGGGAGGATCTTCCCCGGAGTCCCACGAGCATTTAGGGGTATTTATTGGAGCGGGAGCACCGCCGTAGGCGACGGACGGAGGAGGGAGGTGGACGGAATCTTCTCGGCCGTTTTCCAGCCAGACCAGGTACGATCTCAGAAGTTTGACCCCATATTTGGATTCCTGGTGAAAAGTAGATGAGTTTACACGTGTGGATCGAAAAAAACGGTCAAGAAATGAAGAAGTTAGAAAACCTTGAAAATCGACCGGAAATGGAAATTTATGGCGAAACAAGACGACGGCGACGGCGGCTGCTGGTCATCTTCTCAGGCCAGACTTCGGCGATGGCGTCAGTAGCCCATCGTCTTCTCCGGCGACCGGTCGAGTCGGGTCAGATCGGGTCGATTCGAGTGAACCGATCGGGGTTAAGTGAACCAGTCGGGTCGAGTTGAACTGGTCGAGTTGAGTGAACCGGTCGGGTTGAGTCGAGTTGGACCGAGTTAGCTCGAGTCAGGCTGGGTTGGACCGGTCCAGGCGCGTGAACTCTGTAGCAGGCGCGTGAGGGCGCGTGGTGGCGCGTGAACGCGTGTTCTGTCCTTCCGTTGGCACGTGGCGGCGCGTGGGACTGTTCCCGATGTCACAGCGACGGGTGACTAGGGTTTTGGGACGTTCCGGATCAGATTTTGTTGGTTTCGAGGCCATAGGAGTTCGTTTAGGGTCCGGTTGGGCCATCCCAGCGGTAATGGTTGACCGTGAAGTGGGTTTTGAGCTCGGAAAGTCAAGGTAGTTGGGTTATTATTGAGCATGTGTTCCTTGGGCTAGAGCGTCCAGGAATTTTGGGTGCAATGGTTTCATGGAATTTATAAATTGTGTTTTTTCAATAGTTTAGTGAAAGTGTGTTGTGAGAAATGGCATGGTTGTTGGATTCGGTTTTGATATTGTTTTAACATGGTAATTATTTGAGTCCATGATTTTGAGTTGAAACCGTATTTGTGATTATAAAATACTTGATTTTGGATCCAATACTGATTTGAGGGGGGCCAGGATCCGGGGCTAGGATCCGCTGAGAAGGTGAACCCGGTGAACCTCCAAAATAAACAATACCGATTTGAGGGGGGCTAGGATCCGGGGCTAGGATCCGCTGAGACGGTGAACCCGGTGAACCTCCAAAATAAACAATACTGATATGTGTGGGGGCCAGAATCTGGGCTAGGATCCGCTGAGACGGTGAACCCGGTGAACCTCCGATATAAACAATACTGATATGTGTGGGGGCCAGAATCCAGGCTAGGATCCGCTGAGACGGTGAACCCGGTGAACCTCCGATATAAACAATACTGATATGTGTGGGGGCCAAAAATTCAGACCAGGATCCGCTGTAGGCGGTGAACCGGTGAACCTCCAATATAATCAGTTACTATTTCTTCGACTAGCGTCGAGAATTTTACTCCATTGGTTCGTTGAGTGCTCTGACTCTGGCATCGAGGAGTTTTGGCTCCATCAGGTCGTGAGGCTGTCTATGCATAGTACAGAGAATTGTGATACAGGACTAGCACACCCCAAGGGATACCCTGGTGGCTAGGGATATGCCAGTCGAGGGATATGCCGACTGATGTGATATAATTGTCGAATGTTATTTTGGCTAAGGATACTTGCCGATTTATATGATATGATAGTTGAGGATATTTCCGGCTCTAATATGGTTGACGACGATTATCATGTGATTAATCAGCCTATGGAAATACTTCGACATCCGGTTCTGTGGGTCGGTGTGGGCGGTGACCCAGAGTGACGAATTATTGTTGGTTCACAAGTATCTGACTAGTCAGTTGTCTTGTGGTATTCCAGTAGAGATGTCAGCAGTGTCTGACCTACTGACATTTGGTGTTAGAGGGTATTCTTATTTGGACCACTACTATTCCGAGGTCTTGGCTTTGACCTGTATACTATCCTGCGTCTGACAGGTAGGAGTGGTCAGTAAGTACAGAGGTTCTGTCGGGAACCCTGTAAGGGTTACTAAAAATTATTTAAGGATAAAGGGTATTTCTCGTATTTAAATTTTGAGGTAAAAGAGTTGTCAGACGGGATAAGGGTTCTTTTCGGGTTTCGAGGGAAATTCGGGAAGGGTCCTTACAAGTGGTATCAGAGCTTTAGGTTAATTTCCTGCAGACCGCACACTTGTGTGCAAATTATTTTAGGATTTCTGTTACGAAATTTCTATAAGGGGGGAAATTTGTAATGACCCGAACAAGAAATTAAATTATTTTGAGAATTGGACGATTTTACCCTCGATTTTGGACGGGTTCGGGAGTCACTTTTTGACAGGCAGTACTTTTTGGAATTTTTCTTGGGTCGTTGCGTAGGTCTTGAACTCACGAGTTTGTAGACAAGCGGCACGTGGAAAACGGAGACCCGGTGCGTTTGTTACGGGTCTAAAATCTACAGTGGTAGTTTGGTAATTTTGGAAAAGTTGGAACTATATATAAGATATTTTTCTCTCTCCTCGGGAGATTGGTGGATGCAGTCTCTCTCTCCTACCCGAAATTCTTCCCGTGCGAACACCGAACCACCGTTTTCATCGGACGAATTTCGGTCCAATTCGATCGAAATCAAGGTCGGGAGGATCTTCCCCAGAGTCCCACGAGTATTTAGGGGTGTTTATCAGAGCGGGAGCACCGCCATAGGCAACGGACGGAGGAGAGAGGTGGACCGAATCTTATCGGCCGTTTTCCAGCCAAACAAGGTACGATCTCGGAACTTTGACCCCATATTTGGATTCCTGGTGAAAAGTAGATGAATTTACAAGTGTGGAGAAATGAAGAAGTTAGAAAACCTTGAAAATCGACCGGAAATGGCAATTTTCGGCGAAACCAGACGACGGCGACGGCGGCTGCCGGTCGTCTTCTCAGGCTAGACTTCAGCGACAACGCCGACAGCCAATCGTCTTCTCCGGCGACCGGTCGAGTCGGGTCGAGTGAACCGGTCGGGGTTGAGTGAACCGGTCGGGTCGAGTTAAACCGGTCGGGTTGAGTGAACCAGTCGGGTTGAGTGAATCGGTCGGGTTGAGTCGAGTTGGACCGAGTCAGGTTGAGCCGAGCTGGGTTGGACCGGTCCAGGCTCGTGAACACTGTAGCAGGCGCTTGACCGGCGCGTGAGGGCGCGTGGCGGCGCGTGAACGCGTGTTCTGACCTTCCTGTGGCGCGTGGCGGCGCGTGGGACTGTTCCCGATGTCACGGCGATGCGTGACTAGGGTTTTGGGACATCCGATTTTGTTGGTTTCGAGGCCATAGGAATTCGTTTAGGGCCCGGTTGGGCGATCCCAGCGGTAATGGTTGACCGTGAAGCGGGTTTTGAGCTCGGAAAGTCAAGGTAGTTGGGTTATTATTATGCATGTGTTCCTTGGGCTAGGATCCGCTGAGACGGTGAACCCAGTGAACCTCCAAAATAAAAATACTGATATGTCTGGGGGCCAGAATCCGAGCTAGGATCCGCTGAGACGGTGAACCCGATGAACCTCCGATATAAACAATACTGATATGTGTGGGGGCCAGAATCCGGGCTAGGATCCGCTGAGACGGTGAACCCGGTGAACCTCCGATATAAACATTACTGATATGTGTGGGGGCCAGAAATTCGGACCAGGATCCGCTGTAGGCGGTGAACCGGTGAACCGCCAATATAATATGTTACTGTTTCTTCGACTAGCGTCGAGAGTTTTACTCCATTGGTTCGTTGAGTGCTCTGACTTTGGCATCGAGGAGTTTTGGCTCCGTCAGGTCGTGAGGCTGTCTATGCATAGTACAGAGAGTTGTGATACAGGACTAGCACACCCCAAGGGATACCCTGGTGGCTAGGGATATGCCAGTCGAGGGATATGCCGACTGATGTGATATAATAGTCGAATATTATTCTGGCTAAGGATACTTGCCGATTTATATGATATGATAGTCGAGGATATTTCCGGCTCTAATATGGTTGACGACGATTGTCATGTGATTAATCAGCTTATGGAAATACTTCGTCATCCGGGTCTGTGGGTTGGTGTGGGCGGTGACCCAGAGTGACGAATTATTGTTGGTTCACAAGTATCTGACTAGTCAGTTGTCTTGTGGTATTCCAGTAGAGATGTCAGCAGCGTCTGACCTACTGACATTTGGTGTCAGAGGGTATTCATATTTGGGACCACTACTATTCCGAGGTCTTGGCTTTGACCTGTATACTATCCTGCGTCTGACAGGTAGGAGTGGTCAGTAAGTACAGAGGTTCCGTCGGGAACCCTGTAAGGGTTACTAAAAAATTATTTAAGGATAAAGGGTATTTCTGGTATTTAAATTTTGAGGTAAAAGAGCTGTCAGACGGGATAAGGGTTCTTTCCGGGTTTCGAGGGAAATTCGGAAAGGGTCCTTACAAATAGTTACCTTTGTCATGCTAAATTCTTATGTTATTGAGTTTATGATTGATCTAAAAACCAGGTCCGACGATAGAATTTTCAAGATCAGGACCGTTCAATTTTTTGTTTTACATGCCTAAAGCCGCATCAATCGTTATCGTCATGTTTTTCGGAGCTTATGTGCCTCGATTGTGAAGTTTGTGAATTTCATTGGGTTTTTCGTAGTTTTGGTTCAATTCATATTCAAATGATGGAATTTCAAAAAATTGACCGTTCAATTGTTACTTTTAAGTCTGTAGACCTTACCCGTCGAAAATCTTGATGGTTTGAGGATTTCAAGTCGTCCGATCGTGAAGAAATGTTGCGTAACCGTTGAATCGTCGCGCACCGTTACCTAATCCTGGGATTTCCAAATTGGGTAATTTTTCGTGTAGGCGATCTATGAGTACCTACAATAAATGTGGACGGTTAGATCGGTCCATTTCAATTTGTAAATTATTGAAAATCGTAAAACAAACATATTCATCAAGGAGTTTAAACACTGGAAAGAATCTTCAATACATTTTTCGAAATTTTGGTTCTATTGATGTTCAAACGATTGAATTTGACCGATCTAACCGTTCATTTTGTGGTTTTATGTGCCTAGATCTTGCCCGTTGAAAATCTTGATGTTTTGAGGATTTCAAGTCATCTGATCGTGAAGAAATGTTGTGTAACCGTTTAATCGTCGCGCACCATTACCTTATCCTGGGATTTCCAAAGTGGGTATTTTTTTTGCGTAGGCGATCTATGAGTACCTACAATAAATGTGGACGGTTAGATCGGTACATTTCATTTTGTAAGTAATTTAAAAATTATGTTTAATAAATAAATGTAAATTGAATCTGGTATATATTGCCCGACGAAGCTAAATGAATATTCGTCGGGCATACACTTCCAGTTTCGGCAACCACCCACCAAATTTAATGAACACATGATGAAATTGGCAGCCTTTGCCCGACAGATGTACAAGTATATTCGTCGGGCAAATGTTATTTCCCATTATTCCCAAAATTCTATACATTATTTTATCAAGTACGATGAAATTTTGGGAAGCCGAATCAAGGATGAGGACATCAAAGTTTGTGGTTTTAATACATAAAAGATTAATTGAAACTTTTGTGAATGAAATCATAAAATATACATATAAATCACATTTAGTGATTTGAAGATGGATATTATATATATAAATGAAATTTCTAATTTACAACTTTCATTCGGTGTCGGATTCGCTCTCCCCCTCCCAATCACGCTCGTCATCTGAGATGTGCACTGTACTTGATTCCTTAGAATCACTTTCAATTTGTTCTAAGTCCCCGAGATCAATAAAAATGGCATCAATCGCAATTGGTGGGATGATGTCGTTGTTCCGTACTCCATCCACGTTTAGGGTGGATGCCGAGGAATCCACCTGTTAAATGATTTGCTCATCGTCTGTTTCCCCATCTTCTTCATGGTATCGGTCATCCAAGTCCAAAATATTTCTACGATTCACCATCTCAGCTACTCTCCAACCAGCACCAGCTTTTGGATCATCCACATAGAATACTTGTTTCGCCGTACTAGCGAGGATGTAGGGATCACTCTTAAACCACCGGGTGTTTGTGTTGACAGAGGTACATAACTAATTTTAATGACACTGCCTAGGATACTTGGGTTCGTATCAAACCAATGACACTTGAACAAGATGACTTCATTGCGGTCTACGTATAACACCTTAACCACACGTAACAATCTGTCGTAGAACCCCGTATAAGCATTTTCCTCATCCCCGACATGAAGACCCCGTTGTTTTACGTAGATAATTTATCGTCTCGTTCCGTGCATACGAACTTAACTCCGTTAACGTGACAACCAGCGTACATTTCTCCTCGAAATGGGCCAATGGCTAACTGCATTACTTCTTTATTGAAATTTGGCGAGTTGTCATCTTTCAGTTGTGTCATCTGGTAAGATACACACAATAAATGAAATTGGTAAACTTAAAAACAATTTAAGAAATTGAGACATTAAAATTTGTGACTTACAAGCTCGAAAAACCAACGTAAAAACAGTTGTTTGTCCATTTCTTCCCAATTCGAAGGAAATTGGGCCTTCATCAATGCCTCGTGCTACTCGTGGAAGAGCCAGACTTCGTCACAGTTATTCGGTATGAACCAATTAGCCACCTCCATGTCGCTATTGGTGAACGACTCCGAGATTGGACTAGTGCCGAATGGTCGTGCGGGTTGGGCAAATACAGATAGGGTCTCTGGACGTTGACCACCGTCGTCGTTACGTGAGGCCCTATTGAAGGAAGTTTCAACATTCCGAAGGTACATTGCACAAAATGTCAGTGCCTCTTTTGCAATGTACGCCTCTGCTATAGAGCTTTCGGGACGTGTCTTGTTCCGAACGTACCGCTTGTACGTACCTAACATTTTATAAGGAAATATACATTATGATTCACATATATACATGATAGTATGGAAATATTATCAAATAGCAGGTATAAGTTATACCTCTCGATTGGGTAAATCCAACGATAATGCACCGGGCCAGCTAGCTTTGCCTCATATGGCAGATGTATTGGTAGGTGCACCATTACATCAAAGAATGCAGGTGGATATATTTGATCTAGTTGGCACATAATGTAGACAATATTCTCGTTAATTGCTTCGAGGTCCGCCCTTACCAACGATCTGGCACATAGTATCTTGAAGAATTGAGACAAATAAACTATCGTCTCAACAACGCCAGGCTCCAAGAAGGGCCTAATACCAATCATAATGAGTCGTTTTAGCAAAACATGATAGTCATGACTCTTCATACCAAACATGGTCCCTCCGTCGGTGCTAACGCTTCAGGTTATGTTGCTGGCATACCTGCCGGGAAATTTCACACCCTGCAACCACTTTAGGAATTTTTTCTTATTCTCCAGCGTAAATGCATAACTTGGATGAGCCATTATGTATTTTCCATTGACGACTTTTGGCCACAAATTAGATAGAATCCCCATTTCTTGCATACCCAGACGAGTTTTTTTTGTGTCCTTTGACTTGCCTTCAATGGGTAAATTCGTTCCCACAACACTCTCGGCAACATTCTTCTCGATGTGCATAGGATTCGCGATGTGTCTGATTTTCAATTTCGACCAATACGCCAACCGAAAGAATATGCTATTTTTCGTCTAATTTTTATGTTCAGCTGGTTTCGGTCATCGTGTGACGAAGTCATGTATACTGTTTAGTTTGGATAATATCTCATCACTGGACCTCTCCCTTGGTTGAGCTCGTAACTCTGATTTTCCATCAAATGAGTCAGATTGCATTCGCCATCGGTGATCCCACGGCAGAAACCTTCTCGCACCCAAGTAGCATACCTTCGATGCGTGCCAAAATGACGTTGTGTCTGGTCCACATGTCGGGCAAGCAAGATAGCCCTTGGTGCTCCATCCCGACAACATACCATAAGCAGGAAAATAATTAATTGTCCAAATTACGGCTGCTTGTAGAGTGAACAATTCTCTAATTCACTTGTCGTATGTTCAGACACCATTTTCCCACAGATGCACGAGCTCGTCAATCATCGGCTGCAAATATACATCGATGAAATTACTCGGTGATTTGGTCCCCGGTATCAAAGTACTAAGGATTGTGAATTCTTTCTTCATGCATCTCCAAGGAGGCAAGTTATATGGAACCATAACCACCGGCCAAGCGCTATAGGGTTTTGTAAAACTCCCAAACAGATTAAACCCGTGAGTAGCGAGCCCTAATCTGACATTTCTTGGCTCCGCGGCAAACTCGGGATACATCTTATCAAATTCCTTCCAAGCCTCTCCCTCGGCCGGATGCCTCAGTACATCATCATCAATGGATTCATCCTTGTGCCACCTCATATCACGGGCTGCATGGGACGACATGTAGAATCTTTGTAACCTTGGCTTCAGTGGAAAATAACACAACACCTTGTTTGGAATCTTGTTCTTTTGAAACCTAGGCTCATTACACACTGGACATTTGTCAAGCTGCTCGAATTCACCGTAAAACAATGCATATTTGTTCTTGAATGCATGGATCTTGATATACCCTAAACCAAGGCCCTTCAACAGCTTATTCGAGCTATAATGATCTTTAGGCAGATGGTTGTCTTCAGGGAGCATTCGGATGATGATGTCCATCATGTGATCAAAATGCATGTTCGGTTGATTATACTCAACTTTCAGGTGCATCTACTCTACAACTGCCACTAGAATCGAAAATGATTTACAACCGGGGTACAATTCGCGCTGAGCTCCTTTCAACAATCTCTCGTAATAGAGCTCAGAGTCTTCGTGTTGAAACATGGGTGTCTCATCTTCCATATCATCCGATGCAGGAGGAAAAGCATCGGTTAATAACTCAACGACTTGATCATTATCACATCGCCCATCCAAAGCACTTTCATCCCGACGGGTCCCAGGAACCGAAGATGTCGATGCGGAAAATATTTCTTCACCGTGATAGATCCAATTCGTGTAGTTGTGTACGATCCCATTCCATTCCAGATGAGTTTGGACCTCATTCAACAGCATCCAACTGCAGTTGTTACATTTACGGCACAAAAACCTGATACGTCTTTCATCACTGCAATGACTACGTGCAAAGGCAATAAAGCTATTGATCCTATCTAAATACTGATAAGAAGATATATCCAACATTTGCATCCATTGTTCATGCTTTCACAACATAGAGTCAACGTAAGTAATTGAGTTAATATTGTCCCGTAATTAGAACAAGTTAAAATAAAAAGTAGGTCGTCTCTTTATGCCTCCGTTGATTTGGCCCTATCCCATTCGAGAGTGCATGTTTTGTGCTGTGTAGTTTGCGACCTACGAAGCTAAGTTTCGATCGAGGGAAATTTCGACAGCATCTCCCTATAGTTCCCCAAATGCACGACGTAGATATTATAAATAAATATCTAGTATGCATTCGGAGAACATTGAGGGGATACAAACTGAATTTCTCACAATCGCAACCTAACCTCGTAGACAGCCAACTACACAACACATAGTTACGCACCCCCAAACTGTCCGAATAAATTGACAATTCAAGAGTCAGTCAATCAACCCGATTAACTGACTCTCAAATGGATCTAAGGTTTTTCATTGAAATTCATTATATGAAGTTAATCAACTCGATTAACTTCGCATAAACGGTTATGAAATATGAACATATTTCACTCCGTCGGAACTAGATAAAGCACTTTACAAAAAATATCACAACAAATTCACAAATACAAACATATATTAATTACGCATAAAACAGAGTTTACAATTTTCTAATTTCCATACATATTTTCTATTTTCCTATTTTCCTAACATATTTTCTAATTTCCTAACTTATTTTCTAATTTCAATCATTTCATTACATATTTTTATTTTCCTGTTTTCATAAAATATTTTCTAATTTCCTTATTTCCAAACATATTTTCTATTTCCCTAATTTCATAACATATTTTCTATTTTCATATTTTCCTAACAAATTTTCTAATTTCCTAAACATTCTAAACAATTTCTAATTTCCGTACATATTTTCTATTTTCCTATTTTCCTAACATATTTTCTAATTTCAATAATTTCATTACATATTTTTATTTTCCTGTTTTCCTAAAATATTTTCTAATATCATAATTTCGTAACATATTTTCTATTTCCCTAATTTCATAACATATTTTCTATTTTCATATTTTCTTAACAAATTTTCTAATTTCCTAAATATTCTAAACAATTTCTAATTTCCGTACATATTTTTTATTTTCCTAACATATCTTCTAATTTCCTAACATATTTTCTAATTTCAATAATTTCATTACATATTTTTTATTTTTCCTAAAATATTTTCTAATTTCCTAACATATTTTCTATTTTCTTAAAATATTTTCTAATTTCCTAACATATTTTCTATTTCCCTATTTTCCTAACATATTTTCTATTTTCCTAAAATATTTTCTAATTTCCTAACATATTTTCTATTTCCCTATTTTCCTAACATATTTTCTAATTTCTATAATTTCATTACATATTTTTTATTTTCCTATTTTCCTAAAATAATTTCTAATTTCCTAACATATTTTCCATTTCCCTAATTTCCTAACATATTTTCCATTTCCCTAATTTCATAACATATTTTCTATTTTCATATTTTCTTAACAAATTTTCTAATTTCTAATTTCCACAAATTCGAAACAATTTCTACACATTTTCCACAATAAATACACAATTTCCTAACATAACCTTATATCCAAAATTCCTAACAAAATTAAATTGAGAAGCAAACACACATACCTTTTTATAAGTATTCCTTCAAATCAACAACAAAATTCCTAAAACACAAAACATAATTAGTTTCCAATAAAAAATCAAAATTTCAAAACTAAAAAGTTTAAATTTCTTAAACCTTCAAAATTGATATTGGTGATTGAGAGAAAAAAAGGATTTGATTGGTAGTGAAAATGGTGATGAGATGATTGTAGCTAGAGAGTGAGAGTGAGTGAGTGAGAGAGAGAGAGAGAGAGAGAGAGAGAGAGAGAGAGAATGTGAGAGTCTGATGAAGCAAAGAGGAAGAAGAAAAAAAGAGTGTCTGAGTTATTTAGTGTGTTTAGACTTTTGTCCAACGAAGCATATCCGCAGGGCAAAGTTTAATGATTCGTCGGGCAAAATTTAGTCGACGCCAGTGTTACCCGACTACCAATATTCGTCGTTAGATCTAATATTGCCCGACGGATTGAACAAAGTGTCGGGCTAGCACTCCCATTTTACGCGCCAACAACTTGTTCTTCCCACTAACACCTTACCCGACGAACCTTCGGTTTCGTCGGGCAAAATGTATTTACGCGGCAAAAACTACTTCATCGGACAAAAACTTGTCGGGCAACCTCAATTTTCTTGTAATGCTCGAATAGTACCCGCTTAATCTCAATCATAGATCTGATGTAGGAAACAGATATGTACCATTGGCATAAACACTCAGAACACCTCCGAACTTCTTCGTAAACAGTTCAAAAGACCTCGAAGTTGGTTGAATTCGTTGACCATTGACCATAGTTGACTGTTAACTTTTGTTGACCATTGACCGTTAGTTGACCTTTAATCTTGGTTTAACATTGGCTCAAAGTTGTCCATTGACCTCGATTGACATTTGACCATGAGT
Organism: Oemleria cerasiformis; assembly: GCA_037349345.1. Taxonomy (NCBI): domain Eukaryota; kingdom Viridiplantae; phylum Streptophyta; class Magnoliopsida; order Rosales; family Rosaceae; genus Oemleria; species Oemleria cerasiformis. Next base: position 10,753,336 of record JAZGTL010000019.1, read on the forward strand.
TTACTTTTGACATTGAGTTGAATTTTGAACTAGGGTTGGACTTGCGTCTAAGGGTTCTAGTTTGACCTAGGATTAAGAAGGTATAGCCGTTGGGTATGACTTTACAACACGTCTTAACCTTTTCTTGTTGGATTAGGATTTCTAATTGCGGAAAGACATAGGCGATGACAGTGCTAGTACGGTTACATTGATTTTGGTGTGAGTCTTCATTGGGAAATTGTGATGGCTTGGTTAAGAAACTACAACCCTATCAAACGAGTCTTCATTGGGAAATTGTAGCGACTTATGGATCCCGATCATGTTGATCTATCTGTAACTTGGATGAAGGTTGGGTGAAAATAAATGGAGGTGCAAATTGAATGATGTTGAAGAATTAACGAACAAGTTGCAGTTATGGGTGAAATGTCAATTGAATCCAAAATAATGGACTGGACACCTAGGTGTAAAGAAATATTTGATGTGGACCACGAAGGTCGAGGAAAACTCTAACTAGCAGATATACCCCAAAATAACAAGGTTCAAGGGGGCAAGAGATGATGGAGGAGGATTACCAGCTAAGGCCACTAAAATGGAAAACATGTGAATATTCTTATTTTATACCTGATTTGTTTAAAAGATGAAGGAGGCTATGTTACTTTCAAGAAGGTAATCAATTCAAAGGCATAGTTTGCCCCTTATTTTTCAAGTTAATAAGGGAGTTAATAAATTTTATGTAGCCAATGTTGGAGTACTATGTGCTACAATTCCGAAGTAACCCATGTCATACTGCCAAGAAAAAACTCGATGGACAACAAATAGGTACATGTAGCCAAACGTGACAAAGGTGGGTAGGTATAAAATACCTTGAGTACGTATAAGGCAAAATAATCCGGTAACTTTGGGAGGAGGGGTTTTACCCTCACAAAGGGTCATGGTGATCGGGCCAGGACGACTCATAAGATCATGTATGAAGAGTTGACGCCTTCCTAGTGCTGCAAGGTTAAATAAGTTGAGTGCCAGCGATCGAAGTTTCAGTAAATGACTTCACAACTCTAATGATCTTAAAGTAAAAAAGGGGTATGTGAATTCAGATTTATACAGATAATTGCATAGTTTTTTTGAAGTGAACGAGTTTTACAGATTTGATTGATTTTCACAAATTTTTATAGAGTTAATGACAAAATTATATAAAGTTACGTGATAAATTGTTCCAAAAATATTTGGTACTGAGTTATATAATCTTATAGACATTTTTTAAAGAGTTTTATAATCAAATCATAATTTTTTTTTAAACAAAAAGCTCCCACCAAAATCACACCCACCACCACAACCACCACCACCACCACCTCCACCTCCACCTCCACCTCCACCCCATCACACCACCACTATCTCTACTATTACCATTCCCACTGTCTTAATCTCAACATTTATATTTGGAAATCATTGTCTAATGCGAATTTACTCTTTTTAAAATTTTACATATTTGTACCAAATAAATTTTTACTTTGTCATTCTTACAAAATCATATTTAGAGTAAATTACCAAAAATATTTTCAAATATTTAAAATGTAAAATTTTATTTGTTGTTTTCAGTTTACAAAATAATATTCTAAAGAACCATTTTACAAAACGATACCAAACGTGCTCTTATCAACTTCTTAAAAGTCTTAACTGAATGCACATAAACTTTTAAACACATTTAAAATTTATGAAAATCTCAATTAAATAGACCTCGGAAATTCCTTGTTTCAGTACTTTCTCGGATCCGCATTAAAACTGTTACAATTTGGGTACTTTTATCAGAGGAGGACACATACAAAACTTAAAAACCAAATATTGAAAAGCCAACCTTAAATGTCAAACATTCGGCTCTTGCATTGAGCTAACTATTGAATGGATGTATGTGGGCTTTGTCTGGGATTGAACAAAGAATGCTAAAAAATTACCGGAGCCCAAAGGGCTTCTTGAGCCCGGCCCAAACAAACTCGGAATCGGTTAATACCCGGTGCACGAGGTTGCAATTCCGCAATTATAAAGCAGTTGGGCCATTCCATTCGATGACTTTTGGCATGCGGAAGCACGAGAAACACAACCACTGAAGGAGAGGAGATCTGAAACTTCTGAGATACAAGCGACTTCGTCCCAGATCCACTCTCTACAATGTCTTCAACATTCAGCGGCGATGAAACGGCGCCGTTTTTCGGCTTCCTCGGCGCTGCTGCAGCCCTCGTTTTCTCATGTAAGCAAACGCTGGCCTCAAACTCCCTTTTTGTTCTGTTTTTGGTTTTCTATCTATCGTTTGGTTTTGCGATGTGTTTGGTTCCTGAGAAAGTTTTACTTTGGATTGAGGCACTTGATTATCTGTTCTATTGGGTTGTCAATTGAACTTAGCTCCTATAATAGAAAAGCAATTGAGTGAAGTTGCAGTTATCCTTCACTTGGTTTTTCTCTGTTAATTTCTGGTATTGATCATTTGGGACCCTGAAAATCAAATGTTTTGTTAGAAAGGACATGAATTTGTTTGCTATTCAAGTAGTTGGTTTATATGAGGCCAGCATGGTATGTTAAACTGCACATTTTTATTCACTTCTATGGTCTGCTGATAGGATGTCTAGACATAGCAAGGATCGTTATTAAATTTCCAGAATTAATATTTGTTACTTTTCTTTTTTACGAATAATCGCAAACCCCATCACCCCATTATTCAAGGAAAAGCAGCTAATTATTCTACCTAGCTTGGTTTATATTTAGTTTTAGTGTTTCCTGTCAAAATGTTAGAAGCTGATTGAAGGTTTACTGTACCTGGTATGTGGTTTTAATTTTCTTTTATTTTTGTTAGGTATGGGAGCTGCCTATGGCACGGCAAAGAGTGGTGTTGGTGTGGCATCTATGGGGGTGATGAGGCCTGAGCTGGTGATGAAATCCATTGTTCCTGTTGTTATGGCTGGAGTTTTGGGTATTTACGGACTTATTATTGCTGTTATCATCAGTACTGGAATTAACCCTAAGGCCAAGTCATATTACCTCTTTGATGGTTATGCACATCTCTCTTCTGGTCTTGCTTGTGGCCTCGCTGGGCTTTCTGCTGGAATGGCAATTGGTATAGTTGGTGATGCTGGTGTTAGGTATGAATTCTCCATTTAAGCACACACATCTACATAGTTGTTTCTAGTTGTTTGTTTGTGTTTTTGGTATGTTGAATGATAATTAGTATGATAAAATACCATTGAATTAGATGATATAAGACTCAGTACCCTTTTTTTTCTCATTTCAAGTAGTTCTTTCTTTTTATCAAAGGCTGGCCACATAACTGTATAAGTTGAAATTTGGGCTTGCATAGCATAATTAGTGCGGCCAACAAAGTTGATTAATTGAAGAAATGGATATACTCGTCTTGCTATTTCCTTTTTTTTCTTTTTTTTTTTTCTTACAGAAACTGTTGGTTATAGAATTTTGTTGGTGATATTTTCTTATTGACTGCCACTCTGAAGTGAAGTATCTCACCCTTAAATCCTGTATCCTTATGCATGGAAGGTTTTCTCCCAAGACTGAATGAAAGATTAAACAATTAATCTGATATAAGATCAGCAAAATGATTGTAAATTTCAATATCCAAGGAAAAGGTAAATCTGCTAGTGTCCGTTGCAATATGTAATGTATAGTTTAGTCGATAAAAGAGTAGTAACTTAAAGCCATTTTTCTGGGAGATGCTATAGCTAAATTAAAGAAAAAGCCTTTTTCTTTGACAATGGAAGGTGAAAACGTTGTAAACTTTGCAACGGCCGAGGAGTGTTTGTATGTTCTTAGCAATATGAAAGATATAAAGTCCATTGCAAGGTAGTATGTTAACCACAGTATTCTATATTGCCTGCATATGGTGCAAATTATCAATTGCTTTGTGACATGTAAAACAAAATTATCATCCTCGGGAACATCTGTTCAAGGTGATTTTTGTTCAATATGGAACTAGTTGACTATTAAATTAGAATTTCGTTAGACAATTAGTATGGTGTTCCTATATATAATCCTAATGCCCTAAGTCACATGCAAAATAAAAATTCCATTCTTAGAAACTGTGAAGAACTGCTTAATTTGGAGCTTGGGATTCGTATAATTTGGTTTGACAGCTAGTATTGTGTTTGATTATTATTTGGAAGTGTGGGCCAATATAAATAAAGATGAAAAATTGCTCATCAAATTTTCACGGTTCTGTGTAGCTGGTTAGTGTTTTGTCATGTTAGAGGGGAACAACTGAAGTTTTTTCAATGGTTGGAGTTTTGTTCTTGTGCTTGATAGACATTCCTGTAACTTTTTCATTGAATGCTACATAGAGTTGACCTAAATGAAACGAATTAAGTTTGTGCACCTCTGGAGTAACTGAACTTGTTTTGCAGAGCTAATGCACAGCAGCCAAAGCTCTTTGTTGGAATGATTCTCATTCTCATCTTTGCGGAAGCGCTGGCCCTCTATGGTCTCATTGTTGGCATTATCTTGTCTTCTCGATCGGGCCAATCCAGAGCAGACTAAGAAGTGACTATGCAGTCTAATATTCTTTTATTGCTTATTGATGGCACTTAAAGGGGGCGACTTATAGCTGCTCTGAGGTTTGTGGGTGGACTGTGCATTGCTGGCTCTTAAAGATTTTGTTTGTGAAGGTAATGGTCATGCCATGTAGTAGTAGGATTAAAGTTTTCAACAGAATAAATGCTTTTGAAGCTGTAAGGTTTATTTATTTATTTTTCATCTGCTGATGTATTCTTCTACCAGAACTATGAACTGGTATGGAATCATAACTTTAAAACTAGTGCATGTAAGAATGTATGACCTTAATCATCCACCAATCTCAGCCCTTGTCTCCTTTATCTTAAGGTATTCATGAACACTTGCAAACAGAAAAATTTGATAATGTTTATTTTTTATATGAACCATATTTTACTTCATAAGTTGAACTACAAGAATGATTTGAATTTAGGTGCAGATGCAGGATACTTGTTATGCCTTGTTGTACAGAAAAAGAAAAATTTTAGTTTATTTTTTTATATGAGCGTAATGGAAGAGAAGAAGATGTAGTAGTGAGGGGGCTGGCCAAAAGAGATATAACACTAGTCCTGGATCCAAGCATTTTTGGTTTTTTTTTTCTGAAGTTTTAAGTTGTAAATATGGCATGCATAATTTGAAAATTTTGCTTACATTGAACCAAATCTAAACCCCACCAAACATGAATGTAAAACATGTACGTCAATCTTCACAATAGACCACGATTTCTAAGTCTTTTTCGATTAGGATGATGTGAGAGTTATGAAGCTCCTACTCTTCTCTTTTGCTTTTTCCTTTTTTTTTTGAGCATCTCCAATTAAATTAAATTTTTTGTTATAATGATATTAGGAGTGGGAGATTACAATATTCTATAAATATTGGGTATCGATTTCGTCATTTACGAAAGTCAAACTTGAAACTTCCTACATAACGTGTGGAAGAATACCACTAGGCTATAGCATTAAGTGGCTAATTAAATTTAATTAAGAGTGAGGAAAATTTCATTTATGAGTTTTCTAGTAGAATGTATCAAAAATAACTAAAAATTAGTCTTCAATTTCAAAAATGTCATTTTTTCAAAAAACTTTCAATTATAACAAATAACCTATATAAATAGACTCAAATACCCTCAAACTTAAAAACCTAAAAAAACTTAACAAACTTAAAAACTCTTGCCATACCACATCCAAAAACTTCATTCGTTCACCATCCAACTCCATTAATTTCAAATAAACCATCTAATTCCTGGATTTTTTTGCCTTGGTCTGTTCTTGGCCTCTGTTGCTTTTATTCTTTTCTCCTTTTTTTTTTCTTTCTTCATTATTTCTTTTAATTTAAATATTTAGAGTCTTGATTTATTCTAATTTGACATCTATCAACAAAAAACAAATTCTGATTTTCTTCGAACAAAAACAAAACCCTTTTACCACAATCAACCAAAATTAATTCCACAACACATCTATTATTTTTGTAATTGTTAATGTCAGATTTCACAAGTCATCTCTCAAACATCACAATAACCAAAAAACAACATATCCATGAGCATCACAAAAAATAAAAAATCAAAATACTGATCCATTACAATCCTTAAATTTAAAGAGTAAAATATTACGTCAGTCTTTCTAAAGAGTAGAAAGAAGTGCAATTGGATGGATTCTTGTAAGTTTGTCGATAATGGTCAACTGAACCACATCTTACGAGTTGGTCGTTCTTCTACAAGTGACGGGATTCTCTTTTCCTTACGCCTACCATACGATCTTCGTGAAATTGGTGGTAGGACAACCCTATCTTCCACGTCATCTGACACCTCCCAATCTGCTTGATCCCCAACGGGCCATATACTTTCTGCATATGCAATGATCAATGAGTTTGTAGTATAATATTTGGAACACATGAGGTAGCTGCACAAGCATGTGCACATGGTAGTTGGTCAAGATCAAATTCTCGGCATGAGAAACACTTCTTCTCTAAATTAACAACTTCAATTCGGGATCCATCATATACTTGAAATGAGTAAGTCTCAATCGGTGATACCTACATATATATTTAAAAGATATGAGATGCATTTAGAATATACTCAACAAGTTAAAAGCTTTCCAAAATGAAATACATACATACATATAATTCACATAAAACTTCAACCGAATTTATACATAATATAATTTGCAGATTAGCATATCCTTAATACAGATTTCAAAGGACAAATAAATACCACCAGATACAGAGACTACAATTGGTGTAAAAAGTTACTGCACAATTAACCTCTCATTATGATTACATTCATGTTCAGCCTCCATTACCATTGCAAAACAAAAAAAAAAGAGTACAGAATCAGAGAAATTGACGAACTCAGTTCGAATGAGATAAACAAGAAGCAGCCTGTAATAATCCAACATGTTGATTAATGGTATATGGATATAAGAAGGCATAACTAGTTGGAAACAAAAAACAAGAAGCACTAGAAGAATAAATAATGGACTTGAGAAGAACTTTAAAGAATACATGTAATATCACCATGGGTGAGGGGAGACGTTCCCCCCCTCATCTCGCTTCAGAGATATATATAAATGGTGTTTTCTGTTTTCAATAAATTTGAGAAGCAGAGATATATATATATATTGTAAATCACAAAGAAATTAATAAACACGAGCATCTTTCATAAGGACACAAGTATGCTTTTCAAAAGAAATTGTAAAGCATAAAAACAAAATAGAATTCATTTTGGCTGACGCAATTCAACGATCATATAACCACTTTTGAAGTATATTCATTCTGAAATACTCAAGAAAATTGGAGATAGGTAGTTTACGGGCTTCTCTAGTAATTGAATTAATGCATTCAACTATATTTGTCGTCATGAGGTTGTACCGCTTCTCGTTAAAGTGCGCACATGCCTATCTTTCATATCCAGCCTCTTTAAGATAACTAGTAACTTCAAAGTCAACATCAGATATTTGTACCATAAGGCGATCAAATTCATGAACAAGATATGCCTTTGCAGCTCCAACTGCTAGACGGTATATTTAGTTATTTCAGCCCATGCATATGACAACCAACAATGTTCCAAGATATTTACCTTTCAAAAATGTTCCATCGAGTGCTATCACTGGCCTAATAACACTCCGAAATGCTCAAATGCAAGGTCCAAAGGACATGAAACAATACAAAAAATGATTGTTTTCATCAGTTTCAATGTGTTAACGTACCAGGATTTTTGGCTTCTAGCATAGCCAAATAGGATGGAAATATTGCATAAGATTCCTCCGGTGACCCCCTAACCAACTCCAATGCATGTTCCCTAGATCTCCAAGTCTTGATGTAACTTAAACTCACACCCACGTCCTTCCGCATGTCTTGTATGATGTCATGAGGTCTATGTATTCGTGATACTCCCTCATACTTAGACTTTATGCATTGACCAACAAGAGAACTACTTGCTTGTCGACGATGACGATGGATGGCATCTAATGAGCATGAGTGGACGGTGAAATATTTTCTGACCTTGAAGTACGAGGATTGTTTTAACTTAGATGCACATAGTTTCCACTTGCACTAGTCATAGACACAACTAACTTCAAATCTTTCTTTATTCGACCTCTTCACTTTGAATTCATAATTGTTCTTCAAAGCATCAATGCCTAACTTTGTTTTTATATTCTCATACAATTGACCAACATCTATATCTCCACTTGAATTGCACAACTCTGTCATGTCTGCTCTACATAGAATATTGTCACCTTCGTTATGAGCATTTGATTGGCTAAATTTAGGTTCATCAGGCTCCACACTTACATCATCACATCCCAAGTTTTCACGAGGCAATTCATTGAATTCAGCATCTTGAAATACATTACTCGACTCCGCATATGGTATATCCTCGAATTCTTCATTTCCCAAGTCATTTTCTGAATCATGAAATTGTTGATTATAATCTTCCTCTTCATCTTGAGTACCCAAATTAAGGCCACTTGGCAATGGGTCTTGTCTGGAGTTAGGCAAAGGAGCTTGTTGGTCGCTTCCACTTCCATGTGAAAATACTTTATGTTTCAATGTAATGCATAATGGAATCATATAAGACCTTGACAGGTTCTCAAAAATAAAAGCTCTCACATCATCATCATCATTATCATCATCGGCTATCTCTGCGGGCCATGCGGTTTTCATTGCGTCGTATATGACTTTCATAGTTATCTCATACTCGTTTGGATCCACATTTACAATGCCACACACTTTATTCTGAAGCTCCTCAAATGTAACTTTATCTGAAACAAGTAGTCCTTTGGTTTTGCAATTTTTGTAAGATGAGTTGACCCAACTTCCACCATAGTTAACCAAAATTGTCAAATTAGACATTTTACTGAAAAATAAATAAAATAGAAAATTATGCAAAATATAAAATACATGATTGTGAATTCAGTAAGCTGTTTTCAAGTTAAAAGTTGAACCTGCATTATTTATATACGCACACCGGTAAACAAAACAAAACAAGACTAATGATCTGGATCTATATTATTAATTATTACATTATTATGCAAGCATGATTAGTAAAGCTAATGGATTCATCAACATGACAAGAACGATACAATTGTGAAGATGTTTATTTGATTATTTGTTATTGTTTAATTGATGTTTATCTAGTTCTGTTCATTAAGTCCTAAGTTTTAAGAACAAGTTATGTTTGAACGTTTCCTTTGAGAGAATCCCAAGATGGGATTTCAGTTTCAATATCTTTGTAGCTCAGTTTTTTAAAGGCTTTACAAGGCCTGCTCGTCTCTGCAATGAATATATAACGTACACAGACATTCATCTCAGTAGAATATTTCAAACAAAATCTGGTTAATCTAACAACAACTATATATATATATATAGATAAGAGCTATTATATATGCTGAATAATGAAAATTGAATTTGCAAATCTAGTTAATCTAACAACAACTATATAAGACATTCCCAGAAATGATAAACCAACGTTTTCCATCCTTGCTTTTTTGTATCCTTCCATCCCGCGTTTTGCATTCGAAGAGTTAGCCATCAGGCCAAGGTTTCTAATTAAATACTTGTATGTATATATATATATTATGGAGTTGTTAGGAATGAGAGCTGAACTGGTTAATTCTTTGCAGTATACTCTCTAAATATGGAGTTCATGGATTTCCTACTCTTTTCCTCTTGAATTCTACTATGCGTGTTCGATATCAAGGCTCCAGGACTCCTGGTTCTCTTATTGCTTTCTATAGTGATATTACTGGTAAGGCTTTTCTTTCTAGGATTATATTTTTAACTCTATCAGTTACTTTTTACTTTTTGTATGAACTCTTAGCTTGTTCTCGAGTGCAGTCAAAATTTATGTGATTCTCTTATTGCAGAACATCTAGCTTGGTCTCTTTTCTGTTGTTTTGTATATATATATATATATATATATATAATTTGATTCCTTGTTGTAGTCTTATTATGCAAACAATGAAAATTGAATCTGCAAATAGTTACGACAACCCCGTACTTCATTCCTCATACAAACAATACCAAATTATCATTGAATTTGCAAAACAATGAACATTGGAAAATCAAAAAAATCCCAAAAAGCTGTTGAGGAGAAAAAAAATGGAAAAAACATAGTAAGAGTCAAAGAAATTTACCTTATAGATGGAAGAACAACAATGTAAGTTAGTGTGTTTCGTCAAGAACGTCACTTTCCCGAGCATGATTAACATGGAGGCAATGTAAGGTTTGATAGATGATGATACAGTTTTTCTTAGGGTTTATGTGTTTTATTGGTTTATTAAGTTTTTTAAGTTTTTAGGGTATTTGAGTCTATTTGTATAATTTTTTTGCTATAATTGAAAGTTTTTTGTAAAAGTGACATTTTTGAAATTGAAAGCTAATTTTTGGCCTTTTTGATAAGTTCTCCTAAAATAGTTTAGTGCAACTATGGTCCATAATATAAAGAATTGGAGTTATAAAGGTTTATTCTTTGCTTAATTCAATTTTGATTTTATGGTGATACATAAGGTAGAAAAAGTATCCCCTATAACTAAGAAGACAGATGAAAATCGGACTTAATTAGTGTCGTATGATTGTAAACCTGAATTGCTTGAATTTATTCAAGCACATTATCTTATTAGAGACAAGATGTGCATTCTCAACTCCAATTTGATTTGGTTGAACACTTGTGGCAACAGCATAATCGTAAACTTAAGTTGCTTGAATTTATTACAGATGATCTTAGGCTGGTATAACAACTTAATAAACAAGAAAAAAAAAAAAAGAGTTGAGCTGGTAAATACAGGTTGTATTTGCATTTGAAATGGAAGCTGTTCAGGCTTGATTGAGAAAGTGGGTAACAGAATCCGTGGTTGGGACTTGGGAGGGAGCACAAGTACAAGCACAAGTTCCTTTCTTTTTCCGGAAGGCTGCTGCTTAGTGCTTATCAAGTGAGTGTTACAGTGTTACTGTTAGGGAGCTTCCAAGGACCTTTTGTTGCCTAAAAAAATATCTGCCCCTAATTTCTGCAAAGGTTGGGGACAGGGAAACCTAATTTCGTTTTGGTTTCATAATTGGCTCCCTTATTTGCAAGGAGTGTGGCTGCGTATTTGGGGTTTGTGTGGCTTCCCCTTGTGGGTGGAAGGGAAAGAAGCTCTCCACCACAGTTACAAAATTGGGGTGACGTCTACTGTGTACTTGTGTCTACAATTGGGCTGCAATTGCGGTTCACTAAATCTCTTCTATGTTCTATCATCCCTTCCCATCTCCTTTCCCTCAAAATAGGTGTTTGTTTCAGTGGCCCTGCGTGGCTAATTTTGCCCAGGGCTAGTCCCTGCTCTGTTGTTTTGGGCTTGTCCCTGGCCTGTGTTGTACTCTCTGGGCTTGGCCCCTTTCTAAATGCATTTTAATTTACCAAAATGTGAAGGCTAACTAATAAAAGGTCCATATTTAGAGTTCTAGTATTTATTAGATACCTAATTTTATAAAACTATTAATGAAGTCCTCACACATTTTATTGTCTTTGGTCCTTGACTAAATTAGAAAATACTATTATATCATTTCTCACACTTCTTCCACTATAACTATTCGTCGACCACCGGAGGAACTGTAACTGTTCGGCGATTAGTGGCCGGACTCTAGCGGTTGGTAACCAAATTCCAACGACTGAAGAAACTGGAACTACAATTGTTTTGAACTTCAGCTACTGGCGACTAGAGGAACTGGAATTGTTTCGAACTTCGGCGACAAGAGGAACTAGAATTGTTTCGAACTTCGGCACTAGAGGAATTGGAAGTGTTTCGGTCACCGTTGACCAAATTCCGGCGGCTAAAGAAACTACAACTGTTTAATATTTCGGCAGAGGAATTGCAATTGTTTCGAATTTCGGCGGTTGGAGGAACTTGAACTATTCCGGTCACCGATGGCCTCATGAACTGCAACTGTTTCGGATTCCAGCTGAGGAATTGCAACTATTCGGCGGCTAGAGAAACTGCAACTATTCCTATCAACCGTGACTAGATTCTGGCCATCGGAGGAACTGCAATTATTTCAGATCCTAACGACGGGTGAAACTGCAATTGTCTATCGACCGACCGAGGTTTTCCACAATTGTATAGGGGCACATGTGTACTTTTTTTGTTTTGAAGTTGGTAGTATAGTACATTAAAAGAATTAAAAGATAAATAGAAGAAAAAGAAAAGGGGTGTGTATGAAGTGGGAGATAACAAACTACCGGCATATTAGGATTATTTACTGTTTTTTTTTTGAAGTATTATGTTTATTTTTTCTCATTGTGTGGTAGGTGATCTTTGATTCATTGTGTATAATTCTCCTCTCGTAATATCTATTGTATTAAAAAAAATTAATTAAATTTTTATGTTTTAAAAAATTTAAGCAAGAGTAACTCTACATGCATACATATATATATATATATATATATCACCCTTTCAAAAGAAGGAATTGAAACTACGTGCCCACATTCAGGTCGTGAGTAGCACACTAGTCTAATGATATTTCTTCTTAATTGTATAATTAATAGGTGACTTCTGATTGTCTCTCGAATTATATTGGGGAAATTACAAAATAAATAAATAAATTCATCCACCTTCATCCCCATGATCGGTCACCCTTTGTGGCAACCTTATCCTCCCGTGCCTCAGAGTACCACCTGCAACCCCAATCAGGAATCGACAAGAAGTATGAAGAAATAGATAAAGCTCATAATCTCAAATGCTAAAATCTGAAATATTGTAATCTAAAAATCAACCATGGTTTTAACATATGCGTACTGGCTGTGTGTAATATATATGTATAAAGAGTGTATCTAAAATATATGTCATTATGGCCGGTATTTCTGTTTTCTCATGTTCTAATATGATGGATTAGCTATAGGCGTTATATATCCTATTCTAAAGTATATATAGTAATAGTAATAAAAAATAAATAAACCTATTATAATATGCATAGAAACAAACATTATCATGTTGTGTTCATGGTGCACTTCAGAATTATTCACAGGAGAGGTGACGGTGGTTAGGGTTTTATTATTTTGTTTCTTAATTCGTTATAGTGATGGGTTTCTTAATTCGTTATTGTATAATGAAAATTATTTGCATCTATTGTAGGTTGGATGTGTTCATTGGCCCCATGAATGATACTAAATGTTCCATGTCCAAATGCGATAATTGTAACCATTGATTTCTTAAAATATTATGTAAAGAGCCTCTCTGTAAAAAATCAAGTAAATTAGTGATGGTTTAATTAGTCATCTATATGTATCAATTTCATTAACGGTTCAACAAAATCATTTTAATTGTTATCAAAACTATCGATTGTTTTGATACATACATACTACCAAACGATATATAACTTGATTAATTTTCGCATATATAATACATATATATATATATGATAGTTTAAAAAATCAATGATTTCAATAATCACATTTACATACTAAATTAATCAATTTTGTAGAAAATGAGGCATCCACTATTAGTGGATCCAAAATAATGTCCTTGTAATTTTAAGGGGGGTGTATTCAAATAGGACATTAAATATTTTTAAAAACTTTAAAAATACAGATGTATTCAATTAAGACGTTTAAATGTTTTAAAAGACTTTTAAAAAGACATGGTGTATTCAATTAAGACTTTTAATGTTATTAAAAATGTATAAATAAATCTTGAGGTATTCAATTAGGACTTGTTTTTAAGGACTTGTTTAAGTTGTGGACTTGGTGGGATTGAGCGTTAGAAATATACATATGATAAGATAAAAAAAAATGTCTAGCCTCAAGTGGAGGGATTTACTTGAGATTTGAGAACATCACAAAACATTTTTCCTCAAGAACGTCTCCTTCTTCAATTCCAAAAGAATGTCCCCTTTTTCCAAGAACATTTTCTCCAAATAGACTTGTGATCCTTTATAAGAATGGTTCATCCCATAGTAAAAATTAATTTGAAGAAACAAGAATCAAGTTTGCCACTTTCATCTGTGATGATGGACATCCCATAGTCACTCAGCTTCACAATCCGATGTCTATCATACCACTTGAGAACCTTCTCTGGATAGTTTTCTACATATATGCACATAGTCTGGGGACATTGACATGCATGCAATCATCATATAAACTCATATTTCCAACCACTTCTTCCACTACAACTTCACTTATTATGTTTTTTTTCTTCGGTTATATTTGTTAATATATATATATATATATATATATATAATTTTTTCCTTTTTTTCAATCGAACCATATGATCATTGATTTTTGGTATTATTTTTTTTGGTATTCTCTTTGCACAAGATGTTGGGATAGTGCGAACTGTATTTTAGATGAGATAGATCAACTAATTCCGCTATTCTCGATCTTCTCCTACACATTGAGAAGGCGGGATGACAATAAGGTTGCCCATGCGCTAACTCATGATGGATTTCTCACATTGGTTGAGGAGGAACCATCTTTGGCTCTTTTCCTTATTGATACGATTTTATACTGCAAGATCTTACTGAGTTCACACATTGCCCTTTTATTACTTTTGTAAGCTTTATTTTTTTTAGTAATGATAATATGAGTATCTTCCAATAAAAAAAGAATTAATCTTGCCACAATCTATAAAATACATCAATATCTATTAATAAGATGTCCATATATATATATATATATATATATATATTTATGAAAGTCTTAGATGAGATTATATTTGTATACCCTATTTGTCCATATCAGTTCTCTAGGATTTGACAAATGTTCATGAATATATCTTTTAAAATTAATCTTTCAATGGCTTCTAAAATTCAAATTAAATACACCCCTTAGTCTTTGGCCGGTAGCAGGTGAGTGAATGTGGGGGTTTGGCTTGTGTGAAGTCTGAACTTTGAATTGAAGATCACTTATGACTCTGCATGCAACAATTATATAGGCTTTATTTCATGCCGGGTACACCAGCTTTCTTTCTTTTTTTCTGTTTGATTGCTAATTTGCAAATGCACAAAATCAATTAATAGTATTTTGATAAGTAAAGAGTTATTGTCCCATAGATTCTGAATTGTACTATCAATTTACCAGTTTAATCCTTTATTTATTTGGATTGGAAAACTCAAGCTGATTATGAAGAATTTAAATACAAAACTAAATACTAAACAAGTAAGGAAAATATATAGTGATGGACACTAGGACTTTGGACTCCCCACAATTAATCATATTTAATTCCTATATGCATATTAAATCTAATTTACCCTTCCAAGTTGATATTATTTTCCTTTAAGTTTTACTAATATTCGATCTAAGACAATAATAGACGTATTCTTTTAATTAACTTAATCTGACTAAGACACTAGATCTACATAAAAGAATCCATTAAGATTTATGGAAAATAGTGAACAAAGCTGCATAAATCATACGCACGATTCTCGTCCTATTGGCTATGTAATTTATGGCAATTCCTACAAGAAGCTATCAATTAAGTATATCTGTTACGACTCAATTTAATTCTTCAAGCAAATAATAGCTAGTTATTTGATAACATAAAGCATAGTAGAAATTACTCAAACATAGAAACGAAAATTGAAATTAATATAACAAAAAGAATTAAATATTCATAATTGGGTTACGCCATCATCCTAACATAGTGATTTTGCTCATGACGAGCTTAGGAGACATGTTGATTTACGATGGACGGATGTGTTTGTAGATTGGTGGGGTGGGTGGATTGTAGTTGGTGGATGGTGGATTGTGGATGAGTTGTTTTGGTGGATGGATGGGCCGTTTTTACAAATGTCTGAGCTTTCTTTTTATAAGAGAAAATTCATCCTCAAATAATAAGGAATTCACAATTGAAATCCTAAAAGAAAAAGGTTTAGAAAACTTTTAAAAAAAAATACAAAATATACTTTAATTGGTTTCCTACCAGAACTTGAATTTAAGATTATGGAAATTTGGACTTAATCCTTAAAGTAAAAAGAAGTGTTGAAATTGCACTTCATTCTTTAGCCAAAACTCCATAATTTTGTAAAATATCAAATCCTGCACAAATCTCACTAACCATATTATTTTCTCCTATTTTATCACAATGGTTAAGATAAATCATAAGTAAAAAGGGAATAATATATATATATATATGACTTATCACTCTTCTTTCTCTTTATCGTGATTAATCAAAATTGGAAAATTTCCTGGAAAGGAGATGTACGATATGAGGAACATGTGCGCTGATATATGTCAACTTAAGAGACAACAATTTTAATGCGTCATCCAATCAAGAGACAGTAAGTACGTAATTACTTAATAAATTGCAGGGTTTCACAATGGACATAAAATAAATTGGTCATTTATGGACATTTATGGACTCAGCCACTAAATTGTGCCAACCCCACAGACTCTATGACTATGTTTGTCCTCATGTTATATGGAAAGTTAGTTTTAAATTTGGCTCTTATAAATGATGAAGTCGATATATACCTGAATTTGATTTAAGTAAGTTTAATTTTTATAAATATAAGAATCAGACTACATGAGTTTAATTGATACAGCAATGTTCTTACAGTAGTGAATTTGAGGACTCGTTAATTGTGATTTTTCTATAGGAAGCATTTTTGCTCATAAGGACTTTTGCTTAATTAGTGCTTTTAGTACAAACATGTCAAAAAGAAATTATAAATATTTAAGTGTTTCCTGCAAAAGCACTTGAATGTGTTTTCTTAAGTGCTTCTCCAAAAAGTTTTTATATGATAGATGTGTCTTAAAATTTTTCTATCAAATGTTTTCAGATATATTTTTTATTTTTAGAAAGCGTTTTTACTATCGAAATTACTTTCACATTTTTCTACTAGAGGTGTCGGAAGCATTAAAGACTCGTTTGGTATGTCGTATTGTACTGACTATTTCAGTCGAATAGACAAATATGTCCACCATATTGACTGACTATTTAGTCGAGCGTTTAGTACTCTACCTGATTAAAATGCCGACTATATTATACTGGTCGGATTATATTATACTAGTTGATAAGAAATATCTATATATCATAAATATTAATTATGTATTATTATTATTTATTATAATTTTATTTTAATTAATTATTGATATTATTATTATTATTTATTTAATTATTAATTTATTATTATTTTTTAATTATTATTACTATTTATTATCATTATTATTATTATTACTATTATTTTTCAAGATTGCCAGTCATCCGACTATTTAATAAGGACAATTTCGAAGATATTATTTTAGCGGGTGTAGATCGTATAAAGGTATTCAACCGTATTAACTTATCTGGTGGCTAATTAATACGAGTGGTACCAAACACCTGTTTCGTATTATATTATCTTATTCGGTTTCTTATACGGCGTAACAAACGTAGTCTAAGTACTTTTAGCCATTCCAGAAACACTTGTTAACAAACCATAATAATTTCTTATACGACGTATCAAACGTAGTCTAAGTACTTTTAGCCATTCCGGAAACACTTGTTAACAAGCCAAGCCATAATAGTTATGAGTCTCATATACACTTACTATAGGATCCAACTACTTTTTATTGATCCTCACTTTATTTTGTATTGTTTCATTTCTTTCTAATCCCTTAGATAATACGGCCCAGCAGAAATAGGAATCAAATGAATTAGTAAGAGTAATATATTGCTCTTGGAAATACGAGTCTCTCTCACAATATCGTTGCAGCTAGAATAAGAATCGCTCTTATAAACTCACTTTTTATAGCTCACTATGAAAGGCTTAACGTATGTAATTTCTTCAACACGTTAAATACTTGTATTAAACGTTTGAACAAACTTAAAATCACCAACAACAAAAAATAAGATGGGTACCAAGTGGTTGAGTAATTATTAGGTGCACCTGAACATCACGTAGCGGTGTTTAAATTCACTCATATTATAATATGAGTACTTTTTTATTAGGGCAAATATCACTTTACATCCAGAGATTTGAGAATTATCCTCATAATGGACTACGAAGTTTCGGACTACGAAATTTCAATTTCATCATTTTACTCCATGTTGTTTTAAAATCACATCAATTTACTCTATATATCAATTTTCCTATTAAATCAACAATTAAATAATAATGTGTCATGATTGAGGTCCATTTGCATTAAGGGCATTATTGGTATTAAAGAACAATAAAAATGAGCTTTTATGTATATCCAAATTTAAACTTTTTTTACCCAACAAACTTTATATGCCCAATAAATTCGAAAAATTTAATCATTTATTCTCTCCACCCATCAATCATCTGAAAAGGTCCTTGTCAAACATATCTAATTTTTTTATACTACAATCTCTTATTTCACCCAACAAAAACTCGAGAAAGTATATATATATATATATATAATATGATAAACTATTTTACTTGTTATTTTCAATTTTTACTATTTGTGCTTAAGATATAAGGAAATGATAAGATATATGAAAGCGAATTGTAGTATAGCAAGAAAAAAATAAAGAAAGATAGAATGAAAATAAAAAATCTAGAAAGTGAAACTAACAAAAAATAATTTATTTTTTGTATTTTGTGAAGGAAACGAACATTTCCTTCGACAAAATTTCTTCATCTCTTCTTCCATGTTCGTTCTCCGGCTCGTCTTCATCCATCATTTCTAATATCTTAAGTATAAAAACGGAAAACAAAATGCGCATAAAAATATTTCTAATTTTGTACTAAATATCGTGATAAGATGCCACAACTTGGAACACAAATAAATACTTGACATACTTATTAATAACAGATCGATGTGTACGTGGTACATACAAATAAATACTTGACATACTTATTAATGACGCGGCGAACAGCCTAAATGTACGTAGTACTACTGCTTATTCATATCAGATCGATGTGTACGCGGTGCATTATTTTCTGCAAAACTAGGCCCCCTCCTGGATTGTGTAGCAGTTCTGCAGTTGAGTGGATGACTGCTTTCATTATGGTTGTCTCAATTCATTACTCCTTTCAATGAATAAAAATTATGCAACCATTAAATAAACTTTCAATATACATGATATTTTAGTTTAAGAAAGCACAATGAACTAGTCACTCGATATTATATTTTACATAAATATACAATATTTTTTTTAATTTTATTTTTATTATTATTATTATTACTATTTATTTAATTATTATTACTATTTATTATTATTATTATTATTACTTATTACTATTTATTATTATTATTATTATTATTACTTTTCAAGATTGCTAGCCATCCGACTATTTATACGGACAATTTCGAGGGTATTATTTTAGCAAGTGTGGACCGTATAAAGGTACTAAGTCGTATTAACTTATATGATGGCTAATTAATGCGAGTGGTACCAAACACCGGTTTCGTATTATATTATCCTATCTGTTCCTTATACGACGTACCAAACGTAGCCTTAGAGGATCCCTAATTCTTTGTTGAGTAAGTTAATTTTGAAAAGAATGTCCCAAAATTTAACTCAACCCACACAAACTATTCCACTCATAGAATAGAGAAACCATTAGGAACTCCTAAATGTGAGGAGGGAAAAAGAAGTCCTAGTGATTCAATTAAAAATAAATGATATTATCTTTTACTATCACTACCATTAGTTTATTGTTATTTAACCTCACTTAGTACTACGGTCTAGTGATCCTCTCCACATATTGTGTGAGAGGACTTGGGTTCGACTCTTATATAAGCGAGGTCGATATCCAATGTGTATAATGTAATCACTCTCTCTTATATCATGTACAAAAAAAAACCTCTATACTACTATTTTTATTATTGTTTTAATATAATTAGCATTTAGGATTTTCCAAAAAATAGTATTTATGACTCTTAAATATGAAGTATAGTTGGAGTAGAAAATTTTAACTCATTAGCATTTTTTACTTAAAATTTAACTTGAAAATATGGAGCATGGTTGGGGATGCTCTTAATTATAATTAAAGAGCAACACTCAATTATGAATTCAGATATTCATATTAAAATTAAGAGAATACTACATCTAAGGACATCATTATAGCCAAACTTACATAAATAGACAATAACTTTTATTTTACAACCAAGGACAAACCCATTTTATGAGAATTTTGATTTTACTTGTTTGTCCTTAAGGGAACCAAATGTTTTAATTGCCAAGTGAAAACCCAGTGTTTTCATAATTGTGATTTTACTTGTTTACTCTTGACTAAATTAAAGGTGTTGTCTGGGGTTTAACTGTTTGCGACTTAGGGCTCTAGAAAGTTTTGGGGAGGGGGAGGGGGTGTTTGGGTAGGGTTGGTGGTAGGAGAGGTTATGTCTTAGGTCTAGTCAGTCTAGTTCTCGAGTTTTGGACAAAGCCCGAAAATTGAGGTTAACCCTAATCCATAAGAGATTAACTCGATTTTTTTTTTTAAAGGACGTTGTTGAAATTTTAAATTGGGCAAATATCATTTTACACCCCAAGGTTTGGAGGTCAATTTCAGAATGGATCATTAGGTTTCAATTTCATCATTTTACTAAATGTTGTTTTGAGATCACATCAATGTACTTAATCTGTCTATTTCACTATTAAATCATCAATTAAGTTAAGGGCATTCTTTGTATTAATTAAAAAAAAATTACTCATTTTATTTTTCATTAAGTGACTAATTATTTTGATTTAACTACTCTTTCAAATTAGTGCCTTTAAACAAACTACAAGAGCATTACATTTACATTTACATTTAGTTTGATTAATTATGCTCCTGTAGTTTGTTTAAATGCACTAATTTGAAAGAGTAACTAAATCAAAATAATTAGTCACTTAATGAAAAATAAAATGGGTAAGAATTTATAATTAATACCAAGAATGTCCTTAACCTAATTGATGATTTAATAGTGAAATAGACATGTATAAAAAAAATAGTGAAACAGACAGATTGAGTAAATTGATGTGATCTTAAAATCACATGAAGTAAAATGATGAAATTGAAACCTAGGGGGCCATTCTGAAATCCTTTTAAATTTAGATTATAGGGCCGAAGAGCACGTGGCACGTATTGATTGGATAGAGTACTACCTATAAGTCGGCACATTTTGTGCATCAACAGTTTGGCGCCGTCTGTGAGAATTCTGACTAAGTTTTCCCATTACTCTACCAAGCCGAGCACTACTCCCTAATCTCTAACATTAAACATGTAGAGTGACCAGGGAGACAACGAAGTAACACCCGCACAGGGGTCAAGAACACAGAGGGACAATCCCCCTAACGTAATGCAATTATTGGTAAAACTCCAACATGATATGGTCGAGGTCAAGGCCAACAATACTCAAGCCGAGTACAAAAACCAGGTGCTCAACCAGCAGTACGCCGACGTGATGGCCTAGCTAAAAATCGTCCAGACCGAGCTGGAGGTTCACCGAACCAAGGCTGCAATGGCAGAGACCGAGCAGGTCGTGGCGGACTGTGCCAAACGGGCTGAGCATGTCCGCTAAGCCACAGAGAAGGACAAGGGGAAAGCACAGGCTGAACCCACTAATCAGACCGCTCGGTTGTGGATTATCCCTAGCAAAGGCCAAGCCGAAACAAGGGTATACCGAGATGCCAGGGAAGCTATGAGTGAAGGATAAAATAGGGACTATTCCCCCTCCCGCGCCAACTAGACTAGCTTTTCCTGACAATGTTGGAACGACCGGTCGGCCGACACACGAACAGGCCGATCAGCCTAGAAAAGACATTGAGCCATAATACGCCCAATAGATCGAGCCCCCTATAACAATCCTTGTTTCGGAAGGTGCACTATCATCTCAGGAGGCTCTGAGTGCGAGGAAGGCCGACCGACCTCCCCGTAACAATTGCTTGGAAGGACACCGTGGGTCGCCCACTCGACGGGAGGCCAATCGGCCTACGCGCAGTGAACGTTACGAGGCACGCCACAGATCACCAACTCAACGAGAGGCGGACCGGCCTACTCGCATCAGTCATCATGACATCCGACATAAATCACATATGGCCGAGCCACTCATACAGTAGCTCTTCGACCGAGTCAAGAGCTTGGAGGTCGAGAAAGAAAAGTCGCGCCTACCAATCTGGGGTAAAACTAGTTTTGGACCTTTCACAGAAAGAATCAACTCATTCAGGCACGACCAAGAGGTCAAACCCTTGAAAATCCCACTCTACACTAGCCAGGGAGACCCAATCACCCCTCTGAACAACTGCTAGTCGGCTGTAGCCTTCAAAAACCACTCGGACGAAGTACGATGTCTTGTATTTAGCTCAACCCTGACTGAAGCAGCAATTAACTGGTTTCACAGACTGGGGTCTGGGACGATTGACTCTTTCGAACAGCTGCAAACGGTCTTCCTCAACCAGTTCATGATACAGACCGACCGGTTGTTCTCGGCGGAAGACCTCTTCCTACTAAAATAGTGAGAGAACGAGCCTTTACAAAAATATACGGTTCGGTTTAGCCACGAGTACTCTCGGTACGCGGAGACAGACGACAAAGCAGCTTTCACAACCTTCAAGGGCGGCTTGAGGGAATCCCCTTTCAGATATGCTGCAAACACACAAGGTTGGTCTAGCTATAATGAAATCATGAAGCAAGCTACAATACATGCCAAGGCGGAGTTGTTGAACCACAAAGGGGATGCAACACAGGCTAACACATACAAGCCTAGAAACATCGACTCGGCCAACACATATCGGCCGAGCAACCACAACACTCAACAAGCTTCTCAACAACAACACTCCAACTAGAACCAGCAATCTTATGGAGGGAAGAGGGAGGAATACTCCCATAACTTATACAGCCGAGGCAAGAAGGGCAAGAATCCCAATTACCACAACTCTCATCAGGGCCAAGGTCACCATGACAACAAAGCTCACAACAACGACCGACCACCCCCTCGGTCAAAGTACGAAACCTACACCATCCTCAACACTTCATATGAGAATGTCCTGATGAATGTCGAGCACATGATCCCCAAGTCAAACTGAGCTTCAGCTACTAGGAAGCTTGCCAAGAACACTGGCACCTATTACCAATATCACAAGTACAATGGCCACATCATTAACGAGTATGTGGCCTTCAAGGACCTTGTGGAAGCTCTAGCCAGGGATGGAAAGATCAAACAATTCCAGCAACATGCACCTCCTCCACCTCGCCATCCCTAGATTAACACAAACACCAGGGAACCATATGTCTCTTCCCCTTTACCTCCAACAGAGCAAAGAAAAACTTCCTTTGCGCCTCACAGAGCAACCACAAAATCTTCAACATTGAAGAAGGGCGAGCGAAGAAAACAGGCAAGGTTGGCTTGGAACCCATCACATTCTCAGAGGAGGAAGAGCGGGGAGTAGTTTATCCACATGATGACCCAATAGTCATCCGAAAACATATTGCAAACTTTGACGTGGGAAGAATCATGGTCGACACCGGGAGCTCTGTCAACGTATTCATAGAGGCATACAAGCAGCTAGGCATCCCAAACTCCTACCTCGACTGGTCTCCCACACCATTATTCAGCTTCACCGGGGACTCGATAGTACCAATTGGCACTGTCACTCTTCCACTCTCTGTTGGGACCATTCCCAAGCGAGCAACGGTCCTTACCCCTTTCTTGGTAGTGGATTGCCCAACGGTCTACAACATCATCTTGGGTAGAGGTGTCATCAACCAACTCAAGGCAGTGGTATCCACCCACTTACTTCTGATCAAGTTCCCAACCCCCATGAGCGTTGGCCAAGTCTGTGGAGATCAGATCACTGCAAGAACTTGCAATTCCACAACCCTTGCTGGGAAGACCAATACCTAGCCTAAGGAAACAATCACGGTCTCTAAATCAGCATTCGAGGTAGACCCAGTCGATCCTCAGGTCAGCCAACAAATCAAGGAAGGACCAATTGGGGACCCCGGGGATTACTCAGCCACACCACATCCTCAACCCATTAAGGAGGTCGAAGAGGTCATCCTCTCCTATACCCACGCTGACCGAAAGGGGAAAATTGGAACCACCTTCAGCCCTACCATGCAATTAGACTTGATCAAGTTCTTACATGACAACTCTGAGGTTTTCGCGTGGTCGTACACTGACATTCCTGGCATAGTTACTGATGTCATCTGCCATCGCTTAAGCGTCAACCAATCTTTCAAACCAATGGAACAAAAACGTCGTATATATGTTGTTGAACGGACGGAAGCTATGAAAGCAGAGATAACCAAACTTAGCACTATATACTTCGTGCATAAGGCATTCTACACAGTATGAGTCGCCAACGTAGTCTTTGTGAAGAAACCTTCCAGCGCTCGGCGCATGTGTATAAAATTCACAGACCTAAACAAGACCTGCCCAAAGGATAGCTTCCCCCTACCAAAGATAGACCAATTGGTCGACGCCACAGCCGGTCATGAACTCCTAAGTTTTATGGATGCATACTCAGCGTACAACCAAATCTTCATGCACCCAGCTGACCAAATACACACCACTTTCAGAACTGATCAGGGCCTCTATTGCTACAATTTTATGCCTTTTGGCCTCAAGAATGCCGGCGCCACCTACCAATGCCTAGAGAACTTCATGTTCGCTGACCAAATTGGGAAGACCATGGACGTATGCGTTGATGACATGCTAGTCAAGAGCAAGACCACTGACCAGCATATCCCAAACCTCGAGCGGATGTTTGAAGTCTTAAAGAAATACAAGATGCACTTGAACCCAACCAAGTTTGTCTCCGGAGTGGGCTCAGGAAAATTCTTCGGCTTCATGATCAGCTAGAGGGGCATAAAGGCTAACCCTGAAAACATCAAGGTAATTGTGGACATGGAACCCTCACGAACACAAAAAGACATCCAAAGCCTCACTAGAAAAGTGGCAACTCTTACCCGCTTCATTTCAAAAGCTATTGACAAGTGTGTCCTATTCTTCATAGCTCTGAAAGACAAGTCCAAACACATTACCTGGACGGAAGAGTGCACAACGGTGTTCAAAGAACTCAAGGAGTACATGAGTAAGGCATCACTCCTTGCAAAACAAGAAACATGAGAACCACTAAAAATGTACTTATTAATATCCACATCAACTGTCAGCTCATGACTCATCAACAAGAAGGATGAGGCAGAGCACCCAGTCTATTATGTGAGCAAGGCACTACAAGACATTGAAACAAGGTACACAGACCTTGAAAAACTTGCCTTTGCATTGCTAATATCATCCAGGAATCTCAGGTCTTACTTCCAAGCTCACTCCATCATAGTCTTGACCAACAAACCACTCCGCCAAGTACTTCAAAAGCCAGAAACATTAGGCAGCCTACTGAAATGGGCAATTGAACTCAGCGAGTTCGACATCATTTTTGCACCTAGACCAGCCAAGAAGGGGCAGGTCATCGCTGATTTCATCTCTGAGTTCACATACCTACCACTTAAGCCAGAGGAGAAGACTACCCCAGACTCCAAAACACCTACCTTCGACACACAACAACCCATTTGGGTCTTGCATGTGGATGGCTCTGCTTGCCATAGTGGCTCTGAGGTAGTACTTGTACTCACAACTCTACAAGGTCTTCTTGGAATATGCTCTTCGCTTCATGTTCAAGGCCTCCAACATTGAGGCAAAGTACGAGGCACCACTTGTGGGTCTTCGTCTGGGCAAACATATGGAAGCCAAGCAAATACAAATCTTCAGCAACGCCCAGCTCATCGTCAACCAAATCAACGATGAATTTAAGGCAAAAGATTCTTCCATGGCTTCCTACAGAGGATTGGCCAAAGCTCTCCTGGACGGTTTCCAAGCACACACCATTACAAGGATACTAAGGTCAGAAAATAGCCGTGCAGATGCTCTTGCACGCCTAGCATCTTCCCTTGACGAAAAAACAAGCCGAAAAGTCCCTGTAGAAATCCTCCAACAACCAAGCACCAAGTCATCCTCTGTCAATGTAATTAACACTAGCTCAACTTGGATGGCCCCTCTGCTCAGTTTCCTCACCGACGGGACTCTCCCAACTGATGAACTCACTGCAAAGAAGATACGTCGACAAGCCTCTAGGTACACTATCATCAATGGCCAACTTTACAAGCGGGGGTTCACTCTTCCTCTCCTAAAGTTCCTAACACCGGAGGCTGGCAGAATCATTTTGGAGGAAAGAAATGCAAGAATTTAAGGAAACCACTCTGGCCCACGTTCTCTAGCACACATGGCTTTTTGCCAAGGGTTTTATTGGCTAAGCATGCATGCAGACGCGGAAAACTTCACTTGGCGATGTGAAAAATGCCAACGTTTTGCTCCCTTCCTACACCTTCCACCAGAGAACCTCACACCAATGCTCAGCCCATAGCCATTCTCTAAGTGGGGACTAGACTTAATTGGAAAATTTCCAACAGGCAAGGGACATACCGATTACGCCGTGGATTACTTTACCAAATGGGTTGAAGCCAAACCCTTGGCCACTATCACAACAACTCAGATTGAAACTTTCGTCTTCCAGAACATCATCTGCCGTTTCAGTCTTCCACACACCATCGTCATGGACAATGGCAAAAAATTTGACAACCAACACTTCAAAGCATTATGTGAGAGGCATAACATCAACCTCTGCTTGGCTTCCCCAGCACATCCACAATCAAATGGTCAAGTGGAGGCTGTCAACAGAATTATCAAACACACCCTGAAGACTCAGCTCGACGAAACAAAGGGCAAATGGGCAGACATCCTACCAAATGTGCTCTGGTCATACACGACGTCATACCGAACGGCCACCAACAAGACACCATTCTCAATGGCCTTTGGAACTGAGGCGGTCGTCCCAGTTGAAATCCATGAAACTTTATATTGAGTCCTAACCTATGACACCGAGCAGAATGATGATCAACTTGCTCTCAGCTTGCACCTCATTGAAGAACACCAAGAGAAGGCTAACCTACGGAATATCACTTACAAGCAAAGACTCTGCCAATATCATGACTCCAAGGTCAAGCCTCACAATTTCCAGGTCGGTGATTGGGTTTTAAGAAAAGTGAGTTTGGCAACCAAAGACCGGTCAACTGGAACACTTGGACCAAACTGGCAAGGTCCCTACAAGATCACAACGATATGCCGACCGGGGACTTATGACCTGTCAGACTCTGAGGGCCGACCACTCGGTCATCCATGGAAGGCAACCCACCTCAAACACTATTACATATAGATCGGCCGGTCTCACGCTGGGGAAGACCACATATACACATTTTTGTAATGATGCACTTAGGCTCTCATTATAAAGGTCCCACTCGGCCTAACATTTATCAATGAAAATTTTCCTCCTACAAAGTTGCATTTCATTTATGCTCAACACTAACCGAGCACACTGACAGACCACAACACATGGTCTAACACTTACTTCATCTTCCCATCGAAGACCCATTTGTCTTTAACTATGCTCAAAACTAATCGAGCTAGACAACGCCGACCACATTATCTGGCTTAAACAGCAACTGGTAAAACAATCCTAAGACAGACCACACTTCATGGTCAAACAACTTGAACAAATTTTGAAGTACCAAACACATTACGGTACAAACCATGCAAACCTACTAGCATGACTTCCTATAGATCCGGTCGGTACAACACCGACTAGGACCAACTACTCATACTGTCCAAACTTTTAAAAGTATGTTGAACAAAGACAAACATGTCTTAACATACACACACACCGACTAACAAACAGCTCGGTCAAACAAGTCTTGGTAACACACTTACCAAGCAAACATTGGCTCATACAAAGGCAAACAAAATTACAGGCCGAGCAAACAAATATTGATATTGAAACAACTTTACAAAGGCATTTATTCAACACACACCGAGTACACATAAAGCCAAACACTTGGAAAAATTACACACATCAATATCAATAAAAATATACTTTATAAATTAGTGGACAGACCCCTTAGTCTACCCTAAATGTCTTACAAAAAATATATATTTTACAACGACCGACACAAAGGTCGGCCACCATAAAAACAAAAACAATTAAAAACTTCTAGGTAGGAGGAGGATTGGCTTCGCCGGTGTTGGACTTATCAACTAGAGGAGGGTCGGCCTCGCTAGTTTCCTCTTCCCCATCAGGAGTGGCCGAGTCGATTTCCTGCTCAGTGTCAGGCTCATCCATTGCCGCAAGCAGCTCTGGGGTCACTTGCATCCCATGCCAAGAAGTGGTGTCAAACACAATACCTTCATTATACTTGTAAATATTTTGGTATATGCCCCACTCACAATCCGAGGCGAAGTCATCCAAACGTTTTTCATAATCCGTGGTCTTCAGAAACTCAGCCACGCCAACTGACTTGGCAGCTACCACCTCTGCCTTCAGCCTCTCCACCTCTGCTAGGCATGCCACCTTCTCAACCTTTAGCTACTCCAGCTCTGCCTCCTGGGCATCCCTCTCGGCCTCCACCTTGGCCAGCTCCTCTTTTAGCCGCTCTACCTCGGCTTCAGCTGCCATGTCCACCTCAGCCTCATGCAGGTATAAGGCCAGCTGAGCAGCCTGCTCCTCCATCTTCCTCCACTCAGCCTAGAGCTACCTCTCTAAATTAACTTTGGCCTTCAGATCCAAGTTGGGCTCCCGCTGCTTTGAGCCTAAGGTTGCCTACTATTCTTTCAGCTTGGCCTCTCCCAGTTGGCTACTACCACACACCTCTGAGCATGGCTGTAATTGTTGAACATTTCACCAAAGAACTGTACACCGAGCACAAAGGTCAATATACCAAAAAACAACAACTACAAATCTACTTACATAGGTAGCAATAGGTAGAGACTTCTCCATCTGCTCGGTCATCGACCGCTCGGGCAAGGTGTCCGGCTCTGACAGCTCCATGGATGACCCCTAAGTGACGCCATTGATGATAGGAAGCATATTCTCCTACATACCAAGCGACACATCAGGCTACTTGACCCTGCTGTCGGTGAACATACCTAGGTCAACATCAGCATGGTTAGTCATTTCAGCCGACCTACGGCTCGGTCGACGAGGTGGAAGAAGTGGCCCCTCAAATCTCAGCGGGGGGAACAATGGCCAAGACCCATCACAGAGCAGGGATTGAGCATGCTTCACATTCTCAGCAACCTTTTGAATGGCCTCCATCCTCAACAAGACCTCTTCCCTCAGCTTCATTTGCTGATTAACCTCATCCAGCCTCCGATCATGGGCACCCTCTTGCTTCCCTTGATTGGACTCACAGCAGCATCTTGCTTAACCTCATCACCAAGGTCTATGACCAACATGGTTTTAATACCGGCCAGTGCCCTCTTGGCTTTCTTCTTCTTCTCAACCATAAGGGTTATCCTCTGCTGAGCCCTTAGGTCCCTTCAGTCTTCCGCTTCGACCTAGAGGATGACCCAGCTCTGATCGGTGCCTATTTCCTCTTCTGGCCATAGACCGACTCACCAGTACCAGGTGCAGTCCCACCTTGATCTACCGAACTCCCACCAAGATATGGCACTGGTCCCCTCTGTGACACTACTGCCCTCACCTCCTAAGCATTCTTAAAAATGCGCTTCTCGGCGTCCTTAGCCATGACTAGCAAAAACAAAAAAAAGTTAGAAGCTGACTGGTCGGCCTACACAAACACACCGAGCCATAAGGACTTACTTTTTGAGGAGATCAGACCAACGTCATGAAGAATTGTAGGCAGACGGAGGATATACCGATTGCGCTGAGTCGGATTTAATGTCTTTCTCACGTTGCGACAGGCCTGCCGACTCTTCCCACCGATCTTCACGTAAGGAAGTACACCTGCAAGACCGACCATGGGTCAGACAAATAAACACAAAATACACAATAAACAGAAATATACATTAAGACTGACCAGGGTTGTCGATCCTCTGGAACTTTGAGGGAATTCCATCCCCACCCCATGCCCCACCAATAAAGGCGAACCGAGACTTGTATGACTTCTGAGAGGACGGTACGACATGTATGAATTCACCCCTGGCCTTCTTCTTGACACACCGAACGTGTATCCAGCCCCTGCTCCGCTGCTGCTGGCCAAATTCATACATGTACAGGACCTGCTCATAAGTCAGCTCTAGGCTCCCTGCCTTCTTAAAGGCAGTATACAGACTGATCAGCAAAATCCATACATTCGGATTGAGATGACCGAGCGCCACCCCCATCCTCTTCACCATCATCCGCAACCACGGATGGAGCGGGAACCTCAGACTGTGCATATACAGCTCCGGGTAGAAGAGCGCATAGCTCGGTAGAGGCGTCTGATCCGGTCGGACTTCCCTGAACTTATCGTCCTTGGGCATATTCCAACCATCATGCCACCTGTCCAACCCCTCTTGGGTTTCTCTGCTGGTCATCTCATCCACTGTAAACTCGGCCTCCTTGATCGGCACGACCTTCACCACCTCTTCAGCTCCATGAGGCATAACCTTACTCATCCTCTCAACGACCGTAACCTTACCAATGTGCCAACCATGCTTAACCTTTATCGCACGGAGGGACACGGCTTCATCCTCCTCAAACTCCCTACCACTCGGCCCAACCTCGGGTTGGTTGGTCCTACCCTCAAACCGAGCCCTCATGGCTATCTCCTCTTTAGTCTCATCTTCTACCGGCTCAGCCACCTTCCCATTCTTTCCCCCTTTACCACCCAGAGCAGCCTCTAATTGCGTCGGCTCCCCATCGTCAAACTCCGACCATCCACTCGACGCTTTTGACTCGGCTTCCACTTCATAATCTTGAACCTCATGATTATGGCTATCCGACTCTGACATACTTTAAATCTATAAAGGAAAGGAAAGGAAAATAACTATGACCGATCGAGCACTATGCCTACTTGGATCCAACCACCATCTGACCACCAGTTCTTCACTAGTTCTTAAAAAAAGTAACTTTGATTCAAAAAGACCAAGGAAGCAGGAACATACCTTGTTTTTACACAGCGGAGGAGACTGACCGGAAATCGTACCACCACACCGACCACAGCAAAAATCTTGCCGAAAATCGCCTCTTCACTTTGACAACAGCTCCGCTCGAAGTGAAAAGTGAAAAGCGAAATTCAAAGCAAACACCTCGACTATTTATAGAGGCCATGGGAGGTGAAACGGTCGGCCAGACGAAGAGTCACCTCGATTACAACAAAATGCACCAGAAAACGACAAGTGTCAAACATGCAGAGGTCACATGCACCACCACTCATCCTACTTGCGTACAATGGACTCTTCATCTAACCACATGACCGACCGACTGTTCAGTGACCGACTGATCTCCCATAACAACTATCACCAATACAACAATCTATACAATGCCCGGTCAGTCATAACCATTAGCAGAGCTAACAGACCGGTCGAACTAG
Organism: Oemleria cerasiformis; assembly: GCA_037349345.1. Classification (NCBI taxonomy): domain Eukaryota; kingdom Viridiplantae; phylum Streptophyta; class Magnoliopsida; order Rosales; family Rosaceae; genus Oemleria; species Oemleria cerasiformis. The sequence continues at coordinate 10,784,614 of JAZGTL010000019.1, forward strand.
GCATCATTACCGAGTAGCAATATCATCCGTATAGGACCTATTTACACATAACACCTACCAAACATGTTCGCTGATTGAACGCCTTCTCAATCACACCGACCGACTCTCCACTCTACACGGACCGATTGGCCTATTATTAAGGACCGAGACATCTCAAGCCCACACTCCCCTACTCAAGCCTACAACACCAACTGAACACTCGGTGTTCACCCTCGCATGGGGGACTTAGGGGACTAGATGTACATCTCCCCACCGAGTCTGGGAAAAATAACAAGTCCCCAACCGAGGAAATTCACCTCGGTCAAGAACTGGAGGGTCTTATGTTGAGACCATATTGGACCAGACTCAGTGGGCCACAAAAACCAAGTCCAACAAATAGGCCCAAACACTAAGTGGAACCAAGCCCACAAGGAAAACAAGCCCAACAAAAGACCAATAACACACTGTCACGTGGACACATATCCACCACCCATCTGGGTGCCACGTGTCAGCACCACAGCAGAAGGGCATTTATCCAACATCGAAACTATTCATCAAGCCTCCCTCAACCATCAATACAAAGGGAGGCACATTTCCCAAAAAGGTAACTAAGATTTACTATTCACCCTTACTCTGTCAAAATTACTATTTACCACATACTGCTTACGTATATAGACCACTATATTGACTTTGGGGTCGGAGACCCTTTAGGTCAGCACCACACTGATGTTTATCCCTAACCGACGCCCACCTCCTCTTCCTTTTACAGGTATTTCAAAGAGCACGTAGCACGTATTGATTGGACATAGTACTATCTCTAAGTTGACACATTTTGTGCATCAACACAATCTAACAATTATGTATTTGTTTAAACAAGTAAATTTCATGAATGTACTTATTTTTTAAAAATAGAATATTGTACATTATTTAATGTACTACATCTTCCATTTTATGATCATTTAGCCAAACAAAAACTCTATTTAAATAAATAAAAGCCAAAGTAACACAGCACATAGTACATACAACAGTGGCTTTTCATCTCAAATGTTAAGAAAAATCAGGTAGAGATCCAAAGTGTCAACAATTTTAAGAAGAAACAAACAATGATTAAGTCATATTTTAGGAAAGCCTCGTAGTCGAATCATAAGCATTATTTATCAAGAAATTATTAATTTATATATTACATGAGACCTATATAAACTTTTTAAAATGTATTATCTTATAATTTAGCGCATTATCCCCAAGTTAGGATCGACCAAAAGTATTATTTAACCAAGGTTATCAATTTATCGGGTATTAAATTATCAATATTCTTTTGTACTATGTTTTATATACTAAATTTATATTTTATTCTGACAATAGAAGTTGAATTTGAAATTTATGGATTAAAGTTAAAATACTATTAAATATTATAATGTAATACTATTCTTAACATCTTCTATATAGTTATTTATGTGAGTTTGATTCTTATATATAAGAATCATGCGACTACTATTTCTACACCAGCTAGTGTAATAGAGGTGAATTTATGTATTAATTGACAGACCAACTTGTTTTTATTTGTAATTACCATATTATTTCTTGTTTTTATTTCTTTCTCTACTAAATGATATGCTCCACCACCTCTTAGAATCAAACTCATGTGAGAAATGTATTGTTCTCACAAATAAGAATCACTTCCATAAGACTCAAATTTTCCAGCATAGAGTGGAAGGCTAAAATCAAACTTAATTTCCGGTCCACTATGGAAGGGCTAAGAGATAGACAAGTTACCCACTTTTAAATAATCAGATGGTTAGGGTGAATTTATTTGTGTGCTCCACATTTCGTGAGTTTGAGTCCCCTAGAATCATGCCAAAATTTAAGTGGGAGATCGTAGCGGTGGATTGTTACGTCAATCTTTTCGGAATTTTATGTGACATGAGTAAGTTTAATGTGATTATACCTTGAAAAGATTCCCCATTAACAAAAAAAATAAATGAAAACAAAAGATAGACAGTTTTAATGCAGCATCGATTCATGTGGCAGTGCATATATACGTACTTCAATTAATTAATAAATCATGACCAGAAAAAGTTAGGCCATTTTTTGGACAAAGCTAGTAAGTAGTTGGAGCCCTCATCGATGATATCCAGCAGCAGATCTTCTGGTCTTCACCTCAGCATATCGATTGCATATTTTCCACGAGTAATAATTGGTATGCTCAGCATGTTTTTCTTATTAATTACCAAAGAAATATACAAAACATATGATCTTCATTGCATTTAGATGTTATTTATTTTTTGGTTTGTTGAATTGAATATTTTTATTTTTTAGTTTTAAATGGTGGTTGAAGAGTAGCAAATGTGATATGATCTGTGAACAAATGGGTACGACGTACACGTACACATCTTAAATGCATCTTAAACTCCTTGTCAGTGAAGAAAAAGAAAAAATTAATCAAGGCAAGCCAATATTTGTTTAGCCTAGCTACTTCAAAAACATGTATAATTTAATTCATTTATATATTGTCATTAATTATAAAATTATGAATGATACATCAAATATGACCAAACAGGGTCATGTTCTTGCTTAATTATTTCTCCAGAACAAAATCATTTGTAATTTATTTAATTAACTTCTTAAAGCTAGGGTAATAGTGCTCATTGATAAAAACCTTTTGGCATGTTAGTCCCAAAGTTTAGTACTAGCATATATAGAACCTATGATGAAATCAATAGCCTTATTTCGAGGTTTTATAACCACCGAAACTCCCGTGAACAAGATGATCTTCACAATTAGTAGTATTTTTATGGATTTTATAGGTGAGAGATTTAAAGGTCGATGTATACTTGCATGTGGATCGCAAGGACGTCCTGTTTATATTTGTTATTGAGTTTAATGTATAGCTAAAATAATAACCGATACTTGTTATTTATATTTTATTTGAATTCAATACTATCTAATTATAACCGACTCATTGTATAATTTCGTCCGCATATCTAACTCTTAGACTATTAAATTTGGAAACTATAATAAGGAAGAATCTAAAACCTAATATGTAGATCGATATATGCCATGTTTATCAAATTGATCAGCTAATAACTCGTAAGGAGTTGATTTCCACACTCAATTTTTACATTTTGCACTCTACCACCTGTTTAAAAAGATCAAGGATAAAATTAGAAGTGGAGCGTAATTTATAAAAAAAATGGAGTGTAAAAATGAAGTAGCTCATTCGGTCTCGATTTCTTTTTTCTTGAAATAAATGTAAATTAGGTCACATCTCTTTGCTACAAGCTTCTACTCCTTGTGCAAAGATAATGAACCCTTGTCCCTTGATTGCCGAAAATAGCACTTTAATTAGGTCACCATGTCAAACTTCCCAACTGGGCGGACATGCCTTTCTAGTTTCTGGTTTCTTGTTTATTTAGCAAACCAATCACACAACCCGCCCCGGCTACCGGCCAGCTGCTTTTTCATTGTTTAATCACTTAGCAATTCATATTTCTTTCTAGTTGCTTTGTTTGTTGAACAAACAAATCACTCAACCCGACAGCCTGCTTTTTAAACAGAACTGATTGATGATCTTCTAAAACAACATTTCAAGATCATGTATTCAGAAAATTAAGGAATCACACATATGTATTTTGTAAATGAATAATTCATCGTGAGAAACGTACTTGTTACTAAAACTGTTTAATACATATAAATGATTAAATAATTAATGATTCTGATTATAACATATATATATATATATATATATATATATATATATATATAACACGGATTGTCTAAATAAAAGGAATAAAATAATGAAAAAGTTCCCTATGGGTAAATGCAATAGCATTTTCCTTTCCATTTTATTATGATTGATAGTCGATCGCATACGACAATATATATATATATATATATATTCGATCTTGACAAAATGGCCATTGATTATGGATGTCTAAGAAGATAACCCTACGCAACATTGCATTATATACATTTAAGTTTGGTCGTAAGTGAGCAGGCATTATGTGCTTGATTGATGATTGATGATTGAAGATCGATGATCGATGATCGACAGTAGACGTCCGTCCACGTCGTATGTGTTTGATGATCCAAGGTCTTACGTGAGAAACCATATATGTTTCACTAATCTTTAGATCAATATTATTTTATGGAGCTCATCGATAATTATATTAGACCATTTTTTGGTTAGGGATCATATGAATCTGAAATAGGGGGCTTGCCAAACCGGCCTTCTTTATATCCCTTATGTGATGTGATCCTCTTGTTTTTCCTTTTTCTTTTTTCCTTTTTGTGATGCATGAGTATGTGGTCCAATTTGAAAGAAGCAACTCATTTATATATATCTTCGTGATTGACATCGCTGTTTATGAACTTCGAATTCCAAACCACCTAATACATAAGAGAAGATTAATATTATTAAATCCGTAGTGTTAATTTGTCGATCAAGATAATATTAATATATATATGTAATGTTCTGAAATTTTTTTATTATTGAACTTGTGACAAAATAAACCTTAAATTATAAGAAAGTAGTATTTAAGATTGAGTATAGTGTAGTACGTGGAATGCACATAAACTTGTATGACAAGTTCTCATGAAGAAAGTTAGCCATGAAGTGCATGTCTTAGATTAACATATCCCTAACTTTAGCTTACTGATTTGTGCATTACGTAACAATGTAGTGTCCCACCGTTAAAATATCCGTCCAAACTTCTTTTAAATGTTGACATGGTATCTATGGGTTCCACTTTTCAACTATTACAGCCTCATTAATAAAAGGAATAACCAGTCAATTTGCCAATTTTGGCGCCTAAAACAGAGAGAAGAGAAACAAAATTGGACTCCAAGAGAAACAAAATTAATCAGAGAAAAAAAAAACCAAAGTTGGACTCCAAAATGGACAAATTGATAGAAATGTCCATTTTGCCACATTCGTAGAAGATTGGATGCCAATTGCCGCATTTATAGAAGATTGGGATCACATTCGTCACGTAAGCATTTATAGAAGATTGGATGGAAATTTTAAAGATGAGGTCATGTTGTTACATTCATAGAAAGAGCAGTAAATGTTTATCAAATTGTAAAAGTCAGGTATATGATCATGTTACAAGATGTAAACCACATGATATATAATAAAATGTAATTTGAGCTATAAATTATATTCGTCTATATAAGCTAGTATGTCAAATTACATAATACACCTCTGGCTACAAAATTAAATACAGGAATATCTGTAGGCTGTAATACCAACTGTATGTATATGTTGTATGGAGGTGTACGTAGGTCGACCCATGCATGAAATTGCTGATCGATGAGGTGACTCAGTATCAACTCGCCACAGCACTTAAAAAGTTAAAAGTAGCTGTTAAATATCGTGGGTGTTCAAATCTTGTCCAAACAATTTTGAGAATTGGGATGAATGAATCAACTAGCAACTCCCTTTTTATTGTCATCAATTATCAAATACTTAATTACGTACCTGACAAAATTATATATGCAAATGCAATATTCAACTTCACTCATTTTTCAGTAGTACGTATTCTGATGTTGTGTTGATTTCCAAGTTCTGATTTCGATTTTTCTGAAATCAATCCAAAAATTAACAATTAAAGGGCAACATTGAGGGTGCCTTGCTGAAAATTAGTAGTTTAATTTAATTTACTTTAATTTTTATTGTACTAAATATTTAATTTCTTATAACAATACTTAAATCATAAAAAATTTACATCTCAATGCTTCAAGGCTTACGCTTTCGTTTTACGATATAAAAAAGCGCTTCGCATTTACGCCTTGCTTCTCAAAACATTGGTATTAAAAAAGAAATATGCTAAGCGAATGCCTCCTCCAATGAAATATCAAACTAGAAATTAAAGTGAAAATTAGTTGAGAAAGAAGCAAAAAGCAAGCTCGATACCTGGGATTGGAACCTTTTATTTTCACTTATTATATTACCTGGTAATCTGGTATCATATTTTATGCAAAAGTAATATTAGGGTGTAACGACTCGGCAATTTAATTGTTGAATTTTCGTAAATTAGGTTGTAAAAACACGATTTTACCCTTGGTTGTGTCAGGGACGTGAAAGTCAAATTTTGTTTCGAGACACTTTAGGCTTTGTTTCGGGTACTATTGCGTAGGTCTCAGACTCCCGAGCTCGTAGACAAGCGGCATGCGAAAAACGGAGACCGTGCGAGGACATTTCGGGTCTTGATTGTTTAGGGGTATTTTGGTATTTTGGTTTGAGTATAGTATTTAATCTTCAAAACCAGGCTACACAATTCAGTTTTGGGGATTGACTCATCTTTTCCCACATCAAACCACAACACTAAGTCACCGACTGAACCAAAACTTGCCCATTTGGACCTTCAATTTCAGGGAGCGTCGACCAATTTGGTGGAAACCATCGCCTTCTTCTCCTTCCCGCGAGCAAAATCGTACCCACCATCGAAGGAGGCAGCCGCGGGAGACACCGAACAGAGGCAAGGAGAACCAAAGTCTTTCGATCTGTTTTTCGACCAATACAGGTACGGGTTCAGTGTTTTGAATTCATTTTCGGATTTCTGGGATCAAGTAGATGAATTTAGACATAATTCGTGAAAAACGGTTGAGTTTTGAAGTAGTTTGGAAAACTTGAAACTCGGCTGGAAATGGCATTTTCCTGCGACGGCAGCGGATAGTGGTGCGACCGTCTTCTCCGGTGGGGCGACGGAGATTGGGCCGGGTCGAGTTGGGCCGAGTCGGGTTGAGTTGGGTTAAGTCGGGTCGAGTTGGACTAGGTCAGGTCGAGTTGGATCGGGTCTGATCGAGTTGGCCTGGGTCGGACCGGGTAAGAGCGTGGGTACTGTAGCAGGCGCGTGAGGGCGTGTACCGACGCGTGGCGCGTGGGTCGGTCTTCCACCGGCACATGGCGTCGCGTGGGGCTATTTTCCAACCCACAGTGGCGCGTGGCTAGGGTTTTGGGACGTTTCAGACTGAATTTTGATGGTTTTGAAGCCGTAGGAGTTCGTTTAGAGCCCCGATTGGGTAATCCCAGTGGTAACGGTTGACCATGGAGCGGGTTTTGAGCTCGGGAGGTCAAGGTAGTTGGGTCAATATTGTGTCAAGAATTCCTTGGGGCTAGGACGTCCATGATTTGGTATTTTATTCGCGCTGTGAATGGACTATGGTTCCGGGATTGCATGGGTATGCATACTTCTAGGTATTGGGTTATACCATGGGATTCTCCGATGATTGGCGTGGAGGGTTTTTTTTCTGCTACATTGTTGAGGGTTCTCCGATTGGCGTTAGAGGGTATGTCTCCGCCAGATCGTCGAGGGGTTCTCCAATGTTGGCATTCGAGGGATCTTTCTCCGCCATATCGTTGAGGTCTAAGGTAGCTCTGGAGGAGTAGGGATATCGAGTTACCACTCGGGGGCTCAGGACGAGTCGGGATATCGAGTTATCACTCGGGGGCTCAAGACGAGCTGGGTTACCGAGTTATCACTCAGGGGCTCAGGACGAGCCAGGATATCGAGTTATCACTCGGGAGCTCAGGATAAGTCGAGATATCGAGTTACCACTCGGGGGCTTAGGACAAGCCGGGATATCGAGTTATCACTTGGGGTGCTCTGGAGGAGCAGGGATATCGAGTTCGACTCGGGGCGAGTCAGTGAGATTCAATTCAACCATGTATGGTTCCTTCGTCATCTGGGTCAGTGGGTTGGTGTGGGCGGTGACCCAGATTGACGAGCCAGTTGTCTTTTGTTATTACATTAGAGGTTTCAGCAGTGTCTGACCTACTGAGGTTTCGGCGGTGACCTGTAAGTTATCATGCGTCTGACAAGTAGGTGTGGTCAGTAAGTACAAGAGATGTTCTGTCGGAAACCCTGTAGGTTTATTTAATATATTAAACGATAAAGGGTATTACTGGTATTAAATTTTGAGGAAAAAGAGCTGTCAGACGGGATAAGGGCTTTTTGCGGATTTCGAGGCAAAATTCGGGAAGGGCCCTTACATAGGGTACCTTTGGGAACAAGGATTTGTGTTACATCCCATCCCGTAAATTAAAAAATCAGAAATTTGAATTGACCAGTTTGCCCTTCTTAGTTTTGTTGGGCCTTAATTACTTAATGAAAATGGCTCATTATTTTTGTGGGTAGCATAAGCCTGTTTTGGCCCAAGCCCAATACCTATCTCAGTCTTAGTCCTCAGCGACTAACCCTTCCCAACTGATTCTCTCCTCCTTATCGCGTCTCAATCTCTATGTTCCGAGTCTCTCTAATTTCTCAGACTTCATCACCAAAACAACCAAGCCGCATCAACACTGCATCGCCCCCATCGTGAGGCCTTTAACCTCTAGTGCAATACACAACCCCTCAAACTTTACTCGATCATCGCCCTCCTTTATCTCTTTCGAAGGAAGCCGATAGCACATGCCACACTCGTCGCCGAAAAGCTTCGACCCAGAATCCACGATCACACATATTCTCTTTGTCTTCTCACCGTGAGTTCTATGAGTTAGATGGTGAGCCATGAGGACCGCCGTGGCTCAAACGGCGACGAGAAATCCGACTGCAACCCAAGAACCACTCGGAGAATTCGAGGCTAAACAAGGTAAGTCGAACTCTCTAAGCTAAACTTTAATTTTATTCGTGTTGAGATTGTCTTCTTGGACTAATTGCATGTTCTTTTGGATGAGGATCGATGGTGGTTTCTACATAGGATTGACGGCGTCGAGCTCGCCGGAAAAACAGAGCCGTTCAGATTCCTCGAACATGACAGTTGTTTTTCAGACAACTCAGGTAACCTATCGACCAAGGACCTTCATCATTGAGTTCTTCTCATTCAGGGCTTCATCCTAGCCTACTTGCATGTAGGATTCGAGTCGCGATCGACGGCGGACGAAGCTCGCTGGATTCTGGGCTTTTGTTCGAACCATCGAGAATTCACGGCAATTCCAGGCTAACCAAGTAACATTTCGAGCTCAAACCCACACCATTTGATTCATCGCATCGAGAGCTTGCTAATTCAATCATTGCATGTCATTTTTTATGGAGGTTTGGACGAAGGAGGGCTTAGTCGGAAAAATGGATATTTTGGGTGCACAGTGGAACTCCCAAGCGATTTTGAGAGTTTGGGATTGCAATCGAACTTCGTGAGGTCGATTTCTAGACTCTTGACTGTGTTGCGAGTCGATTGGTGGCCTTTAGGTTGAAATCGAAATTCGTAGAATTTTTCCTGGCGAGTTTTCCAAAAATCGGCAACCGTGTACGACGGCGACAACGACCGTGTACAACAGCGCATGTCTCTGGAATCTGACACACGTGGAAGTCACGTGACTGGCACGTGGGAGTCACCTGGCAGCCCCGTGGATAGCACCTATTTGCCACGTGTTAGCCTACTCAGTAGGCGCATGGCGGCGCGTGGAGGAGCGTGAGTGCGCATGGTGGCACATGAGCGGGCGTGGCGGCTCTTGAGCGCGTGTGGCGGCGCGTGAGCATGCGTGGAGGCGTGTAAGCGCACGTGGAGGCGCGTGAGATCACGTGGAGGGGCGTGGCCGTGCGTGAGCACGCGTGGCGGGGCGTGGCGGGGCGTGAGCAAGCATGGAGAAGCGTGAGTGCGCGTGGCGGCTCGTGAGCGGCGTGTGAGCGCGCGTGGCGACGCGTGGTGGGGCGTGAGCGAGCGTGGCAAAGCGTGAGCTCACGTGAGCGCGTGTGGCGGCGCATGAGCGCTCGTGAATGTACGTGACAGCGCGTGAGAGCACGTGAGAGCGCGTGTCGGCGCGTGAACGCTCGTGAGCACACGTGACGGCGCGTGGAAGCACGTGACAGCGCGTGGAAGCACATGATGGCGCGTGGCAGTGCATGACGATGCGTGGGGTTGTTTTGTGGCCTACGACGACATGTGAGCACTAGTGAGCGCCCGTGACAGCGCTTGGCAATACGTGACGGCGCGTGGGGTTGTTTTGTGGCCTACGGCGGCACGTGGCCCTAGTGTCAGGACGTTTCTAGTCTTTTAAACACGTATTTGAGTTGGTTACAGTTGTTTTAGTCTCGTTTTGGACAACCTAAGAGGGGTTTCCTTTAGTGTTTAACCATGGGATTGTTAGTATCCTTTGTGGACAATTTTGTTTAGGGATTTGTTGAGTTTAGAGCTTACGTGGCTTGGCATTTTCGGGTGACTTTGACCCCCGACCAATCTGTGAGTGGATCTCTTTCTCAAACTCTGTTTTATCATTACTTGTATTTGCACGTTTTCTACGTTCATCATTAGATGCATGGCTAGTTACACCTTAATCCCGAGTTTGACTTACTTGGCTATGAGTGTTGTATTTTAATGCTACAAGATGATGGCAGATGTTAGTAAGTTCACATGCATATTATAGTGATATGTTAGATTTTTGGTGTAACTGCAATTATTAGTTAAGACTTTTAGCAGTAGCAATTATACCCTCAAGCATGGTTGCTTTAATGTTAATACGTGTTTACTATTATGGAATTGCTAGTGAGCGCGTGTGGCGGCGCTTAAGGGCTCGTGGAGGCGCGTGAGCGCGGGTGGCGGTGCATGAACGCTCGTGAACACGCGTGACGGCGCGTGACGGCGCGTGACGGCCCGTGGCTACGCTTGAGGGCGCGTGAGTTCTCGTGAGCGGCTTGACGGCGCGTGGCAGTGCGTGACTGCGCGTGGTGCTGTTTTGTGGCCTACGGCGGCACGTGGGCCTATTGTTAGGACGTTTCTGGTCTTTTAAACAAGTATTTGAGTTGTTTAGAGTTGTTTGTCTCCTTTTGGACAACCCAAGAGGGGTTTCCTTTAGTGTTTAACCATGGGATTGTTAGTAACCTTTGTGGACAGTTTTGTGTAGGGATTTGTTGAGTTTGGAGCTTACGTGGCTTGGTATTTTCGGGTGACTTTGACCCCCGACCAATCTGTGAGTGGACCTCTTTCTCAAACTCTATTTTATAATTACTTGTATTTGCACGTTTTCTACGTTCATCATTAGATGCATGGCTAGTTACACCTTAATCTCGAGTTTGACTTACTTGGCTATGAGTGTTGTATTTTAATGCTACAACATGATGGCAAATGTTAGTAAGTTCACATGCATATTATATTGATATGTTAGATTTTTGGTGTAACTGCAATTGCTAGTTAAGACTTTTAGCAGTAGCAATTATACCCTCAGGCATGGTTGGTTAGATGTTAATACGTGTTTACTATTATGGAATTGCTAGTGCTTACATTAGCTTCTGGGATGTCTTTCTATGCACGTGAATATGTTATTTAAGGTTTTTCCTCATTGCCTGATATGTTAGAATTCCCGAGCATGACTTGTTTGATTATGGTTGTCATATTGTATTCCCGAGGATGTTCGTTTGACTATGTTGGTCATATTACCGAACATGGTTCAATCGAGATTGATGGTGGTTTACCACTATAAGAGTTGTGATTTACGCACGTTACGTATAGTACTCACATAAGAGTCGCCGGTATCTTAGTACCCGTCTGTTGGCCATAGACCAGCCTCCACGTGATTGATCACCCGCACTCGCTCGAATACTAGTTAAATAATGTCAGCTTGTCGCCGAGCTCTAGAGGACATGAGGTGACGGTACTTAGCACCCAGCTTTCACATGGTCGAGGTATACGAGCGAATAATAGATACCCAGCATATAATGTGCGCATGACTCGAGCGACTCAAGAGCATAACAAATAATGGGTTATAAATATTATACTTATTGCTTTGAGATTATTTGTGATTGCATTATATTTGGTAATTACTCCTTGTAGAACGTGCATATTTGTCATTTATGCATTGTTGATATCTTGAGTTTCTTTTCAAAACCGAGGAGTTAAAATATGTTTTCAACTTATTGTTTACACTGAAATAAACTGTTAGGTCCACTCACCCTTCTGTTTTTGTGCCCCTCGGGTATTTGTGGTGCTTCAAGCTTATAAGGAGCTTTCAGTTGCTGCTCTGACATTCACACCGACCGTTCGGGTGTGTTAGAAAATTGGGGTAACTCAAGTAGTTTCTTAATCTTATGATCTTCAAATTGTGTACTATGCTCTGTGCTTCTGCTGTCGCGCTGAATTGCTAGTTGGTTTTTACCAATTATCCTCACACAACCTCCTAAAACGCACTGTTTTTATTTTTTTTGGCTTTCGTCATCTGGACGTCACTGTTGAGTTGTCGGCCAGCATACCTCGATTTTGGTGTCCTCGTGGACTTTCCAGGTCGGGGTGTGTTAATTTGGATTTGGATTTCAAATGAAGGGATTTGAAATTCCTTAATTTGAAATTCTCTTGTTTGGCAACCTAAATATTTGTTTGTAGATTTGAAATTCCTTCATTTAAAATCCATTATTTGGCAAACTTTTTATTTGTAAGGATTTGAATTGAGGATTTCAAATAAGTAATTTCATTACACAATTTGAAAATAATAATGTCAAAATGACTCATTGAAAAAAAAATAGAAAGATAAAAAAAAAATGGATGAAAAAAAAAAGAAATATGAAGAAAAAAAATGATGAAAGAAAAGGATAAAAAAAAATAAGGATGAAAAGAAAAGAAAAAAAAATAGAAGGATGGAAAAAAAACGAAATAAAAAAAAGAATGAAAATAAAGATTTTTTGATCAATAGATGATAGAAAAAAAAAGGATGAAAAATAAAAAGAGGATAAAAAAAAAGGATAGAAAAAAAAATAAAAATAAGGATGTTTAGAACTAAATTCACTCAAATGACTAATTTTAAAAGTTAGTTTAAAATCCTAAATTTGAGCTTATGAAATCCTCCCAAATCAAAACCCAAGAATTCATCCAAGTATATGAATTTGGATTTGGAGACTTTAAATCCAAATCTAAATACATGGATATTCAAAGGAACCGCAGCTTAGGCAATTTACAGTTAGGTAATTTACTTTATAGATGAGGCAAGTATTACTTTATCTTTAAATATTAGGCAATTTACTTTAAGCGAAACTTTAAACCTGAAGACAGAAAATCCAAAAGGGACCTCAGCTTAATTACGATTCCAAGTTTTTCGTTTTAGGGAAATATTCAATTATCAGCTAACAGGGTTTGTGCATGAAAGGTCGGAAAAGCATGCAAAGATATCATATTTAATGTTTATACTATTTCTGTCGACATTGATCCAACTGTTGATATTTAAAGTCCCGTTCCACGGTCGGTGAGAAGTATTAAATCGAATTGGATTGAATTACATAACCTATCAAATTTTAACTAATTTTTCTTTTAAAAAGATAAGTGACATGCTAATGTGTTATGTCGAATTCACTCAAATTATAACACGTGTATATTAAGAGGGTCACTTAGCATAACTTAGTTGTATTCCCTTCACAAATTATATATATCAAAGGTCTGAGATTTGATTCTTGTAATGAAAAGTGAGGTTGATACTCATTGTGTATATAATGTCATTGCATAAAAAAAAAACTAAATTATTATATTAATCTTTGTTTTTACCTGATGATTCTTAGTATTTGTGTTGGGTTATATTTGTCTTGGGTTATATTTGTATTGGGTTAAATTTGGTTTACTAATTATGCACACAATATACCTACTCTCTTTTTTCACCCCAGCAGCCCTCTAAGGCATTACATGTGGGCTTTTCCTCACAATCAGGCACTTAGCTAACCCGGTAGTAAATTCGTTAAAACTTGAGTAACCATGTTTACTTTTTAAATTTTTTTTCTTTTAATACCAAATAATATGGGAGAGGAGAATATTCATAATTGTTAATAACATAATCAAAATTAATTTTCCATACTTAAATCCTCATCTAAACATATCTAAAACTTTTGTATTCAAATATACTATAAGGGTATGTTTGGATGAAGAAGTTTAAGGGGGGGTGTATTCAATTAAAATTTTCATATGGTTTAAGTGTTTCTAAAAGTTTATATGTATTCAATTAGGACTTTTAAAAAGTTGGTAAAAGTTTGAGGGTATTCAATCTATATTTTTATGAAGATTTATAAAGTCATTAAAAATTGAGGTGTAATCAATCATAACATTTCATAGCTCCATAAAAGTTTAGGTGTATTCAAAATATCAATGATATTGTAGACTTCATTAAATGGAAGAGTTTTATGATGTTTGACAAACATTTTAGTGTAAATTATGTTTTAGCAAAGTTTATGATTTGTCTAATCTCTCATCCCCCTCGGATTTCTACAGATAAGGCTTAAAATATAATTTGTGAAATATTATTTTATTTTATTTTAATTATAAAATTTTTAGTAAAAAAACAATTATGATTTGATTATAAAATTCTTCAAAAAAATATATATCAAATAATATAACTCAATATTATTTTCTGCAAAACTCAATCACAATATATAAAACTCAGTATGACTCTACAAAACTTTGTCACGTAACTCTATATAATTCCGTTATTAACTAAGTAAAAATTTATGAAAATCAATAAATTTGTAAAACTCGATCACTTCAAAAAACTCTGCAATTATCTGTATAAATCTGAATTCAATACACCCCCCTAAGATTACCAAGAATTTATAAAATGAGGAATTTAAATTGAAGAAAATTAATTTTCTAGAATTTGTGAAGTTTATTTGGATAATATAAAAATAGAATGAAATTTACACATAGAATTTAATGTTTGTACATAAATTATAGTTATAAAGATGGAATTTGGGAAATGACACCTCTTTATTAAAGTGGAGATTTGGAGCATCCAAATTCCTTGTTTCTTATTTTTTGGAATTTCTAAATTTTCAGTTTTATGAATCCAAATAAGGGAATTGATGCATAGGAATTTCAAAAATCTGACTTTTTATCAAATTCCTAATTATTTTCCCTCATCCAAATGACCAAACACACCCTAAAACTCCACAATAATAATGTTTTTATCTCTAAAATCACTGCCCATTGGAATTGGAATTACCATGGATGGAGGAATAGAGGTCGTATAGAGGTGGAATAGAAGTGGTATATATCTCTACTTTGAAACAATCCGTTTTTCCACCTAATAAATATTTTGAATGTGGAATATCGATGAGGTTACTTACAAGTTACAAGTGACAAGTTAAAACAAATGGTTAGCTTCAAGTTTGAAGGCATATCTTGTAAGGGGATTGGTTTGGGTGGGTGTGGGAGTGCCCACGGTAGCTCCAATACCAAGACTATCCGACCCATTAATACAAATAGAGTCGGTATATATTAATATGCGTACAAAATTCAGATATCGTCTATATATAAAATGCAATCAACCTGCCATTATTGTTATTATTAATCAATTATCCAACAAAGTGGTCACACACAATTCTGAACACCAATTTTGAACACACCACAAATCGATCTATATATATTCTAGATGGATCACCTTATCTTTTGTACCTAGCTACCCATAATGGAGCAAATTTGGTCCAATTCAGGATACATGGCCCTACCCTAAATGCATCGTATTATTGTATCTTTATCTTCCCTAATATCTGAACAAGTTAGAGAAAATAAATATTAGGTATTTGTTAGCATTTAAAACCCTAAAGCTCTATAATTGGGACATTTAACTCCGCCAATCATCCATATCATAACACCTAAATGATAGCACCATGTGTTATCTTAAAAAAAAGAAAAAATATTATTTTATCTCTCTATAAGTGTTAATGAAAAAAGAAAATGTTACATATGCATAGTTGAGGCTTTGAATTTCCATGAAGAGTACAATTTTATTATTATAAAAAAATAATTTACTTCGAAGGCTAATATGTAATTTTAATATAGAAAAATCATAACAAGAAAGTACGAGAGACTTTTTATTAAAAAAAATCCATTTATTAGAGCTCCACATCAACTTCTTTTCATCCCTTCCATTTGCTTTGTGTAATGTTTGAGAGTTTATTTGAATCCTCATCCTTCTTTAAGCCACAGTTTAAAATTGGTTATATGATTTGTTTTTCTCTCTTTCTTTCTTACTTTCACGTCTCTTCTCTTCTCTTGGATCTACTTTTCTAGTTTCAATCCTCTTTAGTCTCCATTTTTAGATTACATCCTATAATGAAAGTTTTAAATTCAATACTTGCAATCAGTATAACGAAAGTTTTAAATTCAATATTTGCAATCAGTTCAAAGTGGATGTGCATGTTTCCTATACAATTGATTACTTAATTTTCCATATATAATTCTGATAATTAGAACATTCAATTGAAGTTTTCTTTATGATCCATATATCTGAACTAAATGGACAATTCATCATAAAAATATTAACTCTTCTTAAAATTGTCGATTTTTTTTATATATTTGATTATTAAACGATTTCTAATTTAATTAATTTTCACATAAATAATCTACATTTCTAATAGTTATATTTACATAGATAAAATTAAATTACGTAATTAAATATAAAAATAAGCAAATCCATTAATCCACCTTAACTATCTAAAGCTTAATAACATAAGTTTGCAAATAAATGGACAAGTAGGTGACAATATTGACTATACGGTACATAAAAATGAAAGTAATAATGATGTCACCAAGAAAGTGATTAAAGAATCAAAGTTGTTTTGTCCAGCAGCAGCGGGTGATCACATTTCCCGTTTGTGTGCAGTATTGGTCTGTTAGGATGTGAATAAACAAATAGCTGTGAGTTTAGAAAAGGTTGCAAATTAAGCTCTAGTGGAATCTATAAAACATGTTTCAAGTCCGCAACGGTCAAGAATCTACAGACCCCACCATAGTAGAAATATGCAGATCCCCCTGGACCCAACATCTACTGGGGTCCCACAAGACGGTGCCACCTTGCACCGAACTCCGGAATAATCGCATCATTAATCTGGGTCCCACTCAGAGCGTGATATTATTCTTTAAGATAATACCCCATCATATACGCATGATCCTTCCTCGGACCCTATTTCCTAAACCCTAAATTCTTCCTCGTATTCTTTTTTCGATTTATCTAATTGTCATTATCCATGTATTATAATTGAAATCGTTCAAATTCTAAATTTTCAAGATCAGAAATGTGAAATTATTTAGTCATTTATATGTATTAACTAAATAGATAGTTAGCTATGAGGATCTTAAAAGTCACCAAAATCGTTGATTTATTTTATACATATGAATAACTAAACGACCTCCAATCTTTTTTATTTTTTATGGAGATGATCTTGAAGTGATGATTTATAAACTGAACGGTTTTGATTATGATAGTACAAAAACAATTGGGTAAATCGAAAATGTGGTACGAGGAGGTGCCATCATACCACACCATGATGGTACCTCTCCGTAAAACATTTATGATTTATCAATTTTTCCTTATACATATATCATAATCGGAACCGTTCATGCTCTAAATCATTATTTCAAGATCAACTTCTCAAAAATTTAGCAACATTAGAGATCGTTTAGTCATTCATATATACTAAACAAATCAACGATATTGGTAACAATATATTAAAGTCCTCATGGTGAACCATTCATTTGCATATGATTGGCTAAAATATCTACAATTTGATTTATTTTTTTGCATAAATGATCTTGTTATGTTGATTTTATGAGTTTGTTTCCCTTTTTTCGGCTGGATGGCCGTCGGCAAAGGGATTTTGGTCATTCTTCCTTGAAGTGCGCATGCATACCACCACCAAGCAACTAATTAGCTTGAATGCAATGTGATTGTGATTAAATGTGGGATGCGTCCGTGAATCTGAATTCTAACCAAATGGTTGTTCGGCTAAGCAAGGAACCACTGTTACACCCTGCTCCGCAAATCCAACAAGATACTGGATTCACCGGGTGCTGGTCAACACATGGACGTTGAGTCCAGGAGACGAAAGCCCAACTAAAACATTCCGTCTAAGATGCTTAGTGAAAAGTAACTAGTAACACTAGTTTACCATTTCACCACGACAGCGGATAACCTAGAGCATAATTAAAATACATGATGATCATAACTAAAGCATCGAATGCTTAACCAATTGTTACCTTGTTACACCCTCCACGGATGGTGTCAGGGCTATCATCACGTGACTCCCTCCTCGTACTCACGGACCTTCTTCTGAGACTTGGGGGGTGTACACAACAAGATGAGTGAACATATATTAACCCCTCAGCAAGTAAAACAACATCAATATAATACTATTTAAAATAGTACAAAACATAAGATGAATCACTACAATAAAATAATTATGTAATAATCTCATAACCCCGCAGGGCTGGCAATCAGACCAAAACGGTCGTAAGCAATCCATCAAAACATCAATCATCTCTAAACCTTCACACCTTGAAGATGATACATCCAATCCCGATAGATAACCAGAATGGTATTATCTCGATATCATCGTCTCTCTATGACGGTATCGATCATCACGAGTCACCTCACAAGTCATAATCTCATCAATCGGGGTCACCGCCCTCACCATACCCACTAACCTTGATAACAGATGTATCGTGCCGATAAGCCCTCAGCGAATACATCTTATCGAATTGTATCTCGTATCATATTATCTGGCATAATCCTCGGCTATCATCGTATCATATATAAGCCGGCATCTTCCTCGGCTAGCTATCACAGTATCACATATAAGCAGGCATGTCCCTCGGTTATCATCATATCATACATAAGCTGGCATATCCCTCGGCTATCATATCATGTAAGCCGGAATAAACCCTCGACTATCACAGTATCACATATAAGCTGGCATGTCCCTCGGCTATCATATCACATCAGTCGACATAACCCTCGGCTGACATATCTCATCAGCCAGCATAAACCTCAGCTAGCATATCTCATCAGCCGGCATAACACTCGATTGGCATATCTCATCAGCCTGCATAGCCCTCAGCTGACATATCATGATAGGATCATCATCTCAGGTATTCTAATGGCATTGTAGTCGCACGAGTCACGTGCACGTGATAGGACTGGGTGTTTTCGCTCGTACCACGACCACGTGAAGGACTGGGTGCTAGCACCATCACCACGAGTAGGAGCTCTAGGACCACAAAGACTCATAAGAGCTCAGGGACAAGACTGGCGGTGTTTAACTAGTATAGAGCGTGCGTAGGTGAACGATCACGTGGAGGACTGGTTTGTGGCCTATAGATAGGTACGACACCAACGACCACCATATAGGCATACCATGACTCGACATAGACATACAACTCAACATGACTTGGCAGAACTCATCCTGACACACGACCATGTACTAGGCCGGCATGCCTTGGCCGTAGTACTACAACACTGACTCATACGCTATGCCGGCATGATCCCTCAACAATAGCATTTCGACACTGACTCTCGTGCTAAGTCGACATACTCATCAACCTTAGCTATCACAATCATATTCCCGTTCTTTCACGATTAACACCATTATCATATTCATCTTTTCACATCAATATCTTTCCATAACTCGTAGCTCGATATCGTGAATCGTATCTCAGAATCAACCCTCGAGATACCCTACTCTAGTATTAGTTTATACTCATTTCGAAGTATTTTACCTTTCATAGGGTTCACCACCCTCAATTAACATAATTAATTAATGTCAGGCCGTAATGTCAACCCTTGGCATATTCTATATTATTCCATATCATCAACACAATTTTATAGGGATTACTACCCTTAATTCATTATATTAATCACATGCTAGACTCTAATTTTTAGCTCGTGGCAACATTTATGATTCTAATCTCATCATAACACAAATAACTAAATCAAACATTCCTAAACATCACAACCAAGTACATTCATCGCCATTAACTTCATAACTACTCTAATCACATCACAATCATCAAGCATTCAAATAGTATATAATCATAGGTTTAGGAAAGGGGTCCACTCACAATACATCGGGGAGGGATCACCCGACACAGTCCATTATTGCACGTACTTCGAGGCGTTCGTTCCTAGAAGTCTCTACGAGCTTCTTCTCAATCCATATTATCCTTAGAACTCTCCAATGTCGAAACGCCTCGTAAACATGGCAATTAATATTAATAAACAGTCCTTACACTATTAAATTTAACTCCCTATGCCCGGGAGTTCACCCACACTCTAAAACATATTCAAAGCGACCAAAACTATCCCCAAACAGCCCCCAAACAACCGTCGATGGACTTGAAACCTATGCCAACGACTCTGGAACGTCGAAATACATGGAGTACGAGTCATCGGGAGTCAAGGGTGGGGCCTACGCGCCTTCACGCGTCCCCACTCGCCTCTGCCCTATAAAGAGTGCAACTGCATGGGCTACTCGCCCCCTACTCCCAGACCAGTCGTCACCTCGCTGTAATCCGCCATTGTTGGCCAGATTCCTAGCTTTTCCTTTTTCTTTAAATCTCAACCAAAAACTGCAATCTAATAGTCTAATTTCATCTATTCAACGAGAGGAATCCAAAAATGTGGTCCATAGTTCGAGATTGTATCTTTGGCGGCTAGAAAAGCCTTGAAAGCCGCAGGGACCCATTTCTTCTACTGGTTGCTACGCCGCATACAGTGGTCGACAACCTCGATCGTCGATACGACTGGGTTAGTGGGAGTGAGACAAAGAGAATGGTATTGATGGTAGAGGCTGGGTCGCCGTCGAGTGGCGGCGGCGCCCATAGATTCCACGCGAAGCCCTCGCGGGAAAACCGAGAGGGGAGGAGTCGCAAGAGGAGAGAGGATTGGCGTGGACCAATCCGGATAGGAGAGAGAGTGTGTCTTTTATAATTTAAATTTTTTCAAAATTACCGATACGTCCTGATCATTTTAGACCCGTAACGTTATTGTTCGAACTCCAATTTCTGCGTGCTACATGTCTACGTACTCGTAAGCTCGAGACCTATGTAATGGTGCAAGGAAAATTCTCAAAAGAGTTTTCAATCGAAAAGTGACTTTCGAGCCTTCAGGAGTTTCAAGGGGAAAATGGTCATTTGCAAACCCAATTCTTAATCACGGCCCAATTCTTCCCTTTCTGGGATTTTACTGGAATCCATCTTCGTGTTTAGCCCAAAATTTTACTTTAATCCAACCCGTAACTGTCTGTTATTTAATGAAATTAAATTTTCTACTTTTATTTCTGGGACGGGTCGTGTCAACCTCCTCTTGGCCTAGGTTTTTTCACTACCTCGGGATCAAGGCTTTAAATGAACAATCAATTAATCTGAAGGTGGAAGTGAAGATTGAAAAAGAGATTAAAATGAAAAAAAAGTAAATGCGATTAAAATTAAAGCGAGTGCAATTAATTTAAATTAAATTAAAAACAAGTGCATAAAAGTAAAGTGCTTAAATGTAATTTAATTTAAAATGACAATGACAAAAAAATTAAATTGCGTGAAAATAAATAATTTAAATGCCAAAAGTAAACTACATATAAAATAAATAATTGAAAAGACAATAACGGGAAGTTAAATTGCATGAAGTAAACAACTTAAAGGAAAGTGCATAAATTAAATTGCATGAAAAATAAATAATGGAAATACGAGTGCATGAATTAAAAGGCAAGAAATTAATAAGAACAATGAATAGTAAAAGAAAACATGTATTTAAATTAAATTAAAGGACATGAGCGGGAATGGAAAAGACATCATTGAAAGCAATAGAAATTAGAGCAGAAAAAGTAAAAACTATGCTAGATATTACATTATGCCACTCGTAGGATAAGAATTGAAGAGAAAGTAATATGATAAGTTGTGTGGTGTGTTGAAGATGTCTTTTCTTTTCTTCAAAGCTTCATATTTATAGCGGCTTGGATATGCCTGAACTTGGAAAATTTTTCAATTAGTAATTAAGACTACTTTCTTAATTTGAGAAGATTGTTGTTGATTTTTCTCGATTGCATTAATCAAACCGATTTAAGTCCAAATTAGCTTTATTCTCATAAATCTTGAATGTGATTGATGAGACATGATTTGATCTTCATTTCATATTGATATTTACCATATTTTCTTCCATACATGGATGTAAACATAAATGGTGTTTTTGACCTTGATTATGATTCTTTCCTTACGTAGAAAGTCTTCACAAATTTATTTTTTCTAATTTAATCGTTGAATGACATGTGGCCGTAATTGATTATTTTTAATACAATGGTCCATGAATTATACTTAGATGCTATTTTCGCCTTTGAATTAAGTTATTAAATTTTGTAGTTTTTTAATTCTACCAAATGTGTATAATTGGTCATTTCTGTCAATCTTAATCATTTTACTTTTTATTTGAGGAATATAAGGGTCAATTTATATTTCTTTCAATTTTTTTTAAATAAAAAAAACAAAAAAGAAGACAGCTCCCAGTTCCCATCCTACCCATTACATCCACCCAACCCCCTATCCCCTTTTGTAGACCCTTATCTTATAAAAGGGAGAGAGCTTAGTTGATTGTTTAAAGTACATAGGTTAAAAATAAAGGTTCGAAAAAGGGTGAGTTAATGGTAGGTAATGTATGGCCAAGTAGGTATAGCTTAGATGGTTCTAGTCATGATTTGTAAACTATTGGTCTCATATTCGAACCCCGATGTCATATTGTGTGATAAATTTCTCTCTCTCCTGTAAATAACAATCATTGGACTGTTTTCAAAAAATGGTAGGTAATGTATGAGACGATCGGTTTAATGGACATGGTGGTGGGATGAGAATTTATAACGGTTTTATTTTCCTTTTTTTTATATTTTTAAATTCTACTTCTATTTAATTTGTTTTTAAGTTGTATTTTTCAAAAAACATAAATTTATTCTTATATCTTTCAAATATTGGATAGGAGAGTCAAATTGACAAAGAAAGACCAATTTTACAAGTTTGGTAGAATTTGAGGACTAAAAATTATAATGATTTAATTCAAAGACCAAAGTAACGCTCGAAGTATAATTCAAGAACTATTGAGGTATTAACCCTTTAATACATCAAATTATCCCTTAAAGTCGGACGTCGGTTTGTAGTTTGAGTTGTACATACAATATTGCATTTAAGATAATATGTTTGATGAGATTTTTTTTTTTTATGAAGCAACTAAATATTTCAACATGGATTTTTTTTTCCTACTTAATATTATGGTCTAGTGGTATTCCTCACCACATGTTATGTGGAAGGCCTAAGGTTCAACTCTCATAGGGCGAGATCGATCATCAATGTGTATAATGTAATCCCAACAAGAGGTTTTTTGATTTACCTCCTCTTATATTAAAACTTTACTAGACTTCGTACACGTACGTTGCGGTTGTGATATTATATTTTAAGTTTGGCCAGTGCGGCCTCAAGCACTGCACGTAACTTTTTAAATTTGTTTATATCAATTCTATAGAGAATTATTTTATTTTATAAGTTCGTGTATTTATATATATAAATAATAGATAAAATCTAAAAAAACATAAATTAGTGGGAAATGGGAAGTGGGTGTTAACCACTAAAAGGTGATATTACTAATGTACCCTCATTATTGATATTTGATCCTTGATTAAACTACTTTTATATTTTTAAGTGAAGGGCATATAGGAGAAAAAAAAAGATTTCACCAAGTCATCCTCTTCCCTTTATAATAATAGAGATATCATTTGAAATTTTGATTGAAAGAGAAAATATTATGCCATGTTAGTTTTTATTAATTTATCTTTTACCTTTAATTAAGAGATTAAAGTCCCTAGAAATTCAAATTATAAAAATCTCATAATATTAAACTTCTCAATTAATAAAAAACAATAAAATTATTGAGAGCACTTTGTGGCCAGGGTTAAGCGTACCCTAAACGGGAATTAGGCCCACCCTTCATGTCCGGACACCTCGTAGTATTTACTAAAAATTAAAAAAATAAAACATTTAACAATACAAAAAAATAAAATATACCTATATATATCAAGGAAGAAAACTACCCAGATTTCAATAAAAGGAAAAATAATACTCATATTCATCAAAAGAAAAATGGACGATATTCATATTGGTATATAAAAAGAATCCATAATTCTTAGGAAGAAAAATAATGTACCCGGACTAATAAAGGTACTCATATTTTTGGCAAAAAAAAAAGAAAACAATTTACTATATTACTCCATTAGAAAACAAAAGTACCCATATTACTATAATAAGAAGTAGTCATTTACTACAATTAAAAATACCCATATTCATCATAGAGATTATAAAAGTATGTAGGAACAAATTATTTTCGTATTAAAAAGAATGCTGATAAGATTTAGGTCATGTTTGATATTGTTTTTTTTTTAAAATTACTCTATTTGAAAATGAAGCAATACAAAAATATTTTATAAAAATGAGAAATCTGATTTTTTCTGAAAAACAATGAACTTTTGACAACAACTTTTAAAAACAATATGCAAGTTGATTTTAAAAGTTGTTTTTACCAAGATTATTTTAGTGTACAATTATTTATTATAAAAGAACAACGAAAATAACTTTTAAAAAAAAATACAACAGAAGTAACTTTTCAAAAAAACACAGCAATACCAAATTGGTCCTTAATTTTAAAATGATAATTAGTGTTTGTTTTTTCTTTCTTTTGAAAGAGAAGCTTGCGTGAAAAACGAATAGGGGGAGGTATACATCACAAACAAGAATATCAAATAACCAATCTGACATCCCCAGTCCCGGCTGATGTGCCCAATAAAAGAAACCCCTTATACCGAGTCACATACGCAGCAATATTGTCATGAGTAGCTATTACAAACTCGGGGACACAAAGTAGAATAAATGGAACAGTTATTATTATATTTTTATTTTAAGAAAAGGTATAGCATGTTATACATGAGAACTTTCTACTTAAGTAAAAATATATATATATTACTCAATTTTTTTTTAATCAAGAATTAAATCATTGTATATTATAAAGAATGAGTACAATCTTATCATAAAAATCAAGCTATGACAGTAAGACTCACAAACCAAATCAAGCTATGACAGTAAGACTCACAAACCAATACGATAAGATTTGAAGATGACCATTGGAATCTTATAGTTGGAAAATGACAAATATGCCTGTTGAAAGAGCGTAATTAGGTGGGTAGATCGAGTCATTTGGCGAATATTCGGCGGGAGACCTTGCACATGTAAAAGCAATGACTTCAGAGCGATAAAGCAAATTTGTTGTGACCAAATGATTACATGGTCAACACGAGCTTCCACTTGGGTCATGAAATATCCACATCATCGTCTTCTTAATTAATAAAGTAGTTAACTCCCCCATATTAGATTAAAGACGAAGATTTCGATTTCGATTTTTATTAAGAATGAAATAGATTTTCAATGTGAATAACATTCAATCGACGAACTAGTTTAGATAATAGCTGATGTGCTTTTCTTTTCTCAATTCATATAAATTATTAAATAAGAATAAAATAATAAATTAAATATTTTAATAGAGAAAGTGGAAAGTCAGTAAGTTACTCCGTTTCTCATTTTTTTTCTGTTTTTTTAAAACTATTTTAGAAAATGAATTAAGACCAAAATAAAAATTAAACACTTGTGAGCTAATGCATGAGACTAGCATTATTCAACGGAAACTAGAGAGAGAGAGAGAGATGAATAGTTCCAAGTCAAATAGTCTCAATCGGAAGGAGTTGCGGGTAAAAGAAGAATGGTGTCATCCTTCTCCTCGTCAATTGTGATTCCTCACCTCTCACCTCTCACCTCTCATTGGCTCCTTGCGTAATTAGCAAAGATCTAATTGGTCTTCATCTTTGACTCACTTCCAATATTCTATAGGAGAGTCATCATTCACTTTATTAACGTGGTTCAATGATAATTGGATGACTTTTTTGTCTGTATATGTCCATCTCCATGTGTGTACGAATTATACAAATATTGTTCAAAATTTTAAATTCTATTTCTTTCTAATTTTCTATTAATATATCATTTTTATCTAATAAATATTAAAAATCTGAATGCATGAATATTTATTTTGCATATTTTTTGGCATTCAAAATAGATTATATCCCAATTCCTTTTGTAAAATGAATAATATGTATGCCCATAATAAAATTCTCTCGACCATTGGTATTGCCATTAAATTGATTTTATGTTTTTTTTCGTCATTATGATTATTATATAAAGTGTCTCTCTTAAAATTAACTTCGTATTACAAAATAAAAAATAATTGATGTATATACGTTTATGCGGGTGCATGAATCTAGTATATATATATTGAGAAGAAAAAAATTAATGTTTAACTCTCCTGAGCCGAAAAATTTTCCACAACAAGCTTCACCAAATAAACCTAGCCAGTTTTCATACAACAATTTCTCTTCTAACCTAACCTCCCAAAACCCTAATCTCACTTTTCCTCCTACAGCAATTTCAGTTGGTCATTATCTCCCTGATTCATGGCTCTCATATTTTCAATTTTCTAGAATGAATTAGATAGGTCACTACCATATATATATATATACTTAATCATCATACTTTTTTCCCACAAAAAGTCCAACAATCCCATAGATTTTATTCCTGAACAGGAATCGCATCCACAACAAGCTCACAGTAAAATTAATCTCTTAATTTTCAAAAACTTATAAGCATATGCAACCTATAATCCCCTTCAACATACATCTCCTTAATTCAACTTGAGTTTTTTCGGTGTGTTTATAGCTATCCTCGGGTATTTGTTTATATATTCAATTTGGAGAAATAATTTATTATTTTATTTTGTGTAGTTTCATTATTTAAATTTCGATTCCTTTTGTTTTTAGCTTGCATTGATGTGATTTTATTCGATATTTATATACCTTCATCACATGTCAGATTAATTTTGTCTTACTTTGTAATGAGCATATAATGTGCTAATTTCTCAGTCTCAAAAGTATATTCTTATTTGGCTTTTCATGACATTTATTTACCTCTATAACAGACTCAATCAACTGTGATTTTTTTCAACATAATTCACAGGTTAATTGTTCAAATAAGCCTAATTCATAGGTAAACTCATTCCATGAATTTTTTTTTTAAGTATTTTATATTTTGTACATGGTCAGGCATGTTTACCTAATATAGAAAACATATAATATAGTCTTCATCACCTTAGGCTTATTTGAACAATTAATCCGACCACCGATGAAGACTATATTAGTTAAAACTTATTTTTTAAATACTTATATGTTTGAAAATTGTAGTGTTTTTTTATAATTTGACACGTAGATATTGGCAATTTGATTAAGAAGGGGCCTTATCTTACAGCAGGGTCAATGTCGTCCACTGAAAGCATGCCATGCAGCAGTTCCATGATCTGTCTGTAGAGCCCCCCACGATCCTTGAAAATCTCAAGCGTATTGGGAGAACAGATAGGGATAAAGGTTCGTTTGGTAAATCCACCCAACCATTCACCAATCACACGAAAGCCATGGCGTCCTTCGAATTGGTCCTCACTCCTTGGTGCATGTGTCCAGAAGCAAACTTAATTTGACGCGGGTGGCTCAATCAAAACCTGGCTCAGATAACACCCACCATTCCATCAACACACAACACCCCTTTACTTTTACGTCGCCCTCACACCCCCTTTGCATGTTTTTCATTTTCTAATTACGGGAGATTTCAGGTTCGATTTTTGTAAACAATATGGTCGATTTCAGGTTCAATTTTTGTAAATAACATGGTCGATTTCATGTTCGATTTTCGTAAATAACATGGTCAATATCATGTTCGATTCTTGTAAATAACATGGTCGATATCAAGTTTGATTATCATAAAAAGCATAATCGATATCTTGTGTATAATATTCCTCTACCTCAATATTCTTGAATCAGAACTTGGTAGTAAATTAGTACGATAATTCTAGAAGCATTTCTTTTTCCTTTTTTTTTTGGTTAATCATTTGTTATTTAGTATTTAATAATTAATTAACATTTTGTTTTCTTAATTTGTTTGTATTGAGATTTGAGAGGGCCATGCATGTTGAGCTTCTGTATCCATATATCCTGTTCTTTATCAACGTCGTTTACGTGTGGAATGCGCGTCAAATGATTAATAGGTCTTTCTTCTAATTTCACTCTCAACTGGGATTTTTTTTTTCTGGATCGATTTAAACTTTTCCAAAAATTTGAAAATATCAAATCTGCAGATTCTCTCGTGGATAAGGTCAACAGTTATATCTGGTATTTGTCTGTCCCTCCTTCTAAGTCCTAACCCAACAAATTTTAGAAAATTTGTCTCCTTAACTTCGAATAATAGAAATAAAAGCTTTAAGGGTGTGTTTCAGATTTAAAGCACTAAGGGATTTATTGTAGTATAATAGTTAGATACAGATTAGAAAGAATACAATATAGGGATTGTAAGCCGGTATTTGAACAACTAGCAGGAAGCTGTACCGTATGAGCATAACAAAAAAATTAAACAAGGAATTTTCAAAAGGTTTTACTTACAAATCCATCTAATTATTTTAAAATTCCGTGATACTTTGAAGTTCCTCATTTTTAACTAATTTAATATAAATTCTTTAAACTTTGAAATTCTACATTCAAACAAACATACCCTAAAACCATTTTTTTTTTGCCAAAACTTCAAAATCATTTCTTAAGAAATTATAACGCCGGATCCCTCCTTTGAAACATGCGTGGGCGTCGGCACCGCCACCATCATCCCCCACCTTCCCCGTCCCTCATCACCGATCTCCCACTTCATCCCCGCCATTAAAGATGGTTATTAACCGCAGTTTTTTTTGCCATAATCATTTAAGATCATAACCGCGGTTATGTATAACTATTGGTTATTTAGCTAAATGGTTTTTAACCATTACCATAACCAATATGGTTAACCGCAGTGCACCGCGGAAATATCACCGCATAGACCGTATAGACCTCGATGAGTAAAACAACTTTAATACTTGGGTCGACGGCCAAAAGTGGACAAAGATGGTCGAAAAATGCAAAAAATACTCCGAAATTAAGAAACCTTTTGAGTTAGATCCACAAAAATAGACTAAGATATGAGAAATCTAAGGACATAGGCTTGTAAGATTCGAAGAAAGTAACAAATCCTTACTAAGATCGCTGCCTGTAGTGGCTGGAAATGGCCGGAAAATTTGGGTCGACCCGTCGGCGTTGTTGCGACCTGCGGGCCTATTGATGAGTTTTTATTTTATTTTTAATTTTGTCAATTTTTTAAAATTTTTTTTTTTTTTCAAATGACTTTAATTAAACAACACAATACAAAAGGTTAAATAAATATGACCAAAAAATTTTATATGGTTATGTAAAAAATGGTTAAATGATTATGTAATTAATAGTTAAATAGTTATATAATAAATGGTTAAATGATTTATCCATTGGTTAAATGGTTAATAACCATAACCATACCATTTAATTGTTGACTTAAATGGTTATAACCATGCCCATGCGATTTAGATAAATGGTTAAACCATAACCACCCCATTTAATATAAATGATTATGGAAATTGCGATTAACCATAACCACGGTTTTTTTGCCCATCCCTACCCACCATGCATCTCAACCCCTTCCAATTTTTATCTCTCCCCGTCCAAAGTATAGTTTATAACATACTAGCCTCTTAGTATCCGTTTATGTAGATGTCAATTTTTTTTCTTCTAGAATTAGAGAAATAAAAAGTTAATCCAAAAAAATATAAAAAAAAGAGACGAGGGGTTGATTAACTAACCACGGAAAAAAAAAAGATTAACTAACCACTCTTTTCATTACTTTTTTAAAAAAATTTAATTTAAAATATTGGTTTTACTATTTTGTCTTTATGTATTAAATAGTTTTCTTTTTAAAAATACTAGTTTCACCGCAGACGCGGAGTTTTCTTTTTAAAAATACTAGCCTCAACGCAGGCGCATCCGCGCATGCAAGGGGCATTTCGGAGTGCTACCCGCTGGCACATGTGCAACTTCACAATATTTACAAACAAATCTCACGTTATTTTTTGCATATTATGTGTCATTAATACTTTCTCAGCGAGCGAGCCTTTCCGTGCCTTCCTAAACTAAACCCTACTAAGTCAACACAAAATATGTATCGCTCTTCATACCAGGATCATTCTAATTTTATGCTTTCATTTCACCTATGTATATATGCATAAAAAATTCAACCACGACATGAAATAAAAAATTTAAACAAAAATTCCAAAAGAAAGCTATTCAGTCTTCAAAGTAGTGGGCACATGCACACAAATCAACAAAGAAAAACTCAAAATTTTGTGAAATAAACCATATACTTGTTTGTATAATTCGTATATTAAAGGTTAAACTACATAAAAGTAGCCAAATTATAGAGGTCATTTCAAGTTCGTACACCTACTATGAAAATTGGCATTTAGGTACCCAAACTATCAAAACACAACATTTAGGTACCCACCGTTAGCAATCTGTTTAAAAAATCTGTTAAGTGCCCAAGTGGCATTTGTGGGCCCCTTTTTTATACTGATATGGACGTCATGTAGACAAAAAAAATAATAAAAAATTGATATATTAAAAATAATTAATAAATTTTGAAAATAAATTATAAAACGAACTTATTAAAAAAAAAAACCCCATCAACCCCTCACACCGTTCATCTTGGGGAAGAGAAAAATAAGAGAAGAGAGAAAAGTCCCCGTTTGCTGCGATTATCACTTCATGAATCATAGGATCTTGTTTGAGCTTAGGATTTGTCTGGTTTGGTTGTTGGAGTCGAGGGATTCCCAAAGGTCACGTCTTGGTCTCCAGCTGCGTTCTCACAACTGCGATGGGGATGAGAATGGGTTTTCCTTTCTTTGGTTTCGAAAGGATGTGTGGCTCATAGGAAGCGGGTTTTTGGGAGACGAAATCGAGTCGATCATTGCAATAGAGCTAGTAGGTGTTTGTTTGAGGATTGGGTCTCTCTGGTGTGGGTTTTGGTTACGATGGCATCGCGTTGGGAGCGATTCACTCTTCTGCTACGATCACCCAGTGGCGTTTTGGATTTAGTTGGGGTCTCCGTTTCGATGTTTTCGAGATGAGGGGTGGATCATCCTGAGCTGAGTTTTGGGTGGATTGTTCGATTCAATCTTTGCAATAGGGCTAGCAGGAGTTCGATTGAGGTTTGGGCTTCTCTGTTTTGGATTTGGGATTCGATGGCATATAGGGCACATCTTGTTCTCTTGCTGAATTCGCTCGGATGTGATATGGAAAAAATTGGGAATTTCTCTTTGAAGGTTTCAAGTAGAAGTGAGACTCTTCGAGATCAGGTTTTTGAGTGGTGAGCGACGGTCTCTCCCAACTCAGTCCCAACCCCTCAACCCTTCACACCGTGGTGGTGACCTTCAAGAAGTTACGAGGCGGCGAATGACTAAGTCATCTGTGGTGGTGACCATGAAGAAGTTGCGATTCTTGAATCACTCGAGCTGACTCACGTTCTTCGGTGTGATTCGATCAATTGAGCAATCGTAGAACTCGAGACGACTGTAGACGAGCAAGTCCTCTAGTTCTGGGACTGAAAACGAGAGCTTTGAGAATGTGGAGAAGGGGATATGGTCCAGCATGCTCTGCTCGGGTTGGATATCCACCGATGTTTTGAAAACGGCGGCTTCTCGGCGTAGGACGTTCATATTGGACCGGTTCATGTTGTATTGCCGGTTCAATTTGGGTGGAGGCTTTTCAGTTTTGGCTTTTGGGTGGGATCGATGAGGCGAGGAGGGGAGGGAAAGGGTTATCGGGGAAGAAGATTGGGTTTTTTTTTTATAAATTTTGAATTTTTATTTATTTCTAATTTTTGATATTTTAACAAATAAATATATATCCTATATTTTATTAATTTTTTGGTCTAGGTGGACTTCTTATCATAAAATAATTGACTAAAAATGCCACATAAGCTTAACTAACGGATTGACTAACAGTTCATTGACGGAATGTAGTTAATTGATATGTTTTGATAGTTTTGGTACCTAGATGAAAATTTTCATAGTTGACGTATGAACTTGAAATGACCCCTATAGTTTGGGTACTTTTATGTAGTTTATCCTATATTAAATATCAGTTACTTTGCAAAGCCAAACAACAAGTTCAAATATTCAAATTTTTGGAGAGAATAAAACATATTTTGAACAAAACTAATAAAAGGAAAAATTAGAGGATCATTAAGGCCCTCAGGTTTGCCATCACAAAAAAAAATTGTTCCTCACAAAAATTCGTCATAAATATTGTGTTTTGTCAGACCTAATGTCTCTCCCGAAAGAAATACGAAATATAAAGAACATATTGTTGCATTTACTTATAGTTAGAATTTTATGCCGTAGATGAAAGCTCTCACCCTTGTTGCAAAACTTAAAGACGACACTATCTCACATAGATCTTCTTCTTCCTTTATATAATCAAATCCAAAACCAATGCATCCATCTAAAGATGAAAGAAACAATGTTAAAAAAAATTCAACTCAAATATTTCAAAACATATATAATAAGGAAACCAACCATGACGGAGATAAGTGATCAGAGGTATTCCAAACTCATTGAACAACTTGCCCCCTAATTCTGAACAATAAATTCTTCCTCTATGTATAAGCCAATAATTTCACGTCAAAATAATTTAATGGATGGCTTATCCTCCAAAAATCTCAGACTGTTGTTTCTCCAAAAATGTCATCAGGAACTCGATCAAAATCCATGCGACAATCTATTGTGAGTAAAACATAATTTGACGTTCACATGCTTGTAGTATAATCAATTGTTTTTAGAACCCTAACATTTGTGAATAAAACCCTTAATTGCCTGAGTAGAGAAAAATGAAGAATGAATCTTGATGAACAAAATGTAGAATTGTTAAAAACAAAATTGTACAAACAAAAAAAAGTTACCATAAGAAATTAGAGAGTCAATTTTCTTGAACACGTCTGTTCACCATAAGAAAGAGAAGCCACCATCTCTCTTTCTTTGTTTCTGTCAAAGAAAAACACAGAAGCAGATCATACATGAAAAACAATGAAAAAAAACTAAACGCAATATGTCGTCTGTGCGTCTTTTAATCTTGAGGGAGTTTCAAAACTGAACTGCAACTGCTCAGGATAAAATTGAATTACAACCGTTATGAATTATCTATTTTTTTTTTTAATTTGTTTTAAAATTTGTTTATCTTCTCTTTTAAGAAAATAAAAATATTTAATTTTTTATTTTTTGATTATTTACAATTAAGATGAAATGAGGTCTACCCCCTCCTGCCCTCCCCCATTAAGATAGAGATTTTTAATCTGTAATTGATGTGTTTTTTTATTACTATTTTTCCCTCAATTATTAAAACATCTCTTTCTTTTTAAAAATTGTTTTTTTTAATCAGAAAAACATATTCATTACTGAGAGCAAACAATTGCAAGGAAATGAAAGCCCAAGAACAAGAACAGCGCACAAACATAAAATAAACTTAAAAAAAAAAAAAACCAAATAGAAACCCTAGATCTGAAATTAGGGAAAACCCCATATCTCTGGCATCCATCCCACCAAGCCACCATAGCCACCACATCACCGCAAAGCCACATCCACCAACAAGGGGAGAACTTAAAATGAAATCGAAGAACCAACCGAAAAATGGGGGTGAGCCAGCCACCCGCGCACAAGGCGCTCCCATAATCCATTCAACGAGTGCATCATGCACTTTAAAAGCAAACCAAAACCACCATCGGCTACCGGAGAAGATAGATGATGGAAGGGTCGCGGGACGAAGCCTGGTGGCTGAGAGTCCAAGGTGAGTCGCATATGATGACATTTGGTGGGGAGTGAGGTGAGAAGTTGAGGCGTCAGATCCGAAATCACCAAAGGCAGAGAAGCAAAAACCACCACCGCAGGTGGAGCCGAGAAATGCCACAGAGGGCGGAATGGCAAACCAGAGAAGAAAAAAGAGATGGAGAATGTAACAACCAGGAAATGTAATTATTAAATTTTCGTTATTTATTTTGCAAAAAGGCGAATTTACCCTTGGTTGTTAAGGGGCGTAAAAGTCAATTTTTGTTTCGAGACACTTTAGGCTGTGTTTTGAGTACCGTTGCAGAGGTCTCAAACTCATGAGTTCGTAGACAGGCAGCACGTGGAAAACGGAGTTCGTGTGCGAAAGTTACGGGTCTAGAATATCAGGGGCATTTTGGTAATTTTGGCAGGGGTAGATATTTTTAACCCCACTTCGATCTGATCTTCATCATTGCAATCTCTTTCTCTCTCTGGACCACCCCCCCGAACTCGTGCGACCCAAACACCCACTACCCATAAATTCCAACTTTGATTCAAGGTTTAGTCCTCTATTCCTTTGCAACTAATCAGAATCTTCTCTTTCCCATTATCACAACCATACAAACCATCGGAGGAGGCACCCACGGGAGACGCCAGACCGAGGAAAGGAAAAGCCAAAAGTTCAAATCAATTTTTTCGGCCAGCACATGTACGGGTTTAGTGTTTTGATGTCATATTTGAGTTCCTGGGTTCGAGTAGGTAGATTTAGACGTAACATTCGTGAAAAAATATTGAGATTTGAATAAGTTAGGAAAAATCCAAGGTCGGCCGAAAATGGGGTTTTCAGGCGACGGCAGCGCATGGCGGCGAGGCCATCTTCTCCGGCGAGCGACGGCGCGACCGTCTTCTCCGGCGAGATGCCGGCGACTACGTCAGTCACGTGGGTGCCACGTAGCCACACAATCAGCAGTCAGTTGACTTAACGGTCAACTGACGCCGTCAGAGTTTGACGGAATATGGAGACGGCGTTGGCATATTTTGTCAAAAGTTAACGGAGTTGGACGGAATCCTAACGTCGTTAGTCTGGACGGAATATTCCGATTCTGTCAAGTTTGACGGAATATTCATTTATAGCGAAGGAATATTCTACCGTGAACAGTACCGGCGCGTGGTCCAGCCTTCCGCCGGCGCGTGGGACCGGTTCTGTGGTCACGGCGACGCGTGTCACCTAATTTTCGACATTCCGGATCTGTTAGCGTAGGTTTCGGGTAATCAGACGTTGTTTAAGGGTAGTTTTGGGGGTATGAAGTTGCTGCGTTTTAATGGTGACACGAGCGGACCTCCCGGGATTTAGGGAGTTTAAATGTAGGGTTTTTATTATTGGCCAGTAATCCCGATTGTTAATATTGACAGACGATACTGCTCCAGAAACTTCGGAGGAGCGTACGACTCGGGATTGAGCTTGCTTGGACATGTGGTGAGTGAACTTTGGTTTTATAAATACTGTTATGTATTGTTGTGATAATTTCCGGAATTTAGAACTTATTACTGGACATAGGTTTTCCATATTTCAGTGAAAATGTGTTTTGGGGAAATGACATGGTTTTTGGACTCTATTTTTTTATGTTGTCTTTACGTGATATTTATTGAGTCCATGAATTTGGGTTAGACCCGTATTTGTGATTTACTGGATTTGGCCATAAATGATTTTTCAATGACTTTGGCTTAGGCCAAGAAACAAAGATTTCAAAACACGGATTTAGTTTTCACTGGATTTCTGTCCCCGATGGTCAAGGTTTCTGCAATTGGCGTTGAGGGGTTTTGCTCCGTTGGTCGTTGAGGGTTCTCCGACGCTGGTGTCGAGAGTTTTATCCGCCGGGTCATTGAGGCTGTCTACGCGTAGCACATGGTTCTGCACAACTCGAGGTATATCGGGTGTGTGGAGGGTATGTCGGGAACAATGGGATATGTGTTGATGTATTTTGTGTCCAGGTCAATTTACATGATTTTAAACTCTTTGGAGGAGGATTTTTCAAACCAAATTGTAGACCACGGTGTGTTTTTCATTATACAGATTTTGTGGGTCCAACCAAGTGTTTTAACAAAAGATGAAAATTCCGGTGGTTTTCGGATTATCTATATATATTATTTTATATACAAAGGGATTTTATGCTATGCATGCATAGTTTTATTCATGGAGGGGAAAAAGGTAAGATTTCCTCGGAAAAGGATTTATAAATGATTATTTTTGTCCACTCACAATTTTTGTGTTTTAAATCCCCTCCAGGCTATTGAGTTGACGTGAGCACTTCCAGAGGCGAAGGCATTAGATTTTTAGCTGCGCATTTTACCTAAACTTCGAGTATAATATTTAATTTTGTAATTAATTATCCTACCTAGATGCTTTGATAATATTTTTGGACTTACTGTAAACTTTCGATTTTCATCGTTAGATGGTTGTTGTTTGTTGGAATTTGGAGTGCTATTTGATCCCTTGTCTGACAGGTGGAAGACGGAAAACTAGTTCCTAAGAGGAGGCTCAGCCGAACTTTTGGCAGAGTTCTCATAGTTAAATTTGTGAGGATTTAAGGGTATTTTGGGAATTTTCCTTAGGTTATCAGACGAGAGTAAGGTTCTTCCCGGGTTTCGAGGGGAAATTCGAGAAGAGTCTTTACAGAGAAACCGAAGAAAAAGGAGAAAGAGGAGAGGAAGAGAAAGAGGAGAAGAAAAATGTTACTAATTTCAAGGTCATCACCGTGTCTATCAAACTCGCCTCACCCATCTCTTACCATATACCTGCATCTACCCGGACCTTCACATTCTAATGTATGCAATGCACTACAAAATGATCGTCAATTCCCTTTCCTTTATTGAAGTATTCAATTCGTACTTCAAAAGGTAAGGGTTTGCAAAATGAGGGGTTGGGTTTGGTGGACGCAGTGCGTGGGATGGGAATAAGAGCCGTCTTCTACCTTAATTTATTGTTTTTATTTTTTTTAATTTTCCTTTATTTAATTCTTTCCCAAAAAAATATGAATTAATCTTTTATTCCTCACATATAGAGTAAAATTGAAAGAGAAGTGACCAATTTGGCATAAATTTGATAAAGTTTGAGGACTATAAAATATAATAACTTAATTCAGCGATCAATTTACTTGACACTTAAAGTATAACTTAGAGATCATTTGAAATATTAACTTTAGGAAAATTATATAGAATATTCAATTAATCAATCGGAATCATACACTGTGAATTTACCTACCACTAAATGGCAACATGGTGGTCTAGTGGTTCAAGCACTTGTTTAGTCTTCGAATCTCACTGATTGTGGTGCCCCTGACATGATATCAACCTCATGTGGGCGCGGGTGTTCCATGAGGGGCGGGGAATAGTCACTTACCAATGTGTTTGGGGACACCTTGTGTAATGTCAAAAATAAAATAGAAAAGAATAATAACAAAGAACTAACCGAGGAGGATTCCTACTCAACCCTTTAATAATTAAAAATGAATTAATTTGTCAATTTGTCCCTCGAATTTGTGCTCCCTTGCCAACTTTTCGTGAATTTTGTTTACCCAATTTTCCGCTAAATTATTAATAGCCAATTTACCTCATGCCATAATATTAACTCACATTGATTTCATATGATTTTTTGTCCAAAAAGGTCACATATTGATTATTAAATATGATTATTAGTAAGTAATTTTTCCTTTATTTATGTTATTTGACGCATCTTTACTTGAAACATGACAAATTGAACTTTTTTTTTTGACACAAAATGTGACCATAGAGAAAAAATTGACTGAGATAAAAGCCGAAGGAAAAAAATTGACAAGTAAAGACAAGTTTAGAGGATAAATAAACTAATTAAACACGGGTAAATAAATAAACATGATGCCATTGCCAAGGCCTTGAGGCACCTCGCTGCTTCTTCCGTCTCCATTCACATTTAAACATCCAACTTCGTGACTCTTTCAACTAAAACTTGTTCTCTTTTAATAAAAACTACAAACTCCTCACACATATATTGTTGGAAGTGAGTTCGTTATTGGAGAGGAAGAGAGTGATGTGTGGGAAAGTTGGGGATGATTCTTATTTTCGATGACTAGCTTCTTGCCACATGTTATGTTACGATTTTTATTTTATTTTTGTATTTATATTTTTAGAATGTCTTAACTACGTGTGTGTCAATCAACTTTTATAAAAACTTCCAAAAGTATTTTTAAGCAAAAAGTGAGTCTCAAGTCCCCCTAATTCAAGGGTAAAATCTTCTTTTTCTAAATTAATTTATGAAATATAAACATTATACCTCGTTACATATGTTCTAATCAACAATTCAATATGACAATTCTAACATAAGGAAGTAAAAATAAATTTACACATTTTGCCTATTTTTGGTTTAGAAGTATAATTGAAAGCTAGACAAATTTTTTTCTTTCTAATTTATGCAAAATTACAACGTGAAAAAGGAAATTAAATAATAATTTTAATTATGAATTAAATATTAGTAAATATAGGAAATAATTTTTTTTTTTGGGAACCAAACAAGTCCTGAAAAAGTGCCTATTTATTTTACTTGTTTTTGTCCTTTTAATATATCGATTCTAGTCTGTGAAAAGCATTTGATACTTATAAACACAACTACGGCTTGTTTGGTATTGCTGTATTCTTTTGAAAAATTTCTTCTATTGTTGTTTCATTATAAGCAACTATACGCTAAAATAGTTAACAAATTTGGTGAAATTTATTTATAAAAGTGATGTGAGTATGAGAAATAGTATCAAAATATTTAGTAAATTTTAGTATATACTGACTAAAATAATCATGATTGGTAAAAGTTTAAGAAGTATGGTGAAAAATACACAATTTATTCTTTTTACCAAATCCTTTTAAGTTTTAAATAAGCAATTTTTTTGCGAAAGAAAATTGTAGCAGATAACAGAGCCTTGCGTCTTAGAAATGGCAATGAATAACCGAGAATCTAAATGGAAATGCGAGCTGCAACTAACTAATTCCGACGTGGAGCCATCCGAGCCGTTCATGCAAGGGAATTCTCAGATCTGGCTGGAAGAAACTTCGAGCCACTTTCCTACACGAAATACCGCCATGGCCTCACTCTCTCGCGATATTTGGAAACCTACCCCCAGTTTCTCGCCACAGAATAAGTTGGAGCCAGGCGAAGCCTCGGGAGCCGCTGCGTTCAAAAAGCGGGTCCCACGCACGCTACAGAGGCCACGCGGCAACCCGACGGTGTCGCTGATGAGTGGCCTTCGGTAGTCCTACTCATGGAGGGAATCTAATCTCACGAGAAATTGAGTTTCAAAACAAAAACAAATTAGAATAAAGATATTTATGATATTTATATTTGGAGGCCCTAATACGCGGGGCCCATCAACCCAACCCTAATCCCGTGCCTATATAAAGACACCTGGGCTTTCATGCATTTCTCGCTACTTCCATCTTCCGAAACTCGAAAAACGTCCCAAACTCAAAACGTTCAATTTTCATTTTTCTCCCCAAAAATTTTCTCGGCCTTTCCCGGAAAATAAAAAACCTTTCCTAAATTTGGCATCTTCTTCCGTTACATTTCGCAGGTGCCAGCCAACCCATTACCACCTATTTACCATTACCAGCCAACCCATTACCATTACCACATAGCTTTGCTTCCTCATCCTTATCGGGTCATATGCACTGCATGGTCGGGTCCGATTTTGGTGCTTAAAAACCCGAAACCTGTTTTGGACCACACAAAATTTCAATCGTTCTCATTCTCTATTCTCTTCTCTCCTGAAGTTTCGGTGTGGGGATAACGGAGCTGACTGACGGGGTTACAGGGTTCTTGACCCCTTTCCTTACAGCCCTTTACTGCTCCGTTTGAGGGGGTAGCCGGGGCTCCGGCCTCGGCGGGTTCTAAAGCCCCCAGCCATTACAAACTCACAAAAATCAACCCCTAACCCCAAAATTATTTAATTTCATTTTTTGATTAATTGTCGCGGAAGAAGAGATGCCGGCCCTGGCTTGTTGCGTGGACGCTGCTGTTGCTCCTCCCGGCTACGCCTTTTCCGGGGATAGCTCTCTTCCCGCGCCGCCTTTCCCCGGCGTACATCCACCCACCACCGCCGATAGTTCCCGTTGGTCTCCATCCCTGTCGTCCGATCTCTACCGAATCGACGCATGGGGTGGGCCCTACTTCACCGTCAATTCCTCCGGAAACGTCTCCGTCCGTCCGCACGGGTCGGCGACCCTTCCCCACCAGGAGATCGATCTACTGAAGATCGTGAAGAAAGCTTCGGATCCGAAGGCCGACTGCGGGCTCGGGTTGCAGCTGCCGCTTATTGTTCGCCTGCCCGATGTGCTCAAGAACCGGCTCGAGTCGCTCCAGGGGGCCTTCGATCTTGCGATCGAGTCCCACGAGTATGGGTCTCACTACCAGGGCGTGTACCCGGTAAAATGCAACCAGGACCGGTTCCTTGTGGAGGACATTGTCAAATTCGGGTCGCGGTTCCGGTTCGGACTGGAAGCTGGGTCGAAGCCAGAGCTTCTCTTGGCCATGAGCTGTTTGTGCAAAGGTAACCCAGAAGCCCTTCTTATCTGCAATGGTTTCAAAGACTTTGAGTACATCTCTTTGGCTCTGTTTGCTCGCAAGCTCGATTTAAACACCGTGATTGTTCTTGAGCAAGAGGAAGAACTCAATTTGGTTGTCGACTTGAGCAAGAAGCTAGGTGTTCGACCCGTGATTGGTGTCCGAGCCAAGCTCAAAACCAAGCATTCCGGCCATTTCGGATCGACCTCCGGCGAGAAAGGGAAGTTCGGACTCACCACCACTCAGGTTTTACGTGTTGTGAAGAAGCTTGACCAACTTGGTATGCTTGATTGCTTTCAATTGTTGCATTTTCATATTGGGTCTCAGATCCCTTCGACTGCTCTGCTCGCTGATGGAGTATCCGAGGCGGCGCAGATCTACTGCGAATTGGTCCGCCTGGGTGCTCAAATGAAGGTCATAGACATTGGAGGCGGTCTTGGTATTGACTACGATGGATCCAAATCGAGCAACTCTGAGATTTCAGTGAGCTATAGCCTCGAAGAGTATGCTTCTGCTGTTGTCCGAACAGTTAAGAGCGTCTGTGACAGGAGGTCCGTCAAGCATCCGGTGATTTGCAGCGAAAGTGGCAGAGCCCTTGTTTCCCATCACTCGGTTCTCATATTTGAGGCTGCTTCTGTCTCTGCTTCAGAGGATGCTCCTCCCATGTCCGCCTTTGGCCTTCAGTATTTCATCGAGGGCCTCACAGAGGAGGCTCGTGCCGATTACCGCAACCTCTCGGCTGCCGCCATCAGAGGTGAGTATGAGGCTTGTTTGACATATGCTGATCACTTGAAACAACGCTGCATTGATCAATTCAAACAAGGGTCTCTGGATATTGAGCAATTAGCCACCGTGGATGGGCTCTGTGATTTGGTTTCAAAAGCAATCGGAGCATCCGACCCGGTCCGCACATACCATGTCAATCTCTCGGTTTTCACTTCTATTCCAGACTTCTGGGGGATTGGGCAGCAGTTCCCAATTGTCCCAATCCACCGCCTTGATCAGCGGCCGGCGGTTAGGGGAGTATTGTCAGACTTGACCTGTGACAGTG
Organism: Oemleria cerasiformis; assembly: GCA_037349345.1. Classification (NCBI taxonomy): domain Eukaryota; kingdom Viridiplantae; phylum Streptophyta; class Magnoliopsida; order Rosales; family Rosaceae; genus Oemleria; species Oemleria cerasiformis. Next base: position 10,825,774 of record JAZGTL010000019.1, read on the forward strand.
ATGGGAAGATCGACAAGTTCATTGGCGGCGAGTCGAGCTTGCCGCTACATGAACTGGAAGGCAATGGCGGGATTAATGGCGGTGGGCAGAAGTACTATCTAGGAATGTTTTTGGGCGGGGCTTATCAGGAGGCACTCGGAGGACTCCACAACCTGTTTGGAGGCCCTAGCGTTGTTCGGGTCTCGCAAAGCGACGGCCCCCACAGTTTTGCAGTGACGCGTGCTGTGGGGGGCCCGTCTTGTGCGGACGTCCTCCGGGTGATGCAGCATGAGCCCGAGCTCATGTTTGAGACACTCAAGCACCGCGCGGAGGAGTGCGGTGAAGTTGACGATGGTGGGATGGCGAGTGAGGCCATTGCGGCCAATCTGGCCCGGTCCCTCCAGAACATGCCCTATCTGGCGGCAGCTTCATCTTGTTGCCTGACTGCGATCAACAACCGTGGACTGTACTATTGCATTGAAGATGACTATGACATTGTTGCTGATTCAGCTGCTGGTGGTCCTCCTAGTGAGGAAGAGAATTGGTCTTATTGCTGTGCTTGAGGTCGCAACCTCCCTTGTTTTACTTAGTGCTGTTGGTGTGTCTGCCGGGGGCGTTATTTGTTTTAATTTAGTTTTAACTTTCATTTTTGTTGTTTGGGTTTAAGTTGAATGAAGAGCCATGGAGGTCCTTTGCAATTTGTGGCAAAGAGAGTGGGAATGGGAGCCGAATAGAATAATCCACCCTTTTGTAAATTCGGGGCCTTATAATTCTCCTCTTCCTATATATGTTTCTAAGTAGAATTTAATATTTTTGCTTTGATCTCTCTACCTAATTTGATTCTTGTCTTTTCTTCTCCGTTACATTTTTGCATTGCATGTTGTGCATGACCCAATAACCCAATAACCCAATAATAACCCAATAACCCAATAATAACCCAATAATAACCCAATAACCCAATAACATGGTAGTGATGATGTTGTTGATTTCTTTTTCTTTTTCTTTATTAAAATTTGGGGTACTTTGGTAGGGCCTTTCGTCGGCGCGGTTGGTTTCATTTTGTGGCTTGGGGCGGTGAGTGTTGGATGAAAAGAGAAAGAGAAATGGAATGGGGTCAGTGTGTTTTGAAATTGAAAAGAGTTGGATAAGGAGATCCTGACTGAGATCATGGGTTTGTGGGGTCTGCATTTGGTTTTTATAGTCTCTCTAACTCGGGGTTTCAGACTACTTCTACTTGAATCAAAGCGGTCACTGTGACCGGTATTTTTCTACTTTCTCACATGTATGGCACGATTAGAATGCTGCTTTAAAGGTATTGGAAGCGCAATCATACACGTCATGCATTTTAACTTTTAGACACTCAGAGCAATAACTCACGTTCATACTTTTTAACTTTGCCACGGAAATATATTTTCAGCAAGAATTCCTCATGCTTATGCTCAATTTAATATTACACATCTTGAAGAAAGTTTGGTTACTCTGCCTAATTGAATGAGAATGAGATGGTGGACTTTGGTTGACCAGGACCACAATTTTGTGGGCTTGTGTAGGATAGTTAGTAGCCTCAACTCAAGTTGTGGTCAAGATTGGCTGTGATGTTATATGCAAAGACTGGTGGTTGTGGCTAGTCTTGTGAGTTTTCTGTGACGTCTGAGGCACAAAAATCAATTGGGAATTGGGAAAGACTGCTAGGGTATGTTGTAAGATTTTATAAACCAAGAAATTTCAAGTTTAGTCACCAAGAACCCCAACGACAATGGAGAACCACGATTACAGTCTCCATCCGCCAGATTCACCAACATGGTGCCACCACGAAGACGACCTACCACACTCCATCATATTCCATCAGCTGAGAAGCCGAGTCTGCACCAACCATCGAGCCGAGCCACCCATAAGCCACCAAGAAGACGAAACACCCCCTCTAGCAATGGTAAGGACATATCCGAGCAAGAAATGCCAGATCTGCGATCCACATGGAGTATGTGACATCAACGGAGTACAGGCGAACAGGAAGGGAAGGAGGCCGGAAATCACGAAGGGGGATATGGGGAGAATGGAAGAAGAAAAGAGGCAGAAAGGTTGCCACTGGCCCCTAGCCATAGCGAGGGACCAATAGCTAGGGTTTGGGGAGAAGTTTTGCTTTCGCTTGGCCGCTTGGGTTAAGAGGGAGAACAGAGAAATTTTTTTTTTTTTTGGATCAAAGGGCATTGTATTCATTACTAATATGAATTACAAACTAGACGAGCTCAATAACAAATTCAAAAATTAAAAGGCTCAAGCTGAAAAAATAAACTAGCCCAAAATAAAATAAAAGTCCAAAATATAACAAATCCCAAATAAACCCTAGAAACTAAAGGAGCACTCCACCAGCCGCCACCTCCGAGCATCATGCCTACACTATATAACGCGAACCAAACCAAGGAACCAAAGAGATCGATATGTAGAGCATGGTTTTGAGATGAAAGCCGCAAATGATCATCATACTCAAGCTATTAGAAAGGTCAAGAATGACCGACAAACTACACAACCCATACGCCAAAATCGGAATCACATATTTGGGGAAAAGCTATAGATGGGAATCAACAGTGACAGAAATCATTGGAGTAGGCGAGAGAGAAACCAAAATAGATATAAAGTGGTTGGATTTGGGGGAGATGAAAATTGTGGATGGAGGATGAGATTTAGATGGAAATGAAGTGATAGGTGTGGTTTGGCGAGGGAGGTAATGGGCTGAAAGGAAAAAGACCATAAAGAAGAAAACCAAAAACGGCCAAAGAGACTGAGCAACCGGTGATATAATTGAGTTCCCATCTCCATTGATCCACCACGAGCACCCGTCAGCGCCACCAACACCGTAGAGCCGACGCCAAGGACAACGAAGAAGGGGGGATGAGAACCAGAAGCCTAGAGAGGGAGGGAGGGAGGGAGGGAGGTGGAAGTTTACTCCAAATCTACCACCAGTTGGTGGAGATTAGAGAAACCTCCACCCCAAATATGCTAGAATAGAGGAATTTTTTTGACTAGGAATATGAAATTGTTTGGGTCAGTAAATTAAGGGCCTTTATGATCTCCTTGAAATTCTAAATGTCGATGGATGAAGACATAAGTTCTGTTTTACTTGCACCATGATTTTCTGTAAATTTTAGTTATTTTTTAAATTTTTTATTAGTACATCTTCAACCACATTGGAAATAAGAATAGATGTCTATTAGTGTGATTGGGTTTTCAACGGAAGTAGAAACTAGAGAGGAATCTATACAAGAAGATACTACAACAATGGGTCACATAATTAAATTCTTTTGAGAGAAAGCGCATATTCAACTTTGAAGATTCACATGCATATTTTTAAGCTGGTTTGAACCATATTCTCTCATGATGCCTTTCGTTACACTCTGTTAGCAAGAATGTTGTGATTGACAGAATATTTTTCCTTTTTATTGTGGTAGACATGAATTGTTTTGCTTTCTTGAGAATCTTCGTGTCAACTCATATATGATCTGATCATCACCATCTTATTGAGAATGTTACTTATGTTATGAAGTTTTATTCTGCTCATTAATCTCTAATGACCTCGTTTGGACTAAAGTGAGCGAAAAAAACATAAGGAAACGATATATGCTAGCTAGAACAAATGTTGCAGTAGGTAGTTGCATTTTGCTTTTTGTTATGTTGATAGTTCCTTAGGATCACTTGGCACACATGCTTCATGCTAGCTTGGCACACTCGAGGACAGTTGACGATGTTGATGATACTTTGAGAATTCCAGCTTTATAATGCTACTTGGTTATATAGATTATATAATGTGTTGTGTTCTTGGAAGCAATCAGATTGGTGCTCTGGTATGCTTGCATCTTGAATTGGAAATATTACGAGTGAAACACTGTTGTCATCATATTTCTGAAAAACTTTTGGCTATTCATTTGGACTGGGATACCTTTTAGGTGCTACGACAAGGTCCACGAATTCTTCCGCCTATAGAGTTTAAAAAATATGGAAATGACATTTTATTGTGCTTTTGATTTCTAATAGATTTGTCATAACATCTCTATGCTAGATACAAATAGACAATCATGGAGGTGTAAAAGCTTGAGAGAGTGACTATTCTTTTTAGCCATCTTCAACTTGTGTAAAACCATTGATGCATTTATATTTTGTAGCATGGAGGATTCATTATTTTCTGTTGAAGGTGGTTTTGTAATTTGCAGGTGGACTATAATTGGTCATGGAATATGCATAATGAAGCCTTTTTGAAACAAAGTGAAGATTCTTGGTGATCATTTGTACCCCCAAGCACGCAATTAACACGGTCTTGTACAGAGCACTGGTCTGTCAACAACCTCTATATCTCGTTGATATATGTAATTAAGAATCTCTTCCTCAACCATCTAATTTTGTTTAATGGAAAAGGAATATGAAGAGAAAGATAGAACAATGGGTGGCTCCTTTTTATCTTTAAGATGGAATGAGCATATTCAACTCTACAGATTCACTGGAAGCATTTAATTAAGCTCGATTGGATTGAACCCCATTCGAGTATGACCAATCTACTTGTTCTAGAATATTTTAGCCTTTTCTATGCTGTCGACATGAATATTGGTTTTCTTTATTTATAATTTCATTGTCAACTCTTGCATAAATATTTCATCGATCATCCTCTCATTTGCCGGCCATTCATATTTTTACCGAGACATTAGCTTGATGTATGCACAATTCCAATGTTCAAGATGGAATTGGCTTTTGTTATCTTGACTGTTACTTATCTCTATATCTCCTGTTTTTAGCTACCAGTGTTGTAACTATGAAAGAAATCAGATAGGATGCAGATTGAGTTCCCACCTTTGGTTTCCAGCAGCTGGTTGCGTTTTGTGTTTGATTAATAACATTGGTTAATTGCCATAAACAATTAATTTTGCTAGGAGCTCTGCTACGTTCCATGTTTAATCTACTGTTCCGTTGGTTATCATATATGGTAGGAGTAGGATGATCAATTATCTACTCAAACTACATAATTTGATAGTGAATCATGAATAGTAACATTGATGCATATTAGCATTCTCGTACTCTTTCTGTGGCCATAGAACACAAGATATACATCAAGTTCACTGCAAAAAACAGACAAAAATAGTAAGAGGAAAAGAGATGACAAGTTTTCAAGAAATCATGCAGCAGTTGCTATTGAATTTTTGTTGCATGGACTGTTATGTACAAGCAGTACAAGCACAAGGCACAAATTCAAGTTTTCTTTAGTGTTTCTCCTTAGGTTTTCCTACTTAGCCCACGCAGAGGTTACTGGCTTAATTTCTCTAGTAAGGTTTGTACTCTGTAATCACTTTTGCATAATGTGATCAACTGTATTAACAAAAATGAGTGGCCTCATGTTAGGGAACAACTAGTAAATTCAGGTAATTAATTGCGCTTAGTGTTAATTTTCGTATTTGCTTTTTCGGAAACTGGATAAAGGACTGGAGATGCTTGCAGAACAAATGAGTGACTTTTGTGAAAACGACTAGTGATGCCTTCATATTTTGTACCTGGGATTTGATATTCTGTTGATGGTGGTTTGCAGGTGGACTATAATTGTCAAGGAATATACATAATGCAGAATTTTTCAGTACAAAGTGAAGAATCTTGGCGATATTTTCCACCTTCTACAGGTCACAATGGAGCACGTAATGAATGAACGCGATCTTGCAGAGATTACTTGTCTGTCAGTTTTTAGTGGTAAGGGATCCAATGAAGAAGATAGAATAGTGGCTAATTTCATTTGTATCTTTAAGATAGAATGAGCATATTGAGCTCTCAAGATTCACATATAGAGTTTTGAGCTAAACTGAATTACATTCTCATGGCCTACAAACCTTTGCTTTGCTTTATTTAGACTGGTTCCTTTCAACTCTTTGCATGATTTGATCATCTTATTTAAATGGCCTCAAATTGGGTTAGCTAAGGAATAATAAATGGAAAATACTTGCATCCCATCATGGTGGTACCTACCACCCATTCAATTTATCGAATTGTCTTTGTACATATATCATAATCAGAACCGTTGAATCTCTAAATCATTATGTTAAGATCATCTCCGTAAAAAATTATTAAGATTGGAGATCGTTGAATCATTCATATGTATCAACTAAATGGACGGTCCGTCATGAGGATCTTAATTATTACAAAAATCGTTGATTTATTTTATACGCATGAATGACTAAACGACCTCCAATCTTATTTTTTTTTACAGAGATGATCTTGACATGATGATTTAGAGAATGAACGATTCTGATTATGATATATATATAAACACAATTCGATAAATCGAAAGGGTGGTACGAGGAGTTACCACCAGAGTGAGATGCCAGTATTGTCCATAATAAATATAGGAGGTTACTTTGCTTGCCCTTTTAAAGTTGTTCGAATCAGAGGGAGCACATCGGTTATAATTAATCTGGATTTTTTCATTTATGACATGTTGTAGAAACTCAGCATTTAAATGCTCACCTTCACCAGCTTGTTTTACAAGAATATTTGAAGTGGTCCTTTTCCATGAAGGCCAATCCTGGAGTCCATGAACCAAAGAACATAGGGATGGGGTTGGGGATATGGGGGACCAAGAGATAGAATGAGCATATTCAGGTTATCTAAACATGCCAGGCTCTAAGTCTAGCTTATGGCATCGTTTATGGTTCTATTATCATCACCACACACATAATCATATCAATTTTCCTAATCATCACATCCCATACTTATTAACACAATCGAATCCATATTTGCTCAAATCATTTCCCAATCATCACATAATCCATCACATAACATTACATGAATCATATTCAATCATATATGACCTATTATAATTCCCCCAAATTCCCTAAGCATATACTTAGTCAACCAAACGTTCAACACCATTCAATTCATAACTATTCAATTCACATGCCAATCATCACCTATACAATCGTATACAATCATATAAGTATGAGTTAGGGAAGAATTCCACTCACAGTACGTCGGGGAGAATTCACCCGTCCGGATCCACTATTGCACGTACTTCGAGGCATTCGCTCCCAAAAGTTCCCACGAGTTTCGTCTCGATCCATACAGCCATTCGAACTTTCCAACATCATCACGCCTCGTAAACAGAGTAATTAATGTTAATAGATGTTTATCTAAACTATTAGATTTTATCCCCTAATCCCGGGAGTTCCCCCGCTCATTCAAATAAATTAAAGCTACTAAAACTATCCCAAATAGCCTCCAAAATAACTCCGATGGATTCGAAACTTGCGCCAACGGCTCCGTAACATCGAGTTACATGTATTACGAGTCATCGGGATACGAGGGTGGGGCCCACGCGCCCTCACGCGCCCCCATGCGCTCCGGGCCTTCCAAGGGGTGCAACTGTGGGTTTCAGTCGCCCCCTTTAAAGGCCGGATTCCAAACTTTTCGAACTCCTCCAAATCTCAACCAAAATCCACAAATTAATAGTCAAGATTCATCTACTCAACGAGAGGAATCCAAAAATGAGGTCTAGGGCTCGAGACTCTACCTGTGGCGGCTGGAAAATCCTTAGAAAGCCACGAGACCCATTTCTGTTCATCTATCACCGCGTCACATACAGTGGATGAAAGCCTCGCACAAGGGCATGGTCATGATGGAGAGAGTGAGACGAAGAAGATAGAGGAGGTGCAACGTCCTGGGTTGCCGTCGCACAGTGGCGTTGATGAGGCTTCCCTGGGAAGCCTTTTCGCAAGAGAGAAGAGAGATGAGGAGTCGTGGAAGAGAGAGGAAAGGGTTTGACCACTGAATCCTGTGCCGTAGTATCTCATCACTGAATAGGTCGGCATGCCTTAGTCGTAGGTCGGCATGCCTTAGCCGTAGTATCTCATCACTGAATCCTATGCTAAGCCGGCATGACTCCTCGGAGATAGCATCTCGACACTGACTCTTGTGCTAGGCCCACATGAGTCCTCGGCGATAGCATCTCAACAACTAGTTGTTTTTTCTCGATTAACGTAACTGTCGTATTCTTTGTTTCACATTGATATTCACCCTTACTCGTGGTTTGAATATCGTTACTTGTATCTCAGAATCAATCCTCGAGATAGTCCCGATAACATTAGTTTATACTCATTTCGGAGTATTTTACCTTTCATAGGATTTACAATCCTCAAACAATATAGTTACGTAATGTTGGGTCTTAAAGTCGCCCCTGTCATATCCTTTATTTATTTCCCATCATTAACGTAACTTCATAGGGGTTGCTACCCTCAATTCAGGTTATCCAAACATGATAGGCTCTAAGTCTAGTTCATGGCATCGTCTATGGTTCTATTATCATCACCACACACATAATCATCAATTTCCCTAATCATCACATCCACTACTTATTAATACAATCAAATCCATATTTACTCAAATCGTTTCCCAATCATCACATAATCCATCACATGACAGTGCATAAATCATATTCATTCATATAAATATAAGTTTAGGGAAGAATTCAACTCATAGTACGTCGGGGAGGACTCACCCGACCGGATCCACTATTGCACGTACTTCGAGGTGTTCACTTATGAAAGTCCCTATGAGATTCGTCTTGATCCATAAGGCCATTCGTACTCTCCAGCATCATAATGCCTCGCAAATAGGCCAATTAATATTAATAAACACTTATCTAAACCTATCTACTCAATGCCATGAATCCAAATCCGAGGTCCAAATCGAGAACCCATACCTATGGTAGCCTAAAATTACCTCGAAAGCCACGAGACCCATTTTCTCCCGCCGGTTGTTGCACAACGTTCAATGCCGATAGCCTCCCCCGAAGGTATGGTTGTGCTTGCAAGAGGAAGACGAAGAGGATGGTAGGATTTATGGCAGGTGGGTCGCCATCTAATGGCGGCGGCTCTGGTGGCTTCTGTGAGAAGCTCCGCGTGGGAGAGAAGAAAGAGCAAATCGTGGAGAGAGAGAGAAAGGGATGGCCAATGGGGAGAGGAGAGATAGTGTTCCTTTTATATTTTAAACTTTTCCAAAATTACCGATACATCCGAATTGTTTTAGACCAGTAACTTTCTCGTTCGAAATCCGATTTCGACGTGCTGCCTATCTACGTACTCGTGAGTTCGAGCTCTACGTAAAGGTATGAAGAAAACTCCCAAAAACTTTACCAATAAAAAAGTGACTTTCGAGCCTTCAGGAGATTCGAGGGCAAAACGGTCATTTCGTAAATCCAACTTCTAAGCGCGGCCTAATAATCCTCTTTGGGCCTTCATTAAAGTCCATCTACGTGCTTTGGCCCAAAATCCACACGTTACTCTAACCCGTAACTCCCGATTAATTATTAATTCAATTTTTTTACTTTTATTTCTAGGATGGGCCGTGTCAATCTCCACCCCTTAGAAGTCCTCGAAATTCGTTCCACTCATGGAATTACATCTCTCATCGCCACTAATTGAAATTTTTTTTCCACCTACCAATCATTGCTACACTATTTCAAGCGTAACAATTCAACTTCCGAATCTTTAATAGTTCGTAGCCAATCAAATTGTTTTTGACTTTGTGCTTTTCCATTATCTCGGACAGTCCTCATCGTTTTCGAATAATCATCATGCCCCAACTATCTTTCTTCGAGGTTCATTAAGGAGTCGCGTTTAATAGTTTTCAATATGATTACATCATTCATCAGTTAGCTAGGCACCATCCTCGAGTGTAGTCACATCCAAAGTATGAGAGAGTGTGTAAATGTTTGTCTTACAACCTCGGACGACCTTCAAAATTTCTGACAGTCGCTATGACGCAGTTATCTTTCTCCGAGATTCATAATGGAGTTATATTTAGTGGTTTCTCACACACTGGCTCGGAATATCCTCGAGCACAGTCATCACCATTTTTCTCAATTTGCCAGTTAACAATCCTAGTCACCCTGGCCAATCTGGAGCCACTACATGATCGTCATTCATATCTCAGTACATGCCAACGATTTTTTTTGATGAGTTGCCTGAAACTTGTGAAGGTACCTTAATACTTTGAAAAGGCCTTTCTTGGATAGGTGTCAACATCACCATAAGGTACACCGTTCTCTTTGTCTTCTAGCCTAATTAATTCTCCAGGTATGGTTACTCGAACCATTATACCAAGAAGTACTAGGTTTGATGGCTAGAGATAGTAATTACGCTTATTTTCTTTCTTCTCGATAGGAATTCTATAAGGGTCAACAATGAAAAGAAAATTATAGGTACTCCTTATGCCCATATTAACAGTCTACAGTCACTATTTCATTAATGTTCATTCTTGTAAATCAGTCTCCAATTTTTGGAGGGTGATACCACCTCGTGATAATCGATTCAACTCAGGTTCAACTAACCAGAGTCTGTTGTGACCATCACAATGATCGCGTACAACTCCGTTGTAGGACTTTTCCATCCCCACTGTTCCGGACTCAATCGTTCCGATATGGGAACTATGAATTCACCAAGGTGTTTCATTCCCAAGAGGGAAAGAGTGTTCGGGACTTACTTCTTGAGTTCACGGGTAATTAACACTTTGACTGACACATTCTTGCACAAAACTGCAAGGCAATCAAATGTATCCCATCCGTACTCTATAACAACTCTTCCGTGAGTAGATTCGTATCACTCACTGTGCTTTCAAAAGTCAAAGTTCTAATCTCGAGTGTTTGAGTGACTAATGAGAGTTAGGGTCCACTTCTGTAACTCATTTGAGTCGCCGCCACGTCGACTACAAAGTCTGTAGTTCTGAAAATTCTTCGGAATTCACTAATACTTCCCTTTTTTTTTTTACTTGAGTGACTCCTAGTAGCTATTGTACTGCTTATTCCAAATCTTAACACTTCCATTTGGTCCTTCTCGTCCTCTCCAACTTAGGAGGAAGGTTCGGTGCTTATTACGATTTGTCCTTGTTAGGAACCTTGGGGTTCCGATCTGGTGTTCTGCTTCCCAAATCGGGTTGTCTATCTTTTGTCGTTAATAATTTGTTGAGAATTATCCTATTGGGAAGCTGGGTGATCCCCACAAGTAGTCATTTTCGGACTAGGTGTAATGCACTCCGAGTATACAAGGTCCTCGGGGCATGAATCCTCCCGAGTTGATAACATGACCGCTGAGGTTCTTTTTCTTGATTTGTTGGCTCAGTTTGATACGGTCTTACTTACTGGCACAAATTTCTAAGCTTTGTTTTCTCCAAACAATACCTTCAGCGGCAAGACAAGTATAGCCTAAGTCGTGAAATTCACCGTCAACTAACTCGTTCACCCATGATTGACAGGACCCTTTCTGACAGGGGTCAAGGTTACTCAAACGCCTCACCCATGATTGACAGGACCCCTTCTGAATCTCCCTTGAGATCTGTAAGAAGCCCTACTCCAGTTTGACAACACCTACAGCCTTGCAGTAATCCCTGAAATGCCATTCTAGTTCAATCAAGACTCTATGAGAATTCTACCGAAAATTCGGCAGAATCTCCCCTATAAATTGGTTATACCGTCTTCCACCTATCACATGAAGGATTTTACATACTAACTTAATATCCAAACAGTCCAGATCACAACACAAACAACCTGCTCCAAGTTCAAGCAACCAATTCACGAAAAATTCACTAATTATAATACGAGTCGTCATATTGCTCGACTACTAAACGTGGTCCCAACCTTGGTAGGTTAGACTAACTAACACTTCGTCACAACAACTTGTTCGAGGAGGTGCTCTGACACGTAATAATCGACATTTATGATCATCAAGTGTATGTAATCAACTTCACTTCCTAAAACTATGCTTTGATACCAATTTTTACACCCCGCCCCGGAAATCTATCTAGATAACCGGAATACCGAGATGCTGGCCGACACTTGGACGCTGAATCTAGGTGATGAAAGCCCAACTGAAACGTTATGTTTCAGGAAGCTTAGTGCAAGGTAAAATAGTAAACTCTAACTTACCGTTACACGGGACAACAAACAACCCAAAACATAATTAAAGAGAATGATGATCATAATTAAAGCATCAAGCTTAACCCGATCATTACCTTGTTACACCTTTCACTGGTGGTGTCAGAGTTGTCATCACGTGAATCCCTTCTCGTATCGACGAACCTTCATCTGAAACCTGAGGGGCGCAAACAAAAAGGTGAGTGAACATAAGCTAATCCCTCAGAAAGTAAGACCTCAGTCGAATATCATGACATAGTATGACACGTGATGACAGGACCCCTCCCAAATTTTCCCTCGAAATCCATGAGAAGCCTTGCTCCCATTTGACCAAACCTACCTCCAAAAATACCCTCACTACACCAACAAAGACCGTATGAGAATTCTACTGAGAGCTCGGTAAAATATCCCTTATAACCAGGTCAAACTGTCTTCCACCTATCAAACGAAGGATGCAACAACCAATACAAAACCAAGCAATCTAGTTAAAACCACAAATCCGAACTCAAACTGCCAAGCCCTCGAAATAATTTACAATACCAAAAAGAGAATCAGAGCAACTAGGTAATTCTTAATTTATAGAACTATAGAAGGTCCTACATGGCAGTAACACAACAACATATGACGCCTCCTCTTAGTCTCGTTGCCTCGTCCCGCTACTGCTTTGGGAACAAAACCAAAATAACTGTGAGTGGACAATAGAATCCTATCCCCGCGTACACATGCTAATAAAGTATTGATAGTAATTATACTAATAATAATAATAACAAGAATAATCATGACAACCCACCTTGTGGTAAATTGTATTTACATTAAGAACCTCCACACAAAATATGTATCTATATATTCCTACAACTTACAGGAGTACAATTTAATTACTTAGCTGGAGCCCACGCCATATCCAATTATACCTATCATCGTAAGAACCGGTCTGAAGCAGATATCCCGGGCAGTAGCCCCACATCCCGGTCGTAGCCGTCAACCCGAGACATAGCTCAATATTTCAACTACAACCGTCATCCTGAGCCGTAGCTCGATATCCCGATCGTAGCCATCATCCCGAGGTGTTGCTCGATATCCTGATCGTAGCCGTCATCCTGAGCCTAGCTCGATATCCTGGGCCGAGTATATGATGGAATCCTCCATACCATAGCTCATACCATACCGAATGTATGAGCGAATCCTCCCTACCAAACCTCCTATCCTACCTAGCGTATGAGGGAATCCTCCCTGCCATACCTCACCGAGTATATGAGGGAATCTTCCCTACAATACCTCACTGAGTGTATGAGGGAATCCTCCATGCCATACCTCACCAAGTCTCACTAAACCATCTCACCAGGACTAAAGGCCAAATACTCAACCCGTGTTGAATTGCAACCCACAATCCTGGCCCAAAACCCCAACTCACATAATCGGCGAAAGCTAAAATCCATAACCTTGGGCGAAAGCCCAACATCCATATCCGGGACAAGCCCCAAACTATATCCAATCTATAGTCAATAATAAATAAGCCAACCCGATTATACTTAATTTCTGAATCTTATAATTATTACTAAGCATTTAAAACATATATTTAAGCACAGTTTACAATCTCGGAAACTAAGTCTACTCACCTCGAGGTCCAAACGAGTTCAATTCCAAGCTAATTGATGTCATGTGACCTTCGAAGCCACCATCCCTTTCAAAACGTCACTTTACATGATTAAACGACAATTATTGATCTACAATTCAGCCCCCCCTAAACCCTGGGAGGTATACACGCATCCTAACTAGAAACGCAGCAACTTCGGGCATCCAAACCTGCCCTTAAAAAAACTCCGATCGACCCAAAATCTACGCCAACAGATCCAGAACGTCGAAAACAAGTTGACATGTGTCGTCGTGGGCTAAGGACCAGCCCCACGAGCCGCCACGCACCGACTGAAGACCGTCGGCTCGTCCATGAGTCGCTTCGCGTCAGCTGCAGTGCCCACGTGCCTACAAGCGCGCTGACTGAGTGCTGACTAAGCACTTACTAGGCTGCCACGTAGCTCCCCGTGGTTGCCAGGTGGCTGCGACATGGCTCCACATGACTGCCAAGTGGTTTCCATGTTAGCTTCCTGTTAGGCCCAGTCGCTGGACGCCTCGCCAGAGAAGACGACAGGTCTGCCATGAGCCACCGTCCCTCGTCGCCGGAAAACGCCAATAATGGACATCCTTGAAGCTTTTATAATTTCTTTAAATCTCAACCGATTTTTATGGTCTAAAAGCCTAAAACTATCTACTCGACCCCAGGAATTCAAATCTCAAGTCCAAATTGAAAACCTAAACCTGTGATGGCCGAAAAATGGCCAGAAAGATTCAAAGATTCTATCCTCCTCGTTTCTCGGCCCACGGTGGTCCTCAATCCTGGGGGTTTGTACTGTTGTATTTGTGAGGTCGAGAGGATGAAGATGGTTGCTCTGGTTTGGCTCTAAGCGGCCAAAAACATGGTCGGTGATGGTGGGTGGTGGTGATGTCGCGGATGGGGAGAGTGAAAAGTAGCGACAAGAGAGGAGAAGGCAATTGGCCAATCTGGGGAGGAGAGAATGTGACAATGTAAAAATATCTCCTCTCCCAAAATTATTAAATTACCCCTGAAGCTTCTAGACCCATAACTCTCTCAAACGGACTCCAATTTTCGCGTGCTGCCTGTATACGAACTTGTGAGTTCGAGATTTACGCAATGGTCCAAGATAAACTTCTAAAATTGTCTCTGAACAAAAAGTAAGTTTCGAACCCCTCCTAAACCTGAGGGTAAAGTGGTTATTTTCTAATTTACTTTTTTACAATTAAATTCCTTTGTAAGGTACAGATCGTTACAACTCACCCCTCTTAAAGAAATTTCGTGCTCGAATTTCATACAAGCCAAAGAAAGAAAAAGTGGATACTAGGCTTAAATCTACACCTCTGCGTCCAAGCAGGCTTATGCTGTGGCAATACTAGAATCTCGCGCTTAAGTTCCTGAAGCTCTGCCCTGGCCTCTTTGTCTACCTCCAGCTCTACTTGCCCTACTGGGTTAGGCCTGACCATCCGCATAAGTATTGGAAGGTGTTGTAGTCTCCTGGGCCTGCTCTGCCCTCTTCTGAACTATAACGAGACGATCCAAACGGCTAGGGCAATCCTTCTTCAGGTGACCAAACTCACCACAATAGAAACATCCAGTGGTGTTGATCGGTCCGAGCCTATTCCTCTGGGTGCTTCGGCACTCGTTACCAGGTTCTGCACCCACACTCGGTGTAGCTGCTGATTGCTGCCTCGCAGCAAAACCTTGGGATGCACCCCAGCTACTAGAACTAGATAATTTTTTTTTTTATGAATTATCACTCTCGGAAGTGCCAGAACTATGACTACCTTTCTTGGACGGTCCTTCACTAGACTCTCTAGAGAATAATCGATCTCGGCGTCGTCTAGACCCGCTAGGTGGAGTCCTAGCAGCAAGGTTCCTTTCTACTCGTGTGGCAGCATCGACTAAGGCTCTCATAAAAGAATACTTAGCAGTAGTGACCACATCTCTATTCTCATATCGTAGGCCAGATTCAAACTGCATGTACCTGTCCGCCTCATTAGCAACCAAATATGGGACATATTAGGATAACTCCACAAACCTTTGCTCGTACTCTGGTACCGTCATCATTCCCTGTCTCAAGTGCAGAAACTCAGCCTGCATAGCATCCATGTAAGATTGAGGGTAGAACTGTTGAAAAAATCTCACCCGAAAGGCCTCCCAAGTGATGGTGCAGACATCCCACCCTGCCATCTCAAGGGCTTGCCACCATCGATAAGCACGTCCATCTAGAAGAAAGGTGGCTAAAGGAACTCGATCATCCAAAGGGTAACTCATAATCTTGAACACCATCTCTAACCAAGTGATCCAACTATTCGCATCCACCGGGCAAGTATTTCTCGTGAAGATCGTAGCCCCAAGTATTTGGGCCTTCTCAACGTTGGATGCCACATAAGCACCTATGCCCTGTAGGACTGTAGCCATCACTCTACTTAACTGATCTAAGGTATGTCGTAACTCGGGCTCCCTCACTAGATCTTGTGAACCTGGTACATCCTCCGCCTCTTTCTCCGGACTAGGCCGCTGACGAGGACGACGTCTAGGAGGAATCATGCTGATATGAAACAAAAATTTGTCAGTAACACAAATAACATGCACACTTAGTGTGCGGTTTCTAGCAAAGATCCTACGAGAATTATACCAAAAGCTCGGTAGAGTATCCCTCGTAACCGAGTCAAACCGTCTTCCACCTATCAGACAAAGGATGTAACAACCAATATAAAACCAAGCAATCCAGCTAAAACCTCAAATCCGAACTCAAACTACCATGCCCTCGAAATAATTTAAAATACCAAAAAGAGAATCAGAGTAACTAGGTAATCCTTAATTTATAGATTTACAGAAGGTCCTACATGGCAGTAACGTAGTAACAGATGATGCCTCCTCCTAGTCTCGTCACCTCGTCCTGCTACGACCTGGGGTACAAGACCAAAACAACTGTGAGTGGAAAATTGAATCCTATCACCGCGTACACACGCTAATAAAGTAATGATAATAATAATAATAATAATAATAATAATAATAATAATAATAATAATAATAATAATAATAATAATAATAATAATAATCATAATAACAAGAATAATCAAGAAAAACCACCTCGTGGTAAATCGTATTTACATTAAGACCCTCCACACAAAATATGTATCTATATATTCCTACAACTTACCTGAGTAACATTTAATTACTTAGGGGGAGCCCACGCCACATCCAATTATACTTGCCATCGTAAGAACCCGTTCGAAGATGATATCCCGGGCCGTAGCCCCATATCCTGGTCATAGTCGGCATCCCAAGCCGAAGCTCGATATTCTGGCTGTAGCTGTCATCTGGAGCCATAGCTTGATATCTTGATCGTAGCCGTCATCCTGAGCCGTAGCTCGATATCCCAGTCGTAGCCGTCATCCGGAGATGAGCATATGATGGAATCCTCCATACCATAGCTCATGCCATACCGAATGTATGAGGGAATCCTCCCTCCATACCTTATATCCTACCGAGCGTATGATTGAATCCTCCCTGCCATACCTCACCGAGTGTATGAGGTAATCTTCCCTGCCATACCTCACCGAGTGTATGAGGGAATCCTCCCTGCCATACCTCACAGAGTCTTACTAAACCATCTCACCATGACTAAAGGCCAAATACTCAACCTGGGTTGAAGCCCAACCCACAATCCTAGCCCGAAGCCCCAACTCACATAATTGGCCTAAGCCAAAATCCATAACCCCGGGCCAAAGCCCAACATCTATATCCGGGATAAGCCCCAAACTATATCAAATCTATAATCAATAATAAATAAGCTAACCCGATTATACTTAATTTCCTAATCTTATAATTACTAATAAGCATTTAAAACATATATTTAAGCATGGTTTACAATCGAGGAAACTAAGTCTACTCACCTCGAGGTCCAAACGAGTTCAATTCCAAGCTAATTGATGTCATGTGACCTTCGAAGCCACCATCCCTTTCAAAACGTCACTTTACATGATTAAACGACAATTATTGATCTACAATTCAGCCCCCCTAAACCCCGGGAGGTATACACGCATCCTAACTAGAAACGCAGCAACTTCGGGCATCCAAACCTGCCCTTAAAAAAACTCCGATCGACCCAAAATCTACGCCAACAGATCCAGAACGTCGAAAACAAGTTGACATGTGTCGTCGTGGGCTAAGGACCAGCCCCACGAGCCGCCACGCACCGACTGAAGACCGTCGGCTCGTCCATGAGTCGCTTCGCGTCGGCTCGCTTAACGACAATTATTGATCTAAAATTTGGCACCCTAAAGCTCGGGAGGTATACACGCATCCTAACTAGAAACACAACAACTTTGGGTGTCCAAAACTGCCCCTAAACGAACTACGATTGACTCGAAACCTACGCCAATAGATCCAGAATGTCAAAAATAATTCACTACGCACCGTTGTGGGCCAAGGAACGGCCCAACGCACTGCCACTCACCGGTGGAAGACCGGCGGCTCGTCCACGCGCCACCACGTACCTACACGCATGCTGACTGGATGCTGACTAGGCTGCAACATGGCTCCACGTGGCTGTCATGTTAGCCTCTTGTCAGACCCAGTCTCCAAACACCTCTCAGGAGAAGAAGACCGGTCCGCCATGAGCCTCTGTCCCTCGTCATCGTATAATGCCGTTAATGGCCAACCTTGAGGTCGAGAGGATGAAGATGGTGGCTTTGGTTTGGCTCGAAGCGGCCGAAAACGTGATCATTGGTGATGTCGCGGGTGAGGAGAGAGAAGAGAGAAAGAAGGCAGCTGGCCAATATGGGGAGGAGAGAGAGTGACAATGTAAACATATATTCTCTCCCGAAATTATTAAATTACCCCTAAAGCTTCTAGACATATAACTCTCTAAAATGGACTTCGATTTTGGCGTGCCATTTGTCTACGAACTCGTGAGTTTGAGACCTACGCAACGGTTCAAGAAAAACTTCTAAAAGTGTCTCCGAACAAAAACTAACTTTCGAACCCCTTCTAAACATGTGGGTAAAGTTGTCATTTTCTAACTTAGTTTTACAATTAAATTTACAGGACCCTTCCCAAATTTCCCTTCAAAAATCCCTAAAAAAGCCCTGCTCCCGTCTGACAATACCTGCAACCTCGAAACAAATCCTGAAATACCCTCACTAGTCCAACAAAGACTTCCTGAGAATTTTATCAAAAATTCGGCAGAATCTCCTTTTAATTCGGTCAAACCGTCTTCCACCTGTTAGACGAAGGATTTAAATACTAAACCAATAATTCAACCAGTATAGACAAGATCACATCCAACCAACGCAAACAATCCAAACCCTTGAAAGGTTAATCAGAGCAAGTAGTTAAATTGAAAATACAACCCAACCAAATCCTGCATTAACAACGCAGCAAAAAATGATGCCTTCTCCAAATCTTGACGCCTCATCCCGCTACAGCCTGGAGGTCATGAAACCAAAATAATTGTGAGTGGAAAATATAAGCAAATACAATAAAAGAAAATACAATAAAAGTATGGTCTCGCAAATAAAATAATAATACTAATCGACATATTCCCACCTTGTTATCAAACCTTATATGCAATAAGATCCGCATATATAAGTAAATACAACTTACCGGAATCCAATTGATTTACCTCGGTGGTACCCACGCTACCTTTACTTGTGCCGCCATATTAGTAACCTGACCGAAGCTATCATCCCAGACATAAGCTAATATCCGAACCGAAGCTGTCATTTTGAGCCATAGCTCGATATCGTGATTGAAGCCGTCATTATGATCCATAGCTCGATATCCAGGCCTTAGCTGTCATCCCGAGCCGTAGTTCCATATCCATGCTGTACCCGTCATTCTGAGCCGTAATCATAACTCGCCGAGCATATGATGGAATCCTTCATGCCATAGCTCATATCATACCGAGCGTATGATGGAATCCTCCATGCCATACCTCAAACCATACCGAGCATATGATGAAATCCTCCATATCATACCTCAAACCATACTGAGCGTATGATGGAATCCTCCATACGATACCTCAAACCAAACCTAGCGTATGATGGAATCCTCCATACCATACCTCATATCATGCCGAGAGTATGATGGAATCCTCCATACCATACCTCGTGCCTCTCCGGGTCTATGATGGAATCCTCAATACCATAGCTCATATCCTGTCGAGAGTATGATGGAATCCTCCATACCATACCTCGTATCATGCTGAGTGTATGAGGGAATCTTCCCTACCATACTTAACCTTTTACAGAGCGTATGAGGGAATCCTCCCTACCATACCTCATCTCCTCCTATCAATAATAGCTTCCCTTGTTTCATCTAAATGGATGACCTGGCAGGGCGCTCGGATAATACATAAGTATACTCTCACAGTTCGTCAAACACTCTAACCTACTTTTGTGAAACTATCACACAGGGCTTGAGCCCAAACACTAAACCCGGGCCGAAGCCCAACCGCCATTTTGGCCTGAAGCCCCGAATCATAAAATCGGCCTAAGTCCAAAACCTTTCTCAAAATCCATAAAGCCAAAACCCCGGGCCTAATGGCGATAATCATTTCACTTCATTATTGAAATCCGTAAACCATAATAAATCATTAAAATGAGTATCCATAATATCCATAATCCATAAAACCGGGCAATAGCCCAAAACCTCATAACCTTTCAAAGTTGTTACCGAAAATCCATATCCATTAATAATTCATTAGAATAATTATTCTAAATCACCGAAATTCATAAAAATTAATCAACCATTTTAGAATAATTATTCTAATTTATTAAAATTCCTGAAAATAATAAAATTTTCCTTTTAATCTCTGAAATTCATATTTATTAAAAAATATAAACTTATGCATATATTATACTTTTAAAAACTAAATTCCACTTACTGTAACTTCCAAATGAGTCCAATCCAAGCTATTCGGTCCCCCATGACCGTTGGAGCCACCACGTCTATCAAACACAACATTGACGTTACTAAATGATAATTAAAAAAACCTTACAATCCAACTCCCTAACCCCGGGAGTACACGCGCCCTAAACACGTTCACAGTAAATTTGAACGTCTAAACTAGCCCCCAAACGAACTCTGATGGACCCGAAACATGCGCCAAAAGATCTGGAACGTCGAAAACATGAAAACACGATTTAGGGTACTGTTCACTCACCGACTGGAAAACTTCATAACCACCCGATTTTCAAACCTTAATATCTCACTCATTTCTCAACCAAATTCGATGTTCTAATAATGAAAATCTATCTACTCGAGCCAACCAAATTCAAACCTCCAAATCGAAAACGTTTACCTGTGGTGGCCGGAAATTGGACGAGAAGCTCCGGTAAGTTTTTGGGCCTTTGTTTCTCCGTCCACAAGGATCCTCACGCTTAAAGAATGATATGGTTGAGCTTATGGGGAGGAAAGGAAGGTCATAGTGTGTTTAGTTTGGGTAGAAATGGCCAAAATCAAAATCACCCATTTTGGGGGTGTTTTGTTTCTCACAGGAAAAATGAGAGAAAATTTTCGGGAGAAAGGAGGGAGAAATTGAGGGGAAAATCTAGAAAAAGGAAGAAAAATCTTCCCAAAATATCTACCTTCAAAAATTACCAAAATGCCCCTCATTGTTCTAGACCCATAACTCCCTCCAACGAGCTCTGATTTTCGCGTGCCGCTTATCTACGAACTCGTAAGTTCGGGACCTACACAACGGTCCAAGAAAAACTCCCAACAGTATTCTCAAAATCAAAGTGACTTTCGTACCCCTCCTAACCCAAGGGTAAAACCGCCTTTCTCTAATTAATTTTACATTTTTTATTTGTTTTGAAGAACGGGTCGTTACATAAATTTCTTTTTAAGGTACAGATCGTTACACGTGACTTTATCGATGGATAACATAATTAGTACTATTTCAATAACATCGTCACTCCATGACGTTATCGATCATCTCAATATCACGAGTATACGAACTATAATCTCATTGATCGGGGTCACCGCCTTTACCATACCCACTGACCTAGATAGGAGATGTATCGTGCCGGTAAGTCCTCAGCTACTACATCTCATCAAATTGTATCTAGTATCATATCAGCCGACATAGTCCTCGGCTATCATCGTATCTTATATAAGTCGGCATGTCCCTCGGCTATCACTGTGTCACATCATTAGCCGGCATATCACCTCGGTTGGCATATCCTATAAGTCGGTATGTCACCTCAGCAATCGTAGAACATAAGTTGGCATATCACCTGGGCTATCATATCACATCATCAGCTAGCATGTTACCTCAGTTGGCATTTCATAAAAGCCGGCATGTCACCTCGACTGGCATTTCATATAAGCTGGCATGTCACCTCGGCTATCATATCACATAAGCCGACATATCACCTCGACTATCATATCACATCATCAGCTAGCATGTCACCTCAGTTGGCATATCATATAAGCCGGCATGTCATCTCGTCTATCACATCACATAAGTCGGCATATCACCTCGGCTATCATATCACATCATCAGCCGACATGTCACCTCAGCTAGCATATCTTATAAGCCTGTATGTCACCTCGGCTATCATATCACATAAGACATCATATCACCTCGGCTATCATATCACATCATCAACCGGCATGTCACCTCGGTTGGAATATCTTATAAGCCGACATGTCACCTCGACTATCATATCACATCATCAACTGGTATGTTACCTCGGCTGGCATTTCACATAAGGTGGCATGTTACCTCGGGTATCATCATATCGGGTATCCTAATGGCACTGTAGCAGCTGACAAAACTGGGTGTCTTCGCTCGTAACACGACCACATGAAGGACTAGGTGCAAGCACCATCACCACGAGTCCCCATAGGAGCTTGGGACCACATATACACAATAGGATCGGGGACATGACTAGAGCTGTTTAACTAGTATAGAGTAAGCGCAGGTGAACGATCACATAGAGGAATGGTTTGTGGCTAACAGACAGATATGACACAAGCGACCACCATATGGGCATATCAGGACTCACAACAGATGCTAAGTCGGCATATCCCTCGACTATAGGCTCGTACACGACACATGACACTAACACATGACACATGTACCAGGCCGGTATTCCTCGGCCATAGTATCTCATCACTGACTCCAGTGCTAAGCCGACATGACTCCTCGGCGATAGCATCTCGACATTGACTCATGTGCTAGGCCGACATGACTCCTCGGCAATAGCATCTCAACAACTAGTTGTTCTTCTTCAATTAACGCGACTGTCGTATTCTTCGTTTCACATCGATATACACCCTTACTCGTAGTTTGAATATCGTAACTCGTATCTCGAAATCAACCCTCGAGATAGTCCCTATAGCTTTAGTTTATACTCATTTCAGAGTATTTTACCTTTCATAGGATTCACAATCCTCAAACAACATAGTTACGTAATGCCGGGCCTTAAAGTCACCCTTGGCATATTCTTTATTTATTTCCTATCATTAACGTAACTTCATAGGGGTTGCTACCCTAAATTCAGGTTATCCAAACATGCCAGGCTCTAAGCCTAGCTCATGGCATCGTCTATGGTTCTATTATCATCACCACACAGATAATCACATCAATGTCCCTAATCATCATATCTGATACTTATTAATAAAATCAAATCCATATTTACTCAAATCGTTTACAAAGCATCACATAATCCATCACATAATAGTGCATAAATCATATTCAATCATATAAGTATGTGTTTAGGGAAGAATTCCACTCACAATATGTTGGGGAGAACTCACCCGACTGGATCCACTATTGTACGTACTTCAAGGTGTACGGCCATTTGAACTCTCCAGGGTCATAATGCCACGCAAACATGCCCATTAATATTAATAAATACTTATCTAAACTATTGGGATTAATTCCCTATTCCCGGGAGTTCACCAGCTACCTAAAACGTATTTAAAGTTACTAAAATTGACCTAAACAGCCCCCTAACGACCTCCGATGGAGTTGAAACTTGCGCCAACTGATATGTAATAACAAATTTCATATAATGCGAGTTGTCGGGAGCCAAGGTTGGGCCCGCGTGCCCTCACGTTTCCCCACGCACCCTGTGTGTCTAAAGGGGTGCGATTGTGGGGTTCAGTCGCCACCTACCTCGCCTCGCCTGCACCTGGTCGGAAATCGCCATTAATGACCAATTTGAAGCGTTTTCCCATTTCTTCAATACTCGACCAAAAACGACATTCTTATACTTTAAATCTATCTACTCAGCACCATGAATCCAAATCCAAGGTCCAAATTGAGAACACATACCTGTGGTGGCTGGAGATCGCCTCGAAAGTCGCGAGGCCCATTTTCTCCTGCTGGTTGTTGGGAAGCGTACGGTAGCCGATAGCCTCCCTCGAAGATATGGTTATGCTCGCAAGAAGAAGACGAAGAAGATGGTAAGATTTATGGAGGGTGGGTCGGCGGCTCTATTGGCTTCCATGAAAAGCTCCGAGCGGGAGAGAAGAGAAGAGCAAATCTTGGAGAGAGAGAGAGAGAGAGAGAGAGAGAGAGAGAGAGAGAGAGGTTGGCCAATGGGGAGAGGACAGAGAGTGTTCCTTTTTTATTTTAAACTTTTCCAAAATTACCGATATGTCCCAATCGTGTTAGACCCGTAACTTTCTCGTTCGAACTCCGATTTCGGTGTGCCACCTGTCTATGTATTCGTGAGCCCAAGCTCTATGTAAAGGTGTGAAGAAAACTCCCAAAAACAATTGCCAATCAAAAAGTGACTTTTGAGCCTTAGGAGTTTCAAGGGCAAAATGGTCATTTCGTAAATCAAACTCCTAAGAATGGCCAAATAATCCTCTTTGGGCCTTCATTCAAGTCCATCTTCGTGCTTTGGCCCAAAATCCACATGTTACTCTAACCCGTAACTCCCGGTTAAGTAATTAATTCAATTTTTTAAACTTTTATTCCCAAAATGGGTCGTGTCAGGGTACATCCTCTATAGTAGTAAACCAATCGAATCTTAAAGCTCAAGTTGCATTTTGTCTTTTGTTATCTTGACCTTATACTAGGGACATGGGAGGCTCCCACAAATGTTACATAATGATACTTGGACAAAATTTTATTTAGTTTTATTTTGTATAAGTGATTTTCCACGTTATACAATTTTGAACAAAGTTATAAAAACTCAAATTCGTTGTATAAAGGGTGCAAATCAACCTATAACAAATGTGAGTACACGTACATACGGATACTTAGCACATTTAGAAGCAAATAATTTGCCCTAAAAAAATGTAGCCACCTATTCGGCCCCACCAAATATAGATACCCATATGAACAATATGCCATCTTACCCTAAAGATTCCTTTTGGGGTTATATTTGTAGGTTACATTTGTTGGTAAAATTGAAGAGCAAAAAATATGCAATTCAATTCTAACAGTTATAAAATCCTTGCAAGTGCACAAATCGATAAGAATAGTATAGTAGCATAGCAAGAGTCGATCCCTCGAGGACTTGTATCAACGTTATGACCACTTTAGTTCAGATTTATTAAATTAGTGAAAACACACACACACACACACACACGCAAGGGGGTTTATGAAGTGAGAACTGAAATTTAAAGACAAGTAAAATAAAATTCAGAAAATAACAATGCAAGAATTAACGGTTGATTGATTATTAACTAAGGCGAATTAAGGCTTACTATCCACTCTAACCAATTATAGCTCTTAACCAGATTTCCTTGACCTAATTACTACGCATTTTCTGAATTAGGTACCCGTGCTTAGGACCTGGCGTTGGTTCACTAGACACATCTTATTCCCTCTTACTTAGCATGTTCTAAACAGGGCATATGCCTAGAACGTCTATCACCTACCTTTTAAGATGATGCATGAAGTTTAAAGAGAATTTAATGACACCACATTAGCCTGGCAAAGTGGCATGCAATCCTAGGTCGTCATGAGTTAAGATTACAAGTACGAATACTTTCGATGCTCCAAATCACAAGATGATATGACAGTCACTCAAGCAATTACATCTATAATTATATGCAAACAAGGTAGCTAATCTTATAGGCATAAATTAAGTTCATTAAGCATAGTAATCCAACTTATTCAGCATGCATAGCAATCATAATCAAGAGCCAGAAATCCAATCAACAAGCTAAGGATTGGTATAGACAAGGGAAAACCATGTTCTAGAAGGATTGGTATAACCTTGTTCTATAAGGATTGGTATAACCTTGTTCTATATAGATTGGTAAAACCATGTCCTATAGGAATAGGGAAAGTTATTTTACTTTCAATTAATTACCAAGTCTTTAAAATCTATTCGAACCAATCAGAGCACGGCCGGGAGTGTGAATGCAGGCTGGCAAGTGGGAACGCAAGTTGGCCAAACTTGGATTTTTGACTGTCTTCGTAATCAGGATCTGGGACCGCGCTTTTGAAGTACGTTAGGAGTATAATAGAAGCGCATCGTCGTTCAGGCCTGGCGCAAATGTTGTCAGGCTTAGCGCAGAGGGAGAACCTCTGATCCACCGCTGGCGGAACAGGGACCCCGGCTTAGGCGCACATCTGGGCTCGGATGGGAGTTCTTGGGACATGTCCTCGACCTGCCTTGGCGCGACCTTGGCACTTCTAGGACTTGACCTTGATGTCATGAAACACAGGTTTGAGACCCGGATGGCCTGATATGCGGTACTTGGCCAGTGGCCCAAAATAGGCGCACTGGCGCACTGGCGCACTCAGGACCCCGTTGAGGACCTGATATTGAAATGAGGACATCTCCTTCATCTGGACTCCGATTTGAGTCATTCTTTTTGCGTTCTTTCCAGATTTTACCTATCTTTCTAACTCTACACGAGTCTCACAAGATTGATCATTTTCTACTATTGATGGCACAAAATCATTCAAAAGACATGTAAGAGAGGCATATAAAGACCTCAAAATGATGCATAAATAACGACTGATCAAATACCCCCAAACCTATCTTTTGCTAGTCCCTGAGCAAAACAAATGCTAACAAAATGAAAAGACTCAATTTTAGTTAAGATAGAACATTTATACCCCTAGGTTCACCTAGTAGGAGGAGTTTTGTCTCCTGAGGGTTATAACAGCACAATACCCACAAACGTTTTACTTAAACAAAAAAAAGATGCTAGAGATAGTACTTTTAACATGCTAATAAGAATCAAAGTAAGTAGACATGCTTTGCAGAACTAAAAGGAATGCCATAGCCGTGAGTGTCATGTGAAGGTGTACGTGTATAAGTGCCAATATTTTCAGGTGATCAAGTTTGAAAACAACTTCATCTAAGTGCCCTAGAAAGATTTTTCCTCGACTCTAATCCTCACTAGGCAACTCTCAATTCGCACAAGAATCCTAGGCTTTCACTATTTTCAAGCATATGTGATGAGTTTATGTTATGACATTCAAATTTAATCACATATGAGTAACAATGAAGAATAGCAATTTATGGAAATAAAGATCTCATGAAAGGAATTGAACTTTAAGCACATAGATACGTACCTTAATCCTCAGCATGATTGTCCATAAGATCAGTTAGGTCTTCCTTTTTAGGTTGTAATGGGGCTAAGCTTTGGGGTTTAGCAAGGAAGGATGGGATTCAAAGAACCTGAGTTGTGCCAAGGCATGAGAAGTCATGACTTGAACTTGGAATTTCTGAACTGAATCCTTTCTTAAGGCCCACGACATTGTGCTTTCTTGATGACTTATTTTGAGGCTCTTGGCTCATTTGGCTCAATTCACTTTGTTTTTCACTTATTTTTTTCCTTCTTTTTCTCAACGTTTCTTTCTTTTGATTTGAACGTTTTTTTTTTCTGTTCTTTGAATTGAGTTGAACCAAGATCATGCAATGATTTCCTCAAATTTTCGTGCAGCTTGCAACTTGTAAAGCTTTTCTTTACTTTTGAACTTTAAATTGAGCAGCATCTTCTTTCACCTCTCATTCTTACCATGAATCTCATTTACGGCAACCTTAGCACAAATTGAGGTTATAGGGTATGGCTGTGATGAATGGCTAAGTATTTTGGGTTAGGTTATACTTTGGGTGATGAAAGAAAAGGTTGAGTGTTTGGCTTCAAAATTGGCTTAGGGAGCATGCAATAGGGTAGGATCAAGCCTTTAGAGGTTAAAGCATACATAGCCTACATCACTTCTTATGGCAAACCACACATTAAATCAAGAGTATCTAAATGATGTTAGTTCTTTAAAATTCAATGCAAATATGATGTAATGAGATCAACAATTAAGAACAAAAGTGATGAGTATTTAAGAGTAGAAACAAGTATATCCCTCAGAAAGAATGGCAATTAGGCTCAAAGATCTCACAGGGTAGTCTCCACTAATTTTCTAAGGTTCACTCAAATTCAGTTATTTCGTTCACTTAATCACTTAAAAACATGGCATTGTGAAGTGCAGATTATGAACTACTTGACCATGGCATGACTCTTAGTAAAGCAAAGATAGTTAACTTAGCATATACATTCCTATTAACAAGTTATCATACTAATCACAAGCAGAAATTTAAATGTCCTGGCCGTGTATCACCCCCAAACCTACTTGTTTCTATATGCAAAATTTTAAATCCACACCCCCAAACCTAAACTGAACATTGTCCTCAATGTGATAAGCTGTAAGCATGACAATAGTAGAACGGTTTGAGAGATATAACGGGCAGAAACAGAAAAGGAAGTGAGAAATACAAACCAGGGCTAGGCTGCCTCCTAGGAGTGCTTTATTTAACGTCTAGGCAAGACGGGGTTGTCATTCTAGGAGCTGGGCGCATGCGGAGTTGCAGGGTTGACTGCGCTCGGATTAGAGAGGTCATTGAAGTAGTGTTTGAGGCGGTGGCCATTTACCTTGAACGGATCATGCCGTTCCGGGTGCTGGATTTCAACTGCACCATGAGGAAAAACGTTAGTAATAATAAATGGTCCAGTCCATCTTGAACGCAACTTACCTGGCATTAGTCTGAGCCGGGAGTCAAAGAGGAGGACTTCCTGTCCGATGTGAAAGTCCTTGGGCTGACTGCGCTTGTCGTGGAAAGCTTTGGTCTTTTCCTTGTAGATACGAGCACTGTCAAAGGCCTCGTTTCGCAACTCCTCTAATTCACTTAGCTGAAGCTTCCTATGTATTCCAGCATCATCGAAGTTCAGGTTCATCTACTTAATAGCCCAAAATGCTTTATGCTCCAATTCCACTGGTAGGTGGCAGCCTTTTCCAAAAACAAGCCGGAAGGGAGACATGCCAATCGGGGTCTTGTATGCGGTCCGATAGGCCCACAGCGCATCATTCAATTTGCTGGACCAATCTTTGCGGTTAGGATTTAACATTTTTTCCAGTATGGCCTTTACTTCCCGATTGGACACTTCCGCTTGGCCACTCGTTTGAGGGTGATACGGTGTTGAGACCTTGTGGGTGACGCCATACTTCTTCAATAGGGCTGCAAACGAATGATTGTAGAAGTGTGCCCCCCCCCATCACTGATGATTGCCCTAGGTGCGCCGAATCTGGCTAAGATGTGACTCTGTAAAAAACGCACCACTACTTTGGCGTCGTTAGTTTTGGTGGGAATTGCTTCCACCCATTTGGAGACATAATCAACTGCAAGCAGAATATAAAGATTGCCAAAGGAATTTGGAAAAGTCCCCATAAAATCAATGCCCCATACGTCGAAGATTTCGACCACAAGAATAGGGTGTAATGGCATTTGATTGCGAGGGCCGATGTTACTAGGCGTTGGCAGCGGTCACAGGTGAGTACAAATTCGTGTGCATCCTTGAAAAGTGTGGGCCAGTAGAGTCCACTTTGTAGTACCTTGAGGGCTGTCTTCTTAGCTCCAAAATGGCCCCCACATGCCAAACTATGGCAAAATGTCAAGACGGATTTCATCTCGTCTTCTGGGATGCAGCGCCGAATGATTTGGTCTGGACAATGCTTCCATAGGTACGGCTCATCCCATATGAAGTACTTAGCTTGTTTAGCCAGCTTGTCCTTTTGGTACATGTTTTAAGATGAAGGAATTTGCTTAGTGACAAGGTAGTTAATGATATCGGCATACCATGGATCAATAGCTTGGATTGCGAAGAGCTGTTCGTCAGGAAAGGTCTCAAGGAGGGGCAACTGATCGGCCTTTTCATTGGAACTGTGAAGCAATCGGCTCATATGGTCAGCGACCACGTTTTCGCTGCCCTTCTTGTCTCTGATTTCAAGGTCGAATTCCTAGAGCAGTAGCATCTAACGTAGCAACCTTGGCTTGGCGTCCTTTTTAGTGAGCAGATACTTCATGGCAGCATGATCCGTGTATACTATGACCTTGGTTTGAATTAGATATGAGCGGAACTTCTCAAGGGCAAAGATAACAGCAAGGAGCTCCTTCTCGGCGGTGGAGTAGTTCAGCTGGGCATCATTCAGGGTTCGACTTGCGTAGTAAATGACATGAGGGAGCTTGTCAACACGCTGTCCCAAAACCGCTCCTATGGCGAAGTCTGAGGCATCACACATTAGTTCGAATGGTAAGTCCCAATTCGGTGGCATGATGATGGGTGATGCCGTGAGCTTTGCCTTGAGTGTGTTGAATGCCTCACGACATCCCTTAGTGAACTCAAATGTGGCGTCCTTGGCTAGAAGATCACACAAAGGTCTTGTGATTTTTGAGAAATCTTTGATGAATCTGCGGTAAAAGCCAGCATGCCCTAAGAACGATCGAACCTCTTTGACTGTAGTGGGGTACGGCAGCCTCTCTACTATGTCTAATTTTGCTTTGTCCACTTCTATGCCTCGGCTAGAGATCACATGACCCAAGACAATTCCATGTTGTACCATGAAATGGCACTTTTCCCAGTTTAGCACTAAGTTGCTTTCTCTGCACCGTTCCAGTACTCGGGTTAGGTTAACTAAGCACAGTTCGAATGAATGTCCAAACACTGAGAAGTCATCCATGAATACTTCAATTATATCTTCCACCATATCGGAGAAGATGCTCATCATGCAACGCTGAAAGGTAGCTGGGGCATTGCACAATCCAAACGGCATTCTTCTGTATGCAAAGGTGCCATATGGGCATGTGAATGTTGTTTTTTCTTGATCTTCGGGTGCAATAGCAATCTGATTGTATCCTGAGTAGCCGTCCAAGAAGCAATAGTGGGAGTGTCCAGCCAGGCGCTCGAGCATTTGATCAATGAAGGGCAAAGGAAAGTGGTCCTTGCGTGTGGTTATATTTAGCTTTTGATAGTCAATGCACACTCTCCATCCTGTTTGAATCCGTTGAGGTACAAGCTCATCCTGCTCATTTTTAACCACTGTGATCCCACTTTTCTTTGGCTCGACCTGGACTGGGCTCACCCATTTGGAGTCACTAATTGGATAGAGGATTCCAACGTCTAAAAGCTTTAGGTCTTCTTTCTTCACGACCTCCTTCATAGGTGGATGCAATCACCTCTGCGCCTCCCGTGATGGTTTGGAGTCTTCCTCCAGCAGTATCCGATGCATGCATTTTGTGGGACTTATGCCTTTGATGTCAGCTATTGTCCATCCAATTGCCGTTTGATTGACCTTAAGGACGTGAACCAATGCCTTTTCCTCTTTCGTACTTAGGGTAGAAGCAATGATGACTGGAAGGGTTTGATTGTCGCCCAAATATGCATACTTTAAGTGCTCGGGCAAGGGCTTCAGCTCGAGTTCAGGAGCCTTTATGATGGACGGCAGGGTTTTTTGACTTGTGAATGGTAACGCTTCGAAGGGAGGCCTGTGGAATGGGAGGGCTGGCATAGATTCCCTGATTATTGTGGAGGCTACGCTATCTGTAAGTGAATCCACAGTGTGTGGGTTACTAGTAACGGCCTTCTCAAGGTCATCCGTCATGCAAGACTGAGCAATTGTCTCCCGTAGCTGTAAGTCCATTGTGTTTAACGGAAAATCTACAATAGGCTCGGCAGGGTACTGGATGGTGTCATGGATGGAGAATGACCGAAGCTGGTCCAGGACCTTGATGGAGACCTGGCCCTTTCTGACATCGATGAGGCACTCGGCTGTGGCTAGTAAGGGCCTTCCGAAGATGAGGGGAGGTTCCTCACTTTTGTCAATTCTGTCCATTCTTAGTACGTAGAAGTCTGCAGGGATGCATGTATCTCCGATTTGTACCAGTACGTCCTCAAGAACCCCCATTAGGTTGGTTACAGAAGCGTTAGCCAACCTGACACGTAGGTGCATGGGTTTGAGTGCGCCTAGGTTGAGTGACCTGTAAATGTGGAATGGCATGATGTTCACTGATGCTCCCATGTCGCAAAGGCAATGTTCGAATCTTTTTGACTGAATGACACATGGAAGGGATGGCGGCCTAGGATCATTGGCCTTAAGGGGCATGCGCAAAAGGGCAGCCGAGCAGGCCTTAGGGATGTCAATGGTGTCCGTGGAGCTAAAACCACGCTTTCCTGCAACTAAGTCCTTGATCAGCTTTGCAAAGATAGGCATGTGCTTGACAATTTTATGGAAAGGCAGTGTGATCTGAAGCTTTTGCAAAATACTGATGATTTCTTCCTCAAAGTCCTCCCTTTGCTTATTCCTGTTTTGGAACCTGCGAGGAAATGGATAATCAACATTATTAGCTAACTCAAAAGTGACTTTTTTAGAATTGGAATTTTGAGGTTTAGAGTCAGAAGTATTCAAGTGCTGCGACTTGGGCTTAGGAGCAGGTTGCATGCCAGCCGTGGCCGAAGTAGGCGCAGTGTCAGGTCCTCCTTGCGGTAGGGCACTTGGTGACTCATTGGACTGGTTCTGCGCCAGAGGTGTTGGCCGTGGCATGTTTTGCGGCGCGCCCTGGTCGGTGATCCTTGGCAGAGTAGGTTGAGGCTCGGTTTCAGGTCCTGTGAGGGTGGCATATGTGGGGTCTTGAAGTGGTGTTTCCCTCTCCAGCGTGATGGCATTAGCCGTAGGATTGTGAAATCCTTTCGGATTTACCAGGACTTGACTTGGTAGCTTGCCCTGCTCTCGCTGATTTAGTTGGTTCGCCACCTGTCCCATTTGACGCTCCAAGTTTGCAATTG
Organism: Oemleria cerasiformis; assembly: GCA_037349345.1. NCBI lineage: Eukaryota > Viridiplantae > Streptophyta > Magnoliopsida > Rosales > Rosaceae > Oemleria > Oemleria cerasiformis. The sequence goes on from JAZGTL010000019.1 coordinate 10,858,320, forward strand.
CATTTTTATGTCTCCCGTCTGACTCTGGCTATCTTGCATGAATTTTATGAATTGAGCATGCTGTTGAGTCAGGATATGAAGGGAGTCATCAAGAGACTTGCTTCCACCATTCTGATTTGAGGAAGGACCGTGATAGTTCCCCTGAGGGCCTGCGGCTTGCTGCTCAAATCCAGGAGGTGGCAAGGGATTTGCGGCTGCTTGATTGTTGCTCCAACGGAGATTTGGATGATTTTTCCACCCCGGATTGTAAGTGTTGGAATATGGGTCATTCCGGGGTCGAGAATTGGTATTGAACCCTCCAGCAAAGTTGGCATCTTCCACAAGCGGGCAGTCCTGAGATTTGTGGCCCTGAATTGAACATACCTCGCAGATGTGAACTTCTTTGGCTTTCTCGCTACACAACTGCTTCACCATTGCCGTGAGCTGAGCAATGGCGTCATCTTTGTATTTGGCGGATGCATCACCCGTAGCTCTAGAGGAGGGACCCCTGTAGCTGAACTGTTTTTCCCTTTGAGCAATGTTCTCAAAGGCGGTCCTTGCTTCCTCGGCTGTGCCTTCTAGAATCCCTTGGGATTGAGAGTCCACCATTGTCCGATCGCTAGTCTTCAAGCCTCCATAGAAGTATAGCATAAGATGATGGGCATCAATATGGTGGTGGGGGCACGCCCGTAGCATCTGATTGAACCGCTCCCAAAACTCGTAGAAAGACTCCTCCATGTCTTGCCGTGGGTTCATGATCTTGGACTTTAACTCATTTGTCTTTTCCACGGGAAAGTACTGTGTTAAGAATTTGGACGTCAAGTCCCTCCAATAGTGAATGGAAGCCGACACCAGTGAATGAAACCATGTCTTGGCGCGATCCTTGAGACTGAAGTGAAAGAGCCGCAGGCGGATTTCAGATTCTGTCATACCATTGATGCGCAGTGTTGAACAAACCTCAACAAATTCCTTGATATGAAAGTGCGGGTCCTCGCCAGCAAGGCCGTGGAAGGTGGGCAGCATGTGAATTGTCCCCGACTTCAATTCGAAGTTTGCCACTGTTGACTCGGGAAAAACAATTGGAAATTGATCCTCCGAGACATGGGGCATGGTAAAATCCTTCAGGAGCCGTGGCGCTTGCGGTACTAGGCCACGTTCCAGGCCCTGCTCTTCTCTGTGGTCCGCCATCCTCCTTGGGCTTGGTGGCGGGGAGCCGTGGACTGAAGATGCTTGCGATGATGGTCCACTTGATGACCCGTGCACTGAACCTTGGAATGACATATGCGGGTACCTAACAAAAAAGAAAAACTAAGTTACAAATCTAAACTTGAATGGGCACCGTTGAGGGACAAGTCCCCGACAACGGCTCCAAAAACTTGTTGGTAAAATTGAAGAGCAAAAAATATGCAATTCAATTCTAACAGTTATAAAATCCTTGCAAGTGCACAAATCGATAAGAATAGTATAGTAGCACAGCAAGAGTCGATCCCTCGAGGACTTGTATCAACGTTATGACCACTTTAGTTCAGATTTATTAAATTAGTGAAAACACACACACACACACACACAGACGCAGGGCGGTTTATGATGTGAGAACTGAAATTTAAAGACAAGTAAAATAAAATGCAGAAAATAACAATGCAAGAATTAACGGTTGATTGATTATTAACTAAGGCGAATTAAGGCTTACTATCCACTCTAACCAATTATAGCTCTTAACCAGATTTCCTTGATCAAATTACTATGCATTTTCTGAATTAGGTGCCCGTGCCTAGGACCTGGCGTTGGTTCACTAGACACATCTTATTCCCTCTTACTTAGCATGTTCTAAACAGGGTATATGCCTAGAACGTCTATCACCTACCTTTTAAGATGATGCATGAAGTTTAAAGAGAATTTAATGACACCACATTAGCCTAGCAAAGTGGCATGCAATCCTAGGTCGTCATGAGTTAAGATTACAAGTACGAATACTTTCGATGCTCCAAATCACAAGATGATATGACGGTCACTCAAGCAATTACATCTATAATTATATGCAAACAAGGTAGCTAATCTTATAGGCATAAATTAAGTTCATTAAGCATAGTAATCCAACTTATTCAGCATGCATAGCAATCATAATCAAGAGCCAGAAATCCAATCAACAAGCTAACATGGCTAGGGCTTCAAGCGGCCCTAATCCTAATGACTACTCACACATAACTGAAATAAACACAAGTATAATTTAATTCATAAGTAAATTGCAATAATGAAAATAAGGGTACATAAGAGATTGTTAAGAACAGGTGCAGCAGAAGACACGGCAGAGCCTTCTTCTCCAAGCTCCACGTCCAATAATCTATGTGAAAGATTATCTCCCAAAATATGGTCCCTAATTCTCTAGAAAACCAAAACGGAACTCTCTGTGGCTCAGGTCTCTGTTTTCCCAGAAACAAAAATGCCCCCAATCCTCTATCTGATTCTCCTTTTTATAGACAAAGGAAAACCTTGTTCTATAAGGATTGGTATAACCTTGTTCTATACATATTGGTAAAACCATGTCCTATAGGAATAGGGAAAGTTATTTTACTTTTAATTAATTACCAAGTCTTTAAAATCTATTTGAACCAATCAGAGCACGGCCGGGAGTGTGAATGCAGGCTAGCAAGTGGGAGCGCAAGCTGGCCAAACTTGGATTTTTGACTGTCTTCGTAATTAAGATCTGGGACCGCGCTTTTGAAGTACGTTAGGAGTACAATAGAAACACATCGTCGTTCAGGCTTGGCGCAAATGTTGTCAGGCTTAGCGCAGAGGGAGAACCTCTGATCCACCGCTGGCGGAACAGGGACCCCGGGCTTAGGCGCACATCTGGGCTCGGATGGGAGTTCTTGGGACATGTCCTCGACCTGCCTCGGCGCGACCTGCCTCGGCGCGACCTTGGCACTTCTAGGACCTGACCCTGATGTCATGAAACACAAGTTTGGGACCCGGAGGGCCTGATATGAGGTACTTGGCCAGTGGCCCAAAATAGGCGCACTGGCGCACTGGCGCACTCAGGACCCCGTTGAGGACCTGATATTGAAATGAGGACATCTCCTTCATCTGGACTCCGATTTGAGTCATTCTTTTTGCGTTCTTTCCAGATTTTACCTATCTTTCTAATTCTGCACAAGTCTCACAAGATTGATCATTTTCTACTATTGATGGCACGAAATCATTCAAAAGACATGTAAGAGAGGCATATAAAGACCTCAAAATGACAAAATTTTATTTAGTTTTATTTTGTATAAGTGATTTTCCACGTTATACAATTTTGAACAAAGTTATAAAAACTCAAATTCGTTGTATAAAGGGTGCAAATCTACCTATAACAAATGTGATTACACGTACATACGGATACTTAGCACATTTAGAAGCAAATAATTTGCCCTAAAAAAATGTAGCCACCTATTCGGCCCCACCAAATATAGATACCCATATGAACAATATGCCATCTTACCCTAAAGATTCCTTTTGGGGTTATATTTGTAGGTTACATTCACCACAAATACAGCTCCCCAATACATTTGGACCATTATAACGTAGTCTAATGACAACGTATAGCTCGATCGCTAAGCTAGTAAGCTATCACGTTCCTATAGTTTTCCATGGGTGATGATATAATTATTTTCATTTTTGAAGCTTAGTCATCTGTAGGTAGCCTAAAAGCTTAGTCAAAAGACAATACGTAGCCCGGAGGCCACCCGCAATGTTGGTCTATATTTGAAGGCTTTTTTTTTTTTCATGGATGTATCTTCAAATGGAATCTTTGGGTTACGTAGGATAGCTCACAATGTGGTTACAGTTTTTTTTTTTGGGCAAACATCATTTTACACCTTAAAGTTTGGGGGTCAACATCAGAATGGATCAATAAGTTTCAATTTCATCATTTTACTCAATGTGGTTTTGAGGTCACATCAATTTACTCTATCTGTCTATTTCACTATTAAATCATCAATTAGGTTAAGGGTATTCTTGGTATTCATTACAAATTCTTACCTATTTTATTTTTCACTAAGTGACTAATTATTTTTTTTTATTGGAAATTCATCTTTATTTATTTAAAGCCGAACCGAAACACCAACATCCTTAGCGAGAAGGTTAAACAACCAGTCTGGCTCAAGATACGACCAGACATGGAACCCACTCTTACTTTTCACATGACTAGCCACATCATGAGCTACCATGTTACAAGACCTAGGAACAAACTTAAAACAAACAAACAAACTTAAAGGACTCACAACAAACATGAATGTCATGGAGATAGATTCCACCATTCCCTTATGACTTAATAACTTAACCAAACACTGCGAATCCGTCTCCACCACCACCTTGTTATGCCCCGCTGCCAAGCAGAACTTCAGCCCCTCAAAGGCAGCCAAAGCTTCGGCTTGGAGGCAGAAGAACAAAGCAGCATCCCTGCTCCACCTGCACCTTTGAAACACCCAAGCTAGGATCTCAAAACCCAACTGAATACTCCCCTCTACGTCACTCCATACCAAGCCCCATCACTGTTAAGCTTGAGGATGCCCAGTGCAGGCAGCTGCCAAGTTCCAGGGTGCGGCTCAAGACCCCCCTCCACCATCTGCACCTGACCAACAGAGGCCACGACCTCCTTTGCAGCAGAAAATTCTGCAACCTGCTGCTGCAAGAGTTCAATTGTAGTCCCGTCTTTAAAATACGTTGCCCTTGCAAAATACCTTTCCAACCCCAAGATGACCAAGGCGCTTCCTTAGCTTCCAAGAAAGAAACCTCAGGGTGATATTTAGCTCATAACAACCTAGCAAGGAGCGATGATGGCTCATCCATCAACCTCCACCCTAACTTTGCAATCATTGAAAGGTTAAAGCACCTAAGATCCTAGAACCCCAATCCACCCTTACACTTTGGCATAGTTACCTTATCCCAAGAATCCAAGTGTATAGCTCGATGTAAATTCTGTTTCCCCCACCAAAAATGAGCCCAGATACGCTCCACATCCTCACAAACACCCACCAGAACTTGAAAGCAAGACATAGCATAATTGGGCAAAGCAAGAGCTATGGCTTTCACCAAAACCTCATTCCCAGCCCTAGATAGAAACTGCTCCGACCATCCTTGCACCATAGCTTCCACTCGATTACGAATCTCCTCAAAAACAGCTCTCTTTGAGGTTCCAAAATCAGCCAGCAAACCAAGTACTTCCCAAAAGTCTCCTTTCTTCCTAACACCCAGTTCAACAACAATTTGATCTTGCAGATGCATAGGACAATCAGCGCTAAATACCACTGAGCTCTTCTCAAAATTTATCATCTGACCTGAACTCACTTCATACAAACGTAACACCTCCTTTTATACATACTGCTTCAGCCATAGTCGCCTTCGAAAACAAAATAGAGTCGTCAGCAAAAAATAGATGTGTCAAACTAAGGGCTCCCGGGGCAACAAGGATGCCCTTTAACGAACCCATCTCCTATTTTCTACAAAGGATCACTGACAAGCCTTCAGTACAGAGAACAAATAAGAATGGTGACAGGGGGTCCCCTTGTCTTAGACCCCTCGATGGATAAAAAACTTTGGTAGGGTTACCATTCATTAAGACACTGAAAGAGGCCGTAGAGATACACTCTTTAATCCACATGAAAAACACATCATTGAACCCCAATTTCCTCATTACTGCCAATAAAAAATACCATTCAACCGTTTCATATGCCTTGGACATGTGCAGCTTAAGCATCATCTCCTCCCCAATCCTTCCACGTTTCTTTTTAATGGTATGCAAAATCTCATGCACCACGAGAACATTATCAGTAATCTGTCGAGCGACAAAAAACGCTTTTTGGGAACAACTAATCACTCTCCTCATCAAAACCTTCAGCCAATTAGTGAGGACCTTGGAGATGATTTGATAAAGAACATTACATGACGAAATAGGCCTAAGCTGCGCCATACTAAGGGGACTTAGGACTTTAGGGATCAGCGCCAAATATGTGATGTTAATGACAAGACCCTTCCCAAATTTCCCCTCGAAATCCATGAAAGGTCCTGCTCCCGTCTAACAACCTCTGACAACACAAGTTAATACCAGAAGTACCCTTACTGCCGTGAAGACACCGTATGAGAATTTACCATAAACCCGGTAGAACCTCGTCTGTACCTGGCTCATCGTCATCCACCCGTTAGACGAAGGATGCAATAGCAGATAAAAAAACTATCCCTGAGGACAACTTCAACAAGCAAAACATCTATATCATTGTCCTTCAAGGACAGTATTAAATACTGAAATGTCGCACTCGTGTGAATCATCCATAACTCGTCAATTCGGGTCACCGCCCACACCATGCACTGACCACGGTAACGAGTACTCACTCACAGATACTACGATCTCAGCTAAGCCCCTCGACAATCGTTGTCAACTTATCTCAGTCGACATAACCCTAGGCTATCCTGTCCTAAAACACCCTACCATCCCTTTACTGTAATCTCGAGCCGTGGCTTGATATCTGGGGTCATCCAACATAGGGACAAGCCCTCCTAACCACCGCCGACAATACCTTAAGCAATGGCTAGAAACTGAGAGGTCTAACCTGGGGACCTACTCTTCACACATCCGATAATCCCTCAAGACATGTGAACGTAACCCTCAATGAATACCTGACAGTTCCAACAAAGAATCCTCATGGGGCTACAGCCCTCGGGGAGAGGTGGCCTCAACACCCCTCCGCTCAAGAGACCCATTAAGGGAGGTCTCGACCACTTGAGACGACACATCAATCAACTCCACTTGTCGACGCATAGCTACACACCCCCCCCCCCCCCCCCCCCCCCCCCCCCCCCCCCCCAATAGTTCCATCCACACCATAGTCCTCTCCACCACCTTCTACTTCCTGAATTCCTAGCATATCCTCCTCACTCACAGCCTGCCTCGACCCACCACGACGCTTTCGTTTCTATTTGGACAAGTTGGCAATAATTGGGGTCAACCTAAATGGGTCTGAAACCTGATATTCAACCCATACAACAGTTTCATGTCTCATTTCCATAGCATACCCTCTGTCACCATCATTGAGTACCCCCAATTCTTCCTGCCTCAACCCCACTATGCCAGCCACACTGGAAGCTTCTCCCCTTCCATGCACACTTTCCCTGATCATGCTCCCTCTCTCAATTCTCCCTTCATCAAAGGCCACAGCCAATTCAAGTCTCTATCTTTCCTCAGCCTCCCACTGCACATGAATATGAGCAGCAAGGCCAGAAGCCTGACCATCCCCAGGAACACGCCTCCCATGTACATTCTCCCTTCGATTGCGCCTCAACACACTTTTAAGAGGGTGCCGACACAGATCCTCCAACGCTTCCTGATTTTTGAATGCAAACAAGTCATCATTCTTCATAGAGCCTTCCTCACCACTAAGATCACTTCGACCATCGGCACAATGACGAGAACTATGGCCAATCACTCCACAAACCAAGCAGTACATAGGAAGGAATTCATAGTGGAAACCCAGCCAGGTTTCACCAGCGCTTAGAAACTCCACCATAGCCCCCCGCATCAACGGTTCATGGACAACACGAACCCTCGCAAACCTCCCCATACAATCAGAGCCCCTTAACTTGTCCACCTCCAACACCCTCCCAATTAACCCCCTATTTTCTCCACCGCCCTCACAGTCATGCTCAACATTGGGATGTCATGTAATTGCACCCACATATTACACCACTGAATCCTCAACTTTTCAGGATTCCTGGCCCTAGTACCCTCTTCCACAAGCACCATGGCCTCATCAAAAGTCAAGGGTTGCATATCCGGCACCCTCCTCAGATCACGAAAAGCCACAAACTTGGCCAAAAACCCCCTTTCACCAATTCCACTAATCGCCACACCCTCCATTCCCTTACACAAACCTTTAAAAAGTGAGATGAAAGCCTCCGTATTGACAGACCTGTGCGAGAGAACTTCAGCCACCACGCAAAACTAGAAGCCCAAAGGTATGTCCTCAGCCTCTTCCAAGTCCACCCGTATCCCATTCCTTTCACGCTCAGAGAGACGGAGTCCCGCCCCAAAACCTGACCAAGATCATCGAGGTCCATAACACAACCTCCAGTAGAAACCTTGACTCCCACGCAAAGCACCGTCATCATAATCCAGTGTAGTAACGACGACAAAACTTTTTTAGTAAAAACCCACCCTTTTCCAAACCCTAGTAGACGAAAAAACTCTCCTTAACGAGAGACGTTTTCAGATAAAAAAATATTTTCACAGTGACTAATTATTTTGATTTAGCTACTTTTTCAAATTAGTGCATTTAAACAAACTATAAGGGCATTGCATTTACATTAAGCTTAATTAATTACGCTTTTATAGCTTGTTTAAATGCACTAATTTGAAAAAGTAGTTAAATCAAAATAGTTAGATACTTAATGAAAAATAAAATGAGGAAGAATTTTTAATTAATACCAAGAGTGCTCTTAACTTAATTGACGATTTAATAGTTGAAATAGGCAGATGGAGTAAATTGATGTGATCTCAAAACCAAATGGAGTAAAATGATGAAATTAAAACCTAGTAGTTCATTCTGAAATTGACCCCAAACCTTGGGGTGTAAAGTGATGTTTGCCCCTTTTTTTTTTATGTGAAAACTTAATTAGGTATTAAATTATTTTTCTTTTTAACTTTTTTTTTAATTGTCATTTATGTCATTATTATTTATTTTCTAACAATTCTGAAATAAATATAAGTTCAAATTTTAACTAGATAGGATTTCATCTCACACGGATATGATGGCCAAATGGGTAAAATTAAAGGCATGGGTAAACTCTTACCCAACATGGGTACAAATGGGTATTCTACCCATCTACATTCATTCTCAATTTTCAAGGTTTTACCCAAATCCTACCCATTGGGTAATGGGTACCTAGGACAATTTTACCTTTTCTTTTCGCTTTCAATTGTTTTTCTTACTTTTCATTTGTTTTTAACTTCTAATTTATTTTTTCCTTTCAATTTCTTTTTGTTTTCAATTTTTTTCTCCTCCATTATAATAAATAACATATTTTCTCAAGATTTTTAAATACACCATTAGTTTCCCTTTTGGTCCTAGTACATGCATAAAAGTTCACAATATTACAAATTTAAGTTCAATCTTATAAAATTATAACAAAATAATGAGGACGTTTGTGCAAGTTTAATCATCTTCATCGTCATCATCATCATCAACAATCTCAACATCGACGTCATTGTCAAATATATCAAATTCAGTATTTATAGAAGCCAAATCTGAAGTCGTACTTGATCACATTAAAAAGAAAAATTAGTAATAAAAGCGACAAGTAAATATTTTTTATATACTAAATATATTACAAAAATAATTTCAATACCTCGTATCTCACTCCACAGCTAATCCCGAGCACACATTAAACTGTCAAATGTGTTTGATTGGAGACGATTACGTTGTGGACTTACAATTCTCCCACATGTACTAAATGCAGACTCTAAAGTAATAGTGGACACCGAAATAGCTAGGACATCTCTAGCAATATCACGCATAATGGGGAACTTTTTTCTATGCATTTAGCACATTGTACCCTTAACGTCTTGAATCAAGTTCTTCCAACGCTTTTCCTTAACTATCTTAATCCAACTATAAAATCATTATTTACTTTAATTCACACTGGTCCAACTATAAAATCATTATCTAATCGGTAGTAGATTCATCAAGCAGGTAGAAAGTAAAAGGTCCCCATTTCAAAAGGTTACATAAAACTTCAAGATCCCCACAAAATGCTAATGTTTACAAACAACAGAATGAAACATAATTCACAAACAACAGGCTTTAAAAAGCTTTGACTTACTCTGAGTTTTCTCCACCACAAAATGCTGCCCAGAGTTGAAATGTTTACCAAAAACAGCATGAATCTTCATCGATCTCTGCAGATGATTCAATACGGTTAGAATTATAACAGATAACGGTTAGTAATTCATTAGTTGCATTCATGATAACATTGTCCTCAGATTAATGTAAGCTTATGAGAGTTGGCAAGCAATATTTTTCCAATGAAGAAATCCACCATGGCCTCTTGCATTTTCGAACTTATACACAGGACCCGAAACTGGCCACAGAATAAGAAGCATAACCACATTGCCCAAGAATAATATGAAGGATGGCAAACAAGTTCAAAAGTTAGAGATATCAGAATACCTTTGTAACCCTCCACAACCGGATCTTCTGACAGTAGCAAAGGTGTATCTAGATCAACAAACTTGTACAAAAAACAAAAAAAATAGTGTCTTGGGTTGGAGCCAAACGAACTGAATTCATGGAAAAATTCATAGAAAAGAACATTGTGTTCAGAAACCTTAGAATGTACAGACAACAGATAACAAATAAAGGTTCATATAGGCAATATGCTAAAACAACAAAGATGCAGATATCTGGTTTACATTGTTAAGTCAGGTACTATGAGCTTTGCAGTTACAAATTTGAGGAGCTAAATCCATATTAAGCTACGATAACTTATAGCTAAATCTAAAGCTAGTCATATTTTGTAGCAAAATACATGTAGTTAATTCTAAAGCTAAGCCGAATTAGAGCCATAGCTAATGGATAATGACCGGATCCCTCCCGAATTTCCCCTAGAAATCCGTAAGAAGCCCTACTCCCGTCTGATAACACCAGAACTAATACAATAATTCCTGAAATACCCTCACCATTTCAGGAGAGATTTTATGAGAATTCTACCGAAAATTCGGCAGAATCTTTCCTGCAACCGGTCAACCTGTCATTACCTATCAGACGAAGGTTACAAAAACAGACCAGCTACAACCACAAGCTATCACAAACCTAAATTCGAACTACCAAGCTCTAGAATAATTTACAATACCCAAAAGAGGATCAGAACAACTAAGTAACCTTTAATTACAGAAACTAATGAAAGTCCTACATGTCCGTAGCGCATCGAAAGTTGATGCCTCCTCCTTGTCTCGTTGCCTCGCTCCACTATGGCCTAGAGGGCACCAAAACCAAAACAATTGTGAGTGGACAAAACCAAACCGAAGCGTACACACACTAATAAAGTGACGATAACAACATTAAAATAAAATAAGGTAATCCAGAAAACCTACCTCGTGGTGAATCAAATTATATTAAGACCCTCCATACATATATATATACATATCTACAGCTTACCGGAGTGCTATTCAATTACATAGGCGAAACCCTCACCAAATCTAGCTGTATCTGCCATCTGAATAACCCGGTCAAATCTAATAATAATTTTAACCAAATAAAGATAGCTACAAAGAACTTACCCGAAAATCCAATAATAAAATAAAAACCCGATGGGACCCACGAAAACATAAACAATGAAAACATCTCGTGGTCCACAATGTTGCTTTGAAAACTCTCCTCAAAGGAGCTTAAAATCATTAGAAAACCTGGACAAATACAATGAAGAAATCCACCATCCCCCTAATGTAACCCCGAGTTGTAGCTCGATAACAGGGGATGTCCAACACGTGGACGAGCCCTCCTAACCACCGCCGATAATACCTCAAGCAATGGCTAGAAACTGAGAGGTCCAACCCATGGACCTACTCTCCACATATCCGATAATACCTCAAGATATATGGATGTGACCATGTACTACGCGTAAACAGCCTCAACGATCATATGGTAGAAAATACCTCATGCCACACGTCGAAGAAATAACCCTCAACGAGCACACGACCGATAATACCTCGAAGTCATGTGTCGGAGAAAATCCATGATACCCGGGGATAGTATACAAATGAAAACCATAACGTAAATCCAAAACCCACTTTTAAAATCATTATTACCTAGTATTAACCGAAATCATAGAAAACCTGCACCAAGAGCCCAAAATCCAATAAAACTAAAATCCCGGGCCTAAGCCCAAAACCTCATTTTCAAATCCATTTTTGAAAATCCACATCCAAAACCATTACCTTTAGTTATTAATAAACCAATTAACTATAGTTCCCGAAACTCATAATTATGATTAAACATTCTTAATTTGGAAAAATGTATACGATAAGAAATTAAATAAATCCTTTAAAACCCTTGTCCATAGTTTTCGTGACTTAAAGGATAATAGTATAATTTCTAGTAAGTCCTCTTCATTCCCACAACTCACAATCCATAATATTACATTCACAACATAAAATTACGCATGCCTTGCACTCTAGGAAACCAAGTCCACTCACCTCAATGTTCGTTCGAATCTAACTCCAAGCTATTCGGTTCCCCGTGACACTCGGAGCCACCACGCCTGTCCAAAAACATTACTTTGCATTACTAACCGATAAATATTAACCTATAATCCAACTCCCTAAACTCCGGGAGTTCACACACTCCCTAAATGCGTACCAAGTAGCTTTAAACACCCAAAACAGCCCCTAACCGAACTCCGATTGACCCAAAACTTGCGCCAATAGGTCAAGAGCTTCGAAAACATGTTGACAAGTCCCGCCGTGTGTCAAGGACCAGCCCCACGCGTCGCCGTGGGTCAAGGACCTGCCACACCCGCCAGCAGAAGATCGGCGGCTCGTCCACGCGCCGGCTACAGTGCCCAAGCGCCCACACGCGGGCTGACTGTGCGCTGACTCAATGCTGACTGGATGCTGACTAGGCTGCCACGTGGCTCCATGTGACTGCCACGTGGCTGCCACATCAGCCCCCTGTCAGACCCAGTGGCCGGACTCCTCGCCGGAGAAGACGACCGGTCCGCCGTGAGCCGCCGCCCCCCGTCTCTGGAAAACCCCATTGAAGGCCGAAAATCAAAGCTTCCTAACTTCTTCAAAACTCAACCAAATCAAATGTTCTAATAGTCAAAATCCATCTACTCAAACCCATGAATCCAAATTCGAGGTCAAAATTAAGAACCCATACCTGTGGTAGCCTAAAAATGTTCGGAAAGGTTCAAAGATTTTCTCCTCCTTGATTCTCGGCCTACGGTAGTCCTCTGTCCTTGGAATTTGTATGGTTGGATTCGTGGGGTCGAGAGGATGAAGATGGTGACTTTGGTTTGGCTCGAAACGGCCGAAATCTAAGAGGTTGTTCTTGTTGTTGGTGTGGGCTTACGGGAGAGAAAGAGAGAGAGAGAGAGAGAGAGAGAGAGAGAGAGATTGTGAGGGATGAGAGAGAGTGATCATGAAAGATCTAGAAAAAGAAGGGATAAAAGCATATTTTAAACACAAAAATATCTAAAGGCCAAATTACCAAATTGCCCCTGAAAGTTCTTGATCCACAACTCTCTCAAACGAACTATGATTTTTGCGTGCCGATTGTCTACGAACTCATGAGTTCGAGACCTACGCAATGGTCTAAGATAAACTTCTAAAAGTGTTCCCGAACAAAAAGTAACTTTTGAACCCCTCCAAAACTTGAGAGTAAAGTCTTCATTTTCTAATTAATTTTAAAAAATTTATTTTCATATTAAATCCGGATCATTACAGATAGGAACTAAAGCAGCATGATTCCTTTCTCTCTATATCAGTTTTCCAATAATTTGAAGCACTGTGGTTCTTAGTCTATGAAGATATATTCATATTTTAACTTTTGAAGCTCTTCTTCGTGTGTTAACAAATACATAGAAGGCCAAAAGGTGTAAAACAAGAGTCGCACCTAATGAGAGGACTTTTATGCCCGTGCCATATGAACTCTTCTGCATCTTCTTCCAACTGTGTTAAGATTCAAAGTTTAACAAGAACCACATTGACTACTCTCTCCAATTGCAAACAAATACAAATAACAATAGTTTGCAGTACATCAGAAACTACCCTCTGTGAGTTCCTCTCCCTTATATAAGTGAATTTGCATTTCATAAACCTCTGCCATGCCCTATTTACAGCTTCGAATCGTGCTTTCTCTTTCACGAAATTGTCCCACCATATGCTACAACTATGATCCATAATACTTCAAACAATCATCATCACAGAAACCCCACTACCCCCATATGCTACAACTATGACCCATAATACTTTTGGTTAAAAAATGGAAAATATTCTTTATTCTGTTAAGATTTCGATGATGATCCGATATTATAAAGTACAGCTATAGAATATGTAATAGATCAACAAAAACTGGAAAGTTGGATCAATCTTTCAAATTCAACAACATTAGATACAACTTTTTTCATGGTAATAATTAACCAATAAGAATAATATATACAGATCAACAAAAACTTGAAAGTTGAATCAATCTGTCATGTTCGAGAGGATATAGCGATAGCCTATGTTGCTGGGTCTCGTCGTCGTGGTCGTTCGGAAGAGAAGAGAGTGAGACGGGGAAGAGAGGCCGAGAACAGCGAGAAGAAGAACTCGAGAAGTCAAGTTTTACGCTTAATGGGTAAAGGATACCCGCGGGTAACCTTTATCCTACTCAAACTTGATGGGTAATTTTTTACCCATCAATATTTTTGCCCATTTAGCTAATACCCATGGATACCCAAGTCCATGAGTAATTATGGCCATCCCTACACACCGATCATAAGATAAAAACAATTAAGCCATACAAATTTATTATGTTACCATGAGGCTAGATTATACATCAACCATCAGATTCTTGAAAAAATTATCCCTAGTCGTTGGATTTCAAACAATAATAAGAAAAGCAAAAAAACCATACACCAATACATGCTCATGAAGGAGTGCGTTTCCCCCAACCTTTTTGTCTATGGGCCCTCAATTGAGGCATGTGCAGCACCTTTTGATACGAAGGTATTAGGGAAGAGGATTGTATACACTAGGCATCAATCTTGATTTTTAGAGAGGAAAACGCTAAATTTTCCACTATACAGTAGTGTAAAGTGGGTAAGAATACTATTAAACTAGTAGGAGAAGTGACAAGCGCGTGTAGCGTATTTGCTTCAAAACTATCTCTTTTGCTGCAAAAAAGCATTTACAGGCCCCAAATGCTGGTCCGTCTAGGTTTTATCTCAGGCTGCATTTTAAACAATTCCAGTGTTTTAAACTTCATATTTTCTCCAATAAAGGTTTTGTAAATTTCACTTTTCCACATTTTCAGAATTCTTTTGCATTTTTTAATCATTTATTTCTCTTATTTTTCCTTTGCGATTGTTGTATATTCCAACCGAATAAATTATTATTACAAACAGAATAAATTATTATAATTTTTTAATGGTAGCTCCAGAAAAAAGGCACCTCTATTGTATTTCGGGGATTTACTTAATATCGCATTAATGGTCATTTATTTAAAGGCTTTTTACTCAAAATGCCTTATGAACATCAGTTTTAGTATCAAAATGGTCTCTAAGCTCGATTTTGTCCCAAGATGCTCCCTGAACCCCCCTTTTCATCTCAAGTTGGTCCTTTTCCGTCTATTTTCATAATTCTCTGTCAAATTGAGGGGCAAACTTGTCACTTTGGACAGGTCAGCAATTGAGTGGCCCCCTGGAGATGAGTTGGCACCACTTACACCCAAGTCAGCTGATGAGTTAGCGACACAACCATATAAGGACCAAGGCGTGCTTGGTCGTCCTCCCATCGATTGAAGAAGAAAACACACAGAGTGAAGGAGAAAGGGCTTCAAGCGTCCGTTGCGTGAAGGCAACCACATCGACGGCATCGGTTTCTATCAGTTGCGACTTCGATCTCCTTCCTCTGCCCCAATTTCGTTCCCTCAATCTGCCCTAGTTTCCTTCCCTCAATCTGCCCTAGTTTCCTTCCCTCAATCTGCCCCAATTTGCCCTAATTTCCTTCGATCTCCTTCCTCAATTTCCTATGCCCCAATTTCCTTCCATGCGACTTCTATCAGGGCGTGGTTCATTTTGGACCAATTTCAGGAAATATTCATCTCTTCATCTCTCCAAGAAGTCGAAAAATGGAGAAAGCAGGGTTGAATCAGCCGAATTGTTGCTACTGTGGGAAGACCAGTAAAATTGTCACATCATAGACTGGAAAAAATCTAGAGAGGAGGTTCCAAGTGTGTCCAATTCCAAGGGTGAGAATTTTGTTTTTGTAGTTTAATTTGGGTAAAATATCTGTTTGGGTAAAAGTTGGGGTGAGAATTTGGGTAGTCTAATTTTAATTTTGTTTCAATTCAATAGATGTGTTGTCTAATTTGGGTAAAATATTTGTTGGGCAAAATATCTTGGACATAAATTGTTGAGATTTTTGTGTATTGAATTGAAAAAGAGTCCTTTATATTGTATCATCCATCTATTTTTTTCTGAATGGAACTTCCTTGCTTTGTATATTGCTTTTGTGATCTTGAAAACTGTATTGATTTTAGTTTCTTTGTGCTCTTGTGATATTGCTCTAGAGTGCTACAACATACATAATATAGGCATGCCTTAGCTGGAACTGCCTCGAACTGCTTTTTCCTCCATGATCTTGAGTTTGATGTTGAATTAGTCTTAAAGGATATATAGGTGATGCCATCTGATCAATATCTATCTGAACTCAAAAAAATGTAATTTCTTTTCGTGATATGCTTTTTGCGTGGCATTGTAATATATACATATAATATGAGCAAATTACACTTTAGTGCCCTGTGGTTTATACCAAATTTCAGACTAACGTTTCAAATTTTGCATTTAAGTATCCTGTGGTTTATATCAAATTTCAGAGTTATACCTAACGTTTCAAATTTTGCATTTAAGTACCTTGTGGTTTATACCAAATTTCAGAGTTATAACTAACGTTTCAAATTTTGCATTTAAGTACCCTGTGGTTTATATCAAATTTCAGAGTTATACCTAACGTTTCAAATTTTGCATTTAAGTACCCTGTGGTTTATACCAAATTTCAGAGTTATACTTAACGTTTCAAATTTTGCATTTAAATACCCTGAACTTTTTAAAACATTACAACTTGACTCCACTGTTAATTATTTCGTTAGATAATCCGTTAAGTATTTATGTGTTCACCTGTGGGACCTACCTTTTAAATTTTATTATGCCATGTAGATAAAAATAATAATAATAAATTCAAATAAAAATTTTAAAATACATACATTTGTTATTTCTTATTAAAATATATAATTAACATAATACATTTGTTAATTATTTAAGTACCCTGATCGATGTATGTTATACCAAGTATGTATTAACAACATAATACCAAGTATGTATCAAATGTATTTCTTATTAAAAATCAAATGTATTAACATAACATAATACATGATTGTGACCATGACCCTAACGAAATAATTAATAGTGGAGCCAAGTTGTAATGTTTTAAAAAGTTCAGGGTACTTAAATGCAAAATTTGAAACGTTAGGTATAACTCTGAAATTTGGTATAAACTACAGAGTACTAAAGGGTAATTTGCTATATATATATATATATATATATATATATATATATATATATATATATTTGCAAAAACCATAATCAAATAGCCAATCACTTTTTCTGCTTGGTTGTTTTTATTGAAACCCTTATCTTTGCTGGGGATTTAAACCTCAACCATTTTGAAGGAGATGCACCCTATGCAAAACCTTGTAGTGGTGGCTGAGACTGAGCATGCTGGCTACCACCATATTGTGACATGTCTTGTATAGGTGGATTTGGTTGTGAAAGGGGATGCTCAAATACAGTTGGATGTGAAGCCATTTCTTCAGAAACTGCTTGCCCAGGAATATTTTTCTGCTTTGATTTTATTCTTGTCATTATGGTGTAATCATATGTTTTTTCCTTCGCTTCCTTGCGTCTGCGACATGCTTCTTGCCTTTTGGTGGCTTGGCAGCTGCCTTTGCTATTATTGGATTCTGGAAGTTGACAAATCAAACTTAAATTCAGCACTTCAAAACATTGAAAACAGCACTTCAATACTCAAATTCAGCAAGAACATGAGTCAAAACATGAAAAACAGCACTTCAATACTCAAATTCAGCAAAAACATGACTCAAAACATTCAAAACAGCACTTCAATACTCAAATTCAGCAGTTCAAACTCCAATTCAGCACTTCAAAACATTCAAAACAGCACTTCAATACTGAAATCCAGCAGTTCAAACTCCAATTCAGCACTTCAAAACATTCAAAACAGCACTTGGGGTCTCAAATGCAGCAAGAACATGACTCCAATTCAGCAGTTCAAACTTAAATTCAGCTCTTCATAACATGAAAAACAGCACTTCAATACTCAAATTCATCAAGAACATGAGTCAAAACATTCAAAACAACACTTCAATACTCAAATTCAGCAAGAACATGAATCAAACATGAAAAACAGCACTTCAATACTGAAATCCAGCAGTCAAACTCCAATTCAGCACTTCATAACATTCAAAACAGCACTTCAAAACTCAAATTCAGCAGTTCAAACTCAAATTCAGCACTTCATAACATGAAAAACAGCACATCAATACTCAAATTCAGCAAGAACACGACCCCAATTCAGTACTTCAAAACATTCAAAACAGCACTTCATGTAACGACCCGGACCAGAAATTAAACTATTTTGAGGATTGGACAATTTTACCCTCAGTTTTGGACGGGTTCGGGAGTCACTTTTTGACTGGCAAGACTTTTGGGAATTTTTCTAAAGTCGTTGCGTAGGTCTCGAACTCACGAGATCGTAGACAGGCGGCACGCGGAAAACGGAGACCCGGTGAGTTCGTTACGGGTCTAGAAGCTTCAGGGGCAGTTTGGTAATTTTGGAGAAGTTGGAACTATATAGTAGATATTTTCTCTCTCCTCGGCAGATTGGTCAATATGGGCTCTCTCTCTCCTACCCGAAAACCCCCCCGTGTGAACACAAAGCTTGATTTTCATCGGACGGATTTCGATCCGAGTTGAGTGAAACCAAGGTCGGGAGGATCATCCCCGGGACCCCACGAGCATTTTGGGGTAGATATTGGAGCGGGAGCACCGCCGTAGGCGACGGACGGAGGAGGGAGGTGAACCGAAACTTCTCGGCCGTTTTCCGGCCAAACCAGGTACGATCTCGGAACTTTGACCTCATATTTGGATTCCTGGTGAAAAGTACATAAATTTCCATGTATAGATCGTGAAAAACGGTTAAGAAATGAAGAAGTTAGAAAACTGGTAGTTTCAGCCGGAAATGGGGGATTCCGGTGAACCAGACGGCGGCGGAGGTGGCGGTCCGGTCATCTTCTCCGGCCAGCCTCCGGCGACGGTGACGGCGTCCGGTCGTCTTCTCCGGCGAGTCACCGGTGACCGGTCGGGTTGAGTGAACCGGTCGGGTTGAGTGAACCGGTCGGGTCGAGTTGGACCGGGTCAGGTTGAGTTGGATTCAGGAAGGGTCCTTACACTTCAAATACTACAGTTGCTACATTTCAACTAAATCACACCTAAATCACAGTAGTTCACCTAAATCATAGAAACTATCAAGTTTTCTGTAACTTAAACCTATAAGTAATGGCCAATACCTTGCACTTGGTCATATAATGTCCAACTGAACCACAGTTGCTGCATTTAATCTCTATGTGTAACAACCCGGAATTTTAATTATTGGGTTTACGCAATTATTTTTGCAAAATGACGATTTTACCCTTGGTCGGTAAAGGGCATGGAAATCAAGTTTTGTTTCGGAACTTATTAGGCGGTGTTTCGGGTACCGTTGCGTAGGTCTCGAACTCACGAGTTCGTAGACAGGCGGCACACAGGAAACGGGGTTCGTGTACGGAAGTTATGGGTCTAGACGTGTAAGGGCAGTTTGGTAAATTGGCCATGGAGGGGAGATATTTTACTATCCAAATCAGATTAATCTGGGGGGGGGTGATGATCATTTCTTGATCCTCATTCTCTCTCGGTCTGAAACACTCCCAAAACAAACCACCTCGTGCGAAAAACACTGAAAAAATCCATAAAGTCAACTTTGAATTCAAGGCTTTAGCATCCAGTTTTGATCAACTAATCGTATTCTACTCCTTCCCACGATCACAACCGTACCAACCATCGAAGGAGAGGACCACGGTGGAAGCCGAACCGAGTATAGGAAGTTTCGGATCTTCCGATCGATTTTCCAGCTTACACAGGTATGTGTTTGATGTTTTAAGGTCATATTTGGATTCCTGGGTTTGAGTAGATAAATTTAGATGTAAAATTTGTGTAAAATGGTTGAGTTTTGAGGAAGTAGTAAAGCTTAGAGTTTCGGCCGGAAATGGGGGATTACGGCGAACCAGACGGCGGCGGAGGTGGTGGTCCGGTCATCTTCTCCGGCCAGCCTTCGGCGACGGCGACGGCAGTCCGGTCGTCTTCTCCAGTGAGTCACCGATGACCGGTCGGGTCGAGTTGGACCGGTCCAGGCGCGTGAACATTGTAGCAGGCGCGTGGCCGGAGCGTGAGGGCGCATGTGCCGACCTTTCCAGCGGTGCGTGGCGGTACGTGGGGCCGAGTCTGAGGTCACGGCGACGCGTGGTAACTAGTTCTCGACGTTCTGAATCTGTTTGTACAGGTTTCAGGTTGATCGGACGTCGTTTAGAGGTCATTTTGGGCAATCCCAGCGGTAATGGTTGACCTTATTAGCGGGTTTTGAGCTCGGAAAGTCAAGGTAGTTGGGTCATTATTGTACATGTGTTCCTTGGGCTAGAGCGTCCATGAATTAAAGGTTGGATGATGTATGTGAGTGGACTTTTGTTTTATAAACTGAAATGCATGCATCAAAATATCTTTGTTTACATACTGTTATGTATTGTGGCATTGAATTTCTGGATTTTAGAAATTATTACTAGACATATGTTTTCCACTATATCAGTTAAAGTGTGATTTGAGAAATATCATGGGTTTTGGACTCGGTTTTGATATCATTTTGACGTGGAAATTATTGAGTCCATGATTTGGGTTTTGACCCGGATGTATGAGTTTATCGGAATTGGCCATATATTTGAGGGAGACCAGAACCCGGGACTAGGATCCGTTATTAGCGGTGAACCCGGTGAACCTCCAATATAATATGATATGATATAATAGTCGAGAGATATGCCGACGGATATGATATTATAGCCGAAGGTTATACCGGCTGATGATATGATATGATAGTCGAGGATACTTGCCGACTGATATGATATAGTAACCGAAGGTTATACCGGCTGATGATATGATATGATAGCCGAAGGTTATACCGGCTGATGATATGATATGATAGTCGAGAGATATGCCGACTGATATGATATAATGGCCGAAGGTTATACCGGCTGATGATATGATATGATAGTCGAGGATACTTGCCAACTGATATGATATGATAGCCGAAGGTTATACCGGTTGATGATATGATATGATAGTCGAGAGATATGCCGACTGATATGATATAATAGCCGAAGGTTATACCGGCTTATGATATGATATGATAGTCGAGAGATATGCCGACTGATATGATATAATAACTGAAGGTTATACCGACTGATGATATGATATGATAGCCGAAGGTTATACTGGCTGATGATATAATATGATAGTCGAGAGATATGCCGACTGATATGATATAATAGCCGAAGGTTATACCGGCTGATGATATGATATGATAGCCGAAGGTTATACCGGCTGATGATATGATATGATAGTCGAGAGATATGCCGACTGATATGATATAATAGCCGAAGGTTATACCGGCTGATGATATGATATGATAGTCGAGGATACTTACCGACTGATATGATATGATAGCCGAAGGTTATACCGGCTGATGATATGATATGATAGTCGAGAGATATGCCGACTGATATGATATGATAGCCGAAGGTTATACCGACTAATGATATGATATGATAGTCGAGAGATATGCCGACTGATATGATATAATAGCCGAAGGTTATACCGGTTGATGATATGATATGATAGTCGAGGATACTTGCCGACTGATATGATATGATAGCCGAAGGTTATACCGGCTGATGATATGATATGATAGTCGAGAGATATACTGACTGATATGATATAATAGCCGAAGGTTATACCGGCTGATGATATAATATGATAGTCGAGGATACTTACCGACTGATATGATATAATAGTCGAAGGTTATACCGGCTGATGATATGATATGATAGTCAAGAATGAAAAAAATTAAAAAAATGAAAAAAATTATTTAAGGATAAAGGGTATTTCTGATATTTAAAATTTGAGATAAAAGAGCTGTCAGATGGGATAAGGGTTATTTCCGGGTTTCGAGGGAAAATTCGGGAAGGGTCCTTACACTATGTGATATCTTGGTAGTTTAGTACTTGGGTTCTTCTTGGGCTCATCAGGTGCTTTTTTTCTTCTGCTTTTCCTTGGCCTGCCAGGTTGCTTGTGGTGCTAGGGTTGCTTCAAAGGATTCCTATAAGTTAATTTCCATTGGTCTTCACTTGTCATTGGCAAGATGATTCCTGGGTAATACCACTTATAGGACTCCAAGCTATAACATTCATCCACATATTCGGCTGCATTACGACTTAATCTGCTTATGGCAGAGCATGCATGTGGGCAGGGAATTCCATTAAGATCCCACCTTCGACAAGAACATGACTTCACCCTAAAATCGACCCTACACTACCTTCCAGTATCACAACTTATTTAAAAAATATAAGTCCCTGCTTGCCTTAATAGAAACTTTTATCCTTGTTTCTTGTTTTCTTCTAACAACTGTCTAACTCTTGGCCCAATTTGATGTCCATGCCAATGATCGGGGGTCAACCTACATAGCAACATAGACTGAACATTTAGGGTCCATAATACTATAATACTTCTTGAATACTTACTTTCTCATACTAATACATACTAACCTTCTTGCTGAGTGCAGCATCATGACATAAAACCTAATTTTCTCCGACATGGTTAGTATAGGCTTGTCTCTGGTATGATTGCCTTGTTGAAAGCCTCATTGAGATTGTTGGTTAAGATGTCACATTTGAAGGCAGGGTTGAAATATGCACGACACCATTGCTTAGCATCCTGCTGACTTAGCCAGTAATGTGCAGGCTCACTGAGTTCAAGCATCTTCTTCATTTCAGCTTGAAACCATGCCAAATTAGTGGCCCGTGCTATTTTTTCAAATTGTTCCTTCAAAGCTAGGCCTTTGTGATCTTTGTTGAAGTTGTCATATCGGTGCTTAATGTTGTGTCTATGCTCTGCATGTGGGAATAACTCACCAACAGCTTCAAGAAGTCATTTATGCTTATCAGTCATAAACAAGTACCGATGACTGTTCAGTATCTTCAAATCATAACCTAAAATGTCCAGAAACCATTTCTAGGTACTGTAATTCTCAACCTCCACTATGGCCCATGCTATTGGATACATACCAATGTTTGCATACACTCTCACAGCAGCGAAAATCTGTCTAGGATGTAGGCCTTTAACATGAGTCCCATTTAAGCCAATAAAAAGCATGCAACCTTCAAGCCAACCCTTTTTACAAGGCCCTAATGCAATGTACACCCTCTGGAATCTAGGCAGCCCATCACCCTCAAGTTCAGACTTAATCACCACGATGCTTTCACCGTCCACTCTCTTCAACTCCTCACAGTAATTCCGTAAGATTTTATACTATCTAGTGTATTTACCTTCAACCAACTCAATGGCCATAGACCTTGCCCTATAGCAAGTAGACTTCCGTGGCCAAAAGCCTGATTCTTGGGTCACATGCTCTTGAAACTCCCTGCATGAATATTGTAAACACCCTTGCTACAATCATGTTTTGGATTGAAGGTTTTCACTTGACACTAGTCTCTCCCACTCACTTTTGAAGCATAGATGCTACTCGTGCAATTATTTCCATCCCCACACACTGCCTTGATCCTTTGAGTATCATTCTTCTTAAAGTTCAGTTCCCTCCCAGCTATCACAGAGTACCTTTTAATTGCTTCTCTGAAGATTTCCAGAGAAGCAAATTTCAAATAAAGTTCAAAAACAGGATTTTCCATATCGGTTTCTGGATGGAAGTCCCTATATGCACAACCATCTTTCTTTTCCTTCCCATACGGTGAGGCTGATGTTCACCATTGCCACTTTCTTCTACTTCTGGATCAAAGGTATTTAGCCTAGGTGAACTTGCCCCAATTTCCTCATATGCCACATTTTCATCATGTTCAAGACCATTGGGGATCAATTTCAGCTTCTTCATGGTCTACATAATTCTGAAACAGAGTTTCATCCATGTCTGTCATTTGAACACCTTGTTCTTCTATTGGTGCAAACTCAGTGTCAATAAACTCTGGATCAATTTCATCATCTTCTTCACTATCAAACTCAAGATCTTTCCTTCTTCTAGGTAATATATATCTTACCTTTGGCAGCATATCTCTTGGATTATTTTCCCTCTTCTTCTTGCATAACTTTTTATTTTCCCTTACGTTTCTTTCTAACATCTGCATATTTTTCCCCCTCTCGGGTACAACATCTTCAGCTGCTTCAACAACTTGTTCCACATCTGCAATTTCTTCAACTTCTTCAACAACTTGTTCCACATTGACTGAATCCAGCTCTCGGGGTAGCTTAATCCCATCACCACTACCACGTCTTAAGCAGATAGGGATTACCTTCCCCTTTGACTTAATATATCCCTTACAAAGCAGGTACAACTGTCCATCACCACTCATGTAATAACCCGGAATTTCAATTATTAGATTTACGTAAATTATTTATGTAAAATGACGATTTTACCCTTGCTTGTTAAGAGGCGTGAGAGTCAAATTTTGTTTCGAAACATTTTTGCTGGTGTTTTAGATACCGTTGCGTAGGTCTCGAACTCACGAGTTCGTAGACAGGCGGCACACAGGAAACGGAGTTCATGGACGAAAGTTACGGGTCTAGATTGATAGGGGTATTTTGGTAATTTTTGACTTGGGGTAGATATTTTTAACCCAAATCATTGTTACATCTTCAGATCATCATCTCATTCTCATCTTTCTCTCTTAACCACCCATTTTATCCCAAAACCATCGAAGCCGTGTGAGACTTTCACACCTAAAACCCATAAATTCCAAGTTTGATTCAAGGCCAAGACTTCCAGTTTTGATCAACTAATCATATTCTACTCCTTCCCACGATCACAACCGTACCAACCATCGAAGGAGAGGACCACGGGGGAAGCCGAACCGAGTGTAGGAAGTTTCGGATCTTCCGATCGATTTTCCAGCTAGCACAGGTATGTGTTTGTGGTTTTGAGGTCATATTTGGATTCCTGGGTTCGAGTAGATAGATTTAGACATAAAACTTGTCAAAAATGGTTGAGTTTTGAGGAAGTTATGAAAGCTTGAAGTTTCGACCGGAAATGGAGGATTCCGGCGGAAACCAAATGGCGGCGCCGGCAGCCGGTCGTCTTCTCCGGCGAGTCGCCGGTGACCGGTCGGGTCGAGTAAACTGGTCGAGTCGAGTGATCGGTCGGGTCGAGTTGAACCGGTCGGGTCGAGTGAACCGATCGGGTCGAGTTGGACCGGGTCAGGCCGAGTTGGATCGGGTTGGACCGGTCCAGGCGCGTGGGTACTGTAGCAGGCGCGTGACCGGCGCGTGAGGGCGCGTGGCGGCATGTGGGCGCGTGTTCTGACCTTCCGTAGGCGCGTGGCGGCGCGTGGGGCCGAGTCTGAGGTCACGGTGGCGCGTGACAGGTAGTTTTTGACGTTTCAGACCTGTTGGCGCAGGTTTTGAGTCGATAGGACGTCGTTTAGGGGTTGTTTTGGGCGTTTTAAAGTTGCTGCGTTTTCTAGGCCAGCATAGTTAGACTCCCGGGGTTTAGGGGGTTTATAATTAAGGTTCTTATTATTAGCTGGTAATCCCGATTATTAATTTGGACAGGCGATACTGCTCCAGGAACTTCAGGGGAGCGTACAGTTCGGGATTGAGCTTGCTTCAACAGGTTTGTGAGTGGACTTTTGGTTTATAAACTAAAATGCATGCATAAATGTATCTTTGATTTAAATACTGTCATGTATGGGTGCAATGAATTTCTGTATTTTAGAAATGATGCTGGACACATGTTTTCCAATATTTCAGTGAAAGTGTGTTTTGAGAAATGGCCTGGTTTTTGTATTCGATTTTGATATCGTTTTGACGTGGTAACTATTTGAGCATGTGATTTGGGGTTTAGACCCATAATTATGATTTATTGATTTTGGCCATAAAATGATAATGCAAAGAATTTGGCTTAGGCCGAAAACAAAAATTTCGAAGTATGAATTTGGTTCACTGGTTCCTGTCCCGATGGTTACTGTTGCTCTGACCGGTGTTGAGGGGTCTTGCTCCGCTGGTTTTTGAGGGTTCGGACCTTGGTGTTGAGGGGCCTTGCTCCGCCAGGTTGTGAAGCTGTCTATGCATAGTACATATAGTACAGATAGTACAGAGAATTGTTGTACAGATTTTAACACATCTCAAGGGATACCCTGGTGTGTTGTTGTGGATATGTCGGGAACAGTGAATTTGAGGTATATGTGTCCAGATTGAATTGTGAATTTGAGATATTATGTGTCCAAATTGATTTAAATGATTTTAAACCCTTTTGAAGAGAGTTTTCAAACCAAACTTTGGATCACGAGGTATTTTCATTATACAGATTTTATGTGAGTCCAATTAAGTGGTTTTAAAGAGAAATGGGAATTTTGGTGATCTACATATAATGTTTTAGTATCATAAATTGTTTTATGTTATGCATGCATGATTTTATAAATGGAGGGGAAGAAAGGTATTTCTTGGAAAACAATTTATAAATGATTATTTTTGTCCACTCACAACTTTTGTGTTTAAACCCCCTTCAGGCAGTTGAGTAGAGTTGACGCGAACATTGATCTCGAGGCAGAGGCATTAGTACTTCGACTGCACTGTGTAATTATATTTGAGTAGGATATCTAAATTTTACTCTTGATCCTACTTAGACGCTCTGATATTATATTGTATTTGATTGGTCATTAATTACGGGAATTATTGAGTGCTTGAATCCCTTGTCTGACAAGTGGAAGTATTTATTATTATTATATTTTGTAAGGATTGAAGGGTATTTTGGGAACCTTTTCTTAGGTTGTCAGATGGGATCAGGGTTTTTCCCGAGTTTCGAGGGGAAATTCGGGACGGGTCCTGACAACTCAACTTAACCAAGTTCTCATTGTTCCACTCTTTTAAATAGATGGACACAGAACTAGTATCATAACCCAACTCCTTAGCCGCACTTTTCATCTCTAACATTGATATATAATTAATCAATACAAAGTCATACCATTTAACCGTTCCCCCCTTGTACGACATTGTCAACCCATCTTTCCCCCTTCCACCACCACACCACGATGTTGCACGTCTAAACTGAATATATTAGCATCATCTACAAAGCACATCAATACACTCTATTTAGTACATTCCACAAACCAATTCACACAGAGAATGTATAAGGAAATAGTACAAGTAATCATAGAAAAAGATAATGTAGAACATGATCAGAAGTAATAGATGTCAATCCACATATCCTTATCTTTATTCGCATTAATAGACATATCATGTATATACGTACATACCCATGCATATTATTTTCATTCAAAAGTAAATAATAAATTCATCAAAACGCCATAATTAGGATTAAAAAAAAAATCAGCTCATTCATATTCATATAGAGTCATATTCATATATAGGAATTGAATGACAGACAAATGTGAAAATCTAGTGACCATGTTGATTAAGTCAAATGACCAGGAGCAGAAAATCAAGAAAGGAGAATATACATAACTTGAAGAAATACATGTAAATTATAGGGTCAATATCTCCAAGAAATTTGAAGTCAGAAACAACTTGAGCCTATAACTTAGATGATTGCCTTGATTAATGTGATCCTATTCAAACCCAACCAACATGCCATTGCTAAAGGTGAGGGCAAGGGAAGAATTCCAAAGTGCTCTTGGATTACAAGATTCTCTATTTATTGAATCTATGATATTTGGGACATGTTAACCTAACATGCTTCCATTCCTTAAATCCTTATCGGCTCACTCTATGTACGCTGACCAGAAAAGCTCAAGCTTTCCTTCATTTAAAGTGGCTTTCACTGCCCTACTCCCTTGGTACCCCAATTGCAGCCAAGTGCTTCTTTTAAGGTGGCATTCAGTCACCTACCAGTATTCAATGACAATAATATGCGCATACAGAGTACGCATGTGCATTTCAGTCCAACCTACAGGTCACCCCTACAGTGCGCTCCAGCTTAGCTATGTGTGGGACAACCCTAAACCATATATCTAGACACACTAGAACTTTCCCATTCAAATCCAGTTTGCAAGGAAATTTGGAAGATGATAAAAGTGATCCACACTTGTAAGTAAACAAAAACAAAAACCAAATATTTCCTTTTAAGGTAACAAGAAATTTTATATGATACATCATATTATCCTTCAATTCACCAACCAACTGATAATTTCAAAAAAAGAATGAACCTAAGACCACAACTTGGAAGAAGCACCTCATCAAAGGGTTACAGACACTAGCATTGCCTTAGAGGAAAAAACTAGAAATCTAAAATCTAGCTATCACTAAGAGAAACACATTCACAGAATTGAAGAAAGGCAAACCTCACATGACCCACATACACTAACCAACATCTTTGTTTCATTTATGTTTTTCTAGTCTTGAACCACCAAACCAATTACTCTGTACATATCTTTGTTTCCTCTCTGTTTTGTTTCATCTCACATGGCTAACAACATTACATACTAACACGAAAAATACCCTATTTCAACTTTGTATAATAAAACCAAACAGAAAATAGAAAGAAAACCATTCTTCAACAATCGACACAAACCCGAAAGTGAAAAATAGAGAAAACCCCAAAATATTACCAATCAGACAAAACCCATATTGAAAACTCTTGAAAAAACTCATTTTACTCATCGTATTTTGGTTGTTCGACTCCGAGTTCGTGAGGAATCATCTTCTTCGCTGTTTCCAGCACCAAAATTCGACGCCAAGGAAGAGGAAGTTGAACGATTTATGGGTTTGTTTCCAACGGCGAAATTCGAGTCCAAGGAAGACGAAGTTGAATGATTTCAGGGGACAAGGCTACTGGTTCTCGCTGGTAGCCGCAACCTTCAAGAGCACTACCCAATAAACCCTAACTTTCTCTGTGCTTCTCGTTGGTTCCATTGAGACTACTACTGGTTCGACTGATGAACCAGATTCTGTCTCTCCCATTCGAACTTAGCCGCGTTTTCTTAGTGGGGGCCACTCAATTGCTGACTTGTCCAAAGTGACAAGTTTGCTCTTCAATTTGACAAAGAGTTATGAAAATAGACGAAAAATGACCAACTTGAGGCGAAAAGGGGGTTCATTGAGCGTCATGAGACAAAATCGAGTTTATGAACTATTTTGAGATTAAAGTTGATGTTCGAGGGGCATCTTGAGTAAAAAACCTTATTTAAAAGCCCATTTATAATACCCATTGTGAAGCACTTTTCGGTAAAGGGTATATAGAATAATATTCATTTTGGGCCAAGAAGCATCGGGGTTTTATATTGTTCGGCCCAAGAAGCATCGAGGTTATATATTGTTTGGCCCAAGAGGTGTTGAGGTTATGGCATTGCTTGGCCCATATCTTATAGACGAAGGACTTGGACCTGAAGCTGCTGAAGACAGCGTGCACAAAACGCACAGAGGCGCATGTTAGCCTTTTCTTGAGGAATCGGTTCTCTCTAAATTCTAATTACTCTCGCGAACATTATTCCAACACTTGGTACGTCTTCCCAGGGATCAAAACACAAACCAGACACACTGTGACTCCATCGTCTTCATCTTCTTCTCTCTCCTTGAACGGTATCACAATTCTCACCCTCAATTTCCATTTATTTACCCTTTTTGTTTCCAATTCGTAATCAATTTCAATTCTAGATCCATCCAATTCTGGCTGCCTATAGACAAAAAAAAAACAACCATCAAATTTTGAAGCTTTCTCTTTTGCCCGTGTCTATTTCTTTTGAAAAACGGCCAAGAATTGTATTTCCTTTTGGATTAATTTCAAATATTTGTATTGGGTTCAGTTTTGAGTAAAGGTTCAATTTTTATATTCAGAATTTTGATATCGTATGATTTTATTTTCCTTCATGTTGTGATTGTAATTGTTTATTTAATTTAGTCAACAGTGAACTTTTCTCTCAGAGTAGAATGAGGAAAATGAAGAATAATTCTATAGAAGTTGGGAATGTTGGGACCTTTTAATAATTACTAACTTTGATGTGGGGATAGTTGCTTGTTAGGGTTAGGGTAGATTATACTTGCCCGAATGATAATTTCGACATTGAATTTGGTTTTTTGTAAGTATTTAAGCTGTCTTTCTCATTTAATTTCTTTTTTATAGGGAGCATTCGGGGGTTGAACACAGGGTGTCCAAGCCTATACACAGTGAATATGGTATGATCTCAGTTTAGTTTGTATCAGTAGTTTTCCAAAGAAAGAAAAGAAAAAGGTTTATTTTTTACTGTTTAATTACTCATTACTGATGGGAAGGTTATGGTTTTTGTAGAGTCCTTATCACTGCTCTCTGTGAGTAATACTGATGTCAGATTTACTGATATTAGTTGCTTGAGTAGTCTGAGATTCACTATAGCTTACTCTCTAATTTTTGATTGTATGTGATTGGAGAAGTTAATAGTTATTTTGTGTGATTGGAGAAGTTAATAGTTATTGTGTGTGATTGGAGAAGTTAATAGTTATTGTGTGTGATTGGGAGAAGTTACTAGTTATGGATTCTATTTCTTTAATATTGATGATTTCCGTACTTTATTGCCAAACAAAATGTGTATTATCTTCTATATAAGAGACCAAAATGAGTGTTATTATCATAAAGGTTTATAATTCAAGTTTGTGAAAATAAGATTTGAACTGCTAGTCTTTGGGCTGGTTTTTGTTACTTGAAGTTATTGTTCTCTTTCTATTTCTTCATTCGAGTTTCATGAAAGTGCTATAATTGGTTATCCTTCATTTACCGTGAATTTGATGAAAGTTGGTGTGTCCTGTTGCAGTATTTTGATGGATACGGGTATCATGGGACATCATTCGAGCAGACATATCGGTGTTATCCTGCATCATTTATTGAAAAGGTAGGATTGCTTTGTTCATTTTCTTATCAAACTATGCGAAAGTTCAGTACTGAGAACTATTGATTATTGTCCTTAATTACATGTCATCCTTTTCCACTTTTATTTCTTCTGTCCCTCCTTTAAGCATTGAGCTCTTTATCGGTTTTTTTGTTCTCAATTGTTCCTGAATCTGATTTAAGTTTATAAATTATCTTTTTTGCAGCCACAACTTGAAAGTGGTGATAAAAGTAAGTCTCCAATTTCTTGTCAGTTTCATTTGTCAGGTCTTCCTCTTATATGTTCTATTTATGATTTCTTTTATTGTCTGTTTCTCAGTTATAATGCCTCCCTCAGCCCTTGACCGCCTCGGTTAGTTGTTTCTCTTTATTCATTTGTCATTGCAAATTCTACTTCTAATTTATTTTGTACTATCTACCTACTCTGATTTGGAATCTTATATTGACCATACTACAGCATCTTTACACATTGATTACCCAATGTTGTTTGAGCTTAGAAATGATTCTGCTGAGCGGATCTCACATTGTGGGGTTTTGGAGTTCATTGCAGAAGAAGGCATGATCTACATGCCTTATTGGGTAAGCTGTGTGTTGAAATATAGGCCTAGCAAAACTTGGCAAGTTACATACTGTAGTTTTTTGCAGCCATAAATATCTTCTGATCTTAAATTGGGGCTGTTTCTTATTCACTTGTTTTCAATTAGATGATGGAGAATATGCTCTTGCAAGAAGGTGACATGGTGCGAGTGAAAAATGTGACTCTTCCAAAGGGAACATATGTTAAATTGCAACCCCATACCAAGGACTTTTTAGATATCTCAAATCCAAAAGCTATGTAAGTCAATGATTCTGAAGTTATTACTTATTGAAATTCACTCGTTCTTCTGATTTTTTTCCTTCTATCAAACTTGGTTATACCATTTCCGACATGTCTCCACACTTCCATAGTTGTTGCAACTGTGTCAGTTAAATTATTTTGGGAAATCCTAGACATTTATGGGATTTAAAATGTTTTGCCTTTTCTTTTTCGTCCTTATTTCAGAGACATCAATGGGTTCTTTGATTTTTGTGCATAAAAGAGGAAACCTTCTAATGTAAAGGTGGAAAAAAAATCTGTATTATAGCCCGAGAAATTAAAATCAGGGTTATAGTAGATAAATGAATTGATAGGAGCTGTTACTTTGAGAACAACAAACATGTTGAGGATAGATCATTGACTTGTTCTTACATTCTTGTTTGAAGTATTGTGTTTCTTTGTAATATGTACTGTGTGAGTGGTAACTCAATTTTAGGGCGAATACCTCTTTCATACTTATTCCCTGAAACTTGCTATCTACTTTTTTAGTTATTTCTACAACTTTTTGATTTAGTGTTTACTGGGCTATGTTTGGAAGAGAAACTTCAAAGTGCCAAGGGAATTTCTCCAAATTAGTTTAGAAGGCACCACAAAACATAAGATGGAGAGATTACAAAAAACTGGATGCGATGCACTTAAAGGGATTTATAAGTAACTTCTTGATAGGTGTTAATTGGAAATCTTTTGTTTAGTGGTTTTCTTATGCTCAAGTAGTTACTTATAAATCCCTCCATTTTCTTGTTTGTCCTGCATTTCTTAGTAATATAGCTCAAATTCCTAGGTACTTTGAAGTTCCTCATCCAAACATACCCTTAAAGATCTGAAGTAAAAAAGTTGAATATCTTGTTTGTCATGCAGCTTGGAGACAACACTTAGGAATTTTTCCTGTTTAACCACCGGGGACAGTATCATGGTTGCATATAACAACAAGAAGTATTATATAGATATTATAGAAGCAAAGCCTTCTCATGCAATAAGTATTATTGAGACAGACTGTGAGGTGGACTTTGCACCTCCTCTTGACTATAAGGAACCTGAAAAGCCTGTTGCATCTGTTCCTCTAAACAAAGCAACTGCACAAGGTATAAAATTCTTTTTTCCTAGCCACTACTATCACTATCACATGATAATGGTTTTCTTCAGTTCTTGGTTTGTGGTTGAATGCATTTCCTTCTTGTTTTTGTTGTGTGGGTTTTCTTTTCTAAAATATTTATTTCATGTCCTTCCTTTTCTGAGGTCGAGTCGGCTTATGGTTTGCCACTTGTATGTGAGCTTCATGCTAAGAATATTGTTGAATGAAGTTAAACGTAGGCATTATTGATTTCACTGATGTACATACTTCTAGAGGCTACACAGGTATTGATTGAAATATCTTGTAACTGCAATTCATTGAGGAAGAGTACTGACATGGTAATTTCATTTAAATTATGATGAATCTCGACTTGTTAATTGCCTGAGTTTTACCAACTTCACTTGCTACTGTTGCCCTGCCTATATCTGTGAATGTTTGGGAATCTCTGCATTGTTTGTTACAACTGACAAAAATATTGGTGATTAGAGCTTTCCGGGTACAGTCTCTTAACAGATCCTCATAAAATCCAATTTTCTTGTCTTCGTCAACTTGGTACAATGCATTCATTAAAAAGAAACTGGGTGCCATATAATTCCAGTACATTTTGAGATTTCTTGAAATGCCTACAAATTCTCCTTCATGGAGGGTGAAATTAAAAATATGAAATGGTGGCATATAATGGTGATTGAAGGCTTTCTCCAAGTAACAGATGTTTGATAGCTTTTGCTGCTTTCTTAATTTGGAGTACTCCCATGTATTTTGACATTATCTGAGTTTTCCAATGCCCAAGTTAATTCAAGAATAAAATGGGTTTCTGATAATATTGCAGTAGAAGAGGATCCCGCTGAGGCTGAGCCTAAATTCAACCCTTTTACTGGAGCTGGGAGACGCTTGGATGGGAAGCCTCTGAAGTATGAGCCAGCACCAGCTTCTTCCTCAGGGTCCAAAGACAAGAAACCTGTGGTTACCAATGGTAATGCACAACCTTCTACAGGATCTAGTTCACAAGCTACGAGTCGCCAGGCTCAGGGAAAGCTTGTTTTTGGAGCAAATGCAAGCCGTACACCAAAGGAAACACAAAAGGTACCCTTGGCGCTCTTAGTTCATGACTTCCATTGACATTTTTTGGAATTATATTACCAACTGTTACCCATTCCAACGCAGACTGTAAATAGTGTGCACCCGTTAATTTTATCTTTTATAATTTACTTTACAGGAAGTTGCAAAAGAGACTAAAAAGGAGGAGCAGCCTGAAAAGAAAGAAGAGCCAAAGTTCAAAGCTTTCTCGGGGAGGAAGTACTCACTAAGGGGTTGATTAGGGATTGTGAAGCAATCTGTTCTGGTACTTTTAAATTATGTTCCACATCATCTGACCTTGATTGTGTCTAATTGAGTGAATATAACAAAATTATGTACTGGTCTCACAACTCAGATGTTGTATTCTTGGATAAGACCCTAGATTTGTGAAAACCGTGGATAGAAATACAACTTATGTTTGTGTAACAGCTTCGTTTTTATTTTTAATTTTAATTTTTAATTTCACGGCATCTTAAATCTGCTGGAAGTCAAAAGATTTGCCTTCTTTTCCTCCTTGAGCGATCTACTTATTTAAAACCATAAGTCAGCTGTAATTGGAACAACAAAAAGGTTTTCACTCATCCCATGGTAGTGTAAACTGTACAGAGTGCCTCGACTTTGAAGTGCCGAGAATAGTCAGCTCTAGGAAAACGGCTTTCATGTTTCAAATTTTTAATCCATGGCATGTCATCCTTTAATTGTTGATCGTAGGTGAAGCTCGAGAAGAATAAAATTTTGTGACCTATTTTGAAATTGACTGAAATCTTTCTAATTTATTTTATTCATCGGAGTAATTTCGTTCATTTAGATATAGAAATAAAGCGTCACTTAGTTCTATGTCTTATACGTTATGTAATAGGTGTCGAGTTTGATTATCGTAAAAGAGTCGAGGACTTTTTTCTTCTTCTTCGTTATAATGATTTGAGAAGGGAGGTGGGTTTTTCTTCTTCGCAATACTAAGGGGATATATATATATATATATATCAGAATAGTATTATAATAGAAACCATCAAAAGAATTGAGTTCAAGTTGATTAGTAAAGTTTCATGTAAATAGGATTGTCAGTTGTGTAAATAGAAGTTTTGTGATGGAGGTATTGCCTATTCATAGCTAAGCATTGAAATTTTGAGAGAGCCGAAAATGTTTTCTTGCGCAAGAAGTCACAGAATCCATGGGAAGAAGTTTGATTTATGCTTTAAAATGGTTTTGCTTACAGTGGTAATGATGTGCAGACGTATATATATATATATATATATATATATATATCTGTAAATAAATGTGAACCATGTTGGTACAAGTGTAAACAAGTGTAATATATCCATTGAAGTAGCTACTTCCACAGTGAAATTTTCAATCTTGTGTTCTCCCCAAATGCAAAAGACACCTAGCTGCTTTCAAACTTTCAAACTCCACCTAATGTCAGAGTGGTACTGTATATGGCAGAGCATTTATATGGACATCGGGCAAGAAACGAGCACATGGCCAAGACGTTTGGTGTTTGTAGCCGCCCAGGCTGGCGCTGGCCGCCTTCCAATTACCATCCCAGGCCCCCGCGCCGGGGTTTCTTGTCTTCTGCTTTGACTCAAACAACCATCCTTGATCATCAACATCCATGGGAGCACTTTGGAACAGAGGAGGTGGTGGAGGAGCCCACTTTTCAACTAGCTCTCTGTTTTTAGAAGAAACACAATCACTCCCATTTTTTGAGTGCTTCGTCTTGTCTTCTGCGTTGGCCTTTTCCATTGGTCTTTGGACGTGCCCAGGAGGAGTGTACGGAAAACAACGGGACATTTACAAATCGACAACGTAAATTCTCAATCTGATAAATGTGTTTGAGTAGAAAGGGAGGGGGCTAATTCTAGGGTTAGGGTTTGGTATAATACCAATCCCAATTCCAATCACCAAATATGCGTATCGTAAACAAGATTAGATGAAATCGCAAAACTGCATCAAAATTCAAATCCAGAAAAACAAACAGAAGCACCCCCAACAGAGAAGAAGACCTTGAAAGATGGAGACTGGTGGTAATGATTCAAAGTGGGTTTGGGTTTAGGGTTTCAGTTTCTTCAGGAGAGGCTCTATTAGACTGCTAGTGCTGTAATTGTGGCAAAATGTAATGCCCGTCCAATATTTATAGCCCAAAACAACAAATCCACTTCTAATCAGGAAAGGAATCCTAATTTTCCATTTTACATTTTTACCCTTTTCCCAACCCAGCAAATAGAGCAACCCAGCGTCTCTCTTTTTATCGTTGGCTTATTTCAAACTTGGTCAAACCTACCTGCACAACCCTACTTTTTTTTCCCTTCGTATTTCAAATGCCTCCACGGAATATTTTTTTTTGTTACTATATTCCCCTTTTGGGCCAAATTTCTTCTCATTTTGCCTTTTCAGTCATCTTCATGGGAAATTTCTATTAAATTTCTAATGTGCTATAAAAAATGATCTAATTTATGATGCCACGTAAGAAAAAAAATATATATTTAAATTAATTAACTCAAATATAAAAATAGTACGCTGCTGATTTGTTGGAGATTAGACTAGTTGAGTTTCATAAGAAATATTTGGGATTACCAACGATGTCCCAAAGAAGTAAAAGGAAAATGTTCTTCCATGTGATTAACTCTTTGCAGGCCAAGCTTTCGAGGTGGAATGTTAAGCTCCTTTCAGCCACTGGGTTGGAAGTACTTGTTAAAGTAGTGGCCCAAGCCCTGCCCACTTATACGATGGGAGTTTTCCAGCTACCTCAGAATTTATGCCATGAGCTCTCAGCTGCGATTGCTAGGTATTGGTGGGGGAAGGCCGGACATAGCGAGGGATTCACTGGATGAGCTGGCAACGGTTATATAAACCCAAGAGTTTGGGGGGCCTGGGATTTAAAAACTTCGTAGCTTTTAACCGTGCAATGGTGGCAAAACAAGCATGGAGATTAATGGAACGACCAAACTCCTTGGTGGCAAAGTTACTAAAAGCTCGTTATTATCCAACTGAAGATGTTCTTAATGCAGGGCTGGGGACAAACCCTTCTGCCATTTGGAAAGCGATCATTTGGGGACGTGATGTGATTAAAGATGGGTTAAAGTGCCGAGTAGGGGATGGTAAACTTATTCGTATTTTTGAAGATAACTGGATCCCTAGATACTCATTGGGCCGGCCGGTGTTCAATGGGAGGCTCCATAGGGATGCTAGAGTTGAGACACTGATGAATAATGAGGGTGGGTGGGACTGTCAACTTATTATGCAAATATTCAGTAGGGAGGACGCTCAAGCAATTCTGGGAATTCCCCTGGGGCTGCTTCACAGAAGTAGTGATGGCTTATACTGGGGGTTTACAAAAAATGGCCAATATAATGTGCGCTCAGGTTATAGGGTTGCATTGAGGTTGATGGAAGTTCAAAATGGTGATGGTGCTAGTGTGTCGGATGAGAGTAAGGTAGCGCAGTTTTGGAAGCAACTCTGGGGTATGAACCTCCCTAAGAAGATAAAAATGTTTATGTGGCGGGCCTCACAAAATAGCATTCCTACAGCCAGTAATTTACACAAGAAGAAGCTTCTCAACTCTCCTCTATGTGTGCGTTGTGGTAAAGGGGTGGAGACGGTGTTACATGCCGTCTGGAGCTGCAAAAAGAACAGAAATCTGTGGGCCCATTTGTCGCTCTCTACTAGTTACGATCCAGGAGGAGGAGAGCTTGGTGATTTTTTGCAGTTTTTGCGTGGAACCATGAGTAGGGAAGTGCTTGAGGGATGGATGTGGGGTTGTTGGGAAGCATGGCATCAGCGAAACAAGTTTTTTCAAGGGAAGAATGCAGAGGATGCGGCTCTGGTGGCTGAACAGCTGCTTTTCCATCAGCAGCAGTTCTTAGAACTCTCTTCTCGTGACCCAAAGCCCATGTCAGCCAGGACCAAATGGGTGAAGCCGCCGCTAGGGTGGTTCAAACTGAATTGCGACGGTGCGGCAAGTAGAGTACGTGAGTGGTGATCGAGGGGTAGGCGGACTGATACGCGACCATGATGGACGCTATGTTGGTTGTTTTCGAGCTGCAGCACCACCGTGGCTTTCTCCTGAAGCGGTGGAGTTGTTTGCCGTGCATAATGGGTTGCTGCTAGTACAAAGAATGGAGCTGCAGCAGGTTATTTTGGAGGTGGATGCCCTATAGGTTCTAAACCTCCTAAGTGATGGTCAGAATCAAAGGAGTGAAGTAAGTGTTTTGGTGTGTGATGTGATGTGGTTAATGCGAAAGCTTGGCATAACTAAAACCAGATTCCAACGCAGAGAGGGGAATAAAGCAGCTCATGCCTTTGCACAGTTTGGGTTGCGCAATCAGCCACATCGAATCTGGTTCGACGCTGCCCCGCCCTGGGTCGTCGAGCAGTTGGAGGCGGATTTAAGATGAGAGTTCTGTAATACCAGGCTTGTATTTTTTGGACCGTTTCGGTGCAGGCTATAGGGTGAAGGTAGAGGTTAAAACTGGAGTGGTTAGTGAACACAAGATTGGGCTCAAGTGATTATCTTAGTTTCTTGTAAGCAAAAGCTCGTTTGTGAGCTTATTTGCATTTTGTTAAAAGCTTGTCTTATTACTAGAGGGTGAGTACTCTTTTTCCTTGATCGGATTTTCCCGAATAATGGGTTTTATGACAAGGTTTTAATGAGGCCTGCTAGTAGCTCTAGTGATATACTCCTTCTCATTTTCAATGAAATCTCATATTTAGATAAAAATATATATAAAATTAGTGTTTTTAAAAAATTTATATATTTTTCATTTATAGAAAAAGAACTAAATAGACTAGCTTTTAAAAAATAGTCCATATATATTAGACTCTTCAAATGTAACTTTTGGACAAATTTGACTTAAAATTTGTCCTAAAGCATTAAAATAGTCCTCAAGCCGACTCTTTATATTTAATTTCAAATTTGACCAAATGAACAGTAGTTGGCTATATGTAGCTGAAATTGTTCATTATGTTAAATTTAACATTAAAAATAGACTCTGCTGGAGAGCTGTTTTGATGTTTTTGGAAAAAATTTAGGTCAAACAAATTTGTCCAAAACTAAATTTGAAGAGTCTGTTGAAGATGCTTTGAGTGCTTTTAGACAAATTTTAACTTCTTTTTTTGAGATATAGAGAACATTGATTTTAGTATCATTAAAAATTGGCTGATATTATGAACTTTCAGAATGAAGATGGTTACCATAGCTCAATCTAGGAAGTTAGTATCTCTAGGTCATGATGATGTTTTATCAAGAAGATGGTTGAAGCTGTGAGAATGAAGGTATATTGCATTCCATAAGCATATTTCTATATCATTTCAAAGTGTTTTCTAGAGACGCTGGATGACTAGTCATATATCCAGTTTTCCCTAATTATGCCAATTATACCCTGCATGTGATTTTCTTTAATTCAGTATTTTTCATTATTAATTCTCTGTCCATGTGTCTCTTTCTAGTTCATTGATTTAGAGGTTGTTATTCCTCTTCTCTTAGATTGGGACATGTGGCTTTTGGATGGCCGGCCATGTGATTGCAATTTAGCCAAACCATTTAGGTATTCGAGAGGTACAGAGAGCATGGAAAAATTCTGGGTTTTGGAGTTCTCTCTCTACAGAAAATTTGAGCAATGGGCTCTTGTTTTTGGGTTGGTTTTCACTACAAAACAATTGATTTGATTTTCTTTACTAAATAATTTTTCTGTTTTGTTTTTGGGGATGTTTGATTTTAGAAAATTGCATAACATCTATAGAATCATATTTTGATTTCATCCCCAAATTATTTGTTCATTGAAGTCACTCTTCTGGGTTCATCAAGTATCATGATTTGATGAACTTGGATTGAGATTTATCATCCAGATTTTCATTCATATGTTTGGGTCATTTGTGTGCCAAGTCGATGAAGAGCAAAGTCGCTACCAGTCGAAGACTGATGTTGAGTCCCTGGTATTGATTTTTGGAACTCGTGAGAATCTTCAATGAAGATGTCTGATATTGCACAAGGTAAAGCTGCCTTTAGGTTAGTTCTTAGAGATTGAGCTAGGTTAAACTTTGTATTGAATATCAGATTTAGTGGATTTCCTGGTCAGCAAATCGACCCCCAGTTTTCACCTTGAGGGAGGTTTCTGGGTATCAATCCTTGTGTGTTCTTTGATTATTATTTGTTTGTTGAGTTGCACTGAATCTCTCTTGATTGTCTTATGTGAATTGTCAAACCATAATTCTTACACATATTTCATGTCATATTATGCCCCTTTTCTTGTCTTTTGCTTCATTTCATGTCATCCATGGTAAAAAAGTGATGCTTTTGTGAGACATGTGCAAGATTTAGAAAGATAACCTAATTATAAAGATATCCTAAATCGGAGTTCAAATGAAGGAGTTGTCTTCAATTCAATATCGGGCCCTTGACATGTCAGTGCGCCCTATTTAGGGCGCAGATCAAGTACCTCAGATCGTGACATCTGGGTCCCAAAACCGTGTCTGAGGACCTTCAGAACAATACCATGACATGCCTTTGTCTTGCCACTATTGGAGCTAGGACATGTCCTTGACGTGTCCCAAAACACCCAAGACCGAGTTCCAGATCATGTCCTTGACATGTCTGGAAGTGCGCCAATGCGTGTCCTCTATAATCCAAGTTCCAAGCCGAGGTTCCAGTCATGGGGTGCCTTCGTCACGCCTCAATGAAGTCCAAGTCCGTGTCCTTGACACATTTTCAAGACATGTGCTAGTCGCGGAGATAGGCGTGACTACGCCCTAATTTGAAGGTCCAGATTGCACCCTATTTAAGGCGCATGTCATGTCACTGACATGACCAGATAAGGCTAAATGAGGCCATTTTCCATCATAATGCCATTTGAGTGAGACACGAAGCGTTTTCAGATTCTTTGGACCATAATGAAGCCATCCAAGTGCTAAGGCGCGACAAGGCGCACCAATAACATTTCGAGGGCCAAGCCACCAACTTTTAGGGCTGCCCTAGGGCCTAACCGAGACAGCTTGCTGCCTAGTTCTAACTGTGATTTCCATATTCTCAGGGACTAGTTATCTATTTACAATTGTAGTAGACATTCTAGAACAATCTAATATAGGTTTTCACTTCTAATCCTTGAAAGTCAAGGTTTGGCTTTGCCTATAAATACTTAGCCCTGTTCACTGTTTTAGGGACCACCTTTTTACACGCCACGTAGACACTTTTATTTCATGTTCTAAGCTATTATCGTGAGGCTTGTTCACGAGGACCAAGTTGTGTTCTTGGAGGATTGCTTGAAGCTGTGCTTGAAGTTGGTCCTTGAGAGTATTATTTGGGTTTAATCTTTCACTTCTTTATTCAATTCAATTAATGTTTATGTTTTTCATAATGTGTAGTGAGTAGTTGAATTCTTATTAACGTTTAAGAAGAAACAAATTTATCTATATTTAATGGCTATCTGTGCTTCACCATGTATAAGGTTAAGAGGATGCTAAAAAACATGGTCCTGTTCTGGACTTCCTCATGCCGAACCAAAATGCTAAGACTCCTTACCACATTGACTGGATTAAGGTAATAGTGGTTGCTTTCATTTTTTGCATTACATTGATGTGGCGTTGTTCATTATCTGAGATTTTATAAATGATAGGCTAAGAGGATGCTTAAAAATCTAAGAATCACGACCTATTCCTCTAAGATGGAGTACAAAATCACTGGGTTGAGTGATAAACCATGCAGAGAGCAGAGGTAATTTATGATTGTTTTACAATATCCATGCCATTATGAATTAGGCTCAAAATATCATCTCACTTTCTGATATAATCTGTTTGTAATGCTTTGCAATAATCTTACCACTATACAATTGTGACTCTATTTCCTCCTTGATGTTGGACTCCATTTGGTTGCCTCTTTCTTCGTTTCCAATCTTGCTCATGCTCCAATACAACCACTACGCTGTGCCAATCCTTTCATGATCATTGTCTCCTCTCTGTGCACAAACATATAGGGATGGAGAAGGTAGAGATAGAAATTAGATTAAGTGTCCCTCTCACTTAGAATTTTTGGTTTTGTGGCATGCCTTGGTTTAGATGTTTCACCCTAAATAGTTAAAAGCATTTACTCTTATGCATTATTTATTAATATGCTTGATTTTATTACCTTACCTTTTCCTGAAGATTTGATTTGTGATTTGAGCTTTGTTGGACCTTATGTTTGACTGATTTTTTTTTAATATTACAGTGGGAGAAGAGAACAACTAGTACTTACACGCAAAAGGAGATTGATGAAGTGCGTGGTGAGTCGGAAGATTTTTTAGGGAACTATGTAGCGTAGGTTTAGGTAGCATATTAAATGACTCGGTACAATTGAATTGCATGACCTAAATATGTAATTTTATGTTAATTTTGCCTCTTTGTTTTGGTCATATTTTGAGGCATGCACCGACTTAGCTAGATAGCTAGACATGTATTTTTGGGGAGATTGCCAAAAATTAAATGTATTTTCAGTTGTCTTTTTTGCTTTTAGAGGATTTAATTTATAAGAATCACGTTTGATGGATTTGCTTCAAAGAATTATATATGCAATTCCTTTTAGTTGATTGAAAAGGATTTATATATGTGAACAGACGACAGTTTACAACCGTTGTGCCAAATGAATCATCACAACACACAAATATAGTCGTCTAATAAGATACAAATTGTTGTATTGTGAAGCTTCATACAACGGTGGATCACCGTTGTCTTATAATTCAAAAAATGTCGTCTTACAGTGCATCAGACAACAGTTCAAGAAGAAACCGTCGTCTGATTGGCACATAGATGACGGTTTTGCGAGCAACATTGATTTTTCACTTACAATAGAACTATCGTCTGATGACGTTTTAGACGATAGTTAATAAGTGTCATCTAATATTGCTTAAATAGATGACACTCACATAGATGACGTTTTTTTGTACATTCAGAAAACAGTTTTTTACTGTCATCTAGGGGCAAAAATGGCATAGTGGAAAATAAAACTTTGAAGGAAACTGAAAAGGATTTGAGTAACACAATTGAGTCATTAGAAGTTAAGTTGGATAGTTTGATTCTCTTGAAAAATGATCTTGCAAATCAAGTAAATGTCTTAACTGCTACTAATCACACTGTCCAAGAGTCCAACAAAAATTTGTTGTGTCAACTGAATGTAGCAAATGAGAACATAATCCAACTGACCATAGGAGCAGAAAAAATTGATAAAATGCTTGGAATGCGGAAGTTGTATGGGGATAAGAATGGATTTGGGTTTGCCAGTACAAGTTTAAACACTAGTACTAAATTTGTCACAAAATTTATCAATGAGTCTAAATCCTTACCTCGACTTCAACCAGATGAAAACTCTTTCAAAGTTTCTGAAATTCAGTCTCAATCTGCCGAGGCATTGTCTCTCAAAGCTGTATCATTTTCTAGAGCTCAGAAATTCATTCCTACAAG
Source organism: Oemleria cerasiformis (assembly GCA_037349345.1). NCBI lineage: Eukaryota > Viridiplantae > Streptophyta > Magnoliopsida > Rosales > Rosaceae > Oemleria > Oemleria cerasiformis. The sequence goes on from JAZGTL010000019.1 coordinate 10,901,715, forward strand.
TCATCATTGTGGGGTACTTGGTCACATTCGGCCTAGGTGTAATATTCTTAGGAGTGAGTCTTTAAATTTCAAAGAAAATGATCTTGAGAATCATGTCTCATGTTCTAAAAGATCCAAGATTGTAAAATTTGGTATAAGTGCAAAAGGAGATGATTCTTCATCACCTACTCCGTTTGTTTCACCAAATTCAAAAGGGTTCAATCCTACATGTTAGTGATGTGGCACATTAGGACACATAAGACCTAGGTGTCCTAAGCTCAGAGAGTTTGAGAGGCCATGCTTTCCATATCATATTAAAACAAATGTCAACTCACTTCAAACTCAAGTGAATGATCTTCTTAGTGAACTTGTCAAACTTTCTAAATTGATCTCTTTGACTCCTAGTGGGTTAAAAATGAAGAAAGTGTGGGTCAAGAAGGAAGACGATATTATTCCTCTTGTTACTGAGTAGTTTGCTCATTGTTTGTTTCTAGGCTAAATTGGTTTGCATGTGCTTCATGTAGCCTAGACACTATGTCATGCATGTGTGTTTCAGTATTGTTTTGCATCTGGTTCTTAATGTCCTTCTCTAAGTTTGTGCGAAGCAGTTAACTGACTAGTCATCTGTTTTGGTCTGTGATTTTTTTAGTGGAATAGACTGATTGGTTTTGGAATGATGTTTTTATTTTTGTTGAAGTAAGACAGATGTTAGGAGTGTTTCACTCAAAAAAATAAAATATCTTAATCATCTTGAATGCTCCATATTGTGTGTCTAGTGAACCAAGTTTTTCTCTCTCCTCTAATGTGTTTGACTACAATTAGCTCTTCCTCATGTTAATTATGTGTTAAATTAAAAACAAAAAGACTTGTTGACCTTTAATCTACTCTTTCACAGAATTTGAGTCCCTAAGAAAAACTTTGACTATGCTTATATGTGTGAGTATTTCTTATCAATTTTTCCATTAAGTTTTCAATAAAAACTTTGAATATGCTTATATGTGTGTGAGTATTTCTTATCAAAAAGAGCCACAAAATTCGGCCATTTCAAATATCAATAAAAATAAAAAAAAAACACTTGTGCAAGTGCTCAAATGAAATCTGAACACTTCAATTCCTTTGATACTTTTGTTAATCCAGTGGAGTACTTGTCTCTATTTTTTAATTGATATTTGGATGATATCTTGTGAACTCTGATTCCTTTGATACATACTTTCAGCCATACACACATTTCCTTTTACTTCAAAATTCTCAATTCTTACTTCATGAAATCTGGTCATGTATTGCTTGCGGCATGAACATTTGTGAAAGAGTGGATCCTATGTTTGTCACCTTTGTTTAACGTTATCTTCTCTGAAATAATTTTCTTTTTCCTAATTCAATTCAAGCATATGTTGAGGTGGAGCTTATTTATTTCACTGCACTACCTTATGCATTTAAGATTGTTTTGAGTTCTCCCTTGATTAAGTTATTCTTTCCACCACTTGATTTCATACTTTTGGTCATTCTGCTTTCTTGGTCCTCTACCCTTTCTGGTTATTAAGCGATGTAAGGGGAGCTTCTCCTGCTATTGTTTCTAGAGGGGGGGGGGGGGGGGGGGGGGGGGGGGGGGGGGGGGGTTTCCCTCCTATCTATTTGGTGAGAATCTGAGTTGAAGTTTCACATTTGTGGTGTGTTTTTCTAAGCTTTATTGTCTAGAGTTCATTTCAATATGACATTATGTGCGTCATTTTCACATTTGTGGTGTGTTTTTCTAAGCTTTATTGTCTAGAGTTCATTTCAATATGACATTATGTGCGTCATTTTCTATCCATCTCTTGGCATTCACATGATTAGTTCTCATTTGTTGTCTCTTCAATTGGTGTTTGTTCTTGGAGTTTGGATTGTTCTCATTCCTATTTGTGTAACTGATTTCGGGGTTCATTTAATTCTGCTTGCTTCATAGTAATCCCAATTGGATTTTGCAGGGATATGTTCTTTGTCTTTCCCTGTCAAAAAGGGGGAGAAAGTTTACATTTGACCTTGATTTCTATCTCATTGTGCTTAAGCTTTTAACATGGATTGATCACTTGTTCTTGGTCTTAAGTTTCTCTTTGCAGGATTCTGTCTTTCCAAGTCACAGTTTGATCATGATTATTTAAGGGGTGTGAGATAGGTCTTTCTTAGGTTGAGTGATAGGTTTTGATAAGGCAAAATGTTCGGTCATTATTTATGCATCATTTTGATGTCCTTAAGTACCTTTCTTACATGTCTTTTGAATAATTTTGTGCCATCAATAGTAGAAAATGATCAATCTTGTGAGACTTGTGCATATTTGAAAATTAGGTAAATTCTGAGAAGAACGCAAAAAAGAATGGCTCAATTCAGAGTCATAACGAAGAAGATGTCTCAAGTTGAATATCGGGTCTCAAACTGAGTCAAAAATTAGGTCCTAGAGCATGCTAAGACAAGCCAAGAACCAAGCCCTAATTTGAGTTCCTGGGAAGTTCTACCATGTCCCTGACCAGACCCGAGATCCTATCCCAAGTACCAGCCCTGCGCTGAAGTACTGGTGCCTAGTACCAGGACCTGCGCTAATCCTGAACCTCATGCGCCAAGCTACGCCATGCCACGCATGTAACAAGTGCTTGGTGCACCTCAAAAGCGGAGTCCCAGATCGTGCCTAAGATGCTTCCCTGATACCTCAGCTCAAGGAGTTCCTTTGCGCCCTATTCTAGGGCCGGGTAGGCCAATTTGGGTCCTGACCTAGATTTCGTTGGAACAAAGTGAGACACCACTTATAGTTGGAATTCAAATGACCTATCTAAGCTAATGCATTCACGTGTCTCGACCAGAAATGCCAATGACACACTCGTGTCCTGTTTTGCCCTAAAAGACTTCTAGGAGCCCTAATTTGAGCCAAATCGGGCCATGGACTTTTCTACAAGATTTTAAGTAGGACAAAGCCCATAACCATACTAGATATATCATTTGGAAGTGCCTGGAATGGTTTGTCCTGGTTGGATTGGTCAATGACATGTTAAGTTCTTAAAAGTCAAATTTTGAGGGTTTTTTAGCCCAGAATATGGCCCAGTCGTGTTTCAAGCACTTATGGTTGGAGAGGCCCAACCCTTGATGTCCCAGCAACCTCCAGAAGACTCCAGAAGCTGCCTTGGCATGCAAGGAAGATCAGAGGTTTGTCATAAGTCTTTCCGCAATTCCTACTCCAAATCCAACAAGGATTACCTTTTTGGAGTCCTTTTTCATTCCTAACTAGGATAGCAGTTTAGAGTTAGTTTTTTTAATAGGATTTGGTCCTAGATTATTTCCTACATTGTAGAGGTTTAGAGGCCTATTTAAAGAACCTAAGGGCACGCGGGTGAGGACCTCTAGACACCCTAGCCGCAATACTTGTAATTTTCAATTTTAAAACACTTTTAGTTTTTAGTTTGGAGAAGAGCAGAGCGTGGAGGCCTGGGAGTTCATCTTGGCGTGGACCTTCAGAGTTCCCTTCGTTTTGTTCTTCCATTGTTCTTTTATTATTATTTTGTTTATGAATTCAATTATGCTTTGCTTTATAATTATGTGTGAGTAGTCTTTATAGAAACTTGAAGCCCTAGTCATGTTAGTTATTTAATTAGATTTATGGCTCTTGATTTTAATTGCTATGACTGCTGAATAAGTTGGATTACTGAGCTTAATGAACTTAATTTATGTTAATAAGATTGATCACCTTATTTGCAGATAATTATTGATGTAATTGTCTGACTGACCGTCATATCAGCTTGTAGTTTGTAGCATCAAGGGTAGGTGGAGGGACACCTATTCGTAATCTAAACTCATGACAACCTAGGATTGCACGTCACTTTTCTAGGGATAGTGTAGTGTCATTAAATTCTCTTTGTACTTCATGCATCATCTTAAACGGTTGGTGATAGACGTTCTAGGTACACATCATGCTTAGGACATGCCAAGTAAGAGAGAATAATATATGTGGAGTGGGCCAACCATCGGGACCTTTGCATGGGCACTAAATTCAGAGAGTTCATAGTAATTGGATCAAGGAAATCTGGTCAGTAACTATAATTGGTTAGAGTGGATAGTAAGCCTTAATTCGCCTTAGTTAATAGATTCAATCAATCAATCATCATTCTTGCATCTCAATTTTCTGCACTCTTGCATCTTAATTTTCTGCACTCTTACATCATTCTTGCCGTTTTATTTGTTGATTCTTGTTTGTCTTGCTTGCGTCACAAGTTAGGTCTAGGGTTACTTTTGAGTCTTTGTGATGTGTCTTGAGTGTCTGCATCTTTAATTAGTATGAGTCTTTGTGTTCTTTTGTTATTTTTGTGAGTCTTTAATTTGAGTTAATAAAATATGAACTTATATGGATTAACTGTTGAAGAAGTCCTCGAGAGATCGACCTTTGCTTGTCATTATACTATCTCAATCGATTTTGTGCACTTGCAAAGATATAACTGTTTAAAATAGATTTCATATTCTTGTCCTTCATTTTTACTATCACAAAGCCAAAGGGGGAGATTGTTAGTACTTTGTATTAGGCATGTCATTGTAATTGGCTTTACTTGTCATTGTACACTTTCTTACTATGTACCTTAGCTCAATCTAGGAAGTTAGCATTTCTAGGTCATGATGGTGTTTTATCTTGAAGATGATTGAAGCTGTGAGAATGAAGGTATATTGCATTCCATAAGCATATTTCTATATCAATTCAAAGTGTTTTCTAGAACCACTGGAGGCCAGACTAGTTATATATCTTGTTTTGTAGAATTATGCCAATTGTACCCTGCACGTGATTTTCTTTAAGTCAGTATTTTTCCATTATTTATTCTCTGTCCATGTGTCTCTTTCCGGGTCATTGATTTAGAGGTTGTTATTCATCTTCTCTTAGATTGAGACATGTGGCTTTTGGATGGCTGGCCATGTGATTGCTATTTAGCAAAACCATTTTGGCCATTCGAGAGGTACAAAGTGCGTGGAAAAATTCTGAGTTTTGGGGTTCTCTCTCTACAGAAAATCTGAGCAATGAGCTATTGTTTTTGGGTTGGTTTTTACTAAAAAACAATTGATTTTGTTTTTCTTTACCAAAGACTTTTTTTGTTTTGTTCTGGGGACGTTTGATTTTATAAAATTGCATGACATCTATAGAATCATATTTTGATTTCATCCCCAAAATATTGTTCATTGAAGTCACTCTTCTGGGTTCATCAAGTTTCATGATTTGATGAACTTGGGTTGAGATTTATCATCCATATTTTCATTCATATGTTTGTGTGTGCCAAGTCGATGAAGAGCAAAGTCACTACCAGTCGAGGACTGATAAGTCGCTGCCATTGATTTGTGTAAGTCGTGAGAATCTTCAATGAAGATGTCTGGTATTGCACAAGGTAAAGCTGCCTCTAGGTTGGTTCTTAGAGATTGAGCTAGGTTAAACTTTGTATTGAATATAAGATTTAGTGGATTTCCTGGTCAGTGAATCAATCCCCAGTTTTCGCTTTAGGGAAGGTTTCTGGGTATCAATACTTGTGTGTTCTTTGATTATTATTTGTTTGTTGAGTTGCATTGAATCTCTCTTGATTGTCTTATTTGAATCTCTCTAGTTATTTCATATACTTGTCAAATTCATCTGATATGAAATGGTTGAGAATGCTTGATGTTTTTGCACACACCATCTCACTTAGAAGTAGCACATGGATGCCTACATTGATGGAGCTTCTGAGTGCATAGGGTGTCACTACTGTGAAGTGAGCGTGTGAGATTGTGCTGACTGTATGTGCACTGCCTGTGTTTTGCTTGCTGTTTCTCAGTGTGACTAGTCGCAATCTGCAACTATTGATTGTGTGAGTGACGTTTCTATGCATGTAGGCCTGATATACAACTTTCACTAGTGGCTATTTATACGTGGTATAGCTGAATATTTTTTCAAGAGAGCGGTATTTGTAAAAAAAATCTCAAGTCGGGGCCAAGGCCGGCAACTTCTTAATTTTTTTGTGGGTAATTTTATTGATACCCCCAATTTGTTGGAACCACCCCCTTTTAAAAAAATGCTTCAAAATTCCATTTTTACCCCTCCTCATTTTGAAATCATCCCCACTTCTCTAAAAACAAAAATCCCACGCCCTAATTCAGCCCCAATTCAGGGCCACTTCTTTGTTGATTCTATTAGGTGTACTTGAATCAAAGAACTGTTTTTGTAGAGACTCAAAAATTATGTAATTTTAAATCACTGATTCATACTTGAGCAGATAAAAAAAAAATTCTTCTTCACTTTGATTCTAAAGTTAATGATTGTTTTTTTTTTTTCTACAAGAGAAAAAGTGAGGTAAGAAATTAAGAGTGGGCAGTGATCGTTAGTTCTGCTATTGTTGGTCAAATCTTGGTATCATCAACTAATTCATAACAACAATGGACTTTCAGAGGTTCTTTTGAGTTATGAGGGCTTGATATGGTGAATTGATTTGTGCTTTAAGAAAAAAGATTGAAAAATCTGTGATCATGCTGGTTCATGGAGAGTTATGTTATTGCCACAAGCTATAACCTATTAAGCTGTCCTTGGCACTTTCAAAATAAAAAGAAAACAACAGCTTATAACTATCACAACATGGAGGGAACCCAAAGATAATAATTCGATTAGAATTTTGAATTTATATCCCTAAAACAAAGCCCAACAAATGGAGGATGACGACGGGAGGCTCGCTTCTCCTCTTGGCTAACCGTCGTCGTGTCTCAGAGATTCCGTCAGATGGCTCAAACCCAGACCTCCGCAGATCTTGTCGACATTGCAACTGGGTAGATTAATGTATGGTTGTAGGATTTAAGGTGGGTGCTTTCAACAATTGGGGCAAATTGGAAGGTGGTAATAAAATCACCATTTTTTACAAGAAAAAATGTAAAAAAATAGACGGAATGACCGGCAAAATGAACATTTGGATATCCACTTGGTATAAGGAGAAATGTTGAGGTTTGTCCATGTTTCAATAGGAAAACACTTGAACATGTATTGTCGCACAAAACGCACGTTTTGATTGAGCAATTGCCTAATTATAGCTAAGCATTGAGAGACAAAAAGGTAAGAAGCACGGAATCTATGAGAAGAAGTTTGATTTATGCTCTAAAATTCGTTAAAAGTGGTTTTGCTTACAATGGTGATGATGTGCAGACCTATATATAATATATATATATATATATATATATATTTCTGTAAATAAATGTGAACAATGTTGCTACAAGTGTAAGTAAGTATAATCCATTGAAGTAGCTTGAAAGTCCACTCAAGTTCAGAATGGTACTGTATAGGGCTGAGCATTTAGATGGACGTCGGGCAAGAAACTGGCACATGGCCAAGGCGTTTGGTGTTTGTAGCCGCCCAGGGTGTCGCTGACCGCCGTCTGATTACCATCCCCTGCCGCCGTCCGGTGTTTGAATCTCAACCTTTATGCACTTTTCGTTAAAATCATTAATAAAGTTATGCATATCTTGAAAAAACTTCAAAGCCTTCTTCCATAGAAGCTTCAAAACTTTCACCTTCTGAAACATTCAAGTCTTCTTCCGAGAAACAAACAAGCCTTCTTCCGAGAAGCAAACAAGCATTCTTCTGAGAGGTAAAAGCGCTCCTCCTGGAGGCAAGTTAATTCAAAGTACCTCCGTTGGGTGCCAAAGGTAATACAACAGGGGGCATTTGAATAAACTAAAAAGTCCTTCTTCCATCCATGAAGGCAAATCCAAAGTTTCCATACTTAACAAAATCCCAAGGATATCTAAGTTAAAAGGAATAAGCCAGCCACGAAATTCCCTGCACCGAAGACGTCATTTATGGGGCTCACCACAGATTCATTACTCGTACCCATTGGATGGGCCATTTGGTATTAGAAAGCTACGGATCTTAACTTTCTAACGCCACCTGCGACGCCCCAATCTGAGTTGTAATGAATTCTGAGCATGCATTTCAATTATGACCAAAGGTCAACTACGCGATTTTGTGCACAAGTAAAATTTACTATGATTTCAAAATTCAATTCTCAATATTTTGGAAAAATCTCGGTGGCATTGGAAATATGTAGATGTTAGCTTTCTAGCTGCATCAAGAAAAGCTAATTCCGACAAGTAACGAAATATTTATGGACGAATTAGTGAGAAATATTAGAGGTCAATCCTGCAAATCAACGCGCAAGGGTCAACTTCAAATAGAAACCAAAAAATCCAATTCTCAACCTTTTTGAGAAAGACGGACGAAATTAGAAAGATACGGAAGTCAGTTTTCCAACCCCATAAACGGGACTCAATTACGATTTAATACGAGGCTGATAGAGTCAGATTAGCAGATGAAGGTCAAAACTTCCGAAAACTAGAAAACACTTTAAAACTAAAGAATTCCTTTATTTAAGGAATTAAAGAAGGTTGGCGATTCACAAATTAAATGCTTAAACCCTTTATTCAAAAAAAGCTACTTCTAACTAAAAAAATAAATTATCAAAAAATTATCTAAGGAATTGCGAAGCTGCATCAAAGCATGCCTAAGCTAAACAAAGTACTCTACTACAAATTGGCAAAGTTTTGAAGATCGGGATTCTTGCATGACAACCTATTTTCCGTATCAATCAACACTCAATCGGAAAAAGTAGAAATTGCAATGCTCTCAACGGGCCGCGACTTAGGCTGCGAAAGCTTGGAGTAAGCATTTGGTTCCACACCACCTTGTCTCTTTCGCAACCCTCCCTTCGCAATCCTTGATTGCCTAATCCTCGATCGCCTTACCGCTTCTTCAATGTCTTTATACCCGAGAAGATGCTTTGAAGAAATACCAAATTTGACAATCAAGATAACCTTCATTATAGGAAGTGATAAGACGATCATTTAGCTGCAATCCATTGCACTCTGCAACAACCAATCTTGGCTTCAACTTTCAATGGAACCTTCAAGTTCCGACACTTGTTGTAACAACCTGGATATATCTAATCCATATCAGCTTGCTGCAAGACACTTTTTGCAACCTTCGGGATAGCAATGGAGGCAACTTTTTCAGCCCCACCTCGAGACGCGGCAACACCGCCACGACCCTTTGGAACTGTGGCAACGCCGCCGCAGCCCCCTGCAACCGCAGCAATGCCGCCGCCACCTCGAGCTGCAGCCATGCAGCCGGCACGCCGAGCCTTGGTACCACTTGCTTCAAGCCCAAGAACCATTGGTGTGTCGAAAACAAGATTAGATGAAATCGCAAAAGTGCATCAAATCCACAAAAACAAGCAAAAGAACCCCAACGAAGAAGAAGACCTTGAAAGATAGGGATTGGTGGTAATGATTCAAAGTGGCTTTGGGTTTTAGGGTTTCAGTTTCTTCAGGAGAGGCTCTGCTAGACTGCTGGTGCTGTGGATGTGCCGAAGTGTAATGCACGTCCTATATTTATAGCCCAAAACAACAAAACCACTCCTAATCAGGAAAGGAATCCAAATTGCCCATTTTACATTTTTACCCTTTTCCCAACCCAGCAAACAAAACCACTCCTAATTCCACGCCCTATGATTCCACGTCCCTTTTTATCGTTGACTTATTTCAAACTTTGGTCAACCTCCCTTCACACCCCCTTTATTTTTTAGTTTTTTGTCTCTTGCCTTCTTATTTCAAATTTCCCGTAAAATTGAACATAAATCACACTTGATCCCGTAAACGAATTTTGTTACTATCTCCCTTACAACTTCGTTGAAAATTCTGTTAAAATTTCTGGTGTGCCATAAAAAGAACCCTCTCTTTGATGTCACGAAAGATAAAGAATATAAAAATATATAATATATAGTGTTTTTGTGCAAATTACACTTTCGTGATCTGTGTTTTATACCAAATTTTAAAATACATAAATTGGTTAGCTAACAAAAATACAATAACCAAAATTACAAAATTGAGACCACAGAGAACAAAATTTTTTTGAGTAAAACCACAATGACCAATTATGTCTTTTACCAAAAAATAAGGGTATAAAAGCGAGGCGGGTTCGGGGTGGATGCAATGGAGAGTAGGAGCCATTTTGTTTTTTGCTAATTTTATTTTTACCTTTAATTAATTTTTCTTTTGAAAAAATACAAATTGACACTTATATTCCTTCCTTAAAATAGAGCATATTGGTCCAAATTGACTAAGAATATAAGAGTTTGAGGACTAAAAGAGAGCATCAATAAGACAATAACTATTATGCGTTGTCCATATCTAAGCGACCACAATCCTAGAAATCACAAAAGCAGACAGGTTTATTCGACAATTCCGTTAAAATCATGTGCATTGTTACCTTTGTGAAGGGCTTCATCTACATAACATACAAATAACACAGGACATCTGCCAAGAGTTTCTTGTGTCCAGGTTAGTATTGTGACTTATGGGTCTCCGCCTGCATCACACAAAGCAAATAGAACATCATATACTTATTCTCTGCATTGTAAACTTTATGAAATATTAGTCCCCAAAAAAAAAAAATTATGAAATATGCATAATATTGAGCCATTGCAAGCAGTCCCACCTCCCACAACAGAGCCCGCCGGAGAGGGAGGCATTCGGATGTCAAATGCACCCAACAACCATCCTTACATTGCACTCAAATAGACCATCATTATCAAACCAATTTCAGGTAATCAGTTTCATTTGGAACCATGTCTGGCTCCAATTCCAGTGAGTGGGAAAAAAAAAGAATAAAAAACATAAATATTTGTAAATACTATATGTATACAAGAGGATGTTAACATTGACGTTGAAATTCATGAAAATGAAACAAACCTGTGGACAAGCAAAGCCATGCCTTGATCCAAACAAGCAAAATGCTATGAAACTACTTTATGTATATAATGTCCTCATCGGGGTCGTCAACCTCCCAATCTTCATCATCCTCAGGTGCCTTAGATGATTCCAATTGCTCCTCGTCTTCAATTTCTGAACCTTTCTTTTCATTCTTTATCTTATCTAATATTGCAATCACCTGAAATGGTTCACCTTTGACAAATTAGCATAATTTGAAACCCAACTTGGAAGTAATTCTACAATCACAAATCAAACCAAGATAACCAAGTAATGAATAGAACACTCAATGTGTTCATTGGAAAATGTTCAATTAATGATTATCTTGGGTGACAAGACATCTAAAATTCAGGATGCATAAGCAACCTCTATTTAGAGGTTACTCAATTTTTTTTTTCTTTTCTTTTAATAAACCTGCTTAAGCCAGCAAAATGTATCAATAGCATAGATAGGGAAGTACTTTCAACATTTTCCATTGTGTAAAAGTCAAGTCAACTTCTACACTAAGCAATCAAGGAAAACATAAGAAATGAGTATCTATGAGATATGACTTGTACAGAGCTACATATTTCACTTTCCCTAATTTTGTCAAGAATATATTAATACTTCTTTTTATACAGGTTCCACAAGATAACCCGAACCAACACATTTAGTAAATAGGTTGTGCTAGTTTGACATGACACAATCCACCTATCCTTCTAAGTGAAGAGTTCATAGTAGGTTGTCACAGCATATATACCCATATAACCACCCAACAAATACAACATCAGAGACAAAACATGGCTGATGTAACCTCAAGCTTGGTGGTATTTACTATAACTGAGATGAATCCATATTGTTTAAGAACGGCTTATTGTTCATTTAGTAAGATACGAAAATGGGTTGACACAACCTGTTTAATTTATTGGATCATTGCGTGCCAATTTTCAGTTATGTCAACCAACCTGAAACACAAACTGCTATGATCATTCTAAATGGGTTAGTCAATATTTGACCCTTATGAATTTACTCTCTACGAATCTGGTAAGTCCATGTTCAGTCAAGTGCTGTGGTGGATTATGTCATGAATTGCCACTCCTGCTTCAATTCCTTAGTAGAACAACATAATTAAGAAGTCTTCTCAACCTTAATTACCGCAGGAACCCCCATATAAGAACAACTTAAGTGCTTTCATAAATAAAGTTGGAAAGAAAATGCAAGAGTATTGATCCAGATTTAGATGCTCAAGTAGAATTTGGAGCATTCCAAAAACTTGGAGATCCACCAACGGGAGTGGCGATGCTATACGCAAAAAGGAAGAGACTCATAGAATGGCAGAGGCAAATAGAGCTTTTGCACATTTTCTTTAATCCATGTAACTAATTGTATCACTTCCCCAGTTATAGATCTTAGATATATAGACAACCATATCAATGGAAAAGTATAGCATTAATCTTACCCTGCTTCCTCTCTCTAAAGACTCATCTTCTATGAAGCGTATCTCAGGAGTCAGCCGCAGCTTCATACGCTTTCCCAATTCACCACGGACATATTTGGCTTTTGACTTTAGCCCAGCAAGGGCAACCTCCTTCCCTCTTTCATCACCAAAAACAGAAACATATACTTTAACCACCTGTAGTCAAAAAAATAAACTGTAGTTAACTAAAAATCTAAAACAATAAGTTCCCTCACATGATGAAAACTACCATCACCGTTGAATCATTGAAAGAAACTAGAGGTACAGAAGCTTTCGTTTCTTCATATCATTATAATTGGAAATGTGCTTGGAGCCAGATGATTTTTACACATGAGGAAATATACATGCTACAGAATTTGCCTAAGAATAAAGGCCAAACAAGATAGCAATATGGGCTTAGTTACCAAGAACTTGATATAGGATTGGTCCAAATATGTGCATCCCTTATAAAGCATAATATGGAGAACACTGATCTCTAGAAAGCTTTTGAACCTTAGATACATCAAACAACTGGCCAACCTCGTAACCATTTTAGCAAAGGCCAAAAGGTAGCATGCAAATTGCAAAGAAAATTTGCATTAAATAAGATTTCATTCAGGGATAACAGAATGCTCAAGTACCGAAGAAACAAAATGATGTCACCAGTTGGTCTCCACTCAAAGGAGATGTCCACATTTGGAAGAGAATAAGTTGGAACTAATGCAACATTTAGAAATACAACATGATGACTCCAAATACTGTTCTAACAAAGCCTGTTGTGATTAAAATTAATGCCATAGAAATTGATAATACAGCTTAGATAATAAATGAAAACAACAAAACTTGGCATGGAAACGGGATCATGGAATGCTGTATAAGCTCAATGTTATTTGACATCTATATTAGAACTTCAGATGACAATAGAAGAAGACATTGCACTACAGATAAAAAAAACGTCTATCTCAAAAACCATTCAATTCAATTAACTACACAGATTCTAACCCCACTTTTCCATCTTAGCTTCTTCTGATCAATGTAAGAATGGAACTTTGTACCAAACAATTACTGTTTCAAGAGTATTCATGTTCCTGGTCAAGTTTCTTGTACTTCAAATAATATATAAAGCAAGACCCCCATTCCAAAGGTTTGTAGCGATATCAAATTTTTTTCTTTCCTCCAATTATTTCAGTAACTTACTTTACTCTGTTAAATTGGAAAGGCACAAAAGCAGGGCTCGTAACTATCCAAAGTAACATGAAAAGGCGGTAATAAATAGTCAATTTGTTTCTACTGCCTTCCATTTTCCTAAAAGGCCACTCACAGCAATGGAAACTCATAAAATTTGCGTCTAAGACAACCTAATAACCACCCAAAATCACAAGCAAATCAGAAACCCACAAAAACCAATATTTCAAATTCAATAAAACATGGAAAAATTATCACAATTGGAAATGTAAACAATCCAAAGCATAAATTTGCAAGCAAGTATGAGCTTAAAGTATACCTGCAAGTCAGTAGAGACTTCAACATCACTAATGGTGGTTAAGGAAGAGAGGTAGCGGTCAGCCCCCAAAGCAACCTCAGGAAGAATAGCGTACTGTAAGACGCTGTCAGTCAAGAGCATATCAGACAGCTCCCTCCTTATCTGCTTAGCCACCATTGCCACTCTCCGCGGGTTAGCCATACACCTTATGGTGGAGGTGCGATGCCAACGGAGCAGACCCGCATGATTAGTTTGGGGAATATGGACCGTTGATTTCTGGGTCCGAATTGGGAAGCTTGACACTGATGATGAGGATGATGACGGAAGGCGAAAAAGGGCGGGCGTGAGTGGTGGGAGGTGGAGTACCAAGTGTGGCATTGCTGTACTCTAACCCAGCTCTGCTCCACTTTGATTGTACTAGTAGTTTATTGGTTTGAATTTTAGTAAAGAATCTGGATTTGGGATTGGGTGGATTAGTAGGTGCAGGAAGTATGAACAAGCGTTTGCAAAGGGAAGAAGAACACTGGACCAAGATACTTCGCGGGGGTGTCCACAATATCCACTCTATCTAGCTCACGCGCGTTTCAAAAAAAAATTAAGAAATTAAATAAAAAAAAATTTGGGAGAAGAATTGTAATTTCCATTCGATGGTGATAAAGAATTCCACTAGATGGTGCATGATAGGGGTGTTAATTGGTACAGAAAAGCCGACTGAAAATCTGAACTGAACTGTTCTGAAAAATTACCGAATCAATAAAAAATTGTAACCGAAAAGGAAAATCGAATCGAATCGAAATGGATTCAGTTCGGTTTTGATTTTCGGGAACCCAGTACCGAAAAGCAGGTACCGAACCGAAGCAAGCTTACACTGAGTAAAACGCCATTGTTTTGGGCATTTCATTGTCACTTCGATATTATCGATGAAAGTGATCGATCTTCATTCTTCAACCCTAGAGTCTGTCTTTCATTCTTCCGCCTCACTCTCACTCACTCTCAACCTTATCTCTCACTAATCACTCTCACTCTCACCCTCGATCCAAAGTTCCAAACCCTTCACCGCCTCACTAATCACTCTTACTCCTGTTGCACCCATCGCAGTAACGCGGCCACCTCCATCACGAGGAGTGAGGACGCCATCGCCTTCTTCGATAATATCGAAGACGTTGAGGACGCCTCCATCTCAAGGCGACGATGGCTCCATCACGAGTCCACGCCTCCTCAATCGCAATTCATTTCCTCGTCTCTCCCTCAATCGCACTTTATCTCCCTCGTATCTCCCTTGTCTTTGACTCTCTCCCTCGTCTCTCCCTCGTCTTTGACTCTCTCCCTTAATCGCACCTCGTCTCTCAGACTCTCGGTGCCTCCGACTCGCACCCGTCGCCTCCGCCTCGCAATCATCGCCTCGAACCCATCGCGATTCTCTCTCTCTCCCTCAATCTCTCCATCTCCGTCTCTCCCTCTTTCTTACCGAGAAAAATCGATCCCGATTTGAACTGATCGGTTCGTCCGATTTTCGATCCTAATTGGGAAAATGGCTGGTACCAGATCGATACCGATACCGGTTCATCCCATCGGTTCGGTTTCAGTTTCGGCAAAATACCAAACCGAAAAAACCGATTAATAGCCCTAGTGCATGATATGGGCTCGTTAAAATATTTTAGAAGCTTCAATCAAGTGAAAGAAAAAGACTATTACACACTAGTAATCAGACAATGAAAGTGCAAAACCAACCTCGTCTCTAATCAAAACATCAAATCACACTTACTCATGTGGTAAATCCACAGCTACCAGGTCATTGAGCCACGAAGGATCTTCTTCCATCATGGTCGGCTCAAGTCCAAAGTGAACAAGATCTGTGCTAGGCCCGGCCCAAGGCCAAGGCAGACAAGGCTTGTGCCTTAGGGCACAGTTTGAAAAAAGTTTTCATTTTATCTTAGTCCTTACCTACATATATAAAAGATATTAAAAAATTAAAAAGCTATAAAAAAAACACTTTTATATTGGGCTATGCACATGCAAATATTGGAGGCCTAAAAAAATTTCCAACTTTTATATTGGGCTGTGTGCATGGATATGTTAGAGGCCTCAAATACATTTCCTCTTTCTTTCATTTTCTTCCGTTTTGATCCATATATTCTAGGTCTAAATTTTACTCTCCTTGTCAATTTATATATTCCAAATCTTTAATAGTTTGTTTTACATCTCCTTTCCAAATTTTAATCTCTAATTTCTATAATTTATTCTATATAAATGAAAGTTTAAATTTAAACTTGAGATCCCTTCATTTTGTTAGAATTGTTTTTATAGCTTTATTTGTTAAGAAAAAGTATAATGACACATTTGATTTTTCTAGGTTAATTTTACTCTATTTTCTTTTTCTTCTCAAAGTTGTTATTTTATTTCTGTAAAATTCAATTGACATTCTTCCAAAACTATTAAGTAAGCAAGTGAAGTACAAACATTAACTGGCAATTTTGCATTCTAAAAGTAAAATTTATGAATAATATTTCAAACTAAACTAACTAAAATTTATCTAACATTTAGTTTAAATAATAAACTGAAAAGCCTCATTTGTATTTTTGCCTTGGGCCTCCATTTGGCTTGGGACGACCCTGTCTTGCCTTGGACCACACTTTGGACAAGGGCCTCATTTTTAGTTGATTAATATATAGGATAAAAGATATTTTTGGTCACTGTGGTTTGGGTACAAAACACTTTTAGTCACTGTGTTTTTTATTTTATCAACTTGATTGCAGTGATTTCAATAATTAGCAAATCAAGTCATTTTGACATATAGGGGCAATTTAGAACTTTCAGACTAATAAAACTCAGAAAGAATAAAAAAATAAAAAAAATAAACTGTATAGTCTTTCCCCTCCGACCAAACCACACACACTGCCTCTACCTCCCTGGCAAATCCTGCAACCACCTGCCCTACCTCCCTTCAAAGTCCAATATTGCCCAAACTCATATCAATGAATTAATTAAGTGTTCATGTTAATTAATTAATAACTCATCTTGGCTGGAGCATCACATTTCGTAGATATATTCTAGGTTTGTGCTTGTTAAAATTGCAATATTTAATGCAATTCTAGGGTTTTAGTTTACTGTATTTTTAGTTTGTGCTTGTAATAATCGGATTAAACTTTCGGTGGTTTGTTTGGTTTGCTTATGCAGTTGGAGAAGTTATTATATGATTTTTTGTTCTCTTTTACTAGAAAACTAATTAATTCATATTGATCTCAGTTTTCCTTTTTAGTTTAATTGTTTTGAAAGTTCTAAATTGCCCATACATATTTAAAATAAATTGGTTAAATAACTTGATTTGCTAACTATTGAAATCACAGTAATTAAATTGATAAAATTAAAAGCACAATGATTAAAAGTGTTTTTTCACAAAACCACAGTGACGAAATATATATTTTACCCTACTATACATATATATATATATATATATATATATATATATATATACAAGGCCTAATACCATAAAACAAAAATTGTCCACTTTTGGTGTTAAAAAAGAAACCTTTTTTTTAAAAAGCTATATATAAACATATAATAGGCCCAGTTTAATTGACAGGAGTTATCTACTGAAATTGCTAGGTTTTGTTGAGGTAAAGTGGGCCGGTGCAACATTTATTGGTTGAGTTGGCAACAGTTATGTAGCCCAAAGACTTAAGGAGGGCAGGGGATCAAAATTTTTGAAGCTTTTAACCAAGCAATGGTTGCAAAACAAGCTTGGAGACTGCTGGAACAACCTCAATCTCTGGTTGCTCGAATGCTTGAAGCTCGTTACTTCCCAGATAAGGACTTCATGGAGGCAGAGTTAGGGTCTTCTCCTTCTCTTGTATGGCGCTCTATTCTCGGGGGCAGAGTGGTGCTGGAACAAGGCTTGGTGTGTAGGGTTGGGACAGGGGAATCCATCTCAGTTTTTCATAATCGATGGATCTCGAGACCAAAAACGTTTAAGCCCATTCTAAATATAGGACTATGCTGCGTTGGCCATTGTCGAGCAGGTAGTGGAGGAGGGAAGAGGATGCTCTTCAAGGATAAAAGCTGAGCTATATTTTAAGAAGCTTTGGGGGCTAAATGACAGGACCCTTCCCGAATTTCCCCTCGAAATCCGTGCAAAGTCCTGCTCGCGTCTAACAACACCTGAAATCCCATGATAATTCCTGAAATATCTTCAACAGTCCAACAAAGACTTACAAGAATTCTACCAAAAATTCGGCAGAATCTCCCATGTAATTTGGTCAAACCGTCTTCCACCTGATAGACGAAGGATTCAAATACTAAACTAACAACCAAGCATTCCAGATCAAATCACAACCAAACAACTTCAAGTCCAAAACAATCAAGCTATGAAATAGTTTACAAACACCCCCAAATGGTTAATCAGAGCAACTAGGTTGTATAATTAAAATTTACAAGTCTAACAAATCCTACTCGAAAAGGTACGGTAGCAGCGCAGCTGGAAAGGGATGTCTCCGCCTCAGAATGTGCCATCGTCGCTCAACGGCCTAGATGGGACATAAAATAAGGAAAAGTGTGAGTGGATAAAAACAGTAATCATTAAAACACAATTTCCGAGGAAAACATACCTTTTCCCCTCCATAAAGGAATTCATGCATCCAAAAAGTAAAATCTTTTAAAAATATAGTTAACCAAATAAAGAAAATTACAAGGAACTTACCGGAAAAATCCATTTTTAATAAAAGCTCCGACCGAACCAACGAGAAAATCCGTATAATATAAAACACCTCTTGGTCCATGTTTATGCTTTGAAAACCATCCTCGAAGGAGCTTAAAATCATAAGAACATGGATATTTTAAACCATGAAAATAATTCACCATCCTCTAAAGTAATCCCGAGCCGTAACTCAGTATCCGGGCAGTCCAACCCGGGGACATGCCCTCCTAACCACTATCGAAAATACCTCAGAGCAATGGCAAGAAACCGAGATATCCAACACGGGGACCTACTCACAAGACATGCATTTCCGAAAATACCTCAAAGATATGTGGTTGAAATCCTACGCGCGTAGATAAACTTGACAAGCGTATGACGGAAAATACCTCGACATAATACGTCGAAGAGATAACCATCGACGAGCATATGACGGAAAATACCTCGACGTCATGTGTCGGAGATGTACACACATGACCAAAAATACCTTGAAGTCATCCGGTCACACGAATGAAAATACCTCAAAGTCATGTGTCATAAATACCTCACGAATACATGACATAAAATACCTCAAAGTCATGTATCGAATAAATGCCATAATAGCCGAGGATGGTAACAATAGTGAAAACCGTATCGTAAATCCAAAATCCATTTTGAAATCTCTATTTCATGGCCTGAGCCAAATCATAGAAAACCCTGGGCCAAAGCCCAAAATCCATTAAAATTGAAATCCCGGGCCTAAGCCCAAAACATAAATACGGTCAAAATTGAAAGCCATAAAACCGAAATCCTTAACTCCGGGCCGGAGTCCAAATCCATATGCTCGGCCGAAGCCAAAATCTAATAAATCCAAAATCCATAAAACTGGAATCAATTCATAAAGCTGGGTCGTAGCCCAAAACCTCATTTTCAAATCCATTATTGAAAATCCATACCAATTAATAATTCCTTAGAATAATTATTCTTAATTCCCAAAATTCATAAGATAATAAAATATTTTAGAATTAATTATTCTAATTTACCAAAATTACTATTTAATAGAAATTTATTTAAAACTCACATTTATGCATGCATTAAGATTTAAAAATCAAAATCCATTCGCCGAAGGTCCGAATAAGCTCAACTTTGAGGTGTACGCTCCTATGCCGTCCTCGGAGTGATATTGCCTGTCAAAAGTAACATTCGGAATTACTAAACGATAATTGAAAACCTAATATCCCACCCCCAAAAGATCTGGAAAGTCGAAAACATGAAAACACAAGTCGCCAAAGTCAGGGGATGTGCTTCACGCGCCAGTGGGGGTGGCGGTGGCTCTTTCCCCACGCGCCTGGGTCGTCTCCCTCGTTGGTTCACCGGAGTTCCACCAGAATCCACCATTTCTGGCCGATTTTCAAACCTCAATATCTCTCTCAATTCTCGGCCAAATTTGATGTTCTATTAATGGAAATCTATCTACTCGAGTCAAGGAATCCAAAACTGAAGTCAAAACGGAGAAACCTCACCTTGGTTTGTCGGAAATTGACCTAGAAGTTTCGATCAGTTTTTGGGCCTTCGTTTCTCCGTCCACAGCTGTCCCCTCAACGCAAGGAGGGTATGGTTGTGCTCATGGGGATGAGAGGAAGGTGATGCTGTCTTTGATTTGAGTCGAAATGGCCAAGAAATCTGGTGTTGGGGATTGTATGTGTTTATGTGTGCCTCATGGTTTTAGGGGACGAAAATGTCGAGAGGAGGAGAGAAGAATAAAGCAGAAAATATCTCTACCCAACAATTGATAAGGAGATAAGATCCTTTAAAGAATCTTGGGTCAAAATTACCAAAGTGACCTTGCACTTTCTAGACCCAAAACTCACTCAAACGGGCTATGATTTTACATGCCGCCTGTCTACGGACTTGTGAGTTGGAGACCTACGCGATGGCCTAAGAAAAACTTTCAAAAGTATTCATAAACTCAAATTGACTTTCGAACCCCAAGGGTAAAATCGTTCTTTATCTCAAATAATTGCAAAAATTCACTAATTAAATATAACGGGTCACTACAACCCACCCCCCCTTAAATAAGTTTTGTCCTCGAAATTCGTACCTGTCACTGGAACAAATGTGGATGTTGAGTGCCTTGAGCTCCCAAGTGGCTTCCTCCACATTATGATTCCTCCATAGAACTTTAACCGGGGGGATCGTCTTTCTGTGTAATACATTTTCCTTCGAATCCAGAATCTGCATTGGTTGTTCCCCAAAGCTCAAATCATCTCTCAGCTATCTTCCAATACATGTGATTCATCAAACAAATACTTTCAGAACAGGGAATAGATCGTGCACTTTAGAAAGCTTTGGGGTAAGGCAAGTCTGTAAGCCACTGGGCCTATCCTCTCAATGATCTCATAAAGCCCAATATAACGAGGACTTAACTTCCCTCGTCTACCAAACCTCACAACTCCTTTCCTTTCCAAGGAGATAACTTCAAGAAAACTAGCTTTCCGACCTCAAAAATCTCTCTTTTAACCCTACATCATTAGCTACGCTTAACTGGCCGTCTTGAACCAAAGCCCCATCATCTCTAATGGCATAGTCCTGCCTATTCCCCGCTCTCTGGAGTTCCATCAACAACGGTAAGGAAACAGCGTGCAAATAAGACAAGGAACCCATGGACTTCCTACTCAAGGCATCTGCCACTACATTGGCTTTTCCTAGGTGGTACTCAATAGTGCAATCATGGTCCTTTATCAACTCTAACCATCTCCCCTGTCTCAAGTTCAAATCTTTCTGTGTGAAGAAATATTTCAAGCTCTTATGATCTGTAAAGATCCGACACGTTTCTCCATATAAATAGTGTCTCCAAATCTTCAAGGCATGCACCACTGCAGCTAACACTAAGTCATGTGAGGGATAATTCATCTCATGGGGTTTAAGTTGACTAGAAACATTGGCAATCACCTACCCTTGTTGCATCAACATATAGCCTATATCCCGTAATGACGCGTCACTGTCATGATCTTGGACTTTAACTCATTTGTATTTTCCATGGGAAAGTACTGTGTTAAGAATTTGGACGTCAAGTCCCTCCAAGAGTGAATGGAAGCCGGCGCCAATGAATGAAACCATGTCTTGGCGCGATCCTTGAGACTGAAGTGAAAGAGCCGCATGCGGATTTCAGATTCTGTCATACCATTGATGCGCAGTGTTGAACAAACCTCAACAAATTCCTTGATATGAAAGTGCGGGTCCTCGCCAGCAAGGCCGTGGAAGGTGGGCAGCATGTGAATTGTCCCCGACTTCAATTCAAAGTTTGCCACGGTTGACTCGGGAAAAACAATTGGAAATTGATCCTCCGAGACATGGGGCATGGCAAAATCCTTAAGCCGCGGTGGGGCTTGCGGTACTAGGCCACGTTCCAGGCCCTGCTCTTCTCTGTGGTCCGCCATCCTCCTTGGGCTTGGTGGCGGGGAGCCGTGGACTGAAGATGCTTGCGATGATGGTCCACTTGATGACCCGTGCACTGAACCTTGGAATGACATACGCGGGTACCTAACAAAAAGAAAAACTAAGTTACAAATCTAAACTTGAATGGGCACCGTTGAGGGACAAGTCCCCGGCAACGGCGCCAAAAAATTGTTGGTAAAATTAAAGAGCAAGAAATATGCAATTCAATTCTAACAGTTATAAAATCCTTGCAAGTGCACAAATCGATAAGAATAGTATAGTAGCACAGCAAGAGTCGATCCCTCGAGGACTTGTATCAACGTTATGACCACTTTAGTTCAGATTTATTAACTTAGTGAAAACACACACACACACGCAGGGGGGTTTATGATGTGAGAACTGAAATTTACAGACAAGTAAAATAAAATGCAGAAAATAACAATGCAAGAATTAACGGTTGATTAATTATTAACTAAGGCAAATTAAGGCTTACTATCCACTCTAGCCAATTATAGTTACTCATCAGATTTCCTTGACCTAATTACTATGCATTTTCTGAATTAGGTGCCCGTGCCTAGGACCTGGCGTTGGTTCACTAGACACATCTTATTCCCTCTTACTTAGCATGTTCTAAACAGGGCATATGCCTAGAACGTCTATCACCTACCTTTTAAGATGATGCATGAAGTTTAAAGAGAATTTAATGACACCACATTAGCCTAGCAAAGTGACATGCAATCCTAGGTCGTTATGAGTTAAGATTACAAGTAAGAATACTTTTGATGCTCCAAATCATAAGATTATATGACGGTCACTCAAACAATTACATCTATAATTATATGCAAACAAGGTAGCTAATCTTATAGGCATAAATTAAGGTCATTAAGCATAGTAATCCAACTTATTCAGCATGCATAGCAATCATAATCAAGAGCCAGAAATCCAATCAACAAGCTAACATGGCTAGGGCTTCAAGCAGCCCTAATCCTAATGACTACTCACACATAACTGAAATAAACACAAGTATAATTGAATTCATAAGTAAATTGCAATAACGAAAATAAGGGTACAGAAGAGATTGTTAAGAACAGGTGCAGTAGAAGACACGGCAGAGCCTTCTTCTCCAAGCTCCACGTCCAATAATCTATGTGAAAGATTATCTCCCAAAATATGGTCCCTAATTCTCTAGAAAACCAAAACGGAACTCTCTGTGGCTCAGGTCTTTGTTTTCCCAGAAACAAAAAACGCCTCTAGCTAATTATCTCCCCCCCCCCCCCCCTAAAACACTGAACAAAGGCTCCCTTTTATAGACAAAGGGAAAACCTTGTTCTATAAGGATTGGTAAAACCATGTCCTATAAGGATAGGGAAAGTTATTGTACTTTTAATTAATTACAAAGTCCTTAAATCTATTAGAACCAATCAGAACACGGCTGGGAGTGTGAATGCAAGCTGGCAAGTGGGAACGCAAGCTGGCCAAACTTGGATTTTTGACTGTCTTCGTAATCAGGATCTAGGACCGCACTTTTGAAGTACGTTAGGAGTATAATAGAAGCGCATCGTCATTCAGGCTTGGCGTAAATGTTGTCAGGCTTAGCGCAGAGGGAGAACCTCTGATCCACCGCTGGCGGAACAGGGACCCCGGGCTTAGGCGCACATCTGGGCTCGGATGGGAGTTCTTGGGACATGTCCTCGACCTGCCTCGGCGCGACCTTGGCACTTCTAGGACCTGACCCTGATGTCATGAAACACAAGTTCGGGACCCGGAGGGCCTGATATGAGGTACTTGGCCAGTGGCCCAAAATAGGCGCACTGGCGCACTCAGGACCCCTTTGAGGACCTGATATTGAAATGAGGACATCTCCTTCATCTGGACTCCGATTTGAGTCATTCTTTTTGCGTTCTTTCCAGATTTTACCTATCTTTCTAACTCTACACAAGTCTCACAAGATTGATCATTTTCTACTATTGATGGCACGAAATCATTCAAAAGACATGTAAGAGAGGCATATAAAGACATCAAAATGATGCATAAATAACGACTGATCAGTTGGTACGGTTGTGATCGTGGGAAGGAGTAGAATACGATTAGTTGATCAAAAATGGAAGTTAGAGCCTTGAATCAAAAGTTGACTTTGTGGGTTTTTGGGTGTTTTTTCGCACGGGTTCGGTGTGGGTGTTTCACAGAGAGAAAGGGAGATGATAATGAGATGAAGATGAAATGATGTGGATCAGATTAATCTGATTTGGGGGGTTAAAAATATCTCCACTCTATGGAAAATTACGAAACTGCCCTTACACGTCTAGACCCATAACTTTCGTACACGAACTCCGTTTTCTGCGTGCCGCCTGTCTACGAACTCGTGAGTTCGAGACCTACGCAACGGTATTCAAAACACCACAAAAAATGTCTCGAAACAAAATTTGACTTTTCACGCCCCTTAACAAGCAAGAGTAAAATCGTCATTTTACATAAATAATTTACGTAAATCCAATAATTGAAATTCCGGGTTGTTACAATCCACCCCCCATTAAGAAATTTCGTCCTCGAAATTCAACTCTACCCTTGGAACAAATGAGGATACTGCGCCCGCATTAAAGTCGCAGTTTCCCACGTGGATTCCTCCACGTTATGATTCCTCCACAACACTTTAACTAGAGGAATACTCTTTCTGCGCAGTACCTTCTCCTTCCAATCCAAAATTTGCACCGGTTGCTCCTCAAAGGTCAAATCATCCTTCAGCTCAAGTGGCTGTTCTTCCAATACGTGAGACTCATCAAACAGATATTTCCGGAGTAAAGATACATGGAAAACATTATGAACTCTGGATAATTCCAATGGTAAAGCAAGACGATATGCCACTGGTCCTATCCTCTCCAAAATCTCATACGGACCAATGTAGCGAGGACTCAGTTTCCCTCGCCTACCAAAACGTACCACTCCCTTCCAAGGAGATAGTTTCAAGAACACCCAGTCTCCAATCTCAAATTCAAGATCTCTGGTGCGACGGTCTGCATAGCTCTTCTGGCGATCCTGAGCTGTCTTCAACCTTTCTCTGATGATCCTTATCTTTTCCTCAGTCGTATCAACCAACTCTGGTGTTAACAGTTTCCTTTCACCCACTTCGTTCCAGCATAACGGTGTCCTGCACTGCCTCCCATACAGTGCCTCGAAAGGAGACATCCCAATACTCGACTGATAACTATTATTATAAGCAAATTCCATCAGAGCCAGGCGTGAATCCCAATTCCCTTTAAACTGCAGTACACAAGCTCTCATCATATCCTCCAAAACCTGGATTGTCCTCTCAGACTGACCATCCGTCTGAGGATGAAAGGCTGTACTAAAATGCAAGGTAGTGCCGAAAGCCTTCTGCAAACTCCGCCAAAATCTGGAGGTAAATCTTGGATCCCTGTCCGAAACAATTGACTCTGGAGTCCCATGTAGCCGTATGATCTCATCAACGAATAATTTGGCATACCGACTCATCCGAAAATCTTCCCGCACTGGCAAGAAATGTGCAGACTTCGTGAGTCTATCAACAATTACCCATATCCCATCATGTCCCTTCTGTGTCCTTGGAAGTTTATACACAAAATCCATCGTAATGTGATCCCACTTCCATTCCGGAATAGGTAATGGTTGAAGTGCCCCATATGGTTTCTGCCTCTCTGCTTTCACTTGCTAACATGTCAGGCATCTACTCACAAACTCAGCAATTTTCCTTTTCATCCCAGTCCACCAATAGTATTTCCTTAGGGTATGATACATCTTGGTACCTCCTGGATGCATAGCGTAAGCCGAACTATGAGCCTCATCAAGAATTTCCCTCTTTAGCTCCAACTCATTCGGTACGCACAACCGGCCATCCCTAACCAAGGCTCCATCATCCCTAAGCGCATAGTCCTGCCTGTTTCCAGCCTCCAACTCCATCTTAATAATGCACAATGTAGGGTCTTGGAGTTGAGCCTCAATAATCCGATTAATCAGAACATGCCTCACATGGAAACTAGCCAATAAAGCCCCCTGGTTATCCATGTCAAATACAATTCCCGCTCTACGGAACTCTAACAACAATGGTAGGTAGATTGTGTGCAAATGGGCCAAAGAACCCATGGATTTCCTGCTCAAGGCATCCGCCACAACATTGGCTTTCCCTGGATGGTACTCTATAGTACAATCATAATCCTTTATTAGCTCAAGCCATCTTCTCTGCCTCAGATTCAGGTCCTTTTGGTTGAACAAGTACTTTAAACTCTTATGGTCGGTGAAGATCCGACACGTCTCCCCGTACAAATAATGTCGCCAAATTTTCAGTGCATGCACCACTGCAGCTAACTCCAAATCATGTGTGGGGTAATTCAACTCATGGAGTTTAAGTTGTCTAGAAGCATACGCTATCACCTTCCCATGCTGCATCAACACGCAGCCTATACCCCGCAATGATGCATCACTATACACCTCGAATCCCCCAGTATCATCAGGAAGGGTTAATACTGGAGCAGAAGTCAACCTCCTCTTCAGCTCCTGAAATCCCTGTTCACAATCGGCATCCCAGTCAAACTTGACTCCTTTCCTAGTCAACCGAGTCAATGGGCCTGCTATCGTAGAAAATCCTTCTACGAACCGTCGATAATATCCTGCCAAACCCAGAAAGCTCCTGACCTCTGTCACTGCCCTCGGTTGCTCCCAGTTTGCCATTGCCTGAACCTTTTGGAGATCTACGCTGATACCCTCAGCCGAAATCACATGACCTAAGAATCCAACTTCTGTCAACCAAAACTGGCATTTACTGAACTTGGCAAACAAATGCTTTTTCCTAAGCATATGTAGCACCAACCTTAAGTGCTTCTCATGTGCCTTAGCACTCCTCGAATACACCAAGATGTCATCGATGAACACAATCACAAACCGATCCAAATACTTTTGGAAAACCCTGTTCATCAAATCCATAAATGCTGCCGGGGCATTAGTCAACCCGAAAGGCATCACCAGGAACTCATAATGACCATAACGAGTCCTGAAAGCTGTTTTCTGAACATTCCTTTCCCTGATCCTCAACTGATGGTACCCGGATCGAAGGTCAATTTTCAAAAAATATGTTGCCCCCTTAAGTTGATCAAACAAATCATCTATCCTTGGCAGAGGATACTTATTCCGTACCGTAGCCCTGTTTAGCTGCCGGTAGTCGATACACAACCTTATACCACCATTCTTTTTCCTCACAAATAACACTGGTGCACCCCAAGGTGAAACACTTGGGCGAATAAATCCCATATTCACCAAGTCCTGCAATTGAGTCTTCAACTCTCGCAATTCTGCCGGTGTCATTCTGTACGGTGCTTGTGAGATAGGTTGAGTACCTGGTAAAAGCTCTATGGTGAACTCAATCTCCCGGTGAGGTGGCAATCCCAGAAGATCATCTGGAAACACATCAGAGAACTCACTCACCATTGGAATATCCTCCACTCTCATCGGAGTATTCCGAGAATCAAACACATGAGCCAAGTAACCCTCACAACCTTTCCTCAACAATTTCTCAGCGGTCAAAGCTGATATCACTCCATAGGGTAGTACTCTACGATCTCCCTTGAATGTAAGTTCCGATAAACTTGGACTCCGGAAATCCACTCTCTTGTCATAACAATCAATAGAGGCATGGTGCATAGTCAACCAATCCATCCCCAGAATCACATCAAAATCAAAAATATATAAGGGGATTAAATCTACCTCTAATGCATGACCTTATACTAACACTGGATAACTACGAATCACGAGATTCGCCACTAACATATTCCCAGTAGGAGTACTAATACCCATGTCCCAACCAATCGGAGACAATTCTCTATCAGCAAACAATGTAAAACCCCGAGAAATGAAAGAATGAGTCGCCCCAAAATATTGTAGCCCCTAATCTCTAGGCTTTCTCAATGTCCGACCCTTCAGTAGCAGCCCTACTCTGAAGTACAGAAGTCAAAGTGTGACCCAATTGTTCCAGAGTTCGCCTCATATCAGGCTCCACTGCAGGTTCATGTGTGTCCCCACTGTTTCCAGACTGTTGACGGAACTCGCGTCTCGGAGGCATTACGCTGAAAAGAATTATAACTCATCAATACCAAAATAATTGTACACTAAGTGTACGGTCTACAGGAATTTAAACCTAGTGCTCTGATAACAATTGTCAGGACCCGTCCCAAATTTCCCCTCGAAACTCGGGAAGAACCCTGATCCCGTCTGACAACCTAAGGAAAGGTTCCCAAAATACCCTTCAATCCTTACAAATTATAATAACAATACATACTTTCACTTGTCAGACAAGGGATTCAAGCACTCAATAATTCCCGTAAATAATGACCAACCAAATACAATATAATATCAGAGCATCTAAGTAGGATCAAGAGTATCATTTAGATATCCTACTCAAATATAACTACACAGCGCAGCCGAAAGTACTAATGCATCTGCCTCGAGATAAGTGTCCATGTCAACTCAACTGCCTGAAGGGGGTTTAAACACAAAAGTTGTGAGTGGACAAAAATAATCATTTATAAATTGTTTTCCAAGGAAATATTACCTTTTTCCCCCTCCATTTATAAAATCATGCATACATCACATAAAACAGTTTATGATATAAAAACATCATATGTAAATCACCAAAATTTTCATTTCTCTTTAAAACCACTTAGTTGGACTCACATAAAATCTATATAATGAAAATACCTCGTGATCCACAGTTTGGTTTGAAAACTCTCTTCAAAGGAGTTAAAATTCATTTAATTCAGCCTGGACACATAATATTTCAAATCCATTGTTCCCGACATATCCACAACACACCAGGGTATCCCTTGAGATGTGTTAAAATCTGTACTACGCGTAGATAGTTTTGCGACCTGACGGAGCAAGACCCCTCAACACCAAAGTCCGAACCCTCAACAACCAGTGGAGCAAAACCCCTCAACACCAGTCAGAGCAACTGTAACCATCGGGATAGAAAACCAGTGAACCAAATTCGTGTTTTGAAATCTTTGTTTCTTGGCCTAAGCCAAATTCTTTGAAATATCATTTACAGCCAAAATCGGTAAAATCATAATTACGAGTCTCAATCCAAGTCACATGCTCAAATAGTAACCACTTCAAAACGATATCAAAATCAAGTACAAAAACCAGGCCATTTCTCAAAACACACTTTCACTAAAATATTGGAAAACATGTGTCCAGCATCATTTCTAAATTCCAGAAATTCATTGCACCCATACATAACCGTATTTAAATCAAAGATACATTTATGCATGCATTATAGTTTATAAACCAAAAGTCCACTCACAAACCTGTCCAAGCAAGCTCAATCCCGAATTGTACGCTCCCCTGAAGTTCCTGGAGCAGTATCGCCTGTCCAAATTAATAATCGGGATTACCAGCTAATAATAAGAACCTTAAATATAAACCCCCTAAACCCCGGGAGGACTACCTATGCTGTGCTAGAAAATGAAGCAACTTCAAACGCCCAAAACAACCCCTAAACGACGTCCGATCGACCCAAAACCTGCGCCAACAGGTCCGAAACGTCAAAAACTAATTGTCACGCACCACCGTGACCTTAGACTCGGCCACACGCACCACCGCGCGCCGACGGAAGGTCGGAACACGCGCCCACGCGCCGCCACGCCCCCTCACGCGCCGGTCACGCGCCTGCTACAGTACCCACTCGCCTGGACCGGTCCAACCCGGCCCAACTCGGCCTGACCCAATCCAACTCGGCCCGACCGGTTCACTCAACTCGACCGGTTCACTCGACCCGATCGGCCCGACCGGTTCACTCAACCCGACCGGTTACCTCGACCCAACCGGTCACCTCGACCCTACCGGTCACCGGTGACTCACCGGAGAAGACGACCGGCTGCCGGCACCGCCATCTGGTTTCCGTCGGAATCCCCCATTTCCGTCCGAAACTTCAAGCTTTGTAACTTCCTCAAAACTCAACCATTTTTCACAAATTTTACGTCTAAATCTATCTACTCGAACCCAGGAATCCAAATATGACCCTAAAACATCAAACACGTACCTGTGTAAGCCGAAAAATCGATCGGAAGTTCCAAAACTTCCTACACTCGGTTCGGCTTCCCCCGTGGTCCTCTCCTTCGATGGTTGGTACGGTTGTGATCGTGGGAAGGAGTAGAATACGATTAGTTGATCAAAAATGGAAGTTAGAGCCTTGAATCAAAAGTTGACTTTGTGGGTTTTTGGGTGTTTTTCCGCACGGGTTCGGTGTGGGTGTTTCACAGAGAGAAAGGGAGATGATAATGAGATGAAGATGAAATGATGTGGATCAGATTAATCTGATTTGGGGGGTTAAAAATATCTCCACTCTATGGCAAATTACGAAACTGCCCTTACACGTCTAGACCCATAACTTTCGTACACGAACTCCGTTTTCTGCGTGCCGCCTGTCTACGAACTCGTGAGTTCGAGACCTACGCAACGGTATTCAAAACACCACAAAAAATGTCTCGAAACAAAATTTGACTTTTCACGCCCCTTAACAAGCAAGAGTAAAATCGTCATTTTACATAAATAATTTACGTAAATCCAATAATTGAAATTCCGGGTTGTTACAATCCACCCCCCATTAAGAAATTTCGTCCTCGAAATTCAACTCTACCCTTGGAACAAATGAGGATACTGCGCCCGCATTAAAGTCGCAGTTTCCCACGTGGATTCCTCCACGTTATGATTTCTCCACAACACTTTAACTAGAGGAATACTCTTTCTGCGCAGTACCTTCTCCTTCCAATCCAAAATTTGCACCGGTTGCTCCTCAAAGGTCAAATCATCCTTCAGCTCAAGTGGCTGTTCTTCCAATACGTGAGACTCATCAAACAGATATTTCCGGAGTAAAGATACATGGAAAACATTATGAACTCTGGATAATTCCAATGGTAAAGCAAGACGATATGCCACTGGTCCTATCCTCTCCAAAATCTCATACGGACCAATGTAGCGAGGACTCAGTTTCCCTCGTCTACCAAAACGTACCACTCCCTTCCAAGGAGATAGTTTCAAGAACACCCAGTCTCCAATCTCAAATTCAAGATCTCTGGTGCGACGGTCTGCATAGCTCTTCTGGCGATCCTGAGCTGTCTTCAACCTTTCTCTGATGATCCTTATCTTTTCCTCAGTCGTATCAACCAACTCTGGTGTTAACAGTTTCCTTTCACCCACTTCGTTCCAGCATAACGGTGTCCTGCACTGCCTCCCATACAGTGCCTCGAAAGGAGACATCCCAATACTCGACTGATAACTATTATTATAAGCAAATTCCATCAGAGCCAGGCGTGAATCCCAATTCCCTTTAAACTGCAGTACACAAGCTCTCATCATATCCTCCAAAACCTGGATTGTCCTCTCAGACTGACCATCCGTCTGAGGATGAAAGGCTGTACTAAAATGCAAGGTAGTGCCGAAAGCCTTCTGCAAACTCCGCCAAAATCTGGAGGTAAATCTTGGATCCCTGTCCTAAACAATTGACTCTGGAGTCCCATGTAGCCGTATGATCTCATCAACGAACAATTTGGCATACCGACTCATCCGAAAATCTTCCCGCACTGGCAAGAAATGTGCAGACTTCGTGAGTCTATCAACAATTACCCATATCCCATCATGTCCCTTCTGTGTCCTTGGAAGTTTATACACAAAATCCATCATAATGTGATCCCACTTCCATTCCGGAATAGGTAATGGTTGAAGTGCCCCATATGGTTTCTGCCTCTCTGCTTTCACTTGCTAACATGTCAGGCATCTACTCACAAACTCAGCAATTTTCCTTTTCATCCCAGTCCACCAATAGTATTTCCTTAGGGTATGATACATCTTGGTACCTCCTGGATGCATAGCGTAAGCCGAACTATGAGCCTCATCAAGAATTTCCCTCTTTAGCTCCAACTCATTCGGTACGCACAACCGGCCATCCCTAACCAAGGCTCCATCATCCCTAAGCGCATAGTCCTGCCTGTTTCCAGCCTCCAACTCCATCATAATAATGCACAATGTAGGGTCTT
Organism: Oemleria cerasiformis; assembly: GCA_037349345.1. NCBI lineage: Eukaryota > Viridiplantae > Streptophyta > Magnoliopsida > Rosales > Rosaceae > Oemleria > Oemleria cerasiformis. The sequence goes on from JAZGTL010000019.1 coordinate 10,933,547, forward strand.
GGAGTTGAGCCTCAATAATCCGATTAATCAGAACAGGCCTCACATGGAAACTAGCCAATAAAGCCCCCTGGTTATCCATGTCAAATACAATTCCCGCTCTACGGAACTCTAACAACAATGGTAGGTAGATTGTGTGCAAATGGGCCAAAGAACCCATGGATTTCCTGCTCAAGGCATCCGCCACAACATTGGCTTTCCCTGGATGGTACTCTATAGTACAATCATAATCCTTTATTAGCTCAAGCCATCTTCTCTGCCTCAGATTCAGGTCCTTTTGGTTGAACAAGTACTTTAAACTCTTATGGTCGGTGAAGATCCGACACGTCTCCCCGTACAAATAATGTCGCCAAATTTTCAGTGCATGCACCACTGCAGCTAACTCCAAATCATGTGTGGGGTAATTCAACTCATGGAGTTTAAGTTGTCTAGAAGCATACGCTATCACCTTCCCATGCTGCATCAACACGCAGCCTATACCCCGCAATGATGCATCACTATACACCTCGAATCCCCCAGTATCATCAGGAAGGGTTAATACTGGAGCAGAAGTCAACCTCCTCTTCAGCTCCTGAAATCCCTGTTCACAATCGGCATCCCAGTCAAACTTGACTCCTTTCCTAGTCAACCGAGTCAATGGGCCTGCTATCGTAGAAAATCCTTCTACGAACCGTCGATAATATCCTGCCAAACCCAGAAAGCTCCTGACCTCTGTCACTGCCCTCGGTTGCTCCCAGTTTGCCATTGCCTCAACCTTTTGGAGATCTACGCTGATACCCTCAGCCGAAATCACATGACCTAAGAATCCAACTTCTGTCAACCAAAACTGGCATTTACTGAACTTGGCAAACAAATGCTTTTTCCTAAGCATATGTAGCACCAACCTTAAGTGCTTCTCATGTGCCTTAGCACTCCTCGAATACACCAAGATGTCATCGATGAACACAATCACAAACCGATCCAAATACTTTTGGAAAACCCTGTTCATCAAATCCATAAATGCTGCCGGGGCATTAGTCAACCCGAAAGGCATCACCAGGAACTCATAATGACCATAACGAGTCCTGAAAGCTGTTTTCTGAACATTCCTTTCCCTGATCCTCAACTGATGGTACCCGGATCGAAGGTCAATTTTCAAAAAATATGTTGCCCCCTTAAGTTGATCAAACAAATCATCTATCCTTGGCAGAGGATACTTATTCCGTACCGTAGCCCTGTTTAGCTGCCGGTAGTCGATACACAACCTTATACCACCATTCTTTTTCCTCACAAATAACACTGGTGCACCCCAAGGTGAAACACTTGGGCGAATAAATCCCATATTCACTAAGTCCTGCAATTGAGTCTTCAACTCTCGCAATTCTGCCGGTGTCATTCTGTACGGTGCTTGTGAGATAGGTTGAGTACCTGGTAAAAGCTCTATGGTGAACTCAATCTCCCGGTGAGGTGGCAATCCCAGAAGATCATCTGGAAACACATCAGAGAACTCACTCACCATTGGAATATCCTCCACTCTCATCAGAGTATTCCGAGAATCAAACACATGAGCCAAGTAACCCTCACAACCTTTCCTCAACAATTTCTCAGCGGTCAAAGCTGATATCACTCCATAGGGTAGTACTCTACGATCTCCCTTGAATGTAAGTTCCGATAAACTTGGACTCCGGAAATCCACTCTCTTGTCATAACAATCAATAGAGGCATGGTGCATAGTCAACCAATCCATCCCCAGAATCACATCAAAATCAAAAATATATAAGGGGATTAAATCTACCTCTAATGCATGACCTTATACTAACACTGGATAACTACGAATCACGAGATTCGCCACTAACATATTCCCAGTAGGAGTACTAATACCCATGTCCCAACCAATCGGAGACAATTCTCTATCAGCAAACAATGTAAAACCCCGAGAAATGAAAGAATGAGTCGCCCCAAAATATTGTAGCCCCTAATCTCTAGGCTTTCTCAATGTCCGACCCTTCAGTAGCAGCCCTACTCTGAAGTACAGAAGTCAAAGTGTGACCCAATTGTTCCAGAGTTCGCCTCATATCAGGCTCCACTGCAGGTTCATGTGTGTCCCCACTGTTTCCAGACTGTTGACGGAACTCGCGTCTCGGAGGCATTACGCTGAAAAGAATTATAACTCATCAATACCAAAATAATTGTACACTAAGTGTACGGTCTACAGGAATTTAAACCTAGTGCTCTGATAACAATTGTCAGGACCCGTCCCAAATTTCCCCTCGAAACTCGGGAAGAACCCTGATCCCGTCTGACAACCTAAGGAAAGGTTCCCAAAATACCCTTCAATCCTTACAAATTATAATAACAATACATACTTTCACTTGTCAGACAAGGGATTCAAGCACTCAATAATTCCCGTAAATAATGACCAACCAAATACAATATAATATCAGAGCATCTAAGTAGGATCAAGAGTATCATTTAGATATCCTACTCAAATATAACTACACAGCGCAGCCGAAAGTACTAATGCATCTGCCTCGAGATAAGTGTCCATGTCAACTCAACTGCCTGAAGGGGGTTTAAACACAAAAGTTGTGAGTGGACAAAAATAATCATTTATAAATTGTTTTCCAAGGAAATATTACCTTTTTCCCCCTCCATTTATAAAATCATGCATGCATCACATAAAACAGTTTATGATATAAAAACATCATATGTAAATCACCAAAATTTTCATTTCTCTTTAAAACCACTTAGTTGGACTCACATAAAATCTATATAATGAAAATACCTCGTGATCCACAGTTTGGTTTGAAAACTTTCTTCAAAGGAGTTAAAATTCATTTAATTCAGCCTGGACACATAATATTTCAAATCCATTGTTCCCGACATATCCACAACACACCAGGGTATCCCTTGAGATGTGTTAAAATCTGTACTACGCGTAGATAGTTTCGCGACCTGACGGAGCAAGACCCCTCAACACCAAAGTCCGAACCCTCAACAACCAGCGGAGCAAAACCCCTCAACACCAGTCAGAGCAACTGTAACCATCGGGATAGAAAACCAGTGAACCAAATTCGTGTTTTGAAATCTTTGTTTCTTGGCCTAAGCCAAATTCTTTGAAATATCATTTACAGCCAAAATCGGTAAAATCATAATTACGAGTCTCAATCCAAGTCACATGCTCAAATAGTAACCACTTCAAAACGATATCAAAATCAAGTACAAAAACCAGGCCATTTCTCAAAACACACTTTCACTAAAATATTGGAAAACATGTGTCCAGCATCATTTCTAAATTCCAGAAATTCATTGCACCCATACATAACCGTATTTAAATCAAAGATACATTTATGCATGCATTATAGTTTATAAACCAAAAGTCCACTCACAAACCTGTCCAAGCAAGCTCAATCCCGAATTGTACGCTCCCCTGAAGTTCCTGGAGCAGTATCGCCTGTCCAAATTAATAATCGGGATTACCAGCTAATAATAAGAACCTTAAATATAAACCCCCTAAACCCCGGGAGGACTACCTATGCTGGGCTAGAAAATGAAGCAACTTCAAACGCCCAAAACAACCCCTAAACGACGTCCGATCGACCCAAAACCTGCGCCAACAGGTCCGAAACGTCAAAAACTAATTGTCACGCACCACCGTGACCTTAGACTCGGCCACACGCACCACCGCGCACCGACGGAAGGTCGGAACACGCGCCCACGCGCCGCCACGCCCCCTCACGCGCCGGTCACGCGCCTGCTACAGTACCCACTCGCCTGGACCGGTCCAACCCGGCCCAAATCGGCCTGACCCAATCCAACTCGGCCCGACCGGTTCACTCAACTCGACCGGTTCACTCGACCCGATCGGCCCGACCGGTTCACTCAACCCGACCGGTTACCTTGACCCGACCGGTCACCTCGACCCGACCGGTCACCGGTGACTCACCGGAGAAGACGACCGGCTGCCGGCACCGCCATCTGGTTTCCGTCGGAATCCCCCATTTCCGTCCGAAACTTCAAGCTTTGTAACTTCCTCAAAACTCAACCATTTTTCACAAATTTTACGTCTAAATCTATCTACTCGAATCCAGGAATCCAAATATGACCCTAAAACATCAAACACGTACCTGTGTAAGCCGAAAAATCGATCGGAAGTTCCAAAACTTCCTACACTCGGTTCGGCTTCCCCCGTGGTCCTCTCCTTCGATGGTTGGTACGGTTGTGATCGTGGGAAGGAGTAGAATACGATTAGTTGATCAAAAATGGAAGTTAGAGCTTTGAATCAAAAGTTGACTTTGTGGGTTTTTGGGTGTTTTTCCGCACGGGTTCGGTGTGGGTGTTTCACAGAGAGAAAGGGAGATGATAATGAGATGAAGATGAAATGATGTGGATCAGATTAATCTGATTTGGGGGGTTAAAAATATCTCCCCTCTATGGCAAATTATCAAACTGCCCTTACACGTCTAGACCCATAACTTTCGTACACGAACTCCGTTTTCTGCGTGCTGCCTGTCTACGAACTCGTGAGTTCGAGACCTACGCAACGGTATTCAAAACACCACCAAAAATGCCTCGAAACAAAATTTGACTTTTCACCCCCCTTAACAAGCAAGGGTAAAATCGTCATTTTACATAAATAATTTACGTAAATCCAATAATTGAAATTCCGGGTTGTTACAGGCTAATTCTTCATTTGGGGTGGGTTATGAGCAGCCCAAATTGTTCAAATTAGCTGATTAAACTATACACTAAGGCTACGTTTGGTACGCCGTCTAAGGAATCAAATAGGATAATATAGTACGAAATTGATATTTGGTATCACTCGTATTAATTAGTCACCAAATAAGTTAGTACGATTGAGTACTTTTATACGATTCACACCCGCTAAAATAATACTCTCGAAATTGTCCGTATTAAATAGTCAGATGACTAACAATCTTGAAAAGTAATAATAATAATAATAATAATAATAATAAATAGTAATAATAATAATATAAATAATTAATTAAAATATTTCTGGCATGAAGCCCGAGCTTCATGGTTCGCAAGTTCATGGGCATAGAACTCTTTAAATGATTTGAATAAGAAAATCCATTTTCATGTTTGGATGATCATTTGGTGCTATTTCAAGTGTGTTATGTGTTACTTTTCGACAATAATTTTGTTATGAGTTTAATAATTAATTAAAATTAAAATTAATAAATAATTATGTTAATAATAATAATAATAAGTAATCTTGAAAAGTAATAATAATAATAATAATAATAATAATAATAACAATAATAATAATAATAATAATAACAATAATAATAATAATAATAATAATAACAATAATAAGAATAATAATAATAATAATAATAATAATAATAAAATAGTAATAATAAAAAAATAATAATAATAATTAATAATAATAAAATAAATAGTAATAATAATAATATCAATAATTAATTAAAATATGTTTGGCCTGAAGCCCGGGTTTCGTGGTTCGCAAGTTCATGGGCATAAAACTCTTTAAATGATTTGAATAAGAAAATCCATTTTTCATGTTTGGATGATCATTTGGTGCTATTTCAAGTGTGTTCTATGTTACTTTTCGACAATAATTTTGTTATGAGCTTAATAATTAATTAAAATTAAAATAAATAAATAATTATGATAATAATAATAATAATATACAAAATTAATATTTATGATATATAGATATTTATGATCAACTAGTATAATATAATCTAGCCAATATAATATAGTCGAAATTTTAATCTGATAGTGCACCAAAAGCTTGACTAAATTTTCAGTCTATCCGATAGATAGATTAGTCTATCCGACTGAAATAGTCAGTACAATACGGCATACCAAACGATGCCTAAAATGTGTAATCTTGAACTGCAAATCTGCAATGAACCAAATTAACTATGGTTTGGTTTTTTTTTTTTTTTTTTTTATATATAAGAGATGTTTTATTCAAACACCTTAGAAGAGTACCATGATAGACACTAGGTCCGTCAACAACCCAAACGTGAACTCTAGGAACAATGGCTCAATCTAAAAGATACGCGATTTGAATAGGTTCACCGGGGGGACTTCTACAACGGGCTATGCCACCCAAACCAACTGAGGGAAGTCGCATCTGCCCCATCGCAAGCACCTACAATGTCATGATCACATTGTTTTACCCTTTTTTTCTTTGGTAGTTCAACGGACGGTCGCCCCTCCAACAAGAAAAGGTATAAATATGGAAACTTCTCTGCCATTTGGATCGGAGACTTTATGGAGGAAATCTGGTTTTAAATTTCCAGAAACCAAATGATTATATAGCCAAAGGGAATACGCCGCGCCTAAAATCATCCCAAGCGCTACTAATGTGGCTACTAAGCCATTTCTTTGGAAAGCTCCTACTAAGATGGGAAATTTCCAAATAAAGCTGCTAGTATCAGGTGAACTCATATTGGCCAAAGTGGAAGAGAAGGAAATGGTAGAGAGATTCGGCATGGTGCTCACTGAACCTCCATAATATCTAACAAGTCGAGTCTTATGTCGGTCATTTAGAACACCAACACATAGAAAAAGGGCTAAAGGAACCAATCCATGACTTAACATCGGTAGAATGCAATTAAAAGAAACAAAACAAAATAAAGTTAAATTGAGCCCACTATATACTATATGCAAACAATCGGAAACATAAGAAACCCCAAGCTAGTAGAAAGGGTCAATGCGCTTAAGCTGGCTCCACTATCGTTTGGTTTTAGAAGCACCTAAAGCGAACCAACCTACTTCTTGGGAGTTGAGGATTACATTATATACTTTGTGTATTGACATCGTCCTTTACGAAAGTCAAACTTGAGAGATGAAGAGAAATACCACTAGATCGTAGTACTAAGTAACCATTAGAAAACTTGAAACCATTTAGGGTAATTTTGATAGATTAAGAAAGCAAAATAGGTTATGGGAATCATTAACACATCCCCTAATTAATCCCATCACTCAAAAAAAATATTAAAAAAAGAATAATGTTATGAGAACACTCTAATCTGACTACCTTATATTGCAGCTTACATATACATCCCATGTCAGATTTTAATTTAATTTATTATCATTCTAATTAACAACAACCTTAGATTATTGCTCTTTATTTCATTAATGAAATATCATACTTTATTTAAAATAACAAAATACAAAATTTGTGGGTAGAGATTTTTGGTTGTTTGCTAGCTTCGTTATACCTTTTAACCTTATTTATTAGGAATGGGTTTTCCTTCTCCGCCTGTTTTTCCCTCTATCTTTTTTTACATGATTTTTAATTTTAACCCTTAAAATTAATCTTAGTTTCAATTGTACTAAATCTTAAACGAGTGAATGTTTATTTATTTTTTGTTCCTTCTCTTTACTAACCCATCGTCTTCCGTATCCTGAAACGCATCCCACCAACTGCAATTCACCATGGCCATCGCCAACAATAATCCTTCCATTAACCATGGAAGACAATAAGTTAATAACATAATCTAACGAAAATTATTTAGTATTTCGTTCACTAATATATTGTTGAAGCAGAAATCATCCGGACTAGAAAAAGTCTTCTTGATCCCTACACACAATGAACAAAACAACGGGATTACAGTTGAATCCCGGATGGGGGGTTCAACCAAGAACACTCCGATGCTAAAGTCAAGTTTTGAGAGAATAAACTGACAAAATGTTTGTCTGAATTCTAAATTACCTTTAGAAGTGAGGTGAGGCCTTCTTTTTATAGTGAAGCTTTGGGAGTCACCGGAACGTCTGATTGGTTGAATACGATAGTGTTTAATAGGTGATTCTGCTGGGAGAAATCACTTACTATTAATTATATAAATAATAATAAATAATTCGTAGAGAGATTATTTATTATTGGCATCGATTTTATTAATTAATACATTCAGCTAGTAAATATATTAAGTTAATGCGGAGATCGTGATATGCCGTCATCAATTATACCAAGGGTAAAATCGACATTATGAGAATTATGGGTCACGTGGCAGTTTCACAATTTTCGGATAATCTATGATTCCACAAAATGCCCCCACATCGCTTTAGGAATTCAAGGAATCCTAGGGTATGTAGGTTCTTCGAAGTCCCGATAAATTATTTTTATTTTTTACAAGAGTATGACTCCATTCTAAATATTCCTTTGCGCAATTTGAGGTCCGATTAATTTTGGATGTCACTCGAGTTTATAATAGGGAGCTTTGCCTTGAGTTGATCTTTAAAGCCCAATAGATAATTAGTGTTTGTTGTTTTTTCTTTATTTAAATGAGGTCATGGTGACCTTCATTTTCAATAAAGAAAAACTAAACCCTAGCATTGGCCTACTGCTGGTGAAGGAGGATTGACGCTGTCGAGTTTGTTGCAGTGAAGGGAATCGAGGTCTGAAAAGAGTCAGCCGCCGTGTGAAGAGGTAAGAATTTTTTTACCGTTCATTTCTCGTTGTTGTTGTTAATTGTTGCAGGTTGAGGGCATGGAGATGGCTTCTTGTCTCTGTAAGTGAAGTTGCAAGAGAAATAAATGGCGGGACCACAAAACAAAGAGGGCCGTGTAGTCCATGCCGCAGGAGAGAGAGAAAGTCTGTGAACTAAGAGTCAAAGACAGCCGGTGGGACCAGCTTTCAGCTACTGTCGGCTGAGAGGAGACAAAGGTCCAGTGACTGCATACTGAGATGGCTGGCGCGTGCGCGTCCTGCAATTGCAAGTGCAGCGGGTCCCGCGTGTCGCAGGGGCAGAAAAGCAGAGGCTGTGCAGTTCTTGTCTGGCGCGTGGAATTCACGCCCGATGCTGCGTGAGTGGGTTGCGCTGTTGGGCTCAGGGCATCGGAGCAGCTGGCAAAGGATGACGTCTGGTGCCAGGGCTTGCGTCAGCGTTCATCAGGGTTTGTCGGCGGCTCGGTTGGATAGCTCGGAGGCTTGCGGCTTGGGCGGTTCGGCTTTTTGTCCTTTTCTGGCTGTTTTGCTTTGGTTTTTCTGCCGAATTTTTGCTTTCCCATTTATGTAATGTGTATATATGAAATGTACATAAATGTATACTAAAGTATACATTTACCCTTTTTGTTTGAAATGATATTTTGCAATAAGTAGTAGATATTTACTACTTAAATAGTCATAGCTTGACTTATTATTATTTATTTATATTTAATATATATACGTACATATATTTATTTTTTATTTTTTAGAAACTAAAGAGTTTTGTTTCCCTTTCAGTCTTGCTCTTTTCGAATATTTCAGAAGTTCGGAGTGCCTGATCACAACGATTCAAGTGACGTGCTTCATCTTCGAGACGGTTGCTTTGAGATGTCAAAAGGGAGGCAAGCAGGGAAATCTGGAAGATTACCATTATGGGAGCGCGGAGGCTCACGCAACAGGCATCCATTCATCGGGGACTAGTCTGAATTGTTCGGACTTGAAGATTTCGAGAGCTAGAAGAGTTGGCATGAGGATGCTTTTCTTGAAGGTGTGGTTGTAACAGTTGGCAAAGCATGTGCTGCCATAAAGATTCCAAGAGGAGATGTTGTTAGGGGCAAAAGCACAAGCCTTCTCCGGTGGATTCAATTTCACCCTCTGATTATCAACTGTGGCTTTAAGTTCTCGTTCTCGAAGCTCTTCACCAAAATCATTTGCCAGATGGGGTGTTGTCCTTCTCAACTGCATGTCAACGCCTATCGCCACATCATGTGTTTCAAGAAGCTGCACGAGTTATTCAACTTGGAACTCACTGAAGACGAGTTTTGACACTACTATTCAGTATAGCATAGGCCGATCCCAGGAACGCGGAGTTCTCATATCGTCCCAAGAGTCGAACTCTTCGTGAAGACGTCGTTTGACGACGAAGTGTACAGGCCTACTTGCATTGAATTAGGAGGCATCTGGGATTCCAATTGCTCCAACGGCCAGAACATTACCTCACGATATCATAGCCATATCGACTTGTATTCTGTCTTCAAGTATCGTCCTGATATCAAGAAGATTGACAGAGCTTTGATGATTCCTCTAGACTTCCGTGTGATCAACTGGCTACTTAGTCCCTACAGACGTTTGAACGGCGGGCTGCCTCCTGAAGACTTAATCAGAAGCTGGCTTACAGCTCCGCTGTGTGTGAAGCGAAGTGCTCCTCCGAAAAGCATTGTCCAAGGTGACTCAACAGTTTTTCCAACAAGGGAGCCCGACCAGTCCATGCCCCAATACAATGGTCACCATGGTACGCTTTGTCCTTCGAGTCCAGCTGGATCAACCAATAAGCGCAAGTCCTTAGACGCATCTCGGATCATTCTTGTGGAGGGTGCACCTAAGTCTTCAAAAAAGCTAAAAGATGCTCGTGGTTCTCCAGAAGTTCAGACAGAGCTCCCAACGAAGGCGTCGGCTGCGCGCCCTTCTTCGAAGTGGCTGGTTTTTGATCTTGTGAAGAAGCTAAGTGGCAAGGTCCTGGGCGCTAACCGTGATGGTGCAGGGATAGTTCCTGCAAGGCTAGGAAGTTCCAAGGAGTGCGGGGTCGAAGCATCTTTCGAAGGCGCTACAAAGGGGGTTTCACAAGAGGTTCATAACAAGGTTGTCGAGGACCTTGAGATTACAAAGGCAGGAGCTCACAAGTTGGCAGGCATGCTTCACCAGCGTGTCAATCTTGAGGCGGATGTCAAAAAGTTCAAGTATGAGGGCGTGTTGCTTCAAGAGTCTCATGATCATCTTAAAAAAAAAATGAAGATTTGGCTAAGAAGGTGTGTTTGCTAGTATCTAGTTAGAGCTTGCTGGGATCTAGTTGAACGAGCTGGAAAGCATTCATGTTGAGAAGTTGTTGGCAAAGAACGAGTGGGATGTCGCCTTTGATGAATTCGACCTACTGCGTGATCGTTTGCGGGACTCCGAGGAGAAGATTAGACTTTTGGAAGCTGAAGTGGGGCGTGTTCGAACTGATCTTGAAAATTTGAAGTCTGAGCGGTACTTGCCCACGTGTGCCCCTCTAAGTTCGAACCAATATGTAGAGGATCTTGCGAATTCTGTGGAAGATTTGAAGCTGAAGTTGTTTGTGGCCGGTTGTAATGAATTTGAGGTGGAAGTGCATCTCGTCTGCAAATACACTGAAGGGTACCTTGATTGTCAGCACAAGTTACCTCCCAAGTGCGCTATTCAAGAAGGAAACATTAAAGATGTGGCTTGGCGGGTTGCAAGTTCGGAGCAAGAGTTGCAGCGTCGTCTGGTGGTTCCTTCTGAGGGGCCGGAGCATGAGCTGTTGAGTCTCCAAGAGCAGCTAGGAGATGATCATATCCCTGATGTTGGTGATCCTTTCTATGATGGAATTCCTGAGCTATCAGGTGAAGATTGAGCCCAATTTCAGCGTTCGATGGGTCTAGAAGACGTGCTCCCAGACTTGCCTTAGATCGTAGTGTAGGTCTCCAAACTTTAGTTAAGTTTTTGTATCGAATAAGCAGTTGAGCAATCGACATGTGACTCGCCAACTCTTCCTTTGGTTTTGTCAATTCAAGTGGTTGAGCAATCGATATGTGATTCACCAACCCACTTTTTTCAACTTAATCAATTTGAAGTTCTTCTTTCTTTTGCTTTGGATTCTGTACAGCTTTGACCTTTGAGTGCTAATTTTGGTCTTCCGACTTCGTTTTGACTTGGAATTGAGTGCCGTCAATGGGGTTGGAAAGCTGACTTCCATAAAATTTTGGCACCATCAAGTCCTTTCTGAGGAGGTAAAAATTGAGTTTCGTAGGTCCAAATGAATTTCAGACTTGTGCGCTGAAACGCGCAGCTGACCCTTATGTGCTGAAACACTTTTCCGGGGTACGTTATAACTCGGAATTGAGTATCATCGGTGGGGTTGGAAACCGGACTTCCATACCTTTTCAGTGCCACCAAGCGCTTTCTAAGGAGGTAAAATTTGAGCTTGGTAGGTCTGAATGAATCTCAGACTTGTGCGCTGAAAGGCGCAGCTGACCCTCATGCACTAAAACACTTGTCTAGGATTCGTCATGTCTCGGATTTTGCTCCCGTTTGTGGGGTTGGGGAGCTATCCTCAGTATTTTTTCCAATTCCACCAATTCCATTTGTTGGGTACGAGTGATGAATCCTTGGCGATGTTTGCAAGTAGTATGTACTTCACTGTTGGTTAACTACCTCGAACTTAGACGTCGAGCAGACTTTTTCTAAGTTGCTTGAGGTGTTGACTTAGCTCTTTTTTTTTTTTTTTTTTGCATAGAGAAGAAGAGGTTGATAATTGTGTAAATGCCCTCATTCCAACGTTTGGGTTTTGATTCGACTTGTCCCTTAGATGAAGGCTTTACTTTGCCCTTCGGGGAATGGCTTTGAGTGCTTCATAGTTGAAGGTTTTGAGTGCTTCGCAATGGAAGGTTTTGAGTGCTTCGCAATGGAAGGCTTTGAGTGCTTCGCAATAGAAGGCTTTGTGTGCTTCACGATGGAAGGTTGTGAGTGCTTCGCAATGGAAGGCTTTGAGTGCTTCGCAGTGGAAGGCTTTGGGTGCTTCGCAATGGAAAGCTTTGGTTTTCTTATGCTATGAATAATTTCTAAGTGAAATTGTGAATGATCTAACAATTTAATTGAAGGTTCAGATGTAAAATTCTTGAACCTTAATACAGAATATTATGTAAACAAAAATTGGCTTGGGCCCGAATCCTGAGTGCAAGATGCGTGTCTTTGATGATGAACAAGTCATGGTCTTGGATTGTTCTAGACATAATATTTTATGAGGTGATGAGCGTTCAGGGAGCCATTCACCAAATTTCCGTCCATGGTCTCCAAAGTTTAATTCCATTTACCGCCTACTTGATAGATGCAGTCAGGGCCTTCCCAAGGGGATTTGAGTTTTTGGCACCCGGGATGGTTTGTCGTTGTGAATTTCTTCTTGAGGAAAAGATCGCCAGGAAGGAAGTGTCGAATCCTTGCTTTCTTGTTGTAGAAACTTCGGACTTGTTGTTGGTGATTGGATGTGCACTTAACGACTTGTTCTCTCAAATCCTCGTTGAGATCAAGGGAGGTTTTCAGGGCTATGGAGTTAACAAATGGATCGTCAAGCTCTATCAACGATGCTTGGACAACAACGTGTGGCGGGATGATAGCGTTGGTTCTGAATGCCAGGGTGAATGGAGACTCGCATGTCGCTCGTCATGAAGTTGTGCGGTAAGCCCAAAACGTACCGTCTAGCTCCTCTTCCCACAATCCCTTCTTGTCATCAAGTATTTTCTTGATGCAATTTAGGATTGTCTTGTTTGAAGCCTCGGCCTGGCCGTTGCCCTGAGGATAATATGCGGTGGAAGTAAAGTGCTTTATCTTCCATAACTCGAAGAACTCCTAGATTTCAGTGCCCGTGAACTAGGTTCCATTGTTAGTTAATATAATCTTTGGTAGCCCGAATCGATAGATGATTTGGCCCCAGAAAGTTTTTGTACGTCTGACTGAGTGATGGTGGCCAACGCTTTGACTTCCACCCACTTGGTAAAGTAGTTGATGGAGACAATCAGGTACTTCTTGCTCGAGACTGGTGTACTTGGCAATGGTCCTATGATGTCAATGCCCCATTGCATGAATGGCCAAGGGCTAATAATTGCATGCAACTCTTCCGGGGGTGCCAAGTGATTGAGCTTGTACCTTTGACACTGATCGCATGCCTGTGCATACTTGAGTGCGTCTTCGTTTAACGTTGGCCAGTAAGATCCTGCACTGAGCGTCTTTTGAGCAAGCGACCTTCCTCCGGAGTGATTTCTGCATTACCCCTCGTGGATTACAGCCAAGACCTTCAACGTCTCGGGATGCCTTAAGCATAGCAGGTTTCCCCACGTGGAGCTTCAACGGAAAAGCAAGCCTTTATCGATGTAGTATCGTGCATCTTTCATTTGAACCTTGCGAGCTTCTAGCCGGTTGTCAAGCAGAGTGTCATTCGCCAGGTAGTCAACAAGAGGGTCTTGCCAACTTGGTGATGGATCGACTTATCTCACTTCAATTTCCTTTATATCAATGTTGCGTTGCTCCAGATACTCGATCAGGATTGAGCGCCTGAATCGATAGTGTAGTGATGATGCCATGTTTACGAGTGCGTCAGTTTGTGCATTTTTGGCTCAAGGGAGCTGGTGAAAGGTGAAGACGATGAAGAATGCGAGCAACTTCTAGACTTTGTTGTTGTACTGAAGCATTCTTGCATCCCATGCAGCGTACTCGCCAATGGACTGGTTGGTAATCAGTTGTGAGTCAGAGTGTATGGCGATCTTCTTGACTCCTAGTTCTTTGGTGAGTGTTAGCCCGCAAATCAATGCTTCATACTCCACTTCATTGTTGGAGGCCTTGAATCCGAATTGGACTGCTTGTTCCATCATTGAGCCATCCGGGGTGACAAGGACTATGCCAGCTCCTGCGCCAAGCTGATTCGACGAGCCATCCACGAGGAGTTTCCAAAGTGGATTGGAAATTGAAGGTTGCGTAGAAGATTGGCCTTCCCATTGCGTATGTGGCGAGAGGAGGTTAGTTGTTAGGGAGGTTCCTATCAGCTCCTTGTCGTGTTCTTTTTCTAGTGATGCTGGTGTGAATTCCACAACGAGGTATGCTAAGGCTTGACCTTTGATTATAGTCCTAGGGCAGTAAAGCATGTCGTGCTGACTTAGCTCCATTGCCCACTTCATTACTCTTGTTGATGCATCAGGAGCGTGAAGGAGCGATCGAAAAGGATACTCCGTCATGACAACTACCTAGTGAGCTTGGAAGTAAGGTCTTAGTTTTTTGGTGGTAACCAATAATGCTAAGATTAATTTTTTGAGCTTTGGATATCAAGTCTCTGCCTTGATGTTTAGAATTCAGGAAGTTGAACTCTGTTTTCTTCTCATACTAGTGTGGAGCTTACTGCCAGGACGGAAACCCCCAAGCAGAGGAATAGGTCCTCATCGTCCTTTGGCTTCGACAGTAGTGGTGGCGACGTTAGATAGGTTTTAAGGTCGTAAAAAGCCTTCTTGCACCTTTCATCCCATTTGTCTTTGGATGCCTTCTTCACTGCTTGGAAGAAAGGACGACAACGATCTGTCACCTTGGACAGAAATTGATTCAGGGTTGCTGCGCGCCCAGTGAGACTCTGGATTTCCTTCAAACTTGATGGCGACTTCATGTCAAGGATTGCTTTGATCTGCTTTGGGTTGGCTTCAATTCCACGTTGGGTTACGAGGTTGCCTAAGAATTTTCCAGCCCCTACTCCAAAGGTGCACTTGAAAGGGTTGCACTTCATCTTGTACTTCCTTAGCAAATTGAAAGTCTTACGTAGGTTGGTGATGTGATCGTCAGGTTTCTCTCCCTTGATCATGATGTCGTCGACGTATACTTCCATATTTTTTCCGATGAGGTCTTTCAAGATCTGATTTACAAGCCGTTGGTAGGTAGCGCCCGTGTTCTTGAGGCTAAAAGGCATGACCTTGTAGCAGTACACTCCTCTCTTGAAGACGATGGTCATCAATGAACAATTTGGCATACCGACTCATCCGAAAATCTTCCCGCACTGGCAAGAAATGTGCAGACTTCGTGAGTCTATCAACGATTACCCATATCCCATCATGTCCTTTCTGTGTCCTTGGAAGTTTATACACAAAATCCATCGTAATGTGATCCCACTTCCATTCCGGAATAGGTAATGGTTGAAGTGCCCCATATGGTTTTTGCCTCTCTGCTTTCACTTGCTGACACGTCAGGCATCTACTCACAAACTCAGCAATTTCCCTTTTCATCCCAGTCCACCAATAGTATTTCTTTAGGGTATGATACATCTTGGTACCTCCTGGATGCATAGCGTAAGCCGAACTATGAGCCTCATCAAGAATTCCCCTTTTTTAGTTCCAGCTCATTCGGTACGCATAATCGGCCATCCCTAACCAAGGCTCCATCATCCCTAAGCGCATAGTCCTGCCTGTTTCCAGCCTCCAACTCCATCCTGATAATGCATAATGTAGGATCCTAGAGTTGAGCCTCAATAATCCGATCAATCAGAACAGGCCTCAAATGGAAACTAGCCAACAAAGCCCCCTGGCTATCCATGTCCAGTACTATCCCTGCTCTACGGAACTCTACCAATAACGGTAGGTAGACTGTATGCAAATGGGCCAAAGAACCCATGGATTTCCTGCTCAATGCATCTGCCACAACATTGGCTTTCACTGGATGGTACTCTATAGTACAATCATAATCCTTTATTAGCTCAAGCCATCTTCTCTGCCTCAGATTCAGCTCCTTTTGGATGAACAAGTACTTTAAACTCTTATGGTCGGTGAAGATCCGACATGTCTCCCCGTACAAATAATGTCGCCAGATTTTCAATGCATGCACCACTGCAGCTAACTCCAAATCATGTGTGGGGTAATTCAACTCATGGGGTTTAAGTTGTCTAGAAGCATACGCTATCACTTTTCCATGCTGCATCAACACACAGCCTATACCCCGCAATGAGGCATCACTATACACCTCGAATCGCCCAGTATCATCAGGAAGGGTCAATACTGGAGCAGAAGTCAACCTCCTCTTCAGCTCCTGAAATCCATGTTCACAATCAGCTCCCCAGTCAAACTTGACTCCTTTCCTCGTCAACCGAGTCAACGGCCCTGCTATCGTAGAAAATCCTTCTACAAACCGTCGATAATACCCTGCCAAACCCAGAAAACTCCTCACCTCTGTCACTGTCCTCGGTTGCTCCCAGTTTGCCACTGCCTCAACCTTTTGGGTATCTACGCTGATACCCTCAGCCGAAATCACATGACCTAAGAATCCAACTTCGGTCAACCAAAACTGGCATTTACTGAACGTGGCAAACAAATGCTTTTTCCTAAGCATATTCAGCACCAACCTTAAGTGTTTCTCATGTGCCTTAGCACTCCTCGAATACACCAAGATGTCATCAATGAATACAATCACAAACCGATCCAAATACTTTTGGAACACCCTGTTCATCAAATCCATAAATGATGCTGGGGCATTAGTCAACCCGAAAGGCATCACCAGGAACTCATAATGACTATAACGAGTCCTGAAATCTGTTTTCTCAACATCCCCTTCTCTGATCCTCAACTGATGGTATCCGGATCGAAGGTCAATTTTCGAAAAATATCTTGCCCCCTTAAGTTGATCAAACAAATAATCTATCCTTGGCAAAGGATAATTATTCCGCACCGTAGCCCTGTTTAGCTTCCGGTAGTCAATACACAATCTCAGACCACCATCATTTTTCCTCACAAATAACACTGGTGCACCCTATGGTGAAACACTTGGGCGAATAAATCCCATATTCACCAAGTCCTGCAACTGAGTCTTTAACTCTCGCAATTTTGTTGGTGCCATTCTATACGGTGCCTGCGAGATAGGTTGAGTACCTGGCAAAAGCTCTATGGTGAACTCAATCTCCCGGTGAGGTGGCAATCCCGGAAGATCATCTGGAAACACATCAGAGAACTCACTCACCACTGGAATATCCTCCACTCTCATCGGAGTATCCCGAGAATCAAACACATGAGCCAAATAACCCTCACAACATTTCCTCAGCAATTTCTCAGCGGTTAAAGCTGATATCACTCCACAGGGTAGTACCCTACGATCTCCCCTGAATGTAAGTTCCGGTAAACCTGGACTCCAAAAATCCACTCTCTTGTCATAACAATCAATAGAGGCATGGTGCATAGTCAACCAATCCATCCCCAGAATCACATCAAAATCAAAAATATCTAAGGGAATTAAATCTGCCTCTAATGCATGACCTTCCACTAACACTGGACAATTTCGAATCACGAGATTCGCCACTAACATATTCCCAGTAGGAGTACTATTACCCATGTCCCCCTGAGGACATCTCATAACCGAGAACACTCGCTCTAAATGAGTAATTCACTCTACTGCATCATCTGGGCTAGAGTCGCCCATAAATATTATAGCCCCTAATCTCTGGGCTTTCTCAATGTCTGAACCTTCAGTAGAAGTCCTACTCTGAAGTACAGAAGTCAACGTATGACCCAATTGTTCCAGTGTTTGCCTCATATCAGGCTCCACTGCAGGTTCAGGTGTGTCCCCAATATTTTCTGACTGTTGACGGAACTCGCGTCTTGGAGGCATTACGCTGTTAAGAACTATAACTCATCAATACCAAAATAATTGTACACGTAGTGTACAGTCTACAGGAATTTAACCTAGTGCTCTGATACCAATTGTCAGGACCCGTCCCGAATTTCCCCTCGAAACCCGAGAAGAACCCTGATCCCGTCTGACAACCTAAGAAAAGGTTCCCAAAATACCCTTCAATCCTTACAAAATATAATAACAATAATAAATACTTCCTCTTGTCAGACAAGGGACTTAAGCACTCAATAATTCCCGTAATTAATGACCAATCAAATACCATATAATATCAGAGCGTCTAAGTAGGATCAAGAGTAAAATTTAGATATCCTACTCAAATATAATTACACAACGCAGTCGAAGTACTAATGCCTCATCCTCGAGATCAGTGTTCGCGTCAACTCTACTCAACTGCCTGAAGGGGGTTTAAACACAAAAGTTGTGAGTGGACAAAAATAATCATTTATAAATTCCTTTTCGAGAAAATACCTTTCTTCCCCTCCATTTATAAAATCATGCATGCATAACATAAAACAATTTATGATACTAAAACATTATATGTAAATCACCAAAATTTCCATTTCTCTTTAAAACCACTTAGTTGGATTCACATGAAATCTGTATAATGAAAATACCTCGTGATCCAAAGTTTGGTTTGAAAACTCTCTTCAAAAGAGTTTAAAATCATTTAAATCAATCTGGACACAAATTATCTCAAATTCAAATCATTTTGTTCCATCTGCCACATAATATCTCAAATTTCACTGTTCCCGACATATCCATAACACACCAGGGTATCCCTTGAGATGTGTTCAAATCTGTACAACTCTGTGTACCATCTGTACTATCTGTACTCTCTGTACTATGCATAGACAGCTTCGCGACCCGGCGGAGCAAGGCCCCTCAACACCAAGGTCCGAACCCTCAACAACTGGTAGAGCAAGGCCCCTCAACACCAGTCAGAGCAACAATAACCATCGGGACGGGAACCAGTGAATCAAATCCATACTTTGAAATCTTTGTTTCTTGGCCTAAGCCAAATTCTTTGCAATATCATTTTATGACCAAAATCAATAAATCATAATTATGGGTCTCAACCTAAATCACATACTCAAATAGTTACCACGTCAAAACGATATCAAAATCGAGTACAAAAACCAAGCCATTTCTCAAAACATACTTTCACTGAAATATTGTAAAACATGTGTCCAGCATCATTTCTAAAATCCAGAAATTCATTGCACCCATACATAACAGTATTTAAAATCAAAGATACATTTATGCATGCATTACAGTTTATAAACCAAAAGTCCACTCACAAACCTGTTCAAGCAAGCTCAATCCCGAACTGTACGCTCCCCTGAAGCTCCTGGAGCAGTATCGCCTGTCCAAATTAATAATCGGGATTACCAGCTAATCATAAGAACCTTAAATATAAACCCCCTAACCCCCGGGAGTCTAACTATGATGGCCTAGAAAACGTAGCAACTTTAAAACGTCCGAAACAACCCCTAAACGACATCCGATCGACTCGAAACCTGCGCCAACAGGTCCGAAACGTCAAAAACTACTTGTCACGAGCCACCGTGACCTCAGCCTCGGCCCCACGCGCCGCCACACGCCGACGGAAGGTCGGAACACGCGCTCACGCGCCGACGGAAGGTTGGAACACGCGCTCACGCGCCGCCACGAGCCCTCACGCGCCGCCACGCGCCCTCATGCGCCGATCACGCGCCTGCTACAGTACCCACGCGCCTGGACCGGTCCAACCCGGTTCGGCTCAACCTGACCCGGTGCAACTCGACCCGACCGATTCACTCAACCCGACCGGTTCAACTCGACCCGACCGGTTCAACTCGACCCGACCGGTTCAACTCGACCCGACCGGTTCAACTCGACCCGACCGGTCACCGGCGACTCACCGGAGAAGACGACCGGCTGCCGTCACCGTCGCCGGAAGCTGGCCGGAGAAGATGACCGGCAACGCCGTCGCCGCCGTCTGGTTTCGCCGGAATCCTCCATTTCCGGCCGAAACTTCAAGCTTTCCTAACTTCCTCAAAACTCAACCATTTTTCACAAATTTTATGTCTAAATCTATCTACTCGAACCCAGGAATCCAAATATGACCTCAAAACCACAAACACGTACCTATGCTAGCCGAAAAATCGATCGGAAGGTCCGAAACTTCCTATCCTCGGTTCGGCTTCCTCCGTGGTCCTCTCCTTCGATGGTTGGTACGGTTGTGATCGTGGGAAGGAGTAGAATATGATTAGTTGATCAAAACTGGAAGTTGGAGCCTTGAAATCAAAGTTGACTTTGTGGGTTTTTGGATGATTTTCGCACGGGTTGGTTGTTTGTGTTTGTTTGTCACAGAGAGAAAGAAGGAGATGAAGATGAAATGAAGATGAGGATGAGGTGGATCAGATAATATCTGATTTGGGGGTTAAAAATATCTACCCCAAGTCAAAAATAACCAAAATGCCCTTGCACATCTAGACCCATAACTTCCGTCCACGAACTCCGTTTTCCGCGTGCCGCCTGTCTACGAACTCGTGAGTTCGAGACCCACGCAACGGTATCCAAAACACCACCGAAAATGTTTCAAAACAAAACTTGATTTCCATGCCCTTTAACATGCAAGGGCAAAATCGTCATTTACATAAATAATTTACTTAAATCCAATAATTAAAATTCCGGGTTGTTATAATCTACACCCCTTAAGAAATTTCGTCCTCGAAATTCAACTCTACCCTTGGAACAAATAAGGATACTGCGCCCGCATTAGTTCCTCGGTTTCCCACGTGGCTTCCTCCACGTTATGATTCCTCCACAACACTTTAACTAGAGGAATACTCTTTCTGCGCAGTACATTCTCTTTCCAATCCAAAATTTGCACCGGTTGCTCCTCAAAGGTCAAATCATCTTTCAGCTCAAGTGGCTGCTCTCCCAATACGTGAGACTCATCAAACAGATATTTCCGGAGCAAAGATACATGGAAAACATTATGAACTCTGGATAATTCCGATGGTAAAGCAAGACGATATGCCACTGGTCCTATCCTCTCCAGAATCTCATACGGACCAATGTAGCGAGGACTCAGTTTTCCCCGTCTACCAAAACGTACCACTCCCTTCCAAGGAGATAGTTTCAAGAACACCCAATTACCTACCTCAAACTCAAGGTCTCTGGTTCTACGGTCTGCATAGCTCTTCTGGCGATCCTGAGCTGTCTTCAACCTTTCTCTGATGATCCTTATTTTTTCCTCAGTCGTATCAACCAACTCTGGTGTTAACAGTTTCCTTTCACCCACTTCGTTCCAACATAATGGTGTCCTGCACTGCCTCCCATACAGTGCCTCAAAAGGAGACATCCCAATACTCGACTGATAAGTATTATTATAAGAAAATTCCATCAGAGCCAGGTGTGAATCCCAGTTCCCTTTAAACTGTAGTACACAAGCTCTCATCATATCCTCCAAAACCTGGATTGTCCTCTCAGACTGACCATCCGTCTGAGGATGAAAAGCTGTACTAAAATGCAAGGTAGTGCCAAAAGCCTTCTGCAAACTCCGCCAAAACCTGGAGGTAAATCTAGGATCCCTGTCCGAAACAATGGACTCTGGAATCCCATGTAGCCGTATGATCTCATCAATGAACAATTTGGCATACCGACTCATCCGAAAATCTTCCCGCACTGGCAAGAAATGTGCAGACTTCGTGAGTCTATCAATGATTACCCATATCCCATCATGTCCTTTCTGTGTCCTTGGAAGTTTATACACAAAATCTATCGTAATGTGATCCCACTTCCATTCCGGAATAGGTAATGGTTGAAGTGCCCCATATGGTTTCTGCCTCTCTGCTTTCACTTGCTGACACGTCAGGCATCTACTCACAAACTCAGAAATTTCCCTTTTCATCCCAGTCCACCAATAGTATTTCCTTAGGGTATGATACATCTTGGTACCTCCTGGATGCATAGCCTAAGCCGAACTATGAGCCTCATCAAGAATTCCCCTTTTTTAGATCCAGCTCATTCGGTACGCATAATCGGCCATCCCTAACCAAGGCTCCATCATCCCTAAGCGCATAGTCCTACCTGTTTCCAGCCTCCAACTCCATCCTGATAATGCACAATGTAGGATCCTGGAGTTGAGCCTCAATAATCCGATCAATCAGAACAGGCCTCACATGGAAACTAGCCAACAAAGCCCCCTGGCTATCCATGTCCAGTACTATCCCTGCTCTACGGAACTCTACCAATAACGGTAGGTAGACTGTATGCAAATGGGCCAAAGAACCCATGGATTTCCTGCTCAATGCATCTGCCACAACATTGGCTTTCCCTGGATGGTACTCTATAGTACAATCATAATCCTTTATTAGCTCAAGCCATCTTCTCTGCCTCAGATTCAGGTCCTTTTGGGTGAACAAGTACTTTAAACTCTTATGGTCGGTGAAGATCCGACATGTCTCCCCGTACAAATAATGTCGCCAGATTTTCAATGCATGCACCACTGCAGCTAACTCCAAATCATGTGTGGGGTAATTCAACTCATGGGGTTTAAGTTGTCTAGAAGCATACGCTATCACTTTTCCATGCTGCATCAACACACAGCCTATACCCCGCAATGAGGCATCACTATACACCTCGAATCCCCCAGTATCATCAGGAAGGGTCAATACTGGAGCAGAAGTCAACCTCCTCTTCAGCTCCTGAAATCCATGTTCACAATCAGCTCCCCAGTCAAACTTGACTCATTTCCTCGTCAACCGAGTCAACGGCCCTGCTATCGTAGAAAATCCTTCTACAAACCGTCGATAATACCCTGCCAAACCCAGAAAACTCCTCACCTCTGTCACTGTCCTCGGTTGCTCCCAGTTTGCCACTGCCTCAACCTTTTGGGTATCTACGCTGATACCCTCAGCCGAAATCACATGACCTAAGAATCCAACTTCGGTCAACCAAAACTGGCATTTACTGAACTTGGCAAACAAATGGTTTTTCCTAAGCATATTCAGCACCAACCTTAAGTGTTTCTCATGTGCCTTAGCACTCCTCGAATACACCAAGATGTCATCGATGAACACAATCACAAACCGATCCAAATACTTTTGGAACACCCTG
Source organism: Oemleria cerasiformis (assembly GCA_037349345.1). NCBI lineage: Eukaryota > Viridiplantae > Streptophyta > Magnoliopsida > Rosales > Rosaceae > Oemleria > Oemleria cerasiformis. Next base: position 10,956,753 of record JAZGTL010000019.1, read on the forward strand.
TTCATCAAATCCATAAATGCTGCTGGGGCATTAGTCAACCCGAAAGGCATCACCAGGAACTCATAATGACTATAACGAGTCCTGAAAGCAGTTTTCTCAACATCCCCTTCTCTGATCCTCAACTGATGGTATCCGGATCGAAGGTCAATTTTCGAAAAATATCTTGCCCCCTTAAGTTGATCAAACAAATCATCTATCCTTGGCAAAGGATACTTATTCCGCACCGTAGCCCTGTTTAGCTTCCGGTAGTCAATACACAATCTCAGACCACCATCATTTTTCCTCACAAATAACACTGGTGCACCCCATGGTGAAACACTTGGGCGAATAAATCCCATATTCACCAAGTCCTGCAACTGAGTCTTTAACTCTCGCAATTTTGCTGGTGCCATTCTATACGGTGCCTGCGAGATAGGTTGAGTACCTGGCAAAAGCTCTATGGTGAACTCAATCTCCCGGTGAGGTGGCAATCCCGGAAGATCATCTGGAAACACATCAGAGAACTCACTCACCACTGGAATATCCTCCACTCTCATCGGAGTATCCCGAGAATCAAACACATGAGCCAAATAACCCTCACAACCTTTCCTCAGCAATTCCTCAGCGGTTAAAGCTGATATCACTCCACAGGGTAGTACCCTACGATCTCCCCTGAATGTAAGTTCCGGTAAACCTGGACTCCAAAAATCCACTCTCTTGTCATAACAATCAATAGAGGCATGGTGCATAGTCAACCAATCCATCCCCAGAATCACATCAAAATCAAAAATATCTAAGGGAATTAAATCTGCCTCTAATGCATGACCTTCCACTAACACTGGACAATTTCGAATCACGAGATTCGCCACTAACATATTCCCAGTAGGAGTACTATTACCCATGTCCCCCTGAGGACATCTCATAACCGAGAACACTCGCTCTAAATGAGTAATTCACTCTACTGCATCATCTGGGCTAGAGTCGCCCATAAATATTATAGCCCCTAATCTCTGGGCTTTCTCAATGTCTGAACCTTCAGTAGCAGTCCTACTCTGAAGTACAGAAGTCAACGTATGACCCAATTGTTCTAGTGTTTGCCTCATATCAGGCTCCACTGCAGGTTCAGGTGTGTCCCCAATATTTTCTGACTGTTGACGGAACTCGCGTCTTGGAGGCATTACGCTGTTAAGAACTATAACTCATCAATACCAAAATAATTGTACACGTAGTGTACAGTCTACAGGAATTTAACCTAGTGCTCTGATACCAATTGTCAGGACCCGTCCCGAATTTCCCCTCGAAACCCGAGAAGAACCCTGATCCCGTCTGACAACCTAAGAAAAGGTTCCCAAAATACCCTTCAATCCTTACAAAATATAATAACAATAATAAATACTTCCTCTTGTCAGACAAGGGACTTAAGCACTCAATAATTCCCGTAATTAATGACCAATCAAATACCATATAATATCAGAGCGTCTAAGTAGGATCAAGAGTAAAATTTAGATATCCTACTCAAATATAATTACACAGCGCAGTCGAAGTACTAATGCCTCATCCTCGAGATCAGTGTTCGCGTCAACTCTACTCAACTGCCTGAAGGGGGTTTAAACACAAAAGTTGTGAGTGGACAAAAATAATCATTTATAAATTCCTTTTCGAGAAAATATCTTTCTTCCCCTCCATTTATAAAATCATGCATGCATAACATAAAACAATTTATGATACTAAAACATTATATGTAAATCACCAAAATTTCCATTTCTCTTTAAAACCACTTAGTTGGATTCACATGAAATCTGTATAATGAAAATACCTCGTGATCCAAAGTTTGGTTTGAAAAATCTCTTCAAAGGAGTTTAAAATCATTTAAATCAATCTGGACACAAATTATCTCAAATTCAAATCATTTCGTTCCATCTGCCACATAATATCTCAAATTTCACTGTTCCCGACATATCCATAACACACCAGGGTATCCCTTGAGATGTGTTCAAATCTGTACAACTCTGTGTACCATCTGTACTATCTGTACTCTCTGTACTATGCATAGACAGCTTCACGACCGGGCGGAGCAAGGCCCCTCAACACCAAGGTCCGAACCCTCAACAACTGGTAGAGCAAGGCCCCTCAACACCAGTCAGAGCAACAATAACCATCGGGACGGGAACCAGTGAATCAAATCCATACTTTGAAATCTTTGTTTCTTGGCCTAAGCCAAATTCTTTGCAATATCATTTTATGACCAAAATAAATAAATCATAATTATGGGTCTCAACCTAAATCACATACTCAAATAGTTACCACGTCAAAACGATATCAAAATCGAGTACAAAAACCAAGCCATTTCTCAAAACATACTTTCACTGAAATATTGTAAAACATGTGTCCAACATCATTTCTAAAATCCAGAAATTCATTGCACCCATACATAACAGTATTTAAAATCAAAGATACATTTATGCATGCATTACAGTTTATAAACCAAAAGTCCACTCACAAACCTGTTCAAGCAAGCTCAATCCCGAACTGTACGCTCCCCTGAAGCTCCTGGAGCAGTATCGCCTGTCCAAATTAATAATCGGGATTACCAGCTAATCATAAGAACCTTAAATATAAACCCCCTAAACCCCGGGAGTCTAACTATGATGGCCTAGAAAACGTAGCAACTTAAAAACGTCTGAAACAACCCCTAAACGACATCTGATCGACTCGAAACCTGCGCCAACAGGTCCGAAACGTCAAAAACTACTTGTCACGCGCCACGCGCCCTCACGCGCCGGTCACGCGCCTGCTACAGTACCCATGCGCCTGGACCGGTCCAACCCGGTTCGGCTCAACCTGACCCGGTCCAACTCGACCCGACCGATTCACTCAACCCGACCGGTTCAACTCGACCCGACCGGTTCAACTCGACCCGACCGGTCACCGGTGACTCACCGGAGAAGACGACCGGCTGCCGTCACCGTCGCCGGAAGCTGGCCGGAGAAGATGACCGGCAGCGCCGTCGCCGCCGTCTGGTTTCGCCGGAATCCTCCATTTCCGGCCGAAACTTCAAGCTTTCCTAACTTCCTCAAAACTCAACCATTTTTCACAAATTTTATGTCTAAATCTATCTACTCGAACCCAGGAATCCAAATATGACCTCAAAACCACAAACACGTACCTGTGCTAGCCGGAAAATCGATCGGAAGGTCCGAAACTTCCTATCCTCGGTTCGGCTTCCTCCGTGGTCCTCTCCTTCGATGGTTGGTACGGTTGTGATCGTGGGAAGGAGTAGAATATGATTAGTTGATCAAAACTGGAAGTTGGAGCCTTGAAATCAAAGTTGACTTTGTGGGTTTTTGGATGATTTTCGCACGGGTTGGTTGTTTGTGTATGTTTGTCACAGAGAGAAAGAAGGAGATGAAGATGAAATGAAGACGAGGATGAGGTGGATCAGATAATATCTGATTTGGGGGTTAAAAATATCTACCCCAAGTCAAAAATTACCAAAATGCCCTTGCACATCTAGACCCATAACTTCCGTCCACGAACTCCGTTTTCCGCGTGCCGCCTGTCTACGAACTCGTGAGTTCGAGACCCACGAAATGGTATCCAAAACACCACCGAAAATGTTTCAAAACAAAACTTGATTTCCATGCCCTTTAACATGCAAGGGCAAAATCGTCATTTACATAAATAATTTACTTAAATCTAATAATTGAAATTCCGGGTTGTTACAATAGGCTCGAGGTGTTGGCCAGTATCTTGTGCATCCATGGCCTTCCTAGTATACCGTTGTACGGTGAGTACTAATCGACGACGTAGAAGCTCTGTTTTGCGACAATGGGTGGAGAGTGGACGTCAAGTTGAATAGTGCCAACAAACATGCTTGTTGATCCATTGAAACCTTGAAGCTGAACCTTCCTTCCTTTGGTGAAGCTTTCCAAGCCCATCTTGCGGATTGCATCCAAACTGAGGATGTTGGCAGTGCTTCCTTCGTCAACGTGAATCCGATCGACTTGTGCATGGGCAATCTGGATTGAAATGATGAGTGTGTCATCGTGAGGCCAGTCAAGTCCCACACTGTCTTTCATAGAGAAACTGATGACAGGGTCGTCGACAACTTGGGGAGTGGCGACGTGCGAGACTTGGGCCACGACTAGGGAATCGTGGATCTTCCTTTTCCTTTGTTTGGGAGTAGCTCCCTGCAACTCTGATTCAACAATGATTGTGTCGATGCGAATCATCTTAGATGCTGGTTCTTGGGGACCTTTGTTTCCAAGATGTTCTGCAGCCTTCTTCGTGATATATTTCCTACAATGTCCCTCTTTCACGAGATTTTGAAGATACTTCTCGAAGGTCTTGCAGGCGCTAATGTCGTGTCCATAGCAATTGTGGTAGGCGCACCACTTTGCTTTGTCGGCCTTGTCTTGGTCGCCTTTGGCAGGCGCCGATTTTTTGAATCACCATTTTTCCTTGATTTGATTGTAAATTTGGAGGACTGGCCCCGAAAATTGTGCATTCAGTTTCCCAGTGGCCAACGCAAGGATGATGGGTTCGCTTTACGATTGTTGGCCATGCTAGTCGAGTCCCTGTGGTTGGTGTCATCCTTGGGCGGTGCTAATGCTTTTGGGAGATGTTCACCTGTTCTAGTGTGGTATGTGGCATGCGTGGTGTTCTTCTCATCTTCCCAGCAAGCGTGTCGTTCTGCTAAGGATAGCATCTTGGTGAGACTTCGGGTGTTATTCATTACGATGCCCCCGTAAAGCTGGCTCTCCTAGGGAAGTCCTTGCTTGAACGCCATTGCAGCAACAAGGTCGATGCAACCCACAATGCGAGACTTCTCTTCGCAATACCTCTGTATATACTGACATAGGGTTTCCTTGGGTCTATTCCTGATGGTGAAGAGGTGGTCGTCCTTGATTTTGATAGTGCAAAGCTGTGAATACTCCTTCACGAAGGCCAAGGCTAGCTCTTCGAAATAGACAATTGATCTTTGGGGGAGATGATTGAACCACATCATTGCTTGGCCTTGCAGGGAGGCCTAAAAAACTTTACACATAAGTGCATCGTTGTGCCTATGAGGCACCATGATCCCACGGTAATAATCGATCTGCTTCACCGGATCTGAGGTCCCCCTGATCTGGTTAAAGTTCGGAGTTGTAAACCGTTGCGGGAATGGTTCTTCCTCGATGTCTCTGAAAAATGGTGAAGTTGATAATGTTTGAATCTAGCGTCGAAGGTCATCTTCTAAATTACCGTCGCACTGGACTTCTTGGAGATGACGATCCAGTATTCTTTGAACATCATTAGGCAATAGTACGCCCCAACAAGGAAGAGAGTTACGTCGGGCCAAGTGGCGCCGACTTCCTCGAGTCATCGTTGCTGAGGATCGTGAGGGCGTTGGTGAGTATGTCTCATCCTCCTCGCTGTGGTAGCCAGAACGTCTTGAACCATCGTTGACTTCTCCACCCGAGCGGGCGTGTGTGATCAGTCGTTATTTATGCATCATTTTGAGGTCTTTATATGCCTCTCTTACATGTCTTTTGAATGATTTCGTGCCATCAATAGTAGAAAATGATCAATCTTGTGAGACTTGTGCAGAGTTAGAAAGATAGGTAAAATCTGGAAAGAACGCAAAAAGAATGACTCAAATCGGAGTCCAGATGAAGGAGATGTCCTCATTTCAATATCAGGTCCTCAACGGGGTCCTGAGTGCGCCAGTGCGCCAGTGCGCCTATTTTGGGCCACTGGCCAAGTACCTCATATCAGGCCCTCCGGGTCTCAAACCTGTGTTTCATGACATCAAGGTCAAGTCCTAGAAGTGCCAAGGTCGCGCCAAGGCAGGTCGAGGACATGTCCCAAGAACTCCCATCCGAGCCCAGATGTGCGCCTAAGCCCGGGGTCCCTGTTCCGCCTGCGGTGGATAAGAGGTTCTCCCTCTGCGCTAAGCCTGACAAAATTTGCGCCAAGCCTGAACGACGATGCGCTTCTATTATACTCCTAACGTACTTCAAAAGCGCGGTCCCAGATCCTGATTACGAAGATAGTCAAAAATCCAAGTTTGGCCAGCTTGCGTTCCCACTTGCCAGCCTGCATTCACACTTCCAGCCATGCTCTGATTGGTTCGAATAGATTTTAAAGACTTTATAATTAATTAAAAGTAAAATAACTTTCCCTATTCTTATAGGACATGGTTATACCAATCCTTATAGGACATGGTTTTACCAATCCTTATAGAACAAGGTTTTCCCTTGTCTATAAAAAGGAGAATCAGATGGGGGATAATTAGCTAGGGGCGTTTTTGTTTCTGGAAAAACAGAGACCTGAGCCACAGAGTTCCGTTTTGGTTTTCTAGAGAATTAGGGACCATATTTTGGGAGATAATCTTTCACATAGATTATTGGACGTGGAGCTTGGAGAAGAAGGCCCTGCCGTGTCTTCTGCTGCATCTGTTCTTAACAATCTCTTCTGTACCCTTATTTTCATTATTTCAATTTACTTATGGATTCAATTATACTTGTGTTTATTTCAGTTATGTGTGAGTAGTCTTTAGGATTAGGGCTGCTTGAAGCCCTAGCCATGTTAGCTTGTTAATTGGATTTCTGGCTCTTGATTATGATTGCTATGCATGCTGAATAAGTTGGATTACTATGCTTAATGAACTTAATTTATGCCTATAAGATTAGCTACCTTGTTTGCATATAATTATAGATGTAATTGCTTGAGTGACCGTCATATCATCTTGTGATTTGGAGCATCGAAAGTATTCGTACTTGTAATCTTAACTCATGACGACCTAGGATTGCATGCCACTTTGCTAGGCTAATGTGGTGTCATTAAATTCTCTTTAAACTTCATGCATCATCTTAAAAGGTAGGTGATAGACATTCTAGGCATATGCCCTGTTTAGAACATGCTAAGTAAGAGGGAATAAGATGTGTCTAGTGAACCAACGCCAGGTCCTAGGCACGGGCACCTAATTCAGAAAATGCATAGTAATTGGATCAAGGAAATCTGGTTAAGAGCTATAATTGGTTAGAGTGGATAGTAAGCCTTAATTCGCCTTAGTTAACAACCTTTCATTCTTGCATTGTTATTTTCTGCACTTTGATTCACTTGTCTTTAAATTTCAGTTATCACATCATAAACCACACCCCCCCCCCCCTGTGTGTGTGTGTTTTTTTTTATTTAAGTTAACAAATCTGAACTAAATCATAACGTTGATACAAGTCCTCGAGGGATCGACTCTTGCTGTGCTACTATACTATACTTATCGATTTGTGCACTTGCAAGGATTTTATAACTGTTAGAATTGAATTGCATATTTCTTTCTCTTTAAATCTACCAACAAGTTTTTGGCGCCGTTGCCGGGGACTTGTCCCTCAACGGTGCCATTTAAGTTTAGATTTGTAACTTAGTTTTTTTTTCTTTTTGTTAGGTACCCGTGTATGTCATTCCAAGGTTCAGTGCACGGGTCATCAAGTGGACCATCATCGCAAGCATCTTCAGTACACGGCTCCCCGCCACCAAGCCCAAGGAGGATGGCGGACCACAGAGAAGAATAGGGCCTGGAACGTGGCCTAGTACCGCAAGCCCCATGGCGCCTTAAGGATTTTGCCATGCCCCATGTCTCGGAGGATCAATTTCCAATTTTTTTTTCCCGAGTCAACAGTGGTAAACTTCGAATTAAAGTCGGGGACAATTCACATGCTGCCTACATTCCACGGCCTTGCTGGCGAGGACCCGCACTTTCATATCAAGGAATTTGTTGAGGTTTGTTCAACACTGCGCATCAATGGTATGACAGAATCTGAAATCCGCCTGCGGCTCTTTCACTTCAGTCTCAAGGATCGAGCCAAGACATGGTTTCATTCGTTGGCGCCGGCTTCCATTCACTCTTGGAGGGACTTGACGTCCAAATTCTTAACACAGTACTTTCCCGTGGAAAAGACAAATGAGTTAAAGTCCAAGATCATGAACCCACGGCAAGACATGGAGGAGTCTTTCTATGAGTTTTGGGAGCGGTTCAATCAGATGTTACGGGCGTTCCCCCACCACCATATTGATGCCCATCATCTTATGCTATACTTCTATGGAGGCTTGAAAACTAGCGATCGGACAATGGTGGATTCTCAATCCCAAGGGATTCTAGAAGGCACAGCCGAGGAGGCAAGGACCGCCTTTGAGAACATTGCTCAAAGGGAAAAACAGTTCAGCTACAGGGGTCCCTCCTCTAGAGCTACGGGTGATGCATCTGCCAAATACAAAGATGACGCCATTGCTCAGCTCACGGCAATGGTGAAACAATTGTGTAGCGAGAAAGCCAAAGGAGTTCACATCTGCGAGGTATGTTCAATTCAGGGCCACACATCCCAGGACTGCCCGGTTGTGGAAGAGGCCAACTTTGCTGGAGGGTTCAATAGCAATTCTCGACCCCGGAATGACCCATATTCCAACACTTACAATCCGGGGTGGAGAAATCATCCTAATTTCCGTTGGAGCAACAATCAAGCAGCCGCGAATCCCTTGCCACCCCCTGGATTTGAGCAGCAAGCCGCAGGCCCTCAGGGGAACTACCACGGTCCTTCCTCAAACCAGAATGGCGGAAGCAAGTCTGTTGAGGACTCCATCCATATCCTGACTCAACAGCAGGCTCAAATCATAAAATTCATGCACGATAGCCAGAGTCAGACGGGAGACTTCAAAAATGCAATTGCAAACTTGGAGCGTCAAATGGGACAGGTGGCAAACCAACTAAATCAGCGAGAGCAGGGCAGGCTACCGAGTCAAGTCCTGGTAAATCCGAAAGGATTTCACACTCCTACGGCAAATGCCATCACGCTGGAGAGGGAAACACCACTTCAAGACCCCACATATGCCACCCTCGCAGGACCTGAAACCGAGCCTCAACCTACTCAGTCAAGAATCGCCGACCAGGGCGTGCTGCAAAACATGCCACGGCCAACACCTCAGGCGCAGAGCCGGCCCAACGAGTCACCAAGTGCCCTACTGCAAGGAGGACCTGACACTGCGCCTACTTCGGCCACGGCTGGCATGCAACCTGCTCCTAAGCCCAAGTCGCAGCACTCGAATACTTCTAACTCTAAACCTCAGAATTCCAATTCTAAAAAAGTCACTTTTGAGTTAGCTAATAATGTTGATTATCCATTTCCTCGCAGGTTCCAAAACAGGAATAAACAAAGGGAGGACTTTGAGGAAGAGATCATCAGCATGTTGCAGAAGCTTCAGATCACACTGCCTTTCCATAAAATTGTCAAGCACATGCCTATCTTTGCAAAGTTGATCAAAGACTTAGTTGCAGGCAAGCGTGGTTTTAGCTCCACGGACACCATTGACATCCCTAAGGCCTGCTCGGCTGCCCTTTTACGCATGCCCCTTAAGGCCAACGATCCTGGGCCTCCGTCCCTTCCATGTGTCATTCAGTCAAAAAGATTCGAACATTGCCTTTGCGACACGGGAGCATCAGTGAACATCATGCCATTCCACATTTACAGGTCACTCAACCTAGGCGCACTCAAACCCACGCACCTATGTGTCAGATTGGCTAACGCTTCTGTAATCAACCTAATGGGGGTTCTTGAGGACGTACTGGTACAAATCGGAGATACATGCATCCCTGCAGACTTCTACGTACTAAGAATGGACAGAATTGACAAAAGTGAGGATCCTCCCCTCATCTTCAGAAGGCCCTTACTAGCCACAGCCGAGTGCCTCATCGACGTCAGAAAGGGCCAGGTCTCCATCAAGGTCCTGGACCAGCTTCGGACATTCTCCATCCATGACACCATCCAGTACCCTGCCGAGCCTATTGTAGATTTTCAGTTAAACACAATGGACTTACTGCTACGGGAGACAATTGCTCAGTCTTGCATGGCGGATGACCTTGAGAAGGCAGTGACTAGTAACCCACACACGGTGGATTCACTGGCAGATAGCGTGATCGAAGAGGTACGAGCCCTTGACATCATGCCAGCCCTCCCATTCAACAGGCCTCCCTTCGAAGCATTACCACTCACAAGTCAGAAAACCCTGACGTCCATCATAAAGGCTCCTGAACTCGAGCTGAAGCCCGTGCTTCTCAATCTGCTGACAGCCGTGTCTCAGCCCCTGCCCAAGGACAAGGACCCGGTTTTGAAATTCAATACACCTTCTCAACTCAATGCTGAAACATTTAACTTTCATTTTTATAAGGCAAACTTGGATTTGAATTCTGATTTAGCTCCTAATGCTGTTGAACTTTTCCCGTGCAGGTTCCACCATAAAAACACCAAGAATATGCTAAAGGCACTCAACTTGGTCCCCCTCTTCAAGTTCCGAAGGAAAAATGAACGGAAGGGACCAAGGATGAAGTATAGAACGTACAGGACCAAGGATTAGTATGATAACTTGTTAATAGGAATGTATATGCTAAGTTAACTATCTTTGCTTTACTAAGAGTCATGCCATGGTCAAGTAGTTCATAATTTGCACTTCATAATGCCATGTTTTAAGTGATTAAGTGAACGAAATAACTGAATTTGAGTGAACCTTAGAAAATTAGTGGAGACTACCCTGTGAGATCTTTGAGCCTAATTGCCATTCTTTCTGAGGGATGTACTTGTTTCTACTCTTAAACACTCGTCACTTTTGTTCTTAATTGTTGATCTCATTACATCATATTTGCATTGAATTTTAAAGAACTAACATCATTTAGATACTCTTGATTTAATGTGTGGTTTTCCATAAGAAGTTATGTAGGCTATGTATGCTTTAACCTCTAAAGGCTTGATCCTACCCTATTGCATGCTCCCGAAGCCAATTTTGAAGCCAAACACTCAGCCTTTTCTTTCATCACCCAAAGTATAACCTAACCCAAAATACTTAGCCATTCATCACAGCCATACCCTATAACCTCAGTTTGTGCTAAGGTTGCCATAAATGAGATTCATGGTGAGAATAAGAGGTGAAAGAAGATGCTGCCCAATTCAAAGGACATTGGCGTCAATTGAAAGTTCAAAAGTAAAGAAAAGTTTTACAAGTTGCAAGCTGCACGAAAGTTTGAGGAAATCATTGCATGATCTTGGTTCAATTCAATTCAAAGACGAACAGAAACAAAAAAACGTTCAAATCAAAAGAAAGAAAGAAACGTTGAGAAAAAGAAGGAAAAAAAATAAGTGAAAAACAAAGTGAATTGAGCCAAGTGAGCCAAGAGCCTCAAAATAAGCCACAAGAGCCTCAAAATAAGCCACAAGAGCCACAAAATAAGTCATCAGGAAAGCACAATGTCATGGGCCTTAAGAAAGGATTCAGTTCAGAAATTCCAAGTTCAATTCATGACTTCTCATGCCTTGGCACAACTCAGGTTCTTTGAATCCCATCCTTCCTTGCTAAACCCCAAAGCTTAGCCCCAATACAACCTAAAAAGGAAGACCTAACGGATCTTATGGACAATCATGCTGAGGATTAAGGTACGTATCTATGTTCTTAAAGTTCAATTCCTTTCATGAGATCTTTATTTCCATAAAGTGCTATTCTTCATTGTTACTCATATGTGATTAAATTTGAATTTCATAACATAAACTCATCACATATGCTTGAAAAGAGTGTAAGCCTAGGATTCTTGTGTGAATTGAGAGTTGCCTAGTGAGGATTAGAGTCGAGGCGAAATCTTTCTAGGGCACTTAGATGAAGTTGTTTTCAAACTTGATCACCTGAAAATATTGGCATTTATACACGTACACTTTCACATGACACTCACGGCTATGGCATTCCTTTTAGTTCTGCAAAGCATGTCTACTTACTTTGATTCTTATTAGCTTGTTAAGAGTACTATATCTAGCATTTTTTTGTTTAAGTAAAACGTTTGGAGGTATCGTACTGTTATAAGCCTCAGGAGACAAAACTCCTCCTACTAGGTGAACCTAGGGGTTTAAATGTTCTATCTTAACTAAAATCGAGTCTTTTCATTTTGTTAGCATTTGTTTTGCTCAGGGACTAGCAAAAGATAGGTTTGGGGGTATTTGATCAGTCGTTATTTATGCATCATTTTGAGGTCTTTATATGCCTCTCTTACATGTCTTTTGAATGATTTCGTGCCATCAATAGTAGAAAATGATCAATCTTCTGAGACTTGTGCAGAGTTAGAAATATAGGTAAAATATGAAAAGAACGCAAAAAGAATGACTCAAATCGGAGTCCAGATGAAGGAGATGTCCTCATTTCAATATCAGGTCCTCAACGAGGTCCTGAGTGCGCCAGTGCGCCTATTTTGGGACACTGGCCAAGTACCTCATATCAGGCCCTCCGGGTCTCAAACCTGTGTTTCATGACATCAATGTCAAGTCCTAGAAGTGCCAAGGTCGCGCCAAGGCAGGTCGAGGACATGTCCCAAGAACTCCCATCCGAGCCCAGATGTGCGCCTAAGCCCGGGGTCCCTGTTCCGCCAGCGGTGGATCAGAGGTTCTCCCTCTGCGCTAAGCCTGACAACATTTGCGCCAAGCCTGAACGACAATGCGCTTCTATTATACTCCTAACGTACTTCAAAAGCGCGGTCCCAGATCCTGATTACGAAGACAGTCAAAAATCCAAGTTTGGCCAGCTTGCGTTCCCACTTGCCAGCCTGTATTCACACTTCCGGCCATGCTCTGATTGGTTCGAATAGATTTTAAAGACTTTATAATTAATTAAAAGTAAAATAACTTTCCCTATTCTTATAGGACATGGTTATACCAATCCTTATAGGACATGGTTTTACCAATCCTTATAGAACAAGGTTTTCCCTTGTCTATAAAAAGGAGAATCAGATGGGGGATAATTAGCTAGGGGCGTTTTTGTTTCTGGGAAAACAGAGACCTGAGCCACAGAGTTCCGTTTTGGTTTTCTAGAGAATTAGGGACCATATTTTGGGAGATAATCTTTCACATAGATTATTGGATGTGGAGCTTGGAGAAGAAGGCCCTGCCGTGTCTTCTGCTGCATCTGTTCTTAACAATCTCTTCTGTACCCTTATTTTCATTATTTCAATTTACTTATGGATTCAATTATACTTGTGTTTATTTCAGTTATGTGTGAGTAGTCATTAGGATTAGGGCTGCTTGAAGCCCTAGCCATGTTAGCTTGTTAATTGGATTTCTGGCTCTTGATTATGATTGCTATGCATGCTGAATAAGTTGGATTACTATGCTTAATGAACTTAATTTATGCCTATAAGATTAGCTACCTTGTTTGCATATAATTATAGATGTAATTGCTTGAGTGACCGTCATATCATCTTGTGATTTGGAGCATCGAAAGTATTCGTACTTGTAATCTTAACTCATGACGACCTAGGATTGCATGCCACTTTGCTAGGCTAATGTGGTGTCATTAAATTCTCTTTAAACTTCATGCATCATCTTAAAAGGTCGGTGATAGACGTTCTAGGCATATGCCCTGTTTAGAACATGCTAAGTAAGAGGGAATAAGATGTGTCTAGTGAACCAATGCCAGGTCCTAGGCACGGGCACCTAATTCAGAAAATGCATAGTAATTTGATCAAGGAAATCTGGTTAAGAGCTATAATTGGTTAGAGTGGATAGTAAGCCTTAATTCGCCTTAGTTAACAACCTTTCATTCTTGCATTGTTATTTTCTGCACTTTGATTCAATTGTCTTTAAATTTCAGTTATCACATCATAAACACCCCCCCCCCCTGTGTGTGTCTGTGTTTTTTTATTTAAGTTAACAAATCTGAACTAAATTGGTCATAACGTTGATACAAGTCCTCGAGGGATCGACTCTTGCTGTGCTACTATACTATACTTATCGATTTGTGCACTTGCAAGGATTTTATAACTGTTAGAATTGAATTGCATATTTCTTGCTCTTTAAATCTACCAACAGTGTGCAATCTGGGAAGTTATATATTATCGTCGGCTCCTACTTGGGTATTCAGTATGCGATAGTGCTCCGACACGTCGTCCAAGTCGTTCATGGGCTGACGGCCTTGGGTGGTGTTGGTCCCTCACTCCGCGAGTGCAGCTTTCTTCGCCAGAATCACTTAGCAACATGTCTCAGGATATTGTATGGCAGCGGACGTGCTCTTTTCCAGGGAACTTGGGGATGTTCCATGATCCTTCAAAAGGTTTTGTAGGAGCTCCGTTTGGACTTGGACTTGATTGCTCAGCTGTTCAACTTGTTGTGTCAAGTCAATTCGAGGGGGTGAGCGCCGAGACGTCCGCACAAGGTGCGTAGCGCGTCGTGGTTCGCGCCACCGGTCCTGGGATTGATGTGTTGTGCCTTGCCTCCCATGTGCCCGAGTATGTGCTCGCGCATTTTGCAGGTTGTCCATATGCCTTCTTAGGTCCGCATCAATAGAAGTTGATTTGGGACTCATTGGGATGTCTCCCCTACTAGAAGCCCGTCCATTTGTTGGAAAATCGTTGTTGTCGCTCACGTTGCAGGTAGGGGGTTGACAGTAGCAGTAGGCATGGTGAAGGTTCCGAAGCTGAAGGTAGGTACCCATTCTAGAATTTCGGAAAACGTATGTATTAACATATGTCGTGGCCCATGTGGGGAATGATTTAGTGGTTCTTCCAGGATTTTAGGAAGCGGTTCGTTCACGGCGGCCTCGGAGGACCATGTTGATCGTCGTGTTTTGGCCATAGAAAGAACGGTGGACGGTGAAAGCTGAAAAAAGAATGGAGTTTTTCAAAGAAAAACTAGGGAGCACTCTTTGAGTATAACTCAAATCGGCTCTTAATGAAAGCACCAGTTATTGATGCAGAAATTGTCTGGACTAGAAAAAGTCTTATTGATCCCTATACATAATGAACGAAACAACAGGGTTACGGTTGCTCCCAGATTTAAGGGGGGGGAGTGGTTGGGAGGGGTTCAACCAAGCGATGCCAAAGTCAGGTTTTGAGAGAATAAATTGACAAAGTGTTTGTATGAATTCTGAATTACCTTTAGAAGTGAGGTGAGGCCTTCTATTTATAGTGAAGCTTTGGGAGTCACCGGAGCTTCTGATTGGTTGAATAGGATAGTGTTTAATAGGTGATTCTACTGGGAAAAATCACTTACCATTAAATATATAAATAATAATAAATAACTCGTAGAGAGATTATTTATTATTGGCATTGATCTTATTAATTAACACTTTTAGCTAGTAAATATATTAAGTTAATGCGGATATCGTGATATGCCGTCATCGATTATACCAAGGGTTAAATCGGCATTATGAGAAATATGGGCCATGTGGCAGCTCCACAATTTTCGGATAATTTATGGTTCCACATATATAAATCAAAATTAAACTCGATTTTCTTCCTTCCATTTAAATTTAATCAATGTTTCATAGATTTGTTTTAAATATGCTCTATGATATCTACTGGGTTGGAGTAACTAGTAAATAATTCCAAAGGGAAAATGATTGTCACCTTCCCTGAACTTTATACCAATTTTAGCTATCCTCCCTAAACTTTACATTAATCTTAACTATCGTCCATGAACTTTATTATTAGTAGCAGACGTCCCTGAACTATGCATAAACGTGTAAAGACAATCATTCTGTTAAATTTCTCAATGAATTATGTTAAAAAATACATATAATATGATAAGTTTATCCTTATTCTTAACTGAAATCATTAAGAAATTTAACAGAAAGACTGTCCTTGCACGTTTAGACATAGGTCAGAGACGTCTGCTGTAACGACCCGGACCAGAAATTAAATTATTTTGAGAATTGGACAATTTTACCCTCAGTTTTGGATGGGTTCGGGAGTCACTTTTTGACTGGTAATACATTTGGGAATTTTTCTTGGGTTGTTGCGTAGGTCTCGAACTCACGAGTTCGTAGACAGGCGGCACGCGGAAAACGGAGATCCGATGAGTTCGTTACGGGTCTAGAAGCTGCAGGGGTAGTTTGGTAATTTTGGAAAAGTTGAAATTATATAACAGATATTTTTCTCTCTCCTCGAGAGATTGGTCGATGCAGTCTCGGTCCTACCCGAGTCCTCCCCGTGCGAACACCGAAGGTCCATATTCATCGGAGGGATTTCGATTCGATTCAATCAAAACCAAGGTCGGGAGGATCTTCCCCGGGACCCCACGAGCATTTTGGGGTAGTTATTAGAGCGGGAGCACCGCCGTAGGCGACGGACGGAGGAGGGAGGTGAACCAAACATTCTCTGCCGTTTTCCAGCCAAGCCAGGTACGATCTCGGAACTTTGACCTCATATTTGGATTCCTGGTGAAAAGTAGATGAATTTCCATGTGTAGATCGTGAAAAACGGTCGAGAAATGAAGAAGTTAGAAAACCTTGAAAATCGGCCGGAAATGGCAGTTTCCGGCGAACCAGATGGCGGCGGAGGTGGCGGTCCGGTCATCTTCTCCGGCCAGCCTCCGGCGACGGTGAGGGCCATCTGGTCGTCTTCTCTGGCGAGTCGCCGGTAACCGGTCGAGTCGAGTGAACCGGTCGAGTTGGATCGGGTCAGGTCGAGCCGCGCCGGGTTGGACCGGTCCAGGCGCGTGAACATTGTAGCAGGCGCGTGACCGGCGCGTGGCAGCGCGTGGGCGCGTGTTCTGACCTTCCGGTGGCGCGTGGCGGCGCGTGGGACTGTTCCCGAAGTCACGGCGGCGCATGACTAAGGTTTTGGGACGTTCCGGATCAGAATTTGTTGGTTTCGAGGCCATAGGAGTTCATTTAGAGCTCGGTTGGGTAATCCCAGCGGTAAGGATTGACCGTGGAGAGGGTTTTGAGCTTGGAAAGTCAAGGTAGTTGGGTCATTATGGTGTAGGTGTTATGAGGTTAGAGCGTACATGAATTTTGGGTTGGATGGTGATGGTAAGCGGACTTTGATTTATAAATTGTAATGCATGTATAAATATCTTTGATTTAATTACTGTTGTGTATGGTTGTATTTATAAATTGTAATGCATGTATTAATATCCTCGATTTAAATACTGTTGTGTATGGGTGCAATGATTGCTGGATAATTGTTGTTCCAATATTTCAGTGGAAGTGTATTGTGAGAAATGATATGGTTGTTGGATTCGGTTTTGATATTGTTTGGACGTGGTAATTATTTGGGTACATGGTTATGAGTTGAAACCGTATTTGTGATAAATGATAAACAAAATATATACTTGATTTGGATACAAACCCGATTTGATGGGGCCCGGGCCTTGGTTCCGTGTTGGCGGACTCCCGGTGAACCCCTAATATAAACAAAACCGATTTGATGGGGCCTAGAACCCGGGCCTTGGTTCCGTGTTGGCGGACTCCCGGTGAACCCCTAATATAAACAAAACCGATTTGATGGGGCCTAGAACCCGGGCCTTGGTTCCGTGTTGGCGGACTCCCGGTGAACCCCTAATATAAACAAAATTGATTTGATGGGGCCTAGAACCCGGGCCTTGGTTCCGTCTTGGCGGACTCCCGGTGAACCTCCAATATAAAAGGTGATTTTGCAGAGATTGTGGTCGAGTCCAAGTATTACATATTCTAGCACACCCCAAGGGATACCCTGGTGGCTAGGGATATGATAGTCGAGAGATATGCCGACTGATGAGATATCATGGTACAGAGAGTTATAATACGATATGATAGCCGAGGATATTTTCGGCTCTAATATGAACCAGACGACAATTGTTATGGGCCTAATCAACATATGAAAATACGTCGTCATCCGGGTCAGTGGGTTGGTGTGGGCGGTGACCCAGAGGGACGAATTATTATTGGTTCACTAGTATCTGACTAGTCTTTTGTCTTGTGGTTTTCCAGTAGAGATGTCAGCAATGTCTGACTACTGACATTTGGTATCAGAGAGTATTTCTATTTGAACCACCACTATTCCGAGGTCTTGGTTTTAACTGGTATTTTATCCTGCGTCTGACAGTAGGAGTGATTAGTAAGTACAGAGATTCTGTTGGGAACCCTGTAAGGTTTAATAAAAATTATTTAAGAACAAAGGGTATTTATGGTAATTAAATTTTGAGGTAAAAGAGCTGTCAGACGGGATAAGGGTTCTTTCCAGGTTTCGAGGGAAAATTCGGGAAGGGTCCTTACATCTGCTACTAATAACAAAATTCAAGGATAATAACTAAATTTAATGTAAAATTTAAGGACTCTGATAATAATTTTACCCATTTCTTAATAAAGATGAAAAGATAAATCTAATATTTGATTAAACTCATTAGATAGGCCTGTGTATTACCCAGCTGATAAATGATCGATAATCAAATCACCCCACAAAGTGGTCCCATCATATATTCCCAAAATCTTGCTTATATTCTATTTTAATGAAATATTACTGTGTTGAAAAAGATACTTATTGTCGACAAGAGATCTTGGAGTTAGGAAAGAACAAAAAGGAATAGAAAACAATTATAAGTGTCCGTTTCATGCTTAATAATATAATGTCGTGGACTTGAGAACTGAGTAGCAGTAACTACATTCATCACCATTTCCAAACTAGCTACTCATTAAAGGTCAGGCACTCAATTAGAGCCACATCATTTTTTAGCAAGCGGTATTCACAACATATTCATTCCTTTGATTCATGTGTTTTATTATGTCACGCTTTATTCCCGCACTTATATTTCATATTTACGTATGTACTTTCTCTTATTCCATCAACCTCTTTATAAAACCCATCTCAATATCCCAATAAACAATTTTTTTCTCCTTCTACATTGCAAATATATCTCTCCGCCGAAAACCGAAAGAGCAAAGGACAAAACACAATCGAAATTGTTAGAGGAAGAATAATCTATGTTAATAATTTTGAAATCTTTTTCAAACTTTTTAATTGAACATTTGGATTTGCATGTATTGAATCACCTTCCGTAAGATAATGGGTAAAATGAGACATAATGAAACACTTAAGTAAAAGTGAGATTCAATAAAAATTACCCACCTTTGGGTAAAATGGGACAAATCAGTTAATAAGTCAAGATTAAAATACCCACCTTTGGATAGCTAAGTTATTAGAGCAAACTTGTATTCGTGTTCTCGAGAGATGGTGGGTTTGATTTCCCTTAGGATCATACCAAGATTGTAAGAGGCCGAGACAGTGGGCTATTGCACTAATATTCTCGAAATTTTACCATATAAGAGTGAATTCAATATAACTCTCCATGAAATGAATTCTCTTGTATGTGGACAAAAATAATTAATAATTAAAAATGACACTATTGATCAAATGACCATTGGTTTGTGTTCGGTCTTATTATAACTTATTCCTACTTGTGGTGTGATCAATTAGAAACTTAAATTAAGTTCTAGTGGTGGTATTCAAAGAACAAGTATGTATGGTATAATGAATGTGTCTATAAAATTTTGATACCATGTGGTCCATTCAACTGCAAGCACAAACAGCTAGCATTCTCATCGAATCGTATCAAATATAATGCCAAAAAGAATGGAAGAAAGGGGATTAGAATATGTGAATGGACTAACTAATTGGAGAAAGGTTACTATATATCAAGCTAGGCTAGGGTTCGTTTGCTAAGTTAGATTTGATTGGACTGACTAACTTATCAAATTTAACGTATTTTAAATGTAAAAATGGGTATATCTGTTCATTGTAAGGGGATTAGAATGAATAGAGAGATAGAAGAAAATGTATCCAATCCAATTAACTTAAATATTAGGATTAGAAAATGTAAGTTTCTTTTATGTCTAATCCTATCTAATCTTCCTATAATGAAATTGCATCTATTTTTACACACATTGAATTTGAAGAGTTAAGCAATCCAATCCAATCCCGCTCACCAACGTGGTCTTAGTGTTTCTACACTATTTTGCTAATTTTTTTAATTTTATGAATTAGTACCCTATCGACGATTTCAAACATAAAATTTTAATTTTAAAAAAATAAAAATATATAGCCGCTTAGTATTATGGTCTAATAGTATTTTTCTCTCCACCTGTTGTCTCGAGTTCTACTTTCGTAAATGACGAAACTGATACCTAATATTTATATTGTAATCATTTTTCCCTAATATCATTGTATTTAAAAAAATAAAATTTATAGAAAAAAATCGACAATAATATGTAACAATACAAATTTGAGAATAATCCGCGAATTACACGAAATATATTTTGTGCCAAACAGAAAATCTTACTGAGCAGAGCCTGTTTGTTGATGAGTGAACGCTACACGTTAAAACCCATGTCATGCTTCTACGTTGCCAAAACTAACTGAAATAAATTATTTATTGATTCCTTATTAATTATTATATTGGTTAGTTAGGGTTCATTTCCACGCATGCACATGAATTTCCCAGCATAAAATCTGATGCGCATTTATCAAGATTAACAAGACAGTAAATTTTGTCTGCTAGGGTTTTGGACCGAGTGGGTTTGGCAGCTGCCAAATATTGCAGTCTGCAGTTTGTGTTGGTTATCACAGGGAGCGTGGACGAGGTAGTGCGGAGTGGTTGTGGGTTCTGCAGCTAACTGTCGTTTATCGGGTGCTAGGTCTTGGCCACTGCCAAGCTTTCCGACGTCGGTGTGCTAGTCTGGGGGCTGTGTGACCGTATCTGTGCGGGCATAGGGGCTGCAGTGGGGAGACAGTGGTGATAGTACACTTGTGAGGCCAGACCCGTGAGGACCTTTTCCGGGGCTTGCGATGTGGCTGGGTGGATTGACGTGTGGGTTAATTGAGGTTCGACCGGAGAGGCAGAGGGTTGTCTCGGGGAAAAGGATGGACTTGGCGGAATTGGAACATCAGTTCGGATCCCATCTCCGACTCTCAGAGAGGGAAAAAACAGGAGTTCGGGTACTCCAAGCGGAGTGTTTGTATGAATTCTGAATTACTTTTAGAAGTGAGGTGAGGCCTTCTATTTATAGTGAAGCTTTGGGAGTCACCGGAGCTTCTGATTGGTTGAATATGATAGTGTTTAATAGGTGATTCTACTGGGAAAAATCACTTACCATTAACTATATAAATAATAATAAATAACTCGTAGAGAGATTATTTATTATTGGCATTGATCTCATTAATTAACACTTTCAGCTAGTAAATATATTAAGTTAATGCGGATATCGTGATATGCCGTCATCGATTATACCAAGGGTTAAATCGGCATTATGAGAAATATGGGCCACGTGACAGCTCCACAATTTTCGGATAATTTATGGTTCCACATATATAAATCAAAATTAAACTCGATTTTCTTCCTTCCATTTAAATTTAATCAATGTTTCATAGATTTTTTTTTAAATATGCTCTATGATATCTACTAGGTTGGAGTAACTAGTAATTTTAGCTATCGTCCCTAAACTTTACATTAATCTTAACTATCGTCCATGAACTTTATTATTAGTAGCAGACGTCCCTGAACTATGCCTAAATGTGCAAGGACTCAGAGAGGGAAAAGACGGGAGTTCGGGTACTCCAGGCGGAGGTAGAGTACCTCCCGCTAGGTTTCCGGTTTTGTTTGGTGGCGGAGGTGTTTACGGATAAGGGGATCAGCGGGGAGGCCCTTGTGCAGCTGTTCTCAGGACTGTGGAAGGGGTGAGATGGGGTCTCCATCCGTGTGATTGGGGAGAAAAATTTAATGCCCCGTTAGTAGGATATGCAGAGAGTTTTTGATATGGAACCTTGGAATTTTATGGAGGCGTTGATCATTCTGGAGGAGGGGTCACGTACCCGAAACCCTCGCAATTTGAGGATGAGCCACTCCTCGTTCTGGGTGCAATTACATGGTATTCCGCCCCTCAATATGATTGTGGCGGTGGCAAAGAAGATAGGCAGACTTGTGGGGGCGGTGTTGGATTATGACACGTCCTGGGGTAAGGATTGTATTGGCCGGTTTGTGCGTGTTCGTGTTCGTATGCGGGTGGATGATCCCCTGATGCGGGGGACATTTGTGGAGTTTCCGACGGAGGGCCAATAATGAGTTGGTTTCAAGTATGAGATGCTATCAGTGTACTGTTTGGTGTGTGGTTCTTTGGCCCACAATACCCGCAGGTGTGCTTCTTCGGTGGAGGATGGTGAGTGGGAGGCTCGGGGTCATGCATTCTGGGGTTTGGAGGCGGAGATGGACCTCCGGGGCAGACCATTGCGGAATGTTGTCCGCCGCATGGGCAGTGGCAGGGAGAATTCTGGGCTAGGCGGCCGGGGGTGAGGCCGAGGAGATGGGGTGGCTTAGGGCCTAGCTGCGTCGATTAGCAAGCAACGAGAGGAAGGGGACAAATGGACGCGGGTCCTAGCGGCAGCATTTGATGCTGGTTTGGTTGGAAGGGGCGGCTGTCTGAATGTGGGTCCAAAGAGCCCTCGACAGGTTTGTGAACGGGGAGGGGTGCTCAACTAGGGGGTTGCTGTGATTGGAAAGATGGAAGACGGAGATACCTCGGGTCAGGTTCCGCTGGCCGGGGGCCCTAATACACAAACTATTGCTGGAGATACCAATTTGGTCTCGGGGGAAGGTGCGGACGAGGTGTCTAATTATGAGCGGGAGGTACTGCTGCCACCGAGGAGGGTGGAGGGAGACGACGCCAACATTGAGGTCCATGCTTCCCAACAGTCGGATCCCTTTCACCTTATGCCCTTTATTTTGGACGGAAGGGTGGGGGGACTGGGCAGGGGGAAGAGACGCATGGAGATGATGGAAGGTACGGGTGCCTCTTTGAGTGTGAGGACTGGGGTGGCCAGACGGTGACGGCTGGAGGGTGGGGTGGAAGTCTGTGTTTCTCAGGTGGTCGGGACCGACCTAAATGGGTCTCTTGAGCGAAGGGGTGCTGGTTCCACCTCTTCCCAATCGCCATGAATGTTTTATGCTGGAACTGTTAGGGTATCGGAGGTACGCTGACCGTTCATAACCTGGTGGAGCAATCTTTGCTTCATCATCCTGATATTGTGGTTCTATTGGAGATGAAGAATAATAGTAGACGATTTGAGTATTTAAAAAGTAAGTTGAGAATGCCTTTCATGCATGCTGTCGAGCCACGGGGTTTGAGTGGTGGCCTATGCATCTTCTGGAAAGATGTTCAACAAGTAGTGTTAGTTAAATAGGGCGCATTTTTTATTGATGTTTTAATAAAGGATGTTATTTCTGGTTATACATGGCGTTTTTTCTCTATATATGCGAGTACAGATGACAGGATCCGAGCGGATCAGTGGAAAAGTTTGGGGAATCGTATTGCCACGTGTGGGGACCCTTACCTCCTGCTAGGCGATTTTAACGATGTGTTGTCAGTCACTGAAAAAGAGGGAGGCATTATTCGGACAGAAAATTCAATGCATTCTTTACGGGAGTTTGTGGCGGATAATCGATTACTCGATTTGGGATACCAAGGGCATCCGTTTACCTGGAGGAATAAGAGGGACCCGGGATTCATTCAGGCTCGTTTGGATCGTGGCTTGGCCATAGTGGAGTGGGTGGAGTTATACCCAGCTATGATTCTTCATCATATCCTAGTGGAAGGGTCTAACCACTTGATGTTGCACTTATGTCTTGCTCCGCCTTTACGCCGGCCGAAGAAGCGGTTTGTGTTTGACCCTAGTTGGGGGAATGACCATGACTGCCGGCGGATGATTGAGGATTGCTGGCACAGGGAGTCTCGGGGCTCAAAGGAGTTTCAAGTCTGTGAGAAATTGAAGGGGGTGCGCTCGGGTCTTATAGGCTGGAGAAAGAGGAATTAGAGAAATAGCAAAGTGCTTATTGAGGAAGTACAACGGCAGTTGCACAATGCTTATGTTCAACCTTCCTTTGATGGAGTGTGGGTCCGACATAAAGAGGTTGAACTGAAACGGTTGATCCGTGAAGAGAAGTGTTACTGGAAACAAAAGGCTCGGGTCCATTGGCTACAAGATGGGGATAAAAACAGGAAATGTTACCACTCTTCCACAGTTAAACGATGGAGGTTCAATCGTCTTTGCGGTCTTGAGAACTGGGAGGGGGAGTGGGTCGAGGAGGGACCCCATATGAATCACGTGGTAGTGGAGTATTTTGAACAACTCTTCACTATTACTAACCCCCCTCCATGTCCAGCCATCCTCGATTGTCTTGGGAGGCGGGTCACGCAAGAGAAAAATGAGGCTCTATTGGCCCCCATCACTCGAGAAGAAGTGCAGACGGTGATGTTTCAGATCAACCCATCTAAGGCCCCAAGACCGGATGGATTTACCAGTGGTTTCTTCCAAAAAAATTGGGAGGTAGTCAGGGAGGATATTTTTGAAATGGTGGCGCATTTTTGGAGGTCAGGACGACTTATTCGGAAAATTAACTACACACATCTTTGTTTGATCCCCAAAGTCCCTAGCCCAACCAAGATGTCCCAGGTGCGCCCTATTGCTCTATGCAATGTTATATATAAGGTCATCTCGAAACTCCTTACTAATCGTTTAAAATTGGTGTTGAATCAGATTATCAGTGTCAATCAATCAGCCTTCGTGGCGGGTCGGCAAATACAGGATAATATTCTTGTTGTCCATGAGCTTCTTCATTCGATAAAGCTTTGTGGGCAACGGGAAGACAGGGATGTTGCTCTCAAGTTGGATATCGCAAAGGCCTATGATAGGGTGGAGTGGAATTTTGTGATTGATATCCTTAAAGGCCTTGGGGTTGATGACCGGTTTTGTGGCTTTGTGTTTGAATGTATGTCTTCGATCTCCTATAGTGTATTGGTCAATGGGGAAGAAACTGGTTATTTCTCACCTAGTAGGGGTCTCAAACAGGGTGATCCCATGTCGCCATTTCTTTTCTTGGCCTGTGCGGAAGGGCTATCCGCCCTCTTTCGACGACGCGAGGAGGAGGGGGCTCTCCATGGATTTTGCCTACTTGAGTCCAATGTTGTGCGCATCACCCACCTTTTCTTTGCTGATCATGCGGTAGTCTTTTGCCTGGCTAAGGCTGGGAAAATTAAGGCAGTAAAGAATATGTAAGGACCCTTCCCGAATTTTCCCTCGAAACCCGGAAAGAACCCTTATCCCATCTGACAGCTCTTTTATCTCAATTTTTAAATATCAGAAATACCCTTTATCATTAAATAATTTTTTTTCTTTTTTTTTTGTAAACTTTACAGGGTTCCCGACCGAACCTCTGTACTTACTGACCATTCCTACCTGTCAGACGCAGGATAGTATACAGGTCAAAGCCAAGACCTCGGAATAGTGGTGTCCAAATAGGAACACTCTTGACACCAATTGTCAGTAGGTCAGACACTGCTGACATCTCTACTGGAATACCACAAGACAACCGACTAGTCAGATACTTGTGAACCAACAATAATTCGTCATTCTGGGTCACCGCGCACACCAACCCACTGACCCGGATGACGAAGTATTTCCGTAGGCTGATTAAGCCCATAGGCTAAATTAAGCCCATGACAATCATCGTCAAATCGTATTAGAGACGAAAATATCCTCGGCTATCATATCACATCAGTCGGCATATCCCTCAACTGGCATATCCCTAGCCACCAGGGTATCCCTTAGGGTGTGCTAGTCTTGTATCACAACTCTCTGTACTATGATATCACATTAGTCAGCAAGTATCCTCGACTATCATATCATATCATCAGCCGGTATAACCTTCGGCTATCATATCACATCAGTCGGCATATCCCTCGACTGGCATATCCCTAGCCACCAGGGTGTCCCTTTGGGTGTGCTAGTCATGTATCACAACTCTCTGTACTATGATATCACATCAGTCAGCAAGTATCCTCGACTATCATATCATATCATCAGCCGGTATAACCTTCGGCTATCATATCACATCAGTCGGCATATCTCTCGACTATCATATCATATCATCAGCCGGTATAACCATCGATTATTATATCATATCAGTCGGCATATCTCTCGACTATCATATCATATCATCAGCCGGTATAACCTTCGGCTATTATATCATATCAGTCGGCATATCTCTCGACTATTATCATATCATCAGCCGGTATAACCTTCGGCCATTATATCATATCAGTCGGCATATCTCTCGACTATCATATCATATCATCAGCCGGTATAACCTTCGGCTATCATATCACATCAGTCGGCATATCTCTCGACTATCATATCATATCATCAGCCGGTATAACCTTCGGCTATCATATCACATCAGTCGGCATATCTCTCGACTATCATATCATATCATCAGCCGGTATAACCTTCGGCTATTATATCATATCAGTCGGTATATCTCTTGACTATCATATCATATCATCAGCCGGTATAACCTTCGGCCAATCAATCATATCAGTCGGCATATCTCTCGACTATCATATCATATCATCAGCCGGTATAACCATCGGCTATTATATCATATCAGTCGGCATATCTCTCGACTATCATATCATATCATCAGCCGGTATAACCTTCGACCATTATATCATATCAGTCGGCATATCTCTCGACTATCATATTATATCATCAGCCGGTATAACCTTCGGCTATTATATCATATCAGTCGGCATATCTCTCGACTATCATATCATATCATCAGCCGGTATAACCTTCGACTATCATATCATATCAGTCGGCATATCTCTCGACTATCATATCATTTCAGTCGGAATATCTCTCGACTATCATATCATATCATCAGCCGGTATAACCTTCGGCTATTATATCATATCAGTCGGCATATCTCTCGACTATCATGTCATATCATCAGCCGGTATAACCTTCGGCCATTATATCATATCATTCGGCATATCTCTCGACTATCATATCATATCATCAGCCGGTATAACCTTCGGCTATTATATCATATCAGTCGGCATATCTCTCGACTATCATATCATATCATCAGCCGGTATAACCTTCGGCCATTATATCATATCAGTCGGCATATCTCTCGACTATCGTATCATATCAGTCGGCATATCTCTCGACTATCATATCATATCAGTCGGCATATCTCTCGACTATCATATCATATCATCAGCTGGTATAACCTTCGGCTATTATATCATATCAGTCGGCATATCTCTCGACTATCATGTCATATCATCAGCCGGTATAACCTTCGGCTATCATGTCATATCAGTCGGTAAGCATCCTCGACCATCATATCATATCATCAGCCGGTATAACCTTCGGCTATCATATCATATCAGTCGGCATATCTCTCGACTATCATATCATATCAGTCGGAAACAGTAATAGTAGAAAACATGTGTCGAGTAATCATTTCCAAAATCCAGAAATTCAATGCCACAATACATAACAGTATTTAACAAAGATATTTTGATGCATGCATTTCAGTTTATAAAACAAAAGTCCACTCACATACATCATCCAACCCTTAATTCATGGACGCTCTAGCCCGAGGAACACATGCACAATAATGACCCAACTACCTTGACTTTCCGAGCTCAAAACCCACTAATACGGTCCACTATTACCGCTGCGATTGCCCAAAATGACCTCTAAACAATGTCCGATCAACCTGAAACCTGTACCAACAGATTCAGAACGTCGAGAACTAGTTACCACGCGTCGCCGTGACCTCAGACTCGGCCCCACGCGCCACTGGATGATCGGCACACGCGCCACGCGCCCTCACGCGCCTGCTACAGTATTCACGCGCCTGGACCGGTCCAATCCGGTATGGTTTAACCTG
This sequence comes from Oemleria cerasiformis, assembly GCA_037349345.1. Lineage (NCBI taxonomy): Eukaryota > Viridiplantae > Streptophyta > Magnoliopsida > Rosales > Rosaceae > Oemleria > Oemleria cerasiformis. The sequence continues at coordinate 10,984,277 of JAZGTL010000019.1, forward strand.
ACCCGGTCCAACTCGACCCAACCGGTTCACTCAACCCGATCGATTCACTCACCCCGACGGTTCACTCAACCCGACCGGTTCAACTCGACCCGACCGGTTCACTCAACCCGACCGGTTCAACTCGACCCGATCGGTTATCGGTGACTCGCCAGAGAAGACGACCAGACGGCCGTCATCGTCGCCGAAGGCTGGCCGGAGAAGATGACCGGACCACCACCTTCTCCTCCGTCTGGTTCGCCGGAATCCCCATTTCCGACCGAAACTCCAAGCTTTACAACTTCCTCAAAACTCAACCATTTTACACATATTTTACCTCTAAATCTATCTACTCAAACCCAGGAATCCAAATATGACCTTAAAACATCAAACACATACATGTGTAAGCCGGAAAATCGATCGGAAGATCCGAAACTTCCTATACTCGATTCGGCTTCCACCGTGGTCCTCTCCTTCGATGGTTGGTACGGTTGTGATCGTGGGAAGGAGTAGAATACGATTAGTTGATCAAAACTGGAAGCTAAAGCCTTGGATTCAAAGTTGACTTTATGGTTTTTCTTCGGGTGTTTTCGCACGGTTTCGGGTTCGATGTGGGTGTTTTTGTTACAGAGCGAGAGATGAGTGATAATGCCATGAAGATGAAAAATGATTGGGTTAAAATATCTTCTCCCAAATCAAAATTACCAAAATGCCCTTGCACATCTAGACCCATAACTTCCGTACACGAATCTCGTTTCCTGCGTGCCGCCTGTCTACGAACTCGTGAGTTCAAGACCTACGCAACGGTCTCCAAAACACCACCAAAAGTGTCTCGAAACAAAACTTGATTTCCAAGCCCTTTACCAACCAAGGGTAAAATCGTCATTTTACAAAAATAATTGCGTAAACCCAATAATTAAAATTTCGGGTTGTTACGATCTACCCTCCTTAAGAAATTTCATCCTCGAAATTCATTCCTAACCATGGAACAAATGAGGATGTTGTGCCCGCATTAGTTCCTCGATTTCCCACGTGGCCTCCTCCACGTTATGATTCCTCCACAACACTTTAACTAGAGGAATAGTCTTTCTGCGAAGTACCTTTTCCTTCCAATCCAGAATTTGCACCGGTTGCTCCTCAAACGTCACTGCCTCCACTTTTTGGAGATCTACGCTGATACCCTCAGCCGAAATCACATGACCCAAGAATCCAACTTCGGTTAATCAAAACTGGCATTTACTAAACTTGGAAAACAAAAGCTTTTTCCCAAGCATATTTAGAACCAACCTCAAGTGCTTCTCATGTGCCTTGGCACTCCTCGAATACACTAAGATATCGTAGATGAACACAGTTACAAATCGATCCAAAAACTTTTGGAACACCCTGTTCATCAAATCCATAAACGCTGCCGGGGCATTAGTCAACTCGAAGGGCATCACCAGGAACTCATAATGACCATACCGAGTCCTGAAAGTTGTTTTCTGAACATCCTCTTCCCGGATCCTCAACTGATGGTACTCGGATCGAAGGTCAATTTTTGAAAAATACTTTTCCCCCTTCAATTGATCAAATAAATCATCAATCCTTGGTAGAGGATACTTATTTCGCACCGTCACTTTATTTAACTGCCGGTAGTCGATACACAATCTCAGACCACCATCCTTTGTCCTCACAAATAATACCGGCGCGCCCCATGGTGAAACACTTGGGCGAATAAATCCCATATTCACCAAGTCCTGCAACTGAGTCTTTGACTCTCGCAATTATGCCGGTGCTATCCTATACGGTGCCTGTGAGATAGGTTGAGTACCTGGCAAAAGCTCGATGGTGAACTCAATCTCACGGTGAGGTGGTAATCCTGGAAGATCATCTGGAAACACATCAGAGAACTCACTCACCACTGGAATATCCTCCACTCTCATCGGAGTATCCCGTGAATCAAACACATGAGCTGAATACCCCTCACTACCTTTCCTCAACAATCTCTCAGTGGTCAACGCTGATATCACTCCAAAGGGTAGTACCCTACGATCTCCCCGAAATGTAAATTCCGGTAATCCTGGACTCCGAAAAACCACTGTCTTATCATAATAGTCTATGGAGGCATGGTGCATGGACAACCAATCCATCCCCAGAATCCCATCAAACTCAAAAATATCTAAGGGGATTAAATCTGCCTCCAAACCATGGTCTTCAACCATCACCGGACAACTGCGAATCACGAGGTTCGCCACCAAAGTCGGTGCAAAGCGACTCAGCGCTATGTATCTCTGTTCATACTGGGCCACAGTCATGTCTCCTTGCTGTAAATGCAAGAACTCGGCCTCCTTAACATTCCGGTGTGAGCGAGGGTAAAATTGCTCCAAGAAGCGTTCTCGGAAAGTCTGCCAAGTAAGTGTATAGACATTCCAGCCTGACACCTCCAATGAGTGCCACCAGTGGTAAGCAGAACCACCTAGCAAAAATGTGGCCAACAGAACTCTATCCCTTAGAGGACCTCTCATAATCAAAAACACCCGCTCCATGCGAGTAATCCACTCCTCAGCCTCATCTGGGCTAGACTCGCCCATAAATATCGTCGCCCCCAGTCTCTGGGCTCTCTCAATATCAGAGACTTCATGAGAAGCCCTATCCTAGAGTACAGAAGCTAAAGTCTGACCCAGCTGTTCCAGTCTCTGCCTCAAATCAGGCCCTCACTGTAGGTTCATGGTCATCTCCACCATTCCTCGACCGTTGACGGAACTCACGTCTCGGAGGCATTATACGCGGTGTAGAAGCTGTAAATCATTAATACCAAAATTTCACCTGTACACTAGATGTACGGTCTATAGAAATTTAACCTAGTGCTCTGATACCACTTGTAAGGACCCTTCCCGAATTTTCCCTCGAAACCCAGAAATAACCCTTATCCCATCTGACAGCTCTTTTATAGAAATTTTTAAATATCAGAAATACCCTTTATCCTTAAATAATTTTTGTTCTTTTTTTTTTGTAAACCTTACAGGGTTCCCGAATCAACCTCTATACTTACTGACCATTCCTACCTGTCAGACGCAGGATAGTATACAGGTCAAAGCCAAGACCGCGGAATAGTGGTGTCCAAATAGGAACACTCTCTGACACTAATTATCAGTAGGTCAGACACTGCTGACATCTCTACTGGAATACCACAAGACAACCGACTAGTCAGATACTTGTGAACCAACAATAATTCGTCATTCTGGGTCACCGCGCACAACAACCCACTGACCCGGATGACGAAGTATTTCCATAGGCTGATTAAGCCCATAGGCTGATTAAGCCCATGACAATCGTCGTCAAATCATATTAGAGCCGAAAATATCCTCGGCTATCATATCACATCAGTCGGCATATCCCTCGACTGGCATATCCCTAGCCACCAGGGTATCCCTTGGGGTGTGCTAGTCTTGTATCACAACTCTCGGTACTATGATATCACATCAGTCGGCAAGTATCCTCGACTATCATATCATATCATCAGCCAGTATAACCTTCGGCTATCATATCACATCAGTCGGCATATCCCTCAACTGGCATATCCCTAGCCACTAGGGTATCCCTTGGGGTGTGCTAGTCATGTATCACAACTCTCTGTACTATGATATCACATCAGTCGGCAAGTATCCTCGACTATCATACCATATCATCAGCCGGTATAACCTTCGGCTATCATATCACATCAGTCGGCATATCTCTCGACTATCATATCATATCATCAGCTGGTATAACCTTTGGTTATTATATCATATCAGTAGGCATATCTCTCGACTATCATATCATAACATCAGCCGGTATAACCTTCGACCATTATATCATATCAGTCGGCATATCTCTCGACTATCATATCATATCATCAGCCGGTATAACCTTCGGCTATTATATCATATCATCAGCCGGTATAACCTTCGGCCATTATATCATATCAGTCGGCATATCTCTCGACTATCATATCATATCATCAGCCGATATAACCTTCGGCTATTATATCATATTAGTCGAAAAATCTCTCGACTATCATATCATATCATCAGCCGGTATAACCTTCGGCTAGCATATCATATCAGTCGGCATATCTCTCGACTATCATATCATATCAGTCGGCATATCTCTCGACTATCATATCATATCATCAGCCGATATAACCTTCAGCTATTATATCATATCAGTAGGCATATCTCTCGACTATCATATCATATCATCAGCAGGTATAACCTTCGGCCATTATATCATATCAGTCGGCATATCTCTCGACTATCATATCATATCATCAGCCGGTATAACCTTCGGCTATTATATCATATCAGTCGGCATATCTCTCGACTATCATATCATATCATCAGCCGGTATAACCTTCGGCCATTATATCATATCAGTCGGTATATCTCTCGACTATCATATCATATCATCAGCCGGTATAACCTTCGGCTATGATATCATATCAGTCGGCATAACTCTCGACTATCATATCATATCATCAGTCGGTATAACCTTCGGCTATTATATCATATCAGTCGGCATATCTCTCGACTATCATATCATATCAGTCGGCATATCTCTCCACTATCATATCATATCAGTCGGCATATCTCTCCACTATCATATCATATCATCAGCCGGTATAACCTTCGGCCATTATATCATATCAGTCGGCATATCTCTCGACTATCATATCATATCAGTCGGCATATCTCTCGACTATCATATCATATCAGTCGGCATATCTCTCGACTATCATATCATATCATCATCCGGTATAACCTTCGGCCATTATATCATATCAGTCGGCATATATCTCGACTATCATATCATATCATCAGCCGGTATAACCGTCGGCTATTATATCATATCAGTCGGCATATCTCTCGACTATCATGTCATATCATCAGCCGGTATAACCTTCGGCCATTATATCATATCAGTCGGCATATCTCTCGACTATCATACCATATCATCAGCCGGTATAACCTTCGGCTATCATATCATATCAGTCGGTAAGTATCCTCGACCATCATATCATATCATCAGCCGGTATAACCTTCGGCTATCATATCATATCAGTCGGCATATCTCTCGACTATCATATGATATCAGTCGGAACAGTAATAGTAGAAAACATGTGTCCAGTAATCCTTTCCAAAATCCAGAAATTCAATGCCACAATAAATAACAGTATTTAACAAAGATATTTTGATGCATGCATTTCAGTTTATAAAACAAAAGTCCACTCACATACATCTTCCAACCCTTAATTCATGGACGCTCTAGCCCAAGGAACACATGCACAATAATGACCCAACTACCTTGACTTTCCGAGCTCAAAACTCGCTAATACGGTCAACTGTTACCGCTGGGATTGCCCAAAATGACCTCTAAACAATGTCCGATCAACCTGAAACCTGTACCAACAGATTCAGAACGTCGAGAACTAGTTACCTCGCGTCGTCGTGATCTCAGACTCGGCCCCACGCGCCACTGGAAGATCGGCACCCGCGCCACACCCCCTCACGCGCCGGTCACGCGCCTGCTATAGTGTTCACGCGCCTGGACCGGTCCAACCCGGTCTGGCTCAACCTGACCCTGTCCAACTCGACCCGACCGGTTCACTGAACCCGACCGGTTCACTCACCCCGATCGGTTCACTCAACCCGACCGATTCAACTCGACCCAAACGGTTCACTCAACCCGACCGGTTATCGGTAACTCACCGGAGAAGACGACCGGACGGCCGTCACCATCACTGGTGGCTGGCCGGAGAAGATGACCGGACCACCACCTCCGCCGCCGTCTGGTTCGTCGGAATCCTTCCGGCCGAAACTCCAAGCTTTACAACTTCCTCAAAACTCAACCATTTTACACAAATTTTACGTCTAAATCTATCTATTCAAACCCAGGAATCCAAATGTGACCATAAAACATCAAACACATACCTGTGTAAGCCGAAAAATCGATCGGAAGATCCAAAACTTCCTATACTCGGTTCGGCTTCCACCGTGGTCCTCTCCTTCGATGGTTGGTATGGTTGTGATCGTGGGAAGGAGTAGAATACGATTAGTTGATCAAAACTGGAAGCTAAAGCCTTGGATTCAAAGTTGACTTTATGGTTTTTCTTCGGGTGTTTTCACACGGTTTCGAGTTCAATGTGGGTGTTTTTGTTTCAGAGCGAGAGATGAGTGATAATGCCATGAAGATGAAAAATGATTGGGTTAAAATATCTTCTCCCAAATCAAAATTACCAAAATGCCCTTGCACATTTAGACCCATAACTTCCGTACACGAACCCCGTTTCCTGCGTGCCGCCTGTCTACGAACTCTTGAGTTCGAGACCTACGCAACGGTCTCCAAAACACCACCAAAAGTGTCTTGAAACAAAACTTGATTTCCAAGCCCTTTACCAACCAAGGGTAAAATCATCATTTTACAAAAATAATTGCGTAAACCCAATAATTAAAATTTCGGGTTGTTACAGAATATCCTTGATTGTTATGCTGAGGCTTCTGGACAGGTTGTTAACTTGGAGAAAAGTTCATTATTCTTTGGGGGGAACTGTCCCAAACGCCTACGGGGGAGGCTGTCTCGGAGTTGCCAGATTACGGCCTGGGACGGGTTTGGGAAATATCTTGGACTCCAAGCGGATTTTGGTTTGTCGAAGAAGGTTATTTTTGATGAAGTCTGAAACAGAATTGCCAGTAGGGTGCAAGGGTGGTCAGAGCAATTTCTATCCCCAGGCGGGGAAGGAGATTTTGATAAAGGCGGTGGCCATGGCCATGCCTAACTATGCCATGTCATGTTTTAAACTTCCGATGGGGTATGCCGGGATATTGAGAGGATAGTTGCCAATTACTGGTGGGGGAAACAGCATGGCCAACGGGGTGTCCATTGGGTTGCCTGGAAGAAGGTGCCACGTGTGAAGAAGGTGGGTGGACTTGGTTTCCGGGACTTGGAATGTTTCAACTTGGCAATGGTGGGAAAGATTGGGTGGCGTATTATTCATGATCCATCAATGCTCCTATCTCAGGTGTTGTGAGACAAGTACTACCCTAATGGTTCCTTCCTCCAGGCACAGGTAGGCCGCATGTCTTCTTAGGGGTGGAAAGGTCTTCTTCAAGGCCGGAAGGTCCTGGAGGCGGGCTTGCGGTGAAGGATTGCGGATGGTGCGCAGGTGCAGGCCAGATCTGACCCGTGGTTGCCGAATCCTTATACTTTCAAGGTGACTTCTTCCCATCTTGATATTCCTCATTATGTGAAAGATTTAGATCTGGATACTCACACTTGGAAGGCTGAGCTGATAACTCGATGTTTTCGAAAAGAGGAGGCCTATGCTATTCTTCGGCTGCCTCTTAGTCGGCCGGGCTTAGGTGATAGGTGGATGTGGCATTACAACACAACTGGATGTTATTTGGTGAAATCGACGTATGGTGTTGCTTTGTATCTACATAGAAATGGGGAGTTAGGTAGACGTGGGGAGGGGGAGTCCAGCTCCCTGCCGGATCTGAGTCCGAAATGGAGTCACATATGGGCTATGCAGTTCCTACCGAAGCTTAAGCAATTTATCTAGAGGGGTTGCAATAGCGCTCTTGCAGTCCAAGTTAACCTGGTGCGGCGACGGTTGATGGTGGATTCGGTTTGCCTGGTATGCAGTCTAGTTGAGGAAACCGAGGTCCACCTATTCTTTCATTGCCACTTCGCTAGGGTTTTCTGGTTTGGGAGGCCCCTTATGCTTGATGTTTGTGCCTTAGAGGGACCTGACTTTCTGGGTATTTGGCAGAGCTTGATTACTAAATTTCACCGGTTTCCCCATAAGTTGGAACTGACTCAGACACTCACATTTAGACTCTGGAGGATTTGGAAGTGTCGGAATCAGATGGTGTTTGAAGGTAGTCCTATCTAGCTGGAGGAGGCCATTGCCAATCTTCTGCAGTGTGTGATGGAATTCTGAGATCTAGGGGTCCCGGCCTTGGAGGGACAATCCTCACAGCCTAGACCGCCAGAGTTGAGAGATGATGCGACGATGCATCTTTAGAAGAAACCGGCCATAGGTATCCTAAAGGTTAATTGCGATGGTGCGTGGTGTCGGGAAACGGAGTATGGTGGTGTTGGATGGGTTATCCAGGACAGTTTTGGACTGCTGGTGTCTGCGGGAGGAATTGGCGGTCTCTGTCTGTAGTCGAGTTTGGTGGCTGAGGCAGAGGTGATGCGCAATGCCCTTTCCCATTGTTTGTTGGCTGGTCACGAGCGGGTGGTGATTGAGTCTGACGCTTTGGGGCTTGTTAAGACCCTTCTGGGACAGAGCCATGGTGATGGTGATCTTGATTGTATTATTTTTTATATCCATGCACTGGCTACGAGACTAGAAAGTGTTCAATTTGTGTATGCCTCCAGGTAAGCTAATAAAGCTGCACACCTAGTGGCTGGTTTTGTTTCTAAGGTTGGTGGGTACCATTGGTGGGATGAGTTAGGGACGGACTGGTTGTTTGAAACCTTAGCATATGATGTTGGTGTCTCTATTCGTTATTAATAAAGTTTTTGATCTTCTAGTAAAAAAAAAAACAAGACAGTAAATTTTCACTTGAAAATGATTAGCATGCACTTCTGAAAGTTTGGTACCAATTTTAAGCCTGGACACAGATGACTAGTCACATATTTTATTTCTAAATTTCAGAAACAAATATTCAATATCAATCACATTTACACAAACACTATGAACAAGCTCCCTGCAAAGAACACATTTATATCAGTGACATCCTAAGCATTCAGAGGCCCCGTCAATGTAGGAAGCCTTGTGCTAGTTCTAAGTGCTTGGGTGTGTGTTCACAGAAACATTCAACAAGTAATTAAGCCATTCAAAAACATTCAACAATATGAATCAAGACACTAAGAACTTTGATACCTAGAAACCTTCCTCTAGGCAAAACTGGGGGTCTCTCAGCTGACTAGGCAATCCACTAATTTCAGAGTTCACATACAAGGTATTCTCATGCTCAATCTCCTAGACTAATCCAAAAAGGCAGCCATACCTTATGCAACCCAGAAACTATGCTCATATGTTAAGCTCCTTTACGTATGCTTCTCGCAGCAGCTCAACCATACTCATATTCATTTCAAAACAAATTAGATGAAATTGATTTAAAGAAATCTTGATCAAATCAACAATCCGAGTTCATCAAGTAAAAATACTTGAAGAACCCAGACCTGAGTTCAAAAACAAAATAAGCTTGAACAAAACAAGAATTAAAACAAAATCACATTCTCATTGAAAGGTTTCAATTTTGAAATTCAGTTTCATCAAAAACATATTCAAAACGAGTTTGATAGAAAAGCTTGTTGATCAAATCAACATCCTGGAATCAGTTTATCAAAAAAAATTTCATCAATCACCAAAAGAAAATCGACTCAAAATCCAAAAACCATTTCACCAAATAGCTCTGGAGTTAAAAACCTTCAAAATTGATTTTTTTTTCACAAAATACACACACATTCAGCCAAGAGCTGACAACAGCTCTCCATGATATACGAAAACAGTTAGGCCTTGATCTGTAAATGCACAGCTTCAACAGCTAGAAAAAAAAATTGCAAAATTATCTTTTTGTAAAAGAAACTCTGTAAAAACTGAAACAGTAAATAGTAACAAATTTAAAATGACTGGTCCTCAGGCACATTGCAGTTTCTGGAAAATACCTCTTTGATAGATGCTTGAACAAATGACAATACTTAACAATCCTATAGTTTGAGCAGATTCAAATTGTAGATTACAAGGGGAGAGGCAAAGCCAATTTACATCAATCATTCCTGAAACAAGAACTAACAATCTCCCCCTTTGGCTTTGCCTCATCAAACTGATTCACTCAAACCTAAAACTAATCCTCACTATGGTCAAACCAAGTTCACAAACTTCTTGAATTTAAACATGCAGATAAAAGAACTAACAGCAACATATAATATCAAGAAGGATGAAGCAAGCATATCATATAAGCATCATATAATATTAAGAGGAATAAACAAGCATCTCAAAGGAGTTCAGAATATTTAAAGACAGAAACATAACATAGACACATGAGTTATGGACTTTGAAAACAAGACAGAAACGAAATAAACATTCAAATTGAGTGACATAATAGAAACATTCAAATTGAGTGACATAATCTCCCCCTTTGTCGAGGAAAGCCAAAGGACCAAAAACATCACCCTAAGAAGAGCTCCCCCTTCGTTGAGCACCACGGCCACGAGGACTGCCACAACCACGGCTACGGCTTCCAGATGCTGCTGGAACAAATCGAAGAGAGGCATCTTCAAAATTTTGAGAAGTAGTCTCCCTGGCTTCAGAAGCAACATTGGCTATGCGATAACACTCTTGCAAGTAGGTCTCAAATGCCGCAACATCTATCATGGAGACAGAGGAAGAAACACTAAGTTTTGAACTCAATGCCATGGATATGGTGGTGAATGGCTCAGTGGCAGGTACAATATCATCACTGGAGTGTGAGGGCACACTAAAATGAGAGCAAAGTCAAGTAATCAAGCAAGGCAACCCAAGAGACCAGCAGACTTGGTAAGAATATGATTCATTATAAGGCAAGAAAATGGAACTGGCAGCTCATGAGCCATAGCAATGGCAACCCGGCAGGCCAACAATGTGGGATTAGCATTGTTGACTGTGGGAAGGACATTGTGTCGAAGGAATATCCAAAGAGCACGGTGAAGAGGAGACATCAATGCTTTGCTAAGTTTCTAACTAGAGCCAAGAGGCATAGCTGGATCAGAATAAGCGAGGGATTTATAGACATCAAAGGTGACATAGGCCATCTTCTGAGTGAAGAACTCAATCACTTCAGGCGCAGAGAAAGATGGATCAAAATCCAGGACAGTGCTAATGGACTCCACCGTAAAAGGGACTGCCTTTCCACAAACTACAACTCTAGTGCCCCAGGAATGAGTGGCAGAAGGGATATTGGCATAAAACTCACGAACAAGAGTAAGATTGTAGTTCTCCTGGGTAGACACAAGAGCATGAAGTGTGTATTTGTCGACAATGTCGAGAAGGGGAAGGCCATCACATAAACGACAGTCTTCAAACACAAAATTAAGCTCAGATAGAATAGACTGAAGGGAATGAGATGAAGAGGAAGACATGATGTGTAAAAATAAGGAAGGAACATAGATGGTGAGAAGAGAAAAATGAAAAACTATGTGGAAGAGGAGATGAGAGTGACTGAAACCTCAAACACTTAATCAGATAAATAGTACAAAGAGAGGTAGCGGATTGGGTGAAAGGATCGGCCAAAGAGTAATGGATAGAATAGCCGTTATGTCAGGACCCGTCCCGAATTTCCCCTCGAAACCCGGGAAGAACCCTGATCCCGTCTGACAACCTAAGGAAAGGTTCCCAAATACCCTTCAATCCTTAGCATATAATAATAACAATAAATAATTTCTCTTGTCAGACAAGGGATTTAAGCACTTAAAATTCCCGTAAGTAAATATCAACCAAATACAAGAATATCAGAGCGTCTAAGTAGGATCAATGTACAAATTAGATATCCTACTCAAGTACAACTACACAGCGTAGCGGAAGTGCTAATGCCTCTGCCTCGAGATACTGTCCTCGTCAACTCTACGGCCTGAAGGGGGTTTAAACACAAAAATTGTGAGTGGACAAAAATAATCGTTTATAAAACGCTTTCCAAGGAATATTACCTTTTTCCCCCTCCATTTATAAAACCATGCATGCATCACATAAACAATTCATGTTATAAAAACATCATCTTTAAATCACCGGCATTTTCATGTTCAAAATCATTTATTTTCCACCTAGACAATTACATCTCAAATCCACTATCATCGACACATCCACTAGCCACCAGGGTATCCCTTGGGGTGTGCTAGTACTGTATCACAACTCTCTGTACTATGCTATCACATCAGTCGGCATATCTCTCGACTAGCATATCATATCAGTCGGCATATCTCGACTATCATATCATATCAGTCGGCATATCTCGACTATCATATCATATCAGTCGGCATATCTCGACTATCATATCATATCAGTCGGCATATCTCGACTATCATATCATATCAGTCGGCATATCTCGACTATCATATCATATCAGTCGGCATATCTCGACTATCATATCATATCAGTCGGCATATCTTGACTATCATATCATATCAGTCGGCATATCTCGACTATCATATCATATCAGTCGGTATATCTCGACTATCATATCATATCAGTCGGCATATCTCGACTATCATATCATATCAGTCGGCATATCTCGACTATCATACTTTAACTGAAATAGTGGAGAACATATGTCTAGAAATCATTTCTAACATTTAGAAATTCAATGCCACAATACATAACCGTATTTAACAAAGATATTTTGATGCATGCAATTCAGTTTATAAAACAAAGTCCACTCACAAACCTGTTCAAGCTAGATCAATCCCGTCTCACTCGTTCCTCTGAGGTTCCCGGAACGATATCGCCTGTCAAAAACAACAATCGGGATTACCGGCTAGTAATAAGACTCGTATATAACAACTTCCTAAACCTCGGGAAGTCTACCCTTGCTGTTCCTAAAATCACAGCAACTTCGGACACTAAAAACGACCTCTAAACGATGTCCGATCAACCTGAAACCTGTACCAACAGATTCAGAACGTCTGAAACTAGTTGCCACGCGCCGCCGTGACGTCAGCCTCGACCCCACGCGCCGCCACGCGCCGCCGGACGGTCGGCACACGCGCCCACGCGCCCTCACGCGCCGGTCACGCGCCTGCTACAGTAACCACGCGCCTGAACCGGTCCAACCCGGTTCGGCTCAACCTGACCCGGTTCAACTCGACCCGACCGGTTCAACTCGACCCGACCGGTTCAACTCGACCCGACCGGTTACCGATGACTCGCCGGAGAAGACAACCGGACGCCGTCACCGTCGCCGGAGGCTTGCCGGAGAAGATGACCGGACCGCCACCTCCGCCGCCGTCTGGTTCGCCGGAATCCGCCATTTCCGACCGAACTTCCAAGCTTTACAACTTCCTCAAAACTCAACCGTTTTACAAAAATTTTACGTCTAAATCTATCTACTCAAACCCAGGAATCCAAATATAACCTCAAAACATCAAACACGTACCTCTATAAGCCGAAAAATCGATCCAAAGATCTGAAACTTCCTTTACTCGGCTCGGCTTCCACCGTGGTCCTCTCCTTCGATGGTTGGTATGGTTGTGATCGTGGAAAAGAGTAGAATACGATTAGTTGATCCAAATGGGAAGTTAAAGCCTTGAATCCGTCGTTGACTTTTGGTTTCTCTTTTGGTTTTTCTCTCGATTTCGGTTCAATGTTTCGGTGTGTTTGTGTGATGTTTGTTTTGTTACAGAGAGAATGAAGGATAAGGAGATAAGATGAAATGAAGATGTAAAATAAGTGAGGTAAAATATCTCCCATCTATGGCAATTTACCAAAATGCCCTTACACATCTAGACCCACAACTTCCGTATACGAACTCCGTTTCCTGCGTGCCGCCTGTCTACGAACTCGTGAGTTCGAGACCTACGCAACGGTACCCGAAACACCACCAAAAGTGTCTCGAAATAAAACTTGATTTCCAAGCCCTTTACCGATCAAGGGTAAAATCGTCATTTAATAAAAATAATTGCATAATATCAATTATGAAAAGTCCGGGTTGTTACAATCTACCCCCCTTAAGAAATTTCGTCCCCGAAATTCATTCCTAATCATGAAATAAATGAGGATACTGTGCCCGCATTAGTTCCTCAGTTTCCCACGTGGCTTCCTCCACATTATGGTTCCTCCACAACACTTTAACTAGAGGAATAGTCTTTCTGCGAAGTACCTTTTCCTTCCAATCCAGAATTTGCACTGGTTGCTCCTCAAATGTCAAATCGTCTTTCAGCTCAAGTGGTTGCTCTTCCAACACATGAGACTCATCAAACAGATATTTCCGGAGCAAAGATACATGAAAGACATCATGAACTCTGGATAATTCCGAGGGTAAAGAAATACGATATGCCACTGGTCCTATCCTTTCCAAAATCTCATATGGACCAATGTAGCGAGGACTCCGTTTTCCCCGTCTACCAAAACGTACCACTCCTTTCCACGGAGATAGTTTCAAGAACACCCAATCACCAACCTCAAACTCAAGGTCTCTGGTTCTGCGGTCTGCATAGCTCTTCTGGCGATCCTGAGCTATCTTCAACCTTTCTCTGATGATTCTAATCTTTTCCTCAGTCAAATCCACCAACTCGGGTGTTAACAGTCTTCTTTCACCTATTTCACTCCAACACAAAGGTGTTCTGCACTGCCTCCCATACAGTGCCTCGAAAGGTGACATCCCGATGCTTGACTGGTAACTGTTATTATATGCAAATTCCATCAGAGACAAGTGTGAATCCCATTTCCCTTTAAACTGTAGTACACAAGCTCTCATCATATCCTCCAAAACCTGGATTGTTCTCTCAGATTGACCATCCGTCTGAGGATGAAAGGCTGTACTGAAATGCAATGTGGTGCCAAATTCCTTCTGCAAACTCCGCCAAAACCTGGAGGTAAATCTCGGATCCCTGTCCGAAACAATAGACTCTGGAGTTCCATGCAGCCGTATGATCTCATCCACGAACAATTTGGCATACCGACTCATCCGAAAATCTTCTCGCACTGGCAAGAAATGTGCAGACTTCGTAAGTCTATCCACAATTACCCATATCCCATCATGTCCTTTCCGTGTCCTTGGAAGTTTATACACAAAGTCCATCGTAATGTGATCCCACTTCCATTCCGGAATAGGTAATGGTTGCAATGTCCCATAGGGTTTCTGCCTCTCCGCTTTCACTTGCTGACATGTCAAACATCTACTCACAAACTCAGCAATTTCTCTTTTCATCCCAGTCCACCAATAGTGTTTCCTTAGGGTATGATACATCTTGGTACCTCCTGGATGCATAGCGTAAGCCGAACTATGAGCCTCATTAAGAATTTCCCTCTTTAGCTCCAGCTCATTCGGTACGCACAACCGTCCATCCTTAACCAATGCTCCATCATCCCTAACCGCATAGTCCTGCCTGTTTCCAGCCTCTAACTCCATCCTGATAATGCACAATGTAGGATCCTGGAGTTGAGCCTCAATAATCCGATCAATCAGAACAGGCCTCACATGGAAACTAGCCAACAAAGCTCCCTGGCTATCCATGTCCAGTACAATCCCTGCTCTACGGAACTCTACCAGCAACGGTAAGTAGACTGTATGCAAATGGGCCAAAGATCCCATAGATTTCCTGCTCAAGGCATCTGCCACAACATTGGCTTTTCCTGGGTGGTACTCAATAGTACAATCATAATCCTTTATCAGCTCAAGCCACCTTCTCTGCCTCAAATTCAGGTCTTTCTGGGTGAACAAGTACTTTAAACTCTGATGGTCGGTGAAGATCCGACACGTCTCCCCGTACAAGTAATGTCTCCATATTTTCAATGCATGCACTACTGCAGCCAACTCCAAATCATGTGTGGGATAATTCCTCTCATGTGTTTTAAGTTGTCTGGAAGCATATGCTATCACTTTCCCATGCTGCATCAGCACACAGCCAATACCCCGCAATGATGCATCACTATATACCTCAAAACCCCCGTTACCATCTGGAAGGGTTAATACTGGAGCAGAAGTCAATCTTCTCTTTAGCTCCTGGAAGCTCTGCTCACAATCAGCATCCCAGTCAAATTTGACTCCTTTCTTAGTCAACCGTGTCAATGGGCCTGCTATCGTAGAAAATCCTTCTACGAACCGCCGATAATATCCTGCCAAACCCAGAAAACTCCTCATCTCTGTCACTGTCCTCGGTTGCTCCCAGTTTGCCACTGCCTCCACTTTTTGGAGATCTACGCTGATACCGTCAGCAGAAATCACATGACCCAAGAATCCAACTTCGGTCAACCAAAACTGGCATTTACTGAACTTGGCAAACAAATGCTTTTTCCTAAGCATATTCAGCACCAATCTCAAGTGCTTCTCATGTGCCTTGGCACTCCTTGAATACACCAAGATATCGTCGATGAACACAATTACAAATCGATCCAAATACTTTTGGAACACTCTGTTCATCAAATCCATAAACGCTGCCGGGGCATTAGTCAACCCGAAAGGCATCACCAGGAACTCATAATGACCATACCGAGTCCTGAAAGCTGTTTTCTGAACATCCTCTTCCCGGATTCTCAACTGATGGTACCCGGATCGAAGGTCAATTTTTGAAAAATACTTTGCCCCTTTCAGTTGATCAAATAAATCGTCAATCCTTGGCAAAGGATACTTATTCCGCACCGTCACTTTATTTAACTGCCGGTAGTCGATACACAATCTCAGACCACCATCCTTTTTCCTCACAAATAGTACCGGTGCACCCCATGGTGAAACACTTGGGCGAATAAATCCCATATTCACCAAGTCCTGCAATTGAGTCTTTAACTCTCGCAATTCTGTCGGTGCCATCCTGTACGGTGCCTGTGAGATAGGTTGAGTACCTGGCAAAAGCTCGATTGTGAACTCAATCTCACGGTGTGGTGGTAATCCTGGAAGATCATCTGGAAACACATCAGAGAATTCACTCACCACAGGAATATCCTCGACTCTCATCGAAGTATTCCGAGCATCTATCACATGAGCCAAGTAACCCTCACAACCTTTTCTCAACAATCTCTCAGCTGTTAACGCTGATATCACTCCATAGGGTAATACCCTACGATCTCCCCGAAATGTAAGTTCAGGAAATCCTGGACTCCGAAAAACTACTGTCTTATTATAACAGTCTATGGAGGGATGGTGCATGGACAACCAATCCATCCCCAAAATCATATCAAACTCAAAGATATCTAAGGGGATTAAATCTACCTCCAAACCATGGCCTTCAACCATCACCGGACAACTGCGAATCACTTGGTTCGCCACTAACATATCTCCGGTAGGAGTACTAATACCCATGTCCCAACCAATTGGAGACAATTCTCTATCCGCAAACAATGCAAAACCCCGAGAAATAAAAGAATGAGTTGCTCCCGGATCTAATAAAACACAAGCATTGCGGTTAAAAATGGATAACGTACCCGTGACCACATCCGGTGCTACTCGAGCTTCCTGTTGCGTCATGGCAAACACTCGAGCTGGTGTACCTGAAGATCGACCACGATCCCCATACCTGCCTCTGGGCCTGTTGGTGCCACTAGCTCTACCAGCCCCACCGAAATAAGTCTGCCTCTCAGCTGCAGTATCATACATCTATCCTGCACTCGGGCTAGGATCAGTCGCACCACGACTAAAGGAACTACTGCCCGGACGTCGTTCTGGACAGAATCTCTTGATGTGACCAGGCTCCCCACAGAAATAACAACCGGCATCACTGAAGCCACTAGATCTGCCACCCTGTCTCCTGTTGAACTGCACTGAGGCACCCCGAGACTGTGCAAAAGATTGTCGTGTCTGACCAGCTCCGCCACTGCCTGTACTAGATCTCCCAGAAGATCCAGAACTATGACTGCCTCTTTTTGATGGTCCCTGACTAGAGGATCCTGCAGTCCAGTGATCTCGACGTCTCCTGTTCCCACTGTACTGCTGTGGCATTGGGAAACCCAAACTCAACTCTACTCGAGCTGCAGCATCAGCCAAAGTCCTCAACGAAGTGTGGTCCATAGACGTAACTGCTGACCGAATCTCACTCCGCAGTCCACTCTCAAATCTGTGGCACTTGTCTGACTCGGTCGCTACCAACGTCGGTGCAAAGCGACTCAGCGCTATGAATCTCTGTTCATACTGGGCCACCGTCATGTCTCCTTGCTGTAAATGCAAGAACTCGGCCTCCTTAACACTCCGGTGTGAGCGAGGGTAAAACTGCTCCAAGAAGCGCTCCCGGAAAATCTGCCAAGTAACCGTATGGACATTCCAGCCTGACACCTCCAATGAGTGCCACCAGTGGTAAGCAGAACCACCTAGTAAAAATGTGGCCAGTAGAACTCTCTCCTCTAGAGGACACCTCATAATCATAAACACCCGCTCCATGCGAGTAATCCACTCCTCAGCTTCCTCTGGGCTAGAGTCACCCATGAATATCGTTGCCCCCAGTCTCTGGGCTCTCTCAATATCAGAGACTTCATGAGAAGCTCTATCCTGGAGTACAGAAGCTAATGTCTGACCCAGCTGTTCCAGTGTCTGCCTCAAATCAGGCTCCACTGCAGGTTCATGGTCATCGCCACCATTCCCTGACCGTTGACGGAATTCTCGTCTCGGAGGCATTATACGCTGAAAAGAAGTTGTAAACCATTAATACCAAAATTTCACTTGTACACTAGATGTACGGTCTACAGGAATTTAACCTAGTGCTCTGATACCAATTGTCGGGACCCGTCCCGAATTTCCCCTCGAAACCCGGGAAGAACCCTGATCCCGTCTGACAACCTAAGGAAAGGTTCCCAAATACCCTTCAATCCTTAGCATATAATAATAACAATAAATAATTTCTCTTGTCAGACAAGGGATTTAAGCACTTAAAATTCCCGTAAGTAAATATCAACCAAATACAAGAATATCAGAGCGTCTAAGTAGGATCAATGTACAAATTAGATATCCTACTCAAGTACAACTACACAGCGTAGCGGAAGTGCTAATGCCTCTGCCTCGAGATACTGTCCTCGTCAACTCTACGGCCTGAAGGGGGTTTAAACACAAAAATTGTGAGTGGACAAAAATAATCGTTTATAAAACGCTTTCCAAGGAATATTACCTTTTTCCCCCTCCATTTATAAAACCATGCATGCATCACATAAACAATTCATGTTATAAAAACATCATCTTTAAATCACCGGCATTTTCATGTTCAAAATCATTTATTTTCCACCTAGACAATTACATCTCAAATCCACTATCATCGACACATCCACTAGCCACCAGGGTATCCCTTGGGGTGTGCTAGTACTGTATCACAACTCTCTGTACTATGCTATCACATCAGTCGGCATATCTCTCGACTAGCATATCATATCAGTCGGCATATCTCGACTATCATATCATATCAGTCGGCATATCTCGACTATCATATCATATCAGTCGGCATATCTCGACTATCATATCATATCAGTCGGCATATCTCGACTATCATATCATATCAGTCGGCATATCTCGACTATCATATCATATCAGTCGGCATATCTCGACTATCATATCATATCAGTCGGCATATCTCGACTATCATATCATATCAGTCGGCATATCTCGACTATCATATCATATCAGTCGGCATATCTCGACTATCATACTTTAACTGAAATAGTGGAGAACATATGTCTAGAAATCATTTCTAACATTTAGAAATTCAATGCCACAATACATAACCGTATTTAACAAAGATATTTTGATGCATGCAATTCAGTTTATAAAACAAAGTCCACTCACAAACCTGTTCAAGCTAGATCAATCCCGTCTCACTCGTTCCTCTGAGGTTCCCGGAACGATATCGCCTGTCAAAAACAACAATCGGGATTACCGGCTAGTAATAAGACTCGTATATAACAACTTCCTAAACCTCGGGAAGTCTACCCTTGCTGTTCCTAAAATCAAAGCAACTTCGGACACTAAAAACGACCTCTAAACGATGTCCGATCAACCTGAAACCTGTACCAACAGATTCAGAACGTCTGAAACTAGTTGCCACGCGCCGCCGTGACGTCAGCCTCGACCCCACGCGCCGCCACGCGCCGCCGGAAGGTCGGCACACGCGCCCACGCGCCCTCACGCGCCGGTCACGCGCCTGCTACAGTAACCACGCGCCTGAACCGGTCCAACCCGGTTCGGCTCAACCTGACCCGGTTCAACTCGACCCGACCGGTTCAACTCGACCCGACCGGTCACCGATGACTCGCCGGAGAAGACAACCGGACGCCGTCACCGTCGCCGGAGGCTTGCCGGAGAAGATGACCGGACCGCCACCTCCGCCGCCGTCTGGTTCGCCGGAATCCGCCATTTCCGACCGAACTTCCAAGCTTTACAACTTCCTCAAAACTCAACCGTTTTACACAAATTTTACGTCTAAATCTATCTACTCAAACCCAGGAATCCAAATATAACCTCAAAACATCAAACACGTACCTCTATAAGCCGGAAAATCGATCCAAAGATCCGAAACTTCCTTTACTCGGCTCGGCTTCCACCGTGGTCCTCTCCTTCGATGGTTGGTACGGTTGTGATCGTGGGAAAGAGTAGAATACGATTAGTTGATCCAAATGGGAAGTTAAAGCCTTGAATCCGTCGTTGACTTTTGGTTTCTCTTTTGGTTTTTCTCTCGATTTCGGTTCAATGTTTCGGTGTGTTTGTGTGATGTTTGTTTTGTTACAGAGAGAATGAAGGATAAGGAGATAAGATGAAATGAAGATGTAAAATAAGTGAGGTAAAATATCTCCCATCTATGGCAATTTACCAAAATGCCCTTACACATCTAGACCCACAACTTCCGTATACGAACTCCGTTTCCTGCGTGCCGCCTGTCTACGAACTCGTGAGTTCGAGACCTACGCAACGGTACCCGAAACACCACCAAAAGTGTCTCGAAATAAAACTTGATTTCCAAGCCCTTTACCGATCAAGGGTAAAATCGTCATTTAATAAAAATAATTGCATAATATCAATTATGAAAAGTCCGGGTTGTTACACGTTAGGTGAGTCAAAGCCAGTAATAAATACTCCACTATCTGACTAAGTAAAAGCATATTTTTAAAAAAATGACACTACCAATGCCAAGGTAAAAGACTATCAACACTTTCTCAAGCCAAACAGGTATACAAAACAATTAGGAAAGCAAAATAATACTGACTCATCTAGAATTCATCCAAGAAGATGACAACTGACTGATAAAAAGAAAATTTCAGATGTTGACCATTGTACCTCGTGACCAGTCAGAGCAAACGGTACATAAGCAAAGTAAAAAAAATAATGAATGAGATTAGATAAAAAACAAAGTTCTCTCGAAAAAAGAGGTTGAGTTGATGAAGAAGTCCTGAACCACTGAGATACACAAGAATTCTAGAGAAATTGTTTTATCCATAAAGAAGTCTCAAAAATCAAAAAAGTACCAGCCTATTCAAAAGTAAGCTGAAAAGTAAAGAATCAAAACTCCAACAACAAGATTCAACATAGTATTATTTTCGTTTTCTTTTTTTTTTGTTTATTAAATATAGTTATTTTTTGTTTACTAATGTGGCATAATATCATCCATTAAAATAAAAATGGTTTCCTCCTAGCTTGACACATGTCTTTCTACTTCATTATAATTAATTATTATCCTAAATATTTAATTTTCATTTTGAAAAACAATTTAAAGTTAAAAAATAATAATTGAACCCAAAATTCATCCTCTCCACCGACCATCTCCGATAAACACCGATCATCACCAGAGGAATAAACCTCTTCTCCTCCCCACCCACCATCTCTAGTAAACACCAACCATGGAAAAATGACCGCAGCAGGCCACCAAGGGCGCATACGTTATTTCCGGCCTCAACATCATGCGAATAATCAACGAGCCCACCACCAAGGCCTTGAGTTTCAGGTGACCACCAAGCCCTCCTAGCTATGGCAGTGGGCTCGATGATTATTCGCAAGATGTTGAGGCCGGAAATAACGTCGGTGCCCTTGGTGGCCTGCTGCGGTCATTTTTCCATGTTAGGTGTTTACCAGAGATGGTGGGTTGAGAAGATAAGAGATTTATTCATCTGGTGATGATTATTGGAGATGGTGGGTGGAGAAGATGAATTTTGGGTTCAATTATTATTTTTTAACTTTAAATTGTTTTTCAAAATTAAAATTAAATATTTAGGATAATAATTAATTATAATGAAGTAGAAAGACATGTGTCAAGCTAGGAGGAAACCATTTTTATTTTAATGGATAATATTATGCCACATTAGTAAATTTAACGGAATCTAATGGAAGTTAAAATTATTGGGCAAAAATTGAATAACCTTGTTGACGGAAATCATGTTCATGGAGTTAATTGAGAAAAAATTTAATCTAAAAGGGTAAATTGAGATTGAATGATGAATTCAATTGGCATTTGAAATTAAAAAATCCATGTTTTTTTAAGGAGCCAATCAAGCATTATCTATCTCAAATAAATGAGGCGTGGCACATTTATCAAGAACTAAAGATTAGCAAACTAATTACTAATCCCATGTTATCATCTCAAGTTCTCAATTTTATTGTCTACCCCCGTCACATGGCTGTCACAACGACTTAAACAACAGGCACAATCTCGTAATTATCTCCAACGCCAGGGATATTTCCCATCAGCGTAACCCATATAATCCTCCCACCAACAATTCTCATGTCCCATTAACACTCTTCCTCTCAACTCACTTTCTCACCCTTTCCTACTCTTTCCCACACTTTCCGGGAAAATGTCACCGGCAATCAGCAAATGCAACAAAATCCGACACATTGTGAGAATCCGTCAAATGCTACAAAGCTGGAACAAGAAGGCACGCCTCACGGCAGCACGTGCTCCCTCCGACGTACCCTCCGGACACGTGGCAGTCTGCGTGGGCAGCAGCTGCAGGCGGTATATCGTGCGCGCCACGTACCTGAACCACCCCATCTTCCAGAAGCTTCTAGTACAAGCCGAGGAGGAGTACGGCTTCACCAACCAAGGGCCCTTGGCCATCCCGTGCGACGAGTCGTTTTTTGAGGAGGTTCTTCGGGTCCTGGCCCGGTCCGAGTCGGGAAACTCTGCACGCTTCTTCAACATCGAGGATCTCCAGAGACGCTGCCACGTGGATGTTTTGAATCACCTTGAATTTTTCGGTGAATCTAGGCCGCTGCTTCACGGGTTTGCTGATAAATCAGTATGTTAGGTGTAAGTTTTGAAACGGCTCAACTGAATTTCGGAGATCAAGGGACTACTGACTAGTGACTACTACAATATATGAGTTATAATTAATTATTTTTTATTTATTTTAGTTAAAGACCATAAATTAGGGTTCTTTTTAATCCCCTGGAGTTGGAGATGTGGTTTGTTTGTGTATTATTGTAAAATTTGTACGACTAGCCTTCTAGTATTTGTAGAATTTCAGAATACATATATATATTCAACAAAATGTTGTTTGCCATTAATTCCAAGATTTATTTCTAAGTCTAGAGATTTTCATGGGCAATATATGTTATTATGTTTTAGAAAAAATTACATTTTGTTACCTTGTAGTTTACACTTTGTAATAAATTCATACATTATCTTTCAAATGTTACAATTACTCCCATAAATTCTTCAAAACGTGACATTTTGGTCCATCCTTTTAAATTTTTCATCCCATTTACCAATTTTTATCAATCTCATTAAAAAGGCATGTCAGTCAATTTATCCATTTTTACTCCCAAAACTAAGAGAAGGGAAACAAAATTGGGCGTCAAAATATGCAAATTGATATACATGCCCTTTTAATGAGGTTGATAATAGTTGAGAAAAGGGACCTACAAACACCACATTAGCATCTAATGGAACTTGGGACAGAAAATTTAATAGACGGACCAATGTGTCACGTTTTGAAGGATTCGACCATGGCGTAATTGCAATATTTGAAAGATCATGTATGAATACGTTACAATGTGTAAATCACATAGTAATAAAATGTAGAGTTATTTACACACACACTCCCTAAGGATTTTTGTGTTTTCGCAAACACCCCCTCAAGTTTTGGACTTTGCACAAACACCCCTTCAGGTTCCAAAAATATTACACATAACTCATAAAATATAAAAAAAAATTAATTAAATGTAATATAAGTTATGTAAATAATAAAATACCTCTATGGTTGTTTAGATACATTATCATTCTAATTATGAAAATATTACTGTAGAAGGTCAATTTTATCAATTTTTAGGTTGATTTCAGTTTTTAATTGATAATCATTTAACAAAAGAGTTTATGTATAATATTTTTGGAACCTAAGTGAGTGTTTGTGTAAGGTCCAAAGCCTGATGAGGTGTTTGTGAAAACACAAAAAACCTTAGGAGGTGTTTGTGTAAATAGCTCTAAAGTGTAATTTGCCCTGTCTTTTATTGAGCAATTGTGATACCATCAATCTTGAGTACCAAAATGAATGCTAAGCAATTACTGATACACTCAAATTTCAGTAGATATAAGTAATAAATGATATTGACATATTAGTGGAGAAATAAAAACAATAAACTGGCAAAAAAAAACAAATATTAAGAATTTTAACAATATTAGGATAATTTACATATACATATACAAATAGTGACTAAAATAAAAAAGAAAATCACAAGACCTCTCTGGTTCCTTAATGTTTCCGCCACGGTTAGTTATACAAATAAAATAAAAAATCAAGAATGAGTTGTTTTTGCGATTAAGTTGTATTAATTTAAGTATTTAACTAGAATAAGTGGTTCATCTATGTATTGTAAAACGGTTAAACGAATTGAAGTTCATTTTTATTTTGCAGAAAATATTTTAGAATGACCAAGAAAAATAGATGATTCTAAATCTAAAGAACATAGTATGCTGAAAAAAATGTTGTTAGCACTCCTTTAGCAACCGAGTTTATATTGCATAGACGATCATTCTTGTTGACACCATATTGGACTAGATTCCGTAGGCCACACAAACCAAATCCAACAAATAGTCCAAAAAACTAAGTAAAATCAAGCCTACAAGGCTAAAAAACCCAACAAATGACCAATAACACACTAGCACGTGGACACATATCCACCACCCGTCTAGGTGCCACGTGTCAGCACTACAGCAGAAGTGCATTTATCTCACATCGAAACTATTCATCAAGTCTCTCTCAACCGTCAATACAAAAAGGAGGCATATTACCCAAAAAGGTAACTATGATTCACTATTTACCCTTACTCTATCAAAATTAGTATTTACCACATATTGTTTACGTACACATACCACTATACTGACTTGGGCGTCGGAGACCCTTTAGGCCGGCACCACGCCAGTGCTTATTCCTAATCGACGACCATCTCCTCTTCCTTTTACAGGTCTTCCGAAGAGCACATGGCACATATTAATTTGACAGAGTACCACCTCTAAGTTGGCACATTTTGTGCATTAATAATTCTTAACACACCGAATATGAGTATATTATGCGGAGCATGTATTTGGTACTTTCATACTAAATAATCATTGATTTAATTTTAACGGATTCACATCGCTAGTCCGATTGACATTCGATAATAGTATATGCTTCCAAATAATATATTTAATTTAGTCGATCTTGCAAAACACGCTAAAACCCACCTAAGTCCTCATCATCATCTTCAAGCATTGCCACTTCTCTATAATCATCTTAATCACTCAAAACCTTCTCTCATTTCATTTCAACTTCGATATTCCAAAACCAGCAAATCTACTTGTTGATTATTGTTAGGTTAGTCCTCCCCAAGATTTGTGGGTTCGTTGAGGTGGCAGCAGGTCCTTCCGAACTCCATCAGTCCATCCAATGTCTTCATTTTTTTCTTCAAAATTTGTAAGCTGATTTTTATTATTAAATCATTTCAGACACCTCGTAATCAAGGATAAGACGCACCCTGAGTGGGAATGAGTCCCACTCTTTGAGTGTGGGGACACCTCATAATATTTACAAAAAAAAAAAAAAAAAATTACATTTTCAAATTATTTTAATTAATCCTAAATTTATTAATTTTTTTTTACATACAAAATAGAGCACCAAATACCGTACATAAATGGTATAACATAATCGATCGACTCTTTAATTGGATTGATTACCAAGGGGGGGTACTATATTCAATTGAGATTTTTATAGAGTTTAAATGTCTCTAAAAAATTAGATGTATTCAATTAGGACTTTTAAAGAGTTGGTAAAAGTTTAAGGGTATTCAATCTATACTTTGATAGAAATTTATAAAGTCATTAAAAATTGAAGTGTATTCAATCATGACATTTCGTAACTCCATAAAAGTTTAGGTGTATTCAAAATATCAATGAATATTGTAGACTTCATTAAATGGAAGAGTTTTATGGAGTTTGACAAGTATTTTAGTGTAAATTATGTTTTAGTAAAGTTTATGATTTGTATAGCCTCCCTCCTTCGGATTTCTACAGATTTTATACATGGCTTAAAATATAATTTGTGATTTTTACATTTTTCAAAAGACTCAATAAAATTGAAGTCTCCTACCGATATCTACTATCATATATTATTCTCTATAGGAATTAAAAGTAATTAAATAATACAAACTTTATATGAATTTATTTACTGTTTGAAGAAAACAAATATACAAAAAATAAAAAATGAATAAAAAAAATTTCAAAAGCATGCATGATGCCTAGTGGTCCTAGCGTCTCATTGATTGTTAGAGCAAGTCTAGTGGTAAAGGCAAGGGCAAGGAGCTAGAGGAAATGTTTTGCCCCTCAAATGACAATGTTCATGCATTTTGGCCAATTCTGTTTTTTGTTGTTCTAATAGAGAGGGGCAAGGGCAAGAATTCAAATTTTTTGTGAATTATTTTCTTAAAGATAATAATGTAGAAATCTTATATAATATCTCCGAAATACTATTTAATTCCACTTTATCTTATTTGATTCTTTTTTAATCCACAATCTAAAATGGTTTGGTGCCATATTTGATTGTAAAAAATTTGAGCAAAATAAAAAAAATATACAAGTAGGAAGAATTTGTGTTATACCCCGTCCCGAATATATATAACTAGATACAGGGAATACTGTGTGATGGCCGACACCTGGACGCTGAGTCCAGGTGACGAAAGCCTAACTAAACAATGCGTTTTAGGAAATCTAATGAAATGTAAAATAGTAAACACTAAATTACCGCATCACCACGACAGCGGACAACCCAGAGCATAGTTAAAATAAACGATGGTCATAATTTAAGCATCAATGCTTAACCAATTGTTACCTTGTTACACCCTCCATGGGTGGTGTCAGAGCTGTTGCCACGTGATTCCTTACTCGCACTCACGAACCTTCCTCTGCAGACTTGAGGGGTGTAAAATAGAAAGGTGAGTGGACCTTAGTATTTCTTACTGAAACACATAACCTATAGAGTATATGTTAGCCCCTAATTACTAGCACACATGGGTTTCTCAATCCAATAGATACACACTAGAAGGTTTCACTTGTAGCATTATCAAGGTCACCCCTATGCACATGTACAATCCATATCATACTCACCATATATATCTAATGATGTTCATGGCACCTTAGCATTTGGGTCATCACCTGTGGCATTATTCCATACTCAACAGTAAAATCAATATACTAATCAAATAACCCCGCAGGGCTAGCAACCATACAACACAATAACATTATAATTTACCATTAACATTCACATTGAATCTTCATATATTGAAGATGACACATCCAATCCTATGGATGACAAGACTAGTAATACTTTGATACCATCGCCTCTCTATGATGGTATAGATCATCTCAAGGACACATCGTCCATACAAGCATAATTTCATCAATTGGGGTCACCGCCCACACCATACCAACTGACCTCGATAACGAACGTACCCTCACTAGCACATGAACTATGATCACTAGTCATGACAACCCGTCATCAAATCATATCAGCCGGCAGGTCCCTCTGCTACTATATCTCATCTGAGCGTATAGCATCTCGTAACAGACGGCATAAATCCTTGGCTATCATCATATCATAAGCCGGCATAACCCTCAGCTATCCTCATATCGTAAGCCGACATATCACCTCGGTTATCATATCATTATAAGCCGGGATGTTACCTCGGCTATCATATCATCATAAGTCAGCATGTTACCTCGGCTATTATATCACATAAGCAGGCATGTTACCTCCGCTATCATATCATCACAAGCCGACTTGTTACCTCCGCTATCATATCACATAAGTCGGCAAGTTACCTCGACCATCATATTATATAAGCTGGCATGTTACCTCGATTATCATATCACATAAGCATGCATGTTACCTCGACTATCATGTCACATAAGTCGGCATGTTACCTCGACTATCATATCATCATAAGCCAGCATGTTACCTCGGCTATCATCATGACTCTATCATCATATCGGGTATCCCAATGGCACTATAGTCACACGAGTCACAGGCACATGATAGGACTGGGTGTCTTCGCACGTACCACGACCACGTGAAGGACTGGGTGTAAGCACCATCACTATGAGTCCCCCTCGAAACTCTGGGACCACAAAGACTTATAAGAGCTCGGGGGACAGGACTAGCACTGTTTAACTAGTATAGAGCGAGCGCAGGTGAACAATCACGTAGATGACTGGTTTGTGGCAGACAGAGAGGTACGACACCAGCGACCACCATTAGGGCATACCATGACTCGACACTGACATACGACTCAACAGAACTCGACAAGACTCCACATGACTCATACATGACTCATGATACATGTACTACGCCGGCGTAACTCCTCGACATTGACTCATGTGCTAGGCCGGCATGACTCCTCGGCGATGGCATCTCAACTCTGACTCATATGCTAAGCCGGCATGACTCATCGGCGATAGCATCTCAATCGTATACCCAATATGTCTCGATCATCAAAATATTCATATAATTTTTTCATGTAGATTTCCGCCCTTACTCACGGTTCGAATATCTTAATTCGTATCTCGAAAATGAAACCTCGAGATATTCCCTATAATATTATTTTATACTCATTTCAGAGTATTTTACTTTTCATGGGATTCACAAACATCAAAATGTCATATCAATCATATGCCACGCTCTGATTCTAGCTCATGGCATCGTCTATGATTTCTAATCTCACCATTACACAATTAACTCATTCAAACATAATTCCTAAGCATCCCCATCAAGTCCATTCATCACCATTCAATTCATAATTACTCAAATCATATCATCATTAACAAGCATTCCATCATGTAATATTTAGCATGACATTTAGCAAATAATGGAAATGAAACTCGACATAATTCAGACTCAATCATGTCCTATCCATAAACACATAGTCATCGCATAATCATTCTAAGTTCCTCAAGCATCCAACACTATCTATCCACATGTAATCAATTATTTATCATTTCATAATTATAAGTTTAGGGAAGGAGGCCTACTCACAATACGTCGGGGAAAGCTCACTCGATCGGATCCTGTATTGCACGTAATTTCATGCATTCGCTCCCGGGAATCCCTACGAGTCTCGTCTTGCTCCATATGATTCTTCTGACTTCTCAATATTATAATGCCTCGCAACAAAATAATTCATATTAATAAATATTTATCTAAACTATTAAATTTAATCCCCTAATCCGGGGAGTTCCTCTGCTCCTTAAAACATATTTAAAGCTACTAAAATTGTCACAGACAACCCCCAAATGAACTTTGATGGGTCAGAAACCTACGCCAACGGCTCCGGAACATCAAGTTACATATAATACAAGTTGCCGGGAGCCGAGGGTGGGGTCCACGCGCCCTCACGTGCCCCCACGCGCTCCGGACCTTCTAAGGGGTGCGATTGTGGGGTTCAATCGCTCCCTACCTCCTGCCAGTTGCTCCTTCGCCGGATTCCGCCATTAAAGGTCTGATTCCAAGCTTCTGCACCTCCTTCAAATCTCAACCAAAATCCACATGTTAATAGCCTAGATTCATCTACTCAATCCCAAGAATCCAAATATGAAGTCCAAATCCAAAACCATTACCTGTGGTGGCCGGAAATCGCCTCGAAAGGCTCGGTGACCCATTTCTTCCACGACTTGCTGCACTGCAGACGGTGGTCGACAACCTCGATCATTGATAGAACTGGGTTCCTGAGAGTGAGACAAAAAGATTGGTATAGGTGCTGGAGGTTCGGTTGCCATCAATCAGTGACGGCCGTGAGGCCATTTTGTGGGTTTTTCCGTGATTCTTCGCTGGAAGAGAGGTGAGAGACTGATCGCAGGGAAGAGAGAGAAACGAGAAAGGCAAATGGGGAGAGGAGAGAGAGTGCCCCTTTTTCTAATTTAAACTTTTCCAAAATTACCGATACGTCCCGATCGTTTTAGAATCGTAACTTCTTCGTTCGAACTTCGATTTCTGTGTGCCACCTGTCCACGCACTCATAAGCTCGAGATGTAACAACCCGGAAATTTAATTATTGAATTTACGTAAATTATTATTGTAAAGAGAAAATTTTACCCTTGGTTGTTTAGGGGCATGGAAATCAAGTTTTGTTACGAAACTTATTAGGCTGTGTTTTGGATACCGTTGCGTGAGTCTCGAACTCACGAGTTCGTAGACAGGAGGCACGTAGGAAATGGAGTTCGTGTACAAAAGTTACGGGTCTAGATTATCAAGGGCATTTTGGTAATTTGGCTCGGGGTAGATATTTTTAACCCCCAAACCTTCACATCATCTTCATTTCACTCTCTTTCTCTCTGGACCACTCCTTTTCTCCCCAAAACTATCCAAACCAGTGTGACACAAACACCCAAAACCCATGAATTCCAAGTTTCATTCAAGGCCTAGACTTCTATTTTTGTTCACCTAATTGGAATCTACTCATTCCCACGATCGTACAAACCATCGAAGGATAGGACCATGGAAGGCGTCGAACCGAGACAAAGAAGAATCGAACCTTCCGATCGATTTTCCGGCTAGTACATGTACGGGTTTAATGTTTTGAGGTCATTTTTGGATTCCTGGATTCGAGTATATAGTTTTAGACGTAAAATTTGTGAAAAATGGTTGATTTTGAAGAAGTTAGGAAAAAGCTTGAGTCGGTCAGAAATGGAGGATTCCGGCGACAGAGACAGCGGCGCGGCGGTGGTCTAGTTTTCTTCTCTGGCCAGACTCCGGCGACGACGACGGTGGTTCGATCATCTTCTCCGATGAGTCACCGGCGATCGATCGGATCAAGTCATATCGGGTCGGGTCGAGTCAGACCGAGTAGGGTTGAGTCAGACCAGGTCGAGTTGAGTTGGATCGGGTCAGGTTAAACCGGGTCAGGACGAGTTGGGCTGGGTTAGACCGGGTCAAGGGTGAGAGTACTGTAGCAGGCGCGTGTGACGGCGCGTGGCACGTGGTCCGGCCTTCCACGCGCCGCGTGGGGCTGATTATGAGG
The DNA here is from genome assembly GCA_037349345.1 of Oemleria cerasiformis. Classification (NCBI taxonomy): domain Eukaryota; kingdom Viridiplantae; phylum Streptophyta; class Magnoliopsida; order Rosales; family Rosaceae; genus Oemleria; species Oemleria cerasiformis. Next base: position 11,015,410 of record JAZGTL010000019.1, read on the forward strand.
TCACGGTGTCACGTGTCATCTAGTTTTCGACGTTCTGGATCTGTTGGCGCAGGTTTCAGGTTGATTGGACGTCGTTTAGAGGTAGTTTTGGGCGTCCCAAGTTGCTGCATTTTTAGGCCGACGTAGGCGAATCTCCTGGAGTTTAGGTAGTTTATTTATGAGGTTTTATTATTAGCCGGTAATCCTGATTATTAATATTGACAGACGATACTGCTCTAGGAACTTCAGAGGAGGGTATGATTCGGGATTGAGCTTGCTTGGACGAGCGGTGAGTGGACTTTTGGTTTATAAACTGTAATGCATGCATCAATGTATCTTTGAGTTAAATACTGTTATATATTGTTGCAATGAATTTCTGGAATTTAGAAATGATTACTGGACACAAGTTTTCCAATATTTTAGTGAAAGTGTGTTTTGGAAAATGGATTGGTTTCAGACTCGATTTTGATATTATTTTGACGTGGTAATTATTTGAGTCTGTGATTTAGGTTTAGACCGAAATGATGATTTTACTTGCTTTGGCCATAAATGATTTTCCAAAGAATTTGGCTGAGGCCAAGAAACAAATATTTCAAAACACGGAGCTGGTTTTCACTGGTTTTCTGTTCCGATAGTACGCCAAATTGTTCGTGGATGAGATCATACAGCTGCATGGGACTCCAGAGTCAATTATTTCGGATAGAGATCCTAGATTTACCTCCAGGTTTTGGCAGAGTTTGCAGAAGGCTTTTGACACTACATTGCATTTAAGTACAGCTTTTCATCCTCAGACGGATGGTCAGTCTGAGAGGACAATCCAGGTTTTGGAGGATATGATGAGGGCTTGTGTACTGCAGTTTAAAGGGAACTAGGATTCACACCTGTCTCTGATAGAATTTACATATAACAATAGTTATCAGTCGAGTATTGGGATGTCACCTTTCGAGGCACTGTATGGGAGGCAGTACAGGACATGGTTGTGCTGGAATGAAGTAGGTGAAAGGAGACTGTTAACACCAGAGTTGGTGGATACGACTGAGGAAAAGATTAGAATCATCAGAGAAAGGTTGAAGACAGCCCAGGATCGTTAGAAGAGCTATGCAGACCGTCGAACAAGAGATCTTTAATTTGAGATTGGAGACTACGTGTTCATGAAATTATCCCCTTGGAAGGGAGTGGTGCGTTTTGGTAGACGAGGAAAACTGAGTCCTCGCTACATTGGGCCGTATGAGATTGTGGAGAGGATAGGACCAGTGGCGTACAGACTTGCTTTACCCCGGACTGTCAAGAGTTCAAGATGTCTTCCATGTATCCTTGCTCCAGAAATACCTATTTGATGAGTCTCATGTGTTGGAGGAGCAACCACTTGAGCTAAAGGACGATTTGACTTTTGAGGAGCAACTAGTGCAAATTCTGGATTGGAAGGAAAAAGTACTGCGCATAAAGACTATTTCTCTAGTTAAAGTGTTGTGGAGGAATCATAACGTGGAGGAGGCCACGTGGGAAACAGAGGCACTAATGCGGGCGCAATATCCTCATTTGTTCTAGTGGTAGAGATTAATTTTGATGACAAAATTTCTTAAGGGGGTGGATTGTAACAACCAGGAAATTTAATTATTGAATTTACGTAAATTATTGTTGTAAAAAGACAATTTTACCCTTGGTTATTTAGGGGCGTGGAAAACAAGTTTTGTTTCAGAACTTATTAGGCTGTGTTTTGGATACTATTGCGTGGGTCTCGAACTCACGAGTTCGTAGACATGCGACACGCGGGAAACGAAGTTCGTGTACGAAAGTTACGGATCTAGATTATCAAGGGCATTTTGGTAATTTGGGTTGGGGTAGATATTTTTAACCCCCAAACCTTCATTTCATCTTCATTTCACTCTCTTTATCTCTAGATCACTCATTTTCTCTAAAACTACCCGAACCCGTGCGACACAAACACCCAAATCCCAAGAATTCCAAGTTTGATTCAAGGCCTAGACTTCCATTTTTGTTCCACTAATCAGAATCTACTCATTCCCACGATCACAACCGTACAAACCATCGAAGGAGAGGACTACGGAAGGCGCCGGACTGAGACAAAGAAGAACCGAACCTTCCGATCGATTTTTCAGCTAGCACATTTACGAGTTTAATGTTTTGAGGTCATTTTTGGATTCCTGGGTTCGAGTAGATAGTTTTAGACGTAAAATTTGTGAAAAATGGTCGAGTTTTGAAGAAGTTCGGAAAAAGCTTGAATCGGCCGAAAATTGAGGATTCCGGCGACGGAGACGGCAGCGCGATGGTGGTCCGGTCATCTTCTCCGATCAGACTCCGGCGACAACGACGGCGGTCTGGTCATCTTCTCCAGTGAGTTATTGTCGATCAGTCGGGTCGAGTCAGACCGGGTCGGGTTGAGTCAGACCGGGTAGGGTTGATTCAGACCAGGTCGAGTTAAGTGGAATCGGGTTGGGCTAAATCGGGTCAGGCCGAGTTGGACCGGGTCAGGCGCGTGAGTACTGTAGCAGGCGCGTGGGCGCGCGTGACGGCGCGTAACGGCTCATGGCCTGCTCGTGGCCAGTGATTCGGCCTTCCGCCGGCACATGGCGGCGCGTGGGGCCAGTTCTGAGGTCACGGCGTCGCGTGCCAACTAGTTTTCGACGTTCCGAATCTGGTTGGGCAGATGTCGGGTTGATCGGACGTCGTTTAGAGGTAGTTTTGGGCTTCTGATGTTGCTGCATTTTTAGGGCGACGTAGGCGGATCTCCCGGGGTTTAGGGAGTTTATATATGAGGTTTTATTATTAGCCGGTAATCCTCATTATTAATATTGACAGGCGATACTCCTCCAGTAACTTCAGAGGAGCGTACGATTCTGGATTGAGCTTGCTTGGACGAGTGGTGAGTAGACTTTTGGTTTATAAACTGTAATGCATGCATCAACGTATCTTTGAGTTAAATACTGTTATGTATTGTTGCAATGAATTTCTGGAATTTAGAAATGATTACTGGACGCAAGTTTTCCAATATTTCAGTGAAAGTGTGTTTTGGAAAATGGACTAGTTTCATACTCGATTTTGATATCGTTTTGATGTGGTAATTATTTGAGTCCGTGATTTGGATTTATACCGAAATTATGATTTTACTGGCTTTGGACATAAATGATTTTCCAAAGAATTTGGTTGAGGCCAAGAAACAAAAATTTCAAAACACGGAGTTGGTTTTCACTGGTTATCTGTTCCGATAGTAGATGTAGCTTCGACTGGCGTTGAGGGGTTTTGCTCTGCTGGTTGTTGAGGGTTCTCCGATGCTGGTGTTGAGGGTGTTCTCCGCCGGGTCGTTGAGGCTTTCTATGCATAGTACATGGTTTCTGCACAACTCGAGGTATATTGAGTGTGTGGAGGGTTGTGAGCTACGGCTCGAGATTTTATTCGGGAACAGTGGTTCTGATATATTATGTGTCCAAGGCGAATTAAATGATTTTAAACTCCTTTGAGGAGGGTTTTCAAACCAAACTATGGACCACGATGTGTTTTCATATTACAGATTTTGCGTGGGTCCAACCAAGTGGTTTTAAAGAGAAATGGTATTCCGGTGATTTTCAGATGATGTTTTATTATCATGAACTGTTTTATGTGATGCATGCATGGTTTTATTCGTGGAGGCGAAAAAGGTAAGATTTCCTCGGAAAAAGGATTTATAAATGATTATTTTTGTCCACTCACAACTTTTGTGTTTAAATCCCCTCCAGACTGTTGAGTTGACGTGGAGACTTTCTGAGGCGGAGACATTAGTAGTATTTCAGCTGCGCTTTGTACCCAAACTTCGAGTAGGATATCTAATTATGTATTATTTATCCTACCTAGATGCTCTGATAATATATTTTGGATGGTTGTTATCTGTTGGAATTTTGGAGTGCTTTGAATCCCTTGTCTGACAAGTGGAAACCAGTTAATTAATCCCTAAGAGGAGATTTTACCGAATTTTGGCAGAAATCTCATATCATATTTGTAAGGATTGAAGGGTATTTTGGGAACTTCTCCTTAGGTTGTCAGACGGGATCATGGTTCTTCCTGGTTTTCGAGTGGAAATTCGGGAAGGGTCTTGACACAAGACCTATGTAATGATGTAAAGAAATTTCCAAAAGGAGTTCTCAATCAAAAAGTGACTTCCGGGTCTTCGGGAATTTCAGGGGCAAAATGGTCAATTTTGAAATTCTAAACTTTAATTCACGACCCAACAACCTTCTTTGGGCCCCTTTCTAAGGTCCATCTTCGTACTTTAGCCCAATCCAAATGATAATTAAATTCGTAATTACCTGTTATTTAATTAATTTCATTTTCTAACTTTTATTTCCGGGACGGATCGTGTCAATTTGGGTTTGAATAGGAGATGATAAAATGTGTGATGAATGATGATTAAAGGATGGGTAGTTATAGGAGTTAAAAAAAATATTTTTAAAAAAATCCCAATTGCTATATGTTGATTTTTAAATTGTTTTTTTCAAAAAAAAAATTACAACGTCTACTTTTTTTGAATGTCGTGCCATGTGGCTTCCTTTAATTAGACACTAGATTGTAATCGTTGGAGGAAAAGAGGGCCAGCAAATGGGCTGCTGCTTTTGAGTGGTGGGTCATCAGTCTTGCCCGGCTTGCCAAAGTGGCAAGGCTCGCCTTTGGTCTTGCCCGGCTTGCCAAAGTGGCAAGGCTCGCCTTTGGTCTTGCCATTGCATGGTCCATATTTGATGGGCTAGAAGCTGAAGGGCAGAGTTTGAGGACTCAATATCATTTTCCACAAAACTCAATCATAATATTTAAAACTCAATATGACTCTGCAAAACTCTGTCACGTAACTATATATAATTCCGTTATTAACTCCGTAAAAATTTATAAAAATCAATAAATCTGTAAAAGTCGATCACTTCAAAAAGTTAAGTAATTATCTGTATAAACGTGAATTCAATACATCCCCTAAATGTTTAACTATATAATTCATCTATTTGATGGATGAACATATTAGTTTATCTAATTACAATAGTCAATAAAATACATCATTAAAAAAAAAGTTCAAATTTTTAATAGAATTAGTAGGGCCATCTAAGAAAGAAAATCAGGGCTGCTGTTTAGTTAGATTTTATGATGTTACACTTATATATTAATTTGAAATTGAATTATTCTTTATTCATATTTTTAATGCGCCTTAAAGACAGAGCATCATCGTTGGCTTTTGCTTTACAGGCCTTGCCTCCAGCGCCGCGACCTTCCATTATGGCCTTGTTTGTCAAGAATCATGATGATCACAAAGTATTAAGATTTAATTTTATCCCCTAATATTGACCCTTTTTACCAGATGAGGGACCACAAAAAAATAAACGTACTCATTGAAAATTTTGACACAGTTTATATGCTCAGAGATGATTTAGGATTTACAGCAATTTGGGTCCAATGAAAATAATGTATAAAATGTTTGTTTGTTACATTGGACGGCTTCAAACCCTAAATATAAAATTCTATAATCAACTTGAGCATCAATACATTGAATAAAATATATAGAACGTAAGGACCAGAGAGTCCCAGGCTCCCTCTTGTAATATTTGTTCTTTTCAATTTTTGTTTATGTATGTCTACGTTAATTCATAAATATTGTTGAAAAAAAATTGTGTTTGTGTTTCCTTCTTTTGCTTATTGTTTTTTATTTTTCCATTAACATGTAAATTCCACTTATACTTAAAAATATTGAAATGTAAGTGCACCAGTATCTATTTTGCTTATCTTTCAGTACTCAAGATAAATGATACTACAATTGGTTAATGACTAATGAATAACATATATGTCAATAATAAAATTCCCTCACTCATTGCCATTAGCTAATTGTTGTCATTTTTTTTCTAGCATTATGATTGTCGAGATAAAATATTCCTTTGAACATTAATTTATATCGGCGTTAAGCAGAACACTGATTTTCGAAGTGTTTCAGCTATAAAACACATTAGCGATAAAAATATAAAAAGGCCCCTCATGAGTTGATTTTCTGGCTACGCCATTGGTTAGATAGACATATAGTTAAGAAAAGAAATTGATCCATATAGTATAATTTAGTTTTTTTAAAAGCTTTTTTTTCTCTAATTTTCGTATAATTATATTTGTACCACATTAATGATTTCTTCGAAGAAAAAAAAATTGGTTAATTTCCGCACTAAACTATTATGTATGGCCAATTTCTCTCGCATTGGCATATTTATCAACATTCTATTGAAATTTGAGTCCAAATAAGTTATATGGCGCACGATCATCGTATATATGCTCTTTGTTAATTTTCTCTTCAATTATTTTATTGTTATTTTTTATTTCTTGAAATGTGACAATTTTAAGGGGAAAAAATAGGATGAAATATGGAGGAACTTGATTATACGAGTAGTCAATTATATTAGTTTAGGATTGAAGTTGGATAAAATAAATAAATAAATTAATCAGAAATCTACAGTAAAGAACAAAAAATTTGCAAAATGAACCTATATACACAATGTGGTACTTTTTCTTTTCAATTTCAAGAGTCATGATAAGGTTTTAGGCTGAAAAGAAAGTGAAAGAATTCAGGCAAAGATGTCGAGGATAAAAAGGTCGAAGGTAAAGGTCCTACCAAGATGAAGATGTTGAAAAAGAGGGAAAACAAGTGCCAAATTGGTAGCGCTTTGTGGTAGTGCTAGACTGCTAGTGCTATTATCAATTAGGCTCGGTGGTATTGGTAAAAGCTAAAGTCATCGACAACCCATTTTACCTTTTTATCTAATAACCCGTCGCATTCCAAGTAAAGTAACTTATACAAATTAGGCATAACATTTTTTAAAATTGTTTTATTAGAGCAAATATTTAGAAGAAATTTTGAGCTCAGCGTATTGAGTTCGTCTTTTGGGTCAAAATGAACGAAACCCATTCATACAGATAAAATTGGAATAAGTGAAACCATGATACACATACTCGCACTAAAGTCATAAAGTATGTATATGGTTCATCTAAGTCGAGTTACGTCCACGAATTTAGAGTAGATTGTACATTAAGCATAGAGAGAAGAGAGAATTGGATGGGGAGAGTCGTCGGAGAGCCCCTATATAATGAAGGGTAAATTACACTTTAGTACTTTCTGTGTGTTTATATCGAATTTCAGACTTATATTTAAAATTTTAAAATTTGCATATATTAAGTACGCTAAATTATTTAAAATGTTACCGTGTGGCCCATCTATTGCAATCTTCACCACAAATCAAATTAATTCATGACGAGTCTTATACAGGGCCACCCAAAAACGACTCTAAAATTGAATTTAGGGACAAAGTAGTTATTTTCCATCACTTTACGACGTAGCAATTTTGCATCACTTTATTTGGGCGGAAAAGTGACTCAAAATTATTGACCAAAAAAATAAAGAAAAGTGACGCAATAGGCTTACTTTTCTTTATCTTCAATTTCAGAGTTGTTTTTGGGTGGCACCGCATGAGACATGTCATCAATTGACATGATTTATTATATAAATTAAAATTGATGGACCAAGGTCAATCGTTGTAAAGAGTTCAGAATATTTAAATGCAGAATTAAAAAAATAAAATATAACTCTAAAATTTGGCATAATAATCTTCTAACTATACAGCCTTTTCTCAATCGGTGGCTCGGCCTTGACATTGAGCTTACATTTGGCCCAAGTGGGTGTGAGAGGCTATATCTTGGAAAAAACAGAAAACTCTTAAGCAATCTTTGCAAATCTATATATGTATGGTTAATTTGTAATCTTTTTATATATAACTTTTTTCCAGAATTGTAATCTTTATACTTGACTTGCACGAAAGATGACTCATTCTTGACAGATATTTCTATGTACCAGAAACGTCATCGTAATCATTAATCATGTACCTTTTTATTCGCAACATAACATATGGCTTTTTTTAAGTGGGGATAGGTATTTCTTCTTATTTTTGGATTAGGGAAAAGAAGAAACGTCGGCCAATAGTACCTACAACAAGAAGGAAAATAACCGCCTTAGTGTCCTATAAAATAAATCTGAACCAAAATAATAATAAGAAAAGACCTCTCAATTCAATTTTTCCCGGGTTTTTTGAAGTCTTCGCTTCGGGACGATCAAACAAGGTGAATGGTTCAGGTACTTTCATCTTTTGTATCGTTTATCTTGTACATCATCAACTATACAAACTTTATCCTTGAATTTTTTCCATCGGTGAAAAAGAGCGTTGTTTGGAGCGATTTTACTTGAAATGAATCGGTGTAATATTTGTGAATCTGAATGATATGCATTCCTTGGAGTAGTTGATCAACGAGTTCGTTTATAAACGTTGAAATTCGTTGGGTCTTGAAATTTAGTTTCTATTGTTGAAAATCATAAACAGTATGAATAGGGGAAACAAGAGGAAACTTTTTATTTTTTATTTTTATTTTTGTGAAAATAGGTGTTGCAGTTGTGAGGTTTGCTAAATTGATATGCTTGCTATTGTGAAACTTTTGATTTTTCATTTGGAAGTAATAGTTTATGGTTTTTCAGGGCTGCTGCAAAACTTGTGGCTTTTAGAATGTGTATATTTGCCTCCACTGCTCCTCAGTTGTTGGTATTGTTATTGATATATGTTGGGGAAATTTATGGGTCGAAGTTAGCACATAATTAAAGCGAAATTGAGAAAAATGAAGAATAAAATGGACACAAATATTTTATGTGGAAAACCCCAAAACGAATTAGGGAAAAACCACGGGCAAGTGTAGGAGGAATTCACTATTGTAAAATAGGGATTACAACACATTCTCTCTAAATACAAGGAGAGAACAATTACACTATCTCTTGAAAATAGGAGAAACAACTCTCTCACAAAATTGGGAAGATAATAATCTCTAAGGAGAAACCAATATTTTCTCTCTTGAGAAACTCTCTAAAGGATGCTTGGATGCTTGGGATGATATGGAAATGAGGGAGATGTTCTCTATTTATAGATTAGCTTTCCCCTCCCATTAAGGTGCTTAACCACCAAGTTACTTAGCCACCAAGTTGCTTAGTTACCAAGTTATTTAGCTTCCAAGTTGCTTAGCCTTCAAGTTGCTTAGTCACCAAGTTGCTTAGCCTCCAAGTTTGACTTTTCAAAGTAAAACCAAAAGTGGCTTTACATTCCTCGCTTTCTCCCACTTAAAGTCACTTTTGATAATCCTTTTATCCTTCCTCACTTGCCAATACCATGCTTGATTACGTCTCCGCTAGGCCACACGAGGATCTACACCATTCAAACTTGTCAGTATTGATTGGTTTGGTCATAACATCTGCTAGGTTCTCATCGGTGTGAATCTTCTGCATATCCACTCTTCCTTCATCCACTACTTCTCGAACGAAGTGGTACTACACCCTTATGTGTTTTGTTCGTGAATGAAAGGCTGGATTCCTTGCAATGTGCAAGGCACTCTAGCTATCACAAAACAGAACGATCTTCTCCTGCTTATGCTCGAGCTCCTCCAATAGCCTTTGAATCCAGACTGCTTCCTTGCAAGCTTGTGTAGCCGCCATGTATTCTGCTTCTTTTGTAGATATAGCCATAATAGTCTGTAGTTTTGAAACCCAGTTTACAGCTCCTCTTGCAAGTGTAAACACATAGCTAGTAGTGGATTTGCTTTTGTTGAGATCCCCTGCGAAGTCTGAATCCACATAGCCCCTGACAGTTAATTTTGATCCTATATAACATAATGCAGTATCTCAGAATCCTCTTCACAATATTCCAATGCTCTCCACTAGGATTCGCCATAAACTTACTGACCGCTCCCACATTTTGTGCAATGCCTGGTCATGTACATATCATAGTGAACATCAAACTTCCCACTGCTGATGCATACGGTACTCAAGACATCTTTCTCCTCTCTGACTCATTGTTAGGACACATACTTAAGGATAACTTGAAATTAACAGGAAAAGGGGTAGAAATGGCTTACAATCTTGCATGTTGAAACGCCGCAAGATCTTGTTAAAGTAGTTCTTCTGAGAAAGCCAAATCTTCCTGTTATTTCTGTCTCGGTGAATCTGCATCCCTAGAATCTTGTTTGCTAGTCCTAAGTCCTTCATATCAAACTCCCTAGCCAACTGTGCCTTCAATTCTTGGGCTCGATCTTTGTTGGGGTCTGCTACCAACATGTCATCCACGTACAACAAAAAGATAATAAAGTCATTATCATCATCAAACCTTTTGTAGTACATACAATGGTCTGAACTGAGTCTGTTATACCCAAGGCTAATAATGAAGGAATCAAATCTCTTATACCAACATCTTGGTGCCTGTTTGAGAATGTACAGATATTTGGTCTACCTACAAACCAAGTTCTCCTTGCCTATTTAAGCAAAACCTTCTGGTTGAAGCATATAAATCTCTTCTTCAAGCTCTCCATGAAGAAACTTCGTTTTCACATCTAACTGTTCTAGATGTAAGTCAAACAGAGCACACATAGCCTTAACTACTGTGATCATCGTAAGTCGAACCACTGGGGAAAATATCTCGTTGAAATCAATACCTTCCTTCTAAGCGTATCCTTTCACCACCAATCTTGCACGATTCTGTTCCACTTGATCATTGCTATCCCGCTTGATCTTGTAGACCTATGTGTTACCAATGGCTTTTCTTCCACGTGGTAATGGTACCAGTTCATATGTCTTGTTCTTGTGCAGAGCTTCAATTTCTTCCTGCATTGATGTCATCCACAGAGACGCATCTGAGCTACTTGTAGTTTCATGGAAAGTTGACGGCTCTCCATACTCCGTTAAAAAATAGTATGCAACATTGCTCTCTGTAACGTACTCTGAGTGCAAAGCTAGCAGCCTTCTCTCACGAGTTGACCGGCAAACTTCTCGAGCCTTAGACTCGACTAGTTCTTGTACTTCATGCTCTGGTGCTGCTTTAGTAGAAAATGTAGTTTCTTGTACCGGATTATTTTCCACATGTAGCGTTGTAGTCTCTGAACTCTCCTTTGATGTGCTATCATCCCCTTCTTTTCTTTATAGTTGGTCTTCTGCAAAGATTACATCCCTGCTGACTATAGCCATGCGGGTAGTGGGATCCCACAGGCGATACCCCTTCACTCCGTCAGCATACCCCAAGAACATACACCTTCTGGATTTCGGATCCAACTTCGATCTTTCTTGGGCATTGTACATCACGTACATAGGACATCCAAATGAATATAGAGTATAGTAATCCGCGGGCTTACCAGTCCACATCTCCATCGGCGTCTTTAGATCAATTGTCGTTGACGGCGACTGATTTATCACATAACATGCAGTCTTAGCTGCTTCCGCCCAAAATGAATTGGGTTGACCAGCAGTCCTCAACATAGCTCTTATCCGTTCTACAAGAGTTCTGTTCATCTGCTCCGCTACTCCATTTTGTTGAGGGGTGTATGTGACTGTGAACTACCTTTTGATACCTTATCGCTTACAAAGTGCAAGAAACTCGCCGTCTGTATACTCCCTTCCATTATCTGTCCTCAAGCACTTGATCTTCTTCCCAGATTCAAGTTCCACCTGCGCTTTGAAGTCTTTGAACAATGAAAACACATATGACTTTTTCTTGATTGGATACACCCAACATCTCCTGGAGTAATCATCAATGAAAGATACAAAGTATGTTGCTCCTCCTAGGGACATCTCTGATGATTCCCAAACACCATAATGAATCAAGTCTAGAATGCATTTACTCCTTCCATCAGATCTGCTAAACTTCAATCTATGCTACTTACTTGTAAGACAATGCTCACAGGAAGGTAGATTTACCGATTTGAGCCCTGGAAGCAGTTTCATGTCGGAGAGAATCTTCAAACCTTGTTCTAACATATGGCATACTTTGAGATGCCACATCATCGTCGACTCTTCTCCCTTACAGGTTGATGCAACACACGCATCAGCTTCATGTAGTGTTTCCCCTTTAAGCATGAATAGGTTTACTGAGATATTTTATGCCTTCATAACCATAAGTGCGCCTCTGATAATCTTCATGATCCCATTTTCAATACAAATCTTGCATCCAAGACTATCTATTTGCCCTAAAGACAATAGATTCTTCCTCATGCCCTTCACGTGTCGTACCTCCTGAATAGTGCGAACTATACCCTCAAACATCTTTATTTTGATAGTACCAATATCAGCAATCTCCAAAGCATGATCATCACCCATGTGTACAGAAGCTCCTGAGACTGGTTCATATAAGTGGAACCACTCTCTCCGAAATGTCATGTGCCATGTTGCTCCTGAGTCTAGTAACCAGACGTCAAAAAACTGTTTTCTGCCTCCAATTACTGATGTTGCCTCGCTGTATGGAACTTCACCATTATTCGGGGTACTTGCCACATTCCCATGAGCATTTGATGACTCAGGGTCTCCAATCTTCTTCTTGTACCAACAATCCCTTTTGAATTGTCCTTTCTTGCCAAAGTTGTGAGAGTTGAAATTCTTCTTACTTCTTGATTTCGATCTACCATGATTTTGACTCCCCCTAGAGCCACGTTTTTTTGATCTCCCTCTCGTCACTGTCAAAGCTTCTACTTGCTGCGAGCCTGCCTGTCTGTCTTCCTTGTTTTTGCGCCTGGTTTCTTCTTCCAAAACAGCGGCTGCAATTTCGTCGAAGACTGTAAGGTTGTTGTTCGTCAGGTTGATGATGAGTTGATCATATAAGTCAGGTAGACTTTGAAGTAGAAGTTCCACACGTTCAGTTGTCTCTATTTTGTAACTCATCGATGTAAGTTGCGAAAATAGAGTATTTCGGGTGTTGATGTGGTCGGTCACCGATGTGGATTCCGCCATACGAAGAGTGTAAAGCCTCATTTTTCCGAAGATCTTGTTGTGTAGTGACTTGGCCTCGTACAGTCTTGTTAGAGTATCCCAAATCTCCTTTGCAGTCTTCTTTTCCGCTACACTGGATAACACTCCATTGACTAGTGCTAAGTGCAGGTCGGCAATTGCGTTGCCTTCCATCTCGTTTCACTTGTCATCGGTGATCTCCGCGGGCCTATTTCCACAATGAGAAATTACTCCCTTTGAACTTCTCAACATCGAACTTTGTCGTTGTCGTCATTTCACTCACAACGATGTGCTTCTCACTTGACCCGTGCAACCAATGACTTTGATACCACTGTTAGGAAATTTATGGGTCGAAGCTAGCACACAACTAAAGCGAAATTGAGAAAAATGAAGAATGAAATGGACACAAATATTTTACGTGGAAAACCCCAAAACGAATTAGGGGAAAAACCACGGGCAAGTGTAGGAGGAATTTGCTATTGTAAAATAGGGATTACAACATCTTCTCTCTAAATACCAGGAGAGAACAATTACACTCTCTCTTGAAAATAAGAGAAACACCCCTCTCACAAAATTGGGAATATAATAATCTCTAAGGAGAAACTAATATTTCTCTCTTGAGAAACTCTCTAAAGGATGCTTGGATGCTTGGGATGATATGGAAATGAGGGAGATGTTCTATATTTATAGATTAGCTTTCCCCTCCCATTTAGGTGCTTAGCCACTAAGTTATTTAGCCACCAAGTTGCTTAATCACCAAGTTACTTAGTCTCCAAGTTGCTTAGCTATCAAGTTGCTTAGCCTCCAAATTTGACTTTTCAAAATAAAACCAAAAGTGGCTTTACAGTCCTCACAATATACCTTAATTTTTTTTTCCAGGATCATTCCACTCTTGGGAAGACCGTCGCAAGAAAAATGAATTGGAAAACAAGCGAAAGGCCGGTCTTGTGCCAGCTGAGTTGGACGAGGATGGGAAGGAGATTCGTCCTCATAGACCGCAATATATGTCACAGGCACCGTGGTGGTCTGGTTCCGAGGGACCTAGCTTAAAGCATCAAAGAAATCAAAACCCAAGTCTGCAATCTTATCATCTGAGTCTGACAAAGGAGCAAAGACATTCCAAGCTGATAAATTTAGGAAGGGTGCGTGTCACAACTGTGGATCAATGACACACAACGCAAAGTCATGTGTGGAAAGGCCAAGGATTACGGGAGCAAAGTGGACAAACAAATTCATTGCTGCTGATGAAAAGATAAGGAGTATTGATCGCGAGGACTATGATGGAAAACCAACTCAAGAAATTAGAGGACAGGGTTAGTGATGATGATGAAGATGAAGCCATGGTTGATGAGTGCCAACAAATGGACTTTGCAAAGCTTGAGAAGCGTGTGCGTACTACAGGTGGTGGGAGCACGGGAACTGTGAGGAATTTGCGTATTCGTGAGGATACAGCAAAATATCTTTTAAACCTTAATGTCAACTCTGCACACTAGGACCCAAAAACCCGATCCATGCGTGAGACCCTCTTCCAGATGCAGATCCGAATGAGAAATTTTATGGGGGTGATAACCGCTATAGAGATAGTGGTCAAGCTATGGAGTTGAAGCAGCTGAACCTCCATGCTTGGGAAGCATTGGAGAAGGGACATGATATTCAGATACAAGGAGCACCGTCGCAGTCCGAGCTGCACCATAGAAATTATAAGGTATTGAAGGAGTGTTTGAATTCAGAAACAAAGCGCGCCATTGTGGACAAGTATGGAAATGCAGCTAATTATAACGAAGAAGTATTTCCTACGGAATTTCTATTGGGACAGAGTGAAAGAGAAGTTGAGTGGGAGGATCATCAATGGGAACGAAACAATACTTGGCAGAAGCAAGTATGGAGAGGATGTGTAGGTCAACAATCACATGAGTGTATGGGGCTCGTGGTGGAAGGATCAACAATGGGGCTACTGGTGTTGTCAGCAGTTGACTCTCAATCGCTATTGTACAGGCGCTGCTGGAATTGAGGCTGCTGAGGCTGCAATTGATGTTATGAAAGATAACATTGCTCGTAAAGAGGCCGTTGGAGATATTCCTGCAGCGGGGCGGGAGAAAAGAGATGCTGCTGCTGCTGCTACTTGGGGATCCCATATCCCCGATGATTTGGTTTTAGATGAGAAATTACTTGTTGAAGCTCTTGAAAAGGAGGATGGAAGAAAGAGAGAAGAGAGAGACGAGAGAAAGCGAAAATACAGCGTTAGATGGAATGATGAGGTTACTGCTGAGGATATGGAGGCTTATAGGATGAAGAAAGTGCATTATGATGACCCAATGAAGGACCTTCTCAACTGAATTCCAATGTGTCATGGATATAATTCTGATGAACAAAGTTATTCTACCATGACGATGCTGACGTAACCCTGGTAACTGGGTATTATATTGTAATTACATGAGCTACCTTGTGCTTTTGCCATGAAATTAATGTCTCTGATTTGAATTGTTCTCAAGTGTTCTGAAATGAGTTAATGACATTACTTTGAAGTTACCTGCTATGCTCTTGGCCTGGACCTGGAAAAGATGGTGCATTAATTGAAAACAAACATAAAAATTCACAACTTTTCTTTTTCATTTGGGCTTTAATTGTCGTCCAGGATTATAATTGGGCCTTTGAGCGCTTTAGTATCATTGAGCTTGTCACTCCACCGTTTTCTAAAAATAGATGGGCCTCTAACATTTTAAAATGCTTGTTTTGCCAATTTAAGTTTGTATGCCCTTCAATTTTCTTTATGAATTTTTATTCCAGCTAATTTCTCCTCTGAGTTTTTATTAATTGCCAATTTTCATCTATGTTCATATTTTTTCTACAATTTTATTAAATATTATCACATTTCAAATAAGTAAACATATTATATAACATTAATATAGGAAAAATTGCTCATAACCTATCATATTTACGGACTAACATGTGAATTGTTTTTATAAAAATTGAAAGAAAATGTGATTAAATAAGTCGACAGGAAATAAATAGAGTTATTTACACAAATATCCCTTGAGGTTTTTTATGTTTTCACAAAAACTCCCATCAGGTTTTAGACCTCACACAAACACCCCCATAGGTTAAAAAAATTACAAATAAACTCATTTATTAAGTAATTATCAATTGAAGGCTGACATTAACTTATAAATTGACAAAATTGACCTTTTACAATAATATTTTCATAATTAGAATGATAATGTATCTAACAACAATAAGGGCATTTTAGTATTTACATAATTTATATTATATGTAATTAAATTTTTTTTATATTTTATGGATTATGTGTAATATTTTTGGAACTTCGGGGGGGGGGGGGGGGGGGGGGGGGGGGGGTTTGTGAAATATCCAAAACTTGAAAGGGGTGTTTGTGAAAACACAAAAAACCTCAGGTAGTGTTTGTATAAATAACTCAAATGAATATTATATTAATAACAGTTTAATAACTAGCAAGTTTAATTAGATTCTGTAAATTTTTGGTCAAATTTAATTTGAAATGACCCAAAAGTTATTAATAGTTAACAAATTTTTAATGCTACTAAAATCAATGCTCTTTATATGTCAAAAAGAAAAGTTAAAATTTGTATGAAAACTCTCAAAGCATCTCCAACAGACTCTTCAAATTTAGTTTTAGACAAATTTGACTCAAAATTGTCCTAAAACATCAAAACAGTCATGCAGCAGACTCTTTACTTTTAATGTTAAATTTAATATAATGAACAATGATAGTTGTCTGAAAACTCTCAAAGCATCTCCAACAGACTCTTCAAATTTATTTTTAGACAAATTTGACTCAAAATTGTCCTAAAACATCAAAACAACCATGCAGCAGACTCTTTACTTTTAATGTTAAATTTAATATAATGAACAATAATAGTTATATTTAGTCAGTACTGTTCATTTGGAGAAATTTGAAGTTAAATATGGAGAGTCTACTACATGGCTATTTTTATGCTTTTGGACAAATTTTAAATCAAATTTATCTAAAAGTTACATTTGAAAAGTCTGATATGAATATTTTGAGAGTTAGCTGAAAATACAAAATTTAAACCACAAATTGGCAAATAACTTTTTTTTAAATGGTAAAACCCACCTGTAAATTTGTATTAAAAAGTGGAGAAGTGTATGGTGAATGCAGGGTGTTAAAAGGACAGTGAAGGCACATGGTGAGCACATTGGTTTCCACTCGTTTACCGCGGATGGGGCCTCAGTCACGTGCTACTCATCACCGCACAATTTTATATATAAATTACAAATGGACCCACACCGGAGATTTCCTATCATTACCCGTCCACCCATGACCCAACAACATTTGACAGCAACCTTTTGGTCTGGTCTTTTCACATTTACCGTCGAAGTTTTACCGGACGTTTGAGAGAGCTACGTGATGCTATCATTGCCCATCAGGAAGAAGGTAAAGCGTGAAGTGAAGGATGACGGTTTGACAAACAAAAACAATAGTGAAGGATGAGTGGAACCACCAAGTACCGGGTTCGTACTTTGGAGGTTTATAAACACAAAATTGTCCCTTGTTTGTTGCCCGCGCCTCAAGCACTTGGTGGCCTCACAACATGGTTGGGACAATTATGAAAAAACAAGATAAGAATAACTCTAATTTTGAAAATGATATAAGAACATGTCTACTGATAAAGGCAAGGACAAGGGGTTATAGGCAATGTTTTGTCCTTTAAATGACATTATTCATACATTTTGCCCATTAAATGATATTGTTATGCATTTTGCCCCTTAAATGATATTGTTCATGTATTTTGTCTAATATTATTTTTTTTTGTTCTAATGGAGAGTGGCAAGGGGCAAAATTTCAAATTTTTTATGAATTATTTTCTTAAAGATAATAATGTAGAAATCTTATATAATATCTCCGAAATACTATTTAATTCCACTTTATCTTATTTGATTTTTTTATCCACAATTTAAATGATATTTGATCTTATCTTATACTAGATTTTCATACCAAAATTTTGTGTGATGTGGCATCCTATCTGCATCTAAACCTCAATAAATAAACTCTTTCTTCATTTTCTTATCACAACACTCTTTTCTTCATATCTAAATTCAACACTTTGATACTTCTCTTACAACATTCAGTCATGAAACGTGTGTTGAAAAAAATGACGGCTGCCCAAGCTTTGCACAACAACACTTCTTCATCATTTGACCAATTCTTGTTCAGTGCCATATTTGAGAATAACACGTTTGAGCAAAATGTAAAAAATATAAGTGTGAAGAATTTGGGTTTGAATTGGAGTAGATAAAATGTGTGATAAATGATGATTAAAATATGAGTATTCATAGGAGTAGAAAAAAAAGTTAAAAAAGAATAAAAAATTTACTTCCAACGGCTCTTTCTTAATTTTCTAGTTTTTTTTTATCAAAAACAAAAATTTCAACGACTAGTTTTTTGAATGATATGTCACGTGGCATCACCCTATTGGCTACATCATGTAGCCGTTGGGGTTTTAATTGGCTCTAACAAAAAAGTGAAGGGTGTGGGCCATGAGCCCAGCCCGGGTCTGCAAATGGGCAAAGTTAGCCTTAGGGTTTGCCTTTGCCTTGTCCAACTGTCGTGGGCTAGAACCTCTTTCTCATGGGCTGTGAGCTAGAAGGTGCCTTGCCCAGTCCAAACACCCTCCATTAGACTAGCTCTAAGTAATTGGTTTCTTACTCTAACATCCTCCAAACTTGCTTAATTGCTTAATTGGTATATTAAAACTAATTAAGTGGAAGAGCACAATTAGCACTAGGATTTAGGAGTATTTTTCTTCACTAGATATATATTCATGTAGAGTTTGATATTTTGTAGTTCGCTTATTGTGTAGCTTAGCCGAAATCTTTATTTCTCTTAAGGGAAAATGGCTGCAAGCGTCCGTAAAATTTACACTAATTTTAGCTATGTAATGACCCGAACCATAAATTAAAGTAATTTGGGAATTTAATTAGGGAAAGGACAATTTTACCCTCGGGGCTCAAAAGTCACTTTTCGTTCAGAGATACTTTTGGAAACTTTTCTTGAACGATTGTGTAGGTCTCGAACTCACGAGTTCATAGACAGGTGGCACGCGAAAAACAGAACCCGGATGTGGGAGATACAAGTCTATAACCTTGAGGGGTATTTTTGTAATTTTAGAAGGTAGATATTTTAGGAAGACTTTATCTTCCTTTTCTCCAGATTTTTCTGATCACTCTCTCTCCTCTCTCCCGAAACTTATTTTCCCTTTCTCCCGTGAGAAACCAAGAACCCCCAAAATTTGGGATTTTGATTTTGGCCTTTTCGACCAAAACTAAATCCACCATAACCTTCTTCCCGACCTCACGAACTCATCCATATCCTCCTTGAGCCGTGAGGACCGCCGTGGACGACGGGGTGGAGCTTTGAACATGGGCCGAAACTTCCCATCCATTTGTCAGCCACCATAGGTGCAGTTTCTCTATTTGGACTTCATATTTAAATTCCTTAGATCGAGTCGATGAATTTTCATTATTAGAACGTTGAATTTCGTTGATAATTGAGAGAGTTCTGGAGCTTTGAATTTTCGGGTGATTATGGAGGATTTCTGTATAAATGAATAGTAACCGTGTCTGAGGTTGAAGGCGAGTATGCCTTGTAGTCACAGCTGCAAGTGCGCGTGGGGGGAGGGTTCCCGCCCATCCACCGGCGCATGGCGGCGCGTGGAGCTCCTCATTGAGCTCCGGCAAACACGAGTTTTAAAGTTCTCAATGTTCCAGACTTATTGGCGTAGGTTTCGGGTTAATCAGACATCGTTTAGGGGTAGTTTTGGGCGTCCGAAGGGGCTGCATTTTTAGTTAGGACGCATGTATACCTCCCGGGGTTTAGGGGGTTGGATTTTAGGTTTATAATTGCAATTTAATAATGCCATGTATCGTTTTTACAAGCGTGATGGCTCCGAAGGTCACGAGGGACCGATTAACGAGAAATTAGGCTCGTTTGGGCCTCGAGGTGTGGGGACTTTACTTCCTAAATAGAAATGCATGCATATTATTATGTTTTTAGTATTTTATATTTACTTACGAATTTCGGGAATTAAGTGAAAGGACTATTTAGTATTTTTATGAGTCCCAGGAATTTAAGAAAGTCATTATAAGTGTTTATTTTCGTTTTAAGCACTGGGAACAATGACTAGTGAATTTTACTTGATTATCCACTAATTTTGGATTTAGTATTAATTATGGTGTTCGATAATGTTTTTGGGAAACTATTTGACAATGGACTTAGGCTTAGGCTTGGGAAGGAAATTTTATGGATTCCGGCGTATGGATTTTTGGCTTAGGCCCGGGGTATGTGTTTGGGCTTAGGCTTCGGTATTTGATGATTTTGGGGTTTCGACCTAGGATTGTGGGTTAGGCTTTGACCTGGTGGGAGGGTTGGTGGGAAATTCTCGGTGAGGTATGGTAGGGAGGATTCCCTCATACGCTTGACGAGATATCGAGTTACGGCTCGGAATGAGTCGGGATATTCAGCTATGGCTGGGGATGAGTCGGGATATCGAGTTACGACTGGGGATAAGCAGGGATATTGAGCTACGGCTGGGGATGAGCCAAGACATTGAGCTACGGCTCGAGATGACGACTGCGATCGGGATATCGAGCTATGGCTAGGGATGATGGCTTCAGCCGAGTTACTGATATGGAGGGCACATGTAAAGATAGCGTGGGTTTCATCGGGTTAAATCAATTGGATTTTGATAAGTTGTAGTTACTTATATGCGAATCTTATTGCATGTAAGGTTTGTAAAGAGGTGGGATATGATAGCCGAAAGTTAAGTCGGCTGATAGGAGTTGAT
The DNA here is from genome assembly GCA_037349345.1 of Oemleria cerasiformis. Lineage (NCBI taxonomy): Eukaryota > Viridiplantae > Streptophyta > Magnoliopsida > Rosales > Rosaceae > Oemleria > Oemleria cerasiformis. The sequence goes on from JAZGTL010000019.1 coordinate 11,036,032, forward strand.
GATGGATTTCACGGGCTTTGATAGGTGATCGATGCACCTCTGAGCGAATGCTCATTACTGTGGTCAGTGGGTTGGTGTGGGCGGTGACCCGGATTGACGAGTTGTGATTGGGTCGCATGAGTACGACATTTCAGTTATTTAATACCGTCTTGAGAGACGAGGTTACAGTTGTAGATATACGAGGCTAGGTGTAACAATGTTTGATTTTTTTTTTCTTTTTATATCCTTTGTCTGACAGTAAGGGTTTATAAGACATTAAAGTGTTTATAAGACAGTAAGAGTATTTTTGGAATTATTTTGGGTTGTCAGACGGAAGCAGGACTTTTCACGATTTCGAGGGGAAATTTGGGAAGGGTCCTTTCAAGCTATCTTCTCTGAACTTTATTATTAGTAGCAGACGTCCCTAAACTATGTCTAAATGTGTAAAGAAAGTCCTTCCGTTAAATTTCTTAACGAAATCTGTTAAAAAAATACACATAATATGATAACTTTACCCTTATTCTTAACAAAAATAATTGAGAAATTTAGTAGAAAGACTATTTTTGCATGTTAAGACATAGTTGAGAGACGTTTGCTGCTAATAATAAAATTTAGGAAAAATTGCTAAAATTAGTATAAAGTTTAGAGACGCTGACAATAATTTTTTCTTTCTCTTAAATTAGAATTAGTAGAAAAACACTTTCCGTACACTCTCATAGACACTTCCTTAGAAGGAGTCAAGTATACAGCAATTGGGTACGTGTATTCCATTCCATTAATCAAAGACATTGCCAAACTCATGATTTGCCTTGGAAACCTTTAAAAACCATCGTCACATCGTATTATATGTATAGTTATCAAAGTTATTGCATAACTCATTTTTTTAATATCAATTAAAATACGAATACTGATTTAATATGAAAGTGAAAGTTTTTATTAATATTTTTATTCGTTTATTTAAAATTTGAAATATGTATGCGTGTTCTTTATGTGAACAACGAAAAAAAAATTAAATTCATGAGTATTCCTTGAGGCCCAACTTTAGACAAGACGTAAAGAATTTGTTTTAGATACAAATTAAGGTTGGTAGGGAAAGAGGATTAGGGTTTGTAATTTGTATGTAAGCTTGGGTTGAAAATGAAGTGATGATTGAGGAAATTAATAAAAGGGATGAGACATGAGAGTGGTACGTACTCCCCGACAATGCACACTAAGACTATGATTTCCAAATATATTTCTTCCACACAGCATAATGCACCCTACCAATTGTCCTCCTTGCCTAGCTAATGCCTAGCTCCTAGTTAGCTACCAATATTTTATATCTCAGTTTATATTCTTCATGAAAACACAATAAAAATTATGTTCTATATATGGGTTTTGTAGCTCAGGATTCAGATCTAATTAAGGCTCCTTCCAAGAAATTTCCAAGACTGGCCGGGGATGACTGGGACAAAATTACAGATATGCCACCATATATGTATATATTCAACTCTAATTAATCTGAGTCCTCACCACTTAAATTCCTACCTCTTCAGCTACACAACAATATTAAAGATGGATTTATTCAGATTTTCGATCTACTCAAATATATATATATATATAAGAAATTCTGGCAACCAAAACCACCTAAACAGTTTCAGTATTAATAAGGAGAAAACTTTCTAAACATTATGTTTGAAAATATCAAGGGGTTTAAGTATATTACTAAGAAATGAACTAAACATAATTAAGTAGATGGGTTCGTAGGTAACCAGTTGAGCATCTACCAAAGGAACACATATGCACCGCATAAGCCCAACAAACCAACTAACACATGAATTACGTACAAATTCATTTAAATGTATTGCATATATCTAATCATATTTTCAAATCTCTGTTTGGTATTTTGATGTTTCGACCTTAACTAATTTACTCTAAATTTTTATTACTTTGAAGTTCCTTATCCCAATATAGCTCAATGGATAATGGTAAAAACTTACAAATTGAAAAAGTTTTTAGTAAAAAACGATGTATATATATATATATATATATATAAGGTAGTTTGTACAATGCAAATAAAGTCATGGGTACCAATTTTTTGAATTAAAAACTTCCAATAATAAGATCCCAAAATGTGAAATGATACAATTTTAAAAATATAATAACTAGCTCCAATATTCTAGTAAGTCGTTCATAAGAAATATCGATATGTTTTACTCCCGTATATGTTCGATTTATTATCATTTCAAATAAAAACACAAGAAATCAAAGACTATATATATATATATATTTGGATTGATTATTTGTTTGTTTTAATATCATATTAGGACCATATATATATATATAGGTGGGAAAGATGAAGAACAAGAGGAGGTATAAGGAGATGGAGGAGATATTTTTATTTTTGTGAGGAAGAAATATTGATCTGGAGTTGGGGCAGCAATGGAATGAAGATGCTGTTGTAGGTTGTAATAAAGGCCGTTCGTATATTTGTGGTTATGTTATGGATGTCTGAAGACTACTTCATTTGTGTGGCTGCAAAGAGAAACAAACAAAATTGCATCAATAATTAATTAATTAATAATGTGGAGAGGATGGACCACCTTAATTTTCATCTTATAATTCAATATTTAAAAATAAGAATAATATTTACATCCCACATCTGATAGTACTTCTTTGTACCACTTTTTTTATTTATCGAATTATTTGTTTACATATATCGTAATTGGAACCGTTCAACTCCTAAATCATCATTTCAGAATTATTTATACAAAAATTCAACTAAATGAGAGATTGTTTAGCATTTCATATGTGTAAACTAATTGGACGGTTCACCATAAAGATCTTCTTTATTTCCAATATCGTTGAATTGTTTGAAACATATGAATGACTAAACGACCTTCAAAGTTGTTGATTTTTTGCGGAATTGAAATGATTATTTAGGAGATAAATGGTTCTAGTATATTATATGTATATGAATTATTCGATAAGTCGAAATAATAGTATGAGGAGTTACTACTGGAGTATGATGTAAATATTATCCTTTAAAAATGTACATAAATTATATACCAAAGTTTATTAAAAATTAGAGAGACAGAATTCATGCAATGGAAGTCTAGTAGGTTGGTTTTTGTCCTTTTTATGTCACGAACCTGAAAGCATATTGTTGAGGCATAAAACGTACCAACCTAGAAGTAAGAAGACACACACTCATCCAATAACATAAGCATGTACGTGGTTCACCCAAATTGGGCTACGTCCACGGTGTTACCCTGTTCTCATTAGTATAATATTGTTTATTTGTACATGATACAATAGGCTTAGAGCCTTTTAGAGAGAGAATGATAAATGTAGAGAGAAGGGAGAGCTCTCAAGGTTAGAGAGAGAATATTATCTCTAATGAGAGAGTAGGATCCCCCAAATGAGGGTGGTAGTGTTCCATATATATGCAAGATTAGGTCTTGATGATGGGGCCCTTTTTTATACTGACATGGACGTCATATAGACAAAAAAATTAATAAAAAATTGATATACTAAAAAGAATTAATAAAATTTTATAATAAATTATGAAACAAAATTATTAAATTTTTTTTTATCAAAACACTAAAAGTGCGTCCATGTCCCAATTGAGCCACCAGACTTGGATCTCTGTCTCTCCCTCCCTCCATTCACCTTAAAATTCCTCCTAAACCCACTGTCGCCTTCTTCAAATCTCACTTATCTCACTCCTCATTTCTCCTCACACCCCACAACAATGGCATCCGAGACCGACACTACCAGATCCGGATCCGCTGTTCCCAACGGCTCCGCCACTCAGGATCCACCTGCAATCGGAGATCGACAAGTCTTGATCTTGGGCGGTGTCCGAGGCCGAGTCAGTGAGTGAATCCTCGGAGGAATTAGCAGAATAGAAGATAGTGAAATCATGTGAGTGAATGATTTTCAACGGAATATGGATTTCGATGTGGACTTGATCTTGATTTTCTAATTCGATTTTATTGATTAATTTTGAACATGATTTGGACGATGAGGTTGCCAAGATTAATAAAGGAATGAAAGCTGGAGTCAATGTGTCATTTGAGTGTGTAGGCTTTAAAAAAACCATTTCAACCGCCCTGAGCGCCACCCATCCTAGCGGCAAAGTTTGCCTGGTTGGAAAGAGGCACGGCGTGATGACCGTCCCACTGACACCCGCCACCGCAAGAGAGGTGAACGTGGTTGAGATTTTCCGGTACAAATTTGGGAATTAAAGTTTAATTTGGATGGTGGCTTTTCAGTTTTTGTGTTTTGGGTGGGATTGATTTTTTCATCAGTTTTGGCATTCTAGGTGTGGATGATGGTGTTGCTGTAGGTAGGGGAAGGAGATGATGGTGTGGATGATGGTGTTGCTGCAGGTAGGGGATCGATTTTTTCTTCCTTTTTGTTTTTTTTTTTGTTAATTTTGTAAAATTAAAATTTTTTATTTATTTTTTGTCTACTTGGCGTCTATGTCAACATAAAAAAGGGCCCCACAAGTGCCACTTAGACACTTAACAGATTTTTTTAACAGATTGCTAACGGTAGGTACCTAGATGTTGTGTTTTGATAGTTTGGGTACTTAGATGAACATTTTCATAGTTGAAATATGAACTTGAAATGACCCCTATAATTTGGGTACTTTTATGTAGTTTATCCTATTTTTTTTAATGAAATTTAATATCTAATCTTTAAAAAACAAAGTGTATAATTCATGAAAATTGTAACCTAAAGAATAATATGGAGAGTTCTCTCTTTTATGATTTAGTAACATAAAATCGAAGATGGTGATTTAGTAATATCTTATTTTTAATAGTTATAAAATCAAAGATGATGAGTTTCATCGTGTGTCTAAATAACATTAATCTTATTACCATGTTTTACTAGTTTGGTCCTCAGTATTGTCCGTTTTATTAATTTGGACCTAAACAACAAATGAACTCATATCATCAATTAAATGGAGGTAAGCTGAGATTCATCCTTATCTAGTTTGAACCTAAATATTGTCAGTTTTACATATTCATTGATATCAATCATTTAATACGAAATATACCAACCTCCAACTCCTTACATTTGACGGCATCTCAATCGTAAAATTGAAAAGCAAATACTATTTGATGTCAACTCTTAAAAAAAAAAAAACCAAGCAGTGAATCGGTCTATTGATTATCTGTAGCATTCAATATGAAGATTTCAGAGTCGGGTTGGTGGCCACTCTTTCAATAGTTGTATTGCCCCACTTGCATTGTATTACAATCATGGATGAAAATATCCTTTATATTCTAGGAATTTTCGTCGATATATCCGTATTTTGGAGTCTCGATATAAAATTTAGGAAAAAAAAAATATTTGCGATATTTCCATAGATATACTCGTATTTAAGGATCTCGGCATAAAAATAGGGATAGAAGAACCAATTTCCACGATATTCGTATTAGTTTTATATAAGTATTATTCAGTGCTTAAAATTTTCCCAAAATTTCATTCAAAATTTTCAAGTTTTGGACTAAATTTTCAAAAAACAATTGTTGAGCGTGAACGATATCGATATCGAAATCGAAATGTCCGTCGATATTTCCATTAATTTGACTGTCAATATTTCCGTGAAAAACGATATTTTCATCCTTGATTACAATTTGCAAGTCCAAAAACGATATTTGCATGGATTATCATAAAGGAGTCAGTGAACTGTAACCTATTTTATATTGTAAGCTTTCACTGTTGGATTCATATAATATATATATACTCTTCAATTCATCCATTTTTGTTCAGTTCATTAATTAATCTATTCATCCGCCCAAGTGTCTGGTTATCTCAGTTATTATTCTAGATTTTCTTGTTGTTTATTACCTGTCTATTACTTGTTCACCTTTTCTTCTGGTGTGAATATCCAAACCAAACAGTAAGGCCCCGTCCAAACAATAAGTCACATGTGCGGCGTGAGCAGAGAGGTAGAAACACCCTAGGAGTCAAGCGAAATCGGTATTAGACAGTCAAACAACGGTAAGAAATCTAAAACTTTTACTTAGATAATCAATTACTTATAAAAATGAGTAAACTTTTTAGATCAAATTCTTCAACTAGTAGTTCTTCCAGAATAGGCCTTAATACAATATCCTCCATAAGAAATGAAGAACACTTTGAATATCAGTCTGATGAAAATGTTGATTTTAATGATTAGAATATTCCTAAAGTCCACAGTAAAAATATTTACAAGAAAAAATGGTCAATAAATAATTTTAAAAGTGAACACTATGTCAAAACAGTTGAACAAGTTTATGATGTAAGTAATAAACATGAAACATGCCAATTATTTAATCTTGAATCATTTAAAAAACATCGAAAAGATTGTCACATTTACATTCATATTGGTTGTATCCAAGTAGCCGTTAAGCCATTCACAAGAAGAGGTCTTAATGCCTCTATTCTGTTGTATCTTCGAGATGCTCGATTTACTAACTTCAATGATAGTATACTCATCATTGTCGAATCAAGCCTGTGTAACGGTCCGATTCATTTCGACTATTTTTCAGATTTCACAGTAAGTTTGAGTGATCCCCATATGTTAAAAGCAGTAACTGTAGATATTAAAACTTCTGGATATCAAATCTTAGAAGGTGTTCAACCTTTGGCCTTGATATATCGGATATACTATGAATGCACTAGAACCAACATGAATCTCAGGCCGTTTGTAAAAGTCCAAAAGATCAGACTTTATTAATCCAAAGCAGTCAAGATGCTAATATTAAAGTCCTGCACACCATAAAATGGTTAGATGTTAATTTACTCTTTAATTGGTTATTAACTAATGAAAATCAGTCAAAACAAATAAAAAATGATTCAAGCAATCTTAATTACATACAACAATATCTTGATGGTACAGTTAAAATAAATTTTGGAAACCACCCTAGGCCACCATCCCGTCGAGTTACAGAATACCTTAGTCAATCCTTCAAACCTACCAGACATTCCTTCACAGGGTCAATTTCCACTGAAGAAACTCATCAAAGAGACTCTGATTTAGAGACTGAATTAACCATATTAAAATTAAAAGGAATTAAAACATCTTCACAAATAAGTCATCTTTGTTACGCCCAATCTAGTAACACTAATAAAGAAATAGAAGAAGAAGAAAAACAACATTTTCCCACAGCCACTGACTTTGAAGTAAACCCATCATTTAATTGACAATTATTAGTCACCTCACGACCTTTTGAAATTATTTGGAAACACCTCACCGAAGACATTAATGCTGAAAGCAACATTAAAAGAGGAAATCAATATCGACAAAAATACACTCCAGAACAAAGGAAACCAATATGGTTTGTTTGGAAAAAATATATGTTAAATTCAGTCAGAAATATACATCTTTGATTTTGTAGAACAACATCATCAAGAAGAAAAAATAATACAATTAGTAACTAAAGAAATTTGGAAAAAACCAGACAATACCACAGCCTCTTCCAGTCATCCCCATGTAGAAACCATAATTATTCAACATTTAAATGCCCAAGTAAAAGCTACACCCTTTAAAATCTACGAAAAAAATGAAATAAAAAATGTAGTAGAACAAAATAATTATACTAATCAATGTTTAATCACAATAGGAAAACAATTGGACACAATTGAAATCAAAATTGATACTCTCTCGAGCCAACAATCCCCACAACAATCTTTAATTAAACTTTCGGAAATCAAATCGAACCAATCTTAAAACACCAACTCTTCAAAAAATTGAACAAATGTTAAAAGAATTATCATCAATAAAAAACAATCCACTTCAGTCAATGTAGTAAGTACTCATATTAGTAAACCCAACACTGAGTCTGAATCTGATTCAGTAAACTCAGATCAAATAACACAAATAGAAAAAGCTTTTCAAAATCATCAAGTAAATAGAATCACACATAAAAAAGTTAACCCAACCAGTCCCACCAAAAGCTGGTATCCTAGGCCAACTCCTCCTGATCTTCAGTATGAAGAAAGAGGTACCCAAAGTCAATTTTCTGTTTCCTATGATAAAATCTATGAATGGAATATAGATGGCTTATCAGAACAAGAAATATTAAATAAAATGCAACACATGTCGATGGTTGCTAACAGTTACCTCACCAATCACAATCTTAGTCAAACATAAATTGTTGATCTTTTCGTAACAGGGTTTACGGGAATGTTAAAAAACTAGTGGGACAAATATCTCACAGAAGATTTAAGTTTACAAATCCGACAAGCAGTAAAACATGATGAAGAAGGTATGCCCTTATTCGATGAAACTATCGGATTAGGAATACTCGATGCAGTTAACACATTATTCTTTACAATAATTGAACACTTCATTAGTACACCTAGTAACATTGCTTCTATACTTCATGATCAACTCAGTAACCTAAGATATCATACCTTAAGTGATTTCCACTGGTATAAAGATGTCTTTATATCAAGAGTCATGTTAAGGGAAGATTGTAATCAACCATTTTGGAAAGAACAATTTATTAATGGTTTACCAAATTTATTTGCCCATAAAACTAGACAACTTTTAAGTAATCGGAACAATATAATAAATTTTGACCAACTTACTTATGGCAATATAGTAAATGTCATTCAACAAGAAGGTCTAAAAATGTGCATTGATATGAAAATAAATAAGCAAATAAAAAATGAAAAGAGAACCGCAAAATATGAAATGGGTAACTTTTGTGAACAATATGGGCTACCTCCTATTGCACCATCACAAAAACACAAACGAAAAGAAATTTATCATAGAAAAAATAAATATCATAATTACAAAACTAACAATCAATTTAAACCCAATAAATGCTATCAGAATAATCATAAAAAATACAAATCCACAATACCCTTTCGACCTCATAAACAATCCAAAAAAAAAAAGTGAAATTACTTGTTATAAATGTAATAAGAAAGGACATTATGCAAGAGATTGCAAAGTAAAAAAGACTATCAACCAATTACAAATTCCTGACAAAGAAAAAGAAAATTTAATCAGAATTCTTGAAATAAAAAAATCTGATTCCAGTGAAAATGAAGGAGAAAGCAATAATGATTGAAGCTCACACTCTACCACAAATACTGATAATCAACCGTCTGATTCTCCAAACATAAATTTTGGTTGTAATGATAATTGCTGTAAAACAATTAATGTCCTAAATAGGAACACAATCAATGTTCTTACTAAACATGAAGAACAAGAACAACTTTTGATTGAATTAATTAACCAAATAAATTATCCGGAAGTTAAGACTCAATATTTAACTAAATTAAAATACCTCCTTAATAATCCCAGTAGTTCAACAACACCAAAAACTAACAATATTAACCTCAGCACAACCTTTAAAAAATTCAACAAAGTTAAAAGAACAGTCACACTTCAAGATCTTCAAACAGAAGTAAATATTTTGAAAAATGAGATAAAAACATTAAAACAACAAAATAAAAAAATAACACAAGATGTTGAAATACTAAAATCAACCCTTCCAATCCGTCAAATCACTGAGGAAGAAAGTCAAAATCATGAAGCCTCTCTCCTTTGTATAAACCGTCTAAAATCCGAAAATGGTGTTCTAAATTAACCATTAGAGTTAAAGATTTTGAATTAGTCACCAACGCGCTAATTTACACAGGAGCATATCTAAACTGCATTCAAGAAGGATTAATTCCAAGTAAATACTTTGAAAAAACATTTGAAAATCTAAGCACCGCCACAGGTAGTAAAATGGAACTTAATTACAAAATCCCTAACGCGCATGTCTGTCAAAATAATGTTTGTATTAAAACTTCTTTTGTTTTAAAAATTCAACTAATGAGGTAATTCTAAGTCTACCTTTCATTGCCCTGTTATACCCATTCACAACAGAGCATGATGTTATAATTACCTACGCAATGGGAGAAAAAGTCAAATTCTCATTCATAGCCAATCCTTCAATAAAAGATATCAGCACTTTAAAAGAAAGTGCTAATTCAAAATCAATAAACATGATCAATTGCAAAAACTCTCAAATTAATTACTTATTGGATGAAATTAAGTATCACAGAATTGCACAACAATTAACTAATTAAACTCTCCAACAAAAAATCAATAACTTTGAAGAAAAATAAAAAAATGAACTTTGTTCTGATCTCCCCACTGCCTTCTGGCATAGAAAAAAACAAACTATTAAGCTTCCCTACATTAAGAATTTCAACAATTCAAATATTCCAACAAAGGCACGCCCAATTCAGATGAGTCAAGAAATTATGGAATTTTGTAAAAAAGAAATAACAGAACTACTCAATAAAGGAATCAGCCGCCATATTAAATCTCCATGGTCCTGTGCAGCCTTTTATGTTCAGAAAAATGCTGAATTAGAAAGAGGCACTCCTCGACTAGTAACTAATTATAAACCATTAAACACCGTCCTAGAATGGGTTAGGTATCCAATTCCAAATAAGAAAGACTTAATTAACCGGTTAAGCCAAGCTGTAATTTTTTCAAAATATGACATGAAGAGTGGATTTTGGCAAATACAAATTCATGAAGAAGATAAATATAAAACGACCTTCGTCACACCTTTTGGTCATTATGAATGGAATGTAATGTCATTTGGATTAAAAAATGCCCCTAATGAATTTCAAAATATCATGAATGATATATTCAATCCCCTTAGTCATTTCTCCATTGTTTACATTGATGACGTCCTCATATTTTCGTCATCCATTGAAGAACACTGGAAACACCTTAATAACACCTTAATACAGTCTTCCAAACAATTAAACACAATGGTCTTGTAATATCTACCCCAAAAATTAAATTATTCCAGACCAAAGTTAGATTCCTTGGATATAATATTCATCAATCCACAATTACCCCTATTAACAGAGTCACCCAATTCGTTGATAAATTCCCTGATAAAATCCTTGACAAAAATCAACTTCAGCGGTTCCTTGGATCCCTAAATTATGTTGCAGAATTCTATCAAAATCTTCGCCAAAAATGCAAACCATTATTTGAGAGACTACTTAGTAACCCACCTATGTAGACAGATATCCACACTTCTATAGTCAAAGAAATAAAAAAAAAACATCTCATTACCCTTCCATGTCTTGGAATTCCAACAATCAATTCTTTCAAAGTTGTTGAAACTGATGCATCTGAACTGGGTTATGGAGGTATTCTCAAACAGAAAAGTCATCCAAATAGTTCTGAGTTAATTGTCCGTTTTCATTCATGTGCCTAGAATTCTACCCAAAACAATTATAGTACTATTAAAAAAGAAATGTTATCTATAGTATTATGTTTTGGAAAAGTGAAAAAGAAATGTTATCTATAGTATTATGCCTAGAATTCAAGAAGATTTATTAAATCAAAAGTTTTTAGTCCATGTTGATTGTAAAAGTGAAAAATATGTTTTGGAAAAAGACGTTAAAAATATTGCATCCAAATAGATTTTTGCCCGATGGCAATCCATATTAAGCATTTTTTATTTTGATATCGAATACATTCATGGCAATCAAAATTGCATTCCTGATTTCCTTACAAGGGAATTCCTGCAGGGAAATATAGATGGAGTCTAGACGGCTCTCCAATCAATCAATTATTGGCAAGACTCCAACACCAATTAAAAAATAAGTCAAACAAGAAAGTCCTTCTCAAGGGCTCATTCCATACCGAAGTTTTCCAGTTACCTTGACCAACCGATATACAACACTTAGATCTACAAGTGGACAATTACGCCCCAATTACCAATCAGCCCTAGTTACTGCCTATGATCCCTACCAATCAATTCAAGCCATTGGCCAACCAATTACTCATTATAAACCCCAATCATCACCTTATTTTCCCAAGAATACCAGCCATACACTCTTTTACATCGAAGAGTGTTTCAGTCACCTTAAATCACCCTCACAATTAGCCAAAGCCTATTTTCCACCCAATTTCCATTATGCCCCCAGTCATCCTACCAAGAACCTCCAATATTACACAACTATCCTTTTTCCACACAGAATCCATTAGTATTAAACCTATTTATGACAAAAATGACCCCCCAAAATTAATACATATATATATATATATATACCTTTTTAACACTCCTGCAACTCGCCTAGGACAGTAGGACCACAAATAGTGTGCGACACATGAAAGTTCCAAACCAGTCATTAGGCATAGAAGTAAAATAGTATAACCAGTAACTTGCGCAAGGTATTTTGGACCCATTCTATAAACCCGCTATGATTGGCACATTCTTTACAACACTGAGTCCCGAAGTTATATTGTATAACTTGAAAAGTGTCACTATTCATTGTAGATTGTAAGTTCCCAATGGGGCAGTGTTAGGTCATAAAAACTACATGCATTTCATGTCCCTTTCCTTAACTTTTGTTTGAATCTTGGCCATCCATACTAGAAATTGATGTTTTTTGTGAGACTTGTGTAGGCTTTAGAAGATAATATGATTCTAAGAAAATAGGAAAAATAATGACTCAAATCGGAGATCAATTGAAGAAGTTATGATTATTTCAATATCGGGTCCCCAGGACATGTCCAGGTACCTCATTTTAGGCGGAGACCAAGTGCCTCATATCTCCCCATTCGGGTCCCCAAGTCGTGTCTCGGGTCCCCTAAGTCACACCCAGGGTGTGCCAAGTACATGTCCTCGCCAAGTCCCAGACGAGGTTCCCACTGAAGAGCCAAGGCGCGACTGCGCCAATGCCGTGTCCTAGAATGCGCTTTGATTTGAGTCCCAGAGCAATGTCGAGATTTATCGACAAGCCAAGGACATCTCCCAAGACATGTCTAGATCTCTCCAAATTGGGCCATCTTTCATCCTACGATTATTTGATCAAGTCTAGGACTACGCTTTGACACCTTATCACAATTTGAAGCCATCCAAGTGCCGAGGCGCGCCAGGGCGCGACGAAAACATCCCCAGGTTGAAATTCCAAGTTTTCAGCATCCTGCCCGAGGACCTGCCCTAATTCCAGCTGTCTGCCCAGTTGCCAGCTTGTGTTCACGCTGCCAGCTTGCATTCAAATTCCTAGAGTTATACTGACTGGTTTTCTGAGTGTTTTAAGACTTTGTAATTACTTAGGAGTGCCATTGTCACTCTAGAACATTCTAGACTAGGATTTGTTCTTCTAATCATTGTAAGACAAGGTTTTCTTCTTGTCTATAAAAGGAGGCCTCTGTCCAACGTTTTAGGCACTATTTTTTACACACATTCAGACTTAGAATCATTGTTTTGAGCTATTAACGTGAAGCTTGTTCACGAGGACTCAGTTGTGTTCTTGAAGCAGTTCTTGGAGCTATGCTTACAGATTTCCTTAGAGAGTATAATTGGGTTTATTCTTCTACTTTTACTTTGAATGAAATTTAAATTGATGTTTTTCAGTATGCTTAGTGAGTAGTTTACCTTAGGGTTAGGGATGATCTTGAAGCCCTAACCATCACAATTTCGTGACTTAGTTTTGGCGCTTGGTTTGATTATTGTGATTGCCTTGGTAGATTGATTCACTAATTTAATTGTTATTTTGGTCATGTTCTTGAAACTGGCCATTTTAACTGCATGACTTATAAGATGACTTTGCATCAATGATTATGGTAAAAATAATCTGTGAAAAGATCCATGACATTCCTAGAATTGCACATCACTTTCTAGGGTTAGTGTAGTGTCATTAAATTCCTTTTGTACTTAATGCTTTCTTGCATGCTTTGGTAGCTTAAGAGAACTATTGCATAATTGATTAGAAGTTTAGTAGCTTAAGAGAACTAAACGTACAAACTAAGGAGGAATAAATGTGTAAGGGTGAGCTTAAGAGACTCCTTGCATGGGCACTAAACCAAGAAGGAAACATGCTAATTGAACCTTGCAAACCAAGTTGGAAAATGTTGTGGTTAGGTGTGGATAGGGACTTCCTTGACCTGCCGTTAATCTGATTACAAACCCCTTTGATTTACTTTACTTTCTTGCATTACAAGTTATTACTTTTACAGCATCTTTTAACTTTAAAACCCCCCTTTGTTCTGTGTCTTTATTTTAAGTGTCTTGCATATCTACTTAGTGTTTGAGTACTAGCTTATGAAGTATACAATCTATTGCTTTGGATACATTGTTGAGTCAAGTCCTTTTGGGATTCGACCCTTGCTTGTACCACTATATTGTCTATTGATTAGCGTGCTTGCTAGGATATCTTAGTTAAGAATTGTGTGCATTTACTTGTCATAATTTTCTTCCAACAAGTTTTTGGCACCGTTTCCGGGGACTTGTTCCTCAACGTGTCCATTGCTTTAGGTTACTAACTCAAGTTTGTCACTTTGTGAGGTAATTATGGACGAACTTTACATGGATAGGAGATCTTGGAACGCGCCATATTCTTATGCATACAACAGGGATGGAGCAATCATCCCAATTACACATGGAACAACACTCAATCCGTTCCTAGCCCTTTTCCATCTCCTGGACTCCATTATCAAGACAGCTCAGTCCATTCGTATCAACATGCTCCACCAACCAATGCCGGCGTAGGAGGAAGGTCCTTGGAAGGCATGATGGATGATCTAATTCAGAATAACACAACATTCTAGCAAAATCTGATCCAGTGCACCACAACCTATCAACAAAAAACAGATCATGCCATTGCTGCTCTCCATGACCAAATGGGACATTTTGTCGTCTAAATGAGCTGAATTGTAGATATGGCACTTTCCCCATCAAGTGAAGTCATGATTAATGATGATGATGAGGATATCATAAGGCCAGAACCTCAACAATCTGCCATGGAGACCGTGGTTCCCACCTAATGTCATGATGTGGCATTGCCTCCAAAATATGCTAAGATTAAGTTGGAAATCGAAATGGAAGAAGAATGGGAGGAGAAGAATAGGAAGGACGAAGGGGAAGAGGACATCTGGGCAGATGTTGAAGAGCAAGGAACATGTGCAATCTGTGACACCATGATGCAGCCAAGCTTCTCTTCTACTAATTTGTATTTAGAAGCGAATCCTGCGGGAATCCCACTAGAAGACCGCGGACCAGCCAGGATGCCTCAAGTGCTGGAAAGTTGGTGCTTCAAGGACCCACTTGAAGGGGAACTCCCTCGACCACCTCAAAGGGCTGCATTTGAGAACAAATCGACCTTGGAAGAGGTTATAGGCCCAAATCCTGAGTTTTTACCCAAAATTGTGCCTGAGCTCATGGCACAGCCTGCGACACAGTCCGCGCCCGTGTCCCATGATCTGCCCCATAACGTGCCTGAGTTTCTGCCCCAAACTCAGCCTCAGGATGCACCTGATTTGATGCCCAGATCACTGCCTCAGGCTGTGCCTAACTCACATGCCAAAGTCATGCCCCGCTTGCTACCTCAACCCGTGGCTCAGCCAAGGGACAAGGACAAGGATAAGGGCACGGTTTTGGAACACAATGAGCCTTCTAAACTCAAATCTGAAACACTAAAATCTAATTTTTATGTTATGAATTTGGCTTTGAATTCCGATTTAGTTACTAATGATGCTCTACCTTTCCCTCGCAGGTTCAACAAAAGGAAGGTGATTGAAGCACTAAACTTGGTACCCCTCTTCAAGTTCAAAAGAAAGGGCCAAGGACATGGCTACTAAATTCTGGGCTTCACATGGGACAACCTAAGGCGCATCACCCTAAGCATTTTCAAAGGAGGATATTTGAGAATGGACAAAAGCCACTTTCATTCAAATCTCTTCTCAATCTCTTTCCAGATAAGCTACGTTCTCCTCCCTTTTCTTGATGTTTTCTGTTTTGCATGCCTCCTTTAAATTCTTACTTATTTTTATCTTAGTGTTTTAAGTTGTTAACATTGAGGACAATGTTTAGTATAGGTTTAGGGGTGTGGATCAAAATTTTGCAACATTTAGGTTTGGGGGTACACAACTAGGTACTTAGTACTGTACTTGTTAATAAGTTACTTTGTGAATTAATCATTAGTGTCTTGCTAAATCCATGCCATGCTTAAGTCTGTACCATATCATTACACTTAATGCATAACTTCAAGAAATCAAGCTAAAATATGACTTTGTTTAAGTGGACCCTAGAAAATTAGTGGAGACTACCCTATGTGAGACTTTGAGCCTAATGCCTTTCTTTTGAGAGACTTACTTTGTTCTACTCTTAAACATTATTCAATTCTTTCTACAATGATTGATCTCATTACTATGCTTAACATTGAATTTTAAAGAACTAACATCTTTTGTAGAGTCTCTTGATTCTCAGTTTGATGTACCATAAGAAGTGATGCAAGCTATGTATGTTTAAGTCTATAAAAACCATATATGTCCCTTTTGTAGGCTCCCTTAACCCAATTTGGAGTCAAACACTTCAACCTTTCTTTTACCCCCCGAAGCATTACCAAAGCCCTAGATAGGAAGCCCTACAAAATTTGCCATACCCTACAGCCGAGGTTATGCCAAGGCAGCATCAAATGGAGTTCATGACATGGGCAGGAAAGCGAAGTTCAAGAAGCTCAATGTTAAAGTTAAGCCTTGGAGCCCCTCAAGGCCAACTCATGAAGAAAGAGGCCAAAGTGCAAAGTTGATATCATATGAATGTTTTAGACATCCCAAGTGACAAAAGTCCTAACTTGGACAAAAGAAAACATAATGTAAACCATTGCATGATCTTGGCTTAGTGTAAAAAAGAAAAAATAAAAGAAAAATGGAAAGAAAAAAGAAAGAAATACAAAGCTAAGCCAAGTGAGCCAATCAGAAAGGAAGTCACGATTCAAACACCATTCAAGGAAGCAAAGCCTTCACTTGAGGAAGCCCTGAAACTCCAAGTCTGGCCGAGGACCATGAAAAGCTCAAGTCAAGAAGAAGATCAAGTTCCAAGTCATGCTACTTCATGCCTTGTCACTGTCTAGACTTTTGAAGTCCAATCCTTTTCTTCTAAACCCTTGAGTCTAGCCCTGTACAACCCCTGAATGAAGACCTAGCTGATCTTATGGGAAGTCTTGCTTGGAGATAAGGAATGTCTCTACGTTCTTAAAGTTCAATTCCTTTATGAGATCCATATTCATAAATTGCCTTTCTTTCATAATATTTCATATGTGATTATACTTAATTCCTTTACATAACCTCATCACATATGCTTGCAAGAGTGCAACCCCAGGATTCATGAGAGAAATTGAGAGTTTCCTAGTGAGGTTAGAGTCAAGGCAAAATCTTTCTAAGGCATTTGAACTTTGTTGTTTTAAATCTTGAAATCTTAAAGCAAGGGCATTCACACTTAACACATAGTACTTACTTGAAATTGGCATATATTTAGTTTGGCATGACATTATTGATTTGCTTTGTTCCTTATTGACATGTGAAGTATTTTGTTTAGTTTGTTTAGTTTTTTTTTTAATTAAGTAAAAGGAGACACAACTCCTCCTACTAGGTGAACCTCGAGGTTTAAATGATCTATCCTTAATTAGATTGAGTCTTTTAGCTTTTACTTTAGTTTTATTCATTGTTTTTCTTGACGACTAGCCAAAGCTGTTTCGGGGTATTTGTTAGGTCATAAAACGTACATGTATTTCATGTCCCTTTCCTTAGATTTTGTTTGAATCTTGGACAACCATAGTAGAAAGTGATGTTTTTTATGAGACTTGTGCATGCTTTAGAAGATAATATGATTCTAAAAAAATAGGAAAAAGAATGACACAAATCGGAGTTCAATTGAAAAAGTTATGATCATTTCAATATCGGGTCCCCAGGACATGTCCAGGTACCTCATTTTAAATGGAGACAAGTGCATCAGATCTGCCCATTCGGGTCCCCAAGTCATGTCTTGGGACCCCAAAGTCACGCCCAGGGTGTGCCAAGTACATGTCCCCGCCAAGTCCCAGACGAGGTTCCCACTGAAGAGCCAAGGCGCGACTGTGTCAATGCCGTGTCCCATAATGCGCCTTGATTTGAGTCCCAAAGCAATGTCGAGATTTAAGGACAAGCCCAGGACATGTCCAGATCTCTCCAAAATGGGCCATCTTTCATCCTACGATTATTTGATCAAGTCTAGGAGTGCGCTTTGACTCCTTATCACATTTTGAAGCCATCCAAGTGCCAAGGCGCGCCTGGGGCGACGAGGACATCCCCAGGTTGAAATTCCAAGTTTTCAGGATCCTGCTGATGGTTAAAATAAAGAACACAATAAATATGAACTCTATTTTCACAGTTATATCTTTGCAAGTGCACAAAATTGAATATGTCAATATAGTAGCAAGCAAAGGTCGATCCCTCGAGGACTTGTTCAACGATGATATTCCAATTACGTTCAGATTTAATTAACTTAAACAAAACACACAAAATACTAAAAGACAATAAAGAACACGCCTAGAATTGAAAATTATGCTTTTAGAATTGAAAATTAAAGACAAGTAAATTAAAGTGCAGGAAATAACAATGAAACAATGATAGATTGATTGTTTGTTAACTAAGGCAAATTAAGGCTTACTATCTACTCTAACTAATTATAGTTATTAATTAGATTTCCTTGACCTAATACTATGCAACTTCTGAATTAAGTGCCCATGCAAAGGTTCCGATGGTTGGCCCACTCCACATATATTATCCTCTCTTACTTGGCATGTTCTAAGTATGATGTGTACTCTGGAACGTCTATCACCTACCGTTTAAGATGATGCTTGAAGTACAAAGAAAATTTAATGACACTACACTAGCCTAGAAAAGTGATGTGCATTCCTAGGTTGTCATGAATTTCGACTACAAGATTGTTTCTTAACCTCAACCGCTTGATGCTAATGAATTACAAGATGATATAGTGGTCCGTCAAGCAATTCCATCAATAATTTATGCAAACAAGGTAGCTAATCTCATATGTAAGGACCCTTCCCAAATTTTCCCTCGAAACCTGGAAAGAACCCTTATCCTGTCTGACAGCTCTTTTATCTCAAATTTTAAATATCAGAAATACCCTTTATCCCTATATAAATTTTTTTTTTTTGTAAACCTTACAAGGTTCCCGACCGAACCTCTGTACTTACTGACCATTCCTACCTGTCAGACGCAGGATAGTATACAGGTCAAAGCCAAGACCTCGGAAATAGTGGTGGTCCAAATAGGAACACTCTCTGACACCAATTGTCAGTAGGTCAGACACTACTGACATCTCTACTGGAAGACCACAAGACAACCGACTAGTCAGATACTTGTGAACCAACAATAATTCGTCACTCTGGGTCACCGCCCATACCGACCCACTGACCCGGATGACGAAGTATTTTCGTAGGCTGATGAAGCCCATGACAAGCGTCGTCAAATCATATTAGAGCCGAAAATATCCTCGGCTATCATATCACATCAGTCGGGATATCACTCGAGTGGCATATCCCTAGCCACCAGGGTATCCCTTGGGGTGTGCTAGTCCTGTATCACAACTCTCTATACTATAATATCACATCAGTCGGCAAGTATCCTCGACTATCATATCATATCATCAGCCGGTATAACCTTTGGCTATCATATCACATCAGTCGGCATATCCCTAGACTGACATATCCCTAGCCACCAGGGTATCCCTTGGGGTGTGCTAGTCTTGTATCACAACTCTCTGTACTATGATATCACATCAGTCGGCAAGTATCATCGACTATCATATTATATCATCAGTCGGCATAACCTTCGGCTATCATATCACATCAGTCGGTATGTCCCTAGACTGACATATCCCTAGCCACCAGGGTATCCCTTGGGGTGTGCTAGTCCTGTATCACAACTCTCTGTACTATGATATCACATCAGTCGGCAAGTATCATCGACTATCATATTATATCATCAGCCGGTATAACCTTCGGCTATCATATCACATTAGTCGGCATATCCCTAGACTGAGATATCCTTAGCCACCAGGGTATCCCTTGGGGTGTGCTAGTCCTGTATCACAACTCTCTGTACTATGATATCACATCAGTCGGAAAGTATCCTCGACTATCATATTATATCATCAGTCGGTATAACATTCGGCTATCATATCATATCAGTCGGTATATCTCTCGACTATCATATCGTATCATCAGCCGGTATAACCTTCGGCTATCATATCATATCAGTCGGCATATCTCTTGACTATCATATCATATCATCAGCCGGTATAACCTTCGGCTATCATATCATATCAGTCGGCATATCTCTCGACTATCATATCATCTCATCAGCCGGTATAACCTTCGGCTATCATATCATATCAGTCGGCATATCTCTCGACTATCATATCATATCATCAGCCGGTATAAACTTCGGCTATCATATCATATCAGTCGGCATATCTCTCGACTATCATATCATCTCATCAGCCGGTATAAGCTTCGGCTATCATATCATACCAGTCGGTAAGTATCCTCGACCATCATTTCATATCATCGGCCGGTATACCCTTCGGCTATCATATCATATCAGTCGACATATCTCTCGATTATCATATCATCTCATCAGCCGGTATAACCTTCAGCTATCATATCATATCAGTCGGTAAGTATCATCGACCATCATATCATATCATCAGCCGGTATAACCTTCGGCTATCATATCATATCAGTCGGCATATCTCTCGACTATCATATCATATCATCAGCCGGTATAACCTTCGGCTATCATATCATATCAGTCGGTAAGTATCCTCGACCATCATATCATATCATCAACCGGTACAACCTTCGGCTATCATATCATATCAGTTGGCATATCTCTCAACTATCATCTCATATCATCAGCCGGTATAACCTTCGGCTATCATCTCATATCAGTCGGTAAGTATCCTCGACCATCATATCATATCATCATCCGGTATAACCTTCGGCTATCATATCATATCAGTCGGCATATCTCTCGACTATCATATCATCTCATCAGCCGGTATAACCTTCGACTATCATATCATATCAGTCGGTAAGTATCCTCGACCATCATATCATATCTTCAGCCGGTATAACCTTCGGCTATCGTATCATATTAGTCGGTATATCTCTCACTATCATATCATATCATCAGCCGGTATAACCTTCGGCTATCATATCATATCAGTCGGTAAGTATCCTCGACCATCATATCATATTATATTGGAGGTTCACCGGGTTCACCGTTAATAACGGATCCTAGTCCCGGGTTCTAGTCTCCGTCAAATATATTGCCAATTCCGATAACTCATACATCCGGGTCAAAACCCAAATTGTGGACTCAATAATTTCCACGTCAAAATGATATCAAAACCGAGTTCAAAACCCATGATATTTCTCAAATCACACTTTAACTGATATAGTGGAAAATATATGTCTAGTAATCATTTCTAAACTCAAGAAATTCAATGCCACAATACATAACAGTATTTCAACAAAGATATTTCGATGCATGCATTTCAGTTTATAAAACAAAAGTCCACTCACATACATCATCCAACCCTTAATTCATGGACGCTCTAGCCCAAGGAACACATGCACAATAATGACCCAACTACCTTGACTTTCCGAGCTCAAAACTCGCTAATACGGTCAACTATTACCGCTGGGATTGCCTAAAATGACCTCTAAACGACATCCGATCAACCTCAAACCTGTACCAACAGATTCGAAACGTCGAAAACTAGTTACCACGCGTCGTCGTGACCTCAGACTTGGCCCCACGCGCCGCCACGCACCGCCGGAAGTTCGGTACGCGGTCCCACGGGCCCTCACGCGCCGGTCACGTGCCTGCTACAGTGTTCACGAGCCTGGACCGGTCCAACCCGGTCTGGTTCAACTTGACTCGGTCTAACTCGACCCGACTGATTCACTCAACCCGACCGGTTCACTCAATCCGATCGGTTCACTCAACCCGACCGGTCTCCGGTGACTCGCCGGAGAAGACGACCGGTGCCATCCTATACGGTGCCTGTGAGATAGGTTGAGTACCTGGCAAAAGCTCGATGGTGAACTCAATCTCACGATCAGGTGGTAATCCTGGAAGATCATCTGGAAACACATCAGAGAACTCACTCACCACTGGAATATCCTCCAATCTCATCAGAGTGTCCCGTGAATCAAACACATGAGCCGAATACCCCTCACAACCTTTCCTCGACAATCTCTCAGCGGTCAACGCTGATATCACTCCAAAAGGTAGTACCCTACGATCTCCCCGAAATGTAAGTTCTGGTAATCCTGGACTCCGGAAAACCACTGTCTTATCATAATAGTCTATGGAGGCATGGTGCATGGACAACTAATCCATCCCCAGAATCCCATCAAACTCAAAAATATCTAAGGGGATTAAATCTGCCTCCAAACCATGGCCTTCAACCATCACCGAACAACTGCGAATCACGAGGTTCGCCACCAAAGTCGGTGCAAAGTGACTCAGCACTATGAATCTCTGTTCATACTGGGCCACAGTCATGTCTTCTTGCTGTAAATGCAAGAACTCGGCCTCCTTAACATTCCGGTGTGAGCGAGGATAAAATTGCTCCAAGAAGCGTTCCCGGAAAGTTTGCCAAGTAAGTGTATGGACATTCCAGCCTGACACCTCCAATGAGTGCCACCAGTGGTAGCAGTACCACCTAGCAAAATGTGGCCAACAGAACTCTGTCCCCTAGAGGACATCTCATAATCAAAAACACCCGCTCCATGCGAGTAATCCAATCCTCAGCCTCATCTGGCTAGACTCGCCCATAAATATCGTCGCCCCCAGTCTCTGGACTCTCTCAATATCAGAGACCTCATGAGAAGCCCTATCTTGGAGTACAGAAGCTAAAGTCTGACCCAGCTATTCCAGTGTCTGCCTCAAATCAGGCTCCACTGCAGGTTCATGGTTATCTCCACCAATTCTCGACCGTTGACGGAACTCACGTCTCGGAGGCATCTTGTTGACAAAAATCCTTAAATAATTTGCACACAAGTGTGCGGTCTGCAGGAAGTTAACCTAGAGCTTTGATACCACTTGTAAGGACCCTTCCCGAATTTTCCCTCGAAACCCGGAAAGAACCCTTATCCCGTCTGACAGCTCTTTTATCTCAAATTTTAAATATCAGAAATACCCTTTATCCTTAAATAAATTTTTTTCTTTTTTGTAAACCTTACAGGGTTCCCGATCGAAGCTCTGTACTTACTGACCATTCCTACCTGTTAGACGCAGGATAGTATACAGGTCAAAGCCAAGACCTCGTAAATAGTGGTGGTCCAAATAGGAACACTCTCTGACACCAATTATCAGTAGGTCAGACACTGCTGACATCTCTACTGGAATACCACAAGACAACCGACTAGTCAGATACTTGTGAACCAACAATAATTCGTCACTCTGGGTCACCGCCCACACCAACACACTGACCCGGATGACAAAGTATTTTCGTAGGCTGATTAAGCCTATAGGCTGATTAAGCCCATGACAAGCATCGTCAAATCATATTAGAGCCGAAAATATCCTCGGCTATCATATCACATCAGTCGGCATATCCCTCGAGTGGCATATCCCTAGCCACCAGGATATCCCTTGGGGTGTGCTAGTCCTGTATCATAACTCTCTGTACTATGATATCACATCAGTCGGCAAGTATCCTCGACTATCGTATCATATCATAAGCCGGTATAATCTTCGGCTATCATATCACATTAGTCGGCATATCCCTAGACTGACATATCCCTAGCCACCAGGGTATCCCTTAGGGTGTGCTAGTCCTTTATCACAACTCTCTGTACTATGATATCACATCAGTCGGCAAGTATCCTCGACTATCATATTATATCATCAGCCGGTATAACCTTCGGCTATCATATCATATCAGTCGGCATATCTCTCGACTATCATATCATATCATCAGCCGGTATAACCTTCGGCTATCATATCATATCAGTCGGCATATCTCTCGACTATCATATCATATCATCAGCCGGTATAACCTTCGGCTATCCTATCATATCAGTCGGCATATCTCTCGACTATCATATCATCTCATCAGCCGGTATAACCTTCGACTATCATATCATATCAGTCGGCATATCTCTCGACTATCATATCATATCATCAGCCGGTATAACCTTCGGCTATCATATCATATCAGTCGGGACATCTCTCGACTATCATATCATATCATCAGTCGTTACAACCTTCGGCTATTATATCATATCAGTCGGCATATCTCTCGACTATCATATCATCTCATCAGCCGCTATAACCTTCGGCTATCTTATCATACCAGTCGGTAAGTATCCTCGACCATCATATCATATCATCAGCCGGTATAACCTTCGGCTATCATATCATATCAGTCAGCATATCTCTCGACTATCACATCATCTCATCAGCCGGTATAACCTTCAGCTATCATATCATATCAGTCGGCATATCTCTCGACTATTATATCATATCATCAGTCGGTATAACCTTCGGCTATCATATCATATCAGTCGGTAGCTATCCTCGACCATCATATCATATCATCAGCCGGTATAACCTTCGGCTATCATATCATATCAGTCGGCATATCTCTCGATTATCATATCATCTCATCAGCCGGTATAACCTTCGGCTATCATATCATATCAGTCGGTAAGTATCCTCGATCATCATATCATATCATCAGCCGGTATAACCTTCGGCTATCATATCATATCAGTCGGCATATTTCTTGACTATCATATCATCTCATCAGCCGGTATAACCTTCGGCTATCATATCATATCAGTCGGTAAGTATCCTCGACCATCATATCATATCATCAACCGGTATAACCTTCGGCTATCATATCATATAAGTCGGCATATCTCTCGACTATCATATCATATCATCAGCCGGTATAACCTTCGGCTATCATATCATATCAGTCGGTAAGTATCCTCGACCATCATATCATATCATCAACCGGTATAACCTTCGGCTATCATATCATATCAGTCGGCATATCTCTCGACTATTATATCATATCATCAGTCGGTATAACCTTCGGCTATCATATCATATCAGTCGGTAACTATCCTCGACCATCATATCATATCATCAGCCGGTATAACCTTCGGCTATCATATCATATCAGTCGGCATATCTCTCGATTATCATATCATCTCATCAGCCGGTATAACCTTCGGCTATCATATCATATCAGTCGGTAAGTATCCTCGATCATCATATCATATCATCAGCCGGTATAACCTTTGGCTATCATATCATATCAGTCTGCATATCTCTCGACTATCATATCATATCATCAGCCGGTATAACCTTTGGCTAACATATCATATCAGTCGGTAAATATCCTCGACCATCATATCACATCATCAGCCGGTATAACCTTCGGCTATCATATCATATCAGTCGGCATATCTCTCGACTATCATATCATATCATCAACCGGTATAACCTTTGGCTATCATATCATATCAGTCGGTAAGTATCCTCGTCCATCATATCATATCATCAGCCGGTATAACCTTCGGCTATCATATCATATCAGTCGGCATATCTCTCGACTATCATATCATCTCATCAGCCGGTATAACCTTCGACTATCATATCATATCAGTCGGTAAGTTTCCTCGACCATCATATCATATCATCAGCCGGTATAACCTTCGGCTATCGTATCATATCAGTCGGTATATCTCTCACTATCATATCATATCATCAGCCGGTATAACCTTCGGCTATCATATCATATCAGTCGATAAGTATCGTCGACCATCATATCATATTATATTGGAGGTTCACCGGGTTCACCGCTAATAACGGATCCTTGTCCCGAGTTCTAGTCTCCCTCAAATATATGGCCAGTTCCGATAACTCATACATCCGGATCAAAACCCAAATCGTGGACTCAATAATTTCCACATCAAAATGATATCAAAACCGAGTCCAAAACCCATGATATTTCTCAAATCACACTTTAACTGATATAGTGGTAAACATATGTCTAGTAATCATTTCTAAAATCCAGAAATTCAATGCCACAATATATAACAATATTTAAACAAAGATATTTCGATGCATGCATTTCAGTTTATAAAACAAAAGTCCACTCACATACATCATCCAACCCTTAATTCATGGACGCTCTAGCCCAAGGAACACATGCACAATAATGACCCAACTACCTTGACTTTCCGAGCTCAAAACCCGCTAATACGGTCAACTATTAACGCTGGGATTGCCCAAAATGACCACTAAATGATGCCCGATCAACCTGAAACCTGTACAAACAGATTCGAAACGTCGAAAACTAGTTACCACGCGCCGTCGGAAGTTCGGCACGTGGTCCCACGTGCCCTCAAGCGCTGGTCACGCGACTGCTACAGTGTTCACGCGCCTGGACTGGTCCAACCCGATCTGGCTCAACCTGACCCGGTCCAACTCGACCCGACCGGTTCACTCAACCCGACCGATTCACTCAATCCGACCGGTTCACTCAACCCGACCGATCTCCGGTGACTCGCCAAAGAAGACGACCGGACGGCCGTCGCCTTCGTCGGAGGCTGGCCGGAGAAGATGACCGGACCGCCACCTCCGCCGCCGTCTGGTTCGCCGAAAATCTCCATTTCCGGTCGATTTTCAAGGTTTTCTAACTTCTTCATTTCTTGACCGTTTTTCACGATCTACACATGTAAATTCATCTACGTTTCCCCAGGAATCCAAATATGATGTCAAAGTTCCAAGATCGTACCTGGTTTGGCCGAAAAATGGCCGTGAAGATTCGGTTCACCTCCCTCATTCGTCTGTCGCCTACGGCGGTGCTCCCGCTCCAATAACTACCCCAAATTGCTCGTAGGGTCCCGGGGAAGATCCTCCCGACCTTGGTTTCGTTCGAATCGGATCGAAATCCATCCGATGAAAATGAGTTCTTCGGTGTTCTCACGGGGAGGACTTCGGGTAGAGGAGAGACTGAATGGACCAATCTCCCTAGGAGAGAGAAAAATATCTGCTATATAGTTCCAACTTTTCCAAAATTAGCAAACTGCCCCTGAAGCTTCTAGACCCATGACGAACTCATCGGGTCTCCGTTTTCCGCGTGCCGCCTGTCTAAGAACTCGTGAGTTCGAGACCTATGCAACCACCCCAGAAAAATTCCCAAAAGTACTGCCAGTCAAAAAGTGACTCATGAACCCGTCCAAAACTGAGGGTAAAATTGTCCAATTCGCAAAATAATTTAATTTCTGGTCTGGGTCGTTGCATCATAGACATAAAAGAATGGTAGTTTAAGCAGTAATCAGAATTATTCAGCATGCAAAGCAATCAAAATCAAGAGCCAAAATCTAATTAACGAACTAACATGGCTAGAGCTTCAAGTAGCCCTAATTCTAAAAAGACTACTCACACATAATTGATATTGAAACACACATAATTGAATTCATTAAAGTAAAAGCAAAAAAAAGTAGAGATACGAAGGAGATTTTTAAAGATGAGACACATCAGAAGACCACACCAGAGCTTGTCCTCCAATGCTCATGTCCAACTCTCTCACACGCAGAAACTAAAAACTAAATTACAATGTAAATTGCAGCTAGGGTGTGTAGACGTCCTCACCCGCGAACCCTAAGGTCTTTTAAATAGGCCTTTAAACCTTTACAATGTAGGAGTTAGTTTAGGACAAAATCCTAATTAAAAACTTACTTAAACTTCTTATCCTAGTTTGAATTGAAAAGGAACTAGAACGAGCAATCCTTGTTGGATTTGGAGTAGGATTTCCGGAAATACTGTGAACTAAGTCTTCTGAGCTTTCTTGCAAGCCAAGGCAGCTTCTGGAATCTTCTAGATGTTGTTTGGACGTCAAGAACTAGGATGGGTCTCCTCTTGGACATACTTTACACAACAGGGCCCTAAATTAGCACTTTTAGGCCTCTTGAGGATTTATTGAAAACTCGACATTCCTTGGACCAATGTGACTAAGCCAAACCATGTCTTGGGTTAGAATATGATGTGACTTGATGGATTATGTGCTTTGGCTCACCCAGAGGCTGGCATAACCTGGAGATCGCGAACCTGCGCCCTAATTATGGCGCAGACATGTCTTTAAGGCACACCTAGGCATATCATGAGGAAGTGTACTTATTGGGATATGGGACCGCACATTCGAGGTGCACCATAGGCCTGTTAAAGGCATGGATTGGCCTTGCTAAATGCATAGGATGTAGAATTGGAGCAGGGCATGAACTCTGTTCTAACGCTAGCGCACCCTTGAGGGACCAGGGACGTAGCGCAGAATACGTCCTAGTAAGGCGTGAATTGACGCATGACTTCCTAATTGGCGTAGCTTGGCGGAGCAGGGAAAAGTCATGGGACATGTCCTGCCGTGACGTGACAAAGACAGGAACTTGGTGCAGGGCCCGGATTTAGTGCATTGCTTGAGGTTCTCGACTGGAACATGATAGGGTGTCATTTCGACATGTCGCGGGACACGATCTGGCATGACCTTGGCACTTCTCGGACATGGACTTGATGTCATGAGACACAAGTTTGGGACCCGGATGGCCTGATCTGAGGTACTTGGCCAAGGACCCAAAATAGGGGACATAAGCGCACTCGTGACCGAGTTGAGGACCATATATTGAAATAAGAACATCTCTTTCGTCTGAACTTCGATTTGAGTCATTCTTTTTGCTTTCTTCTCAGAATTTACCAATCTTTCAAAATCTGCACAAGTCTCACATGATTGATCATTTTCTACTATTGATGGCACGAAATTATTCAAAAGACATGTAAGAAAGGTACTTAAGGACATCAAAATGATGCATAAATAATGACTGAACAAATACCCCCAAACCTATCTTTTGCTAGTCCCTGAGCAAAACAAACTTAAACAAAAAGAACAGACACGATCTTAGTTAAGATAGAACATTTAAACCCCTAGGTTCACCTAGTAGGAGGAGTTTTTGTCTCATGAGGATTATAACAGCACGATACCCACAATCGTTTTACTTAGACAAATAAGATGCTAGAGATAGTACTTTTAACAAGCTAATAAGAATCAAAGTAAATAGACATGCTTTACATAACTAAAAGGAATACCATAGCCATGAGTGTCATGTGAAGGTGTAGATGTTTAAATACCATAGTTTCAAGTGATCATGTTTGAAAACAACTTCATCTAAGTGCCCTAGAAAGATTTCGCCTCGACTCTAATCCGTACTAGGCAACTCTCAATTCACACAAGAATCCTAGGCTTTCACTCTTCCAAGCATATATGACGAGTTTATGTGATGAAATTTAAATTTAATCACATATGAGTATCAATGAAGAATAGCACTTTATGGAAATAAAGATCTCATGAAAGGAATTGAAATTTAAGAACATAGATACGTACCTTAATCCTTGGCATGATTGTCCATAAGATCAGTTAGGTCTTCCATTTAAGGTTGTAATGGGGCTAAGCTTGGGGATTTAGGAAGGAAGGATAGGATTCAAAGAACCTGAGCTATGCCAAAGCATGAGAAGTCATGACTTGAACTTTTTGACTGAATCATGGCTTAAGGCCCACATCATTGTTCCCTCTTGATGGCTTATTTTGAGGTCTTTGGCTCACTTGGCTCAATTCACTTTGCTTTCTTTTTTTCTTTTTCTTTTTCAACGTTTCTTTCTTTTATATATTTTTTTCTTTTTCTTTCTTTCTTTTGAATTGGATTGAACCAAGATCATGCAATGATTCCTCAACCTTTCATACAGCTTGTAACTTGCAAAGTTGAAACTTTGAACTTTCATCCTTTGATAAAAACGCCAATGTCTTGGAATTGGGCAGCATTTTCTTTCACTTCTCATTCTCACTATGAATCTCATTTAGGGCAACCTTAGCACAAACTGAGGCTATACGGTATGGCTTTAATGAATGGCTAAGTATTTTGGGTTAGGTTATATTTTAGGTGACGAAAGAAAAGGCTGAGTGTTTGGCTTCAAAGTTAGCTTAGGGAGCATGCAATTGGGTAGGATAAGGCCTTTAGAGGTTAAAGCACACATAGCCTACATCACTTCTTATGGAAAACCACACATTAAATCAAGAGCATCTATATGATGTTAGTTCTTTAAAATTCAATGCAAAACGATATAATGAGATCAACAATTAAGAACAAAACTAATGCGTGTTTAAGAGTGAAAACTAGTATATCCCTCATAAAGAATGGCAATTAGGCTCAAAGATCTCACAGGGAAGTCTCCACTAATTTTTTAAAGTTGACTCAAATTCAGTTGTTTTGTTCACTTAATCACTTAAAACATGGCATTGTGAAGTGCATATTATGAACTACTTGACCATGGCATGACTATTAGTAAGGCAAAGATAGTTAACTTAGCATGTACATCCCTTTTAACAAGTTATAATACTATCATTAGCAACACTTAACTAAACAAATTAAATTGAAACTGAAATTCAAAAGTTCTGGCCTTGCATCACCCCCAAACCTACTTGAACATTGTCCTCAATGTGATCAACAGTAAGTATGACAACAGAACAAAGGTGTGAGAGATAAAGGGCAGAAACAACAAAGGAAGAGAGAAATACAAACCAGGGCTAGGTTGCCTCTTAGGAGCGCTTTATTTAACTTCTAGGCAAGATAGGGCTGTCAAGCTATGTACTTGGCGCAGGCTGAGCACGAGGTGCACTTGGTGCCGGTGGTAGGTCAATTGTGCCCGTGACTAGATGGGGGAGGGCCTCGAAGTAGGGTTTTTGTCGATGACCATTTACTTTGAACGGATCCTCCTTAACTGGGTGCTGAATTTCAATTGCACCATGAGAGAAAACATGAGTAATCACAAAAGGACCAGCCCACCTTGAACACAACTTACCTGGGAATAGCTTGAGCTGTGAGTTAACGAGGAGGACTTTTAGTCCAATTTGATAGGCCTTGGGCTGAATGTGCTTGTCATGAAAAGCTTTTGACTTTTCCTTGTAAATCCGAGCACTTTCATAATACTCATTTCTGAGCTCCTACAATTCACTTAGCTGAAGTTTTCTGCGAAGCCCGGCTGCATCGAATTCCATATGCATCTTCTTAATAGCCCAAAACGCCTTATGCTCTAATTCCACCGGCAAGTGACATCCTTTCCCGAAGACAAGTCAGAATGGAGACATGCCAGTAGGGGTCTTGTATGCCGTCCTATAGGCCCACAAAGCGTCATTCAATCTGTTGGACCAGTCCTTGCGGTTGGGGCTCACGGCTTTCTCCAATTTGGCCTTCACTTCTCGGTTTGAAATTCCAGCTTGGCCACTCGTTTGAGGGTGATAGGGTGTGGATATTCTATGGGTGACGCCATACTTCTTCATTATAGCTTCAAAGGAGCAATTTCAGAAGAAGTGCATGCCCCCATCACGGATGATGGCTCTTGGCTCTCTAAACCTGGCTAAGATGTGACTCTGCAAAAAGCTCACAACTATTTTGGCATCGTTAGTTTTGGTAGGAATTGCTCCCACCCATTTAGACACATAATCGACAGCTAATAAAATATTAAGATTACCAAAAGAGTTTGGAAAAGGTCCCATGAAATCAATGCTCCATACGTCAAGGATCTCGACCACGAGGATAGGGTTTAATGGCATATGATTTCGAGGGCCTATGTTACCTTGCCGTTGGCATCTGTCACAAGTCAGTGCAAATGCATAGGCATCCTTAAACAATGTTGGCTAATAGAATCCGCTTTGAAGGATCTTGAGTGCCATTTTCTTAGCTCCAAAATGGCCTCCACACGCCAAACTATGGCAGAAGGTTAGAATGTAGTACATAGTCTGTTTAGCTAGCTTGTCCTTTTGATACCTGCTCAAAGACGAAGGAAATTATTTAGTGACAAGGTAATTAATGAGATCGGCATACCATGGATCGATTGCTTGGAGCGCGAAGAGTTGTTCATCTGGGAATGTCTCAAAGAGCGGCAATTGGTCAGCCTCTTCGTTTGATCCATGTATCAAGCGGCTCATATGATCAGCCACTACGTTTTCACTCCTCTTTTTATCACGAGTTTCAAGGTCAAACTCTTGGAGAAGTAGCATTCATCGCATCAACCTTGATTGGGCGTCCTTCTTAGTGAATAAGTACTTCAAGGCTGCATGATCGGTGTAGACAATGACCTTGGTCTGAATCAAGTTCGATCTGAACTTTTCAAGAGCAAAGATAACAGCAAGGAGCCATTTCTTAGTGGTGGAGTAGTTCAATTGGGCGTCATTCAGGGTTCGACTTGCATAGTAGATGACGTGAGGAAGCTTGTTAAGACGCTGTCCCAAAATAGCTCCTACAGCGAAGTTCGAAGCATCACACAAAAGTTCGAATGGTAAGTCCCAATTGGGTGGCTTAATGATAGGGGATGCCGTGAACTTTTCCTTGAGTGTATTGAATGCCTAACGGCATTCCTTGTTGAAGTCATATGCGGCATCTTTAGCTAGGAGGTTGTACAACGGCCATGTGACCTTCGAGAAGTCTTGAATGGAGCGTCGATAAAAACCGGCGTGCCCTAAGAAAGATCGAACCTCCTTGACTGCTGTAGGGTACGACAGCCTTTCCACTATGTCTAACTTAGCTTTGTCCACCTCAATTCCACGGCTAGAGATCACATGGCCCAAGACAATTCCTTGTTGTACCATGAAGTGGCACTTTTCCCAATCCAGCACTAAGTTACTTTCTTGGTAGCGTTCTAGTACTCGGGACAAGTTAGCTAAGCACAGCTCGAATGAATGGCCAAAGACAGAGAAGTCATCCATGAATACCTCAATTATATCCTCCACCATGTCATAGAAGATGCTCATCATGCAGTATTGAAAGGTAGCTAGGGCGTTACATAGACCAAAAGGCATCCTTAGGTAGGCAAATATGCCATAGGGGCACGTGAATGTAGTATTTTCTTGGTCTTCTTAGGCGATAGCAATCTGATTATACCCTAAGTAGCCGTCCAAGAAGAAATAATGTGAATGGCCAACCAACCTCTGATGCATTTGATCGATGAATGGCAAGGGAAAGTGATCCTTACGGGTGGTGGTGTTGAGCTTCTGGTAGTCAATGCAAACCCTCCATCCGGTTTGAACTCTCTGGGGTACGAGCTCATCATTCTCATTCTTAACCACGATAATCTCACTATTCTTTGGAACTACTTGGACCGGGCTCACCCACTTAGAGTCACTTATAGGATAGATAATGCCCACGTCTAGGAGTTTAAGGACTTCGTTCTTCACGACCTCCTTCATAGGCGGATTTAATCTTCGATGTGCTTCTCTTGATGGTTTGGCATCGTCTTTAAGAAGTATTCGATGCATGCATTTGGCAGGACTGATCCCTTTTATATCGACAATTTTCCATCATATCATCGTACGATGAGCCTTCAAGACTTGTAACAATTGCTCCTCTTCTACCGCACTTAAGTTAGAGGCAATGATGACTGGAAGGGTCTGATTTGTACCTAAGTAAGCATACTTTAAATGATTAGGCAGTGGCTTTAATTCTAGTTCTGGGGGATGGATGGTGGACGGAAAAGTCTTGTGGTCCATGAAAGG
Source organism: Oemleria cerasiformis (assembly GCA_037349345.1). Classification (NCBI taxonomy): domain Eukaryota; kingdom Viridiplantae; phylum Streptophyta; class Magnoliopsida; order Rosales; family Rosaceae; genus Oemleria; species Oemleria cerasiformis. The sequence continues at coordinate 11,069,439 of JAZGTL010000019.1, forward strand.
TAGCGCCTCAAAAGCTGGCTGTTTGTTCCTAGAATGAACAGGAACGACATCAAGTATTCTGACTTCCTCTATCACCTTCTCATCAAGTGTCTCATCAGTTGGTGAAGTGATGGCCGTTTCAAGAGCATATGTTATGCATGAATTGGCGAGTGCCTTCTGCAGCAGTAAGTCCATGGTGTTTAATGGGAAGTCCTCAATTGGCTCCACATGATATTGGATGGCATCATAGATGGAGAATGTCCGTAGCTTGTCCAAGACCTTGATGGAGACTTGGCCATTTTTAACGTCAATAAGGAACTTAGTCGTGGTTAGCAAACGCCTTTCAAAGATGAGTGGAGGTTACTCATTCTTGTCAACTATGTCCATCTTGAGTACGTAAAAGTCCGCAGGGATGCATGTGTCTCCAATTTGCACAAGTACGTCCTCAAGAACTCCCATTAGATTAGTAACATAGGCGTTAGCTAATCTAACACATAGGTGTATAGGTTTGAGTGTGCCTAGGTTGAGTGACCTGTAAATGTGGAATGACATGATGTTTACTGATGCTCCCGTGTCGCAGAGGCAATGCTTGAATCTTTTTGATTGAATGATACATGGAAGTGATGGAGGCCCAGGATCGTTGGTTGTAAGGGGCATGCGCAAAAGGGCAGCAGAGCATGCCTTAGGGATTTCAATGATGTCAATGGAGCTGAAACCACGCTTTCCTACGACTAAGACCTTGATGAGCTTTGCGAAGATAGACATGTGCTTGACGATTTTATGGAAAGGCAATGTGGTTTGAAGCTTTTGCAACATGCTGATGATTTCCTCTTCAAAGTCCTCCTTTTGCTTATTCTTGTTTTGGAATCTGTGAGGAAATGGAATTTCAACATCATTAGCTAACTCAAATGTTACTTTTTTAGTTGTTTTAAGATTGGAATTTTGAGTTTCAGAATTAGAATTATTCGAGTGCCGCGAATTGGCCTTAGGAGCAGGTTGGATGTCAGTCGTGGCCTGCGGCAGTGCCTTCGTCATGATACTTGGCGCGTCTTGCGATAGCGGCTAGGACATGGCTCTCGGCAAAGCTGAATTAGGCGCATGGTCAGGTCCTTCTTGCAGTGAGCTGCTTTGTGGTTGTGGCATGTTCAGTGGCATGCTTTGGTCTGTGGTCCTCAGCAGAACTGATTGAGGCCTATGGTCAGGTCCTTCTTACGGTAGGGCTCTCGATGGAGTCTGGAACATGGTTGGCGGAGCAGGGCTGGTCTAGGTCTGCGACATTCCATAAGGCATGGCCTTCTGTGGGCGTGTCATGGAGTTGGTTATGGCATGATGGTGCCTTGATGATGTCATGGGGAAGTCATCCTCCTCAGTGTCAAGTCTGTCATTATTTCCTTCGAGGCAGCGTATGTAGGACCTTGAAGTTGTGTTCCACTCCGCAGAGTGATGGCATTGGGCGTAGGATTGTGAAATCCGTTAGGATTGACCATGACTTGACTTGGTAGCTTTCCCTGCTCCCGCTGATTTAGTTGATTTTCAATTTGTCCCATTTGACGATCCAAGTTTGCAATTGCATTATCCGTCTTTGCCATATGACTCTGGCTTTCTTGAATGAATGCATTGGTGTTTTGCATGAATTGAATGTTCTGTTGAGCCATGGCATTGAGGGCATCCTCCAGAGACTTTCTTCCGCCATTCTGATTTGATGAAGGGCTGTGAGGGTTCACTTGAGGGGTTGCGGCTTGCTGCTGAAATCCAAGGGGAGCAAAGGATCAGCGGCAGTTTGATTGTTGCTCCAGCTGAAGTTTGGATGATTTTTCCACCCCAAATTGTAAGTGTTTGAATATGGGTCATTTTGAGGTCATGAATTATTATTGAAATCTCCAGCCAAATTGCGTCTTCCACCATTGGGCAGTCTTGGGACGTGTGGCCCTGGATAGAGCACATGTCACGCACATGAACTCCTCGAGCCTTCTCATTGCAGAGCCTCTTCACCATTGCCGTTAGTTAAGCAATGGCGTCATCCATGCCATTTGAGTACGCCTCACTTGTAGCTTTAGAGGAAAGACCTATGTAGCTAAATTGCTTCTCCCTTTGTGCTATGTTCTCAAAGGCTATCCTTGCCTCCACGGCTGTGCCATCAAGAATTCCTTGGGATTGAGAGTTCACCATGGTGTGGTCGTTGTTTTTCAATCCTCTGTTAAAGTACAACATCAAGTGATGCTCGTCGAAAGAAACAAAATAATAAAAGACAATAAAGAACACGCCTAGACCTAGACTCACACTACTTTAGATATGCAAAAGACACTAACACACGGCAACCGGGGGGGGGGGGGGGGGGGGTTGGTTTATGCTTTTAGAATTGAAAAGACAAGTAAATTAAAGTGCAGGAAATAACAATGAAACAATGATAGATTGATTGTTTGTTAACTAAGGCGAATTAAGGCTTACTATCCACTCAAACCAATTATAGTCATTAACTAGATTTCCTTGACCTAATTACTATACAACTTCTGAATTAAGTGCCTATGCAAAGGTCCCGATGGTTGGCCCAGTCCACATATATTATCCTCTCTTACTTGGCATGTTCTAGGCATGATTTGTACTCTAGAACCTCTATCACCGACCGTTTAAGATAATGCATGAAGTACAAAGAGAATTTAATGACACTACACTAGTCTGGAAAAGTGATGTGCATTCCTAGGTTGTCATGAATTCCGACTACAAAATTGTTTCTTAACCTCAACCTCTTGATGCAAATGAATTACAAGATAATATAGTTGTCGGTCATGCAATTCCATCAATAATTTATGCAAACAAGGTAGCTAATATCATAGGCATAAAAGAATGGTAGTTTAAGCAGTAATCAGAATTATTCAACAAGCATAGAATCACAACCATGAGCCAAAATCTAATTAACAAACTAACATAGCTAGGCCTTCAAGCATCCCTAATCCTAAAAAGACTACTCACACATAATTGAAATTGAAAGAAACATAATTGAATTCATTAAAGTAAAAGCAGTTAAAAGTAGAGATACGAAGGAGATTATTGAAGATGAGACACAGCAGAAGACCATGCCGGAGCTTTTCCTCCAATGCTCACATCCAACTCTCTCACACGCAGAAACTAAAAACTGTTTTAATTTAAAAACTGAATTACATTGTAAATTGCGGCTAGGGTGTCTAGACGTCCTCACCTGCGACCACTAAGGTCCTTTAAATAGGCCTCTAAACCTTTACAATGTAGGAGATAGTTTAGAACAAAATCCTAATTAAAAACTTACTTAAACTTCCTATCCTATTTTGAATTGAAAAGGAACTAGAACAAGCAATCCTTGTTGGATTTGGAGTAGGATTTGCGGCAATACTATGAACTAAGTCTTTTGAGCTTTCTTGCACGCCAAGGCAGCTTCTAGAATCTTCTGGATGTTGTTTGGATGTCAAGAATTGGGTTGGGCGTGCAAGAAAGCTCATAAGACTTAGTTCACAGTATTGCTGCAAATCCTACTCCAAATCCAACAAAGATTGCTTGTTCTAGTTCCTTTTCAATTCAAACTAGGATAGGAAGTTTAAGAAAGTTTTTAATTAGGATTTTTTCCTAAACTATCTCCTACATTGTAAAGGTTTATAGGCCTATTTAAAGGACCTTAGGGTTCGTGGGTGCGGACGTCTAGACACCCTAGCCGCAATTTACATTGTAATTCATTTTTTAAATTAAAACAGTTTTTAGTTTATGCGTGTGAGAGAGTTGGACGTGAGCATTAGAGGACAAGCTCTAGCGCGGTATTCTGTTGTGTCTCATCTTTAATAATCTCTTTCGTATCTCTATTTTTTATTGGTTTTACTTTAATGAATTCAATTATGTTTGTTTCAATTTCAATTATGTGTGAGTAGTCTTTTAGGATTAGGGCTGCTTGAGCCCTAGCCATTTTCGTTCGTTAATTAGATTTTGGCTTTTGATTTTGATTGCTATGCATGATGAATAATTCTGATTACTGCTTAAACTACCATTCTTTTATGCCTATGAGATTAGAGACCTTGTTTGCATAAATTATTGATGGAATTGCTTGACAGACCACTATATCATCTTGTAATTCAGTAAAATCAAGAGGTTGAGGTTAAAAAACAATCTTGTAGTTGGAATTCATGACAACCTAGGAATGCACATCACTTTTCTAGGCTAGTGTAATGTCATTAAATTCTCTTTGTACTTCATGCATCATCCTAAACGGTAGGTGATAGACATTCTAGAGTACACATCATGCTTAGAACATGTCAAGTAAGAGAGGATAATATATGTGGACTGGGCCAACCATCGGGACCTTTACATGGGCACTTAATTCAGAAGTTGCATAGTAATTAGGTCAAGGAAATCTAGTTAATGACTATAATTGGTTAGAGTGGATAGTAAGCCTTAATTCGCCTTAGTTAACAAACAATCAATCTATCATTGTTTCATTGTTATTTCCTGCACTTTAATTTACTTGTCGTTAATTTTCAATTCCTGCACTTTAATTTACTTGTAATTCAGTTTTTAAATTAAAACAGTTTTTAGTTTCTGCGTGTGAGAGAGTTGGACGTGAGCATTAGAGGACAAGCTCGAGCGTGGTATTCTGCTGTGTCTCATCTTTAATAATCTCTTTCGTATCTCTATTTTTTATTGGTTTTACTTTAATGAATTCAATTATGTTTGTTTCAATTTCAATTATGTGTGAGTAGTCTTTTTAGGATTAGGGCTGCTTGAGCCCTAGCCATTTTCGTTCGTTAATTAGATTTTGGCTCTTGATTTTGATTGCTATGCATGCTTAATAATTCTGATTACAGCTTAAACTACCATTCTTTTATCCCTATGAGATTAGATACCTTGTTTACATAAATTATTGATGGAATTGCTTGACGGACCACTATATCATCTTGTAATTCAGTAGAATCAAGAGGTTGAGGTTAAAAAACAATCTTGTAGTCGGAATTCATGACAACCTAGGAATGCACATCACTTTTCTAGGCTAGTGTAATGTCATTAAATTCTCTTTGTACTTCATGCATCATCTTAAACGGTAGGTGATAGACATTCTAGCGTACACATCATGCTTAGAACATGCCAAGTAAGAGAGGATAATATATGTGGACTGGGCCAACCATCAGGACCTTTACATGGGCACTTAATTAAGAAGTTGCATAGTAATTAGGTCAAGGAAATCTAGTTAATGACTATAATTGGTTAGCGTGGATAGTAAGCCTTAATTCGCCTTAGTTAACAAACAATCAATCTATCATTGTTTCATTGTTATTTCCTGCACTTTAATTTAGTTGTCATTAATTTTCAATTCTTGCACTTTAATTTACTTGTAATTCAGTTTTTAAATTAAAACAGTTTTTAGTTTCTGAGTGTGAGAGAGTTGGACGTGAGCATTAGAGGACAAGCTATAGCGTGGTATTATGCTGTGTCTCATCTTTAATAATCTCTTTCGTATCTCTATTTTTTATTGGTTTTACTTTAATGAATTCAATTAATGTTGTTTCAATTTCAATTATGTGTGAGTAGTCTTTTTAGGATTAGGGCTGTAACAACCCGGAATTTCAATTATTGGATTTAATGAAATTATTTATGTAAAATGACGATTTTACCCTTGCTTGTTAAGGGGCGTGAAAGTCAAATTTTGTTTCGAAACATTTTCGGTGGTGTTTTGGATACCGTTGCGTAGGTCTCGAACTCACGAGTACGTAGACAGCGGCAAACTGGAAACGGAGTTCGTGGACGAAAGTTACGGGTCTAGATTGATAGGGGTATTTTGGTAATTTTTGACTTGGGGTAGATATTTTTAACCCCCAAATCAGATATTATCTGATCCACTTCATTTCATCTTCATCTTATCATCATCTCACTCTCTCACTCTCTCACTCTGTGATAAACACAAACCACCTGAAACCGTGCGAAAATTAACCCACAAACCCACAAAGTCAACTTTGATTTCAAGGCTTTAGCTTCCATTTTTGATCAACTAATCGTATTCTACTCCTTCCCACGATCATAACCGTACCAACCATCGAAGGAGAGGACCACGGAGGAAGCTGAACCGAGGATAGGAAGTTTCGGACCTTCCGATCGATTTTTCGGCTAGCACAGGTACGTGTTCGATCTTTTAAGGTTATATTTGGATTCCTGGGTTCGAGTAGATAGATTTAGACGTAAAATTTGTTAATAATGGTTGAGTTTTGAGTAAGTTGTAAAGATTGGAGTTTCGGCCGGAAATGGAGGATTCCGGCGGAAACCAGACTGCGGCGCCGGTAGCTGGTCGTCTTCTCCGGCGAGTCGCCGGTGACCGGTCGGGTCGAGTGAACCGGTCGGGTCGAGTTGGACTGGGTCAGGCCGAGTTGGACCGAGTTGGACCGGTCCAGGCGCGTGGGCACTGTAGCAGGGGCGTGACCGACGCGTGATGGAGCGTGGCGAAGCGTGTGCGCGTGTTTCAACCTTCTGTCGGCCCGTGCCGACGCGTGGGGCCGAGTCTGAGGTCACGGTGGCATGTGACAAGTAGTTTTTGACGTTTCGGACCTGTTGGCGCAGGTTTCGAGTCGATCGGACGTCGTTTAGGGGTTGTTTTGGGCGTTTTAAAGTTGTTGCGTTTTCTAGGCCAACATAGTTAGACTCCCGGGGTTTAGGGGGTTTATATTTACGGTTCTTATTATTAGCTGGTAATCCCGATTATTAATTTGGACAGGCGATACTGCTCCAGGAACTTCAGGGGAGCGTACAGTTCGGGATTGAGCTTGCTTCAATAGGTTTGTGAGTGGACTTTTGGTTTATAAACTATAATGCATGCATAAATGTATCTTTGATTTTAATACTGTTATGTATGGGTGCAATGAATTTCTGGTTTTTAGAAATGATGCTGGACACATGTTTTCCAATATTTCAGTGAAAGTGTGTTTTGAGAAATGGCCTGGTTTTTGTATTCGATTTTGATATCGTTTTGACGTGGTAACTATTTGAATATGTGATTTGGGGTTTAGACCCATAATTATGATTTTACTGATTTTGGCCATAAAATGATATTGCAAAGAATTTGGCTTAGGCCGAGAAACAAAGATTTCGAAGTATGGATTTGGTTCACTGGTTTCCGTCCCGATGGTTACTGTTGCTCTGACCGGTGTTGAGGGGTCTTGCTCCGCTGGTTGTTGAGGGTTCGGACCTTGGTGTTGAGGGGCCTTGCTCCGCCAGGTCGCGAAGCTGTCTTTGCATAGTACAGATTGTACATATTGTACAGAGAATTGTTGGACAGATTTTAACACATCTCAAGGGATACCCTGGTGTGTTGTTGTGGATATGTCGAGAACAGAGAATTTGAGATATTATGCGTCCAGATGGAATTAAATGAATTTGAGATATTATGTGTCCATATTGATTTAAATGATTTTAAACTCTTTTGAAGAGAGTTTTCAAACCAAACTTTGGATCACGAGGTATTTTCATTATACATATTTTATGTGAGTCCAATTAAGTGGTTTTAAAGAGAAATATGAATTTTTGGTGATCTACATATAATGTTTTAGTATCATAAATTGTTTTATGTTATGCATACATGATTTTATAAATGGAGGGGAAGAAAGGTATTTCTTGGAAAACAATTTATAAATGATTATTTTTGTCCACTCACAACTTTTGTGTTTAAACCCCCTTTAGGCAGTTGAGTAGAGTTGACGCGAACACTGATCTCGAGGCAGAGGCATTAGTACTTCGACTGCGCTGTGTAATTATATTTGAGTAGGATATCTAAATTTTACTCTTGATCCTACTTAGACGCTCTGATATTATATTGTATTTGATTGGTCATTAATTACGGGAATTATTGAGTGCTTGAATCCCTTGTCTGACAAGTGGAAGTATTTATTATTATTATATTTTTGTAAGGATTGAAGGGTATTTTGGGAACCTTTCCTTAGGTTGTCAGACGGGATCAGGGTTCTTCCCGGGTTTCGAGGGGAAATTCGGGACGGGTCCTGACAAGGGCTGCTTGAGCCCTAGCCATTTTCGTTCGTTAATTAGATTTTGGCTCTTGATTTTGATTCCTATGCATGCTGAGTAATTCTGATTACTACTTAAACTACGATTCTTTTATGCCTATGAGATTAGATACCTTGTTTGCATAAATTATTGATGGAATTGCTTGACGGACCACTGTATAATCTTGTAATTCAGTAGCATCAAGAGGTTGAGGTTAAAAAACAATCTTGTAGTCGGAATTCATGACAACCTAGGAATGCACATCACTTTTCTAGGCTAGTGTAGTGTCATTAAATTCTCTTTGTACTTCATGCATCATCTTAAACGGTAGGTGATAGACGTTCTAGAGTATACATCATGCTTAGAACATGCCAAGTAAGAGAGGATAATATATGTGGACTGGGCCAACCATCGGGACCTTTACATGGGCACTTAATTCAGAAGTTGCATAGTAATTAGGTCAAGGAAATCTAGTTAATGACTATAATTGGTTAGAGTGGATAGTAAGCCTTAATTTTTCTTATTTAACAAACAATCAATCTATCATTGTTTCAATTCTAAAAGCATAAACCAACCCACCCCCACCCCAACCCCCCCCCCCCCCCCCCCCCCCCCCACCACTGTTGCCGTGTGTTAGTGTCTTTTGCATATATAAAGTAGTGTGAGTCTAGGTCTAGACGTTTTCTTGATTGTCTTTTAGTATTTTGTGTCTTTTGTTTAAGTTAATAAAATTTGAACTTAATTGGAACATCATCGTTGAACAAGTCCTCGAGGGATCGACCTTTGCTTGCTACTATATTGACATATTCGATTTTGTGCACTTGCAAAAATATAACTGTGAAAATAGAGTTCATATTTATTGTGTTCTTTATTTTAAGCATATAGTTTTTGCCGCCGTTGGCCATCCAAGTGCCAAGGCGCGGCGAGGACGTCCCGAGGTTGAAATTCCAAGTTTTCAGGATCCTGCGCGAGGACCTACCCTAATTCCAGTTGTCTGCCCAGTTGCCAGCTTATGTTCACACTACCAGCTTGCATTTACATTCCCATACTTATTCTGATTGGTTTTCAGAGTGTTTTAAGACTTTGTAATTACTTAGGAGTGTCATTATCACTCTAGAACATTCTAGGCTAGGATTTGTTCTTCTAATCATTGTAGGACAAGGTTTTCTTCTTGTCTATAGAAGGAGGCCTCTGTCCAACGTTTTAGGCACCAGTTTTTACACACATTCAAACTTAGAATCATTATTTTGAGAAATTAACGTGAAGCTTTTTCATGAGGACTCAGTTGTGTTCTTGAAGCTGTTTTTGGAGCTGTGCTTACATATTGCCTTTGAGAGTATAATTGGGTTTATTCTTCTACTTTTACTTTGAATGCAATTTAAATTGATGTTTTTCAGTATGCTTAGTGAGTAGTTTACCTTAGGGTTAGGGATGATCTTGAAGCCCTAACCATGACAATTTTGTGGCTTCGTTTTGGCGCTTGGTTTGATTATTTTGTTTGCCTTGGTAGATTGATTCGCTACTTTAATTGCTATTTTGTTCATGTTCTTGAAATTTTCCATTTTAACTACATGACTTATAAGATGACTTTGCATCAATGATTATGGTAAAAGTAATCTATGAAACGATCCATGACATTCCTAGAATTGCACATCACTTTCTAGGTTTAGTGTAGTGTCATTAAATTCCTTTTGTACTTAATGCTTTCTTGTATGCTTTGGTAGCTTAAGAGAACTATTGTATAATTGATTAGAACTTTAGTAGCTTAAGAGAACTAAACGTACAAACTAAGGAGGAATAAAGTGTAATGAGTGAGCTTAAGAGACCCCTTGCATGGGCACTAAACCAAGAAGGAAACATGATAATTGAACCTTTCAAACCTAGTTGGAAAACGTTGTGGTTAGGTGTGGATAGGGACTGCCTTGACCTGCGTTTAATCTGATTACAAACCCCTTTGATTTACTTTACTTTCTTGCATTACAAGTTATTACTTTTACAGCATATTTTAACTTTAAAACCCCCCTTTGTTCTGTGTCTTTATTTTAAGTGTCTTGCATATCTACTTAGTGTTTGAGTACCTGCTTGTGAACTATACAATCTATTGCTTTGGATACAATGTTGAGTCAAGTCCTTGTGGGATTCGACCCTTGCTTGTACCACTATATTGTCTATTGATTAGTGTGTTTGATAGGATATGTTTGTTAAGATTGTGTGCATTTACTTGTCCTACTTTTCTTCCAAAAAACAGTTATATTCTTCAACAATACTCACACTCACGTGAAATCACAAATATTAGACACTCATATAGGCAATTTCACATTGATTATTAAGCGCGAAAATAAGGTAGGATAGCAAATCTAGTAAATAAAGACATGTAAAGAGCCATTTTGGGCTCATTCAATCCAACCTGCTCTGGTACTATGTCAGATTTTCAGAGTCAGATTAGTGACCTACTCATTCCAACACTGTATTATATCCCTCAAATTGCATTGTACCACCCCTATAACATAACATGTGCACAATTTTATATATTAAAATTAGAGTGCTGTTATTTGAACCATCTTCATTGACCACAATAATTGACCACACATGATGTGCCACTTTATTTACCACAAAAAAATAAATACAAAGTGATTTACTTTATTTAAATAACATTATTCATTCATTGCCACATCAGATCGTTCAATTGATGTGGTCAATTAAGATGGTTCAAATATCATTTCTCTTAAAAGTAATACCATTAAATACACGATTATATATATACATATAGTCCCTAAACTTTACCATAATAATTGATTTAGTCATGCCGTGAAAAATTCGAACGAAATCCGTTAAAATTATGGGCAAACCCGTCCTTTTAAGTGGGATTTTTCTCGTGAATTCCGTTCGAATTTTTGACGGAGGAACTAAATCAACTATTATGGTAAAGTTTAGGGATGGTGAAAACAAATAATGAAGTTTAGGGATGATTTCCAAAATTATGGTAAAATTCAAGGACTATTGCTCATATTTAGCCAGTATATATATCTCACGGATTCTGTTCGAATTTTTGACAGAGTGACTAAATCAACTATTATGATAAAGTTCAGGGAAGGTAAAAACTAATAATGAAGTTTATGGACGATTTCCAAAATTATGGTAAAGTTCAGGTACTATTGCTCCTATTTAGCCTATACAAAAAAATGTGTTTAACTTTCATTATAATACGCAACTAGTATTATAGTTTAATGGTATTTTCTATTCATTAGATCGTGGGAGGGTCTGACTTACACTCTTTATAAAGGGGTAAATTGTTACATCCCGTTTCACAAATATAATCACTAAATTAAATATAATTCAATTCTAAACATAAAAAGTATGTGCCTTTAAATTATACATGCATACATCGATTTAAAAAAAAAAATTAAAAAACAGAAGAAAAGGATTTTGACACATAAATTTGTATGACTCATAAAGATGATGATATACCAATAGCAAATGGATCCAACGATCCATATGAAATTTGAAGGCTACATTATTTTGATTGCAGAAGATATGTAACGTATCACACTTCAATTACATGACAATGAAATATATATATATATATATATATATATATATATATATATATATATATATATATATATGTATATATAGGAAAAATTGTAGCAACTGTCCCTGAACTTTACCATAATTTTAACAACCGTCCTTAAACTTTAAAATTAGTTCGCCCTGTCCCTGAACTTTACCATATTAGTTCATTTAGTCCCTCCGTTAAAATTTCAAACGAAATCAATTAAAAATTAAGGGCAAAATCGTCCATTCATGTTAAATGCTTTTTTTAAGCTTAATAAAAAAGGAAAATTGGAGCAACCGTCCCTGAACTTTACCATAATTTTAACAACCGTCCTTAAACTTTAGTATTAGTGTCCCCCGTCCCTGCATAATGCCACACTAGGTCGTGACATAGACACATCTCAGACACAACCCACAAACTTGGTTTGGCACCAAACTGTGCCCAACTCTCAATCACACAATTTGCACACTAACATCCTCAATCACACCCATTAGACTAGTCATAGATGAATCAACTAATCTAATGCATAGCTCAGTAGGCGTTAACTGTCATAGGTTTAAGGATTTAAACACATGGTAGGACATGATACTTACTACCGCCCCTCTATCACAAAGACAATGGTTAAATCGTTTTTCTTTGATGATACAGGGGCGTGATGGAGGACCTAGATCATCAGCCTTGGGTGGCATGCCATGTAGAGCATTGAGAGTGGCTGAATTGACGTCGAGGGTGATTTTTGGTTCAGCTCCACGTTTTCTAGAAACTAAGTCCTTCAAAAGTTTAGCAAAGATTGGCATATGCTTGACGAGCTTGTGGAATGGCAATGTGATTTCAAGCTTTTTCAGCATGCGCTCCATCTCCTCATCGAACTCCTCCTTTTCCTAGTTTTTGTTCTGAAACCTACGAGGAAACGGCAGGGCGACGTCATTATAGAAATCAAAATCCACTTTTTTAGGTGGTTTATGAATTGAAGTGTGAGAATTAGTGTTAGAAGGAGCCGGGTGCTGAGATTTCGCAATTGGACTCAAGGTCGGGGAGGAGACTTGGATGTATCGTTTGTGCATTGTAGTCCTACCGTGGCCATGTTTTGAGAGTTGGGAACAGTTTGGTGCCAAACCGAGTCTGTGGGTTGTGTCCGAAATAAGTCTATGTCACGGCCTGGTGTGGCACTGTGCAGGGACAGGGGACACTAGTATTAAAGTTTAGGGACGATTACTAAAATTATGATAACATTTATGGACGGTTCCTCCAATTTTTCCTTTTTATTAAACTTTGCCCTTAATTTTTAACGGATTCTGTTTGAAATTTTAACAGAGGGACTAAATGAACTAATATGGTAAAAGTTCAGGGACGGGGAAAATTATTTTTGAAATTTAGAGACGATTGCTAAAATTATGGTAAAGTTCATGGACGGTTGCTACAATTTTTCCTTTTTTTTAACATTTTAATGAGAAATGTATAAAAACATTTTAGAATTTTAACTAGTGTTGCCTACTTGTTTAGTGCAAAAGTTATATAGGGAAATTATGGTGCTCATCAACTCATCATTAACCTAGTATATAGGTGCTGTATTCCACCATCGTCGTTCTCATATACTCATGGGAATATATTGGTACACATATGTAGTCATACAGCACTCTCTCAATAAATACCCATAAAGATTTGAAATGAGAAAACACTTTATTGAATCGATTTGACATAAGGAGGGAGATGTATTCGTAATAAAATGTATTTGAAATAACTATATACAAAATGTTATTTAAAATGATAATATTTATATATCACCTATGATGATATCTTCTTATACCACCATTTATTTATTGAATAATGCGTATACATATATTATAATCAAAATCGTTCAACTCGTAGATCATCATATTAATATAAAAAATTAACCAAATTGGAGATTATTTCGCAATTTATATGTGTAAATTAAATGGACGATTCTCGATAAGGACCTTCATTGTTACTAATATCATTGATTTGTTTTATACATATGCATAACTAAAGGATCTCTAAAGGTGTTGATTTTTTTTTGAAAATAATCTTGAAATGCTTATTTAGAAGTTGAATGGTTCTGATTATGATATATGTAAAAGAATTAATCTATATATCAAAACGGTGATATGAGAATGTACTATCGGGATAAGATGCAAGTATTGTCATATTTAAAATCTATTTACTTACTTCATTTTTTTTATTCAAATTATTGCATACATGTATTGTACTATTCTAAACAGTAAATTTAACCTTATTTTGAAATTCAATTCAAATCCCTCGACATTATTATTTTCGTACATATGGAGAAAGTGAAAACTAAAAAAGGCTGGAAGAAATGATGGAGCAAACATTTGTTATAAAAAGTAGTTACAATAATGAAAACCTGATGGATGATCCGTACCATGCCAATGTACCACACATTCTCTGACAACCTATTCTCTTTAACGTGCCCTTGTATATCATTTCCATATGGCAATGTACCACACATTCCCTATTCTCTTTACCATATAGTAACATTTTTTTTCACACTTTAAATAAGAATCTTCAAATTAGATTTTCGTCATTCCCTATTCTCTTCACGATATAGTAACATTTTTTTTCACACTTTAAATAAGAATCTTCAAATTAGATTTTCGTAGTGGACAACTCAATGTTTATAATATAATCACTTTTTGTCTATATAATTATATAAAAAAATAAAAACATGATGCAACCCATTGTGATTAATTATTATTCGTTGGCTTCATTTGTTTCTTTCAAGTATGGTTATCTTCATGCATCACAGCAAAAATTTTGAATGTTAAGTGAGGGGAATTTGTAATTTTTGGATGTGTCTCTCGAAAGGAGAGTAACGGTTGCAAGGGGCTTTGCTAGGGTTTCATGTGTGTGCCATCTTCTTGGTCCGCCATGTTAGGGTTTGGTTTGCGATTTGGGTGAGTCTTACGGTGACGCTACTACTATTGATTTCATAAAAGTAAAGGTATACAACGGCGCGAGGAGAGTATTGGTTCCACGAGGCGCTGGTTGGGTTCGTGTACGCCACCTTTCTTGTGCGCTGTTTTAGGGTTTGGTTTGTGCATTGTTATGACGCTATTGCTATGGATATGGAGGAACTACAACAACGGTTTGGATCCCATCTTCGTCTCTCTGAGAGGGAGAGAGTGGGAGTAGGAGTCTTGCAAGAGGAGGTGGAGGACTTGCCCTTGGGTTTTTGCCTTGTGGCAGAAGTCTACACAGACAAGGCCGTGAATGGTGAAGCCTTTGTGAAACTCATTTATGGGCTTTGGAAGGGGAGGGCTGGAGTTTCTCTGCGTGTGATTGGTGAGAAAAAATTCTTGGCCTGCTTTGTTGAAAGGCAGGATTTTCAACGGGTTCTGGATATGGAGCCATGGAGTTTCATGGAAGCACTGGTGGTTTTGGAAGAGGGGTCGCAGACTCGGAACCCTAGAAGTGTGAGAATGAGTCACTGCTCCTTTTGGGTGCAATTGCACGGAATTCCAGTGCTGAGTATGATTATGGTTGTTGCTAAGAAGATGGGGGGGCTGATTGGTGTCGTCTTGGACGTTGATATATCTTAGGGAAGGGATTGCATTGGTCGGTTCACACGTGTTCGTGTTCGTGTTCGTGTTCGTATGAGGGTGGATAACCCTTTGATGCGGGGGACTGTGGTGGAGTTTCCGGTGGAAGGACAGCAGTGGATTGCTTTCAAATATGAGCGTCTCCTGGCGTATTGCTTGGTGTGTGGTTCCTTGGGACACACCACGCATCGATGTGTTGACATAAGGCAACTTGGAAGCGGTGAGGGCAATAGTTATGCTTTTGCAGACTTGGACGCAATGATGGATTTGAGGGGCAAAGCTCTGCGTAATGGGGTGAGGCGCCAGGCTAATGGTTGGGACTCCAAAATGCATGGAGGTTGTGGGCGAGGCCGGGGTGATGGTGTGGCGTATGGCTTGGAGAAGCACATCCAAAGTCAGATTAAGGAGGAGGTTAGACGTACGCGGGTGTTGGAAGTAGCTTTTGATGCTGGTTTGATTGGAAGATGAGGGCAGTTTCGTGGTGTTGGTGGAGCTGTGCAAACTGTGGGTGATGAAGTTAATAATCAGGCCCAGGGGAGTGAGATGCATATGGTGGATGTGGGAAGGCAGACGCAGGTTGAATATGGGCAGGGAATTCTTGCTGCTCTGGTAGTGTTGGAACATGTGCTACCTTGTTTGGAGGTGGAAACTTTGCGTGAGCAGGGGCTTGGTCAGGGGAGGGAGAGTGAGGTGGAGGGTCTTCCTTTTTCCCAGCAATCTGATCCATTTCAACTCATGCCCATCATTCAGAGAGCCCGGGAGGGGCGGCAGGTCAGCGAAAGCGGCGCTGGTCTTTATTGGAAGGAGAGAGTGGCTTACTATATTCAAGAGGTGGTGTTGGCCGTCGCAGGCGGCTGGAGTGTGGCGTGGAGGTAGGATTGTCTCAGGTGGTCGGAGACGACCTTAATGGGCCTCTTGAGCATAGGGGTGCAGGATCCACCTCTTCCATATTGCCTTGAATGCTTTATGTTGGAATTGTCAAGGTATCATAGGTACTTTGACAGTGCACCACCTGGTGGAGCATACCTTGTTTCATCGGCATGATTTCGTAATTTTACTTGAGACAAATAATAATAGTAAACATTTTGGTAATTTGAAAAATAAGTTGGGATTGCCCTTTAAGCATGTTGTTGAACCACGTGGATTGAGTGGTGGTCTTTGTATTTTTTGGAGGGATGCTCAACAAGTTGTTTTAGTTAAGTATGCTGAATTTCTTATTGATGTCATAACAAAAGATTTTGCTTTGAATTATTGTTGGAGATTATTTACTATTTATGCAAGTACAGATGATAGGAAACGTGCTGACCAATGGCGAGTGTTGGGTTCTCGAATTTCTAATAGTGGAGATCCTTGTATACTATTGGGTGATTTCAATGATATTTTTTCGGTTGCAGAAAAAGATGGAGGACTTACTCGTTTCGAGAATTCTATGCTCTGTTTTAGGGAGTTTGTTGCAAAAAATAAATTACTTGACCTTGGGTACCACGGTCATCCTTACACTTGGAGGAATAAGAGGGATTTGGGATTCATCCAAGCCCGTTTGGACAGGGGGTTCGCTACTTTTGATTGGGTGGATATGTACCCCATGGCTACTCTTCATCATCTCCTTGTGGAAGGGTATGATCACTTGATGTTAGTACTACGCTTTTCGCCGCCACACCGGCGCCATAAAAAGAGATTTGTTTTTTATTCTAGATGGGCGAATGAACAAGAATGTAGAGTTGTTATTAGAGAGCAGTGGGGTCATGAGATTCGTGGTTCAAAGGCATTCCAAGTGTATGCCAAATTTAAGGGGGTACGGTGTGGCCTCTTGGAGTGGAGGAAGGTCAATCAACGTAATAGTAAGGTTGTGATTGAGAACCTTAAACATCAGTTGTGGGATGCTTATGTGAGCACTGAGTATGATGGGAATTGGGTGAGAACAAAAGAATTGGAGCTTAATCAAGCGGTCTGGAATGAGGAGACGTTTTGGAAACAAAAGGCTAGAATTCAATGGCTACATGAGGGGGAAAAAACTCTAAATTTTGTCACTCTTCTATAGTGAGAAGGCGCAGATTTCATAGGCTTCGAGGCTTGGAGAACAATGATGGTGGATGGGTGGAGGAGGGTACTGAGATGAACCTTGTGGTGATTGATTATTTCGAACGATTGTTTACTCCCTCTCGGCCACAAGCCTGTTCTACTATTTTGTCTTGTGTGGAATGTCGAATCACATCAGAGGAGAATGAGTTGCTCTTGGCGCCAATCACCCATGAGGAAATTAAGGCTCATGTCTTTCAAATTAATCCTTCAAAAGCTTCGGGACCAGATGTATTTACTCGTGGTTTTTTCCAGCTGAAATGGGAGACTATGGGTGGTGATATATGTGCTATGGTGACATCTTTTTGGCATTCGGGAAGACTTCTATGGCAGCTCAACTATACCCACCTATGCTTGATTCCAAAAGTTTCTAGTCCAATGAAGATGAGACAATTGCGTCCCATTGCCCTTTGTAATGTTATTTATAAGGTAATCTCTAAAATCCTTACTAATCGGTTAAAAACTGTGATGTCCCGAATTATTAGTATGAATCAGTCAGCCATTGTAGTGGGTCGGCAAATACACGATAATATTCTGGTGGTCCATGAGATTCTTCATTCCATGAAACATCGGAGTACACAAGAGTTGAAAGAATTGGCATTTAAGGTAGACATGGCTAAGGCCTATGATCTGGTGGAGTGGAGTTTTGTAATTGATATGCTGAGAGCCCTTGGATTGGCAAAGAGATTCTGTGGATTGATTTTTGAATGTATGGCTACTGTATCCTATAGTGTTCTTGTTAACGGTGAGGAGACTGGTTATATTAAACCAAGTATGGATCTCCAGCAGGGAGACCCGATGTCACCTTTTCTATTCATGGTGTATGTTGAAGGGTTCTCGGCCCTCTTTAGAAGAAGTGAGGAGGAGGGAGCAATTCATGGGTTCCGTTTTGTGGAGAATAGTGCTTTGAGGATCTCTCACTTGTTCTTTGTTGATGATGTGGTCATTTTTTGTCATGCCAATTGAAATGAGAATGATTCTATTATGGGAGTCCTGGATTGTTATATAGCAGCTTCATGTCAGCTTGTTAACTTGGAAAAAAGCTCCTTGTATTTTGGTGTGAACTGCCCTAAATGGTTATGGAGACGTCTGGCTAGGAGATGCCAAATTACGGCAAGGGATGGATTTGGCAAGTATTTTGGTCTGCAGGCAGATTTTGGTATGTCCAAGCGGGTTATTTTTTATGAAGTGCATAACAGAATTGCTGGTAAAGTGCAAGGTTGGGTTGAAAAGTTTCTTTCGGCTGCTAGTAAAGAGATAATGATTAAAGCAGTGGCCATGGCAATGCCAAATTATTCCATGTCGTGTTTTAAGCTTCTGATTGGAGTGTGTCGGGACATTGAGCATCTGATTGCTAATTATTGGTGGGGAAAACAAAAGGTTCAGCGTGGAGTACATTGGGTGGCTTGGAAGAAGTTTTCTCAGGTTAAGAAAGTGGGAGGCCTAGGTTTCCGTGACCATGAGTGTTTCAATCTGGCCATGCTTGGGAAGATTGGCTGGCTGATTATTCATGACCCTTCTCTATTACTTACCCAAGTGCTTCGGGACAAGTACTATCTTGTCGGGTCATTCCCACATGCTTTTATGGGTTGTAAGTCATCCTGGGGCTGGAAGGGCATGATCCATGGGCGTAAAGTGTTGGCTGCAAGTTTGACGTGGAGGGTTGGAAATGGGTTTAAGGTGCGCTCAAGGGGTGATCCTTGGCTTCCAACCCCTTATACTTTGAAGGTAAATTCCTCCCATCCTGAAATCCCTGAGTATGTGTGTGACTTAATTGATCAGGGTACTCATTCCTGGCGGGAGGATGTGGTTACGTGCTACTTTAGTGCAAAGGAAGCCCAGGAGATTCTCAGGATTCCTCTTAGCCGTTGGGGTTTGGGTGATCGCTGATTTGGCATTTTATGGGGAATGGTCGCTACTCTGTTAAGTCAGCTTATGGTGTCGCATTGTACCTACACCGAAATGGCGAATTAGGGAGAAAAGGTGAGGGGGAATCCAGCTCTTCGGAGATGCAGGGGCTTAAATGGAGTCAAATATGGTTAATGAAGGTCCTGCCGAAGTTGAAAATGTTTGTGTGGAGAGGGTGTCGTAATTCCCTTGCTGTTAGAAGTAATTTAGTTCGAAGAAGACTCAATGTGGAGCCAGTTTGCCCGGTTTGTGGACTGGATGAGGAGACTGAGCTTCATCTCTTTTTTCAATGTCAGTGTGCTCGATTTTTCTGGTATGGTAGTCATCTTATGATTGATGTCCGTACGTTGGTTGGTGTGGATTTTGCTAGTGTGTGGCAGGGGTAGATTGAAAAGTTTCAAAAACTCCCTCTTAAGGAGGAATTGATACAGACACTTACCTTTGGCCTTTGGAGAATATGGAAAAGCAGGAATCAAATGGTGTTTGAGGGTACTGCGGTCATTCCTGAGGAGGCCATTACACTTTTAACTAAACAGGTGAGTGAATTTCTTGAGTTGGGATTCTTACCTTTGCAGGGACACTTTATGCAACCTAGACTGCCATATGAAGGAATTCTAAGGGAGGTCATCCAATAGAAAAAACCAAAAATGGGGATGCTGAAAATCAACTGTGATGGAGCATGGGATTCACATGATGGGCGTGGAGGTGTGGGTTGCGTTCTTAGAGACTGCTATGGGCTCTTGGTTTCTGCTAGTGGTCGTGAGAAACTGCCCTTCAAGTCAAGTCATATAGCTGAGGCCGAAGTAATCTGTGTTGCTCTATCGTATTGCCTCATGGCTGGGCATTTTTGTGTGGAGGTAGAGACGGATGCTCTGTTTATTATTAATGTGTTGTTAGGTAAGTGTTCAGAAGTGTCTGACTTAGCTTCCATAGTGTTTGATATTTTTGAAATTGTAAAGAAAATGCGACGGATCCAGTTTGTGTATGCTCCCAGGCAAGCTAACAAGGCTATGCATCTTGTTGTTGTGTATGTCAGTGGAGTAGGAGGGTACCATTGTTGGAATGGACTAAGGACGGAATGGTTGTTTGATACTTTAGCTTCGGACGCGGGTGTTTCAATTCATTATTAATAAAACTCTTGACTTTTTGGTTAAAAAAAAAAAAGTGGGGGGAATTTGTAGAGCTAAACAAGCAATAAAAGTTTTATTAAAAAAAAACACAAGCAATAAAAGGTGTCATTAATTCGTTAAAACTACATTAATAATAATTAATCTCTGTCACAGGGTACATGTCACCTCTGTGAGAGTAAAATGGGATCTCTCAGACTTTAATATATACAAACGTAACCAAAACCCATTGTAAATCCAGGGCCTTCAAGTTAGAGTCACTAACCAGACATCACAACTCAGAAGGGTTGAAAATAAAACCACCACCAGTCTACCACCAACCCCAAAAAGAATAAAACCAAAAAAAAACGAAAACCCCAACAAATGAATTAAGGTCAATAATAAAGGCAAATGAAGAAATGAAGATGTTAAAAAAAGAGAAGCTAGCTTCATCTTGGCCATCTTTTTTCTCCATGAAAATCCCATAAATTTGCTGACCTTAATTACTCAAATTTTGAAGAAGATGATGATCATCTGAGCACTGAAGTTAGGGATCGAAAAACGACTTCTTGGCAAGGGATGGTGAGGCCCATGTCGTGGTCGAAGCCGAACTCTTCTTCAGCTTGGCGGAGGAGGCATTGGAACTGAGGGTGAGTCAAGAAGGAGATGGGGACAATGTACCTTGTTCTTTTCTCACCCACATACACCGGGAAATGCCCTTTTGGGACGTCCATAGGAAGCCCATCTTCATCGTACCCATGTTTCTTTCCTAAGCTTGAGCATCTTTTCAGGATTTGCTTCAGGACTGTGGTTTGAGCTAGTTTGTTTGATTTTCCCATGCCCATGATTGGTCTTAATTTGTGTGTTTATTTGGTGTGTTTTGAGGGAAGGTAAGAGAAGTGAAGTTGAGAGTTGAGAGTTCAGAGTTGAGAGAAAGAGAGGTGTTTTGGTGGTGAAGTGAGTGAAGGGTGAAGGGGGGTACTTATGGAGATAGAGAGTGAGAGAGGAAGGTCATGTGGATGTGGGAAGAAAGGACATACCACGGGTGTTTTGGGGTATGTGTAGGAGAGCGAGGACATGGTGGGAGCCAAGCCCATTGGGTTTACTCTTGCATGTTGGCCCTCCAAATGACAACATGGACTCTCTCTCATCTTGGAAATATATTGCATTTTGTGGAATGTGGATAAAGAAATATCCAAATAT
Source organism: Oemleria cerasiformis (assembly GCA_037349345.1). Classification (NCBI taxonomy): domain Eukaryota; kingdom Viridiplantae; phylum Streptophyta; class Magnoliopsida; order Rosales; family Rosaceae; genus Oemleria; species Oemleria cerasiformis. The sequence continues at coordinate 11,090,849 of JAZGTL010000019.1, forward strand.
GAACGTTTCAGTTGGAAAGCTCTAATGACTTCTTGGTTCAACTTTGACCAAATCAATTATTAATTAATGACTTTCACAAATTGATCCCCTTAAAAGGTTTTTTACTCAAAAAAGTCTTTTGAATTTATCGAAAAATTGCACTTTATTATCTTATTCTGTAAAAATATGAATTACGAGCTTCTGCATTTAACATCTTTGTATTTACGTGTATTTACATAAATTTTAACTATTAGATGTATCTTATAGTTCTTAATGATTCCACATCCCAGCTCCTGACTGCACTCCATTCATTCTTTAAAAAGATAAAAGAAATAACTAAAAATAAAATATAACAAGTAAAAATGGAGTGTGAAAATCAACTCCCTGCTAAAATACGCACTTTCTTAACCTCAATCTAAAATACCCAGAGTTTTAAGCTATTTGCAGTTTAGTCCAATGTATATATATATACTCCCAAGAAAAGCACAATACCTCCATTGTTCTCCGAGTCAATTCATCTTTTCTCCACCCCTCTCTCTATCTTTCTCCAATTTTCTCCTCTCCCTCAGCAAATTCACTATGGTTGCATACTTGACCTTATTTCGGCTCCCTTAATTTGGGTTCAACTTCCTTCTTAATTTGGATTCATTTTCTTACCTCTTCTTCCAAGAAAAAGGAAAAAAAAAAAAAAAGGAGATTGAGAGAAAACTCTATTCCCTAAAATCCTAATTTTTATAAATTTCAGAATTCTTGTTTATATTTTATGTTTTTCAAATTCTGGTGACTTATAAATTTTTCAACCAACGGAAAATTCTTGTATAATTCTTATATATTCACTATAAGAGCACTATACAGTTACTCTAAGGCCGCTATAAAGTGACTAAATAGGCAAGACACTATAACGCCACTAAAAGGGCACTATAAATCATATATTTGTACCAACAAAAATCTTTTTAGCATAAAAAAATTGGTTTGGTGAGATTGTAAATATATATAAAAAAAGGTATACCGATAAATGGAAGGGTGAGAGAAAGATAGAAAATGAATATTAATGATAAATGATTCTAATATATAAATTTGATGATTCCAATACATTTGGGGTGATTGCTGTCATATATAGTGACTCAAAATGGTAGCTTGTGCATAGAAAGGTAAGAAGTGTGCAAAAAATGGTGATTGTAAAAGGGTACGTAGTTTACATTTATAAAGAAATGACATAATATTAGAAATAATAATATAATTAATGAGATTAATTGCAATAAGAGAATCTACGTTAGTCGTTTGTGAGAGATGAAATCTTATATGACCGATAGGTATAGAGATGAAGTTTTATGTTGTTAGAATATTCGATGTGGAGATGAAGTACTCTCCTGTCAAGCATGTATCAACTGTTAACAAAAATTAAGTATTCATCGAATTGTCTCTCTTTCATAATTCAATTTTCTTTTGATGAAATATTGATTGAAAATGTTAAGATAATCAAACTACCGCATCAACATCAGTGTAGAGAGACATATTGAATTTTCTTTTATCAAATTTTAATTCAAAATACATTAAATTTAAAGAAGTATAAAATCTAATTCAATCTCGCTCAACAAATCCGATCATATAGTAATATATTAGGCAAGAACACTAAATAAAGAGGTGTAGTGTTGATGAAAACAGTTTTATATACTGGTATTTCCACTGCCTCTTTCATCTACCTAAAATCACGGACCGATAACAAATGTAGTATTGAGTACAGTCCTCCTGTGGAATATGGATGGTTTGGCCTTCTCTGATTGTTGGCCAACCCTGCTCTGCTCATTCTCTCTCTCTCTCGCTCTCGCTCTCATTCTCTCTCTCACACTCAAAAAATTGAGAAATAGCAAAGTAAATTAAAGTTGTTGCAGAAACCCATGTATAGGAGGCTATATATACAACTGCTACCTCTGCAGCTTTTCACCATATGTACTTTTTCCATCTTAATTCAAAGTTGAAATTCAACTTCAGCATATTCTTTTATGCCTTTTTAGTCAAAATGGACAAAAAACAGCAATTTTAATCTTACTTCACACTTAAAATACTCATTTGTCTCACTTATTACTCAAAATTTACTCTTCATACAAAAATTTGCACAAATTCTGTTAATTCCATCCAATGTCTTCAATATCAGGGCACTTTTGTCATCGCCAAGAGGTTATGAATAAGGCTCTAAATACAAATGATACGGAAACTTGAGATGGAGATGAACAAATTTTAAACAATTCATAACCCATCCCAATTTGTTCATATTCATCCCAATTTACCAGGTCATGTGTATTTAGTGCTCCATTCATAACCTCGTGACTTGAGATGACAAAATTGCCTATGATATTGACGACTATTGTATGGAGTTAAAGGAATTAGTGCACATTTTTGTATGGATTGTGGGTTTTAGGTGGCAAGTAAGAAAAATGAACATTTTGGGGGCAAAGTGAGATTAAAATTGCAATTTTATGTGCATTTCGACTTGAAAGTCTTTTTTTATATATTTAGTCAAATTTGACTTTAAGTTATCTAAAAGTTATTAATAACTATCTAATTTTTAATGCTACTAAAATTAATGGTATCTAGATCTTAAAAAGAAGTTAAAATTTGTCTAAAAGCTATTAAAACATCTTTAACAGACTCTTCAAATTTGATTTTGGACACGCATCATACTCTTTATTTTTAATATTAAATTTAACATAATGAACAGTACTAATTATATATAGCCAGCTATTGTTCATTTTGATAAATTTGAAGTTAAATGTAGAAAGTATGAAGTAGGAACTTTAGATCAAATTTGTTTAAAAGTTACATTTGAAGAGTACGATGTGAATGGTGTTAGAGAGGATGAGGGAGGTTGTAGCTAATAGGCTATTAGGCTATTAGGTACCAGGAAATTAATCAAACAAAAGCATGCATATGCATGCCTCTTTCAGTCTTTCTTGACTTTCATGATTCCCACAGTAGCTTAAACTAATTATTAACACTCGTATATACGAGCTTTTATACTTCAAACCAAGTGTAACCGTGTAGGAATGAACTACTCTTGAAGAGTAGCCAAATGTTGCCACATGTGTACAGTGCACTTGAAGACTGAACTACTCTTTCACCCAATATTGGTTTAAGATAGGGGAACAGAAAGCATAAACTCTCGTTGAGTAAACATATATTATATTTATTCGCTTCTCAATATTCAATCTATTTTATTTAGAATAATATTATTTAGATATATTAAATTCATCACATTTAGTAACGACATTGATGTGACATTCTACTGATCACATAAAATAAATACAAAGTGATTTAATTTATTAAAATAACATCATTTATTGATTGTCGCATCAATGTAGTCACTAAATGTGGTCAATTTAATGTGTCTAAATATCATTACTCTTCTATCTATCGCCAAAACCTTTCATGAACTCGATCTTAGATGGAACGGCATTAATGAATTTTCTAGAATAGAGGTTTTGAGTAGATTAGATCATTAACAATTAAAACAATTAATTTATAAGATGGTTGGGACTTACGAAGAAAATATTTGATTTGTATTGTCTTATAGTTTTATGGAGATTATTAATTTAATTATCATAAGGGGTCTCTGTCTCCCACACATTGGTATGAAGCTAATTCACGCCATGCATCATGGAACCCAGGCGCCTACATGAGGTCGATATCAAGCTAAGAGCATTCCTTACACCCTTACGGTGACCGTCTATCTAGTTGATACATATGAATGGCTAAATGATCTTTAATTTCGTTGATTTTTTGCGTAAATGATTTTGAAATAATAATTTTGGAGTTGAACGGTGTTGATTATGATATATATATATATATATATATATATATATATATATATATATATTTATATATATATATATATATATATATTTATATATATATATAATTCTTCAACTAGCTCTAGATCTAGTATGTCCAATTTAACGAAAATTCCAGATATAGTCAATGAAGAACAAGTAACTTAAGATGCTAGTGAAGAAGAAAACTTCCATGACTGGAATAAAACCAAAATTCCAACCAGTGAAATTTATAAGAAAAAATGGTCAATTTCCTCATTTAAAAGTGAACATCATGTTAAGACAGTAGAACAAGTTTATGCTTTAAGTAAAGAACATGAAACTTGTCAATTGTTTAATGTTGAGTCCTTACGAAAACACAGAAAAGATGGTCATAACTTCTTACATATCGGCTTAGTCCAATTCGCAGTTAAACCCCTAACAAGATTAGGTCTTAATGCTTCAGTATTATTATGTCTCCGAGATGCAAGATTCACTAATTTTGGTGATAGCACTCTTGGAATGATTGAGTCAAGCTTGTGTAATGGACCAATCCACTTTGATTGTTATCCAGATTTCACAATAAGTCTCTCTGATCCCCATGTCTTAAAAGCTTTAACATTAAATATTAAAACCTCAAGATATCATATACTTGAAGGTAGTCAACCCTTAGCCTTAATATTCCGAATTTATTACAAAACCACAGGCACAAACATGAATTTCTAAGCTCTTAGTAAAAGCCCAAAAGATCAAATCTTGCTAATACAAAGTAACCAAGGAAACTCAAGAATCAAAGTCCCCCAGACAATTAGTTGGTCGGATGTCAATCTCCCATCTGAATGGTCATTAGTCAATGAAAATCAGCCGCTTAATATACAACGAAACTTTACAAATTTTGATGATATTCAACAATACATAGATGGTACAGTAAAAATAAAATTTGATAGTCAAAGACCCAGGTCTAGTGTCCAACTTAGAGACATCGAAGATACTTCCTCTTTTGCAAAAGTTGACCCTTCCAGGCATTCTTTTGCTGGGTCTGCTTCTACCATGACTGAATCCATAAGAGATCATCACATCAACCAAGAATTAAAAAACTTAAAGTTAAAAGGTGTCCAAACTAAGTCTCAAGTTAGCTACGGTACTTATAAAGAACCAACTTCACCAACCCAGTCAAACTTTGAAGTCCATTCTCAATTGTTAACAATGACGAAACCATTTAAAATTAATTGGAGAATACTAAATCAGGATATTGAGTCAATTAACAATATTGAACGAAGAAATGTTTTCCGACAAAGATTTAATTCACAAGAAAAAGAAAATATGTTTCAACATTGGGAACATTTCATGAAACAAACTCAAACTACTATATTTTTCCTCGATTTTATTGATAACCATTACCCAGAAGTTAATAACTTAAAATTCATTACCCAAGAACATTGGATTAAGCAAGATTCAACCCAAGTAACGTCTAGCCATCCTCCTCCTGAAACAATCATACTTAATGTCAATCAAGCCAAAGTTGTCGCATCACCGTTTAAAGTTGCCACATAGGAAACAGGTCAAGGTTTTAAGAAATTAATCGAACTAAACAACTATACAAATCAAAGTCTCATCACCCTAGGAAAACAGTAAGATAAAATTGAAACAAAAATTGATAAATCAGTAATTGAAGAAAAAAACCCTAAACCCAAACAAGAATCACCTTTACTAACATTCTCTGGTAGTAAAAAAGGATTACCATCCAAACCTTCATCGTCTATAATAAAAATAGAACGAATGATAAAAGACTTAACTTTACCTCAGTCAAAAGATCCCCCGAAAAGTTTACAAGTAATTGACCTTTACAGTAAAGAATCTAAGAGTTCGAGTTCCCATGAGTCTGATTCAAGTAATATCAGTAAAATTGAAAATGCATTTAAAAGCCTTGAATTAAAAAGACTATCTCACAAAGTAAACCCAACAAGTTTAACTAAAAATTGGTATAATAGGCCAACACCCCCAGACATTCAACATGAAGAAAGAATCTTTCAAAACCAATTCACGGTATCTGCTGATAAACTCTATGAATGGAATATAGATGGTTTATCTGAACAAGAAATATTAAATAAATTACAACATATGACAATGGTTGCTAACAGCTATGCTACCAACCATAACCTCAGTCAACCAGAGATCCTTGATCTCTTCATTACCGAGTTTTCCGGAACCCTTCGTGCTTGGTGGGAAAAACATCTCACTGAACATTCCAGACAGGAAATTATACATTATGTCCTTCACAATGAGGAAGGCCTCCCTGTCTTTGATGAAAGAATTGGAGCAGGAGTTCCTGATGCAGTTAACACTTTACTTCTCACAATAATTGAACATTTCATAGGAACCCCAAGTAATGTCACTACAAGAATTCACGATCAACTTAGTAACCTAAGATGTCCAACAGTAAGTGACTTTAGGTGGTATAAAGATGTCTTTATATCTAGAGTAATGCTACGAGAAGATAGTAATCAATCATTTTGGAAAGAGAAATTTATTAATGGTCTACCAAATCTATTTGCCCACAAAATCAGACAAGTCCTAAGTAATGAACACGGTCACATTGATTATGATAAACTCACCTATGGAAACATAGTAAGTGTCATCCAGAAAGAAGGCTTAAAAATGTGCATTGACATGAAAATAAGTAGGCAAATTAATAATGATAAAACAAAAGCAAAATATGAACTAGGAAATTTTTGTGAACAATATGGTCTACCTCCTATTCCTCCCTCACGAAAAAATAAACATATTTCTTAAAAGAAACAATAATACAGTAATAAGAAATATTTTAAAACTTACAAACCATATAATAAAAAAAAATTCCAGACTGATAAATTTTATGAGAAGAGAAGACCAAGAAAACATTGGCCAAAAAAGTCAAAAAATTGGATACCCAAATCACGCACAGACAAACATACAACTAAATGCTATAAGTGCCAAAAGCCTTGTCATTTTGCAAATAAATGCCCAGTAAAAAACAAGATTAACCAGTTAAAAATTACTGATGAAGAAAAAAAAGACTTAATACGAGTATTAGAATTACGAAATTGTAACAACCCGGAATTTTAATTATTGGGTTTACGCAATTATTTATGTAAAATGACGATTTTACCCTTGGTCGGTAAAGGGCATGGAAATCAAGTTTTGTTTCGGAACTTATTAGGCGGTGTTTCGGGTACCGTTGCGTAGGTCTCGAACTCACGAGTTTGTAGATAGATGGCACGCGGAAAACGGAGTTCGTGTACGGAAGTTATGGGTCTAGATGTGCAAGGGTAGCTTGGTAATTTGCCATGGAGGGGAGATATTTTACTACCCAAATCAGTTGAATCTGATCATTTTTCTTCATCACTCATATCTCTCGCTGAAACAAGAACACAAAACCACCCGAACCCGTGTGCGAAAAACACCGAAAAACCCATAAAGTCAACTTTGAATTCAAGGCTTTAGCTTCCATTTTTTATCAACTAATCGTATTCTACTCCTTCCCACGATCACAACCGTACTAACCATCGAAGGAGAGGACCGCGGTGGAAGCCGAACCGAGTATAGGAAGTTTCGGATCTTCCGATCAATTTTTTCGGCTTACACAGGTACGTGTTTGATGTTTTAAGGTCATATTTGGATTCCTGGGTTCGAGTAGATAGATTTAGACGTAAAATTTGTGAAAAATGGTTGAGTTTTGAGGAAGTTGTAAAGCATGGAGTTTCGGCCGGAAATGGCAATTTTCGGCGAACCAGACGGCGGCGGAGGTGGCGGTCGAGTCATCTTCTCCGGCCAGCCTTCGGCGACGGTGACGGCCGTCCGGTCGTCTTCTCCGGTGAGTCACCGATGACCGGTCGGGTTAAGTGAACCGGTCGGGTTGAGTTGAACCGGTCGGGTCAAGTTGAACTAGTCGGGTTGAGTGAACCGATCAGGTCGAGTTGAACCGATCGAGTTGAGTGAACCGATCGGGTTGAGTGAATCGGTCGGGTCGAGTTGGACCGGGTCAGGTTGAGCCGGACCGGGTTAGACCGGTCCAAGCGCGTGAACACTGTAGCAGGCGCGTGACCGGCGAGTGAGGCCGCGTGGGCGCGTGTGCCGACCTTCCAGCGCGTGACCGGTGCGTGAGGCCGAGTCTGAGGTTGCGTGGGCGCGTGAGGGTGCGTGACCGGCGCGTCAGGGCGCGTGGGCGCGTGTGCCGACCTTCCGACGGCGCGTGCGGCCGAGTCTGAGGTCACGGCGACGCGTGGTAACTAGTTTTCGACGTTCCGAATCTGTTGGTATATGTTTCAGGTTGATCGGACGTCGTTTAGAGGTCGTTTTAGGCAATCCCAGCGGTAATGGTTGACCTTATTAGCGGATTTTGAGCTCGGAAAGTCAAGGTAGTTGGGTCATTATTGTGCATGTGTTCCTTGGGCTAGAGTGTCCATGAATTTTGGGTTGGATGACGTTTGTGAATGGACTTTTGTTTTATAAACTAAAATGCATGCATCAAAATATCTTTCTGTAATACTATTATGTATTGTGGCATTGAATTTATGAATTTTAGAAATGATTACTAGACACATGTTTTCCACTATTTCAGTTAAAGTGTGATTTGAGAAATATCATGGTTTTAGACTCGGTTTTGATATCATTTTGACGTGGAAATTATTGAGTCAATGATTTGGGTTTTGACCCTGTTGTATGAGTTTATCGGATATGGCCATATATTTGAGGGAGGCCAGGACCCGGGACTAGGATCCGCTGTTGGCGGTGAACCTCCAATATAATTGATTACTGATATGATAGCCGAAGGTTATACTGGCTAATGATATGATATGCCAGTCGAGGGATATACCGACTGATGTGATATGATAGCCGAAGGTTATACCGGCTAATGATATGATATGCCAGTCGAGGGATATGCCGACTGATATGATATGATATGATAGCCGAAGGTTATACCGGCTGATGATGTGATATGATAGTCGAGGATACTTTCCGACTGATATGATATGATAGCCGAAGGTTATACCGGCTGATGATATGATATGATAGTCGAGGATACTTGCCGACTGATAGGCTATGATAGCCGAAGGTTATACCGGCTGATGATGTGATATGATAGTCGAGGATACTTACCGACTGATGTGATATGATAGCCGAAGGTTATACCGGCTAATGATATGATATGCCAGTCAAGGGATATGCCGACTGATATGATATGATATGATAGCCGAAGGTTATACCGACTGATGATGTGATATGATAGTCGAGGATACTTGCCGACTGATGTGATATGATAGCCGAAAGTTATACCGGCTGATGATATGATATGATAGTCGAGGATACTTGCCGACTGATAGGCTATGATAGCCGAAAGTTATACCGGCTGATGATATGATATGATAGTCGAGGATACTTGCCGACTGATGTGATATCATAGTACAAAGAGTTGGGATACAGGACTAGCACACCCCAAGGGATACCCTGGTGGCTAGGGATATGATAGTCGAGGGATATGCCGACTGATGTGATATGATAGCCGAATGTTATACCAGCTGATGATACGATATGATAGCCGAGGATATTTCCGGCTCTAATATGAACCAGACGACAATTGTCATGGGCTTAATCAACCTATGAAAATACTTCGTCATCCGGGTCAGTGGGTTGGTGGGGGTGGTGACCCAGAGTGACGAATTATTGTTGGTTCACAAGTATCTGACTAGTCGGTTGTCTTGTGGTATTCCAGTAGAGATGTCAGCAGTGTCTGACCTACTGACATTTGGTGTTAGTGGGTATTCCTATTTGGACCACCACTATTCCGAGGTCTTGACTTTGACCTGTATACTATCCTGTGTCTGACAGGTAGGAGTGGTCAGTAAGTACAGAGGTTTTGTCGGGAACCCTGTAAGGTTTAATAAAAATTATTAAGAACAAGGGGTATTTCTGGTATTTAAATTTTGAGGAAAAAGAGCTGTCAGACGGGATAAGGGTTCTTTCCGGGTTTCGAGGGAAAATTCGGGAAAGGTCCTTACAAAATACTGACTCCTGTGAAGAAGTCCTTTCTGATTCAGAATCTAGTAATCATACATCTACTGATGATGAAATGTCCAGTTCCCCAGGAATAAAAATAGGTTGCCAAGATACTTGTTGTAAAACAATCAATGTCCTTACTAAACAAGAAGAACAAGAAGAGTTACTGATAGATCTAATTGGGAAAATTGAGAACCCATAATTAAAGTCAGAATACTTAAAAAAGTTAAGAAGAGTCATTCTCATAAATGAGCAAGAACAAGATCCAGTTAAAAAACAGTCCGGCACAATAAGTCTTACAACAACATTAGAACGATTTAATAAAGTTAAAAAAGACCCTAAACCCAAACAAGAATCACCTTTACTAACATTCTCTGGTAGTAAAAAAGGATTACCATCCAAACCTTCATCGTCTATAATAAAAATAGAACGAATGATAAAAGACTTAACTTTACCTCAGTCAAAAGATCCCCCGAAAAGTTTACAAGTAATTGACCTTTACAGTAAAGAATCTAAGAGTTCGAGTTCCCATGAGTCTGATTCAAGTAATATCAGTAAAATTGAAAATGCATTTAAAAACCTTGAATTAAAAAGACTATCTCACAAAGTAAACCCAACAAGTTTAACTAAAAATTGGTATAATAGGCCAACACCCCCAGACATTCAACATGAAGAAAGAATCTTTCAAAACCAATTCACGGTATCTGCTGATAAACTCTATGAATGGAATATAGATGGTTTATCTGAACAAGAAATATTAAATAAATTACAACATATGACAATGGTTGCTAACAGCTATGCTACCAACCATAACCTCAGTCAACCAGAGATCCTTGATCTCTTCATTACCGAGTTTTCCGGAACCCTTCGTGCTTGGTGGGAAAAACATCTCACTGAACATTCCAGACAGGAAATTATACATTATGTCCTTCACAATGAGGAAGGCCTCCCTGTCTTTGATGAAAGAATTGGAGCAGGAGTTCCTGATGCAGTTAACACTTTACTTCTCACAATAATTGAACATTTCATAGGAACCCCAAGTAATGTCACTACAAGAATTCACGATCAACTTAGTAACCTAAGATGTCCAACAGTAAGTGACTTTAGGTGGTATAAAGATGTCTTTATATCTAGAGTAATGCTACGAGAAGATAGTAATCAATCATTTTGGAAAGAGAAATTTATTAATGGTCTACCAAATCTATTTGCCCACAAAATCAGACAAGTCCTAAGTAATGAACACGGTCACATTGATTATGATAAACTCACCTATGGAAACATAGTAAGTGTCATCCAGAAAGAAGGCTTAAAAATGTGCATTGACATGAAAATAAGTAGGCAAATTAATAATGATAAAACAAAAGCAAAATATGAACTAGGAAATTTTTGTGAACAATATGGTCTACCTCCTATTCCTCCCTCACGAAAAAATAAACATATTTCTTAAAAGAAACAATAATACAGTAATAAGAAATATTTTAAAACTTACAAACCATATAATAAAAAAAAATTCCAGACTGATAAATTTTATGAGAAGAGAAGACCAAGAAAACATTGGCCAAACAAGTCAAAAAATTGGATACCCAAATCACGCACAGACAAACATACAACTAAATGCTATAAGTGCCAAAAGCCTTGTCATTTTGCAAATAAATGCCCAGTAAAAAACAAGATTAACCAGTTAAAAATTACTGATGAAGAAAAAAAAGACTTAATACGAGTATTAGAATTACGAAATTATAACAACCCGGAATTTTAATTATTGGGTTTACGCAATTATTTATGTAAAATGACGATTTTACCCTTGGTCGGTAAAGGGCATGGAAATCAAGTTTTGTTTCGGAACTTATTAGGCGGTGTTTCGGGTACCGTTGCGTAGGTCTCAAACTCACGAGTTTGTAGATAGATGGCACGCGGAAAACGGAGTTCGTGTACGGAAGTTATGGGTCTAGATGTGCAAGGGTAGCTTGGTAATTTACCATGGAGGGGAGATATTTTACTACCCAAATCAGATGAATCTGATCATTTTTCTTCATCACTCATATCTCTCGCTGAAACAAGAACACAAAACCACCCGAACCCGTGTGCGAAAAACACCGAAAAACCCATAAAGTCAACTTTGAATTCAAGGCTTTAGCTTCCATTTTTTATCAACTAATCGTATTCTACTCCTTCCCACGATCACAACCGTACTAACCATCGAAGGAGAGGACCACGGTGGAAGCCGAACCGAGTATAGGAAGTTTCGGATCTTCCGATCAATTTTTTCGGCTTACACAGGTACGTGTTTGATGTTTTAAGGTCATATTTGGATTCCTGGGTTCGAGTAGATAGATTTAGACGTAAAATTTGTGAAAAATGGTTGAGTTTTGAGGAAGTTGTAAAGCATGGAGTTTCGGCCGGAAATGGCAATTTTCGGCGAACCAGACGGCGGCGGAGGTGGCGGTCGAGTCATCTTCTCCGGCCAGCCTTCGGCGACGGTGACGGCCGTCCGGTCGTCTTCTCCGGTGAGTCACCGATGACCGGTCGGGTTAAGTGAACCGGTCGGGTTGAGTTGAACCGGTCGGGTCAAGTTGAACTAGTCGGGTTGAGTGAACCGATCAGGTCGAGTTGAACCGATCGAGTTGAGTGAACCGATCGGGTTGAGTGAATCGGTCGGGTCGAGTTGGATCGGGTCAGGTTGAGCCGGACCGGGTTAGACCGGTCCAAGCGCGTGAACACTGTAGCAGGCGCGTGACCGGCGAGTGAGGCCGCGTGAGCGCGTGTGCCGACCTTCCAGCGTGTGACCGGTGCGTGAGGCCGAGTCTGAGGTTGCGTGGGCGCGTGAGGGCGCGTGACCGGCGCGTCAGGGCGCGTGGGCGCGTGTGCCGACCTTCCGGCGGCGCGTGCGGCCGAGTCTGAGGTCACGGCGACGCGTGGTAACTAGTTTTCGACGTTCCGAATTTGTTGGTATATGTTTCAGGTTGATCGGACGTCGTTTAGAGGTCGTTTTAGGCAATCCCAGCGGTAATGGTTGACCTTATTAGCGGATTTTGAGCTCGGAAAGTCAAGGTAGTTGGGTCATTATTGTGCATGTGTTCCTTGGGCTAGAGTGTCCATGAATTTTGGGTTGGATGACGTTTGTGAATGGACTTTTGTTTTTTAAACTAAAATGCATGCATCAAAATATCTTTATGTAATACTATTATGTATTGTGGCATTGAATTTATGAATTTTAGAAATGATTACTAGACACATGTTTTCCACTATTTCAGTTAAAGTGTGATTTGAGAAATATCATGGTTTTAGACTCGGTTTTGATATCATTTTGACGTGGAAATTATTGAGTCAATGATTTGGGTTTTGACCCTGTTGTATGAGTTTATCGGATATGGCCATATATTTGAGGGAGGCCAGGACCCGGGACTAGGATCCGCTGTTGGCGGTGAACCTCCAATATAATTGATTACTGATATGATAGCCGAAGGTTATACTGGCTAATGATATGATATGCCAGTCGAGGGATATACCGACTGATGTGATATGATAGCCGAAGGTTATACCGGCTAATGATATGATATGCCAGTCGAGGGATATGCCGACTGATATGATATGATATGATAGCCGAAGGTTATACCGGCTGATGATGTGATATGATAGTCGAGGATACTTTCCGACTGATATGATATGATAGCCGAAGGTTATACCGGCTGATGATATGATATGATAGTCGAGGATACTTGCCGACTGATAGGCTATGATAGCCGAAGGTTATACCGGCTGATGATGTGATATGATAGTCGAGGATACTTACCGACTGATGTGATATGATAGCCGAAGGTTATACCGGCTAATGATATGATATGCCAGTCAAGGGATATGCCGACTGATATGATATGATATGATAGCCGAAGGTTATACCGACTGATGATGTGATATGATAGTCGAGGATACTTGCCGACTGATGTGATATGATAGCCGAAAGTTATACCGGCTGATGATATGATATGATAGTCGAGGATACTTGCCGACTGATAGGCTATGATAGCCGAAAGTTATACCGGCTGATGATATGATATGATAGTCGAGGATACTTGCCGACTGATGTGATATCATAGTACAAAGAGTTGGGATACAGGACTAGCACACCCCAAGGGATACCCTGGTGGCTAGGGATATGATAGTCGAGGGATATGCCGACTGATGTGATATGATAGCCGAATGTTATACCAGCTGATGATACGATATGATAGCCGAGGATATTTCCGGCTCTAATATGAACCAGACGACAATTGTCATGGGCTTAATCAACCTATGAAAATACTTCGTCATCCGGGTCAGTGGGTTGGTGGGGGTGGTGACCCAGAGTGACGAATTATTGTTGGTTCACAAGTATCTGACTAGTCGGTTGTCTTGTGGTATTCCAGTAGAGATGTCAGCAGTGTCTGACCTACTGACATTTGGTGTTAGTGGGTATTCCTATTTGGACCACCACTATTCCGAGGTCTTGACTTTGACCTGTATACTATCCTGTGTCTGACAGGTAGGAGTGGTCAGTAAGTACAGAGGTTTTGTCGGGAACCCTGTAAGGTTTAATAAAAATTATTAAGAACAAGGGGTATTTCTGGTATTTAAATTTTGAGGAAAAAGAGCTGTCAGACGGGATAAGGGTTCTTTCCGGGTTTCGAGGGAAAATTCGGGAAAGGTCCTTACAAAATACTGACTCCTGTGAAGAAGTCCTTTCTGATTCAGAATCTAGTAATCATACATCTACTGATGATGAAATGTCCAGTTCCCCAGGAATAAAAATAGGTTGCCAAGATACTTGTTGTAAAACAATCAATGTCCTTACTAAACAAGAAGAACAAGAAGAGTTACTGATAGATCTAATTGGGAAAATTGAGAACCCATAATTAAAGTCAGAATACTTAAAAAAGTTAAGAAGAGTCATTCTCATAAATGAGCAAGAACAAGATCCAGTTAAAAAACAGTCCGGCACAATAAGTCTTACAACAACATTAGAACGATTTAATAAAGTTAAAAAAGACCCTAAACCCAAACAAGAATCACCTTTACTAACATTCTCTGGTAGTAAAAAAGGATTACCATCCAAACCTTCATCGTCTATAATAAAAATAGAACGAATGATAAAAGACTTAACTTTACCTCAGTCAAAAGATCCCCCGAAAAGTTTACAAGTAATTGACCTTTACAGTAAAGAATCTAAGAGTTCGAGTTCCCATGAGTCTGATTCAAGTAATATCAGTAAAATTGAAAATGCATTTAAAAACCTTGAATTAAAAAGACTATCTCACAAAGTAAACCCAACAAGTTTAACTAAAAATTGGTATAATAGGCCAACACCCCCAGACATTCAACATGAAGAAAGAATCTTTCAAAACCAATTCACGGTATCTGCTGATAAACTCTATGAATGGAATATAGATGGTTTATCTGAACAAGAAATATTAAATAAATTACAACATATGACAATGGTTGCTAACAGCTATGCTACCAACCATAACCTCAGTCAACCAGAGATCCTTGATCTCTTCATTACCGAGTTTTCCGGAACCCTTCGTGCTTGGTGGGAAAAACATCTCACTGAACATTCCAGACAGGAAATTATACATTATGTCCTTCACAATGAGGAAGGCCTCCCTGTGTTTGATGAAAGAATTGGAGCAGGAGTTCCTGATGCAGTTAACACTTTACTTCTCACAATAATTGAACATTTCATAGGAACCCCAAGTAATGTCACTACAAGAATTCACGATCAACTTAGTAACCTAAGATGTCCAACAGTAAGTGACTTTAGGTGGTATAAAGATGTCTTTATATCTAGAGTAATGCTACGAGAAGATAGTAATCAATCATTTTGGAAAGAGAAATTTATTAATGGTCTACCAAATCTATTTGCCCACAAAATCAGACAAGTCCTAAGTAATGAACACGGTCACATTGATTATGATAAACTCACCTATGGAAACATAGTAAGTGTCATCCAGAAAGAAGGCTTAAAAATGTGCATTGACATGAAAATAAGTAGGCAAATTAATAATGATAAAACAAAAGCAAAATATGAACTAGGAAATTTTTGTGAACAATATGGTCTACCTCCTATTCCTCCCTCACGAAAAAATAAACATATTTCTGAAAAGAAACAATAATACAGTAATAAGAAATATTTTAAAACTTACAAACCATATAATAAAAAAAAATTCCAGACTGATAAATTTTATGAGAAGAGAAGACCAAGAAAACATTGGCCAAACAAGTCAAAAAATTGGATACCCAAATCACGCACAGACAAACATACAACTAAATGCTATAAGTGCCAAAAGCCTTGTCATTTTGCAAATAAATGCCCAGTAAAAAACAAGATTAACCAGTTAAAAATTACTGATGAAGAAAAAAAAGACTTAATACGAGTATTAGAATTACGAAATTATAACAACCCGGAATTTTAATTATTGGGTTTACGCAATTATTTATGTAAAATGACGATTTTACCCTTGGTCGGTAAAGGGCATGGAAATCAAGTTTTGTTTCGGAACTTATTAGGCGGTGTTTCGGGTACCGTTGCGTAGGTCTCAAACTCACGAGTTTGTAGATAGATGGCACGCGGAAAACGGAGTTCGTGTACGGAAGTTATGGGTCTAGATGTGCAAGGGTAGCTTGGTAATTTACCATGGAGGGGAGATATTTTACTACCCAAATCAGATGAATCTGATCATTTTTCTTCATCACTCATATCTCTCGCTGAAACAAGAACACAAAACCACCCGAACCCGTGTGCGAAAAACACCGAAAAACCCATAAAGTCAACTTTGAATTCAAGGCTTTAGCTTCCATTTTTTATCAACTAATCGTATTCTACTCCTTCCCACGATCACAACCGTACTAACCATCGAAGGAGAGGACCACGGTGGAAGCCGAACCGAGTATAGGAAGTTTCGGATCTTCCGATCAATTTTTTCGGCTTACACAGGTACGTGTTTGATGTTTTAAGGTCATATTTGGATTCCTGGGTTCGAGTAGATAGATTTAGACGTAAAATTTGTGAAAAATGGTTGAGTTTTGAGGAAGTTGTAAAGCATGGAGTTTCGGCCGGAAATGGCAATTTTCGGCGAACCAGACGGCGGCGGAGGTGGCGGTCGAGTCATCTTCTCCGGCCAGCCTTCGGCGACGGTGACGGCCGTCCGGTCGTCTTCTCCGGTGAGTCACCGATGACCGGTCGGGTTAAGTGAACCGGTCGGGTTGAGTTGAACCGGTCGGGTCAAGTTGAACTAGTCGGGTTGAGTGAACCGATCAGGTCGAGTTGAACCGATCGAGTTGAGTGAACCGATCGGGTTGAGTGAATCGGTCGGGTCGAGTTGGACCGGGTCAGGTTGAGCCGGACCGGGTTAGACCGGTCCAAGCGCGTGAACACTGTAGCAGGCGCGTGACCGGCGAGTGAGGCCGCGTGAGCGCGTGTGCCGACCTTCCAGCGCGTGACCGGTGCGTGAGGCCGAGTCTGAGGTTGCGTGGGCGCGTGAGGGCGCGTGACCGGCGCGTCAGGGCGCGTGGGCGCGTGTGCCGACCTTCCGGCGGCGCGTGCGGCCGAGTCTGAGGTCACGGCGACGCGTGGTAACTAGTTTTCGACGTTCCGAATTTGTTGGTATATGTTTCAGGTTGATCGGACGTCGTTTAGAGGTCGTTTTAGGCAATCCCAGCGGTAATGGTTGACCTTATTAGCGGATTTTGAGCTCGGAAAGTCAAGGTAGTTGGGTCATTATTGTGCATGTGTTCCTTGGGCTAGAGTGTCCATGAATTTTGGGTTGGATGACGTTTGTGAATGGACTTTTGTTTTTTAAACTAAAATGCATGCATCAAAATATCTTTATGTAATACTATTATGTATTGTGGCATTGAATTTATGAATTTTAGAAATGATTACTAGACACATGTTTTCCACTATTTCAGTTAAAGTGTGATTTGAGAAATATCATGGTTTTAGACTCGGTTTTGATATCATTTTGACGTGGAAATTATTGAGTCAATGATTTGGGTTTTGACCCTGTTGTATGAGTTTATCGGATATGGCCATATATTTGAGGGAGGCCAGGACCCGGGACTAGGATCCGCTGTTGGCGGTGAACCTCCAATATAATTGATTACTGATATGATAGCCGAAGGTTATACTGGCTAATGATATGATATGCCAGTCGAGGGATATACCGACTGATGTGATATGATAGCCGAAGGTTATACCGGCTAATGATATGATATGCCAGTCGAGGGATATGCCGACTGATATGATATGATATGATAGCCGAAGGTTATACCGGCTGATGATGTGATATGATAGTCGAGGATACTTTCCGACTGATATGATATGATAGCCGAAGGTTATACCGGCTGATGATATGATATGATAGTCGAGGATACTTGCCGACTGATAGGCTATGATAGCCGAAGGTTATACCGGCTGATGATGTGATATGATAGTCGAGGATACTTACCGACTGATGTGATATGATAGCCGAAGGTTATACCGGCTAATGATATGATATGCCAGTCAAGGGATATGCCGACTGATATGATATGATATGATAGCCGAAGGTTATACCGACTGATGATGTGATATGATAGTCGAGGATACTTGCCGACTGATGTGATATGATAGCCGAAAGTTATACCGGCTGATGATATGATATGATAGTCGAGGATACTTGCCGACTGATAGGCTATGATAGCCGAAAGTTATACCGGCTGATGATATGATATGATAGTCGAGGATACTTGCCGACTGATGTGATATCATAGTACAAAGAGTTGGGATACAGGACTAGCACACCCCAAGGGATACCCTGGTGGCTAGGGATATGATAGTCGAGGGATATGCCGACTGATGTGATATGATAGCCGAATGTTATACCAGCTGATGATACGATATGATAGCCGAGGATATTTCCGGCTCTAATATGAACCAGACGACAATTGTCATGGGCTTAATCAACCTATGAAAATACTTCGTCATCCGGGTCAGTGGGTTGGTGGGGGTGGTGACCCAGAGTGACGAATTATTGTTGGTTCACAAGTATCTGACTAGTCGGTTGTCTTGTGGTATTCCAGTAGAGATGTCAGCAGTGTCTGACCTACTGACATTTGGTGTTAGTGGGTATTCCTATTTGGACCACCACTATTCCGAGGTCTTGACTTTGACCTGTATACTATCCTGTGTCTGACAGGTAGGAGTGGTCAGTAAGTACAGAGGTTTTGTCGGGAACCCTGTAAGGTTTAATAAAAATTATTAAGAACAAGGGGTATTTCTGGTATTTAAATTTTGAGGTAAAAGAGCTGTCAGACGGGATAAGGGTTCTTTCCGGGTTTCGAGGAAAATTCGGGAAGGGTCCTTACAATTGGTATCAGAGCACTAAGTTACATTCCTGTAGACCGTACATCTAGTGTACAAGTGAAATTTTGGTATTAATGATTTTCGGCTTACACAGCGTATAATGCTTCCGAGACGTGAGTTCCGTCAACGTTCTGGGAATGGTGGAGATGACCATGAACCTGCAGTAGAGCCTGATTTGAGGCAGACACTGGAACAGCTGGTTCAGACTTTAGCTTCTGTACTCCAGGATAGGGCTTCTCAAGAAGTCTCTGATATTGAGAGAGCCCAGAGACTGGGGGCGACGATATTTATGGGCGAGTCTAGCCTAGATGAGGCTGAGGAGTGGATTACTCGCATGGAGCGGGTGTTTTTGATTATGAGATGTCCTCTAGGGGACAGAGTTATGTTGGCCATATTTTTGCTAGGTGGTTCTGCTTACCACTGGTGGCACTCATTTAAGGTGTCAGGCTGGAATGTCCATAAACTTACTTGGCAGACTTTCCGGGAACGCTTCCTGGAGCAATTTTACCCTCGCTCACACTGGAATGTTAAGGAGGCCGAGTTCTTGCATTTACAGCAAGGAGACATGACTGTGGCCCAGTATGAACAGAGATTCATAGCGCTGAGTCGCTTTGCACCGACTTTGGTGGCGACCGAGATAGACAAGTGCCACAGATTCGAAAGTGGACTAATGAGTGAGATTCGGTCAGCAGTTACGTCTATGGATCACACTTCCTTGAGGACTTTGGCTGATGATGCAGCCTGAGTAGAATTGAGTCAATGATTTGGGTTTTGACCCTGTTGTATGAGTTTATCAGATTTGGCCATATATTTGAGGGAGGCCAAGACCCGGGACTAGGATCCGCTGTTGGCGGTGAACCCGGTGAACCTCCAATATAATTGATTACTGATATGATATGATATGATAGCCGAAGGTTATACCGACTGATGATGTGATATGATAGTCGAGGATACTTGCCGACTGATGTGATATGATAGCCGAAGGTTATACTGGCTGATGATATGATATGATAGTCGAGGATACTTGCCGACTGATAGGCTATGATAGCCGAAGGTTATACCGGCTGATGATATGATATGATAGTCGAGGATACTTGCCGACTGATGTGATATCATAGTACAGAGAGTTGTGATACAGGACTAGCACACCCCAAGGGATACCCTAGTGGCTAGGGATATGATAGTCGAAGGATATGCCGACTGATGTGATATGATAGCCGAATGTTATACCGGCTGATGATACGATATGATAGCCGAGGATATTTCCGTCTCTAATATGAATCAGACGACAATTGTCATGGGCTTAATCAACCTATGAAAATACTTCGTCATCCGGTTCAGTGGGCTGGTGTGGGCGGTGACCCAGAGTGACGAATTATTGTTGGTTCACAAGTATCTGACTAGTCGGTTGTCTTGTGGTATTCCAGTAGAGATGTCAGCAGTGTCTGACCTACTAACATTTGGTGTCAGAGGGTATTCCTATTTGGACCACCACTATTCCGAGGTCTTGGCTTTGACCTGTATACTATCCTGCGTCTGATAGGTAGGAGTGGTAAGTAAGTACAGAGGTTCTGTCGGGAACCCTGTAAGGTTTAATAAAAATTATTAAGAACAAGGGGTATTTCTGGTATTTAAATTTTGAGGAAAAAGAGCTGTCAGACGGGATAAGGGTTCTTTCCGGGTTTCGAGGGAAAATTCGGGAAGGGTCCTTACAAAATACTGACTCCTGTGAAGAAGTCCTTTCTGATTCAGAATCTAGTAATCATACATCTACTGATGATGAAATGTCCAGTTCCCCAGGAATAAAAATAGGTTGCCAAGATACTTGTTGTAAAACAATCAATGTCCTTACTAAACAAGAAGAACAAGAAGAGTTACTGATAGATCTAATTGGGAAAATTGAGAACCCATAATTAAAGTCAGAATACTTAAAAAAGTTAAGAAGAGTCATTCTCATAAATGAGCAAGAACAAGATCCAGTTAAAAAACCTTCCGGCACAATAAGTCTTACAACAACATTAGAACGATTTAATAAAGTTAAAAAAGAAGTAACCATCCAAGATTTACATTCTGAAGTCAACAAGATTAAAGAAGATATCAAACAGTTAAAACTTACAAGTCAAGAGTTAAGAATTGAAAATCAAGAAATCAAAACTCAGTTAATCAATACCAATAATTTAGAGGCAAAACAATCCTACCATGAAGACAAAAGAGACCAAAGTCATGATAATATTTTAAATCTATACAACAAATTCATATTAAAAAATGGTACATCACAGTCCGATTGGTAATTCAAGATTTTGAATTAACGACTATTGCCCTAGTTGATTCCGGTGCACATCTGAACTGCCTTCAGGAAGGGTTAGTTCCAACAAAGTATTATATTAAATCAAGCCAATCTTTAAAGTATGTGAATGGTAGTAAAATGGAGCTAAAATATGAAATCCCAAAAGCCCATATTTGCCAAGATAATGTCTGTTTTAAAACACCCTTTGTCTTAATAAAAAATGTAAGTGATCAAATGATTCTAGGTCTCCCATTCATCACGTTATTATATCCTTTCACAACAGATTATGAGTCAATAACCACTTAGCCAATGCATCAAAAAGTCACATTCAAATTTCTAGTTAATCCTGCATTTCAAACAATCAAAGCCTTTCAAAAAGATTCCATATCACCAACAATTAATCTAATTAATTGTAAAACCCAACAATTATCTTATCTTAAGGAAGAAATCAAATTTAAAAGAATTGAAGAACAGTTAAAACAAGAAACACTTCAATCTAAAATACAAACGTTTGAAGCAAGTATCAAAAGTAAAATCTGTGATGACCTTCCCAATGCTTTCTGGCATAGGAAGAAACATTTAGTGTCTTCCCTATGTTAAAGATTTCAGTGAAAGTAAAATACCTACAAAAGCAAGACCAATCCAAATGAGTCAAGAAATAATGGAGTTCTGCAAGACAGGATTAAATGAATTACTCAATAAAGGAATAATTAGGAAAAGTAAATCCCCATGGTCATACGCTGCATTCTATGTCCAAAAGCAAGCCGAATTAGAAAGAGGAGTCCCCAGGTTAGTCATTAATTATAACCTCTTAACTCAGTTCTTGAATGGATTCGATACCCAATTCCTAATAAAAGATATCTAGTCAACCGTCTAGAAAATGCCGTAGTCTTTTCAAAATTCGATATGAAAAGTGGATTTTGGAAAATCCAGATTCATGAGAGTGATAGGTACAAAACTGCCTTTGTCACCCCATTTGGCCATTACGAATGGAATGTAATGCCATTTGGTCTTAAGAATGCACCTAGTGAATTCCAAAACATAATCAATGAAATATTCAACCCATATAGTGAATTTTTCATAGTCTACATTGATGATGTTCTTATCTTCTCCCAGTTCATCGAACAACATTGGAAACATCTCAGTAAATTCTTAGAAATTGTCCAGAAGAATGGTTTAGTTGTCTCAGCATCAAAAGTCAAGTTATTCCAAACCAAAATTAGATTCCTTGGTTTTGATATATTTCAATCCACAGTCAAACCAATTAACCGTGTCATTGAATTCACTGATAAATTTCCAAATGAAATTCTCGATAAAAGTCAACTCCAAAGATTTCTAGGTTCCCTCAATTATGTCTTTGATTTTTATCAAGATCTACGAAAACAGTGTAAGCCTTTATTTGATCGTCTCCAGAGCAATCCTCCTGCATGGACAATCACTCATACCAACATAGTCAAACAAATCAAATTGCATGTCAAGACTCTTCCTTGTCTTGGTATTCCTTCAGCCAATTCTTTCAAAATTGTCGAAACTGATGCTTCTGACATTGGTTATGGCGGTATTCTCAAACAAAGAACCAACCAAAGTCAATCAGAACAAATTGTTCGCTTCCATTCCGGTATTTGGAACCAATCCCAAAAAAATTATAGTACTATTTAAAAAGAGATTTTATCTATAGTATTATGCATCTCAAAATTTCAAGATGATTTGTTAAACCAAAACTTTTTAGTCAGAGTCGATTGCAAAAGCGCAAAGCATGTTCTTGAAAAAGATGTTCAAATGTTGCATCTAAACAAATTTTTGCACGATGACAAGCTATTTTAAGTATTTTTTATTTTGAAATAGAATATTTGAGAGGGAGTGATAATTGTATTCCAGATTTCTTAACTAGAGAATTCTTGCAGAGTAAACATGTCTGACAAGGCTCTAGACAAGCAGTCAACCCGGAGGCTCCCCGCCTCCTTAGCACCAGTCAAACAGGAGTCATTCACTCCTTCCCCCCTAGTCCCTTACCTTGGTCATTCACCAATTCCCATCAAAAACCAATACACTGTCCTTGGTTCTACCTTCGGCCAAATAAGGCCTAATTATCAGTTAGCCCTGGTTTCCAGTTATGATCCTTTTCAATCTCTAGTAAAACCCTAGTCAAGCCCAGTCCCTTATTCTCCTTCTTCCCCTTATGTTTCTAAAGACCCTAGTTACAATCTTTTCTTCATTGAACCATCCCTTAGTCAGCTCAAATCCCCTGAAGACATTGCTAAAAGTATTTTTCCCCAAAATTGGCACTTTTCCCCAATTCACCCCAAAAAGTCCATCAAGTTTTACATGGAGATCCTCCTCCATACTGCATCTATTCACCTCAAGCCAATTCATGATAAAAACAATCACAGTACAATCCTTTATCATTCCATTTACATTATGAAAGTAGTCAGCCTGTCTCAGTGGAAACTTCCTCCATATGACAGACAGGATCTCCCTAATTCTAATACCCCTTTCACATCCTTTCCTAAATGGTTTTTAAAATGGTGGTCCGACTTTGGACCAATGCTCCAGCTCCTGCCGCCGCCCCTCCAAGACGCAGTCAAATTCTTCACTGAACGACATTCATTCAGTGAAACAGATCGAGAGTTCCCGCTACTTTTACACTTCATGGCCAAATACAAGGTGTCGTGGATACATATATATATATATATATATATATATATATATATATATATAACGACAATTAGAAAAATCGAAAGGGTAGTACAAGGAGGTATCACCAGGGTGGGATGCAAATATTATACTTTTTTTTTTTATGAAAAAAAAAAAGCAAGCTACACCCACACAAATCGATGTGTCACTCACAAGTCACATGCAATTCACAATTCGCAGACAGGATGAAGATCTTTTTTTTGTTCACCAGAAAGCGAACAAATGAAGGTTTGGATTTGTACATCAAATTAATCATCCAAGGGTTCAACCAACAGGTTGGCGGTTTCCGACCAAAAAATAAAAACAGGTTGGCAGTTTCCGACCAAAAAAAAGAAACAGGTTGGCGGCCCACCATCTTCCCTAAGGCTGGTGTTGGGTAAAATAGACAACACAATAAATATGAAATCTATTCTATTCAGTTTAACCTTGCAAGTGCACAAATCGTGAATATAGTATAGCAAATAAGTAAGGGTCGAATCCCCCAAGGACTTGTCTTAACTATGTTCCACTTAATTACTTAGATTAATTAATTAACTCATAGACTTAACCAAGTAAAAATAGAAAATAAAATAAAAATACAAACGCACACACACGTGGTTTTTTTTTAACATAAATGAAAATAAAACAATTAAAGAACATAAAATAAAGCAATGAATAAAGATAGTAGGTTAAGGCACTCAATCCACCACTAACCACAATTACTTCTCAACTTGATTTGCAAGGTCAACGACTATGTTTGTTACTTGGCCTAGTGCCCATGCAAGGGGTCTCTTAAGCTCACCCTCACACATTCATTCCTTCTTACTTTGCATGTTTAGTTCTCTTAAGCTACTAAAATTCTAATCAATTATGCAATAGTTCTCTTAAGATAATGTCACATCTCTCAAGCGATTATAATACAAAAGAAAGCATTAAGTACAAAAGGAATTTAATGACACTACACTAACCCTAGGGATTACACGGTAACCTTAAGAATGTCATGAGTTAAATTACAAGATTATTGCTTAACGTAACCTTTTGATGCAAGTTATCTATAACCTATGTCATTAAAGTGGTTAGTTTCAATAACACACAAAAATAGCAGTTCAAACAATAAAGTAACACATAAATGCAAACATAATACTTAAACCAAGCGCCAAAATCAAATTAAAGAATAATCATGGTTAGGGCTTCCCCTAAAAATAAAACTACAAGTGTTTGTTGCTCGGTATGTTTTTCGGCTCCCCTTTTTTACAAAGTCCTAGCACCTCTATTTATAGAAAATTATTAATTCTCAAACAAATAGGAGTTTACAATTAATTCTAGAAGAAAAATATTTCCTAAAAAATATATGAAAACTAATTAAAAATATTTCCTAAATATAAAAGGAGTAAAAATAATATTACAAAAGGAAATAGGATTAAAATCCCCTGAAATAAGGAGACAAGTTTGAACACACTTAAAATCCCTCAAAACAAGGAAAAAGACACGCAAGGCAGCTGGAAAAAGGCTCAACAGCAGTTTCGGTGGCATCCACCGAAAGAGGAGTCAACAGCGAGGTCAAAGGCCAGTCAAAGGCGCTGGGCTGCTGGGAATTAGATCTTCGGTATGCACCAGCCGAACCAGCATCAGGGATTCCTCGCGCGCGTGCTATCGGAAGTATGGCAGCTTCGGTGGACGCCTGCTTAAGAGGCGCTTCTGCTTCTCTTTCTCACTTGGTGGTCCCACCGACTTGTTTTCTTGTATATTTTATAAGTATTCTTCTTTTTTTCATAACTTTTTCATTATAATTTCGATTGAGGTGATTATTTCGTTCAAATTCTCATAATTTCATCCTATATCTAATTCTGTACATTTATCACAAATGTATTATTTTCTATAAATGCATAGAATAAAATATAAGTAAAAAGGTATTTAATTTATGTATAAAATATGTATAAATTATGACATAACAGCTGGCGTATGTGGCAACTCTCTCACAAGTTATGATAGGGTAGGGACCCAAAATGTCTCACTAAGGGCTTCTATTCATTAGAAGACATTGTGAAACTTCATATCTATTATATATTTTTTTCTTCAAATTTGAACTTAATTATTGAGGTGATTGATTATTTAGAATATAAAACAGTTTTTGGAGCTTGGTCGATTTTATTATGTTTTTAGTATTAACTTAAAATCGATCATGTTAATAACGAATATGATCTGAAAAAATAAAGCACAAATACCATCTTTCAAGCCGGTCATGTCTTTAAAAAACACATAACATTATGTCTCTAAGAAAAACATGACATCATGTATAGGGAAAGACATAAAACTTTGATAATAATGTTTGAGCTTTGCTTGCTCGATCACGAACTGGTCAAATCAAGTTATACGACATCAAGACTCACCTAATTAACCGGTTCAAAATCCGGCGATCGAGCCGCGAATGGCGATGGACCTAAACCTAGCTAATGGGTGGTTAGAGTGAAGTGCAGCGTCTTAATAATAAGGCCGGGTAGAGCTTTCCATGTGGTCCGTCTGAAATGAGAAAAAGAAAGAGGTACAAAAAGACATAAATTTACTTAAAACCTACACCACTTAAATGGTCCATTGATCGGTATGCAAAGTCACCCCACTGCTCCATGTTCTGATCTGAGCCACCCTCATCAAGTGGTCCACAAAGCCTCAGATTTAGTCCCTGATACGGCCTTGTCCTGCATATCTGTCGACTTTTCTTTTTGTGTTTTCCTCAACCTCTAAATGACTACATATATCTACTTACCTTCCTTACAATCATCATCAATACGTACACAAACAAAAAAGAGAGAAAAAATATCTGGATTTATTTAGAGGGTTTAACTCAAGACTCAAGACCATCTTCACAACACATTATATTACTTCGTATTACCCTAACTTTTTATAAGTCCTTACAAAATTATTCGACGTGTAGCACGATGTGAATTTGTTCCTTAATTTGTAGTGAAAAAAAATTTCCGCTAGGGGAATAAAGATTGACCGAAAACTCTTTTGGTTAGTTATGTTTCTTATATAAAATGTTGACACAGTGGTATATATTTGATTATCAACTACAATATGTATAATAAACTTATAATATATATATATATATATATAAGGGTTACAAAGTGATAAGATCAGGAACGAAGACATAATTAGAAAATGGAGTGGGCTAATTTTAATGTCAAATCCTATCGAAACTGGACTATATGAATAAACTTAATCAAAATACATACTTGTTATACACAAATATAACAAATAATCATGCAATGCAACATAATATAAAATTATTTAAATTGTATTGTACGAGTCTTTAAGGCACTATATTAATCAGTTAATGAATATATGTTGACATTATCACCAAGGTCCCCTTTTACGTAGATATTATATCATACAATCTCCAAAAATTTCATTATCCATCTTATTTAAATACAAAACAAATAAATAAGATGGACTATATAAGCTAACATTACATATAATTCTTTTTTGAGTCTTAAATTTTGGGTGGACTGAAAGCCCACCCTAGTCCTAACATCACGCCCGTGCCTGAATAAGATACAATAAGAGGCAAAGCTATCTGAAGTCTTAAATTAAACGAAAATACATACTAGTATAGGATAAGTCTTCTAGGCTTGTCCCTAGCTATAATATGAGTGAAATATCGTAACACCAGGGGAAAATGTTGTAAATAAGCCTAATAATTATTCCAAATACAGCTAATACATATATATATATATATATATATCAGAATTACTACATTTATATATATGTCACCGTCTTTTGAAGAAGGGCTCCCATGTTCTGTGAATGAGAGTGAATGGGGGAAAAGAGAATAAATAAGAACAAGAGAGGGACTGGAAAGGCCCACACCAGCAACAAAAATGCAAAGGGTAGTAATTACTATTTTCTTTTCTTTGATTGTGACTCTGCCTTGGCTTGGCACATGAACACCATGTTACTAGTGCCCTCAAACCCTCCATATAAATATATAGTTTACCTCTTATAATAGATTCATATCTGAATTTTCAATTGTTATAATTATTCTCTTGAACTTTTCAAAATATGGCAATATACTTCATCTGTTAACTAATTCGTTAAAATTTTTGTTAAATATTGACGTAGACAAAATGGGACTCCTTATTTAAATAATAAAAAATTATTTATTAATAAAAAAAACCAAGTGCGTTACCTCTCCTCCTCCTCCCCCCCTGGGCCCTGGTGCATCTCTGTCATTCCGCTCCCCTCCCCATATTGTAATTGTGTTATTGTTCTGAAATCTCGGTTTATATGAAGAACAATTTTTCTTATTGAAGCTTTAAATATTAGTAATCTTAATTACAACTCTAGACAATCTAAACGAAGGGACTATGAAGGCAGACCGAAT
Source organism: Oemleria cerasiformis (assembly GCA_037349345.1). NCBI lineage: Eukaryota > Viridiplantae > Streptophyta > Magnoliopsida > Rosales > Rosaceae > Oemleria > Oemleria cerasiformis. The sequence goes on from JAZGTL010000019.1 coordinate 11,119,390, forward strand.
TTGGATGAACAATTTCCATAATTGCCTGTAAAGAAGAGCTTCCCTCGTATAAGTTGAGAGAGTGCCTTTTGGATTTATTATGTGTGGCCTTGTCAAAGGCCTTTCGTTCGGCTATTCTTCCACCGTTGAAAAATTCCACACCTACTTTTTATACAAGAATTTGAGGAGCATGATTATATGTATTGATAAGTATTCATGGTTATCGATTTTGTCTTTTACAAGAATTTAATTCAAATTTTACTAGGGAAGGTCTGAAATCGTTCTCAAGTGTGAAGGAAAATTTCTGCATTTTCTAGAAAAAGTATGAGTTTGTTTGACCATTTCGTCACTAAAGGTAAGATCACCTTTAGCAGCGATAAATTCAGATGAACAGCGTCGCAAAAACTCCTTTTTATGACGTTGTTCATATGACTTTCTCGTTGGTAAAAGTATTCCTACCTTTAGTGACGAAATAGTTAAAGAAACTCATACTTTTTACAGAAAAATTTCCAAAAATTCACAAAATTTTCGGAATTTAATTGGAGGGGTTTCAGATAGGAGAGAGTCATCCGAGATTATTATGGCTACAATCTAAAGTATTTTTCTTTAATTTCTTCCCATTTTTACATTCTTCTCTCTCTCTCTCTCCTACTTCTTCCATTCAATAATCCCCTTTTTTTTTAGTTTGTTGTTTTTTTTTTTAATTTTGAATAGATTAGTTATAAAATTTATGGAAAAAAGTTAGTAAATTAATTTATTACTATTTTTGTCACGTGACGCCTACATTTCATTAGTTTAAATTAAATAATGAGTCTCATTTTATCCACATCAACATTTAACAGAAATCTTAACGGAATAGTTAACGGAGAGACCATGTTGTCACGGTTTGAAGAGTTCAGGGGAGTAATTGTAACATTAGAAAGTTTAAGCATGAATCTGTTACGAGGTGTGAACCACATGGTAGTAAAGTGTAATTTGCCCTAAGTTTTAACACAACAATGTGAATGTGAGATCATTTCCAACTGCTTCAAATGCTTCCTCTCTTTCACATTCCTTTTATTTTACCCTCAAATATTACTACTTCACCAACTCTAACTGTGTTTGTATTCGTCTCGCCGCAATATCTTCCTTAACTGTATTCCTATTTACTCTAAATTATTTTACTCTTGTTGATTTTGATCACAGTAGTTAGTTATAATTTTTTGTCCTTTATTCGCTTTTATGTAGCATTGAATTGCCGGAGATCAAGCCTTCCTCATATCCGCCCATGCTTTACAAGTCCTTAGTGGAGGTAGTCTGTTTAGGATTATAGGTTATGTTAAGATTTTGGTTGTTTTGTGAGTGTGTTTTGTAATTTTGCATAATTTTAGTGATGCGAGTTTTTTTTTCCTTCAAAAATGAGAAAGAAAAATGACGTGGATTTTTAAGTTGTTTGTGCAGCTTTTTTTCTCATTAGTTTTGCCTTATTGACTTGTGAATATTTTTATTATACTTGATTTTGATAATATGTTTGTACCTTTCTTTACGATATAATGATATCCATTTTATAAAACAAAAAAAAATAGCTGTATTCGTTCTGAAAATGAAGCAAAAAATTCCATTATTATGTACTTGGCTATAGCCATGGATTAAACAAGAGGCCAACCAAATTGAATAAACAAAAAAAGGATGGAGTGTGAGAGCATGTGGGTTGTAAGGAATTGCTTTAACATTGACACCTGAAGGCTGAATTAAGTTGCAAACTGGATTTGAATTATGATATCAAATACATGGTCTCATGGGTTGTTCAATAAGAAGCTTCTAAATATCATACAAATGACATAATACGCAGCCAAATAATTTGCATCAAACATGCTCTTATCAATTTTCTTCCACTTAAGTCAAAACTAATCTTTAGGCTTCATTCAAAGGCAGCTGCAATTATATATGAAAAACAGAATCAATGGAACTTCTTTTCTAATTGATTATGGAATTTTCTCTATGCATGCTAATATGATATTCTAAATGTGCGCCACTCTAATGTGCATCGGGGTGCGAATAGAGTGGCTCATTGTGTTATTTTATCTATTGATTCTGTTCCTATTTGATTTGAGGAGCCACCTTATGTAATTTTTTTGGATCGGATTAAAAACCTCGGTATTAATAAAACCACGTTAGTGCACCATATCCTCCTTGTATGTTTCTTTTCATCAATGAAAGATCGTACTATTATCAAAAAAAGAAATATTTCTTAAACATTATGTAAAGATTATCTCTACAACAAATCAAACAAAAATATAGTATTTAGTCAGCTGCCAACTATCAATTAAATTGACAGCTCATTACAAATTACCAAATCATCTTCACAATTTTGTTAATTTTGTGTAAATAATCTTTACATGATACTTTAAAAATCAACAATTCTAATTATCACACACATATCGAAAACTTGATAATCAACCATGAAAAACAATGGTAAATACAAGTATTGCTCACTAAGTTCTCATCCCAACTTTTGTATGTGACAATATTTAACCTTTTTTTTCTTTTGTTATACCTGAAATTGACAACAAATAAATAACTGGCAGATTACTTGATATGCAAAAGATTGTATAAAAACTTGATACTTTTTATCATATTCCAAAGAGAATTATTCTAAGACCAGTCCCCACATGAGCAAATGACTAAATCTGCAATTACCTCTACTTTTACCTTTAAAGTTGAACACCGCAAATTTGAGGAAAACGGGAAAAGAGAAAGGCAAAAGGCCAAAACCTCTTCGTAGCAAGAAAGTACATATAATGACTCCGTCTGCATGTCATCGTTCGTGTGCATCTGCTACGAATGCAATTCGGAATTGAATCTTGAAAAATTTGCAGGAGAATGTACATTCACTGGTCCGAGACAGTATTCACTTGTTGACTTTGCTGCACATCTAGTAAACTTATCTCTCGTCGAAATTTAGCAATATGAGCTTGAACCTAACACAGAACAGTCCATATAGTTAACTTCATTTTTTCTATCACCATATCTTATCTCAACCAAAACTTATGGTATACATTACTCACACCAAAAGATAAAAAATTCTCTGATATCTCTACAACATTTAATTCACTTTATAAATCCTTACAAGATCAGGATTAAAAATCTGGTGACTTATATTGGAATTCAATGCTTCATCAGACAGAATGAAAGGCCATTAAGAAAATAAACAAAAAAATTAAAAGAAATTTGACCGTCCTGAGTCAAAGAAAATGAAGAAACAGAATAGTTATTTCACATATACTTGGACTGATTTAGGAATTCAAGAACAAAACAACCAACAATTAGTACTAGGGAGATTTCCAGAGAAACTTCATTGAATTATGTAGAATGAAACAGATAACATTCATTGAATGTTGTACACATATATTTCGTGGAAGATGGGCAGGAACATCCAAAATGAGTACTAGGTTGGATTCCCCTCAGTCTACTTTTCCTAATATGAACCATAACTCAAAACCATTTTGACTAAGCAGGCCCAACACGACTGACACTTCAAATGGTGATACTCTCATCGTAGTTTTCAGGCCTATTCAAGAGATGCAATCGGTACTCAGCTGATAAAAATAGTGCTCCCTGAAGTGAGTTGAGAACTCACTCTATCCATTTAACACAAAACTTGGGACGTGTTTTGGAAACTAAAAACTGGAATCAGTGTGTCCAATCCCACAAAGCCCACCTGGGGGTTTGATTGATTTCGAAAACAACCTAGTCGGAACTGTGGGATCCCCGGGTGCAGTGGCCGGTGAATCGCTGATCAGAAAGCAGATTTTGGAATTAGACCAGTTCTAGATCAAACCTGAAACTTAAAACAACTTTATCTGAACACTAGTTCAGAATACTATTTTATGTCTGTCTTTGCTCAAAACTACAATTTTGGCTTACCATTTTGTACGACAACACATCTGAGCCACTAAAAAAACCCTGTAGCCATTACAACAGAAAAAGTATTCTTATTATTAGTAGTTGTTTTAGATGAGTTTTCACCCAATATAACTTCCATGAACCAGTTTTCTAGCATTTGAGTGCCAAACACTGTTCGGTTTAAAGCCGGTTATACTGTACATGACTGGCTGGTTTTCTGAGGTTTACAACGCCCAACCTTCGATACAAACATTAGACTCCTGTATCTGTGTGATATGTTTCCACATAATTATTTGATTCAACATTTTACACTGGTTTTACATAAATAAGCAAATATGGAGGTATAGATGCTGCGTCTCAGTTCAAAGTTTTTTAATTGTTGCACAACAGTTGCTAACTCAATTTTTTTCAATTGTTCCTACAAAATCCCCTTCAGAACTATTCGAATCATGAACAAGACCTACGCTTTTTCTCTAGGCAGACTAAGGTTATGTTTGATGTTTCCCACATTAGCTTATCCTGATGATCTTAAAGTTCCGTAGTCTCAAATACAAAACTAAAATTGCACTGAAGAAATAACTGCAGAAGAGAGATAGCATTGAGTGTAACTTAATTCTAATAACGGAACAAAAGCCATAAATGTATAGCCAAGTTCTCTTTTGGGAGCACAAAGGGTAATGGAAAGCTCCCCCACCACGTGCATCAACAAAAAATAATTAGATATGCAAAAAGGGCAAGCCCCGGGACTAATATATGCAATGCATGAGGATTCTGCACAAAGAAATTAACTGACCGAGTACAAAAGCTAAATTAAAATTTTTCCAAGATTACACAAACCATTGCAACTCTTCATGCTGACGCAGTAACGAAAGTCAATCAGGTGGAAGTCTCATAAGTTATATCCAGAAATTTCAGACAAAGTAGTGCTTACCTGCTGACGAGCTGCTGCAAGTTGTAACAACTCATCTGCTTCTGAAAAATTCATGAACCATTGGCACATTGAGTGATCTTTGGTGTCACCTCTCTTTCTCTTGCTTGGATCCTCAACTGGCACTAAATGCAATGAAAAGGAATATTTAAGCACCCAGAACATCAACCAAAGAAATAATAGAAAACAAAATAGTGAGAATCTATACCAGGAGGAGGCAAAGCAAAGCCAGCGGGTAATCTGGGAACAATTACAGCTGGCTGGTTCTGCACACGAGCTAGAAAAGCTTCTGAAGGCTCTGGAAACACTATCTCATCATAGGATTCAACAACCACAGGTTTTTTAGTCGACATAGTACCAGACTCATCCTCTGGGTACAACTTCAAATGATGATATCTGCAAACAAATTAAAGATCACATTCAGCTTTCTTTGATGGGTAGCCCATAGTATCATGCCAATTTGGTTGCTTTGAACCTAAAGTCAAAATCTATGAAGACCAACAATGTTTCAAATAAAAGTACAAACAAATGCACAATAATTACTGAATACAAAGTACTTCAAGAAACTAATCGTTTGAACAATTGATCCACCAATTAAACACATCAGAAAGTTAAGTGAAATCTAGTTTCCACTTTCCGTAACAATATGGTACGAAGCAGAATGAGTTACTGGAGGGTACTGGTAATTCCTCAGATGCAAAATAAACATAATTACATCAGAAATTAAAACAGAGTTGCATCTATTTGACTATATTAATTATATTATTCCTTTCTTGATCATTCATTTAGCCTTTCCTCCAATTTTCAAGAACAGAAACAGCATCATACCAAAAGTTGGGTAGCCAAATACCAAGTAAATACCATGAAAATAATAAGAAACTCACAAGTTTAATGGCTTATCACAAGCATCACTGTGGAAATAAAGTGTGATGGCGATTTCAAATTCACCCCAGCCACATTCTGACAATTCAAATGGCGGTGACTCGATCACCCTTGTGGGATTATTGAAACTGGAATGCAGCTGAAAAACAGCACGCTTTATCACCACACCAAGATCCTCATTTGTTGCCCCGCGAACATATATAGTCCACTTATGTGATTGGTACCTAATAAATGATCACAAAGTCTGTTCAGATATTCTATTTTTCATGCAAGAAATTCAAGAAACCAATAAACCTAGTAAAAAATAAACAACACTTACTCGTTTGCCTTCTTACCGAGCCAGAATGCAATATTGCCATACACTATCGGAACACTAATCTCAACATCTTTGAGTTTCTTATGAAAAATCTACACAAAGTTACATGAAAAGCAAAACAATAAAAAACTACTATTTAACTAAAACATCGATTCATAGTGTGTGTGATACTCAACCCTTGTTTCACAATATTCTGGGAATCATAATAATGGGAAACAATAATTTCTCAATTAATGAGGACAAAAATTCTCTCAAGCTCCATAACAAAGACAAAAATTCATTATACAAATTGAAACAAAATGCAGGGAAATTAAATCATTCCCAAAACAGGGTCTTGAAGTTGAGGTTCAGAACTAATTTCAAAATCAATTTTGGGAATCTGGGTATCCATGTTTTGGTAAATTAGGAAATGGGTGACTGCCAAAATTTGAAATTAAGCGAGAAGGTTACCTTCTTTTCACTGTCTTCGGATTTGCCCATTTTGGTACGCAGAGATTTAGGCTTGGGTCCACTTAATTCAGGTTGATCTAGATGGAGCTTTTTGGAAGAAGAGCAATTGTTCATGTCCTTCTATGGGAGCCAAGTGCGATCAGAGAAACTAGGGTTTCTTCCCGCGAAGTTACAGAGTACGGTATCGAAGCCCCTTAGGCTTTCAGGAATTATTATCCTCTACAACGTGGATGTAAGTTGGTAGCATTGGGAGGCAATGAAAATGGGCCATGTTGTGCCAGATAGGGGTATTTAAGTCGGTCCAAGAAATATATGTTCATGGAATTGACCAGAAGACCCTCCCTTGAAAGCAGTGGCGCTCTGTGGATGGCTAATATCTGTGAGATGAGAATTGAGAACACAGGAGGGACTCTGCTTTTTTTTTTTTTTTGGAAGAGACTGCTGTTTTGAGTGTTTGCTTTCACAGTGAAGGCAATACCCTGTGTAATACAATCAGACACGTTTAGAGTGTTTGCTTTCACAGTGTAGGCAATACCCTGTGTAATACAATCTGACACAGTATTTGAATGCTCCGTGGGCTAAATTTTATTGTGGAATTTTAACAAAATTCGATGGTACGACAATTGATGAAAATATTTGCAATATTTATGATATTTCTGTCGATATATCCGTATTTTGAGTTATCGACATAAAAATAAAGGGAAAGAAATATGTACAATATTTCCGTAGTTAAATGTCTCGGCATAAAAATGGACGGGGAAAAAAAATATTCCCCTAATTTCCACGATATCCATAGTAGTCTTATATAAATATTATTTTGTGTTTAAGTTTTTTCCAAAATTTCATTTAAAATTTTGAAGGCTTTTTACTAAATTTCCAATATTTTTTTATTGAACGTGAACGATAGCGATATCGATATCGAAATATTCATCGATATTTCAATAAATTTGATTGTCGATGCTTTCGTGAAAAATGATATTTTTATCCTTAGTACAACTAAACTTCATTAATAAGAAGAAAAAAAAAATATATATCTAATCATGTAACAAATATGAATAATACAGCGGCAGAGAGAATGAGAGAAACACTGTGAGGTTGTGAGACTCTGTGGTCTGGTGGTTGCGTGACCCAACGCGGAGCTCTGCCCCATCACGTGGTAGCCCAGGTTCTTTGCTCTACCCATTAGTGGAAGTTAACTCTGGTATTGTCAATTTCAGATATGGCTGGCCCGTCGGTAGCCTCCATTGCTGAGCGATTGGAGGATTCTTTCGGAATTGATGATGTTAACAATGAAGTGGTGCTGGTTGGGGCGCTGATTGCTGACAATCTAGCAAACATTGGTGGCATCAAAGGAGCCATCCGTTCTGCCTGGAGAAGACTAGGAAGTTTTAATATTGCTCATTATAAGAGAAATGTGTTCACCATTTCAACCTCCAAAATCACGGCCGGCCGTATTATGGAGGGTGGACCCTAGAACATTATGAATTTTGTTTTCAATGTAGTGGTTTGGGGGCGGGAGCTACCCTTTGACGCTGTCCAAACACACCTTGTCCCTTATTGGGTGCAGATAACTGGGCTATCCAAAGAGATGATGAACCTGGCAAATGCTCAAATGATTGGTCAGGAAATTGGCTCTGTTATTGAAGTGGAGGACCCGATGGAAACGGATTATTTATGCGAGGATTTGTAAGAGTGAAGGTGCATATTGACTCAACTAAACCCCTACCCACTGGCTTCTGGCTCCCAACCTCTGAGCATCTATCCAGTCGTATTGAATACATGTATGGCCTCAATAACTTCTGCTACCAGTGTGGGAAACTGGGTCACTTTGAAGATGGCTGTAAAACGGGGTTCCAACCAATACCTGGAGTCACTGATATTCAATGGTATGGCCCATGGATGAGGAGAAATCCCATGAAGAAAATGGAAAGAAAGGAGAAGTCACGGCTACACGGAAATCCCCGCCACCGTCCGCCGACGATTAAGATAATTCCAGTGGCGGAATCTGCAACGGCCTGCCAAGCCACTCCTACTGCGGACAAATCGGTACCCGGTCTCGCCCTAGTACTACTTGGTACCGCCACCTCTGACGCGCTGGTGCATCCTGCAGAGTCCAGCCAAAACTTGTCGTCCACAAATACCAGACTGTACGAAGAGGTACGAAATTCACTGCTTCCTTGAAATTACCCTAGTAATTTTGGTTTTGAACGGGAGGTGGTGACCGCTTTAACTTATAGGTCTTGGGCCGAAGCCCATTCCTCTAAAAGGGCTACTAGAGAGTATTCTCAGTTCGGGCCTGCTTTGAAAAAACCCAGATGTGACCCTCCTTTCTACCTCCCATTGGACCCAAGACCCAACCCATGTTTTTTCAGCTATCTCAGTCATGTAAGTCTTGTCCCCCACGAGACCATCTGAATCCCCCCATCTAAAGCTCTTAACCAGTAAATCCCCAATCTTCTCCAGTGAGGTCGAGGAAAAAATTGTCACCAATCAATGAAACCAACTAATCAGTGCGCAGCTCTCCCAGGTTCTCTTCGGCGGGAATCTGGTCTTGCTTGGTGGCCTCACCACAGAAACGAGGTGGAAGTCGTGGGCGAAGGGGAACATATACTAGAGGACGCGGACGGAAGTGCAGCGAGGGTCAAGCGACCAATTCTGTATCGGAGGAGGACTTCGATTGGAGCAATTTCAAGGAGATTCGTGTGGAATTGGTTGAAGATGAAATTATGCCAGGTTTGGCTGGCGAGAATTCTTGTTCGGAGGAATCTAATCTCCGAGGCCGTGGTGGCTGGCCAAAAGCCACAAGTCCTCAATGATACACCTTTCATGGAACTGTCAAGGCTTGGGCCGTGCTTTGACAGTCCAAAAACTAGGGGAATTGGTCCGTATTCATTCCCCTTATGTTATTTTTCTTATGGAGACAAAGCAATCTTGTTACAGGGTGGAGATGGTGGGACAACAGTTTGGGTATCACAAATTTCTGGTTGTTAATCCAATCGGGAAGGCTACTGGTTTGGCGTTGTTGTGGCGCCATGATGTCTCAGTGGAGGTGCTGGCCAATTCAAAGAATTGCATTGATACCATTTTATCCAGTAAAAGTGATCATACCAGGGACCTGGTCTCGTGGGTCTACGGTCGGTCCTCCGTATAGAGAGGAAAAAGAAGAATTTTGGAGCAGTCTTGCCAATTGGAGTCTTAATGATGGTACCCCCTGGGCTTGCATTGGGGACTTCAATGAGCTTCTGAACAACAATGAAAAGGAAGGTGGAAATCCTCGTTCTTGGAGGAGTTTCCGTTGTCTCAGAAATTTTTTGGATTCAAATGAGTTGGTTGACTTGGGCTTCCAAGGACAGAAATTTACTTGGGAAAATTGCCAAGATGAGGAGTCAGTGGTTAAGGAGAGACTGGATAGGGTTGTGGTTAATGCGGATTGGCAATTACAGTGGCCTAATTCCCACCTCATTCATGAACCAAGGATTGGCTCTGACCACTGCCCACTGCTACTTGTGCTTGAGCACCCACCGGTCAAGGCTGCAAAGTCTTTTAAGTTCGAAGAATACTGGCTTGAGGATGAGGAATGTAGTCAAGTTGTGGAGAAGGGCTGGAGGACTATCCGAAGTAGAGATGCTTTCGTAAAGTGGGACAAGCAACTGAAATGCTGCAAGATTGATCTTCGAGCTTAGAGTAAACTGAAATTCCCTGCGCACTTCATTGTTAAGTCTTTCGTTTTTATGTTTCGAAGAACTATAGATTAGCTTAAACAAGGAAATCAACCTCCTAATAGAATCAACCTCCAGCTTGTTTCAAAAGTAAATATTTGACTAGCCCCTGAACCAATTTTAAGCTCTTCATAATGAATTTGTTCTACAAGTTGAGCTTCTCTAGAACATTTTAAAACATAAACACCCTTAGCAGAAGAAATAACAATATTCACTATATTAGTCAATGGTAAAAAAAAAAACAATAGATAAATATAATAATCATCTTTAGCTGCCGCATTCAAACAAAGTTGGAGGCGATGAGCAAAGTAACGTACATAATATGCATGGACAATCTTGAAGAAATAATGCTTCTACTTAATTCCATTGACCCTGCATATTACTAGCACCATCATATCCTTGACCACACATATTGCTGACTAGAAGTTCACTTTGAGAAAGCACATTATCTTTCTCTACTCTGACAGTTATAACACAAGTGCCTTCAACACTCACAACATCAAAGTATCTTTCATGCACAATACTATCACAATCCACAAATCTTAATATAATAGCCATTATTCCTTACTAGATTCATCAAATGCTTCATCAACAAGAAGATAAAATTTACCATTACCAATTCCCTCACAAATCCTCTTTCTAACTTTATTAGCAAGAATATTCAAAATCTCTTTTCGAATTTTTGGGCATCTTGCCTTTGTACATGCTTTGCTTTGCTGTTAGTTTTGCTCTGTTTCTACAAGTAATGCGAGTATTTTCTTCTCCGGCCAATTTAATGGCCTTCCTTTTTCATGACTTCTCTAATCTCACTTGGTAGAGTTTAATACCATGTTTACCTCTTAGAGTCATGAAGACACCAATTCTATTCGTATTCTCTCATTCCATTGAATATCAAACTGATTTTTATGAGATCAAAGTAGAAATATACTGTGCTTTGTGTTTATTGTACATATCTTCAGATTTTAAAATCTATCTCCCATCCAAATTTCCTGTCTTAGCATTACACAGTAAAGAAAGTACAAGCAAATATAGAAAAAATTAAATTTCCGAAACATGATAGGAAGCCTACATAGGCCGACGGCAGCCATCCGATGATGTCTTTGAACTCTAGTTGATGGCCTGTGAAACCCCAAGATACCAAGCAGTAGAAAATCATCAACCAATCTGGTAATTAGATGAGGAAATCTATGAAAAGATTTACTACATAGGATCCCGTATGTTTTTTTTCCTTACGATCCGATAATTAGAGCGATAAAATTAAAGGAATGTCTTACATAGTTATTTAACGAATCAAGAAATTATGCCAGCTTCTTAATGAGTGATTCTACATGACTGATTACATGACGCCTTTATTGAAGATTCTGTAAGTAACGCTGTTTATGTTACATAAATATTATAAAATTGAGAAAATCAATATCTTTAAAGTTTGCTTTATCAATCTTTTCACCTAATTGGTGAATAGATCGATCAATGAATTATGTTTGACTGTATTTTGGCTTATTTGTTTTGAGTGGGCCATTCTTTTTGTTTGACCGAATTTTTCCAATTAGTGAATTTTATGATAAGGTTTTAATGAGGCCCCTTGTGTGCCCGGGCTGCATTGTACTTATGTTCAATCAATATATTCATCTTTCTAATAAAAAAATTTATTCACCTAATTGAAAATAACCAATTAGGTTTGTGAAGAAACGTAGAAATGGATCACCCATTCAATTTGAGTCCTTAGCAATGGCGGTTCTCCTTTCTCTGATATGCTGGTTCGAACCACAAGGCCAAGGGCCATTGCTATAAACTCATACAAACTCATATAAACTTATATAAATTGTAACACTCCTTATAGTGGAAAACCGAGACTACCGACAAGGAACGTAGCTCAAAACTCAAACAATGAGTTGGGTGTAGTAAACATTGATTGTTTTATTTTATATTTGACATTTTTACCCAACTTTGTTCACCGTTTTGTATTTGTATTTACTCTAGAATGGATGTATTCGTTCCCGCACGATTAATTATCGAATTTTCCCCATCCAAATGTGATAATCAAAACTATTGATTTGTTAAAATATCATCTAAATACCATCATCTCTTGCAAAAAATCTCTTTAAAAAATTAAAAATTCATCTGTGCCAAAATATAAACCAAATTGAAAATATTTTGGTAATTCAATTGTGTCAAATCAATAGTGGCTTTGATAACAGTTAAGATTCTTATATGATGAACAATCAATTTAATTAATGCATATGAATAATCGAATAATCTCTAATTTATTTTATTATTTTTAGAAACAATTTTTACATGATATTTAAATAAATCAACAGATTTTTTTGTGTAAGTTTTTGTTTTTTGAGAATTAATTAGGATGGGAATGAGCATCCACCGTAGATAATCACTCAAAAACATATCTACGATGATTTATATGCCTGAAATGGTTTTGGCTGTTTTGAGTTTGAGTGAGTGGTGAAGAGGCATTTGGTGTCATGATGCACATGGTAATGTCCTCAAAACTCTTGGGTTCAATTTGTCTGTAAACACTCTATGCTCTACCAGCATCTAATTTAGCCAATGGAGTACCAGAAAATGATTGGAGTTGGATAGCTGGTTGGTCAGTCCCACAATGTCCAAATTTAAGCTAAATTTTAGTTAACATAGTTGGAAAATTATTTTAACAAATTACTTTTAAAAAGTTTACTCCAACAATATTACCTATTTTGGCAAATCTCAAATATTTTATTATTTGTTTCAAGTGAAATATTTGAATATCATCAATTTATTATTTTATTATTTATGAAATTCATCCAATTGTAAAGAGATATAAATCCCTACTTTCTCTCTCATATATGTTAAATTTAGAGATAAAAAACCCACAAAATATCAAAATTTTAAGGATAAACTACATAAAAGTACCGAAACTATAGAGGTTATTTCAAATTCGTACCCCAACTATGAAAATTGGATTCTAGGTACCCCAAACTATCAAAACACAACATTTAGGTACCCACCGTTAGTAATCTGTTAAAAAAATCTGTTAAGTGCCCAAGTGGCATTTGTGGGGCCTTTTTTATGCTGACATAGACGCCATGTAAACAAAATTTTTTTTTTAATATTTTAAATCTATAACAATATAATCTTCCTACAATGGCTAGTTCTTAACGGCTAATTTTGAATGAAAACTGAATCAATTTGATATGTTAGGGTGAAGCGATAAATGCGATAAATACCAAGTCCCTCCATCCTTGTTCAAATTCCTCTATGGACTCCAAATTGTAAATGCGATAAAACTCACTCTTCCATTCATTGTAACGTTTACCCAAAACTACATTGAACCAAGACGAAAACTTTGCCATTATCATCCATATGCATAGTCACTAAAAGAAATAAGTGGTTGCCCGATCAGATTTTGCCCGACGATGCCCATTTCGCCGCCCTATGTCATGTTGCTCGGCGAAATTTAAGGATCGCCGGGCAAAATTAGCTCCACTCTTGCCCGAGGAAAAAAATGGTAGGGCAAGGACCATTTGCGGGGCAAAGTTTTGGCGTGAAGAAAAATAGTTTGGCGCATTAAAAATAGAGGCTTTGCCCGACGAATTTTTCTAGTCGTCGGGTAAAATCAGCTTTAACGACGAATATTGTTCGTCGGGCAAAACTTCGCGTTGACTATAATTTGCCCGACAATTCATTAAACCTTTCCCTGCGAAACATCTTTGTCGGGCAAATGTCTAAAGACATTAAATACCCAAACGCCCCATTCTTCTTCTTCCTCTATGCCTTTTGCTAACCTCACAACTCACACTCTCTCTCTCCCTCTAGCTATATAACATCAACAATCATCATCTCATTACCATTTTCACTACCAATCAAATCCATTTCTCTCACAATCACCAATACCAATTTTGAAGGTTTGAGAAATTTAATTTTTTTAGTTTTGAAATTTTGAATTTTGATTGGAAACTAATTATTTTTTGTTGTAAGGACCCTTCCCGAATTTCGCCTCGAAATCCGTAAAAAGCCCTATTCTCGTCTGACAGCCTTTTTCCAAAAAATTTAACACCAGGAATACCTTTTATCCTTAGAAAAATTAAATAACCTTACAGGGGTTCGGACAATACCTTCTATGTACTTACTGACTACACCTACATGTCAGACGCAAGATAACTTACAGATCACGGCCGAAACCTCAGAATAGTGGTGGCCTGAAAAGGTAACCTCAGAGATTTGTTTTACGCCCCAGCCTCTCGACTAAGCAACTGTACTAGTGGCTAACCGGCCTAGTCAGGTCAGGGTAAGAGCCAATGCTTCGCAATAGATCACAATGTGAGAACCCCTGATCATGATTCAAAGTTTATAGCCCTCTGCTAACAAGCTCTGATACCAATTGTCAGTAGGTCAACCACTGTTGAAATATCTACTGTAATAGCACAAAACAACTAACTTGCCGGCCTCTTGTGAACCGTCAATAACTCGTCAATCTGGGTCACCGCCCACACCAACCCACTGACCCGGATGACGAAGGTACCAGACTTGGTTGAATTGAGTCTTACTGACTTACTCCGAGTCGTACTCGATATCCCGGCTCATCCTGAGCACCTCGAGTGATAACTTGATAACCCGGCTCGTCTTGAGAACCCTCGAGCGGTAACTCGATATCCCGCTCCTCCTGAGCACCCCGAGTGGTAACTCGATATCCCTGCTCCTCCAGAGCACCCCGAGGGGTAACTTGATATCCCTGCTCATCCAGAGCACCCCGAGTGGTAACTCGATATCCCTGCTCATCCTGAGCACCCTGAGTGGTAACTCAATATCCCGCTCCTCCTGAGCACCCTGAGTGGTAATTCGATATCCCTGCTCATCCTGAGCACCCTGAGTGTTAACTCGATATCCCGCTCCTCCTGAGCACCTTGAGTGGTAACTCGATATCCCTGCTCATCCTGAGCACCCCGAGTGATAACTCGATATCTTTGCTCATCCTGAGCACCCCGAGTGATAACTCAATATCCCTGCTCATCCTGAGCACCACGAGTGGCAACTCGATATCCTACTTCTCCTAAGCACCCCGAGTGGTAACTCGATATCCCTGCTCATCCTAAGCACCCCGAGTGGTAACTCAATATCCATGCTCCTAGAGAGCACCCCGAGTGCTAACTCGATATCCCTACTCATCTTGAGCACCCCGAGTGATAACTCAATATCCTTGATCATCATGACAAGCATACCTCAGACCTCAACGATATGGCGGATAAAGATCCCTCAAACGCCTACATCGGAGAACCCCTCAACGATCTGGCAGAGACGTACCCTCTAACGCCAGTCGGAGAACCCTCAACAATGTAGCGGAGAAAGACATCCTCTGTAAGGACCTTTCCCGAATTTCTCCTCGAAACCCGGAAAGGACCCTTATCCCGTCTGACAGCTCTTTTACCTCAATAATTTTATACCAGGAATACCCTTTATCTTTAAATAATTTTTTGTAAACCTTACAGGGTTCCCGACAGAACCTCTGTACTTACTGACCACTCATACCTGTCAAACGTAGGATAGCATACAGGTCAAATCCAAGACCTTGTCATAGTGGTGATCCAAATAGGAATACCCTCTGACACCAAATGTCAGTAGGTCAGACACTGATGATACCTCTACTAGAATACCACAAGACAACCAACAATAATTCGTCACTCTGGGTCACCGCCCACACCAACCCACTGACCCGGATGACGAAGATACCAGACTTGGTTAAATTGAGTCTCACTGACTCATCCCGAGTCAAACTCGATATCCCTGCTCATACAGAGCACCCAAATGGTAACTCGATAACCCTGCTCCTCACTGCACTAGTATCTGAGAAACAGTAACCAGCGGGACAGAAAACTAATGAAACTAAATTCTTCGATAAATCACCTTTTATATTGGAGGTTCACCGGGTTCACCGCCTACAGCGGATCTTGGCCCCACACATATTAGTATTGTTTATATTGGAGGTTCACCGGGTTCACCGCATACAGTGGATCCTGGCCCCACACATATCAGTATTGTTTATATTGGAGGTTCACCGGGTTCACCGTCTCAGCAAATCCTGGCCTGGATCTTGGCCCCACACATATCAGTATTGTTTATATTGGAGGTTCACCGCATACAGCGGATCCTGGCCCGGATCCTGGCCCCCTCAAACAGTATTGATCCAAAATCAAGTATTTTATAATCACAAATACGGTTTCAACTCAAAATCATGGGCTCAATTAATTACCACGTCAAAAACAATATCAAAACCGAATCCAACAACCATGCCATTTCTCACAACACACTTCCACTGAAATATTGGAAAACAAATGTCCAGCAATCATTTCTAAATTCCAGAAATTCATTGCACCCATACATAACAGTATTTAAATCAAAGATACATTTATGCATGCATTATAGTTTATAAACCAAAAGTCCACTCACAAACATCATCCAACCCAAAATTCATGGACGCTCTAGCCCAAGGAACACATGCACAATAATGACCCAACTACCTTGACTTTCCGAGCTCAAAATCCGCTTCACGGTCAACCATTACCGCTGGAATTGCCCAAATCAGGCCTTAAACGAACTCCTCGGAACGTCCGAAAACCCTAGTCACGCGTCGCCATGACATCGGGAACAGTCCCACGCGCTGCCACGCGCCACCGAAAGATCAGAACTTGCACTCACGCGTCGCCACGCGGCCTCACGCGCCGGTCACGCACCTGCTATAGTGTTCACGCGCCTGGACCGGTCCAACCCGACCCCGCTCGACCTGACCCGGTCTAACTCGACTCAACCCGACCGTTTCACTCAACCTGACCGGTTCAACTCGATCCGGCTAGTTCACTCAACCCCGATCAGTTCACTCAACCCGACCCGGTCTGACCCGACTCGATCAATCACCGAAGAAGATGATCGGCTGCCGGTGCCGTCGCTGAAGTCTGGCCTGAGAAGATGACCGGCAGTCACCGTCTGGTTTCACCGGAATCCCCCATTTCCGGCCGAAACTTCAAGCTTTTATAACTTCCTCAAAACTCAACCATTTTCCACAAATTTTATGTCTAAATCTATCTACTCAAACCCAAGAATCCAAACATGACCTCAAAACCACAAACACGTACCTGTGTAAGCCGGAAAATTGATCGGAATATCCGAAACTTCCTATACTCGGTTCGGCTTCCCCCGTGGTCCTCTTCTTCGATGGTCGGTACGGTTGTGATCGTGGGAAGGAGTAGAATACGATTAATGGATCAACAATGGAAGTTAAAGCCTTGAATTAAAAGTTGATTTTGTGGGTTTTGGGGGTTTTCTCACGGGTTCGATGTGTTTGTGTTTTAGAGAGAGATGAGTGATAATGAGATGAAGATGAATTGAAGTGAAAAATGTCCATGAAGATGTAAAATAATTGGGGTTAAAATATCTTCTCCCAAACTAAAATTACCAAAATGCCCTTGCACATCTAGACTCATAACTTTCGTACACGAACTCCGTTTTCTGCGTGCTGCCTGTCTATGAACTCTTGAGTTTGAGACCTACGCAATGACCCAAGAAAAATTCCCAAAAGTATTGCCAGTCAAAAAGGGACTCTCGGACCCGTCCAAAATTGAGGGTAAAATCGTCTAATTCTCAAAATAATTTAATTTCTGATCCGGATCGTTAAAAATTCCCCCCCTTACAGAAATTTCATCCCCGACATTTCACTAACTCAGGTTAAAGGACCAACCTCCTATTCATTTCAAGATTGCTAAAGAGGTAAACGCCTCGGAGGCATCTTGTTAACAGAAATCCTTAAATAATTTGCACACAAGTGTGCGGTCTGTATTTCTCCTCGGAGGCATCTTGTTAACAGAAATCCTTAAATAATTTGTAAGGACCCTTCCCGAATTTCTCCTCGAAACCCGGAAAGGACCCTTATCCCGTCTGACAGCTCTTTTACCTCAATAATTTTATACCAGGAATACCCTTTATCTTTAAATAATTTTTAGTAAACCTTACAGGGTTCCCGATAGAACCTCTGTACTTACTGACCACTCCTACCTGTCAAACGTAGGATAGCATACAGGTCAAAGCAAGACCTCGTCATAGTGGTGATCCAAATAGGAATACCGTCTGACACCAAACGTCAGTAGGTCAGACACTGCTGACACCTCTACTAGAATACCACAAGACAACCGACTAGTCAGATACTTGTGAACCAACAATAATTCGTCACTCTGGGTCGCCGCCCACACCAACCCACTGACCCGGATGACGAAGATACCATACTTGGTTAAATTGAGTCTCACTGACTCGTCCCGAGTCAAACTCGATATCCCTGCTCATACAGAGCACCCAAATGGTAACTCGATAACCCTGCTCCTCACGACACTAGTATATGAGAAACAGTAACCAGCGGGACAAAAAACTAGTGAAACTAAATTCTTCGATAAATCACCTTTTATATTGGAGGTTCACCGGGTTCACCGCCTACAGCGGATCCTGGCCCCACACATATAAGTATTGTTTATATTGGAGGTTCACCGCATACAGCGGATCCTGGCCCCACACATATCAGTATTGTTTATATTGGAGGTTCACCGGGTTCACCGCATATAGCGGATCCTAGCCCAACACATATCAGTATTGTTTATATTGGAGGTTCACCAGGTTCACCGTCTCAGCGGATCCTGGCCCCACACATATCAGTATTGTTTATATTGGAGGTTCACCGGGTTCATCGCATACAGCGGATCCTGGCCCCCTCAAACAGTATTGGATCCAAAATTAAGTATTTTATAATCACAAATACGATTTCAACTCAAAATCATGGGCTCAATTAATTACCACATCAAAAACAATATCAAAACCGAATCCACCAACCATGCCATTTCTCACAACACACTTCCACTGAAATATTGGAAAACAAATGTCCAGCAATCATTTCTAAATTCCAGAAATTCATTGCACCCATACATAACAGTATTTAAATCAAAGATACATTTATGCATGCATTATAGTTTATAAACCAAAAGTCCACTCACAAACATCATCCAACCCAAAATTCATGGACGCTCTAGCCCAAGGAACACATGCACAATAATGACCCAACTACCTTGACTTTCCGAGCTCAAAATCCACTTCACGGTCAACCATTACCGCTGGAATTGCCCAAATTGGGCCTTAAACGAACTCCTATGGCCTCGAAACCAATAAAATATGATCCGGAACGTCCGAAAACCCTAGTCACGCGCCGCCGTGACATCAGGAACAGTCCCACGCACCGCCACGCACCACCGGAAGGTCAGAACACGCGCTCACGCGCCGGCCCGCTCGACCTGACCTGGTCCAACTCGACTCAACCCGACCGGTTCACTCAACCTGACCGGTTCAACTTGATCCGACTGGCTCACTCAACCCCGACCGGTTCATTTGACCCGACTTAGTCTGACCCGACTCGACCGGTCGCCGGAGGAGACGATCGGCTGCCAGCGCCGTCGCCGAAGTCTGGCCTGAGAAGATGACCGGCAGCCGCCGTCTGGTTTCGTCGGAATTCCCCATTTCCGACCGAAACTTCAAGCTTTTATAACTTCCTCAAAACTCAACCATTTTCCACAAATTTTATGTCTAAATCTATCTACTCAAACCCAAGAATCCAAACATGACCTCAAAACCACAAACACGTACCTGTGTAAGTCGAAAAATTGATCGGAAGATCCGAAACTTCCTATACTCGGTTCGGCTTCCCCAGTGGTCCTCTCCTTCGATGGTTGGTACGGTTGTGATCGTGGGAAAGAGTAGAATACGATTAGTGGATCAACAATGGAAGTTAAAGCCTTGAATCAAAAGTTGATTTTGTGGGTTTTGGGTGTTTTCTCACGGGTTCGATGTGTTTGTGTTTTAGAGAGAGATGAGTGATAATGAGATGAAGATGAATTGAAGTGAAAAATGTCCATGAAAATGTAAAATTATTGGGGTTAAAATATCTTCTCCCAAACCAAAATTACCAAAATGCCCTTGCACATATAGACCCATAAATTTTGTACACGAACTCCGTTTTCTGCGTGCCGCCTGTCTACGAACTCGTGAGTTCGAGACCTACGCAATGACCCAAGAAAAATTCCCAAAAGTACTGCCAGTCAAAAAGGGACTCTCGAACCCGTCCAAAATCAAGGGTAAAATCGTCCAATTCTCAAAATAATTTAATTTCTTATCCGGGTCGTTATATCCTCCACGCCTATCATCGGAGAACCCCGTGGTATAACATAATACCTAGAAGTACGCATCCTATGCAATCTTGGGAAACTAAAATACCAAAACAAGGAAGCCCTAGCCCCAAGGAACTCTTTGACACAGTAAATACCCAACTCCCTTGACCTCCCGAGCCCAAAACCCGCTCCATGGTTAAGCATTACCGTTGGGATTACTCAAATGGGGCTCCAAACGAACTCGTACGGCCTCAAAACAGTCAAAATCTGATCCGGAATGTCCCAAAACCTTAGCCACGTGCTGCTGTGACCCCGGAATCGGTCCCACGCGCCGATAGAAGGTCGGGCCACATGCCGCACGTCGGCCACGCGCCCTCACGCACCCCACGCATCGGTAATATTCATGATTGAATATTCCGTAAAACCTAACGAAATCTCTTGACAGAATCTAAATATTCCGTCCAGACTAACGACGTTAGGGTTCCATCAAGCTCCGTTAAATTTTGATGGAATATGCTAACGCCGTCAGCATATTCCGTCAAACCCTTGACGGCGTTAGTTGACCGTTAAGTCATCTGACTGCTGATTGTGTGGCCAGGTGGCGCCCACATGGCTTCTAGGTGGTGCCCACGTGGAAGCCAAGTGGCATGCCACGTTATCCCGTCTGACTACCCAGTCGTTGACGTCTCGTCGGAGAAGATGCTAGTGCCACCGTCTGCCGTCACCGGAGTCTCGTTGGAATCTCACCGGAGAAGACGACCGCCGTCCGTAGTCGCCTGAAAACCCCATTTCCGGAAAACCTTGAATTTTTCCTAACTTCTTCAAATCTCAACCATTTTTCACAAATTTTATGTGTAAATCTATTTACTCGAACCTAAGGATTCAAAAATGACCTCAAAACACTAAACCCGTACCTGTGATGGCCGAAAAAGCGATCAAAACTTTCAATTTTTCTTTTCCTCGGCCCGGTGTTTCCCGCGTTTGTCTCCTCCGATTGTTGGTATGGTTGTGATCGTGGGAAGGAGGAGATTTCGATTAGTTCCACCAAAATGGGAGACTTGGCCTTGTATCAAAGTCCCAATTTATGGGTTTTGTGAGTTTCGGTCACACGGGTTCTGGGGGGGGGGGGGGGGGGGGGGGGGGGGGGGGGGGGTGGGGTTTGTGGGTCCAGAGAGAAAGAGAGTAAAAAAAAAATGAAGATGAGGATAAGATCAATTCAATTGGGGGTTAAAAAAATATCTACCCCTGCTAGATTACCAAAATGCCCCTGACATTCTAGACCCGCATCTTTTGTACATGAACTCCGTTTTCCGCATGCCACCTGTCTACGAACTCATGAGTTCGATATCTATGCAACGGTACCTGAAACACAACTAAAAGTATCTCGAAACAAAAATTGACTTTCACGCCCCTTAACAACCAAGGGTAAATTCGTCTTTTTGCAAAATAATTTACAAAAATTCATTATTTAAATTTCCGGTCGTTACAATTCACCCCCCTTAAAGAAATTTCATCCTCGAAATTCCCTTAACTCAGGTCAAAGAACCAACCTCCTGTTTCAAGTTCTCTCACGTCACCACCGAAATGAATTGGTCCCTAGATGCGATTCCCCATAGAACCTATGCACTATGCACATCTCCCTAGTCTAGTCTCGACAACAAATCGTAGGCGAGAAGACATCCTGGAGGCACCAGAATCCATTCAACTCGGAACATACATCGAAACAAGTCTATGAGCTTGAGAAGTCCACTGCGGGTCCTACTCCCAACATGACTACCATCACCTCAAGTCATGACGTCATATGACTGAACATACCTCGAAGCCAGGTTTCAGATAGGGTCATGTGTACCAAGTGCAGCCAGCCTCAACGATCTAGAGGAGAGCTTCCTGCCACGCCAAAATCAGAGCATATCGATGACCTAGTGGAGGAAAAAGTCTAGGACAATTTCCCTCCAACGCTAGTCGGAGATAACCTTGGCAAATACGTGATGGACAAATACCCTTTGTAACGACCCGTCCCAGAAACCCCAGTACGATGACAGTACGTTATGGCCGCCGGGAATCCTCCCAAAGCGAAGCCCCTAGTGGCAGCCTTAAGCACACACACCAGCCCAAAGGTATTGTTATGCTTGCCATATTCGCTCCCACTCGCATGCAGCCTTATCAAGAGTCAAACCCTGGACCAAGCCTTTTGCTCCCCTCAAGGAGGACACCTTTCACCAATTGAGCTGCAGCTCAATTGGTAAAGGCGTTCCCGGTTAAGGGCAGCAAAAGACCTGGTCTAGTGTTCGAATCCTGGTAATCGCTGCAGCGAGGGATTTCGATACCTGGCAGGCGGAACAATACCTTGAGAGTGGAATGTGATGCCATGGTACCGGGGTTTCCGGGGTGGGTCACCTCTCAACTTAAAAGGCACCTTTCAATTGGTGAAAGGTGTCCACTTTGAGTGGAATAAAAAGGCTTGGTCCAGGGTTCAATCCTCAAAGGCTGCAGCTATGGGATTTGAATGGGGACTTCGCTAACAATACCTTTGTGAAGGTAAGATTCCACTGTTAAAGGTGGTGAACCTTGGGCTTCATTTTGGGAGGATTCCCGGCGGCCATAACAATGGCCATCCCGTAAGGCTTACGAGGGGGGGGGGGGGGGGGGGGGGGGGGGGGGGGGGGGGGGGGGGGGGGTGGGTTTGTTACACCCTTCATCATATGTAAAACAATGCATGCATACATAAAATTTATTTTCAAACAAGTCCATAAAGATAAGCCAAAAACTTGCCGGAAAAATCAATCTTTTGTAAAAACACTCGGTGGGATCCACGAAAATCCAAATAATGAAAACATCTCCTTGTCCACAACTCTGCTTTGAAAACCCTCCTAAAAGGAGTTTAAAATCATGTAAACAGACATTGACACACAAAATATATATCAAAACATATCCCACTGCTCCCCGAATAAAATCCTGAGATGTAGCTCGATATCTCTGCTCGTCCTGAAAGTATGATGGAATCCACCATGACATACCGCATATCATCCTGAGAGTATGAAGGAATCCTCCATGACATACCTCATAGCATCCTGAGAGTATGATGGAATCCTCCATGACATACCTCATAGCATCTTGAGAGTATGATGGAATCCCCCATGACATACCTCAGACCTCAAAGATGTGGTGGAGAAAGATCCCTCGAACGTCTACATCGGAGAACCCCTCAACGATCTAGCGGAGACGTACCCTCTAACGCCAGTCGGAGAAATCTTGACCAGCGGCGTCAAAAATCCAGTGAAAACCAAAATTCGTGTTTTGAAATCCTTGTTTCTTGGCCTAAGCCAAATTCATTGAAAACCCCGTTTATGGCAAAATCCATTAAAATCACAAGTCCAGGCCTCAACCCAAAATCATGGACTCAATAATTACCACGTAAAAACGACACCAAAATCGAGTCCAAAAACTAGGCCATTTCCCCAAAACACATTTTCACTAAAATATGGAAAACCTGTGTCTAGTAATAACTTCTAAATTTCGGAAATTTGTCACAAACAATACATAATAAAATTTAATTCAAATATACTTGTATGCATGCATTATTATTTACAAAATCAAGGTCCACTCACCAGCAACAACGATGCCTACCTCGCCCGTGCATCACATGTCCTCTGCCTCCCTCAGCTCTAGGTCGCAGAAGAGACAACGTCTAGGAGGCATCTTGTTGACAAGAATCCTTAAATAATTTGCACACAAGTGTGGAAGTTAAACTTAGCTCTCTGATACCAAATGTAAGGACCCTTCCCAAATTTCACCGCGAAATTCGTGAAAAGCCCTGTTTCCGTCTGACAGCCTTTTTCCACAAAATTTAACACCAGAAATACCCTTTATCCTTAGAAAAATTAAATAACCTTACATGGGTTTTGACAGAACCTTCTCTGTACTTACTGACTACACCTACCTGTCA
The DNA here is from genome assembly GCA_037349345.1 of Oemleria cerasiformis. NCBI lineage: Eukaryota > Viridiplantae > Streptophyta > Magnoliopsida > Rosales > Rosaceae > Oemleria > Oemleria cerasiformis. The sequence goes on from JAZGTL010000019.1 coordinate 11,143,676, forward strand.
GACGCAAGATAGCTTACAGGTCACGGACGAAACCTCGGAACAGTGGTGGCCCGAAAAGGTAACCACATAGACTTGTTTTACTCCCCAGCCTCTCGATTGAGCAACCACACCGGTGGCTAACCGGCCTGGTCAGGTCAGGGCAACAGCCAATGCTTCACCACAGATCACAATGTGAGAACCCCTAATCATGATTCGAAGTTTATAGCCCTCTGCTAACAAGCTCTGATACCAATTGTCAGTAGGTCAACCACTGTTGAAACCTCTACTATAATAGCACAAAAAAACTGACTTTTCGTCCTCTTGGGAACCATTAATAACTCGTCAATCTGGGTCACCGCCCACACTAACCCACTGACCCGGATGACCTTGGTTGAATTGAGTCTTACTGACTTACTCTGAGTTGTACTCGATATCCCGGCTAATCTTGAGCACCTCGAGTGATAACTCGATAACCCGGCTCGTCCGGAATACCCCCGAGTGGTAACTCGATAACCCGCTCCTCCTGAGCACCCCAAGTGGTAACTTAATATCCCTGCTCCTCCAGAGCACCCCGAGTGGTAACTCGATATCTCGCTCTTCCTAAGCACCCCGAGTGGTAACTCGATATCCCTACTCCTCTAGAGCACCCCGAGTGGTAACTCGATATCCCTGCTCATCCTGAACACCCCGAGTGGTAACTCGATATCCCTGCTCATCCTGAACACCCCGAGTAGTAACTCAATATCCCACCCCTCCTAAGCACCTCGTGTAACAACCCTGAATTTCAATTATTGGATTTACGTAAATTATTTATGTAAAATGACGATTTTACCCTTGCTTGTTAAGGGGCATGAAAGTCAAATTTTGCTTCGAGACATTTTTGGTGGTGTTTTGGATACTGTTGCGTAGGTCTCAAACTCACGAGTTCGTAGACAAGCGGCACGCGGGAAACAGAGTTCGTGTACGAAAGTTATGAGTCTAGACGTGTAAGGGCAGTTTGGTAATTTGCCATAGAGGGGAGATATTTTTAACCACCCAAATCAGATTAATCTGATCCACATCATTTCATCTTCATCTCATTACCATCTCCCTTTCTCTCTGCGAAACACCCACACCAAACCCGTGCGAAAAAAAACACCCAAAAACCCACAAAGTCAACTTTTGATTCAAGGCTCTAACTTCAATTTTTGATCAACTAATCGTATTCTACTCCTTCCCACGATCACAACCGTACCAAGCATCGAAGGAGAGGACCACGGGAAACGCCGGACTGAGCAAAGGAATAATCGAACCTTCCGATCGATTTTCTGGCTTACACAGGTACGTGTGTGTGGTTTTGAGGTCATATTTGGATTCATGGGTTCGAGTAGATAGATTTAGACGTAAAATTTGTGAAAAATGGTTGAGTTTTGAGGAAGTTATAAAACTTGAAGTTTCGGCCGGAAATGGGGGATTTCGGCGGAAACCAGACTGCGGCGCTGGCAGTCGGTTGTCTTCTTCGGCGAGTCACCGGTGACCGGTCGGGTCGAGTAAACCGGTCTGGTCGAGTGAACTGGTCGGATCGAGTTGAACCGGTCGGGTTGAATTGGATCGGGTCAGGCCGAGTTGGCCTGGGTTAGACCGTTCCAGGCGCGTGGGCACTGTAGCAGGCGCGTGACCGGTGCGTGAGGATGCGTGGCGGCGCGTGGGTGCGTGGTCCGTCCTTCCGTCGGCACATGGGGCCGACTCTGAGGTCACGGTGGCGCGTGACATCTAGTTTTTGACGTTCCGGACTTGTTGGCGCAGGTTTTGGGTCGATCGGACGTCGTTTAGGGGTTGTTTTGGGCATTTGAAGTTGCTGCGGTTTCTAGGCCAGCATAGGTAGACCTCCCGGGGTTTAGGGGGTTTATATTTAAGGTTCTTATTATTAGCTGGTAATCCCGATTATTAATTTGGACATGCGATACTGCTCCAGGAACTTCAGGGGAGCGTACATTTCGGGATTGAGCTTGCTTGGATAGGTTTGTGAGTGGACTTTTGGTTTATAAACTTTAATGCATGCATAAATGTATCTTTGATTTAAATACTGTTATGTATGGGTGCAATGAATTTCTGGAATTTAGAAATGATGCTGGACACATGTTTTCCAATATTTAAGTGAAAGTGTGTTTTGAGAAATGGCCTGGTTTTTGTACTCGATTTTGATATCGTTTTGAAGTCGTAACTATTTGAGCATGTGATTTGGATTGAGACTCGTAATTATGATTTTACTGATTTTGGCCGTAAATGATATTTCAAAGAATTTGGCTTAGGCCAAGAAACAAAGATTTCAAAACACGAATTCGGTTCACTGGTTTTCTGTCCCGATGGTTACAGTTGCTCTGACTGGTGTTGAGGGATTTTGCTCAGCTGGTTGTTGAGGGTTCGGACTTTGGTGTTGAGGGGTCTTGGTCCGCCGGGTCGCGAAGCTGTCTACGCGTAGTACAGAGTTTAATACATCTCAAGGGATACCCTAGTGTGTTGTGGATATGTCGGGAACAGTGGATTTGAGATATTATGTGTCCATATTGAATTAAATGATTTTAAACTCCTTTGAAAAGAGTTTTCAAACCAAACTGTGGATCACGAGGTATTTTCATTATACAGATTTTATGTGAGTCCAACTAAGTGGTTTTAAAGAGAAATGAAATTCTGATGGTTTCAAATGATGTTTTTATATCATAAACTGTTTTATGTGATGGATGCATGATTTTATTCGTGGAGGGGGAAAATGTAAGATTTCCTTGGAAAACGATTTATAAATGATTATTTTTGTCCACTCACAACTTTTGTGTTTAAACCCCCTTCAGGCAGTTGAGTTGACGCAGACACTTATCTCGAGGCAGAGGCATTAGTACTTTCGGCTGCGCTGTGTAGTTATACTTGAGTAGGATATCTAAATTGTACTCTTTATCCTACTTAGAGGCTCTGATATTATATTGTATTTGGTTGGTCATTAATTACGGGAATTATTGAGTGCTTGAATTCCTTGTCTGACAAGTGAAAGTATTTATTATTATTATAATTTGTAAGGATTGAAGGGTATTTTGGGAACCTTTCCTTAGGTTGTCAGACGGGATCAGGGTTCTTCCCGAGTTTCGAGGGGAAATTCGGGATGGGTCCTGACACCTTGAGTGGTAACTCGATATCCCTGCTCATCTTGAGCACCCCGAGTGGTAACTCGATATCCCGCTCCTCATGAGCACCCCGAGTGGTAACTCGATATTCTTGCTCATCCTGAGCACCCCGAGTGATAACTCGATATCCCTGCTCATCCTTAGCACCCTGAGTGATAACTCGATATCCCTGCTCATCTTGCGCACCCGGAGTGGTAACTCGATATCTCGCTCCTCCTGAGCACCCCGAGTGGTAACTCGATATCCCTGCTCATCCCGAGCACCCTGAGTGGTAACTCAATATCCCTTCTCCTCTAGAACACCCCGAGTGATAACTCGATATCCCTGCTCATCTTGAGCACCCCCAGTGATAACTCGATATCCTTGATCATCCTAACAGATATACCTAAGACCTCAACGATATGGCGGAGAAAGATCCCTCAAATGCCTGCATCGGAGAAACCCTCAACGATATGGCAGAGAAAGATCCCTCAAACGCCTACATCGGAGAACCCCTCAACGATCTAGCGAAGATGTACCCTCTAACGCCAGTCGGAGAACCCTCAACAATGTAGCGGAGAAAGACATCCACCACGCCTATCATCGGAGAACCCCGTGGCATAACATAATACCTAGAAGTACGCATCCTATGCAATCTCAGGAACCTAGTCCGTTCACAGCGCAACTAAAATAGCAAAACAAGGTAGCCCTTGCCCAAAGGAACTCTTTGACACAGTAATGACCCAACTCCCTTGACCTGCCGAGCCCAAAACCCGCTCCATGGTTAAGCATTACCGCTGGGATTACTCAAACGGGGCTCCAAACGAACTTGTAAAGCCTCAAAACTACCAAAATCCGATCCAGAATGTCCCAAAACCCTGGCCATGCGCCTCCGTGACCTTGGAATCTGTCCCACGTGCCAGTAGAAGACCGAACCATGTGCCACGCCCCGGCCATGCACCTTCACGCCCCGTCATGGGCCGCCACGCGCCCTCACGTGACCCCACGCACCCTCACGTGACCCCACGCGCTGGTAATATTCACGACGGAATATTCCATCAACCCTGATGGAATATTCCATCAAACCTGACAGAATCTCTTGACGGAATCCGAATATTTCGTCCAGACTAACGTCGTTAGGGTTCCGTCGAGCTCCGTTAACTTTTGACGGAATATGCTAACACTGTCAGCATATTCCGTCAAACCTTTGACGGCATTAGTTGACCGTTAAATCAACTGACTGCTGACTGTGTGGCCAGGTGGCACCCACATGGCTACGAGGTGGTGCCCACGTGGCTCTAGGTGGCGCCCACGTGGCATGCCACGTCAGCCCGTTTGACCGACCCAGTCGTTGACGTCTCTCTAGAGAAGACGGCCGCGCCGCCATCCGCCGTTGCTGGAGTCTCATCAGAATCTCACCGGAGAAGACGACCTCGCCGCCGTCGTCTGAAAACCCCATTTCTGGCCGACCTTGAGTTTTTCCTAACTTCTTCAAATCTCAACCATCTTTTACGGATTTTACGTCTAAATTTATCTACTCGAACCCAGAAATTCAAAAAGGACCTCAAAACACTAAAGCCGTACTTGTGCTGGCCGAAAAATCGATCGGAACTTTCGATTTTTCTTTTCCTCGACCTGGCGTCTCCCGCAGTTGTCTCCTCCGATGGTTGGTATGGCTGTGATCATGGGAAGGAGGAGATTTCAATTAGTTCCACCAAAATGGGAGACTTGGCCTTGAATCAAAGTCCCAATTTATGGGTTTTGTGAGTTTGGGTCACACGGGTTCGGCGCAGGGGGGGGGGGGGGGGGGGGGGTGGCCGGGGGTGGGTACAGAGGGAAAGATAGTAAAAAAAAATGAAGATGAGGATAAGATCAAATCAATTGGAGGTTAAAAAAATATCTACCCCTGCCAAATTACCAAAATGCCCCAGACATTCTAGACCCATATCTTTCGCACACGAACTCCGTTTTCCGCGTGCCGCCTATCTACGAACTCATGAGTTTAAGACCTACGCAACGGTACTCGAAACACAACTAAAAGTGTCTCGAAACAAAAATTGACTTTCATGCCCCTTAACAACCAAGGGTAAAGTCATCTTTTTGCAAAATAATTTATGAAAATTCAATAATTAAATTTCCGGGTCGTTACATTTGTATTTTAGGAAATTTGTGATTGATTTGAAGGAATACTTATAAAAAGGTATACGTGTTTGCCTCTCAATTTAATTTTGGTAAGAATTTTGGATATAATTATGTTAGGAAATTGTGTATTTATTGTGGAAAATGTGTACAAATTGTTTATGGTTTGTGGAAATTTATGTAGAAATTGTGTAGGAAATTAGAAAATAATGTTGGAAAATAAAAAATTTGTTAGGAAAATAGAAAATATGTTATGAAATTAGGGAAATAGAAAATATGTTAGGAAATTAGAAAATATGTTAGGAAATTAGGAAATTAAAAAATATGTTAGGAAAATAGGAAAATAAAAAATATGTTATGAAATTATTGAAAAAGAAAATATGTTAGGAAATTAGAAAAATATGTTAGGAAAATAGAAAATATGTTATTAAATTAGGAAAATAGAAAATACGTACGAAAATTAGAAAATTGTAAACTCTGTGATATGCGTAATTAATATATGTTCGTATTTGTGAATTTGCTGTTATTTTCCGTAAACCTTTAGGTAGTTTCGACAAAGTGAAATATATTAATATTTCATAAGCGTTTATGCGAAGTTAATTGGGTTGATTAACTTCGTATAATGAAATTCAATGAAAATCCTTAGATTTGTTTGAGAGTCAGTTAATCGGGTTGATTAACTGCCTCTTGAATTGTCCATTTATTCGGACAGTTTGGGGGTGCGCACGAGAAGTACGAGCTCCATCGGTACTACAAGAGTTGGAGTACCCCGGCAGAAGCCCTTTCCATGCCTCCATCCGAGTTGGCGCCAGCGCATCGAGTGTGCGAGTGGAACTGGTTGTGCGGCCATTTCCAGGATCCCTTGTATCTAGTACGTGCCGGAGTTACAATTTTTCATTATTTTCGATTTAATTTCTAATTTGAATATAATTAATGATTGTTTTACTAATGAACAACAGAAATCGACCGCTAACACAAAAAAATCAGGTGGATAAGAAATATGAACACCACGGGGGGTCACGATCGATGGTGCACCAGCAAGAGGACCATCGAGAGGACCATCGAAACACTGGGTCGATGTGGCCGGAGTTGCATGTCTGGTGGTAGGTCTACGCGGGCCACGACAACGAGATGGCTAACCAATTTTACGTAAGTTTTTTTTTTTTTGCATATTAAATGTTTTTAATCAATTTCCATAATTATATTTGTAATTTAATATTATTTATTCAAATTTGTAGGTGGGGATGCAACATCTCATGGAGGCTGTACAAGGTAAGCTGACGCAGCAGCAACCCGAGATCCCGTTGGCGTAGCAGCTTCCGGATCCCGCTAGGTCGGTGGATATCCTGGAGAAACGCCATGGAGCCTGTACAAGATGAGCTGACGCAGCAGTAACCCGAGGTCCCGTGTTAAAGAAAAAAAATTGTGTCCCTTGTTTGAATTTTGAACCACAATCACCAAGTCAACATCTCTAATGCAAGCCAGAGTCATGAATCTTAGGCCCGGACCCAAGACCTTCCTATGAAATCAGACAACCAATCTAAACCACTAATTAATCGAGCCTGAAGTCTATTATCAGACTCATGCTCTATATGTGTAAGTAGCACTCTGTTCGACAAGCTAGATGCTTGTGCGGTTGTCTCATACAGGACCAAAGCTGCAATGCTTAAATAAAAGCATTCTGAGATCAAAATCAATAAAAGTTGAGAAGAATTCTAATCCATGAAATAGAAGTTTCATATATTCCCTTCAAGATAAAATGGATTTCTGGCAGAGAAGAAAATCCAATCTCATCATTGCAAAAAAGCAACTTTCATGTGTCCGTGTGGTGGTCTGAGTGAGAGGAATCAGAGAAAATGGGAAACAACAAAATAGAGACACAGTAGAGATTCTCAAGTATCCAACAATCCATTACTGCAATCCAGAGAAAAGAAACTAGCCATTACTGCTGTTGACGAGTGAAATAGATCGAGGTAAGAACGTCTTATCTATCTAAATCAAACATTGAACACCAAGGTTTATAGTGGTTCACCATAAAATAGGGCTATGTCCACTGTGGGGTATTATTCGTATTATATATATGAGAATACATAGATGTTTACATGAGATGTAGAAGAGAGAGTGAGAGAGTGAGAGCCAAGGGCCCAACCCCTTTCTCACTAGCTCTTGGCCACTATATATAGACTAGGAGACTTCATGTGGAAGTCTCTAACATGTGGTAAAAAATGGAGGGCGACGTGGCCTCCACCCATCCAAGCATAGAGTCACGTGGTCTTCTTGAGTGTAATTCATGTGGAGGCCTTTTAGAGACTGGTCAGTGGTCGGTATAACCGAGCCGGTCGGATATTAGCTGTGAGGACCGAGTACCTGCCTACTATGGGCCTTGTGCCGCTCTTGTCTTATGTGGGCAGCCGCTAGAGGGGCGACACCTGTCGCTCTAGGCTGACGCCCAGTGTCTTGGAACTCGGAATAGCTCTGCCCAAGGCACTTGAGAAAGCGTAGGGGCACTCCCTAGGTGAGACTTTCTCCACCAAGGAATTTGAGACTAATGTCCTCTGTTCTAACGCGGTAGGTGAAAAGGTGTCTGACACTGTCGGCTATTCAGGTAGGCGAGAGTGCTCTGACACTAAGTCACAAATCAACATCGATAACACTTAAAAAAAACGTATAATAACCTACCATAGTATTTTAGAAAATGTTGTAACAGCCGACGCTATGATAGGTAATACCTCTACGATAGCGTTTCTGGAAATGCTATAGAAATTTCTCTATTTATAGCATTTCTGAAGTGCTATAGAAAGTTCTCTTATAGCGTTTCTGAAGTACTATAGAAAATTCTCTTATAACGTTTCTGAAGTGCTATAGAAAGTTTTCTATCATTGAATATTGTCTTTCCATAGCATTTTAAAAACGCTGTGAAAGCACTTCCAGAATGCTATGAAACATTTTTTAAATTTCAATTTCATGTTCTATAGCATTTCAAATTCATGTTCCATGGCATTTCAAATTCCTATTCTAGAACGCTATCAAAGATTTTCCAAATTTTCTAGAGCTTATTACCTAATATAGTTTTCTACCATCAAACACAAAATAGATTCATCAATTCATTTCATAATATTATCGAAACTTCATATCCAATCTAGAAATCAAACACAAAAACTTCATATCCATTGTACATGAACTTTCAATATAAAACTTCATAATAATAATACATGTCATGTTTGTCCTTACATAAACTTATCAAACTGTGACATGTCCAACACAAAACAAAGTCTTCTAGTTGCACAAAATATCTTATCTTGAACTTCTGACCTGCAAAATATCTTTTCTTTGCCAATAGCCACTTTGTCATATCCATCTTCCTCGTCCTGCATATAGAATTCAAAATATAGTTTACAAGTCCCAACTCCAAATACTCCAAACTTGAAAGCATGGCAACAAGCCTTCTACTTTGGCCCTGGAAAACGCAGGAGTGACATTTCTCAGACTTCCAAATAATAGCGATACAATCATATTATGGACTCATGCTAGAAATCATGGAAATATATTTCTCATGACTCAGAGAATCTAACAGAAAGCATCAATCTCGCAAATCAGCAAAAGGGGGAAAGATACAACTATAGTTGTAAATCAGCATTATCATGATATATTTCCCATGAGTCATGACTCAGAGAATCTAACAGAAAGCATCAGTCTCACAAATCAGCTAAAGGGGGAAAGATACAACTATAGTTGTAAATCAGCATTATCACAATAAAACATGCAGTTATTTACTTTCAAGATACATCCATTATATCCCAAATGTTTAAACTCTTAATTATAAATAAGGAAAAGGAGAATAATTGCATCTGTTTGGGATGAGTTCTGTATTCTCCGATTAGCTTCAGCTGAATGAGTAGGCCTGCTAGTAGAACCAGGGGTCCTGATGGTGTTTGGATCAATTATCAAGCTACAAGGCGTTGGCTTCCTTGTGGTTCTGCCATAAAGAAGACTAATCCCATTAGATATAACAAGCAGGCAAATGTGGCAATCTAAACAAAGACAATACAGTAATTGTTTGAGACAAGTGGGTTATGGACTAAATTATGTCATTTGCAATTCCGCCTTCCAGTTACAATAACTCCGCTTTTTTTTATGCAGTCCCAGGTACCACGTACATTCCTGGTAACAGTGGCATGCCATTCCTATGGAAACAAAGATATAAAAGACAGTTTGATAATAACATAATAACAAGAACACATGTCCATTACTAACCACACATTTTACAACCAGATTAATCATTAAACGTAACACTCCTTGCGTGTATTATTTAACATATTTGCAATTCATATGGCGTGGGATTCAAAACCAATTTAAAGAAGACAAATGGTAATTATAAGAAACTTTGGGACAATACTCAAAAACAATAAAACCAAGAAAATATATTCATATATTAATGTATATATTAGATAATAGAAGACCTGAAAATATGGGCAAGGACAAATATTTCCAGAGTCCTACGACCCAATTCCGTAAGACGTCTTTCATCTCGCTCAATAGAATCTTTGTTAAAGTCCTCTCCAGAGTTTCCATCTTGCAGAAAAAGCAGAAATATTTTTCAGGCACTAGTCGTATAGTTTTCCACCATATCCAGGTGATATAACTTCTAAATAGAATTCTTCTAGATGACTAAAATACCAGCATCTGTATATCCATACCATTGGAATGGAAACAAAATTAGGCAAGAACAAAGGGCTCGAAACTTCTTATTAGGAGGGGAGGCTCCTCATATTATTGGACACTATACAAGGTACACCGTATACTAAGTAAACCAGTCAACCAGTAACTGAACTGCGGTACTAGCCAGGCCTCACTGATAACTTCATTAACAGATTTTCAGGCAAATCACTTCTAAGATGAAATAGATGAATCATCTGTCATCCCCTAAAACCCAATTCAATTGTACATGACAGGCCTAACCATTTCTCACTATAAGGATCAAATAGATATGGCTAATAAATATATACACATGCATAAAATTAGAAAAAGTAGAACAAGTAATTGGAAGGAAAAGACTTAGCTGAATAATAAGAAAAAATTCCAATACCCACTTTAAGAACTGTAACTTTCTTAGCTTGGTGGCTTTTGGTACCTAAAGTTCATTTTAAATATAAAATTCCATGGAATCAACTTCATGAACTAGCCATAGGCAACTTGCTGGCTATTTAGATATTGATAATATACAGCAAAGCCTGGCATGTTTCCATTCGCGTTCATAAATAGATTCAACACTATGCAAATAATCATTTAAATGAATCTTTAAAAATAATCTAAAGCTTCCGCCATCACTCAATATCAAATATTGGAATGCAACTAAATAATAACAGGGATAGCAATAATAAGAGAAACAGATTAGACAAAAAATTAATTACTGTGCTTCCACCAAGAGATGTTATCATCCAAGAAAGCCGATTATGGAATGTTATCCAAAGTTCGGACAAGAAATAGTGTGTTATTATAATGAAATTATTTCTTCGGTACTAGTTATTTTTTTTTTTTTGCCATTGACACGTAGTATACCAAAGATGACAACCAAGGACTAATCTGCGCTGGGGGCCGGGAAGGCTCACACACGCGTTACAGCGCACCCCTGGCCACAATCAGGATATAACTCAGGAGGAATCGAACCCAGGACTAACCGGGAGCATACTGGGCTTGGGAACGCCCTAACCACTGGGCCAACCTGTTGTGGTTTTCTTCGGTACTAGTTGGGGAGGTGAAATTTGGTGTTTGTGACGGAAAATTAGGGATTTTCAAGGGTACTAGAGTAATAGTCCATTAACCCTAACCCCAAATCAATTGATCAAAAGCTAGCCCCAAATTGAGTAATACCCTAAATTGCACAGACCATGGAAATATATACTGATAGAGACGAAGAACAAAGAAAAATCGAGAGGAAGAAAACATAATAAGTTTATCTGACAACAGCGACTACCATTTCCAGAGCAGAGAGGAAAATGAAGAGAATCGAGCACGAGAAGGACACAAAGAGCGAGAGCGAGAGGGAGAGGGAGAGGAAGAGGGAGAGGAAGAGAGAGCGTGAGGGAGAGGAAGAGGGAGCGAGAGAACTCTACGTTTATTAGGGATTGTCATTATTTTCTTTTTCACCGCGGTTTTTCTAAAGTAGCGGAGCGTAAAGATATTTGATGTTCTGCGCACACCTCGTTTACTTCCATAGCGTTTTAATTGTATAATGTTGTAAATGGATGTTCTTCAATAGCATACTTGTAAAAATGCTGTACTCAAATGCTATATATGTGGAGCTGTGGTGTAGTGTGAGCTGGTCGATTTTGCGAACCGCCTAGCCAATTAGATCGAGTAGCCGGTAGTTGAGTAGCCAAGTACTGCTTTGCTGCTTCGACTTGAGCCTAGAGTAGGTCTTGTGAGTCTGGATTGATATTGGGTCCACGTGGTGGGCCCTTAAGGTTCAGCCTTTAGGATCCCAAGGGGGTCTTGTTAGCTACTGTTTGGTAGATTCAGCTCGGCATACAATGACCATCAACAGGAGTCCCCCAATTCCCTAGTCGAGAGCTTCATCTTGAGTGGGGAGTTGAACCATTGCAGACTTCTGAGCAGAATCTAGGCGAGGCGGGCAGCCGAGGCGGTAAGTCCCAAAGTCTCCTCAAATCTCTAGACGAGGTTGAACTTGTGTGCGCGCTAGTTTAACCAGACTTAGAGAATACAAGAAGATTAGATAGACAATAAGTAGGTAAGATTAAAAGAAAACACATAATGTAAGGACATAAAAACCTAGTTTGGGCACTTATCTGCTGACCGGGTAGGCAAGGTCAGGTATGAGAGGCCAAGCTTGGGCAGCTATCCACATTGAAGGCAAGCGTAGGAGGGTAGGTGGGTAATGAGCCGTGGTGCCATGCGAGGAGTGTACACTTCAAGTCGGCTGCGACTAGGGCCGGGCACCACCCTTCCCGCTTGCCATGGAGGCCACTGAAGGAGAGTAGATCATCCCCTTGACATGTGCCAGATAGAAAGCGTGTCATCCATTCAACATAGGACAGTTGGAGAGCTAGTGATCCATTCAATAGACACGAGAAGTGGAGATTGGATCATCCATTAAACATATACGAGAAATGGAGATTGGATCATCCTTTCAACATAGGACAGTTGGAGAGCTGGTCATCTAATCAACAAATATGAGAAGTGGAGATTGGATCATCCTTTCTCCATTTAACATATACGAGAAGTGGAGATTGGATCATCCATTAGACATAGTATAGTTGGAGAGCTGGTCATCCATTCAACAGATACGAGAAATGGAGATTGGATCATCCATTCGACATATGACAGTTAGAGAGCTGGTCATCCACTCAACAGATACGAGAAGTGGAGATTGGATCATCCATTCAGTAAATACGAAAAGTGGATATTGTATCATCCAACGGGTATCCAAAAGGTGGGGAGCGAATCATCCAACATGTACGCAAAACGTGGTACATTTCAAGTCGGCTACCCCCCACAACCGTTTACGATTCTTCCTACTTGTAGGATCAACATATATTATTTTTCCAAATAAAATTACTAACTTATTGTTCAGTGATATCCGTGAGCGCCTTGGCCCCAGCCCACCTGGTATAGTAGTCGACCACAACTATAGGGAATATCTTAATGAGGTGAGTGAGGTGGATGAGCTAGCCTAGTAAACAGGTGGCTGGTTAGGCTAAGATAATGGTTGTTGGGCTCCTAAGGTCGGTAGTAGTGTACAGGTGGTTGGAGATAACCATTTATAGCTCCAAGAACTCCTTCCTCAGGTCGACAAAGCAAGATATGGACTCAGGTGCAATGCGCTTGAATCAATTCCCGGGTGGTCCTTTTAGCGTGGTAGGGAGCATGTGACATCAGCTAGCCCTATTAGTACCTCGGCTATCCATTGTGCACTTGAAGTTATCGAGGTGGTCAAGTGGATTAGTGAAGCCGGCATAGAAGGATGTCTTCAACGGCTTCGCATTGCTGATTGTCTTAGCTACTAGGAGATTTCTGATGTAGGGGAGGATATCTTCCTCTGGATATTCGGCTGAGCGGCTAGTCACTGCTCGTTTAGGTAGCAATCTTAGCTGCGGCTGCGTCAGCATGCTGACTCGTTGATGCACCTACGGTCCCAGGTGTTGGGGTGCTGGAAAGAGAGCAGAGAGAGTGGTTGTGCCTACCAAGCACTCATCGATGCGTCGAGCACCCAATTGGTAGCGAGAAGCTTGGGTCGGCAATTGACAGCGAGACCGCCTCCCCTACCGGGGTCGGCATTGAAGATCGCAATGGTGAGTCGGCTCCGTGCATCAATGCATGTATGAGCAATGACACCACTATCCGTCGGCTCAATGATGAATGAAAGAGCTTGGACGTCAGGTCGGCACCGTACGTGGCGATAAAAAGAGCTTGGACATCGGGTCGACTCCGGACGTGGCGACCGGAAGAACTTGGACGTCGGGTCTACTCATGGTGTCCAACGTTTCTGCTGAGTCAACGGAGGCAACGTGCAAGCAAGAAAGGCTTACAGTGGTGAGGGTGGCTATTTCCATAGATTTAAGCGGCGCTCGTGCCCCGCTAGGAGAACACGAAACCTTTCATGGCTGGGTTCCCACAGACGGCGCCAAATATTAACTAGTGAAATAGATCGAGGTAAGAACATCTTATCTATCAAAATAAAACATCAAACACCAAGGTTAGTGTTTTACCCTAAAAGAGGGCTACGTCCACTGTGGGGTGATCAGTCGTTATTTATGCATCATTTTGATGTCTTTATATGCCTCTCTTACATGTCTTTTGAATGATTTCGTGCCATCAATAGTAGAAAATGATCAATCTTGTGAGACTTGTGCAGAGTTAGAAAGATAGGTAAAATCTGGAAAGAACGCAAAAAGAATGACTCAAATCGGAGTCCAGATGAAGGAGATATCCTCATTTCAATATCAGGTCCTGAACGGAGTCCTGAGTGCGCCAGTGCGCCTATTTTGGGCCACTGGCCAAGTACCTCATATCAGGCCCTCCGGGTCCCGAACTTGTGTTTCATGACATCAAGGTCAAGTCCTAGAAGTGCCAAGGTCGCGCCAAGGCAGGTCGAGGACATGTCCCAAGAACTCCCATCCGAGCCCAGAAGTGCGCCCAAGCCGGGGTCCCTGTTCCGCCAGCGGTGGATCCGAGGTTCTCCCTCTGCGCCAAGCATGACAACATTTGCGCCAAGCCTGAACGACGATGCGCTTCTATTATACTCCTAACGTACTTCAAAAGCGCGGTCCCAGATCCTGATTACGAAGACAGTCAAAAATCCAAGTTTGGCCAGCTTGCGTTCCCACTTGCCAGCTTGCATTCACACTTCCGGCCATGCTCTGATTGGTTCGAATAGATTTTAAAGACTTTATAATTAATTAAAAGTAAAATAACTTTCCCTATTCCTATAGGACATGGTTTTACCAATCTGTATAGAACAAGGTTATACCAATCCTTATAGAACAAGGTTTTCCCTTTGTCTATAAAAGGGAGCCTTTGTTCAGTGTTTTAAGGGAGAGAATTAGCTAGGGACGTTTTGGTTTCTGGGAAAACAGAGACCTGAGCCACAGAGTTCCGTTTTGGTTTTCTAGAGAATTAGGGACCATATATTTTCGGAGATAATCTTTCACTTAGATTATTGGACGTGGAGCTTGGAGAAGAAGGCCCTGCCGTGTCTTCTGCTGCATCTGTTCTTAACAATCTCTTCTGTACCCTTATTTTCATTATTACAATTTACTTATGGATTCAATTATACTTGTGTTTATTTCAGTTATGTGTGAGTAGTCATTAGGATTAGGGCTGCTTGAAGCCCTAGCCATGTTAGCTTGTTAATTGGATTTCTGGCTCTTGATTATGATTGCTATGCATGCTGAATAAGTTGGATTACTATGCTTAATGAACTTAATTTATGCCTATAAGATTAGCTACCTTGTTTGCATATAATTATAGATGTAATTGCTTGAGTGACCGTCATATCATCTTGTGATTTGGAGCATCGAAAGTATTCGTACTTGTAATCTTAACTCATGACGACCTAGGATTGCATGCCACTTTGCTAGGCTAATGTGGTGTCATTAAATTCTCTTTAAACTTCATGCATCATCTTAAAAGGTAGGTGATAGACGTTCTAGGCAGATGCCCTGCTTAGAACATGCTAAGTAAGAGGGAATAAGATGTGTCTAGTGAACCAACGCCAGGTCCTAGGCACGGGCACCTAATTCAGAAAATGCATAGTAATTTGATCAAGGAAATCTGGTTAAGAGCTATAATTGGTTAGAGTGGATAGTAAGCCTTAATTCGCCTTAGTTAACAACCTTTCATTCTTGCATTGTTATTTTCTGCACTTTGATTTACTTGTCTTTAAATTTCAGTTATCACATCATAAACCCCCCCTGTGTGTGTGTGTGTGTGTTTTTATTTAAGTTAACAAATTTGAACTAAATTAATCATAACGTTGATACAAGTCCTCGAGGGATCGACTCTTGCTGTGCTACTATACTATACTTATCGATTTGTGCACTTGCAAGGATTTTATAACTGTTAGAATTGAATTGCATATTTCTTGCTCTTTAAATCTACCAACAAGTTTTTGGCGCCGCTGCCGGGGACTTGTCCCTCAACGGTGCCCATTCAAGTTTAGATTTGTAACTTAGTTTTTTTTCTTTTTTTGTTAGGTACCCGTGTATGTCATTCCAAGGTTCAGTGCACGAGTCATCAAGTGGACCATCATCGCAAGCATCTTCAGTCCACGGCTCTCCGCCACCAAGCCCAAGGAGGATGGCGGACCACAGAGAAGAGCAGGGCCTGGAACGTGGCCTAGTACCGCAAGCCCCATGGCGCCTTAAGGATTTTGCCATGCCCCATGTCTCGGAGGATCAATTTCCAATTGTTTTTCCCGAGTCAACAGTGGCAAACTTCGAATTAAAGTCGGGGACAATTCACTTGCTGCCTACATTCCACGGCCTTGCTGGCGAGGACCCGCACTTTCATATCAAGGAATTTGTTGAGGTTTGTTCAACACTGCACATCAATGGTATGACGAATCGGAAATCCGCCTGCGGCTCTTTCACTTCAGTCTCAAGGATCGCGCCAAGACATGGTTTCATTCATTGGCGCCGGCTTCCATTCACTCTTGGAGGGACTTGACGTCCAAATTCTTAACACAGTACTTTCCCGTGGAAAAGACAAATGAGTTAAAGTCCAAGATCATGAACCCACGGCAAGACATGGAGGAGTCTTTCTACGAGTTTTGGGAGCGGTTCAATCAGATGCTACGGGCGTGCCCCCACCACCATATTGATGCCCATCATCTTATGCTATACTTCTATGGAGGCTTGAAAACTAGCGATCGGACAATGGTGGATTCTCAATCCCAAGGGATTCTAGAAGGCACAGCCGAGGAAGCAAGGACCGCCTTTGAGAACATTGCTCAAAGGGAAAAACAGTTCAGCTACAGGGGTCCCTCCTCTAGAGCTACGGGTGATGCATCCGCCAAATACAAAGATGACGCCATTGCTCAGCTCACGGCAATGGTAAAACAATTGTGTAGCGAAAAAGCCCAAGGAGTTCACATCTGCGAGGTTTTTCAATTCAGGGCCACACATCCCAGGACTGCCCGGTTGTGGAAGAGGCCAACTTTGCTGGAGGGTTCAATAGCAATTCTCGACCCCGGAATGACCCATATTCCAACACTTACAATCCGGGGTGGAGAAATCATCCTAATTTCCGTTGGAGCAACAATCAAGCAACCGCGAATCCCTTGCCACCCCCTGGATTTGAGCAGCAAGCCGCAGGCCCTCAGGGGAACTACCACGGTCCTTCCTCAAACCAGAATGGCGGAAGCAAGTCTGTTGAGGACTCCATCCATATCCTGACTCAACAGCAGGCTCAACTCATAAAATTCATGCACGATAGCCAGAGTCAGACGGGAGACTTCAAAAATGCAATTGCAAACTTGGAGCGTCAAATGGGACAGGTGGCGAACCAACTAAATCAGCGAGAGCAGGGCAAGCTACCGAGTCAAGTCCTGGTAAATCCGAAAGGATTTCACAATCCTACGGCTAATGCCATCACACTGGAGAAGGAAACACCACTTCAAGACCCCACATATGCCACCCTCACAGGACCTGAAACTGAGCCTCAACCTACTCTGCCAAGGATCACCGACCAGGACGCGCCGCAAAACATGCCACGGCCAACACCTCTGGCGCAGAACCAGTCCAATGAGTCACCAAGTGCCCTACCGCAAAGAGGACCTGACACTGCGCCTACTTCGGCCACGGCTGGCATGCAACCTGCTCCTAAGCCCAAGTCGCAGCACTCGATTACTTCTAACTCTAAACCTCAGAATTCCAATTCTAAAAAAGTCACTTTTGAGTTAGCTAATAATGTTGATTATCCATTCCCTCGCAGGTTCCAAAACAGGAATAAGCAAAAGGAGGACTTTGAGGAAGAAATCATCAGCATGTTGCAGAAGCTTCAGATCACACTGCCTTTCCATAAAATTGTCAAGCACATGCCTATCTTTGCAAAGCTGATCAAGGACTTAGTTGCAGGAAAGCGTGGTTTTAGCTCCACGGACACCATTGACATCCCTATGGCCTGCTCGGCTGCCCTTTTGCGCATGCCCCTTAAGGCCAATGATCCTGGGCCGCCATCCCTTCCATGTGTCATTCAGTCAAAAAGATTCGAACATTGCCTTTGCGACACGGGAGCATCAGTGAACATCATGCCATTCCACATTTACAGGTCACTCAACCTAGGCGCACTCAAGCCCACGCACCTATGTGTCAGGTTGGCTAACGCTTCTGTAACCAACCTAATGGGGGTTCTTGAAGACGTACTGGTACAAATCGGAGATACATGCATCCCTGCCGACTTCTACGTACTAAGAATGGACAGAATTGACAAAAGTGAGGAACCTCCCCTCATCTTTGGAAGGCCCTTACTAGCCACAGCCGAGTGCCTCATCGACGTCAGAAAGGGCCAGGTCTCCATCAAGGTCCTGGACCAGCTTCGGACATTCTCCATCCATGACACCATCCAGTACCCTGCCGAGCCTATTGTAGATTTTCCGTTAAACACAATGGACTTACTGCTACGGGAGACAATTGCTCATTCTTGCATGACGGATGACCTTGAGAAGGCCGTTACTAGTAACCCACACACTGTGGATTCACTTACAGATAGCGTGATCAAAGAGGTACGAGCCCTTGACATCATGCCAGCCCTCCCATTGCACAGGCCTCCCCTCGAAGCGTTACCATTCACAAGTCAGAAAACCCTGCCGTCCATCATAAAGGCTCCTGAACTCGAGCTGAAGCCCTTGCCCGAGCACTTAAAGTATGCATATTTGGGCGACAATCAAACCCTTCCAGTCATCATTGCATCTACCCTAAGTACGAAAGAGGAAAAGGCATTGGTTCACGTCCTTAAGGTCAATCAAACGACAATTGGATGGACAATAGCTGACATCAAACGCATAAGTCCCGCAAAATGCATGTATCGGATACTGCTGGAGGAAGACTCCAAACCATCACGGGAGGCACAGAGGCGATTGCATCCACCTATGAAGGAGGTCGTGAAGAAAGAAGTCCTAAAGCTCTTGGACGTTGGAATCATCTATCCAATTAGTGACTCCAAGTGGGTGAGCCCAGTCCAGGTCGTGCCAAAGAAAAGTGGGATCACAATGGTTAAAAACGAGCAGGATGAGCTTGTACCTCAACGGATTCAAACAGGATGGAGAGTGTGCATCGACTATCGAAAGCTAAATATAACCACACGCAAGGACCACTTTCCTTTGCCCTTCATTGATCAAATGCTCGAGCGCCTGGCTGGACACTCCCACTATTGCTTCTTGGACGGCTACTCAGGATACAATCAGATTGCTATTGCACCCAAAGATCAAGAAAAAACAACATTCACATGCCCATATGGCACCTTTGCATACAGAAGAATGCCGTTTGGATTGTGCAATGCCCCAGCTACCTTTCAGCGTTGCATGATGAGCATCTTCTCCGATATGGTGGAAGATATAATTGAAGTATTCATGGACGACTTCTCAGTGTTTGGACATTCATTCGAACTGTGCTTAGTTAACCTAACCCGAGTACTGGAACGGTGCAGAGAAAGCAACTTAGTGCTGAACTGGGAAAAGTGCCATTTCATGGTACAACAGGGAATTGTCTTGGGTCATGTGATCTCTAGCCGAGGCATTGAAGTGGACAAAGCAAAGTTAGACATAGTAGAGAGGCTGCCGTACCCCACTACAGTCAAAGAGGTTCGATCGTTCTTAGGGCATGCTGGCTTTTACCGCAGATTCATCAAAGATTTCTCGAAAATCACAAGACCTTTGTGTGATCTTCTAGCCAAGGACGCCACATTCGAGTTCACTAAGGGATGCCGTGAGGCATTAAACACACTCAAGGCAAAGCTCACGGCATCACCCATCATCATGCCACCGAATTGGGACTTACCATTCGAACTAATGTGTGATGCCTCAGACTTCGCCATAGGAGCGGTTTTAGGACAGCGTGTTGACAAGCTCCCTCATGTCATTTACTACGCAAGCCGAACCCTGAATGATGCCCAGCTGAACTACTCCACCACCGAGAAGGAGCTCCTTGCTGTTATCTTTGCCCTGGAAAAGTTCCGTTCATATCTAATTCAAACCAAGGTCATAGTATACACGGATCATGCTGCCTTGAAGTATCTGCTCACTAAAAAGGACGCCAAGCCAAGGTTGCTACGTTGGATGCTACTGCTCCAGGAATTCGACCTTGAAATCAGAGACAAGAAGGGCAGCGAAAACGTGGTCGCTGACCATATGAGCCGATTGCTTCACAGTTCCAATGAAGAGGCTGATCAGTTGCCCCTCCTCGAGACCTTTCCTGACGAACAGCTCTTCGCAATCCAAGCTATTGATCCATGGTATGCCGATCTCATTAATTACCTTGTCACTAAGAAAATTCCTTCATCTTTAAACAGGTACCAAAAGGACAAGCTGGCTAAACAAGCTAAGTACTTCATATGGGATGAGCCGTACCTATGGAAGCATTGTCCAGACCAAATCATTCGGCGCTGCATCCCAGAAGACGAGATGAAATCCGTCTTGACTTTTTGCCATAGTTTGGCATGTGGGGGCCATTTTGGAGCTAAGAAGACAGCCCTCAAGGTACTCCAAAGTGGACTCTACTGGCCCACACTTTTCAAGGATGCACACGAATTTGTACTCACCTGTGACCGCTGCCAACGCCTAGGTAACATCGGCCCTCGAAATCAAATGCCATTACACCCTATTCTTGTGGTCGAAATCTTCGACGTATGGGGCATTGATTTTATGGGGCCTTTTCCGAATTCCTTTGGCAATCTTTATATTCTGCTTGCAGTTGATTATGTCTCCAAATGGGTGGAAGCAATTCCCACCAAAACTAACGACGCCAAAGTAGTGGTGCGTTTTTTACAGAGTCACATCTTAGCCAGATTCGGCGCACCTAGGGCAATCATCAGCGATGGGGGGGCACACTTCTGCAATCAGTCGTTTACAGCCCTAATGAAGAAGTATGGCGTCACCCACAAGGTCTCAACACCGTATCACCCTCAAACGAGTGGCCAAGCGGAAGTGTCCAATCGGGAAGTAAAGGCCATATTGGAAAAAACGGTAAATCCTAACCGCAAAGATTGGTCCAGCAAATTGAATGATGCGCTGTGGGCCTATCGGACCGCATACAAGACCCCGATTGGCATGTCTCCCTTCCGGCTGGTTTTTGGAAAAGGCTGCCACCTACTAGTGGAATTGGAGCATAAAGCATTCTGGGCTATTAAGCAGATGAACCTGAACTTCGATGACGCTGGAATACATAGGAAGCTTCAGCTAAGTGAATTAGAGGAGTTGCGAAACGAGGCCTTTGACAGTGCTCGTATCTACAAGGAAAAGACCAAAGCTTTCCACGACAAGCGCATTCAGCCCAAGGACTTTCACATCGGACAGGAAGTCCTCCTCTTTGACTCCCGGCTCAGACTAATGCCAGGTAAGTTGCGTTCAAGATGGACGGGACCATTTATTATTACTAACATTTTTCCTCATGGTGCAGTGGAAATCCAGCACCCGGAACGGCAGGATCCGTTCAAGGTAAATGGCCACCGCCTCAAACACTACTTGAAGGACCTTTCTAATCCAAGCGCAGTCAACCTTGCAACTCCGCATGCGCCCAGCTCCTAGCATGTCAGCCCCGTCTTGCCTAGACGTTAAATAAAGCGCTCCTAGGAGGCAGCCTAGCCCTGGTTTGTATTTCTCACTTCCTTTTCTGTTGCTGCCCGTTATATCTCTCAAACCTTTCTACTGTTGTCAAGCTTATTGCTTATCACATTGAGGACAATGTTCAGTTTAGGTTTGGGGGTGTGGATTTAAAATTTTGCATATAGAAACAAGTAGGTTTGGGGGTGATACACGGCCAGGACATTTAAATTTCTGCTTGTGATTAGTATGATAACTTGTTAATAGGAATGTATATGCTAAGTTAACTATCTTTGCTTTACTAAGAGTCATGCCATGGTCAAGTAGTTCATAATTTGCACTTCATAATGCCATGTTTTAAGTGATTAAGTGAACGAAATAACTGAATTTGAGTGAACCTTAGAAAATTAGTGGAGACTACCCTGTGAGATCTTTGAGCCTAATTGCCATTCTTTCTGAGGGATATACTTGTTTCTACTCTTAAATACTCATCACTTTTGTTCTTAATTGTTGATCTCATTACATCATATTTGCATTGAATTTTAAAGAACTAACATCATTTAGATACTCTTGATTTAATGTATGCTTTGCCATAAGAAATGATGTAGGCTATGTGTGCTTTAACCTCTAAAGGCCTTATCCTACCCTATTGCATGCTCCCTAAGCCAATTTTGAAGCCAAACACTCATCCTTTTCTTTCATCACCCAAAGGATAACCTAACCCAAAATACTTAGCCATTCATCACAGCCATACCCTATAACCTCAGTTTGTGCTAAGGTTGCCATTAATGAGATTCATGGTGAGAATAAGAGGTGAAAGAAGATGATGCCCAATTCAAAGGACATTGGCGTCAATTGAAAGTTTAAAAGTAAAGAAAAGTTTTACAAGTTGCAAGCTGCATGAAAATTTGAGGAAATCATTACATGATCTTGGTTCAATTAAATTCAAAGACGAACAGAAACAAAAAAAAAACGTTCAAATCAAAAGAAAGAAAGAAACGTTGAGAAAAAAAAGAAGGAAAAAATAAGTGAAAAACAAAGTGAATTGAGCCAAGTAAGCCGAGAGCCTCAAAATAAGCCACAAGAGCCACAAAATAAGTCGTCAGGAAAGCACAATGTCGTGGGCCTTAAGAAAGGATTCAGTTCAGAAATTCCAAGTTCAATTCATGACTTCTCATGCCTTGGCACAACTCAGGTTCTTTGAAACCCATCCTTCCTTGCTAAACCCCAAAGCTTAGCCCCAATACAACCTAAAAAGGAAGACCTAACTGATCTTATGGACAATCATGCTGAGGATTAAGGTACGTATCTATGTTCTTAAAGTTCAATTCCTTTCATGAGATCTTTATTTCCATAAAGTGCTATTCTTCATTGTTACTCATATGTGATTAAATTTGAATTTCATAACATAAACTCATCACATATGCTTGAAAAGAGTGTAAGCCTAGGATTCTTGTGTGAATTGAGAGTTGCCTAGTGAGGATTAGAGTCGAGGCGAAATCTTTCTAGGGCACTTAGATGAAGTTGTTTTCAAACTTGAACACCTGAAAATATTGGCATTTATACACGTACCCCTTCACATGACACTCACGGCTATGGCATTCCTTTTAGTTCTGCAAAGCATGTCTACTTACTTTGATTCTTATTAGCTTGTTAAGAGTACTATATCTAGCATCTTTTTGTTTAAGTAAAACGTTTGAGGGTATCGTACTGTTATAAACCTCAGGAGACAAAACTCCTCCTACTAGGTGAACCTAGGGGTTTAAATGTTCTATCTTAACTAAAATCGAGTCTTTTCATTTTGTTAGCATTTGTTTTGCTAAGGGACTAGCAAAAGATAGGTTTGGGGGTATTTGATCAGTCGTTATTTATGCATCATTTTGATGTCTTTATATGCCTCTCTTACATGTCTTTTGAATGATTTCGTGCCATCAATAGTAGAAAATGATCAATCTTGTGAGACTTGTGCAGAGTTAGAAAGATAGGTAAAATCTGGAAAGAACGCAAAAAGAATGACTCAAATCGGAGTCCAGATGAAGGAGATATCCTCATTTCAATATCAGGTCCTGAACGGAGTCCTGAGTGGGCCAGTGCGCCAGTGCGCCTATTTTGGGCCACTGGCCAAGTACATCATATCAGGCCCTCCGGGTCCCGAACTTGTGTTTCATGACATCAAGGTCAAGTCCTAGAAGTGCCAAGGTCGCGCCAAGGCAGGTCGAGGACATGTCCCAAGAACTCCCATCCGAGCCCAGAAGTGCGCCCAAGCCGGGGTCCCTGTTCCGCCAGCGGTGGATCCGAGGTTCTCCCTCTGCGCCAAGCATGACAACATTTGCGCCAAGCCTGAACGACGATGCGCTTCTATTATAATCCTAACGTACTTCAAAAGCGCGGTCCCAGATCCTGATTACGAAGACAGTCAAAAATCCAAGTTTAGCCAGTTTGCGTTCCCACTTGCCAGCTTGCATTCACACTTCCGGCCATGCTCTGATTGGTTCGAATAGATTTTAAAGACTTTATAATTAATTAAAAGTAAAATAACTTTCCCTATTCCTATAGGACATGGTTTTACCAATCTGTATAGAACAAGGTTATACCAATCCTTATAGAACAAGGTTTTCCCTTTGTCTATAAAAGGGAGCCTTTGTTCAGTGTTTTAAGGGAGAGAATTAGCTAGGGACGTTTTGGTTTCTGGGAAAACAGAGACCTGAGCCACAGAGTTCCGTTTTGGTTTTCTAGAGAATTAGGGACCATATATTTTCGGAGATAATCTTTCACTTAGATTATTGGACGTGGAGCTTGGAGAAGAAGGCCCTGCCGTGTCTTCTGCTGCATCTGTTCTTAACAATCTCTTCTGTACCCTTATTTTCATTATTACAATTTACTTATGGATTCAATTATACTTGTGTTTATTTCAGTTATGTGTGAGTAGTCATTAGGATTAGGGCTGCTTGAAGCCCTAGCCATGTTAGCTTGTTAATTGGATTTCTGGCTCTTGATTATGATTGCTATGCATGCTGAATAAGTTGGATTACTATGCTTAATGAACTTAATTTATGCCTATAAGATTAGCTACCTTGTTTGCATATAATTATAGATGTAATTGCTTGAGTGACCGTCATATCATCTTGTGATTTGGAGCATCGAAAGTATTCGTACTTGTAATCTTAACTCATGACGACCTAGGATTGCATGCCACTTTGCTAGGCTAATGTGGTGTCATTAAATTCTCTTTAAACTTCATGCATCATCTTAAAAGGTAGGTGATAGACGTTCTAGGCATATGCCCTGTTTAGAACATGCTAAGTAAGAGGGAATAAGATGTGTCTAGTGAACCAACGCCAGGTCCTAGGCACGGGCACCTAATTCAGAAAATGCATAGTAATTTGATCAAGGAAATCTGGTTAATTGCTATAATTGGTTAGAGTGGATAGTAAGCCTTAATTCGTCTTAGTTAACAACCTTTCATTCTTGCATTGTTATTTTCTGCACTTTGATTTACTTGTCTTTAAATTTCAGTTATCACATCATAAACCCCCCCCTGTGTGTGTGTGTGTGTTTTTATTTAAGTTAACAAATCTGAACTAAATTAATCATAACGTTGATACAAGTCCTCGAGGGATCGACTCTTGCTGTGCTACTATACTATACTTATCGATTTGTGCACTTGCAAGGATTTTATAACTGTAAGAATTGAATTGCATATTTCTTGCTCTTTAAATCTACCAACATGGGGTACTGTTCGTATTATATATGATAATACATAGATGTTCACATGAGATGTAGTAGAGAGTGAAAGAGTGAGAGCCAAAGGCCCAACCCCTTTCTCAGTGGCTTTTGGCCACTATATATAGACTAGGAGACTTCATGTGGAAGTCTCCAACATGTGGTCCAAAATGGTGGGTGACGTGGCCTCCTCCCATCGAAGCATAAAGTCAAGTGGTCTTCTTGAGTGGATTCCACGTGGAGGCCTTTTATAGGTTGGTCAGTCGTCGGTATAATCGAGTCGGTTGGGTACCCGCTGTGAGGACCGGGGGGCGACACTTGTTGCTCTAGGCTGACGCCTAGTGTCTTGGAACTCGGAATAGCTCAATCCAAGGCACTTGAGGAAGTGTGGGGGGGCACTCCCTAGGTGAGACTTTCTCCACCAAGAGATTTGAGACAGGTGTCTTCTGCTTCGACGTGGTAGGTGAAAAGGTGTTTGGCACTGTCGGCTATCTGAATAGGCGAGAGTGCTTTGAGACGGTCAACTGTGCAAACCGCCTAGCCAATTAGGTCAGGTAGTCGGTTGCCGGGTACCTGGGTAGCCAAGTACTGCTTTGCTGCTTGGGCTTGAGCCTAGAGTAGGTTTTGTGAGTTTGGGCTAACAGTGGGTCCACTTGGTAGACCTTTAGAGTTCCGCCTTTGAGGATCCCAAAGTGGTCTTGTCAGCTATTGTTTGGTACATTCCGCTCGGCATACTATGACCATCAACAACTGTAATAAGAGAAAAGCAATATAGCCATTACAATCCAGAGACACAAGTATCCAACAAAGTTAGAGAAAAGCAACTAGCCATTACTGCAATAAAAGAATAGCCATTACTGCAATCCAATAATCCAAAAATAGGAAAAAAAATATAAAAGAGGAATGTCATCTGAAGGAAGACATATACCAGCACCAAAATCAGCTACTCTCCCATTCAATTCATACTGGTAAATACCCAAAATCATCATCCATAGAAGAAAAAGCAACAGAGAATATATCCAAGACATCATTCCAATCACAAAAATAGCCATTACTAAAAACAACTTACAGATAACAACCCAAATAGCCAAAACTGCAATAAAAAAAACTATCCATTGCTGCAATCAAAACAATATGGAAGTATGCTTTATTATAACAACATGCTTTTGAAGCATATATTATTAGATTCATTACTCTAGTCTCAATTAATTGTTATTTCTTTTTTGTTCATTGGGTTTATTTTGGACTAAATTAATTATTTAAATTTGGTTAGATAAAATAGAATTAGAGTAGTGAGAGCGATTGAGGTGATGGTGATGGTCGTTGTCAAGTTTGATGGTGAATTTGGTGTTTGAATAGGTCACGGAGGTCGAGAGGAATTTATGGACGATTAAAATCGTTAGTGACGACACAAGTGATGTAGGGGCTACCACGGACAAGGAAGAAGGAGATGTTAGAAGAATGGAAGTCGAGATTGATACTTGAAATAAATCATGGATCCTTATTCAATATGGGTTAGGTAATTGAAAAATAATGGAAAACAAAGAAAACTCAATGAAGGTGAAAAAGAAGACTCACGGGTCAAATACAAGAAGGAAAAGAGAGCACTTTGAGAGTAAGTTCGGTAATTTTCATTATGCAATCACACAACTCTTAAGTGACTCTCAAACTCGCTTTATATACTACACACTTCACAATACAATGACTTAACAATAATACAATGACTTAATATTGCTAACATCCCCCCTCAATCTCATGTGGAGAAGCTCCATCATGAGATTGGGACAACACAAGACAATCTGAGCAACAATAGCAGTAACAACTCAAATGCACTTGCAATGCATCACAACAATGGAAAGAACAATCTGATCAGGGCAATATCAGCAAAAGCAACAGCAGGCATAGTCAGGGCATGAAACTGTACCATCAATCTCTGCAGCAAATCAATAGAGTCCACAGCAGCTCAGACATGAAAATGCAGCTTAGATTCAAGTATGTCAAAGTTGAGCTACAACCAATTTCAAAAGTGTTAATTGAAAGATTATGAATGAAGGCCATCAGTAGGCTCTTATTAACAAGAAAACTATAAATTATATATATCTTTGTTGTGCTGTGCAAGACTGAAATACTAGGAAGGTAGGGACATGACATACTAGATAGAATGGATTTAAGGTTTATGTCAGTGTGAGCACCATTATATGTGTGAGTTTTTCTCCACACGCTTCTCATGTAGCGTGCCATCAAGCTCGGTATTCTAGGAAAGCATTTGGAAATGCTATACAAGAGCTAGAAAATAAGAGTAAGACCTATATAATGCAATGCTGGAGAGAGACTGAAACAACAATGATTCAACGAAAACATTTGCACTATTAATTATCTCAAACGAACCTAACAACGTCTAATTATCTCAAAATGGAACTTCTAAAATGCTCTAATTTGGATTTTTCATTGCTATGGACTTCTTTTAGTCTTAAAAGGTTTTACATCACTTGTCCCAACCCCTCCCCCAACAAAATGAACACTGTTTAAAGCTAAAAAGAACTAGTAGACCGATTATTGAACTCCATGGTTTCAATATTTCAACATTCCATCTAGTATGTCATTTCAACCAATTTCCCAAAACCTTAATATTTAACATTAAAGTTAATATACTCACAGTGATCTCATTCATAAGGGCGCTTCTCTTATAATCCTCAAAATCTTTCCAATTTGCTGCATCCATGACACATCTAGTTCGGATGATTGCACCAATGTCATGGGACAGCAAGCTAGAGACCTCCTTACTCCCAAGTCTATTATATGTAGGATGAAAAGCGACATGAATCTTCCCCTTGGTGGTGAGTGATCAGTCGATATTTATGCATCATTTTGATGTCTTTATATGCCTCTCTTACATGTATTTTGAATGATTTCGTGCCATCAATAGTAGAAAATGATCAATCCTGTGAGACTTGTGCAGAGTTAGAAAGATAGGTAAAATCTGGAAAGAACGCAAAAAGAATGACTCAAATCGGAGTCCAGATGAAGGAGATATCATCATTTCAATATCAGGTCCTGAACGAAGTCCTGAGTGGAGTCCTGAGTGCGTTAGTGCGCCAGTGCGCCTATTTTGGGCCACTGGCCAAGTACCTCATATCAGGCCCTCTGGGTCTCAAACCTGTGTTTCATGACATCAAGGTCAAGTCCTAGAAGTGCCAAGGTCGCGCCAAGGCAGGTCGAGGACATGTCCCAAGAACTCCCATCTGAGCCAAGATGTGCGCCTAAGCCGGGGGTCCCTGTTCCGCCAGTGGTAGATAAGAGGTTCTCCCTCTGTGCTAAGCCTGACAACATTTGCGCCAATCCTGAACGAAGATGCGCTTCTACTATGCTCATGATGTGCTTCAAAAGCGCAGTCCCAGATCCTGATTACGAAGACAGTCGAAAAGTCAAGTTCGGACCACTTGCCAGCTTGCGTTCCCACTTGCCAGCTTGCATTCACACTCCCAACTATGTTCTGATTGGTTCTAATAGATTTTAAGGACTTTGTAATTAATTAAAAGTACAATAACTTTCCCTATCCTTATAGGACATGGTTTTACCAATCCTTATAGAATAAGGTTTTACCAATCCTTATAGGACAAGGTTTTCCCTTTGTCTATAAAAGGGAGCCTTTGTTCAGTGTTTTAAGGGAGGAGATAATTAGCTAGAGGCGTTTTTGGGAGATACAGAGACACCTTAGCCGCAAATAGTATTTTGGTTTTTTAGAGTTTTACGTTAAAGCTTGGTTCTTCCCGAAGTAGAGTGTGTTGGACGTGGAGCTTGGAGAAGATGGCTCTGCCGTGTCTTCTGCTGCACCTGTTCTTCACAATATCTTCTGTACCCTTATTTTCATTATTGCAATTTACTTATGAATTCAATTATATTTGTTTCAATTTCAGTTATGTGTGAGTAGTCGTTAGGATTAGGGCTGCTTGAAGCCCTAACCATGTTAGCTTGTTGATTGGATTTCTGGCTCTTGATTATGATTGCTATGCATGCTGAATAAGTTGGATTACTATGCTTAATGACCTTAATTTATGCCTATAAGATTAGCTACCTTGTTTGCATATAATTATAGATGTAATTGCTTGAGTGACTGTCATATCATCTTATGATTTGGAGCATCGAAAGTATTCTTACTTGTAATCTTAACTCATAACGACCTAGGATTGCATGTCACTTTGCTAGGCTAATGTGGTGTCATTAAATTCTCTTTAAACTTCATGCATCATCTTAAAAGGTAGGTGATAGACGTTCTAGGCATATGCCCTGTTTAGAACATGCTAAGTAAGAGGGAATAAGATGTGTCTAGTGAACCAACACCAGGTCCTAGGCACGGACACCTAATTCAGAAAATGCATAGTAATTAGGTCAAGGAAATCTGGTTAAGAGCTATAATTGGTTAGAGTGGATAGTAAGCCTTAATTCGCCTTAGTTAATAATCAATCAACCGTTAATTTTTGCATTGTTATTTTCTGTATTTTATTTTACTTGTCTTTAAATTTCAGTTCTCACATCATAAACCCCCCTGCGTGTGTGTGTGTGTGTTTTCACTAAGTTAATAAATCTGAACTAAAGTGGTCATAACGTTGATACAAGTCCTCGAGGGATCGACTCTTGCTGTGCTACTATACTATTCTTATCGATTTGTGCACTTGCAAGGATTTTATAACTGCTAGAATTGAATTGCATATTTCTTGCTCTTTAATTTTACTAACAGTGAGCACAATCCGACTTGTCTTTATAGCCTCACATTCCTCTTAACTCCCGATTTAAGGATTGGCTGCTCTATATCTCCTGGTGTTGAAAGACGACCAGAACCTGTCATTGTGCCCACAATAAAGAGAAGAAAATAAAATAAAATCATACGTAGTCTTAGCAAATCATCCTATAGTGAACCAAAATAATTCATTCCAAAAGCCCAAAATACAAAAACAATTGGGGTGCACTTTTTACAACCTACCATTAGAGCCATGTCCAACAGTAGTTAAGTCAATCCTCTCATCATCTGCAACTTTACCATTAGAGTCATTTTATTGTTCTAAAAGTGCAAATAATAATTAAGTATGAATTGATTTTCTTACCAACAGATGAGGGGGTTGCACTAATAGGCAGCCTACGGTCTCGAAGACAACAACTAGCCCTCATAGGTCGAGAGGGTGGTGGAGAAAAAGCTCCTCTAATGGGCTGCGTGGGTGTCGAAGAAGCCTCCCTTGTAGGTCCAGGCTTAGTCAGAGGGGGCGAGTCGCACCTGAAAACTGAGGATGATTAGGAGCAGTACAAGCCCTTTTTGTAGGTTGAGGCTGAGTCGGCGGGCCGAGTCCCAGCTGAAAACTAACAATGAACAGGAGCAGGACAAGGCCTTATTGTAGATTGAGGTTGAGTCGGAGGAGCCCGAGCCCCACAAGTTGTTTGAGACTGAGTGGAAGAAGATTTCGGAGCAGGTTGATTGCGAGTAGTGGACCGAGTCTGTAACAACACTTTTTTCTTTGAAATCAAACTCATCTGCAGAGAAAAAAAAGAGAAATTACATACTATATCCATCAGAACTAAACAAAAATTATAAGAAAAAGTTTACCATTTTGTGTAAATCAATTTCTAAGTGGTATTGTATAATGCTTAGTAATCTAAGTCACTGTCATTATTTCTATGAAGACTATTCCTCATCACATGAACTATCATTTTCTTCTAAGTCATCATCAACAACAATAAATTCCCCTCTATCAATTCGACTAAGAGGACCGAGATCAATATGTATAGAATCAATCTCTATTGGCGCAACATCTACTCTCTGTAACGGTGCATGGATGACATCATTATCAAGTTGAATCTGGCTATGAATGTCTAACGATAAATTCTCTTGGTATGGCTCATCATCATTGTTGTCATCATCTTTAGAATTTTCCTTTTTTGGAATGTTCCAAATGATTCTACGATCAATATGGACTGCCTTAGACATAACACAGGACAGGATTGAGCCATTTATAGAGTGAAAGTGGAATCCTACACAGAAACTCCAAAATTTCAGCATTAAATACTGTTATAACAGATTAAAAATGTTAATGAACTCACCTAGAAGTCCAGAAAAAGTAAAGGGATCAAGAGTAACTCCCACACCTTCCACTAACATAAGGACATTTCAAAGCTCATCCGCATAATGGCCAATAACAAGGGATTGTTATAGGAGAACTGAGGCCTTATATACCTGCCAAGCGAAAAAATGAATTATTGTTATACCTAAATACTAAGTGATGTCCAACAAAGTTTAAAACAGAGCTGCTATAGTTTTTGGTTGAAGAACTATTGCAATAGAGTAATGAGTCATTATGATAATTCTATGGGACAATAGATTCTGCGAAGAAATAAAAGTATGATGATATGAAAAAAAGAAGACAATAACAATAAAACCCGCCACAAACCCAGCATCAATGACAATGGGAAAAGCAACAGCAACAGTATAAAACAGTCTCACAGACACACCCACATAGAACACCCCTCCTCAGTCAAACACAGATGCAACAAGCTAATGCACTTAAAACTTTGGATGAGTGACGTAGTGGAAGTGAACAAACAAAATGCAGCGTGACTACTGAAGAAGCGTATGCCTCCTTGAGGGATTCTATATCTATCATTTAGAGCATTGGATTGAAAACTTTTACAGTTTGTTTACACCTAATTTGATCAACCCGGTCAAGGCCGAACAAAGTCCTCCAGAACCATACTTAGCCTCAGCTCAGCAAGACCCACAGCCTTAGACAAAGACAACAACCCACTAGGCCGACCGTATCTGGTCGGCCTATCCTCCTCGGGCTACCTTCCTCGGCCTACACCCTCGGCCTACCCTCCTCGACCTACCTTCCTGGACCACCAGGACTCGTGGCAGTACCAGGAGCAAGGACATTTATCACACATCGAAATGTTCCACCAACATTTAAATACCACTATAAATACATGGGTACCTCCCCTCAAAAAAGGTAATGACATCTTTGCCCTTACACGGCCAAATCCCTCCAAACACTTAACTAACTTAAGCATCGGGGACTATTTGGCCGGCACCCCACCGGTGCTCCTTTACTTCTACCTTCTCTTATTTGATGGTCCCCCTACACCCTAGGAGTGAGTAAAGCGAGCTTGAAGGGACTCTTCTAAGTTGGTCCATTTTTGGCATCAACAGTTTGGCGTCGTCTGTGGGAATCTGACACAAACTCCTATGAGCTCACTTTCCACAAAACCGTCCCAGCACCCTCCAAAAAAATGTTGGACGATCAAGACGAAGGGGTGCTCAACAACACCCCTATCACACAGAGAAGTCCTCGGGACAACATCCCGGACAGGCTGAGACAGACGTTGGACGATCTCCAACGAGAAGTGGCAGAGCTCAGGACTCAGAACGGCAAGATAGAGGCCAAGAATCAGGTCATATCGGAGCAGTATGAGAGCATACTTGCCCTTGTGAGAATGTCCCAGCGCAGAGAGTCGCGAGATAAGGGACCAGCAGACCGGTTGCACGCTGACCTGGTCGCAGCCGAGCGCACCTCGGCCGAACAACCCGTGCTCAAGTTAGTCCCCTTGGACAAACACAAGAAGCCATAGGATATGATTCGGCCTAGCACATCTGGAAGTCGTCTACTAATCCAGCCACAAAACGGCGATGGACCCTCTCAACCCAGAATTTACCTGGATGCTAGGCAACTGCTGGACGACCGGCAAATTGAGATAAATCCCTTCCGCCTGACCTACGCGACATCAGACCCGAGGGCAGTCGGGCAACCCCCTACCCATCTTATCCACATCAGGCCGGCAGAACGCGGGACATGACTCCAGCATGGCTCATGACCAAAAAGACCATGGGACGAGAGGCCCCTAGCAACAACAGGAGACACACGATCGGGAAACTCAGAACGAGACCGGCTCAACCGCAGGGATCTACTCCCATGGCCGAAGAAGAAATCGGGATCGCCGAGCAAGAGGTGATGACCAATACGAACACCGGCCGAATCCACCTCCACCCCAACAAGGCAATGCCCTGGTGGAAAGCCTACTACGGCGGGTAAACAACCTTGAGGCAGAGAAAGAAAAGGGCAAGGCCTCAACATGGGGAAAAACTAGCACATGCC
Organism: Oemleria cerasiformis; assembly: GCA_037349345.1. Lineage (NCBI taxonomy): Eukaryota > Viridiplantae > Streptophyta > Magnoliopsida > Rosales > Rosaceae > Oemleria > Oemleria cerasiformis. The sequence goes on from JAZGTL010000019.1 coordinate 11,177,059, forward strand.
CCTTCACCAACCGAATCCTCCGGTCACGACGAAGGACCAAGGTAAAACCATTAAAGATAACTCCCTACACGGGAAAGGGAGACCCTGTCACCCACCTAAACAACTATGTCTCCACCTTGGCATACAAAAATGTGACAGACGAGGTCCAATGCCTTATCTTCAGCTCCACTCTTACCGATGCAGCCTTCTACTGGTTTTACCGCCTGGCTCCCAACACCATCGACTCGTTTGATGAACTCCAGACTATTTTTCTGAACTAATTCATGATCCAAATGGATAGGTTGGTCTCCACGGAAGATCTCTTCTCCCTTAGACAGGGAGAAGAGGAGATGCTCCAAAAATATGCTTCTAGGTTCAGCCTCGAGTACTCCCGTTGCCGAGACACTGACGACAAGGCTGCATTCAACGTTTTCTGGAGCGGCCTTAAGGAGTCACCTTTCAAATATGCTGCCCACACCGAGGACTGGAAGGATTACAATGAAATCATGCGAAGAGCGGCAATCCATGCCAAGGCAGAATTCTTCCACACTCCCACCAAGGAAACCAAGGCGCCCTCATATTCAGCTCCCTAGGGAAACAACATCCATGGCAGAACCGGCCATACTAGTGGTAACTACCACCATGACTCGCACCAATCGCAGTAGGGAAAGCGGAAGCTCACCTATGATGGACATTACAGTGGCGGGGGATTGAAGCAGAGCGACAGCCATCGCCAGGAGTCACGAAATCTGGTAGGCGAAAACTCCAGACCGCGAAGCCGGTTTGAGACCTACACCTTCTTGAACACTCCCTTGGACCTTGTTCTGCTCAACGTGGAAGGCATGATCCCTAAGGCCAAGCTAAGAAACCACAGCTTTCGGCCCCCCATAACAAAGAGGCCTTCTGCCTGTACCAAAAATACAACAGCCATACAATCGAGGAATGCATTGCTTTCAGAGACATTATCGAGCAAATGGTTCGCGGCGGCAGGCTCAATCAATTCTTACAGCATCCCACCCCCTCAAAAACAATCATGCAAATTAACACCATCAGCAGCGGATCCCCCTTATCTGCCCCTATGACCTCCAACCGAGCAAAAAAGGACTTCCTCCGCACAACCCGCGGCAGCAATCAAGTCCTCAGCATCGACTCCGGACAAATGACAAAGTCGGCCAAAAGCGGTTGGCAACCCATCGCCTTTTCGGAGGAGAAGGAAAGGGGCATCGTGTTCCTGCACGATGACCCATTCATCATCCGAGCCTAGATCTCGGAGTGCGACATGGGCAGAATACTCATTGACACCGGCAGCTCGGTCAATGTACTCTTCTAGGATGCCTTCAAACAAATGGGCATCAACGAAAACAAGCTTGATCGAAAGGTCACTCCGCTTCTAGGTTTCTCTGGTGACTCGGTCTTGCCTAAGGGAGTCATCTCTCTACCAATTTCTATGGGCACCATCCCTGCTGTGACCACGGTCATCATGACCTTCCTCGTGGTCGACTGCCCAACGACCTACAACGCCATACTAGGAAGAGGGTTGCTCAACTAGACAAGGGCCATAGTGGCAACACACCTGCTCTTGATGAAGTTCCCAACTCCTACGAGAACGGGACAGGTAAGAGGGGACCAATTCTCTAGTCGTACTTGTTATGCCACACACAAACAAGCATACCGACCACACCGGACCAAACGGAGACCCTATCTGTCGCCGAAATAGCCATGGGGGATGACCCCGTCAACCCTTAGCTCGTGCAAGAATTCCAAGACAGCCCTCCGGAAGATCCAAGGGACATTGCGAATATGCCACAGGCAGAACCTGTGGAAGAGACAGAGGCAATACCTTTGTCCCACATACATCTAGAGCGCATAGTCTGAATCGGCTCTAAGCTCAAACCTTCCATACGAGCATCCCTCGTGGAATTCTTACAGGAATTGGCTGAAGTCTTCGCATGGTCTTACGCGAACATGCCAGGCATCTCCACGGATGTAATCTGCCATCGGCTCACTCATTCAGACCGATCACCCAGAAGAAGCATTGCCACGACTCCAAAAGGAAATTGGCCATGCAGGCCGAAATCCCCAAGCTCAGTGTTGGTAGATTTAAAGAGCAAGAAATATGCAATTCAATCCTAACAGTTATAAAATCCTTGCAAGTGCACAAATCGATAAGTATAGTATAGTAGCACAGCAAGAGTCGATCCCTCGAGGACTTGTATCAACGTTATGACCAATTTAGTTCAGATTTGTTAACTTGAATAAAAACACACACACACACACACAAGGGGGGGGTTTATGATGTGATAACTGAAATTTAAAGACAAGTAAATCAAAGTGCAGAAAATAACAATGCAAGAATGAAAGGTTGTTAACTAAGGCGAATTAAGGCTTACTATCCACTCTAACCAATTATAGCTCTTAACCAAATTTCCTTGACCTAATTACTATGCATTTTCTGAATTAGGTGCCCGTGCCTAGGACCTGGCGTTGGTTCACTAGACACATCTTATTCCCTCTTACTTAGCATGTTCTAAATAGGGCATATGCCTAGAACGTCTATCACCTACCTTTTAAGATGATGCATGAAGTTTAAAGAGAATTTAATGACACCACATTAGCCTAGCAAAGTGGCATGCAATCCTAGGTCGTCATGAGTTAAGATTACAAGTACGAATACTTTCGATGCTCCAAATCACCAGATGATATGACGGTCACTCAAGCAATTACATCTATAATTATATGCAAACAAGGTAGCTAATCTTATAGGCATAAATTAAGTTCATTAAGCATGGTAATCCAACTTATTCAGCATGCATAGCAATCATAATCAAGAGCCAGAAATCCAATCAATAAGCTAACATGGCTAGGGCTTCAAGCAGCCCTAATCCTAATGACTACTCACACATAACTGAAATAAACACAAGTATAATTGAATCCATAAGTAAATTGCAATAATGAAAATAAGGGTACAGAAGAGATTGTTAAGAACAGATGCAGCAGAAGACACGGCAGGGCCTTCTTCTCCAAGCTCCACGTCCAATAATCTAAGTGAAAGATTATCTCCGAAAATATATGGTCCCTAATTCTCTAGAAAACCAAAACGGAACTCTGTGGCTCAGGTCTCTGTTTTCCCAGAAACCAAAACGTCCCTAGCTAATTATCTCCTTTTTAAAACACTGAACAAAGGCTCCCTTTTATAGACAAAGGGAAAACCTTGTTCTATAAGGATTGGTCAAACCTATGTCCTATAAGGATTGGTATAACCTTGTTCTATAAGGATTGGTATAACCTTGTCCTATAGGAATAGGGAAAGTTATTTTACTTTTAATTAATTATAAAGTCTTTTAAAATCTATTCGAACCAATCAGAGCATGGCCGGAAGTGTGAATGCAGGCTGGCAAGTGGGAACGCAAGCTGGCCAAACTTGGATTTTTGACTGTCTTCGTAATCAGGATCTGGGACCGCGCTTTTGAAGTACGTTAGGAGTATAATAGAAGTGCATCGTCGTTCAGGCTTGGCGCAAATGTTGTCAGGCTTGGCGCAGAGGGAGAACCTCTGATCCACCGCTGGCGGAACAGGGACCCCGGCTTGGGCGCACTTCTGGGCTCGGATGGGAGTTCTTGGGACATGTCCTCGACCTGCCTTGGCGCGACCTTGGCACTTCTAGGACTTGACCTTGATGTCATGAAACACAAGTTCGGGACCCGGAGGGCCTGATATGAGGTACTTGGCCAGTGGCCCAAAATAGGCGCACTGGCGCACTGGCGCACTCAGGACTCCGCTCAGGACCTGATATTGAAATGAGGATATCTCCTTCATCTGGACTCCGATTTGAGTCATTCTTTTTGCGTTCTTTCCAGATTTTACCTATCTTTCTAACTCTGCACAAGTCTCACAAGATTGATCATTTTCTACTATTGATGGCACGAAATCATTCAAAAGACATGTAAGAGAGCATATAAAGACATCAAAATGATGCATAAATAATGACTGATCACTCAGCACCATACACTTCATAAGGAAGGCCATCTACGCCGCCTGGGTTGCAAATGTAGTCCTTGTCAAGAAACCAGTCGGCTCCTGGCGCATGTGCATCAACTACGCCGATCTAAACAAGGCATGTCCCAAGGATAATTTTCCCCTGCCTAAGATTGACATACTTGTGGATGCCACCGCATGACACAAACTACTCAGCTTCATGGACGCCTATTCGGGCTACAACCAGATCCTCATGAACCCAGGTGATCAAATGCATACAAGTTTTAGAACTAACCTGGCTATCTACTGCTACAATGTTATGCCTTTCGGGCTGAAGAATGCAGGGGCTACATACCAGCGACTGGTTAACTTCATGTTTGCCGCCCAAATCGGCAAGACAATGGAGGTCTACGCTGATGACATGCTCGTCAAGAGCAAGACGGACGAGGAACACATCCCCAACCTGGCAAAAATGTTCGACGTCCTCAAGACGTTCAAAATGCAGCTCAATCCCACAAAATGCGTCTTCGGGGTAGGCGCATGCAAATTCTTGGGCTACATGATCAGCCAGAGGGGGATCGAGGCAAACCCAGAGAAGATCAAGGCGATCCTAGACATGCAGGTTCCACAAACTCACAAAGACATCCAGCGCCTCACAGGACGAGTGGCCGCCTTCACGTGCTTCATTTCCAAGGCAACAGACAAGTGAGCCCCATTCTTCAAAGCCCTCAAAGGGAAAGGCAGACTCATTGACTGGACAGACGAGTGCACCAGGGCATTCGAGGAGCTGAAGCAATACATGGGTCTGGCACTATTGCTAGCCAGACCCGAAAACGGCGGGCCACTCTTCGTCTATTTGTCAGTATCTATTTCGGCTGTCAGTTCTGTTCTCATCACATGAAGGGATGGGGTCGAACACCTCATATACTATGTCAGTAAAGCATTTCAGGATGCAAAGATGCGATACCCCGACCTTGAGAAGCTTGCCTTGGCCCTTATAGTCATAGCCCGAAGGCTCCGGCCATACTTCCAGGCCCATGCGATCAAGATTATCACCCACCGACCATTGAGGCAAGTTTTAAAGAAGCCAGACATCTCTGGCCGTCTCACCAAATGGGCGATCGAGCTAAGCGAGTTCGACATATCCTACGTCCCAAGGACAGCCGAAAAAGGCCAAGCGGTGGCAGACTTCATCGCCGATTACTCATACCAACCCACACAGTGCATACTGATCAGTCGTTATTTATGCATCATTTTGAGGTCTTTATATGCCTCTCTTACAAGTCTTTTGAATGATTTCGTGCCATCAATAGTAGAAAATGATCAATCTTGTGAGACTTGTGCAGAGTTAGAAAGATAGGTAAAATCTGGAAAGAACGCAAAAAGAATGACTCAAATCGGAGTCCAGATGAAGGAGATGTCCTCATTTCAATATCAGGTCCTCAACGGGGTCCTGAGTGCGCCAGTGCGCCTATTTTGGGCCACTAGCCAAGTACCACATATCAGGCCCTCCGGGTCCCGAAGTTGTGATTCATGACATCAGGGTCAGGTCCTAGAAGTGCCAAGGTCGCGCTGAGGCAGGTTGAGGAAATGTCCCAAGAACTCCCATCCAAGCCCAGATGTGCGCCTAAGCCCAGGGTCCCTGTTCCGCCAGCGGTGGATCAAAGGTTCTCCCTCTGCGCTAAGCCTGACAACATTTGCGCCAAGCCTGAATGACGATGCACTTCTATTATACTCCTAACGTACTTCAAAAGCGCGGTCCCAGATCCTGATTACGAAGACAGTCAAAAATCCAAGTTTGGCCAGCTTGCGTTCCCACTTGCCATCCTGCATTCACACTTCCGGCCATGCTCTGATTGGTTCGAATAGATTTTAAAGACTTTAATTAAAAGTAAAATAACTTTCTCTATCCCTATAGGACATGGTTTTACCAATCTGTATAGAACAAGGTTATACCAATCCTTATAGAACAAGGTTTTCCCTTGTCTATAAAAAGGAGAATCAGATAGAGGATTGGGGGGCGTTTTTGTTTCTGGAAAAACAGAGACCTGAGCCACAGAGTTCCGTTTTGGTTTTCTAGAGAATTAGGGACCATATTTTGGGAGATAATCTTTCACATAGAGTATTGGACGTGGAGCTTGGAGAAGAAGGCCCTGCCGTGTCTTCTGCTGCATCTGTTCTTAACAATCTCCTATGTACCCTTATTTTCATTATTACAATTTACTTATGGATTCAATTATACTTGTGTTTATTTCAGTTATGTGTGAGTAGTCATTAGGATTAGGGCTGCTTGAAGCCCTAGCCATGTTAGCTTATTGATTGGATTTCTGGCTCTTGATTATGATTGCTATGCATGCTGAATAAGTTGGATTACTATGCTTAATGAACTTAATTTATGCCTATAAGATTAGCTACCTTGTTTGCATATAATTATAGATGTAATTGCTTGAGTGACCGTCATATCATCTTGTGATTTGGAGCATCGAAAGCATTCGTACTTGTAATCTTAACTCATGACGACCTAGGATTGCATGCCACTTTGCTAGGCTAATGTGGTGTCATTAAATTCTCTTTAAACTTCATGCATCATCTTAAAAGGTAGGTGATAGACGTTCTAGGCATATGCCCTGTTTAGAACATGCTAAGTAAGAGGGAATAAGATGTGTCTAGTGAACCAACGCCAGGTCCTAGGCACGGGCACCTAATTCAGAAAATGCATAGTAATTTGATCAAGGAAATCTGGTTAAGAGCTATAATAGGTTATAGTGGATGGTAAGCCTTAATTCGCCTTAGTTAACAACTTTTCATTCTTGCATTGTTAATTTCTGTACTTTGATTTACTTGTCTTTAAATTTCAATTATCACATCATAACCCCCCCCCCCCCCCCCCCCCCCCCCCCCCCCCCCCCCCCCCCCCCCCCCCCCCCCAACCCCCCCCTTGTGTGTGTGTGTGTGTGTTTTTATTTAAGTTAACAAATCTGAACTAAATTGGTCATAACGTTGATACAAGTCCTCGAGGGATCGACTCTTGCTGTGCTACTATACTATACTTATCGATTTGTTTGCAAGGATTTTATAACTGTTAGAATTGATTTGCATATTTCTTGCTCTTTAAATCTACCAACACATACCACCTGAGGCATCCCCTCCGCATGCACCCACAACAAGCGAATCCCAGAAATTCACCAAGGCACCCCTGTCGACAGCCAACGCCCGTGCTGGGCACTATATGTGGATGGATCAACTTGCCATAGCGGGTCTGGGGCAGGATTGGTTCTTACTTCCCCTGAAATTCTCAAGGTAGAATACGCCCTCCGCTTCAGCTTCAAGGCCTCCAACAACGAGGTCGAGTACGAGGCACTACTGGCCGGCCAACGCCTAGCCAAGGACCTCGAGGCCAACCAGTTGAGAATTTATAGCGATTCGCAATTGGTGGTAAGCCAAATCAACAATGACTTTGAGGCAAATGACTCGTCCATGTCGCTATACTTGGACCTGGCACAACAACTTCTTTAGGGCTTCTCGGCTTACGAAATACATAAGATCCCAAGGTCAGAAAACAGCCATGCCGATGCCTTGGCTCGACTAGCATCCTCACTGGACAAAAAGGAAAAGTAACATGTACTTGTGGAAGTCCAACACGTGCCCAGCACGAGGAAATCACCAGTCTACACCATCAACACCAGCCCGACCTGGATGGATCCTATCAAGGCATACCTTAGGGACGGCATTCTCCTAGACGACCAGATGGAGGCCAAGAAAGTCAGGCGACAATCAACTCGATACACCATCCAGCACGACAACCTGTATAGGCGCGGCTTCACAACCCGACTATTGAAATGCCTAACACCCAATATGGGGGATTATGTCCTCCGAGAAATGCATGAGGGCATTTGCGGAGATCACTCTGTTGCACGGTACGACAAGTGCCAGCGGCACGCACAGATTCCTCACCTACCAGCTGAACCCCTAACTTCTATGCTCAGCCCATGGCTATTCTCCCAATGGGGACTCGATCTAATCGGCCAGATGCCCTGGGGGAAGGGTAAGGTCAACTACGCCGTAGTCGCGGTAGACTACTTCACCAAATCGGCCGAGGCGAAACCACTAGCAACCATTATGGCCGCACAGATCGAGCAGTTCGTGTACCACAACATCGTTTGTCGCTTCGAGATCCCCCACACAATCGTCACTGATAATGGGAGGTAATTTGATTGCAACCGTTTTTGGACCTTTTGCGAGACATACGGCATCAGGCTTCTCTTTGCTTCACCCTCTCATCCCCAGTCTAACGGCCAAGTAGAGGCTGTCAACAAATGCATCAAGTACAACTTGAAGAAGAGACTGGACGAGGACAAGGGCAAATGGGCCAACATCATCAACGACGTACTATGGTTCCACAGGACCTCATTCAAGACTGCAACCAACGAAACCCCATTCGCATTGGCTTTCGGCACCGAAGCCGTTGTACAAGTTGAGATTGGTGAAACGTCGTATCGAGTAATCTATTACAACCCAGAACACAACAATCACCAACTAGCCCTTAGTTTGGATCTCCTGGAAGAACAGAGGGAAATTTCTAACGCCAAACAACTTGCTTACAAGCAGAGAGTTTCACGATACTATGACTCAAGGGTCGGCCACAGAAGCTTCTGAGTAGGCGACTTAGTTCTCCGGAAAGTCAGCCTGGCAACCAAAGACCGATCGGCCATCATATTCGCCCCTACATGGGAAGGACCCTACACAGTCTCCTGCATATGCCGAGAGGGAACCTACGAACTCAGAGACTGGATTGACAAGACACTTCCACATCCTTGGAATGTCGACCACCTAAAATTCTATTACAAGTAGGTCGCTGGCCAGAACAACATGTGAGGCAACCGGCCGACCATTTTGTACATATTCCTGGCACTACCAGTTATTATCAATAAACATATTTTACAAGGCATTCCTTTACGAGGCATTACCTCTTATGTTTCATGTACATTGTTTACATATTTGATCAAGTATTTAGTCAACGGCCTCACTTAAAGAATCGGTCTACACAAATTTTTTAAGCTAACACTTGCAACGATGAACGGACAAATTCCTTTTCTATTATAACATAATAATTAGTACATAGCCTTTCGGCCTACAGCAAATTACAAACACAAATCAAAATTACAAAATTCAAGGGGCATCCCCCCGTCCTTCACCAAAGGGCTCATCCTCCGCCGCCGTGGCCTAATCCTCGGTTTCATCTTCATGATCCTCATCTGGCAGAGGGTTGCCGTCTTCATCGAGGTAATCCTCCAAGACAGGTGGATGCTTCAGCCATGGAAACTAGATGGCCACGCCGGTGTTCGCCAAGAGGATCCGTTGGAAGAGTCCATCTTCCAGTCGACCACCGAACTGTTGCAAGTCTAGATGGTGTGCTTGGGAGGACTTGTACTCCTTGGTGCCCACCTTTTTGGCCAAGAGCAGCTGATCGACAAGCTTTGCGTTCACCGCCTCCGCTTCTTGCGCTCTAGCCTTAGCTTGTTGGGCTCTGGCTTCCATCTCGGCCAATTTCGCCTCGGTAGCCTCCTCCTGGGCGATCAGCTGCCTCTCCAGCTCCTTTGTTTTAAGCTCGGCGTCCACCTTTGCCTAGATAGACCTCTTGGACATCCTCTCCTTCTCGACCGCGGCCTCCATCTTTGTCTTCAGATCTTGGCGCTCCTCCACAATTTTTTCCTTGGCCTGGCTTGCCTATTGGAAAGTGGTGAAGACTTCACCAAGGAACTGCAAAGAAAAGACACAGTCAGAACCGTGTAAATAAAAAACCAACAAGGAGATAAAACATTCCAAGTGTACTTACATGCGCCCTAGTCCGCATCGTCTTGTCAAACCGGTCGGCGAAGTCCCTCGCCTTTAGAGATGCAATCTCATCCAACTCATACTGCGACCCACGAACAACGGTGTTCATAAAGTCCAGCTGAGAGGGATGGAAAGCCGTCGATAGTTACCTCCACGTGTCGTCCGGCTCGTGAGTCCTCACCAGATCTGGTTCCCCGTCGGTCTTTAGGAAATACGATCAAAGCGACGCATCCAGATAGGGCTTCCTCATTTTTATGGGGACCCTTCGGCCCTCTAAGTCTGAGTTGATGTTCGGGTAGACGATCTGACGGACGGTCTCAAGGGCTTCAATCTGCCCTTGCCTCTTCTGTTGCAGAACAGCCTCGGCATCGGCTGGGACCTCCTTCCGCTTTATCTTCTTCCTCCTCTCCTCGGCCATCAGGCGACAGTGCTTATCGGCTGCATCATCCACGTCAATCACGATGGTCGGCATAGACCGACTGGCACAAGGGGTCAACGACTCGATCGGCGGTACCCCGACCGATTCCGGGGCACTTAGGAAAAGTAGAGCCAACACCTCCCCAGTGGATACATCCACTGCCTCTTGGACACCCTCCTCGACCACGGGAGCCTCTACCCGTAGGGTGACCTTCGACGCCGTCCTGTTCCGGATCGGCTTCCGGTAGTCCCCCTTTGTAACTGAGGCCCCAGCCTTCTCGGCCTGTCTCGGCCGCCTTCTTCAGCACCTTGGCCACCTTGTCCATTCTCTTCTTCAGTTGATCGGCGGTTGCTGCAACGAAGTCGGGATCAGCTGCAACGAAGTCGGTGTCAGGACCCGTCCCGAATTTCTCCTTGAAACCCGGGAAGAACCCTGATCTCGTCTGACAACCTAAGAAAAGGTTCCCAAAATACCCTTCAATCCTTACAAAATATAATAACAATAAATACTTCCACTTGTCAGACAAGGGATTCAAGCACTCAATAATTCCCGTAATTAATAACCCATCAAATACAATATAATATCAGAGCGTCTAAGTAGGATCAAGAGTAAAATTTAGATATCCTACTCAAATATAACTACACAGCGTAGTCGAAGTACTAATGCCTCTGCCTCGAGGAGAAGACGACCGGCTGCTGGCGCCGCCATCTGGTTTCCGCCGGAATCCTCCATTTCCGGCCGAAACTTCAAGCTTTCCTAACTTCCTCAAAACTCAATCATTTTTCACAAATTTTATGTCTAAATCTATCTCCTCGAACCCAGGAATCCAAATATGACCTCAAAACCACAAACACGTACCTGTGCTAGCCGAAAAATCGATCGGAAGGTCCGAAACTTCCTATCCTCGGTTCAGCTTCCTCCGTGGTCCTCTCCTTCGATGGTTGGTACGGTTGTGATCATGGGAAGGAGGAGAATATGATTAGTTGATCCAAACTGGAAGATAAAGCCTTGAATCCAACGTTGAATTTATGGTTTTTCTCTTGGTGTTTTCGTACGGTTTCGGGTGTGGTTTGGGAGGTTTGTCACAGAGTGAGAAGAATGAGATGAAGATGAAATGAAGATGAAATGAAGTGGATCAGATTAGTCTGATTTGGGGTAGTAAAATATCTCCCCTCCATGGAAAATTACCAAAATGCCCTTGCACATCTAGACCCGTAACTTTCGTCCACGAACTCCGTTTTTCGCGTGCCGCCTGTCTACGAATTCGTGAGTTCGAGACCTACGCAACAGTATCCAACACACCACCAAAAATGTTTCAAAACAAAATTTGACTTCCATGCCCTTTACCGACCAAGGGTAAAATCGTCATTTACATAAATAATTTACTTAAATCCAATAATTGAAATTCCGGGTTGTTACAATCTACCCCCCTTAAGAAATTTCGTCCTCGAAATTCAACTCTACCCCTGGAACAAATGAGGATAATGCGCCCGCATTAGTTCCTCGATTTCCCACGTGGCTTCCTCCACGTTATGATTCCTCCACAACACTTTAACTAGAGGAATACTCTTTCTGCGCAGTACCTTTTCTTTCCAATCCAAAATTTGCACCGGTTGCTCCTCAAAGGTCAAATCATCCTTCAGCTCAAGTGGCTGCTCTCCCAATACGTGAGATTCATCAAACAGATATTTCCGGAGCAAAGATACATGAAAAACATTATGAACTCTGGATAATTCCGATGGTAAAGCAAGACGATATGCCACAGGTCCTATCCTCTGCAAAATCTCATACGGACCAATGTAACGAGGACTCAGTTTTCCTTGTCTACCAAAACGTACCACTCCCTTCCAAGGAGATAGTTTCAAGAACACCCAATCACCTACCTCAAACTCAAGGTCTCTGGTTCTACGGTCTGCATAGCTCTTCTGGCGATCCTGAGCTGTCTTCAACCTTTCTCTGATGATCCTTATTTTTTCCTCAGTCGTATCAACCAACTCTGGTGTTAACAGTTTCCTTTCACCCACTTCGTTCCAGCATAATGGTGTCCTGCACTGCCTCCCATACAGTGCCTCGAAAGGAGACATCCCAATACTCGACTGATAACTATTATTATAAGCAAATTCCATCAGAGCCAGGTGTGAATCCCAGTTTCCTTTAAACTATAGTACACAAGCTCTCATCATATCTTCCAAAACCTGGATTGTCCTCTCAGACTGACCATCCGTCTGAGGATGAAAAGCTGTACTAAAATGCAAGGTAGTGCCAAAAGCCTTCTGCAAACTCCGCCAAAACCTGGAGGTAAATCTAGGATCCCTGTCCGAAACAATTGACTTTGGAGTCCCATGTAGTCGTATGATCTCATCAATGAACAATTTGGCATACCGACTCATCCGAAAATCTTCCCGCACTGGCAAGAAATGTGCAGACTTCGTGAGTCTATCAACAATTACCCATATCCCATCATGTCCCTTCTGTGTCCTTGGAAGTTTATACACAAAATCCATCGTAATGTGATCCCACTTCCATTCCGGAATAGGTAATGGTTGAAGTGCCCCATATGGTTTCTACCTCTCTGCTTTCACTTGCTGACACGTCAAGCATCTACTCACAAACTCAGCAATTTCTCTTTTCATCCCAGTCCACCAACAGTATTTCCTTAGGGTATGATACATCTTGGTACCTCCTGGATGCATAGCGTAAGCCGAACTATGAGCCTCATCAAGAATTTCCCTTTTTAGTTCCAGCTCATTCGGTACGCATAATCGGCCATCCCTAACCAAGGCTCCATCATCCCTAAGCGCATAGTCCTGCCTGTTTCCAGCCTCCAACTCCATCCTGATAATGCATAATGTAGGATCCTGGAGTTGAGCCTCAATAATCCGATCAATCCGAACAGGCCTCACATGAAAACTAGCCAATAAAGCCCCCTGGCTATCTATGTCCAGTACTATCCCTGCTCTACGGAACTCTACCAGTAACGGTAGGTAGACTGTATGCAAATGGGCCAAAGAACCCATGGATTTCCTGCTCAATGCATCCGCCACAACATTGGCTTTCCCTAGATGGTACTCTATAGTACAATCATAATCCTTTATTAGCTCAAGCCATCTTCTCTGCCTCAGATTCAGGTCCTTTTGGGTGAACAAGTACTTTAAACTCTTATGGTCGGTGAAGATCCGACACATCTCCCCGTACAAATAATGTCGCCAGATTTTCAATGCATGCACCACTGCAGCTAACTCCAAATCATGTGTGGGGTAATTCAACTCATGGGGTTTAAGTTGTTTAGAAGCATACACTATCACCTTTCCATGCTGCATCAACATACAGCCTATACCCCGCAATGAGGCATCACTATACACCTTGAATCCCCTAGTATCATCAGGAAGGGTCAATACTGGAGCAGAAGTCAATCTCCTCTTCAGGTCCTGAAATCCCTATTCACAATCAGCTCCCTAGTCAAACTTGACTCATTTCCTCGTCAACCGAGTCAACGGCCCTGCTATCGTAGAAAATCCTTCTACAAACCGTCGATAATATCCTGCCAAACCCAGAAAACTCCTCACCTCTGTCACTATCCTCGGTTGCTCCCAGTTTTCCACTGCCTCAACCTTTTGGGGATCTACGCTGATACCCTCAGCCGAAATCACATGACCTAAGAATCCAACTTCGGTCAACCAAAACTGGCATTTACTGAACTTGGCAAACAAATGCTTTTTCCTAAGCATATTCAGCACCAACCTTAAGTGTTTCTCATGTGCCTTAGCACTCCTCGAATACACCAAGATGTCATCGATGAACACAATCACAAACCAATCCAAATACTTTTGAAACACCCTGTTCATCAAATCCATAAATGCTGTTGGGGCATTAGTCAACCCGATAGGCATCACCAGGAACTCATAATGACCATAACGAGTCCTGAAAGCTGTTTTCTCAACATCCCCTTCTCTGATCCTCAACTGATGGTACCCGGATCGAAGGTCAATTTTCGAAAAATATCTTGCCCCCTTAAGTTGATCAAACAAATCATCTATCCTTGGCAAAGGATACTTATTCCGCACCATAGCCCTGTTTAGCTTCCGGTAGTTGATACACAATCTCAGACCACCATCCTTTTTCCTCACAAATAACACTGGTGCACCCCAAGGTGAAACACTTGGGCGAATAAATCCCATATTCACCAAATCCTGCAACTAAGTCTTCAATTCTCGCAATTCTGCCAGTGCCATTCTATACGGTGCCTGTGAGATAGGTTGAGTGCCTGGTAAAAGCTCGATGGTGAATTCAATCTCCCGGTGAGGTGGCAATCCCGGAAGATCATCTGGAAACACATCAGAGAACTCACTCACCACTGGAATATCCTCCACTTTCATCGGAGTATTCCGAGAATCAAACACATGAGCCAAATAACCCTCACAACCTTTCCTCAGTAATTTCTCACCGGTTAAAGCTGATATCACTCCACAGGGTAGTACCCTACGATCTCCCCTGAATGTAAGTTCCGGTAAACTTGGACTCCGGAAATCCACTCTCTTGTCATAACAATCAATAGAGGCATGGTGCATAGTCAACCAATCCATCCTAGAATCACATCAAAATCAAAAGTATCTAAGGGGATTAAATCTGCCTCTAATGCATGACCTTCCACTAACACTGGACAACTACGAATCACAAGATTCGCCACTAACATATTCCCAGTAGGAGTACTAATACCCATGTCCCAACCAATCGGAGACAATTCTCTACATCCTCTGGGCTAGACTCGCCCATAAATATTATAGCCCCTAGTCTCTGGGCTTTCTCAATGTCTGAACCTTCAGTAGCAGTCCTACTCTGAAGTACAGAAGTCAACGTGTGACCCAATTGTTCCAGTGTTTGCCTCATATCAGGCTCCACTGCAGGTTCAGGTGTGTCCCCAATATTTTCCGACTGTTGACGGAACTCGCGTCTCGGAGGCATTACGCTGAAAAGAACTATACTCATCAATACCAAAATTTGTACACGTAGTGTACAGTCTACAGGAATTTAACCTAGTGCTTTGATACCAATTGTCAGGACCCGCCCTGAATTTCCCCTCGAAACCCGGGAAGAACCTTGATCCCGTCTGACAACCTAAGAAAAGGTTCCCAAAATACCCTTCAATCCTTACAAAATATAATAACAATAAATACTTCCACTTGTCAGACAAGGGATTCAAGCACTCAATAATTCCCGTAATTAATAACCCATCAAATACAATATAATATCAGTGCGTCTAAGTAGGATCAAGAGTAAAATTTAGATATCCTACTCAAATATAACTACACAGCGCAGTCGAAGTACTAATGCCTCTGCCTCGAGATCAGTGTTCGCGTCAACTCTACTCAACAGCCTGAAGGGGGTTTAAACACAAAAGTTGTGAGTGGACAAAAATAATCATTTATAAATTCCTTTTCTAGGAAAATACCTTTCTCCCCCTCCATTTATAAAATCAAGCATGCATAACATAAAACAGTTTATAATATAAAAACATCATATGTACATCACCAAAATTTCTCTTTTCTCTTTAAAACCACTCAGTTGGACTCACATAAAATCTGTATAATAAAAATACCTCGTGATCCACAATTTGGTTTGAAAACTATCTTCAAAGGAGTTTAAAATCATTTAATTTAATCTGGACACAAAATATCTCAAATTCAAATCATTTCGGTCAATCCGACACATAATATCTCAAATTCACTGTTCCCGACATATCCACAACACACCAGGGTATCCCTTGAGATGTGTTCAAATCTGTACAACTCTATGTACCATCTGTACTATCTGTACAATCTGTACTATGCATAGACAGTCTCGCGACCCGGCGGAGCAAGGCCCCTCAACACCTAAGGTCCGAACCCTCAACAACCGGTAGAGCAAGGCCCCTCAACACCAGTCAGAGCAACAATAACCATCGGGACGGGAACCAGTGAATCAAATCCATACTTCGAAATCTTTGTTTCGCGGCCTAAGCCAAATTCTTTGCAATATCATTTTATGGCCAAAATCGGTAAAATCATAATTATGGGTCTAAACCCAAATCACATACTCAAATAGTTACCACGTCAAAACGATATCAAAATCAAGTATAAAAACCAGGCCATTTCTCAAAACCCACTTTCACTGAAATATTGTAAAACATGTGTCCAGCACCATTTCTAAAATCCAGAAATTTATTGCACCCATACACAACAGTATTTAAATCAAAGATACATTTATGCATGCATTACAGTTTATGAATCAAAGTCCACTCACAAACCTGTTCAAGCAAGCTCAATCCCGGACTGTACGCTCCCCTGAAGTTGCTGGAGCAGTATCGCCTGTCCAAATTAATAATCGGGATTACCAGCTAATAATAAGAACCTTAAATATAAACCCCCTAAACCCCGAGAGGTCTGCCTATGCTGGCCTAGAAAACGCAGCAACTTTAAAACGTCCGAAACAACCCCTAAACGACGTCCGATCGACTCGAAACCCGCGCCAACAGGTCCGAAACGTCAAAAACTACTTGTCTCGCGACACCGTGACCTCAGACTCGGCCCCACGCGCCGCCACGCACCGACGGAAGGTCGGAACACGCGCCCACGCGCCCTCACGCGCCGGTCGCGTGCCTGCTACAGTACCCACGCGCCTGGACCGATCCAACCCGGTCCAACTCGGCCTGAACCGGTCCAACTCGACCCGACCGGTCCAACTCAACCCGACCGATCACCCAACCCGACTGGTTTACTCGACCCGACCGGTCACTGGCGACTCGCCGGAGAAGCCGACCGGCTGCCGGCGCCGCCTTCTGGTTTCCGTCGGAATCCTCCATTTCCGGCCGAAACTTCAAGCTTTCCTAACTTCCTCAAAACTCAATCATTTTTCACAAATTTTATGTCTAAATCTATCTACTCGAACCCAGGAATCCAAATATGACCTCAAAACCACAAACACGTACCTGTGCTAGCCAGAAAATGGATCGGAAGGTCCGAAATTTCCTATCCTCGGTTCGGCTTCCTCCGTGGTCCTCTCCTTCGATGGTTGGTACGGTTGTGATCGTGGGAAGGAGTAGAATATGATTAGTTGATCCAAACTGGAAGATAAAGCCTTGAATCAAACGTTGACTTTATGGTTTTTCTCTTGGTGTTTTCGTACGGTTTCGGGTGTGGTTTGGGAGGTTTGTCACAGAGAGAGAAGAATGAGATGAAGATGAAATGAAGTGGATCAGATTAGTCTGATTTGGGGTAGTAAAATATCTCCCCTCCATGGAAAATTACCAAATTGCCCTTGCACATCTAGACCCGCAAATTTCGTCCACGAACTCCGTTTTCTGCGTGCCGCCTGTCTACGAATTCGTGAGTTCGAGACCTACGCAACAGTATCCAACACACCACCAAAAATGTTTCGAAACAAAATTTGACTTCCATGCCCTTTATCGACCAAGGGTAAAATCGTCATTTACATAAATAATTTACTTAAATCCAATAATTGAAATTCCGGGTTGTTACAGTCGGGATCAGCTGCAACACAAAACACATGTAAAAAAAAACACAAAACAAACAACATGCAAGTTTCGACTCAAAAGTTACGGACAAAGGATCACTTACGCAGGGACGAGAATAGGCCAACTTGCAACAGATGTGTCGGCAGACGCAAGTAATCCCGGCTTCTTTCCACATGACTGAGCCTTCGAAACACCTCTGCACAGTCGGCAATCTCTTGCTCGCTGATGGTCGGCCGCTTATAGACCTCTGCACAAACAAAAAACAAAAAAAAAAACAAAACCAAACTAACAATCAGCAAAATCGGCAACAACAAAACAAAGATATACAATCCAATCAAGCTATATCAAATCCTACGGCCACCACATTTTGACTGATACACGCGAGGCATGCATCGGCCGAACAAGGGCAACTCTACGCCCTCCCAATTCCCATACACAAAAGCAAATTTGTGCTTCCAGGCCTTTTGGGAAGTCGGCATATCTTCGATAAAGGGGTCGTGATCACGGTTCATCCTCGACTCAATGTATACCCAACCGGTCCTATCTCTGACGAACTTATAAAGCTGACATACGTGATCCCAGGTTGGCTCCCCTTTCCTGCACATCTTCAAGGTGGTGTACACCCCGGTCAACATGATCCAACAATTAGGATTCAGCTGACCGAGTGCGACCTTCAAGGCGGTGTACACCCCGGCCTCTCCCTTCTGCTAGGCAGCCTCATTTTCATAGAGTCTGGTATATTGAACACCCTTCGGTATGCCAGAAGGTCGTCCTCCTCGAGTGTATTTACCGAACGATCGATCTCATAGATGAGCTGGCGATAATTACCTGCTCTATAGCCTCCTCGATACCAATCTCCATCGGGGCATTTCCAAGGTTCTATGAAACGGACCCCACCGTTGGGATCTCATCGACCGGCGACCTCACCACATCACGTCCAGAGGTGGACACATTGGCTATCAGGGTCTCGACCTTATCACCAGCAGAGACATACCGAGTATCGATGAAGTTAAACGCTTCCTCAAGCTCATCTTCAAGTTCCTGGTCCGAAAGCCCTTGAGATTCCTCAAGGATCGGTCAAGTAACATCTGGATCAAGCCCTGCCTCTACCCTAGGGTTCGACCCAGGGGAGCCAGAAGCCGATTCAATGGTGTTTAACCGAGAATCAGAGTAACGAGTGCTAGCCCCTGATTCTCCGCTAAACGCGTTATAGGACGGATCTTGAGATCCCTCGGAATCACCATACGCACTCGAAATCTACAGACACACAGAGATTCTAAGGGAAACATGCTTGACACAACGACTATAGACACACAAGGATCTAACTAACAGTATATGCCAATTTCATCCACAGTTCATACAAACATGGAAGATTCGATCGAGAAAAGGAGGAAAAAAGGGCCCTTACCTTGTTTCTTTGGATTTTCGCCGTGAAAACCACTGCAATTTCCTCGTCGTTAATCACCTAAATCAGAATCGTTGTTCGCCGGAAATAGCCTCGCAAATTCGAGAAAATTCTCTCCAAAGCAAAAGTGAGGAAAAATGGCAAAGTCGATCCTCTTATACACCACTCGGCTAGTCGAAAGGTCGAAACACGAAACCCTAGACCCTAATCCTACGACGCGTGGCACCGGTTGTCAGGTCACGTATTGCACACTTATTACGCAACGCTTGGGGATATGCACGCAAGTGGGCCGACCAAGGTGACATACAATCACCCTTGGAAGGGGCACTCGTTCGGCCAAGGACACCCTCCAAGGCGGGTCGGCCACATGATCGTACGAGGTTCCACGCAAGTGGGCTGACCAAGGTGACGTACAATCACCCTTGGAAGTGGCACTCGTTCGGCCACGGACACCCTCCAAGGCCGATCGGCCACATGATCGTCCAAGGTTCCATGCAAGTGGACCGACCAAGGTGACATACAATCACCCTTGGAAGTGGCACTCGTTCGGCCAAGGACACCCTCCAAGGCCGATCGGCCACATGATCGTGCGAGGTTCCACGCAAGTGGACCGACCAAGGTGACGTACAATCGCCTTTGTAAGGGGCACTCGTTCTGCCAAGGACACCCTCTAAGGCCGATCGGCCACATGATCGTGCGAGGTTCCACGCAAGTGGACCGACAAAGGTGACATACAATCGCCCTTGGAAGTGGCACTCGTTTGGCCACGGACACCCTCCAAGGCCAATGGGCGACATGATCGTGCGAGGTTCCACGCAAGTGGGTTGACCAAGGTGACATACAATCACCCTTGGAAGTGGCACTCGTTCGGCCAAGAACACCCTCAAAGGTAATAGGCCACATGATCGTGCGAGGTTCCACGCAAGTGGACCGACCAAGGCGACATACAATCGCCCTTGTAAGGGGCACTCGTTCGGCCAAGGACACCCTCCAAGGCCGATCGACCACATGATAGTGTGAGGTTCCACGCAAGTGGACGACTAAGGTGACATACAATCACCCTTGGAAGTGGCACTCGTTTGGCCACGGAAACCCTCCAAGGTCGATCAGCCACATGATCGTGCGAGGTTCCACGCAAGTGGACCGATCAAGGTAACATACACTCACCCTCGAAAGTGGCACTCGTTCGGCCAAAGACACCTGTTGGTAAAATTAAAGAGCAAGAAATATGCAATTCAATTCTAACAGTTATAAAATCCTTGCAAGTGCACAAATCGATAAGAATAGTATAGTAGCACAGCAAGAGTCGATCCCTCGAGGACTTGTATCAACGTTATGACCACTTTAGTTCAGATTTATTAACTTAGTGAAAACACACACACACACACACGCAGGGGGGTTTATGATGTGAGAACTGAAATTTAAAGACAAGTAAAATAAAATGCAGAAAATAACAATGCAAGAATTAACGGTTGATTGATTATTAACTAAGGCGAATTAAGGCTTACTATCCACTCTAACCAATTATAGCTCTTAACCAGATTTCCTTGACCAAATTACTATGCATTTTCTGAATTAGGTGCCCGTGCCTAGGACCTAGCGTTGGTTCACTAGACACATCTTATTCCTTCTTACTTAGCATGTTCTAAACAGGGCATATGCCTAGAATGTCTATCATCTACCTTTTAAGATGATGCATGAAGTTTAAAGAGAATTTAATGACACCACATTAGCCTTGCAAAGTGACATGCAATCCTAGGTCGTTATGAGTTAACTTTCGATGCTCCAAATCACAAGATGATATGACGGTCACTCAAGCAATTACATCTATAATTATATGCAAACAAGGTAGCTAATCTTATACGCATAAATTAAGGTCATTAAGCATAGTAATCCAACTTATTCAGCATGCATAGCAATCATAATCAAGAGCCAGAAATCCAATCAACAAGCTAACATGGCTAGGGCTTCAAGCAGCCCTAATCCTAATGACTACTCACACATAACTGAAATTAAAACATATATAATTGAATTCATAAGTAAATTGCAATAATGAAAATAAGGGTACATAAGAGATTGTGAAGAACAGGTGCAGCAGAAGACACGGCAGAGCCTTCTTCTCCAAGCTCCACGTCCAGCACACTCAACTTCGGGAAGAACAAAGCTTTGGCATAAAACTTTAAAAAAATCAATTACTATCTGCGGCTCAGGTCTCTATTTTTCAGAAAACAAAACGGAACCACTGATCCTCTCTCTGATTCTCCTTTTTATAGACAAGGGAAAACCTGGTTCTATAAGGATTGGTATAACTTTATTCTACAAGGATTGGTAAAACCTTATTCTATAAGGTTTGGTAAAACGTTATTCTATAAGGTTTGGTAAAACCTTATTCTATAAGATTAGGGAAAGTTATTTTACTTTTAATTAATTACAAAGTCCTTAAAATCTATTAGAACCAATCAGAGCACGACCGGGAGTGTGAATGCAGGCTGGCAAGTGGGAACGCAAGCTAGCCAAACTTGGATTTTGGACTGTCTTCGTAATCAGGAAATGGACTGCGCTTTTGAAGTACATCATGAGTATAGTAGAAGCGCATCTTCGTTCAGGCTTGGCGCAAATGTTGTCAGGCTTAGCGCAGACAGAGAACCTCTGATCCACAGCTGGCGGAACAGGGACCCCCGGCTTAGGAGCACATCTGGGCTCGGATGGGATTTCTTGGGACATGTCATCGACCTGCCTTGGCGCGACCTTGGCACTTCTAGGACTAGACCTTGATGTCATGAAACACAGGTTTGAGACCCGGAGGGCCTGATATGAGGTACTAGGCCAGTGGCCCAAAATAGGCGCACCGGCGCACTGGCGCACTCAGGACTCCGTTCAGGACCTGATATTGAAATAAGGATATCTCCTTCATCTGGACTCCGATTTAAGTAATTGTTTTTTGCGTTCTTTCCAGATTTTACCTAAATTTCTAACCCTGCACAAGTCTCACAGGATTGATTATTTTCTACTATTGATGGCATGAAATCATTCAAAAGACATGTAAGAGAGGCATATAAAGACATCAAAATGATGCATAAATAACGACTGATCAAATACCCCCAAACCTATCTTTTGCTAGTCCCTGAGCAAAACAAACGCTAACAAAATGAAAAAACTCGATTTTAGTTAAGATAGAACATTTAAACCCCTAGGTTCACCTAGTAGGAGGAGTTTTGTCTCCTGAGGGTTATAACAGTACGATACCCACAAACGTTTTACTTAAACAAAAAGATGCTAGCCATAGCCGTGAGTGTCATGTGAAGGTGTACGTGTATAAATGCCAATATTTTCAGGTGATCAAGTTTGAAAACAACTTCATCTAAGTGCCCTAGAAAGATTTCGCCTCGACTCTAATCCTCACTAGGAAACTCTCAATTCGCACAAGAATCCTAGGCTTACACTCTTTTCAAGCATATGTGATGAGTTTATGTTATGAAATTCAAATTTAATCACATATGAGTAACAATGAAGAATAGCACTTTATGGAAATAAAGATCTCATGAAAGGAATTGAACTTTAAGAACATAGATACGTACCTTAATCCTCAGCATGATTGTCCATAAGATCAGTTAGGTCTTCCTTTTTAGGTTGTATTGGGGCTAAGCTTTGGGGTTTAGCAAGGAAGGATGGGATTCAAAGAACCTGAGTTGTGCCAAGGCATGAGAAGTCATGAATTGAACTTGGAATTTCTGAATTGAATCCTTTCTTAAGGCCCACGACATTGTGCTTTCCTGATGACTTATTTTGTGGCTCTTGTGGCTTATTTTGAGGCTCTTGGCTCACTTGGCTCAATTCACTTTGTTTTTCACTTATTTTTTTTTCCTTCTTTTTCTCAACGTTTCTTTCTTTCTTTTGATTTGAACGTTTTTTGTTTCTGTTCGTCTTTGAATTGAATTGAACCAAGATCATGCAATGATTTCCTCAAATTTTCATGCAGCTTGCAACTTGTAAAACTTTTCTTGACTTTTGAACTTTCAATTGACGCCAATGTCCTTTGAATTGGGCATCATCTTCTTTCACCTCTCATTCTCACCATGAAACTCATTTATGGCAACCTTAGCACAAACTGAAGTTATAGGGTATGGCTGTGATGAATGGCTAAGTATTTTGGGTTAGGTTATACTTTGGGTGATGAAAGAAAAGGCTGAGTGTTTGGCTTCAAAATTGGCTAAGGGAGCATGCAATAGGGTAGGATCAAGCCTTTAGAGGTTAAAGCATACATAGCCTACATCACTTCTTATGGCAAACCACACATTAAATCAAGAGTATCTAAATGATGTTAGTTCTTTAAAATTCAATGCAAATATGATGTAATCAGATCAACAATTAAGAACAAAAGTGATGAGTGTTTAAGAGTAGAAACAAGTATATCCCTAAGAAAGAATGGCAATTGGGCTCAAAGATCTCACAGGGTAGTCTCCACTAATTTCCAAAGGTTCACTCAAATTCAGTTATTTCGTTCACTTAATCACTTAAAACATGGCAATGTTTGAGAGATGTAACGGGCAGAAACAGAAAAGGAAGTGAGAGATACAAACCAGGGCTAGACTGCCTCCTAGGAGCGCTTTATTTAACGTCTAGGAAAGACGGGGTTGTCATTCTAGGAGCTGGGCGCATGCGGAGTTGCAGGGTTTACTGCGCTTGGATTAGAGAGGTCCTTGAAGTAGTGTTTGAGGCGGTGGCCATTTACTTTGAACGGATCTTGCCGTTCCGGGTGCTGGATTTCAACTGCACCATGAGGAAAAACGTTAGTAATAATAAATGGTCCAGTCCATCTTGAACGCAACTTACCTGGCATTAGTTTGAGCCGGGAGTCAAAGAGGAGGACTTCCTGTCCGATGTGAAATTCCTTGGGCTGAATGCGCTTGTCGGGGAAAGCTTTGGTCTTTTCCTTGTAGATACGAGCACTGTCAAAGTCCTTGTTTCGCAACTCCTCTAATTCACTTAGCTGAAGCTTCCTAAGTATTCCAGCATCATCGAAGTTCAGGTTCATCTGGTTAATAGCCCAGAATGCTTTATGCTCCAATTCCACTGGTAGGTGGCAGCCTTTTCCAAAAACAAGCCGAAAGGGAGACATGCCAATCGAGGTCTTGTATGCGGTCCGATAGGGGTGATACGGTGTTGAGACCTTGTGGGTGACGCCATACTTTTTCATTAGGGCTGCAAATGAATGATTGCAGAAGTGTGCCCCCCCATCATTGATGATTGCCCTAGGTGCGTCGAATCTGGCTAAGATTTGACTCTATAAAAAACGCACCACTACTTTGGCGTCGTTAGTTTTGGTGGGAATTGCTTCCACCCATTTGGAGACATAATCAACTGCAAGCAGAATATAAAGATTGCCAAAGGAATTCGGAAAAGGCCGCATAAAATCCATGCCCCATATGTCGAAGATTTCGACCACAAGAATAGGGTGTAATGGCATTTGATTGCGAGGGCCGATGTTACCTAGGCATTGGCAGCGGTCACAGGTGAGTACAAATTCGTGTGCATCCTTGAAAAGTGTGGGCCAGTAGAGTCCACTTTGTAGTACCTTGAGGGCTGTCTTCTTAGCTCCAAAATGACCCCCACATGCCAAACTATGGCAAAATTTCAAGACGGATTTCATCTCATCTTCTAGGATGCAGCGCCGAATGATTTGGTCTGGACAATGCTTCCATAGGTACGGCTCATCCCATATGAAGTACTTAGCTTGTTTAGCCAGCTTGTCCTTTTGGTACCTGTTTAAAGATGAAGGAATTTGCTTAGTCACAAGGTAATTAAAGAGATCGGCATACCATGGATCAATAGGTTGGATTGCGAAGTGTTGTTCGTCAGGAAAGGTCTCGAGGAGGGGCAACTGATCGGCCTCTTCATTGGAACTGTGAAGCAATCGACTCATATGGTCAGCGACCACGTTTTCGCTGCCCTTCTTGTCTCTGATTTCAAGGTCGAATTCCTGGAGCAGTAGCATCCAACGTAGCAACCTTGGCTTGGCGTCCTTCTTAGTGAGCAGATACTTCAAGGCAGCATGATCCGTGTATACTATGACCTTGGTTTGAATTAGATATGAGCGAAACTTCTCAAGGGCAAAGATAACAGCAAGGAGCTCCTTCTCGGTGGTGGAGTAGTTCAGCTGGGCATCATTCAGGGTTCGACTTGCGTAGTAAATAAAACGAGGGAGCTTGTCAACACGCTGTCCCAAAATTGCTCCTATGGCGAAGTCCGAGGCATCACACATTAGTTCGAATGGTAAGTCCCAATTCGATGGCATGATGATGGGTGATGCCGTGAGCTTTGCCTTGAGTGTGTGGAATGCCTCACGGCATCCCTTAGTGAACCCAAATGTGGCGTCCTTGGCTAGAAGATCACACAAAGGTCTTGTGATTTTCGAGAAATCTTTGATGAATCTGCGGTAAAAGCCAGCATGCCCTAAGAACGATCGAACCTCTTTGACTATAGTGGGGTACGGCAGCCTCTCTACTATGTCTAACTTTGCTTTGTCCACTTCTATGCCTCGGCTAGAGATCACATGACCCAAGACAATTCCCTGTTGTACCATGAAATGGCACTTTTCCCAGTTTAGCACTAAGTTGCTTTCTCTGCACCATTCCAGTACTCGGGTTAGGTTAACTAAGCACAATTCGAATGAATGTCCAAACACTGAGAAGTCGTCCATGAATACTTCAATTATATCTTCCACCATATCGGAGAAGATGCTCATCATGCAACGCTGAAAGGTAGCTGGGGCATTGCACAATCCAAACGGCATTCTTCTGTATGCAAAGGTGCCATATGGGCATGTGAATGTTGTTTTTTCTTGATCTTCGGGTGCAATAGCAATCTGATTGTATCCTGAGTAGCCGTCCAAGAAGCAATAGTGGGAGTGTCCAACCAGGCGCTCGAGCATTTGATCAATGAAGGGCAAAGGAAAGTGGTCCTTGCATGTGGTTATATTTAGCTTTCGATAGTCAATTCACACTCTCCATCCTGTTTGAATCCGTTGAGGTACAAGCTCATCCTGCTCGTTTTTAACCACTGTGATCCCACTGTTCTTTGGCACGACCTGGATTGGGGTCACCCACTTGGAGTCACTAATTGGATAGATGATTCCAACGTCCAAAAGCTTTAGGACTTCTTTCTTCATGACCTCCTTCATAGGTGGATGCAATCGCCTCTGCGCCTCCCGTGATGGTTTGGAGTCTTCCTCCAGCAGTATCCGATGCATGCATTTTGCGGGACTTATGCCTTTGATGTCAGCTATTGTCCATCCAATTGCCGTTTGATTGACCTTAAGGACGTGAACCAATGCCTTTTCCTCTTTCGTACTTAGGGTAGATGCAATGATGACTGGAAGGGTTTGATTGTCGCCCAAATATGCATACTTTAAGTGCTCGGGCAAGGGCTTCAGCTCCAGTTCAGGAGCCTTTATGATGGACAGCAGGGTTTTCTGACTTGTGAATGGTAACGCTTCGAAGGGAGGCCTGTGGAATGGGAGGGCTGGCATGATGTCAAGGGCTCGTACCTCTTCGATCACGCTATCTGTAAGTGAATCCACAGTGTGTGGGTTACTAGTAACGGCCTTCTCAAGGTCATCCGTCATGCAAGACTGAGCAATTGTCTCCCGTAGCAGTAAGTCCATTGTGTTTAACGGAAAATCTAC
Organism: Oemleria cerasiformis; assembly: GCA_037349345.1. Classification (NCBI taxonomy): domain Eukaryota; kingdom Viridiplantae; phylum Streptophyta; class Magnoliopsida; order Rosales; family Rosaceae; genus Oemleria; species Oemleria cerasiformis. The sequence continues at coordinate 11,203,865 of JAZGTL010000019.1, forward strand.
AATAGGCTCGGCAGGGTACTGGATGGTGTCATGGATGGAGAATGTCCGAAGCTAGTCCAGGACCTTGATAGAGACCTGGCCCTTTCTGACATCGATGAGGCACTCGGCTGTGGCTAGTAAGGACCTTCCGAAGATGAGGGGAGGTTCCTCACTTTTGTCAATTCTGTCCATTCTTAGTACGTAGAAGTCTGCAGGGATGCATGTATCTCCGATTTGTACCAGTACGTCCTCAAGAACCCCCATTAGGTTGGTTACAGAAGCGTTAGCCAACCTGACACATAGGTGCGTGGGTTTGAGTGCGCCTAGGTTGAGTGACCTGTAAATGTGGAATGGCATGATGTTCACTGATGCTCCCGTGTCGCAAAGGCAATGTTCGAATCTTTTTGACTGAATGACACATGGAAGGGATGGTGGCCCAGGATCATTGGCCTTAAGGGGCATGCGCAAAAGAGCAGCCGAGCAGGCCTTAGGGATGTCAATGGTGTCGGTGGAGCTAAAACCACGCTTTCCTGCAACTAAGTCCTTGATCAGCTTTGCAAAGATAGGCATGTGCTTGACAATTTTATGGAAAGGAAGTGTGATCTGAAGCTTCTGCAACATGCTGATGATCTCTTCCTCAAAGTCCTCCCTTTGCTTATTCCTGTTTTGGAACCTGCGAGGAAATGGATAATCAACATTATTAGCTAACTCAAAAGTGACTTTTTTAGAATTGGAATTCTGAGGTTTATAGTTAGAAGTATTCGAGTGCTGCGACTTGTGCTTAGGAGCAGGTTGCATGCCAGCCGTGGCCGAAGTAGGCGCAGTGTCAGGTCCTCCTTGCGGTAGGGCACTTGGTGACTCATTGGACTGGTTCTGCGCCAGAGGTGTTGGCCGTGGCATGTTTTGCGGCGCGCCCTGGTCGGTGATCCTTGGCAGAGTAGGTTGAGGCTCGTTTTCAGGTCCTGTGAGGGTGGCATATGTGGGGTATTGAAGTGGTGTTTCCCTCTCCAGCGTGATGGCATTAGCCGTAGGATTGTGAAATCCTTTCGGATTTGCCAGGACTTGGCTCGGTAGCTTGCCCTGCTCTCGTTGATTTAGTTGGTTCGCCACCTGTCCCATTTGACGCTCCAAGTTTGCAATTGCATTTTTTATGTCTCCCGTCTGACTCTGGCTATCTTGCATGAATTTTATAAATTGAGCATGCTGTTGAGTCAGGATATGAAGGGAGTCCTCAAGAGACTTGCTTCCACCATTCTGATTTGAGGAAGAACCGTGATAGTTCCCCTGAGGGCCTGCGGCTTGCTGCTCAAATCTAGGAGGTGGCAGGGGATTTGCGGCTGCTTGATTGTTGCTCCAACGGAAATTTGGATGATTTTTCCACCCCAGATTGTAAGTGTTGGAATATGGGTCATTCCGGGGTCTAGAATTGTTGTTGAACCCTCCAGCAAAGTTGGCATCTTCCACAACCGGGCAGTCCTGGGATTTGTGGCCTTGAATTGAACATACCTCGCAGATGTGAACTTCTTTGGCTTTCTCGCTACACAACTGCTTCACCATTGCCGTGAGCTGAGCAATGGCGTCATCTTTGTATTTGGCGGATGCATCACCCGTAGCTCTAGAGGAGGGACCCCTGTAGCTGAACTGTTTTTCCCTTTGAGCAATGTTCTCAAAGGCGGTCCTTGCTTCCTCGGCTGTGCCTTCTAGAATCCCTTTGGATTGAGAGTCCACCATTGTCCGATCGCTAGTCTTCAAGCCTCCATAGAAGTATAGCATAAGATGATGGGCATCAATATGGTGGCCACTGATCAGTCGTTATTTATGCATCATTTTGATGTCTTTATATGCCTCTCTTACATGTCTTTTGAATGATTTCGTGCCATCAATCGTAGAAAATGATCAATCTTGTGAGACTTGTGCAGAGTTAGAAAGATAGGTAAAATCTGGAAAGAACGCAAAAAGAATGACTCAAATCGGAGTCCAGATGAAGGAGATATCCTCATTTCAATATCAGGTCCTGAACGGAGGCCTGAGTGCGCTAGTGCGCCAGTGCGCCAGTGCGCCAGTGCGCCTATTTTGGGCCACTGGCCAAGTACCTCATATCAGGCCCTCCGGGTCCCGAACTTGTGTTTCATGACATCAAGGTCAAGTCCTAGAAGTGCCAAGGTCGCGCCAAGGCAGGTCGAGGACATGTCCTAAGAACTCCCATCCGAGCCCAGAAGTGCGCCCAAGCCGGGGTCCCTGTTCCGCCAGCGGTGGATCCGAGGTTCTCCCTCTGCGCCAAGCATGACCACATTTGCGCCAAGCCTGAACGACGATGCGCTTCTATTATACTCCTAACGTACTTCAAAAGCGCGGTCCCAGATCCTGATTACGAAGACAGTCAAAAATCCAAGTTTGGCCAGCTTGCGTTCCCACTTGCCAGCTTGCATTCACACTTCCGGCCATGCTCTGATTGGTTCGAATAGATTTTAAAGACTTTATAATTAATTAAAAGTAAAATAACTTTCCCTATTCCTATAGGACATGGTTTTACCAATCTGTATAGAACAAGGTTATACCAATCCTTATAGAACAAGGTTTTCCCTTTGTCTATAAAAGGGAGCCTTTGTTCAGTGTTTTGGGGGGAGATAATTAGCTAGGGACGTTTTTGGTTTCTGGGAAAACAGAGACCTGAGCCACAGAGTTCCGTTTTGGTTTTCTAGAGAATTAGGGACCATATATTTTCGGAGATAATCTTTCACTTAGATTATTGGACGTGGAGCTTGGAGAAGAAGGCCCTGCCGTGTCTTCTGCTGCATCTGTTCTTAACAATCTCTTCTGTACCCTTATTTTCATTATTGCAATTTACTTATGGATTCAATTATACTTGTGTTTATTTCAGTTATGTGTGAGTAGTCATTAGGATTAGGGCTGCTTGAAGCCCTAGCCATGTTAGCTTATTGATTGGATTTCTGGCTCTTGATTATGATTGCTATGCATGCTGAATAAGTTGGATTACCATGCTTAATGAACTTAATTTATGCCTATAAGATTAGCTACCTTGTTTGCATATAATTATAGATGTAATTGCTTGAGTGACCGTCATATCATCTGGTGATTTGGAGCATCGAAAGTATTCGTACTTGTAATCTTAACTCATGACGACCTAGGATTGCATGCCACTTTGCTAGGCTAATGTGGTGTCATTAAATTCTCTTTAAACTTCATGCATCATCTTAAAAGGTAGGTGATAGACGTTCTAGGCATATGCCCTGTTTAGAACATGCTAAGTAAGAGGGAATAAGATGTGTCTAGTGAACCAACGCCAGGTCCTAGGCACGGGCACCTAATTCAGAAAATGCATAGTAATTTGATCAAGGAAATCTGGTTAAAAGCTATAATTGGTTAGAGTGGATAGTAAGCCTTAATTCGCCTTAGTTAACAACCTTTCATTTTTGCATTGTTATTTTCTGCACTTTGATTTACTTCTCTTTAAATTTCAGTTTTCACATCATAAACCCCCCCCCCCCCCCCCCCTGTGTGTGTGTGTGTGTTTTTATTTAAGTTAACAAATCTGAACTAAATTGGTCATAACGTTGATACAAGTCCTCGAGGGATCGACTCTTGCTGTGCTACTATACTATACTTATCGATTTGTGCACTTGCAAGGATTTTATAACTGTTAGAATTGAATTGCATATTTCTTGCTCTTTAAATCTACCAACAGCCACGCCCGTAGCATCTGATTGAACAGCTCCCAAAACTCGTAGAAAGACTCCTCCATGTCTTGCCGTGGGTTCATGATCTTGGACTTTAACTCATTTGTCTTTTCCACGGGAAAGTACTGTGTTAAGAATTTGGACGTCAAGTCCCTCCAAGAGTGAATGGAAGCCGGCGCCAGTGAATGAAACCATGTCTTGGCGCGATCCTTGAGACTGAAGTGAAAGAGCCGCAGGCGGATTTCAGATTCTGTCATACCATTGATGCGCAGTGTTGAACAAATCTCAACAAATTCCTTGATATGAAAGTGCGGGTCCTCGCCAGCAAGGCCGTGGAATGTAGGCAGCATGTGAATTCTCCCCGACTTTAATTCGAAGTTTGCCACTGTTGACTCGGGAAAAACAATTGGAAATTGATCCTCCGAGACATGGGGCATGGCAAAATCCTTAAGGCGCCGTGGGGCTTGCGGTACTAGGCCACGTTCCAGGCCCTGCTCTTCTCTGTGGTCCAGCATCCTCCTTGGGCTTGGTGGCGGGGAGCCGTGGACTGAAGATGCTTGCGATGATGGTCCACTTGATGACCCGTGCACTGAACCTTGGAATGACATACGCTGGTGCCTAACAAAAAGAAAAACTAAGTTACAATTCTAAACTTGAATGGGCACTGTTGAGGGACAAGTCCCCGGCAACGGCGCCAAAAACTTGTCGGTAAAATTAAAGAGCAAGAAATATGCAATTCAATTCTAACAGTTATAAAATCCTTGCAAGTGCACAAATCGATAAGAATAGTATAGTAGCACAGCAAGAGTCGATCCCTCGAGGACTTGTATCAACATTATGACCACTTTAGTTCAGATTTATTAACTTAGTGAAAACACACACACACACACACACAGGGGGGTTTATGATGTGAGAACTGAAATTTAAAGACAAGTAAAATAAAATGCAGAAAATAACAATGCAAGAATTAACGGTTGATTGATTATTAACTAAGGCGAATTAGGGCTTACTATCCACTCTAACCAATTATAGCTCTTAACCAGATTTCCTTGACAAAATTACTATGCATTTTCTGAATTAGGTGCCCGTGCCTAGGACCTGGCGTTGGTTCACTAGACACATCTTATTCCCTCTTACTTAGCATGTTCTAAACAGGGCATATGCCTAGAACGTCTATCACCTACCTTTTAAGATGATGCATGAAGCTTAAAGAGAATTTAATGACACCACATTAGCCTAGCAAAGTGACATGCAATCCTAGGTCGTTATGAGTTAAGATTACAAGTAATAATACTTTCGATGCTCCAAATCACAAGATGATATGACGGTCACTCAAGCAATTACATCTATAATTATATGCAAACAAGGTAGCTAATCTTATACGCATAAATTAAGGTCATTAAGCATAGTAATCCAACTTATTCAGCATGCATAGCAATCATAATCAAGAGCCAGAAATCCAATCAACAAGCTAACATGGCTAGGGCTTCAAGCAACCCTAATCCTAATGACTACTCACACATAACTGAAATTGAAACAAATATAATTGAATTCATAAGTAAATTGCAATAATGAAAATAAGGGTACATAAGAGATTGTGAAGAATAGGTGCAGCAGAAGACACGGCAGAGCCTTCTTCTCCAAGCTCCACGTCCAGCACACTCAACTTCGGGAAGAACAAAGCTTTGGCATAAAACTCTAAAAAAATCAATTACTATCTGCGGCTCAGGTCTCTGTTTTTAAGAAAACAAAACGGAACCACTGATCCTCTCTCTGATTCTCCTTTTTATAGACAAGGGAAAACCTGGTTCTATAAGGATTGGTATAACTTTATTCTATAAGGATTGGTAAAACATTATTCTATAAGGATTGGTAAAACCTTATTCTATAAGATTAGGGAAAGATATTTTACTTTTAATTAATTACAAAGTCCTTAAAATCTATTAGAACCAATCAGAGCACGGCCGGGAGTGTGAATGCAGGCTGGCAAGTGGGAACGCAAGCTGGCCAAACTTGGATTTTGGACTGTCTTCGTATTCAGGATATGGGACTGCGCTTTTGAAGTACATCATGAGTATAGTAGAAGCGCATCTTCGTTCAGGCTTGGCACAAATGTTGTCAGGCTTAGCGCATACAGAGAACCTCTGATCCACCGCTGGCAGAACAGGGACCCCCGGCTTAGGCGCACATCTGGGCTCGGATGGGATTTCTTGGGACATGTCATTGACCTGCCTTGGCGCGACCTTGGCACTTCTAGGACCTGAACTTGATGTCATGAAACACAGGTTTGAGACCCGGAGGGCCTGATATGAGGTACTTGGCCAGTGGCCCAAAATAGGCGCACCGGCGCACTAGCGCACTCAGGACTCCGTTCAGGACCTGATATTGAAATGAGGATATCTCCTTCATCTGGACTCCGATTTGAGTAATTTTTTTTGCGTTCTTTCCAGATTTTACCTAAATTTCTAACTCTGCACAAGTCTCACAAGATTGATTATTTTCTACTATTGATGGCACGAAATCATTCAAAAGACATGTAAGAGAGGCATATAAAGACATCAAAATGATGCATAAATAACGACTGATCAACACCCTCCAAGGCCGATCGGCCACATGATCGTGCGGTGTTTCAACCCAAGTAGGCCGACCGAACAAGCTGTTAAGTAATTAACACACGACATATCGTCCTAGCTAAGGGCTTGGGGGACTGGGGACTAGTTCGGGATGAATCCCCACAGGTTGACAAAAGGGAACAAGCCCTCAACCGAGGAAATCCACCTCAGTCAGTGACTTGGGGACTTCTATTTACACTTAATTTGATCAACTTGGTCAAGGCCGAACAAAGCCCTCCAGAACCCTACTTAGCCTCATCTCAGCAAGACGCACAACCTTAGACAAAGACAACAACCCACTAGGCCGACCGTATATGCTCGGCCTATCCTCCTCGGGCTACCTTCCTTGGCCTACACCGTCGGCCTACCCTCCTCGGCCTATCCTCCTCGGGCTACCTTCCTCGGCCTACACCCTCAGCCTACCCTCCTCGGCCTACCCTCCTAGACCACCAGGACACGTGGCAGCACCAGGAGCAAGGACATTTATCCCACATCAAAATGTTCCACCAACATTCAAATACCACTATAAATACATGGGTACCTCCCCTCAAAAAAGGTAATGACATCTTTGCCCTTATACTGCCAAATACCTCCAAACACTTAACTAACTTAAGCATCGGAGACTATTTGGCCGGCACCCCACTGGTGCTCCTTTACTTCTACCTTCTCTTATTTGCAGGCCCCCTACACCCTAGGAGTGAGTAAAACGAGCTTGAATGGACTCTTCTAAGTTGGTCCATTTTTGGCATCAACACAGTTGCACTAGAAATTGCTCTGACGACAATATAATTATCGTTGCGGGTCCTTCTAGATATGATATGCCATAAAACACAAAGCACACACACAAATATCGTATATCTATTTAAGAAAGTATACTGGGATAGAAAGACGATTTTACCGCATATTTCTATGCCGCGTAGGTTCTCAATGGACTGACCCAGAATATATCAAACACCAATTATCAACTTGAACAAACGAGGAACTTCTACATGTGAGCTAATAGCAACTTGTTTCTTTAGCTTTTCAATACGGTTGGCTGCTTAGGATTGAAAAACTTAATTATGGCTGCTCTGTTATCTACAGTTAAGGAAGTTTGAAAATTTTGGCATTACATATTGTTCACTTTTCCTTCTCTCTAACACTTGATTAACTTGGAGTAAGATGTTTGTAGCTGTTTGATTTAATCAAGTTCATGATCAAGTTATATTGTTCTACATGTATTGTCTTCTGGTAGAAATTTTAGTATAAATTATGGAGCTTAGGCAAGTTTTTATCTGTTGGCTACTCTCCAGCCACCAGTTGTCCATTACGTAACATAGTTAATCAAGTTTCTATTAAACATCTGATTGCGACTTAGAGAAAAAACTGTGACCCTTTGGTGGTACTTTAGGGGAATGTATTCGATTTGGATTTTAATACATTTTAGCAGATTATAAAATCTGGTGCTGCCTTGTGAAGTTGAATTTTTCCGGGAGATCTCGAAGTTTCTTGCGAGGGATGAGACCAGGTTTGGACGGTTGGGATTGGATGAGTTCTTGAAGATGGTGTCTGAAGCGGGGTATGAATCTTGCCTTCCTGACCTTGGCAGTGGCGACATCAGTTTCAGCCATGGCGCCATGGCTCGATTAACTTTGAAGCTAAAGTGGCTTGATTTCGTGCATTGATGGAGAATAAGAAAATGCATTACCTGATCGGACGGTCATAATGGCCACATGTTGTGTTCTTACAATCCTCTAATCAACGGCTCCTATTCTCCCTTTATGTTGTGACGCGGATAGGCAAAATTTTATCTTTCACATATACTGTTTTTCCCCCCTCCCTACCTGATCCTCTGTTGAACATCACTTCTTACAATTTGATGATGGGGCCATCACTTCTTCCAGCTGTCATAAAGTTGTTGATAGCTATAAATTGTTATGCAGTTAAGTATGAGTTTTATTAGAATGGGTTAGAAAGGATTAGTATTATTTATAGCTCTAATTAAAGGTCTTAATATAAATAGGCTATATTGTTAATCATTGTAACGAAGAATTCGTAATGATAATATACAACTTCTTTTTGCTTTCAAACTCTCAAATATCCTCTGCTTTCTTGCCTTGTTCTCTTGTTCTTCAATCCAATACCATTCCCAACAATATCATGTGTGCAGGAAGAGTGGGTGTGAGAGAGAAATAGCAGAGAGATAGTATTTGGGGGGCGGAGGAGAGAGAGAAAGAGGGAGACCTGATATGAAGAAGAGGAAGGTGCAGTGGAGGAGGAAGGAGCTGGGAAAGACGTTTGTTTTTAACAAATTCATTCTAATCTCTAGGGTGAGGTGTTGATTGTTGATAGAAGTTAGTATGTGTAATTTTCACCTTAAAATTAATTGAAATCCACAAATTCATCGAATCATATAAAAAATTTCAGTTTTTTAATACACCTGTTTTTGTACTAAATCTTTTAAAATGTTAAATGAATATACCTAGATTTTACAGGTTTTAAAACTATCACTTAAAATCACAATTGAACACATCTAAATTTCTACATATTATTTTACAATCTTAATTAAATATCCCTAAGTTTTAAAATCATTTAAAATGTCAAATTGAATCCACCCCCTTAATTTAAAACCAATATCTTCCAGTTTTCAGAATATCTAAATTGTTGAATGGATCTAAAAATGTAATAAGTGATTCCTGATTGTCTAAATTGTTGCTGGATCAAAAAGTGATAGTGTAATAGGCGATTTCTGACTCCAGCACAGTCCCATGGGTCTCAAGCTTCATCTTACTCCAAGTTAATCAAGTGTTAAAGACAAAAACTCAACAGCTAAAATGTATAGAAATGATCTGAGCACAAGGGTTCAGCGATATGTAATTCGACTATCATTAGAAAGATTCGAGACATCATATGTTTCCATTCTAACAAAACTTAAGATCCCTACGTGTACAATACTTCTGACAATTTCAAAGTAACAATCGTAAACGATCATTGAAACAATCCATAAGAAAAATTGAAGAATGTGAATCTGTTTAGCATGAAGAATCCAGAGCAGCTCTTTCATCGTCCAATAAAAATAGATTCATAGTTTTTGGGTTTACGGGCCGGGCTGTGCTTTATCGGGCCCGATCTATGGGCTATTTCAAGTTTTAAACCTAAGCACAAGCTCGATTCAAACCCACTAACTTTCGAGCATGGCCGAGCTAGCCTCCACAAGCTAATGGGCTTCTAGGCCAAATGATGAGGCCTACTTGGAACTGATAATATTGTGTGGCACTCTTTGCTCGCATAGAGAGAGGCTTTTCGCGCGCTGTACAGTTTGTTTCCTCAACAAAATCCTAAACAACGTCGTTTTGCAGTAATTGGAAAACCCATGTTGGCAAAATCAAATTTGCCCAGCCAATTGTTCGAAATTTATTTTTTTTATTCGCGGGAACTAATCCCACCCTCTTTTTCTAAGAAGATTTTGAGAAAATAAATTCACGCAAAATTATTTTATGGAAAAAAAATTTCGCGAGGAACAATTTTGCCATCATAGCTCAAATATTTGTGGCCCAAAGTTTCGTGCCATAACTAAAATCTCCCACTGAAAACTTTACGGAAAATATTGAACTTTGCCGTGATAGAGTACTTTGCCCAACAAATTTAAGTTTTGCTGTGCAAATTTTGGCCATGAAAGATCGACATGAATTCTTGTAGTGCACCTACTTTGAATTTTCACTCACATTATTTGTGGAATATCTAACACGTTCTTTATGGTTTACTAACAATTTTTTTGCTCTAATTAGAAACAAAAAAACTAACTGAGAAAATTTTGATACATACTTGAACTCAAAATAAGTTCTAGCTGGGACAAAGTACTTCCAAAAAAAAATTACCCATTAAATTTCAACATGTATTGCCTATCTAGGGCCTCGGTGGCCTATTTAAGCCATCTGATCAGGTGAGGTTGTTTATTCTTTTTTCTAATTTCATTTAGGACAATAAATCATTGATGCTGACAATATATATGTATGGCCCCTATAAGGCTTTAACTTGAAACAAAAAATTCGATTCAACATTCATTGATCATGAAATATTAATTGATGAAAAAACTTGTGAGAAATTCATCAACTTTTTAAGTAGTCATACAATTTCCTCCGGCATAAAGCTAGCTCGGAAGAAAAGAAAAAGAATGTACGCACAAAATTACGTACTTACGAATTACAATAAGATTAATTTACAAAAAATTGATTTCTCCTCTAATTCGGGTCAATTAGTGCCTAATTGCATGCATGCTTAATTTGTGTATGCTGCAAACCATTCAAGCGTGAAGTGAGGTCAAGGAAGATGTCTTCTCGGCAAGGAATTGTGAGTCCACCGGTGGGATAATTGTATCCGAATTCCTCCTCCGCCTTGCTTAGCAACTCTTGAAATGAAGGCTGCCTCAAGAACGATATAGGAATTACAAATCGCTTCTTTTCGATCTCTCCCACGTACACTGCAATGTACCCTTTCGGAACACCTGCAGTAGATGATGAAGCTGGTGCTGCTTTGTTTGCAAACAACAGGCTCGATTGTCGGAGGATCTGCGGTAATCGAATCACCATAATGCTTAATGATTGGTTGGATTTAGACAACTGACTTGGAAGAAGAAGAGAAGAGAAGAGAAGAAGAAAAGATTTGTTGGTAGCTTTGTGGAGAATGTATTTGATTTGCTCATTCTTTTGGGATAATATGTGTGGGTATAAATAGAAGTAGTAAGATGGACAAAAATCTATGGAACAAGTGACAGTTTGTAAAATATTTGGGAAGGCAATTTGGGTAGGGAATGGCTTGACAAAAATGTTTGGGAGAGCACATGGGGTTGTCTTCCTCACTCAGTCTCCAAATATTGGTAGCTAGGGGGCCGGAGAGTAATAATATCATTGTTCTATGCTCACTTGATATATTCAGTGTCGTATTATAATATAGTGAATATTTATTTAATATATAGGGGTAAATTCTTAGTTAATAATTCATATTTTGAAAATGGTGAATATCATTTTCATCATAGTAAATTGAACACGTGAATATCATTTATTTATCTATATTGTAACACGTAAATTGAATATATAGCTTGTAACACGTAAATTGAATATATAGCGTCATAGTAGTACAATACGGTTGTGACGATTATGCCCGGAAGCAGTTTTGTGACCACAAACCTACTCGAAGTGAGGAAACCTGGTGTTGATAGCGAGCTAGTGGCTGACCTTAAATAGCGGACAGCCATAGACATATGTGTCCATGATTTCTTGACAATAACATGCAAGCACTGCGTATGGATCATATCAGTTTCAACAGTATTATTATTATTATTATTATAGACGTTCTAAATATCTAATTAAGGTGTTTTGTCATTTAGTGTTATGGCCTAGTGATATTCATTTCCACATGTTATGTGAGAGGTCTTGAGTTCGACTCTCGTGGACGTGGTCGATATCCAATATTTATATATTGTAATCTCCTTTCTCCAATATCACTGTATCAAAATCTCATATGATTGTATAAAAAAAAGGTATTTTAAGTACTAGCACTTCATGCCTACCACAAGTACGTCCTCTAGAATTCCCATTAGATTAGTAACATAGCCGTTAGCTAATCTAATACATAGGTGCGTAGGTTTGCGTGTGCCTAGGTTGAGTGACCTGTAAATGTGGAATGACATGATGTTTATTGATGCTCCCGTGTCGCAGAGGCAAAGCTCGAATCTTTTTGATTTAATGACACATGGAAGTGAAGGAGGCCCTGGGTCGTTGGCTTTAAGGGGCATGCGCAAGAGGGCAGCAGAGCATGCCTTAGGGATTTCAATGATGTCAGTGGAGCTGAAACCACGCTTTCCTGCGACTAAGTCTTTGATGAGCTTTGCGAAGATAGGCATACGCTTGACGATCTTATGGAAAGGTAGTGTGATTTGAAGATTCTGCAACATGCTGATGGTTTCCTCGTCAAAGTCCTCCTTTTGCTTATTCCTGTTTTGGAACCTGCGAGGAAATGAGATTTCAACATCATTAGCTAACTCAAACATTACTTTTTTAGTTGGTTTAAGATTAGAAATTTGAGTTTTAGAGTTCGAAGTATTTGGATGCTGCGAATGGGCCTTAGGAGCAAGTTGGATGTCAGTCGTGGCTTGCTGCAGTGCCTTGGACATGATCCTTGGCGCGTCTTGCGATAGCAGCTGGGGCATGGCTCTGGGCGCAGCCGAAGTAGGCGCGGGTTCAGGGGCTTCTTTCGTTGAGGTGTTCATTGAGTCGCTGGGCAGGTTATGCGCCTGCGGTTGCGGCTGTGGCGAGTTTAGTGGCACGCCCTGGTTAGCGGTTCTTGGTAGAGCCGATTGAGGTGAAGGGTTTGGTCCTTCTTGTGGCAGGGCTCCCAGTGGATCATGAAACATGGTTGGCGGCGTAGTGTTGTGCCTTAAGGATGTCACGGGGAAGTCATCCTCCTCAGTGTCAAGTATTTCGTTATTCCCTTCGAGGGCAGCAGATGTCAGACTTTGAAGTTGTGTTCCAATCCGCATAATGATGGTATTGGCCGTAGGATTGTGAAATCCTTTAGGATTGACCAGGACTTGACTTGGAAGCTTTCCCTGCTCCTGCTGATTTAGTTGATTTTCAATTTGTCCCAATTTCCGATCCAAGTGGGCAGTTGCATTATTCGTGTTTTCCATCTGACCCTGGGTGTCTTGCATGAATTGGACGTGCTGTTGGGCCAAGTTACTGACGGTATCCTCCACAGACTTGCTTTTACTAGTCTGAATTGAGGAAGGACCGTGAGAGTTCCCTTGAGGGGCTGCGGCTTGCTACTAAAATCCAGGGGGCTGCAAAGGATTGGCAGCAGTCTGATTGTTGCTCCAGCGGATGTTTGGCTGATTTTTCCACCCCGGATTGTAAGTGTTTGAATATGGGTCATTCCGGGCTCGTGAATTGTTATTGAAACCACCAGCAAAATTGGCGTCTTCCACCATTGGGCAGTCTTGCGATGTGTAGCCCTATATTGAACATACTTCGCAAGTTTGAACTCCTTTTGCTTTCTCATTACACAGTTGTTTCACCAATGCCGTGAGTTGAGCAATAGCATCATCATTGTGATTTGTGTATGTATCACCAGTAGCCCTAGAGGAAGGACCTCTGTAGCTAAATTGTTTTCCCTTTGAGCGATGTTCTCAAAGGCGGTCCTTGCTTCCTCGGCCGTGCCTTCTAGAATCCCTTGGATTGGGAGTCTACCATTGTCCGATCACTAGTCTTTAGGCCTCCGTAGAAGTATAACAGAAGATGATGGTCGTCGATATGGTGGTGGGGGCACGCCCGTAGCATCTGGTTGAACCGTCCCCAGAACTTGTGAAAAGACTCCTCCATGTCTTGTCGTGGGATCATTATTCTAGACTTTAATTCATTCGTCTTTTCCTCAGGAAAATATTGTGTTAAGAATTTGGACGTCAAGTCCCGCCATGAGTGAATGGAAGCCGTCGCCAGCGAATGAAACCATACCTTGGCGCGATCCTTGAGACTGAAGTGAAAAAGCCGTAGGCGGATTTCAGATTCCGTCATGCCATTAATGTGCAACGTTGAGCAGACTTCAACAAATTCCATGGTATGAAAGTGCGGGTCCTCGCTGGAACGTTCAATGAAATGTGGGTAGCATGTGAATCGTCCCAGACTTTAATTCGAAATTTGCCACTGTTGACTAGGGGAAAACAATGGGAAATTGTTCCTCAGAGACAAGGAGAATGGCAAAGTCTTTAAGGAGCCGTCGGGCTTGTGGTACTAGGTCACGGTCTTGTCTTTGCTCTTCTCTTTGATCTGCCATCCTTCTGGGACTTGGTGGTGGTGAGCCTTTTACTGAAGATTCTCTCGAAGATGGCCCACTTGACGAGCCATGCACCGAGCATTGGAATGACATACACGGGTACCTATAAAGAAAGAAAAACTAAGTTATAAATTCAAACTTAAATCGGCACCGTTAAGGGACAAGTCCCCCGCAACGGCGCCAAAAACTTGTTGGTAAAATTAGAGAACAAGCAATATGCAATATAATTCTAACAGTTATAAAATCCTTGCAAGTGCACAAATCGATAAGAATAGTATAGTAGCACAGCAAGAGTCGATCCCTCGAGGACTTGCCTCAACGATTAATCCAATTAAGTTCAGATTTAATTAACTTAGATAAAAACACACACATACACGCCAAAGGAGGGGGGTTTATGATTTTGAGAAACACGAACGAAACTAAAACAGTAAATTAAAATGCACAAATGATAGATTGATTGATTATTAACTAAGGCAAATTAAGGCTTACTATCCACTCTAACCAATTATAGTCCTTAACCAGAATTTATTGACCTGTTTACTATGCAACTTCTGAATTAAGTGCCCATGCAAAGGTCCCGATGGTTGGCCCACACCACATATATTATTCTCTCTTACTTGGCATGTTCTAAGCATGATGTGTACTCTAGAATGTCTTTCACCTACCGTTTAAGATGATCCATGAAGTACAAAGAGAATTTAATGACACTACACTAGCCTAGAAAAGTGATGTGCATTCCTAGAGAATTGTGAATTCTGACTACAAGATCGTTTCTTAACCTCAACCTCCTGATGCTCAAGAATTACAAGATGATATAGTGGTCACTCAAGCAATTCCATCAATAATTTATGCAAACAAGGTAGCAAAGCTCATAGGCATAAAGGAATGGAAGTTAAAGCATTAATAAGAGTTATTCAGCATGCATAGCAATCAAAATCAAGAGCCAAAATCTAATTAGCAAACTAACATGGTTAGGGCTTCAAGTAGCCCTAATCCTAACAAGAACTACTCACGCATAACTGGGATTAAAACAAATATAATTGAATTCATAATTAAATTGCAATGAAATAAAAGTTTAGAGTAAAGAACACTGATGAACAATGGTGCACATCAAAGACTCGGCAAAGCCTTCCTCTCCAAGCTCCACGCCCAAAAAGTGCAGAAAATAAGAAATTGTTTACTTTGAACTGAGTTACAATGTAAATTGCGGCTAGGGTGTCTAGATCTCCGAAATAATGCTCTTCTAATAATCTCCTCCCAAAAATATTGAATAAAGGCTCCCTTTTATAGACAAAGGGAAAACCTTGTCCTATAAGGATTGGTATTAAAAACCCTAGCCTAGAATGTTCTGGAATAATTATTGTACTTCTAATTAATTACAAAGTCCTTGAAATCAATTAGAACCAATCAGAACACGGTTGGAAGTGTGAATGCAAGCTGGCCAGTGGGAACACAAGCTGTCCGCGGGCAGCCCGCGGTCTTCCCGCGGTTAGACGCTAGAACTTAGAACTTGGCCCTTCGAATGTCTTCATCATAGGGGTCTGGGACTGCGCTTTTGAGGCATACCATGAGCATAGTAGAAGCGCATCTTCACTCATGCCAGGCGCACAGTTTGTCAGGCTTAGCGCAGAGGAGCAACTTTGATCCACCGCTGGCGGAACAGGAACTAGGGTTTAGGCGCAGAGGCTGGGTTCAGATGGGAAGTTCTTGGGACATGTACCCGACATGTCTTGGCATGACCTTGGCATTTCTAGGATATGAACATGATGTCATAAGACACAAGTTTGGGACCCGGATGGCATGATCTGAGGTACTTGGTCAAGAACCCAAACTAGGCGCACTAGCGCACTCAAGACCCAGTTCAAGACCTAATATTGAAATGAGAACATCTCCTTCATCTGAACTCCGATTTGAGTCATTCTTTTCGCGTTCTTCTCATATTTTACCTATCTTTCCAAATCTGCACAAGTCTCACAAGATTGATAATTTTCTACTATTGATGGCACAAAATCATTCAAAAGACATGTAAGAGAGACATATAAAGACATCAAAATGATGCATAAAAATAATGACTGATCAGGGGTCTCTCAGTTCTAGTGGTTGAGTTAGGAGCTATAAGAGCGGGCCTGTTGTTAACCAAGTAGCTAGGCATGACAGCTGCCTCTGTGGAAATAGACTCTATGGCTGCAGTTGCTGCTGTTCAGGCAGCGAGTCAGAATTGGAATGGGGAGGCTCTGCCAGCTTTGGAGGTGGCGGCCCTGATGGATCAGCTAAGTTTGCAGAGGTCCCAACTGGTTTATAGCCCTCGTTCAGGGAATAGGGTGGCTCACGGACTCGCATAGGAAGGACTTCTCTCGCAGGTTTAGGTTCCCTGGATTGCTCCAGCTCTGTCTTGGCTGCAGTCGATGCTAGAAGCGAATGAGGACTTTTAAGTTTCAATTGTATTGCTGTTCTTTGTTGGGGTGAAACACTCTTTTTCCTCACTGGATTTTTCCCGGTTTAGCTGGGTTTTCAAAATTAGGTTTTAATGAGGCCCTTGCATTTATGCCCTTAATCATCCTGTATCCTTTCATCATCAATGATATCCTAATTGATAAAAAAAAACACTATCTCTCACAAAACAACAATATTGCGCAAACTTTTTTTTTGTTAATAAAATATATTGCTCAAACTTTGGCTGCTTCGAATCAACTCATTAATGTCGACAAAATATAAGTACTAAGGGCGTATTTACTTAGGGGTAATGGGAATCAAATCAAAGGCAATGATTCCCATTACGGAATACTCCTGCGTTTATTTGTAAAATTAGATTTTTTTAAAAGGTGGGTCCCACATGAAATCCTTAATGTCATTACCCCAAATGGATAATGGGATTAACTAGGGGGGAGATGTTAATGGCTCCCATTACCTATTTTAATTTTTTATGTATTGAAATTGCCATACAACTTTTACAATAATTACAAAGTTCAACCACAATAAATTTAAGCGTACCCTAATTGTCTTCTTTTTGTTCATTGTATTATTAAGCTATGAATGAGATCCAACTCAGTCCCTAACTCGGTCTATCGCTTCACTCAACAATTTATTTAATTTTTAATGAATAGAATCTTTCAGAAAATGAAGAAGAACACTTTATTTATTTTGTAATGAATCCAATATTTCAACAAATGGGTTTTGAGAGGGTGATCACACAAGTGAAAGAGATGTTGAGAAAACTGAGAAAAAGAAAGGGCTTTTTAGTAATCAATTAATTTTTATTCTGATTCATAACGGTTAGTAAACAATAACATTGAAAATCATTCACATTAATGTTCTGATTTTATATACTTAGTAAACACCTCTATGGGAATGATTACCCACTTCTCCAATTGTCTGCTTCTCCGATTATCTATTATTCCCATTCCTGCTAAGTAAACGTGCCCTAAGGAAAATTGGCTAAGATGCCCCATTATTAAGATTTTTATACAAGGATACCCCAATCCCTTAATCACACTCCACCATAATCAAAAAAAGATTAAGGTATTTGTTGATCAGTCCCTAATATATAAACATCTATTTGGTGGCATGCTACTCCATAGTTCCACTCTCAAACTTTTTTCAATTTTTGTATATCTTCATCATCTTCATCTTTTCTTCCAACATCAACATCATCAACTTTCTTCATCTTCATCTTTTTCCCTTTTTATTCATTATTATTTTTGGTTATTATTTATGCTAACCAACACTAAGAGAGCCATCTTTTCTTCATTTAAAGCCTTGATCCTGAGATAGTGAAATAACCTAGGCCAAGAGGAGGTTCCTTGCTTGGTTGAACAATCACTTGATTAGAAGTCAAATATACTTAATCACAATTACATTCCATTCAAACCAATTCGTGGCTTGGTGGTGGCACACCTACAAACTTAACGGTAGAAGGACCAAAATTCTTTTACCAACGGCCATCGAGACGAAAAAAAGGTGATGGCCTTTAAGTAGTTTGTGGTTTGTATCTCAAATTCTTTGGAGCTCATAAGGCTGCCACTATGACCTACTTTTTCTAGGAAAAACCTAAAGTATTGGGGGCAGTTAAACTTGAGGAAAAAAATTATTTTTGTAGGAAGGAAAAGCAATGAACAAACCAATCTATGTCAAATTAAACTCTTATTCAATGGGTGTGCATGGAAATAAATTATCAAAATTGTGCATCTTTGACCAACAAATAACTTATTGAAAGCATGAAAGAAAAATAAGGAGCTTGTTCTGAAATGACTGGAATTACTTCAGTTGCTTTTCCTATCTCTTGCACCAAAGTCCTTCACCATGTCTGAGAAGAAACCCAAAACAAAAATCAGACTTCACAACCAAAAATTAAACAAATTCATACCAACCTACAGGGCCATTAGCAAAAACCAACACAAAAAATTACAACGACCGAAAGAAATGGAAGGGTGAAGAGAGATTCACAACCAAAATTGAACGAATTCAAAACTCTAAAGCGCCATTTACAAAATCCAAAATTACCAAGTTTCGAAAAATTACCGAAAGAGAAGGAGGGAAGAAGAGAGATTCACAACAAAAAATTGAACAAATTGAAAACCCTAGAGAGCCATATACTCATGTACATTTACAAGATTACATATACATGCAAGACAATGATGGATTGGATGAAAGCTATAGTCTTAAATAGCACATGCATATATATGGACGGCAACATGGTAATTAGTATAGTCTGTATGTTATTGTACCACTTGAAAACTAAAGGCTTGATAAATTGATTACCTACTCCATCTTCATCTTGAGTATAACTATTGTTGGGTGATAATAAGGTATATATCTAATGTACGTATTTTTTTGGAATATTTGTTCTAGTCTTTTCACCACCTACTTTGTTGCGATCCTTATAAAGCCGCATCGCACGCCAAGCACCCCTATCGTGCCAAGCACCATGTGCACGCCATCGGAAAGTGCATATCAATTTTGACTCCACCACCTCTTGAAATTAGTAACTATGGAAAATTCCGATTGCATGACAATTTTCGTTGCTCTAGCCTCCGCGTTCCCACAAAGCGAGTTCTCCAGCCTTGACCAAAAATATGCCTTCATTCATCTACTGTCTTAGGAAAAGGAGCGCAACGCTGCTTGAATCACCAAAATTGGGCTCCTGAAGCTCCCAAAATCTTCAAAAGAGCGAAACTGAAATAATAATAATAATAAACATCTATCCGCATCAACCAAAAAAAAAACAGCAAAAAGGAAAAGGAGCGGCTTGCACCAGCCGCATGCTGGCCATCCTACCTCATCGAACTATGCACGCTCAATTGTCAGATGTGAGCCAAGTCGAGGAATGTAATGACCCGTTTATTTAATTATGCGATTTTTGTAATTTAATTTTAAAAAATGACGATTTTATCATCGGAGCTCGAAAGTAACTTTTCATTCGGATAGACTTTTGGAAGTTTTTCTTGGACTATTGCGTAGGTCTCAAACTCACAAGTTTGTAGATAGGCGGCACGCGAAAACGGAGTCCAGATGAGAGAGTTATGAGTCTAGAACCTTTAGGGGTAATTTGGTAATTATGGGTTGTGAGATTTTTTAAAGATCTCAGATTTTTCCAGAGTTTTCAACACTTTTCTCTCTCTCATCTCTCGATATCCCTCCCGGCCGAAGAACATACGCACCCTCAAAATATGACTTTTTGATTGAGGCCAACCCACCACGAACCAATCAGATCATCATCTTTCCCCTCTTCATTCTGAGCATCAGCATACTAACCACGAAGCTTGACAGTGTTGGGAAAATGAGATACGAAGGTGAACAATAACTGCCACTTTCTTGACCAATTTCCAGCCACCACATGTAATGAATCTCAATTTGGAATTCATATTTGAATTCCTTGGTTTGAGTAGATAGATTTCAATTATTAGAACATCAAATTTGGTTGAGAAATGAGGGAGTTATTAAGCTTTGAAAATTGGGTGGTTATGGAGGTTTTCTGCTTAGTGAACAGTAACCCGAGTTTGAGGTAGGAGGGGAGTACGCGCTGCAGTCGCGCGTGGGGAAGGAGTCCCGGTCGGCCACTAGCGTGTGCCGGCGCGTGGGGCCCTTCCTTGGGTTCCGGAAAACACGAGTCTTCATGTTTTCAACGTTTCAGACCGTTTAGCCCAGGTTTTCGGTCAATCTGAGTTTGTTTAGGGGTAGTTTTGGACGTCCTAAGTTTCTGCGTTTCTAGTTAAGACGTGTGTGAACCTATCGGGATTTAGGGGTTGGATTTTAGGTTTTAATTATTGTTTAATAATTCCGAATATTACTTTTGACAGGCGATACCGCTCCAAGGACGGCAGAGGAGCGTATAACTCTAGTTTGAGTTATTCGGAGCTTTGGTGGATTTTGATTTTCAAATCATAATCCATGCATAAATTGAGTTTTTGAATAAATTCTTGCTCAATGTGAATTTTGGTAAATTAGAATAATTATTCTAAAATTTTTTACTATCTTTTATGAATTTTCAGAAATTTCGAATAATTATTTTAATGACTTATTTTGGTTATGGATTCCTAATAACGATTTTAAGATGATTTTTGGGCCTAAACAAGTTTCACGGATTTTGAAATTACTTTGACTTTTATAATTTGGGTGTAAGCATGGTTTTCAAGGTTTTGAGGCTATGGCCCGGTTTTAAGAATTTTGGATTTATTGGATTATGGTTTTATGGATTCCGAATTTACGGATTTTTGGATTTATGGATTTTGGCTTTGGCCAAGCTTATGATTTTGGGCTTAGGCCTAGGATTTCAATTTAATGAATTTTGGGCTCTTGGCCCGGGTTTTCTATGGATTTGATTAAGGTCAAGAAATAAGGATTTCAAAAGTGAATTTTGAATTTACGTACAGCCACCACAGGTAATGAATATCAATTTGGACTTCATATTTGAATTTCTTGGTTTGAGTAGATATATTTCCATTATTAGAACATCAAATTTGGTTGAGAAATGAGGGAGTTATTTAGCTTTGAAAATAGGGTGGTTATGGAGGTTTTCTGCTAAGTGAATAGTTACCCGAATTTGAGGTAGGAGGAGTGTACACGCTGCAGTCACACGTGGGGAGGGAGTTCGGGCTGGTCACCGGCGCATGGAGCCTTTCCCCGAGTTCTGGCGAACACGAGTTCTCATGTTTTCGACGTTCCAGACTTTTGGACGCAGGTTTCAGGTCAATCGGAGTTTGTTTATGGGTAATTTTGGATGTCCGAAGTTGCTGCATTTCTAGTTAGGACGTGTGTGATCCTCCCGAGATTTAGGGGTTAGATTTTAGATTTTAATTATTCTTTACTAATTTCAAATATTACTTTTGACAGGCGATACCGCTCCAAGGACGACAGATGAGCGTACAGCTCGAGATTGAGTTATTCGGACCTTCAGTGAGTGGATTTTGATTTTCAAATAATAATGCATGCATAAATTGTGTTTTTGAATAAATTCTTGTTCAATGCGGATTTTGGTAAATTAGAATAATTATTCTAAAATGATTTACTATCTTTCATGAATTTTCAGAAATTTAGAATAATTATTTTAATGATTTATTTTGGTTATGGATTCCTAATAACGATTTTAATATGATTTTTGGGCCTAAACAGGTATCACGGATTTTGAAATGACTTTGACTTTTATAATTTGGGTGTAAGCTTGGTTTTCAAGGTTTTAAGGCTATGGCTTGGTTTTAAGAATTTTGGATTTATTGGATTAGGGTTTTATGGATTCCAAATTTACGAATTTTTGGATTTATGGATTTTGGCTTTGGCCAAACTTATGATTTTGGGCTTAGGCCCGGGATTTCAATTTAATGAATTTTGGGCTCGTGGCTCGGGTATTCTATGATTTTGATTAAGGTCAGGAAATAAGGATTTCAGAAGTGGATTTTGGATTTACGTACGGTTTCACTATGTATACCATCCCCGGGTATCATGGTTTTTCTCTGGCACTTGATGTGAGGTATTTTCCATCATGTGTTCGTTGAGGGTTATTCTCCGACACGTGACATCGAGGTAATTTCCGTCATGTGCTTATTGAGGGTTGTTTCTCCAACGTGTGGCATTGAGGGTTGTTTCTCCGACGTGTGGCATTGAGGTATTCTCTGCCATACGGTTGTTGAGGCTATCTACGTGTAGTACAGGGTGTTGGTAGATTTAAAGAGCAAGAAATATGCAATTCAATTCTAACAGTTATAAAATCCTTGCAAGTGCACAAATCGATAAGTATAGTATAGTAGCACAGCAAGAGTCGATCCCTCGAGGACTTGTATCAACGTTATGACCAATTTAGTACAGATTTGTTAACTTAAATAAAAACACACACACACACACAGGGGGGGGTTTATGATGTGATAACTGAAATTTAAAGACAAGTAAATGAAAGTACAGAAATTAACAATGCAAGAATGAAAAGTTGTTAACTAAGGCGAATTAAGGCTTACTATCCACTCTAACCAATTATAGCTCTTAACCAAATTTCCTTGACCTAATTACTATGCATTTTCTGAATTAGGTGCCCGTGCCTAGGACCTGGCGTTGGTTCACTAGACACATCTTATTCCCTCTTACTTAGCATGTTCTAAACAGGGCATATGCCTAGAACGTCTATCACCTACCTTTTAAGATGATGCATGAAGTTTAAAGAGAATTTAATGACACCACATTAGCCTAGCAAAGTGGCATGCAATCCTAGGTCGTCATGAGTTAAGATTACAAGTATGAATACTTTCGATGCTCCAAATCACAAGATGATATGACGGTCACTCAAGCAATTACATCTATAATTATATGCAAACAAGGTAGCTAATCTTATAGGCATAAATTAAGTTCATTAAGCATAGTAATCCAACTTATTCAGCATGCATAGCAATCATAATCAAGAGCCAGAAATCCAATCAATAAGCTAACATGGCTAGGGCTTCAAGCAGCCCTAATCCTAATGACTACTCACACATAACTGAAATAAACACAAGTATAATTGAATCCATAAGTAAATTGCAATAATGAAAATAAGGGTACAGAAGAGATTGTTAAGAACAGATGCAGCAGAAGACACGGCAGGGCCTTCTTCTCCAAGCTCCACGTCCAATAATCTAAGTGAAAGATTATCTCCGAAAATATATGGTCCCTAATTCTCTAGAAAACCAAAACGGAACTCTGTGGCTTAGGTCTCTATTTTTCCAGAAAACAAAAACGTCCCTAGCTAATTCTCTCCCTCCTAAACACTGAACAAAGGCTCCCTTTTATAGACAAAGGGAAAACCTTGTTCTATAAGGATTGGTATAACCTTGTTCTATACAGATTGGTAAAACCATGTCCTATAGGAATAGGGAAAGTTATTTTACTTTTAATTAATTATAAAGTCTTTAAAATCTATTCTAACCAATCAGAGCATGGCCGGAAGTGTGAATGCAGGCTGGCAAGTGGGAACGCAAGCTGGCCAAACTTGGATTTTTGACTGTCTTCGTAATCAGGATCTGGGACCGCGCTTTTGAAGTACGTTAGGAGTATAATAGAAGCGCATCGTCGTTCAGGCTTGGCGCAAATGTTGTCAGGCTTGGCGCAGAGGGAGAACCTCTCCTCCACCGCTGGCGGAAAAGGGACCCCGGCTTGGGCGCACTTCTGGGCTCAGATGGGAGTTCTTGGGACATGTCTTCGACCTGCCTTGGCGCGGCCTTGGCACTTCTAGGACTTGACCTTGATGTCATGAAACACAAGTTCGGGACCCGGAGGGCCTGATATGAGGTACTTGGCCAGTGGCCCAAAATAGGCGCACTGGCGCACTGGCGCACTGGCGCACTGGCGCGCTCAGGACTCCGTTCAGGACCTGATATTGAAATGAGGACATCTCCTTCATCTGGACTCCGATTTGAGTCATTCTTTTTGCGTTCTTTCCAGATTTTTCCTATCTTTCTAACTCTGCACAAGTCTCAGAAGATTGATCATTTTCTACTATTGATGGCACGAAATCATTCAAAAGACATGTAAGAGAGGCATATAAAGACCTCAAAATGATGCATAAATAACGACTGATCAGTTACGTCCGCATATCTTGAGGTATTATCGGATGTGTGGAGAGTCGGTCCTTGGGTTGGACCTCTCGGTTTCTAGCCATTTCTTGAGGTATTATTGGCGGTGGTTAGGAGGGCTTGTCCCCGTGTTGTACGACCCTGGATATTGAGCTACGGTTCGGGATTACATTCGTGGGATGGTGGGATATTTTTACAGTATTTTGTGTCCAGGTTTTCTCTTGATTTTAAGCTCATTCGAAGAGGGTTTTCAAAGCATGGTTGCAGACCACGAGATATTTTATTTGCTTGCCTTTTTGTGGGTCTCGTTGAGTTTTTATTTTATAAATGGTTTTCCGGTAAGTTCTTCGTAACTTTATTTAATTAAATAGCGATTTAAAAAGGATTTTACATTTTGCATGCATGATTTTTACTCACGGAGGGGAAGGTTATGTTTCCTCGGAAATTATGTTTTTAAATGAATATTATTTTTTATCCACTCACACTTTTTCTTGTTTTACGTCCCCTCCAAGCCGTTGCGCTCGATGAGGGCACATTCCGAGGCGAAGGCATCCCTTCCTAGCTGCGCTGCTACTGTACCTTTTCAAGTAGGGTTTGTTGGACTTGTAAATTTAATTTTCCAACCTAGTTGGTCTGATAAACCATTTGGGATTATTTGTAAATTAATCTGTAGTTTGTTCATTTTGGACTTGGAGTTGATTGGTTGTGACTTTGATCTGGACTGTTTGGATATTATATTAGTATTTAAATCCTTAGTTTGACTTGTGGAAGACGGTTTGACCAAATTGTGAGGGAGATTCTGCCGAATTTTCAGTAGAATTCTCATAAAGTAAATATGAGAGGGTAAGGGTATTTTAGGAATTAGTTTGAATTGCCAGGGGTTGTCAGACGGGAGCAAGACTTTTCACGGATTTCGAGAGAAAATTCGGGAAGGATCCTGTCAAGGAAAAGAAGAGAAATTGTCTGCTTTAACACTTGCTCAACAAATTTTTTTAAAAATATCACTTGTTTGAAAGTTCTCTATGAATACCTTCTATAAATAGCAACTAGTCACCACGTAGTGCCCCTAATTCATTCTTTTCCAAATTTAGTTTTTCTCTCATGAAACCTCTCGTTCCCAATCTATCTCTCTCCTTCTCTTCCTCCTCTTTCCGACGAATCCTCCCCTCCTCTTTGACGAAAGAAGATAGAGGCACCCTCGATCTCGATTTCTCTTACCCTTTGACACCCTCACCCAAAATCTCCCTCCGTCCATCAAACCCAACCACGTCCCTTTGTCTCACGAACCCCCTTCCTCCCTCCCAATTTGTGAAACTCAGTTTCAACCTCAAAAAACCTAAATCCCCAACTATAAACAGCAACATAAAGGGGATAAGAGACTCATCGGTGTTATGAATTATCTTCTCTGGGTTGTTACTCTCACAGGCACAAGATTCGGTCATCTAAATTTACCTATGTAACAAACGCAATACACAACATGCATATGGTGATCAAGCATAAAATAATGTATGTAAAGAGTAAAATATAATATGAAATTAATCAATTAAGCATCACAAAAGTAGTTTACAACAAAGGCATATCGAAATCCTTAAAGAAACATGATTAGGGTTTCAATCGAGCCCTAACTAAAGTACTTAGTTTCCCATAATTTAAATAGATAGCAAGAACATACAAAACAAAAAATAAAAAGAGGAAGAAGATAGCTCTTTGATGATGTGTTGGTCAGCCAGAGTGATTGGATGACACCTTGACGTTCTTCCTTGCTTCCTAAGCCTTTTAGACCTTGGAACCTTGAAGGATGTAGTAGAATGGGATGGTGTGGCTGAGTCCTTGTGTGAGAGCCCCCGACGTTTCTGCAGTGTTTTCAAGTGAGGGAAAAAGGAAGAGAAATTGACACCTTGTGTGTGAGCCTCACGTTTTTCAGATTGAGGGAGATAAGGAGATGTTCCAAGTGAGGTGAGGGAGAGACTCTTTGCTTCTCTCTTGTGTGTGTGTCTTCCCCTTGGCTGCAAAGAATTTATGTGCATATTAATTCGCTGAATGAGGGAGAGTAAGCGTTTCTTTGTCCCTTGGCTGCCAAGAATTTATGTCCCGTGGCTGCTCCTTTTTTTCATTTTCTTTTTTCTTTTTGTTCTTCTTTTCTCTGATTAAAAAGGCTCCTCTCATAACCCTAACAAGCTGGGCTTCTAGTTGACCAAGCCTGATAAGGATTAGAAAACTTGAAATAGAAGGAATGTTGAATTCCCGCGTAGCCTGACCTTGTTGTACTAAAAAGGCCATAACTCCTTCTAGAAAATTCCAATTCACGAACCATAAATTCCTTTAGAAACTAGACTTCGGTATCTTTCCAACGATATATGGCCCATCAGCTAGTTCTTCCTGAGAAGGTGCAGTTAATTTCGAGAAGTTGACACATCTGCTGAAGTCTGTTTCAAAGTTTCCTCTTTAGATTTCCAAAACAGCACTCAGCAACTCCTTTTGTAACTTTACTTCCAAAAATCCTACAAAAAACGAAAACAAGCTAGTATTAAGAAAACATAGGAAACATGCTAAGAAAAGCATAAGAAAAAAAGATAAAACGTCGCATAAATATGCTCCTATCACTTCTACACATGCCAAGGAGTTTACAAACGCTTCATGTCTCGATCGAATGGTCAGAGGTACGAAAAGGGCCTCATTGGAACTTAACTCCAGCGCAGTAGCGACTTTAGGCCGCACCTAGGCGGATCATGCAGAAGTATCAATATAGCGATCTAGGACTTCGATTTTGAGGCATACCATGATCATAGTAGAAGCGCATCTTGGTTTGGCTAAGCGCATCTTGGTTTGCCTAAACACATAAGGTTCAGAATTGGCGCAGAAACTAGGCGCGGAGACTAAGCTCGGATGGGAAGTTCTTGGGACATGTACTCGACATGTCCAAGCACGACCTTGGCACTTCTAGAACATGAACTTTATGTCATGAGATACAGCTTCAGGACCCGGATGGCATGATCTAAGCTACTTGGCCAAGGATCCAAAATAGGGCGCACTGGCGCTCAGGACTCAGTTCAGGACCTGATATTGAAATGAGGACATCTCCTTCATCCGAACTCCGATTTGAGTCATTCTTTTTGCGTTGTTGTCAGAATTTACCTATCTTTCCAAATTTGTACAAGTCTCATAAGATTGATCATTTTCTACTATTGATGGTACGAAATCATTCAAAAGACATGTAAGAGAGGCATATAAAGACATCCAAATGATGCATAAATAATGATTGAACATGCAGCCTCAGTGAGGGTGGAGCTGAAGATCAAGTATTGGACCTCGTCTAAGAGGTTTTTGAAGGCCATGGCAGACTGGTAGTTCTTCATATGTGTGATTTGGTCACCCTTCCCTGTGTAGGGTGTCATCTTAAGGGGCTTGACTTCTGATTCATGGCGGTCTTGGAGAATGCGAGCAGTGAAGGGACCAGTGTTGGTCTTGATCTTCGTTGGAGACTTGGTTTTTCCCTTCTCGCTCTCCAAATCTCGAACTCATTGTAAAAGCTCTTGAACAACAACATTAGTTGTGGGAGGTGATCAGTCGTTATTTATGCATCATTTAGATGTCTTTATATGCCTCTCTTACGTGTCTTTTTGAATGATTTCGAGCCATCAATAGTAGAAAATAATCAATCTTGTGAGACTTGTGCAGAGTTAGAAAGATAGGTAAAATCTGGAAAGAACGCAAAAAGAATGACTCAAATCGGAGTCCAGATGAAGGAGATATCCTCATTTTAATATCAGGTCCTGAACGGGGTCCTAAGTGCGCCAGTGCGCCTATTTTGGGCCACTGGCCAAGTACCTCATATCAGGCCCTCCGGGTCTCAAACCTGTGTTTCATGACACCAAGATCAGGTCCTAGAAGTGCCAAGGTCGCGCCGAGGCAGGTCGAGGACATGTCCCAAGAACTCCCATCTGAGCCCAGATGTGCGCCTAAGCCCGGGGTCCCTGTTCCGCCAGCGGTGGATCAGAGGTTCTCCGTCTGTGCTAAGCCTGACAACATTTGCGCCAAACCTGAATGAAGATGCGCTTCTACTATACTCATGATGTGCTTCAAAAGCGCAGTCCCAGATCCTGATTACGAAGACAGTCCAAAATCCAAGTTTGGCCAGCTTGCGTTCCCTCTTGCCAGCCTGCATTCACACTCCCGGCCCAACTCTGATTGGTTCTAATAGATTTTAAGGACTTTGTAATCAATTAAAAGTAAAATAACTTTCCCTATAATAATAGGACATGGTTTACCAATCCTTATAGAATAAAGTTATACCAATCCTTATAGAATAAAGTTATACCAATCCTTATAGAACAAGGTTTTCCCTTGTCTATAAAAAGGAGAATCAGAGAGAGGATCAGGGGGTTCTGTTTTGTTTTCTGAAAAACAGAGACCTGAGCCGCAGATAGTAATTGATTTTTTAGTGTTTTACGTTAAAGCTTGGTTATTCCCGAAGTCAAGTGTGTTGGACGTGGAGCTTGGAGAAGAAGGCTCTGCCGTGTCTTCTGATGCACCTGTTCTTCACAATCTCTTATGTACCCTTATTTTCATTATTGCAATTTACTTATGAATTCAATTATACTTGTGTTTATTTCAGTTATGTGTGAGTAGTCATTAGGATTATGGCTGCTTGAAGCCCTAGCCATGTTAGCTTATTGATTGGATTTCTGGCTCTTGATTATGATTGCTATGCATGCTGAATAAGTTGGATTACTATGCTTAATGACCTTAATTTATGCCTATAAGATTAGCTACCTTGTTTGCATATAATTATAGATGTAATTGCTTGAGTGACCGTCATATCATCTTGTGATTTGGAGCATCGAAAGTATTCTTACTTGTAATCTTAACTCATAAAGACCTAGGATTGCATGTCACTTTGCTAGGCTAATGTGGTGTCATTAAATTCTCTTTAAACTTCATGCATCATCTTAAAAGGTAGGTGATAGACGTTCTAGGCATATGCCCTGTTTAGAACATGCTAAGTAAGAGGGAATAAGATGTGTCTAGTGAACCAACGCCAGGTCCTAGGCACGGGTACCTAATTCAGAAAATGCATAGTAATTAGGTCAAGGAAATCTGGTTAAGAGCTATAATTGGTTAGAGTGGATAGTAAGCCTTAATTCGCCTTAGTTAATAATCAATCAACCGTTAATTCTTGCATTGTTATTTTCTGCATTTTATTTTGCTTGTCTTTAAATTTCAGTTCTCACATCATAAACCCCCCCTGCGTGTGTGTGTGTGTGTGTGTTTTCACTAAGTTAATAAATCTGAACTAAAGTGGTCATAACGTTGATACAAGTCCTCGAGGGATCGACTCTTGCGCTACTATACTATTCTTATCGATTTGTGCACTTGCAAGGATTTTATAACTGTTAGAATTGAATTGCATATTTCTTGCTCTTTAATTTTACCAACATGAGGGTTAGGTTGTGAGCCTATGCGTTCAGCGATGGGATGGCATTCTCCATTTCTAGTCCTCCCCTTTTGCCGTTTGGCGGTTCTTGGTCTTCCGTCCGATTTGGCTGCGGTAGAATCACCCACGTCCTCCACATGTTGGGAATTTACCCCTAGGACTTGTTCTTCGACTTGTAATATTGGTCCTTTCTGCCGGTTCACCCTCATCCGTGCTGACCCTAATAAAGTACGACTGGCCTGAGAGAGAGTAGGAATGGGTGGCTGCTCTATGATCTTGGGATCATTGGCCTGATATGTTAGTCAGACAGGCTCAATGGGGAGTGGTCTCCTATCGAACAATTCGTGAGCATCCCGGAAGATTTGCATTTTGAAAAGACCAGTACCATCGCTCTGGTGGATGAGCATTCTTCCGGAGGGTTCCGGTGTTAGTCGTTCCAAGGGGAATGGTGCTTGCTCGGCTCAGCCACAAGTGCCCTCTCGGTCGCTGCTTGTTGTTCTCTTAGCTCTTCCCTAGTGGCTGAAAGCAGAGCGAAAATGCTCTGGTATTGCTCTCAAAATACTTGGTTTATGCTCTCGATGGCCAAGTTGCTCTTCTTGAGTTCAGTGACCTCCTGTTGGAGTTTTTCCATCATTCTAAGCATGACCTCTAAAGTTGAGTTTGATCTACTTCTGCTTCGCTCTCCTGAGAGAGGGGAGTTCTTAAGCTCTCCATCATCTTATTCGGCCGACATTTTGGTCAGTAGGAAGGTGGGATAGTGGTATGCGAGCTAGTGGGAGTACTTACTCAGAATTCCCACAGACATCACCAAATGTTTGATCCAAAAATGGACCTAAATGAATGTGGTCTTGCTTGACGCTGAGGGGGGGGGGGGGGGGGGGGGGGGGGGGGGGGGGTGGTCTTCTTCTCGTCTGCTAGAAGACCTGCGGGACAATAAGAAGAATACTTGACACCGGTGGGGTGCTGGCCTAGTAGACTCCGATGCTTAAGTTAGTAAGCGAGTGAGAGATCAGACATGAACTAGGCAACATAAGGTTAAGTGAATAGTAGTCACCTTTCTGGGGGAGTGTGCCCCGTATTTATAGTAGCAATGAATGTGATGGTTGGAACCCTAATGTTGTGATGCCCAAGTTACCTCCAGGATGCTAACCAGTGTCCTCAGGGTGTTAAACGAGTGGAAGTGATTCGTTTGGGCATTAGGGCAGTGTTGTCCCTATGTGGGCAAGCATGCCGACCAAGGGTGCCGACTACAGCGGTATGGTCGGTGGCTGGCAGCTGGTGCTGGACGGCCGACCAGAGATGATCTGGTCAGTAGGCAGGTGAGGTCGATAAGGCTGACCGTCTGTTCTGGGATGTTGGTCTTCCTCCTAGTGGTCGGTCGGAATGGTATAAACAAACTCTATTAGTTTTGAAGTCACGTCATACTATGAAACTTGCATCAGAAGTCAGCCACTTATAATCAAATTCTAACATTCTCTCACTTGAGTATAAGGAATAAAACCAGCAAGTTCATACATAACTTAAGCAATAAAAGTGATCACTAAGTCCTTCAAACATCAAGAATTGAATCCAACATAGCTGTCACTACCATTCAACAATCATAGAACTATAGAATGATTGATGCAACTCTGCATCATTATCCTATAATTACAACGAAAGCAGAACGGCATCACAAGTCTGCAACTTTTGGTTTTAAACAAAACCAGTGAGTATCACGGCTGTGATACTCCCACATTTTGGTCACATCAGCAATAGGGAAATGAAATCCATTATCAATTCAACTTAGACATAACAGAAGAATTCTGTAATGAATCCCAAATCCATAACACAAACCAGAATATCCATATAATTCCAATGCGCAGAACAACCACAATACATAAATGTTTTGAGTATAATGCATAGTATTAAGATATGATGCATTCAATCAATAGGTCACAAACACAACAATTGCAGTTTTCTTTAAGGAAGTCAATCCGTTCTGGTAGTTAAAACACAATTAAGAAATTATAACTTGAAACAATTGACTTAGAACAAGCTTACATATCTTACTCCCACTGATAAAGTGAATCAAAAGAGTATGTGAGTCCCATATTTTAAACATGAACCTGGAACTCACCCACAGGCAAAGCCTTTGTCAATGGATCAGCAAGCATCAACTTGGTGCTGATGTACACCACATTAACAACACCATCTTTGACTTTCTCTTGAACCAACAAATACTTCACTTCCATCAAATGTGTAGCAGATGTCCTTATGTTATTCTTGGAAAAGAACACATCTGAGGTATTATCAAAATATAGTGTGATAGGCTTGAATAGAATCAATCACCACTAGTTGTTCCATGAAGTTTTTGAGCCACATAGCTTGCTTAGTTGCTTCATACACGACAATGAACTCATCTTGCATTGTCAATGTAGTTATGGTGGTTTGCTTTGCAGTTTTCCAAGACACTGCTCCACCAGTTAGCATAAAAATGTACCCTCCAGTAGACTTCCTATCTAGAGGACAGCCAGCCATATCAAAATCAGAGTATGCCACCAATTCAAGATCATTAGAACCTCCAAAAACCATAATGAATCCCTTTTTTCTCTGTAGATATATCAACACCTTCTTTCCAGCAGTCTAGTGTGCTTCACCTAGATTTGATTGAAACTTGCCTAGCAAGTTGACAGCAAGGGCCAAATCTAGTATAGTGCACACTTGTGCATACATGACACTCCCTACTAGAGATGCATACGGCTTGTCTTTCATCTTAGCCTTTTCAAACTCATTTTGAGGGCACTGATCAATGTGCAACTTGTCACCCTTGTTCACAGGAACTTCTCCTTTCGAGCACTTATCCATATTGAACCTCTTAAGTATTCTCTCAACATAGCCCTTTTGAGACAATCTTAAGAATCTAATTTTTCTATCTCTTATAATCTCAATGCCTGGAACAAAATGTGCATTACCAAGGTCTTTCATCTCAAAATTTGCAGATAGCATGTTCTTAGTGTCTTCTAACAATTGTATATCAAAACTAGCTAACAGAATATCATCAACATATAGAATCAAAAACATGAATTTTGATCCACTGACCTTGATGTAGATACAATCATCAAGCTTGTTCTCTGAGAAACCAAACCTAGTTACCACTTGATCAAACTTGAGGTACCATTGGCATGAGGCTTTTTTTAGACCATAGATTGACTTCTTCACCTAGCACATCATAGACTCCTTCCGCCTTTCAACAAATCCAGGAGGTTGCTGCATGAAAATCTGCTCATCTAGGTCACCATTCAAGAATGTAGTCTTCACATTCATTTGATGTAGCTCTAGATCGAAATGAGCTGTTAATGCCATGATTACTCTTAGGGAGTCTTTAGATGAAACTGGTGAGAATGTGTCTGAATAGTCAATGCCTTCCCTCTGAATGAATCCTTTAGCTACAATCTGGCTTTGTACCTCTCAATCTGCCCTTGTGCGTCTATTTTGGTCTTGAACACCCACTTGCATCCAATTGGTCTCACATCATCATGATGATCGACCAAATCCCAAACCCCATTTTGTTCCATCGACTTCAACTCTTCATCCATTGCCTTCTACCATAGTGCAGCATTAGGGCTTGCCATAGCTTCCTTGTAAGTGATGGGGTCTTCCTCATCACCAATGTCAAACTCAGTTTCTTGCAAGTATACCATTTAGTTAGGTGGGATTGCAGGCCTCCTTTGCCGCGAGGATCTTCTAGGGGCATTTTGTCCTTCAAGATCTGCCATATCAATTTCTGTTGCATGGTTTTGGGTCTCTTGAGCTGGAATTAGGTTATTAGGAGCCTAATTAATGGTTTCAAGTGGAACAATTGTGTCAGTGTTGACTTGAGAGTGATTTGGGATGATGGGGACTAGAACCAGACTAACTTGACTCCTAAGACTTGGCCTCGGATCCTAATCTGGATCTCTTAGTTCATCAAAATCTGAGTTGTCAACTGCCATATACTTAATTCCACAATCTTCCAAGAACTTGGCATTGTGTGTCTCCTAAATCCTGGTGTGTAGGTGAGGACAATAGAACTTGTAACCCTAGGATTTCTCAGGGTAACCAATGAAAAAGCAAGACTCAAATCTGCTGGCCAACTTCTTTTCACTAGGATTAGGGAATCTAGCTTCAGCTTTGCAACCCCAAATGTGTAAGTGACTTAGACTAGGTTTCCATCCTTTCCACAATTCAAAAGGTGTCTTTGGCACAGATTTACTGGGCACACGGTTGAGCACATAGTTAGCTGTCTTAAGTGCCTCTCCCCATAAGAAATCAGGTAATCCAGCTCTACACTTCATGCTTCTGACCATGTTTATCAATGTTCTATTCTTCCTCTCAGCCACTCCATTCTGCTGTAGCGTCTATGGGGTTGTATGTTGAGCCACAATCCCATGTTTTTGCAAGTAAAGAGCAAAAGGTCTCTTATGTTGACCTGCTTAAGTGAATCTACCATAATACTCACCACCCCTATCAGATCTCACAATTTTGATGATTTTATCTAATTGGTTCTCAACTTCAGTTTTAAAAATCTCAAACATTTTAAAACAACAGATTTTTCAGGTATAAGATAAACGTAAGTAAACCTTCAAAAATCATCAATAAAGGTAACAAAGTATAAGTTTCCACAGATGGTTCTATAGGGGGAATGGACCACAAACATCAGTGTGAATGATTTCAAGTAAGTTTTGACTTCTAGATGCATTTTTCTTTCTAGGGTTTGTTGTTTTTCCCTTAATGCAGTCAGCACATTGAGTAAAGTCTATTGGAGATAACTTTGGAAATAAGTTTGATTTCATTAGTCTCAATATTCTTTCTTTAGAGATATGCCCTAATCTTTTATGCCCTAACATGAAAGATTTATCATCAATGAGCATTCGTTTAGAACCAACATGACTAACAGAAAAAAAATTCATTCACAATAGAACAATCTAATTGCCACATATCACCAATCAAGGAGGGAATACCAAGTAATTCTTCCATTTTATTTAACTTGAAAAACGAAATTGTGTTCAAATTTCCAATAAAACAAAAACCATCTCTAACAATGCTAGATGCTGAAATTAAATTCATTCTCATGGAAGGTACAAAAAGTACTTCTTTAAGTTCTAAAAAAAATTCAGATGAAAACTTAAGGTTGACACTTCCAACAGACTCAACTGCAACCTTTGATCCATTCACAACAAATACTTTGTAAACCAGTCTACTAGGGTTTGTCAGTTTTGTGAACACTTGCAAAGAATTAGTGATATGCACATAACACAAACCACCAAGAATTTTGTGGAGTAAAAACCAAATTTGATTCAAAACAAACAAAGACATTTAAGGTTTCTAAAGTGTTACCTTTCGTGTTAATCCATGCTTTGAAGTCATCACAATCCTTTCTGGCATGGCCAGGTTTTCGACAAAAGAAGCATTTGAAGTTGGTTTTGTCCTTTTTAGTTATGTGAGATGCAGACACCTTAAGGGGGTTGTGAGATTTTACAGTAGATCCACCAGCATTAGAATAAGGTTTAGATTTCTTACCAAAATGGACATATTTCTTATACTTGGATGAATGCACCAAGTTGACCATTGCAACTTTCTCTTTCTTCTGCCGCAGTTCTTCATGCACACATTGAGTGATCAGCTCATTGTTATTCCACTTTTCTTTCTGGAGGTTGTAGGACACATTTAGGGTGCCATATTCTGGTGGTAGTGAGTTCAAGGCCAGGTGGACCAGGAACTGATCATTGATTGGAATCTTCGGGTCTGCAAGCTTGGATGACATCTCCACCATCTTCATTACGTGGTCACGAATGTTTCCTGTTCCATCGAACCTCATACTACTCACCAACTCGGCTAGGTGAGTGTTTGCATCAGCTTTTTCTGAGGTCTGGTACTTGGCAGCCACGACATCCAGGTATTCCTTAGCTGAGTTTCCTTCCACATTGATGGCTCCTCTCACGTTGTCCTGTATAGATTTCTTCATGCACATAACGGACAATCGATTGGAGTGGTTCCATTCCTTGAAGTACTCTTTCTCTTCCTTAGTGCTCGTCATTGTGAGATCAGCAGGTTTTGGTTCCAGCAGTGCCAGGTGTAAGCCAGCATAACCAAGATGAAATTCCAGGTCTGATCTCCACTTCTTGTAGTTGTTTCGAGTCAATGTCTCAATCTCATTAAAATTAGTTTTCAAACATCCCGGTTTAGCATTAGACAGAATTGACAATAGTATTTTAGTTTCAATAGGTACTTAACGTACATGTACGTTTCTTCTCATAAGTGTGTGATGACTAATGGCTCATGTGGGTGTCATTGTCATCTTATAATGATCAAGTTATCAGTCTATGAACAATGTAGTACATTCACATGTGTGTAGATGCACTAAATTGTTCATAATCTCATAACCTGTCAGCAATCTCAATAAAAATCATTACCCTTGGTTCTCTGTGGAGAGTCAAGAGCACAACAGGATTTAATAGATTAATTATTTAGTCATCAGTTAAGACACAATTAGGTACCACTGTGGTGATCACCAATCGATCCTAACTGATGAAGTCTATCAATTTCAAGAAATTGATATGACTCATTGGTCTTACAATAAGGATGAGTCAATTGGATACCTAACTGAGTACAAAGGCAGTTAGGGTTTATCAATTGAAACTTAGGAACGAAAGTAAGATTTCAATATCGATCTGGTTTTCACAAAACCAATGCATAAATCCGTAGTCATACACTTGAATGATATCGTGAATAGGAAAATCATAGAATGATCACAATAGATATAATCCAAACACATCAATAACGAATCTATGCAATTTATGAAAACGTGCTAACATCGTTCTGATCTCTGCAAAAAAACCCTAATTTCTTAAGAAAGCAACCAGACATGGAAAATTGAAATCTGGGTTTTAATTTTAGGGGTTTTCCGATTGTAGGGTTTGAATGAGCAAGAGAAGCTCGTGAGGTCAAGTAATTGCAAACCAAGATCAAATCGCAGCGGAAATATGAGATTTTGGATAAAGTGGTTCGCTGGTTTTGGGAGAAAGAGAAGAAAGCCTTTTAGCCGTTGGACTTCAACGGTCAAATTTTTTGAGAATAACGAGATGTCGGGTGATCCCAAGGAATACAGCAGCCTTGGTTCGGTAGCACGCGACCGAACGTTCTATAAAGAATTTTACCCAAAATAAAAATTGCGTAAAGTTCGAAAGGGTTTTTCTTTGATCGTATAAACCCAAAATCGAAAAAAGAATCAGCAATTATCACGATTACAATATACAATTTGGACCTAGGAGTATGTTTGCTGCTCTGATACCACATGTAAACTATTTCATACATACATAAGATCAAACATACAACAAAGATCACAAGTTTTCATAATCAATAACCAATTTAATTAACAAGAACAAGGAAGCTGGCCTGGCCATCTTGATGAACAAGATACAATGATGTCAATCTTCTCCTCTCTTTCAGATCAATAGGCTTAAGCTTTTGATAGGGTTAGCTCTATATTAAGCAATAGTGTCTGTGAGAGCAGAGACCAACATATTTATATGCACCTAGATTCCTACTAATACACCTATCACTTAATAAGTAGGAATCCTACATGACTTAAACAAGGTAACAATTAGGTTAAGTTCAATAAATAACTTAAACCTTCTCCAATAGGGATTCCAATAAAGATTCTTGATTAACAATGGACTCTATTAGTTTTTAAGTCACGTCATACTATGAAACTTGCATCACAAGTCATCTACTTATACTCAAATTCTAACAAGAACCACTCACACCAACATCTATATCGATTTTTTCGACACAAAATTATATTCAAGAAAACTAATAGCTATCAAAGAAACCACCATGTGATTTCGAATAAGCCAATGTCTAATCTTGGTCCGTTTTCATGAACAATCATTTTTTATGAGAAAATAACACCCTGGTATTCAGTTGGTGCTAATTCTTTTTTGTTGATCAAACTGAAATGAATTATGTTAAAAATAGTACAATATATGATATCATCAATATCAAGTTTAAACGGACAGCACCTCCCTGGATTCATTCTCTTTTAGAGCAGGATTTGGAGGTTTAATATATGTTGTTTTGTTTCTAATTTGATTTGGGGTGGCGTATACTTTTTCCCTCATGGATTTATCTCGAACTAGCTGGGTTTTAAGGTGAGGGTTTTCATGAGGCTCCTAATGACTTTTGTACCCCGATCTTTTTGTTTTTCTATCAATGAAATCTTCATTTAGATAAAAAAAAAAGTTTAAACAAACCGCAAAAGCAACATGTAAATAAGACAATA
The DNA here is from genome assembly GCA_037349345.1 of Oemleria cerasiformis. Taxonomy (NCBI): domain Eukaryota; kingdom Viridiplantae; phylum Streptophyta; class Magnoliopsida; order Rosales; family Rosaceae; genus Oemleria; species Oemleria cerasiformis. The sequence goes on from JAZGTL010000019.1 coordinate 11,241,724, forward strand.
CTTACGCGGATAAAAGCCACACAAAGAACTAAGTAACCCACAATACTAAAATTAAACAAAATTTCAAACCAAGCCCACAAAACTCAAAACCCTAAAACCAATCATAATTCTAAAGGACTATCAACACCGATATTGTTCCCAACTTACCCCGATACGACTTGTACAGTCCGATAGGTGTGATGTTTTATCACAGAAGGTCTCGGTGTTGTTGGGAGTAGAATCAATCATTGTATGTTATTGTATTTCCTTTTTCTATTATTCTGATTTGAGATTATTCAACACTCTCCTCTACGTGGGACCACCACTTAGTGGGTCACATGTGGAGCCAATGCTAGATCGGTCATTAAGCGTGGAAGCAAGGGTAGGTAGTAACCAGATAACTCAGCCCATGTAAGACCCATTTTGGGCCCAGTCAAACCCGCTCTAATACCATGTTAAGATCGAGGAGTTAGGCCAGCGGTCCATCCAATACTGATATTGTCCCCAATTTGCCAGTACCACATGTACAGTCCAACAGGTGTGGAGTTTTATCACAAAAAGACCTCGGTAATGTTGGGAGGAAAACCACTCATTATATATATATTATTATTTTTTTCTCTATTCTTCTGATGTGAGATTCTTCAACATATATCATATCTTAATTATATGATAATGGGAGATGGGTTTGATAATTCGTGATGAAATTAAATAGCCATAGTCCAATTAATGACACCATGCCAAGCCTTTTACTATGAATTTGGAGGATATCGAAGATATATTGTAGATATATCAAACCCGGCTTTATACTTAATTATAAGTTGTTCTGCAAAGATACCATGCATGTTCCGTTTCTCTTGTTCACTTTCAGTCTTAAATATCCGAAGCAACCCACTCCACGTTGGGGAAAATTTGATTGTTTATTGGTTAATTAATACAAGCAATGAGACAGATCATTTTACTACTTATGTTTTATATCTCTTGGCATCAATCTCTTCAAAATTCTTAAATCAATATCCACTAATATATAGAAAGGGCAGTAGCTACTAACAACGACATGGATAAAGAAACCAAGATGGGATGTTTTCAGAAACTATGATTATCAAATAAGAAAATGTCATATGTAAAATTTGCGGGTCTGAAAAAGTGTTACAATTAATTAGTTGATGTATATATGACAGTGTGAGTTGGCCATTATTCTTGTGTCACAATGCATTCAACCGAGAAATGAGATCAACAAAGTCATCATTTCTGCAGGGAATTGTTAGACCCCCCATTGGATGATTAAATCCGAATTCTTGTTCAGCTTCACTTAGCAACTCTTGGAAGGCAGGCTGGTGCAGAAATGATATTGGAACCACATATCGCTGCTTTTCGCTCTCACCAACGTAAACTGCGAAACAACCTTTTGGAACATCTCCTAAATTAGTTGAAGCTCCTCTGCTTGTATTTGAAAAAGACCGCCGAAGACATTTCTTAGCAGGAATTACAGATGGGAGACGGAAACCCATTGTTGTAGTAATAAGTTTATGATTACTTGGAACAACTTGTAGAGCAAAGAAAGCTATTGAGATTTTGGGGACTTAGTTTTGGTGTGGTCATGAAGTAAGTCATATGCTATTTATATATATACAGAGCTTTTTTTTTTGGTCTGATATATATATATATATATATATATATATATATATATATATATATATATATATATATATATATGTCGTTGGAAAGTAATGTTGAAGAAAATATATGGTGGTGAAGACAATGCAATTAGAAAGGAACGGGGGCTCATCAAGGATAACACATGCTCTGTCTATCAATTTCATCAACCTCTTGGGCAATGTATATTATGTGGACCAAATTAGCTAAGTTCAAATAACACCAAGATGTAATTATCAAGGTCTAGCTTGGTGATGAATTGGAAGACAGAGCCATGTGAACTTTCAAATATTCTAGTGTCTCTTGCCAACCACAAATCAATTCCCTCAACACCACACACCAACTACTAGAGATTTACCCGACAAATGTTTTCAAAAACTAAATTATTCAGAAAACTCTTTCGGCAAATGTAAGAAGTGGATTCAAAATCAAAACAGCTAAGATAGAATAGTTCATCCACATATTAGTATTGGGTCCCTAAGGAAGTGGTTGTCTCAAGTATGTCTCTGACTAGCCGGATAGGCTTTTAAGGACAAGTCCATGTGATTTTGCATAAGCTAATGTCTCTCACTTGGGTCCATCTTGGTCCTTAATGACCCATCATTTTAGTAACATATTGTGTCAAAAAGACGGATAGGGTTCGAATTTTAATTAGAGTTGAATTAATTCTATTTTTCTCTCTAACTAGGAGATATTTATAAGGGTACAATAAAAAAGTCAATTAGACCAATTAAGAAAATAATTACAATTACTGCAATCTATATCTACAAGGTAATTGCGTCACATGGCTAACGCCAACACTCCCCCCAAGATGGAGCATGAATATCAAACATGCCCAACTTGACAAGTGAGTCGTTAAAGGCCTGTCTGGAAATAGCCTTGGTAAGAACATCAATCAGCTGTTTTGTAGTCTTTACATATGGAACTTCAACAATTTGCTCTTCGTACATACTTCTTATATATATATATATATATATATATATATATATATATATATAATTACGATCAACCTGCACAAGTTTAGTTCGGTCATGTTGTACCGGTTTTCCAAAATTTTGATAGCTAACTGATTATCATAGTAGAACTTCATAGCTCCATTAGATAGAAAACCAAGCTCCCCCATAAGCCGTTTTAGTCACAATAATTCATGTATCACTTTAAGCATTGCCCGATACTTTTCCTCTGGGCTAGACAATGACACAACCTTCTATTTTTTACTCTTTCATATTACCAAGTTATCCCCAAAAAATGAGTGTGCTTATTGCTTCAGTTGCTCCTTGGTACATGATAATAAAATATTGAGCTTACCCAGTTGTCGAACAAGTGACCAATTGTTAATAGCTTATCAAATTATAGAAATTATTAAAAAAATATATTCTAGTCCAACCTTTTCTATACCAAACGTATATAGCACAAAATTTAATCCAACCAAATCAGGGACAAACAGTTCGGGGATAGACATTCCTATAGGACATCCGGGGACGAATAGTCCAAAGATAAACAGTCACACAAGCCAATAAGAATTTATATTCTGAAGAAAGTAAGAATGTTTAATTATAATTAAGTAAGGTTTCCATTTACATAATGCAGGAGGCCTGGCCGGAGGACAGTTTTACCTCACCGAGCCAAAAGAATTTAGATAAAAATGTCAAATTAAATGGGGAACTCGTCACTCTACGAAATTGGTCTCCAATATCCAATCTCACAATGCATTCAAGTGAGCAATGAGAGTAAGGAAGGCATCTTGATTGCAGGGAATTGTGAGACCACCCATTGGATGATCGAATCCGAATTCTTCTTCAGCCTCACTTAGCAAGTCTTGAAAGGCAGGCTGATTCAAAAATGATACAGGAACCACGAATCTCTCCATTTCAATATTCTCGCCAACGTAAACTGCAAAATAACCTTTTGGGACATTTGCTGAAGTAGTTGAAGCTCCTCTGTTTGTATTGGAAAAAGACCGCCGAAGAAGTTTCTTAGTTGGAATGACAGCAGGCAGATGGAAACCCATTGCTGTGGATTTCGAGAGGAAAGACTCTTAATATAGTTTTTGAAAGCTTGAAGATCTCGAAAGACAGTTGCAAAATGATGAAAGCTAGAGTTGAGAATTTGTAGACTTAGCTTTGTGGTGATAAAAGAGTAAGTGATATAGGGTATATATAGTTGGAAATTGAGATGTGATATAGGACATCATCCGGGGTACGTATCGAAGGGAACAAGGGTTCATGTGTCATGAGGAATCACATGGTCGTGTCTATGAAATATCATCAATCTTAATCATGCAAAATATTTGTGGAGCATAATATTTACGTAATTAAGATGTGTGATTCTTCAAGATCGATGCCAAGTCTCAATCACTACCAAGTTATTGGTGATGAAACGGAAGACAAAATACTTGTGAACTTTCAAATTCAAATATTGCCTCAGTACCACTCACACCAACTACCATATAGATTTTCGACACCTCTCCCTTGGTCGAACAATTTGGACACAAAAATATATTCAAGAAAACTAATAGCTATGAAAGAACAGTACATGGTGATTTCGAATGAGCCAATGTCTAATCTTGGTGCGTCCTCATCACCAATAATTTTAGATAAGAAAAGAACACCCCTTCAACTGGTTCTATTTCTTTTTTTGCTCACCAAATTGAAGTCATTATATCAAAAGGAAAAATAGTATAATCTTATCATCAATATCTAGCTTAAAATGAAAGCAAAGGCAACAAGTCAATAAAGCAATACTTACGCGTGAAAAATTCACAAAAAGAACTATATAACCCATATCACTAAAATTAAGCAAAATTCCAAACCATCCCAAAACCCTAAAACCACCCATAATTCTAAAGGACTATCTTCACCACATGAAATATAGTAACGTTGGCAAACCCATCACCTATGGTCTTGAAGAATATGTAGAGCATTGGGCAGATCTTTGAAAAACTTGATCTCCAGTGATCCCCAATTTGACACGCGCACCCTGACCGGAAAAATCCACTTTGAAACCAAAGTTGAGGCTTGATGACCGACATTTAGACTCTGAGTCCAATTGACGAAAGCAAAAAATGAAACGGTGCGTTTTAGGAAGTCGTGTGAAATAAGTTACTAGTATAAGTAAAAGTGTAAAAGCCCTCCTCGTAGAACGGATCAAACCCACTAAGTCCTGAGGGGTGCAAAATATAAGAGTAAGTGGACCGTGAAACAAGAGTTTATTGTAAAACAGTTTATAAAGATAATAATAATTGCTCAGTTTTGAAAACCATGAACTAAAAACATACTATATATATATATGCACATATATGTTTAGATATGAACCAGTGTAAATAATAATAGTAACAACGATGCTACATGCATAAGTTTAGATATGAAAGAGTCATTGTTAAGAAAAATTTGTAATTTGCATACGAAATTTCTCCCATCACAATTTCACCAATATTTAATAAATAAATCTTGGCTTTTATTAGATTTAGGTTCGACCCACTTAAGATAGAAGTATCTCTTAATTACAATTCTTTATAACAATAAAATTTCTATTATTACAAAGAAACACCCTTTGATTAAGATCATAAAGAAACCAAAACTTGGGGAAATGTGTTTGTGTTTGGTTTGGCGACTGCACTTGAAACTCAAGTTGCCTACGTATCCTTTGAGGGAATCAAGCCAAATTGTAGTTCATCTTTGGGATTTGTGGTGGAATTTGGATGGTGATGATTGGAGTGGATTTAGTGTTAGAGTTTGATTTTTGGCTATGGTGGTATCCCGCTAGATTTAATTTAAGTAAATCAGCGATTGTATTCAAGCTTGCAATATTTGTCCATGGTTGTGCTTGTTGTTAGATTTGAGAGTGAATTTAGTTCGGGTAAACCGAGAATTCTATTTGGGTTGCGGTTGCATCTAGTTGGTCACTAAATTGCTTACGTATCCCTTGGTGGGAATCAAACCGACGTAGTTCGTTGTATTTTAAGTGATTTTGTACCACTTTAAATTTGATTTGGAAATTCACAAATTAACAACATTTTTGTTTAGTTTGTCAATTTGGAATCAAAAGATTTAAGTAACATGAGTCCCCGGGGTCCAAGTCTTTGTTGAATTTGGGCATTCTGATTTGAATATGCCGAGACCCCTCGGGCTTGAGCCATGAATCTTGTTGTACGGGGCCTTCAAATTACACATGGGTTTGGTGCCTTCGATCTCTGTAAGCTGCCGACAACCCAGGGCACGACCGATTGAACTTAGCCCCTTTCTTTCGGTGGTTTGGGCCATCAAATTCTGCTCTTCTCATCCTTTCTACTCTGAACTTCAGCCGCCGATCTCTTCCTTTTGTCCCCCCTACCTCACGACTCACGGGTAATTTATTGGGTAAGTTCCAATTGAAAATTGTCTTGGATATATTCACCAAATCTGCCCACTTCGACTTCAAAGGTGAATTCCAATTGAAGAGGTGCTTTTTGGCACTTTCCCTTTGTCTTGATGCAAAGTAGACACCAAGATGTAACTCACTTTCCATCTCTTTTATCTTCAATGTTTGTCCGCATTGGGGTTGACCCCTTGATGCCTCTTCTCTTTTTTTTTTTTCTCTTTTTTTTGTGCAGGTGTAGTCAAGCAAAGTGCCCATCTTTTATTGTTCTCTGCTGATCTTTAGAGAGAAACCACCTTCCTTTGAAGAGGTGGGTTTTGTCCCTTTGTGATTGCCTTCTTCAATTGTAAGGAACTCCCTGCCTTTCTCCATTTTGTTATTTATGAACTCTTTTCTTCGTCTTAAGTTTGAGGGGCCGTCTCCAATCTCTGTCTTCTCTTTTTAATGGGACTAAATCAGTTTTTTCACTCATTGATGCCCTATAGCTCTCTTTGCATCTTTGTGAACTCGCCTCTTTGCATCTTTGTGAACTCGCCTCTTTGCATCTCTTCAAAACACCCTTTAGCTCATTGTTCGGCTTAATTTGATCAGACTTCCAATTCGGTTGTATTTGAATCATGTTGCGGATTTTGTTTTACTTCAAATTTTGTTCTTACAAAGACGCTGACATAGTCATTTGGGTAGAGACTATATTCAATCGGTTCCTTTTTATTCGTAGGCTTTTTGTCTCTAGCATCTAATCACCATCACTTCTTTTCTTTCTTCTTATTTAGTCAATTTGTGGCTGGTGAGATTTTTAAGGAACAAAATCTCTTCTGTTCCTCTCATACTCTGCTGCCGACGAGCGCACCAAGTGGTTCAGCCAAGCACCTTGATTTGCTCAAGGCACCCGGTCATCATCTCTCTTTTTTTCTTTTCTCTTTTGCTGGTTTATGCCTCCAGCGAGTATCAGCGTTTAATTTTTCTTCTTTTGGTGTGTGCAGGGTTGAGAGCTTCGTCATTTTTTCTGATTACGAACCGAAGGTGCAAAGAAAATCTCTTCTTTGCACAGCCACAGCGAACGTCTCAGCAAAGAAAATCTCTTTTCTTTGCCGACTCAGGAACAGCTTATTTGCGCAGTCCCGCGGACACCTCAGCAAAGAAAATCTCTTTTCTTTGCCGACTCAGGAACAAATTTGGCGGAGCGGAGATGGTGAGCTTCTTGATCGGCATGAACTGAGCGCTCGAGAGATCGAGTAGCTTCAAACTGAATGCGTTCTAGAATGGCAGTCCAACATTCGGCCCGTCTCCGGACCGAAGTTGATTTAGATGCAGCGACATCCATGTCCTTGATGCTTGGAATTGAAACTCCTCCATTCATGAAACCATATTAATGAAACTTAGAAGATCAAACAATGAAATTATATTTTTACCTTCAGAGTTTTTTCCTCTTCTTCTCTTGCCGTTCTCTTCTGCCTTTTCTCTATCTTTTTTTTTTCTCTTCAGCCGTTCTCTCCCCTTTTTCTCTATTTCCTTTTCTTTTTCCTCCAAGCTCTCATTTTATAGGGGAATGAACCAAAGTCAACTAAATCAATTGAGACTCCATTTACTTATTTGGTTTCCCCTGATTTTTTTGGCTGTGAATCAGATCACCCATATGCCTAATACAAAATATTTTCTTTCCCTCATTTTCACTGTCGGATCACAAATAAATTGATTTGATTCACTTCCCTTCTTTTCCTTTTCTTTATTTTATTTTATTTTTTTATTTACATTTATATAAATATAAATATAAAATATATACAATATAATTGTACATTTTTTTTTATTTCAACAGATGCCTGATCAGTCGTTATTTATGCATCATTTTGATGTCTTTATATGCCTCTCTTACATGTCTTTTGAATGATTTCGTGCCATCAATAGTAGAAAATGATCAATCTTGTGAGACTTGTACAGAGTTAGAAAGATAGGTAAAATCTTGAAAGAACACAAAAAGAATGACTCAAATCGGAGTCCAGATGAAGGAGATATCCTCATTTCAATATCAGGTCCTGAACGGAGTCCTTAGTGCGCTAGTGCCCCTATTTTGGGCCACTGGCCAAGTACCTCATATTAGGCCCTCCGGGTCTCAAACCTGTGTTTAATGACATCAAGGTCAAGTCCTAGAAGTGCCAAGGTCTCGCCATGGCAGGTCGAGGACATGTCCCAAGAACTCCCATCCAAGCCCAGATGTGCGCCTAAGCCCGGGGTCCCCGTTGCGCCAGCGGTAGATCAGAGGTTCTCCCTCTGCACTAAGCCTGACAACATTTGTGCCAAGCCTGAACGAAGATGCGCTTCTACTATATTCATGATGTGCTTCAAAAGCGCAGTTCCAGATCCTGATTACGAAGACAGTCCAAAATCCAAGTTTGGCCAGCTTGCATTCCCACTTGCCAGCTTGCATTCACACTCCCAGCCGTGTTCTGATTGGCTCTAATAGATTTAAGGACTTTGTAATTAATTAAAAGTACAATAACTTTCCCTATCCTTATAGGACATGGTTTTACCAATCCTTATAGAATAAGGTTTTACCAATCCTTATAGGACAAGGTTTTCCCTTTGTCTATAAAAGGGAGCCTTTGTTCAATGTTTTAGAGGAGGAGATAATTAGCTAGAGGAGATAATTAGCCAGAGGAGATAATTAGCTAGAGGCGTTTTTGGGAGATACAGAGACACCTTAGCCGCATATAGTATTTTGGTTTTTTAGAGTTTTACGTAAAAGCTTGGTTCTTCCCGAAGTCGAGTGTGTTGGATGTGGAGCTTGGAGAAGAAGGCTCTGCCGTGTCTTCTGCTGCACTTGTTCTTCACAATATCTTCTGTACCCTTATTTTCATTATTGCAATTTACTTATGAATTCAATTATATTTGTTTCAATTTCAGTTATGTGTGAGTAGTCGTTAGGATTAGGGCTACTTGAAGCCCTAGCCATGTTAGCTTGTTGATTGGATTAATGGCTCTTGATTATGATTGCTATGCATGCTGAATAAGTTGGATTACTTTGCTTAATGACCTTAATTTAAGCCTATAAGATTAGCTACCTTGTTTGCATATAATTATAGATGTAATTGCTTGAGTGACCGTCATATCATCTTGTGATTTGGAGCATCGAAAGTATTCTTACTTGGAATCTTAACTCATAACGACCTAGGATTGCATGTCACTTTGCTAGGCTAATGTGGTGTCATTAAATTCTCTGTAAACTTCATGCATCATCTTAAAAGGTAGGTGATAGACGTTCTTGGCATATGCCCTGTTTAGAACATGCTAAGTAAGAGGGAATAAGATGTGTCTAGTGAACCAACGCCAGGTCCTAGGCACGGGCACCTAATTCAGAAAATGCATAGTAATTAGGTCAAGGAAATCTGATGAGTAACCATAATTGGCTAGAGTGGATAGTAAGCCTTAATTTGCCTTAGTTAATAATCAATCAACCATTAATTCTTGTATTGTTATTTTCTGCATTTTATTTTACTTGTCTTTAAATTTCAGTTCTCACATCATAAACCCCCCTGTGTGTGTGTGTGTGTTTTCACTAAGTTAATAAATCTGAACTAAAGTGGTCATAATGTTGATACAAGTCCTCGAGGGATCGACTCTTGCTGTGCTACTATACTATTCTTATCGATTTGTGCACTTGCAATGATTTTATAACTGTTAGAATTGAATTGCATATTTCTTGCTCTTTAATTTTACCAACAAGTTTTTGGCGCCGTTGCCGGGGACTTGTCCCTCAACGGTGCCCATTCAAGTTTAGATTTGTAACTTAGTTTTTCTTTTTGTTTGGTACCCGTGTATGTCATTCCAAGGTTCAGTGCACGGGTCATCAAGTGGACCATCATCGCAAGCATCTTCATTCCACGGCTCCCCACCACCAAGCCCAAGGAGGATGGCGGACCACAGAGAAGAGCAGGGCCTGGAACGTGGCCTAGTACCGCAAGCCCCACGGCGCCTTAAGGATTTTGCCATGCCCCATGTCTCGGAGGATCAATTTCCAATTGTTTTTCCCCAGTCAACAGTGGCAAACTTTGAATTGAGGTCGGGGACAATTCACATGCTGCCTACATTCCACGACCTTGCTGGCAAGGACCCGCACTTTCATATCAAGGAATTTGTTGAGGTTTGTTCAACACTGCGCATCAATGGTATGATAGAATCTGAAAGCCGCTTGCGGCTCTTTCACTTCAGTCTCAAGGATCGCGCCAAGACATGGTTTCATTCACTGGCGCCGGCTTCCATTCACTCTTGGAGGGACTTGACGTCCAAATTCTTAACACAGTACTTTCCCGTGGAAAAGCCAAATGAGTTAAAGTCCAAGATCATGAACCCACGGCAAGACATGGAGGAGTCTTTCTAAGAGTTTTGGGAGTGGTTCAATCAGATGCTACGGGCGTGCCCCCACCACCATATTGATGCCCATCATCTTATGCTATACTTCTATGGAGGCTTGAAGACTAGCAATCGGACAATGGAGGACTCTCAATCCCAAGGGATTCTAGAAGGCACAGCCGAGGAAGCAAGGACCGCCTTTGAGAACATTGCTCAAAGGGAAAAACAGTTCAGCTACAGGGGTCCCTCCTCTAGAGCTACGGGTGATGCATCCGCCAAATACAAAGATGACGCCATTGCTCAGCTCATGGCAATGGTGAAACAGTTGTGTAGCGAGAAAGCCAAAGAAGTTCACATCTGCGAGGTATGTTCAATTCAGGGCCACAAATCCCAGGACTGCCCGGTTGTGGAAGATGCCAACTTTGCTGGAGGGTTCAACATCAATTCTCGACCCCGGAATGACCCATATACAATCCGGGGTGGAAAAATCAACCAAATTTCCGTTGGAGCAACAATCAAGCAGCCGCAAATCCCTTGCCACCTCCTGGATTTGAGCAGCAAGCCGCAGGCTCTCAGGGGAACTATCACGGTCCTTCCTCAAATCAGAATGGTGGAAGCAAGTCTCTTGAGGACTCCCTCCATATCCTGACTCAACAACATGCTCAATTCATAAAATTCATGCAAGATAGCCAGAGTCAGACGGGAGACGTAAAAAATGCAATTGTAAACTTGGAGCGTCAAATGGGACAGGTGGTGAACCAACTAAATCAGCGAGAGCATGGCAAGCTACCGAGTCAAGTCCTGGTAAATCCGAAAGGATTTCACAATCCTACGGCTAATGCCATCACGCTGGAGAGGGAAACACCACTTCAAGACCCCACATATGCCACCCTCGCAGGACCTGAAACCGAGCCTCAACCTACTCTGCCAAGGATCACCGACTAGGGCGCGCCGCAAAACATGCCACGGCCAACACCACTGGCGCAGAACCAGTCCAATGAGTCACCAAGTGCCCTACCGTAAGGAGGACCTGACACTGCGCCTACTTCGGCCACGGCTGGCATGCAGCCTGCTCCTAAGCCCAAGTCGCAGCACTCAAATACTTCAAACTCTAAACCTCAAAATTCCAATTCTAAAAAAGTCACTTTTGAGTTAGCTAATAATGTTGATTATCCATTTCCTCGCAAGTTCCAAAATAGGAATAAGCAAAGGGAGGACTTTGAGGAAGAGATCATCAGCATGTTGCAGAAGCTTCAGATCACACTGCCTTTTCATAAAATTGTCAAGCACATGCCTATCTTTGCAAAGCTGATCAAGGACTTAGTTGCAGGAAAGCGTGGTTTTAGCTCCATGGACACCATTGACATCCCTTAGGCCTGCTCGGCTGCCCTTTTGCGCTTGCCCTTTATGGCCAATGATCCTGGGCCGCCATCCCTTCCATGTGTCATTCAGTCAAAAAGATTCGAACATTGCCTTTGCGACACTGGAGCATCAGTGAACATCATGCCATTCCACATTTACAGGTCACTCAACCTAGGCACACTCAAACCCACGCACCTATGTGTCAGATTGGCTAACGCTTCTGTAACCAACCTAATGGGGGTTCTTGAGGACGTACTGGTACAAATCGGAGATACATGCATCCCTGCAGACTTCTACGTACTAAGAATGGACATAATTGACAAAAGTGAGGAACCTCCCCTCATCTTCGGAAGGCCCTTACTAGCCACAGCCGAGTGCCTCATCGATGTTAGAAAGGGCCAGGTCTCCATCAAGGTCCTGGACCAGCTTCGGACATTCTCCATCCATGACACCATCTAGTACCCTGCCGAGCCTATTGTAGATTTTCCGTTAAACACAATGGACTTACTGCTACGGGAGACAATTGCTCAGTCTTGCATGACGGATGACCTTGAGAAGGCCGTTACTAGTAACCCACACACTGTGGATTCACTTAGCATGATCGAAGAGGTACGAGCCCTTGACATCATGCCAGCCCTCCCATTCCACATGCCTCCCTTCGAAGCGTTACCACTCACAAGTCAGAAAACCCTGCCGTCCATCGTAAAGGCTCCTGAACTCGAGCTGAAGCCCTTGCTCGAGCACTTAAAGTATGCATATTTAGGCGACAATCAAACCCTTCCAGTCATCATTGCATCTACCCTAAGTACGAAAGAGGAAAAGGCATTGGTTCACGTCCTTAAGGTCAATCAAACAGAAATTGGATGGACAATAGCTGACATCAAAGGCATAAGTCCCACAAAATGCATGCATCGGATACTGCTGGAGGAAGACTCCAAACCATCAAGGGAGGCGCAGAAGCGATTGCATCCACCTATGAAGGAGGTCGTGAAGAAAGAAGTCCTAAAGCTGTTGGACGTTGGAATCAACTATCCAATTAGTGACTCCAAGTGGGTGAGCCCAGTCCAGGTCGTGCCAAAGAAAAGTGGGATCACAGTGGTTAAAAACGAGCAGGATGAGCTTGTACCTCAACGGATTCAAACAGGATGGAGAGTGTGCATTGACTATCGAAAGCTAAATATAACCACACGCAAGGACCACTTTCCTTTGCCCTTCATTGATCAAATGCTCGAGCGCCTGGCTGGACACTCCCACTATTGCTTCTTGGACGGCTACTCAGGATACAATCAGATTGCTATTGCACCCGAAGATCAAGAAAAAACAACATTCACATGCCCATATGGCACTTTTGCATACAGAAGAATGCCATTTGGATTGTGCAATGCCCCAGCTACCTTTCAGCGTTGCATGATGAGCATCTTCTCCGATATGGTGGAAGATATAATTGAAGTATTCATGGACGGCTTCTCGGTGTTTGGACATTCATTCGAACTGTGCTTAGTTAACCTAACCCGAGTACTGGAACGGTGCAGAGAAAGCAACTTAGTGTTGAACTGGGAAAAGTGCCATTTCATGGTACAACAGGGAATTGTCTTGGGTCATGTGATCTCTAGCCGAGGCATAGAAGTGGACAAAGCAAAGTTAGACATAGTAGAGAGGCTGCCGTACCCCACTACAGTCAAAGAGGTTCGATCGTTCTTAGGGCATGCTGGCTTTTACCGCAGATTCATCAAAGATTTCTCGAAAATCACAAGACCTTTGTGTGATCTTCTAGCCAAGGACGCCACATTTGAGTTCACTAAGGGATGCCATGAGGCATTCAACACACTCAAGGCAAAGCTCACGGCATTACCCATCATCATGCCACCGAATTGGGACTTACCATTCGAACTAATGTGTGATGCCTCGGACTTCGCCATATGAGCGGTTTTGGGACAGCGTGTTGACAAGCTCCCTCATGTCATTTACTACGCAAGTCAAACCCTGAATGATTCCCAGCTGAACTACTCCACCACCGAGAAGGAGCTCCTTGCTGTTATCTTTGCCCTTGAGAAGTTCCGCTCATTTCTAATTCAAACCAAGGTCATAGTATACACGGATCATGCTGCCTTGAAGTATTTGCCCACTAAAAAGGACGCCAAGCCAAGGTTGCTACGTTGGATGCTACTGCTCCAGGAATTCGACCTTGAAATCAGAGACAAGAAGGGCAGTGAAAACGGGGTCGCTGATCATATGAGCCGATTGCTTCACAATTCCAATGAAGAGGCCGATCAGTTGCCCCTCCTCGAGACCTTTCCTGATGAACAGCTCTTCGCAATCCAAGCTATTGATCCATGGTATGCCGATCTCATTAATTACCTTGTCACTAAGAAAATTCCTTCATCTTTAAACAGGTACCAAAAGGACAAGCTGGCTAACCAAGCTAAGTACTTCATATGGGATGAGCCGTACCTATGGAAGCATTGTCCACACCAAATCATTCGGCGCTGCATCCCAGAAGACGAGATGAAATCCGTCTTGACATTTTGCCATAGCTTGGCATGTGGGGCCATTTTGGAGCTAAGAAGACAGCCCTCAAGGTACTACAAAGTGGACTCTACTGGCCCACATTTTTCAAGGATGCACACGAATTTGTACTCACTTGTGACCGCTGCCAACGCCTAGGTAACATCGGCCCTCGAAATCAAATGCCATTACACCCTATTCTTGTGGTCGAAATCTTCGACGTATGGGGCATTGATTTTATGGGGCCTTTTCCGAATTCCTTTGGCAATTTTTATATTCTGCTTGCAGTTGATTATGTCTCCAAATGGGTGGAAGCAATTCCCACCAAAACTAACGACGCCAAAGTAGTGGTGCGTTTTTTACAGAGTCACATCTTAGCCAGATTTGACGCACCTAGGGCAATCATCAGTGATGGGGGGGCACACTTCTGCAATAATTCGTTTGCAGCCCTAATGAAGAAGTATGGCGTCACCCACAAGGTCTCAACACCATATCACCCTCAAACGAGTGGCCAAGCGGAAGTGTCCAATCGGGAAGTAAAGGCCATATTGGAAAAAACGGTAAATACTAACCGCAAAGATTGTTCCAGCAAATTGAATGATGCGCTGTGGTCCTATCAGACCGCATACAAGACCCCGATTGGCATGTCTCCCTTCCGGCTTGTTTTTGGAAAAGGCTGCCACCTACTAGTGGAATTGGAGCATAAAGCATTCTGGGCTATTAAGCAGATGAACCTGAACTTCGATGATGCTGGAATACATAGGAAGCTTCAGCTAAGTGAATTAGAGGAGTTACGAAACGAGGCCTTCGACAGTGCTCTTATCTACAAGGAAAAGACCAAAGCTTTCCACGACAAGCGCATTCAGCCCAAGGACTTTCACATCGGACAGGAAGTCCTCCTCTTTGACTCCTGGCTCGGACTAATGCCAGGTAAGTTGCGTTCAAGATGGACTGGACCATTTATTATTACTAACGTTTTTACTCATGGTGCAGTTGAAATCCAGCACCTGGAACGGCAGGATCCGTTCAAGGTAAATGGCCACCGCCTCAAACACTACTTCAAGGACCTTTCTAATCCAAGCGTAGTCAACCCTGCAACTCCGCAGGCGCCCAGCTCCTAGAATGACAACCCCGTCTTGCCTAGACATTAAATAAAGCGCTCCTAGGAGGCAGCCTAGCCCTGGTTTGTATTTCTCTTTTTCCTTTGCTGTTTTCTGCCCGTTATATCTCTCAAACCGTTCTCCTATTGTCATGCTTGCTGCTTATCACATTGAGGACAATGTTCAGTTTAGGTTTGGGGGTGTGGATTTAAAATTTTGCATATAGAAACAAGTAGGTTTGGGGGAGATACACGGCCAGGACATTTAAATTTCTGCTTGTGATTAGTATGATAACTTGTTAATAGGAATGTATATGCTAAGTTAACTATCTTTGCTTTACTAAGAGTCATGCCATGGTCAAGTAGTTCATAATTTGCACTTCACAATGCCATGTTTTAAGTGATTAAGTGAACGAAATAACTGAATTTGAGTGAACCTTAGAAAATTAGTGGAGACTACCCTGTGAGATCTTTGAGCCTAATTGCCAATCTTTTTTAGGGATATACTTGTTTCTACTCTTAAATACTCATCACTTTTGTTCTTAATTGTTGATCTCATTACATCATATTTGCATTGAATTTTAAAGAACTAACATCATTTAGATACTCTTGATTTAATGTGTGGTTTGCCATAAGAAGTGATGTAGGCTATGTATGCTTTAACCTCTAAAGGCCTTATCCTACCCAATTGCATGCTCCCTAAGCCAGTTTTGAAGCCAAACACTCAACCTTTTCTTTCATCACCCAAAGTATAACCTAACCGAAATACTTAGCCATTCATCATAGCCATACCCTATAACCTCAGTTTGTGCTAAGGTTGCCGTAAATGAGATTCATGGTAAGAATGAGAGGTGAAAGAAGATGCTGCCCAATTCAAAGGACTTTGGCGTCAATTCAAGGTTCAAAATAAAAGAAAAGCTTTACAAGTTGCAAGCTGCACGAAAGTTTGAGGAAATCATTGCATGATCTTGGTTCAAACTCAATTCAAAGAACAGAAAAAAAAAACATTCAAATCAAAAGAAAGAAAGAAACGTTGAGAAAAAGAAGAAAACAATAAGTGAAAAACAAAGTAAATTCAGCCAAGTGAGCCAAGAGCCTCAAAATAAGCCACAAGAGCCTCAAAATAAGTCATTAAGAAAGCACAATGCCGTGGGCCTTAAGAAAGGATTCAGTTCAGAAATTCCAAGTTCAAGTCATGACTTCTCATGCCTTGGCACATCTCAGGTTCTTTGAATCCCATCCTTCCTTGCTAAACCCCAAAGCTTAGCCCCATTACAACCTAAAAAGGAAGACCTAACTGATCTTATGGACAATCATGCTGCGGATTAAGGTACGTATCTATGTTCTTAAAGTTCAATTCCTTTCATGAGATCTTTATTTCCATAAAGTGCTATTCTTCATTGTTACTCATATGTGATTAAATTTGAATTTCATAACATAAACTCATCACATAAGCTTGAAAAGAGTGTAAGCCTAGGATCTTATGCGAATTGAGAGTTGCCTAGTGAGGATTAGAGTCGAGGCGAAATCTTTCTAGGGCACTTAGATGAAGTTGTTTTCAAACTTGATCACCTGGAAATATTGGTCTTTATACACGTACACCTTCACATGACACTCACGGCTTTGGCATTTCTTTTAGTTCTGCAAAGCATGTTTACTTACTTTAATTCTTATTAGCTTGTTAAGAGTACTATATCTAGCATCTTTTTGTTTAAGTAAAACGTTTGTGGGTATCGTGCTGTTATAACCCTCAGGAGACAAAACTCCTCCTACTAGGTGAACCTAGGGGTTTAAATGTTCTATCTTAACTAAAAATGAGTCTTTTCATTTTGTTAGCATTTGTTTTGCTCAGGGACAAGCAAAAGATAGGTTTTGGGGTATTTGATCAGTCGTTATTTATGCATCATTTTGATGTCTTTATATGCCTCTCTTACATGTCTTTTGAATGATTTCGTGCCATCAATAGTAGAAAATGATCAATCTTGTGAGACTTGTGCAGAGTTAGAAAGATAGGTAAAATCTTGAAAGAACGCAAAAAGAATGACTCAAATCGGAGTCCAGATGAAGGAGATATCCTCATTTCAATATCAGGTCCTGAACGGAGTCCTGAGTGCGCCAGTGCGCCGATTTTGGGCCACTGGCCAAGTACCTCATATCAGGCCCTCCGGGTCTCAAACCTGTGTTTAATGACATCAAGGTCAAGTCCTAGAAGTGCCAAGGTCGCGCCAAGGCAGGTCGAGGACATGCCCCAAGAACTCCCATCCTAGCCCAGATATGCGCCTAAGCCCGGGGTCCCTGTTGCGCCAGCGGTAGATCAGAGGTTCTCCCTCTGCACTAAGCCTGACAACATTTGTGCCAAGCCTGAACGAAGATGCGCTTCTACTATACTCATGATGTGCTTCAAAAGCGCAGTTCTAGATCCTGATTACGAAGACAGTCCAAAATCCAAGTTTGGCCAGCTTGCATTCCCACTTGCCAGCTTGCATTCACACTCCTAGCCGTGTTCTGATTGGTTCTAATTGATTTCAAGGACTTTGTAATTAATTAGAAGTACAATAACTTTCTCTATCCTTATAGGACATGGTTTTACCAATCCTTATAGAATAAGGTTTTACCAATCCTTATAGGACAAGGTTTTCCCATTGTCTATAAAAGGGAGCCTTTGTTAAGTGTTTTAGAGGAGGAGATAATTAGCTAGAGGAGATATTTAGCCAGAGGAGATAATTAGCTAGAGGCGTTTTTGGGAGATACAGAGACACCTTAGCCGCATATAGTATTTTGGTTTTTTAGAGTTTTACGTAAAAGCTTGGTTCTTCCCAAAGTCGAGTGTGTTGGACGTGGAGCTTGGAGAAGAAGGCTCTGCCGTGTTTTCTACTGCACCTGTTCTTCACAATATCTTCTGTACCCTTATTTTCATTATTTGAATTTACTTATGAATTCAATTATAATTGTTTCAATTTCAGTTATGTGTGAGTAGTCGTTAGGATTAGGGCTGCTTGAAGCCCTAGCCATGTTAGCTTGTTGATTGGATTTATGGCTCTTGATTATGATTGCTATGCATGCTGAATAAGTTGGATTACTTTGCTTAATGACCTTAATTTATGCCTATAAGATTAGCTACCTTGTTTGCATATAATTATAGATGTAATTGCTTGAGTGACCGTCATATCATCTTGTGATTTGGAGCATCGAAAGTATTCTTACTTGTAATATTAACTCATAACGACCTAGGATTGCATGTCACTTTGCTAGGCTAATGTGGTGTCATTAAATTCTCTTTAAACATCATGCATCATCTTAAAAGGTAGGTGATAGACGTTCTAGGAATATGCCCTGTTTAGAACATGCTAAGTAAGAGGGAATAAGATGTGTCTAGTGAACCAACGCCAGGTCCTAGGCACAGGCACCTAATTCAGAAAATGGAAAGTAATTAGGTCAAGGAAATCTGATGAGTAACTATAATTGGCTAGAGTGGATAGTAAGCCTTAATTCGCCTTAGTTAATAATCAATCAACCATTAATTCTTGCATTGTTATTTTCTGCATTTTATTTTACTTGTCTTTAAATTTCAGTTCTCACATTATAAACCCCTGTGTGTGTGTGTGTGTGTGTTTTCACTAAGTTAATAAATCTGAACTAAAGTGGTCATAACGTTGATACAAATCCTCGAGGGATCGACTCTTGCTGTGCTACTATACTATTCATATCGATTTGTGCACTTGCAAGGATTTTATAACTGTTAGAATTGAATTGCATATTTCTTTCTCTTTAATTTTACCAACAATGCCCCCTCAAGAATTGTATGTGAAAATTTTCCACATGCGAGGCTTGACCACATTTGCTTGAGACTATCGCTATTCTAACCTTGTTTCGTCCTTTTCTTTTCAGACTATGGACGCTCGAGGTCAAATTTGTGTTCAACGAGCCTTCGATAAGCATGGAGTGGAATTTTTTATTGGGCCGGAATATGTGAGACGTCTGCTCCTAAGTACATTGAATCTCAAGGTGCCTCCGGAAAATCGAGTGACTTGGTACACCACTGATAGAGTGAGGTGTGGGTCCCTCACCTTCCATCCACATGAAGAAGACAAAGTAATTCAAGTTGTCAACTCTATTGGAAATGCATTTGAAGCTTGTTCCCTAATGAAAGTTAATAATGAAGATGAAGGGGACAAGAAATTTTTGGTCACAGATGCATTTTATCCTCTTCTACACAAAATGCTCAAGAACAAAATCGAATGGGGTTCTGAATCCAAATTTTTAGGGCGCGCTTCCGTTGAGGTATGTGTGAGAGAATGGACCGATTTAATAATCATGGATGAGTATGGGGATTTGCTCCGAACTGCTGATATTTATGGTGCAGTGGCGATTTCGCGCTACAACTATGAACTCCACCCAAATGTTTGGAGAGCGTTTTGCGAACTGTGGATCCCCTTATCAAACACTTTCCACCATGCCGGTGGCGAGATGGGAATATCATTACATTATCTCAAAGTTATTGGAGGACTTCCGATTTTAGGTGATGCCCCCATATGAAGAATTTATCCCACCTAATGAAGATTTACAAAGTGGGAAGTACCCCCAAACCCTTATATAACTCTTGAGAGTCCACACTCAATTGTGTAATTATCACCGTCAACGAGAAGTTTATTGGGATCAATGGATTGCTCATTTCTATTGAGGAGAGATAATTTTTAATGCCTATGAAGACGATGGCCCCGTAGCCAGCCATCGGGAGTTGGAAACCCCCTGAGTTACCTTACAAATATCTACCGAAGGGAAATTGGTTGCTTTTTAAGCTTATTGGCTTAGCAGATTTGTTTTACCTTCAAGCAGGTGTCGAGTAAGTCCCGAATGTTTTCATATTGCGTGCTTAATGGCGATAGGCTAAAGTCTCTCTTGCTCCAACGGTTTTGGGCAATATATATCATGGCCTTGGTGAAATGACTACAACCCATCAGGACCTGGCCTGTCAAATGCATGTCTCACCATTCATCATGTGATCGGATGGCTAGGTGAGCACATCCTCGCCTTATACACTCAACATACTGATAGATACTTTGTAGAGGGTTTTCCTCATTTAGTACGATATGCCGGAGTTAATCCTTTGATCTCCGACATCACCCGCGCTATAGTTCTTTTTAGAAGTGATTGTAACGTGACCTAAAGTCCTACCCCTTTGTTGACATCTGAAACCGGTGTGATGATTGAAGATGCAAATCAGCCAGCTCACATATTTGAGGCATTAGTTTGCATACGTTCCTCAATCTTTCCCTTTCGAGTGGGTAACCATCTTTGGTCGGAGCCCTACTATCCAAACAGGTTTGCTCGCCGATTCGGGTTTGACCAAGGGGTCCCAACAAACAGACTTACTTTTGTTGTGAACAGAAGACAGAAATGCGGCATCCAAGACTTGGCCATAGCACAGTTAAAACTTCTTAGAACAAATACCGCCGCTCGCTTTTACATCCCCCGACCTTCTCATATGGGAGATTGCACAAGGTGGTATTTTAGGTGGTGGCTGGGGTGTTGTAGTGCTTACATGGGCTTTTCAGTTCCTCATATAGATAATATTGTGAATAAGAGCCAAGGCAAGAAAGAACACTATTACACAATAAAACCCAAAGACATGGTCCGACCAGCCAAGCCAGAACAGAGGAATCTGTCCAACCATCATGATGATTCTCACGTTGCAGTGGAAAAGAGGAAATCCAACGAGCATGCTTGTTCTACCATCCGTCGTCCATCTTGGAATACCTTGCCTCAGGACTCGAAGCAAGCTCGATGTGGGAAAAATGAGAATGTAAGAGATCCTGCCTCCTATCATCCTCGTTCTTCTGACAGTAGTCCTATAATCCTAATCGAAATTCTTGCTTCTAGGGTAGAGATTGTAGTAGCATCTGATGTTCCAGTTGAAGAAATTATTTCCTCTGAAAATAACGACATTTGTATAGAAGAGTACGGAAGCAATATGGAACTCCCTATCAGAGGGACCAAGACTCCAACTGTCTTGGAGGAGTCTACTGACCTCGGAGGTTGCACTTCTACAGCTTTTTGCTCCCTGTCCTTTGCGAGACGCCATGTCTCCCCCCTGTGTGAGGAATTTTGTTTGTCAGCTTCTTCGTGCTGATGTGGCACTGCATAGAAACGAATACATCATCCAAGAGGTGCAAGGTATCTATGATAAACACCCTTTTCTTGGAACACCGAAGGATCTGCTCATTCATGGGGATGCGATTTTTGAGGCATTGAATTTTTTATCGCCCATGATCAAGAACCTTGGTTGTGGTGAGATCGAGTTTGGGTAGTTCGCTAGCATTTATGTGCGTATTTTTTATTTGGCCGCCAAATTTTCTAAAAACATCACGACAATGGATGAGTGTGCTGGCCTTGATGTTGATCTCATTAACTCACTTACTCGCCATATGCGACATACATTCAACTCCCAAAAGAACTCACATGGAGAACGCCTTCAAGAGGTGGAGATTTCTTTAATGGAGCAAAGTAAACTAGAAGAAGAACTCCAAGAAGCCGGACTCAAAGCTCGTGATTATAAACTTCTGAACTTCAGAGAAGCATGCAAATCTAGTAAACTTCAAGAAACATAAATCCGAAACCAAATAAATTTTTTGACTTCTCTCTTGAGGATGAAGTAGATGTCTAGACCTCCATTTGTTGGATCTTTTATTATTTAATTTGTTCATTTTTTTATTATTATTTTTTAGATACAACTTGTATTGG
Organism: Oemleria cerasiformis; assembly: GCA_037349345.1. Taxonomy (NCBI): domain Eukaryota; kingdom Viridiplantae; phylum Streptophyta; class Magnoliopsida; order Rosales; family Rosaceae; genus Oemleria; species Oemleria cerasiformis. The sequence goes on from JAZGTL010000019.1 coordinate 11,263,766, forward strand.
TGGACTTCTCAGTCTATCTTTAATAGTAATAAAGAATTACTCACAGTTTATACTCGTGTGAATTTGGAGTATTGGATGTTTGACATTTTCTCTCTTGTACTTACCCCCTATGACAAAAGGGATTTGAGATTTCGTAGCTGCACCTAGTTTTTTGGTAAAACCAGATTGCCTACGTACCCCGTGAATGGATCAAGCTACACGTAGTTCGCCCCTTTGATTCGGGGAAAAGAGGGAAAATAAGTTGGGGTGGCTGCGCCATGTTAGGGCTAGGATGCGCCGTGTTAGGGCTAGGTTGCCTACGTACCCCTTTGTTAGGAGATCAATCCGTCGTAGTTCTGTATTTTTTTTAATTTTTTTTTTGCTCTAACTTTTGCTTGGACCGCCTTTACAGGTTTTCAGCCCAACGAGCCTTTTTTTCCCCCTACCATTTGCTAGAGCCGCCCTTTCGGATTTTCAACTCAACGGGCATTTTTTCTTGCTCTAACTTTTGCTTGGACCGCCTTTACAGGTTTTCAGGCCAACGAGCATTTTTTTTTTTATTATTTTTTTTTCTGCTCTAACTTTTGCTTGGACCGCCTTTATAGGTTTTCAGCCCAATGAGCATTTTATTTTATTATTATTTTTTTGCTCTAACTTTTGCTTGAGCCGTTCTTTCGGATTTTCACCTCAACGGGGTTTTTTTTTGTTCACTGTACTTTTTTCTTAAGTCGAACCCGATGCGCCTCTTATGTGTAGAATTTCTTGATGAACTTGTCATTCACGCATGAGTACATTCGTTTGCCTTTGGAATTTGTTAACTCATACGCTCATTTGCTGAAGACCTTAGTGATGACGTAGGGTCCTTCCCATTTTGATTCGAATTTTCCATGTGACTTTCTGGTGATTACAATGTCCTTTCGAACCGTTAAGACCAAATCTCCCATCGAGAAAGATCTGAACTTAACCTTTTTATTGAATGCAACAGCAACTTGAGCTTGGTAAATTTCGAGCTTCCGTTTAACTGCTAATCGCTTCTCGTCTAGAGGTTCTAATTCTCCTAATCTCTCCATTGCATTTTCGTCTGGGTCCGTCAGCTGAGTGGCTATCATTAGGGATGGTAACTGGACCTCCAATTGCAATACAGCTTCAGCACCATATACCAAGTTGAACGGTGTACATCTAGTTGAGGTTCGAACTGTCGTCCTATAGGCCCATAAGGCTTCAGGCAATCGTTCGTGCCAATCCCTTTTGTTTTCGAAAACTATTTTCTTCAGGATTTCGCACAACACTTTGTTAAAAGCCTCAGCTTGTACATTGGATGATGGATTGTAGCTTGCAGAAAATGCATGTTGAAAGTGGTATTTTTCAGACAACTTAGCCATTGCTTTGCCTTTGAAGTAGAGGGCATTATCGGTTATTATTTTTGAAGGAACTCTAAATCAATAGATGATGTGAGTCCTTATGAAATCAACCACATCTTTTGCTTTTAATTCTTTTAAGGGGATTGCTTCAGCCCATTTGGAGAAGTAATTGGTAGCAGCTAGTATGTATTGATGTTGTCTCGATGACTTAGGCTTGATTAAGCCGATCACGTCCATTCCCGACTTTCAAAAGGCCATAACAGACTTGTAGGGTGTAGAGGCGGTGGAGGTTGATGTAAGAAGTCTCCGTGTAGCTGGCATGATTTACAAGTGGTCGCAAATTTCATGGAATCCTGAACCATTGTTGGCCAATAGTAACCTATCCTTTTCAGTTGGGCGGATAGTTTAGGACCTATTTGGTGATATACAATTAACCTTGGAGTGCCACTCGATCGGCCAAGTACACCCTCCAAGCCGATCGGCCACGTGATCTTGCGAGGGTCCACGCAAGTGGGTCGACCAAGGTGACATACAATCAACCTTGGTGTGGCACTCGATCGGCCAAGGATACCCTCCAAGCCGATCGGCCACGTGATCGTGCGAGGGTCCGCGCAAGCGGGTTGACCAAGGTGACATACAATCAACCTTGGTGTGGCACTCGATCGGCGAAGGATACCCTCCAAGCCGATCGACTAAGGATACCCTCCAAGCCGATCGTCCAAGGATACCCTCCAAGCCGATCGGCCAAGGATACCCTCCAAGCCGATGGCCACGTGATCGTGTGAGGGTCCGCAAAAGCTGGCCGACCAAGGTGACATACAATCAACCTTGTTGTGGCACTCGATCGGCCAAGGACACCCTCCAAGCCGATCGGCCACGTGATCGTGCGAGGTCACTCTATCGGCCAAGGACATCCTCCAAGCCGATCGGGCACCTGATCGTGCGAGGTTCTACCCCAGTAGGCCGACCAAGGTATCACTGGACAAAAAAAAATAAAGAAAAAAAAGGGGCATATCCTTCTTGACCCGATTAACCTACGGGACTTCACCTTGGCCAAGGGCTTGGGGGACTGGGGGACTAGCATGGGGAGAATCCCCACAGGTTGAAAAAAGGAGAACAAGCCCTCAACCGAGGAAATCCACCTCAATCAATGACTTGGGGGACTCCTGTTTGTACCCAAATTGATCAACTTGGTCAAGGCCGACCAAGCCTTCCAAAACCATACTTGCCCTCGGTTCAACGAAAAGCACAACATTGCAAATCCACAAACACCAAGTGCACCCCACCAGCATAGCCTTTGGCAAAAGAAAAAATCCACTAGGCCGACCAGATCTGGTCGGCCTACGCTTCGGCCGACCGTATCAACACGGCCACGAAGCTCGGGACCACTAAGACATGCGTCAGCTCCAGGGATAGGGACATTTATCCCACATCAAAATATCCCACCAACAACATTTAATGCCACTATAAATACAAGGGTACCTCCCTAAAAAAGGTAATGACATCTTTGCCCTTACACTTCCTAAATCCCTCCACACTTAACTAACTTAAGCTTCGGAGACTACTAGGTCGGCACCCCACCGGTGCTCCTTTGCTCTTACCTTCCCCCTGCAAGTCTTCCTACTCCCGCGGAGTAAGCAAAGCGAGCTCAGTGAGGCAACTCTAAGTTGGTCCAAAAGTGGCATCAACAGTTTGGCGCCGTCTGTAGGAAGCCTGAAGCAACCTCCCATGAACTCACTCACCACAAAGGCCGTCCTGACACCCTCCGGAATCATGTTGGGCGATCAAGACGAAGGAGAACTCAACAACACCCCCTTCATGCAAAGGAGCTCTAGGGACAACATCCTAGATATGCTAAGACAGACGTTAGATGACCTCCAACGAGAAGTGGCAGAGTTCAGGGCTCACAACGCCAAGATTGCGGCCAAGAATCAGGTCATATCAGAATAGTATGAGAGCACACTCGCCCTTGTAAGGTTGTCCCAGTGCAAAGAACCGCGAGACAAAGGACCCGTCGACCCTGTGCATGCTGACCCTGTCACAACCGAGCGCATCTCAGCCGATCAACCCGTCCTCGAGCTAATTCCCTCGGACAAACATAAGAGGCTACAGGCTAGGGTTCGCCCTAGCTCATCTGGAAGCCGATTACTCATCCAGCCACAAAACGGCGACGGACCCTCTCAACCTAGAATCTACCGGGACATTCGGTAACTACTGGACGACCGATAAATTGAGTAAGAACCCTTCCGCCTGACCTATGCTACATCAGACCCCAGGGCAACGGGATAACCCCCCTTGCCCATCTTATCCTCGATAGGCTGGAAAACTACGAGACATGCCTCTGGCAAGGCTCACGACCAAGAGGACCAAGGGACGAGAGGTCCCGAGCAACAACAAAGGGCATGCGACCGGGAAACTTAAAATGAGACCGGCTTAACCGCAGGGAGTTATTCCCATGGCCGAAGAAGAAATCAGGATCACCGAGCGAGAGGTGATGACCAATATGAACACCGGCCAAATCCACCCCCACCCTAACAAGGCAATGCCCTGGTGGAAAGCCTCCTATAGCGGGTGAACAATCTTGAGGCAGAGAAAAAAAAAAGGCAAGGCCTCGGCTTGGGGAAAACCTAGCACTGGCCCTTTTACCAACCGAATCCTTCGGTCAAGGCGAAGGACCGAGCTAAAACCCTTAAAAATAGCTCCCTACATGGGAAAAGGGGACCCCGTCACCCATCTAAACAACTATGTCTCCGCCCTGGCATACAAAAACGTGATGGACGAGATCCAATGCCTGATCTCCAGCTCCACTCTCACTGATGGAGCTCTCAATTGGTTCTACTGGTTAGACCCCAATACAATCAATTCCTTCGATGAACTTCAGACAACCTTTCTCAATCAGTTCATGATCCAGAGAGATAGACTGGTCTCCATGGAAGATCTTTTCTCCCTTAGACAGGAAGATGACGAAACACTTCAGAAATATGCCACTCGGTTCAGCCTCGAATACTCCCGCTGCCGGGATACCGATGACAAGGCCGCATTCAACATTTTCTGAAGCGGCCTAAAGGAGTCACCCTTCAAGTATGCAGCCCACACCGAGGACTGGAAGGATTACAGTGAAATCATGCGAAGGGTGGCAATTCACGCAAAGGTAGAATTCTTCCACACCCCCACCAAGGAAACCCAGACATCCTCGTTCTCAACACCCGTGGGGAACAACGACCAGGGGAGGACCGGCCATGCCCCCGCCAGCTACAATCACGACTCCCATCAATCCCAACAAGGAAAGAGAAAACTCACCTACGACGGACACCATCAGGGCAAGAAGGGCCGGTCAAACTACAATGGCGGAGGTTTCAAGCAGAGCGACCGACACTACCAGGAGGCACGACATTTGGTAGGTGACAACTCCGGACCGCGAAGCCTATTTGTAACTTACACCATCTTGAACACATCCTTGGATCATGTTCTACTAAACGTGGAAAACATGATTCCCAAGGCCAAGCCAAGGAACCCCAGCTATCGCCCCACCCACAACAAAGAGGACTTCTGCTAGTACCACAAGTACAATGGCCACACAATCGAAGAATGCATTGCTTTCAAGGACATTATCGAGCAAATGGTACGCGAAGGCAGACTCAATCAGTTTCTACAGCATCCCCCCTTACAAATCGCGCATCCGCAAATCAATACCATCAACGGCGGACCCTCCCTATCCTCCTCCGTCACCTCCAACCGAGGAAAAAAGTGTTTCCTTTGTGCAACCCAAGCTAGCCACCAAATCCTCAGCATCGGCTCTAGGAGAGCAACCAAGATATCCAAAAATGGATGGCAACCCATCACATTCTCAGAGGAAGAAGAGAAAGGCATTGTGTTCCCGCACGATGACCCTTTCATCATTTGAGCCCAAATATCCGAATATGACAAAGGGAGAATACTCATTGACACTAGGAGCTCGGTCAACGTACTCTTCTAGGACGCTTTCAAACAGATGGGCATCGACGAGAAGGTGCTCGACTGCAAGGTCACACCCCTCCTCAGCTTCTCCGGGGACTCGGTCTTACCTAAGGGCATAATTTCCATACTAATATCGATGGGCACCACCCCAACAATCGCTATAGCTATCACAAACTTCCTAGTGGTAGACTGCCCCAGGCCTACAACGCCATTATTGGAAGAGCATTGCTCAAGATGAAAGCTATCATGGCAGCCCACCTAGTTTTAATGAAATTCCCAACTCCCATGGGAACTGGACATGTAAGAGGAGATCAGCTCTCTAGACGAACATGCTATGCTATACCCCTAACCAAGACAAGTAGGCAAGATCGGTCAGATCACACAGAAACACTATATGTCGCCGAAACTGCCCTAAGGGACGACCCCATCCATTCTGAGCTCATACGGGAATTCCGGAATAGCACCCCAAAAGATCCATGAGACCTTGCGAGCATGCCACAGGCAGAACCTGTTGAAGAAACAGAGGCAATACCTCTTTCCCATCTACACAAAGATTGCACGGTCCGGATAGGGTCGAAACTCGGGACCTCCATACGAGCAACCCTCGTCGAGTTCTTAAAAACAAATGTCGAGGTCTTTGCATGGTCTTACGCAGACATGCCCGACATGTCCACGGATGTGATATGCCATCGGCTTACCATCGACCCATCATTCCGACCGATCACTCAGAAGCAGCGCATCCATGACACCGAAAGGCAGTTGGCCATGCAAGCCAAAATCACTAAGCTAAGCACCATCCACTTCATCCGAAAAGCCATCTATGCCGCTTGGGTACCCAATGTGGTACTTGTCAAGAAACCATCCGGATCCTGGCGCATGTGCATCAACTTCACCAATCTCAACAAGGCATGTCCCAAGGACAGCTTCCCACTACCTAAAATCGACATGCTTGTAGATGCCACTGCGGGACACGAATTACTTAGCTTCATGGATGCATACTCCGGCTACAATCAAATACTCATGAATCCAGGTGATCTAATCCATACGAGTTTTAGAACTAACATGGGTATCTACTGCTACAATGTTATGCCTTTCGACCTAAAGAATGCAGGAGCTACATACCAAAGACTGGTAAACTTCATGTTCACCAATCAGATAGGCAAAACGATGGAGGTCTACATTGACGACATGCTCGTCAAGAGCAAAACGGCCGATGAGCATATTCCCAAACTGACTAAAATGTTCAACATCCTCAAGAAGTACAAGATGCACCTCAATCCCACTAAATACGTCTTCGGGGTGGGATCAGGAAAATTTTTGGGCTACATGATCAGCCAGACGGTGATCGAGGTGAATCCTGAGAAAATCAAGGCAATTCTTGACATGCAGGCTCCATAAAATCACAAAGAAATTCAATGCCTAATAGGACGGGTGGCAGCTCTAACGCTCTTCATTTCCAAAGCCACCGACAGATGCGCCCCATTTTTCAAAGCCCTCAAAGGCAAAGGCAAACACATCAATTGGACGGAGGAATGCGCCAAGGCATTCGACGAGCTAAAACAATACATGGGTGGAGCACCATTGCTAGCTAGACCCGACAACGGCGAGCAACTCTTTGTCTACTTATCAATATCCGTCTCGGCTGTCAGCTCTGTTCTCATCACACGACGAGATGGGGTGGAGCATCCCGTATATTATGTCAGCAAAGCATTTCAGGATGCGGAGACAGGGTACCCTGACCTAGAAAAACTTGCCTTAGCCCTTGTAGTCACAGCCCGGAGGCTCTGACCATAGTTCCAGGCACATGAGATCAAGATCATCACGAATAAGCCTTTGAGACAAGTTTTGCAGAAGACAGACACCTCTGGCCGTCTCACCAAATGGGCAATTGAGCTAAGCGAGTTTTACATATGCTACGTGACCAGGACAGTTGAGAAGGGACAAGCTGTGGCAGACTTCATCGCTAAGTACTCGTATACACCTACACAATACATTCCACTGGAGGCAACCCCTCCGCAAGCATCCAGTGCCGAAGAAATCCAGAAATCCACCATGGGATCCCCGATCGACCTACAATGCCCTTGCTGGACACTATACGTAGATGGATCATCTTGCCACAGTGGGTCAGGGGCAAGATTAGTTCTCACTCCCCCGGACCTCGTCAAGCTCGAATACGCCCTACGATTCAGCTTCAAAGCTTCCAACAACGAGGGCGAATACGAAGCACTGCTAGCAGGCCTGCGCTTAGCCAAGGAACTAGAGGCCAACCAGGTGAGAATCTATAGCGATTCACAATTGGTGGTTAGCCAAATCAACAATGACTTGGAAGCCAAGGACGTGTCCATGTCACTATATTTGGCCCTAGCTAAACAGTGCCTTCAAGGTTTTTCGGCCTACGAAATCAACAAAATCCCTAGATCAGAGAGCCCTGGTACGACTTGCATCCTCCCTAGACGAGAAAGAGCAATGAAGGGTACTTGTAGAATTTCAACATGCACCCAGGACGAGACCACGGTCGATATATACCATCGACACCAGTCCCACCTAGATGGATCCCATCAAGGCCCACCTCCAGGATGGTACCCTCCCGGGCGACAGGCTGGTGGCCAAGAAAATCAAGCGATAATATGCTCGGTACACCATCCAGCACGACCATATCTACAAGCGCGGCTTCACAACCCCACTATTAAAATGCCGAACACCAGATATGGACGATTACGTCCTCAGGGAAATGCACGAGGGCATTTGTGGAGATCACTCAGGAGCACGTACCTTGGCACAGAAGGCCTTCAGACAGGGCTACTATTGGCCCAACATGCTCTCCGATGCTGTTGAACTCACACAAAAGTGCGACAAGTGCCAGTGACACGCATAAATCCCTCACCTCCCAGCCGAGCCCCTCACTTCTATGCTCAGTCCATGGCCATTCTCCCAATGGGGACTCGATCTGATTGGTCAAATGCCTGAAGAGAGGGGAAATGTCAACTATGCAATCGTCGCGGTAGACTACTTCACAAAATGGACCGAAGTGAAACCATTAGCAACCATCACGACAGCCGAGATCGAGCATTTCATCTATCAACACATCATCTGTCGCTTTGGAATCCCCCACGCAATCATCACTGATAATGGAAAACAATTTGATTGCAATCGTTTCCGGGCTTTTTGTGAGACCTACGGGATTAAGCTTCTTTTTGATTCACCCTCACACCCCCAGTCCAACGGACAGGTAGAGGATGTTAATAAGTGCATCAAGTACAACTTGGAGAAGAGACTGGACGAGGACAAGGGCAAATGGTCCGACATCATCAATGACGTGCTATGGTCCCACATGACCTTCAAGACTGCCACCAATGAAACTCCTTTCACCTTGGCTTTCGGTACCGAGGCGGTCGTACCAGTAGAAATCGATTAAACAACATATCGCATCATCTTATACAGCCCAGAACAAAATAATCACCAACTGGCTCTTAGCCTGGATCTACTAGAGGAACGCAGGGAAACGGCTAACCTCAAGCAGCTCACCTACAAGCAACGAGTTACACGATACTACGACTCAAGGGTCCACCACAGGAGCTTCAAGATAGATGATCTAGTCCTAAGAAAGGTCAGCCTTGCAACTAGGGAGAGATATGCCGGCACATTCGTCCCTACTTGGGAAGAACCCTACACAGTCTCCCGCATATGTAGAGAAGGAACCTATGAACTCAAAGATACGAATGGCAAGACACTCCCACATCCATGGAATGTGGACCACCTAAAATTCTACTACAAGTAAAACAGGCCCACGACCACAAACATGTTAGGCACCTGGCCGACCATTTTGTACACATTCCTGGCTCAACTAGTAATTATCAATGAAAATATTTATAAGGAGGCGACCCCTCTTACTTTTCATTTACATCGGTTCCTCTTAGAATAAGTTTTTACATTTTGGTTATCAGCTTTATGGCCAACGGCCTCACCTCACTACAGATCGGTCTAAACATATCCTTTAGCCATAATCAAACACAAACACAATAAACATAAAACAAATATACCAACAGTACATATCCAAAAACCATTAAATCGTTCAATACAAAGCCTTTCGGCCACGGGATGAATACAAAGTTACAAATAATAAACAAAACTAAGGGCATTCCCCTGGTCTTCTGGGACATCTCCGTCATCACCCAGCACCTCGGCCTACCCATCGGCATCATCGTCCTCCTCCTCATCCGGCAGCGCATTCCCATCCTCATCCATGTAGTCTTCCAGTTGTGGGGGATGCTTCATCCAAGGGAATCAGATGGAAACACCGGTGTTGGCCAGGAGGATTCGCTTGAACAACCCGTCCTCTAGCTTAGCCCCAAACCGTTGTAAGTCATGATGATGCGCCGGGGATGCCTTGTACTCTTCCGCACCAACCTTCTTGGCCGAGACAAGCTGGTCGGCCAGCTTAACATTGGCCAACTCTGCCTACTGGGCCCAGGCCTCTAGCTCAGATATCTTTGCTTCGGTGGCATCCCATTGGGCTCCTAGCTCAGCCATCTTCACTTCCGCGGCATCCTGTTGAACACCCAGCTACCTTTCTAGCTCCTTCACCTTGAGCTCGGCATCCACTTTGGCCTGGATTGACTTCTCGGCCATTTTCTCCTTCTCGACCGCTGCCTCCATTTTTGCCTTCAGCGAATGGTGCTCTTTGGCTACCTTCTCCTTGGCCTGGCTGGCATACCGGAGAGTGGTAAAGTCCTCACCAAGAAACTGCAAATAAAACCAATAACACAAATTACACTCCAAAGCTGACTAACAGTAATAAACATAGAACAACTTACAGTAGGAAGGCCCTTACATATGCCCCGGCCCGCATAGTTTTGTCGTAGCGATCAACGAAGTCTCTAGCCTTCAAAGACGCTATCTCATCCCGCTCGTACTGGGACTTGCGAACAACTGTGTTCATGAAGTCTAGATGGGAACAGTGGAAGGTCGTCGACAGCTGTCGCCACGTCTCGTCCAGCTCGTGAGTCCACACCATATCTGGCCCTCCATCAGTCTTCAAAAAATAAGACCGGAGGGACGAATCCATATACCATTTCCTCATCCTCTTGGGCACCCTTCAGCCCTCCAAATCCGAGCTAATATTGGGGCAGACAATTTTCCGTACGGTCTCAAGGACTTCAACCTGAGCCTGCTTCCTCTGCTGCAACGCTTCATTCGGGTCGGAGGCCACCACCTTTCACTTCTTCCCCTTTCTCCTCCTCTCCTTAGCCATAATGCGACGTCGCTCATCGGCCTCATCATCCACGTCAATAATGGTGGACGTGAGCGGTCGTCCTACGGAGGACACGGAGGCATTCATCGGCCATAAAACGATCGACTCCGAGGCACTTGGGAAGAGCTGGGCCAAAGGTTCCCCAGTCACCGGGTCACCGACTTCTTCACCACCCTGCTGGGCCATGGGACCCTCAATTCGCAACGTGACCCTTGACGACGGCCTCATCCGGATCGGCTTTCGGTAGTCCCCCTTGCCCGTGGAAGCCCCTGCTTTCTCCACCTCAGCCTTTATCTCAACTGCCTTCTTCAACGCCTCGATAATCTTGTCTATCCTTTTTTTCAGTTGGTCGGCTGTGGCTACAACGAAGTTAGGATCGGCTGCATCACGCCAACAATATCAATCACCTGAAATATTCTAGTAAAATGTATAGGTGAAGAACATTTACGTAGAGTGGATATGAGCCCAACTTGCAGATGATGAGCAGGCAAATGCAGGTAGTCCCTACTCCTTTCCACTCAGTCAAGTCTTCGGAACACTTTTGCGCAATCAGCAATCTCCTGCTCACTGATGTTCGGCCGCTTAAACACCTCTACACAAAAGAAGGGTCAGCTCAATGGAGAGTATTATTAACAATAAAAATAAACACAGCAGTTAGGCAACATAAACAAAATTGACCTACGACCACCACCTTTCGACTGATACATGCGGGGCATGCATCGGCTGAACAATGGCAACTCTACCCCCTCCCAATTCCCCAAGACAAACACGAACTTGTGTTTCCAGGCTTTTTGGGAGGTCGGCATATCTTCAATAAAGGGAACGCTCTCCCGTTTCGTCTGGGATTCCACGTACACCCAGCCGGTCTTGTCTCTCACAAATTTGTACAGATGGCAGATATGACCCCAGGTCGGCTCTTCTTTCCCACACAGACTGAAGGCAGTGTAGACCCCAGTCCACATTATCCAGTAGTTGGGATTTAATTGACCAAGAGCAACACCCACTTCCATGGCCATCCTCTGCAGCCACGGGTGAAGGGGAAGTCCTACTCCATTACTGAAGTTATCTGGGTGGAATGTGGCCCAGCCAACCAGAGGATTACTCGGCCTCTCCCTCATGCCAAGAAGCCTCATCTTCACGGAGTCTGGAATGTTGAATACCCATCGGTAGGCCACAAGGTCATCATCATCCAGTGTGTTCACCTGTCGGTCAACTTCATAAACCGAACTGGCGATTGTCACCAGCTCCATCGCCTCTTCAATGTCGATTTCCATCGGCCCCAGCACCGATGCAATTTCCACAGACTTTGAAGTTGAAGCCACCGCCATACACCTATCAACCAGCGACCTCAACAGCTCACTCTGCCCGACTGATGACTCCTCGACGTTAGTGGCCTCGACCCCGTCAACGGCCGAAACAAAATGGGTGTGAATAAAGTTGAAAACCCTCTCAAGCTCATCTTCTAATTTGGATCCACCTCTGGCTCTATCATAGGGTTTGACCGAGGGGAGCTAGAGGTCAATTCAGACGTTTTTAACCAAGAATCGGAGTTTGCCGAGCTAGCATCCGACTCATCGTCAAATGCATAAAAGGACTGATCCTCAGATTCTTCTAAACCACCATGAGAACTTGACATCTACAGACAGTACATAAATTCTAAGAAGGGAAAGATGCAAGACACACCCACTATTGACAAACAAAAGATCTACCTAACAACATACATCCAGTTCATCCCCAGTTCATGCAAAAACACATTTTCAATTGAAAAACGACGAAAGAAGAAGGCTATACCATGTTTATAGAAATTCCACCGTGCACACCGCCGCAAATCACTCACCGAAAATCGCCTAAACAGGGGTCAGGAACCGCCGGAAATCACATCAAAATTTTCGTAATGCTCTCTTAAAAAAGCAAAAAGTGACTGGTATGGGATGAATTCGACATCTTATACACCCATTCGGCCAGTCGAAAGGTCAAACACAAAACCCAAGACATTTATTACATGATACGTGGCAAAGCATCCCATGCCACTTGTGGAACATCAGCGCTTTACAGTCAGAGATTGGAGTGGCACTCAATTGGACAAGGATACCCTCCAAGCCGATCGGGCACGTGATTGTGTGAGGGTCCGCGCAAGCGGGCTGACCAAAATGACATACAATCAACCTTGGAGTGGCACTCGATCGGCCAAGGACACCTTCCAATCAGATCGGCCACGTGATCGTGCGAGGGTCCACGCAAACGGGCAGACCAGGGTGACATACAATCAACCATGGAGTGGCACTCGATCAGCCAAGGACACCCTCCAAGCCGATCGACCACATGATCGTGCGAGGATCCGCGCAACCGGCCGACCAAGGTGACATACAATTAACCTTGGAGCGGGACTCGATCGGCCAAGGACACCTTCCAAGCCGATCGGCCACGTGATCGTGCAAGGGTCCGCACAAACGGGCCGACCGAGGTGACATGCAATCAACCTTGGAGTGCCACTCGATCGGCTAAGGACACCCTCCAAGCCGATCGGCCATGTGATCGTACGAGGTCACTCTATCGGCAGAGGACATCCTCCAAGCTAATCGGCCAAGTGATCGTGCGAGTTTCCACCCCAGCACGCAGACCAAGGTACAGCCGGACAAAAAAAAAAGAAAGGGGCATATCCTTCTTGACCCAATTAACCTACGGCACATCACCTCGGCCAATGGCTTGGGGGACTGGGGGACTAGCATCGGACGAATCCCCACAGGTTGAAAAAGGAGAACAAGCCCTCAACGGAGGGAATCCACCTCAATCAAAGACTTGGGGGACTTCTTTTTGTACCCAAATTGATCAACCTGGTCAAGGCCGACCAAGCCTTCCAAAACCATACTTTGCCTCGGTTCAACAAAAAGCACATCAATGCAAATCCACAAACACTAAGTGCACCCCACCAGCATAACCTTTGGCAAAAGTCAAAATGTACTAGGCCGACCAGATCTGGTCGGCCTACCCTTTGGCCGACCGTATCAACACAGCCACGAAGCTCGGGACCACCAGGACAAGCGTCAGCTCCAGGGACATGGACATTTATCCCACATCGAAATATCCCACCAACAACATTTAATGCCACTATAAATACAAGGGTACCTCCCCTAAAAAAGGTAATGACATCTTTGCCCTTACACTGCCTAAATCCTTCCCACTTAACTAACTTAAGCATCGGAGACTACTAGGCCGGCACCTCACCGGTGCTTCTTTGCTCTTACCTTCCCCCTGCAGGTCTTTCTACTCTCGAGGAGTAAGCAAAGCGAGCTCAGTGAGGCAATTCTAAGTTGGTCCAAAAGTGGCATCAACACAATAGATGCCCCCTCAAGAATTGTATGTGAAAATTAGCCACATGCGAGGATTGACCAAATTTGCTTGAGACCATCACCATTCTAACCTTGTTACGTCCTTTTCATTTCAGACTATGGACGCTCGTGGTCAAATTGGTGTTCAACGAGCCATCGATAAGCATGGAGTGGAATTTTTTACGGTGCCGGAATATGTGAGAGGTCTGCTCCTAAGTACATTGAATCTCAAGGTGCCTCCGGAAAACAGAGTGACTTGGTACACCACTTATAGAGTGAGTTGTGGGTCCCTCACCTTCCATCCACATGAAGAGGACAAAGTAATTCAAGTTATCAACTCTATTGGAAATTCATTTGAAGCTTGTTCCCTGATGAAAGTTAATAATGAAGATGACGGGGACAAGAAATTTTTGGTCACAGATGCATTTTATCCTCTTCTACACAAAATGCTCAAAATAAAATCGAATGGGGTCCTGAATCCAAATTTTTAGGGCTCGCTTCCTTTGAGGTTGGTGTGAGAGAATGGACCGATTTAATAATCATGGATGAGTATGGGGATTTGCTCCAAACTGCTGATATTTATGGTGCAGTGGCGATTTCGCGCTACAACTATGAACTCTGCCCAAATGTTAGGAGAGCGTTTTGCAAACTGTGGGGCCCCTTATCAAACACTTTCCACCATGCCGGTGGCGAGATGGGAATATCATTACATGATCTCAAAGTTATTGGAGGACTTCCGATTTTAGGTGATGCCCCATATTAAGAATTTATCCCACCTAATGAAGATTTGCAAAGTGGTAAGTTCCCCCAAACCCATATAGAGCTCTTGAGAGTCCACACTCAATTGTGTAATTATCACCGTCAACGAGAAGTTTACCGGGATCAATGGATTGCTCATTTCTATTGAGGAGAGATAATTTTTAATGCCTTGGAAGACGATGGCCCTGTAGCCCGCCATCGGGAGTTGGAAACCCCCTAAGTTACCTTACAAATATCTACTGAAGGGAAATTGGTTGCTTTTTTAGCTTATTGGCTTAGCAGATTTGTTTTACCTTCAAGCAGGTGTCGAGTAAGACCAGAAAGTTTTCATATGGAGTGCTTAATGGCGACAGGCACCAAAGTCTCTCTTGCTCCAACGGTTTTGGGGTATATATATCACGGCCTTGGTGATATGACTACACACCCCATCAGGACTTGGCCTGTCAAATGCTTGTCTCCTCATTCATCATGTGATCAGATGACAAGGTGAGCACATCCCCGCCTTATACACTAAACATACAGATAGATGCTTTGTAGAGGGTTTACCTCGTTTAGTACGATATGCCAGAGTTAGTCCTTTGATGTCCGACATCACCCGCGCTAGAGTTGTTTTTAGAAGTGATCGTAACATGACCTACAGTCCTACCCCTTTGTTGACATCTGAAACCGGTGTGATGATTGAATATGCGAATATGCCTCACATTTTTGAGGCATTAGTTTGCATACGCTCCTCAATATTTCCTGTTCGAGTGGGTAACCATCTTTGGTTGGAGCCTTACTATCCAAACAAGTTTGCTCGCCAATTCGGGTTTGCCCAAGGGGTCCAAACAAACAGACTTTCTTTTGTTGTGAACAGAAGATAGAAATGTGGCATTGAAGACTTGGCAGTAGCACAGTTAAAACTTCTTAGAACAGATACCGCCGCGCGCTTTTACATCCCCCGACCTTCTCATATGGGAGACTACAGAAGGTGGTAATAATCCTAGTCGAAATTGTTGCTTCTAGGGTAGAGATTGTAGTAGCATCTGATGTTCCAGTTGAAGAAATTATTTCCTCTGAAAATAGCGACATTTGTATAGATAAGTACGGAAGCAATATGGAAATCCCTATCAGAGCGACCAAGACTCTAAGTGTTTTGGAGGAGTCTGTTGACCTCGGAGGTTGCACTTCTATAGCTTTGTGCTCCCTGTTCTTTGCGGGACGCCAAGTCTCCCCCCTGTGTGAGGAATTTTGTTTTTCAGCTTCTTCGTGCTGATGTGGCACCGCATAGAAGGGAATACATCATCCCAGAGGTGCCATGTATCTATGATAAACTCCCTTTTCTTGGCACTCCGAAGGATCTTCTCATTTACGGGGATGCAGTTTTCGAGGCATTGAATTTTTTATCGCCTATGATCAAGAACCTTGGTTGTGGTGAGACCGATTTTGGGTAGTTCGCTATCATTTTTGTGCGCATTTTTTATTTGGCCATCCAATTTTCTAAAAACATCGCGACAATGGATGACTGGGCTGACCTTAATGTTGATCTCATTAACTCACTTACTCGCCAAGATGGGGATTGCTATTTCACTTTGCAGTTGCAGCAAAGAGCTTGAAGATGTGAATGCTACAGAGGCTGAGGTCATAGAAGTAGAAGAACGTGCCCGGCAGATGCAACATACATTCAACTCCCAGAAGAACTCACTCTGAGAACGCCTCAAGAGGTGGAGATTTCTTTAACAGAGCAAAGTAAACTAGAAGAAGAACTCTGAGAAGCCAGGCTCAAAGCTTGTGATTATAAACTTCCGGACTTCTGAGAAGCATGCAAATCTAGTAAACTTGAAGAAACATAAATCCGAAAGCAAATAAAATTTTTGATTTCTCTCTTGAGGATGAAGTAGATGTCTAGACCTCCATTTGTTGGATATTTTATTATTTAATTTGTTCATTTTTTTTTATTATTGATTTTTAGATACAACTTGTATTGGTGGACTTCTCAGTCTATCTTTAATATTAATAAAGAATTACTTAAAGTTTATACTCGTGTGAATTTGGAGTATTGGATATTTGACATTTACTCTCTTATACTTACCCCCTACGACAAAAGGGATATTGAGATTTCGTAGCTACACCTAGTTTTTTAGTAAAACCAGATTGCCTACGTACCCTGTGAATGGATCAAGATACATGTAGTTCGCCCCTTTGATTCGGGAAAAAGAGGGAAAATCATTTGGGGTGGCTGCGCCATGTTAGGGCTAGGCTGCACCTTGTTAGGTCTAGGTTGCCTACGTACCCCTTTGGTAGGGGATCAAGCCGTCGTAGTTCTGTATTTATTTATTTATTTTTTGCTCTAACTTTTGGTTGGACCGTCTTTACAGGTTTTCCGGCCAACGAGCATTTTTTTTTTTGCCCTACCATTTGCTTGAGCCACCCTTTCGGATTTTCAACTCAACGTGCTTTTTTTCTTGCTCTAACTTTTCCTTGGACTGCCTTTACAGGTTTTCAGCCCAACGAGCATTTTTTTATTTTATTAATTTTTTTCTACTCTAACGTTTTCTTGGACCGCCTTTATAGGTTTTCAGCTCAACGAGCATTTTATTTTATTATTTTTTTTCTGC
Source organism: Oemleria cerasiformis (assembly GCA_037349345.1). Classification (NCBI taxonomy): domain Eukaryota; kingdom Viridiplantae; phylum Streptophyta; class Magnoliopsida; order Rosales; family Rosaceae; genus Oemleria; species Oemleria cerasiformis. The sequence goes on from JAZGTL010000019.1 coordinate 11,280,999, forward strand.
TCTAACATTTTCTTGAGCTGTCCTTTCAGATTTTCACCTCAACGGGTATTTTTTTTTTGTTCACTGTACTTTTTTCTTGAGTCGAATCCAATGCGCCTGTTATGCGTAGAATTTCTTGATGAACTTGCCATTCACGGATGAGTACATTCGTTTGTCTTTAGAATTTGATAACTCATACGCTCCTTTGCTGAAGACCTTAGTGATGACGTAGGGCCCTTCCCATTTTGATTCGAATTTTCCATGTGACTTTCTGGTTATTAGAATGGGCCTTCGAACCGTTAAGATCAAATCTCCCATCGAGAAAGATCTGAAGTTAACCTTTTTATTGAATGCAACAACAACTTGAGCTTGGTAAATTTCGAGCTTTTGTTGAACTGCTAAACGCTTCTCGTCCAGAGCTTCTAATTCTCCTATCCTCACCATTGCATTTTCGTCTGGGTCCATCAGGTGATTGGCTATCCTTAGGGATGGTAATGGGACCTCGAATGGCAATACAGCTTCATCACCATATACCAAGTTGAACGGTGTACATCCAGTTGACATTCGAACTGTCGTCCTATAGGCCCATAAGGCTTCAGGCAATCGTTCGTGCCAATCCCTTTTGTTTTCGGAAACTATTTTCTTTAGTATTTCGCACAACACTTTGTTAAAAGCCTCAGCTTGTCCATTGGATGATGGATTGTAGCCTGTAGAAAATGCATGTTGAAGTTGTATTTTTCAGACAACTTTGCCATTGCTTTGCATTTGAAGTAGAAGGCATTATCGGTTATTATTTTTGAAGGAACTCCAAATCGATAGATGATGTGAGTCCTTATGAAATCAACCACATCTTTTGCGTTTACTTCTTTTAAGCGGATTGCTTCAGCCCATTTGGAGAAGTAGTCGGTAGCAGCTAGTATGTACTGATGTTGTCTCGATGACTTAGGCCTGATGAAGCCGATCACGTCCATTCCCCATGTTTCGAAAGGCCATAACAGACTTGTAGGGTATAGAGGCAGTGGAGGTTGATGTAAGAAGTCTCCGTGTAGCTGGCATGATTTACAAGTGGTCGCAAATTTCATGGAATCCTGAACCATTATTGGCCAATAATAACCAATCCTTTTAAATTGACGGATAGTTTAGGTCCTGCTTGGTGAGCACCACAATCTCCAGCATGTGTCTCACGGAGAGCCTCCATAGCCTCCTATTTTGATAAGCATCTGAGCAATATTCCATTGAACGACCTCTTGTACAGTGTGCCATTTTGGAAGGTGAAACCTCCTGCTCGCCTTCTCACATCGACTCTTCTTTTGGGATCAGATGGTAGACTTCTATCATGGAGGTACTCAATCATGGCCCAGCCCCAAATTGATTTCACTAACTTCATCAAACCGATCCAATGATGAGGGTAGCAGATTGAGTTCCCCAACAGTAATCTTTATGTCCCTTTTATCAGGCATCGTCAATGATGCTGCCAAGTTGGCCAATGCGTCAACTTTGTCATTTTCTGACCTTGGGACATGGTTGAGCGAATGTCATGGAATTGGGAAATCAGAACCCTAGCCCTTCCATGGTATGCCATTAAATTAGAGTTTTTCACCACATATTGGCCATTTAATTTTCTGACAACCATCTATGAATCGCCAAAGACCCGCAAAGCGTCAATGTGCATCTCAAGAGCTATTTCCAACCCAATGATGAGCGCCTCATACTCCGCAACATTATTCGAGCAAATTGACATGAGGGAGAAGGAATATGGTATTAGACCTCCTAAGGGAGTGATGAACATGATTCCTGCCCATGCTCCCGCATTTCTCGCAGCCATGTGAAAGTACAATTCCCACCTGGTGTCTTCAGTCATAAATACTTCTTCGCTAGGCAAGTCTTCAAGAAGCTCCATATTATCGGGGACAAGATGTGTGGCTAAGAAATCTGCAAGTGCTTTCCTCTTGATCGCTTTCTGCTATACAATTTTGATTTCAAATTCTGAGATAAGGAAGGACCATTTTGCTAGCCTGCCTGATTGTATCTGCTTTGACATCAGGTACTTCAAAGGATCAACAATAGAAATCAAAGTCACACTATGAGCCAGCAAGTAGTGTCACAATTTCTAGACAGCAAACACCAATACCATGCATACTTTTTCTATGGGAGTCTAATTATGTTCTGCCGCCACAAGCGTCCGGCTCAAATAATAAAGAGCATTTTCTTTTCCCTCATCATTGTTTTGTGAAAGCAATTCCCCCAACGAGCGTTCGAGTGATGCAATGTACAAAATCAAGGGCTTTCCTCTTATTGGTGCCATCAACACCGAAGTTTTTGTCAGGTACTCCTTGATGCTATCGAAAACATTTTGGCAGGTTTGGTCCCACACAAAGGGCATGTCTTTCTTTGTCAACTTTGTGAAGGGCTGACATCGACCAAATAAGTTAGAAATGAATCATCTTATATAAGCTAGCCTTCCTTGTAACCATCTCAATTCTCGTAGGTTCCTGGGATGAGGCATCTCCTTTATTGCTTTAATTTTAGTCGGATCAACTTCAATACCTTGCCTTCTTATGACAAAACCAAGGAATTTTCCTGAGGTTACACCAAATGCGCATTTCAACAGAATCGACTTTAGTTGATGTTTTCGGAGTCTATCAAAGACCCGCCTCAAGTCATCTAAATGACACTCTATTTTTCTGGTTTTCACAAATAAATCATCGACGTAGAATTCAATTGCATTGTGAAGCATATCGCCGAAGACAACCGTCATGGCTCTTTGATATGTTGCCCCTGCATTCTTTAACCCGAAGGGCATTACAGTGTGACAATATACCCCTTGGGGCGTGCAAAAAGCGGTGAGTTCTTCATCTTCGGCGCCATTTTAATTTGATTGTAGCCTGAAAACCCATCCATGAAGGATAATGCACCAAAACCAGTTGTAGCATCCACCAGCAATTAATTGTTTGGTAGTGGAAAATCATTGAGATCTTGTAGTCCACGCATACATGTATCTAACCAGCTGTCTTCTTCTTAACCAGCACAATGTTGACTAGCCATGTCGGGTATTTGACTTCTCGAATGAATCTGGCTCCTTTTAGTTTGTTAATTTCTGCATTTATTTTTGCTTCTAGTTCAAGATGGAAGCGACGTGGGGCTTGTTTCACGTATCGTCCTTTATCTGACACATCCAACCTATGAACTGTGACCTTGGGGTCTAATCCCGGCATGTCTTAATATCCCCATCCAAATACATCTCGATACTCCTCAAGAATGTCTTTGTAGTTCTTAAACTCTTCAGGATTGAGTTGCCACACTAAGAAATATTGGCTTAGGATTTTCTATTGTGCCGAGGTTGATATCTGGAAGCTCGTCGACTGTAGCATGTCCTCCATCCTCAATTTTGGGTGGAGCCGGCTGAACTTTGTCAACAAACCCGGTGGATCAAAATCTTATTTTTGACCTTGTAAGTCCGCTGGGTTGTCTTCTTCAGTGGAAACACAATTGACTTCGGTTGAGTCTCGCTTGTTGATTTCAGCAATCACTTTTCGGTCCTTGCCTCTGGCCCCCTACTATCTTTTAGAGCTCTTTGGTTGGGAGTTAGAGACATTCCCAAGTCATTGGAAGACTGATACACGAGGTGGTCTCATACCCCCTAGCCTTTCGAACAATGATACGCGTGAGACTGCTGAATCGCCCTCAGGCTTCGTAAACACAGTCTTCTCAAGATCAATGAAGATTTCGGGCTCAGTCAAACTTGACTTGTCTTGAGTAGAAACTTTGAGCATGCCATTTACGTGCTCGACTGCGAGGCTAGTTTTACCCATGTTTTCTTTGCGTTTTTTGGGCCTAATCTTCAATGGAGCCGATGGCGGAGCATGCCCTTTCCCTTTCAGAGAGTTTACACGCTTGGGCTTGCTCTGGTTCACCCCAAAAGTTGTCAAAATGACCATATTACCCTCAGGAATTGATTGACGGATCTTTCGAAGAGGCTTGGTGTAGCTTCTCATTAAAGTTTCCATAGAATTCTTTGCCGGCATTACTGCCCTCTGACCATGCGCTCTTTGGCCTTTTGGCCCATATCTGAAAAGTGTTTTTGGCTTAGTCACCTTTGAGTCTGTCACGTCTTCACTTACGGTTATTCTCGGACTGATTCTTATTTTTATAGGCTTATCTGCCTGGGATGCTTTTGCTACATTGGGCTTTGACCTTTCACTCTTACTCTCCCCATTTGCTTCAGAAGAGGTGTGGGTGAGAGCCATACAGAATTTTGCATCTGAGTAATTTACCTCCTCACCTTTGAACTGGTCAACATCTGCCATGATTTTCTTTACCTCCCCGTCTCTCGAGAACTCAAAACATTGATGGAACATTGATGGAACATGGATGGTATCACCTGATTCTGATGGATCCACGGTCGCCCCAATAAGGTGTGAAAGGAAGTGTCGCTGTTTATCACATGAAAGAATGTTTCTGAGTGTAGCCCTCCAATTTCCATTTTCAATGATATGGTTCCCATGGCTTTTTCTCCTGCCTGGTTGAAACCATGTGTGGTCAACCTCGATGCAGTGAGTTGTTTAGCAGTTATCCCCATTGCTTGGAGTGTTTTGAGAGGAAGTAGATTTACAGCTGATCCACCGTCAAGCAAAATTCGGCTCACCATCGTGTCTTCTATTTGACCAGTCACATAATAGGGTTGGTCGTGGAATTCTGAAATGAGGAGATCATTGTCAGTGAATACAATGCTTGCCAGGTAACTGGCATATGCATGGGCTAAGGTGGTCTTGGATTATTACTCCATGTCAGTTTTATAAAGCTCTGGACTTGTTAGAGCTGCAATAAACCATGTTCCGTTTCTCTAGTCCACTTTCAGTCTTAAATATCCGAAGCAACCCACTCCACGTTTGGGAAAATTTGATTGTTTATTGGTTAATTAATACAAGCAATGAGACAGATCATTTTACTACTTATGTGTTATATCTCTTGGCATCAATCTCTTTAAAATTCTTAAATCAATATCCACTAATATATAGAAAGGGCAGTAGCTACTAACAACGACATGGATAAAGAAACCAAGATGGGATGTTTTCAGAAACTATGATTATCAAATAAGAAAATGTCATATGTAAAATTTGCGGGTCTGAAAAAGTGTTACAATTAATTAGTTGATGTATATATGACAGTGTGAGTTGGCCATTATTCTTGTGTCACAATGCATTCAACCGAGAAATGAGATCAACAAAGTCATCATTTCTGCAGGGAATTGTTAGACCCCCATTGGATGATTAAATCCGAATTCTTGTTCAGCTTCACTTAGCAACTCTTGGAAGGCAGGCTGGTACAGAAATGATATTGGAACCACATATCGCTGCTTTTCGCTCTCACCAACGTAAACTGCGAAACAACCTTTTGGAACATCTCCTAAATTAGTTGAAGCTCCTCTGCTTGTATTTGAAAAAGACCGCCGAAGACGTTTCTTAGCAGGAATTACAGATGGGAGACGGAAACCCATTGTTGTAGTAATAAGTTTATGATTACTTGGAACAACTTGTAGAGCAAAGAAAGCTATTGAGATTTTGGGGACTTAGTTTTGGTGTGGTCATGAAGTAAGTCATATGCTATATATATATATTTTTTTGGGTCTGATATATATATATATATATATATCGTTGGAAAATAATGTTGAAGAAAATATATGTTGGTGAAGACAATGCAATTAGAAAGGAACGAGGGCTCATCAAGGATAACACATGCTTCTGTCTATCAATTTCATCAACCTCTTGGGCAATGTATATTATGTGGACCAAATTAGCTAAGTTCAAATAACACCAAGATGTAATTATCAAGGTCTAGCTTGGTGATGAATTGGAAGACAGAGCCATGTGAACTTTCAAATATTCTAGTGTCTCTTGCCAACCACAAATCAATTCCCTCAACACCACACACACCAAGTACTAGAGATTTACCCGACAAATGTTTTCAAAAACTAAATTATTCAGAAAACTCTTTTGGCAAATGTAAGAAGTGGATTCAAAATCAAAACAGCTAAGATAGAATAGTTCATCCACATATTAGTATTGGGTCCCTAAGGAAGTGGTTGTCTCAAGTATGTCTCTGACTAGCCTGATAGGCTTTTAAGGACAAGTCCATGTGATTTTGCATAAGCTAATGTCTCTCACTTGGGTCCATCTTGGTCCTTAATGACCAATCATTTTAGTAACATATTGTGTCAAAAAGACGGATAGGGTTCGAATTTTAATTAAAGTTGAATTGATTCTATTTTTCTCTCTAGCTAGGATGTATTTATAAGGGTACAATAAAAAAGTCAATTAGACTAATGAAGAAAATAATTACAATTTCTACAATTACTACAATCTATATTTACAAGGTAATTGCGTCACATGGCTCACGCCAACACTCTCCTCCAAGATGGAGCACGAATATCAAACATGTCCAACTTGACAAGTGAGTCGTTGAAGGCCTGTTTGGAAATAGCCTTGGTAAGAACATCAATCAGCTGTTTTGTAGTCTTCACATATGGAACTTCAACAATTTGCTCTTCGTACTTCTCATATATATCTATATATATATATAATTACGATCAACCTGCACAAATTTAGTTCGGTCATGTTGTACAGATTTTCCAAAATTTTTATAGCTAACTGATTATCATAGTAGAACTTCATAGCTCCATTGCCCGATACTTTGCCTCCGGTCTAGACAATGACACAACTTTCTGTTTTTTACTCTTTCATATTACCAAGTTACCTCCAACAAAATGAGTGTGCTTATTGCTTCAGTTGCTCCTTGGTACATGATAATAAAATATTGAGATTACCCAGTTGTCGAACAATTGACCAATTGTTAATAGGTTATCAAATTATAGAAATTATTAAAAAAATATATTCTAGTCCAACCTTCCCTATACCAAACGTATATAGCACAAAATTTAATCCAACCAAATCAGGGACAAACAGTTCGGGGATAGACAGTCCTATAGGACATCCGGGGACGAATAGTCCAAAGATAAACAGTCACACAAGCCAATAAGAATTTATATTCTGAAGAAAGTAAGAATGTTTAATTATAATTAAGTAAGGTTTCCATTTACATAATGCAGGAGGCCTGGCCGGAGGACAGTTTTACCTCACCGAGCCAAAAGAATTTAGATAAAAATGTCAAATTAAATGGGGGACTCGTCACTCTACGAAATTGGTCTCCAATATCCAATCTCACAATGCATTCAAGTGAGAAATGAGAGTAAGGAAGGCATCTTGATTGCAGGGAATTGTAAGACCACCCATTGGATGATCGAATCCGAATTCTTCTTCAGCCTCACTTAGCAAGTCTTGAAAGGCAGGCTGATTCAAAAATGATACAGGAACCACGAATCTCTCCATTTCAATATTCTCGCCAACGTAAACTGCAAAATAACCTTTTGGGACATTTGCTGAAGTAGTTGAAGCTCCTCTGTTAGTATTGGAAAAAGACCGCCGAAGAAGTTTCTTAGCTGGAATGACAGCAGGCAGATGGAAACCCATTGCTGTGGATTTCGAGAGGAAAGACTCTTAATATAGTTTTTGAAAGCTTGAAGATCTCGAAAGACAGTTGCAAAATGATGAAAGCTAGAGTTGAGAATTTGTAGACTTAGCTTTGTGGTGATAAAAGAGTAAGTGATATAGGGTATATATAGTTGGAAATTGAGATGTGATATAGGACATCATCCGGGGTACGTATAGAAGGGAACAAGGGTTCATGTGTCATGAGGAATCACATGGTCCTGTCTATGAAATATCATCAAGCTTAATCATGCAAAATATTTGTGGAGCATAATATTTACGTAATTAAGATGTGTGATTCTTCAAGATCGATGCCAAGCCTCAATCACTACCAAGTTGTTGGTGATGAAACGGAAGACAAAATACTTGTGAACTTTCAAATTCAAATATTGCCTCAGTACCACTCACACCAACTACACCAACTACCAAGCATATAGATTTTCGGCACCACTCCATTGGTCGAACAATTTGGACACAAAAATATATTCAAGAAAACTAATAGCTATGAAAGAACAGTCCATGGTGATTTCGACGGAGCCAATGTCTAATCTTGGTGCGTCCTCATCACCAATCATTTTAGATAACAAAAGAACACCCCTTCAACTGGTTCTAATTCTTTTTTTGCTCACCAAAATGAAGTCATTATATCAAAAGGAAAAATAGTACAATCTTATCATCAATATCAAGCTTAAAATGAAAGCAAAGGTAACAAGTTAATAAAGCAATACATACGCGAAAAAAAAGACACAAAAAGAACTATACAACCAATATTGCTAAAATTAAGAAAAATTCCAAATCAAGCCCTAAAACCAACCATAATTCTAAAGGACTATCTTCACCACATGAAATATAGTAACGTTGGCAAACCCATCTCATATGGTCTTGAAGAATATGTATAGCATTGGGCAGATCTTAGATCCAGTGATCCTCAATTTGACACGCGCACCTTGACCGGAAAAATCCACTTTGAAACCAAAGTAGAGGCTTGCTCGCCGACACTTAGACGCTGAGTCCAATTGACGAAAGCCAAAAATGAAACGGTGCGTTTTAGGAAGTCGTGTGAAATAGGTTACTAGTATAAGTAAAAGTGTAAAATCCCTCCTCGTAGAACATATCAAGCTCACTAAGTCCTGAGGGGCGCAAAATATAAGAGAGTGGATCCTGAAACAAGAGTTTATTGTAAAACAGTTTATAAAGATAATAATAACTGCTCAGTTTTGAAAACCATATATGAACTAAAAACATACTATATATATATATATGCACATATATGTTTAGATATGAACCAGTGTAAATAATAATAGTAACAACGATGCTACAGGCATAAGTTTAGATATGAAAGAGTCATAGTTGAGAAAAAATTGTAATTTGCATACGAAATTTCTCCCATCACAATTTCGCCAATATTCAATAAATAAATATTGGCTTTTATTAGATTTAGGTTCGACCCACTCAAGTTAGAAGTATCTCTTAATTACACCTCTTTATAACAATAAAATTTCTATTATTACAAAGAAACCCCCTTTAATTAAGATCATAAAGAAACCAAAACTTGGGGAAATATGTTGTTCTTTGGTTTGGCGACTGCACTTGAAACTCAAGTTGCCTACGTATCCTTTGAGGGAATCAAGCCAAATCGTAGTTCATCTTTGGGATGTGTGGTGGAATTTGGATGGTGATGATTGGAGTGGATTTAGTGTTAGAGTTTGATTTTTGGCTATGGTGGTATCTCACTAGATTTAATTTAAGTAAATCAACGATTGTATTCAAGCTTGCAATATTTGTCCATGGTTGTGCTTGGGGTTGGATTTGAGAGTGAATTTAGTTCGGATAACCGAGGATTCTATTTGGGTTGCGGTTGCATCTAGTTGGTCGCTAGATTGCTTACGTATCCCTTGGTGGGAATCAAACCAACGTAGTTCGTTGTATTTTTAGTAATTTTGTACCACTTTAAATTTGATTTGGAAATTCACAAATTAACAACATTTTTGTTTAGTTTGTCAATTTGGAATCAAAAGATTTAAGTAACATGAGTCCCCAGGGTCCAAGTGTTTGTTGGATTTGCGCATTCTGATTTGAATATGCCGAGACCCCTCGGGCTTGAGCCATGAATCTTGTTGTACGGGCCCTTCAAATTACACATGGGTTTGGGCCATCAAATTCTGCTCTTCTCATCCTTTCTACTCTGAACTTCAGCCGCTGATCTCTTCCTTTTGTCCCCCTCACCTCACGACTTCACGGGTAATTTATTGGGTAAGTTCCAATTGAAAATTGTCTTCGATATATTCACAGCAAACACCAAATCTGCCCACTTCGACTTCAAAGGTGAATTCCAATTGAAGATGTGCTTTTTGGCACTTTCTCTTTGTCTTGATGCAAAGTAGACACCAAGATGTAACTCACTTTCCATCTCTTTTATCTTCAATGTTTGTCCGCATTGGGGTTGACCCCTTGATGCCTCTTCTCTTTTCTTTTATTGTTTTTTTTTTGTGCAGGTGTAGTCAAGCAAAGTGCCCATCTTTTATTGTTCTCTGCTGATCTTTAGAGAGAAACCACCTTCCTTTGAAGAGGTGGGTTTTGTCCCTTTGTGATTGCCTTCTTCAATTGTAAGGAACTCCCTGCCTTTCTCCATTTTGTTATTTACGAACTCTTTTCTTCGTCTTAAGTTTGAGGGGCCGTCTCCAATCTCTGTCTTCTCTTTTTAATGGGACTAAATCAGTTTTTTCACTCATTGATGCCCTTTAGCTCTCTTTGCATCTTTGTGAACTCGCCTCTTTGCATCTCTTCAAAACACCCTTTAGCTCATTGTTCGGCTTAATTTGATCAGACTTCCAATTCGGTGGTATTTGAATCATGTTGCGGAATTTGTTTTACTGCAAATTTTGTTGATGGCGCTGCAGAATTTGTTCTTACAAAGACGCTGACATAGTCATTTAGGTAGAGACTATATTTCCTTTTTATTCGTAGGCTTTTTGTCTCTTGCATCTAATCACTATCACTTCTTTTCTTTCTTCTTATTTAGTCAATTTGTGGCTGGTGAGATTTTTAAGGAACAGAATCTCTTCTGTTCCTCTCATACTCTGCTGCCGACGAGCGCACCAAGTGGTTCAGCCAAGCACCCGGTCATCATCTCTCTCTCTTTTTTTCTCTTTTGCTGGTTTATGCCTCCAGCGAGTGTCAGCGTTTAATTTTCCTTCTTTTGGTGTGTGCAGGGTTGAGAGCTTCGTCATTTTTTCTGATTACGAACCGAAGGTGCAAAGAAAATCTCTTCTTTGCACAGCCACAGCGAACGTCTCAGCAAAGAAAATCTCTTTTCTTTGCCGACTCAGGAACAGCTTATTTGCGCAGTCCCGCGGACACCTCAGCAAAGAAAATCTCTTTTCTTTGCCGACTCAGGAACAAATTTGGCGGAGCGGAGATGGTGAGCTTCTTGATCGGCATGAACTGAGCGCTCGAGAGATCGAGTAGCTTCAAACTGAATGCGTTCTAGAATGGCAGTCCAACATTCGGCCCGTCTCCGGACCGAAGTTGATTTAGATGCAGCGACATCCATGTCCTTGATGCTTGGAATTGAAACTCCTCCATTCATGAAACCATATTAATGAAACTTAGAAGATCAAACAATGAAATTATATTTTTACCTTCAGAGTTTTTTCCTCTTCTTCTCTTGCCGTTCTCTTCTGCCTTTTCTCTATCTTTTTTTTTTCTCTTCAGCCGTTCTCTCCCCTTTTTCTCTATTTCCTTTTCTTTTTCCTCCAAGCTCTCATTTTATAGGGGAATGAACCAAAGTCAACTAAATCAATTGAGACTCCACATGCGAGGCTTGACCACATTTTCGTGAGACTATCGCCATTCCAACCTTGTTTCGTCCTTTTCTTTTCAGACTATGGACGTCCGAGGTCAAATTGGTGTTCAACGAGCCTTCGATAAGCATGGAGTGGAATTTTTTACTGGGCCGGAATATGTGAGAGGTCTGCTCCTAAGTACATTGAATCTCAAGGTGCCTCCGGAAAACCGAGTGACTTGGTACACCACTGATAGAGTGAGTTATGGGTCCCTCACCTTCCATCCACATGAAGAGGACAAAATAATTCAAGTTGTCAACTCTACTGGAAATGCATTTGAAGCTTGTTCCCTTATGAAAGTTAATAATGAAGATGACGGGGGCAAGAAATTTTTGGTCACAGATGCATTTTATCCTCTTCTACACAAAATGCTCAAAACAAAATCGAATGGGGTCCTGAATCCAAATTTTTAGGGTGCGCTTCCTTTGAGGTTGGTGTGAGAGAATGGACCGATTTAATAATCATGGCTGAGTATGGGGATTTGCTCCGAACTGCGATATTTATGGTGCAGTGGCGATTTCGCGCTACAACTACGAACTCTGCCCAAATGTTTGGAGAGCGTTTTGCGAATTGTGGGGCCCCTTATCAAACATTTTCCACCATGCCGATGGCGAGATGGGAATATCATTACATGATCTCAAAGTTATTGGAGGACTTCCAATTTTAGGTGATGCCCCATATTAAGAATTTATCCCACCTAATGAAGATTTGCAAAGTGGGAAGTACCCCCAAACCCTTATAGAGCTCTTAAGAGTCCACACTCAATTGTGTAATTATCACCGTCAGCGAGAAGTTTACTAGGATCAATGGATTGCTCATTTCTATTGAGGAGAGATAATTTTTAATGCCTTGGAAGACGATGGCCTTGTAGCCCGCCATCGGGAGTTGGAAACCCCCTTAGTTACTTTACAAATATCTACCGAAGGGAAATTGGTTGCTTTTTTAGCTTATTGGCTTAGCAGATTTGTTTTACCTTCAAGCAGGTGTCGAGTAAGACCCGAATGTTTTCATATGACGTGCTTAATGGCGGCACGCACCAAAGTCTCTCTTGCTCCAACGGTTTTGGGGTATATATCACTTGGCTTGTCAAATGCTTGTCTCCCCATTCATCATGTGATCGGATGGCTAGGTGAGCACATCCCCGCCTTATACACTCAACATACTGATAGATGCTTTGTAGAGGGTTTACCTCATTTAGTACGATATGCCGGAGTTAGTCCTTTGATCACCGAAATCACCCGCGCTAGAGTTCTTTTTAGAAGTGATCGTAATGTGACCTACAGTCCTACCCCTTTGTTGACATCTGAAACCGGTGTGATGATTGAAGATGTGAATATGCCAGCTCACATATTTGAGGCATTAGTTTGAATACGTTCCTCAATCTTTCCCGTTCGAGTGGGTAACCATCTTTGGTTGGAGCCTTACTATCTAAACAGGTTTGCTCGCCAATTCAGGTTTGCCCAAGGGGTCCCAACAAACAGACTTTCTTTTGTTGTGAACAGAAGACAGAAATGCGGCATTGAAGACTTGGTAGTAGCACAGTTAAAACATCTTAGAACAGATACCGCCGCGCGCTTTTACATCCTCCGACCTTCTCATATGGGAGATTTCATAAGGTGGAAATAATCCTAGTCGAAATTCTTGCTTCTAGGGTAGAGATTGTAGTAGCATCTGATGTTCCAGTTGAAGAAATTATTTCCTTTGAAAATAGCAACATTTGTATAGATGAGTATGAAAGCAATATGGAACTCCCTATCAGGGCGACCAAGACTCCAAGTGTCTTGGAGGAGTCTGCTGACCTCAGAGGTTGCACTTCTACAGCTTTGTGCTCCCTGTTCTTTGCGGGACGCCAAGTCTCCCCCCTGTGTGAGGAATTTTGTTTTTCAGCTTCTTCGTGCTGATGTGGCACCGCATAGAAGGAATACATCATCCAAGAGGTGCAAGGTATCTATGATAAACTCCCTTTTCTTGGCACACCGAAGGATCTGCTCATTCACGGGGATGCGATTTTTAGGCATTGAATTTTTTATCGCCTATGATCAAGAACCTTGGTTGTGGTGAGACCGAGTTTGGGTAGTTCGCTAGCATATATGTACGCATTTTTGATTTGGCCGCCCAATTTTCTAAAAACATCGTGACAATGGATGAGTGTGCTGACCTTGATGTTGATCTCATTAACTCACTTACTCGCCAATATGGGGATTGCTAATTCACTTTGCAGGATTTAAAGTCACAGCAAAGAGCTTGAAGATGTGAATGATATAGAGGCTGAGGTCATAGAAGCAGAAGAACGTGCCCGGCTGATGCGACATACATTCAACTCCCAGAAGAACTCACTTGGAGAACGCCTTCAAGAGGTAGAGATTTCTTTAACGGAGCAAAGTAAACTAGAAGAAGAACTCCGAGATGCCAGGCTCAAAGCTCGTGATTATAAACTTCCGGACTTCAGAGAAGCATGCAAATCTAGTAAACTTCAAGAAACATAAATCCGAAACCAAATAAATTTTTTGATTTCTGTCTTGAGGATGAAGTAGATGTATAGACCTCCATTTGTTGGATATTTTATTATTTAATTTGTTCATTTTTTTAATTATTATTTTTTAGATACAACTTGTGTTGGTGGACTTCTCAGTCTATCTTTAATATTAATAAAGAATTACTCACAGTTTATACTCGTGTGAATTTGGAGTATTGGATATTTGACATTTGCTCTCTTGTATTTACCCCCTATGACAAAAGGGATTTTGAGATTTCGAAGCTGCACCTAGTTTTTTTTGTAAAACTAGATTTCCTGAGTACCCCGTGAATGGATCAAGCTACACGTAGTTCACCCCTTTGATTCGGGGAAAAAAGGGAAAATAATTTTGGGTGGCATCGCCATGTTAGGGCTAGGCTGCGCCTTGTTAGGGCTAGGTTGCCTACGTACCCCTTTGTTAGGGGATCAAGCCGTCGTAGTTCTGAATTTTTTTTTATTTTTTTTTTGCTCTAACTTTTGCTTGGACCGCCTTTACAGGTTTTCAGCCCAACGAGCATTTTATTTTTGCCCTACCATTTGCTTGAGCCACCCTTTCGGATTTTCAACTCAATGGGCTTTTTTTCTTGCTCTAACTTTTGCTTGGACCGCCTTCACAGGTTTTCAGCCAAACGAGCATTTTTTTATTTTATTATTTTTTTTTCTGCTCTAACTTTTACTTGGACCGCCTTTACAGGTTTTCAGCCCAACGAGCATTTTCTTTGCCTAACTTTTGCTTGAGCCGTCCTTTCGGATTTTCACCTCAACGGGGTTTTTTTTTTGTTCACTGTACTTTTTCTTGACTCGAATCCGATGCACCTCTTATGCGTAGAATTTCTTGATGAACTTGCCATTCACGCATGAGTACATTCGTTTGCCTTTAGAATTTGATAACTCATACACTCCTTTGCTGAAGACCTTAGTGATGAGGTAGGGTCCTTCCCATTTTGATTCGAATTTACCATGTGACTTTCTGGTGATTTCAATGGGCCTTCGAACCGTTAAGACCAAATCTCCCATCGAGAAAGATCTGAACTTAACCTTTTTATTCAATGCAACCGCAACTTGAGTTTGGTAAATTTCGAGCTTCTGTTGAAACTGCTAATGGCTTCTCGTCCAGAGCTTCTAATTCTCCTAACCTCACCATTGCAATTTCGTTTGGGTCCGTCAGCTGATTGGCTATCCTTAGGGATGGTAACTGGACCTCCAATGGAAATACAGCTTCAGCACCATATACCAAGTTGAACGGTGTACATCTAGTTGACGTTCGAACTGTCGTCCTATAGGCGCATAAGGCTTCAGGCAATTGTTCGTGCCAATCCCTTTTGTTTTCGGAAACTATTTTCCGAAGGATTTCGCACAACAATTTGTTAAAAGCCTCAACTTGTCCATTGGATGATGGATTGTAACTTGCAGAAAATGTATGTTGAAAGTTGTATTTTTCAAACAACTTAGCCATTGCTTTGCATTTGAAGTAGAGGGCATTATCGTATATTATTTTTGAAGGAACTTCAAATCGATAGATGATGTGAGTCCTTATGAAATCAACCACTTCTTTTGCTTTTGCCTCTTTTAAGGGTATTGCTTCAGCCCATTTGGAGAAGTAATCGGTAGCAGTTAATAGGTACTGATATTGTCTCGATGACTTAGGCCTGATGAAGCCGATCACGTCCATTCCCCACGTTTCGAAAGGTCATAACAGACTTGTAGGGTGTAAAGGCAGTGGAGGTTGATGTAAGAAGTCTCCGTGTAGCTGGCATGATTTACAAGTGGTCGCAAATTTCATGGAATCCTGAACCATTGTTGGCCAATAGTAACCTATCCTTTTCAGTTGGGCGGATAGTTTAGGGCCTGCTTCGTGAGCACCACAATCTCCAGCATGAGTCTCACGAAGAGCCTCCATAGCCTCCTCTTTTGATAAGCATCTGAGCAATATTCCATTGAACGACCTCTTGTACAGTGTGCCATTTTGGAAGGTGAAACGTCCTGCTCGCCGTCTCACATCGACTCTTCTTTTGGGATCAGATGGTAGCCTTCTATCATGGAGTTACTCAATCATGGGCCGGCACCAGATTGATTTCACTGACTTCATCAAATCGATCCAATGCTGAGGGTAGCAGATAGCGTTCTCCAACAGTAATCTTTATGTCCCTTTCATCAGGCATGGTCAATGATGCTGCCAAGTTGGCCAATGCGTCGACTTTGTCATTTTCTGACCTTGGGACATGGTTGATGCGAATGTCTTGGAATTACGAAATCAGAACCCTAGCCCTTCCATGGTATGCCATTAAATTAGAGTTTTTCACCACATATTGGCCATTTAATTTTCTGAAAACCAGTTGTGAATCGCCAAAGACCTGCAAAGCGTCAATGTGCATCTCAAGAGCTATTTCCAAGCCAATTGCCACCTGGTGTCTTCAGTCATAAATACTTCTTCGCTAGGCAAGTCTTCAGGAAGCTCCATATTATTGGGGACAAGATGTGCGTCTAAGAAATCTGCAAGTGTTTTCCGCTTGATCGCTTTCTGCTATATAAATGATTTCAAATTCTGAGATAAGGAGGGACAATTTTGCTAGCCTTCCTGATTGTATCTGCTTTGACATTAGGTACTTCAAAGGATCAACTATAGAAATCAAAGTCACACTATGAGCCAGCAAGTAGTGTTGCAATTTTTGGACAGCAAACACCAATCCCAGGCATACTTTTTCTATGGTAGTGTAATTCCTTTCTGGCCCCCCACAAACCCCACCCCCCCTACCAAGCATCCTGCTCAAATAATAAAGAGCATTTTCTTTTCCCTCATCATTGTTTTGTGCAAGCAATACCCCCAAGGAGCGTTCGAGTGCTGCAATGTACAAAATCAAGGGCTTTCCTCTTATTGGTGCCATCAACACCGCAGGTTTTGTCAGGTACTCCTTGATGCTATCGAAAACATTTTGGCATGTTTGGTCCCACACAAAGGGCATGTCTTTCCTTGTCAACTTTGTGAAGGGCTGACACCGACTAGATAAGTTAGAAATGAATCATCTTATATAAGCTAGCCTTCCTTGTAACCCTCTCAATTCTCGTAGGTTCCTAGGATGAGGCATCTCCTTTATTGCTTTAATTTTAGTCAGTTCAACTTCAATACCTTGCCTTCTTACGACAAACCCAAGGAATTTTCCTGAGGTTACACCAAATGCGCATTTCAACGGATTCATCTTGAGTTGATTTTTTTGGAGTCTATCAAAGGCCTGCCTCAAGTCATCTAGATGACACTCTCTTTTTCTGGTTTTCACAACTAAATCATCGACGTAGCATTCAATTGCATTGTGAAGCATATCGCCGAAGACAACCGTAATGGCTCTTTGATATGTTGCCCCTGCGTTCTTTAACCCGAAGGGCATTACAGTGTGACAATATACCCCCTGGGGCGTGCAAAAAGTGGTGAGCTCTTCATCTTCTGGCGCCATTTTTTGATTGTAGCCGGAAAGCCCATCCTTGAAGGATAATGCACCGAAACCAGTTGTAGCATCCACCATCAATTCAGTGTTTGGTAGAGGAAAATCATCTTTAGGACATGCTTCATTGAGATCCCTGTAGTCCACGCAGACATGTATCTAACCAACTGTCTTCTTCTTAACCGGCACAATGTTGAATAGACATGTCGGGTATTTGACTTCGCGAATGAATCTAGCTCCTTTTAGTTTGTTAATTTCTGTATTTATTTTGTCTTCTAGTTCAGGTTGGAAGCGACGTGGGACTTGTTTCACGTATCGTCCTTTATTTGACACGGCAAACCTATGGACTACGACCTTAGGGTCTGATCCCAGCATGTCTTGATATCCCTATGCAAATACATCTCGATACTCCTCAAAATGTCTTTGTAGTTCTTAAACTCTTTAGGATTGAGTGCCACACTCAGAAATATTGGCTTAGGATCTTTTGTTGTGCCGAGGTTGATCTCTGGAAGCTCGTCGACTGTAGCTTGTCCTCCATCCTCAATTTGGGGTGAAGCCGGCTGAACTTTGTCAACAAACCCGATGACATTTTGATTTGGTGGATCAATATCTTCTTTTTGACCTTGTAAGTCTGATGGGTTCTCTTCTTCAGTGGAAACACAATTGACTTTGGCAGAGTCTTGCTTGTTGATTTCAGCAATCACTTTTCAGTCCTTGCCTCTGACCCCCTGCTATCTTTTAGAGCTCTTTGGTTGGGAGTTAGAGACATTCCCAAGTCGTTGGAAGACTGATCCACGAGGTGGCCTCATACCCCCTAGCCTTTTGAACAATGATACGCGTGAGGCTACTGAATCGCCCTCAGGCTCTGTAAACACAGTCTTCTCAAGATCAGTGAAGATTTTGGGCTCAGTCAAACTTGACTTGTCTTGAGTATAAACTTTGAGCATGCCATTTACGTGCTCGACTGCGAGGTTAGTTTTACCCTTGTTTGCTTTGCGCTTTTTGGGCCTAATCTTCAGTGGTGCATGCCCTTTCCCTTTCGAAGAGATTACACGCTTGGGCTTGCTCTGGTTCACCCCAAAGGTTTTCGAAATGACCATATTACCCTCAAGAACTGATTGACAGATCTTTCGAAGAGGCCTGGTGTAGCTTGTCATTAAAGTTTCCATAGAATTCTTTGCCGGCATTACTGCCCTCTAACCATGCTCTCTTTGGGTTTATGGCACATATCTGAAAAGTGTTTTTGGCTTAGTCACCTTTGAGTCTTCCACGTCTTCACTTACGGTTATCCGCGGACTGATTCTTATTTTTATCGGCTTATCTGCCTGGGATGCTTTTGCTACATTGGGCTTTGACCTTTCACTCTTACTCTCCCCATTTGCTTCAGAAGAGGTGTGGGTGTCAGCCTTATAGAATTTTGCATATGAGTAATTTACCTCCTCACCTTTGAACTGGTCAACATCTGCCATGACTTTCTTTACCTCCCCGTCTCTCGAGAACTTAAAACATTGATGGAACATGGATGGTATCACCTGATTCTGATGGATCCACGGTCGCCCCAATAAGGCGTGAAAGGAAGTGTCGCTGTTTATCACATGAAAGAATGTTTCTGAGTGTAGCCCTCCAATTTCCATTTTCAATGATATGGTTCCCAAGGCTTTTTCTCCTGCTTGGTTGAAACCATGTATGGTCAACCTCGATGGAGTGAGTTGTTTAGCAGTCATCCCCATTGCTTGGAGTGTTTTGAGAGGAAGTTGATTTACAGTTGATCCACCGTCAAGCAAAATTCGGCTCACCATCGTGTCTTCTATTTGACCAGTCACATAAAGGGGTTGGTCGTGGAATTCTGAAATGAGGAGATCATTGTCAGTGAATACAATGCTTGCCAGGTAACAGGCATATGCATGAGCTAATTAAGGTGGTCTTGGATGACTCCATGTCAGTTTTATAAAGCTCTGGACTTGTTAGAGCTGCAATAAACCATGTTCCGTTTCTCTTGTTCACTTTCAGTCTTAAATATCCGAAGCAACCCACTCCACGTTTGGGAAAATTTGATTGTTTATTGGTTAAATAATACAAGCAATGAGACAGATCATTTTACTACTTATGTGTTATATCTCTTGGCATCAATCTCTTCAAAATTCTTAAATCAATATCCACTAATATATAGAAAGGGCAGTAGCTACTAACAACGACATGGATAAAGAAACCAAGATGGGATGTTTTCAGAAGCTATGATTATCAAATAAGAAAATGTCATATGTAAAATTTTCGGGTCTGAAAAAGTGTTACAATTAATTAGTTGATGTATATATGACAGTATGAGTTGGCCATTAAAAAGTGTCACAATGCATTCAACCGAGAAATGAGATCAACAAAGTCATCATTTCTGCAGGGAATTGTTAGACCCCCCATTGGATGATTAAATCCGAATTCTTGTTCAGCTTCACTTAGCAACTCTTGGAAGGCAGGCTGGTACAGAAATGATATTGGAACCACATATCGCTGCTTTTCGCTCTCACCAACGTAAACTGCGAAACAACCTTTTGGAACATCTCCTAAATTAGTTGAAGCTCCTCTGCTTGTATTTGAAAAAGACCGCCGAAGACGTTTCTTAGCAGGAATTACAGATGGGAGACGGAAACCCATTGTTGTAGTAATAAGTTTATGATTACTTGGAACAACTTGTAGAGCAAAGAAAGCTATTGAGATTTTGGGGACTTAGTTTTGGTGTGGTCATGAAGTAAGTCATATGCTATATATATATATTTTTTTGGGTCTGATATATATATATATATATATATATATATATATATATATATCGTTGGAAAATAATGTTGAAGAAAATATATGTTGGTGAAGACAATGCAATTAGAAAGGAACGAGGGCTCATCAAGGATAACACATGCTTCTGTCTATCAATTTCATCAACCTCTTGGGCAATGTATATTATGTGGACCAAATTAGCTAAGTTCAAATAACACCAAGATGTAATTATCAAGGTCTAGCTTGGTGATGAATTGGAAGACAGAGCCATGTGAACTTTCAAATATTCTAGTGTCTCTTGCCAACCACAAATCAATTCCCTCAACACCACACACACCAAGTACTAGAGATTTACCCGACAAATGTTTTCAAAAACTAAATTATTCAGAAAACTCTTTTGGCAAATGTAAGAAGTGGATTCAAAATCAAAACAGCTAAGATAGAATAGTCCATCCACATATTAGTATTGGGTCCCTAAGGAAGTGGTTGTCTCAAGTATGTCTCTGACTAGCCTGATAGGCTTTTAAGGACAAGTCCATGTGATTTTGCATAAGCTAATGTCTCTCACTTGGGTGCATCTTGGTCCTTAATGACCAATCATTTTAGTAACATATTGTGTCAAAAAGACGGATAGGGTTCGAATTTTAATTAAAGTTGAATTGATTCTATTTTTCTCTCTAGCTAGGAGGTATTTATAAGGGTACAATAAAAAAGTCAATTAGACTAATGAAGAAAATAATTACAATTTCTACAATTACTACAATCTATATTTACAAGGTAATTGCGTCACATGGCTCACGCCAACACTTTCCTCCAAGATGGAGCACGAATATCAAACATGTCCAACTTGACAAGTGAGTCGTTGAAGGCCTGTTTGGAAATAGCCTTGTTAAGAACATCAATTAGCTGTTTTGTAGTCTTCACATATGGAATTTCAACAATTTGCTCTTCGTACTTCTCATATATATCTATATATATATATAATTACGATCAACCTACACAAATTTAGTTCGGTCATGTTGTACAGATTTTCCAAAATTTTTATAGCTAACTGATTATCATAGTAGAACTTCATAGCTCCATTGCCCGATACTTTGCCTCCGGGCTAGACAATGACACAACTTTCTGTTTTTTACTCTTTCATATTACCAAGTTACCTCAAACAAAATGAGTGTGCTTATTGCTTCAGTTGCTCCTTGGTACATGATAATAAAATATTGAGATTACCCAGTTGTCGAACAATTGACCAATTGTTAATAGCTTATCAAATTATAGAAATTATTAAAAAAATATATTCTAGTCCAACCTTCCCTATACCAAACGTATATAGCACAAAATTTAATCCAACCAAATCAGGGACAAACAGTTCGGGGATAGACAGTCCTATAGGACATCCGGGGACGAATAGTCCAAAGATAAACAGTCACACAAGCCAATAAGAATTTATATTCTGAAGAAAGTAAGAATGTTTAATTATAATTAAGTAAGGTTTCCATTTACATAATGCAGGAGGCCTGGCCGGAGGACAGTTTTACCTCACCGAGCCAAAAGAATTTAGATAAAAATGTCAAATTAAATGGGGGACTCGTCACTCTACGAAATTGGTCTCCAATATCCAATCTCACAATGCATTCAAGTGAGAAATGAGAGTAAGGAAGGCATCTTGATTGCAGGGAATTGTAAGACCACCCATTGGATGATCGAATCCGAATTCTTCTTCAGCCTCACTTAGCAAGTCTTGAAAGGCAGGCTGATTCAAAAATGATACAGGAACCACGAATCTCTCCATTTCAATATTCTCGCCAACGTAAACTGCAAAATAACCTTTTGGGACATTTGCTGAAGTAGTTGAAGCTCCTCTGTTAGTATTGGAAAAAGACCGCCGAAGAAGTTTCTTAGCTGGAATGACAGCAGGCAGATGGAAACCCATTGCTGTGGATTTCGAGAGGAAAGACTCTTAATATAGTTTTTGAAAGCTTGAAGATCTCGAAAGACAGTTGCAAAATGATGAAAGCTAGAGTTGAGAATTTGTAGACTTAGCTTTGTGGTGATAAAAGAGTAAGTGATATAGGGTATATATAGTTGGAAATTGAGATGTGATATAGGACATCATCCGGGGTACTTATAGAAGGGAACAAGGGTTCATGTGTCATGAGGAATCACATGGTCCTGTCTATGAAATATCATCAAGCTTAATCATGCAAAATATTTGTGGAGCATACTATTTACGTAATTAAGATGTGTGATTCTTCAAGATCGATGCCAAGTCTCAATCACTACCAAGTTGTTGGTGATGAAACGGAAGACAAAATACTTGTGAACTTTCAAATTCAAATATTGCCTCAGTACCACTCACACCAACTACCATGCATATAGATTTTCGGCACCTCTCCATTGGTAGAACAATTTGGACGCAAAAATATATTCAAGAAAACTAATAGCTATGAAAGAACAGTCTATGGTGATTTCGACTGAGCCAATGTCTAATCTTGGTGCGTCCTCATCACCAATCATTTTAGATAACAAAAGAACACCCCTTCAACTGGTTCTAATTCTTTTTTTGCTCACCAAAATGAAGTCATTATATCAAAAGGAAAAATAGTACAATCTTATCATCAATATCAAGCTTAAAATGAAAGCAAAGGTAACAAGTTAATAAAGCAATACTTAAGCGAAAAAAAAGACACAAAAAGAACTATACAACCAATATTGCTAAAATTAAGAAAAAATCCAAACCAAACTCCCAAAACCCTAAAACCAACCATAATTCTAAAGGACTATCTTCACCACATGAAATATAGTAACGTTGGCAAACCCATCTCATATGGTCTTGAAGAATATGTATAGCATTGGGCAGATCTTAGAAAAACTTGATCTCCAGTGATCCCCAATTTGACACGCGCACCTTGACCGGAAAAATCCACTTTGAAACCAAAGTAGAGGCTTGCTGGCCGACTGATTCACTGCAGAGCAAGTCCTTAGCCGCTGCACCAGAACCTTCCCAGCACGCATTTGAGACGCGCAGCGCTGCGGCCACGCTTCAAGACACATCTGTTGGTAGATTTAAAGAGCAAGAAATATGCAATTCAATTCTAACAGTTATAAAATCCTTGCAAGTGCACAAATCGATAAGTATAGTATAGTAGCACAGCAAGAGTCGATCCCTCGAGGACTTGTATCAACGTTATGACCAATTTAGTTCAGATTTTTTAACTTGAATAAAAACACACACACACACACACAAGGGGGGGGTTTATGATGTGATAACTGAAATTTAAAGACAAGTAAATCAAAGTGCAGAAAATAACAATGCAAGAATGAAAGGTTGTTAACTAAGGCGAATTAAGGCTTACTATCCACTCTAACCAATTATAGCTCTTAACCAAATTTCCTTGACCTAATTACTATGCATTTTCTGAATTAGGTGCCCGTGCCTAGGACCTGGCGTTG
Organism: Oemleria cerasiformis; assembly: GCA_037349345.1. Classification (NCBI taxonomy): domain Eukaryota; kingdom Viridiplantae; phylum Streptophyta; class Magnoliopsida; order Rosales; family Rosaceae; genus Oemleria; species Oemleria cerasiformis. The sequence goes on from JAZGTL010000019.1 coordinate 11,304,535, forward strand.
GTTCACTAGACACATCTTATTCCCTCTTACTTAGCATGTTCTAAACAGGGCATATGCCTAGAACGTCTATCACCTACCTTTTAAGATGATGCATGAAGTTTAAAGAGAATTTAATGACACCACATTAGCCTAGCAAAGTGGCATGCAATCCTAGGTCGTCATGAGTTAAGATTACAAGTACGAATACTTTCGATGCTCCAAATCACCAGATGATATGACGGTCACTCAAGCAATTACATCTATAATTATATGCAAACAAGGTAGCTAATCTTATAGGCATAAATTAAGTTCATTAAGCATGGTAATCCAACTTATTCAGCATGCATAGCAATCATAATCAAGAGCCAGAAATCCAATCAATAAGCTAACATGGCTAGGGCTTCAAGCAGCCCTAATCCTAATGACTACTCACACATAACTGAAATAAACACAAGTATAATTGAATCCATAAGTAAATTGCAATAATGAAAATAAGGGTACAGAAGAGATTGTTAAGAACAGATGCAGCAGAAGACACGGCAGGGCCTTCTTCTCCAAGCTCCACGTCCAATAATCTAAGTGAAAGATTATCTCCGAAAATATATGGTCCCTAATTCTCTAGAAAACCAAAACGGAACTCTGTGGCTCAGGTCTCTGTTTTTTCCAGAAAACAAAAACGTCCTTAGCTAATTATCTCCCCCCAAAACACTGAACAAAGGCTCCCTTTTATAGACAAAGGGAAAACCTTGTTCTATAAGGATTGGTATAACCTTGTTCTATACAGATTGGTAAAACCATGTCCTATAGGAATAGGGAAAGTTATTTTACTTTTAATTAATTATAAAGTCTTTAAAATCTATTCGAACCAATCAGAGCATGGCCGGAAGTGTGAATGCAAGCTGGCAAGTGGGAACGCAAGCTGGCCAAACTTGGATTTTTGACTGTCTTCGTAATCAGGATCTGGGACCGCGCTTTTGAAGTACGTTAGGAGTATAATAGAAGCGCATCGTCGTTCAGGCTTGGCGCAAATGTTGTCATGCTTGGCGCAGAGGGAGAACCTCGGATCCACCGCTGGCGGAACAGGGACCCCGGCTTGGGCGCACTTCTGGGCTCGGATGGGAGTTCTTGGGACATGTCCTCGACCTGCCTTGGCGCGACCTTGGCACTTCTAGGACTTGACCTTGATGTCATGAAACACAAGTTCGGGACCCGGAGGGCCTGATATGAGGTACTTGGCCAGTGGCCCAAAATAGGCGCACTGGCGCACTGGCGCACTGGCGCACTCAGGACTCCATTCAGGACCTGATATTGAAATGAGGATATCTCCTTCATCTGGACTCCGATTTGAGTCATTCTTTTTGCGTTCTTTCCAGATTTTACCTATCTTTCTAACTCTGCACAAGTCTCACAAGATTGATCATTTTCTACTATTGATGGCACGAAATCATTCAAAAGACATGTAAGAGAGGCATATAAAGACATCAAAATGATGCATAAATAACGACTGATCAAATACCCCCAAACCTATCTTTTGCTAGTCCCTTAGCAAAACAAATGCTAACAAAATGAAAAGACTCGATTTTAGTTAAGATAGAACATTTAAACCCCTAGGTTCACCTAGTAGGAGGAGTTTTGTCTCCTGAGGTTTATAACAGTACGATACCCTCAAACGTTTTACTTAAACAAAAAGATGCTAGATATAGTACTCTTAACAAGCTAATAAGAATCAAAGTAAGTAGACATGCTTTGCAGAACTAAAAGGAATGCCATAGCCGTGAGTGTCATGTGAAGGGGTACGTGTATAAATGCCAATATTTTCAGGTGTTCAAGTTTGAAAACAACTTCATCTAAGTGCCCTAGAAAGATTTCGCCTCGACTCTAATCCTCACTAGGCAACTCTCAATTCACACAAGAATCCTAGGCTTACACTCTTTTCAAGCATATGTGATGAGTTTATGTTATGAAATTCAAATTTAATCACATATGAGTAACAATGAAGAATAGCACTTTATGGAAATAAAGATCTCATGAAAGGAATTGAACTTTAAGAACATAGATACGTACCTTAATCCTCAGCATGATTGTCCATAAGATCAGTTAGGTCTTCCTTTTTAGGTTGTATTGGGGCTAAGCTTTGGGGTTTAGCAAGGAAGGATGGGTTTCAAAGAACCTGAGTTGTGCCAAGGCATGAGAAGTCATGAATTGAACTTGGAATTTCTGAACTGAATCCTTTCTTAAGGCCCACGACATTGTGCTTTCCTGACGACTTATTTTGTGGCTCTTGTGGCTTATTTTGAGGCTCTCGGCTTACTTGGCTCAATTCACTTTGTTTTTCACTTATTTTTTCCTTCTTTTTTTTCTCAACGTTTCTTTCTTTCTTTTGATTTGAACGTTTTTTTTTTGTTTCTGTTCGTCTTTGAATTTAATTGAACCAAGATCATGTAATGATTTCCTCAAATTTTCATGCAGCTTGCAACTTGTAAAACTTTTCTTTACTTTTAAACTTTCAATTGACGCCAATGTCCTTTGAATTGGGCATCATCTTCTTTCACCTCTTATTCTCACCATGAATCTCATTAATGGCAACCTTAGCACAAACTGAGGTTATAGGGTATGGCTGTGATGAATGGCTAAGTATTTTGGGTTAGGTTATACTTTGGGTGATGAAAGAAAAGGATGAGTGTTTGGCTTCAAAATTGGCTTAGGGAGCATGCAATAGGGTAGGATAAGGCTTTTAGAGGTTAAAGCACACATAGCCTACATCATTTCTTATGGCAAAGCATACATTAAATAAAGAGTATCTAAATGATGTTAGTTCTTTAAAATTCAATGCAAATATGATGTAATGAGATCAACAATTAAGAACAAAGTGATGAGTATTTAAGAGTAGAAACAAGTATATCCCTCAGAAAGAATGGCAATTAGGCTCAAAGATCTCACAGGGTAGTCTCCACTAATTTTCTAAGGTTCACTCAAATTCAGTTATTTCGTTCACTTAATCACTTAAAACATGGCATTATGAAGTGCAAATTATGAACTACTTGACCATGGCATGACTCTTAGTAAAGCAAAGATAGTTAACTTAGCATATACATTCCTATTAACAAGTTATCATACTAATCACAAGCAGAAATTTAAATGTCCTGGCCGTGTATCACCCCCAAACCTACTTGTTTCTATATGCAAAATTTTAAATCCACACCCCCAAACCTAAACTGAACATTGTCCTCAATGTGATAAGCAATAAGCTTGACAACAGTAGAAAGGTTTGAGAGATATAACGGGCAGCAACAGAAAAGGAAGTGAGAAATACAAACCAGGGCTAGGCTGCCTCCTAGGAGCGCTTTATTTAACGTCTAGGCAAGACGGGACTGACATGCTAGGAGCTGGGTGCATGCGGAGTTGCAGGGTTGACTGCGCTTGGATTAGAAAGGTCCTTCAAGTAGTGTTTGAGGCGGTGGCCATTTACCTTGAACGGATCCTGCCGTTCCGGGTGCTGGATTTCAACTGCACCATGAGGAAAAACGTTAGTAATAATAAATGGTCCCGTCCATCTTGAACGCAACTTACCTGGCATTAGTCTGAGCCGGGAGTCAAAGAGGAGGACTTCCTGTCCGATGTGAAAGTCCTTGGGCTGAATGCGCTTGTCGTGGAAAGCTTTGGTCTTTTCCTTGTAGATACGAGCACTGTCAAAGGCCTCGTTTCTCAACTCCTCTAATTCACTTAGCTGAAGCTTCCTATGTATTCCAGCGTCATCGAAGTTCAGGTTCATCTGCTTAATAGCCCAGAATGCTTTATGCTCCAATTCCACTGGTAGGTGGCAACCTTTTCCAAAAACCAGCCGGAAGGGAGACATGCCAATCGGGGTCTTGTATGCGGTCCGATAGGCCCACAGCGCATCATTCAATTTGCTGGACCAATCTTTGCGGTTAGGATTTACCGTTTTTTCCAATATGGCCTTTACTTCCCGATTGGACACTTCCGCTTGGCCACTCGTTTGAGGGTGATACGGTGTTGAGACCTTGTGGGTGACGCCATACTTCTTCATTAGGGCTGCAAACGAATGATTGCAGAAGTGTGCCCCCCCATCGCTGATGATTGCCCTAGGTGCGCCGAATCTGGCTAAGATGTGACTCTGTAAAAAACGCACCACTACTTTGGCGTCGTTAGTTTTGGTGGGAATTGCTTCCACCCATTTGGAGACATAATCAACTGCAAGCAGAATATAAAGATTGCCAAAGGAATTCGGAAAAGGCCCCATAAAATCAATGCCCCATACGTCGAAGATTTCGACCACAAGAATAGGGTGTAATGGCATTTGATTTCGAGGGCCGATGTTACCTAGGCGTTGGCAGCGGTCACAGGTGAGTACAAATTCGTGTGCATCCTTGAAAAGTGTGGGCCAGTAGAGTCCACTTTGGAGTACCTTGAGGGCTGTCTTCTTAGCTCCAAAATGGCCCCCACATGCCAAACTATGGCAAAAAGTCAAGACGGATTTCATCTCGTCTTCTGGGATGCAGCGCCGAATGATTTGGTCTGGACAATGCTTCCATAGGTACGGCTCATCCCATATGAAGTACTTAGCTTGTTTAGCCAGCTTGTCCTTTTGGTACCTGTTTAAAGATGAAGGAATTTGCTTAGTGACAAGGTAATTAATGAGATCGACATACCATGGATCAATAGCTTGGATTGCGAAGAGCTGTTCGTCAGGAAAGGTCTCGAGGAGGGGCAACTGATCGGCCTCTTCATTGGAACTGTGAAGCAATCGGCTCATATGGTCAGCGACCACGTTTTCGCTGCCCTTCTTGTCTCTGATTTCAAGGTCGAATTCCTGGAGCAGTAGCATCCAACGTAGCAACCTTGGCTTGGCGTCCTTTTTAGTGAGCAGATACTTCAAGGCAGCATGATCCGTGTATACTATGACCTTGGTTTGAATTAGATATGAACGGAACTTCTCCAGGGCAAAGATAACAGCAAGGAGCTCCTTCTCGGTGGTGGAGTAGTTCAGCTGGGCATCATTCAGGGTTCGGCTTGCGTAGTAAATGACATGAGGGACCTTGTCAACACGCTGTCCCAAAACCGCTCCTATGGCGAAGTCTGAGGCATCACACATTAGTTCGAATGGTAAGTCCCAATTCGGTGGCATGATGATGGGTGATGCCGTGAGCTTTGCCTTGAGTGTGTTGAATGCCTCACGGCATCCCTTAGTGAACTCGAATGTGGCGTCCTTGGCTAGAAGATCACACAAAGGTCTTGTGATTTTCGAGAAATCTTTGATGAATCTGCGGTAAAAGCTAGCATGCCCTAAGAACGATCGAACCTCTTTGACTGTAGTGGGGTACGGCAGCCTCTCTACTATGTCTAACTTTGCTTTGTCCACTTCAATGCCTCGGCTAGAGATCACATGACCCAAGACAATTCCCTGTTGTACCATGAAATGGCACTTTTCCCAGTTCAGCACTAAGTTGCTTTCTCTGCACCGTTCCAGTACTCGGGTTAGGTTAACTAAGCACAGTTCGAATGAATGTCCAAACACTGAGAAGTCGTCCATGAATACTTCAATTATATCTTCCACCATATCGGAGAAGATGCTCATCATGCAACGCTGAAAGGTAGCTGGGGCATTGCACAATCCAAACGGCATTCTTCTGTATGCAAAGGTGCCATATGGGCATGTGAATGTTGTTTTTTCTTGATCTTCGGGTGCAATAGCAATCTGATTGTATCCTGAGTAGCCGTCCAAGAAGCAATAGTGGGAGTGTCCAGCCAGGCGCTCGAGCATTTGATCAATGAAGGGCAAAGGAAAGTGGTCCTTGCGTGTGGTTATATTTAGCTTTCGATAGTCGATGCACACTCTCCATCCTGTTTGAATCCGTTGAGGTACAAGCTCATCCTGCTCGTTTTTAACCACTGTGATCCCACTTTTCTTTGGCACGACCTGGACTGGGCTCACCCACTTGGAGTCACTAATTGGATAGATGATTCCAACGTCCAAGAGCTTTAGGACTTCTTTCTTCACGACCTCCTTCATAGGTGGATGCAATCGCCTCTGTGCCTCCCGTGATGGTTTGGAGTCTTCCTCCAGCAGTATCCGATGCATGCATTTTGCGGGACTTATGCCTTTGATGTCAGCTATTGTCCATCCAATTGCCGTTTGATTGACCTTAAGGACGTGAACCAATGCCTTTTCCTCTTTCGTACTTAGGGTAGATGCAATGATGACTGGAAGGGTTTGATTGTCGCCCAAATAAGCATACTTTAAGTGCTCGGGCAAGGGCTTCAGCTCGAGTTCAGGAGCCTTTATGATGGACGGCAGGGTTTTCTGACTTGTGAATGGTAACGCTTCGAGGGGAGGCCTGTGCAATGGGAGGGCTGGCATGATGTCAAGGGCTCGTACCTCTTTGATCACGCTATCTGTAAGTAAATCCACAGTGTGTGGGTTACTAGTAACGGCCTTCTCAAGGTCATCCGTCATGCAAGAATGAGCAATTGTCTCCCGTAGCAGTAAGTCCATTGTGTTTAACGGAAAATCTACAATAGGCTCGGCAGGGTACTGGATGGTGTCATGGATGGAGAATGTCCGAAGCTGGTCCAGGACCTTGATGGAGACCTGGCCCTTTCTGACGTCGATGAGGCACTCGGCTGTGGCTAGTAAGGGCCTTCCAAAGATGAGGGGAGGTTCCTCACTTTTGTCAATTCTGTCCATTCTTAGTACGTAGAAGTCGGCAGGTATACATGTATCTCCGATTTGTACCAGTACGTCTTCAAGAACCCCCATTAGGTAGGTTACAGAAGCGTTAGCCAACCTGACACATAGGTGCGTGGGCTTGAGTGCGCCTAGGTTGAGTGACCTGTAAATGTGGAATGGCATGATGTTCACTGATGCTCCCGTGTCGCAAAGGCAATGTTCGAATCTTTTTGACTGAATGACACATGGAAGGGATGGCGGCCCAGGATCATTGGCCTTAAGGGGCATGCGCAAAAGGGCAGCCGAGCAGGCCATAGGGATGTCAATGGTGTCCGTGGAGATAAAACCACGCTTTCCTGCAACTAAGTCCTTGATCAGCTTTGCAAAGATAGGCATGTGCTTGACAATTTTATGGAAAGGCAGTGTGATCTGAAGCTTCTGCAACATGCTGATGATTTCTTCCTCAAAGTCCTCCTTTTGCTTATTCTTGTTTTGGAACCTGCGAGGAAATGGATAATCAACATTATTAGCTAACTCAAAAGTGACTTTTTTAGAATTGGAATTCTGAGGTTTAGAGTTAGAAGTAATCGAGTGCTGCGACTTGGGCTTAGGAGCAGGTTGCATGCCAGCCGTGGCCGAAGTAGGCGCAGTGTCAGGTCCTCTTTGCGGTAGGGCACTTGGTGATTCATTGGACTGGTTCTGCGCCAGAGGTGTTGGCCGTGGCATGTTTTGCGGCGCGCCCTGGTCGGTGATCCTTGGCAGAGTAGGTTGAGGCTCAGTTTCAGGTCCTGTGAGGGTGGCATATGTGGGGTCTTGAAGTGGTGTTTCCTTCTCCAGTGTGATGGCATTAGCCGTAGGATTGTGAAATCCTTTCGGATTTACCAGGACTTGACTCGGTAGCTTGCCCTGCTCTCGCTGATTTAGTTGGTTCGCCACCTGTCCCATTTGACGCTCCAAGTTTGCAATTGCATTTTTGAAGTCTCCCGTCTGACTCTGGCTATCGTGCATGAATTTTATGAGTTGAGCCTGCTGTTTAGTCAGGATATGGATGGAGTCCTCAACAGACTTGCTTCCGCCATTCTGGTTTGAGGAAGGACCGTGGTAGTTCCCCTGAGGGCCTGCGGCTTGCTGCTCAAATCCAGGGGGTGGCAAGGGATTCGCGGTTGCTTGATTGTTGCTCCAACGGAAATTAGGATGATTTCTCCACCCCGGATTGTAAGTGTTGGAATATGGATCATTCCGGGGTCGAGAATTGCTATTGAACCCTCCAGCAAAGTTGGCCTCTTCCACAACCGGGCAGTCCTGGGATGTGTGGCCCTGAATTGAACAAACCTCGCAGATGTGAACTCCTTTGGCTTTCTCGCTACACAATTGTTTTACCATTGCCGTGAGCTGAGCAATGGCGTCATCTTTGTATTTGGCGGATGCATCACCCGTAGCTCTAGAGGAGGGACCCCTGTAGCTGAACTGTTTTTCCCTTTGAGCAATGTTCTCAAAGGCGGTCCTTGCTTCCTCGGCTGTGCCTTCTAGAATCCCTTGGGATTGAGAATCCACCATTGTCCGATCGCTAGTTTTCAAGCCTCTATAGAAGTATAGCATAAGATGATGGGCATCAATATGGTGGTGGGGGCACGCCCGTAGCATCTGATTGAACCGCTCCCAAAACTCGTAGAAAGACTCCTCCATGTCTTGCCGTGGGTTCATGATCTTGGACTTTAACTCATTTGTCTTTTCCACGGGAAAGTACTGTGTTAAGAATTTGGACGTCAAGTCCCTCCAAGAGTGAATGGAAGCCGGCGCCAATGAATGAAACCATCTCTTGGCGCGATCCTTGAGACTGAAGTGAAAGAGCCGCAGGCGGATTTCCGATTCCGTCATACCATTGATGCGCAGTGTTGAACAAACCTCAACAAATTCCTTGATATGAAAGTGCGGGTCCTCGCCAGCAAGGCCGTGGAATGTAGGCAGCATGTGAATTGTCCCCGACTTTAATTCGAAGTTTGCCACTGTTGACTCGGGAAAAACAATTGGAAATTGATCCTCCGAGACATGGGGCATGGCAAAATCCTTAAGGCGCCATGGGGCTTGCGGTACTAGGCCACGTTCCAGGCCCTGCTCTTCTCTGTGGTTCGCCATCCTCCTTGGGCTTGGTGGCGGGGAGCCGTGGACTGAAGATGCTTGCGATGATGGTCCACTTGATGACCCGTGCACTGAACCTTGGAATGACATACGCGGGTACCTAACAAAAAGAAAAACTAAGTTACAAATCTAAACTTGAATGGGCACCGTTGAGGGACAAGTCCCCGGCAACGGCGCCAAAAACTTGTTGGTAGATTTAAAGAGCAAGAAATATGCAATTCAATTCTAACAGTTATAAAATCCTTGCAAGTGCACAAATCGATAAGTATAGTATAGTAGCACAGCAAGAGTCGATCCCTCGAGGACTTGTATCAACGTTATGACCAATTTAGTTCAGATTTGTTAACTTGAATAAAAACACACACACACACACACAAGGGGGGGGTTTATGATGTGATAACTGAAATTTAAAGACAAGTAAATCAAAGTGCAGAAAATAACAATGCAAGAATGAAAGGTTGTTAACTAAGGCGAATTAAGGCTTACTATCCACTCTAACCAATTATAGCTCTTAACCAAATTTCCTTGACCTAATTACTATGCATTTTCTGAATTAGGTGCCCGTGCCTAGGACCTGGCGTTGGTTCACTAGACACATCTTATTCCCTCTTACTTAGCATGTTCTAAATAGGGCATATGCCTAGAACGTCTATCACCTACCTTTTAAGATGATGCATGAAGTTTAAAGAGAATTTAATGACACCACATTAGCCTAGCAAAGTGGCATGCAATCCTAGGTCGTCATGAGTTAAGATTACAAGTACGAATACTTTCGATGCTCCAAATCACCAGATGATATGACGGTCACTCAAGCAATTACATCTATAATTATATGCAAACAAGGTAGCTAATCTTATAGGCATAAATTAAGTTCATTAAGCATGGTAATCCAACTTATTAAGCATGCATAGCAATCATAATCAAGAGCCAGAAATCCAATCAATAAGCTAACATGGCTAGGGCTTCAAGCAGCCCTAATCCTAATGACTACTCACACATAACTGAAATAAACACAAGTATAATTGAATCCATAAGTAAATTGCAATAATGAAAATAAGGGTACAGAAGAGATTGTTAAGAACAGATGCAGCAGAAGACACGGCAGGGCCTTCTTCTCCAAGCTCCACGTCCAATAATCTAAGTGAAAGATTATCTCCGAAAATATATGGTCCCTAATTCTCTAGAAAACCAAAACGGAACTCTGTGGCTCAGGTCTCTGTTTTTTCCAGAAAACAAAAACGTCCTTAGCTAATTATCTCCCCCCAAAACACTGAACAAAGGCTCCCTTTTATAGACAAAGGGAAAACCTTGTTCTATAAGGATTGGTATAACCTTGTTCTATACAGATTGGTAAAACCATGTCCTATAGGAATAGGGAAAGTTATTTTACTTTCAATTAATTATAAAGTCTTTAAAATCTATTCGAACCAATCAGAGCATGGCCGGAAGTGTGAATGCAAGCTGGCAAGTGGGAACGCAAGCTGGCCAAACTTGGATTTTTGACTGTCTTCGTAATCAGGATCTGGGACCGCGCTTTTGAAGTACGTTAGGAGTATAATAGAAGCGCATCGTCGTTCAGGCTTGGCGCAAATGTTGTCATGCTTGGCGCAGAGGGAGAACCTCGGATCCACCGCTGGCGGAACAGGGACCCCGGCTTGGGCGCACTTCTGGGCTCGGATGGGAGTTCTTGGGACATGTCCTCGACCTGCCTTGGCGCGACCTTGGCACTTCTAGGACTTGACCTTGATGTCATGAAACACAAGTTCGGGACCCGGAGGGCCTGATATGAGGTACTTGGCCAGTGGCCCAAAATAGGCGCACTGGCGCACTGGCGCACTGGCGCACTCAGGACTCCGTTCAGGACCTGATATTGAAATGAGGATATCTCCTTCATCTGGACTCCGATTTGAGTCATTCTTTTTGCGTTCTTTCCAGATTTTACCTATCTTTCTAACTCTGCACAAGTCTCACAAGATTGATCATTTTCTACTATTGATGGCACGAAATCATTCAAAAGACATGTAAGAGAGGCATATAAAGACATCAAAATGATGCATAAATAACGACTGATCAACATCCACGACGGAACCGAAGGACCAGCCCGTGCCTCCCAATCTGCTGCCAGCCGTGTCTCATCCCCTGCCCAAGGACAAGGACCCGGTTTTGAAATTCAATGCGCCTTCTCAACTGAATCCTGAAACATTTAACTTTCATTTTAATAAGGCAAACTTGGATTTGAATTCTGATTTAGCTCCTAATGTTGTTGAACTTTTCTCATGCAGGTTCCACCATAAAAACACCAAGAATATGCTAAAGGCACTCAACTTGGTCCCCCTCTTCAAGTTCCGAAGGAAAAATCAACGAAAGGGACCAAGGATGAAGTCAAGAACGTACAGGGCACAACCAAAGCTATTCCCCCACGAACATTGTCCAAGGAAGACAGTCCAGAATGGACAGCAACTGCTCTAATTCAAATCACTCCTCAATATCTTTCCCGATAAGTTACGTTCTCGTCGGTGGATTCCTTTATGTGTTTCTAACTTTTTTCTCCAAGATGCAGCGCAGATTCTACAGTAAGAGGCTCATAATCAGTTCCATATTGACGCTGAAATCTTGGTCACACCATCAAAAGCCTAGCATGCCAGCCCCGTCTTGCCTAGACGTTAAATAAAGCGCTCCTAGGAGGCAGCCTAGCCCTGGTTTGTATTTCTCACTTCCTTTTCTGTTTCTGCCTATTATATCTCTCAAACCCTTCTACTATTATCATGCTTACTGCTTATCACATTGAGGACAATGTTCAGTTTAGGTTTGGGGGTGTGGATTTAAAATTTTTCATATAGAAACAAGTAGGTTTGGGTGATACACGGCCAGGACATTTAAATTTCTGCTTGTGATTAGTATGATAACTTGTTAATAGGAATGTATAATCTAAGTTAACTATCTTTGCTTTACTAAGAATCATGCCATGGTCAAGTAGTTCATAATCTGCACTTCACAATGCCATGTTTTAAGTGATTAAGTGAACGAAATAACTGAATTTGAGTGAACCTTAGAAAATTAGTGGAGACTACCCTGTGAGATCTTTGAGCCTAATTGCCATTATTTTTTAGGGATATACTTGTTTCTACTCTTAAACACTCATCACTTTTGTTCTTAATTGTTGATCTCATTACATCATAATTGTTGCCATAAATGAGATTCATGGTGAGAATGAGAGGTGAAAGAAGATGCTGCCCAATTCAAAGGACTTTGGCGTCAATTCAAGGTTCAAAAGTAAAGAAAAGCTTTACAAGTTGCAAGCTGCACCAAAGTTTGAGGAAATCATTGCATGATCTAGGTTCAAACTCAATTCAAAGAACAGAAAAAAACGTTTAAATCAAAGAAAGAAAGAAACATTGAGAAAAAGTGAAAAACAAAGTGAATTGAGCCAAGTGAGCCAAGAGCCTCAAAATAAACCACAAGAGCCTCAAAATAAGTCATCAAGAAAGCACAATGTCGTGGGCCTTAAGAAAGGATTCAGTTCAGAAATTCCATATTCAAGTCATGACTTCTCATGCCTTGGCACAACTCAGGTTCTTTAAATCCCATCCTTCCTTGCTAAACCCCAAAGCTTAGCCTCATTACAACCTAAAAAGGAAGACCTAACTGATCTTATGGACAATCATGCTGAGGATTAAGGTACGTATCTATGTTCTTAAAGTTCAATTCCTTTCATGAGATCTTTATTTCCATAAAGTACTATTCTTCATTGTTACTCATATGTGATTAAATTTGAATTTCATAACATAAACTCATCACATATGCTTGAAAAGAGTGAAAGCCTAGGATTCTTGTGCAAATTGAGAGTTGCCTAGTGAGGATTAGAGTCGAGGCGAAATCTTTCTAGGGCACTTAGATGAAGTTGTTTTCAAACATGATCACTTCGAAATATTGGCATTTATACACGTACACCTTCACATGACACTCACGGCTATGGCATTCCTTTTAGTTCTACAAAGCATGTATACTTACTTTGATTCTTATTAGCTTGTTAAAAGTACTATCTCTAGCATCTTTTTGTTTAAGTAAAACGTTTGTGGGTATCATGCTGTTATTACCCTCAGGAGACAAAACTCCTCCTACTAGGTGAACCTAGGGGTTTAAAGGTTCTATCTTAACTAAAATTGAGTCTTTTCATTTTGTTAGCGTTTGTTTTGCTCAGGGACTAGCAAAAGATAGGTTTGGGGGTATTTGATCAGTCGTTATTTATGCATCATTTTGAGGTCTTTATATGCCTCTCTTACATGTCTTTTGAATGATTTCGTGCCATAAATAGTAGAAAATGATCAATCTTGTGAGACTTGTGCAGAGTTAGAAAGATAGGTAAAATCTGGAAAGAACGCAAAAAGAATGACTCAAATCGGAGTCCAGATGAAGGAGATGTCCTCATTTCAATATCAGGTCCTAAACGGAGTCCAGAGTGCGCCAGTGCGCCTATTTTGGGCCACCGGCCAAGTACCTCATATCAGGCCCTCCGGGTCTCAAACCTGTGTTTCATGACATCAAGTTCAGGTCCTAGAAGTGCCAAGGTCGCGCCAAGGCAGGTCGAGGACATGTCCCAAGAACTCCCATCCGAGCCCAGATGTGCGCCTAAGCCCAGGGTCCCTGTTCCGCCAGCGGTGGATCAGAGGTTCTCCCTCTGTGCTAAGCCTGACAACATTTGCGCCAAGCCTGAACGAATAGGCGTTTCTACTATACTCATGATGTGCTTCAAAAGCGCAGTCCCATATCCTGATTCCGAAGACAGTCCAAAATCCAAGTTTGGCCAGCTTGCGTTCCCACTTGCCAGCTTGCATTCACACTCCCAGCCATGCTCTGATTGGTTCTAATAGATTTAAGGACTTTGTAATTAATTAAAAGTACAATAACTTTCCCTATCCTTATAGTGCATGGTTTTACCAATCCTTACAGAATATGGTTTTACCAATCCTTATAGAATATGGTTTTACCAATCCTTATAGAACAAGGTTTTCCCTTTCTCTATAAAAAGGGAGCCTTTGTTCAGTGTTTGGAAATAAGGAGAATCAGGCAAAGAGGAGGCAGAGAGAGAGAGAGTTCCGTTTTGGTTTTCCAGAGAATTAGGGACGATATTTTGAGAGATAATATTTTACACATAGATTATTGGACGTGGAGCTTGGAGAAGAAGGCTCTGCCGTGTCTTCTGCTGCACCTGTTCTTCACAATATCTTCTGTACCCTTATTTTGATTATTGAAATTTACTTATGAATTCAATTATATTTTTTTCAATTTCAGTTATATGTGAGTAGTCATTAGGATTAGGGCTGCTTGAACCCCTAGCCATGTTAGCTTGTTGATTGGATTTCTGGCTCTTGATTATGATTGCTATGCATGTTGAATAAGTTGGATTACTATGCTTAATGACCTTAATTTATGCCTATAAGATTAGCTACCTTGTTTGCATATAATTATAGATGTAATTGCTTGAGTGACCGTCATATCATCTTGTGATTTGGAGCATCGAAAGTATTCTTACTTGTAATCTTAACTCATAACGACCTAGGATTGCATGTAGGTGATAGACGTTCTAGGCATATCCCCTGTTTAAACTTCATGCATCATCTTAAAAGGTAGGTGATAGACGTTCTAGGCATATGCCTTGTTTAGAACAGGCTAAGTAAGAGGGAATAAGATGTGTCTAGTGAACCAATGCCAGGTCCTAGGCACGGGCACCTAATTCAGAAAATGCATAGTAATTAGGTCAAGGAAATCTGGTTAATAGCTATATTTGGTTAGAGTGGATAGTTAGCCTTAATTCGCCTTAGTTAATAATCAATTACCCGTTAATTCTTGCATTGTTATTTTCTGCATTTTATTTTGCTTGTCTTTAAATTTCAGTTCTCACATCATAAACCACCCCTGCGTGTGTGTGTGTGTGTGTTTTCACTAAGTTAATAAATCTGAACTAAAGTGGTCATAACGTTGATACAAGTCCTCGAGGGATCGACTCTTGCTGTGCTACTATACTATTCTTATCGATTTGTGCACTTGCAAGGATTTTATAACTGTTAGAATTGAATTGCATATTGATCAGTCGTTATTTATGCATCATTTTGAGGTCTTTATATGCCTCTCTTACATGTCTTTTGAATGATTTCGTGCCATCAATAGTAGAAAATGATCAATCTTGTGAGACTTGTGCAGAGTTAGAAAGATAGGTAAAATCTGGAAAGAACGCAAAAAGAATGACTCAAATCGGAGTCCAGATGAAGGAGATGTCCTCATTTCAATATCAGGTCCTCAATGGGGTCCTGAGTGCGCCAATGCGCCAGTGCGCCTATTTTGGGCCACTGGCCAAGTACCTCATATCAGGCCCTCCGGGTCTCAAACCTGTGTTTCATGACATCAAGGTCAAGTCCTAGAAGTGCCAAGGTCGCGCCAAGGCAGGTCGAGGACATGTCCCAAGAACTCCCATCCGAGCACAGATGTGCGCCTAAGCCGGGGTCCCTGTTCCGCCAGTGGTGGATCAGAGGTTCTCCCTCTGCGCTAAGCCTGACAACATTTGCGCCAAGCCTGAACGATGATGCGCTTCTATTATACTCCTAACGTACTTCAAAAGCACGGTCCCAGATCCTGATTACGAAGACAGTCAAAAATCCAAGTTTGGCCAGCTTGCGTTCCCACTTGCCAGCTTGCATTCACACTCCCAGCCGTGTTCTGATTGGTTCTAATAGATTTTAAAGACTTTGTAATTAATTAAAAGTAAAATAACTTACCCTATTCCTATATGACAAGGTTTTACCAATCTGTATAGAACAAGGTTATACCAATCCTTATAGAACAAGGTTTTCCCTTATCTATAAAAAGGAGAATCAGATAGAGGATTAGAGGCGTTTTTGTTTCTTGAAAAATAGAGACCTGAGCCACAGAGTTCCGTTTTGGTTTTCTAGAGAATTAGGGACCATATTTTCGGAGATAATCTTTCACATAGATTATTGGACGTGGAGCTTGGAGAAGAACGCCCTGCCGTGTCTTCTGCTGCATCTGTTCTTAACAATCTCCTCTGTACCCTTATTTTCATTATTACAATTTACTTATGGATTCAATTATACTTGTGTTTATTTCAGTTATGTGTGAGTAGTCATTAGGATTAGGGCTGCTTGAAGCCCTAGCCATGTTAGCTTATTGATTGGATTTCTGGCTCTTGATTATGATTGCTATGCATGCTGAATAAGTTGGATTACTATGCTTAATGAACTTAATTTATGCCTATAAGATTAGCTACCTTGTTTGCATATAATTATAGATGTAATTGCTTGAGTGACCGTCATATCATTTTGTGATTTGGAGCATCGAAAGTATTCGTACTTGTAATCTTAACTCATGACGACCTAGGATTGCATGCCACTTTGCTAGGCTAATGTGGTGTCATTAAATTCTCTTTAAACTTCATGCATCATCTTAAAAGGTAGGTGATAGACGTTCTAGGCATATGCCCTGTTTAGAACATGCTAAGTAAGAGGGAATAAGATGTGTCTAGTGAACCAACGCCAGGTCCTAGGCACGGGCACCTAATTCAGAAAATGCATAGTAATTAGGTCAAGGAAATTTGGTTAAGAGCTATAATTGGTTAGAGTGGATAGTAAGCCTTAATTCGCCTTAGTTAACAACTTTTCATTCTTGCATTGTTAATTTCTGTACTTTGATTTACTTGTCTTTAAATTTCAGTTATCACATCATAAACCCCCCCCTGTGTGTGTGTGTGTGTGTGTGTGTTTTTATAAGTTAACAAATCTGAACTAAATTGGTCATAACGTTGATACAAGTCCTCGAGGGATCGACTCTTGCTGTGCTACTATACTATACTTATCGATTTGTGCACTTGCAAGGATTTTATAACTGTTAGAATTGAATTGCAAATTTCTTGCTCTTTAAATCTACCAACAATACCCACAAAGTTTTACTTAAACAAAAAGATGCTAGATATAGTACTCTTAACAAGCTAATAAGAATCAAAGTAAGTATACATGCTTTACAGAACTAAAAGGAATGCCATAGCCGTGAGTGTCATGTGAAGGTGTACGTGTATAAATGCCAATATTTTCAGGTGATCAAGTTTGAAAACAATTTCATCTAAGTGCCCTAGAAAGATTTCGCCTCGACTCTAATCCTCACTAGGCAACTCTCAATTCACACAAGAATCCTAAGCTTACACTCTTTTCAAGCATATGTGATGAGTTTATGTTATGAAATTCAAATTTAATCACATATGAGTATAGTAGCATAACAAGAGTCGATCCCTCGAGGACTTGTATCAACGTTATGATCAATTTAGTTCAGATTTGTTAACTTAAATAAAAACACACACACACACACACAGGGGGGGGGGGGGGGGGGGGGGGGGGGGGGGGGGGGGGGGGGTGGTTTATGATGTGATAACTGAAATTTAAAGACAAGTAAATCAAAGTGCAGAAAATAACAATGCAAGAATGAAAAGTTGTTAACTAAGGCGAATTAAGGCTTACTATCCACTCTAACCAATTATAGCACTGAACCAAATTTCCTTGACCTAATTACTATGCATTTTCTGAATTAGGTGCCCGTGCCTAGGACCTGGCGTTGGTTCACTAGACACATCTTATTCCCTCTTACTTAGCATGTTCTAAACAGGGCATATGCCTAGAACGTCTATCACCTACCTTTTAAGATGATGCATGAAGTTTAAAGAGAATTTAATGACACGACATTAGCCTAGCAAAGTGGCATGCAATCCTAGGTCGTCATGAGTTAAGATTACAAGTACGAATACTTTCGATGCTCCAAATCACAAAATGATATGACGGTCACTCAAGCAATTACATCTATAATTATATGCAAACAAGGTAGCTAATCTTATAGGCATAAATTAAGTTCATTAAGCATAGTAATCCAACTTATTCAGCATGCATAGCAATCATAATCAAGAGCCAGAAATCCAATCAATAAGCTAACATGGCTAGGGCTTCAAGCAGCCCTAATCCTAATGACTACTCACACATAACTGAAATAAACACAAGTATAATTGCATCCATAAGTAAATTGTAATAATGAAAATAAGGGTACAGAGGAGATTGTTAAGAACAGATGCAGCAGAAGACACGGCAGGGCCTTCTTCTCCAAGCTCCACGTCCAATAATCTATGTGAAAGATTGTCTCCGAAAATATGGTCCCTAATTCTCTAGAAAACCAAAACGGAACTCTCTGTGGCTCAGGTCTCTGTTTTTCCAGAAACAAAAATGCCCCTAATCCTCTATCTGATTCTCCTTTTTATAGACAAGGGAAAACCTTGTTCTATAAGGATTGGTATAACCTTGTTCTATACAGATTGGTAAAACCTTGTCCTATACAGATTGGTAAAACCTTGTCCTATACAGATTGGTAAAACCTTGTCCTATAGGAATAGGGTAAGTTATTTTACTTTTAATTAATTACAAAGTCTTTAAAATCTATTAGAACCAATCAGAACACGGCTGGGAGTGTGAATGCAAGCTGGCAAGTGGGAACGCAAGCTGGCCAAACTTGGATTTTTGACTGTCTTCGTAATCAGGATCTGGGACCGCGCTTTTGAAGTACGTTAGGAGTATAATAGAAGCGCATCGTCGTTCAGGCTTGGCGTAAATGTTGTCAGGCTTAGCGCAGAGGGAGAACCTCTGATCCACCGCTGGCGGAACAGGGGTTCCGGCTTAGGCGCACATCTGGGCTCGGATGGGAGTTCTTGGGACATGTCCTCGACCTGCCTTGGCGCGACCTTGGCACTTCTAGGACTTGACCTTGATGTCATGAAACACAGGTTTGAGACCCGGAGGGCCTGATATGAGGTACTTGGCCAGTGGCCCAAAATAGGCGCACTGGCGCACTCAGGACCCCGTTGAGGACCTGATATTGAAATGAGGACATCTCCTTCATCTGGACTCCGATTTGAGTCATTCTTTTTGCGTTCTTTCCAGATTTTACCTATCTTTCTAACTCTGCACAAGTCTCACAAGATTGATCATTTTCTACTATTGATGGCACGAAATCATTCAAAAGATATGTAAGAGAGGCATATAAAGACCTCAAAATGATGCATAAATAACGACTGATCAAATGCCCCCAAACCTATCTTTTGCTAGTCCCTGAGCAAAACAAATGCTAACAAAATGAAAAGACTCGAATTTAGTTAAGATAGAACATTTAAACCCCTAGGTTCACCTAGTAGGAGGAGTTTTGTCTCCTGAGGCTTATAACAGTATGATACCCACAAACGTTTTACTTAAACAAAAAGATGCTAGATATAGTACTCTTAACAAGCTAATAAGAATCAAAGTAAGTAGACATGCTTTGCAGAACTAAAAGGAATGCCATAGCCGTGAGTGTCATGTGAAGGTGTACGTGTATAAATGCCAATATTTTCAGGTGATCAAGTTTAAAAACAACTTCATCTAAGTGCCCTAGAAAGATTTCGCCTCGACTCTAATCCTCTCTAGGCAACTCTCAATTCACACAAGAATCCTAGGCTTACACTCTTTTCAAGCATATGTGATGAGTTTATGTTATGAAATTCAAATTTAATCACATATGAGTAACAATGAAGAATAGCACTTTATGGAAATAAAGATCCCATGAAAGGAATTGAACTTTAAGAACATAGATACGTACCTTAATCCTCAGCATGATTGTCCATAAGATCCGTTAGGTCTTCCTTTTTAGGTTGTATTGGGGCTAAGCTTTGGGGTTTAGCAAGGAAGGATGGGATTCAAAGAACCTGAGTTGTGCCAAGGCATGAGAAGTCATGAATTGAACTTGGAATTTCTGAACTGAATCCTTTCTTAAGGCCCACGACATTGTGCTTTCCTGATGACTTATTTTGTGGCTCTTGTGGCTTATTTTGAGGCTATTGTGGCTTATTTTGAGTCTCTTGGCTCACTTGGCTCAATTCACTTTGTTTTTCACTTATTTTTTTCCTTCTTTTTCTCAACGTTTCTTTCTTTCTTTTGATTTGAACGTTTTTTTTTGTTTCTGTTCGTCTTTGAATTGAATTGAACCAAGATCATGCAATGATTTCCTCAAACTTTCGTGCAGCTTGCAACTTGTAAAGCTTTCTTTACTTTTGAACCATGAATTGACGCCAAAGTCCTTTGAATTGGGCAGCATCTTCTTTCCCCGCTCATTCTCACCATGAATCTCATTTATGGCAACCTTAGCACAAACTGAGGTTATTGGGTATGGCTGTGATGAATGGCTAAGTATTTTGGGTTAGGTTATACTTTGGGTGATGAAAGAAAAGGTTGAGTGTTTGGCTTCAAAATTGGCTTCGGGAGCATGCAATAGGGTAGGATAAGGCCTTTAGAGGTTAAAGCACACATAGCCTACATCACTTCTTATGGAAAAACATACATTAAATCAAGAGTATCTAAATGATGTTAGTTCTTTAAAATTCAATGCAAATATGATGTAATGAGATCAACAATTAAGAACAAAAGTGATGAGTGTTTAAGAGTAGAAACAAGTATATCCCTCAGAAAGAATGGCAATTAGGCTCAAAGATCTCACTGGGTAGTCTCCACTAATTTTCTAAGGTTCACTCAAAATCAGTTATTTCGTTCACTTAATCACTTAAAACATGGCATTGTGAAGTGCAAATTATGAACTACTTGACCATGGCATGACTTTTAGTAAAGCAAAGATAGTTAACTTGGCATATACATTCCTATTAACAAGTTATCATACTAATCACAAGCAGAAATTTAAATGTCCTGGCCGTGTATCACCCCCAAACCTACTTGTTTCTATATGCAAAATTTTAAATCCACACCCCCAAACCTAAACTGAACATTTTCCTCAATGTGATAAGTAGTAAGCTTGACAACAGTAGAAAGGTTTGAGAGATATAACGGGCATCAACAGAAAAGGAAGTGAGAAATACAAACCAGGGCTAGGCTGCCTCCTAGGAGCGCTTTATTTAACGTCTAGGCAAGACGGGGCTGACATGCTAGGAGCTGGGCGCATGCGGAGTTGCAGGGTTGACTGCGCTTGGATTAGAAAGGTCCTTCAAGTAGTGTTTGAGGCGGTGGCCATTTACCTTGAACGGATCCTGCCGTTCCGGGTGCTGGATTTCAACTGCACCATGAGGAAAAACGTTAGTAATAATAAATGGTCCACTCCATCTTGAACGCAACTTACCTGGCATTAGTCTGAGCCGGGAGTCAAAGAGGAGGACTTCCTGTCCGACGTGAAAGTCCTTGGGCTGAATGCGCTTATCGTGGAAAGCTTTGGTCTTTTCCTTGTAGATACGAGCACTGTCAAAGGCCTCGTTTCGCAACTCCTCTAATTCACTTAGCTGAAGCTTCCTATGTATTCCAGCGTCATCGAAGTTCAGGTTCATCTGCTTAATAGCCCAGAATGCTTTATGCTCCAATTCCACTGGTAGGTGGCAGGCTTTTCCAAAAACTAGCCGGAAGGGAGACATACCAATCGGGGTCTTGTATGCGGTCCGATAGGCCCACAGCGCATCATTCAATTTGCTGGACCAATCTTTGCGGTTAGGATTTACCGTTTTTTCCAATATGGCCTTTACTTCCCGATTGGACACTTCCACTTGGCCACTCGTTTGAGGGTGATACGGTGTTGAGACCTTGGGGGTGACGCCATACTTCTTCATTAGGGCTGCAAATGAATGATTGCAGAAGTGTGCCCCCCCATCGCTGATGATTGCCCTAGGTGCGCCGAATCTGGCTAAGATGTGACTCTGTAAAAAACGCACCACTACTTTGGCGTCGTTAGTTTTGGTGGGAATTGCTTCCACCCATTTGGAGACATAATCAACTGCAAGAAGAATATAAAGATTGCGAAAGGAATTCGGAAAAGGCCCCATAAAATCAATGCCCCATACGTCGAAGATTTCGACCACAAGAATAGGGTGTAATGGCATTTGATTTCGAAGGCCGATGTTACCTAGGCGTTGGCAGCGGTCACAGGTGAGTACAAATTCGTGTGCATCCTTGAAAAGTGTGGGCCAGTAGAGTCCACTTTGGAGTACCTTGAGGGCTGTCTTCTTAGCTCCAAAATGGCCCCCACATGCCAAACTATGGCAAAAAGTCAAGACGGATTTCATCTCATCTTCTGGGATGCAGCGCCGAATGATTTGGTCTGGACAATGCTTCCATAGGTACGGCTCATCCCATATGAAGTACTTAGCTTGTTTAGCCAGCTTGTCCTTTTGGTACCTGTTTAAAGATGAAGGAATTTTCTTAGTGACAAGATCAATAGCTTGGATTGCGAAGAGCTGTTCGTCAGGAAATGTCTCGAGGAGGGGCAACTGATCGGCCTCTTCATTGGAACTGTGAAGCAATCAGCTCATATGGTCAGCAACCACGTTTTCGCTGCCCTTCTTGTCTCTGATTTCAAGGTCGAATTCCTGGAGCAGTAGCATCCAACGTAGCAACCTTGGCTTGGCGTCCTTTTTAGTGAGCAAATACTTCAAGGCAGCATGATCCGTGTATACTATGACCTTGGTTTGAATTAGATATGAACGGAACTTCTCCAGGGCAAAGATAACAGCAATGAGCTCCTTCTCGGTGGTGGAGTAGTTCAGCTGGGCCTCATTCAGGGTTCGGCTTGCGTAGTAAATGACATGAGGGAGCTTGTCAACACGCTGTCCCAAAACCGCTCCTATGGCGAAGTCTGAGGCATCACACATTAGTTCGAATGGTAAGTCCCAATTCGGTGGCATGATGATGGGTGATGCCGTGAGCTTTGCCTTGAGTGTGTTGAATGCCTCACGGCATCCCTTAGTGAACTCAAATGTGGCGTCCTTGGCTAGAAGATCACACAAAGGTCTTGTGATTTTCAAGAAATCTTTTGATGAATCTGCAGTAAAAGCCAGCATGCCCTAAGAACGATCGAACCTCTTTGACTGTAGTGGGGTACGGCAGCCTCTCTACTATGTCTAACTTTGATTTGTCCACTTCAATGCCTCGGCTAGAGATCACATGACCCAAGACAATTCCCTGTTGTACCATGAAATGGCACTTTTCCCAGTTCAGCACTAAGTTGCTTTCTCTGCACCGTTCCAGTACTCGGGTTAGGTTAACTAACCACAGTTCGAATGAATGTCCAAACACTGAGAAGTCGTCCATGAATACTTCAATTATATCTTCCACCATATCGGAGAAGATGCTCATCATGCAACGCTGAAAGGTAGCTGGGGCATTGCACAATCCAAACGGCATTCTTCTGTATGCAAAGGTGCCATATGGGCATGTGAATGTTGTTTTTTCTTGATCTTCGGGTGCGATAGCAATCTGATTGTATCCTGAGTAGCCGTCCAAGAAGCAATAGTGGGAGTGTCCCGCCAGGCGCTCGAGCATTTGATCAATGAAGGGCAAAGGAAAGTGGTCCTTGCGTGTGGTTATATTTAGCTTTCGATAGTCGATGCACACTCTCCATCCTGTTTGAATCCGTTGAGGTACAAGCTCATCCTGCTCGTTTTTAACCACTGTGATCCCACTTTTCTTTGGCATGACCTGGACTGGGCTCACCCACTTGGAGTCACTAATTGGATAGATGATTCCAACGTCCAAAAGCTTTAGGACTTCTTTCTTCACGACCTCCTTCATAGGTGGATGCAATCGCCTCTGTGCCTCCCGTGATGGTTTGGAGTCTTCCTCCAGCAGTATCCGATGCATGCATTTTGCGGGACTTATGCCTTTGATGTCAGCTATTGTCCATCCAATTGCCGTTTGATTGACCTTAAGGACGTGAACCAATGCCTTTTCCTCTTTCGTACTTAGGGTAGATGCAATGATGACTAGAAGGGTTTGATTGTCGCTCAAATATGCATACTTTAAGTGCTCGGGCAAGGGCTTCAGCTCGAGTTCATGAGCCTTTATGATGGACGGTAGGGTTTTCTGACTTGTGAATGGTAATGCTTCGAAGGGAGGCCTGTGCAATGGGAGGGCTGGCATGATGTCAAGGGCTCGTACCTCTTCGATCACGCTATCTGTAAGTGAATCCACAGTGTGTGGGTTACTAGTAACGGCCTTCTCAAGGTCATCCGTCATGCAAGAATGAGCAATTGTCTCCCGTAGCAGTAAGTCCATTGTGTTTAACGGAAAATCTACAATAGGCTCGGCAGGGTACTGGATGGTGTCATGGATGGAGAATGTCCGAAGCTGGTCCAGGACCTTGATGGAGACCTGGCCCTTTCTGATGTCGATGAGGCACTCGGCTGTGGCTAGTAAGGGCCTTCCGAAGATGAGGGGAGGTTCCTCACTTTTGTCAATTCTGTCCATTCTTAGTACGTAGAAGTCTGCAGGGATGCATGTATCTCCGATTTGTTCCAGTACATCCTTAAGAACCCCCATTAGGTTGGTTACATAAGCGTTAGCCAACCTGACACATAGGTGCGTGGGCTTGAGTGCGCCTAGGTTGAGTGACCTGTAAATGTGGAATGGCATGATGTTCACTGATGCTCCCGTGTCGCAAAGGCAATGTTCGAATCTTTTTGACTGAATGACACATGGAAAGGATGGCGGCCCAGGATCATTGGCCTTAAGGGGCATGCGCAAAAGGGCAGCCGAGCAGGCCATAGGGATGCCAATGGTGTCCGTGGAGCTAAAACCACGCTTTCCTGCAAATAAGTCCTTGATCAGCTTTGCAAAGATAGGCATGTGCTTGACAATTTTATGGAAAGGCAGTGTGATCTGAAGCTTCTGCAACATGCTGATGATCTCTTCCTCAAAGTCCTCCTTTTGCTTATTCCTGTTTTGGAACCTGCGAGGAAATGGATAATCAACATTATTAGCTAACTCAAAAGTGACTTTTTTAGAATTGGAATTCTGAGGTTTAGAGTTAGAAGTATTCGAGTGCTGCGACTTGGGCTTAGGAGCAGGTTGCATGCCAGCCGTGGCCGAAGTAGGCGCAGTGTCAGGTCCTCTTTGCGGTAGGGCACTTGGTGACTCATTGGACTGGTTCTGCGCCAGAGGTGTTGGCCGTGGCATGTTTTACGGCGCGCCCTGGTCGGTGATCCTTGGCAGAGTAGGTTGAGGCTCAGTTTCAGGTCCTGTGAGGGTGGCATATGTGCGGTCTTGAAGTGGTGTTTCCTTCTCCAGCGTGATGGTGTTAGCCGTAGGATTGTGAAATCCTTTCGGATTTACCAGGACTTGACTCGGTAGCTTGCCCTGCTCCCGTTGATTTAGTTGGTTCGCCACCTGTCCCATTTGACGCTCCAAGTTTGCAATTGCATTTTTGAAGTCTCCCGTCTGACTCTGGCTATCGTGCATGAATTTTATGAGTTGAGCCTGCTGTTGAGTCAGGATATGGATGGAGTCCTCAACAGACTTAGGATTGCATGCCACTTTTCTAGGCTAATGTGGTGTCATTAAATTCTCTTTAAACTTCATTCATCATCTTAAAAGGTAGGTGATAGACGTTCTAGGCATATGCCCTGTTTAGAACATGCTAAGTAAGAGGGAATAAGATGTGTCTAGTGAACCAACGCCAGGTCCTAGGCACGGGCACCTAATTCAGAAAATGCATAGTAATTAGGTCAAGGAAATTTGGTTAAGAGCTATAATTGGTTAGAGTGGATAGTAAGCCTTAATTCGCCTTAGTTAACAACTTTTCATTCTTGCATTGTTATTTTCTGCACTTTGATTTACTTGTCTTTAAATTTCAGTTATCACATCATAAACCCCCCCCTGTGTGTGTGTGTGTTTGTTTTTATTTAAGTTAACAAATCTGAACTAAATTGATAATAACGTTGATACAAGTCCTCGAGGGATCGACTCTTGTTGTGCTACTATACTATACTTATCGATTTGTGCACTTGCAAGGATTTTATAACTGTTAGAATTGAATTGCATATTTCTTGCTCTTTAAATCTACCAACAATACCCACAAACGTTTTACTTAAACAAAAATATGCTAGATATAGTACTCTTAACAAGCTAATAAGAATCAAAGTAAGTAGACATGCTTTACAGAACTAAAAGGAATGCCATAGCCGTGAGTGTCATGTAAAGGTGTACGTGTATAAATGCCAATATTTTCAGGTGATCAAGTTTGAAAACAACTTCATCTAAGTGCCCTAGAAAGATTTCGCCTCGACTTTAATCCTCACTAGGCAACTCTCAATTCACACAAGAATCCTAGGCTTACACTCTTTTCAAGCATATGTGATGAGTTTATGTTATGAAATTCAAATTTAATCACATATGAGTAACAATGAAGAATAGCACTTTATGGAAATAAAGATCTCATGAAAGGAATTGAACTTTAAGAACATAGATACGTACCTTAATCCTCAGCATGATTGTCCATAAGATCCGTTAGGTCTTCCTTTTTAGGTTGTATTGGGGCTAAGCTTTGGGGTTTAGCAAGGAAGGATGGGATTCAAAGAACCTGAGTTGTGCCAAGGCATGAGAAGTCATGAATTGAACTTGGAATTTCTGAACTGAATCCTTTCTTAAGGCCCACGACATTGTGCTTTCCTGATGACTTAGTTTGTTGTTCTTGTGGCTTATTTTGAGGCTCTTGTGGCTTATTTTGAGGCTCTTGGCTCACTTGGCTCAATTCACTTTGTTTTTCACTTATTTTTTTCCTTCTTTTTCTCAACGTTTCTTTCTTTCTTTTGATTTGAACGTTTTTTTGTTTCTGTTCGTCTTT
This sequence comes from Oemleria cerasiformis, assembly GCA_037349345.1. Lineage (NCBI taxonomy): Eukaryota > Viridiplantae > Streptophyta > Magnoliopsida > Rosales > Rosaceae > Oemleria > Oemleria cerasiformis. The sequence continues at coordinate 11,331,023 of JAZGTL010000019.1, forward strand.
GAATTGAATTGAATCAAGATCATGCAATGATTTCCTCAAATTTTCATGCAGCTTGCAACTTGTAAATCTTTTCTTTACTTTTGAACTTTCAATTGACGCCAATGTCCTTTGAATTGGGCATCATCTTCTTTCACCTCTCATTCTCACCATGAATCTCATTTGTGGCAACCTTAGCACAAACTGAGGTTATAGGGTATGGCTGTGATGAATGGCTAAGTATTTTGGGTTAGGTTATACTTTGGGTGATGAAAGAAAAGGTTGAGTGTTTGGCTTCAAAATTGGCTTAGGGAGCATGCAATAGGGTAGGATAAGGCCTTTGGAGGTTAAAGCACACATAGCCTACATCACTTCTTATGGCAAAACATACATTAAATCAAGAGTATCTAAATGATGTTAGCTCTTTAAAATTCAATGCAAATATGATGTAATGAGATCAACAATTAAGAACAAAAGTGACGAGTGTTTAAGAGTAGAAACAAGTATATCCCTCAGAAAGAATGGCAATTAGGCTCAAAGATCTCACAGGGTAGTCTGCACTAATTTTCTAAGGTTCACTCAAATTCAGTTATTTCGTTCACTTAATCACTTAAAACATGGCATTGTGAAGTGCAAATTATGAACTACTTGACCATGGCATGACTCTTAGTAAAGCAAAGATAGTTAACTTAGCATATACATTCCTATTAACAAGTTATCATACTAATCACAAGCAGAAATTTAAATGTCCTGGCCGTGTATCACCCCTAAACCTACTTGTTTCTATATGCAAAATTTTAAATCCACACCCCCAAACCTAAACTGAACATTGTCCTCAATGTGATAAGCAGTAAGCATGACAACAGTAGAAAGGTTTGAGAGATATAACGGGCAGAAACAGAAAAGGAAGTGAGAAATACAAACCAGGGCTAGGCTGCCTCCTAGGAGCGCTTTATTTAATGTCTAGGCAAGACGGGGCCAGCATGCTAGGCTTTTGATGGTGTGCCCAAGATTTCAGCGTCAACATGGAACCGATTATGAGCCTCTTGCTGTAGAATCTGCGCTGCAGCATGGAGAAAAAAGTTAGAGACACAAAAAGGAATCCATCGACGAGAACGTAACTTATCGGGAAAGAGATTGAGGAGTGATTTGAATGAGAGCAGTTGCTGTCCACTCTTGAATGTTTTCCTTGGACAAGGCCCGTGGGGGAACAGCTTTCGTTGTGCCCTATACATTCTATACTTCATCCTTGGTCCCTTCCGTTGATTTTTCCTTCGGAACTTGAAGAGGGGGACCAAGTTGAGTGCCTTTAGCATATTCTTGGTGTTTTTATGGTGGAACCTGCACGGGAAAAGTTCAACAGCATTAGGAGCTAAATCAGAATTCAAATCCAAGTTTGCCTTATTAAAATGAAAGTTAAATGTTTCAGCATTGAGTTGAGAAGGCGTATTGAATTTCAAAACCGGGTCCTTGTCCTTGGGCAGGGGCTGAGACACGGCTGTCAGCAGATTGAGAGGCACGGGCTTCAGCTCGAGTTCAGGAGCCTTTATGATGGACGTCAGGGTTTTCTGACTTGTGAGTGGTAATTCTTCGAAGGGAGGCCTGTTGAATGGGAGGGCTGGCATGATGTCAAGGGCTCGTACCTCTTCGATCACGCTATCTGCCAGTGAATCCACCGTGTGTGGGTTACTAGTCACTGCCTTCTCAAGGTCATCCGCCATGCAAGACTGAGCAATTGTCTCCCGTAGCAGTAAGTCCATTGTGTTTAACGGAAAATCTACAATAGGCTCGGCAGGGTACTGGATGGTGTCATGGATGGAGAATGTCCGAAGCTGGTCCAGGACCTTGATGGAGACCTGGCCCTTTCTGACGTCGATGAGGAACTCGGCTGTGGCTAGTAAGGGCCTTCCGAAGATGAGGGGAGGATCCTCACTTTTGTCAATTCTGTCCATTCTTAGTACTTAGAAGTCTGCAGGGATGCATGTATCTCCGATTTGTACCAGTACGTCCTCAAGAACCCCCATTAGGTTGATTACAGAAGCGTTAGCCAATCTGACACATAGGTGCGTGGGTTTGAGTACGCCTAGGTTGAGTGACCTGTAAATGTGGAATGGCATGATGTTCACTGATGCTCCCGTGTCGCAAAGGCAATGTTCGAATCTTTTTGACTGAATGACACATGGAAGGGATGGCGGCCCAGGATCATTGGCCTTAAGGGGCATGCGCAAAAGGGCAGCCGAGCAGGCCTTAGGGATGTCAATGGTGTCTGTGGAGCTAAAACCACGCTTTCCTGCAACTAAGTCTTTGATCAGCTTGGCAAAGATAGGCGTGTGCTTGACAATTTTATGGAAAGGCAGTGTGATCTGAAGCTTCTGCAACATGCTGATGATCTCTTCCTCAAAGTCCTCCCTTTGCTTATTCCTGTTTTGGAACCTGTGAGGAAATGGATAATCAACATTATTAGCTAACTCAAAAGTGACTTTTTTAGAATTGGAATTCTGAGGTTTAGAGTTAGAAGTATTCGAGTGCTGCGACTTGGGCTTAGGAGCAGGTTGTATGCCAGCTGTGGCCGAAGTAGGCGCAGTGTTAGGTCCTCCTTACGGTAGGGCACTTGGTGACTCATTGGACTGGTTCTGCGCCAGAGGTGTTGGCCGTGGCATGTTTTGCGGCGCGCCCTGGTCGGTGATCCTTGGCAGAGTAGGTTGAGGCTCAGTTTCAGGTCCTGTGAGGGTGGCATATGTGGGGTCTTGAAGTGGTGTTTCCTTCTCCAGCGTGATGGCATTAGCCGTAGGATTGTGAAATCCTTTCGGATTTACCAGGACTTGACTCGGTAGCTTGCCCTGCTCCCGCTGATTTAGTTGGTTCGCCACCTGTCCCATTTGACGCTCCAAGTTTTCAATTGCATTTTTGAAGTCTCCCGTCTGACTCTGGCTATCGTGCATGAATTTTATGAGTTAAGCCTGATGTTGAGTCAGGATATGGATGGAGTCCTCAACAGACTTGCTTCCGCCATTCTGGTTTGAGGAAGGACCGTGGTAGTTCCCCTGAGGGCCTGCGGCTTGCTGCTCAAATGCAGGGGGTGGCAAGGGATTCGCGGCTGCTTGATTGTTGCTCCAACGGAAATTAGGATGATTTCTCCACCCCGGATTGTAAGTGTTGGAATATGGGTCATTCCGGGGTCGAGAATTGCTATTGAACCCTCCAGCAAAGTTGGCCTCTTCCACAACCGGGCAGTCCTGGGATGTGTGGCCCTGAATTGAACATACCTCGCAGATGTGAACTCCTTTGGCTTTCTCGCTACACAATTGTTTTACCATTGCCGTGAGCTGAGCAATGGCGTCATCTTTGTATTTGGCGGATGCATCACCCGTAGCTCTAGAGGAGGGACCCCTGTAGCTGAACTGTTTTTCCCTTTGAGCAATGTTCTCAAAGGCGGTCCTTGCTTCCTCGGCTGTGCCTTCTAGAATCCCTTGGGATTGAGAATCCACCATTGTCCGATCGCTAGTTTTCAAGCCTCCATAGAAGTATAGCATAAGATGATGGGCATCAATATGGTGGTGGGGGCACGCCCGTAGCATCTGATTGAACCGCTCCCAAAACTCGTAGAAAGACTCCTCCATGTCTTGCCGTGGGTTCATGATCTTGGACTTTAACTCATTTGTCTTTTCCACGGGAAAGTACTGTGTTAAGAATTTGGACGTCAAGTCCCTCCAAGAGTGAATGGAAGCCGGCGCCAATGAATGAAACCATCTCTTGGCGCGATCCTTGAGACTGAAGTGAAAGAGCCGCAGGCGGATTTCCGATTCCGTCATACCATTGATGCGCAGTGTTGAACAAACCTCAACAAATTCCTTGATATGAAAGTGCGGGTCCTCGCCAGCAAGGCCGTGGAATGTAGGCAGCATGTGAATTGTCCCCGACTTTAATTCGAAGTTTGCCACTGTTGACTCGGGAAAAACAATTGGAAATTGATCCTCCGAGACATGGGGCATGGCAAAATCCTTAAGGCGCCATGGGGCTTGCGGTACTAGGCCACGTTCCAGGCCCTGCTCTTCTCTGTGGTTCGCCATCCTCCTTGGGCTTGGTGGCGGGGAGCCGTGGACTGAAGATGCTTGCGATGATGGTCCACTTGATGACCCGTGCACTGAACCTTGGAATGACATACGCGGGTACCTAACAAAAAGAAAAACTAAGTTACAAATCTAAACTTGAATGGGCACCGTTGAGGGACAAGTCCCCGGCAACGGCGCCAAAAACTTGTTGGTAGATTTAAAGAGCAAGAAATATGCAATTCAATTCTAACAGTTATAAAATCCTTGCAAGTGCACAAATCGATAAGTATAGTATAGCTCTTAACCAAATTTCCTTGACCTAATTATTATGCATTTTCTGAATTAGGTGCCCGTGCCTAGGACCTGGCGTTGGTTCACTAGACACATCTTATTCCCTCTTACTTAGCATGTTCTAAACATGGCATATGCCTAGAACATCTATCACTTACCTTTTAAGATGATGCATGAAGTTTAAAGAGAATTTAATGACACCACATTAGCCTAGCAAAGTGGAATGCAATCCTAGGTCGTCATGAGTTAAGATTACAAGTACGAATACTTTCGATGCTCCAAATCACAATATGATATGACGGTCACTCAAGCAATTACATCTATAATTATATGCAAACAAGGTAGCTAATCTTATAGGCATAAATTAAGTTCATTAAGCATAGTAATCCAACTTATTCAGCATGCATAGCAATCATAATCAAGAGCCAGAAATCCAATCAATAAGCTAACTAGGCTAGGGCTTCAAGCAGCCCTAATCCTAATGACTACTCACACATAACTGAAATAAACACAAGTATAATTGAATCCATAAGTAAATTTTAATAATGAAAATAAGGGTACAGAGGAGATTGTTAAGAACAGATGCAGCAGAAGACACGGCAGGGCCTTCTTCTCCAAGCTCCACGTCCAATAATCTATGTGAAAGATTATCTCCGAAAATATGGTCCCTAATTCTCTAGAAAACCAAAACGGAACTCTGTGGCTCAGGTCTCTGTTTTTCCAGAAACAAAAACGCCTCTAATCCTCTATCTGATTCTCCTTTTTATAGACAAGGGAAAACCTTGTTCTATAAGGATTTGTATAACCTTGTTCTATACAGATTGGTAAAACCTTGTCCTATAGGAATAGGGTAAGTTATTTTACTTTTAATTAATTACAAAGTCTTTAAAATCTATTAGAACCAATCAGAACACGGCTGGGAGTGTGAATGCAAGCTGGCAAGTGGGAACGCAAGCTGGCCAAACTTGGATTTTTGACTGTCTTCGTAATCAGGATCTGGGACCGCGCTTTTGAAGTACGTTAGGAGTATAATAGAAGCGCATCGTCGTTCAAGCTTGGCGCAAATGTTGTCAGGCTTAGCGCAGAGGGAGAACCTCTGATCCACCGCTGGCGGAACAGGGACTCCGACTTAGGCGCACATCTGTGCTCGGATGGGAGTTCTTGGGACATGTCCTCGACCTTCCATGGCGCGACCTTGGCACTTCTAGGACTTGACCTTGATGTCATGAAACACAGGTTTGAGACCCGGAGGGCCTGATATGAGGTACTTGGCCAGTGGCCCAAAATAGGAGCACTGGCGCACTGGCGCACTCAGGACCCCGTTGAGGACCTGATATTGAAATGAGGACATCTCCTTCATCTGGACTCCGATTTGAGTCATTCTTTTTGCGTTCTTTCCAGATTTTTTCTATCTTTCTAACTCTGCACAAGTCTCACAAGATTGATCATTTTCTACTATTGATGGTACGAAATCATTCAAAAGATATGTAAGAGAGGCATATAAAGACCTCAAAATGATGCATAAATAATGACTGATCAAATGCGCCCAAACCTATCTTTTGCTAGTCCCTGAGCAAAGCAAATGCTAACAAAATGAAAAGACTCGATTTTAGTTAAGATAGAACATTTAAACCCCTAGGTTCACCTAGTAGGAGGAGTTTTGTCTCCTGAGGCTTATAACAGTACGATACCTGATCAGTCGTTATTTATGCATCATTTTGAGGTCTTTATATGCCTCTCTTACATGTCTTTTGAATGATTTCGTGCCATCAATAGTAGAAAATGATCAATCTTGTGAGACTTGTGCAGAGTTAGAAAGATAGGTAAAATCTGGAAAGAACGCAAAAAGAATGACTCAAATCGGAGTCCAGATGAAGGAGATGTCCTCATTTCAATATCAGGTCCTCAACGGGGTCCTGAGTGCGCCAGTTCGCCAATGCGCCTATTTTGGGCCACTGGCCAAGTACCTCATATCAGGCCCTCCGGGTCTCAAACCTGTGTTTCATGACATCAAGGTCAAGTCCTAGAAGTGCCAAGGTCGCGCCAAGGCAGGTCGAGGACATGTCCCAAGAACTCCCATCCGAGCCCAGATGTGCGCCTAAGCCGGAACCCCTGTTCAGCCAGCGGTGGATCAGAGGTTCTCCCTCTGCGCTAAGCCTGACAACATTTGCGCCAACCCTGAACGACGATGCGCTTCTATTATTCTCCTAACGTACTTCAAAAGCGCGGTCCCAGATCCTGATTACGAAGACAGTCAAAAATCCAAGTTTGGCCAGCTTGCGTTCCCACTTGCCAGCTTGCATTCACACTCCCAGCCGTGTTCTGATTGGTTCTAATAGATTTTAAAGACTTTGTAATTAATTAAAAGTAAAATAACTTACCCTATTCCTATAGGACAAGGTTTTACCAATCTGTATAGGACAAGGTTTTACCAATCCTTATAGAACAAGGTTTTCCCTTGTCTATAAAAAGGAGAATCAGATAGAGGATTAGGGGCGTTTTTGTTTCTGGAAAAACAGAGACATGAGCCACAGAGAGTTCCGTTTTGGTTTTCTAGAGAATTAGGGACCATATTTTCGGATATAATCTTTCACATAGATTATTGGACGTGGAGCTTGGAGAAGAAGGCCCTGCCGTGTCTTCTGCTGCATCTGTTCTTAACAATCTCCTCTGTACTCTTATTTTCATTATTACAATTTACTTATGGATTCAATTATACTTGTGTTTATTTCAGTTATGTGTGAGTAGTCAGTAGGATTAGGGCTGCTTGAAGCCCTAGCCATGTTAGCTTATTGATTGGATTTCTGGCTCTTGATTATGATTGCTATGCATGCTGAATAAGTTGGATTACTATGCTTAATGAACTTAATTTATGCCTATAAGATTAGCTACCTTGTTTGCATATAATTATAGATGTAATTGCTTGAGTGACCGTCATATCATCTTGTGATTTGGAGCATCGAAAGTATTCGTACATGTAATCTTAACTCATGACGACCTAGGATTGCATGCTACTTTGTTAGGCTAATGTGGTGTCATTAAATTCTCTTTAAACTTCATGCATCATCTTAAAAGGTAGGTGATAGACGTTCTAGGCATATGCCCTGTTTAGAACATGCTAAGTAAGAGGGAATAAGATGTGTCTAGTGAACCAACGCCAGGTCCTAGGCACGGGCACCTAATTCAGAAAATGCATAGTAATTAGGTCAAGGAAATTTGGTTAAGAGCTATAATTGGTTAGAGTGGATAGTAAGCCTTAATTCGCCTTAGTTAACAACTTTTCATTCTTGCATTGTTAATTTCTGTACTTTGATTTACTTGTCTTTAAATTTCAGTTATCACATCATAAAATCCCCCCCCCCCCCCCCCCCCCCCCCCCCCCCCCCCCCCCTCTGTGTGTGTGTGTTTTTATTTAAGTTAACAAATCTGAACTAAATTGATCATAACGTTGATACAAGTCCTCGAGGGATCGACTCTTGCTGTGCTACTATACTATACTTATCGATTTGTGCACTTGCAAGGATTTTATAACTGTTAGAATTGAATTGCATATTTCTTGCTCTTTAAATCTACCAACAAGTTTTTGGCGCCGTTTCCGAGGACTTGTCCCTCAACGGTGCCCATTCAAGTTTAGATTTGTAATTTAGTTTTTTTTCTTTTTTGTTAGGTACCCGTGTATGTCATTCCAAGGTTCAGTGCACGGGTCATCAAGTGGACCATCATCGCAAGCATCTTCAGTCCACGGCTCCCCGCCACCAAGCCCAAGGAGGATGGCGGACCACAGAGAAGAGTAGGGCCTGGAACGTGGCCTAGTACCGCAAGCCCCATGGCGCCTTAAGGATTTTGCCATGCCCCATGTCTCGGAGGATCAATTTCCAATTGTTTTTCCCGAGTCAACAGTGGCAAACTTCGAATTAAAGTCGGGGACAATTCACATGTTGCCTACATTCCATGGCCTTGCTGGCGAGGACCCGTACTTTCATCTCAAGGAATTTGTTGAGGTTTGTTCAACACTGCGCATCAATGGTATGACAGAATCGGAAATCCGCCTGCGGCTCTTTCACTTCAGTCTCAAGGATCGCGCCAAGACATGGTTTCATTCATTGGCGCCGGCTTCCATTCACTCTTGGAGGGACTTGACGTCCAAATTCTTAACACAGTACTTTCCCGTGGAAAAGACAAATGAGTTAAAGTCCAAGATCATGAACCCACGGCAAGACATGGAGGAGTCTTTCTACGAGTTTTGGGAGCGGTTCAATCAGATGCTACGGGCGTGCCCCCACCACCATATTGATGCCCATCATCTTATGCTATACTTCTATGGAGGCTTGAAAACTAGCGATCGGACAATGGTGGATTCTCAATCCCCAGGGATTCTAGAAGGCACAGCCGAGGAAGCAAGGACCGCCTTTGAGAACATTGCTCAAAGGGAAAAACAGTTCAGCTACAGGGGTCCCTCCTCTAGAGCTACGGGTGATGCATCCGCCAAATACAAAGATGACGCCAATGCTCAGCTCACGGCAATGGTAAAACAATTGTGTAGCGAGAAAGCCAAAGGAGTTCACATCTGCGAGGTATGTTCAATTCAGGGCCACACATCCCAGGACTGCCCGGTTGTGGAAGAGGCCAACTTTGCTGGAGGGTTCAATAGCAATTCTCGACCTCGGAATGACCCATATTCCAACACTTACAATCCGGGGTGGAGAAATCATCCTAATTTCCGTTGGAGCAACAATCAAGCAGCCGCGAATCCCTTGCCACCCCCTGGATTTGAGTAGCAAGCCGCAGGCCCTCAGGGGAACTACCACGGTCCTTCCTCAAACCAGAATGGCGGAAGCAAGTCTGTTGAGGACTCCATCCATATCCTGACTCAACAGCAGGCTCAACTCATAAAATTCATGCACGATAGCCAGAGTCAGACGGGAGACTTCAAAAATGCAATTGCAAACTTGGAGCGTCAAATGGGATAGGTGGCGAACCAACTAAATCAGCGGGAGCAGGGCAAGCTACCGAGTCAAGTCCTGGTAAATCCGAAAGGATTTCACAATCCTACGGCTAATGCCATCACGCTGGAGAAGGAAACACCACTTCAAGACCCCACATATGCCACCCTCACAGGACCTGAAACTGAGCCTCAACCTACTCTGCCAAGGATCACCGACCAGGGCGCGCCGCAAAACATGCCACGGCCAACACCTCTGGCGCAGAACCAGTCCAATGAGTCACCAAGTGCCCTACCGCAAGGAGGACCTAACACTGCGCCTACTTCGGCCACAGCTGGCATACAACCTGCTCCTAAGCCCAAGTCGCAGCACTCGAATACTTCTAACTCTAAACCTCAGAATTCCAATTCTAAAAAAGTCACTTTTGAGTTAGCTAATAATGTTGATTATCCATTTCCTCGCAGGTTCCAAAACAGGAATAAGCAAAGGGAGGACTTTGAGGAAGAGATCATCAGCATGTTGCAGAAGCTTCAGATCACACTGCCTTTCCATAAAATTGTCAAGCACACGCCTATCTTTGCCAAGCTGATCAAAGACTTAGTTGCAGGAAAGCGTGGTTTTAGCTCCACAGACACCATTGACATCCCTAAGGCCTGCTCGGCTGCCCTTTTGCGCATGCCCCTTAAGGCCAATGATCCTGGGCCGCCATCCCTTCCATGTGTCATTCAGTCAAAAAGATTCGAACATTGCCTTTGCGACACGGGAGCATCAGTGAACATCATGCCATTCCACATTTACAGGTCACCCAACCTAGGCGTACTCAAACCCACGCACCTATGTGTCAGATTGGCTAACGCTTCTGTAATCAACCTAATGGGGGTTCTTGAGGACGTACTGGTACAAATCGGAGATACATGCATCCCTGCAGACTTCTACGTACTAAGAATGGACAGAATTGACAAAAGTGAGGATCCTCCCCTCATCTTCGGAAGGCCCTTACTAGCCACAGCCGAGTGCCTCATCGACGTCAGAAAGGGCCAGGTCTCCATCAAGGTCCTGGACCAGCTTCGGACATTCTCCATCCATGACACCATCCAGTACCCTGCCGAGCCTATTGTAGATTTTCCGTTAAACACAATGGACTTACTGCTACGGGAGACAATTGCTCAGTCTTGCATGGCGGATGACCTTGAGAAGGCAGTGACTAGTAACCCACACACGGTGGATTCACTGGCAGATAGCGTGATCGAAGAGGTACGAGCCCTTGACATCATGCCAGCCCTCCCATTCAACAGGCCTCCCTTCGAAGAATTACCACTCACAAGTCAGAAAACCCTGACGTCCATCATAAAGGCTCCTGAACTCGAGCTGAAGCCCGTGCCTCTCAATCTGCTGACAGCCGTGTCTCAGCCCCTGCCCAAGGACAAGGACCCGGTTTTGAAATTCAATACGCCTTCTCAACTCAATGCTGAAACATTTAACTTTCATTTTAATAAGGCAAACTTGGATTTGAATTCTGATTTAGCTCCTAATGCTGTTGAACTTTTCCCGTGCAGGTTCCACCATAAAAACACCAAGAATATGCTAAAGGCACTCAACTTGGTCCCCCTCTTCAAGTTCCGAAGGAAAAATCAACGGAAGGGACCAAGGATGAAGTATAGAACGTACAGGGCACAACGAAAGCTGTTCCCCCACGGGCCTTGTCCAAGGAAAACATTCAAGAGTGGACAGCAACTGCTCTCATTCAAATCACTCCACAATCTCTTTCCCGATAAGTTACGTTCTCGTCGATGGATTCCTTTTTGTGTCTCTAACTTTTTTCTCCATGTTGCAGCGCAGATTCTACAGCAAGAGGCTCATAATCGGTTCCATGTTGACGCTGAAATCTTGGGCACACCATCAAAAGCCTAGCATGCCGGCCCCGTCTTGCCTAGACATTAAATAAAGCCCTCCCCGCCATTAAATAAAGCCTAGCTTCCAATTCTAAAAAAGTCACTTTTGAGTTAGCTAATAATGTTGATTATCCATTTCCTCGCAGGTTCCAAAACAGGAATAAGCAAATGGAGGACTTTGAGGAAGAGATCATCAGCATGTTGTAGAAGCTTCATATCACACTGCCTTTCCATAAAATTGTCAAGCACATGCCTATCTTTGCAAAGCTGATCAAGGACTTAGTTGCAAGAAAGCGTGGTTTTAGCTCCACGGACACCATTGACATCCCTAAGGCTTGCTCGGCTGCCCTTTTGCACATTCCCCTTAAGGCCAATGATCCTGGGCCGCCATCCCTTCCATGTGTGATTCAGTCAAAAAGATTCGAACATTGCCTTTGCGACACGGGAGCATCAGTGAACATCATGACATTCCACATTTACAGGTCACTCAACCTAGGCGCACTCAAACCCACGCACCTATGTGTCAGATTGGCTAACGCTTCTGTAACCAACCTAATGGGGGTTCTTGAGGACGTACTGGTACAAATCGGAGATACATGCATCCCTGCAGACTTCTACGTACTAAGAATGGACAGAATTGACAAAAGTGAGGAACCTCCCCTCATCTTCGAAAGGCCCTTACTAGCCACAGCCGAGTGCCTCATCGATGTCAGAAAGGGCCAGGTCTCCATCAAGGTCCTGGACTAGCTTCAGACATTCTCCATCCATGACACCATCCAGTACCCTGCCGAGCCTATTATAGATTTTCTGTTAAACACAATGGACTTACTGCTACAGGAGACAATTGCTCAGTCTTGCATGACGGATGACCTTGAGAAGGCCGTTACTAGTAACCCACACACTGTGGATTCACTTACAGATAGCGTGATCGAAGAGGTACGAGCCCTTGACATCATGCCAGCCCTCCCATTCCACAGGCCTCCCTTCGAAGCGTTACCATTCACAAGTAAGAAAACCCTGCCGTCCATCATAAAGGCTCCTGAACTCGAGCTGAAGCCCTTGCCCGAGCACTTAAAGTATGCATATTTGGGCGACAATCAAACCCTTCCAGTCATCATTGCATCTACCCTAAGTACGAAAGAGGAAAAGGCATTGGTTCACGTCCTTAAGGTCAATCAAACGGCAATTGGATGGACAATAGGTGACATCAAAGGCATACGTCCCACAAAATGCATGCATCGGATACTGCTGGAGGAAGACTCCAAACCATCACGGGAGGCGCAGAGGCGATTGCATCCACCTATGAAGGAGGTCGTGATGAAAGAAGTCCTAAAGCTTTTAGACGTTGGAATCATCTATCCAATTAGTGACTCCAAGTGGGTAAGCCCAGTCCAGGTCGTGCCAAAGAAAAGTGGGATCACAGTGGTTAAAAACGAGCAGGATGAGCTTGTACCTCAACGGATTCAAACAGGATGGGGAGTGTGCATTGACTATCGAAAGCTAAATATAACCACACGCAAGGACCACTTTCCTTTGCCCTTCATTGATCAAATGCTCGAGCGCCTGGCTAGACACTCCCACTATTGCTTCTTGGACGGCTACTCAGGATACAATCAGATTGCTATTGCACCCGAAGATCAAGAAAAAACAACATTCACATGCCCATATGGCACTTTTGCATACAGAAGAATGCCGTTTGGATTGTGCAATGCCCCAGCTACCTTTCAGCGTTGCATGATGAGCATCTTCTCCGATATGGTGGAAGATATAATTGAAGTATTCATGGATGACTTATCGGTGTTTGGACATTCATTCGAACTGTGCTTAGTTAACCTAACCCGAATACTGGAACGGTGCAGAGAAAGCAACTTAGTGCTGAACTGGGAAAAGTGCCATTTCATGGTACAACAGGGAATTGTCTTGGGTCATGTGATCTCTAGCCGAGGCATAGAAGTGGACAAAGCAAAGTTAGACATGGTAGAGAGGCTGCCGTACCCCACTTCAGTCAAAGAGGTTCGATCGTTCTTAGGGCATGCTGGATTTTACCGCAGATTCATCAAAGATTTCTCGAAAATCACAAGACCTTTGTGTGATCTTCTAGCCAAGGACGCCACATTTGAGTTCACTAAGGGATGCCGTGAGGCATTCAACACACTCAAGGCAAAGCTCACGGCATCACCCATCATCATGCCACCGAATTGGGACTTACCATTCGAACTAATGTGTGATGCCTCGGACTTCGCCATAGGAGCGGTTTTGGGGCAGCGTGTTGACAAGCTCCCTCATGTCATTTACTACGCAAGTCGAACCCTGAATGATGCCCAGCTGAACTACTCCACCACCGAGAAGGAGCTCCTTGCTATTATCTTTGCCCTTGAGAAGTTCCGCTCATATCTAATTCAAACCAAGGTCATAGTATACACGGATCATGCTACCTTGAAGTATTTGCTCACTAAAAGGGATGCCAAGTCAAGGTTGCTACGTTGGATGCTACTGCTCCAGGAATTTGACCTTAAAATCAGAGACAAGAAGGGCAGCGAAAACGTGGTCGCTGACCATATGAACCGATTGCTTCACAGTTCCAATGAAGAGGCCGATCAGTTGCCCCTCCTCGAGACCTTTCCTGACAAACAGCTCTTCGCAATCCAAGCTATTGATCCATGGTATGCCGATCTCATTAATTACCTTGTCACTAAGAAAATTCCTTCATTTTTAAACAGGTACCAAAAGGACAAGCTGGCTAAACAAGCTAAGTACTTCATATGGGAAGAGCCGTACCTATGGAAGCATTGTCCAGACCAAATCAGTCGGCGCTGCATCCCAGAAGACGAGATGAAATTCGTCTTGACATTTTTCCATAGCTTGGCATGTGGGGGCCATTTTGGAGCTAAGAAGACAGCCCTCAAGGTACTACAAAGTGGACTCTACAAACCCACACTTTTCAAGGATGCACACGAATTTGTACTCACTTGTGACCGCTGCCAACGCCTAGGTAACATCGGCCCTCGAAATCAAATGCCATTACACCCTATTCTTGTGGTCGAAATCTTCGACGTATGGGGCATTGATTTTATGGGGCCTTTTCCGAATTCCTTTGGCAATTTTTATATTCTGCTTGCAGTTGAATATGTCTCCAAATGGGTGTAAGCAATTTCCACCAAAACTAACGACGCCAAAGTAGTGGTGTGTTTTTTACAGAGTCACATCTTAGCCAGATTCGGCGCACCTAGGGCAATCATCAGTGATAGGGGGGCACACTTCTGCAATCATTCGTTTGCATCCCTAATGAAGAAGTATGGCGTCACCCACAAGGTCTCAACACCGTATCACCCTCAAACGAGTGGCCAAGCGGAAGTGTCCAATCGGGAAGTAAAGCCCATATTGGAAAAAATGGTAAATCCTAACCGCAAAGATTGGTCCAGCAAATTGAATGATGCGCTGTGGGCCTATCGGACCGCATACAAGACCCCGATTGGCATGTCTCCCTTCCGGCTTGTTTTTGGAAAAGGCTGCCACCTATCGGTGGAATTGGAGCATAAAGCATTCTGGGCTATTAAGTAGATGAACCTGAACTTTGACGATGCTGGAATACATAGGAAGCTTCAGCTAAGTGAATTAGAGGAGTTGCGAAACGAGGCCTTCGACAGTGCTCGTATCTACAAGGAAAAGACCAAAGCTTTCCACGACAAGCGCAGTCAGCCCAAGGACTTTCACATCGGACAGGAAGTCCTCCTCTTTGACTCCCGGCTCAGACTAATATCAGGTAAGTTGCGTTCAAGATGGACTGGACCATTTATTATTACTAACGTTTTTCCTCATGGTGCAATTGAAATCCAGCACCCGGAACGGCAGGATCCGTTCAAGGTAAATGGCCACCGCCTCAAACACTACTTCGAGGACCTCTCTAATCCAAGCGTTGTTCCCGAATTTTCCCTCGAAACCCGGAAATAACCCTTATCCCATCTGACAGCTCTTTACTTCAAAATTTAAACACCAGAAATACCCTTTGTTCTGGAATAATTTTTATTAAACCTTACAGGGTTCCCGACAGAACCTCCGTACTTACTGACCACTCATACCTGTCAGACGCAGGATAGTATACTGGTCAAAACCAAAACCTCGGAGTAGTGGTGGTCCAAATAGGAATACCCTATGTCACCAAACGTCAGTAGGTCAGACACTGCTGACATCTCTACTGGAATACCACAAGACAACAGACTAGTCAAATAGTTGTGAACCAACCAAAATTCGTCCCTCTGGGTCACCGCCCACACTAACCCACTGACCCGGCTGACGAAGTATTTTCATAGGTTGATTAAGCCCATGACCATTGTCGTCTGTTTCATATTAGAGCCCGATATATCCTCGGCTATCATATCGTATCATCAGCCGGTATAACCTTCGGCTATCATAACATATCAGTCGGCAAATCTCTCGACTATCCTGTCCCTAGCCACCAGGGTATCCCTTGGGGTGTGCTAGTCATGTATTATATCATATCAGTCGGCATATCTCTCGACTATCATAACATATCAGTCGGCATCTCTCGACTATCCTATCATATCAGTCGGCATCTCTCGACTATCATATCCCTAGCCACCAGGGTATCCCTTGGGGTGTGCTAGTCATGTATCATATCATATCAGTCGGCATATATCTCGACTATCATAACATATCAGTCGGCATCTCTCGACTATCATATCATATCAGTCGGCATCTCTCGACTATCATATCCCTAGCCACCAGGGTATCCCTTGGGGTGTGCTAGTCATGTATCATATCATATCAGTCGGCATATATCTCGACTATCATAACATATCAGTCGGCATAGTCGGCATCTCTCGACTATCATATCATATCAGTCGGCATAGTCAGCATCTCTCGACTATCATAACATATCAGTCGGCATAGTCGGCATCTCTCGACTATCATATCTTATCAGTCGGCATCTCTCGACTATCATATCATATCAGTCGGCATCTCTTGACTATCATATCATATCAGTCGGCATATCTCAACTATCATATCATATCAGTCGACATAGTCGGCATCTCTCGACTATCATATCATATCAGTCGGCATATCCCGACTATCATATCATATCAGTCAGCATATCTCGACTATCATATCATATCAGTCGGCATATCTCAACTATCATATCATATCAGTCGACATAGTCGGCATCTCTCGACTATCATATCATATCAGTCGGCATATCCCGACTATCATATCATATCAGTCGGCATATCTCGACTATCATATCATATCAGTCGGCATATCTCGACTATCATATCATATCAGTCGGCATATCTCGACTATCATATCATATCAGTCGGCATATCTCGACTATCATATCATATCAGTCGGCATATCTCGACTATCATATCATATCAGTCGACATAGTCGGCATCTCTCGACTATCATAACAAATCAGTCGACATAGTCGGCATCTCTCGACTATCATATCATATCAGTCGGCATATCTGGACTATCATATCATATCAGTCGGCATATCTCGACTATCATATCATATCATTCGGCATATCTCGACTATCATATCATATCAGTCGACATAGTCGGCATCTCTCGACTATCATAACATATCAGTCGACATAGTCGGCATCTCTCGACTATCATATCATATCAGTCAACATATCTCGACTATCATATCATATCAGTCGGCATATCTCGACTATCATATCATATCAGTCGGCATATCTCGACTATCATATCATATCAGTCGGCATATCTCGACTATCATAACATATTATTATATTGGAGGTTCACCGGGTTCACCGTTAATAACGGATCCTCGTCCCGAGTCCTAGCCTCCCTCAATTTGACCAAATCCGATAAACTCATGTAACAGGGTCAAAACCCAAATCATTGAGTCTATAATCTCCTCGTCAAAACGATATCAAAATCGAGTCTAAAACCATGATGTTTCTCAAATCACACTTTCACAATAATAGTGGAAAACATGTATACAATAATCATTTCTCAAAATACAGAAATGCAATGCCACAATACATAACAGTATTTAAACTGGGATATTTGAATGCATGTATTTCAGTTTATAAACAAAGTCCACTCACAAACATCAACCGACCCTTAATTCAAGGACGCTCTAGCCCAAGCAACGCATGCACAATAATGTCCCAACTACCTTGACTTCCCGAGCTCAAAACCCGCTAATACGGTCAACTATTACCGCTGGGATTGCCCAAAACCACCTCTAAACGACGTCTGATCAACCTCAAACCTATAGCAACAGATTCGGAACGTCGAAAACTAGTTACCACGTGTCGCCGTGACCTCAGTCTCGGCCTCACGCGCCGCCGGAAGGTCGGCACACGCACCCACGCGCGCTCACGCGCCGGTCACGCGCTACTACAGTGTTCACGCGCCTGGACCGGTCCAACCCAGTCCGGCTCAACCTGACCCGGTCCAACTCGACCCGACCGGTTCACTCAACCCGACCGGTTCACTCAACCCGACCGGTCACCGGTGACTCACCGGAGAAGACGACCGGACGCCGTCACCGTCGCCGGAGGCTGGCCGGAGAAGATGACCGGACCGCCACCTCCGCCGCCGTCTGGTTCGCCGGAATCCCCCATTTCCGGCCGAAACTTCAAGGTTTTATAACTTCTTCATTTCTTAACCGTTTTTCACGATCTACACATGGAAATTTATCTACTTTTCACCAGGAATCCAAATATGAGGTCAAAGTTCTGAGATCGTACCTGGTTTGGCCGAAAAATGGCCGAGAAGTTTCGGTTCACCTCCCTCCTCCGTCCGTCGTCTACGGCGGTGCTCCCGCTCCAATATCTACCCCAAAATGCTCGTGGGGTCCCGGGGATCATCCTCCCGACCTTGGTTTCACTCAACTCGGATCGAAATCCGTCGGATGAAAATCAAGCTTTGTGTTCACACGGGGGGGTTTTCGGGTAGGAGAGAGAGAGACCATATTGACCAATCTGCCGAGGAGAGAGAAAATATCTACTATATAGTACCAACTTCTCCAAAATTACCAAACTGCCCCTGAAGCTTCTAGACCCGTAACGAAATCACCGGGTCTCCGTTTTCCGCGTGCCGCCTATCTACGAACTCGTGAGTTCGAGACCTACGCAACGACCTTAGAAAAATTCCCAAAAGTCTTGCCAGTCAAAAAGTGACTCCCGAACCCGTCCAAAACTGAGGGTAAAATTATCCAATCCTCAAAATAGTTTAATTTCTGGTCCGGGTCGTTACAATCTACCCTCCTTAAGAAATTTCGTCCCCGAAATTCATTCCTAACCATGAAACAATGAGGATATTGTGCCCGCATTAGTTCCGCGATTTCCCACGTGGCCTGCTCCACGTTATAATTCCTCCACAACACTTTAACTAGAGGAAAAGTCTTTCTGCGAAGTACCTTTTCCTTTAAATACAGAATTTGCACCGTCACTTTATTTAACTGCCGGTAGTCGATACACAATATCAGACCACCATCATTTTTCCTCACAATTAATACCGGCGCACCCCATGGTGAAACACTTAGGCGAATAAATCCCATATTCACCAAGTCCTGCAATTGAGTCTTTAACTCTCGCAATTCTGCCGGTGCCATCCTGTACGTTGCCTGTGAGATAGGTTGAGTACCTAGTAAAAGCTCGATTGTGAACTCAATCTCACGGTGTTGTGGTAATCCTGGAAGATCATCTGGAAACACATCAGAAAACTCACTCACCACAGGAATATCTTCCACTCTCATCGGAGTATTCCGAGCATCTATCACATGAGCCAAGTAACCCTCACAACCTTTTCTCAACAATCTCTCAGCTGTTAACGCTGATATCACTCCATAGGGTAATACCCTATGATCTCTCCGAAATGTAAAATTCGGTAATCTTGGACTCCGGAAAAACCACTGTCTTATCATAACAGTCTATGGAGGCATGATGCATGGACAACCAATCCATCCCCTGAATCCCATCAACTCAAAAATATCTAAGGGGATTAAATCTGCCTCCAAACCATGGTCTTCAACCATCACCGGACAACTGCGAATCACTAGGTTCGCCACTAACATATCTCCGGTAGGAGTACTAATACCCATGTCCCAACCAATTGGAGACAATTATTTATCCGCAAACAGTGCAAAACCCCGAGAAATAAAAGAATGAGTTGCTCCCGGATCTAATAAAACGCAAGCATTGCGGTTAAAAATAGATAACGTACCCGTGACCACATCCGGTGCTACTCGAGCTTCCTGTTGCGTCATGGCAAAAACTCGAGCTGGTGTACCAGAAGATCGACCACGATCCCCATACCTGCCTCTGGGCCTGTTGGTGCCACTAGCTCTACCAGCCCCACCGAAATGGGTCTGCCTCTCAGCTGCAGTATCATACATCTGTCCTGCACTCGGGCTAGGATCAGTTGCACCACGACTAAAGGAACTACTGCCCGGACGTCGTTGTGGACAGAATCTCTTGATGTGACCAGTCTCCCCACAGAAATAACAAATGGAATCACTGAAGCCACTAGATCTGCCACCCTGTCTCCTGTTGAACTGCACTGAGGCACCCCTAGGCTGTGCATAAGATTGTCGTGTATGACCAGCTCCGCCACTGCCTGTACTAGATCTCCCAGAAGATCCAGAACTATGACTGCCTCTTTTTCATGGTCCTTGACTAGAGGTTCCGGCAGTCCAATGATCTCAACGTGTCCTGTACCCATTGTACTGTTGTGGAATTAGGAAACCCAAACTCAACTCTACTCGAGCTGCAGCATCAGCCAAAGTCCTCAAGGAAGTGTGGTCCATAGACGTAACTGCTGACCGAATCTCACTCCGCAGTCCACTCTCAAATCTGTGGCACTTGTCTGACTCGGTCGCTACCAACGTCGGTGCAAAGCGACTCAGCACTATGAATCTCTGTTCATACTGGACCACCGTCATGTCTCCTTGCTGTAAATGCAAGCACTCGGCCTCCTTAACGTTCCGGTGTGAGCGAGGGTAAAACTGCTCCAAGAAGCGTTCCCGGAAAGTCTGCCAAGTAAGCGTATGGACATTCCAGCCTGACACCTCCAATGAGTGCCACCAGTGGTAAGCAGAACCACCTAGTAAAAATGTGGCCAGTAGAACTCTCTCCTCTAGAGGACACCTCATAATCAAGAACACCCGCTCCATGCGAGTAATCCACTCCTCAACCTCATCTGGGCTAGAGTCACCCATGAATATCGTCACCCCCAGTCTCTGGGCTCTCTCAATATCAAAGACTTCATGAGAAGCTCTATACTGGAGTACAGAAGCTAAAGTCTGACCCAGCTGTTCCAGTGTCTGCCTCAAATCAGGCTCCACTGCAGGTTCATGGTCATCTCCACCATTCCCTGACCGTTGACGGAACTCTTGTCTCGGAGGCATCTTGTTAACCGAAATCCATAAGTAATTTGCACACAAGTGTGCAGTCTGCAGGAAGTTAACCTAGAGCTCTGATACCACTTGTAAGGACCCTTCCCGAATTTTCCCTCGAAACCCGGAAAGAACCCTTATCCCATCTGACAGCTCTTTACTTCAAAATTTAAACACCAAAAATACCCTTTGTTCTGGAATAATTTTTATTAAACCTTACAGGGTTCCCCACAGAACCTCCGTACTTACTGACCACTCATACCTGTCAGACGCAGGATAGTATACTGGTCAAAACCAAAACCTCGGAGTAGTGGTGGTCCAAATAGGAATACCCTATGTCACCAAACGTCAGTAGGTCAGACACTGCTGACATCTCTACTGGAATACCACAAGAAAACAGACTAGTCAAATAGTTGTGAACCAACCATAATTCGTCCCTCTGGGTCACCGCCCACACCAACCCACTGACCCGGCTGACGAAGTATTTTCATACGTTGATTAAGCCCATGACCATTGTCGTCTGTTTCATATTAGAGCCGGATATATCCTCGGCTATCATATCGTATCATCAGCCGGTATAACCTTCGGCTATCATAACATATCAGTCGGCAAATCTCTCGACTATCCTGTCCCTAGCCACCAGGGTATCCCTTGGGGTGTGCTAGTCATGTATTATATCATATCAGTCAGCATATCTCTCGACTATCATAACATATCAGTCGGCATCACTCGACTATCCTATCATATCAGTCGGCATCTCTCGACTATCATATCCCTAGCCACCAGGGTATCCCTTGGGGTGTGCTAGTCATGTATCATATCATATCAGTCGGCATATATCTCGACTATCATAACATATCAGTCGGCATCTCTCGACTATCATATCATATCAGTCGGAATCTCTCGACTATCATATCCCTAGCCACCAGGGTATCCCTTGGGGTGTGCTAGTCATGTATTATATCATATCAGTCGGCATATATCTCGACTATCATAACATATCAGTCGGCATCTCTCGACTATCATATCATATCAGTCGGCATCTCTCGACTATCATATCCCTAGCCACCAGGGTATCCCTTGGGGTGTGCTAGTCATGTATCATATCATATCAGTCGGCATATATCTCGACTATCATAACATATCAGTCGGCATCTCTCGACTATCATATCATATCAGTCGGCATCTCTCGACTATCATATCCCTAGCCACCAGGGTATCCCTTGGGGTGTGCTAGTCATGTATCATATCATATCAGTCGGCATATATCTCGACTATCATAACATATCAGTCGGCATAGTCGGCATCTCTCGACTATCATATCATATCAGTCGGCATAGTCAGCATCTCTCGACTATCATAACATATCAGTCGGCATAGTCGGCATCTCTCGACTATCATATCATATCAGTCGGCATCTCTCGACTATCATATCATATCAGTCGGCATATCTCGACTATCATATCATATCAGTCGGCATATCTCAACTATCATATCATATCAGTCGACATAGTCGGCATCTCTCGACTATCATATCATATCAGTCGGCATATCCCGACTATCATATCATATCAGTCGGCATATCTCGACTATCATATCATATCAGTCGGCATATCTCGACTATCATATCATATCAGTCGACATAGTCGGCATCTCTCGACTATCATAACATATCAGTCGACATAGTCGGCATCTCTCGACTATCATATCATATAAGTCACCATATCTCGACTATCATATCATATCAGTCGGCATATCTCGACTATCATATCATATCAGTCGGCATATCTCGACTATCATATCATATCAGTCGACATAGTCGGCATCTCTCGACTATCATAACATATCAGTCGACATAGTCGGCATCTCTCGACTATCATATCATATCAGTTGACATATCTCGACTATCATATCATATCAGTCGGCATATCTCGACTATCATATCATATCAGTTGGCATATCTCGACTATCATAACATATCAGTCGGCATATCTCGACTATCATAACATATTATTATATTGGAGGTTCACCGGGTTCACCGTTAATAACGGATCCTCGTCCCGAGTCCTAGCCTCCCTCAATTTGACCAAATCCGATAAACTCATGTAACAGGGTCAAAACCCAAATCATTGACTCTATAATCTCCTCATCAAAACGATAACAAAATCGAGTCTAAAACCATGATGTTTCTCAAATCACACTTTCACAGTAATAGTGGAAAACATGTATACAATAATCATTTCTCAATATACAGAAATGCAATGCCACAATACATAACAGTATATAAACAGGGATATTTGAATGCATGTATTTCAGTTTATAAACAAAGTCCACTCACAAACATCTACCGACCCTTAATTCAAGGACGCTCTAGCCCAAGCAACACATGCACAATAATGTCCCAACTACCTTGACTTCCCGAGCTCAAAACCCGCTAATACGGTCAACTATTACCGCTGGGATTGCCCAAAACCACCTCTAAACGACGTCTGATCAACCTCAAACCTGTACCAACAGATTCGGAACGTCGAAAACTAGTTACCACGCGCCGCCGTGACCTCAGTCTCGGCCCCACGCGCCGCCACGCGCCGCCGGAAGGTCGGCACACGCACCCACGCGCGCTCACGCGCCGGTCACGCGCTACTACAGTGTTCACGCGCCTGGACCGGTCCAACCCGGTCCGGCTCAACCTGACCCGGTCCAACTCGACCCGACCGGTTCACTCAACCCGACCGGTCACCGGTGACTCGCCGGAGAAGACGACCGGACGCCGTCACCGTCGCCGGAGGCTTGCCGGAGAAGATGACCGGACCGCCACCTCCGCCGCCGTCTGGTTCGCCGGAATCCCCCATTTCCGGTCGAAACTTCAAGGTTTTATAACTTCTTCATTTCTTAACCGTTTTTCACGATCTACACATGGAAATTTATCTACTTTTCACCAGGAATCCAAATATGAGGTCAAAGTTCCGAGATCGTACCTGGTTTGGCCGGAAAACGGCCGAGAAGTTTCGGTTCACCTCCCTCCTTCGTCCGTCGTCTACGGCGGTGCTCCCGCTCCAATATCTACCCCAAAATGCTCGTGGGGTCCCGGGGATAATCCTCCCGACCTTGGTTTCACTCAACTCGGATCGAAATCCGTCCGATGAAAATCAAGCTTTGTGTTCACACGGGGGGGTTTTCGGGTAGGAGAGAGAGAGACCATATTGACCAATCTGCCGAGGAGAGAGAAAATATCTACTATATAGTTCCAACTTCTCCAAAATTACCAAACTGCCCCTGAAGCTTCTAGACCCGTAACGAACTCACCGGGTCTCCGTTTTCCGCGTGCCGCCTGTCTACGAACTCATGAGTTCGAGACCTACGCAACGACCTTAGAAAAATTCCCGAAAGTCTTGCCAGTCAAAAAGTGACTCCCGAACCCGTCCAAAACTGAGGGTAAAATTGTCCAATCCTCAAAATAGTTTAATTTCTGGTCCGGGTCGTTATAAGAGTAGTCAACCCTGCAACTCCGCATGCGCCCAGCTTCTAGAATGACAACCCCGTCTTGCCCATACGTTAAATAAAGCGCTCCTAGGAGGCAGCCTAGCCCTAGTTTGTATTTCTCACTTCCTTTTCTGTTTCTGCTCGTTATATCTCTCAAACCGTTCGACTATTGTCATGCTTACTGCTTATCACATTGAGGACAATGTTCAGTTTAGGTTTGGGGGTGTGGATTTAAAATTTTGCATATAGAAACAAGTAGGTTTGTGGGTGATACTCGGCCAGGACATTTACATTTCTTCTTGTGATTAGTATGATAACTTGTTAATAGGAATGTATAAGCTAAGTTAACTATCTTTGCTTTACTAAGAGTCATACCAAGGTCAAGTAGTTCATAATTTGCACTTCACAATGCCATGTTTTAAGTGATTAAGTGAACGAAATAACTGAATTTGAGTGAACCTTAGAAAATTAGTGGAGACTACCCTGTGAGATCTTTGAGCCTAATTGCCATTCTTTCTGAGGGATATACTTGTTTCTACTCTTAAATACTCATCACTTTTGTTCTTAATTGTTGATCTCATTACATCATATTTGCATTGAATTTTAAAGAACTAACATCATTTAGATACTCTTGATTTAATGTGTGGTTTTCCATAAGAAGTGATGTAGGCTATGTAAGCTTTAACCTCTAAAGGCTTGATCCTACCCTATTGCATGCTCCCTAAGCCAATTTTGAAGCAAAACACTCAACCTTTTCTTTCATCACCCAAAGTATAACCTAACCGAAATACTTAGCCATTCATCACAGCCATACCCTATAACCTCAGTTTGTGCTAAGGTTGCCGTAAATGAGATTGATGGTGAGAATGAGAGGTGAAAGATGATGCTGCCCAATTCAAAGGACTTTGGCGTCAATTCAAAGTTCAAAATTAAAGAAAAGCTTTACAAGTTGCAAGCTGCACGAAAGTTTGAGGAAATCATTGCATGATCTTGGTTCAAACTCAATTCAAAGAACAGAAAAAAAAAACATTCAAATCAAAAGAAAGAAAGAAACGTTGAGAAAAAGAAGAAAAAAATAAGTGAAAAAAACAAAGTAAATTGAACCAAGTGAGGCAAGAGCCTCAAAATAAGCCACAAGAGCCTCAAAATAAGTCATCAAGAAAGCACAATGCCGTGGGCCTTAAGAAAGGATTCAGTTCAGAAATTCCAAGTTTAAGTCATGACTTCTCATGCCTTGGCACATCTCAGGTTCTTTGAATCCCATCCTTCCTTGTTAAGAGTACTATATCTAGCATCTTTTTGTTTAAGTAAAACGTTTGTGGGTATCGTGTTGTTATAACCCTCAGGAGACAAAACTCCTCCTACTAGGTGAACCTAGGGGTTTAAATGTTCTATCTTAACTAAAATCGAGTCTTTTCATTTTGTTAGCATTTGTTTTGCTCAGGGACTAGCAAAAGATATGTTTGGGGGTATTTGATCAGTCGTTATTTATGCATGATTTTGATGTCTTTATATGCCTCTCTTACATGTCTTTTGAATGATTTCGTGCCATCAATTGTAGAAAATGATCAATCTTGTGAGGCTTCTGCAGAGTTAGAAAGATAGGTAAAATCTGGAAAGAACGCAATAGGAATGACTCAAATCGGAGTCCAGATGAAGGAGATATCCTCATTTCAATATCAGGTCCTGAACGGAGTCCTGAGTGCGCCAGTGCGCGTATTTTGGGCCACTGGCCAAGTACCTTATATCAGGCCGTCCGGGTCTCAAACCTGTGTTTCATGACATCAAGGTCAAGTCCAAGAAGTGCCAAGGTCGCGCCAAGGCAGGTCGAGGACATGTCCCAAGAACTCCCAACAAAGCCAATATGTGCGCCTAAGCCGGGGTCCCTGTTCCGCCAGCGGTAGATAAGAGGTTCTCCCTCTGCGCTAAGCCTGACAACATTTGCGCCAAGCCTGAAAGAAGATGCGCTTCTAATGTACTCATGATTTGCTTCAAAAGCATAGTCCCAGATCCTGATTACGAAGATAGTCCAAAATCCAAGTTTGGCCATCTTGTGTTCCCACTTGCCAGCTTGCATTCACACTCCCAGCCGTGTTCTGATTGGTTCTAATAGATTTAAGGACTTTGTAATTAATTAAAAGTACAATAACTTTCCCTATCTTTATAGGACATGGTTTTACCAATCCTTATAGAATAAGGTTTTACCAATCCTTATAGAACAAGGTTTTCCCTTTGCCTATAAAAGGGAGCCTTTGTTCAGTGTTTTAAGGAGGAGATAATTAGCTAGAGGTGTTTTTGGGAGATACAGAGACACCTGCGCCGCAAATAGTATTTTGGTTTTTTTAGAGTTTTATGTTAAAGCTTGGTTCTTCCCGAAGTCGAGTGTTTTGGACGTGGAGCTTGGAGAAGAAGGCTTTGCCGTGTCTTCTGCTGCACCTGTTCTTCACAATATCTTCTGTACCCTTATTTTCATTATTTCAATTTACTAATGAATTCAATTATATTTGTTTCAATTTCAGTTATGTGTGAGTAGTCATTAGGATTAGGGTTGCTTGAAGCCCTAGCCATGTTAGCTTCTTGATTGGATTTCTGGCTCTTGATTATGATTGCTATGCATGCTGAATAAGTTGGATTACTATGCTTAATGACCTTAATTTATGCATATAAGATTAGCTACCTTGTTTTCATATAATTATAGATGTAATTGCTTGAGTGACCGTCATATCATCTTGTGATTTGGAGCATCGAAAGTATTCTTACTTGTAATCTTAACTCATAACGACCTAGGATTGCATGTCACTTTGCTAGGCTAATGTGGTGTCATTAAATTCTCTTTAAACTTCATGCATCATCTTAAAAGGTAGGTTATAGACGAAGGTAGGTGACGAAGCTCTCCCCTGCGTGTGTGTGTGTATGTGTTTTCACTAAGTTAATAAATCTGAACTAAAGTGGTCATAACGTTGATACAAGTCCTCGAGGGATCGACTCTTGCTGTGCTACTATACTATTCTTATCGATTTGTGCACTTGCAAGGATTTTATAACTATTAGAATTGAATTGCATATTTCTTGCTCTTTAATTCTACCAACAATCATCTCTCTTTTTTTTTTTTTCTCTTTTGCTGGTTTATGCCTCCAGTGAGTATCAGCGTTTAATTTTCCTTCTTTTGGTGTGTGCAGGGTTGAGAGCTTCGTCATTTTTGCTGATTACGAACCGAAGGTGCAAAGAAAATCTCTTCTTTGCACAGCCACAACGAACGTCTCAGCAAAGAAAATCCCTATTCTTCGCTGACTCAGGAACAGTTGCACAACCACAGTGAACGTCTCAGCAAAAGAAAATCTCTTTTCTTTGCTGACTCCGGAACAGCTCATTTGCGCAGCCCCGCGGACACCTCAGCAAAGAAAATCTCTTTTCTTTGCCGACTCAGGAACAAATTTGGCGGAGCGGAGAAGGTGAGCTTCTTGATCGGCATGAACTGAGCTCTCGACAGATCGAGTAGCTTCGAACTGAATGCGTTCTAGAATGGCAGTCCAACATTCGGCCCGTCTCCGGATCGAAGTTGATTTAGATGCAGCGACATCCATGTTCTTGATGCTTGGAATTGAAACTGCTCCATTCATGAAACCATATTAATGAAACTTAGAAGATCAAACAATGAAATTATATTTTTACCTTCAGAGTTTTTTCCTCTTTTCCTCTTATTCTCTTGCCGTTCTCTTCTGCCTTTTCTCTATCTTTTTTTTTTCTCTTCTGCCGTTCTCTTCCCCTCTCTCAATGTCCTTTTCTTTTTCCTCCAAGCTCTCATTTTATAGGGGAATGAACTAAAGTCAACTAAATCGATATAGACTTAGTTTAGGTGGTGTATTCAATTAGAATTGTAAATTATTTCTAAGGACATTTTTGAAGTGATGAATTCATGGAACTTTGTTGAATTGTTTTGGGCTTACATGAATTTTGGGAAAATTTTATTTAAAGACTGTTATGCATTTATATGCACATGTAATATAAATTTAATTGGATTTTCTAGATTTAGCTAAACTTATTGGTCTAATTTTTTTTTTACTTTTTAATTATTTTATAATAAATATAATATGTAGGTTCATTCCATAACCATCCCTTCATACTTGATATTGGCTCTCAATATTCCTCTTCCAACTTTTTGTTTTACTGGACTCTTCCAACTTTCACAATAATATCATATAATCACCTTTTCGACAAAATGCACCAATATCCTTTCCTACCGCATCTATATATATATATATATATATATATATAAAAGGAAGAATATGAACAATAGTCCCAGAATTTTATCATAATTTTAAAATCATCCCTAAACTTCAATATTAGTTTTTTCCGTCCCTGTACTTTACCACAATAGTTTATTTAGTCCATCCGTAAAAAATTTGAATGGAATCCGTTAAAATAAAGGGCAAAATCGTCCTTTTAAGTGAGATTTTTCTCACGGATTCCGTTCAAATTTTTTACGGAATGACTAAATCAACTATTATGGTAAAGTTCAGGGACGGAGAAAACTAATAATGAAGTTTAGTAACGTTTTCTAAAATTATAGTAAATTTCAGGGACTATTGTTCCTATTTAAAATATATATATAATCTCTCAAACCACCTATCTATTAATATGCCATAGATTGAGAATGGAGGTGGTGAAGATGTCAACCCAGCAAATGGAGGCGGTGAATATATACCCAACAAGGTAATTGATGAATTCATCCTTTCATTGAATATC
This sequence comes from Oemleria cerasiformis, assembly GCA_037349345.1. Taxonomy (NCBI): domain Eukaryota; kingdom Viridiplantae; phylum Streptophyta; class Magnoliopsida; order Rosales; family Rosaceae; genus Oemleria; species Oemleria cerasiformis. The sequence continues at coordinate 11,359,797 of JAZGTL010000019.1, forward strand.
AAAGAAGGTTAGGATGATCTTATCGATGGTGTTCTATATATGACGAATCAATAAAAAACGTTAAGGGCTAATTCTAATTGATGAATTCATTGAATCTTAATAGTGTTCAATCGAATTCATCGAAAATGAGCATGATGAATCAATCGAATTCATTGAATGTGGCAAGGAGATTATCGATGAATTCATCGATTCATCTAATCCAAAGGGTTCAATCGAATTTATCAAAGAAGAGCAGGATGCATCCATCAACCATGTTAATTCATGGACACATAATTTCATGATAGATGTCTTTTTGAATGTGCATCAATGGAAGATTCAAAAAAATTTTGGTCGTATATATAAACTTGGATGAAGATGAATGATATTTATTTTATTTATTTCTATTTTGATGTGAGAGAATTCACACAAATGTTAGGGGGGAGGGATGGAATTGCTATGGCAATTGTTATATATATTTTTCACTTACTAGGCCTATCAAAATTCACTTAAATTCTTTCTTTAATGAAATTGTTTAAAATTTACAAGATTTTGAATACACCTACATTTATGTGGACATTTGATAAGCTATATCAAATTCTAATTGAATACATTAGAATTTGTGTGGACATTTTTTTAGTTCTTTAAATTTATAATTGAATACACGAGAATTTATAATTGTCTTTAAATCCTTCACAATTCTAATTAGATTACACCCCACTTACTTATTTGGTTTCCCCTGATTGTTTTGGTTGTGAATCAGATCACCCATTTGCCTTATACAAAATATTTTATTTCCCTTATTTTCACTGTCGGATCACAAATAAATTGATTTGATTCACTTCCCTTCTTTTCCTTTTTTTTTTTAATTTTTTTATTTACATTTATATAAATATAAATATAAAATAAATACAATATAATTGTACATTTTTTTAATTTCAACAGATGCCCCCTCAAGCATTGTATGTGAAAATTTTCCACATGCGAGGCTTGACCACATTTGCTTGAGACTATCGCCATTTTAACCTTGTTTGGTCCTTTTCTTTTTCGACTATGGACGCTCGAGGTCAAATTGGTGTTCAACGAATGGGGTTCTGAATCCAAATTTTTAGGGCGCGCTTCCTTTGAGGTTGGTGTGAGAGAATGGAGCGATTTAATAATCATGGATGAGTATGGGGATTTACTCCGAACTGCTGATATTTATGGTGTAGTGCCGATTTCGCGCTACAACTATGAACTCCGGCCAAATGTTTGGAGAGCGTTTTGCGAACTGTGGGGCCCCTTATCAAACACTTTCCACCATGCCGGTGACGAGAGGGGAATATCATTACATGATCTCAAAGTTATTGGAGGACTTCTGATTTTAGGTGATGTCCCATATGAAGAATTTATCCCACCTAATGAAGATTTGCAAAGTGGGAAGTACCCCCAAACCCTTATAGAGTTCTTGAGAGTCCACACTCAATTGTGTAATTATCACCGTCAGCGAGAAGTTTACTGGGATCAATGGATTGCTCATTTCTACTGAGGAGAGATAATTTTTAATGCCTTCGAAGACGATGGCCCTGTAGCCCGCCATCAGGAGCTGGAAACCCCCTGAGTTACTTTACAACTATCTACCGAAGGGAAATTGGTTGCTTTTTTAGCTTATTGGCTTAGCATATTTGTTTTACCTTCAAGCAGGTGTCGAGAAAGACCTGAATGTTTTCATATGGCGTACTTAATGGAAACAGGCACCAAAGTCTCTCTTGCTCCAACGGTTTTGGGGTATATATATCACGGCCTTGGTGAAATGACTACACACCCATCAAGACCTGGCATGTCGAATGCTTGTCTCCCCATTCATCATGTGATCGGATGGCTAGGTGAGCACATCCCTGGCTTATACACTCAACATACTGATAGATACTTTGTAGAGGGTTTTCCTTGTTTAGTACGATATGCCGGAGTTAGTCCTTTGATATCCGACATCACCCGTGCTTGAGTTCTTTTTAGAAGTGATCGTAACGTGACCTACAGTCCTACCCCTTTGTTGACATCTGAATCGGTGTGATGATTGAAGATGCGAATCTGCCAACTCACATATTTGAGGCATTAGTTTGCATAAGTTCCTCAATCTTTCCCGTTCGAGTGGGTAACCATCTTTGGTTGGAGCCCTACTATCCAAATAGGTTTGCTCGCCAGTTCGGGTTTGACCAAGGGGTCCCAACAAACAGACTTTCTTTTGTTGTGAACAGAAGACAGAAATGCGGCATCGAAGACTTGGCAGTAGCACAGTTAAAACTTCTTAGAACATATACTGCTGCGCGCTTTTACATCCCCAGATCTTCTCGTATGGGAGATTGCACAAGGTGGTATTGTAGGTGGTGGATGGGGTCTTGTAGTGCTTACATGGGCTTTTCAGTTTCTCATATATATAATATTGTGAATAAGATCCAAGGTAGAAGTGCGGAATCAGTCCGACCAGGCAAGCTAGAAGTGAGGAATCTGTCCAACCATCATGATGATTTTCTCGTTGCAGTGGAAAAGAAGAAATCCAACAAGCATGCTTGTTCTACCATCCGCCGTCCATCTCGGAATACCTTGCCTCAAGATTGGAAGCAAGCTCGGTGTGGGAAAAATGAGAATGTAAGAGATCCTGTGGAGGTTGCACTTCTACAGCTTTGTGCTCCCTGTCCTCGGTGGTTGAACTTCTACAACTTTGTGCTCCATGTCCTTTGCGGGACGCCATATGTCTCCCCCCCTGTGTAACAACCCGGAATTTTAATTATTGGGTTTACGCAATTATTTTTGTAAATGACGATTTTACCCTTAGTCGGTAAAGGGCATGGAAATCAAGTTTTGTTTCGGAACTTATTAGGTGGTTTTTTGGATACCGTTGCGTAGGTCTCGAACTCACGAGTTCATAGACAAGCGGCACGCAGGAAACGGGGTTCGTGTACGAAAGTTATGGGTCTAGACGTGTAAGGGCAGTTTGGTAATTTGCCATGGAGGGGAGATATTTTACTACCCAAATCAGATTAATCAGATTAATCTGATCATTGATCACACTCATCTCTCTCGGTCTAAAACACAAAACCACCGAACCCGTGCGAAAAACATCCGAAAAACCCATAAAGTCAACTTTGGATTCAAGGCTTTAGCTTCCAGTTTTGATCAACTAATCGTATTCTACTCCTTCCCATGATCACAACCGTACCAACCATCGAAGGAGAGGACCACGGTGGAAGCCGAACCGAGTATAGGAAGTTTCGGATCTTCCGATCGATTTTTCGGCTTACACAGGTACGTGTTTGATGTTTTAAGGTCATATTTGGATTCCTGGGTTCAAGTAGATAGATTTAGACATAAAATTTGTGAACAATGGTTGAGTTTTGAGGAAGTTGTAAAGCTTGGAGTTTCGGCCGAAAATGGGGGATTCCGGCAGAAACCAGACGGCGGAGCAGGTAGCCTGTCGTCTTCTCCGGCGAGTCACCGGTAACTGGTCGGGTCGAGTTGAACCGATAGGGTTGAGTGAACCGGTCAGGTCGAGTTGAACCGATCGAGTTGAGTGAACCGGTCAGGTCGAATTGGATCGGGTCAGGTTGAGCCAGACCGGGTTGGACCGGTCCAGGCGTGTGAACACTGTAGCAGGCGCGTGACCGGCGCGTGAGGACGCGTGGGCGTGTGTGCCGACCTTCTGGCGACGCGTGGTGTCGCGTGGGGCCGAGTCTGAGGTCACGGCGGCGCGTGGTAACCAGTTCTCGACGTTCTGAATTTGTTGGTACAGGTTTCAGGTTGATCGGACGTCGTTTAGAGGTCATTTTGGGCAATCCCAGCGGTAATGGTTGACCTTATTAGCGGGTTTTGAGCACGGAAAGTCAAGGTAGTTGGGTCATTATTGTGCATGTGTTCCTTGGGCTAGAGCGTCCATGAATTAAGGGTTGGATGATGTATGTGAGTGGACTTTTGTTTTATAAACTGAAATGCATGCATCAAAATATCTTTGTTTAAATATTGTTATGTATTGTGGCATTGAATTTCTGGATTTTAGAAATGATTACTAGACATATGTTTTCCACTATATCAGTTAAAGTGTGATTTGAGAAATATCATGGGTTTTGGACTCGGTTTTGATATCATTTTGACGTGGAAATTATTGAGTCCATGATTTGGGTTTTGACCTGGATGTATGAGTTTATCGGAATTGGCCATATATTTGAGGGAGACCAGAACCCGGGACTAGGATCCGTTATTAGCGGTGAACCCGGTGAACCTCCAATATAATATGATATGATATGATAGTCGAGGGATATGCCGACTGATATGATATGATAGTCGATGGATATGACGACTGATATGATATGATAGCGAAAGGTTATACCGGCTGATGATATGATATGATAGTCGATGGATATGCCGACTGATATGATATGATAGCCGAAGGTTATACTGGTTGATGATATGATATGATAGTTGAGGATACTTGCCGACTAATGTGATATGATAGCCGAAGATTATACCGACTGATGATATGATATGATAGTCGAGGATACTTGCCGACTGATGTGATATGATAGCCGAAGGTTACACCGGCTGATGATATGATATGATAGTCGAGGATACTTACTGACTGATGTGATATGATAGCCGAAGGCTATACCGGCTGATGTTATGATATGATAGTCGAGGGATATGCCGACTGATATGATATGATAATCGATGGATATGCCGACTGATATGATATGATAACCGAAGGTTATACCGGCTGATGATATGATATGATAGTCGAGGGATATGCCTACTGATGTGATATGATAGCCGAAGGTTATACCGGCTGATGATATGATATGATAGTCGAGGATATGCCGACTGATGTGATATGATAGCCGAAGGTTATACCGGCTGATGATATGATATGATAGTCGAGGATACTTGCCGACTGATGTGATATGATAGCCGAAGGTTATACCGGCTGATGATATGATATGATAGTCGAGGATACTTGCCGACTGATATGATATGATAGCCGAAGGTTATACCGGCTGATGATATGATATGATAGTCGAGGATACTTTCCGACTGATGTGATATGATAGCCGAAGGTTATACCGGCTGATGATATGATATGATAGTCGAGGATACTTGCCGACTGATGTGATATCATAGTACAGAGAGTTGTGATACAGGACTAGCACACCCCAAGGGATACCTTGGTGGCTAGGGATATGCCGGTCGAGGGATATGCCGACTGATGTGATATGATAGCCGAAGGTGATAACGGCTGATGATATGATATGATAGTCGAGGATACTTGCCGACTGATGTGATATCATAGTACAAAGAGTTGTGATACAGGACTAGCACACCCCAAGGGATACCCCGGTGGCTAGGGATATGCCAGTCGAGGGATATGCCGACTGATGTGATATGATAGCCGAGGATATTTCCGGCTCTAATATGATTTGACGACGATAGTCATGGGCTTAATCAGCCTATGGGCTCAATCAGCCTACGGAAATACTTCGTCATCCGTGTAAGTGGGTTGGTGTGGGCGGTGACACTGAGTGACGAATTATTGTTGGTTCACAAGTATCTGACTAGTCGGTTGTCTTGTGGTATTCCAGTAGAGATGTCAGCATTGTCTGACCTACTGACATTAGGTGTCATAGGGTATTCCTATTTGAACCACCACTATTCCGAGGTCTTGGTTTTGACCTGTATACTATCATGCGTCTGATAGGTAGGAGTGGTGAGTAAGTACAGAGGTTCTGTCGGGAACCCTGTAAGGTTTAAAAAAAAAATTATTTAAGAACAAGGGGTATTTCTGGTATTTGAATTTTGAGGTAAAAGAGCTGTCAGACGGGATAAGGGTTCTTTTCGGGTTTCGACGGGAAATTTGGGAAGGGTCCTTACAAGTGGTATCAGAGCACTAGGTTAAATTCCTGTAGACCGTACATCTAGTATACATGTGAAATTTTGGTATTAATGATTTACAGCTTCTACACAGCGTATAATTCCTCCGAGACGTGAGTTCCGTCAGCGGTCGGGGAATGGTGGAGATGACCATGAACCTACAGTGGAGCCTGATTTGAGGCAGACACTAGAACAGCTGGATTAGACTTTAGCTTCTGTACTCCAGGATAGGGCTTCTCATGAAGTCTCTGATATCGAGAGAGCCCAGAGATTGGGGTCGACGATATTTATGGGCGAGTCTAGCCCAGAGGAGGCTGAGGAGTGGATTACTCGCATGGAGCGGGTGTTTTTGATTATGAGATGTCCTCTAGGGGACAGAGTTATGTTGGCCACATTTTTGCTAGGTGGTTCTGCTTACCACTGGTGGCACTCATTGGAGGTGTCAGGCTGGAATGTCCATACACTTTCTTGGCAAACTTTCCGGGAACGCTTCTTGGAGAAATTTTACCCTCGCTCACACCGGAATGTTGAGGAGGCCGAGTTCTTGCATTTACAGCAAGGAGGCATGACTGTGGCCCAGTATGAACAGAGATTCATAGCGCTGAGTCACTTTGCACCGACTTTGGTGGCGACCGAGTTAGACAAGTGCCACAGATTTGAAAGTGGACTGAGGAGTGAGATTCGGTAAGCAGTTACGTCTATGGATCACACTTCCTTGAGGACTTTGACTGATGCTGCAGCCCGAGTAGAGTTGAGTTTGATGTGATTCTGGGGATGGATTGGTTGTCCATGCACCATGCCTCCATAGACTGTTATGATAAGACAGTGGTTTTCCGGAGTCCAGGATTACCGAAATTTACATTTCGGGGAGATCGTAGGGTACTACCCTTTGGAGTGATATCAGCGTTGACCGCTGAGAGATTGTTGAGGAAAGGTTGTGAGGGGTATTTGGCTCATGTGTTTGATACTCGGGATACTCCGATGAGAGTGGAGGATATTCCAGTGGTGAGTGAGTTTTCTGATGTGTTTCCAGATGATCTTCCCGGATTGCCACTTCACCGTGAGATTGAGTTCACCATCGAGCTTTTGCCAGGTACTCAACCTATCTCAGAGGCACCGTATAGGATGGCACCGGCAGAATTGCGAGAGTTAAAGACTCAGTTGCAGGACTTGGTGAATATGGGATTTATTCACCCAAGTGTTTCACCATGGGGCGCGCCGGTATTATTTGTGAGGAAAAAGGATGGTGGTATGAGATTATGTATCGACTACCAGCAGTTAAATAGAGTGACGGTGCGAAATAAGTATCCTCTGCCAAGGATTGACGATTTATTTGATCAACTGAAGGGGACAAAGTATTTTTCGAAAATTGACCTTCAATCCGGGTACCATCAGTTAAGGATCCGGGAAGAGGATGTTTAGAAAATAGCTTTCAGGACTCGGTATGGTCATTATGAGTTCCTGGTGATGCCCTTCGGGTTGACTAATGCCCCGGCAGAGTTTATGGATTTGATGAACAGGGTGTTCCAAAAGTATTTGGATCGATTTGTAATTGTGTTCATCGACGATATCTTGGTGTATTCGAGGAGTGCCAAGGCACATAAGAAGCACTTGAGGTTGGTGCTGAATATGCTTAGGAAAAAGCATTTGTTTGTTAAGTTTAGTAAATGCCAGTTTTGGTTGACCGAAGTTGGATTCTTGAGTTATGTGATTTCGGCTGAGGATATCAGCATAGATCTCCAAAAAGTGGAGGCAGTGACGTTTGAGGAGCAACCGGTGCAAATTCTGGATTGGAAGGAAAAAGGTACTTCGCAGAAAGACTATTCCTCTAGTTAAAGTGTTGTGGAGGAATCATAACGTGGAGGAGGCCACGTGGGAAACCGAAGAACTAATGCGGGCACAATATCCTCATTTGTTTCATGGTTAAGAATGAATTTCGAGGACGAAATTTCTTAAGGGGGGTAGATTGTAACAACCCGGAATTTTAATTATTGGGTTTACGCAATTATTTTTGTAAAATGACGATTTTACCCTTGCTCGATAAAGGGAATGGAAATCAAGTTTTGTTTCGGAACTTATTAGGTGGTGTTTTAGATACCGTTGCGTAGGTCTCGAACTCACGAGTTCGTAGACAGGCAGCACACAGGAAACAGGGTTCGTGTGCGAAAGTTATAGGTCTAGACGTGTAAGGGCAATTTGGTAATTTTCCATGGAGGGGAGATATTTTACTAACCAAATCAGATTAATCAGATTATTCTGATCATTGATCACACTCATCTCTCTCGGTCTGAAACACAAAACCACCGAACCCGTGCGAAAAACACCCGAAAAACCCACAAAGTCAACTTTGGATTCAAGGCTTTAGCTTCCAGTTTTGATCAACTAATCGTATTATACTCCTTCCCACGATCACAACCGTACCAACCATCGAAGGAGAGGACCACGGTGGAAGCCGAACCAAGTATAGGAAGTTTCGGATCTTCCGATCGATTTTCCGGCTTAAACAGGTACGTGTTTGATGTTTTAAGGTCATATTTGGATTCCTGGGTTCGAGTAGATAGATTTAGACGTAAAATTTGTGAAAAATGGTTGAGTTTTGAGGAAGTTGTAAAGCTTGGAGTTTCAGCCGGAAATGGGGGATTCCGACGGAAACCAGATGGCAGCGCCGGTAGCCGGTCGTCTTCTCCGACGAGTCACCGGTAGCCGGTCGGGTCGAGTTGAACCGATTGAGTTGAGTGAACCGGTCAGGTCGAGTCTGACCGGGTCAGGTTGAGCCGGACCGGGTTGGACCGGTCTAGGCGGGTGAACACTGTAGCAGGCGCGTGACCGACGCGTGAGGGCGCGTGGGCGCGTGTGCCGACCTTCCGGCGGCACGTGGGCCTGAGTCTGAGGTCACAGCGACATGTGGTAACTAGTTCTAGACGTTCTGAATCTATTGGTACAGGTTTCAGGTTGATCAGACGTCGTTTAGAGGTCATTTTGGGCAATCCCAGTGGTAATGGTTGACCTTATTAGCGGGTTTAGAGCACGGAAAGTCAAGGTAGTTGGGTCATTATTGTGCATGTGTTACTTGGGCTAGAGCGTCCATGAACTAAGGGTTGGATGATGTATGTGAGTGGACTTTTGTTTTATAAACTGAAATGCATGCATCAAAATATCTTTATTTAAATATTGTTATGTATTGTGGCATTGAATTTCTGGATTTTAGAAATGATTACTAGACATACGTTTTCCACTATATCAGTTAAAGTGTGATTTGAGAAATATCATGGGTTTTGGACTCGATTTTGATATCATTTTGACGTGGAAATTATTGAGTCCATGATTTGGGTTTTGACCCGGATGTATGAGTTTATCTGAATTGGCCATATATTTGAGGGAGACCAGAACCCGGGACTAGGATCTGTTATTAGCGGTGAACCCGTTGAACCTCCAATATAATATGATATGATATGATAGTCGAGGGATATGCCGACTGATATGATATGATAGTCGATGGATATGCCGACTGATATGATATGATAGCCGAAGGTTATACCGGCTGATGATATGATATGATAGTCGTTGGATATGCCGACTGATATGATATGATAGCCGAAGGTTATACCGGCTGATGATATGATATGATAGTCGATGGATATGCCGACTGATATGATATGATAATCGATGGATATGCCGACTGATATGATATGATAATCGAAGGTTATACCGGCTGATGATATGATATGATAGTCGAGGATACTTGCCGACTGATGTGGTATGATAGCCGAAGATTATACCGGTTGATGATATGATATGATAGTCGAGGATACTTGCCAACTGATGTCATATGATAGCCGAATGTTACACCGGCTGATGATATGATATGATAGTCGAGGATACTTACCGACTGATGTGATATAATAGGTGAAGGTTATACCGGCTGATGATATGATATGATAGTCGAGGGATATGCCGACTGATATGATATGATAGTCGAGGGATATACCGACTGATATGATATGATAGTCGAGGGATATACCGACTGATATGATATGATAGTCGATGGATATGCCGACTGATATGATTTGATAGCCGAAGGTTATACCGGCTGATGATATGATATGATAGTCGAGGGATATGCCGACTGATGTGATATGATAGCGGAAGGTTATACCGGCTGATGATATGATATGATAGTCGAGGATATGCCGACTGATGTGATATGATAGCCGAAGGTTATACCGGCTGATGATATGATATGATAGTCGAGGATACTTGCCGACTGATGTGATATGATAGCCGAAGGTTATACCGACTGATGATATGATATGATAGGCGAGGGATATGCCGACTGATATGATTTGATATGATAGCCGAAGGTTATACCGGCTGATGATATGATATGATAGGCGAGGGATATGCCGACTGATATGATATGATATGATAGTCGAGGGATATGCCGACTAATATGATATGATATGATAGTCGAGGGATATGCTGATTGATGTGATATGATAGCCGAAGGTTATACCGGCTGATGATATGATATGATAGTCGAGGATATGCCAACTGATGTGATATAATAGCCGAAGGTTATACCGGCTGATGATATGATATGATAGTCGAGGATACTTGCCGACTGATGTGATATGATAGCCGAAGGTTATACCGGCTGATGATGTGATATGATAGTCGAGGATACTTGCCGACTGATGTGATATGATAGCCGAAGGTAATACCGGCTGATGATATGATATGATAGTCGAGGATACTTTCCGACTGATGTGATATGATAGCCGAAGGTTATACCGGCTGATGATATGATATGATAGTCAAGGATACTTGCCGACTGATGTGATATCATAGTACAGAGAGTTGTGATACAAGACTAGCACACCCCAAGGGATACCCTAGTGGCTAGGGATATGCCAGTCGAGGGATATGCCGACTGATGTGATATGATAGCCGAAGGTTATACCGGCTGATGATATGATATGATAGTCAAGGATACTTGCCGACTGATGTGATATCATAGTACAGAGAGTTGTGATACAAGACTAGCACACCCCAAGGGATACCCTAGTGGCTAGGGATATGCCAGTCGAGGGATATGCCGACTGATGTGATATGATAGCCGAGGATATTTCCGGCTCTAATATGATTTGATGACGATAGTCATTGGCTTAATCAGCCTACGGAAATACTTCGTCATCCGGGTCAGTGGGTTGGTGTGGGCGGTGACCCAGAGTGACGAATTATTGTTGTTTCACAAGTATCTGACTAGTCGGTTGTCTTGTGGTATTCCAGTAGAGATGTTAGCATTGTCTGACCTACTGACATTTGGTGTCATAGGGTATTCCTATTTGAACCACCACTATTCCGAGGTCTTGGCTTTGACCTGTATACTATCCTGCGTCTGACAGGTAGGAGTGGTCAGCAAGTACAGAGGTTCTGTCGGGAACCCTGTAAGCTTTAAAAAAAATTATTTAAGAACAAGGGGTATTTTTGGTATTTAAATTTTGAGGTAAAAGAGCTGTCAGACGGGATAAGGGTTCTTTCCGGGTTTCGACGGGAAATTTGGGAAGGGTCCTTACACCCTGTGTGAGGAATTTTGTTTGTCAACTTCTTCGTGCTGATGTGGCACCGCATAGAAGGGAATACATCATCCAAGAGGTGCAAGGTATCAATGATAAACTCCCTTTTTTTGGCACACCAAAGGATATGCTCATTCACCGGGATGCGGTTTTCGAGGCATTGAATTTTTTATCGCCTATGATCAAGAACCTTGGTTCTGGTGAGACCGAGTTTGGGGAGTTCGCTAGCATTGTTGTTCGCATTTTTTATTTGGCCACCCAATTTTCTAAAAACATCGCGACAATGGATGAGTGTGCTGAGCTTGAAGTTGATCTCATTAACTCACTTACTCGCCAATATGGGGAATGCTATTTCACTTTGTAGGATTTAAAGTCGCAGCAAACGCAACTTGCTAAACAGCTTGAAGATTTGAATGCTACAAAGGCTGAGGTCATAGAAGCAGAAGAACGTGCCCGGCAGATGCGACATACATTCAATTCCCAGAAGAACTCACTTGGAGAACACCTTCAAGAGGTGGAGATTTCTTTAACGGAGCAAAGTAAGCTAGAAGAAGAACTCCGAGAAGCCAGGCTCAAAGCTCTTGATTATAAACTTACGGACTTCAGAGAAGCATGAAAATCTAGTAAACTTCAAGAAACAGAAATCCGAAACCAAATAAAATTTTTGATTTCTCTCTTGAGGATGAAGTAGATGTCTAGACCTCCATTTGTTGGATCTTTTATTATTTAATTTGTTAATTTTTTTAATATTATTTTTTAGATATAACTTGTATTGGTGGACTTCTCAGTCTATCTTTAATATTAATAAAGAATTACTCACAGTTTATACTCGTGTGAATTTGGAGTATTGGATATTTGACATTTGCTCTCTTGTACTTACCCCTTATGACCAAAGGGATTTTGAAATTTCGTTGGTGCACCTAGTTTTTTTGTAAAACCAGATCGCCTATATACCCCGTGAATGGATCAAGCTACACGTAGTTCGCCCCTTTGATTCGGGGAAAAGAGGGAAAATAATTTGGAGTGGCTGCGCCTTGTTATGGCTAGGCTGCCTACGTATCCGTTTGTTAGGGCTAGGATGCCTATGTACCCCTTTGTAATTAATAAATAATTCTTTTTGAAATATATTATTTTTTATTTATTTTTAATAATAAATAACTCTTAGGGATATTATTATTTATTATTAATGGGAAATAATCCTACATATTAACTAATATATTTAGCCGATAAACATGTTAATTAATGCGCAGATGAATACTTTTATGCAATATTATCTCTCAGAAGTCTCTACCACGCTTTGCTAGGGTTTGGTTAGGGTTTAGTGTCCACTACAGCAGCATGGCGGCAGATTGGGTTTGGCATTGGTGGCGTTGGCTTACCGATCAAGTTCTGTTTTTTCTAGTCCTACTAGGTTTAGGAAAGTGCAGGGATGGAAAGCATGGATGATATGGCAAACACCTTGGTGCACTCACTGTCGATCTCCGAGGTTGAAACTCAGGAAATTGTTGGGATTGATGACCTTGACTCGTTGGCAATGTCAAGTTGTTTCTTGGTGGGGAAGTTGTTTACTGCGAAGTCATTCAACAGAGACGCGTTATATCACTACACCACAATCTTTTATCAATAGCATTACATCATAGCTTTTTTGCACAAATGCTATGAAATGTGATATTTGAAAAGAAAAAAAGAAGGTAAAATGCTATGGAAGAAAAAAGAAACGTCGTAGCACGCGGTACTCCTAAAATTTTAAGCGCTTCACTCTTCTCTCTCTCTCTCTCTAAAACAAGCAGTCAAAGGCTTTGTTCACTCATCCTTCATTCTCTTTATGCACTCAATCCCCGTCGCTGAGTCCCTCCCCCTCACTCCACCTGCCTACTTCGCTGCCACCATCTCCGCCGTCGATGAAATGTTGTCCTCCACGATCCAAATCGTAGATCCTGCCGCCGCAGCGGCTCTGTTGACTTTTTTGGCTATGGTGCTCCCGCTGGTGCCTTCCGAGAGCCTTTCGTTAGCCAAGGCTGGCATGGAAGTTTCTATGCTGATTGGACTTCCGGTGAGAGAGGAGGGGCTATCCATGTTCGGCGTGAGGGTGATAAAGTGCTTGGGGGTTCTAGTGGGGTTTTATGATTAGGAGGGTTGGGACTCCATCAAATTGGGCTTGGAGACGTTGCTCAAGTTCTTCATCGATAGGCGACCCAAGGTGGGTATAGACTAAAGAGAGACCTTTCTCTCTGAATTTGTGCATTGATGTTTTGAAAGTTGGATACCAATTCTAAGACCAGATTCCGGTGACTAGTCACCTGAACTATGACTAAATTCCCAATACAATCAATCAAACAATTTGAATCACATGCACACACATCATTCACATACACCTTGCAAAGATCACAATCACACAAGTGACACCCTAAGCACTTAGAGGCTCCGTCAATGTAGGCAGCCTTGTGCTAGTTCTAAGTGATGGTGTGTGAGCATTGGAATTATCATCATTCAATAGCAATAGTAATAATTCAAAGTATGAACACACATAGCTTGATACCCAGAAACCTTCCTCAAAGTAAAAACTAGGGGTCGCTCTGCTGACCAGGCAATCCAATAAAATCAACGTTCAATACAAGGTAATTACATGCTCTAATCTTCTAGTCTACACTAAAGATGCAGCCATACCTCATGCAACCTTGATTTTATCCAATCCAGCTATGCTCCTTTGCAAACTCCATTCACAGCAGCTCAGCGATCCTCATTCCATTCATCCACACTTGAAGGCAATCATAATTGAATGACAGACTCAAAACACATGCAATCCGAGCTCATCAAGCCATAGTCCTTGATGAACCCAGAAATAAACAAACCTTCGAAGAAATTCAAAGAGACAAATTTCAAAACCGATTTTTGAAAATCAAAGAAAGGTTTTGATAAAACATTTAACACAAACGAATCTACTTCATAAAAACATCTTTACTCAGCTGAGAACCCATAAAAAAACATTTTGGAAAACCATTATTCAAAACCCAGAATTTTTCAAATCGACATAAATATTCAATCCGAGTTCATCAAGCCATGATTCTTGACGAACCCAGATGAAGCAGCAAACCCATAAAATTTCTTCAGTGAAACATATTTCACAAAACAACTTTTGGAAATCAAAGAACCAATTTTGAAGAAACGTTCAACAAATCAGCCCTACTTTGTAAACACCATCTTTACTCAGCAAAGGGCACTTGAAAATCATATCTGAAAAACTTTTATTAAAAAACCAGTAAACACCATGGAAGCGTAGCACACCTACCTGAAGCTCACGACTCCGAAAATCGAAAATCTCACACTCCCATCGTGAATCCCCAAACACCAAGGCTATATTTCCAATCCTTTAAATTCAACTCTAAACGCACACTTTGACAGCTACTTGTCAAAGTGTTACAAAAATACCCTTGAGTAAAACAAAACAATTCTCAGTTAAAAACGTTTTAACATCTGATGGTAAGAACTGAAAAACGATGACTAGTCATCTAGCGTTTTTAGAAAACACTTCAACTGATGCAGAAACATGCTTATGAAATGCAATATACCTTCATTCTCACAGCTTCAATCATCTTCAATAGAAAACACCATCATGACCTAGAGATGCTAACTTCCTAGATTGAGCAAGGTACATAGTAAGAAAGTTTACAATGACAAGCAAAACCAAATACATTGACATGCCTAAACAAAGAACTAACACTCTCCCCCTTTGGCTTTTCCTTGTCAAAACCTGTCACTCATCCTAAGAAAGACCTATCTCACATCCCATAGCAAATCATGATCAACCTGTGATTTGGAAAAATAGAATCCTGTAAAGAGAAACTTAAGATCAAGGACAAGTGATCAATATATCCATTTTAAAAGCAAAAGCACAATGAGATAGAAATCAAGGGCAACTATAAACTTTCTCCCCCTTTTTGACAGGGAAAGACAAGGAACATACCCCTGCAAGATCCAATCAAGATTACTGTGAAGCAAGCATAAATAAATAAACCACAAACTCAGTTGCACAAATAGGGATGTGAACAATCCAAACGCTAAGAACAAACACCAATCAAAGAGACAACAAATAATGACAAACCATGTGAATGCCAAGAGATGGATAGAAAATGACACACATCAAGTCATATTGAAGTGAACTCGAGACAATAAGGCATAGAATAACAAGCCACAAATGTGAAACTTTAAGCCAGATTCTCACCAAAAATATAGGAAAGTACTCCCCCTCAATGAAATACAAAAAACACCCAATAACACAGTAAACAAGAACATGAGAAGCTCCCCCTGCCCTCTATATCTCAAAAGGTACAGTGAGCCTAGAAACATGTGCACAACAGCCTTGTAATTGATGAAACGACCATAATTCACTCAATAACCAGAAAGTGCAAAGGACCAAGAAAGCAAAAGGACGAAAAACATAAAATCAAGTGGTAGAAAAAATAGCTTGATCAAAGGAGAAACTGAAAACAATCTTAAACCATAAGGTAGTGTAGTGAAATAAACAATCTCCCCCTCAATATATGCTTGAATTGAATTAGGTCAGAGACAATTATTTCATATATGACAACATAGAACTAAGGTGACAAACTATGATCCATTCTTTCACAAACGTTGATGCCATAAGCAACACAATGACCAGATTGCATGAAGTAAGAACTAAGAATTTTGAAGCAAAAAGAATCATAGGGCACAAGATAGCTTCCAAGTATCAATTAAAAACATATAGGCGAATACTCCACTAGTCTCTCTCAAATTCAGAAATAAAGATTGGTAAGAAGTCCTGAAGCACAGAATAAGCAAGAAGAAAAACACACAGTGAAACTTGTTTAACCCAAAAAGAAGTCTAAAAAACGAAAGAGGACCAATAAGCCCAAAAAGAATCTTAAAAAGAAAAGAACAAAATAGCAACAACAGAGCAAAACACACTGTTTTTTTTTTTGCCAAGAATAAGAAATTCATTAATTAAAGGCTAATAGAAATGTTTACATATTTTGCAAGAAAGTTAAATAACCAGGAGGGCTCTATACCCTCCTATTTTGAACAATGCTTAGAGCGTTTACAGAAGGCAGCAACTTCATGAGCTGCTGCGTTATTTTTCCGAGGAATAAAATGCAACTTGACAACCTCAAAGAGAGGCTGTAAAGCCAAGATATCAAAATTCAAGCCTTCAATATTAGCATCCACACCAATTCCTGTCTTCACACATTGCACTAGGTGCTTAGATTCTGTTTCAATGATCACTTTTTTATAGTCATATTCTGCATAAGTAATCATAGCTGCACGCATAGCATACGCTTCAGCCTGCAAACTGCTAGCACAAGGCAAACCACCTTCCCTTCCCGCTGCAATAAACGTCCCCAGTGAGGACCTGCGGACCTAGAGATAGGCCCCAAATCTCTCATCTCAGCCGTATGTATCATCAGAGTTCACCTTCACAAAGCCGGCAGGGGGACGACACCAGCCACGGTCTGCTTTAGTCTCGGCCATAGGCGTGTGCACCTTGCGGATCAGCTCTGGTTTTCCATGCTTGGCCGTGACAAATTCATGCACCTTATCCAGCATCAACTGAATCACAGTACTAGGATCAATCTCAACGTCGTTGTAGCATCATAGATTATGGCATTTCCACAATCTCCATAGCCCAAACACCAAAAAATGCCTAGCAGAATTCTGCTAACCATTCAAAGAGAAAACTAGCAGAAAATATTGTCAATACCACACAAAATCCTCGCCCTCTACTCTGCTCAAGTCAGTCTGTAAAGGGCTTCCAAACCAGAAAATCTGAACAAATTTACATTTAGAAATCAGGTGTACCTGGGTTTCCTCCGCTTCGCCACATTGAGGGCAGATATTAACCACTAAGATGCGGCGTTTCACCCAGTTGGCCTTTATTGCCAAAAATTGCTTACAACACTTCCCAATGAAGAGCTGCAGTTTGGGAGGCACATCAGCTGTCCATATAGATTCCCAAAGTTCAGTTTGCTGATTCACAACACTAGTTTCCCCGGTCCCTTACTTCCTTTTAAATTCTCCATTCCGCAGCATCTCCAGTGCAACGTAATACCCTGATTTAATAGTATAACTCCCAATCTTGGCATAATGCCATATATACCGGTTTGAACAGCCAAGATAGCTAAGAGGAATAGCTAACATACATTGTGCCTCCTCACGGTTGAAGACAGTGGAAATGACTTCAGCATTCCAGCACTTACTATCCAAGTCAATTAGGTCTGCAACCAAGGCTGGCATGAGGGCATGGCGAGAAATTAGGAGAAACGGACGCCTCGTGGGTAGCCCAGGATCATTAAGAACATTAACTCAGCTGCTGTCACCGATCCTTCAGTGAAAACCAGATTTCAGTACCTACATCCCTTATATAATACCCTTCCAGCCCCAAGAGCTGACCCTCCCCTCACTAGCCTTGAGGATATGATCAGCAGAGAAATATTTCCCTCGTAAAATCTCTGCCAAGATAGCCTCAGGATTATTTAGGATTTGGCATCCTATTTTGGCAAGCATCGCCACATTGAAACAACGAAAGTCCTTAAATGCCAACCCACCAGCTCACATAGGCTTCGTAAGCTTATCCCAAGAGCCCCAATGGATCCCAGTCTTTCTACCCGTACTCCCCCAACAGAAATCAACCATGATTCGCGTAATATCATTATAGATCGTCACCGGTAATAAGAAGCAAGTCATAGAGTATATAGGCATGGCCATAGCAACTGATTTAAGAAGGACTTCCTTACCAGTGAGAGACAGGTATTACTCCTCCCGTCCCTGTATTCGATTCTCAATTCTAAACTGGGTCTCCTCAAAAACCATCTTCTTGGAAGTACCAAAATCTGCCATGAGTCCCATATACTTGCCGAAGCCATCACTACACTAAATACCAAGTAGGTTGGATAATGCTGCCTTTTTATTAGCTTGACAATCACGACTAAATATGTAAGGACCCTTCCCGAATTTCCCCTCGAAATTCGGAAAGAACCCTTATCCCGTCTGACAGCTCTTTTACCTCAAATATTAAATACCAGGAATACCCTTTATCCTTAAATAATTTTTAGTAAGCCTTACAGGGTTCCTGACAGAACCTCTGTACTTACTGACCACTCCAACTTGTCAGACGTAGGATAGCATACAAGTCAAAGCCAAGACCTCGGAATAGTGGTGGTCCAAATAGGAATACCCTCTGACACCAAATGTCAGTAGGTCAGACACTGCTGACACCTCTATTGGAATACCACTAGACAACCGACTAGTCATCTTCTTGTGAACCAACAATAATTCGTCACTCTGGGTCACCGCCCACACCAACCCACTAACTCGGATGACGAAGTATTTTGTTAGGCTGATTATGGACATGACAATCGTCGTCAAACCATATTACAGCCGAAAATATCCTTGGCTATCATAACATATAAGTCAGCAAGTATCCTCGACTATCATATCATATCCTCAGCCAGAATAACCCTCCGCTGGCATAACACATAAGCCGACATAACCTTCGACTATCATATCACATCAGTTAGAATATCCCTCAACTGACATATTATATCATTAGTTGGCATATTATATCATCAGTCGGCATAACCGTCGACTGGTAAAAATACAACCCGGAATAACACTCGGCTATCATATCATTATTATTCATATTGGAGGTTCACCGGGTTCATCGCCTATAGCGGATCCTGGCTCCGGATTCTAGCCCCCACACATATCATCCAACCCTAAATCATAGACGCTCTAGCCCCAAGGAACTCATGACAGAATAATGGCCCGACTACCTTGACCTTTAGGGCTCAAAACTCGCTCCATGGTCAACCATTACCGCTGGGATTGCCCAAGCGGGGCTCTAAACGAACTCATATGGCCTCAAAACCATCAAAATATGATCCGGAACGTCCCAAAATCACAGTCACGCACCGTCGTGACATCGGGAACAGTCCCACGTGCCGCCACGCGCTGGTAGAAGGCCGGAACACGCGCCCACGCGCCTGCACGGGCCGCCACGCGTCGGTCACGCGCCTGCTATAGTACCCACGCACCTGGACCGATCCAACTCGGCCCAACTCGGCCTGACTCGATCTAGCCCGACCCGATCCACTCGACCCGATCGATCCACTCGACCCGGCCGATCCGCTCGAGCTGACAAGTCCACTCGACCCGACCGATCTCCGATGACTTGTTGGAGAAGATGACCGGACGGTCGTCACCGAAGGCTGGGCGGAGAAGATGACCGAACCGCTGCCTCCGCCGTCGTCTGGTTCGCCGAAAATTGCCATTTCCGGTCGATTTTCAAGGTTTTCTAACTTCTTCATTTCTTGACCGTTTTTCACGATCCACACATGTAAATTCATCTACTTTTCACCAGAAATCCAAATATGAGGTAAAAGTTCCGATATCGTACCTTCTTTGGCCGGAAAACGGCCGAGAAGATTCGGTCCACCTCCCTCCTCCGTTCGTCGCCTACGGCGGTGCTCCTGCTCCGATAAATACCCCAAAATGCTCGTGGGGTCCCGGGGAAGATCCTCCCGACCTTGGTTTCGGTCGAATCGGACTGAAATCCATCCGATGAAAGGGGGTGTTCGGTGTTCGCTTGGGGAGGATTTCGGGTAGGAGAGAGACTGAATGGACCAATCTTTCGAGGAGAGAAAAAAATATCTGATATATAGTTCCAACCTTTCCAAAATTACCAAACTGCCCCTGAAGCTTCTAGACCCGTAACGAACTCACCGATTCTCTATTTTCCGCGTGTCGCCTGTCAATGAACTCGTGAGTTTGAGACCTACGCAACGACCCAAAAAAATTCCCAAAAGTACTGCCAGTCAAAAAGTGACTCTCGAACCCGTCCAAAATCGATGGTAAAATCGTCCAATTCTCAATTTCCCCCCTTACAGAAATTTCATCCCCGAAATTTCACTAACTCAGGTTAAAGAACCAACCTCCTGTTCAGTTCCTCTCGCGTCACCACCGGCACGAACTTGGCCCTAGACGCGATTCTCAAGAGAACCCATGCACTCTGCACACTTCTTTATTCACATCTCGACAACAAACCATAGGCGAGAACTACATCCAGGAGACATCCTGGAGGCACCAGTATCCATTCAACACGGAATATCTCGAAGTCAGGTGTGAAATACAGTTACGCGCACTACGTGCAGTTAGCCTCAACGCTCTAGCGGAGCACTATCTTACAATGCCAGCCTCGGAAAGCCCATCAACGATCTAGCAGAGGACTATCCTACTATGCTAGTCGGAGAAAACCTTGACGTATAGGTGCTGGAGAAGACCCTCCATGATGTAATAAACAATGCGTGCATACACAACATTTCTTTTCAAACCAGTTCATAAGGATAAACCAAAATCCATCTTTTGTAAATCATTCGGTGGGACCCACGAAATCCAAATAATGAAACATTCCGTGGTCCTCAACCCCATTTTGAAAACCCTCCTCAAAGGAGTTCAAATCATGTAAATCAACCTGGACACACATAATATATCAAATCCACTGTTCCCGATATATCCACCACACACCAGGGTATCCCTTGATGTGTGCTAAAACTTGTGCTACAACTCTGTACTATGCATAAACAGGCTCAACGATTCGACGGAGCAACAACCAGCGGAGCAAAACCCCTCAACACCAGTCGGAGCTAACTCTATACAGGCTCAACGATTCAACGGAGCAACAACCTCAACAACCAGCGGAGTAAAACCCCTCAACGCCAGCGGTAATGTGAACCAGCGGAGTAAAACCTCGGAATAGTGGTGGTCCAAATAGGAATACCCTCTTACACCAAATGTCAGTAGGTCAAAAACTACTGACACCTCTATTGGAATACCACAAGACAACCGACTAGTCAGCTTCTTGTGAACCAACACTAATTCGTCACTCTAGGTCACCGCCCACACCAACCCACTGACCCGGATGACGAAGTATTTTGTTAGGCTGATTAAGGACATGACAATCGTCGTCAAATCATATTACAGCCGAAAATATCCTCGGCTATCATAACATATAAGTCGGCAAGTATCCTCGACTATCATATCAAATACTCAGCTTGAATAACCCTCGGCTGGCATAACACATAAACCGACGTAACCTTCGACTATCATATCACATCAGTTAGAATATCCCTCGACTGACATATTATATCATCAGTTGGCATATTATATCATCATCCGGCATAACCCTGGACTGGTATACATACAACCCGGCATAACACTCGGCTATCATATCACTATTATTCATATTAGAGGTTCACCGGGTTCACCGCCTACAGCGGATCCTGGCTCCGGATTCTAGCCCCCACACATATCATCCAACCCTAAATCATAGACGCTCTAGCCCTAAGGAACTCATGACAGAATAATGGCCCAACTACCTTGACCTTCCGGGCTCAAAACAGGCTCCATGGTCAACCATTACCGCTGGGATTGCCCAACAGGGGCTCTAAACGAACTCATATGGCCTCAAAACCATCAAAATATGATCCGGAATGTCCCAAAACCCTAGTCACGCACCGCCGTGACATCAGGAACAGTCCCACGTGCCGCCACGCGGTGGTAGAAGGCCGGAACACGCGCCGACGCGCCTGCACGGGCCGCCACGCGTTGGTAACGCACCTATTATAGTACCCATGCACCTGGACTGATCCAACTTGGCCCAACTCGGCCTAACTCGGTCCAGCCCGACCCGATCCACTCGACCCAATCGGTCCACTTGACCCGCTCGATCCGCTCGAGCTGACCGGTCCACTCGACCTGACCGATCGCCGGTGACTTGCTAGAGAAGATGACCGGACGGTCGCCGCTGGAGGCTGGCCAGAGAAGATGAACGAACCGCCGCCTCCGCCGTCGTCTGGTTCGTGGAAATTGCCATTTCCAGTCGATTTTCAAGGTTTTCTAACTTCTTCATTTCTTGACCGTTTTTCACGATCCACACATGTAAATTCATCTACTTTTCACCAGAAATCCAACTATGAGGTCAAAGTTCCGAGATCGTGCCTGGTTTGGGCGAAAAATGGCCGAGAAGATTCGGTCCACCTCCCTCCTTCGTTCGTCGCCTACGGCGGTGCTCCCGCTCCGATAAATACACCAAAATGCCCGTGGGGTCCCGGGGAAGATCCTCCCGACCTTGGTTTCGGTCGAATCGGACCGAAATCCATCCGATGAAAGGGGGTGTTTGGTGTTCGCACGGGGAGGATTTCGGGTAGGATAGAGACTGAATGGACCAATCTTTCAAGGAGAGAGAAAAATATCTGATATATAGTTCCAACCTTTCCAAAATTACCAAACTGCCCCTGAAGCTTCTAGACCCGTAACGAACTCACCGGTTCTCTATTTTTCGCGTGCCGCCTGTCTACGAACTCGTGAGTTCGAGACCTACGCAAGGACCCAAGAAAAATTCCCAAAAGTACTGCCAGTCAAAAAGTGACTCTCGAACACATCCAAAATCGATGGTAAAATTGTCCAATTCTCAAAATAATTTAATTTCTGGTCCAGGTCGTTACAAATTTCCCCCCATACAGAAATTTCATCCCCGAAATTTCACTAACTCAGGTTCAAGAACCAACCTCCTGTTCAATTCCTCTCGCGTCACCACTGGCATGAACTTGGCCCTAGACGCGATTCTCAAGAGAACCCATGCACTCTGCACACTTCTTTATTCGCATCTCGACAACAAACCGTAGGCGAGAACTACATCCAGGAGACATCGTGGAGGCACCAGTATCCATTCAACACGGAACATATCTCGAAGTCAGGTGTCAAATACGGTTCCTCGCACTACGTGCAGTCTGCCTCAACCCTCTAGCAGAGCACTATCTTACAATGCCAGCCTCGGAAAGCCCATCAACGATCTAGCAGAGGACTATCCTACTATGCTAGTCGGAGAAAACCTTGACGTATAGGTGCTGGAGAAGACCCTCCATGATGTAATAAACAATGCGTGCATACACAACATTTCTTTTCAAACCAGTTCATAAGGATAAACCAAAATCCATCTTTTGTAAATCATTCGGTGGGACCCACGAAATCCAAATAATGAAACATTCCGTGATCCTCAACCCTGTTTTGAAAACCCTCCTCAAAGGAGTTCAAATCATGTAAATCAACCTGGACACACATAATATATCAAATCCACTGTTCCCGATATATCCACCACACACCAGGGTATCCATTGATGTGTGCTAAAACTTGTGCTACAACTCTGTACTATGCATAAACAGGCTCAACGATTTGACGGAGCAACAACCAGCGGAGGAAAACCCCTCAACACCAGTCGGAGCTAACTCTATACAGGCTCAACGATTCAACGGAGCAACAATCTCAACAACCAGCGGAGTAAAACCCCTCAACGCCAGTCGGAGCTAACTCTATACAAGCTCAACGATTCAACGGAGCAATAGCTCAACAACTGGCGGAGCAAAACTCCTCAACGCCTGTCGGAGCTACATCTAACTGCCTCAACAACCAGCGGAGCAAAACTCATCAACGCTAGTCGGAGCTAAATCTAACATCGGAACAGGAAACCAGTGAAAACCAAATCCGTGTTTTGAAATCTTTGTTTCTTGGCCTAAGCCAAAGTCATTGAAAAATTACTCATGGCGAAATCCATTAAAAATTCACAAATACGGGTCCAACCCAAAACATGGACTCAATAATTACCACATCAAAACGATATGAAAACTGAGTCCAAAAACCAGGCCATTTCCCAAAACACATTTTCACTTAAATGTTGAAAACCTGTGTCCATTAAGATTTGTAAAATACATAAAAGAGCTTCATTCAAATATACGTGTATGCATGCATTGTCATCTACAAAACCAGGGTCCATTCACCAGTAACAGCGACGCCTACCTCGCCCGTGCATCACAAGACTTTCGCCTCCATCAGTTCAAGGTTGCAAAAGAGGTAAACGTCTCGGAGGCATCTTGTTAACAGGAATCCTAAAATAATTTGCACAAAAATGTGCGGTCTACAGGAAGTTAACCTAGAGCTCTTCTACCACTTGTAAGGACCCTTCCAGAATTTCCCCTCGAAACCCGGAAAGAACCCTTATCCCGTATGACAGCTCTTTTACCTCAAATATTAAATACCAGGAATACCATTTATCCTTAAATAATTTTTAGTAAACCTTACAGGGTTACCGACAGAACCTCTGTACTTACTGACCACTCCCACCTGTCAGACGTAGGATAGCATACAGGTCAAAGCCAAGACCTCGGAATAGTGGTGGTCCAAATAGGAATACCCTCTTACACCAAATGTCAGTAGGTCAAACACTACTGACACCTCTATTGGAATACCACAAGACAACCGACTAGTCAGCTTCTTGTGAACCAACACTAATTCGTCACTCTGGGTCACCGCCCACACCAACCCACTGACCCGGATGACGAAGTATTTTGTTAGGCTGATTAAGGACATGACAATCGTCGTCAAATCATATTACAGCCGAAAATATCCTCGGTTATCATAACATATAAGTCGGCAAATATCCTCGACTATCATATCATATCCTCAGCTGGAATAACCCTCGGCTGGCATAACAAATAAGCCGACATAACCTTCGACTATCACATCACATCAGTTAGAATATCCCTCGACTGACATATTATATCATCAGTTGGCATATTATATCATCATCCGGCATAACCCTGGACTGGTATACATACAACCCGGCATAACACTCGGCTATCATATCACTATTATTCATATTAGAGGTTCACCGGGTTCACCGCCTACAGCGGATCCTGGCTCCGGATTCTAGCCCCCACACATATCAACCAACCCTAAATCATAGACGCTCTAGCCCTAAGGAACTCATGACAGAATAATGGCCCAACTACCTTAAACTTTCGGGCTCAATACCCGCTCCATGGTCAACCATTACCGCTGGGATTGCCCAACTGGGGCTCTAAACGAACTCATATGGCCTCAAAACCATCAAAATATGATCCGGAACGTCCCAAAACCCTAGTCACGCACCGCCGTGACATCGGGAACAGTCCCACATGTCGCCACGCGCTGGTAGAAGGGCGTAACACGCGCCGACGCGCCTGCACGGGCTGCCAGCGTTGGTCACGCGCCCGTTATAGTACCCACGCACCTGGACCGATCCAACTCGGCCCAACTCGACCTGACTCGGTCCAGCCCGACCCGATCCACTTACCCAATCGGTCCACTCGACCCTATCGATTTGCTCGAGCTGACCGGTCCACTCGACCAGACCGATCGCCGGTGACTTGCTAGAGAAGATGACCGGATGGTCGCCGCCGGTGGCTGGCCAGAGAAGATGAACGAACCGCCGTCTCCGTTGTCGTCTGGTTCTCCGGAAATTGCCATTTCTAGTCGATTTTCAAGGTTTTCTAACTTCTTCATTTCTTGACCGTTTTTCACGATCCACACATGTAAATTCATCTACTTTTCACCAGAAATCCAAATATGAGGTCAAAGTTCCGAGATCGTACCTGGTTTGGGTGGAAAACGGCCGAGAAGATTCGGTCCACCTCCCTCCTCCGTTCGTCGCCTACGGCGGTGCTCCCGCTCCGATAAATACCCCAAAATGCCCGTGGGGTCCCGGGGAAGATCCTCCCGACCTTGGTTTCGGTCGAATCGGACCGAAATCCATCCAATGAAAGGGGGTGTTCGGTGTTCGCACGGGGAGGATTTCGGGTAAGATAGAGACTGAATGGACCAATCTTTCGAGGAGAGAGAAAAATATCTGATATATAGTTCCAACCTTTCCAAAATTACCAAACTGCCCCTGAAGCTTCTAGACCCGTAACGAACTCACCGGTACTCTATTTTACGCGTGCCGCCTGTCTACGAACTCGTGAGTTCGAGACCTACGCAAGGACCCAAGAAAAATTCTCAAAAGTACTGCCAGTCAAAGAGTGACTCTCGAACCCATCCAAAATCGATTGTAAAATTGTCCAATTCTCAAAATAATTTAATTTCTGGTCCGGGTCGTTACAAATTTCCCCCCTTACAGAAATTTCATCCCCGAAATTTCACTAACTCAGGTTCAAGAACCAACCTCCTGTTCAATTCCTCTCGCGTCACCACCGGCATGAACTTGGCCCTAGACGCGATTCTCAAGAGAACCCATGCCCTCTGCACACTTCTTTATTCGCATCTCGACAACAAACCGTAGGCGAGAACTACATCCAGGAGACATCCTGGTGGCACCAGTATCCATTCAACACGGAATATCTCGAAGTCAGGTGTGAAATACAGTTACGCGCACTACGTGCAGTTAGCCTCAACGCTCTAGCGGAGCACTATCTTACAATGCCAGCCTCGGAAAGCCCATCAACGATCTAGCAGAGGACTATCCTACTATGCTAGTCGGAGAAAACCTTGACGTATAGGTGCTGGAGAAGACCCTCCATGATGTAATAAACAATGCGTGCATACACAACATTTCTTTTCAAACCAGTTCATAAGGATAAACCAAAATCCATCTTTTGTAAATCATTCGGTGGGACCCACGAAATCCAAATAATGAAACATTCCGTGGTCCTCAACCCCATTTTGAAAACCCTCCTCAAAGGAGTTCAAATCATGTAAATCAACCTGGACACACATAATATATCAAATCCACTGTTCCCGATATATCCACCACACACCAGGGTATCCCTTGATGTGTGCTAAAACTTGTGCTACAACTCTGTACTATGCATAAACAGGCTCAACGATTCGACGGAGCAACAACCACCGGAGCAAAACCCCTCAACACCAGTCGGAGCTAACTCTATACAGGCTCAACGATTCAACGGAGCAACAACCTCAACAACCAGCGGAGTAAAACCCCTCAACGCCAGTCGGAGCTAACTCTATACAAGCTCAACGATTCAACGGAGCAACAGCCTCAACAACCGGCGGAGCAAAACTCCTCAATGCCTGTCGGAGCTACATCTAACTGCCTCAACAACCAGCGGAGTAAAACTCATCAACGCTAGTCGGAGCTACATCTAACATCGGAACAGGAAACCAGTGAAAACCAAATCCGTGTTTTGAAATCTTTGTTTCTTGGCCTAAGCCAAAGTCATTGAAAAATTACTCACGGCCAAATCCATTAAAAATTCACAAATACGGGTCCAACCCAAAACATGGACTCAATAATTACCACATCAAAACGATATGAAAACTGAGTCCAAAAACCAGGCCATTTCCCAAAACACATTTTCACTTAAATGTTGAAAACCTGTGTCCATTAAGATTTGTAAAACACATAAAAGAGCTTCATTCAAATATACGTGTATGCATGCATTGTCATCTACAAAACCAGGGTCCACTCACCAGTAACAGCGACGCCTACCTCGCCCGTGCATCACAAGACTTTCGCCTCCATCAGTTCAAGGTTGCTAAAGAGGTAAACGTCTTGGAGGCATCTTGTTAACAGGAATCCTTAAATAATTTGCACAAAAGTGTGCAGTCTACAGGAAGTTAACCTAGAGCTCTTATACCACTTGTAAGGACCCTTCCCGAATTTCCCCTCGAAACCCGGAAAGAACCCTTATCCCGTCTGACAGCTCTTTTACCTCAAATATTAAATAACAGGAATACCCTTTATCCTTAAATAATTTTTAGTAAACCTTACAGGGTTCCCGACAGAACCTATATACTTACTGACCACTCCCACCTGTCAGACGTAGGATAGCATACAGGTCAAAGCCAAGACCTCGGAATAGTGGTGGTCCAAATAGGAATACCCTCTTACACTAAATGTCAGTAGGTCAGACACTACTGACACCTCTATTGGAATACCACAAGACAACCGACTGCTCAGCTTCTTGTGAACCAACACTAATTCGTCACTCTAGGTCACCGCCCACACCAACCCACTGACCCGGATGACGAAGTATTTTGTTAGGCTGATTAAGGACATGACAATCGTCGTCAAATCATATTACAGTCGGAAATATCCTCAGCTATCATATAATATAAGTCGGCAAGTATCCTCGACTATCATATCGTATCCTCAGCCGGAATAACCCTCGGCTGGCATAACAGATAAGCCGACATAACCTTCGACTATTATATCACATCAGTTAGAATATCCCTCGACTGACATATTATATCATCAGTCGGCATATTATATCATCAGCCGGCATAACCATCGACTGGTATACATACAAACTGGCATAACACTCGGCTATCATATAATTATTATTAATATTAGAGGTTCACCAGGTTCACCGCCTACAGCGGATCCTGGCTCCGGATTCTAGCCCCCACACTTATCATCCAACCCTAAATCATAGACGCTCTAGCCCCAAGGAACTCATGACACAATAATGACCCAACTACCTTGACCTTCCAGGCTCAAAACCCGCTCCATGGTCAACCATTACCGCTGGGATTGCCCAACCGGGACACTAAATGAAGTCATATGGCCTCAAAACCATCAAAATCTGATTCGGAATGTCCCAAAACCCTAGTCACGCGTCGCCGTGACATCGGGAACAGTCCCACGCGCCGCCACGCGCTGGTAGAAGGCCGGAACACTCGCCCACGCGCCTGCACGGGCCGCCACGCAGCAGTCAAGCGCCTGCTATAGTATCCACGCGCCTGGACCGGTCCAACCTGGCCCAATTTGACCTGACCCGGTCCAACCTGACCTGATCCACTCGACCCGATCGGTCCACTCGACCCGGCCTATTCGCTGGATCCGACCAGTCCACTCGACCCGATCGATCGCCGGTGACTCGCCGGCCAAGATGACCGGACGGCCGTCGCCGTCGCCGGAGGCTAGCCGGAGAAGATGACTGGATCGCCGCCTCCGCCGCCGTCTGGTTCGCCGGAAATTACCATTTCTGGTCGATTTTCAAGTTTTTATAACTTCTTCATTTCTTAACCGTTTTTCACGATCCACACATGTAAATTCATATACTTTTCACCAGGAATCCAAATATGAAGTCAAAGTTCTGAGATCGTACCTGGTTTGGTCAAAAAATGGCCGAGGAGATTTGGTCCACCTCCCTCCTCCGTCCGTCGCCTACGGTAGTGCTCCCGCTCCGATAAATACCCCAAAATGCTCGTGGGGTCCCGGGGAAGATCCTCCCGACCATGGTTTCGGTCGAATCAGATCGAAATCCGTCCGATGAAAGGGGGTGTTCGGTGTTCACACAGGGAGGATTTCGGGTAGGAGACAGGCTGAATAGACCAATCTCTCGAGGAGAGAGAAAAATATATTATATATAGTTCCAACCTTTCCAAAATTACCAAACCGCCCCTAAAGCTTCTAGACCCGTAACGAACTCGTCGATTCTCCGTTTTCCGCGTGCCGCCTGTCTACGAACTCGTGAGTTCGAGACCTACGCAACGACCCAAGAAAAATTCCCAAAAGTACTGCCAGTCAAAAAGTGACTCCCGAACCCGTCCAAAATCGAGGGTAAAATCGTCCAATTCTCAAAATAATTTAATTTCTGGTCTGGGTCGTTACAAAATAAGACGACGCTCTTGTCAAAATTTACAAACTATCCAGACTCCTCAGCATAGGTGCTAAGAATCTCCTTAACACAAGTAGCCTCAACAACTGTGGCTTTACAAATGAAAATCGAATCATCAGCAAATAGGAGGTGAGTAAGGTTCAGACCATTAGGCACCAATTTGATACCTCTAAACAACCCCTCTTCTTCACGCTTTCTTATCAAAGCTGAGAACCCTTCCGCACAGAGAACAAACAAAATTGGGGATAAGGGATCACCTTGTCTTATTCCTCGAGATGGTCTTATAAAACCAGACGACTCACCATTAATCGTGACACGATTTGTCAGAACCTTGGAGATTATCTTATAGAAAGTATTGCAAAAAGAAATTGGCCTCCATTGGGTCATAGATGTAGGGTTAGATACCTTTGGGAGCAAGGCAATATTTGTGTGGTTGTACTTACCACCCATCTGACCCGTAACAAAGAAAACCTTAACAAAACCTATGACATCCTCACCAACCAAACCCCAGTGCTTCTGATAGAAAGCTGCATTGAAGCCATAAGGTCCTGGCGATTTCGTGGGGTGCAAGGAAAGAATGGCAGACCTGATTTCCTCCTCACCAATCTGCCATGTGAGCAGGTTGTTTTCTGCTGCAGAAACACAGCTTTGGATGCAGTTGATCACTGTATTCCCCCCTTGGAGTAGACTGGCAGTAAACATGGTCTGGAAGTAGTCCACTACAGTTGAACGAATAGCTGCATCATTCTCGGTCCAAATTCCCAAGGTATCATGAATTCCCAGAATTCGATTTTATCTTCGGCGTTTAACAGTTTTAGCATGGAAGAACTTCGTGTTTTTATCTCCCTCATTCAACCATTGAATCCTGGACTTCAGTTTCCAGTGAATCTCCTCATCTAGGAGAGCACCCTTCAAATCAGTTTCCATTATCTGAACACGGCTAGCTTCAAAGGTTGGCTACTGATATGCAGTACGAAGCCCTTCCCTCAATTCCTCTATACGTTGTTGGGCATTCGAACCACTCTTTTTTCGCCATGCCAAGATACTGCGGCGAACAACATGCATCTTCCTTTCTATGTAAGCCGAACCCTCCATAGATAAAACCTGCTGCCAAGAGTTCCTAATTTCTTCAATACAACCCTGATTAGAACCCCACCTCAGATCATATATAAAATGTCTCCTCCTACGTAGCTTCTTAGGCTCCGTGTCCAGAGCTAGCATAGCATGATCAGACCCTTGAACAATCACATGAGTCACTTGAGATTCAAGATACCAGTGAATCCACTGGTCAGAAGCTAAAGCCCTATCAAGACGCCCCTAAATATATCCTTCCTCCCTATTATTTCGCCAAGTAAAAGGGTACCCTTTATACCCTAAATCCAGAAGGATACAATTTGACACAAATCCCCTTAAACATCTCAAACTATTTTCCGTTCTAACATTCCCCCCTGTTTTTTCTTCATTATTAAGAATGTCATTAAAATCACCCAACACAAGACAGGCTTCACCAAAGCTTTTGATTCGCCCTTGCAAGCAATCCCATGAATAAGCATTTCAATTAGAAAATCCCCATACTTTAGTAACACCACATTATCAGCAGAATTCAAGAAAGCACAGAGGCCTCCACTGCGACCCTTGGGCTCCACTGCATGCATACAATCAAAACCAAGTTGTCGCTTCAAAAACTCATACCTCGAACCTCTATTCTTTGTTTCTAACAAAATAACAATATCTAACTTGAAGAAACGACATTGTTCTGTCAAGCTTTGAACTGTCAAGACGCCACCGATGCCCTGGCAATTCCAACAAAGAATCCTCATGGAAATCACAGCCCTCCGGGAGAGGTGGACTCATCACCCTTCCGCTCAAGAGACACATTAAGGGAGGTCCCGACCACCTAGTTGTCATCACCATATAAATTGAACTTACGTCGCCGAGAGCTCCCCTCTCGTTCACTCTCCATGAAGCCCTCATTTACATCACGTCGCTTGCTTCCTAGAAGCACATACTCAATATGGGAAGGTGTGAGACTTGGAGCAGACACAACACCTGCACCTGCATCTGTTTCCAGTCTGCCCTTTGGATGTCCCTCCAAGTGTTTGAACCCTCTCCGAACCGGGTTAGACTTTGCAATAAGAGGAGCTAGGTTAAAGATGTCAGAACCCAAAGGGTTCATGTCCTCATCCTCAACATGTACTGCTTGAGTCTGGATAGCCTCACTCTCATCAATCCTATCACTCATGTCAACACCCTGAGAGGTTAAGATCATCCCCTTGGGCCAATAAGACCAGCATAAAAAAGCTTCTCTCGCTCACGAGTTTTAGCCTCATCCCCTATCTCTCTCGCTATTCCAATTGGAGCAAAACACACTGTTATTCATATAATTTGTTGTTTTTTTTTTAAATAGACGCAGATTGTGGCCCAAACAATATGGCTCTTTGTCCTAAATCACCAATGCACACCCTTGTAACATATTAGGACCGTGACTTCTTTGGTCACACTTCAATAGTACCCTTTTGAACCCTTGATCACCAAAACCAACCTTATAACTGCCTAGGGTCGTGACATCTTAGATCACACTTCAAAAATCACAGAATAATGAGTAGGTTTTAGTTTGAAGTAGAAATTTTACCTTTAGATGTCAGATAGATGTTGAACATGCTACTCAATGGTTGAAGAGACACAAAATGGGTAAAACAACGTTCACAGTAACAAAAGATAACTTACAAACGCAGATAATTGAGACTTCAAGCCAAAACTACATAACTGAAGAAGAGAGAATGTTTTTGGTGCAAAGGTTTTGTTTTGATATATATATATATATATATATTATTATTTTTTAAAGAACAAACACTCAATCACCATGATAATTAAGTTAGAACAGTGGAGTAAATGCAGCAATGCTAAGAGAAATGGAGTATTATCATGTGAGCATAAATTTTCAAAAGCATGAAAGCTTAATGGAAAATTTGATAAGAAGTACTCACACACATATAATCATAGTCAAAGTTTTGCTTAGGGACTCAAATTCTGTGAAAGAGTAGATCAAAGGTTAACAAGTCCTTTTTGTTTTTAGTTTAACACAGAATATGAGTAAGAACTAACTGTAGTCAAATACATTAGAGGAGAGAGACAACCTTAGTTCACTAGACACACAATATAGAGCATTCAAGATGATTAAGATATTTTATTTTTCTGAGTGAAACACTCCCAACAACTTTCTTCAACAAAAGTAAAAACATCCTTCCAAAACCAATTTAGTATATTCCACTGCACAAATCACAGACCGAAGCATATGACTAGTTAGTTAACTGCTTCACACAAACTCAGAGAAGAACATTAAAAACCAGATGCAAAATAGTATTGAAACACACGATTAGGAAGAGATGGAAATAACATAAGCAAGAAAACATCAAATGAATAAAAATAAAATAAAAAACACATGCATGAATTGGTGTCTAGGCTACATGAAGCACATGGAAACCAATTTAGCATAGACATAAACGATAAGCAAACTACTCAGCAACAAGAGGAAGAACATGGTCTTCCTTCTTGACCCACACTTTCTTCAGTTTTGACCCAATAGGAGTCAAAGAGATCAATTTAGAAAGTTTGACAAGTTCATTAAGAAGATCATTCACTTGAGCTTGAAGTGAGTTGACATTTGCTTTAATATGATATGGAATGGATGGCCTCTCAAACTCTCTGAGCTTAGGACACCTAGGTCTTATGTGTCCTAATGTGCCACATCAATGACATGTAGGATTGAACCTTTTTGACTTCGGTGAAACAAATGGAGTAGGTGATGATGAATCATCTTCTTTTGCCCTTATACCAGATTTTTCAATCTTGGAGCCTTTAGAACATGAGACATGATTCTCAAGATCATTTTCTTTGAAATTTAAAGACTCACTCCTAAGAATATTGCACCTAGGCCGAATGTGACCAAGTGCCCCACAATGATGACATGTAGGAATGAATTTCTTAGCTCTAGAAAATGATGCAGCTTTGAGAGACAATGACTCGGAAGATTGAGGCTGAATTCCACAAACTTTGAGAGAGTTTTCAACTTGTTAATGTTGAGATAAGGATTTAGACCCATTGACAAATTTAGTGACATATTTAGAACTAGTGTTTAAACTTGTACTAGAAAACCCAAGCTTCCACTCTTATCCCCATGCAACTTCCCCATTCCAGGCATTTTATCAATTTTTTCAGCTCCTATATGGTCAGTTGGATTATCTTCTCATTTGCTACATTTAATTGACACAACAAAATTTTGTTGGACTCTTAGACAGTGTGATTAGTAGCAGTTAAGACATTTACTTGACTTTCAAGATCATTTTTCAAGAGAATCAAACTATCCAACTCAACTTTTAATGACTCAATTATGTCACTCAAATCCTTTTCAGTTTCCTTTAAAGTTTTATTTTCCTTTTTCAAGATCTGTGACTTTCCTTTGAAACAACATATTACTCTCCTTAATCTTACAAGTCTCATTGAAAGTAAGTCATACTTTTCACACAAACTATTATATGATTGATCATCATATGACTGGTCATCTTCATCAGACTCTGTTTTTCCTTCATTTGATGTGAGAATCTCATCAGGAATAGAGTCACAAACTGACACAACAAGAGCAACAAGACATGTTTCATCATCAGGGGAAGATGAGAAAACAAATGATTCATCACTACCACTTTCACTTGAACATTCCATTTGGGCTTTGCCCGGATTATTATAGCCTTTCTTGCTGTTGTTTGCACACTCAGCAGCTATATGACCAATCCCACCAGAAGTAAAACACCTGATTGATTTTCTATTCCCCTTATCATCCTTGAAACCTGAAAATCTATCATTGTTTCTATCATTTTGTGCCTCAAACTTCCCTTTGTTACAAAATTTCCTAGACTCAGACTTCCCTTTATTCCCGAAGTCCCTAGACTGTCTCGCAATTACCTATGCATCTCTACCTTTATCTTTTAGTATCCTCCTAAATTTTTTAGCAAAGAGAGCCATTTTATCCTCCACACTTTGAGAAGAATCAGACAACAAATCAGCTTCAGTTTGAGCAGATTGAAAAGCAATGTTTTTTCCCTTTTTAAAATCCATATTTTCCATGTCCATTTCCATTTCAAAAGGCATTAGTTTACCCACCAACTTTGCCAACCTAATCTCTTTTAAGTTTTGAGCTTCCATTATTGCAATTTTCTTAGGTCTGAATTTGTTGGGTATGACTCTAAGGATCTTTTGGACAAAGTTCAGTTTAGCAATCGGTCTCCAAGACTAACACATTCATTAGTTATAGACTCAAGCCTTTCATAAAATTCTAAAAAAGTTACAAACTCATTCATCTTAATTTTTTCAAACTTTGCTATAGCCATTTGAAGTTTGAGATCTCGGACTTGAGCATCTCCTTCATGTACAATTCTTAGCTTATCCCAAGCTTATTTTTCTGTGGTGCAATTCCTAATGTGTGAAAACTGTGACATGGACAAGGTAGTGACAATGGCATTTCTAGCTTTCTTGTTCGATGATGAGGCAAGTGCCTCACCCTGAGTCTACTTAGACCTTGGTTTGTCTACAACCTCATTACTAACAGTTTTCCTAAGAAATCTCCACTCAACAGTAAGATATTCAAAAGCAATTTCATCATATTCATCGATAAAGTTTTCAAAGTTTTCGCTCCAGGCAGCATAGTTTGTGCCATCAAAGAAAGGTGGATTCTTACAAGAATTCCTATCACGCTCCAT
This sequence comes from Oemleria cerasiformis, assembly GCA_037349345.1. Classification (NCBI taxonomy): domain Eukaryota; kingdom Viridiplantae; phylum Streptophyta; class Magnoliopsida; order Rosales; family Rosaceae; genus Oemleria; species Oemleria cerasiformis. The sequence goes on from JAZGTL010000019.1 coordinate 11,395,482, forward strand.
CTCAAAACAACCAAGAAATTGATATCAACTTGCAACCCTAGGACCAACTATAAGTATGTCTAGAGTCGGCTCTGATGCCCAATGAAAGTTGGATACCAATTCTAAGACCAGATTCTGATGACTAGTCACCTGAAATTTGACTAAATTCCCGATACAATCAATCAAACAATTTCAATCACATGCACACACATCATTCACATACACCCAGCAAAGATCACAATCACACAAGTGACACCCTAAGCACTCAGAGGCTCCGTCAATGTAGGCAGCCTTGTGCAAGTTCTAAGTGATGGTGTGTGAGCATAGGAATTATCATAATTCAATAGCAATAGTAATAATTCAAAGTAAACAATATGAACACACAGAGCTTGATACCCAGAAACCTTCCCCAAGGTAAAAACTAGGGGTCTCTCTGTTGACCAGGCAATCTAATAAAATCAACGTTCAATACAAGGTAATTCCATTCTCTAATCTTCTAGTCTAAACTAAAGATGCAGCCATACCTCATGCAACCTTGATTTTATCCAATCCAGCTATGCTCCTTTACAAACTCCATTCACAGCAGCTCAGCGATCCTCATTCCATTCATCCACACTCGGATGCAATCATAAATTGAATGATAGACTCAAAACACATTCAATCCGAGCTCATCAAACCATAGTCCTTGATGAACCCAGAAATAAAAAAACCTTCGAAGACATTCAAAGAGACAAATTTCAAAATCTATTTTTGAAAATCAAAGAAAGGTTTTGATAAAACATTTAACACAAACAATTATGCTTCATAAAACCATCTTTACTCAGCTGAGAACCCATGAAAAAACAATTTTGAAAACCATTATTCAAAACCCAGAATTTTTCAAATCGACATAAATATTCAATCCGAGTTCATCAAGCCATGATTCTTGATGAATCTAGATGAAGCAGCAAACCCGGAAAATTTCTTCAGTGAAATAGATTTCGAAAAAAACGTTTTGGAAGTCAAAGAACCAATTTTGAAGAAACGTTCAACAAATCCGCCCTGATGTGTGAACACCATCTTTACCTAGCAAAGGGCTCTTGAAAATCAGATCTGAAAAACTTTTATTCAAAAACCAAAAAACGCCATGGAAGCTCAGCACACCTAGCTGAAGCTCATGACTCCGAAAACCGAAAATCTCACACAACCATCGTGAATCCCCAAACACCAAGGCTATATTTCCAATCCTTTAAATTTTCCCCAAACACCAAGGCTATATTTCCAATCCTTTAAATTCAACTCTAAAACGCACACTTTGACAGCTGCTTGTCAAAGTGTGACAAAAATACCCTTGAGTAAAACAAAACAATTCTCAATTATAAAGTTTTAACATCTGATGGTAAGAACTGAAAAATGACGACTAGTCATGCAAAGTTTTTAGAAAACACTTCAACTAATGTAGAAACATGCTTATGAAATGACATATATACCTTCATTCTCACAGCTTCAATCATCTTCAATATAAAATATCATCATGACCTAGAGATGTTAACTTCCTACATTGAGCAAGGTACATAGTTAGAAAGTTTACAATGACAAGCAAAGGCAAATATAATGACATGCCTAAACAAAGAACTAACATGTATATTTCTTTTTCCTTTCTATATCTCTCATTTGCTGAAATTAGGTCTTTCTTTTATTTGTTAAGGTGGGTTTAACTGTTTAGTTTGCAACTCCGATATGGCAGCCCCTCAATTGCAATTTGGAAAGATAAAGAGGTTCTCCTCTTTCTTATAATTGTTTCAGATTATCTATCTTTCCCCTCTTAAATTCAAGACAACGGTTGATGTTGGATTGTGGAATCCCCAAAGGCTCAAGATTCATATTCCTATTTACTACTATCTCACCTCTGTTGTTTCAAAATTCTAACAGTTCCAATTTTTGTTTCAGTTTTATGCCATTTCTGTATATGGATTAATTCTCTAATTTCAATTTTCAGATTAGTTAACTAGTTTGTAATGCAACTTTTTTTAGCTATATTCTGTTATTTCTCTTATTTGCAACTTTTTTGTTGATGTTGCAACTTTTTGTAATGCAACTTCTAATTTCTCTTATTTTCTTGCACTATGATTCTCAATTATCAAAAGTTTTTGAATCTTCATATGGATCCTGCTATTAGTTCAACTAATTAGATTGTGTTCATTTGTTATACCGATTAACTTTATGACTGTGGTCTCATGAACCTCTTGGCAACCGATGATGTAGTAGGTCTCCAAGTAAGATGGCAGCTGTTATATGCAAGAAGGAAGGTACATAACTATTGCGTTATATTAAGCACAGCCAAGCGATCTCTATCCTCTGGTCAGTGAGCTTCTTTCTTTCAATTTTCTGCTCCATTTTTTCGTCCTCATTTCTGCACCACGTGTCATTTTTATCTAAATGTATGAAATATATTTGTTCTTTATTATCTAGAAATTAAACCAATCTTAGTCTGAAAGTTATATATCTGCAGTTGCCAACTACTAAGTGAAATGTCTTGCTCTCACTAATTCACCATTGATTTCGTATGGAATTCATGAAATATGGAGGTTCAGTCTCTTTCTTATTGTTTATAAAAAAGCTTTGATTCAATGCTCAATAGACCTTTCCGTTTATTGTTTTTGATTGCATTCTTACTTTCCCTTTTCAGTTATTCTAGGTAATAATTTGAACTTTAAAATAGTTGTTCAGAATTTATGATGGAAAATGTTCAATAAACAGAACACTAATTTTAGGGTAAACTTCTGTTCTTCTTGGTTTAATATATATATTCTTATTATTTTCTTGGTTTTCAGAAGTTTCGTGGGTATGATGGTGTGTGGAATCAGCAAATAGAGCTTTCTAAATTTTGGGAGTAGGTACATATTCTACTGTTATGTACAGAAACACAACACTGTTCTCATTTTGATAGAAAATTTGTATGAAACTCGGGAGTTTTTATTTGGCTGATTCATTTAGGAATCAGAAGTTGATAGTGATAAGGATGTTGGAGAAGATGTTGCTGATCGATGTAGGTTTCAGGAGTGGATTTTGTTGCCTTTTTGTTGTGACTGCATCACTTTTTTTTCGTCTGAGTATTTGGTGGGCGCAATTGAGGTAACTAATTAATTACTACAGTGTTAATTATACATAGAGCTAGCTTCTATTGAAAATAATGTAGATTCATTGAGATTCCTAATTGTATTAGGACGCATCAGAATCTTGGTGTTTGTCCGTCGGATTCCTCAGCCTCTTCTTGGTTCCTATTCTTGGCAATGGAGCTGAGCATGAAGGATTAATCATATTTGCTCTTAAGAACAAGTTGGCAAGAAACGATATTAATTAATTATAACTTTCATCTTTTAATTTCTCTTCAATTCTCTTGGGCAACAATAATTAACTTCAAATTAATTTTCTGTCTTGCACAGCTGCAGCACATATAATTAGGAGTCTCTTTGGAATCTGCAACTCAGATTGTGATGCTTGTGGTTCGTATTTACAGTGGAATGATTGCAGCTCTCAAAATCCCATCAACATAAACTCAAACTTAAACTTAAACTTTTGATTTCTTTTTGGTAATTGTGTGACGAATGTAATCAGGTGCCATGTTGCATTGTTGTTGGTTGGATAATGGGCGACATGTATCTCAACTTAAATCTCATTGAGACAGTGTCATTGGGTCTGGCAATCATCACAGCAGCCATTGCTATACGGTGATACAAAAATATTCTTTACTGTCTTTTAAAATTGTGGTCTTTCTTTGATTTAGTAAAGTGGGTTTAATTGTTTAGGTTGCAACTTGGAGGTGGCAGCCCCTCAATTGCAATTTGGAGAGGTAAATAGGTTCTCATCTTTCTTATAATTGTTTTCCAGTACCATTTAGATATTATTCCTTGCTAATGTTGCTTGGCTCACTTCTCGGTTTTCTTGATTGTAATTGGAAGCTCTGATCATGTTAATGGCTATGATCATTTATCACCTTAAATTTTGACATTTTGGGTATGTTTAGACGAGGAACTTCAAAATTCCAAGGAAATTCAGGCTAAATTAGTTAAAAATGAGGAACTTCAAAGTATCAAGGAATTTCAAATGAGTATAGAAAAACAATTAGACAAGGAATTTCCAAAATAACACATAGAAAGGTGTTACTAACAAATCTCTTGTAAATGCCTTGTATCTAATAATTTGAAATCCCTTATTACTTTGAAGCTCATCACTTTTAACTAATTTAGCCTAAATTCCTTTAAACTTTGAAGTTCCTCATCCAAACATGCCCTTGATGAATTTTGAATTAATTGTCAATTTTTTTTTTTTGCAGCTTATAGAAATTCGGCTATTGAGTTCTGGATGCTTGCTTTTGAGAACTACCAGATTTGGTCATGGATATTTGTACTTGTTATTATTAGGTATTGCACAACTGTTATATTTCAATAAATAAGGGCCGACTGATCAGTCATTATTTATGCATCATTTTGATATCTTTATATGTCTCTCTTACATGTCTTTTGAATGATTTCGTGCCATCAATAGTAGAAAATGATCAATCTTGTGAGACTTGTGCAGATTTGAAAAGATAGGTAAATTCTGAGAAGAACATAAAAAGAATGACTCAAATTGGAGTTCATATGAAGGAGATGTCCTCATTTCAATATCAGGTCATGAACTGGGTCCTGAGTGCGCCAGTGCGCCTATTTTGAGTCATTGACCTAGTACCTCAGATCATGCCATCCGGGTCCCAAACCTGTGCCTCATGACATCAAGTTCATGTCCTAGAAGTGCCAAGGTCGTGCCAGGACATGTCGAGTACATGTCCCAAGAACTTCCCATTCGAGCTCATCCTCTGCGCCTAAACCCTGGTTCCTATTCCGCAAGCGGTGGATCGAAGTTCCTCCTCTGCGCCTAGCCTGAACGAATATGTGCTTCTACTATGCTCACGGTGTGCCTCAAAAGCGCAGTCACATACCCCTATGACGAAGACATTCGAAGGGCCAAGTTCTAAGTTCCAGCGTCTGACCGCGGGAAGACCGCGGGCTGCCCGCGGCTAGCTAGTGTTCCCACTTGCCAGCTTACATTCACACTCCCAACCATGTTCTGATTGGTTCTAATAGATTTTAGGGACTTTGTAATTAATTAGAAGTACAATAACTATTCTAGAACACTTTAGGCTAAGGTTTTTAATTCCAATCCTTATAGGACAAGGTTTTCCCTTTGTTTATAAAAGGGAGCCTTTGTTTAGTGTTTTAGGAGACCATATTTTTAGACATATATTTTACACGCCATTCTGGAGATCTAGACACCCTAGCCTCAATTTACATTGTAATTTAGTTCAAAGAAAACAGTTTTTATTTTCTGCATTTTTTTGGGCGTGGAGCTTGGAGAGGAAGGCCTTGCCGAGTCTCTACTGTGCACCATTGTTCATCAGCGTTCTTTACTCCAAACTTTTATTTCATTGCAATTCACTTATGAATTCAATTATATTTGTTTCAATTTCATTTATGTGTGAGTAGTTCCTTTTAGAATTAGGGTTGTTTGAAGCCCTAGCCATGTTAGCTCGTTAAGTAGATTTTTACTCTTGATTTTGATTGCTTTGCATTCTGAATAACTCTTATTACTGCTTTAACTACCATTCTTTTATGTTTATGAGACTTGCTACCTTGTTTTAAAAACTTATTGATGGAATTACTTGAGTGACCGCCATATCATCATGTGGTTCATTAGCATCATGAGGTTGAGGTTAAGAAACAATCTTGTAATCTAAATTCATGACAACCTAGGAATGCATCTCACTTTTCTAGGCTAGTGTGGTGTCATTAAATTCTCTTCGTAAGTACTTCATGTGTCATCTTAACTGGTAGGTGATAGACGTTCTAGGCATATGCCTTGTTTAGGACATGCTAAGTAAGAGAGAATGATATATGTTTAGTGTACCAACGCCAGGACCTAGGCATGGGCACCTAATTCAGAATTGCATAGTAATTAAGTCAAGATAATCTAGTTAGGAGCTATAATTGGTTAGAGTGGATAGTAAGCCTTAATTCGCCCTAGTTAACAAACAATCAACCTTTCTTTTTTGCATTGTTATTTTCTGCACTTTGATTTACTTGTCTTTAATTTTCAGAAGGATGGCGGATCAAAGAGAAGAGCAAGGATGAGACCATGACCTAGTACCACAAGCTCCACGGCTCCTTAAAGACTTTGGCATTCCCCATGTCTCAGAGGATCAATTTCCCATTGTTTTTCCTGAGTCAACAGTGGCAAATTTCGAATTAAAGTCTGGGGCGATTCACATGCTGCCCACATTTCACGGACTTTCCGGCTACCCGCACTTTCATATCAAGCAATTTGTTGAAGTCTGCTCAACGCTGCGCATTAATGGCATGATGGAATCTGAAATCCGCCTACGGCTTTTTCACTTCAGTCTTAAGGATCGCGCAAAGGTATGGTTTCATTCGCTGGCACCGGCTTCCATTCACTCATGGACGGACTTGACGTCCAAATTCTTAACACAATATTTTCCCGTGGAAAAGACGAACAAATCAAAGTCCAGAATAATGAACCCACGACAAGACATGGATGAGTCTTTTTACGAGTTATGGGGACGTTTCAACCAAATGCTACGGGCGTGCCCCCACCACCATATCGACGACCATCACCTTATGTTATACTTCTACGGAGGCTTGAAGACTAGTGATCCGACAATGGTAGACTCTCAGTCCCAAAGGATTCTAGAAGGCACGGCCGAGGAAGCAAGGACTGCCATTGAGAACATCGATCAAAGGGAAAAACAATTTAGCTACAGAGGTCCTTCATCTAGGGCTACTGGTGATACGTACACAGGTCAAAATGATGACGCCATTGTTCAACTCACGACAGTGGTGAACAACTGTTCAACGAGAAGGTAAAAGGAGTTCAAACCTACGAAGTATATTCAATTCAGGGCCACACGTCCCAAGACTGCCCAATGGTGGAAGACACCAATTTCGCTGCAGGTTTCAATAACAATTCACAACCCCGGAATGACCCATATTCAAACACTTACAATCCGGGGTGGAAAAATGATCCAAACTTCTGCTGGAGCAACAATCAGACTGCCGCCAATCCTTTGCCGGCCCCTGGATTTCAGCATCAAGCCGCAGCCCCTCAAGGGAACTCTCACGGCCCTTCCTCAAATCAGAGTGAAGGCATCAAGTCTATGAAGGATACCCTAAATACCTTGGCTCAACAACAACTCAAATTCATGCAATTCATGCAAGACAGCTAGAGTCATATGGCAAACGTGGATCGTCAAATAGGACAAATTTCAAATCAACTAAATCAACGGGAGCAGGGAAAGTTACCAAGTCAAGTCCTGGTAAATCCTAAGGGATTTCCCAATCCTACGGCCAATGCCATCACTCTGCTGAGTGGAACGCAAGAAGGACCTGACATTGCGCCTCAAACAGATCTGCCGAGAGCCATTTCCCAGCCGCTATCACTAGACGCGCTAAGTATCATGTCCAAGGCATAGCCGCAGGCCACAGCTGACATCCAACCTGTTCCTAAAGCCGATTCGCTGCCCTCAAATAATTCTAAATCTAAACCTCAAAAGTCCAATCTTAAAGCAACTAAAACAGTACCCTTTGAGTTAGCTAATGATGTTGAAATTCCATTTCCTTGCAGGTTCCAAAACAGGCATAAGCAAAAGGAGGACTTTAAGGAGGAAATCATCAGCATGTTGCAGAAGCTTCAAATCACACTGCCTTTCCATAAAATCATCAAGCACATGCCTATATTCACAAAACTCATCAAGGAATTAGTCGCAGGAAAGCGTGGTTTCAGCTCCACTGACATCATTGAAATCCCTAAGGCATATTCTGCTGCCCTTTTACGCATGCCCCTTAAAGCCAACGATCTTGGGCCTCCATCACTTCCGTGTATCATTCAATTAAAAAGATTCGAGCATTGCCTCTGCGACACGGGTGCATCGGTAAACATCATGTCGTTCCACATTTACAGGTCACTCAACCTAGGGGCACTCAAACCTACGCACCTCTGTGTTCGATTAGCTAGCGCCTATATTACTAATCTAATGGGAGTTCTAGAGGACGTACTTGTGCAAATTGGAGACACATGCTTCCCTGCAGACTTTTACGTACTCAAGATGGACAGAATTGACAAGAATGAGGAACCTCCACTCCTCTTTGGAAGACCTTTGCTAGCCATGGCTGAGTGCCTTATCAACGTCAAAAATGGCCATGTCTCCATCAAGGTCTTGGAAAAACTTCGGACATTCTCCATCCATGATGCCATCCAATTTTTTGCGGAGCCAATTGTGGACTTCCCGTTAAACACCATGGACTTATTGCTGCAGAAGGCACTCACCAGTTCATGCATAACAGATGCTCTTGAAACGACCATCACTTCACCAACTACTGAGCCACTTGATGATAAGGTGATAGAGGAAGTTAGAATACTTGATGACGTTCATGTTCATTCATGGAACAAACAACCAGCATTTGAGGCGCTACCTCTCATGGACCACAAGACTTTGTAGCCATCCAGCCCCCAAAACTAGAACTAAAACCACTGCATGAACATTTAAAGTATGCTTACTTAGGAAAAGCTCAGACCCTTCCGGTCATCATTGCCTCTAACTTAAGTGTGGTAGAGGAGGAGCAATTGGTGCAATTCCTGAAGGCTCATCGTACGACGATAGGATGGACAATTTCCGATATACAAGGGATCAGTCCCGTCAAATGCATGCATCGAATACTTCTTGAAGACGTTTCCAAACCATCAAGAGAAGCACAGAGAAGATTAAATCCACCTATGAAGGAGGTTGTAAAGAAGGAAGTCCTTAAACTCCTAGACGTGGGCATTATCTATCCTATAAGTGACTCTAAGTGGGTAAGCCCGGTCCAAGTAGTTCCAAAGAAAAGTGGGATTACTGTGGTAAAAAATGAGCATGATGAGCTCGTACCCCAAAGAGTTCAAACCGAATGGAGGGTTTGCATTGACTACTGGAAGCTCAATACCACCACCCACAAGGATCATTTCCCCTTGCCATTCATCGATCAAATGCTTGAGCGGTTGGTTGGCCATTCACATTATTGCTTCTTGGACGGATACTCAGGGTATAATCAGATTGAAATCGCCCCGGAAGACCAGGAAAAGACTACATTCACGTGCCCTTATGGCACATTTGCCTACAGAAAGAAGCCGTTTGGTCTTTGTAACGCCCCAGCCACCTTTCAACGCTGCATGATGAGCACCTTCTCTGACATGGTGGAGGATATAATTGAGGTATTCATGGACGACCTCTCTGTATTTGACCATTCATTCGAACTGTGCTTAGCAAACTTATCCCGAGTACTAGAACGCTACCAAGAAAGTAACTTAGTGCTTAATTGGGAAAAATTCCACTTCATGGTCCAGCAAGGAATTGTCTTGGGCCATGTGATCTCTAGCCATGGAATTGAGTTGGACAAGGCTAAGTTAGACATAGTAGAAAGACTTCCGTACCCTACAACAGTTAAGGAGGTTCGATCTTTCTTAGGGCATGCCAGTTTTTATCGACGCTTCATTCAAGACTTCTCAAAAAATCACAAGGCCGTTGTGAAGTCTCCTAGCTAAAGAGGCCGCATTTGACTTCAACAAGGACTGCCGTGTGGCATTCAATACACTTAAAGCAAAGCTCACAACATCCCCCATCAATATGCCACCGAATTGAGACTTACCTTTCGAACTTATGAGTGATGCTTCGGACTTCGCTTTAGGACCTGTTCTAGGACAACGTGTCAACAAGCTTCCTCACGTCATCTACTATGCAAGTCGAACCCTGAATGACGCCCAACTGAACTACTCCACCATTGAGAAAGAGCTCCTTGCTATTATCTTCGCTCTTGAGAAGTTCATATCATACTTGATTCAGACCAAGGTCATCGTCTATACCGATAATGCGGCCTTCAAGTACTTCCTCACTAAGAAGGATGCCTAGCCGAGGTTGCTGCGATGGATGCTACTTCTCCAAGAATTTGACCTCGAAATTCGAGATAAAAAGGGAAGTGAAAATGTAGTGGCTGATCATATGAGCCGCTTGATACATGGATCCAAAGAAGACGCTGACCAATTGCCGCTCCTGGAGACATTCCCAGATGAATAACTCTTCGCACTCCAAGCATTTGATCCATGGAATGTTGATCTCATTAATTACCTTGTCACTAAAAAATTTCCTTCCTCTTTAAGCATGTATCAAAAGGACAAGCTAGCTAAACAAGCTAAGTACTACATCTGGGACGAGCCCTACTTATGGAAGTATTGTCCTAATCAAATAATTAGACGATGCATTCCTGGAGCTGAGATGGAATATGTCCTGACATTTTACCATAGCTTGGCGTGTGGAGGCCATTTCGGAGCTAAGAAAATGGCACTCAAGGTCCTTCAAAGTGGATTCTATTGGCCTACATGATTTAAGAATGCATACGAGTTTGTACTCACTTGTGACAGATGCCAACGACAAGGTAACATAGGGCCTTGAAATCAACCTATCCACGTGGTTGAGATATTTGACGTATGGGGAATTGATTTCATGGGACCTTTTCCGAACACTTTTGGCAATCTCTATATTTTATTAGCTGTCGATTAAGTGTCTAAATGGGTGGAAGCAATTCCCACAAAAACTAATGATGCCAAAGTAGTTGTGAGCTTTTTGCAGAGTCACATCTTAGCTAGGTTCGGAGCACCTAGGGCAATCATAAGCGATGGCGGAGCGCACTTCTGCAATCGTTCGTTTGAAGCTTTAATAAAGAAGTATGGTGTAACCCACAAGGTCTCAACACCTTATCGCCCGCAAACGAGTGGCCAAGCTGAAGTTTCCAGTCGAGAAGTAAAGGCTATATTGGAGAAAATGGTGAGCCCTGGCCGCAAGGATTGGTCCCGCAGATTGAATGATGCATTGTGGGCCTATAGGACAGCATACAAGACCCTGATTGGCATGTCTCCTTTCAGGCTTGTTTTCAGAAAATGATGTCACCTACCAGTGGAATTGGAGCATAGAGCATTCTGGGGAATTAAGAAGATGAACATGAATATCGATGATGCTGGCGTACACAGAAAGCTGCAGCTAAGTGAATTAGAAGAGCTTCGAAACGAGGCCTACGAAAGTGCTCGGATTTACAAGGAACAGACCAAAGCTTTTCATGACAAGCACATTCAGCCCAAGGACTTTCAAATCGGACAGAAAGTCCTCCTCTTTGATTCTCGGCTCAAATTATTTCCAGGTAAGTTGCGTTCGAGATGGACTGGACCATTCATTATTACGAACGTTTTTCCTCATGGTGCAGTTGATATCCAACACCCGGAAAGGAAGACTCTGTTCAAGATAATTAGCCATCGCCTCAAACACTACTTCGAGGCCATTTCCAATCCAGGCCCAGCCAACTCTGCAACCCAGCATGCGCCAAGTACCTAGCATGCCAGCCCCGTCTTGCCTAGACGTTAAATAAAGCGCTCCTAGGCGGCAGGTTAGCCCAGGTTTGTATTTCTCTCTTCCTTTGCGGTTTCTGCCCGTTATATCTCTCAAACCTTTTTACTGTTGTCATTATTACTGCTTATCACATTGAGGACAATGTTCAGTTTAGGTTTGGGGGTGTGGATTTAAAATTTTTGCATATAGAAACAAGTAGGTTTGGGGTTGATACACGGCCAGCACTTTTGAATTTTCAGCCTTAGTTTTTTTTTTTTTTTAGTTAGTTACATAATTTTTTGCTTTTGAATAGTATGATAACTTGTTAATAGGGATGTATATGCTAAGTTAACTGTCTTAGCCTTACTAAGAGTCATGCCATGGTCAAGTAGTTAATAATCTGCACTTCACAATGCCATGTTTTAAGTGATTAAGTGAACGAAATAACTGAATTTGAGTGAACCTTAGAAAATTACTGGAGACTGCCCTGTGAGATCTTTGAGCCTAATTTCCATTCTTTTTTAGGGATATACTTGTTTCTACTCTTAAGCACTCATCGCTTGTGTTCTTAATTGTTGATCTCATTACATCATTTTTCATTGAATTTTAAAGAACTAACATCATTTAGAAACTCTTGATTTAATGTGTGGTTTGCCATAAGAAGTGATGTAGGCTATGTATGCTTTAACCTCTAAAGGCTTTATCCTACCCTATTGCATGCTCCCTAAGCCAACTTTGAAGCCAAACACTCAGCCTTTTCTGTTATCACCCAAAGTATAACCTAACCAAAATACTTAGCCATTCATCACATCCATACCCTATAACCTCAGTTTGTGCTAAGGTTACCCTAAATGAGATTCATGGTGAGAATGAGAGGTGAAAGAAGATGCTACCCAATTCCAAGGACATTCGCGTCAATTCAAAGTTAAAAAGTAAAGAAAAGCTTTACAAGTTGCAAGCTGCACGAAATTTGGAGGAAATCATTGCATGATCTTGGTTCAACTCAATTAAAAAAAAAACAAGAAAGAACGGAAAAAACTGTTGAAAAGAAATCAAAAGAAAGAAAAAAATGTTGAAAAGAAAAAGAAAGAAGAAAAAGTGAAAAACAAAGTAAAATGAGCCAAGTGAGCCAAGGGCCTCAAAATAAGCCATCAAGAAAGCAATGTCGTGGGCCTTAAGAAAGGATTCAGTTCAGAAATTCCAAGTTCAAGTCATGACTTCTCATGCCTTGGCATATCTCAGGTTTTTTGAATCCCATCCTTCCTTGCTAAACCCCTAAGCTTAGCCCCGTTACAACCGAAAAAATAAGGCCTAACTGATCTTATGGACAATCATGCAGAGGATTAAGGTACGTATCTATGTTCTTAAAATTCAATTCCTTTCATGAGATATTTATTTCCATAAATTTCTATTCTTCATTGTTACTCATATGTGATTAAATTTGAATTTCATAACATAAACTCATCACATATGCTTGAAAAGAGCGAAAGCCTAGGTTTCTTGCGCAAATTGAGAGTTTCCTAGTGAGGATTAGAGTCGAGGCGAAATCTTTCTAGGGCACTTAGATGAAGTTGTCCTCAAACATGATCACTCGAATTATTGGCACTTATACACGTACACCTTCACATGACACTCACGGCTATGGCATTCCTTTTTGTTCTGCAAAGCATGTCTACTTACTTTGATTCTTATTAGCTTGTTAAAAGTACTATCTCAAGCATCTAATTTGTCTAAGTAAAACGTTTGTGGGTATCGTGCTGCTATAACCCTCAGGAGACAAAACTCCTCCTACTAGGTGAACCTAGGGGTTTAAATGTTCTATCTTAACTAAGATCGAGTCTTTCCATTTTGTTAAAGTTTGTTTTGCTCAGGGACTTGCAAAAGATAGGTTTCGGGGTATTTGATCAGTCATTATTTATGCATCATTTTGATGTCTTTATATGCATCTCTTACATGTCTTTTGAATGATTTCGTACCATCAGTAGTAGAAAATGATCAACTTGTGAGAATTGTACAGATTTAGAAAGATAGGTAAATTCTGAGAAGAACGCAAAAAGAATGACTCAAATTGGAGTTCATATGAAGGAGATGTCCTCATTTCAATATTAGGTCCTGAGTGCGCCTATTTTGAGTCCTTGAGATCATGCCATCCGGGTCCCAAACCTGTGTCTCATGACATCAAGTTCATGTCTTAGAAGTGCCAAGGTCGTGCCAAGACATGTCGAGTACATGTCCCAAGAATTTCCCATTTGAGCTCAACCTCTACGCCTAAACCTTGGTTCCTATTCCGCCAACGGTGGATCGAAGTTCCTCCTCTGCGCCTAGCCTGAACGAATATGCACTTCTACTATGCTCATGGTGTGCCTCAAAAGCGCAGTCCTATACCCCTACGACGAAGACATTCGAAGGGCCAAGTTCTAAGTTCCAGCGTCTGACCGTGGGAAGACCGCGGGATGCCCGCAGCCTGCTTGTGTTCCCACTTGCCAGCTTGCATTCACACTCCCAACCATGTTCTGATTGGTTCTAATTGATTTTAGGGACTTTGTAATTAATTAGAAGTACAATAACTATTCTAAAACACTCTAGGCTAAGGTTTTTATTTCCAATCCTTATAGGACAAGGTTTTCCCTTTGTCTATAAAAGGGAGCCTTTGTTCAGTGTTTTAGGAGACTATATTTTTAGACAGATATTTTACATGCCATTCTGGAGATCTAGACACCCTAACCTCAATTTACATTGTAATTCAGTTCAAAGAAAACAGTTTTTATTTTCTGCATTTTTTTGGGCGCGGAGCTTGGAGAGGAAGGCCTTGCCGAGTCTCTGTTGTGCACCATTGTTCATCAGCGTTCTTTACTCTAAACTTTTATTTCATTGCAATTTACTTATGAATTCAATTATATTTGTTTCAATTTTGGTTTTGTGTGAGTAGTTGTTTTTAGAATTAGGGCTGCTTGAAGCCCTAGCCATGTTAGCTCGTTAAGTAGATTTTTACTCTTGATTTTGATTGCTTTGCATGCTGAATAACTCTGATTACTGTTTTAACTACCATTCTTTTATGTTTATGAGACTTGCTACCTTGTTTGCATAAATTATTGATGGAATTGCTTGAGTGATCGCCACATCCTGTGGTTCATTAGCATCGAGACGTTGAGGTTAAGAAACAATCTTGTAATCGGAAGTCATCCTGTGTGTGTGTGTGGTTTTCTGTAAGTTAACAAATCTGAACTTAATTGGGTTAATCGTTGAACATGTCCTCGAGGGATCGACCTTTGCTTGTCATTATACTATCTCCATCGATTTTGTGCACTTGCAAAGTTATACTTAGTAGAAATAAAGTTCATATTGTGTTCAGTATTTCTTCTATAACCGACTAAAACATAAATATAAAATCTATTCTATTCAGGTTAACCTTACAAGTGCACAAATCATATAGATAGTATAGCAAATAAGCAACGGTCGAATCACATAAGGACTTATCTTAACGTTTAATTCCACTTTATTACTTAGATTGATTACTTAACTTAGAAACTCAACCAAAAAATAAATAAAACAAACAAACACAATGGGGATTTAAACATAACTAAAAATAAACAAATAAAATAACTAACATAAAGCAAATAATAAAAGTAATAGGCTAGGGCACTCTATCCACCACTAACCATAATTACTTTATAAAATGATTTCCAGGATTCAATTACTATGAATTATCTGAATAAGATGCACATGCAAAGGTCCGATTAAAGCTCACCCCACATATATTATTCTCTTCTTACTTAACATGTCCTAGCCATTTCCTCTGCTTAGAACGTCTATTCAATTATGCAATAGTTCTCTTAAGATTATGTCATCTATCTTAATTGATTATAACACAAAAGAAATATTAAGTACAAATGGAACTTGATGACATCACACTACCCGAAGTCTGGTTTAATGATCTAGGTTGTCATGAATTGTGATTACAAGATTGTTTCTTAACCTCAACCTCTCGATGCAATCTCATCAATAATTTATGTAAAAAAGGTAGCTAATCATGGAAACATCAAAGAGCAGCAATTCAAGTAGTAATCAAAACTTATTCAGCATTCATAATAACATAAATCAAGGGCCAAAATCATATTAAAGAAGAACCATGGCTTGAAGCCCTAACCTAAAAAAAACTACAAAATAAAAGAAAAGTGTTTTCGTTCTTTGATTTATTTCTGTATATTTTTCGGACCAATCTCCCGATCCCTTTTACAAAACCCTAGGACCTCTATTTATAGGAGAATTATTAATCCTCAAATAAATAGAAGTTTACAATACATTCTACAAGGAAAAGGTTTCCTAAACATTTAAGAAATCTAATTAAAACTTTTCCTAAAAATAAAAGGACCAAAAATAATATTTCTTAACTAAATAAGCATGAAATCCCCTTGAAACATGGAGAATAAGTGTGAACACAAGCTGTCAAGGCATCCTAGCTAGCTGTCCCGCGCGCTGTCCTGCAGGATGCTTTTGGTGATATATTGAAGTCAATCGCTAGCCCGCGGGCTTCCCGCGGGGTCCGAAGTAATCTTTGGAATGTTTATGAAACGATCTTGGAATGAATTCTAACCCGCGGGATGACCTTGGGCTGATTTGGGCTGATTTTCAAGTTGATCGCTAGCCCGCGAGACTCGATTTGATTCTTTTGTAACTTCTTCATTTCAATTCCAAATTGAGTGATTCTTTTTCTATTATTTTCATAATTCAATCATCTTTCTAAATCTGCACATTTCTCACAAAATATATTATTTTCTCTAGTTTCATATCACAAAATATTAACAAAACATAAGTAAAATGGTACTAATTCATGGATAAAATGTGCATAAATTATGACCTAACATTGTACTTAGGAACATTAAGCTTACTACACATGTTAAGTTTTTCCGCTTGCTACACTTTGATGTATTCCACTCTTTTTTGCAATCATTAATAAGATGTGTGTCTAATTATTCTATTGGTGTTGTACAAGTCCTCAGCCCTCATGAATTCTGTAATATGTAGCCATATAACGATGTGAAAATGCAATGTATTGATACAATAATAGTTATAGTAGCACTGAAATGCTATCAGAGAATAGGCCTTGATAGCAGTTTAGAAACGCTATGAACACCTTTTGACAACACTTATAAAATGCCATGAGAAATACTACTATATCGTTTAAGAAACGCTATGAAAATATGACCTTTTATAGCACTTTCTATGACACTTCAGAAATGCTATAAGTAGAGACATTCTATATCACTTCAGAAACGCTATGGTAGATGTACTACCTACTGTTAGGTCATAATTCTTACATGTATTTCATGTCATTCCAAGCCTCTTTGCTTGTCTTTTGCTTAATTTTTGGCCATCCATAGTAGAAAGTGATACTCTTGTGAGACATGTGCAGGAATTAGAAAGATAATGAAATTCTGAGAATAATGGAAAACGAATGACTCAAATCAGAGTTCAAATGAGGGAGATGTCCTCAAATTAATATCGGGTCCTGAACTAGGCTCTGAGTGCGCCAGTGCGCCCTATTTTAAGTCCTTGACCAAGTACCTCAGATCAGCCCATTCGGGTCCCAATGCCGTGTCTCATGACCAGGTGAACATGTCCTAGAAGTGCCAAGGTCAGAGCCAAGACATGTCTAAAGAATTTCCCAATCGAGTCCCTGATTGTGTCCCAGACAGGCCCAAGACCAAGCTTGTGTTCCTGACACAATTTCAAGACAAGGCACGATTGCGCCAAAGTTGTGTTCCAATACACCCTAATTCAGGTCTTGAGATCCTCGGTAGTTCAGTTCCAGGTTAGGTCCCTGACCTGGCCCAATGAGTTCAAAGAAGGACATTCGCAAGCCTTCCGTCATTTGATGGAGACATGAAGTGTTTTTAGACTCTTTGACATGTAATGAAACCATTCAAGTGTTAAGGCACGGTGTGGTATGAAAAAGACATCCTAAGGGCCAAGTTTCCATTTTAGCGTTTGCCCAAGGACTTGCCCAGATTCCAGCCCGGCTACCCTGCGGCCGGCTTGTGTTCTCACCTGCCAGCTTGCATTTGCATTCCCATTCCTATTCTGATTGGTTCTCATAGATTTGAAGGACTTTGTAATTACTTAGGAATGCCATAATAATTCTAGAACACCTTAGCCTAGGTTTCTATTTCTAATCCTTATAGGACAAGGTTTTCCCTTGCCTATATAAGGGGGCCTCTGTTCAGTGTTTTGAGACACACCAACTTAGACACCCTATTTTATTGTTTTGAGCCATTAGCGTGAGGCTTGTTCACGAAGACATGATTGTGTTGTTAGAGGAGTGCTTGAAGCCGTGCTTGGAGTCTGCCTTTGAGATTATATTGGGTTTAATCTTTCACTTTCATATTTAATACAATTTATGTTTTTTTTCATAATGTGTAGTGAGTAGTTTACTTTAAGTTAGGGCTAATCTTGAAGCCCTAGCCATGGCAACTTCGTGACTTGGTTTTGGCGCTTGGTTTTTATTATTGTGTTCATCTTGGTGTGTTGAATTACTGCTTAAACTGCTATTTTATTGTGTTGTTAGAATTAGCTGCTTTAATAACATGATTCACATATGAATTTACATCAAAAGGTTACATGAAGCAATGATCCTGTAATTCAACTCATGAGATTCCTAGGGTTACAGTGTAATCCCTAGGGTTAGTGTACTTTGACAAGGTTTTGCCAGTGTTAAATTCAACCAATGGCACGATTGATCCAGCCTCAGTCCCCTTGGATGCGCAGCAATTCTGGATTAGAGTTAGAAGGATTCCACCTCTCTATTTAATGGAGGCCATGACTGAAAAGATTGGCAATCATATTGGCAATTATGTTCAAATTGACATGGGCCTTAACGGGGATTGTATTGGCAGTTTTCTGCGTATGCACGTGCTGGTCAAGGTCTGTGAGCCTTTAAAATGCTGGATAACTTTGCGTTTGAGTAGAGACGAACCACCTAAAAAGTATGATGTAGAGTATGAACAGTTCCCTCTTTTTTGTTTATTCTGTGGCTGTCATGACTGATCAGTCGTTATTTATGCATCATTTTGAGGTCTTTATATGCCTCTCTTACATGTCTTTTGAATGATTTCGTGCCATCAATAGTAGAAAATGATCAATCTTGTGAGACTTGTGTAGAGTTTGAAAGATAGGTAAAATCTGGAAAGAACGCAAAAAGAATGACTCAAATCGGAGTTCAGATGAAGGAGATGGCCTCATTTCAATATCAGGTCCTCAACGGGGTCCTGAGTGTGCCAGTGCGCCTATTTTGGGCCACTGGCCAAGTACCTCATATCAGGCCCTCCAGGTCCCGAACTTGTGTTTCATGACATCAAGGTCAAGTCCTAGAAGTGCCAAGGTCGCGCCAAGGCAGGTCGAGGACATGTCCCAAGAACTCCCATCCGAGCCCAGATGTGCGCCTAAGCCGGGGTCCCTGTTCCACCAGCAGTGGATCAGAGGTTCTCCCTCTGCGCCAAGCCTGACAACATTTACGCCAAGCCTGAACGACGATGCGCTTATATTATACTCCTAACGTACTTCAAAAGCGCGGTCCCAGATCCTGATTACGAAGACAGTCAAAAACCTGTGTCTCATGACATCAAGTTCATGTCCTACAAGTGCCAAGGTCACGCCAGGAGATATCGAGTACATGTCCCAAGAACTTCCCACCCGAGCCCAGCCTCTGCGCCTAAACCTTAGTTCATGTTTCGCTAGTGGTGGATCAAAGTTCCTCCTCTACGTTGAGCCTAACAACCTGTACGCCTAGCCTAACCGAAGATGCGATTCTACTATGCTCGTGGTGTACCTCGAAAGCGCAGTCCCATACCCCTACGACGAAGACATTCGAGATCCAAGTTCTAAGTTCCAGCGTCTGACCGCGGGAAGACCGCGGGCAGCTGCTGTTCCCACTTGCCAACTTGCATTCACACTCACAACCATGTTCTGATTGGTTCTAATAGATTTTAGGGACTTTGGAATTAATTAGAAGTACAATAACTATTCTAGAACATTCTAGGCTACGGTTTTTAATACCAATCCTTATAAGACAAGGTTTTCCCTTTGTCTATAAAAGGGAGCCTTTGTTCAGTGTTCTAGGAGACCATATTTTTAGACAGATACATTTTAGACGCCATTCTGGAGATCTAGACACCCTAGCCTCGATTTACATTGTAATTCAATTCAAAGAAAATAGTTTTTATTTTCTGCACTTTTTTGGGCGTGGAGCTTGCAGAGGAAGGCTCTGTCGTGGCTCCGCTGTGCTTGTTCTTCAACAATCTCTTTTGTACCCTTATTTTTATTATTGCTATTTACTTATGCATTCAATTATATTTGTTTAAATTTCAGTTATGTGAGAGTAGTTACTTTTAGGATTAGGGCTGCTTGAAGCCCTAGCCATGTTAGCTCGTTAAGTAGATTTTTATTCTTGTTCTTAATTACTATGCATGCTGAATAACTCTGATTACTGCTTTAACTACCATTCTTTTATGTTTATGAGATTAGCTACCTTGTTTGCATAAATTATTGATGGAATTGCTTGAGTGACCGCCATATCATCCTATGGTTCATTAGCATCAAGAGGTTGAGGTTAAGAAACAATCTTGTAGTCGGAATTCATGACAACCTAGGAATGCATATCACTTTTCTAGGCTAGTGTGGTGTCATTAAATTCTCTTAGTACTTCATGCGTCATCTTAACTGGTAGGTGATAGATGTTCTAGGCATATGTCCTGTCTAAAACATGCTAAGTAAGAGAGAATGATATATGTTTAGTATACCAACGCCAAGACCTAGGCATGGGCACCTAATTCAGAATTGCATAGTAATTAGGTCAAGATAATCTGGTTAAGAGCTATAATTGGTTAGTGTGGATAGTAAGCCTTAATTCTCCTTAGTTATCAAACAATCAACCTTTCATTCTTGCATTGTTATTGTCTGCACTTTGATTTACTTGTCTTTAATTTTCAATTCTCAAATCATAAACCCCCCCTTGGAGTGTGTGTGTGTTTTTCTATAAATTAACAAATCTGAACTTAATTGGGTTAATTGTTGAACAAGTCCTCGAGGATCGACCTTTGCTTGTCATTATACTATCTCCATCGATTTTGTGCACTTGCAAAGTTATACTTAGTAGAAATAAAGTTCATAATTATTGTGTTCAATATTTCTTCTATCAAGTTTTTGGCGCCGTTGCCGGGGACCAAGTTTTTGGCGCCGTTGCCGAGGACTTGTCCCTCAACGGTGCCCATTAATTCATATTTAGTTAACTAAATTTTGTATAGAAGCTATTTATATTTCATTTAGAGTGTTTACTTACTTAGCTTGTCATCTTTCTCCTGTACATATGAACAACTCATACATGGATATGGGACCATGGAATTATCCATACATTGGGACGGGAGCTTGGAACGATCCATACCCAACTTCATTCAATCGGGGGTTAAGCAATCACAGTAACCCAGAACCATACAACCCAAGGTGGAGCAATCAGCCGGAATTCCATTATCAAGAACACCCAGAACCATACAACCCAGGATGGTGCAAGCAGCCTAATTTCACATGGAACTCCCCTCAAATAGTTCCTCACTACGAACCCACTCCTGACCTCCAACCTTTGCTGAGGGCCTTGGTGCAATGCATGGAGGCTCGTAATCAATGCATGGCAGCCGCTTGTGAAGAAATCTGAGAGCTAAGCCAGCGCTTGGAGGAGATACTGGAAAAGAGTCAGAAGGAGTTTGAGTTCGACATACACCAAATCGAAGAAAGGGCACGTTCCCTGTTGGTAGATTTAAAGAGCAAGAAATATGCAATTCAATTCTAACAGTTATAAAATCCTTGCAAGTGCACAAATCGATAAGTATAGTATAGTAGCACAGCAAGAGTCGATCCCTCGAGGACTTGTATCAACGTTATGACCAATTTAGTTTAGATTTGTTAACTTAAATAAAAACACACACACACACACAAGGGGGGGTTTATGATGTGATAACTGAAATTTAAAGACAAGTAAATCAAAGTGCAGAAAATAACAATGCAAGCATGAAAGGTTGTTAACTAAGGCGAATTAAGGCTTACTATCCACTCTAACCAATTATAGCTCTTAACCAAATTTCCTTGACCTAATTACTATGCATTTTTTGAATTAGGTGCCCGTGCCTAGGACCTGGCGTTGGTTCACTAGACACATTTTATTCCCTCTTACTTAGCATCTTCTAAACAGGGCATATGCCTAGAACGTCTATCACCTACCTTTTAAGATGATGCATGAAGTTTAAAGAGAATTTAATGACACCACATTAGCCTAGCAAAGTGGCATGCAATCCTAGGTCGTCGTGAGTTAAGATTACAAGTACGAATACTTTCGATGCTCCAAATCACAAGATGATTTGACGGTCACTCAAGCAATTACATCTATAATTATATGCAAACAAGGTAGCTAATCTTATAGGCATAAATTAAGTTCATTAAGCATAGTAATCCAACTTATTCAGCATGCATAGCAATCATAATCAAGAGCCAGAAATCCAATCAACAAGCTAACATGGCTAGGGCTTCAAGCAGCCCTAATCCTAATGACTACTCACACATAACTGAAATAAACAAATATAATTGAATTCATAAGTAAATTGCAATAATGAAAATAAGGGTACAGAAGATATTTTGAAGAACAGGTGCAGCAGAAGACACGGCAGAGCCTTCTTCTCCAAGCTCCACGTCCAATAATCTATGTGAAAGATTATCTCCCAAAATATGGTCCCTAATTCTCTAGAAAACCAAAACGGAACTCTCTGTGGTTAAGGTCTCTGTTTTCCCATAAACCAAAAACGCTCCTAGCTCCTTATTTCCTCTATCTGATTCTCCTTTTTATAGACAAGGGAAAACCTTGTTCTATAAGGATTGGTATAACCTTGTTCTATAAGGATTGGTATAACCTTGTTCTATAAGGATTGGTATAACCTTGTTCTATACAGATTGGTAAAACCATGTCCTATAGGAATAGGGAAAGTTATTTTACTTTTAATTAATTACAAAGTCTTTAAAATCTATTCGAACCAATCAGAGCACGGCCGGGAGTGTGAATGCAGGCTGGCAAGTGGGAACGCAAGCTGGCCAAACTTGGATTTTTGACTGTCTTCGTAATCAGGATCTGGGACCGCGCTTTTGAAGTACGTTAGGAGTATAATAGAAGCGCATCGTCGTTCAGGCTTGGTGCAAATGTTGTCAGGCTTAGCGCAGAGGGAGAACCTCTGATCCACCGCTGGCGGAACAGGGACCCCGGGCTTAGGCGCACATCTGTGCTCGGATGGGAGTTCTTGGGACATGTCCTCGACCTGCCTCGGCGCGACCTTGGCACTTCTAGGACCTGACCCTGATGTCATGAAACATAAGTTCGGGACCCGGAGGGCCTGATATGAGGTACTTGGCCAATGGCCCAAAATAGGCGCACTGGCGCACTCGGGACCCCGTTGAGGACCTGATATTTAAATGAGGACATCTCCTTCATCTGGACTCCGATTTGAGTCATTCTTTTTGCGTTCTTTCCAGATTTTACCTATCTGTCTAACTCTGCACAAGTCTCACAAGATTGATCATTTTCTACTATTGATGGCACGAAATCATTCAAAAGACATGTAAGAGAGGCATATAAAGACCTCAAAATGATGCATAAATAACGACTGATCATTCCCCACAAAGTGAGGTCGTGAATGATGATCATGATAAAGCTATCATCGAGCCAACACTTCGACAAGTGCTTGCCATGGAGGCCACGAAGTCCACTCATCCTTCGCTGTGGACCAAGATACAAAGCATGGAGGCTTGTAAACAGAACCATCACACAAATGAAGAGCATAATAAGGACACCATCAAGCTAACACTTCGACAAGTGCTTGCCATGGATGCCATGAATTCCACCCAAGGCCATGCGGTGACAGTGTCTCCCGATTCTGCTCAGATTGAGCAGTGGGACGCACCCAATTCATACCCTCCAGTATACTCTTCCTTTTATAATGTTTCTGATTCTGATTTCATGTCTAACTATACCTCTTTGCCTTGCACTAACAGATTGGAAAGAGAAATGGAAGAAACCTGGGAGAAAGAGAATAGGACGGATGATGGTGACAAGGACATCTAGGTCAAACCCATGCCCCTACCCAATGTGCTGCCCAGCAGCAACACACTGCCCCAAGCCGGGTCCCACATCCATGACCCCGTTCTGCCTACTGCCCAGCCGCAAACCCAGGTTCCTGCTGAGTCTCAGGACTCCCCAAATGCCCTGCCGCAACCACAGCCCAGCGCTATAGAACCTGGACATGTCCAGGGCATGCCTTCAACGCGCCAAGTTGCGCTAGCTGATTCACTGCAGGGCAAGTCCTTAGCCGCTGCACTAGAACCTTCCCAGCGCGCATCTGAGATGCGCAGTGCTACGGCCACGCTTTAAGACACATCCACGGTAGAACCCAAGGACCATCCCGTGGCTCCCAATCTGCTGCCAGCCATGTCTCAGCCCATGCCCACGGACAAGGACCCGGTTTTGGATATTCAATGCGCCTTCTCAACTCAATCCAGAAACACATAACTTTCACTATAATAAGGAAAACTTGGATTTGAATTCTGATTTACCTCCTAATGCTTATGCACTTTTCCCGTGCAGGTTCCACCATAAAAACACCAAGAATATGCTAAAGGCCCTCAACTTGGTCCCCCTCTTCAAGTTCCGAAGGAAAAATCAACGGAAGGGACCAAGGATGAAGTCTAGAACGTAAAAGGCACAACTAAAGCTGTTCCCCCACGAGCATTGTCCAAGGAAGACATTCTGGAATGGACAGAAACTGCTCTCATTCAAATCACTCCTCAATCTCTTTCCCGATAAGTTACGTTCTCGTCGGTGGACTCCCTTTATGTGTTTCTAACTTTTTTCTCCATGATGCAGTGCAGATTGTATAGCAAGAGGCTCATAATCGGTTCCATGTTGACGCTAAAATCCTGGGCACACCATCAAATGCCTAGCGTGCCAGCCCCGTCTTGCCTAGACGTTAAATAAAGCGCTCCTAGGAGGCAGCCTAGCGCAGGTTTGTATTTCTCTCTTCCTTTGCTGTTTCTGCCCGTTATATCTCTCAAACCTTTCTACTGTTGTCATGCTTACTGCTTATCACATTGAGGAAAATGTTCAGTTTAGATTTGGGGGCGTGGATTTAAAATTTTTGCATATAGAAACAAGTAGGTTTGGGGGTTATACACGGCTAGGACTTTTGAATTTTCAGCCTTAGTTTTTTGTGTTTAGTTAGTTACTTAATTTTTTGCTTTTGAATAGTATGATAACTTATTAATAGGGATGTATATGCTACGTTAACTTTCTTAGCCTTACTAAGAGTCATGCCATGGTCAAGTAGTTCATAATCTGCACTTCACAATGCCATGTTTTAAGTGATGAAGTGAACGAAATACTGAATTTGAGTGAACCTTAGAAACTTAGTGGAGACTACCCTGTGAGATCTTTGAGACTAATTGCCATTCTTTCTAAGGGATACACTTGTTTCTACTCTCAAGCACTCATCGATTTTGTTCTTAATTGTTGATCTCATTACATCATTTTGCATTGAATTTTAAAGAACTGACATCATTTAGATACTCTTGATCTAATGTGTGGTTTGCCATAAGAAGTGATGTAGGCTATGTATGCTTTAACCTCTAAAGGCTTTATCCTACCCTATTGCATGCTCCCTATGCCAATTTGTAAGCCAAACACTCAGCCTTTTCTTTCATCACCCAAAGTATAACCTAACCGAAATACTTAGCCATTCATCACAGCCATGCCCGATAACCTCAGTTGTGTTAAGGTTGCCCTAAATGAGGTTCTTGGTGAGAATGAGAGGTGAAAGAAAATGCTGCCCAATTCCAAGGACATTGGCGTCAATTCAAAGTTCAAAAGTAAAGAAAGACTTTACAAGTTGCAAGCTGCACGAAAGATTGAGGAAATCATTGCATGATCTTGGTTCAACTCAATTCAAAGAAAAGAAAAAATAAAGAAAGCAAAAGAAAAAAAAAACGTTGAAAAGAAAAAGAATGAAGAAAAAGTTAAAGACAAAGTTGATTAAGCCAAGTGAGCCAAGAGCCTCAAAATAAGCCAACAAGAAAACACAATGCCGTAGGCCTTAAGAAAGGATTCAGTTCAGAAATTCCAAGTTCAAGTCATGACTTCTCATGCCTTGGCACAGCTCAGGTTCTTTGAATCCCATCCTTCCTTGCGAAACCCCTAAGCTTAGCCCCGTTACAACCGAAAAAAGAAGACCTAACTGATCTTATGGACAATCATGCGGAGGATTGAGGTACATATCTATGTTCTTACAGTTCAATTCCTTTCCTGAGATCTTTATTTCCAAAAGTGCTGTTCTTCATTATTACTCATATGTGATTAATTTGAATTTCATAACATAAACTCTTCACATATGCTTGAAAAGAGTGAAAGTCTAAGATTCTTGTGCGAATTGAGAGTTTCCTAGTGAGGATTAGAGTTGAGGCGAAATCTTTCTAGGGCTTTTAGATGAAGTTGTTCTTGAACATGATTACTCGAAATATTGGCACTTATACACATACACCTTCACATGAAACTCACGGCTATGGCATTACTTTTAGTTCTGCGAAAAATGTCTACTTACTTTGGTTCTTATTAGCTTGTTAAAAGTACTATCCCTTGCATCTTATTTGTTTAAGTAAAACGTTTGTGGGTATCGTGATGCTATAACCCTCAGCAGACAAAGCTTCTCCTACTAGGTGAACCCAGGGGTTCAAATGTTCTATGTTAACTAAGATCGAGTCTTTTCATTTTGTTAAAGTTTGTTTTGCTTAGGGACTAGCAAAAGATAGGTTTGGGGATATTTGATCAGTCATTATTTATGCGTCATTTTGATGTCGTTATATGCCTCTCTTACATGTCTTTTGAATGATTTCGTGCCATAAATAGTAGAAAATGATCAATCTTGTGAAACTTGTGCAGATTTGAAAAGATAGATAAATTCTGAGAAGAACGAAAAAGAATGACTCAAATCGGAGTGCAGATGAAGGAGATGTCCTCATTTCTATATCAGGTCCTGAACTGCGTCCAGAGTGTGTCAGTGTGCCTATTTTGAGTCCTTGACCAAGTACCTCAGATCATACCATCCGAGTTCCAAACCTGTGTCTCATGACATCAAGATCATGTCCTAGAAGTGCCAAGGTCACGCCAGGAGATATCGAGTACATGTCCCAAGAACTTCCCATCCGAGCCTAGCCTCTGCGCCTAAACCTTAGTTCCTGTTCCGCCAGCGGTGGATCAAACTTCCTCCTCTGCGCTGAGCCTGACAACCTGTATGCTTAGCCTAACCGAAGATGCGCTTCTACTATGCTCGTGGTGTAACTCGAAAGTACAGTTCCTTACCCCAATGACGAAGACATTCGAAGGGCCAAGTTCTAAGTTCCAGCGTCTGACCGCGAGAAGACCGCAGGCTGCCCGCGACCATCTTGTGTTCCCACTTGCCAGCTTGCATTCACACTTCCAACCATGTTCTGATTGGTTCTAATAGATTTTAGGGACTTTGTAATTAATTAGAAGTACAATAACTATTCTAGAACATTCTAGGCTAGGGTTTTTAATACCAATCCTTATAGGACAAGGTTTTCCCTTTGTTTATAAAAGGGAGCCTTTGTTCAGTGTTCTAGGAGACCATATTTTTAGACAGATATATTTTAGACGTCATTATGGAGATCTAGAGGTTGAGTGACCGCCATATCATCCCGTGGTTCATTAGCATCAGGAGGTTGAGGTTAAGAAACAATCTTGTAGTCAGAATTCATGACAACCTAGGAATGCATATCACTTTTCTAGGCTAGTGTGGTGTCATTAAATTCTCTTAGTACTTCATGCGTCATCTTAACTGGTAGGTGATAGATGTTCTAGGCATATGTCCTGTCTAAAACATGCTAAGTAAGAGAGAATGATATATGTTTAGTGTACCAACGCCAAGACCTAGGCATGGGCACCTAATTCAGAATTGCATAGTAATTAGGTCAAGATAATCTTGTTAAGAGCTATAATTGGTTAGAATGGATAATAAGCCTTAATTCGCCTTAGTTAACAAACAACCAACCTTTCATTCTTGCATTGGTAATGTCTGCACTTTGATTTACTTGTCTTTAATTTTCAATTCTCAAATCATAAACCCCCAAACCCCAACCCCCCCCCCCCCCCCCCCCCCCCCCGCCATGGCCGTGTCTGTGTGTGTTTTTCTATAAGTTAACAAATCTGAATTTAATTGGGTTAATCGTTGAACAAGTCCTCGAGGGATCGACCTTTGCTTGTCATTATACTATCTCCATCGATTTTGTGCACTTTCAAAGTTATAGTTAGTAGAAATAAAATTCGTAATTATTGTGTTCAATATTTTTTCTATCAGCATCTCCATATAAATGATCGAATCTTGGGAGGGACATCAAGCATCCAGATCCCCTTCCACATAGCTGCTGCAGGTCCACTGTCATCGGTTTCACCCTCTCCTTGTCTATGAAAATCCCCATTAATGTTAAGTTCTTTTCCAACAAAATACCCTGTTCTTACCGTGAACTTCCCTGACCCCTGGAAGTGCCATATATTCATTTATCAGGGCACCCAACCCTACTCAAAGGCAAGGCATAAATACATTGCGCTTCCTCTTCATTAAACAACTCCTTAACTAACTCAGTTCTCCACCTATGTTGCTTACCATCAACCATATCACTTACAAGGCAAGGCATATCCCATGGCGTGATAATGGTTTGAAAGGCCAGTTTAAAGGCAACCACGGGTCCTGCA
Organism: Oemleria cerasiformis; assembly: GCA_037349345.1. Taxonomy (NCBI): domain Eukaryota; kingdom Viridiplantae; phylum Streptophyta; class Magnoliopsida; order Rosales; family Rosaceae; genus Oemleria; species Oemleria cerasiformis. The sequence goes on from JAZGTL010000019.1 coordinate 11,423,744, forward strand.
AAATGTGGACCTACTTCCCATCGCCCACTCTCCAGCATAGCCCTGCCTCTAGTACTTGATGACCTTGTATGATGCCCTTCCAACCCCAGGAGGCCTTCCGGCCAAGAGAGGCTTCCAGGAAGTTAGAGGTAGGGTAATATTTGGCCTTGAGGACCTAGGACAAGAGGGAGTTCTCACACGAGATAAGCCTCCAACCAATCTTACCTAGAAGAGCCACATTGAAACTTCTAATGTCCTTAAAGCCAAGGCCTCCATTGGATTTTAACTAAGTCAACTTCTGCCATGATCCCCAATGCACTCCTATTTTAACTAAGTCAACTTCATTCGGTGACTAAGTGACGAATCACCAAAGAAGGGAAAAGCTGTATCCACTCATCCGACGCTAACCCTCTATGCAATCTAGCCTAAATATATCCTACATCTTGATTGTTCCTCCACGTGAACGAGTACCGCACAAACCCCATATCCAACAATTGGTTATTATGCACAACGTGACGAAAATGTCGCAAACTATTTTCTGATAGAGGATTACCCCCATCCATCTCCTCATTCTGAAAGATATCATTAAAATCCCCTATTACCAAGACTCCTTCATAAGCCCCCTGAATACGATGACTTAAGTTCCTCAACTGTTCCTCCCGTTTCTTGTCGTCAGTACTGGCATAGACCCCCATCAACCTCCAAGTCCGAGTCTGACTATGATCAGTAACCAGCACCTCAATCAAGCACTCAGCACATGTTCACTACTCTTCCAAAAAACACATAAGCCACCACTGAGCCCTCTAGGCTTCACTGCTTGCATGCACATCATCCGTAAATGCTGTTTCAAGTACTCAAAACGTCTTATCACATCCCCCTTGACCATTATGTACGTTTGTAGCCTTCTCTATGCCACCCCTACTTGCAACCCCTGTGGTCTCCTCAGTATCCGCAAACCCAGCCTCTTGTAGCATGATATTATGCCTAATATCATCCACCTCCTCGTCTCTTCTTCCACAATGCTCGCCAAACTTACTTTCACCACTGCACTCAACCACCTGAGCCTGCTGTTTTTTGATGGGGGAGGAGGCTGTGTCCGCCAAGGAAACATCCCCGGTGACCTACTCCCGTTGTTGTCTACTACCCTTAACGGGGTTCCACCTCCAGTTCAAGGAATCAGACCTGGATGAGGTACTCAATCCACTAGAGGCCCCCCTTGTCCCTCCTTTACTGTCTTAGCCGGACGACCTACGCCCATAGGTCCTCAACCTTCTTCCCTTTAAATCCTCCTCCGCATCTAAACCCTTGAAAGACTAGGATCCATGGCTTACATTCCCTGCCTGAACCTAATTCTTCCACTCCTCATAGGATTCACAAGCCTGTGTCGTGTGCCCCAAGCAGCCATAGGATAAGCAATACTCTGAAAGATTTTCATATCGAAAATAAATCCACGTTTCCCTTGTCAGGAAATTCAACAAAGGTACCCCTTAGAAAAGGGCATGATACATTGAGCCTATTTCTCACTCTGATAAACCTGCCAGTGCATTCTGTTCGCTCCTAAGCTATCTACTACTTGATTACACTAAGTGAAACAGTAAGGTGGCATGTGGGTGTGAGTGTGATCATGTGTCGTGATATCAGCCATGGATTCAAAACATAATGTGAGATGAGGTGGATTACTTGAAGGGCAAGGTGTGCTAGTTGTCATAGCTTCTAGACTAAGTGAGGTGTCCAAATGTAATTGGTGCATTGTCATCACAATGACAACACCTCTAACCGTTTTCTACACTCATGTAAAGCATGTAATTCAATTCAATCAATGAGAATCAGAAAATAGAAGAATTTTATACAATTCTCTCTAAGAAAAAGCTAATAGGCATTTTCACAAACACATAGAGTGCAACAGTTTTTCACAACAAACAACATCCAATTTCAATCAAATTTCCATAAGCAAACAAGAAGAAGTAATTGAAATAAATCACGGGCTAATCCCGATTCAATCACAGCTAGGAGTTTGAGTAATCCAGTTCTTACCCGATTTGCTTCTCTGCTGCCTTGGACCTTCACCCTTGAGCTGAAGCTCTGAAATACCAACATGGTATCAGAGCAGTCTGGTGCTTGATCTTGGTACTAGGGAATGTTCTGTGACGAGTAGCAGGGTCTAACATGGCTGGAACGGCTGGAGCTGAGCTGCGTGCTCCGATCTTTGATGGCAGCAACTATGAGTTCTGGAGCATTAAAATGAGAACCATACTCAGAGCTCAGGATCTCTGGGAATATGTGGACGTTGGGCTGAATAAGGATGCAAGGGATGAGGTTGGTGAAGTTGTAAATCAGCCTACTTGAGCTGATTACATCAAGGATGCACGGGCATTGGGGCTGATTCGAACTTCTGTAGCAGATCCTATCTTCTCCAAGATCATAAATGAAGCAAGTGCTAAGACAGCTTGGGATATGTTAAGAAGAGAGTACAAAGGAGATTTAAAGGTTAGAGCAATCAAACTTCAGTCATTGAGACGTGACTTTGAGTACACTAGAATGAAAGACAATGAATCTCTAGGTACTTATCTATCTAGACTATATGACACTGTGAATCAAATGAAAACTTATGGTGAAGATATCACTACAAAACGTCTAGCACAGAAGATTTTGATTAGCTTAACAAAATCCTATGATTCTATAGTTTCAATCATTGAGGAAACTAGAGATCTAGATACTGTAAATGTGGAAGATATTGTTGCATCAATTAGAGCTTTTGATTAGAGAATTGAAATGCATGCTGATACTAATATGGATAAAGCTTTTGTAAGTATGTCTACGAATCCTAAGGGGCAGTAGGGTAACAACCAAGGCAAATGGAAGAAGCAATACAAGAACAATAGAACTGGAATCAAAGGTCCAATTCTGGAAAGTTTACCTACAATTAGAATGCAGGTTTTAACAAATCAGAAAGCAGTGATGCCAAGTGTAAAGTGTGTGACAAACTTCATTATGGTGAGTGCTGGTTCAAAGGGAAGACAAAGTGATATCAATGCAATAAGTTTGGTCACATGGCCAAAGATTGCAACACCAAACAGACTGTGAACCTTGCAAGAAAGGTTGAAGGTGATGAAGGAGTGATGTTCTATGCATGTCATGTTGCTTCTATACCTAAGGAGATGGATGTTTGGTATGTCCACAGTGCTTGCAGCAGTCACATGACTTCACATGAGTCATTGCTGACTAATGTAGACAAGACTTTGACAGCAAAAGTTAAGATGGGCACATGTGACCTAGTTGAAGCTACAGGAAAGGGTACTTTGGTGATCAATACTAATAATGGTGAGAAGTTTATTAATGAAGTGATGTTGGTGCCTGGCTTGGATTCTAATCTACTCAGTGTTGGTAGGATGGTAGGACATGGGTACTATTTGACATTTGGAAATGGAAGGGTTGAAATCTATGAAGATGATGAGATGACTCAAAATGTGGCATCCATTCCAATGCTTGGAAATCGATGTTTCCCTCTTTCCCTAGAACATGTGAATATAGTAGCTAGAAGAGCCACTATGGAAGGAAATGCTTGGCTTTGGCACATAATATTTGGTCATTTAAACTACACTAGTTTAATGACTTTGCAATCAAAAGACATGGTCTATGGTTTAGCTAGCTTGGCGGAGAACAATGAAGTATGTGAAGGTTGTATTTCAGGAAAACAGCACATGGAAGGTTTTGACAAAGAGAAAGCATGGAGAGCATCAAGCCCCCTTGAGCTCATCCAAACTTATGTATGTGGTCCTATGCAAACTGAGACTATGGGAGGTAGCAAATACTTCCTAACATTTATAGATGATCTGTCTAGAATGTGCTAGGTTTATTTCTTGAAACACAAGTCAGGGGTATTCAACATTTTCTAGAAGTTAGAGGCTATGGTGGAGTTACAAAGTGGATACAAGATTTAAGAAAGTGAGAAGTGATAGGGGAGGTGAGTTTACATCTACAGAGTTTAATCAATTCTGTGAAGATGAAGGCATTAAGAGATAGCTTACTGTAGCATACTCTCCTCAGCAAAATGGTGTTGCTGAGAGGAAAAACAGGACTGTGGTGGAAAAGGCCAAGTCCATGCTTCATGACAAGAAGATGCCCTATGATTTTTGGGAAGAAGTTGTCAATACAGCTATTTACTTACTTAACAGGTGTCCTACTAAAGCAGTAGAGCAGAAAATATCATTTGAGGTGTTCAATGGAAGGAAGTTTGGTGTAAAGCATCTAAGGGCATTTGGCTCAGTTTGCTATAACCAGTTGAGGCAGAAACTGGATGATGCGTCAATCAAAGGAGTGTTTGTAGGCTATGGAACTTGTGAGAAAGGCTATAGGGTCTACAACTTGAAAACCAAGAAGATCATGATTTCAAGGAGTGTGATCTTCAATGAAAAAGCAATGTGGAACTGGGAATCTGACAAGGAAGTTAGTATGACTACCCCAAGTGAAGTTGAAGTGGAGTCTGAGGAAACCAATGATGATTTCCAGACTCCAAACCAGCAACAAGAAGATCCTATGGAAGCTGGTACAAGTCAGAATACTACACCAAGCTCTACACCAATTAAACTCAAAAGTTTGAATGAGATCCATGCTAGATGTCATATGTCTATCATAGAACTTGAGAATTATGAAGAAGCATCAAAGGAAAAGGTTTGGAGAAAAGCCATGGAAACTGAAATTGACATGATTGAGAAAAACTCAACATGGGACTTGGTGGATAGTGTAACGACCTGCTTATTTAATTAGTGAATTTTAGTAAATTAATTTGGAGAAGGACGAATTTACCCTTGGTTTTATAGGGGGGTCAAAAATCACTTTTTGATTAGAGACACATTTGGCAGTTTTTCATGGACCGTTGCGTAGGTCTCGAACTCACGAGTTCGTAGACAGGCGGCACGCGGAAAACAGAGTTCATATGAGAGAGTTGTGGGTCTAGAATGGTCAGGGGCAATTTCGTAATTTTCACTTGGCAGATATTTTTAACTCAGACTTCTCCAGATTCTTCTCATTTTCCTCTCTCTCTCTCTCTCTCTCTCTCTCTCTCTCTCTTCGTGATCCTCATCCAAACCGTGAAACCGAACCCAAAACCCCGTACCCATGAACTCCGATTCGAAGCAACCTCGTCTATTTTGGTTCCACCCATCAGACTTCTCTCCTCCCCGCTATCAAGGACGTACCAAAAGTCGGGAGGAACCAGTCACGGGAAATACCGAACAGAGGAAGGAGAAAACCTAACCTTTCGATTGATTTTCTGGCCAACTCAGGTAAAGGTTTCGTGTTTAGACTTATGTTTCGAGTTCTTGAGCTGAGTAGATAGTTTTAGGCCATTAATTCGTGAAAAATGGTTAAGATTTGAAGACGATAGGAATTTTCAAGGTTGGCTAGCAATGACGATTTCAGACGACGGCGACGTACGATAGAGCGATCATCCTCTCCGGCGACTGGTTCGTTCAGGGTGCTGACGTGGCATGCCACCTGGCAGCCACGTGGAGGCCATCTAGCAGCCACGTGGAGCCATGTGGAGGCCACCTGGAAGCCACCTGGCAGCCACGTGGAGCCACCTGGCGGTCCAGTTAGCACCGAGTCAGCGCGCATGTAGGCTCGTGGGCACTGTAGCCGACGCGTCGACGAGATGTCGGCCTTCCGCCGACTCATGGCGGCCCGTAGGGCCGGTCCTTGGGTCATGACGATGCGTGTCAACATGTTTTTTACTTTTTGGACCTTTTGGCATAGGTTTCGGCTTAATCGGACATCGTTTAGGGGTAGTTTTAGGCGTCCGTAGTGGCTGCATTTTTAGTGGGACGCTAGTGGATCTCCTGGGGTTTAGTGAGTTTGAATGTAGAGTTTTTAATTATCGTTGGTAACCCTGGTAATTACTTTTGATAGGCGATGCTACTCCGGGAACTTCAGAGGAGCGTATAACTCGAGATTGAGCTTAATTGGATGTTCGGTGAGTGGAATTTGGTTTGTAAATTGCCATGCATGCATAAATGTATATTTTCAATAAAAGTATTGTTTTTGTCAAATTGTCAAGTATTATTCTATTAAATTGTTACTGGACACGGATTTTAAAGTGGAAATGACGTTTTGGGCTATGGCTCGGCTTCATGGACTCTACTTTGACTTTATAGACTTTGGGTTTCAGTCGAGTCCATGATTTTTGGGTTTAGACCCAGATTTTTGACTATATTGGATTTGGGCATAGACCGAGTTTTTCAATGAATTTGGCTTAGGCCAAGAAACAAGGATTTCAAAAATGGATTTTGGATTTTACTTTTCAGGTTTGTTTCCACTTTGTCTATTGTCCCCGAGGGTCATGGTTTTTCTCCTACACATGATATGGGGTATTTCCCATCACGTGTTCGTTGAGGGTTCTCCAATGCTAGCATCGAAGGGTATTTCTCCGCTAGGTCATTGAGGGTTCTCTGATGCTGGCGTCGAACGATTTTTCTCCGCCAGGTCGTTGAGGTTGTCTACGCGTAGTACAGGGTTCTGCACAACTCGAGGAATATCAGGTGTGTGGAGGGTTGGACCTGAGTGAGTCAGCTCGAATATCGAGCTACATCTCAGGATTCCATTCGGGGAGCGGAGAGGTATGTGATAATATTTTTTGTGCCCATGTCTGTTGACATGATTTTTAAACTCATTTGAGGAGGGTTTTCAAAGCAAGGTTGTGGACCAAGGGAAGTTTCCATTGTTCGAGTTTTCGTAGGTCCCACCGAGTGTTTAATTAAAAATGGATTTTCCGGTAAGTTTTCAGATTATCTTTATAGACCACTTGTTTTAAAAGGAATTTTATATTATGCATGCATTGTTTTACTCGTGGAGGGGGAAGTTATGTTTTACTCGTGGAGGAGGAAGGTATGCTTTCCTAGAAACTTATATTAAACTATTATTTTGTCCACTCACACGTTTCTTGTTTTAAAATCCCCTCCAGGCCGTTGAGTTGACGAGGGCACATCCAGAGGCGGAGGCACTACCTTTCAGCTACGCCTTTACCTAAGACTATCGAGTAGGATTTATAAATTTTATGTATTTACCTTTCCTACCTAGTTGCTCTGATAAACCTTTGGACTTATTGTAAATTATAGCTACGTCGATGGTTATTTGGTGACGTTGGGATTCGAGTATGGTATTTGATCCTTCGTCTGTCAGGTGGAAGATGGTTAACAATTTTATAGGGGAGGTTCTGCCGGATTTTTGGCAGAATTCTTGTAACTAATTGCAAGGGCTTAAGGGTATTCTAGGCAATTTATTAAGTTGTCAGGCGGGAGCAGGGCTTTTCAGGGGTTTCGAGAGGAAATTTGGGAAGAGTCTTGTCAACTTGGTATCAGAGCTATAGGTTTAAATTCCTATAGACTGTACACATGGTGTACATCTTATTGTGATACTGATGACTTATGGTTCTTTTCAGTGTGATGCCTCCGAGACACGATCCCCGTCCGCAGCCTGGAAATGGTGAGGAAGCTGATAACGTTAGGGGTGATCCCGTATTAGAGCCTAAATTGAGACAGACCCTATCAGTTGGGTCGAGCATTGACGATTGTACTTCAGGGTAGGGCTGCTTCTGACGCTTCTGACATGAAACGAGCCCAGAGGCTAGGGGCTACAGTGTTTACGGGCGAGTTGGGCCCAGATGATGCTGATGATTGGATTACCCGTTTGGAGTGAGTATTTACTGTTATGAGGTGCCCTCCGGAGGATAGGATACGTTTAGCTACATTTCGTCTGAGTGGCTATGCATACCGTTGGTGGCATGCCTTGCAGATGACGGGCTAGGATGTCCGTACACTTACCTGGGAAGCTTTTCAAGAGCGCTTCCTCAAGCAGTTTTATCCTCGCTCATATCGAGATGCCAGAAAGGTTGAGTTCTTGCAGTTGCAGCAGGGGGACATGACGGTAGCACAGTATGAGCATAAATTTCTTAATTTGTCACGATTTGCATCGGATCTAGTGGCAAATAAGATGGATATGTGCCGAAGGTTTGAGTATGGACTGAGAGATGAGATTAGAGTAGCAGCAACTGCGGTGGCACATATTTCAATGAGGGCTTTGTTAGATGTTGCGGCTAGAGTAGAGATGAGTTTGCCAGCTCAGTACTAGCTTACTGGGCACATATCGTACTGCAATGGGGAGCCAAAACCAGTCTAGTGGGGCCAGCAGGGCCAGTGGGAGACAGAGGGGTAGTGGTCGATCTTCTGGCACACATGCCCGAGTTTTTGCTATGACTTAGCAGGAGGCTCGAGCTACACCAGAGGTGGTTATGGGTACGTTGTCTATTTTTTATCATGATGCTCGAGTTTTGATAGATCCGGAGGCTACACATTCTTTTATTTCTCAGGGTTTTACACTTTTTACCAACAGAGAATTGTTACCGATTGGTTGGGATATGGGCATTAGCACCCCTACATAGAAATGTTAGTGGCGAACCTAGTGATACGCAGTTGTCTAGTGGTAGTGGGAGGTCATGAGTTGGAGGAAGACTTAATCCCCTTGGACATTTATGATTTTGATGTGATTCTGGGGATAGATTGGTTAACCACGCATCATGCCTCTATTGATTGTTTCGACAAGAGGGTGGTATTTGATAGGATATTTCCCACTTGTAAAACAAGGGTTAAAATCACACAAATAATACCTGCAAGAGTACAGGGCTGTTGTAGTATAGCACTGAATGCAGGGTCGATTTCCTCAGGGACTGATATGGTTAATTCTTATTTTTAGAATTCACTTTTAATTAATAATAAAATAATCGCAATAATTTTGGTAACTGAATGAAAATTAAGTAAACAATGTAAACAAGTACTAGGGTTCAACCTTCACCATTAACAATCATATGTGACTTAGAAAAGAATCTATGAATCAATACATGCAACTTTGAAGGTTAGATTTTTCGAAAGCATATTTTCCTCGTGGGCATTCAAGTGAAAACGTATACCTAACATGCGATTAGTCTATGGCATTTAGATCTAATTCTACATGCAAGATTCATTAAGTTCATGAAAATCTTTTATAACCATGCAATCTCTTAGTTATGGTATTTAACCTAGATGTATTACAATCCTTAATCACAAGAAGCTAATCCCAATTTTTAGGTGGGCATTCCTATAAAATTGCATCAAATTACTTGTCTAAATATCCTAAGGGTGATCAAGCATTAAGATATAAAGATAGTTTTAAACAGTGATTAAAGATTCAAAGCATGCATATACGAAAACATAGGAAAAAGATAAATCACATAATCATGTTAAGGCTTAGGTCTAACCCTAGTGAGAAAATTAGCTACTCATGCTCATAATGAATAGAAATAATTTCATTAAAATTGAAGTTTAAGAGAACAAACAGTTTGTAGAACAAGGGTAGCCGAAATCCCAGCTTTGACGTGCTCTTAGATGGAGAATTGTAATCTGAATTCTGGTGTATTCAAATCTAAGCCAAGCTTGGGTATTTATAAGGAAATATTCCTAATCCTACTTTGAAAAGGAGTAAAATAAAAATAATCAAATCTAATTCCTAGTTTGAACATAAATAGGAAAGCATATGCCTTCTCCTCCTTGAATTGGGATTTTATTGATATACTTCCTTCTTTTGCTCCAAACACTCCTTCTAGAATAAACCTGTCAATATAATCAATTCGAGCATCAATTCCTCCCAAAATAATAATAATAACTAATTAAATATATGGGAAATACAAGTATATATTTGACTCATCAAATACCCCCAAACTTGAATTGTTACTTGTCCTCAAGTAAATAAAACAAAACTAAGAAAACATTGAGAAAAATAAAATGCCACTTTCGCAGGGAACTCGATAGTGCTGAGCAAACACTACACGCCTTTAAACCCCTAGGTGTCCCTAGTAGGAGGAGTTGTGTCTCCTGAGGGTTTACCAGTTATGATACCCACAAACACTTTCAAAATTTGTTAAACTTAATTTAACCTTCCTTCCATTGAATATAAAGCAACACTCATAAAAGCAAAATCAAAATTCTCAAGTCATAAGCAAGTCTAAAAGAGAGAGCAAATCCACACTTTCAAAATAGAAGATTACCAGATTCTGGTGAGCAATCCATAAACCATATTCGTGTAATGTGAATCTCAACAAAATTGTAAGAGTTAAACCAGTCCCTCACTTGCATTACATCTGTACCCACCAACTGTAAAATCACTTAACCTATCACCATCCAAAGCATTCTTGCCTGAAATTTTTATTTTTATTTTTATTTATTTTTTTATTTTTTTGTTTGTTATTTATTATTATTATAATATTTTTTTTTTTTTATAACAAAGGATGGAATTTTATTTAACATTAAGCAAGCTTTCTATCCAACCCATGTAACGATCTTTAGATCGATGACTCCCAAATCAGATGACTTTAGGGCACCAGACAACAAATGTCCCAAAGGATTTATTTACTCGGATTGGAAAGGCTAGCATGTAATTGATGGGTAAACACACACCCTTATTTTAGGGCTCGGACTCACCTCCGATTTATTTATGGCTTTCACTTTTTCGAACCTTGGACGGTAACAAATTAAATAACCCACAATCTTAGGGTAAGAAAAATTAGCATGCTTGAAACAAATTTAATTTCCACAACTAAGTTGATGTGCATGTGCGAAATTGAATATGGTAAGAATTGTGTGCAAAAATGAACTATATGTTCTTGGTGGTCATGCTCTAATATTTAATCTCACTTATGAAGTTTCAAATTTCGATCATAGCAAATAGAGTGCATTAAAAATAATTTAGGAAGGAAAAATCAAATTAAATCTAAACAAAAATCTTTGTTATTTTATGTTTATTTTTTTTCTAAAATGTTTATTTTATATTTTTTTTTTGTTGTTTAATTAATTTTTTTTTATTTTTTTGTATTAGACACAAACAAAATAATATTTTTCTACCCCCAAACTTATCATGCAACATGTCCCCATGGTGCAAAAGAGAAAAGAAGAAAGAAAATGAAAACAAAAAAAAGAATTAAGCAGAAAATTAAAAAGGACAAGAAAAAAAATAAAAGGAAAGAAGAGCACTTGGGGTCGAACCAAAGACCTGAGCTGTGCTCCCAGCCAGTAAAACGGCGTCGATTTCTTGATTTTTTAGGAACAACTTGTGTTGGGCTTATCCATGGGCTGTCTGAAATTGGGTAGATAATGCCTGCGTCTAGAAGTTTTAGGACCTCACTCCGAACAACGTCTTTCATGATTGGGTTCAATCGCCTTTGAGCATCAACTGTAGGCTTGCTGTCTTCTTCCAGTAAGATACGATGCATGCAGATTGATGGACTAAGGCCTTTTATGTCGGCTATTGTCCACCCAATGGCCTCTTTGTACTTGCGTAGGATTCTGAGTAGCTTGTCTTCCTCTAGGTTGGTGAGGTCCGCTGCAATGATCACGGGCAGAGTTTCTTGGTCACCAAGGTGTGCATATTTGAGATGGGCTGGAAGAGGCTTCTTTTCCAGCTGAGGGGCTATCTCAATGGAAAGCGGTTGTGGCGTCTTTGGGGGCCCAAGTGCTTCAATCTGAGGTCGCCACCGTGGATAGGGTGGTCGGTTGCTATCTAGTGCCGCCATAATTTCTGCAATATCTTCCTCATTTTGGCGGAGGATGGGGTCAATGAGTGCTGCCTCTAGAGGGTCGGTAAAGAGCAATTGTCTTTGTGTCATGCAGGTTACCTCCTCCAAAACGTCAATTCTGCTACACTCTGAAATTTCAGGGGGTCTTTTAGCCATGTCAAACAGGTTTAATACCACAGTTTCATCTTGCACACGGAATGTAAGAGTGCCAGCTTCGACGTCTATCAGTGTGCGGGCTGTGGCCATGAAGGGTCGGCCAAGGATTAGGGGCGTCTCTTTGTCTTCCACCATATCGAGTACCACAAAATCGATGGGTAGATAGACTTTATCCACTTTGATGATGAGATCTTCAATGATGCCCTTAGGGTAAGTGAGGGATCGGTCAGCCAATTGGAGAACCATTGGTGTAGGTCTGAGTTGTCCTGCTCCTAATCGCTTAAATATTGAGTAGGGCATAAGGTTGATGCTTGACCCCATATCTATTAGAGATTGCTGAAATTCGGAATTCCCTATTGTGCAGGAAATAGTAAAGCTGCCCGGATCTTTTTTCTTTGGTGGCAGTTTGTGTAGAAGGGCTGCACTACACTGTTCTGTCAAAACCACTTTTTCCAGGTCTGAAATTTTTTTCTTATTGGCGCATACCTCCTTCAAAAATTTTGCATAGGAAGGGATGTGCTTTATAGCATCTAGTAGAGGTAGATTGATATGGACCTTGGCTAATGTCTGCATGAAGTCAATGGTCTGTTGGTCTTTGTTTGAGCGGCGCTGCTGCCTTTGTGGGAATGGCAGTGGCGGAGTGTAGGCAGGGACGTTGGATGGAGCAAATTTAATTTGTGGGGTGAATAGTTCAACCTGAGGTTCAGGTTCAATATGTGACTCGGTGGTATTATTTTCTGAATGGGATGTCTTTGATGCCTCCCGATTGTCATAACTTTTTCCCCCTCTTAAGGTCCTTACCATATTGCAGTGCTCGGCTCCTCTTGGGTTTGGTATAGGTTGACTAGGAAAAACCCCTTTACCTCTTTCAGAAATTTCTTGGGCCAGTTGGCTAACTTGCTGCTCCAAGTTTTTAATTGATGCTTGGGTGTTTTGTTGATTCTGGGTAGAGATCTCAATAAACCTGGTAAGTTGCTCTTCTACACTCAATTGGCGTGGTGCGGCCGGTTGGGTCTGATTGTTGAGTGGATGTTGATAATTCTGCTGATAATTGGATCGGACCTGGTGTTGTCCATTCCACCCAGAATTTGTATTATTTTTCCATCCAGAATTATATGTATTGGGGTAGGCATCATTACGGGGTCTTGGGAAGGAATTCATGCCATTTACTTGTTCTTGGACAAGGTCGGGATACCCATCCTTCTGAGGACATTGGAGGACATTATGTGTAGGGTCCTCACATATGGCACAAACCTGTGTTGTATTTAGGGCAGCAGTGGTGAGCATCAAACTGTTGATCTTATTTTCCAATTGGGTGATTTGTGCTGCAATATTAGGGGTACCATGTCCTTGCACTACATCATAGACGTGTCCCCTCGTATGAGAGCCATCATCCGTCCATTGTTGAGATTCGTTAGCCATTAGCTCAAATATTTCAAATGCTTCACGGGCTGTTTTGGATATGAGAGAACCACCTGCAGATGCGTTGACGTAACTTTTGGTGATGTGGTTGAGTCCATCATAAAAGATGTTCATCTGCATGTCTGAATCCAAACCATGGTGGGGACAACGCATATACAAGTCATTGTACCTCTCCCAAGTATCATGAAACGACTCATTAGATTTCTGGGCAAAGGCCAGTATTTCTTTCTTCAAGGCAAGAGTCTTGGATGATGGGTAGAATTTGTTTAGAAACCTTGTTTGTAACTGTTCCCATGTTGTTATGCTCCCTGGAGGTAATGAATGTAGCCAAGCCCGAGCTTTATCCTTCAAGGTGTAAGGAAAAAGCCTTAATTTAATTGCCTCATTTGAAATTCCTCGAACAATGATGTTGTCACACCCTGACAAGAATTCAGATATGTGCATGTTTGGATCACTATTTGGGAGTCCATGAAAAGTGGGTAGAAGCTCAAGCATGTGATGCCTGATCTCAAAAGTGACTCCGTCTTGTACCTCGGGGTACACGATGCATTGTGGGGTTCCATTCCCACGTGCTGCAAGGCTTTTGCTAAGCGGTGCGCCGACTTCAGGTATTGTTAATGCCATTGGTGCTGGTACTGTGTTGTCTATCTCCGTGAACAAAGCTGCAAGGAAAGTGCCTTGGAGTGTGAACCTTGCGTTAATTGCTTGTAGTTGTCTTCTTCTTCTTGCTGTTCTTTCAGGTTCAGGATCAAATTGTGCTAGAATCGGGTTCGTAGACCGTGTAGCAATGACCATGCACAATTAGATAGTCCTACAAGAGTAGATACCTGTGCGTAAATGTTGATTTGGTGAAGTATAGAAAAAAATGAAAACAAATAATTAACTAAAAGTAAATTAAAATAAGAATTATCGGCACAGTCCCCGGCAACGGCGCCAATTTCTTGATAGGATATTTCCCACTTGTAAAACAAGGGTTAAAATCACACAAATAATACCTGCAAGAGTACAGGGCTGTTGTAGTATAGCACTGAATGCAGGGTCGATTTCCTCAGGGACTGATATGGTTAATTCTTATTTTTAGAATTCACTTTTAATTAATAATAAAATAATCGCAATAATTTTGGTAACTGAATGAAAATTAAGTAAACAATGTAAACAAGTACTAGGGTTCAACCTTCACCATTAACAATCATATGTGACTTAGAAAAGAATCTATGAATCAATACATGCAACTTTGAAGGTTAGATTTTTCGAAAGCATATTTTCCTCGTGGGCATTCAAGTGAAAACGTATACCTAACATGCGATTAGTCTATGGCATTTAGATCTAATTCTACATGCAAGATTCATTAAGTTCATGAAAATCTTTTATAACCATGCAATCTCTTAGTTATGGTATTTAACCTAGATGTATTACAATCCTTAATCACAAGAAGCTAATCCCAATTTTTAGGTGGGCATTCCTATAAAATTGCATCAAATTACTTGTCTAAATATCCTAAGGGTGATCAAGCATTAAGATATAAAGATAGTTTTAAACAGTGATTAAAGATTCAAAGCATGCATATACGAAAACATAGGAAAAAGATAAATCACATAATCATGTTAAGGCTTAGGTCTAACCCTAGTGAGAAAATTAGCTACTCATGCTCATAATGAATAGAAATAATTTCATTAAAATTGAAGTTTAAGAGAACAAACAGTTTGTAGAACAAGGGTAGCCGAAATCCCAGCTTTGACGTGCTCTTAGATGGAGAATTGTAATCTGAATTCTGGTGTATTCAAATCTAAGCCAAGCTTGGGTATTTATAAGGAAATATTCCTAATCCTACTTTGAAAAGGAGTAAAATAAAAATAATCAAATCTAATTCCTAGTTTGAACATAAATAGGAAAGCATATGCCTTCTCCTCCTTGAATTGGGATTTTATTGATATACTTCCTTCTTTTGCTCCAAACACTCCTTCTAGAATAAACCTGTCAATATAATCAATTCGAGCATCAATTCCTCCCAAAATAATAATAATAACTAATTAAATATATGGGAAATACAAGTATATATTTGACTCATCAGTATTCTGGAGTCCAGGTTTGTCGGAACTTATTTTTCAAGGAGACCGTAGGGTGCTTCCCTCATGAGTGATATTAGCTTTGACGGCTGAGAAGTTTTATCATTTCTAAAGCAGCCCGCCTTTCAAGAATTGCTAAGTGAGGCTGAAGAAGAATTCGGATTCGATCATCCAAAGGGTGGTCTTACAATTCCCTGCAGACAAGATGCCTTCCTTCATCTCATTTCTCACTTGAATGCATTGTGAGAATGGATAGTAGAGACCAATTTTGTAGTGACCAGTCCACCATTTAATTTGACTTTTTTATGTAAAATCTTTTGGCTCAGTGAGGAAAGAATGTCCTCCGGCCAGGCCTCCTGCATTATGTAAATGGAAACCTTAGCAAATTATAATTAGACAATCTTAGTTTCTTCACATTATCGATCAACTCCTTTTTGGCTCGTGTGATTTTGATGATATGATTTAAAAACATAACCACGACATTTTTCTAATCTTTCTTGATCTTCTCTTTCTCCATTATCTAAAGAGGGCACAATATTTGGTCTGAATGACAAATTTGAAAAAATAAAAATAGAAGAATTGTAGGCAATTAATGATATTTATGGAACAGAAGGACAAGAATTAAGACATAGCTCACCAATATGGTGCCCTTACAGTGCGCTTGTAGTGACGTTAGAGTGGCTTACCTCTTTAGTTAATGTATCATGCTCTTATAGTGATCGTATAGTACCGTTATAGTAATTATATAGGAATCTGGAAAGAAATTAATAGCAACTTTAAATTTGATAATCATATATTGCTTATGATGTGCATCGAACTATCACTTGCTCAGTTGCTCGTGATTTAACCATGATGGTTCTCACCACAACACAATATATCCATAGAGTTTCATTATGACTTTCAAAAACAAAGAGGCTGTTAAAGTGTTCTTTGTCCGACATGTTGGTGACTAAGCAAGGCCATGAGGTGGATCAAGTGTGCGTGTGTGTATTGAGTGAGCTATAAAGCTAAAACTAAATGTGTGTGAGCAGAGTGTGAGTGTGTGCCTTTGCTTGAGTAGCAAGGAGATTGTAAAATGGCTTGACTATGTGGCAACCTGTAATTGGTTAGAGTGATATCATAGTGTCACTCGTCTAACTGAATTGAGATGGTGAGAATGCATGTGTATGCTATTGTAATCGATCTAGAATCAATTGAATGCAATTAACTCAATCATGGTTGAGAAATTATTCCGAAAATCTAAGTCAAGCATTTTATCAAACACTTGGAGTGCATTGATCATCATAGTGATCATCACTCATATTCAATCACAGATTTCAATCCAAAATTTCAAATAGAAGAAAGAAGTAAAGTAAAAACATCACAGGCTTGTCCTGATTCATTTGGTTTCAGCTAGGAGTTTAAATTAAGAAGAATACCTAGGTTTGCTTGCTGTTGCAATCATCACCACCATCCCTGCCGAGCTTCTGATTACCAACATGGTGTCAGAGCTCTAAGATCATCATCTATGGCATCTGATTGTGTTGAGTAGCTCACATTGCTATTGAGATCCATCTTCTCTAACATGGCTGAAGCTGGATGAGACCTGAGAGCACCAATTTTCACAGGATCAAACTATGATTTCCAGTGTGTTAAAATGAAAACTATTCTAAAGGCTTATGACTTATGGAAGTTGGTGGATGAGGGAGTACCTGAGACAATGATCAGAAAAAAAAGGTACAGAAGCTATGGAGATTCAACATGCTCATCTGGATTTGGTCAAAGATGCCAAGGTTCTTGGTATACTCCAGAATGTAGTGGCTGATGACATTTTCCCCAGGATCCAGAATGAGGAAACCTCCAAAGCTGCTTAGGATCTCCTGAAACGTGAATACAGAGGTGATTCAAAGATTAGAGTTGTCAAACTTCAATCTCTTAGACATGATTTTGAATACATAAGAATGAAAGAAGATGAGTCCTTGTCTATATACATGTCAAGACTCTATGGTGTTGTGAATCAAATGAGAACATATGGAGAGGACATTTCAGAAAAGAGGTTAGCTCAAAAGATTTTGATAAGTTTGACTAAGCCTTATGATCCTATTGAATCTATTATAGAGGAAACTGGATATATGGAAACTATTCATGTTGAGAAAGTAGTTGCATCCATTAGAGCTTTTGATCAAAGAATTAAAATGCATACTGATGGTGTTGTTGAAAAGGCATTTACTAGTCTATCTGTAAATCCTAAACAGGGCAGTGGGCAAGGTAAATTCAAGAAACCCTATAAGGGAAATAAGAACTGGAATCAAAAGTCTAACGGTGCTAGAAAATCTAGTTACATTCATAATACAATAAATTCTAACAAGGGTGAGAGTAGTGGTACAAAGAATGCATGCAAGGTGTGTGATAAGCTACACTATGGTGAGTGTTGGTTCAAGGGAAACCTTGAGTGTTATAATTGCAAGAAATTTGGGCATATTGCCAAGGATTGTGCAGGGAAGTCAGCTGTGAATTTGGCAAAGGAAGTGACAGAAACCATGGGGAATCTGTTATATGCTTGCAATGCTGCCTCAGTGACCAAGGATGATCGTGTTTGGTATGTGGATAGTGCTTGTAGCAATCATATGACTGCACAAGAGTCATTGCTAGTGGATATTGACAAAGCTATAAAAGAAAAGGTCAAAATGGGGAATGGAGAACTTGTTCAAGCTGAAGGTAAATGGACACTTTTCATACACACCAAGCAAGGTGAAAGACATATCAAAGATGTCATGCTATTACCTAGGTTAGATGAGAACTTGTTGAGTGTGGGATAGTTGATTGAGCATGGATACTTTCTGATTTTTGGTGACCACACAGTTGGCATCTTTGAGGACAAAGAACTGAAGTACAGAGTTGCTAAGTTGCCTATGACAGGAAATAGGTGTTACCCTATGTCACTAGAATGTGTGAATCATGTGGCAATGAGATCAACACTAATTGAAGACTCAAAACTGTGGCACAAGAGATATGGTCACTTGAACCATGCAAGCTTGAAGACACTACAACAGAAAGACATGGTGGTGGGTTTACCTAAGCTTACAAGTGAAAGTGATGTGTGAAGGTTGTATTGGTAAGCAGCATGTGGAGTTATTTGATAAAGAGAAGGCATGGAGGGCATCCACATCATTGGAACTTATTCACACTGATGTGTGTGGGCCAATGCAAGAAGAAACTGTTGGTGGAAATAAGTATTTCCTCACCTTTATTGATGACTGTTCAAGGATGACCAGGTTATACTTTCTTAAACACAAGTCTGGAGTTCTGAATATGTTTAAGAAGTTTAAGTCAATGGTGGAGTTGCAAAGTGGTTACAAAGTGAAGAGACTAAGAAGTGATAGGGGAGGTGAGTACCTATCCAAGGCATTTGAGCAATTTTGTGATGAAATTGGAATTAAAAGGCAATTTATAGTGGCTTATTCACCTCAGCAAAATGGTGTTGCTGAGAGAAAGAATAGAACAATAATGGAGATGGAAAAAGCCATGATGCATGACAAAGGAGTACTACAAATTCCGGGGTGAAGCAGCAAACACTGCTGTGTATTTGCAGAACATATGTCCTACAAGGCTGTGAATAGCAAGACTTCATTTGAACAATTCAGTGGTAGAAGACTAGGAGTTAAGCGTTTAAGGGTGTTTGGTTCTATTTATTATTCTCACATTCCTAGTCAGCTAAGGCATAAGCTAGATGAGAAAGGCACTAAGTGTGTGTTCATGGGGTATGGTAGCTCTGAGAAAGGTTATAGATTATACAATCTGCAAACTTGCAAGATTGTGATATCTAGGAATGTTATCTTCAATGAAGTGTAAAATGGTATTGGGATGAAGCTAAACTAAGTGAGGGTGGTTCTATCACAGTGAATTATGGTATTGAATACAGAAATGAGCATGCAGATTCTCAAACCAAGAATGCAGTACCCATTCCACAAGGAAATGAACTTCAAGTGGCTGAAGTACAATCTGAGACTGAATCTCCTAGTAGCACTCCTGTGAGACTCATAAGCATAAGTGACATCTATTCTAGATTCCACATGTGTATCATTGAACCAGAAAACTACCTTGAAGCTTCTAAAGATCAGGCTTGGAAGAAGGCAATGGAAGCAGAAATTGACATGATTCAAAAGAATGAGACATGGGAGCTTTTTGATAGACCTATGGATAAACATGTCATTGGAGTTAAGTGGGTATACAAAACAAAGTTGAACCTAGATGGCTCAATACAGAAGCACAAGGCCAGATTGGTGGCCAATGGCTATGCTCAAAAGCCTGGCATTGATTTCAATTAAACCTTTGCCCCTGTGGCAAGGTTGGACACTATCAGAATACTTATTGCCTTAGCAGCTCAAAAAAACTGGAAGTTATACCAGCTTGATGTGAAATCTGCATTCCTAAATGGTGTACTAGAAGAGGAGATCTACATTGACCATCTTGAGGGTTTTGAAGTCCAAATAGAAGAAGGAAAGGTGTACAAGCTTAAGAAGGCACTCTATGGACTCAAACAAGCACCAAGAGCTTGGTATGGTGAAATTGATTCCTATTTCCTTAGCTGTGAGTTCAAAAGGAGCCCTAGTGAAGCCACACTCCACATCAAATCTAATGAAGCTGGTGAGATTCTAATTGTGTCTATCTATGTGGATGACATAGTGTATACTGGAAGTTCACAGGCTATGATCAAGGAGTTCAAGCATGTGATGATGAGTAAGTATGCAATGATAGACTTAGGACTACTTCATCACTTCCTAGGGATGGGTGTTATTCAATAAGACAGGAGCATATTAATTTATCAAAGGAAGTATGCATCTATACTAATTGAGAAGTTTGGTCTCAAGGACTGTAAATCAGTAAGCACACCATTGGTTCTAGGAGACATATTAAGAAAGGAAGATGGAAGTGAAGCTACAGATGAGCAGCTGTACATGAAAATTTTTGGCAGCCTGCTATACTTGACAGCAACAAGACCAGACATCATGCATGCTACAAATCTCCTATCTAGATTCATGCACGGTCCGACAAGCAAACACTATGGAACTGCAAAGAGGGTTCTGAGATACATTCAATGTACACTATCCTATGGCATTGAATATGTTAAGGGCAAGCAGTCTACTTTGATTGGTTTCTATGATAGTGATTGGGGTGGATCTGAAGATGACATGAGGAGTACCTCGGGTTATGCTTTTACATTGGGAAGTGGGGTGTTCTCTTGGGCCTCTGTGAAGCAAAGCAGTGTTGCTTTGTCCACTGCTGAGGCTGAGGATATCAGTGCAGCAGAAGCCACTACACATGCAATGTAGTTGAGGTTTGTACTCAAGGATTTTGGAGAGAACAAGGTGAACCTACACCATTGCTATGTGACAATATGTCACCCAAATCAATGGCCAAGAATCCTGTATTTCATCAGAAGACAAAGCACATCAAAATAAGGTACCATTTTATCAGGGAAGCTTTGCAAGAGAATCTGATCACTCTGATGTACTGCATATTAGAGGATCAATGGGCTGACATCTTTACCAAGGCATTGCCTAAAGACAGGTTGGGACACCTAAGAACTCTAATTGGGGTTAAACCAGCAAGTAGCTTAGAGGGGACTGTTGGTGATAAAGCATCCTAGCTAGATTTCTACAAGGTCGTGAGGTGGATCAAGTGTGCATGTGTGTATTGAGTGAGCTATAAAGCTAAAACAGAATGTGTGTGAGCAGAGTGTGAGTGTGTGCCTATGCTTGAGTAGCAAGGAGATTGTAAAATGGCTTGACCATGTGGCAGCCTGTAATTGGTTAGAGTGATATCATAGTGCCACTCATCTAACTGAATTGAGAGAGTGAGAATGCATATGTATTCTATTGTAATCGATCTAGAATAAATTGAATGCAATTAACTCAATCATAGCTGAGAAATTATTCAGAAAATCTAAGTCAAACATTTTATCAAACACTTGGAGTGCATTGATCATCATAGTGATCATCACTAAGATTCAATCACAGATTTCAATCTAAAATTTCAAATGGAAGAAAGAAGTAAAGTAAAAACATCACAGGCTAGTCTTGATTTAATCGGTTTCAGCAAGGAGTTTGAATTAAGAAGAATACCTAGTTTGCTTGTTGTTTCAATCATCACCACCATCCCTGCCGAGCTTCTGATTACCAACATGACAATCTTACATTTTTCATTATCTCCTAATCTCTGCTAACAAAAACAAAATTCATTTGCAGTTTGCTAGCTGCAAAGCTGCACATTCCATAGGTTAGTGGATTGAAGAATTTTGAAGAGATACCAATAGAAATAACATATAAGTAGTAAATATTCAGGAAGATATACAAACAAATAGATAATTATAATGACGCTCCCTTGCGGCACTTGCTACCCATATAAGGTGCCAGAAACGTAAAACCTCCCATACAGTAAACACTTTTTCCCCAAACAATAGCCTCATCTAATCTTCACCCATAAGGCTTAAACAAAAGCTAAACCACGCAATATTCTCGACTCATACAATATTAGTGGCCCGCACTATATGCTATTCAAGCTAACCCCTTTTATCACAAAAGCAAGCCGGTTATAACTTAACGGAGCCAATCTACCATGACTTCCCAAAGAGATATCATCTTTCTGGAAGCCGTGGGATGTGGTCTCGCTTACTCAGACACAATGGGTACAAGACTCGGGTTGGAAGCCCATTGGACTCTCTCGTGAGCCTTCCAGCGGCCTAAAAGTTCCAGCACATAAAGTACCCTGACAAGAAGTAGGATTTTAGGGTTTAGTACAATTAGACATATACTCCTACTAATTACATGAATAGCCAAGATAATAATAAATTATTTACAACACTTCCCCTTAGATATTCCATGTCAATAGTGTTGCTTTGGCTATGCCCCAGTGTGTTGCCCCGTTTAACCCTTGCTAGGTAATTCAAACCCTATGGGATGAAAACAAACCTGGTCAAAGGGAAAAAGAGTACAACGCGTGTGAATATGGAGTAGTTGCATAAGAAACTCGAAGTTAGGTGAAGTCGTCTCATCTAGAACATGAGCACAAAGTATGTCTATGGGACCAAGATGCATTAGAGTTGCTACACCAAAACCTTGCCTAGAAACCCAGTGGGAAAAATCTGTGGTCGAAGGGAAAAGATGATCAAATGCATATATGTCGAATCATGGCATATTCACGAATCAGTATGAGTGGGGTGACCATGTCAAAGATGTGCCTCAATAAACATAGCTAGGTAACAAAACCCAATGGCTTAATTAAAATAACCCTGGACGTAGGACAAAAGAGTACACGATGGTGAAGTAAGTATGCTTCATGATACTTAGTATGCTTCGGGATACTTAGTATGCTTCGGGATACTCACCCTAATATCAATTCCCTCTGGAAACAATATACTAGGTAAATCAGCCAGTCTATGCTTGCCAATTCCTCGAACATGGAACTAGAATTTAGACTTCGATAGTACTTGGTGAAGAGGTATATGCATGGTTGTCTTGAGATCAGATTGACTTGGCTTTAATCTTCTGATGCTCTTGTTGCTGCTGGTTGAAGAAAACTTTGGTACAATATGCGTGGTGTTGTCTCCATCGGTTAAACCCGTCTTCATCTGCTCAATATAGGCAGCATTATCTTCATAAATAATTGGTTGTTCATCAGTGGTAGAATACAATCCACAAGTACATCGAATATGCTTCGTAACGGCTCTCATCCATATATATTCTCAGACTGCTTCATAAAGAAGTAGAATCTCTGCATGATTCGTAGAGATTGCAACAAAGGTTTGTTTCGTAGACCTCCAAGATATTTCTATATATATATATATATATTCCCAATGGTAAGGACCTAACCAGGTTGGGAACGCGCCTTGTGTGGGTCTGACAGGTAACCCGCATCAGCATATCTAACAAGGCGTGCATCATTCCTAGGATCAAGGGGGTTTGATCCATTCCTCGATGCATAGGGAATTAGGGATAGATTGAAACAAAGAAACTAAAGTCCTTTTTTTCTTTTAAGGATAAGTTTATAAGAATCAGAGACATAGGGAAGATAGGCATTTGTGGATGGAACGTTTCTACCATACCAATTAGGTTTCTTGAATATAATTTTGTGTCCAAATTTTTCAACCAAAATTTTCAACGAACGGAGATACATGTGTTGAAAATCTACATAGTAATTGGTGTAAGTGCATGGTTCAGAGGCAATAACATTTGAAAGTTCACATGGCTTTGTCTTCCGAACTCCAGTTCATCACCAACAACTTGGTATTGATCGATCGAGATTTGGTATATGTTGGTATCACCAAGTGATGTTTCAAAGACAGAACCATGTGATCCCTCATGACACATGAACCCGACCTTGTTCCCTTCTATATCCCAGATGATGTGTCCTATACACATTTCAATTTCCAACTATATATATATATATATATATACCATAACACTTACTTTATTATCACCACCAACCTAAGTCTACAAATTCTCAAGTCTAGCTTTCATTGTTTTGCAAGAAATCTTCAAGTTTTCATCATAAACTATAGTACTAGTCTTTCCACTCGAAATTTACAGCAATGGGTTTCCGTCTGCCTGCTGTAATTCCTGCTAAGAAACTTCTTCGGCGGTCTTTTTCCAATTCAAACAAAGAAGCTTCAACTACTTCATCAAATGTCCCTAAAGGTTATTTTGCAGTTTACGTTGGCCAGAATATTGAAAAGGAGAGATTCGTAGTTCCTATATCATTTCTCAACCAGCCTGCCTTTCAAGACTTGCTGAGTGAGGCTGAAGAAGAATTCGGATTCGATCATCCAATGGGTGGTCTTACAATTCCCTGCAGACAAGATGCCTTCCTTCATCTCATTTCTCACTTGAATGCATTGTGAGAATGAATAGTGGAGACCAATTTTGTAGAGTGACGATTCCACAATTTAATTTGACATTTTTATGCAAAATTATTTTGGCTCAGTGAGGTAAAAATGTCCTCCGGCCAGGGCTCCTGCATTATGAAAATGGAAACCAGCTTACCAAATTATAATTAAACAGTCTTAGATTCTTCACAAATATAAATTCTTACTGGCTCGTGTGATCACAAATATAAATCCTAGGACTTTCTATCCCCAAACTGTTTGTCCAGGCCGGTTTGGTTGGATTAAATTTTGTGCTATGTTTGGTATAGAGAAGGTTGGACTAGGACTACATTTTCTAAATATTTTCTATAATTTAGATATGTTTAAATATAGATTTTTCTTAAAAAGCTATTAACAATTGCTCAATTGTTCAATTACTTGGTTCTTCACTTTTGTTGGAGGTAACTTGCAAGAGTAAAAAAACAGAAAGTTGTGTCATATATTGTCTAGCCCAGAGGCAAAGTATTGGGCAATGGTTAAAGGGATACAAGAACTACTGTGACTAAAACTGCATATGGGGATCTTGGTTTTCTATCTAATGGACCTGTCAAGTTATACTGTGATAATCATTAGCTATGATTCTATGAAGTTATACAGTGATAATCAATTAGCTATCAAGATTGTGGAAAACCCAGTATAATATAACCAAACTAAACATGTGGATGTTGATTGTAATTATATATATATATATATATATATGTATATGAAAAGTTCGAAGAGAAGAAAATTGTTGAAGTTCCATATATGAAGACTACAAAACATCTTTTTGATGTTCTTACCAAGGCTTTTTTCAAAGGCCTTCAATGACTCACTTGTCAAGTTGTGCATGATTGATATTGCTCCATCTTGAGGTGGAGTATTGGCGTGAGCCGTGTGACACAGCAATTACCTTGTAAATATAGCAATTTTAGTAATTGTAGGAATTGTAATTATTTTCTTAATTAGTCTAGTTGACCTTTTTATTGTAACCTTATAAATACATCATAGAGAGAAAAATATAATTAATTCAAGTCTAATCAAAATCCTAACCCTATCCCTCGATCTTTTTGACACAGTATGTTCCTAAAATGATTAAGCACCAAGATGGACCCTAGTGAGAGACATTATTTAGCTTATGCGAAATCACATGGACTTGTCCTTGAAACCCTATCAAGCTAGTCAGAGACATAATTGAGACAACCACTTCCTTATGGACCCAATACTAATTTGTGTATGATCTATTCTATCATAGCTGTTTTGATTTTGAAACCACTTCTTATATTTGCCAAAAGAGTTTTCTGAATTTAATTTTTGAAAAAATTTCTCGGGTAAATCTCTAGTAGTTGGTGTGTGTGGTGTTGAGGGAATTGATATGTGGTTGCCAAGAGACATAAGAATATTTGAAACTTCACATGGCTCTGTCTTCCAATTCATCACCAAGCTAGTCCTTGATAATTACAGCTTGGTCCACTGTCCACACAATATACATTTGCTCAAGAGGTTGATGATATTCGATAGAAGCCCTTGTTCCATTCTATAATTAAACCAATAGATATTTGTGGATATCTATATAGTAGTTGGTGTGAGTGGTTGTCTTCCCTCATCCGATTAATCACCAACAACTTGGTAGTGATTGAGACTTGGTATCTGTTGAAGAATCACTGCATCTTGATTGCCTGATGATATTTCGAAGACAAAACCATGTGATTCCTCATGACACATGCATCCCTTGTGTCCCTTCTACACCACAGATATGTCCTATATGACATTTCAATTTCCAACTATATATACACCATATCCCTTGCTTAACACCACCAAGCTAAGTCTACAAATTCTCAACTCTAGCTTTCATTGTTTTTCAAAGTCTTCCGTGATCTTCAAGTTTTCATAAACTATTTACGAGTCTTTTGTCTCCAAAATCTACAGCAATGGGTTTCCGTCTGCCTGCTGTAATTTCTGCTAAGAAACTTCGGCGGTCGATTTCCAATACAGACAGAGGAGCTTCAACTACTTCAGCAAATGTCCCTAAAGGCTA
This sequence comes from Oemleria cerasiformis, assembly GCA_037349345.1. Taxonomy (NCBI): domain Eukaryota; kingdom Viridiplantae; phylum Streptophyta; class Magnoliopsida; order Rosales; family Rosaceae; genus Oemleria; species Oemleria cerasiformis. The sequence goes on from JAZGTL010000019.1 coordinate 11,449,879, forward strand.
TTTTGTAGTTTACTTCGGCGAGAATGAAAAGCAGAGATTTGTTGTTCCTTTATCATATTTGAACCAGCCTGCCTTTCAAGACTTGGTAAGTGAGGCTGAAGAAGAATTTGGATTCGATCATCCAATGGGTGGTCTTACAATTCCATGCAGACAAGATGCTTTCCTTCATATCATTTCTCACTTGAATGCATTGTGAGAATGGATAGTGGAGACCAATTTTGTAGAGCGACGAGTCCACAATTTAATTTGACATTTTTATGTAAATTCTTTTAGCTCAGTGAGGAAAAATTGACCTCCAGCCCAGCCTTCTGCATTATGTAAATGGAAACCTTGCCTATTATAATTATAAGTCAGTCTTAGTTTCTTCACAGTACAAATTTCTTTCTTGCTCGTGTGGAGAACATAGGATTTAAGAATATAAACTTAACATTTATCTAATCTTCCATGATCTTCTCCTTCTCCATTATCTAAAGAGGGTGTTCTGAATGTCAAATGGAAAAAATAAAAATAGAAGAATTCTAGGCAATTAATGATAGGGGATAGGAGGATATGAGCTAAAGCCTAACTAACCAATATAATGCCTTTACAGTGCCCTATTAGGTGACTGTATATGCTCATATAGTAATTGAATGAGAATTATACAAGAATTTTCCGGTGGTTGGGAAACTCATAGTGTCGTCGGAATCTTGATAAAATTTCCGGAAAATGCTTCAATCTTATTTTTGGCATAACTGCTCTCTGTGTTTTTTAACCGTTTTGAGTGATTCAAAAACCTAAATTGAATGGTTTTACTTTGAGTTTTTTTAGGGTTTTTCTTTTAGTTTATGATGGCGTTATTATTGATCATTTCTTAGTGCATGTGTTAAAAGTTAACATCTAGAAATGGCCAGTCAATGATAGGTGACAACTGAATGTTGTTTGATGGAACGGTGGTGGAATAGGAATTGGCAGTATTTTTTATTTTCAGTGAATCCCAATTGGAAGCATTTTGAACCCAAAAAACTGGGGAATTGAAAATGCCTGAATTACTTGGTCTTACTGAGTACGTAGTGTTCACAACGGAAAAAAAAAATAAAGAAAATCAAGCAAAAAAACCAAGTGATTGATGTGGAATTGGTTGCATGTGTGGTCCACTATGTAGTGGTTCCACATGAGGGGGAGTCCTGAAGAATAGAATCCTATATCGAAAATTTAGATTATCAAACCACCCGCTACATTTTGGTAGACTAGTTTTTTATTTTAATTTTTGAAAATATTGATAAATGGATCAATGTGTGCCGGAAAATCTCTGGTACTTATTTTGTGTGTGTGGTGTTGAGGGAATTGAGTCGGGGTTGGGTTGGCAAGAGACACAAGCATTGAGACTTCATATATATTGCCTAACTTGAAAGTTCACATGGCTCTGTCTTCCAAGTCTCATTGCAACTTCATATATATGTGTCGAAAGATATTTGATAGACAGAGGCATGTCATCCTGGACGAGGTCTGTTTCCCTTTGCCTAGCTATATGCATACATTGTGTATGAACCTTCGTGACCACACCAATTTCATTGAGTCTAAAAAACCTCAACCATTGCTTTCTGTGTTGTACAACTTCTTTCAAGTCTTCTTCAAGTTTTCATAAACGAAATTTGTTGAGGTGTATGACATTAATCGATCATCTCTATGAAGTTATGATATCATTGGGTGAATCATGAATCCAAGATGTACGCTCTCCTATTTAGCCAGACTTGGCATCTCCTGAAGGATGCAAAAATCACATGGCGACTTGTCTTCGAGGCCTTCTAGTCAGAGACATACTTGAGACAAGCAATTTCTGTTGGAGGCGGCTAATTGATTCAACATACTATTGATTGTGGACCCAATACTAATTTGTGGATTAAGTATCCTTCCATAGCTGTTAGATTTTCAAACCACTCGCTACATTTTGCTAGACAAGTTTTTTACTTTAATTTTTGACAATATTGATAAATGAATCAATGTGTGCCCGATCGAAAATCTCTGGTACTTATTTGGTGTGTGTGGTGTTGAGGGAATTGAGTCCGGGTTGGGTTGGCAAGAGACACAAGCATTTGAAAGTTCACATGCCTGATGGCTCTGTCTTCCAAGTCTCATTGAGACTTCATACATATATCTAGATATATATAAATATATGTGTGTGTGTCGAAAGATATTATATATTGCCTAACTTCTTGATGATATTTGATAGACAGAGGCATGTGATCCATGATGAACTCTGATTCCTTTTTCTTACTATATATATTGTGTACGAACCTTCATGACCACACCAATTTCATTGACTCTAAAAAACCTCAACCATTGCTTTCTCTGTTGTACAACTTCTTTCAAGTCTTCTTCACGTTTTCATAAACGAAATCTCTCGAGATTTACAACAATTGGTTTCCGTCTCCCAGCTGTAATTCCCGCTAAGAAACTTTTTCGAAGGTCTTTTTCAGATACAAGTAGAGGAGATCCTGCAAACTGAGCAGATGTACCAAAAGGTTATTTCACAGTTTACGTCGGCAAGATTGAAAAGCAGAGATTTGTTGTTCCGGTATCATTTTTGAACCTGCCTGCCTTTCATGAATTGCTGAGTGAGGCTGAAGAAGAATTCGGATTCGATCATCCAATGGGTGGCCTAACAATTCCTTGCCGACAAGATGCCTTTCGTGATTTCATTTCTCGGTTCAAGGCGTTGTGAGATTCAATTAATAATAATGCGGAAGAATTTCATGAACTATGTGATCGATACAATTTTATAAAACGGACAATTTCTACATTTGTAAAAAATTTTGCCCTGCATTATGTAAATGGAGACTAGCAACTTTTAATTAGATCATGATAACGATTTTTGCCCATCCTAGCTAGAGGAACCTTCTAGTTTCACTATTCTCATTTAGCAAATATTTCTTATAGATTTGGTTTATTCATTCCTATTTATAAACTTGTTCAACATGACAACCTTAATACTTAGGACATCCTGTTAATTTTTTTTTTTTTGTTTACATACATATGGTTGACTTTTGATCACTAATTTAGTAGATTTTTGCAAATATATGTGACCTCCAAATGATAATTTAAAACTTCGATGAACGGTCCCAGACTATAGTAGAGAAAAATTACTAAAGGAAAATGGTGGAATGGAAGAGGTTCCGTAGATGCTAAGTATTTTCCTAGCCGATTTCCATGGCCTACTTTCCTCACCCGGACAGGACAAGTTAAAAGTAGGAGTATAATATGATAAGTGAAACAAATTGATAATAATAAAATCCTAATAGCATGCCACAATATATCTCCTTTTCCTTGAGGGAGAAGGAAATTAAACTAGGAGTGTTGAGAGTGCCCTCTATATAAACTTACCCCTAGTCTCAATTTTTGAAACACAAATTATTCAACCAGCGCTCAATCTAATTCTAAACTTTGTATTAAGCAGAAAAATCTCTGAAAATATTCTTGTCAAACAACACAATGGCCTCTGACGATGGGAAGAAGAAGATAAGTCTGAGGAGCTCAGACGGGGAGACATTTGCGGTGGAAGAAGCAGTGGCTATGGAGTCGCAGGCCATCAAGCATTTGGTGGAGGACGACTGTGCCGACAATGCCATCCCTTTGGCGAACGTGACAAGCAGCATCCTAGCAAAAGTGATCGAGTATTGCAGGAAACATGTAGAAGATAAGGCTGACATGAAGAATGATGAGGAAGAGGATATCAAGACGTGGGATGCCAAGTTCTTGGATGTTGATCAGAACACTCTGTTTGAGCTAATATTGGCTGCAAACTATTTGGATATCAAGGGATTGTTGGATATTACATGCCAGAAAGTGGCGGACGTGATAAAAGGAAAGACGCCTGAGGAGATTCGCAAGACCTTCAACATCGTCAATGATTTCACCCCAGAGGAAGAAGAGGCCATTCTTAAGGAGAACGCATGGGCATTCGAGTGATAGAATAAGTCTATTTTATGATTGTTTTCTTTTTGGAATCCTTTTTCGTTCTTCATATTCATATATGTAACGAATTTATTAGATTCAAAAAGATGGTTCATCAACTTTTGCGTTAAATCTCTATTTTACCAACTTGTAGATTAAATAGAAGTGAAATTTAGCATATTCTATTTTATACATATAACTAATACGTCTAACTTGATTAATATACTGCGCACAGACATATGTTAGAAGAAATAGATAACGACAAGTAAATGAAATATGCTCTTAACAATTTAATTAAACCTATCAAGTGCACTAATGAAGACATAGTATAGTGATTCAAGGCATATGTGCATCAAGACATATGTCATCTTAAATTTCCGGAAATGGCTATAACATTTCTTGGCCCTACTAGCCTTATAAGAAGAACTAGAACCCTAGCTAATGCAAGTGTTACTAAACCCAATTGTCAGATCTTGCATTCGGATTTTGTTCTACTTCCTGTTGGTCATGAATTTGGTCTTTGCTTCGGTTTGCCAATATACGAAGACTAACTTGATATTTTGTAGTACAAAGAAACATGATTTTGATTAGGGATGAGCATAAATACCCATAGGCATGGCTATTGTTTAAATGGACAGAAATTATATGAGTAAAAATTTACCCATCATCCAATGGGTAAGGTAAGGGTTTACCCATGAATATTCAGTAACTATCAAATTAAAAGCACATTTTTTATATCTCCTTCAAATTACCCATGGGTATTTAATACCCATTCTTCCCTCTAATAATTTAAATTTTGTCTTATTATTATTATTATTATTATTTATAATATATTTATTTAATTAAACCTCAATTATTTATGCTTTGATTAAAAAAATTAAACCACAATTAGAAAAATGTTTTTTTTGGGAAACCAACTAGAATAATATTAGGAATTTATATTAACATCAAAGTTTATTTTGAGAACTTAATTCATTAATTGATCTCAAAATTATCTTAAGTCTTTTTAAAAAATTTTAACAAAAATCAACATAAGCTATAGAAATTTCAGGATTTCACAACCATGGTCTTACATGTGGCCGCTTGTATGGCCTTTGTTGTGGTTCATCACGTATCCAGTATAAACACTTGAGAATTGATTGTTTATATTAAGGGTTGGATTGTAATCAAGATTTTCTAAGATGAAGTACGTTTGATGATATTTTTTCGACAAATGTGGGTCACACAATTTGATTTTTTGTTTTTGAATAATTCTTTATTTTTTATAAGTTTGTAAAATTAGTACAATCAAATATTGTGGAACTGACAAATTGAATAAAATATCATAGTTAGTACGCGTATCCTATTTTTTATATAAGAATATTGAAAAAAGGGTTATACAAATTAAACCAAAAGGATCAGAGGCTTCAGGAGGAGGTAACACATTCCAAATCAAAATTGGGTGTCGATACTATGTATCTTCCAAAGGTGTTTTAAATAAGTATATATTTTAATCAAAAAATAATGAAAAGCAAAAGAAATTGAAAAGAAAAAAAAATGAAAAGTAAGAAAAAAGTGAAAAGCAAATTAAAATGAACGTGTTAGAAGAAATTTTAGGAAAAATTTTGAATAAACGTGTTAAGACATTTTGAAAACTATATAAAAAAATGAAAAGCAAAAGAAATTGAAAAAAAAAAGCAAAAAAAAATAGAAGCAAAAAGTAAAATGAAAGTCCAGAAAAGAATTGAAAAGCAAAACAGTAGGTTAATTTGTCACGGGTATCCATTATCCTATGGGTACCCATTATCCTATGGGTAGGGTATGGGTAAACCCTCAAAAATTGAAGATGGGTCTAAATGGGTATAATGCCGATTAGTACTCATGTTGGGTAATGGTCTATCCATGCTCTTTAAATTATCCATTTGACCATTCCTGTAACAACTCGGAATTTCAATTATTGGATTTAAGTAAATTATTTATGTAAAATGACGATTTTACCCTTGGTCGGTAAAGGACATGGAAGTCAAATTTTGTTTCGAGACACTTTTGGTGGTGTTTTGGATACCGTTGCGTAGGTCTTGAACTCACGAGTTCGTAGACAGGCGGCACGCGGAAAACGGAGTTCGTGGACGGAAGTTATGGGTCTAGATGTGCAAGGGCATTTTGGTAATTTTTGACTTGGGGTAGTTATTTTAACCCAATCATTGTCTCATCTTCATTTCATTTTCATCTTTCTCTTCATTACAACTCATCTCATTCTCTCTCTGTGACAAATATAAACACAAAACATTGAACCCGTGTGCGAAAATTCACCCAAACACCCACAAAGTCAACTTTTGATTCAAGGCTCCAACTTCCAGTTTTGATCAACTAATCGTATTCTACTCATTCCCACGATCACAACTGTACCAACCATCGAAGGAGAGGACCACGGAGGAAGCCGAACCGAGGATAGGAAGTTTCGGACCTTCCGATCGATTTTTCGGCTAGCACAGGTACGTGTTTGTGGTTTTGAGGTCATATTTGGATTCCTGGGTTCGAGTAGATAGATTTAGACATAAAATTTGTGAAAAATGGTTGAGTTTTGAGGAAGTTAGGAAAGCTTGAAGTTTCGGCCGAAAACGGAGGATTCCGACGGAAACCAGACGGCGGCGCCGGCAGCCTGTCGTCTTCTCCGGCGAGTCGCCGGTGACCGGTCGGGTCGAGTAAACCGGTCGGGTCGGGTGACCAGTCAGGTCGAGTTGAACTGGTCGGGTCGAGTTGGACTAGGTCAGGCCGAGTTGGACCGGGTTGGACCGGTCCAGGCGCGTGGGTACTGTAGCAGGCGCGTGACCGGCGTGTGAGGGCACGTGGCGGCGCGTGGGCGCGTGTTCCGATCTTCCGTCGGCGCGTGGCGGCGCTTGGGGCCGAGTCTGAGGTCACGATGGCGCGTGACAAGTAGTTTTTGACGTTTCGGACCTATTGGCGCAGGTTTTGAGTCGATCGGACGTCGTTTAGGGGTTGTTTCGGACGTTTTAAAGTTGCTGCGTTTTCTAGGCCAGCAAAGTTAGACTCCCGGGGTTTAGGGGGTTTATATTTAAGGTTCTTATTATTAGCTGGTAATCCTGATTATTAATTTGGACAGGCGATACTGCTCTAGGAACTTCAGGGGAGCGTACAGTTTGGGATTGAGCTTGCTTGAACAGGTTTGTGAGTGGACTTTTGGTTTATAAACTATAATGCATGCATAAATGTATCTTTGATTTAAATACTGTTATGTATGGGTGCAATGAATTTCTGGATTTTAGAAATGATGTTGGACACATGTTTTACAATATTTCAGTGAAAGTATGTTTTGAGAAATGGCCTGGTTTTTGTACTCGATTTTGATATCGTTTTGACGTGGTAACTATTTGAGTATGTGATTTGGGTTTAGACTCATAATTGTGATTTTACCGATTTTGGCCATAAAATGGTATTTCAAAGAATTTGGCTTAGGCCGCGAAACAAAGATTTCGAAGTATGGATTTGATTCACTGGTTCCCGTCCCGATGGTTATTGTTGCTCTGACTGGTGTTGAGGGGCCTTGCTCTACCGGTTGTTGAGGGTTCGGACCTTAGGTGTTGAGGGGCCTTGCTCCGCCGGGTCGCGAGACTGTCTATGTATAGTACAGATAGTACAGACAGTACAGATGGTACACAGAGTTATACAGATTTTAACACATCTCAAGGGATACCCTAGTGTGTTGTGGATATGTTGGGAACAGTGAATTTGAGATATTATGTGTCGGATTGAACGAAATGATTTGAATTTGAGATATTTTGTGTCCAGATTAAATTAAATGATTTTAAACTCCTTTGAAGAGAGTTTTCAAACCAAATTGTGGATCTCGAGGTATTTTTATTATACAGATTTTATGTGAGTCCAACTAAGTGGTTTTAAAGAGAAATGAGAATTTTTGGTGATTTACATATGATGTTTTAGTATGATAAATTGTTTTATGTTATGCATGCATGATTTTATAAATGGAGGGGAAGAAACGTATTTTCTCGAAAAGGAATTTATAAATGATTATTTTTGTCCACTCACAACTTTTGTGTTTAAACCCCCTTCAAACAGTTGAGTAGAGTTGACGCGAACACTGATCTCGAGGCAGAGGCATTAGTACTTCGACTGCGCTGTGTAATTATATTTGAGTAGGATATCTAAATTTTACTCTTGATCCTACTTAGACGCTCTGATATTATATTGTATTTGATTGGTCATTAATTACGGGAATTATTGAGTGCTTAAGTCCCTTGTCTGACAAGTGGAAGTATTTATTGTTATTATATTTTGTAAGGATTGAAGGGTATTTTGGGAACCTTTTCTTAGGTTGTCAGACGGGATTAGGGTTCTTCCCGGGTTTCGAGGGGAAATTCGGGACGGGTCCTGACAATTCCTAATTTTGATTCTCTTATTTCCGCCAGGAAGCCGTTAGTGACAATTCGGCATCAAGGTTCAGTTCCATCGTCTCCTACTACCTTGTGAGTATTTTTTTTTTCTTCATCTTTCGGCTCTGCTGTTGTGCATTTGGGAATAATAAGTCCGATCATTTGGGAATAAGGGAAATTTAATATTTCATGTTTGCTTACGTCAATTCTTAGATATTATGCTGATTTCTTACTTATATTATGCTGATTTTGCAAGAAATAAAAAGTGATGCAGTCTTGTTGACCTTGGAAAATGGCAGTCTACCTATTCAAAACTGTTATACAGCTTGCTTAAGTCAATTCTTTGCGCTTATTGTGTGAAAGCAATAGAAAATTTAATCAGTAATGTAATGATTTGTACCAATGCAGATTGTAGTGATGCCCCTCCTTTTTTTACATGTCAGTGCACTTTTTTTCTTCTTCTTTCTTGATACCGACATATCGGTACACGAGTGTACTGAAGAATTTTCCAATTCTTTTGTAGTTTTGTTTTTCAGGTCCTTCGTTACATAACGATTAGCTTCCTTCAATAGGTCCACTCTGTTAGTTTTGTTTCTAGGATTGATGTAATTGGTTTTGCCTATTCCACTGTAATTTGAATCATGCTCAAACTCTAGGACTTAATTTTCTATCTTCTTAATTAAGGATTCTATTATTACTTAGGACAATCTATGAATGAGGTATTTCCAAGTGATTGCTGTGAGTCTGGTGACTAGTCCGTGTTTACTTTTTACTATTTACTGTTAAAAGTTTTATTGATTATTATTTCTCACTCAAGGGCATATTTGTCTATTTGTCACACTCTTGACAAGCAATTGTCAAGGTGTGCGTTTTGACTTTGGCTAACGGTTTTTGAAAATATGATTGAGAGCATCGCGTTTTTCACATAAGTGGTTTGTAAGATTTTCGGGTGTGGCGAAGTGAAGCTCTAGCTGGGTCTACTGAGCTGTCATGGCATTTTCAGGTTTGTGAAAAAAGTTTTTTACAGAACTGATTTTAGTGAGCCATGTTGAGTAAAGATAGTGTTTACAAAGCATGGTTGATTTGTTGAATGCTTCTTCAAAAATTGGGTCTTTGATTTCTAAAACTTGGTTTTCGAAATATGTTTTTACTTTAAAGAAATTATCTGGGTTTGCTGCCTCATCTGGGTTCGTCAAGGATTATGGCTTGATGAACTCGAATTGAATTTTTATTGAACTTTCATTCAGTATTGAATCGTTCTGTTAATCGATGAACGAAATCAAGAAGTCTGAGCTGCTGTGAATGAAGATTCACAATGGAGCATGGTTGTTTTGAAGGTATTCAAGATTTCACAAGGTATGGTTGCCTCTATAGTATAGCTTTAGGGATTGATCATTGATATACCTTGTAATGAATTTTGAATATTAGTGGATTACATGGTCAGCGGATCGACCCCTAGTTTTCACCTTGAGGAAGGTTTCTGGGTATCAATCTCTGTGTGTTCTTGTTGATTGATTCTTGATTCTTATTGTTAACATGAAGTTGTTGTATTGAAATCATATATGTTATGAAGCATGAATGTTTTTGTTGAATGATAAGAATGTATGTGCACAATCACTATCACATAGAACTAGCACAAGGATCCCTACATTGACGGAGTCTCTAAGTGCTTACGTTGTCACTTGTGTGATTGATGTTCTTGTAGGGTGAGTGTGAACTTGATGTGTGATTGATTGATTCAAGTGCTTGAGTGATTGTGTGGTTCTGTTTATCTAGTCACACTGTGTGACCAGTGAGTTGAATATTGTTCTTAATATTGTGTTAGATTTGGTATCCAACTTTCAGTTGGTATCAGAGCCGACTCTAGACATACTTAGAGTTGGTCCTAGGGTTGTAAGTCGATATCAATTTTGGTCGTAAAAGATGGAACATGACAGGAATTCCTGTAACAGTGCACCTTTCTTTGATGGCACAAACTATGCTACTTGGAGAGAAAAGTTTGAAATCTTTCTTGATGCATATGATGAAATTGCTTTTGAATATCTTACTGTTGAATGGAGATGTCCTAGGAAAACTGTTGGTAATGGGGCCGTAGACAAACCAAGGTCTGAATGGACTCATGGTGAGTCTCTTGCCTCATCACGAACAAGAAAGCTAGAAATTCTATTGTTACTGCCCTTTCTATGTCACAGTTCTCACACATTAAAAATTGCACCATGGCAAAGCAAGCTTGGGATAAGCTTAGAATTGTCCATGAAGGTGATGCTCAAGTCCGTGACTTAAAACTTCAAATGTCTTGGGTAAAATTTGAAGAGATCAGGATGAGTGAGTTGGAGTCTTTTACAGAGTTTTGTGAACGTCTTGAGTCAATCACAAATGAATGTGTCAGTCTTGGTGAACCAATCTCTAAAATTACCATTGTTTAAAAAATTCTTCATGTCTTACCTAGTAAGTTTTTCCCTAAGAAGATTGTTATCATGGAAGTTCAAAATCTAAAAGACATTCAGTTAAAAATCTAAAAGACATTCAGTTAGCCAAGTTAGTGGGTAAACTAATGACTTTTGAAATGGAAATGGACATGGGCACTTTGGACTCTAGAAAAGGAAAAAACATTGCTTTACCATCTGCTCAAACTGAATCTGATGTTATGTCTGATTCTTCTCAAAATGGGGAGGATCAAATGGCTCTCTTTGCTAAAAAATTCAGGTGGATACTAAAAGATAAAGGTAGAGATGCACGGGCAAGTGGGAAGTGCGAGTTAACCTAGGGACTTTGGAAATAAAGGGAAGTGGGAAGTCTGAGTCTAGGAACTTTGGGAACAAAGGGAAGTTTGAGTCACAAAATGATAGAAACAATGATAGGTCTTCAGGTTTCAAGGATAATAAGGGAAACAAAAAATCAATGAAGTGTTTTACTTGTGGTAGGATTGGTCATATAGCTGCTGAATGTGCAAACAATAGAAACAATTTTAAACAGAAAGATAGGGCCATGAAAGCTACTTGGAGTGACACTGAATCAGAGTGTTCATCACAATCTGACTCAGAGTCTGATGAAGAAGGAAGTGTGGTAGCATTTGTTGCTTCAAACTGTGATGATTCATTTGAATCAAAACAGGAGTTCTTGTCATCTGATGAACAAGACTCAGATGACTTGTCATATGATTTTCTGTGCAAAAAATATGATGACTTGTTTGAGGAAACTTGTGAAATTCAAAAGAAAAACCTTCTCCTTGAAGGAAAAATGGCTGAGTTGTCAAATGAAAATGGTAAGTTGAAAGATGCTAGAACTGATCTTCTAGAATCAATTAAGACTAAAAATGAGGAGTTGAAGAATAGGCTTGTTGAAAATGAGAAACTACTTAGTCAAGTTAATGGTCTAAAAAAGAATGTAACTCTTTTTCAGAATGCAAATAAAAGTCTACTAAATCAGGTTAATGAAGCAAATGAGAAGGTAATCAAGTTATCTATTGGCTCTGAATCACAGGACCCCTCCCGAATTTCCCCTCGAAACCAATGAGAAGTCCTGCTCCCGTCTGCCAACACCTGAACCCTGAACATATTTCCTGAAATACCCCCACCAGTCCAAAAAAAACTTTACGAGAATTCTACTTAAAATTTGTCAGAATCTCCCCTTTAAATTGGACAACCGCCTTCCATCTGTCAGACGAAGGATTCAAATTCTAAAATAATATCTAAAACAGTCTAGGTCAACTCACAACCAACCAACTCCAAATCCAAAACAACCAATCTACAGAAATAATTACAAGTAATCCCAAATGGTTAATCAGAGCAACAAGGTTGCCAAATAAATTTTACAAGTCCAACAAACCCTACTTGGAGCTAGTACGGTAAAACAGCAGCCAAAACGTGATGCCTCCACCTCGGAAAGTACCCCCGTCATCTTGAATGGCCTAGAAGGGACGCAAAACAAGAAAACTATGAGTGGACAAAATAATAATAATTTAAACTACAATTTCCGAGGAAAACCTAACATTTCCCCTCCGTAAGTACAATCATGCATGCATACGATTAAAATCCTTTTAAAAACGCTACTTAACTAAATATAAATACGAAGAACTTATCGGAAAAACCATTTTTAAATTAAAAACCCGACGGGACCCATGAAAACACGAGCTCTGAAAATCCTGTAGTCCACAACCTTGCTTTGAAAACCCTCCTCGAAGGAGCTTAAAATCATAACAAAACCTGGACGTATTATACTATACATATCCCACCATCTCCCAATGAAATCCCGAGTCGTAGCTCAATATCTAGGACAGTCCAACACGAGGACCTACTCTTCACATACCTCAAGGCAATGGCTAGAAACCGAGAGGTCCAACTCGGGGACCTACTCTTCACATATCCGAAAATACCTCAAGGATATGCGGCAGAAACCATGTACTACGCGTGTAAATAACCTCAACGAGCCCATGATCGAAAATACCTCAAGATCATGTGTCAAAGATGAACAAGTATGACCGAAAGTACCTCAAGATCATGCGGATGAACACATGACCGAAAATACCTAAAGATCATGTGTCGGAAAAATCATGTAAACACCCTTGACGAACACATGACCGAAAGTACATCAAGATCATGTGTCGGAGAAATACCATAATAACCGGGGGTGGTGAACATAGTGAAAACCGTACGTAAATCCGAAATCAAATTTGAAATCCTTTTTACCGGGCCTAAGCCAACGTCATAGAAAACCCCGGCCGAAAACCCAAAATCCAATAAATCGAAATCCCGGGCCTAAGCCCAAAACCATATGCATGGCCGAGGCCAAAATCCAATAAGTTCAAGACTCATAGAAATCAATTCCATGAAATCGGGTTTAATGCACAAAATCATTTCAAAATCTCGTAAATCGGGCCTCAACTAGAAATTCATAACCGGCCTAAGCCCAAGTAATTTAAAATCGTTATTGAAATTTATAATTCGTAGATATTCAAAGAAAAATCATTATCCGAAATTCCTGAGTCTTAGAAATTTAATAAACATTTATTAACAATTATTCTAAATTCTCGAGACCATAAAAGAAATACAAAAACATTTTAGATTTATTCCATTTAATTTCCGAAATTCATAATCGATAATAAAATGTTTAAAACATAGAAATATGCATGCATTATAGTTTAGAAAACAAAGTCCACTCACCGAAAGCTCAAAATAAGCTCAATCTTGAGTTGTACGCTTTTCTGCCATCCCCGGAGCTGTATCGCCTTTCAAAAGTAACAATCAGGGATTACTAAACGATAATTACAAACTTAAAATCCAACGCCCTATACCTCAGGAGTACACACGCGATCTAAACGCGTTTAACGCGACTTTGGACGTCTACAACAGGCCATAAGCGAACTCCGGTTGACCCGAAACTTTGCCAAAAGATCCGAAATGTCGAAAGCATCGAAACACGAGTTGTCGGAGTCCAGATAAAGGCCCCATGAGCCCCCACGCGACGGTGGAAAAGTGGTGGCTCTTCACCCACGCGCCTAGTCAGCTTCAACCTCTGTCGCCCATTTCTATAGTTTTCGCCGGCTGGAATCCGCCATTTTTGGCCTGTTTCAAACCTCGATATCTCCTTTATTTCTCAACTGAATATAATCTTCTAATAATTAAAATCTATCTACTCAAGCCACGGAATCCAAAACTGAAGTCAAAACTGAAATCCCATACATGTGGTGGCCGAAAATTGGACGAGAAGCTTTGGGAAAACTTATGAGCTTCGATGCATCTTCCACAGCCGTCCTCAAGCTTCACGGATGGTATATATGTGCTCGTGGTGATGTGAGGAGTCATCTGGTGGTCTTGGTTTGAGTCCAAAGGGTCGAAAATTGAGTGCTGATTCTTAGTGTGTGTTTGTGTGTGTTTCTCGACTAAGAGGAGAGAAGAATCGAGAGGAAGAGAGAGGGGAAAGGTAGAACAAATATCTGCCATCTAGAGAGATAAGGAGATAAGGTTCTAAAAAAAATCTCAAGTCAAAATTACCAAATTGCCCATACTCTTTCTAGACCCATAACTCACTCAAATTGGTTCCGATTTGGGCATGCTGTCTGTCTACGAACTCGTGAGTTCGAGACCTACGTGATAGCCTAAGAAAAACTTCCAAAAGTATTTCCAAACAAAAGTGACGTCTGAGCCCCTACTAAAGTCGAGGGTAAAATCGTCATTTCCCAAAATAAATGACAAAAAACGCATAATTAAATAAACGGTTCATTACACTGACAAAGTTGATAGAATGCTTAACATGGGAAAGGGTCACGGTGACATGTCTGGGATTTGGTTTAGCTTGTCATATTCAAAACGGCTTAGCAAACAACTAAAATTTGTGAGAGAATCAAAACCATCATGTTTTGAGACTAGTCCTCTCAGTCCCCCTCAGATTCATTCACATGATGAATCAAAGGTGAGTCATAATAAGAAAGAGAGATTCATTCCAATGTGTCACTATTGTGGAGAGAAAGGTCATATTCGACGAAAGTGTTTAAAATTGAAACAAACACAGAATGCACCACTCTCAGGAAATACATCATTACATGATACTGTCTATTATCTCTTGCATGAAGTGACTAGGATTGCTAAGGTAATTGCATCATCATCATCGGCAATCAATAAGTCTAAGCATCAGTGGATAGAGAGAACAACACAGCAATGTCATGTGGTGTTGAATGCTCTCGCTGCCTGCCTCACACTCAAGTGTTTGGGACCTTGATAGTGGTTGTTCTCGTCATATGTCTAGTGACTCAAGTGTGTTTGAATCACTTGATACGTTTGATGGATGTGGTGTGACTTTTGGAGGTGGTCACAAAGGTCTTGTGATGAGTGGGCTAAAGAGGTTCGAATTTCTAGAGCTGGATGTAGGATCATTGGTAAGTTAGGGAAAGAAATTTTGTATGTTGGGTGGTCCAAAGATCACTATTTTTGTATTGATAGAAGTTCCATCGGTCAGAACAATGTGTGCCATAGGGTTTTTGATGAAACAAGTCTTTTGTGGCATCAATGTCTTGGTCACATGGAACTTTATTGATTTAACACTTTTAGCTGGAAAAGAGTGGGGTAGGGGTCTTCCTAAACTAAAAAGAAATGATACTCATGTGTGTGGACCATGTCAACTTGGTATACAGACTAAGTCATCTCATTCTAATGTCTCTCACATCACCACTTCCAGAGTGCTTGAACTACTTCACATGGATTTGATTGAACCTTTTAATGTCCTTTGACTTGGTGGGAAGAAGTATATCTTAGTTATTGTAGATGATTACTCAAGGTTTACTTGGGTATATTTTCTGAAAGACAAAAATGAGACATATACTGAGTTAGAACTCTGTTTAAGAAATTACAGTTTGCACAGATGACTAATCACATGTCTCTTGCTCGTATCAAATCTGATTATGGTACTGAGTTTGAGAACTCTTCATTTGCACGATTTTGTGCCAAGCAAGGTATTAAGCATGAATTTGCTGCACCTATCACACCTCAACAAAATGGAATTGTTGAGAGGAAAAATCGTGTTTAAATTGAAATGACTCGTGTCATGCTTAATAGCAGAAATTTGGCAAAAGGTTTATGGGCTGAATCTGTTAACACTGCATGTCCTGTCATTGATAGAGTGTTTCTGATACCTAGATCTCATTAGACTCCTTATTAGATTTGGAAAAAGAAAAACCCAATAGTTGATTATTTTCCGGGTTTTGGTAGCACTTGTTACATTTTGCGTGTTAGGGATGCTTTGGCAAAGTTTGATGCTAAAAGTGATGAGGGTATCTTTCTTGGATATTCCTCTAATAGTAGAGCATATCGACTGTTCAATCTTCAAACAAACCATTGATGGAGTCTATTAAAGTCAAAACCTGAGAGAATTAGTGGAGTTAGCCACTGATGATCATGATCTATTTCCTAATGAGTCTCCTGTTTTATCCCCTTGTTTTGTATTAACTTCATCACAACTTCCATCATCTGAACCTAATAGCTCAGGGGTGGATGTTGCTGTAATGAGTAAACCAAAATGGACAGATAATCACCCAGATTCTGGAATAATCGATTCCATTAATCAAGGTGTTAGTACTCGACAATAACTGTCCAAACAAATTTCAAATGTGTGTTATCTTTCACAACTTGAACCTAAGAATATCGATGAAGCATTAAAACATGAAGAGTGGATTCTTGCAATGCAAGAGGAACTTGGTCAGTTTGAAAAGAATCAGGTCTGGGAACTAGTCACCAGACCTCAAGGCGTAAATGTGATAGGCACTAAGTGGATTTTCAAAAATAAGTCTGATGATAGTGGTGTTGTCATTAGAAACAAGGCTTGTCTTGTAGCTCAGCTCGTCTTGTAGCTCAGGGGTATTTTCATATTGAGGGTCTTAATGTTGATGAGACTTTTGCTCCAGTTGCTAGGATGGAATCTATTTGGTTGCTATGTGTTGTTGCTTGTCACCTCATGTTTAAACTGTTTCAAATGGATGTCAAAACTGCTTTCCTAAATGGTTATCTGAATGAAGAGTTCAATGTTGCTCAACCAAAAGGCTTTGAAGATCCTATTCATCCTGAATATGTTTATAAACTTCACAAAGCTCTTTATGTCTTGAAACAAGCACCTCGTGCCTGGTATGACAGATTGTCATCTCATCTCCTTAGCAATGGATACTCTAGGGGATCTGTTGATAAGACATTGTTTGTAAAACACACTAACACTAATGGCTTGGTAGCTCATGTTTATATTGATGACATATAGTTGTTGGTTCCACCTCTGACTCTCTTGTTCAAAAATTCATCCATGTTATCACTAGTGAGATTGAAATGAGTCTTATTGGTGAGATGTCTTATGTCCTTGGTCTTCAAATTCGATAGGATCATGATGGTAATATCATTTCCCAATCCGAATATGCCAAGAACTTGGTCCACAAGTTTGGCATGGATTCCTTTAAACCTGCTCCTTCTCCAACGTGTCAAAGCACAAAGCTCACTCCTGATCTTTCTAGAAAGGCTGTTAATCCTACCTTGTATCGAAGTATGATTGGTAGCCTACTTTATCTCACTGCGAGTCGTCCTGATATTTCGTATAGTGTTGGTGTTTGTGTCATTTTCAAAGTGCCCTTAGGGAATCTCACTTGCTTTCTGTTAAATGTACCATTAAATATGTTCAGGGTACTCTCTCTTTTGGGTTGTGGTACACACACAACACTACTACATATTTAGTGGGTTAGAGTGATGTTGATTGGGGTGGCTGCATCACTGACCGCAAGAGCACCTCTGGTGGTGTTTTCTATGTTGGCAACAATCTTGTTACTTGGCATAGTAAGAAACGGAGTTGCATTTCTCTGTCAACCACTAAGGCAGAGTATGTTGCAACCGGTAGTTGTTGTTCTCAACTACTTTGGTTGAAGCAAATACCTCTTGATTATGGCATTCATCAAGTCTCCTTCACAGTGTACTGTGACAACACTAGTGCTATTGACATCTCTAATAATCCTGTTCAGCATTCTCGGACCAAACATATTGACATTTGTCATCATTTTATTCGTGAATTGGTTGAAAACAAAACTTTGCTGCTTTCTTTCATCTCTACAGATAAACAACTAGCTGACATTTTTACAAAAGCCTTAAAACCTCTGAAGTTTAATTATCTTCGTCGTTCTATTGGTGTTTGTATTTTTTGACTTCTGAAAGGTGTTCTGTACAACTCTTGTGACTTGTCATGTTGTCTACGAAATTTAAAATTAAAAAAAAAACACGAAAAGTTCCATGTCTATCTCTTTCTTTGTTTTCTCTATCCATGCTCCGTTGTATGCTTTATCTTGAAGACATCTTGTACCTTTTTCAAGTATGCCCTGTTTTAACCACATAAATCACAATCATACACAAACTTTTCTCCCTTGGTCTTGTTCATTCTCTTTTCTCTTGAGCAT
Organism: Oemleria cerasiformis; assembly: GCA_037349345.1. NCBI lineage: Eukaryota > Viridiplantae > Streptophyta > Magnoliopsida > Rosales > Rosaceae > Oemleria > Oemleria cerasiformis. Next base: position 11,468,113 of record JAZGTL010000019.1, read on the forward strand.
CTGGTTCTTTGGTTATTCTGTCAATTGAGGATTCATTTTCATAAACCAAAATGTGTGATAAGTTGTGAAGTGTGACCAAAGAAGTCACGGCCCTAGAGTGGTATAAGGTTGGTTTGGTTGTTCTAGGGTAAAATGGGTGCTACTGAAGTGTGACCGAAGAAGTCACGGTCCTAAGGTGTTACAAGGGTGGATCAAGTGGTTTAGGACAAAGAGCCAATTTATTTCAGCCATATTTAAATAATAAAAAAAAACAACAAGAAGAAAAAAGGTAGAGATGCAATGTTGTGATTCTTATGATTGACTACACAGACAAACAAATAAAAAAGGGAAATTTACAGCTCTAGAACCCGCTCCACATATTTATTCAAAAATAAAACTCTCATCAACCAATTGCAAAAACAGAACCTATATAAAGGGGATGCTAACCTCATAGTGCCCAAGAGTCATACTCGATGTGAAATTAGAAGAGAGGTCACGGGAGCTGAGGGCACGAGAGGTGGCGACATCGTGAATGTTCCAACCTAGATAGAAATTAGCTGGTGAAATCTTCCTCTCTAGCGATAGCTTCCTCTCCATAACGAAGTTCAAGGAGGTGGTCTCATTCGTAGAGGTTGGTCTCAATCCTCTTTTTTATTTTTGTTATAGTGGATGAACCACAAGTGTTGGCCATTCAAGAGATTAAAGCAAATAACCAATTTTTCATTTCTAGTTAGCAAAGCAAATCTTTGCTCCATCGTTCTCTCATCTTCCTCTCCAGAACGGCGTTCAAGGAGGTGGTCTCATTCGCAGAGGTTGGTCTCAATCCTATGTTTGATTTTTGTTAAGGTGGATGAACTACAAGTGTTGGGCATTCAAGAAATTAAAGAAAAAAACCAATTTTTTATCGTTATTTAGCTGATGTTTTCTTGTAATGGGGAGTGAGGAAGATGAATTTGGAGGTGTGAGGTTGGGAAGATGATTGGGTAGAAGGCCATAGAAACCAGGGCGAATTTTTAGATGTAGTCTTATAGTGGGCCAATGATTCTGTAGTGTACTCATAGCGCCCCAATAGTCCTGTAGTGTACTCATAGTGCCCCAATAGTCAGTACTGTACTCATAGTGACCCAATAGTCCTGTAGTGTACTCATAGTGCCAAATAGTCCTGAAATGTACTTATAGTTATGTAGTGCAGTTTAACATGATTGCAATACATTTTATTGTATGAAATTTCAGGAATGGAATCGATTGCAATTTTGGTTTTTTTCAATGGAAAATGGTTGAGGTCTAAAAGAAGTACATGTATGAAGGTGGCGATATGAAAGGCATTATACCTGTTGGAAGAAAAGTACAACAACAAACCAATACCAATCTTAAAAATAATATTTTAGAAAGTGCACTAATCAATAGACAATATAGTGGTACAAGCAAGGGTCGAATCCCATAAGGACTAGACTCAACAATGTAACCAAGGTAATAGATTGCTTAGCTCACAAGTTAGGTACTCAAAACAGAAGATAAAGATACTAAGTGGATATGCCTCAATGCAAAGTCATCTTTTAAGTAAAGTGGCCAATTTTAACAACACAAAATAAAGGCAATTAAAGCAGTGAATCAATCTACCAAGGCGAACATAATAATCAAACCAAGCGCCAAAACCAAGTCACGAAGTTGTCATGGTTAGGGCTTCAAGATTAGCGCTAACCTAGGGTAAACTACTCATTAGGCATAATGAAAAGAATAAACATGAATTGAATATAGAAGTGAAAGATTAAACCCAATTATACTCTCAAAGGCAAGCTCTAAGCAGGGCTTCAAGCAATCCCCCAAGAACACAATGTGGTCTTCGTGAACAAACCTCAGGATGATAGCTCAAAACAATAAGTAAAGTGTATAAGATGGCGTCCCTAAAACATTGAACAAAGGCTCCCTTATATAGACAATGGCAAACCTTGTCCTACAAGAATTGGAATTAGAAACCTTAGCCTAGAGTGTTCTAGAATGTTCATTGAACTTTTAAGCATTTACAAAGTCCCTAGAATCTATGAGAACCAACCAAACACGGCTGGGAGTTTGAATGCAAGCTGGCAGGTGGGAAAACAAGTTGGCCGCTGGGCAGAGAGGCTGGAATCTGGGCAGGCTCTAGGGCATGAGCTGAAAACTTGGAACTTGGCCCTTGGAATGTCATCGTCGCGCCTTAGTACTTGAATAGCTTCTAAACATGCCAAGGAGTCTGAAAATGCACCGTGTTTCGATCAATTAGTTGTAGGCACAAAGATGGCCTCATTTGAACTTTCTGGGTCAGGTCCAGGACCAGACAAGAACCTATTGAGATATATCGACACTTTTAGGTGCAGTCTAGTACTCGAATTAGGGTGCAGCCACGCCTTGTCTCTGCAGTTGGGACTTTTCTTGAAAACGTGTCAGGGACACGGCCTTGGAATTCATTTAGGCGTGGCAAAGGCACGCCTTGGATGGAACCTGGATTGGACTTTGGCATCACGGAGGACACACCTTGGGCTCCTCTTTGGCACTCGATGGACGCCTTAGGCGCGACCCTGGGACTTGAACTTAGCGCACCTCCAAATATGTCAAAGACACGATATGGGGCTCGAACTTCAGTGTCTTTGGACATGTCATGGACATGTCCTGGCTCCGATAGTGGCATGACAAAGGCATGCCATGGCCTTGTTCTGAAGGTCCTCAGACACGGCTTTGGGACCCGGATGGCTCGATTTGTGATTCTTGACCTGCTCCCTTAATAGGGCGCAATGACACGTCCAGGGCCTAGTTTAGGACCCGATATGGATTTGAGGACATCTCCCACAATTGGACTATGATTGGAGCCATTCTTTTTCTAGTATTCCTAGAATTGAGTCATCTTTCTAAATCATGCAAATGTCTCACAAAAGCATCACTTTCTACTGTGGATGACATGATTTCAAACAAAAGACAAGTAAAGGGGCATAATATGACATGAAATATGCGTAACAATTATGACCTAACAAATACCTCCAAACTTAGCTTTTGCTAGTCCTCGAGCAAAACAGAAAATAAAAAAACTATAACAAAAACTACAGAGTGAACTTAATTAAGGATAGAAAATTTAAACCCCTAGGTTCACCTAGTAGGAGGAGTTTTGTCTCCTTTTACTAAACAATTAGAAAAGAACTAAATAAAATACTTAAAAAGTTAATAAAGAACACATCAAATAGATCATGTTATGCCAAACTAAAGATATGCCAATTTCAAGTAAGTTCTATTTATTAAGTGTGAATACCCTTGCTTCAAAATCTCAAGTTTAAAGACACCAAAGTTCAAATGCCTTAGAAAGATTTCACCTCGACGCTAACCTCACTAGGCAACTCTCAATTTCTCTCATGAATCCCAAGGGTTTCACTCTTACAAGCATATGTGATGAGTTTATGTAAAGGAAGCAAATATGATGAAAGAAAGGCAATTTCTGAAAATAGATCTCATTAGGAATTAAATTTTAAGAACGTAGAGACAAACCTTAACTCCAAGCAAGACTCCCCATAAGATCAGTTAGGCCTTCATTCAAAGGTTGTAGTGGGGCTAGGCTCATAGGGATTAGAAGAAAAGGATTGGATTTCAAAAGCCAAAGCTATAACAAGGCATGAAGTAGCATGACTTGAACTTAATCTTCTCTTTTTGAACTCTGCAAGGTTACGACCAGATTTTGGGCTTTCAATGGCTTCACAGTTGAGGTTTGATTTCCTTGAATGATTATTTGTGACTTCTCTTCCCATTGGCTCACTTGGCTTAGCCTATTATTGCTTTTCTTTTCTTTTTTCCTTTTTTTTTCTTTTTATATTTTTCTCAAATTAAGCTAAGATCACGCAATGGGTTCCATTATTTTGTGTTTGTCCACGTTAGGACTTTTGGGTCACTTGGGAAGTCTAACACCTTCCCCAGTACAATAATTTCACAATTTGGCCTCTTTTGCCATGAGTTGGGTCTCGAGGAGCTCCATGGCTTCACTTTGATTTCGAACACTTGAACTTTTCTTTCCTTTCTATGTCATGAACTCCATTTGATATTGCCTTGTCACAAACTAGACTATATGGTATGACCAATATTGAGGGCTTCCTATCTATGGCTTAGGTCATGCTTTGGGTGATGAAAGAAGGGTTTAATTGTTTGGCTTCAAAGTGGGTTAAGGGTTCATGCACAGGGACAAAGTTGGCTTTTAGTAGGCTCAAACATGCATAGCCTACATCATTTCTTATGGGTTATTATCAAGCTGAAAACCAAGAACCTCTGCATAAGATGTTAGTTCTTTAAAATCCAATGCAAGCCTATTAATGATCTCAATTAATATAGAAAGAATTGAATAGTATTTAAGAGTAGAACAAAGTAAATCTCTCAAAAATAAAGGCATTAGGCTAAAATTCTCACATAGGGTAGTCTCCACTAATTTTCTAAAGTTCAACCAAACAAAGTCATCTTTTAGCTCAATTTCTTGAAATTTAGGCATTAAGTGAAAAGATATGGAACAAACTTAAGCATGGCATGGCTCTAGTAAGACACTAATGATTAATTTAACAATGTAGCTTATTAACAAGTAAAGTACTAAGTTCCTATCTGTGTACCCCCAAACCTAAATGTTGCACAGTTCAAAATTTTGATCCACAACCCCAAACCTAAGCTAAGCATTGTCCTCAATGTTAACAAGTCAAAACACTAAGTTCACAATTAGTAAAGAGTTGAAAGAGGCATGCAACACAGAAAATATAAAGAGAAGGGAGGAATCACAAACCAGGGCTAGGTTGCCTTCTAGGAGCGCTGGATTTAACGTCTAGGCAAGACATGCCTTGCAAGTCAAGCAAGGGAAGGCACGACTAGCTCAAAGTTGTCAATGTCATGGCTCTGAAGTGGTTCATGATAAGGGTTTAGGCGGTGTCCATTGACGTTGAACGTGTTTCTCTTAGCAATGATGAGTTCAATGGCACCATGGGGCAGTACCTTAGTGACCAAGCAAGGGCTAGACAATCTAGACTTCAGTTTGCTTGGGAAAAACCTAAGCCGTGATTTGAAAAGGAGGACCTTTTGTCCAACTTGGAAAACCTTGCGCACCAAATGCTTGTCATGATAAGCTTTGGATTTCTCCTTGTAGATCTGTGAGCTTTCGTAGGCTTCATTCCTTAGTTCCTTAAGCTCTTGCAATTGAAGCTTCCTATGGTGTCCTACCTCATCAAAGTCCATGTTGACATGTTTGATGGCCCAAAAGGCCTTATGCTCTAGTTCCATGGGTAGATGGCAAATTTTTCCAAAGACAAGCCTAAATGGGGACATGCCAATCGGTGTCTTGTAAGCAGTCCTATACGCCCATAGGGCATCATTGAGCCTATTGGACCAATCTTTCATTGATGGTCCCACGGTTTTCTCTAGGATGGCCTTGACTTCTCTATTTGAAATTTCAGCTTTTCCACTAGTTTGAGGATGATATGGAGTTGAGATTCTATGTGTGACTCCATATTTCCTCATGAGGGCCTCAAATGTCCTATTGCAAAAGTGTGAGCCACCATCACTAATGATGGCCCGTGGTGTGCCAAATCTTGCCAATATGTGAAATTGAATGAAGCTACACGCTACTTTAGAATCATTAGTTTTGGTTGGAATTACTTCCATCCATTTAGAAACATAGTCCACAGCAAGTAGAATGTAAGGAAAACAAAATGAGCTAGTGAAGGGTCCCATGAAATCAATGCCCCAAACATCAAAGATTTCAACAACTAAAATAGGGTTTAGGGGCATTTGATCTCTAGGGCCAATATTACCTTCTCTTTGGCACTAGTCACATGTGAGGACATGTTCATGGGCATCCTTGAAGATAGTGGGCCAATAGAATCCACATTGAAGGACTTTGAGGGTTGTCTTCTTAGCACCAAAGTGGCCTCCGCAGGCCTTGTTGTGGCAGAACTCCAAGATAGACTTGATTTCTATTTCTGGGATGCATCTCCTTATGAGTTGGTCTGGACATGGCTCCCAAAGATAGGGCTCATCCCAAATGTAATATTTGGCTTGCTTGACAAGCTTGTCCCATTGAAACCTCGATAAATGAGAAGGAATCAAGTTAGTAGCAAGATAATTGATAATGTCAGCATACCAGGGGTCAAAGGCCATGAGATGGAGAAGCTCTTCATCAGGAAAGCACTCTTGGAGAGGTAGTTGGTCCACTTCTTCATTGGACCCATCGACAAGTCTGCTCAAATGGTCAGCTACCACATTTTCACTTCCTTTCTTGTCTTTGATCACCAGATCAAACTCTTGAAGCAATAGCATCCACCTAATGAGCCTTGGCTTGGCATCCTTCATGTAGGGAAGTTACTTAAGAGCTGCATGGTCAGTATAAATGATAACTTTTGTTTGAAGCAAATAAGACCTAAACTTCTCTAAAGAAAATATTGCAGCTAAAATTTCCTTCTCAGTAGTAGAATAGTTAAGTTGAGCATCATTTAAAGTCCTACTTGCATAGTAAATAACATGGGGCAACTTATCTATTCTTTGGCCCAAGACTGCCCCAATGGTATGGTCTGAGGCATCCCACATATGCTCAAAAGGCAGGTCCCATCTTGGTGGCATGATGATTGGGGCAGCCGTGACCTTGTCCTTGAGGGTCTCAAAGGACTCACGGCACACTTTGGTGAAGCCAAAGGCAGCATCCTTGGCCAGAAGGTTGCACAAGGGCCTTGTGATTTTAGGGAAGTCCTTGATAAACCTCCTATAGAATCATGCATGTCCTAAGAAGGATCTGACCTCCTTGACTGAAGTGGGATAGGGCATGCCACTATTGACATCTGTTTTGGCTTTGTCAACCTCAATGCCATGGCTTGATATGACATGACCTAGTACAATGCCATGTTGCACCATAAAGTGCCATTTTTCCAATTTTAGAAGTAAATTGGACTCCCTGCATCTCTCAAGTACTCTAGACAAGTTTGTTAGACATAAATCAAATGAGTTGCCAAAAACAGAAAAGTCATCCATGAATAGATGTCCACCACCATGTCTGAAAATATGCGCATCATGCATCTTTGGAAGGTGGCAAGGGCATTGAAAAGGCCAAAGGGCATCCTCCTATATGCAAAAGTGTCATTGGGACATGTGAATGTTGCATTCTCTTGATCCTCAAGTGCAATGGCAATTTGGTTGTAACCTGAATAACCATCTAAGAAGACAAAGTGAGAATGTTCTGCAAGTCTTTCAAGCATTTGATCAATAAAAGGTAATGGAAAGTGATCTTTGCAAGTAGTAGAATTAAGTTTCCTATAATCTATGCATACTCTCTATCCAGTTTGGACCTTTTGAGGAACAAGCTCATCTTGTTCATTCTTAATGACTGTGATGCCGCTTTTCTTTAGCACAACCTGAACTGGACAGACCCATTTTGAATCTGAAATGGGGTGAATGATCCCAACATCCAAGAGCTTAAGGACCTCTTTCTTGACTACCTCCTTCATAGAGGGATTTAGACGCCTTTTGTGTCTCCCTTGTGGGCTTAGCATCCTCCTCAAGGATGATCCTATGCATGCACTTGGAAGGGCTTATTCCTTTAATGTCAGCAATGCTCCATCCAATGGCTTGCATATTATCTCTAAGAACCTGCACTAATTGACATTCTTGTGCATGGGTTAGATCATAAGCAATAATGACAGGCAATTTATTATCCTTACCTAGATAGGCATACTTAAGATGTGCAGGCAAGGGCTTGAGCTCTAGCTTGGGAGCTACAATGATGGATGGAGTCTTTTCTTCCTTCATGGGGAAGGTGTCATACATGTATAGCTTGGGGGTTGTGAGTGGAGGCACGACCTCAAGCATGTGTATTTCCTCCATGACATGGCCATCAAGGTCATTATTACCTTGAGAAGGCAAGGTGAGGGCCATCTCAAGAGGGTCATCAATACAAGTATTCATGATATTTTGGTGCAACAAAGATTCCATAGTGTTCAAAGGACAATCAATTATAGGCTCATGAGGATATTGCATAGTGTCATGAATGGAAAAGGTCCTAGTCTTATCTAACACTTTTATAATTATATGGCCTTGGTTTAATTTGATTTCACAGTTTATAGTGGCCAAGAGAGGTCTCCCAAAGATCAAGGGAGGATCCTCACTTTCAACTGTCTTTTCCATTTTCAAGATGTAAAAATCAACATGTATGCATATATCTCCTATTTGAACTATTGCATCTTCAATCATACCTATAAGTTGTGTCACAGAAGAATTAGCAAGCCTAACACACAAGTGAGTAGGTTTTAAGTCTCCTAATGCAAGTGAATTATAGACATGAAAAAGCATGATACTTACAGAAAAAGCATGATACTTACAGAGCCTCCAGTGTCACGAAGACAGTACTCAAACCTTTTGGATTGGATGACACACGGCAAGGCTGGTGGGCCTGGGTCACTTGCCTTGCGTGGCAAACCTTGGAACTCATTCAAAGTGGTTGCACTAATGTCTAAGACATTGTTGGGGTCAAAGCCTCGTTTTCCAGCTACTAGGTCCTTGAGAAGCATGGCAAAGATGGGCATGGTCCTTGTTGGTGGAATTAAAGAGCAAGAAAAATGCAATTCAATTCTAACAGTTATAAAATCCTTGCAAGTGCAAAAATCAATAAGAATAGTATAGTAGCACAGCAAGAGTCGATCTCTCGAGGACTTGTATCAACGTTATGACCACTTTAGTTCAGATTTATTAACTTAGTGAAAACACACACACACACACACACACGCAGGGGGGGGGGGTGTTGGGTTTATGATGTGAGAAATGAAATTTAAAGACAAGTAAAACAAAATGCAGAAAATAACAATGCAAGAATTAACGGTTGATTGATTATTAACTAAGGAGAATTAAGGATTACTATCCACTCTAACCAATTATAGTTACTAATCATATTTCCTTGACCTAATTACAATGCATTTTCTGAATTAGGTGCCCGTGCCTAGGACCTGGCGTTGGTTCACTAGACACATCTTATTCCCTCTTACTCAGCATGTTCTAAACAAGGCATATGCCTAGAACGTCTATCACCTACCTTTTAAGATGATGCATGAAGTTCAAAGAGAATTTAATGACACCATATTAGCCTAGCAAAGTGACATGCAATCCTAGGTCGTTATGAGTTAAGATTACAAGTAAGAATACTTTCGATGCTCCAAATGACAAGATGATATAACGGTCACTCAAGCAATTACATCAATAATTATATGCAAACAAGGTAGCTAATCTTATAGGCATAAATTAAGGTCATTAAGCACAGTAATCCAACTTATTCAGCATGCATAACAATCATAATCAAGAGCCAGAAATCCAATCAACAAGCTAACATGGCTAGGGCTTCAAGCAGCCCTAATCCTAACGACTACTCACACATAACTGAAATAAACACAAGCGTAATTGAATTCATAATTAAATTGCAGTAAAAATAAGGTTACAAAATATATTGTGAAGAATAAGTGCAGCAGAAGACACGGCAGAGCCTTCTTCTCAAAGCTCCACGTCCAACACACTCAACTTCGGGAAGAACAAAGCTTTAACGTAAAACTCCAAAAAACCAAATTACTATGCGGCTAAGGTGTCTCTATCTCTAAAACGGCGTCTAGCTCTCTCCCCCCAAACGTATATATCTTTTTTTCCTTTTTACTGAACACGGTTTCTTCTTTGTCAAGAAAAGGGAATCCTTGTTCAACTAGAATTTGAATAAAATCAAAACCCTATCCTAACGTGTACTAAGACAGCCCTAATCCTTCAAGATAATTACAGTGTCCCTAAAATCTCTCAGACCAATCAGAATACAGCTGGGAGTGTGAATGCAAGATGACAAGTGGGAATGCAAGCTGGCAAGTGGGAACGCAAGCTGGCCAGTGGGAACACAAGCTGGCTGTGGCAGAGGCTAGGGCTCCGAACTTGGCTTTTGGAATGTCTTCGTAAGCAGGGTCTGGGACTGCGCTTTTGAAGCAAATCATGAGTATAGTAGAAGCGCATCTTCATTCAGGCTTGGCGTAAATGTTTTCAGGCTCAACATAGAGGGAGAACCTCTGATCCACCACTGGCGAAACAAGGACCCCGGGCTTAGGCGCACATTTGGGCTCGGATGGGAGTTCTTGGGACATGTCCTCGACCTGCCTTGATGCGACCTTGGCACTTCAAGGACCTGACCTTGAGGTCATGAAACACAGGTTTGAGACCCTGAGGGCCTGATATGAGGTACTTGGCCAGTGACCCACAATAGGCGTACTGGCGCACTGGCACACTCAAGCCTCCGTTCATGACCTGATATTGAAATGAGGACATCTCCTTCATCTGGAATCCGATTTGAGTCATTCTTTTTGCGTTCTTTCCAGATTTTACCTATCTTTCTAACTCTACACAAGTCTCACAAGATTGATCATTTTCTACTATTGATGGCATGAAATCATTCAAAAGATATGTAAGAGAGGCATATAAAGACATCAAAATGATGCATAAATAACGACTGATCAAATACCCCCAAACCTATCTTTTGCTAGTCCCTGAGCAAAACAAATGCTAACAAAATGAAAAGACTCGATTTTAGATAAGATAGAACATTTAAACCCCTAGGTTTACCTAGTAGGAGGAGTTTTTTCTCCTGGGGGTTATAACAGCACGATACCCACAAGCATTTTACTTAGAAAAAAAAGATGCTAGAGATAGTACTTTTAACAAGCTAATCAGAATCAAAGTAAGTAAACATGCTTTGCAGAACTAAAAGGAATGCCATAGATGTGAGTGTCATGTGAAGGTGTACGTGTATAAATGCCAAAATTTCGAGTGATCATGTTTGAGAACAACTTCATCTAAGTGCCCTAGAAAGATTTCACCTCGACTCTAATCCTCACTAGGCAACTCTCAATTCGCACAAGAATCCTAGGCTTTCACTCTTTTCAAGCATATGTGATGATTTTTGTTATGAAATTCAAAATTAATCACATATGAGGAACAATGAAGAATAGCACTTTATGGAAAAAAAGATCTCATGAAAGGAATTGAACTTTAAGAACATAAATACGTACCTTAATCCTCAGCATGATGGTGCATAAGATCAGTTAGGTCTTCCTTTCTAGGTTGTAACGGGGCTAAGCTTAGGGGTTTAGCAAGGAAGGATGGGATTCAAAGAACCTAAGTTGTGCCAAAGCATGAGAAGTCATGACTTGAATTTGGAATTTCTGAACTGAATCCTTTCTTAAGGCCCAAGGAATTGTGCTTTCTTGATGGCTTATTTTGAGGCTCTTGGCTTACTTGGCTTACTTTACTTTGTTTTTCATTATTTTTTTTTTCTTTTCTTCTCAACGTTTCTTTCTTTCTTTTGATTTGAACATATTTTTTATCTTTCTTTTGAATTGAATTGCACCAAGATCATGCAATGATTTCCTCAAACTTTCGTGCAGCTTGCAACTTGTAAAGCTTTTCTTTACTTTTGAACTTTGAATTGACGCCAATGTCCTTTGAATTGGGCAGCATCTTCTTTCACCTCTTATTCTCACCATGAATCTCATTTATGGAAACCTTAGCACAAACTGAGGTTATAGGGCATGGCTGTGATGAATGGCTAAGTATTTCGGTTAGGTTATACTTTGGGTGATGAAAGAAAAGGTTGAGTGTTTTGCTTCAAAATTGGCTTCGGGAGCATGCAATAGGGTAGGATCAAGCCTTTAGAGGTTAAAGCATACATAGCCTAATGAGATCAACAATTAAGAACAAAATCGATGAGTGTTTAAGAGTAGAAACAAGTATATCCCTCAGAAAGAATGGCAATTAGGATCAAAGATCTCACAGGGAAGTCTGTACTAATTTTCTAAGGTTCACTCAAATTCAGTTATTTCGTTCACTTAATCACTTAAAACATGGCATTGTGAAGTGCAAATTATGAACTACTTGACCATGGCATGACTCTTAGTAAAGCAAAGATAGTTAACTTAGCATATACATTCCTATTAACAAGTTATCATACTAATCACAAGCAGAAATTTAAATATCCTGGCCGTGTATCACCCCCAAACCCTACTTGTTTCTATATACAAAATTTTAAATCCACACCCCCAAACCTAAACTGAACATCGTCCTCAATGTGATATGCAATAATATGACCATAGAACATTGGTGGGAGAGATGTAATGGGCAGAAATAGCAAAGGAAGAGAGAAATACAAACCAGTGCTAGGTTGCCTCCTAGGAGCGCTTTATTTAATGTCTTGACAAGACGGGGTTGGCATGCTAGGAGCTGGGCGCATGCGGAGTTGCAGGGTTGACTGGGCTTGGATTAGATAGGTCCCTGAAGTAGTGTTTGAGGCGATGGCCATTTACCTTGAACGGATCCTACCGTTCCGGGTGCTGGATTTCAACTGCACCATGAGGAAAAACGTTAGTAATAATAAATGGTCCAGTCCATCTTGAACGCAACTTACCTGGGATTAGTCTAAGCCGGGAGTCAAAAAGGAGGACTTCCTGTCCGATGTGAAAGTCCTGGGGCTGAATGCGCTTGTCGTGGAAAGCTTTGGTCTTTTCCTAGTAGATACGAACACTGTCGAAGGCCTCGTTTCGCAACTCCTCTAATTCACTTAGCTGAAGCTTCCTATGTATTCTAGCATCATCGATGTTCATGTTCATATGCTTAATAGCCCAGAATGCTTTATGCTCCAATTCCACTGGTAGGTGGCAGCCATTTCCAAAAACAAGCCGGAAGGGAGTCATGTCAATCGGGGTCTTGTATGTGGTCTGATAGGCCCACAGCGTATCATTCAATTTGCTGGACCAATTTTGCGATTAGGATTTACCGTTTTTTCCAATATGGCCTTTACTTCCCGATTGGACACTTTCGCTTGGCCACTCATTTGAGGGTGATACGGTGTTGAGACCTTGTGGGTGGCACCATACTTCTTCATTAGGGCTGCAAACGAATGATTGCAGAAGTGTGTCCCCCCATCACTGATGATTGCCCTAGGTGCGCCGAATCTGGCTAAGATGTGACTCTGCAAAAAATGCACCACTACTTTAGCGTCGTTAGTTTTGGTGGAATTGCTTCCACCCATTTGGAGACATAATCAACATCAAGCAGAATATAAAGATTGCCAAAGAAATTCAGAAAAGGCCCCATAAAATCAATGCCCCATACGTCGAAGATTTCGACCACAAGAATAGGGTGTAATGGCATTTGATTTCGAGGGCCGATGTTACCTAAGCGTTGGCAGCGGTCACAAGTGAGTACAAATTCGTGTGCATCCTTGAAAAGTGTGGGCCAGTAGAGTTTAATTTGTAGTACCTTGAGGGCTGTCTTCTTAGCTCCAAAATGGCCCCCACATGCCAAGTTATGGCAAAATGTCAAGACGGATTCCATTTCGTCTTCGGGGATGCAGCGTCGAATGATTTGGTCTGGACAATGCTTCCATAGGTACGGCTCATCCCATATGAAGTACTTAGCTTGTTTAGCCAGCTTGTCCTTTTGATACCTGTTTAAAGATGAAGGAATTTGCTTAGTGACAAGGTAATTAATGAGATCGGGGTACCATGGATCAATAGCTTGGAGTGCGAAGAGCTGTTCGTCAGGAAAGGTCTTGAGGAGGGGCAACTGATCGGCCTCTTCATTGGAACTGCGAAGCAATCGGCTCATATGGTCAGCAACCACATTTTCGCTGCCCTTCTTGTCTCTGATTTAAAGGTCAAATTCCTGGAGCAGTAGCATCGAACGTAGCAACCTTGGCTTGGCGTCCTTTTTAGTGAGTAAATACTTCAGGGCAGCATGATCCGTGTATACTATGCCCTTGGTTTGAATTAGATATGAGCGGAACTTCTCAGGGGCAAAGATAACAGCAAGGAGCTCCTTCTCGGTGGTGGAGTAGTTCAGCTGGGCATCATTCAGGGTTTGACTTGCATAGTAAATGACATCAGGGAGCTTGTCGACACACTGTCCCAAAACAGCTCCTATGGAAAAGTCCGAGGCATCAGACATTAGTTCGAATGGTAAGTCCCAATTCGGTGGCATGATGATTGGTGATGCCGTGAGCTTTGCCTTAAGTGTGTTGAATGCCTCACGGTATCCCTTAGTGAACTCAAATGTGGCGTCCTTGACTGTAGTGGGGTACGGCAGCCTCTCCACTATGTCTAACTTTGCTTTGTCCACTTCTATGCCTCGGCTAGAGATCACATGACCCAAGATAATTCCCTGTTGTACCATGAAATGGCACTTTTCCCAATTCAGCACTAAGTTGCTTTCTCTACACCGTTCCAGTACTCGGGTTAGGTTAACTAAGCACAGTTCGAATGAATGTCCAAACACCGAGAAGTCGTCCATGAATACTTCAATTATATCTTCCACCATAACGGAGAAGATGCTCATCATGTAACGCTGAAAGGTAGCTAGGGCATTGCACAATCCAAACGGCATTCTTCTGTATGCAAAAGTGCCATATGGGCAGGGGAATGTTGTTTTTTCTTGATCTTCGGGTGCAATAGCAATCTGATTGTATCCTGAGTAGCCGTCCAAAAAGCAATAGTGGGAGTGTCCAACTAGGCGCTCGAGCATTTGATCAATGAAGGGAAAAGGAAAGTGGTCCTTGCGTGTGGTTGTATTTAGCTTTCGATAGTCAATGCACACTCTCCATCCTGTTTGAATCTGTTGAGGTACAAGCTCATCATGCTCGTTTTTAACCACTGTGATCCCACTTTTCTTTGGCACGATCTAGACTGGGCTCACCCACTTGGAGTCACTAATTGGATAGATGATTCCAACGTCCAGAAGCTTTAAGACTTCTTTCTTCACGACCTCTTTCATAGGTGGATGCAATCGCCTATGCGCCTCCCGTGATGGTTTGGAGTCTTCCTCCAGCAGTATCCGATGCATGCATTTTGTGGGACTTATGCCTTTGATGTCAGCTATTGTCCATCCAATTGCCGTTTGATTGACCTTAAGGACGTGAACCAATACCTCTTCCTCTTTCGTACTTAGGGTAGACGCAATGATGACTGGAAGGGTTTGACTGTAACCCAAATATGCATACTTTAAGTGCTCGGGCAAGTGCTTCAGCTTGAGTTCAGGAGCCTTTATGATGGACGGCAGGGTTTTCTGACTTGTGAGTGGTAATGCTTCGAAGGGAGGCCGGTGGTATGGGAGGCCTGGCATGATGTCAAGGGCTCGTACCTCTTCGATCGCGCTATCTGCAAGTGAATCCACAGTGTGTGGGTTACTAGTAACGGCCTTCTCAAGGTCATCCGTCATGCAAGACTGAGCAATTGTCTCCCGTAGTAGTACATCCATTGTGTTTAACGGAAAATCTACAATAGGCTCGGTAGGATACTGGATGGTGTCATGGATGGAGAATTTCCGAAGCTGGTCCAGGATCTTGATGGAGACTTGGCCCTTTTTGACGTCGATGACGCACTCGGCTATGGCTAGTAAAGGCCTTCCAAAGATGAGGGGAGGTTCCTCACTTTTGTCAATTTTGTCCATTCTTTGTACGTAGAAGTCTGCAGGGATGCATGTGTCCCCGATTTGTACCAGTACGTCCTCAAGAACCCCCATTAGGTTGGTTACAGAAGCGTTAGCCAATCTGACACATAGGTGCTTGAGTTTGAGTGCGCCTAGGTTGAGTGACCTGTAAATGTGGAATGGCATGATGTTCATTGATGCTCCCGTGTCGCAAAGGCAATGTTCGAATCTTGTTGGCTGAATGACACATGGAAGGGATGGAGGCCCGAGATCGTTGGCCTTATGGGGCATGTGCAAAAGGGCAGCCGAGCATACCTTAGGGATGTCAATGGTGTCCGTTGAGCTGAAACCACGCTTTCCTGCAACTAAGTCCTTGATCAGCTTCGCAAAGATAGGCATGTGCTTGACAATTTTATGGAAAGGCAGTGTGATCTGAAGCTTCTGCAACATGCTGATGATCTCTTCCTCAAAGTACTCCCTTTGCTTATTCTTGTTTTGGAACCTGCGAAGAAATGGATAATCAACATTATTAGCTAACTCAAAAGTTACTTTTTTAAAATTGGAATTCTGAATTTTAGAGTTAGAAGTATTCGAGTGCTGCGACTTGGGCTTAGGAGCAAGTTGCATGCCCGCCGTGGCCGAAGTAGGCGCAGTTTCAGGTCCTTCTTGCGGTAGGGCACTTGGTGACTCGTTGGGGCGGTTCTGCACCAGAGGGGTTGGATGTGGCATATTTTGCGACGCGCCCTGGTCGGCGATCCTTGGCAGAGTAGGTTGAGACTGGGTTTCAGGTCCTCCGAGGGTGGCATATGTGGGGTCTTGAAGTGGTGTTTCCCTCTGCAGCGTGATGGCATTAGCTGTAGGATTGTGAAATCCTTTCGGATTTACCAGGACTTGACTCGGTAGCTTGCCCTACTCTCGCTGATTTAGTTGGTTCGCCACTTGTCCCATTTGACGATCCAAGTTTGCAATTGCATTTTTCATGTTTCCCATCTGACTCTGCCTATCTTGCATGAATTTTATGAATTGAGCATGCTGTTGAGTCAGGATATGGAGGGAGTCCTCGACAGACTTGCTTCCGCCATTCTAATTTGAGGATGGACCGTGATAGTTCCCCTGAGGGCCTGCGGCTTGCTGCTCAAATCCAGGAGGTGGCAAGGGATTTGCGGCTGCTTGCTTGTTGCTCCAACAGAAATTTGGATGATTTTTCCACCCCGGATTGTAAGTGTTGGAATATGGGTCATTCCGGGGTCGAGAATTGCTATTGAACCCTCCAGCAAAGTTGGCATCTTCCACAACCAGGGAGTCCTAGGATGTGTGGCCCTGAATTGAACATACCTCGCAGATGTGAACTCCTTTGGCTTTCTCGCTACACAACTTTTCACCATTGTCGTCAACTAAGCAATGGCGTCATCTTTGTATATGGCGGATGCATCACCCGTGGCTCTAGAGGAAAAACCCCGGTAGCTGAACTGCTTTTCCCTTTGAGAAATGTTCTCAAAGGCGGTCCTTGCTTCCTCGGATGTGCCTTATAGAATCCCTTGGGATTGAGAGTCCACCATTGTCCGATCGCTAGTCTTCAAGCCTCCATAGAAGTATAGCATAAGATGATGGTCATCAATATGGGGGTGGGGGCACACCCGTAGCATCTGATTGAACAGCTCCCAAAACTCGTAGAAAGACTCCTCCATGTCTTTTTGTGGGTTCATGATCTTGGACTTTAACTCATTTGTATTTTCCACGGGAAAGTACTGTGTTAAGAATTTGGACGTCAAGTCCCTCCAAGAGTGAATGGAAGCCAGCGCTAGTGAATGAGACCATGTCTTGGCGCGATCCTTGAGACTAAAGCGAAAGAGCCGTAGGCAGATTTCAGATTCTGTCATACAATTTATGCGCAGTGTTGAACAAACCTCAACAAATTCCTTAATATGAAAGTGCGGGTCCACGCCAGCAAGGCCGTGGAATGTGTGCAGCATTTGAATTGTCCCCGACTTCAATTCGAAGTTTGCCACTATTGAGTCTGGAAAAACAACTGGAAATTGATCCTCCGAGACATAGGGCATGACAAAATCCTTAAGGTGCCGTGGGGCTTGCGGTACTAGGCCACGTTCCCGTCCCTGCTCTTCTCTGTGGTCTGCCATCCTCCTTGGGCTTGGTGGCGTGTGATCAGTCATTATTTATGCATCATTTTGATGTCTTTATATGCCCCTCTTACATGTCTTTTGAATGATTTCGTGCCATCAGTAGTAGAAAATGATCAATCTTGTGAGACTTGTGCAGAGTTAGAAATATAGGTAAAATCTAGAAAGAACGCAAAAAGAATGAGTAAAATCGGAGTCCAGATGAAGGAGATGTCCTCATTTCAATATCAGGTCCTGAACGGGGTCCTGAGTGCGCCAGTGCGCCAATGCGCCTATTTTGGGAAACTAGCCAAGTACCTCATATCAGGCCCTCCGGGTATCAAACCTATGTTTCATGACATCAAGGTCAGGTCCTAGAAGTGTCAAGGTCGCACCAAGGCAGGTCAAGGACATGTCCCAAGAAATCCCATCCGAGCCCAGATGTGCGCCTAAACCCGGGGTCCCTGTTCCGCCAGCGGTGGATCAGAGGTTCTCCCTCAGCGCTAAGCCTGACAACATTTGCGCCAAGCTTGAACAAAGATGCGCTTCTACTATACTCATGATTTGCTTCAAAAGCGCAGTCCCATATCCTGATTACGAAGACAGTCCAAAATCCAAGTTTGGCCAGCTTGCGTTCCCACTTGCCAGCTTGCATTCACACTCCCAGCCGTGCTCTGATTGGCTCTAATAGATTTAAGGACTTTGTAATTAATTAAAAGTACAATAACTTTCCCTATCCTTATAGGACATGGTTTTACCAATCCTTATAGAATAAGGTTTTACCAATCCTTATAGGACAAGGTTTTCCCTTTCTCTATAAAATGGAGCCTTTGTTCAGTGTTTTAGAGGAGGAGATAATTAGCTACAGGCGTTTTTCGGAGATACAGAGACACCTTAGCCGCAGATAGTATTTTGGTTTTTTAGAGTTTTACGTTAAAGCTTGGTTCTTCCCGAAGTCGAGTGTGTTGGACGTGGAGCTTGGAGAAGAAGGCTTTGCCGTGTCTTCTGCTGCACCTGTTCTTCACAATATCTTCTGTACCCTTATTTTCATTATTGCAATTTACTTATGATTTCAATTATATTTGTTTCAATTTCAGTTATGTGTGAGTAGTCATTAGGATTAGGGCTGCTTGAAGCCCTAACCATGTTAGCTTGTTGATTGGATTTCTGGCTCTTGATTATGATTGCTATGCATGCAGAATAAGTAGGATTACTATGCTTAATGACCTTAATTTATGCCTATAAGATTAGCTACCATGTTTGCATATAATTATAGATGTAATTGCTTGAGTGACCGTCATATCATCTTGTGATTTGGAGCATCGAAAGTATTCTTACTTGTAATCTTAACTCATAACGACCTAGGATTGCTTGTCACTTTTCTAGGCTAAGGTGGTGTCATTAAATTCTCTTTGAACTTCATGCATCATCTTAAAAGATAGGTGAAAGACGTTCTAGGCATATGCCCTGTTTAGAACATGTTGAGTAAGAGGGAATAAGATGTGTCTAGTGAACCAACGCCAGGTCCTAGGAACGGGCACCTAATTCAGAAAATGCATAGTAATTAGGTCAAGGAAATTTGGTTAATAGCTATAATTGGTTAGAGTGGATAGTAAGCCTTAATTTGCCTTAGTTAACAATCAATCAACCGTTAATTCTTGCATTGTTATTTTCTGCATTTTATTTTGCTTGTCTTTAAATTTCAGTTCTCACATCATAAACCCCCCCTGCGTGTGTGTGTGTGTTTTCACTAAGTTAATAAATCTGAACTAAAGTGGTCATAACGTTGATACAAGTCCTCGAGGGATCGACTCTTGCTGTGCTACTATACTATTCTTATCGATTTGTGCACTTGCAAGGATTTTATAACTGTTAGAATTGAATTGCATATTTCGTGCTCTTTAATTCTACCAACAGCGAGGAGCCGTGGACTGAAGATGCTCGTGATGATGGTCGACTTGATGACCCGTGCACTGAACCTTAGAATGACATACACGAATACCTAACAAAAAGAAAAACTAAGTTAAAAATCTAAACTTGAATGGGCACCGTTGAGGGACATGTCCCCGGCAACGGCGCCAAAAACTTGTTGGTGGAATTAAAGAGCAAGAAATATGCAATTCAATTCTAACAGTTATAAAATCCTTGCAAGTGCACAAATCGATACGAATAGTATAGTAGCACAGCAAGAGTCGATCCCTCGAGGACTTGTATCAACGTTATGACCACTTTAGTTAAGTTTGATTAACTTAGTGAAAACACACACGCGTAGAGGGGGGGGGGGGGGGGGGGGGGGGGGGGGGGGGGGGGGGGGGGGGGTGTGGGGTGGTGGGGTTATAATGTGAGAGCTGAAATTTAAAGACAAGTAAAATAAAATGCAGAAAATAACAATGCAAGAATTAACGGTTGATTGATTATTAACTAAGGCGAATTAAGGCTTACTATCCACTCTAACCAATTATAGTTACTAATCAGATTTCCTTGACCTAATTACTAAGCATTTTCTGAATTAGGTGCCCGTGCCTAGGACCTGGCGTTGGTTCACTAGACACATCTTATTCCCTCTTACTTAGCATGTTCTAAACAGGGCATATGCCTAGAACGTCTATCACCTACCTTTTAAGATGATGCATGAAGTTCAAAGAGAATTTAATGACACCACATTAGCAAAGCAAAGTGACATGCAATCCTAGGTCGTTATGAGTTAAGATTACAAGTAAGAATACTTTCGATGCTCCGAATCACAAGATGATATGACGGTCACTCAAGCAATTACATCAATAATTATATGCAAACAAGGTAGCTAATCTTACAGGCATAAATTAAGGTTATTAAGCACAGTAATCCAACCTATTCAGCATGCATAGCAATCATAATCAAGAGCCAGAAATCCAATCAACAAGCTAACATGGCTAGGGCTTCAAGCAACCCTAATACTCACGACTACTCACACATAACTGAAATAAACACAGGCGTAATTGAATTCATAATTAAATTGCAGTAAAAATAAGGTTACAAAAGATATTGTGAAGAATAGGTGCAGCAGAAGACACGGCAAAGCCTTTTTCTCCAAGCTCCACGTCCAACACACTCAACTTCGGGAAGAACAAAGCTTTAACGTAAAACTCCAAAAAACCAAATTATTATCTGCGGCTAAGGTGTCTCTATCTCCAAAACGGCCTCTAGCTCTCTCCCCCCAAACGTATATATCTTTTTTTCCTTTTTACTGAACACGGTTCCTTCTTTGTCAAGAAAAGGGAATCCTTGTTCAACTAGAATTTGAATAAAATCAAAACCCTATCCTAACGTGTATTAAGACAGCCCTAATCCTTCTAGAAAATTACAGCGTCGCTAAAATCTCTCAGACCAATCAGAATGCGACTGGGCGTGTGAATGCAAGCTGACAAGTGGAAACGCAAGCTGGCAAGTGGGAACGCAAGCTGGCCAGTGGGAACACAAGCTGGCCGTGGCAGAGGCTAGGGCTCCGAACTTGGCTTTTGGAATGTCTTCGTAATCAGGATATGGGACTGCGCTTTTGAAGCACATCATGAGTATAGTAGAAGCGCATCTTCATTCAGGCATAGCGTAAATGTTGTCAGGCTTAGCGCAGAGGGAGAACCTCTGATCCACCGCTGGCGAAACAGGGACCCTGGGCTTAGGCGCACATCTGGGCTCAAATGGGAGTTCTTGGGACATGTCCTCGACCTGACTTGGCGTGACTGATCAGTCGTTATTTATGCATCATTTTGAGGTCTTCATATGCCTCTCTTACATGTCTTTTGAATGATTTCGTGCCATCAATAGTAGAAAATGATCAATCTTGTGAGACTTGTGTAGAGTTAGAAAGATAGGTGAAATCTGGAAAGAACGCAAAAAGAATGACTCAAATCGGAGTCCAGATGAAGGAGATGTCCTCATTTCAATATCAGGTCCTCAACATGGTCCTGAGTGCGCCAGTGCGCCAGTGCGCCTATTTTGGGCCACTGGCCAAGTACCTCATATCAGGCCCTCCGGGTCTCAAACCTGTGTTTCATGACATCAAGGTCAAGTCCTAGAAGTGCCAAGGTCACGCCAAGGCAGGTCGAGGACATGTCCCAAGAACTCCCATCCGAGCACATATGTGCGCCTAAGCCGGGGTCCCTGTTCCGCCAGCGGTGGATCAGAGGTTCTCCCTCTGCGCTAAGCCGGACAACATTTGCGCCAAGCCTGAACGACGATGCGCTTCTATTATACTCCTAACGTAATTCAAAAGCGCGGTCCCAGATCCTGATTACGAAGACAGTCAAAAATCCAAGTTTGGCCAGCTTGCGTTCCCACTTGCCAGCTTGCATTCACACTCCCAGCCGTGTTCTGATTGGTTCTAATAGATTTTAAAGACTTTGTAATTAATTAAAAGTAAAATAACTTACCCTATTCCTATAGGACAAGGTTTTACCAATCTGTATAGAACAAGGTTATACTAATCCTTATAGAACAAGGTTTTCCCTTGTCTATAAAAAGGAGAATCAGATAGAGGATTAGAGGCGTTTTTGTTTTCTGGAAAAACAGAGACCTGAGCCACAGAGTTCCGTTTTGGTTTTCTAGAGAATTAGGGACCATATTTTCGGAGATAATCTTTCACATAGATTATTGGAGGTGGAGCTTGGAGAAGAAGGCCCTGCCGTGTCTTCTTCTGCATCTGTTCTTAACAATCTCCTCTGTACCCTTATTTTCATTATTACAATTTACTTATGGATTCAATTATACTTGTGTTTATTTCAGTTATGGGTGAGTAGTCATTAGGATTAGGGCTGATTGAAGCCCTAGCCTTGTTAGCTTGTTGATTGGATTTCTGGCTCTTGATTATGATTGCTATGCATGCTGAATAAGTTGGATTACTATGCTTAATGAACTTAATTTATGCCTATAAGATTAGCTACCTTGTTTGCATATAATTATAGATGTAATTGCTTGAGTGACCGTCATATCATCTTGTGATTTGGAGCATCGAAAGTATTCGTACTTGTAATCTTAACTCATGACGACCTAGGATTGCATGCCACTTTGCTAGGCTAATGTGGTGTCATTAAATTCCCTTTAAACTTCATGCATCATCTTAAAAGGTAGGTGATAGATGTTCTAGGCATATGCCCTGTTTACAACATGCTAAGTAAGAGGGAATAAGATGTGTCTAGTGAACCAACGCCAGGTCCTAGGCACGGGCACCTAATTCAGAAAATGCATAGTAATTAGGTCAAGGAAATTTGGTTAAGAGCTATAATTGGTTAGAGTGGATAGTAACCTTAATTCGCCTTAGTTAACAACCTTTCATTCTTGCATTGTTATTTTCTGCACTTTGATTTACTTGTCTTTAAATTTCAGTTATCACATCATAAACCCCCCCTGTGTGTGTGTGTGTGTGTGTTTTTATTTAAGTTAACAAATCTGAACTAAATTGGTCATAACGTTGATACAAGTCCTCGAGGGATCGACTCTTGCTGCTACTATACTATACTTATCGATTTTTGCACTTGCAAGGATTTTATAACTGTTAGAATTGAATTGCAAATTTCTTGCTCTTTAAATCTACCAACAAGTTTTTGGCGCCGTTGCCGGGGACTTGCCCCTCAACGGTGCCCATTCAAGTTTAGATTTGTAACTTAGTTTTTTTTCTTTTTTGTTAGGTACCCGTGTATGTCATTCCAAGGTTCAGTGCACGGGTCATCAAGTGGACCATCATCGCAAGCATCTTCAGTCCACGGCTCCCCGCCACCAAGCCCAAGGAGGATGGCGGATCACAGAGAAGAGCAGGGCCTGGAACGTGGCCTAGTACCGCAAGCCCCATGGCGCCTTAAGGATTTTGCCATGCCCCATGTCTCGGAGGATCAATTTCCAATTATTTTTCCCGAGTCAACAGTGGCAAACTTCGAATTAAAGTCGGGGACAATTCACATGCTGCCTACATTCCACGGCCTTGCTGGCGAGGACCCGCACTTTCATATCAAGGAATTTGTTGAGGTTTGTTCAACACTGCGCATCAATGGTATGACAGAATCGGAAATCCCCCTGCGGCTCTTTCACTTCAGCCTCAAGGATTGCGCCAAGACATGGTTTCATTCATTGGCGCCGGCTTCCATTCACTCTTGGAGGGACTTGACGTCCAAATTCTTAACACAGCACTTTCCCGTGGAAAAGACAAATGAGTTAAAGTCCAAGATCATGAACCCACGGCAAGACATGGAGGAGTCTTTCTACGAGTTTTGGGAGCGGTTCAATCAGATGCTACGGGCGTGCCCCCACCACCATATTGATGCCCATCATCTTATGCTATACTTCTATGGAGGCTTGAAAACTAGCGATCGGACAATGGTGGATTCTCAATCCCAAGGGATTCTAGAAGGCACAGCCGAGGAAGCAAGGACCGCCTTTGAGAACATTGCTCAAAGGGAAAAACAATTCAGCTAAAGGGGTCCCTCCTCTAGAGCTACGGGTGATGCATCCGCCAAATACAAAGATGACGCCATTGCTCAGCTCACGGCAATGGTAAAACAATTGTGTAGCGAGAAAGCCAAAGGAGTTCACATCTGCGAGGTATGTTCAATTCAGGGCCACACATCCCAGGACTGCCCGGTTGTGGAAGAGGCCAACTTTGCTGGAGGGTTCAATAGCAATTCTCGACCCCGGAATGACCCATATTCCAACACTTACAATCCGGGGTGGAGAAATCATCCTAAAATCAGTTGGAGCAACAATCAAGCAGCCGCGAATCCATTGCCACCCCCTGGATTTGAGCAGCAAGCCACAGGCCCTGAGGTGAACTACCACGGTCCTTCCTCAAAACAGAATGGCGGAAGCAAGTCTGTTGAGGACTCCATCCATATCCTGACTCAACAGCAGGCTCAACTCATAAAATTCATGCACGATAGCCAGAGTCAGACGGGAGACTTCAAAAATGCAATTGCAAACTTGGAGCGTCAAATGGGACAGGTGGCGAACCAACTAAATCAGCGGGAGCAGGGCAAGCTACCGAGTCAAGTCCTGGTAAATCCGAAAGGATTTCACAATCCTACGGCTAATGCCATCACGCTGGAGAAGGAAACACCACTTCAAGACCCCACATATGCCACCCTCACAGGACCTGAAACTGAGCCTCAACCTACTCTGCCAAGGATCACCGACCAGGGCGCGCCGCAAAACATGCCACGGCCAACACCTCTGACGCAGAACCAGTCCAATGAGTCGCCAAATGCCCTACCGCAAAGAGGACCTGACACTGTGCCTACTTCAGCCACGGCTGGCATGCAACCTGCTCCTAAGCCCAAGTCGCAGCACTCGAATACTTCTAACTCTAAACCTCAGAATTCCAATTCTAAAAAAGTCACTTTTGAGTTAGCTAATAATGTTGATTATCCATTTCCTCGCAGGTTCCAAAACAGGAATAAGCAAAAGGAGGACTTTGAGGAAGAAATCATCAGCATGTTGCAGAAGCTTCAGATCACACTGCCTTTCCATAAAATTGTCAAGCACATGCCTATCTTTGCAAAGCTGATCAAGGAATTAGTTGTAGGAAAGCGTGGTTTTAGCTCCACGGACACCATTGACATCCCTATGGCCTGCTCGGCTGCCCTTTTGCGCATGCCCCTTAAGGCCAATGATCCTGGGCCGCCATCCCTTCCATGTGTCATTCAGTCAAAAAGATTCGAACATTACCTTTGCGACACGGGAGCATCAGTGAACATCATGCCATTCCACATTTACAGGTCACTCAACCTAGGCGCACTCAAGCCCACGCACCTATGTGTCAGGTTGGCTAACGCTTCTGTAACCAACCTAATGGGGGTTCTTGAGGACGTACTGGTACAAATCGGAGATACATGCATCCCTGCAGACTTCTACGTACTAAGAATGGACAGAAATGACAAAAGTAAGGAACCTCCCCTCATCTTCGGAAGGCCCTTACTAGCCACAGCCGAGTGCCTCTTCGACGTCAGAAAGGGCCAGGTCTCCATCAAGGTCCTGGACCAGCTTCGGACATTCTCCATCCATGACACCATCCAGTACCCTGCCGAGCCTATTGTAGATTTTCCGTTAAACACAATGGACTTACTGCTACGGGAGACAATTGCTCATTCTTGCATGACGGATGACCTTGAGAAGGCCGTTACTAGTAACCCACACACTGTGGATTCACTTACAGATAACGTGATCGAAGAGGTACGAGCCCTTGACATCATGCCAGCCCTCCCATTGCACAGGCCTCCCCTCGAAGCGTTACCATTCACAAGTCAGAAAACCCAGCCATCCATCATAAAGGCTCCTGAACTCGAGCTGAAGCCCTTGCCCGAGCACTTAAAGTATGCATATTTGGGCGACAATCAAACCCTTCCAGTCATCGTTGCATCTACCCTAAGTACGAAAGAGGAAAAGGCATTGGGTCACGTCCTTAAGGTCAATCAAACGGCAATTGGATGGACAATAGCTGACATCAAAGGCATAAGTCCCGCAAAATGCATGCATCGGATACTGCTGGAGGAAGACTCCAAACCATCACGGGAGGCACAGAGGCGATTACATCCACCTATGAAGGAGGTCGTGAAGAAAGAAGTCCTAAAGCTTTTGGATGTTGGAATCATCTATCCAATTAGTGACTCCAAGTGGATGAGCCCAGTCCAGGTCGTGCCAAAGAAAAGTGGGATCACAGTGGTTAAAAACGAGCAGGATGAGCTTGTACCTCAACGGATTCAAACAGGATGGAGAGTGTGCATCGACTATCGAAAGCTAAATATAACCACACGCAAGGACCACTTTCCTTTGCCCTTCATTGATCAAATGCTCGAGCGCCTGGCTGGACACTCCCACTATTGCTTCTTGGACGGCTACTCAGGATACAATCAGATTGCTATTGCACCCGAAGATCAAGAAAAAACAACATTCACATGCCCATATGGCACCTTTGCATACAGAAGAATGCCATTTGGATTGTGCAATGCCCCATCTACCTTTCAGCGTTGCATGATGAGCATCTTCTCCGATATGGTGGAAGACATAATTGAAGTATTCATGGACGACTTCTCAGTGTTTGGACATTCATTCGAACTGTTCTTAGTTAACCTAACCCGAGTACTGGAACGGTGCAGAGAAAGCAACTTAGTGCTGAACTAGGAAAAGTGCCATTTCATGGTACAACAGGGAATTGTCTTGGGTCATGTGATCTCTAGCTGAGGGATTGAAGTGGACAAAGCAAAGTTAGACATAGTAGAGAGGCTGCCGTACCCCACTACAGTCAAAGAGGTTCGATCGTTCTTAGGGCATGCTGGCTTTTACCGCAGATTCATCAAAGATTTCTCGAAAATCACAAGACCTTTGTGTGATCTTCTAGCCAAGGACGCCACATTTGAGTTCACTAAGGGATGCCGTGAGGCATTCAACACACTCAAGGCAAAGCTCACGGTATCACCCATCATCATGCCACCGAATTGGGACTTACCATTCGAACTAATGTGTGATTCCTCAGACTTCGCCATAGGAGCAGTTTTGGGACAGCGTGTTGACAAGCTCCCTCATGTCATTTACTACGCAAGCCGAACCCTGAATGATGCCCAGCTGAACTACTCCACCACCGAGAAGGAGCTCCTTGCTGTTATCTTTGACCTGGAGAAGTTCCGTTCATATCTAATTCAAACCAAGGTCATAGTATACACGGATCATGCTGCCTTGAAGTATCTGCTCACTAAAAAGGATGCCAAGCCAAGGTTGCTACGTTGGATGCTACTGCTCCAGGAATTCGACCTTGAAATCAGAGACAAGAAGAGCAGCGAAAACGTGGTCGCTGACCATATGAGCCGATTGCTTCACAGTTCCAATGAAGAGGCCGATCAGTTACCCCTCCTCGAGACCTTTCCTGACGAACAGCTCTTCGCAATCCAAGCTATTGATCCATGGTATGCCGATCTCATTAATTACCTTGTCACTAAGCAAATTCCTTCATCTTTAAACAGGTACCAAAAGGACAAGATGGCTAAACAAGCTAAGTACTTCATATGGGATGAGTCGTACCTATGGAAGCATTGTCCAGACCAAATCATTCGGCGCTGCATCCCAGGAGACGAGATGAAATCCGTCTTGACTTTTTGCCATAGTTTGGCATGTGGGGGCCATTTTGGAGCTAAGAAGACATCCCTCAAGGTACTCCAAAGTGGACTCTACTGGCCCACACTTTTCAAGGATGCACACGAATTTGTACTCACCTGTGACCGCTGCCAACGCCTAGGTAACATCGGCCCTCGAAATCAAATGCCATTACACCCTATTCTTGTGGTCGAAATCTTTGACGTATGGGGCATTGATTTTATGGGGCCTTTTCCGAATTCCTTTGGCAATCTTTATATTCTGCTTGCAGTTGATTATGTCTCCAAATGGGTGGAAGCAATTCCCACCAAAACTAACGACGCCAAAGTAGTGGTGCGTTTTTTACAGAGTCACATCTTAGCCAGATTCGGCGCACCTAGGGCAATCATCAGCGATGGGGGGGGCACACTTCTGCAATCATTCGTTTGCAGCCCTAATGAAGAAGTATGGCGTCACCCACAAGGTCTCAACACCGTATCACCCTCAAACGAGTGGCCAAGCGGAAGTGTCCAATCGGGAAGTAAAGGCCATATTGGAAAAAACGGTAAATCCTAACCGCAAAGATTGGTCCAGCAAATTGAATGATGCGCTGTGGGCCTATCGGACCGCATACAAGACCCCGATTGGCATGTCTCCCTTCCGGCTAGTTTTTGGAAAAGGCTGCCACCTACCAGTGGAATTGGAGCATAAAGCATTCTGGGCTATTAAGCAGATGAACCTGAACTTCGATGACGCTGGAATACATAGGAAGCTTCAGCTAAGTGAATTAGAGGAGTTGCGAAACGAGGCCTTTGACAGTGCTCGTATCTACAAGGAAAAGACCAAAGCTTTCCACGACAAGCGCATTCAGCCCAAGTACTTTCACATCGGACAGGAAGTCCTCCTCTTTAACTCCCGGCTCAGACTAATGTCAGGTAAGTTGCGTTCAAGATGGACTGGACCATTTATTATTACTAACGTTTTTCCTCATGGTGCAGTTGAAATCCAGCACCCGGAACGGCAGGATCCGTTCAAGGTAAATTGCCACCGCCTCAAACACTACTTCAAGGACCTTTCTACTCCAAGCGCAGTCAACCCTGCAACTCCGCATGCGCCCAGCTCCTAGCATTCCAGCCCCGTCTTGCCTAGACATTAAATAAAGCGCTCCTAGGAGGCAGCCTAGCCCTGGTTTGTATTTCTCACTTCCTTTTCTGTTTCTGCCCGTTATATCTCTCAAACCTTTCTATTGTTGTCATGCTTACTGCTTATCACATTGAGGACAATGTTCAGTTTAGGTTTGGGGGTGTGGATTTAAAATTTTGCATATAGAAACAAGTAGGTTTGGGGGTGATACACGGCCAGGACATTTAAAATTCTGCTTGTGATTAGTATGATAACTTGTTAATAGGAATGTATATGCTAAACTTAACTATCTTTGCTTTACTAAGAGTCATGCCATGGTCAAGTAGTTCATAATTTGCACTTCACAATGCCATGTTTTAAGTGATTAAGTGAACGAAATAACTGAATTTGAGTGAACCTTAGAAAATTAGTGGAGACTACCCTGTGAGATCTTTGAGCCTAATTGTCATTCTTTCTAAGGGATATACTTGTTTCTACTCTTAAACACTCGTCACTTTTGTTCTTAATTGTTGATCTCATTACATCATATTTGCATTGAATTTTAAAGAACTAACATCATTTAGATACTCTTGATTTAATGTATGTTTTGCCATAAGAAGTGATGTAGGCTATGTGTGCTTTAACCTCCAAAGGCCTTATCCTACCCTATTGCATGCTCCCTAAGCCAATTTTGAAGCCAAACACTCAACCTTTTCTTTCATCACCCAAAGTATAACCTAACCCAAAATACTTAGCCATTCATCACAGCCATACCCTATAACCTCAGTTTGTGCTAAGGTTGCCACAAATGAGATTCATGGTGAGAATGAGAGGTGAAAGAAGATGATGCCCAATTCAAAGGACATTGGCGTCAATTGAAAGTTCAAAAGTAAAGAAAAGATTTACAAGTTGCAAGCTGTATGAAAATTTGAGGAAATCATTGCATGATCTTGGTTCAATTCAATTCAAAGACGAACAGAAACAAAAAAAAAACGTTCAAACCAAAAGAAGGAAAAAAAAATAAGTGAAAAACAAAGTGAATTGAGCCAAGTGAGCCAAGATCCTCAAAATAAGCCACAAGAGCCTCAAAATAAATCATCAAGAAAGCACAATGCCGTGGGCCTTAAGAAAGGATTCAGTTCAGAAATTCCAAGTTCAATTCATGACTTCTCATGCCTTGGCACAACTCAGGTTCTTTGAATCCCATCCTTCCTTGCTAAACCCCAAAGCTTAGCCCCAATACAACCTAAAAAGGAAGACCTAACGGATCTTATGGACAATCATGCTGAGGATTAAGGTACATATCTATGTTCTTAAACTTCAATTCCTTTCATGAGATCTTTATTTCCATAAAGTGCTATTCTTCATTGTTACTCATATGTGATTAAATTTGAATTTCATAACATAAACTCATCACATATGCTTGAAAAGTGTGTAAGCCTAGGATTCTTGTGTGAATTGAGCGTTGCCTAGTGAGGATTAGAGTCGAGGCGAAATCTTTCTAGGGCACTTAGATGAAGTTGTTTTCAAACTTGATCACCTGAAAATATTGGCATTTATACACGTACACCTTCACATGACACCCACGGCTATGGCATTCCTTTTAGTTCTGCAAAGCATGTCTACTTACTTTGATTCTTATTAGCTTGTTAAGAGTACTATATCTAGCATCTTTTTGTTTAAGTAAAACGTTTGAGGGTATCGTACTGTTATAAGCCTCAGGAGACAAAACTCCTCCTACTAGGTGAACCTAGGGGTTTAAATGTTCTATCTTAACTAAAATCGAGTATTTTCATTTTGTTAGCATTTTTTTTGCTCAGGGACTAGCAAAAAATAGGTTTGGGGGCATTTGATCAGTCGTTATTTATGCATCATTTTGAGGTCTTTATATGCCTCTCTTACATGTCTTTTGAATGATTTCGTGCCATCAATAGTAGAAAATGATCAATCTTGTGAGACTTGTGCAGAGTTAGAAAGATAGGTAAAATCTGGAAAGAACGCAAAAAGAATGACTCAAATCGGAGTCCAGATGAAGGAGATGTCCTCATTTCAATATCAGGTCCTCAACGGGGTCCTGAGTGCGCCAGTGCGCCAGTGCGCCTATTTTGGGCCACTAGCCAAGTACCTCATATCAGGCCCTCCGGGTCTCAAACCTGTGTTTCATGACATCAAGGTCAAGTCCTAGAAGTGCCAAGGTTGCTCCAAGGCAGGTCGAGGACATGTCCCAAGAACTCCCATCCGAGCCCAGATGTGCGCCTAAGCCGGGGTCCCTGTTCCGCCAGCGGTGGATCAGAGGTTCTCCCTCTGCGCTAAGCCTGACAACATTTGCGCCAAGCCTGAACGACGACGCGCTTCTATTATACTCCTATCGTACTTCAAAAGTGTGGTCCCAGATCCTGATTACGAAGACAGTCAAAAATCCAAGTTTGGCCAGCTTGCGTTCCCACTTGCCAGCCTGCATTCACACTTCCGGCCATGCTCTGATTGGTTCGAATAGATTTTAAAGACTTTATAATTAATTAAAAGTAAAATAACTTTCCCTATCCCTATAGGACATGGTTTTACCAATCTGTATAGAACAAGGTTATACCAATCCTTAAAGAACAAGGTTATACCAATCCTTATAGAATAAGGTTTTCCCTTGTCTATAAAAAGGAGAATCAGATAGAGGATTAGGGGCGTTTTTTGTTTTCTGGAAAAACAGAGACCTAAGCCACAGAGTTCCGTTTTGGTTTTCTAGAGAATTAGGGACCATATTTTCGGAGATAATCTTTCACATAGACTATTGGACGTGGAGCTTGGAGAAGAAGGCCCTGCCGTGTCTTCTGCTGCATCTGTTCTTAACAATCTCCTCTGTACCCTTATTTTCATTATTACAATTTACTTATGGATTCAATTATACTTGTGTTTATTTCAGTTATGTGTGAGTAGTCATTAGGATTAGGGCTGCTTGAAGCCCTAGCCATGTTAGCTTATTGATTGGATTTCTGGCTCTTGATTATGATTGCTATGCATGCTGAATAAGTTGGATTACTATGCTTAATGAACTTAATTTATGCCTATAAGATTAGCTACCTTGTTTGCATATAATTATAGATGTAATTGCTTGAGTGACCTTCATATCATCTTGTGATTTGGAGCATCGAAAGTATTCATACTTGTAATCTTAACTCATGACGACCTAGGATTGCATGCCACTTTGCTAGGCTAATGTGGTGTCATTAAATTCTCTTTAAACTTCATGCATCATCTTAAAAGGTAGGTGATAGACGTTCTAGGCATATGCCCTGTTTAGAACATGCTAAGTAAGAGGGAATAAGATGTGTCTAGTGAACCAACGCCAGGTCCTAGGCACGGGCACCTAATTCAGAAAATGCATAGTAATTAGGTCAAGGAAATTTGGTTAAGAGCTATAATTGGTTAGAGTGGATAGTAACCTTAATTCTCCTTAGTTAACAACCTTTCATTCTTGCATTGTTATTTTCTGCACTTTGATTTACTTGTCTTTAAATTTCAGTTATCACATCATAAACCCCCCCTGTGTGTGTGTGTGTTTTTATTTAAGTTAACAAATCTGAACTAAATTGGTCATAACGTTGATACAAGTCCTCGAGGGATCGACTCTTGCTGTGCTACTATACTATACTTATCGATTTGTGCACTTGCAAGGATTTTATAACAGTTAGAATTGAATTGCATATTTCTTGCTCTTTAAATCTACCAACAAGTTTTTGGCGCCGTTGCCGGGGACTTGTCCCTCAACGGTGCCCATTCTAGTTTAGATTTGTAACCTAGTTTTTTTTTTCTTTTTTGTTAGGTACCCGTGTATGTCGTTCCAAGGTTCAGTGCACGGGTCATCAAGTGGACCATCATCGCAAGCATCTTCAGTCCACGGCTCCCCGCCACCAAGCCCAAGGAGGATGGCGGACCACAGAGAAGAGCAGGGCCTGGAACGTGGCCTAGTACCGCAAGCCCCATGGCACCTTAAGGATTTTTCCATGCCCCATGTCTCGGAGGATCAATTTCCAATTGTTTTTCCCGAGTCAACAGTGGCAAACTTCGAATTAAAGTCGGGGACAATTCACATGCTGCCTACATTCCACGGCCTTGCTGGCGAGGACCCGCACTTTCATATCAAGGAATTTGTTGAGGTTTGTTCAACACTGCGCATCAATGGTATGACAGAATCGGAAATCCGCCTGCGGCTCTTTCACTTCAGTCTCAAGGATCGCGCCAAGACATGGTTTCATTCATTGGCGCCGGCTTCCATTCACTCTTGGAGGGACTTGACGTCCAAATTCTTAACACAGTACTTTCCCGTGGAAAAGACAAATGAGTTAAAGTCCAAGATCATGAACCCACGGCAAGACATGGAGGAGTCTTTCTACGAGTTTTGGGAGCGGTTCAATCAGATGCTACGGGCGTGCCCCCACCACCATATTGATGCCCATCATCTTATGCTATACTTCTATGGAGGCTTGAAAACTACCGATCGGACAATGGTGGATTCTCAATCCCAAGGGATTCTAGAAGGCACAGCCGAGGAAGCAAGGACCACCTTTGAGAACATTGCTCAAAGGGAAAAACAGTTCAGCTACAGGGGTCCCTCCTCTAGAGCTACGGGTGATGCATCCGCCAAATACAAAGATGACGCCATTGCTCAGCTCACGGCAATGGTAAAACAATTGTGTAGCGAGAAAGCCAAAGGAGTTCACATCTGCGAGGTATGTTCAATTCAGGGCCACACATCCCATGACTGCCCGGTTGTGGAAGAGGCCAACTTTGCTGGAGGGCTCAATAGCAATTCTCGGCCCCGGAATGACCCATATTCCAACACTTACAATCCGGGGTGGAGAAATCATCCTAATTTCCGTTGGAGCAACAATCAAGCAGCCGCGAATCCCTTGCCACCCCCTGGATTTGAGCAGCAAGCCGCAGGCCCTCAGGGGAACTACCATGGTCCTTCCTCAAACCAGAATGGCGGAAGCAAGTCTGTTGAGGACTCCATCCATATCCTGACTCAACAGCAGGCTCAACTCATAAAATTCATGCACGATAGCCAGAGTCAGACGGGAGACTTCAAAAATGCAATTGCAAACTTGGAGCGTCAAATGGGACAGGTGGCGAACCAACTAAATCAGCGGGAGCAGGGCAAGCTACCGAGTCAAGTCCTGGTAAATCCGAAAGGATTTCACAATCCTACGGCTAATGCCATCACGCTGGAGAAGGAAACACCACTTCAAGACCCCACATATGCCACCCTCGCAGGACATGAAACCGAGCCTCAACCTACTCTGCCAAGGATCACCGACCAGGGCGTGCCGCAAAACATGCCACGGCCAACACCTCTGGCGCAGAGCCGGCCCAACGAGTCACCAAGTGCCCTACCGCAAGGAGGACCTGACACTGCGCCTACTTCGGCCACGGCTGGCATGCAACCTGCTCCTAAGCCCAAGTCGTAGCACTCAAATACTTCTAACTCTAAACCTCAGAATTCCAATTCTAAAAAAATTACTTTTGAGTTAGCTAATAATGTTGAGTATCCATTTCCTCGCAGGTTCCAAAACAGGAATAAGCAAAGGGAGGACTTTGAGGAAGAAATCATCAGCATGTTGCAGAAGCTTCAGATCACACTGCCTTTCCACAAAATTGTCAAGCACATGCCTATCAACAGCAGGCTCAACTCATAAAATTCATGCACGATAGCCAGAGTCAGACGGGAGACTTCAAAAATGCAATTGCAAACTTGGAGCGTCAAATGGGACAGGTGGCGAACCAACTAAATCAGCGGGAGCAGGGCAAGCTACCGAGTCAAGTCCTGGTAAATCCGAAAGGATTTCACAATCCTACGGCTAATGCCATCACGCTGGAGAAGGAAACACCACTTCAAGACCCCACATATGCCACCCTCACAGGACCTGAAACTGAGCCTCAACCTACTCTGCCAAGGATCACCGACCAGGGCGCGCCGCAAAACATGCCACGGCCAACACCTCTGGCGCAGAACCAGTCCAATGAGTCACCAAGTGCCCTATTGTAGATTTTCCGTTAAACACAATGGACTTACTGCTACGGGAGACAATTGCTCATTCTTGCATGACGGATGACCTTGAGAAGGCCGTTACTAGTAACCCACACACGGTGGATTCACTGGCAGATAGCGTGATCGAAGAGGTACGAGCCCTTGACATCATGCCAGCCCTCCCATTGCACAGGCCTCCCTTCGAAGCGTTACCATTCACAAGTCAGAAAACCCTGCCGTCCATCATAAAGGCTCCTGAACTCGAGCTGAAGCCCTTGCCCGAGCACTTAAAGTATGCATATTTGGGCGACAATCAAACCCTTCCAGTCATCATTGCATCTACCCTAGGTACGAAAGAGGAAAAGGCATTGGTTCACGTCCTTAAGGTCAATCAAACGGCAATTTGATGGACAATAGCTGACATCAAAGGCATAAGTCCCGCAAAATGCATGCATCGGATACTGCTGGAGGAAGACTCCAAACCATCACGGGAGGCACAGAGGCGATTGCATCCACCTATGAAGGAGGTCGTGAAGAAAGAAGTCCTAAAGCTTTTGGACGTTGGAATCATCTATCCAATTAGTGACTCCAAGTGGGTGAGCCCAGTCCAGGTCGTGCCAAAGAAAAGTGGGATCACAGTGGTTAAAAACGAGCAGGATGAGCTTGTACCTCAACGGATTCAAACAGGATGGAGAGTGTGCATCGACTATCGAAAGCTAAATATAACCACACGCAAGGACCACTTTCCTTTGCCCTTCATTGATCAAATGCTCGAGCGCCTGGCTGGACACTCCCACTATTGCTTCTTGGACGGCTACTCAGGATACAATCAGATTGCTATTGCACCCGAAGATCAAGAAAAAACAACATTCACATGCCCATATGGCACCTTTGCATACAGAAGAATGCCGTTTGGATTGTGCAATGCCCCAACTACCTTTCAGCGTTGCATGATGAGCATCTTCTCCGATATGGTGGAAGATATAATTGAAGTATTCATGGACGATTTCTCAGTGTTTGGACATTCATTCGAACTGTGCTTAGTTAACCTAACCCGAGTACTTGAACGGTGCAGAGAAAGCAACTTAGTGCTGAACTGGGAAAAGTACCATTTCATGGTACAACAGGGAATTGTCTTGGGTCATGTGATCTCTAGCCGAGGCATTGAAGTGGACAAAGCAAAGTTAGACATAGTAGAGAGGCTGCCGTACCCCACTACAGTCAAAGAGGTTCCATCGTTCTTAGGGCATGCTGGCTTTTACCGCAGATTCATCAAAGATTTCTCGAAAATCACAAGACCTTTGTGTGATCTTCTAGCCAAGGACGCCACATTTGAGTTCACTAAGGGATGCCGTGAGGCATTCAACACACTCAAGGCAAAGCTCAGGGCATCACCCATCATCATGCCACCGAATTGGGACTTACCATTCGAACTAATGTGTGATGCCTCAGACTTCGCCATAGGAGCGGTTTTGGGACAGCGTGTTGACAAGCTCCATCATGTCATTTACTACGCAAGCCGAACCCTGAATGATGCCTAGCTGAACTACTCCACCACCGAGAAGGAGCTCCTTGATGTTATCTTTGCCCTGGAGAAGTTCCGTTCATATCTAATTCAAACCAAGGTCATAGTATACACGGATCATGCTGCCTTGAAGTATCTGCTCACTAAAAAGGACGCCAAGCCAAGGTTGCTACGTTGGATGCCACTGCTCCAGGAATTCGACATTGAAATCAGAGACAAGAAGGGCAGCGAAAACGTGGTCGCTGACCATATGAGCCGATTGCTTCACAGTTCCAATGAAGAGGCCGATCAGTTGCCCCTCCTCGAGACCTTTCCTGACGAACAGCTCTTCGCAATCCAAGCTATTGATCCATGGTATGCCGATCTCATTAATTACCTTGTCACTAAGCAAATTCATTCATCTTTAAACAGGTACCAAAAGGACAAGCTGGCTAAACAAGCTAAGTACTACATATGGGATGAGCCTTACCTATGGAAGCATTGTCCAGACCAAATCATTCGGCGCTGCATCCCAGAAGACGAGATGAAATCCGTCTTGACTTTTTGCCATAGTTTGGCATGTGGGGGCCATTTTGGAGCTAAGAAAACAGCCCTCAAGGTACTCCAAAGTGGACTCTACTGGCCCACACTTTTCAAGGATGCACACGAATTTGTACTCACCTGTGACCGCTGCCAACGCCTAGGT
Organism: Oemleria cerasiformis; assembly: GCA_037349345.1. Classification (NCBI taxonomy): domain Eukaryota; kingdom Viridiplantae; phylum Streptophyta; class Magnoliopsida; order Rosales; family Rosaceae; genus Oemleria; species Oemleria cerasiformis. The sequence goes on from JAZGTL010000019.1 coordinate 11,505,114, forward strand.
AACATCGGCCCTCGAAATCAAATGCCATTACACCCTATTCTTGTTGTCGAAATCTTCGACGTATGGGGCATTGATTTTATGGGACCTTTTCCGAATTCCTTTGGCAATCTTTATATTCTGCTTGCAGTTGATTATGTCTCCAAATGGGTGGAAGCAATTCCCACCAAAACTAACGACGCCAATGTAGTGGTGCATTTTTTACAGAGTCACATCTTAGCCAGATTCGGCGCACGTATGGCAATCATCAGCGATGGGGGGGCACACTTCTGCAATCATTCGTTTGCAGCCCTAATGAAGAAGTATGGCAGTCACCCACAAGGTCTCAACACCGTATCACCCTCAAACGAGTGGCCAAGCGGAAGTGTCCAATCGGGAAGTAAAGGCCATATTGGAAAAAACGGTAAATCCTAACCGCAAAGATTGGTCCAGCAAATTGAATGATGCGCTGTGGGCCTATCGGACCGCATACAAGACCCCGATTGGCATGTCTCCCTTCCGGCTGGTTTTTGGAAAAGGCTGCCACCTACCAGTGGAATTGGAGCATAAAGCATTCTGGGCTATTAAGCAGACGAACCTGAACTTCGATGACGCTGGAATACCTAGGAAGCTTCCGCTAAGTGAATTAGAGGAGTTGCGAAATGAGGCCTTTGACAGTGCTCGTATCTACAAGGAAAAGACCAAAGCTTTCCACGACAAGCGCATTCAGCCCAAGGACTTTCACATCGGACAGTAAGTCCTCCTCTTTGACTCCCGGCTCAGACTAATGCCAGGTAAGTTGCGTTCAAGATGGACTGGACCATTTATTATTACTAACGTTTTTCCTCATGGTGCAGTTGAAATCCAGCACCCGGAACGGCAGGATAAGTTCAAGGTAAATGGCCACCGCCTCAAACACTACTTGAAGGACCTTTCTAATCCAAGCGCAGTCAACCCTGCAACTCCGCATGCGCCCAGCTCCTAGCATGTCAGCCCCGTCTTGCCTAGACGGTAAATAAAGCGCTCCTAGGAGGCAGCCTAGCCCTGGTTTGTATTTCTCACTTCCTTTTCTGTTTCTGCCCGTTATATCTCTCAAACCTTTCTACTGTTGTCATGCTTACTGCTTATCACATTGAGGACAATGTTCAGTTTAGGTTTGGGGGTGTGGATTTAAAATTTTGCATATAGAAACAAGTAGGTTTGGGGGTGATACACGGCCAGGACATTTAAATTTCTGCTTGTGATTAGTATGATAACTTGTTAATTGGAATCTATATGCTAAGTTAACTATCTTTGCTTCACTAAGAGTCATGCCATGGTCAAGTAGTTCATAATTTGCACTTCATAATGCCATGTTTTAAGTGATTAAGTGAACGAAATAACTGAATTTGAGTGAACCTTAGAAAATTAGTGGAGACTACCCAGTGAGATCTTTGAGCCTAATTGTCATTCTTTCTGAGGGATATACTTGTTTCTACTCTTAAACACTCATCACTTTTGTTCTTAATTGTTGATCTCATTACATCATATTTGCATTGAATTTTAAAGAACTAACATCATTTAGATACTCTTCATTTAATGTATGTTTTGCCATAAGAAGTGATGTAGGCTATGTGTGCTTTAACCTCTAAAGGCCTTATCCTACCCTATTGCATGCTCCCTAAGCCAATTTTGAAGCCAAACACTCAACCTTTTCTTTCATCACCCAAAGTATAACCTAACCCAAAATACTTAGCCATTCATCACAGCCATACCCTATAACCTCAGTTTGTGCTAAGGTTGCCATAAATGAGATTCATGGTGAGAATGAGAGGTGAAAGAAGATGCTGCCCAATTCAAAGGACTTTGGCGTCAATTCAAGGTTCAAAAGTAAAGAAAGCTTTACAAGTTGCAAGCTGCACGAAAGTTTAAGGAAATCATTGCATGATCTTGGTTCAATTCAAATCAAAGACGAACAGAAACAAAAAAAAAAACGTTCAAATCAAAAGAAAGAAAGAAACGTTGAGAAAAAGAAGGAAAAAAATAAGTGAAAAACAAAGTGAATTGAGCCAAGTGAGCCAAGAGCCTCAAAGTGAGCCAAGAGCCTCAAAATAAGCCACAAGAGCCTCAAAATAAATCATCAAGAAAGCACAATGCCGTGGGCCTTAAGAAAGGATTCAGTTCAGAAATTCCAAGTTCAATTCATGACTTCTCATGCCTTGGCACAACTCAGGTTCTTTGAATCCCATCCTTCCTTGCTAAACCCCAAAGCTTAGCCCCAATACAACCTAAAAAGGAAGACCTAACTGATCTTATGGACAATCATGCTGAGGATTAAGGTACGTATCTATGTTCTTAAAGTTCAATTCCTTTCATGAGATCTTTATTTCCATAAAGTGCTATTCTTCATTGTTACTCATATGTGATTAAATTTGAATTTCATAACATAAACTCATCACATATGCTTGAAAAGAGTGTAAGCCTAGGATTCTTGTGTGAATTGAGAGTTGCCTAGTGAGGATTAGAGTCGAGGCGAAATCTTTCTAGGGCACTTAGATGAAGTTGTTTTCAAACTTGATCACCTGAAAATATTGGCATTTATACACGTACCCCTTCACATGACACTCACGGCTATGGCATTCCTTTTAGTTCTGCAAAGCATGTCTACTTACTTTGATTCTTATTAGCTTGTTAAGAGTACTATATATAGCATCTTTTTGTTTAAGTAAAACGTTTGTGGGTATCGTATTGTTATAAGCCTCAGGAGACAAAACTCCTCCTACTAGGTGAACCTAGGGGTTTAAATATTCTATCTTAACTAAAATCGATTCTTTTCATTTTGTTAGCATTTGTTTTGCTCAGGGACTAGCAAAAGATAGGTTTGGGGGTATTTGATCAGTCGTTATTTATGCATCATTTTGATGTCTTTATATGCCTCTCTTACATGTCTTTTGAATGATTTCGTGCCATCAATAGTAGAAAATGATCAATCTTGTGAGACTTGTGCAGAGTTAGAAAGATAGGTAAAATCTGGAAAGAACGCAAAAAGAATGACTCAAATCGGAGTCCAGATGAAGGAGATATCCTCATTTCAATATCAGGTCCTCAACGGGGTCCTGAGTGCGCCAGTGCGCCTATTTTGGGCCACTGGCCAAGTACCTCATATCAGGCCCTCCGGGTCCCGAACTTGTGTTTCATGACATCAAGGTCAAGTCCTAGAAGTGCCAAGGTCGCGCCAAGGCAGGTCGAGGACATGTCCCAAGAACTCCCATCCGAGCCCAGATGTGCGCCTAAGCCGGGGTCCCTGTTCCGCCAGCATTGGATCAGAGGTTCTCCCTCTGCGCCAAGCCTGACAACATTTACGCCAAGCCTGAACGACGATGCGCTTCTATTATACTCCTAACGTACTTCAAAAGCGCGGTCCCAGATCCTGATTACGAAGACAGTCAAAAATCCAAGTTTGGCCAGCTTGCGTTCCCACTTGCCAGCTTGCGTTCCCACTTCCGGCCATGCTATGATTGGTTCGAATAGATTTTAAAGACTTTATAATTAATTAAAAGTAAAATAACTTTCCCTATTCCTATAGGACATGGTTTTACCAATCTGTATAGAACAAGGTTATACCAATCCTTAAAGAACAAGGTTATACCAATCCTTATAGAACAAGGTTTTCCCTTGTCTATAAAAAGGAGAATCAGATAGAGGATTGGGGACGTTTTTGGTTTCTGGGAAAACAGAGACCTGAGCCACAGAGTTCCGTTTTGGTTTTCTAGAGAATTAGGGACCATATATTTTCGGAGATAATCTTTCACTTAGATTATTGGACGTGGAACTTGGAAAAGAAGGCCCTGCCGTGTCTTCTGCTGCATCTATTCTTAACAATCTCTTCTGTACCCTTATTTTCATTATTGCAATTTACTTATGGATTCAATTATACTTGTGTTTATTTCAGTTATGTGTGAGTAGTCATTAGGATTAGGGCTGCTTGAAGCCCTAGCCATGTTAGCTGTTAATTGGATTTCTGGCTCTTGATTATGATTGCTATGCATGCTGAATAAGTTGGATTACTATGCTTAATGAACTTAATTTATGCCTATAAGATTAGCTACCTTGTTTGCATATAATTATAGATGTAATTGCTTGAGTGACCGTCATATCATCTTGTGATTTGGAGCATCGAAAGTATTCGTACTTGTAATCTTAACTCATGACGACCTAGGATTGCATGCCACTTTGCTAGGCTAATGTGGTGTCATTAAATTCTCTTTAAACTTCATGCATCATCTTAAAAGGTAGGTGATAGACGTTCTAGGCATATGCCCTGTTTAGAACATGCTAAGTAAGAGGGAATAATATGTGTCTAGTGAACCAACGCCAGGTCCTAGGCACGTGCACCTAATTAAGAAAATGCGTAGTAATTAGGTCAAGGAAATTTGGTTAAGAGCTATAATTGGTTAGAGTGGATAGTAACCTTAATTCGCCTTAGTTAACAACCTTTCATTCTTGCATTGTTATTTTCTGCACTTTGATTTACTTGTCTTTAAATTTCAGTTATCACATCATAAACCCCCCTCTTGCGCGTGTGTGTGTGTTTTTTTATTTGAGTTAACAAATCTGAACTAAATTGGTCATAACGTTGATACAAGTCCTCGAGGGATCGACTCTTGCTGTGCTACTATACTATACTTATCGATTTGTGCACTTGCAAGGATTTTATAACTGTTAGAACTGAATTGCATATTTCTTGCTCTTTAAATCTACCAACATCCATCATAAAGGCTCCTGAACTCGAGCTGAAGCCCGTGCCTCTCAATCTGCTGACAGCCGTGTCTCAGCCCCTGCCCAAGGACAAGGACCCGGTTTTGAAATTCAATACGCCTTCTCAACTCTATCCTGAAACATTTAACTTTCATTTTAATAAGGCAAACTTGGATTTGAATTCTAATTTAGCTCCTAATGATGTTGAACTTTTCCCATGCAGGTTCCACCATAAAAATACCAAGAATATGCTAAAGGCACTCAACTTGGTCCCCCTCTTCAAGTTCCGAAAGAAAAATCAATGGAATGGACCAAGGATGAAATATAGAACGTACAGGGCACAACGAAAGTTGTTCCCCCACGGGCATTGTCCAAGGAAAGCATTCAAGAGTGGACAGCAACTGCTCTCATTCAAATCACTCCTCAATCTCTTTCCCGATAAGTTACGTTCTCGTCGATGGATTCCTTTTTGTGTCTCTAACTTTTTTCTCCATGCTACAGCGCAGATTCTACAGCAAGAGGCTCATAATCGGTTCCATGTTGAAACTGAAATCCTGGGCACACCATCAAATGCCTAGCATGCCGGCCCCGTCTTGCCTAGACGTTAAATAAAGCGCTCCTAGGAGGCAGCCTAGCCCTGGTTTGTATTTCTCTTTTTCCTTTTCTGTTTCTGCCCGTTATATCTCTCAAACCTTTCTACTGTTGTCATGCTTACTGCTTATCACATTGGGGACAATGTTCAGTTTAGGTTTGGGGGTGTGGTTTTAAAATTTTGCATATAGAAACAAGTAGGTTTGGGGGTGATACACGGCTAGGACATTTAAATTTCTGCTTGTGATTAGTATGATAACTTGTTAATAGGAATGTCTATGCTAAGTTTACTCTTTACTTTACTAAGAGTCATGCCATGGTCAAGTAGTCATAATTTGCACTTCACAATGCCATGTTTTAAGTGATTAAGTGAACGAAATAACTGAAATTGAGTGAACCTTAGAAAATTAGTGGAGACTACCCAGTGAGATCTTTGAGCCTAATTGCCATTCTTTCTGAGGGATATACTTGTTTCTACTCTTAAACGCTCATCACTTTTGTTCTTAATTGTTGATCTCATTACATCATATTTGCATTGAATTTTAAAGAACTAACATCATTTAGATACTCTTGATTTAATGTATGTTTTTCCATAAGAAGTGATGTAGGCTATGTGTGCTTTAACCTCTAAAGGCCTTATCCTACCCTATTGCATGCTCCCTAAGCCAATTTTGAAGCCAAACACTCAACCTTTTCTTTCACCACCCAAAGTATAACCTAACCCAAAATACTTAGCCATTCATCACAGCCATACCCTATAACCTCAGTTTGTGCTAAGGTTGCCACAAATGAGATTCATGGTGAGAATGAGAGGTGAAAGAAGATGATGCCCAATTCAAAGGACATTGGCGTCAATTGAAAGTTCAAAAGTAAAGAAAAGATTTACAAGTTGCAAGCTGCACGAAAATTTGAGGAAATCATTGCATGATCTTGGTTCAATTCAATTCAAAGACGAACAGAAACAAAAAACAAACGTTCAAATCAAAAGAAAGAAAGAAACGATGAGAAAACGAAGGAAAAAAAATAAGTGAAAAACAAAGTGAATTGAGCCAAGTGAGCCAAGAGCCTCAAAACAAGCCACAAGAGCCTCAAAATAAATCATCAAGAAAGCACAATGCCGTGGGCCTTAAGAAAGGATTCAGTTCAGAAATTCCAAGTTCAATTCATGACTTCTCATGCCTTGGCACAACTCAGGTTCTTTGAATCCCATCCTTCCTTGCTAAACCCCAAAGCTTAGCCCCAATACAACCTAAAAAGGAAGACCTAACTGATCTTATGGACAATCATGCTGAGGATTAAGGTACGTATCTATGTTCTTAAAGTTCAATTCCTTTCATGAGATCTTTATTTCCATAAAGTGCTATTCTTCATTGTTACTCATATGTGATTAAATTTGAATTTCATAACATAAACTCATCACATATGCTTGAAAAGAGTGTAAGCCTAGGATTCTTGTGTGAATTGAGAGTTGCCTAGTGAGGATTAGAGTCGAGGCGAAATCTTTCTAGGGCACTTAGATGAAGTTGTTTTCAAACTTGATCACCTGAAAATATTGGCATTTATACACGTACCCCTTCACATGACACTCACGGCTATGGCATTCCTTTTAGTTCTGCAAAGCATGTCTACTTACTTTGATTCTTATTAGCTTGTTAAGAGTACTATATCTAGCATCTTTTTGTTTAAGTAAAACGTTTGTGGGTATCGTATTGTTATAAGCCTCAGGAGACAAAACTCCTCCTACTAGGTGAACCTAGGGGTTTAAATATTCTATCTTAACTAAAATCGATTCTTTTCATTTTGTTAGCATTTGTTTTGCTCAGGGACTAGCAAAAGATAGGTTTGGGGGTATTTGATCAGTCGTTATTTATGCATCATTTTGATGTCTTTATATGCCTCTCTTACATGTCTTTTGAATGATTTCGTGCCATCAATAGTAGAAAATGATCAATCTTGTGAGACTTGTGCAGAGTTAGAAAGATAGGTAAAATCTGGAAAGAACGCAAAAAGAATGACTCAAATCGGAGTCCAGATGAAGGAGATATCCTCATTTCAATATCAGGTCCTCAACGGGGTCCTGAGTGCGCCAGTGCGCCTATTTTGGGCCACTGGCCAAGTACCTCATATCAGGCCCTCCGGGTCCCGAACTTGTGTTTCATGACATCAAGGTCAAGTCCTAGAAGTGCCAAGGTCGCGCCAAGGCAGGTCGAGGACATGTCCCAAGAACTCCCATCCGAGCCCAGATGTGCGCCTAAGCCGGGGTCCCTGTTCCGCCAGCATTGGATCAGAGGTTCTCCCTCTGCGCCAAGCCTGACAACATTTACGCCAAGCCTGAACGACGATGCGCTTCTATTATACTCCTAACGTACTTCATAAGCGCGGTCCCAGATCCTGATTACGAAGACAGTCAAAAATCCAAGTTTGGCCAGCTTGCGTTCCCACTTGCCAGCTTGCGTTCCCACTTGCCAGCTTGCATTCACACTTCCGGCCATGCTCTGATTGGTTCGAATAGATTTTAAAGACTTTATAATTAATTAAAAGTAAAATAACTTTCCCTATTCCTATAGGACATGGTTTTACCAATCTGTATAGAACAAGGTTATACCAATCCTTAAAGAACAAGGTTATACCAATCCTTATAGAACAAGGTTTTCCCTTGTCTATAAAAAGGAGAATCAGATAGAGGATTGCCGACGTTTTTGGTTTCTGGAAAAACAGAGACCTGAGCCACAGAGTTCCGTTTTGGTTTTCTAGAGAATTAGGTACCATATTTTCGGAGATAATCTTTCACATAGATTATTGGACGTGGAGCTTGGAGAAGAAGGCCCTGCCGTGTCTTCTGCTGCATCTATTCTTAACAATCTCTTATGTACCCTTATTTTCATTATTGCAATTTACTTATGGATTCAATTATACTTGTGTTTATTTCAGTTATGTGTGAGTAGTCATTAGGATTAGGGCTGCTTGAAGCCCTAGCCATGTTAGCTTGTTAATTGGATTTCTGGCTCTTGATTATGATTGCTATGCATGCTGAATAAGTTGGATTACTATGCTTAATGAACTTAATTTATGCCTATAAGATTAGCTACCTTGTTTGCATATAATTATAGATGTAATTGCTTGAGTGACCGTCATATCATCTTGTGATTTGGAGCATCGAAAGTATTCGTACTTGTAATCTTAACTCATGACGACCTAGGATTGCATGCCACTTTGCTAGGCTAATGTGGTGTCATTAAATTCTCTTTAAACTTCAGGCATCATCTTAAAAGGTAGGTGATAGACGTTCTAGGCATATGCCCTGTTTAGAACATGCTAAGTAAGAGGGAATAAGATGTGTCTAGTGAACCAACGCCAGGTCCTAAGCACGGGCACCTAATTCAGAAAATGCGTAGTAATTAGGTCAAGGAAATTTGGTTAAGAGCTATAATTGGTTAGAGTGGATAGTAAGCCTTAATTCGCCTTAGTTAACAACCTTTCATTCTTGCATTGTTATTTTCTGCACTTTGATTTACTTGTCTTTAAATTTCAGTTATCACATCATAAACCACCCCCCCCCCCCCCCCCCCCCCCCCCCCCCCCCCCCCCCCCCCCCCCCCCCTCCTGTGTGTGTGTGTGTGTTTTTATTTAAGTTAACAAATCTGAACTAAATTGGTCATAACGTTGATACAAGTCCTCGAGGGATCGACTCTTGCTGTGCTACTATACTATACTTATCGATTTGTGCACTTGCAAGGATTTTATAACTGTTAGAATTGAATTGCATATTTCTTGCTCTTTAAATCTACCAACAGTCATCAATTTCATTGGATGCCAAGGTAAGCACAACTGGAGGTCGAAATAGACTTCCCTCAAGTGCTGATTTTTGGGCATTTAGGATAGTGGTGTTGGTGGTTGGGGGTGTTGGTGCTATTTCTTGGCTGATTGAATGCTACAACTGACAAATGAGATGAGAGGCAGTAAGTTAGGAGGTTGAGACAATTAATGACCTACAACCCTAACTTTAACCTTATATTGCAGGGGTGTGAGGTGCATAGCTGCCAACAAATTTTCCCCCCAAATACCCCATCTAGAAACTTTATCCCTCCCAAATGTTTGACTAATTAATGACAATCCCGCCAAATCCTTCTACACACTAATAATTAAAATAGGCACTATATGGACATTACCTGACTCTGGGGGCATTACGGAGACACTACAGGGTCATTATTGAAAATGGGTGTGGATATGACTTTTCTTATATTGGAATGAGTGTCCCTTACGATTTGTGCCCACATCTGGTGGGCACAAGCAAGCATTGGTGTGATGTAAGAGGAGTCAAATCACTTCCTATATATACTCTAATGCTAAAAATCCCTTTAATTAGGCTTTAACTTTTAAATTTTAATTTTTCTAACATTATGGTGACATATCCATAATCCATTTTAACAATTACAAAATAATTTAAATTTTTCAATAATTTTACTTTTAATTTAATTTTTATTATCATTTCTAATTATGGTGACATATCTAGTATCCATTTTTTCGTAACATATGCAACTCTCATGGTTTTGGTAATACTTGCATAAGGAAGAGCTACAAGTGCCATCATTGAATACAAGCATGGTTGTCTTGTCCACTTATGTATGGAAACTTCATTAAGAGCTTATGGAAGTCCTTTCACGTTTATGCATGCTCAGTTTGTAAAATTAAGTTGGTCACCAAATAATTAATATTACACTATGAGGACACTACCTGACTATTGGGGCACTATGAAGACACTACGGGGTTAGTGCGTACAATATAGTTAGGTGTCCAGTCAGATTTAAGTCCTTTCACTTCATATTGTAGTCCCTCTCACTTAGTCCATATTAATTTTCAACTCCTAACACCTTAATGCAATAACTCCTTCGACCAACCTTATACCTCTCAACCCTTAACCTCCCTTGTATATATGTTTATTCCTTAAAACCTTCTGCACAATCAGAAACTTCACATTTCATATTCCTTACAACCAAATTCCATTGCTTCCTAAAGCATGTCAGATATCCGCCCAAAAAATGATGGCCCATGTTATGATGGGGACATTGCCTGCCATGTGGACTTCCCTACAGTTCTAGACATCCCTTCGTTAACCCACCCTGCATACACGTCCTCCGGTAGCGATGAAGATTCCGACGACCCTAAAGGCCACATATATGATGTCAAGAATGCTCTGAGTTACCAAACAGATGTGGCAGTGTGGTGGGAGCACAAAGAGCACATCCATGCTGAAGTAATGGGTAGGTTGAAGACAAGGTGAATGCGACAACTTATTGAGAGATGAAGCAAACTATGAAGGTTGAGCGGTGATTTACCAAGTTGGAGGAACTGTTGAAGAAGGAGGTGGCGGCTAAAAAAAGAAGGCGGTTGAGGAGCTCAAGAAAAGTGCTGAGTTTGATGATGAAATGCTTGCTTCAAAAAGAGAAGGGTTTGAGTTATGTTGTAACAATCTCATGTGACACACCCCGTCCCAGTATAAAAAATAAATATATAATATTCGAGGTTATGGTCGACACATTGACCCAAAATTCCATGTGACGAAACCCTCACTAAGTAATTATATACTCCAAAAATATAATTAAGTATACTCTATATATATATATATATATATATATATATATATATAGTCAAGAACACCATGAATGGTATCACTAATAATACAGAGCATGTCTACAACAAAAACGTGGATGATGATTCACAAAAGACACCAAAACTGGTGATCTTAATACAACGTAGGGTCAAAACCCATACATTAAAGCAAAAACGCTGCCAGTAGCAATATCCAACTCGAACTTCCACCTCAACGCTCCTTAATTTCTGAGGGCGAAAAACAAAGGTGAGTAACCCGAAAAATAAACTAAGTGAAAGTAGTTATAAAAACATATATATATATATATATGTATAACCCCTCAGTAAGAAAACCATCATTTTCAAGCATATTTATACACACAAGTATTTATATACATATACAAATCCATCCATAAATCGAAATAAGTAATCAAGGCAAAAACTCATCTATAAGAAATCATTTGAACATACCGTCAAGTATTCTCGATCAATACTTACAATCCATAGCATATCACCAGACCTTTAACAATTAAGTCACCACAAATGACTCATCATCATACTCAAAATATAATCGGTACCCCTGTCATGATACTCCGCATTAAAATCATCATAAACAAGTACAAACATTATTTTATACTTGACATTTCAATCACATATCACACTCTGACAAGTATGTACCCTCAATGGTTCTTTCTCAAACAAGTCATCCCTCAGGACAATATGACATTAATACTATATTCATCTTACCATCGGTACCATATAGTCGCACGAGACACGCGCACGTCACAGGACTGGGTAGCTTTGCTAAGTACCACGACCACGTAAAGGACTGGGTCCATCGCACCATCACCACATGTCCCTTTAGGACCCTGGGACAAGACTGACGCTATGTAACTAATATAGAGCAAGCGCATGTGAACGATCACGTGGAGGACTGGTTTGTGGCGTACAGACATGTACGATACCGGCGACTACTGAATGGTGCACATCTCATCAATCATAATAGCTCGGCATACTCCTCGAGCTCACACAAACATACTCATATCATTATCATATTAGCTCGGCATACTCCTCAAGCTCACACAAACATACTTCTCATACTGAACATACTCAATACTCTTTACTAACATGACTAGTGGCCACCAATTTACATTTCAAGATTTTCAAAACCAGACGTGGTTCTCATGACTCACCCACATCACATGTAGCAAAATTTCCATCAATCAACAAACCATGAATACTCTTCATCAATAGTCATATATATATATATAGGGCTTAAAACTTATCATAGCCCGTAACCAAACAGAAAGGGTGCCAAACTCGACCATTCCAGACTCAATCAAGTCATATCTAAGACCATAAAGTAAACATATACCCTTCTAGGGTCACCATGACACCATCAAGCAATTATAACCAATTCATGAAATTCAGACTCAATCATGTCCTAAAAGGACTCACAAAATCAATATATATATATATATATATATATATATAAGAATTACCCTTTCTTGCTAATTGTTTGCAATAATTACCCAATTTTCACGTTAGCAAAGTTTCCGATTGCTAATTCTTCTTGCTAGTTATAGGGCTTCTCTAAATCCTTTTCTATGTTCAGAATAGTTACTTCTTCAACATTTTTAACCCTCATTATTCTCGAACTATCACAGCTATTAGAACCGCTACTGCTACCTACAGTTCTCTTACTCAAGGATCTAAGTAAACTAGCCATTAGAAGAGAGTTTCTCTAATTCTCTGTTCCCTAGGTGAAGTATCAACGGACTTACTACCTACGTCTCACACGCCTCCCTACGGCTTCATGACGATTCGGCATGCGCCGATCTCTTCCCCACCTTAGTGAGAAGTTCTTGTAGAGTATCTTGATCTAATGACGTTGGTTAATTAAAACCTTGAATTAAAGCCCTATAACTAGCAACTTTTCAAGCTCTGATACCAATTATAGCTAACATAATAACCAACAGATTAGTCTTGCTTTAATTTATGAACAAGTTTATGAACAGGAAAAAAATATACATATACAGATAGGCATAAGAAACAAACTCACATTTATTTATTGATCTTCAAATGAGTGGCAAGAGTTACAAACTTTGTTTTTCAATCACTCCGTCTAGATTATTACGTGTCTACAACTGAGCTCAAAGGCTCCATAAATAGAAAACTGAAAGCAAACTTAAAGCCACGTGTCGCACGAGCAATGGAACATCAAAAAGCAGCCTACAATAATGAGCGGCATCTTTACTTTTTGCAATGACTGCCAGGGCGTCACATGAGTTGTGGGGACAAACAAGAACCGAAAGTAGTAGCTAAAGGACAATATTATACAGCTGGCGTCTATCAAACAACATCTTATCTTATCTTCAAACATTTCATGCTTTATTTGTTGGGAGGAAATTTCGTTAAGAAAAGCATTTCATGCTTTTATTTCTTTGAACGGATGGGAGGAAGGATTCCAAAGCAGTCGTCCTCATTGTCGTTGGCAAAGTCTTCATCCATATCATGTGGAGAAGACGCAGCTTCCGACTTCATTTCTTCGTCGTCGAGCCCGTCAAGATCAAGGATTTTTACAACTTTATCTTTCAGATCTTTCTTTGAGCAAGATGGACTGGATTCGAGTAAAGACTTAAGTTTTTCAGCCTTTAAAGAAAAGGAAGATTTAGGGGTTGAACGAGAAAGCTCAGTAGTACCCTGCTGCCTATAAGGCATAAGCTTTTTAGCCTTGAAAACGTTTGGCTTGAGATGATCTAACTGGAATTTATCCCACCAACGAATAAAAATTTGCCTTTCTAGCTGAGGGACAAAATCCCAAAAGTCTTTTTCATCATCCACAAAGCCACAGAAAATCATGAACTAGAGAAAAAGCTTCCTTTCTTCAGGATAATTAGAATTTTCCTTTTTAAAATTATCGAGAAAAGAGTTTAGAATTTTGTGGGGCAAATATTCTGAATTTGGACCCCAAACAATAAACCATGTTCTAAACCAGTTTGGAATCTCTTTCAGAGATCTTAGGCAAAACTGGATGAACCAAGTGTGGGAAAAGCGGATGCAATGGAAACATAAAACTACATCCCGCGCCTTCTGGTAATCATTGAAATTATACCCTTTTGGACTCATATCAGGGGTAGAGAAATAACGCAAATGATAGGGGCTATTTCATCTTTTGTAGTATTGATTTCCTGTTGCATTTAAGCTATTGTGGGTTCCTTTTTTGTTCTTTCTGTTATTCGATCGACAATTGTTTTGAATCTGTAAGCTTCGACTGGTTGTTTGTCACTAGGCTTTGGTTTTTCCTTTTCCTTTTCTCTTGCCATATCTAAATATTTTTCGAAAACTTCCCTTTTTTCTAAAGAATTTCCGATCTTATCTATTAAGTCTAAGATCAGACATTCTTCTTTGCTGATGATGCATAGGTTCGTTTGACAAGCACAATCATTTTATGAATCGGTGCTACTATCTTCTGTTGATGATGTAAACAATGCTTCGTCTTCAAGAACTGCAACTTCATCATCACTATCTTCAGAATCATATGAATTAAGCATTAGCTGACATAACTGGTGTTTCAGTCCTTCATCTATGTTGAGATTGTTAATTTTCTCTTTCATTCGACATTGAGGTCTCATATGTCCAACTTTTCCACACTTACAACAAACAAGAGGTTTTTTGTTCGGTTTATTTCTCGCCACTTTTTGTTTACGAGGCTGGACTTTGTTTTTACGGAATGACCTATAAGGTCTAGAGGACCTATGTGGCTTATCTTCCGATTATTTCTTGGGAAGTTTCCGTGTTTTCCTAAAGGATTTCTTTAAGGATCAATGACCTTTTGGTTCGAATCCAAATTGTTCGCAAAAATCTCCCAGTTCTTTCGACCCTAAAGTCTTCTGCTTATCAAGCTGTCTTTTTAGCTTCATATCGTTACAAAGTGTTATCCCTTCAGCACATATTTCAGAGGTGAGTTCCCCATATGTATACCTATCATAAGGTATAACTCCTCCAAACTTTCCTCGTATCCTACTTCGTACCTTTTCAGCGAATAACGGAGGTAATCCATAAAGAAATTTCTCTTTCCAGAAATCAGCATAGCAATCGGATCTAAGGAAAACCTGGGCATAACAACGTCTTTATACCACCTAAAATGAGACAAAGTCGGACATTTTAAGTTCATTAGGAGTTCTTTAGATCTATCTTGTTGGAGCTCAGTAGAGCCAACAAAGTGTAGAGTAATGGTATAGATCAGGGTATTCACCGCATCTTCTTGGGCTACCATTTGCCCATTTACTTCTCCGACTTTTGTGGCAGTAAGAATTTCTCTTTTTGCTTCTTCGCTTAGATGAAAATCCCACCATCCACGAAGTTGTCCAATAAATCCTGCTACAATCGCATGAGCAATGGCGTGATCCGAATTTCCTTGTAGTTTACTAGTGGATGAGAAAATCATCATGTGTCTCATAGTATTGAGAACCTGATAATCCGTTTGTCCATCAATGTTATATTCAACAATTGATCTTCCTTCATACTGAACCATCTCACCCATATCATTATCTTCAAATAGAAGATATACAGAGGCTGGCCTAGGATAATAGTTTTTCAGGATATGCATTCTTGTCACCCTCATGTCCTTGTCTTATCATATTTACTTGTGGGTTTAAGGTTGATTCAGTAAATTGTTCTTCCAATTCAGCGACTTGGGCTTCAGTAATGACTGAGGCGTTTGGCTCTGGATGTTTGATTGAACTTAACCATTTAGCCAGAGCATCAACAAAATTATTATCATTTCCTAACTTATAATCCTTAAGATCAGGTGCTGGTTTAAAGATTGATTGATCGATTTCATCCTTCTTCTTTCCTTCAGAAGAACTAGATGATGCTCCCGGTTCTCTAGGTGTCCAAACTCTAGCTTTGAGAGAATCATTTTTTATTGAATTCTCTATCCTAGTTGCTTGTTGTCCTAAGGATTGAAGAAACAAATTTGTATAATTATTTTGCAGTATCACAACAGCAACTCCATTTTTTAAAGAGGCTTCTTGTGTTCCTTCTGGGACTTCTCTATAGGCAGAAGCAATTGTTCCTTTTGAATTGATCTGGACAGAACTTTCTGGTGGATGTATCGCTCTTTCTTCTTTTCCTTCTCTCGTTGTATAAGTCTTAAATGGATTTTCTAAAGCACTTATACATTGAGCGTATTCAGGAAATTGGTATTTCTTGGCGCACCATTCATACCACGGAAAGAATCTTGTATTAAATCCCTTTTCTCTCATGAAGGTATAATGGAGTTTTTTCAGAAAATCTCTCCTTTTTGGACAATAGGCGTTTTCTAGCCATGCTCTTTTTTGAGTATTTTCTTTACTGTGATAATCCTTTTCAATGAAATCCTTATCTGGATCAAATTCTGTTATCACACAAATGTTAGATTGAACATCATCCCAAGTGAATTCCGGTTGTAAAGGTAAATCCCTAGAATTTTTTAAAGGGGTTGTGGCTCCAGTGTTTTCAACTTTATAAGATGGGTAATGCACTTGTTCTTGGTTTTTTCTAAGACCTTTGAGAATAGTCCTTTCATGATCTTGCTCATAAGTGCTTGATTCAGGTACATTTTTTGTGAAAGAATTTGTTTTGAAAGTGTTTTGCCTTAAGAAATAAACCCTTCTTCAACCTAGACTTAGCCTGGTTAACCAATCATTATTAAAATGTATTTCTACGTCTCAATCATCGTATTAGCTAATACGGCTAGGTTCTTGGTTTTGAATAGGCTATGGAGGATTTGCATCCTGCTATCTCTATCTCTCAGGTAGAGTGACTTCATTCCACCGAATCATCTTGGGTACCACAGTATGTGCTTTTCCCAAATTAGCTTGGAACAAGATAGTTTGTCCCTTACTATCCATAATTTTGGCTCGGGGTACAATGGTATTCATAACCTTGTATGAAATCCGATAAATCACAGCGAGATTCTGTGATCCAGGGTCCATATCTTACCCTTGGGTATCCACACTTAAGGTTAAGGTCTTTAGGACTCCGGGGTCGGATAACGACACTGAAAAGTTCGGGTAACAATTAAAATAAATTGGCCCCTCACTTAAAGAAGACTCTACTAATCCCAACATGGAATTTACAAAGTTCCTATGGCGCTTATTCCGCATAGTAGGATTGAGGTGTCTAACCCTGTTCGGGTTAATGGTTTTACCGCAACCTGTGTTAAACCAATATGCAAATAGTTATGACCCTTTTGCATATGTTGATCTATCTGTTGTTGAGAGAGCAATTGAAAATCTGCAATACCATCAGTGACAGAAATGGTTTTTTCAACCGTCTTAATTGAGTAATCTAACTTAAATTCAAATGTTCCCTTTTGATAAAGATCACAAGTTGGGACCTTAGGGATGTTCCAATTTTCTAAATCCTTTTCTATATTCAGAATGGTTACTTCTTCAACATTTTTAACCCTCATTATTCTCGAACTATCACTGCTATTAGAACCGCTACTGCTACCTACAGTTCTCTTACTCAAGGATCTAAGTAAACTAGCCATTAGAAGAGAGTTTCTCTACTTCTCTATTTCCTAGAAGAAGTATCGACAGACTTACTACCTACGTCTCACACGCCTCCCTACGGCTTCACGACAATCCGGCCTACTGACGATCTCTTCCCCACCTTAGTGAGAAATTATTGCAGAGTATCTTGATCTAATGACGTTGGTTAATTAAAACCTTGAATAAAAGCCCTATAACTAGCAACTTTTCAGGCTCTGATACCAATTTTAGCTAACGTGATAACCAATAGATTAGTCTTGCTTTAATTTTCTGACTAATCACTATCTTCAGAGAACAAAGAAATTTTTCTTTATGGTGAATTTTCTGTTGTATGACATTTACATATTGCATTTGAGGTTCTCTAGAAAATGTGAACTTTACCTTTGTTCCTTCAACTTCAGTTTCAGTTCCTTCTTCTGAAATTTTGAACGGGTAAAGCATGCTAAGAACCATAATAAAAGGAGTTTCGAAACAAACCGCATCTTGAATCACCGCGGCATCCGACACCTTATACTGAATTTTCATAGGTTGATCGGTTGCACTTCGTAGACCTTGAAAACGTTTGGCTTGAGATGATCTAACTGAAATTTATCCCACCAGCGAATAAAAATTTGCCTTTCTAGCTGAGGGACAAAATCCCAAGCGTCGTTTTCTTCATCCACAAAGCCATAGTCCCATTTCAGGATCCATGGTAGTTCATAGAAAATACATATACAGATAGTAGTTGAATTATAATAAACTGAAATAAACATAGATGCAATAAGGGATAAGTGAAAACAGAAATAAAAATGATAAAATAAGCATAGGAAACAAACTCACATTTATTTATTCATCTTCAAATGAGTGGCCAGAGTTACAAACTTTTTTTTTAATCACTCCATCTAGATTATTGTGTGTCTACAATTGAGCTCAAAGGCTACTTAAATAGAAAACTGAAAGCAACCTTAAAGCCACGTGTCGCACGAGCAGTGGAACATTAAAAAGCAGCCTACATTAATGAGCGGCATCTTCACTTTTTGCAATGACTACTAGGGCATCACATGGGTTGTGGGGACAAACAAGAACCGAAAGTAGTAGCTAAAGGATAATATTATACAGCTGGAGTCTATCAGACAACATCTTATCTTATCTTAGTAGCTAAAGGACAATATTATACAGCTGGCGTCTATCAGACAACACCTTATCTTATCTTCAAGCAATTCATGCTTTATTTTTTGAGAGGAAATTTCCTTAAGAAAAGCAATTCATGCTTTTATTTCTTTGGACGGATGGGAGGAAGGATTCCAAAGCAATCGTCCTCATTGTCGTTGGCAAAGTCTTCATCCATATCATGTTGCCAAATATATCTGGATGGTCAAAATGCCATTTCCTAAACAAATACATTGCCACATATCCATGTGCTACAATATAAAACTATGGTGTTACAATAGCATTTTACAGCCTAACCCCAAGTGAACTAAACATTTGCCAAATCACTTACCAACTTCATCCGTGATCCAACTTGAGGTGTCCAAAAAGTAGGCAAAAAAATTTAAATGCACATTGGACTCATCAACCTCAAGTAGCTCCCTAATGTAATAAATACCATCGTAAATACCATGATTCAAATTGAATCTTACCTATTTGATAACCAACACATAGAGGAAAATACTTACAGAGGTGCAGTTGTCTACTTTCTCAAAAATTCAGCGAAAATTACGACATCCTCCTGGGGTATAGGAGCACAAGGGTCGTACTTGTCAGCCGCATCCAACCCGTCTGCCCATCGCTACCTTTTCCTTCCTAACTCAATAAATGGGGAGAGTAACGTTGCAGCCATACGCTTCATCCTACCTCCGGTGCGCTTCGGGCTCTCCGGATCTGCTATGACAATGGTTGGATTGCCTTCACCACCCACGGGGACTTCTCTGAGATTTTCAGTACTCTGCTTATGTCCAAGGATTTTCACATAGCCCTTCAAGAATGCATCAATTTTTTTGCATACCAAGGAAAACTGCTCAGAGGGTTGTAAATCTTGAGGGACCTTAATACCGGTCCCTCCTTGGCCCTCCGTAACTGCAATATCCTCCTTGGCTACTTGATGCTCTGCAATATCCTCCACGGGTTCAGTCAGAGGATCGATGTGAGGTCGACCCGGACCAGAAATTAAAGTAATTTGAGACTTTAATTAGGGAAAGGACGATTTTACCCTCGATTTTGGAGGGGTTCGGAAGTCACATTTTGTATGGGAGCACTTTTGAAAGTTTTTCTTGGGCCGTTGTGTAGGTATCGAACTCACGAGTTCGTAGATAGGTGGAATGCGGAAAACGGAGTTTGGATGAGGAAGTTATGGGTCTAGAAGTCCAGGGGTAGTCTGGTAATTTGGGCAAGCATATATTTTACAAAAAGGCCCTTGTTCCAGATTTTTCTTCATTCTTCCCCTCTCCCCTGTCGACACACTCTCTCTCCCCGTGAGATTTCTAAGACCATCACCACCGCTTTCGATCATGTAGGGGACGAGTAGGTGGAATCCAAGGCCAGGGAAGTACTCCCCTTGACTTTACGAGTTGATTGATGCTAGTTTCGAGGCAGGGAAACCACCGTACATGGTGATTCAAAGGTCAGAGATGGAGTTGAATCTTCCCAACAGTTTTTCGATCGATTAAGGTAAGTTTTCTGGATTTTAAGCTCGAACTCGAGTTCCTAGTAGGGAATAGATGATTCTAGACACTTAGATCGTGAAAAATGGTGGGATTTGGAGGAATCTGGAAAGCTTGAGCTCTCGGCCGGTAATGGCAAATTTCGACGAGTGTTTCCAGATTCTGACCACCAGCGATGGTGGCGATGGCAGATGTCCGGTCGTCTTTCCCGATAAGCTCCAGCGACTGGTTCGACCGAGGTATGCTAACGTGGCATGCCACGTGGTGACCAATCAGCGGTTAGTGGACCGTTAGGTCAACTTACGCTGTCAAGGTTTGATAGAATATGCTGACGACGTTAGCATATTTCGTCAAAAAGGTAACAGCGTTATAACGGAACCCTAACACTGTTTGGTTGGATGGAATATTTCGGCTCTGTCAGAGCGACGAAATATTCCGTCGTGAATGTGCAAATGCGTGGGGTGCATGGGGGCGCGTGTGAACGCATGGCCGACGTGTGGGGTGGCCGTCGGCCCTCTTCCGGAGTGTGGCGATGCGTGGAGTCATTTTTCGGCCCACAACGGCGCGTGTCTGGGGTTTTGGAACATTCCGAATCAGGCTTTGAGGCCATTGAAGTCCGTTTAGAGCCCCGTTTGTGTAATCCCAAATGTAATGGACGATCACAGGGTGGGTATTGGCTTGGGGAGGGGGAGGGGGGGGGGGGGGGGGGGGGGGGGGGGGGGGGGGGGGGTTATCGGTATGTTAAAGGGTTCCTTGAGGCTAGGGCTTTAGTTGGTACTTTAGATGTCTTGTGAGCGGACTGGGTTCCGGGATTGAAGGCATGCGTATTTCTGTGTCTTATGTTATACCACGGATTGTGAGTGGTGGGAATTGAGAGAGATTATTAGGAATATATTAGCATCCTTTCGAGGCTCGGGAACTAAAGCTTAGGGTTTAAATGGATTTATCGAATATCTTATCACTACGCATCTCTCGAGGTTTATGGAATTATTTTAGGGTTTCGAACCGGGATTTTGATTTAGGTTTCGACCCTGATGAATGATATGAGGTATATTATAGAAGATTCCATCATGCGATTCAGGATGAGCCAGAATATCGAGTTACGGCTCGGGATGAGCCGGGATACAGAGTTACGGCTCAGGATGAGCCGGGATATCGAGTTACGGCTCGAGATGAGCTGAGATATCGAGTTATGGCTTGGGATGAGCTGGGATATTAAGCTACGGCTTGTGATGAGTCGGGATATCGGGTTACGACTCGGGGTAAAGTCAGTGAGACTTAATTCAACCAAGTCTTGGATATTGAATTGAATCAAATCATTAAGACATTTATGGACTTCTATAAGGGTTCAGGGAAACAGAAGCCTGACTAGATTGGCATATTTGGGAAATAGCTATAGTGTAAAAACTGAATCGATGTGATAGCCAAACAACCTTTCGGTATATGTACGATGATTACGGTC
Source organism: Oemleria cerasiformis (assembly GCA_037349345.1). Lineage (NCBI taxonomy): Eukaryota > Viridiplantae > Streptophyta > Magnoliopsida > Rosales > Rosaceae > Oemleria > Oemleria cerasiformis. The sequence goes on from JAZGTL010000019.1 coordinate 11,526,650, forward strand.
ACGAAGTGTGACCAATGCCTGAGATGTAGCAAGGGTAATTTTGTCATCAGGGTCAATGGGTGGTGTGGGCGGTGAACCAGATTGACGAGTTGTTGATGGTTAACACTAGGGTGACACGTCAGTTATGTTGTTTTGCTTGCGGAGGAGGTCCTTCAAGGTAGTTTGTGAACTACTGGTCTGTCCTTCGTCTGACAAGTGGGTGGAAGTCAATCAGGTACAAGGGAGGTTCTGTTGGAATCCCGGTAAATTTTTCATTTGATGTTTCCAAGGAAATAAGGGTATTTCAGGTATTAACCTCTGTTCTCAAAGGCTATCAGACGGGAGCAGGGCCTTACACAGATTTCATGGTGAAATTCGGGAAGGGTCATGTCAAAGGTCGGGAGGGGTTCCTTGTGAAGGCCTCAACTTCACGTTCCTTGTGAGGTGGTGAGGGGATGCTCATATAGGCCTCATGTATGGGTTCCTAGTGTTGTGGTAAGGGGAAGCTTGTAAAGCCATGATCTTCACGTTCCTCGTGATGTGGTGAGGGGATGCTCTAATCCACATGCCTAGCTGACAATTCGGTGAGGCGTTTGCCAAAATCAGAAAGCTTGACTTGCACATCATTCTTGAAGAAAGCATGCTTGACACAAAGCTCGTGTACTTCCTTGTTCGACTCAAGCTGATAAACCTTCTTCTTCAACTCCTTATTCTCCTTTGCAAGCTTCCGAACTGAACTGACAAGCTTCTGGACAAGTTGCTGCCATGCTCCCAAATCATTCCATGCTAGAATCGTCAAATACGGGAGGCTAGAATCATCCTCCATTGCATCTTTGCTCTCAGATGCTTCCCCAACAACCTTTGTTTTAGGCCCACCAACATCCTCGTTGGTTGGAAATAAACTCCGCACTTCAACCTGCAATAACACCAACATATATATTTAGTTGCTCGTACAATGCTGTTTGGAAAAACATCCAGCATCAATAAACGAAACATCAACTACCACACTTACTACCGTAGACTGGAATATCAGAGTTTGGAGCTTGTGAAATTAGGCAGCTTTCACACGCTTCCGTTGTAGTAACCGGGGAACTTCGCTATTTCTACTCATTTCAACATACCCCAGCTCAATGAAAGCGAGCAATGTTTCAAATGCCCAAGTCTAAAGCAAGACAAAACAGTTAGTCACAATAAAAATGGGTACTTGCATACTTATTCAAAAACTAAATGAAAACAGATCTCATTAACTTCTATGACATACCTGAATAGCACAAGCAAGCCCACGCAACTTATATCTTCGCCCGTCAATTTTAGCCTTTTGTTTGTATTTCTCCCCTCATTTCCTTCACTCCCTCCTTCATCCTCTTCATTCTCTTCTTCTTATAGAAACCAACTAGCGCCCTCGCTAGAGACTCAGTTGTTTTTTCAAATGAAACTCTGCCCCACGGATATTTTTTTTCCATACCTCTAGGTCGTCAACAAGCTCCAAATGGTTCATGTCTATGAGAGTAGATGTTTCTCTCCAAAGCAAGACCATTTGAACAAAATAAACCAGGGCTAATTTCATTTTATAACCCATATCCTAGCAAGCCTTGAATGCCTCCTCTAGCTGGGCAATTGATATAGTCCTCATGTCCTTGAAGTACAACTTCTTCAACCTACTTTCTCCATCAAAGGCTTTAGGTTGTGAAGCCTTTCCATCTACAAGACCTGTAATCAAGCAGAAACTCTGAACTGCTTCACACGTCCCCCGTGTAGAAAAGACACCTCTTCATTTTGTTTTAGGCCATGTCTCGTTACCTTGCGCACCAAAAGTTCGTGTACTATGGCATGGCTCCACTCTAGTTCATCTATGTGAAGGAGATGTCCAAAACAATTGGCCTTAAACTGAGCCAATGCATCCCCGAGTCCATTCTTGATTTCTTTAAGGCATCGCCTTATTTGGCAAAGGCATTGTACCTTTGTGGTGAGTAAATATTTGTTCCTCTGGAATTACTAGCCTGTAATTCATACTCATGACCTACAAAATCAATCTATCAACATATGAGTAGGAGCACCCCTATTCTACATATAATACCCCCATTTTCGTGTTTGACTTGCATATACACTATAAGGACACTGCAGATCTACTGGGTTACTATAAGGGCACTGCATAACTACGGGGGCACTATGGGAACACTACCATCAATTTCGAAACAAGCGTCATCACTATGCAAACCAGTATATCATCAATTTTCAAAGCACTATCCATTATCATTCATCGCACTATGATCAAATGGTCCAAGTAAACTAAATCATAAGATTTTACAATTCAAATAGCAAGGAGTCAAGATAATCGTTACAAGAATTGCTTGTCACACCAAAACCAAATCTTAAAGCATGAGAATGAATAACCAACATTTAAACTGAAATACAATCAATCTAAATCCAATTCTAACTCCAATTCCTTTTGCAATAACAAATTAATTTTATCAACACCATTTGTAGGAACAAAAAATTGAAATCATTGAGATTGAGAAGGGAGATAGCAATCAGATTAAACACAAAATACTTAAAAGTTTGAAGTTCATTTTCCATCAGTTCATTTTGACAAACAAAGATTACTGAAACCTAGCTAACATAGAAACCAATCTAAGCAAACACAAAATAACCTCCACTGAATGTAACAAATTGAGAATGAAACAAAACGAAATAAAGCAGTAAATAGTACTTTCAAAACAACATGATAAATTTCAGAATTTCTGCTTAGACATGCTCACTACTTCCTATTAAGTAATCTTTATCTTAACGAAACAAAAAACTTTACACATCAATCATATTACCATTAAAATGCTGCATCTACACAATATCTACACAAAATGCTGCATCTACACAATTATGTATCTACCGATTCGAAAACTTAAATGATCACATGATTAAACAAACAATCAACCCATTACCAAGCCACATAATTAAACAAAAAATCTACAAATTCAACACACACAAAACCAAAAATAATGATTAAGAAAAATATTAGAGAAATAGAAAGATGAAAGATGAACTGATTGGAACTTGAGGTCGCGGCTGATGATGAATGAGAGCGATGAGAAGATGAGTGGCAGCCGACTAGCTCGAATTCATCCTTGAGGTCACGACTCAGCATTGAGCTTGCGGCTCGAAGATGAGCGAATGGATCCCACCTCAAATTCGTAGTTAGATTTTTTCGTTGAGGTCACGGCTCAGCGTTCAGGTCACTGCTCGAAGATGACTGGATGGGTCGCAGTTCGAACGAGGGAGGGTTTGATTTCGTGGGAGGGAGGGTTCGATTTCGTGGGAGGGAGGTTCGATCTCGTGGGAGGGAGGGAGGGAGGGTTCAATTTCGTGGGGGGCAGGATTAGATTTCATGGGAGGGACGGAGGGTTCAATCTCGTGGGAGGGAGATAGGGTTCGATCTCATGGGAGGGACGGAGGGTTCGATTTGGTGGTAGAGTTCAGTTGTGCACTATCGGGTTAACATTTAGTATTTATAGGTATTATTTTTGCAACTATTTTCAAAGTTCTATTTTTGAATGAAAATGTAGAGCCGGTTCTAAAGCCGTTAATTTCCCAATAAAAAAAATGTGTATCCATGTTATTCTGGTGCATGTCATTTTATCCTATTTGCCAGCATCTCCTTTGCAATTGTTTTGTCTCCAATTCTTTGAGATTGAACTTTGGCTTAGGGTACTTCACCGTGTCTGGGCTCTTCCTTGTCTGGTTCCACCTTGTCTTCTTTATAAATCCTGCATCTGTGTAGGGGGAGTTTCGTCTTTCTTTCTTTTTCTTTTGTTTTTTTTGTTCTGTTCATTTTATTTTATGGCTTGTCACAAGAGTCTTTCAAGCATTTTTCTCTTGTTCTGTTGTTGTCATTAGGTGTCTTGTCTGCTCTGTTTGCAGTAAGTTTTGCTTTCTACTATTTTCTTTCTTTATCACGGGTCCCTAGTTAGAATGGTGCACAACTTTTAGAGTGTTTCCTTGGTACTTGGTGTTGTTTTTTTTGTTTTTCCTGGATATTAATGTCTGGAATTCACTCCTCCATTTTGACTAGCTTTACCTAACGGCTAGTTCCGTATTTATTGCCCTAACCGTTGCTTGCACCCAATCCCTACTTTCTTGATTGTCTATTTATTCTATTTTTCTGTTATGTTTTTTTTTATTCATTTCCATCTCACCGTGCTTGCTTGCTTCTTTTTTTTTATTTTTTGTTCTCTCTTCTATTCATCATGTCAACTTCTCAAGCTCTTCATCAACGCCCCGTTGTCTTTTAACGAAATTTTGTGTTCGAAGATTGTCCCCTTCGTTCAGTTGTTGACCATTTTCGATCAATATGCTCTTCATACCCTTGTGTCCACTCAAGAGTCCTACAACATGTCCTTAGTCCGTGAGTTCTATCAGAATATTCCTTCTAAAACTCATTCATGGGACACTCAGGTTATGGTTCGTGGTGTGGCTGTTCCTTTCATTGTTGACTCAATCAGTGCAATTCTTGATCTCGATCCTTCTTCTTCATCTTCTGAGGTGGTTGAGTTATTTACTAAAGACATGCCTTATGTGACATTTGAGGTCTATATGTCTCTTGCCTATTTTGACCACTCTCTGCCTCTTGGGCTGGTAACAAGCCCATCAAAGCTTATTTGTCTCCTCTTCATCATGCCATTTGGACTTTTCTTCGCCACAATGTCCTTCCGACTGCAAATAATGCAAATCTGACGTTGTTAGCTTGCCGTGTGGCTATTGCTATGTCAAATGGTTTGCCTGTCCCTTTCGCTTGGCTCAGGATGACCCATGTGTTGCAAAGTCTGTTCGTGGATCCCTTCGCTTACATTGTCTCATCACTCGCCTTTGCTCTCATTTTCTTGTTTCTCAACGCTCTCGTGATGAGATTGTGCCTGCCACTGAGTCGTTTACCACTCGGTCTATTGCTCAGAGCTCTAAGCTTGTGGCTCATGCTGGCTCTTCTTCCTCATATGCTTCTGTGTCACATGATGATACTTCTTTTAAGCAATACTTACAAGAGCAATATCGCAATGCTAACATTGTTGCTGAAGCCAGAAAGGCTGCTGAGAGCGTTGCTGCAACTACTGCAGTTCGTTTTGCTTCGGGGTCATCTCGAGGTCGTGGATGGGGTCGTGGTCGAAGGTGGAGCTTTTCTTAAGCTGCATGATGTGTCTTTGGCTTTCCTTGTCAAATAGGAGGAGATTTTATATGTTTGTTTTATTTTCTTTTGAACTATCTTGCTCTTGTCTTAAATCTTAAACATTTGTTGTGGTTGTCCTTTCATTTATTTTTGGTTTTTCTTTCTATTATTCTATGCTGTCAAGTTTCTTATTGTAGGTATATTGTTAAGAGTTGTTGTGTTCTTTGTTCTGGGAAGAGTGAGCCTAGTTCTAGATTTGAGTGTTTGCTTTTTGACGAGGTAAAGCCAAAGGGGGAGATTGTTAGTTCTGTTTCTAGGATTGATGTAATTGGCTTTGCCTCTCCCTCCGTAATTTGAATCATGCTCAAACTCTAGGACTTAATTTTCTATTTTCTTAAGGACTCTGTTATTACTAAGGACAATCTATGAATGATGTATTTCCAAGTGATTGATGTGAGTCTGGTGACTAGTCAGTGTATACTTTTTACTATTTACTGTTAAAAGTTTTACTGATTATTATTTCTCACTCAAGGGCATATTTGTCTATTTGTCACTCTTGACAAGCAGCTGTCAAGGTGTGCGTTTAGAGTTTGGCTAACGGTTTTTGAAATTATGATTGAGAGCATCGCGTTTTTCACAGAAGTGGTGTGTAAGATTTTTCGGTGTGTAGTTGTGAAGCTCTAACTGGGTGTGTTGAGCTTTCTTGGCGTTTTTAGGTTTGTGAAAAACACTTTTTACATAACTAATTTTAGTGAGCCCTTTGCTAAGTAAAGATGGTGTTTACAAAGCAGGGCTAATTTGTTGAATGCTTCTTAAAAAAATGGGTCTTTGATTTCCAAAACTTGCTTTTCAAAATCTGTTTTTTCTTTGAAGAAATTATCTGGGTTTGCTTCCTCATCTGGGTTCGTCAAGGATTATGGCTTGATGAATTTGGATTGGATTTTTATTTAACTTTCATTCAGTATTGAATTGGTCTGTTAATCGATGAACGAAATTAAGAAGTCTAAGTTGCTGTGAATGAAGATTCACAATGGAGCATGGTTGTTTTGAAAGTATTCAAGATTGCACAAGGTATGACTGCCTCTATAGTATAGCTTTAGGGATTGAGCATTGATATACCTTGTAATGAATTTTGAATATTAGTGGATTGCGTGATCAGTGGATTGACCACCAATTTTCACCTTGAGGAAGGTTTTTGGGTATAAATCTTTGTGTGTTCTTATTTATTGATTCTTGATTCTTATTGTTAACATGAAGTTGCTGTATTGAAATCATATTTGTTAAGAAGCATGAATGTTTATGTTGAATGATAAGAATATATGTGCACAATCACTACCACATAGAACTAGCACAAGCTGCTTAGGTTGTCACTTGCTGTTCTTTAATGGGGCAGCATCTCAAACAAGTTTTGTTAAGATATTTTGAAACATCTCTTCTAACAAAACTAGTCAAAATATATTAATAATTCTTTTCTAACCAAAAAACAATTGGCCAAATGAGACACCACACCTTAATTCACAACGTGGATAACACTCAAAAATCCAACGGTTCATACTAATTTCTGTCTAAATTCAAAACCAAGAAACACAAACTCACCACACCATCGATCCAAGTGCAAACACAATGCGCCACAAATACATCTCTATATTCCTGTATCGTCGATCCAAACACAATCGACGGCCCCAACAAAACCAAAATAACGCCGCGGATCGCAACCCTAAGCCGTAGATTGTCCCCAATCCAACAGCTCACACGCCCCCCCCAAATCTCAAATAAACAAACTCTCCTTTCTCTCCGTGTATAAATAAACAAACACAACCCACAACACTCACGCAACGATTCTCAATTGAGAAATTCGATCTAAATTCCAAACTGGTATTTTGGCGAAATGTCAGGCCGAGGCAAAGGAGGCAAGGGGTTGGGCAAAGGCGGAGCCAAGAGGCACAGGAAGGTGCTGAGAGACAACATCCAGGGCATCACCAAGCCTGCGATTCGCCGTCTGGCTCGTAGGGGTGGCGTGAAGCGTATCAGTGGCCTCATCTACGAGGAGACCCGTGGAGTCCTTAAGATTTTCCTCGAGAATGTCATCCGCGATGCTGTGACCTACACCGAGCATGCCCGGAGGAAGACGGTTACCGCCATGGATGTCGTCTACGCGCTTAAGAGGCAGGGTAGGACTCTATACGGATTCGGTGGTTAGGGTTTCTAGGCTTTTGTATTTGGATTTTGTAAATGGTTTAATGGGTTTCTAGGCTTTTGGATTCCGACTTTGTTAATGGGTTAATGGGTTCCTTGGTTTTTTGGTTTTTTGATTTTTTTGAATTGTCGGGTAGTATTCAAATCAACTCCTCTGTTTTGTTAAATTTTAATGGAAATCTTCTTGCTTTTCACATTTAATCGTTAACAATCAATTGATTTAGTAGATTCCAATATTGAAAGTACCTTATCAGCTCTTGTCAGTTTCGAATTTTAGTGATTTTTGTGGACACCAAATTGCCTGCAAATTCATAATTTTTTCGCTGGTCTATTTTTCCCAAGAAAAGATCTGTGGCGAACTGTCTCGCTCTAGGGCTATGTAGATAAAGAGGCTCGTGAATGGACTGGGCTGCGCTGGCCTGTAGACTAAAACCCTGGCCAAGCTTATGGGCCTGACTTTTCTGAGTGGAAGAACAAAAAATTAACGTGAGGAGGGTTAGGTTTGGCTATACTAAAAAACACGTTTTTTTTGGGGGACCCCACAATAATTTCCACACCAAAAAACACGAACCGACTTGCAAAGGACCTGCCAAAACATAAACCCACTCAAAATTCATTCTCTACCACCTTGACGATTGCGAGGTGGCAAAATGCTCCTTTTATCTAATTTTGCACATAAAAAGTTATGTGACAAGTAATTTACATTTATTAAAATAAAAAAAAATTAAAATAGATAAATTAAGTATTCACACATAATTGGTATGTAAAATTGATATTTTTATTTATACCCTTATTAAAATAATATTATAAATATCAAACTCATATCGACTACATAGCTAAGCAAAACAATTTATGTTTGAGTTTGTTCCTTAGTTAATTCTAAGTTGTCTATTGCATGTTTTAATGCAAGTCCATCATTCCTCTCGAGTAGGATCCAGTAGAATACCGGTCTATAAAAAAAAGTAAAAAAAAAAAGTTACCCAATAATAAAGCATTTATTGAAGAAGCCAGGTGATTTTTTTTTCTAATTCAGAAAAACAACTTTTAGCCGTTGGAGTGTTTTAGCGGTTGGAATTTTTTTTTTAAAACTTAGTATTTACTTCTATAAATACTCAATTTAATCATCATATATAACACATTTTATTCTCTCCAATTCAAACCCAAATTTTTCATACTTATATTTTTTACATTTTGCTCAAACTTGTTATTCTCAACTATGACACCAAACCAAAAATGGTCAAATGATGAAGAAGTATTTATTGTGCAAAGCTTAGGCAGCCGTCATGAAGGTGATTATCATCCTCAAAATAATCAAGATTGGTTCACCCCTCCTCACTAGTTGATTTTATTTATCAACTTAAATTAATGGTTGTACTTTTTATTAGGCTTGCACTATTTTTTATGTAATTTAAATTTGATAAAATAAAGCTTCTTGATTGTCATAAGATAAAGTGAAATTAAATAGTATTTCAGAGATATTATATAAGATTTCTACATTATTATCTTTAAGAAAATAATTAACAAAAAATTTGAATTCTTATCCCTTGTCCCTCTCCATTAGAATAACAAAAAACAATTTTGGACAAATGCATGAACAATGTCATTTGAGGGGCAAAATCTTACCTCTAGCCCCCGACCCTTGTCTTACCACTAGACTTGCTCTTAAAAGATTTGAGATCCCATTCCAAGTTGGCCTCTGATAACTCAACGAAGTGTATGATGTACAGTACAATGTCAAGGTACACAAGTTGGAAAATCTCTTCTTTATATAAACCATAAATACACAAATTCTACATGTGCTGAAGTGGCATGCTAATAAGGGGCTACAGATGCCATGTGGCATGATGATGTGGCAACCTAGTTCAGTATGATGTGAACCGATCCGGTTGGATCGGATTCAAGTCGGCTTCGAGCTGGAGTCAGGTACGTTTTGAGGCTTTTGGGTATAGACTTCGAGCCGAATTGAAGTCGACTTTCACCCAATTTGGGGTCGGCTTGGAGCCAAGACATGTGAGGGCGGCTGCAAGTGGAGCCTATTTGCCAGCCAAGCTAGGCTTCCAGCCCAGTCATGATGGGGCTTGGGCTTAAAGCAGCAATCTGAGTGGGCTTGGAGCTTTCATATGGGTCTGCTGGACTCAAAACATGTGATGGATACTGCTGGTGGCCTGTTGGACCACTGATTGGACCCTAGTTGACTGGACCTTATTGATTTTTATTCCATTGAGGATTGGGTTCAAATGAAATTGCAGATTGGACTAGGAAACTGCCAATTGGGCTCGTATGATTGGACTAATCAATTCCTTGCTGCCCTAGATGATCTTCTGGATCACTGAAGTCCATGGGCTGCAGCCATGCTCTGCTGAGCAGAAGTGCACCATGATCATCAATCCATGATCATTGACGACACATGTTTTTTTCTCTGTACGGGCCATAAGTATGATCAATAGTAAACATATAGTTCAATCCATTCCATGTTCAATCCAATTTCAACATATAATTTATTAAATTCAATCACAAACATTTTTATGAATGTATGCAATTAAATTTCAATTTAATAATATAGTCCTAGGGGTTCGATCAACAATAAAAACAATAATGCCATGAAATTGAATTTGAATTTTGATAACATACTTGGTTGAAGAGTAGATTGATCAATGATTATTCTCTTGATTAAGATCTCCAATTGAGAATTTTTTTGTGCTGATAACATGTTGTAAATAATAAATATAATAGTGGAGAGAGTTGGGAGGCAGAGAGAATAATTCCCTTTCATTTATTAAGTAAACCCTTTCTTTTTATAGGAGTACAATTACACTACTCTTTCATGAACAACCATAATAAATAATAACTACTGACCAACAGTGGAAACATAGAGGAAAACAATAAAGTAATTCTTTCAAAAAATCTTCAGATTTCACTTTTGATCAAAGCCACTATTTGTAGCCTTACAAGATAAACCTTTAGCATGCCAATTTTAGGTTACAAGATACTAAATGACATTTGATATAAGTTACTAAATACAATAATAAGGGCATTTTTTATATGACATTGAGACAATGAAGGTTATGAGTTCGTTTGGTGAGCGAGATTGTATTGAATCAAATTCAATGTATTTTGAATGTAAAAAAGAATAGTTTTCTTCTATCTCTACTCTTTCTAATCTCCTTACAATGAACACACATCCATTTTATATTCAAAATACATTAAATTTAAAGAGTTATCTAATCTAATCTAATTCCTTACCCACGAAATGTGACCTATAGATATTAAGGTGGTTATCTCCTTTTCCTATATTCATAACAGTATTGATATTTATGGTCATGGATAAATCGAGAGGACGTTAAATGGAGAGGGGAGGGCAAATTGGAGGTAGAAGTAGGTTGACTGGGCTGTGTACCGCATAGAAAAGTGTGTACTTAAGCAATGAACCATGATTGGATACATAATTGGCCATCACTTGTGACCATTATCTGCAGCAAATACTGAATAATAGCATGTTACGGCTATAATATATTTCCATAGATATGAATATGATCGTTAACAAGGACTTCAAACGCACATGTTCTGTCAGTAATTACGAACTGATTCTTTCTGCCTTATCACATTATTGGATAGATGGAGTGCTATCGTCAAAGCTGAAACTCACACCAAATCACTTCCAATTATTTGACTATTACTTTTAATTATTCTACTCACTTAAACTATTACCAAATACCACGGTGGGGTTTCAATTACTGCAACCCATCTAACTCTCATCTAGGAACTTTTCAATTTCTGGATGAAGTTTTAATGAGACCCGTAAATATTATTGCCCCAAATTTATGTTTCGTTGTTTCATTTCTATTAATGAAATTCCTTTCGATAAAAAAAAAAAAAGTGACACCAATACGGCAATACAATACGACACTAACTATTCGTTCAGACTTTATTTCAAAAAGTAGCATTACAATTTGATGGTATATTATGTGGTTCCTTGTTCAAACATTATTTATTCAAAAATTCATCCAAATTTGTAATTGTTTGATTGTCTAATAATATAGCCAAATAAATAGACAGATACAGTTAGTTGAATAACACGACAAATGCTCATAGTAACAATTGAATGACTAAACGATTTATGATTTGGATATATTTTTTCAAGCATATGACTTTTAAAAAAATGAAAAATTAAATTGTAATATTATTTTGTAGAGTAAATTCGAACTTTCAGATCCCAAGCAATCACTTAGACAATGTGCCAATGATGACAAGATCATGCCCTAAGTACAAGACATTTTGGAGAAATGAGAACCAGGGTGGTTTTGATCTCCCCGTCTCTGGAAAACAGCAGGCGGCCCATTTATTTTTAGCATCATATATATTTATTGTAGGACCATTAATTATTTTCCATGTTGGGTCTGTGACTCAGTGACAGAGGAGTGATGGCGCCAGAAATTAACAAATTCTATGAAGTACCAAGCCAAGGTACAAGTTGGAGATTCACAAAATCCAAAATTAAATTCAAAAAAATAAGATAAAATATATGTGCCACTCTCCCCTATATAAACAACTAAACAAAGCACACACGTTTCACAAATCACTACACCAAAACCCTTAAGATCGATTTAGCTCTCAATTTTGTGAACCCTTTCTATCTATCTATATATCTATCTATCTATCTATCTCCTCAACCTTTCATTAGGTTAAGTTCAAATGGGCATTCGTGTGACAGACATACTTCTGCATCATGCTAAGCAAATCGTCCGGAGACATAAAAGGTCTCACCATTCAAAGCATCAAGGCTCATATCCGGTAACAACAACGACAACAACAACAACAACAACGTTGAATGTTCCAAAAGGCTACTTCGCGGTTTATGTTGGAGAAGAAGATGATGAGAAGAAGACGCGATTTGTGGTTCCAATTTCCTACTTGAACTACCCTTCATTCCAAGACTTGTTGAGTAAGGCTGCTGAAGAGTTTGGTTTTGATCATAATCCAGTGGGTGGTCTTCGAATTCCTTGCAGTGAAACGCATTTTGTTGATCTCTTATATAGATAAATTCTGAGACTAAAAAGTTGTTCTCGTTCTCTAGATAGTTCATCATATGTATAGATAGTTGTGTAAAAGATTTAACTACCTGCGCGCACAATGGTTTAACTCGTATGAATTCAGATCATAATTTATATCTATAATTTTCTTCCTCTTCCTCTTCATCTTCTATCTTCATATTATGGATTTGGTCGGTAGCTAGTCATGGGATAAAAAAGTCTGCCATTATGGATATTGTATTGTATTTTGTATGGAGAAGTCAGCTCCGCAAGCCATGAACCATGACTGGATATATAATTGGCGATCACTCGTAAATACTACAGCAGTAAATACATAACTGATTTTGTTATATATAAATTTCCATGATATGAATATGATTATAGGCAATGACATCAAACGCACATGTTCTGTCAGTAGTCAGTACTCAGTACTAACTAACTGATTCTTTGTGTGCCTCTATGCCATTATTGATGAGTGTTATCTTCAAACTCACTCACACCACATCCACTGCCTCTATCTCCACCTATTTGTGGCCTATCTCTTCCAATTATTCTACTCACTTCATCTATTGCCAATATTGAGTTTCAATTACTGCAACCCATCTCACTCTCATCTTTGTTTGAAGAGGAAGGTGATTCTCACTAGAACTTGAAAAAAGAGAATACAAAGGATGCATAAAGGGGTCTCGTTAAAATCTTGCCGGGGCTTTCAACTCAACGAAGAAAAAAGAGTGCCTGATCAGTCGTTATTTATGCATCATTTTGATGTCTTTATATGCCTCTCTTACATGTCTTTTGAATGATTTCGTGCCATCAATAGTAGAAAATGATCAATCTTGTGAAACTTGTGCAGAGTTAGAAAGATAGGTAAAATCTGGAAAGAACGCAAAAAGAATGACTCAAATCGGAGTCCAGATGAAGGAGATATCCTCATTTCAATATCAGGTCCTGAACGGAGTCCTGAGTGCGTCAGTGCGCCAGTGCGCCTATTTTGGGCCACTGGCCAAGTACCTCATATCAGGCCCTCCGGGTCTCAAACCTGTGTTTCATGACATCAAGGTCAAGTCCTAGAAGTGCCAAGGTCGCGCCATGGCAGGTCGAGGACATGTCCCAAGAACTCCCATCCGAGCCAAGATGTGCGCCTAAGCCGGGGGTCCTTGTTTCGCCAGCGGTAGATAAGAGGTTCTCCATCTGCGCTAAGCCTGACAACATTTGCGCCAAGCCTGAACGAAGATGCGCTTCTACTATACTCATGATGTGCTTCAAAAGCGCAGTCCCAGATCCTGATTACGAAGACAGTGCAAAAGCGAAGTTCGGACCACTTGCCAGCTTGCGTTCCCACTTGCCAGCTTGCATTCACACTCCCGACTATGTTCTGATTGGTTCTAATAGATTTTAAGGACTTTGTAATTAATTAAAAGTACAATAACTTTCCCTATAAAAGGGAGCCTTTGTTCAGTGTTTTGAGAGAGGAGATAATTAGCTAGAGGCAGTTTTTGGGAGATACAGAGACACCTTAGCCGCATATAGTATTTTGGTTTTTTAGAGTTTTACGTTCAAGCTTGGTTCTTCCAGAAGTCGAGTGTGTTGGACGTGGAGCTTGGAGAAGAAGGCTCTGCCGTGTCTTCTGATGCACCTGTTATTCACAATATCTTATGTACCCTTATTTTCATTATTGCAATTTACTTATGAATTCAATTATATTTGTTTCAATTTCAGTTATGTGTGAGTAGTCGTTAGGATTAGGGCTGCTTGAAGCCCTAGCCATGTTAGCTTGTTGATTGGATTTCTGGCTCTTGATTATGATTGCTATGCATGCTGAATAAGTTGGATTACTTTGCTTAATGACCTTAATTTATGCCTATAAGATTAGCTACCTTGTTTGCATATAATTATAGATGTAATTGCTTGAGTGACCTTCATATCATCTTGTGATTTGGAGCATCGAAAGTATTCTTACTTGTAATCTTAACTCATAACGACCTAGGATTGCATGTCACTTTGCTAGGCTAATGTGGTGTCATTAAATTCTCTTTGAACTTCATGCATCATCTTAAAAGGTAGGTGATAGACGTTTTAGGCATATGCCCTGTTTAGAACATGCTAAGTAAGAGGGAATAAGATGTGTCTAGTGAACCAACGCCAGGTCCTAGGCACGGGCACCTAATTCAGAAAATGCATAGTAATTAGGTCAAGGAAATCTGATTAGTAACTATAATTGGCTAGAGTGGATAGTAAGCCTTAATTCGCCTTAGTTAGTAATAAATCAACCGTTAATTTTTGCATTGTTATTTTCTGCATTTTATTTTACTTGTCTTCCCCCTGCGTGTGTGTGTGTGTGTGTGTGTTTTCACTAAGTTAATAAATCTGAACTAAAGTGGTCATAACGTTGATACAAGTCCTCGAGGGATCGACTCTTGCTGTGCTACTATACTATTCTTATCGATTTGTGCACTGGGAAGGATTTTATAACTGTTAGAATTGAATTGCATATTTCTTGCTCTTTAATTCTACAACAAGTTTTTGGCGCCGTTGTCGGGGACTTGTCCCTCAACGGTGCCCATTCAAGTTTAGATTTGTAAGTTTTTCTTTTTGTTAGGTACCTGTGTATGTCATTCCAAGGTTCATTGCACAGGTCATCAAGTGGACCATCATCGCAAGCATCTTCAGTCCACGGCTCCTCGCCACCAAGCCCAAGGAGGATGGCGGACCACAGAGAAGAACAGGGCCTGGAACGTGGCCTAGTACCGCAAGCCCCACGGCGCCTTAAGGATTTTGCCATGCCCCATGTCTCGGAGGATCAATTTCCAATTGTTTTTCCCGAGTCAACAGTGGCAAACTTCGAATTGAAGTCGGGGACAATTCACATGCTACCCACATTCCACGGCCTTGTTGGCGAGGACCCGCACTTTCATATCAAGGAATTTGTTGAGGTTTGTTCAACACTGCGCATCAATGGTATGACAGAATCTGAAATCCGCCTGCGGCTCTTTCACTTCAGTCTCAAGGATCGCGCCAAGACATGGTTTCATTCACTGGCGCCAGCTTCCATTCACTCTTGGAGGGACTTGACGTCCAAATTCTTAACACAGTACTTTCCCGTGGAAAAGACAAATGAGTTAAAGTCCAAGATCATGAACCCACGACAAGACATGGAGGAGTCTTTCTACGAGTTTTGGGAGCGGTTCAATCAGATGCTACGGGCGTGCCCCCACCACCATATTGATGCCCATCATCTTATGCTATACTTCTATGGAGGCTTGAAGACTAGCGATCGGACAATGGTGGACTCTCAATCCCAAGGGATTCTAGAAGGCACAACCGAGGAAGTAAGGACCGCCTTTGAGAACATTGCTCAAAGGGAAAAACAGTTCAGCTACAGGGGTCCCTCCTCTAGAGCTACGGGTGATACATCCGCCAAATACAAAGATGACGCCATTGCTCAGCTCACGGCAACGGTGAAACAGTTGTGTAGCGAGAAAGCCAAAGAAGTTCACATCTACGAGGTATGTTCAATTTAGGGCCACAAATCCCAGGACTCCCGGTTGTGGAAGATGCCAACTTTGCTGGAGGGTTCAACAGCAATTCTCGACCACGGAATGACCCATATTCCAACACTTGCAATCCGGGGTGGAAAAATCATCCAAATTTCCGTTGGAGCAACAATCAAGCAGCCGCAAATCCCTTGCCACCTCCTGGATTTGAGCAGCAAGCCGCAGGCCCTCAGGGGAACTATCACGGTCCTTCCTCAAATCAGAATGGTGGAAGCAAGTCTCTTGAGGACTCCCTCCATATCCTGACTCAACATCATGCTCAATTCATAAAATTCATGCACAATAGCCAGAGTCAGACGGGAGACATGAAAAATGCAATTGCAAACTTGGAGCGTCAAATGGGACAGGTGGTGAACCAACTAAATCAGCGAGAGCAGGGCAAGCTACCGAGTCAAGTCCTAGTAAATCCGAAAGGATTTCACAATCCTACGGCTAATGCCATCACGCTGGAGAGGGAAACACCACTTCAAGGCCCCACATATGCCACCCTCGCAGGACCTGAAATCGAGCCTCAACCTACTCTGCCAAGGATCACCGACCAGGGAGCGCCGTAAAACATGCCACGGCCAACACCTCTGGCGCAGAACTGGCCCAACGAGTCACCAAGTGCCCTACCGCAAAGAGGACCTGACAATGCGCCTACTTCGGCCACGGCTGGCATGCAACCTGCTCCTAAGCCCAAGTCGCAGCACTCAAATACTTCTAACTCTAAACCTTAGAATTCCAATTCTAAAAAAATCACTTTTGAGTTAGCTAATAATGTTGATTATCCATTTCCTCGCAGGTTCCAAAACAGGAATAAGCAAAGGGAGGACTTTGAGGAAGAGATCATTAGCATGTTGTAGAAGCTTCAGATCACACTGCCTTTCCATAAAATTGTCAAGCACATGCCTATCTTTGCGAAGATGATCAAGGACTTAGTTGCCGGAAAGCGTGGTTTTAGCTCCACGGACACCATTGACATCCCTATGGCTTGCTCGGCTGCCCTTTTGCGCATGCCCCTTAAGGCCAACGATCCTCGGCCTCCATCCCTTCCATGTGTCATTCAGTAAAAAAGATTCGAACATTGCCTTTGCGACATGAGAGAATCAGTGAACATCATGCCATTCCACATTTACCGGTCACTCAACCTAGGCGCACTCAAACCTACGCACCTATGTGTCAGATTGGCTAACCCTTCTGTAACCAACCTAATGGGGGTTCTTGAGGACGTACTGGTACAAATCGGAGATACATGCATCCCTGCAGACTTCTACGTACTAAGAATGGACAGAATTGACAAAAGTGAGGAACCTCCCCTTATCTTCGGAAGGCCCTTACTAGCCACAACCGAGTGCCTCATCGATGTCAGAAAGGGCCAGGTCTCCATCAAGGTCCTGGACCAGCTTCGGACTTTCTCCATCCATGACACCATCCAGTACCCTGCCGAGCCTATTGTAGATTTTTCGTTAAACACAATGGACTTACAGCTACGGGAGACAATTGCTCAGTCTTGCATGACGGATGACCTTGAGAAGGCCGTTACTAGTAACCCACACACTGTGGATTCACTTACAGATAGCGTGATCGAAGAGGTACGAGCCCTTGACATCATGCCAGCCCTCCCATTCCACATGCCTCCCTTCGAAACGTTACCACTCACAAGTTAGAAAACCCTGCCGTCCATCATAAAGGCTCATGAACTCGAGCTGAAGCCCTTGCCCGAGCACTTAAAGTATGCATATTTGGGTGACAATCAAACCCTTCCAGTCATCATTGCGTCTACCCTAAGTACGAAAGAGGAAAAGGCATTGGTTCACGTCCTTAAGGTCAATCAAACGGCAATTGGATGGACAATAGCTGACATCAAAGGCATAAGTCCCACAAAATGCATGCATCGGATACTGCTGGAGGAAGACTCCAAACCATCACGGGAGGTGCATAGGCGATTGCATCCATCTATGAAGGAGGTCATGAAGAAAGAAGTCCTAAAGCTTCTGGACGTTGGAATCATCTATCCAATTAGTGACTCCAAGTGGGTGAGCCCAGTCCAGGTCGTGCCCAAGAAAAGTGTTATCACAGTGGTTAAAAATGAGCAGGATGAGCTTGTACCTCAACATATTCAAACATGATGGAGAGTGTGCATTGACTATTGAAAGCTAAATATAACCACACACAAGGACCACTTTCCTTTGCCCTTCATTGATCAAATGCTCGAGCGCCTGGCTGGACACTCCCACTATTGCTTCTTAGACGGCTACTCAGGATATAATCAGATTGCTATTGCACCCGACGATCAAGAAAAAACAACATTCACATGCCCATATGGCACTTTTGCATACAGAAGAATGCCGTTTGGATTGTGCAATGCCCCAGCTACCTTTCAGCGTTGCATGATGAGCATCTTCTCCGATATGGTGGATGATATAATTGAAGTATTCATTGACGACTTCTCGGTGTTTGGACATTCATTCGAACTGTGCTTAGTTAACCTAAGCCGAGTACTGGAACGGTGCAGAGAAAGGAACTTAGTGCTGAACTGGGAAAAGTGCCATTTCATGGTACAACAGGGAATTATCTTGGGTCATGTGATCTCTAGCCGAGGCATAGAAGTGGACAAAGCAAAGTTAGACATAGTAGAGAGGCTGCCGTACCCCACTACAGTCAAAGAGGTTCGATCGTTCTTAGGGCATGCTGGCTTTTACTGCAGATTCATCAAAGATTTCTCGAAAATCACAAGACCTTTGTGTGATCTTCTAGCCAAGGACGCCACATTTGAGTTCACTAAGGGATGTCGTGAGGCATTCAACACACTCAAGGCAAAGCTCATGGCATCACCCATCATCATGCCACCGAATTGGGACTTACCATTCGAACTAATGTGTGATGCCTCGGACTTCGCCATAGGAGCGGTTTTGGGACAGCGTGTTGACAAGCTCCCTCATGTCATTTACTACGCAAGTCGAACCCTGAATGATGCCCAGCTGAACGACTCCACCACCGAGAAGGAGCTCCTTGCTGTTATCTTTGCCCTTGAGAAGTTCCGCTCATATCTAATTCAAACCAAGGTCATAGTATACATGGATCATGCTGCCTTGAAGTATTTGCTCACTAAAAAGGACGCCAAGCCAAGGTTGCTACGTTGGATGCTACTGCTCCAGGAATTCGAGCTTGAAATCAGAGACAAGAAGGGCAGCGAAAACGTGGTTGCTGACCATATGAGCCGATTGCTTCACAGTTCCAATGAAGAGGCCGATCAGTTGCCCCTCCTCGAGACCTTTCCTGACGAACATCTCTTCGTAATCCAAGCTATTGATCCATGGTATGCCGATCTCATTAATTACCTTGTCAGTAAGCAAATTCCTTCATCTTTAAATAGGTACCAAAAAGACAAGTTGGCTAAACAAGCTAAGTACTTCATATGGGATGAGCCGTACCTATGGAAGCATTGTCCAGACCAAATCATTCGGCGCTGCATCCCCGAAGACGAGATGAAATCCGTCTTGACATTTTGCCATAGCTTGGCATGTGGGGGCCATTTTGGAGCTAAGAAGACAGCCCTCAAGGTACTACAAAGTGGACTCTACTGGCCCAGACTTTTCAAGGATGCCCAAGAATTTGTACTCACCTGTGACCGCTGTTGGTAGATTTAAAGAGCAAGAAATATGCAATTCAATTCTAACAGTTATAAAATCCTTGCAAGTGCACAAATCGATAAGTATAGTATAGTAGCACAGCAAGAGTCGATCCCTCGAGGACTTGTATCAATGTTATGACCAATTTAGTTCAGATTTGTTAACTTAAATAAAAACACACACACACACACACAGGGGGGGGGGGGGGGGGGGGGGGGGGGGGGGATGTGATAACTGAAATTTAAAGACAAGTAAATCAAAGTGCAGAAAATAACAATGCAAGAATGAAAAGTTGTTAACTAAGGCGAATTAAGGCTTACTATCCACTCTAACAAATTATAGCTCTTAACCAAATTTCCTTGACCTAATTACTATGCATTTTCTGAATTAGGTGCCCGTGCCTAGGACCTGGCGTTGGTTCACTAGACACATCTTATTCCCTCTTACTTAGCATGTTCTAAACAGGGCATATGCCTAGAACGTCTATCACCTACCTTTTAAGATGATGCATCAAGTTTAAAGAGAATTTAATGACACCACATTAGCCTAGCAAAGTGGCATGCAATCCTAGGTCGTCATGAGTTAAGATTACAAGTACGAATACTTTCGATGCTCCAAATCACAAGATGATATGACGGTCACTCAAGCAATTACATCTATAATTATATGCAAACAAGGTAGCTAATCTTATAGGCATAAATTAAGTTCATTAAGCATAGTAATCCAACTTATTCAGCATGCATAGCAATCATAATCAAGAGCCAAAAATCCAATTAACAAGCTAACATGGCTAGGGCTTCAAGCAGCCCTAATCCTAATGACTACTCACACATAACTGAAATAAACACAAGTATAATTGAATCCATAAGTAAATTGCAATAATGAAAATAAGGGTACAGAAGAGATTGATAAGAACAGATGCAACAGAAGACACGGCAGGGCCTTCTTCTCCAAGCTCCACGTCCAATAATCTAAGTGAAAGATTATCTCCGAAAATATATGGTCCCTAATTCTCTAGAAAACCAAAACGGAACTCTGTGGCTCAGGTCTCTGTTTTCCCAGAAACCAAAAACGTCCCCAATCCTCTATCTGATTCTCCTTTTTATAGACAAGGGAAAACCTTGTTCTATAAGGATTGGTATAACCTTGTTCTTTAAGGATTGGCATAACCTTGTTCTTTAAGGATTGGTATAACCTTGTTCTATACAGATTGGTAAAACCATGTCCTATAGGAATAGGGAAAGTTATTTTACTTTTAATTAATTATAAAGTCTTTAAAATCTATTCGAACCAATCAGAGCATGGCCGGAAGTGTGAATGCAGGCTGGCAAGTGGGAACGCAAGCTGGCCAAACTTGGATTTTTGACTGTCTTCGTAATCAGGATCTGGGACCGCGCTTTTGAAGTACGTTAGGAGTATAATAGAAGCGTATCGTCGTTCAGGCTTGGCGCAAATGTTGTCAGGCTTGGCGCAGAGGGAGAACCTCTCATCCACTGCTGGCGGAACAGGGACCCTGGCCTAGGCGCACATCTGGGCTCGGATGGGAGTTCTTGGGACATGTCCTCGATCTGCCTCGGCGCGACCTTGGCACTTCTAGGACCTGACTCTGATGTCATGAAACACAAGTTCGGGACCCGGAGGGCCTGATATGAGGTACTTGGCCAGTGGCCCAAAATAGGCGCACTGGCGCACTGGCGCACGCAGGACCCCGTTGAGGACCTGATATTGAAATGAGGACATCTCCTTCATCTGGACTCCGATTTGAGTCATTCTTTTTGCGTTCTTTCCAGATTTTACCTATCTTTCTAACTCTGTACAAGTCTCACAAGATTGATCATTTTCTACTATTGATGGCACGAAATCATTCAAAAGACATGTAAGAGAGGCATATAAAGACCTCAAAATGATGCATAAATAACGACTGATCAAATGCCCCCAAACCTATCTTTTGCTAGTCCCTGAGCAAAACAAATGCTAACAAAATGAAAAGACTCGATTTTAGTTAAGATAGAACATTTAAACCCCTAGGTTCACCTAGTAGGAGGAGTTTTGTCTCCTGAGGCTTATAACAGTACGATACCCACAAACGTTTTACTTAAACAAAAAGATGCTAGATATAGTACTCTTAACAAGCTAATAAGAATCAAAGTAAGTAGACATGCTTTGCAGAACTAAAAGGAATGCCATAGCCGTGAGTGTCATGTGAAGGTGTACGTGTATAAATGCCAATATTTTCAGGTGATCAAGTTTGAAAACAACTTCATCTAAGTGCCCTAGAAAGATTTCGCCTCGACTCTAATCCTCACTAGGCAACTCTCAATTCACACAAGAATCCTAGGCTTACACTTTTTTCAAGCATATGTGATGAGTTTATGTTATGAAATTCAAATTTAATCACATATGAGTAACAATGAAGAATAGCACTTTATGGAAATAAAGATCTCATGAAAGGAATTGAACTTTAAGAACATAGATACGTACCTTAATCCTCAGCATGATTGTCCATAAGATCCGTTAGGTCTTCCTTTTTAGGTTGTATTGGGGCTAAGCTTTGGGGTTTAGCAAGGAAGGATGGGATTCAAAGAACCTGAGTTGTGCCAAGGCATGAGAAGTCATGAATTGAACTTGGAATTTCTGAACTGAATCCTTTCTTAAGGCCCACGACATTGTGCTTTCCTGATGACTTATTTTGTGGCTCTTGTGGCTTATTTTGAAACTCTTGGCTCACTTGGCTCAATTCACTTTGTTTTTCACTTATTTTTTTCCTTCTTTTTCTCAACGTTTCTTTCTTTCTTTTGATTTGAACGTTTTTTGTTTCTGTTCGTCTTTGAATTGAATTGAACCAAGATCATGCAATGATTTCCTCAAACTTTCGTGCAGCTTGCAACTTGTAAAACTTTTCTTTACTTTTGAACTTTCAATTGACGCCAATGTCCTTTGAATTGGGCAGCATCTTCTTTCACCTCTTATTCTCACCATGAATCTCATTTATGGCAACCTTAGCACAAACTGAGGTTATAGGGTATGGCTGTGATGAATGGCTAAGTATTTTGGGTTAGGTTATACTTTGGGTGATGAAAGAAAAGGTTGAGTGTTTGGCTTCAAAATTGGCTTAGGGAGCATGCAATAGTGTAGGATAAGGCCTTTAGAGGTTAAAGCATACATAGCCTACATCACTTCTTATGGAAAACCACACATTAAATCAAGAGTATCTAAATGATGTTAGTTCTTTAAAATTCAATGCAAATATGATGTAATGAGATCAACAATTAAGAACAAAAGTGACGAGTGTTTAAGAGTAGAAACAAGTATATTCCTCAGAAAGAATGGCAATTAGGCTCAAAGATCTCACAGGGTAGTCTCAACTAATTTTCTAAGGTTCACTCAAATTCAGTTATTTCGTTCACTTAATCACTTAAAACATGGCATTATGAAGTGCAAATTATGAACTACTTGACCATGGCATGACTCATAGTAAAGCAAAGATAGTTAACTTAGCATATACATTCCTATTAACAAGTTATCATACTAATCACAAGCAGAAATTTAAATGTCCTGGCCGTGTATCACCCCCAAACCTACTTGTTTCTATATGCAAAATTTTAAATCCACACCCCCAAACCTAAACTGAACATTGTCCTCAATGTGATAAGCAGTAAGCTTGACAACAGTAGAAAGGTTTGAGAGATATAACGGGCAGCAACAGAAAAGGAAGTGAGAAATACAAACCAGGGCTAGGCTGCCTCCTAGGAGCGCTTTATTTAATGTCTAGGCAAGACGGGGTTGGCATGCTAGGCATTTGATGGTGTGCCCAGGATTTCAGTGTCAACATGGAACCGATTATGAGCGTCTTGCTGTAGAATCTGCGCTGCAGCATGGAGAAAAAAGTTAGAGACACAAAAAGGAATCCATCGACGAGAACGTAACTTATCGGGAAAGAGATTGAGGAGTGATTTGAATGAGAGCAGTTGTTGTCCACTCTTGAATGTTTTCCTTGGACAATGCCCGTGGGGGAACAACTTTCGTTGTGCCCTGTACGTTCTATACTTCATCCTTGGTCCCTTCCGTTGATTTTTCCTTCGGAACTTGAAGAGGGGGACCAAGTTGAGTGCCTTTAGCATATTCTTGGTGTTTTTATGGTGGAACCTGCACGGGAAAAGTTCAACAGCATTAGGAGCTAAATCAGAATTCAAATCCAAGTTTTCCTTATCAAAATGAAAGTTAAATGTTTCAGGATTGAGTTGAGAAAGCGTATTGAATTTCAAAACCGGGTCCTTGTCCTTGGGCAGGGGCTGAGACACGGCTGTCAGCAGATTGAGAGGCACGGGCTGATCCTTGGGTTCTGTCGTGGATGTGTCTTGAAGCGTGGCCGCAGCGCTGTGCGTCTCAGATGCGCGCTAGGAAGGTACTGGTGCAGCGGCTAAAGACTTGCCCTGCAGTGAATCAGTTGGCGCAGCTTGGCTCATTGAAGTCGTTCCCTGGACATGTCCAGGTTCTGTGGCACTGGGCTGTGGCTGCGGCAGGGCATTTAGCAAGTCCTGGGACTCAGCAGGATCCTGGGTTTGCGGCAGCGCGGTAGGCAGAACGTGGTCATGGCTGTGGGACACAACTTGGGGCAGTGCGTTGCTGCTGGGCAGTACATAGGGCAGGGGTATTGGTTTGACCTGGATGTCCTTGTCACCATCATCCGTCCTATTCCCTTCCTCCCAACTTTCTTCCATTTTGTTTTCCAATCTGTTAGGCAAGGCAAAGAAGTATAGTTAGACATGAAATCAGAATCAGAATCATTATAAAAGGAAGAGTATACTGGAGGGTATGAATTGGGTGCGTCCCACTGCTCAATCTGAGCAGAATCGGGAGACGCTGTCACGACATGGCCTTGGGCGGAATTCATGGCATCCATGGCAAGCACTTGTCGAAGTGTTAGCTTGGTGGTGTCCTTATTATGCTCTTCATTCACGGCCTCACTTGGTGGGGGATGTGCCCTTTCTTCTGTTTGGCATACAATGAACTCAAACACCCTCTTGTTTTTTTCCAGTATCTCCTCCAAGCGATGTGTTTGCTCTCGTTGTTCTTCACAAAAAGCGGCCATGAATTGATTACAAGCCTCCATGCATTGCTCCAAGGCCCTCAGCGTAGGTAGGAGGTCAGGAGTGGGTTCGGAGTGAGGAACTGTTTGTGGGGAGTTCCATGTGAAATTAGGCTGCTGGCACCATCCTGGGTTGTATGGTTCTGAGTTTTCGTGATTGCTCCACCCCTGATTGAATGAAGTTGGGTATGGATTATTCCAAGCTCCCGTCTCCATGTATGGATAATCCCATGGTCCCATATCCATGTATGAGTTGTTCATATGTACATGAGAAGGATGACAAACAAAGTTAGTAAACAATCTAAATGAAATCTAAATAGGTACTATACAAAATTTAGTTAACTAAATCTGAATTAATGGGCACCGTTGAGGGACAAGTCCCCGGCAACGGCGCCAAAAACTTGTTGGTAGATTTAAAGAGCAAGAAATATGCAATTCAATTCTAACAGTTATAAAATCCTTGCAAGTGCACAAATCGATAAGTATAGTATAGTAGCACAGCAAGAGTCGATCCCTCGAGGACTTGTATCAATGTTATGACCAATTTAGTTCAGATTTGTTAACTTAAATAAAAACACACACACACACACAGGGGGGGGGGGGGGGGGGGGGTGGGGTGGGGGTTTATGATGTGATAACTGAAATTTAAAGACAAGTAAATCAAAGTGCAGAAGACACGGCAGGGCCTTCTTCTCCAAGCTCCACGTCCAATAATCTATGTGAAAGATTATCTCCGAAAATATGGTCCCTAATTCTCTAGAAAACCAAAACGGAACTCTGTGGCTCAGGTCTCTGTTTTTCCAGAAAACCAAAAACGCCCCCAATCCTCTATCTGATTCTCCTTTTTATAGACAAGGGAAAACCTTGTTCTATAAGGATTGGTATAACCTTGTTCTTTAAGGATTGGTATAACCTTGTTCTATACAGATTGGTAAAACCATGTCCTATAGGAATAGGGAAAGTTATTTTACTTTTAATTAATTATAAAGTCTTTAAAATCTATTCGAACCAATCAGAGCATGGCCGGAAGTGTGAATGCAGGCTGGCAAGTGGGAACGCAAGCTGGCCAAACTTGGATTTTTGACTGTCTTCGTAATCAGGATCTGGGACCGCGCTTTTGAAGTACCTTAGGAGTATAATAGAAGCGCATCGTCGTTCAGGCTTGGCGCAAATGTTGTCAGGCTTGGCGCAGAGGGAGAACCTCTGATCCACTGCTGGCGGAACAGGGACCCTGGCCGAGGCGCACATCTGGGCTCGGATGTCCTCGATCTGCCTCGGCGCGACCTTGGCACTTCTAGGACCTGACCCTGATGTCATGAAACACAAGTTCGGGACCCGGAGGGCCTGATATGAGGTACTTGGCCAGTGGCCCAAAATAGGCGCACTGGTGCACTGGCGCACTCAGGACCCCGTTGAGGACCTGATATTGAAATGAGGACATCTCCTTCATCTGGACTCCGATTTGAGTCATTCTTTTTGCGTTCTTTCCAGATTTTACCTATCTTTCTAACTCTGCACAAGTCTCACAAGATTGATCATTTTCTACTATTGATGGCACGAAATCATTCAAAAGACATGTAAGAGAGGCATATAAAGACCTCAAAATGAGGCATAAATAACGACTGATCAACCGCTGCCAACGCCTAGGTAACATCGGCCCTCGAAATCAAATGCCATTACACCCTATTCTTGTGGTCGAAATCTTCGACGTATGGGGCATTGATTTTATGGGGCCTTTTCCGAATTCCTTTGGCAATCTTTATATTCTGCTTGCAGTTGATTATGTCTCCAAATGGGTGGAAGCAATTCCCACCAAAACTAACGACGCCAAAGTAGTGGTGCGTTTTTTGCAGAGTCACATCTTAGCCAGATTCGGTGCACCTAGGGCAATCATCAGTGACAGGGGGGCACACTTCTGCAATCATTCGTTTGCTGCCCTAATGAAGAAGTATGGCGTCGCCCACAAGGTCTCAACACCGTATCACTCTCAAATGAGTGGCCAAGCGGAAGTCTCCAATCGGGAAGTAAAGGCCATATTGGAAAAAACGGTAAATCCTAACCGCAAAGATTGGTCCAGCAAATTGAATGATGCGCTGTGGGCCTATCAGACTGCATACAAGACCCCGATTGGCATGTCTCCCTTCCGGCTTGTTTTTGGAAAAGGCTGCCACCTGCCAGTGGAATTGGAGCATAAAGCATTTTGGGCTATTAAGCAGATGAACCTGAACTTCGGTGATGCTGGAATACATAGGAAGCTTCAGCTAAGTGAATTAGAGGAGTTGCGAAACGAGGCTTTCGACAGTGCTCGTATCTACAAGGAAAAGACCAAAGCTTTCCACGACAAGCGCATTCAGCCCAAGGACTTTCACATCGGACAGGAAGTCCTCCTATTTGACTCCCGGCTCAGACTAATGCCAGGTAAGTTGCGTTCAAGATGGACTGGACCATTTATTATTACTAACGTTTTTCCTCATGGTGCAGTTGAAATCCAGCACCCGGAACGGCAGGATCCGTTCAAGGTAAATGGCCACCGCCTCAAACACTACTTCAAGGACCTCTCTAATCCAAGCGCAGTCAACCCTGCAACTCCGCATGCGCCCAGCTCCTAGAATGAGAACACCGTCTTGCCTAGACGTTAATAAAGCGCTCCTAGGAGGCAGCCTAGCCCTGGTTTGTATTTCTCAGTTCCTTTTCTGTTTCTGCCCGTTATATCTCTCAAACCCTTCTACTATTGTCATGCTTACTGCGTATCACATTGAGGACAATGTTCAGTTTAGGTTTGGGGGTGTGGATTTAAAATTTTGCATATAGAAACAAGTAGGTTTGGGGGTGATACACGGCCATGACATTTAAATTTCTGCTTGTGATTAGTATGATAACTTGTTAATAGGAATGTATATGCTAAGTTAACTATCTTTGCTTTACTAAGAGTCATGCCATGGTCAAGTAGTTCATAATTTGAACTTCACAATGCCATGTTTTAAATGATTAAGTGAACGAAATAACTGAATTTCAGTGAACCTTAGAAAATTAGTGGAGACTTCCCTGTGAGATCTTTGAGCCTATTGGCCATTCTTTCTGAGGGATATACTTGTTTCTACTCTTAAACACTCATCACTTTTGTTATTAACTGTGATCTCATGACATCATATTTGCATTGAATTTTAAAGAACTAACATCATTTAGATACTCTTGATTTAATGTGTGGTTTGCCATAAGAAGTGATGTAGGCTATGTATGCTTTAACCTCTAAAGGCTTTATCCTACCCTATTGCATGCTCCCTAAGCCAATTTTGAAGCCAAACACTCAACCTTTTCTTTCATCACCCAAAGTATAACCTAACCGAAATACTTAGCCATTCAACATAGCCATGCCCTATAACCTCAGTTTGTGCTAAGGTTGCTTTAAATGTGATTCATGGTGAGAATGAGAGGTGAAAGAAGATGCTGCCCAATTCAAAGGATATTGGCGACAATTCAAAGTTCGAAAGTAAAGAAAAGCTTTACAAGTTGCAAGCTGCACGAAAACTTGAGGAAATCATTGCATGATCTTGGTGCAATTCAATTCAAAAGAAAGAACAGAAAAAAATAAAGAAATAAAGAAAGAAAGAAACGTTGAGAAGAAAAGAAAAAAAAAAGATAAAAAGTGAAAAACAAAGTGAATTGAGCCAAGTGAGCCAAAAGTCTCAAAATAAGTCATCAAGAAAGCACAATGCGTGGGCCGTAAGAAAGGATTCAGTTCAGAAATTCCAAGTTCAATTCATGACTTCTCATGCCTTGGCACAACTCAGGTTCTTTGAATCCTATCCTTCCTTGCTAAACCCCAAACCTTAGCCCCATTACAACCTAAAAAGGAAGACCTAACTGATCTTATGGACAATCATGCTGAGGATTAAGGTACGTATCTATGTTCTTAAAGTTCAATTCCTTTCATGAGATCTTTATTTCCATACGAAATCATTCTAGGGCACTTAGATGAAGTTGTTTTCAAACTTGATCACCTGAAAATATTGGCATTTATACACGTACACCTTCACATGACACTCACGGCTATGGCATTCCTTTTAGTTCTGCAAAGCATGTCTACTTACTTTGATTGTTATTAGCTTGTTAAGAGTACTATCTCTAGCATCTTTTTGTTTAAGTAAAATGTTTGTGGGTATCGTGCTGTTATAACCCTCAGGAGACAAAACTACTCCTACTAGGTGAACCTAGGGTTTAAATGTTCTATCTTAACTAAAATCGAGTCTTTTCATTTTGTTAGCGTTTGTTTTGCTCAGGGACTAGCAAAAGATAGGTTTGGGGGTATTTGATCAGTTGTTATATATGCATTATTTTGATGTCTTTATATGCCTCTCTTACATGTCTTTTGAATGATTTCGTGCCATCAATAGTAGAAAAGGATCAATCTTGTGAGACTTGTGCCGAGTTAGAAAGATAGGTAAAATCTGGAAAGAACGCAAAAAGAATGACTCAAATCAGAGTCCAGATGAAGGAGATATCCTCATTTCAATATCAGGTCCTGAACGGAGTCCTGAGTGCGTCAGTGCGCCAGTGCGCCTATTTTGGGCCACTGGCCAAGTACCTCATATCAGGCCCTTCGGGTCTCAAACCTGTGTTTCATGACATCAAGGTCAAGTCCTAGAAGTGCCAAGGTCGCGCCAAGGCAGGTCGAGGACATGTCCCAAGAACTCCCATCCGAGCCAAGATGTGCGCCTAAGCCGGGGGTCCCTGTTCCGCCAGCGGTAGATCAGAGGTTCTCCCTCTGCGCTAAGCCTGACAACATTTGCGCCAAGCCTGAATGAAGATGCGCTTCTACTATACTCATGATGTGCTTCAAAAGCGCAGTCCCAGATCCTGATTACGAAGACAGTCCAAAAGCGAAGTTCGGACCACTTGCCAGCTTGCGTTCCCACTTACCAGCTTGCATTCACACTCCCAACTATGTTATGATTGGTTCTAATGGATTTTAAGGAGTTTCTAATTAATTAAAAGTACAATAACTTTCCCTATCCTTATAGGACATGGTTTTACCAATCCTTATAGGACAAGGTTTTCCCTTTGTCTATAAAAGGGAGCCTTTGTTCATTGTTTTGAGAGAGGAGATAATTAGCTAGAGGCAGTTTTTGGGAGATACAGAGACACCTTAGCCGCATATAGTAGTTTGGTTTTTTAGAGTTTTACGTTCAAGCTTGGTTCTTCCCGAAGTCGAGTGTGTTGGACGTGGAGCTTGGAGAAGAAGGCTCTGCCGTGTCTTCTGCTGCTCCTGTTCTTCACAATATCTTCTGTACCCTTATTTTCATTATTGCAATTTACTTATGAATTCAATTATATTTGTTTCAATTTCAGTTATGTGTGAGTAGTCGTTAGGATTAGGGATGCTTGAAGCCCTAGCCATGTTAGCTTGTTGATTGGATTTCTGGCTCTTGATTATGATTGCTATGCATGCTGAATAAGTTGGATTACTTTGCTTAATGACCTTAATTTATGCCTATAAGATTAGTTACCTTGTTTGCATAAAATTATAGATGTAATTGCTTGAGTGACCGTCATATCATCTTGTGATTTGGAGCATTGAAAGTATTCTTACTTGTAATCTTAACTCATAACGACCTAGGATTGCATGTCACTTTGCTAGGCTAATGTGGTGTCATTAAATTCTCTTTGAACTTCATGCATCATCTTAAAAGGTAGGTGATAGACGTTCTAGGCATATGCCCTGTTTAGAACATGCTAAGTAAAAGGGAATAAGATGTGTCTAGTAAACCAACGCCAGGTCCTAGGCACGGGCACCTAATTCAGAAAATGCATAGTAATTAGGTCAAGGAAATCTGATTAGTAATTATAATTGGCTAGAGTGGATAGTAAGCCTTAATTCGCCTTAGTTAGTAATCAATCAACCGTTAATTCTGGCATTGTTATTTTCTGCATTTTATTTTACTTGTCTTTAAATTTCAGTTCTCACATCATAAACCACCCCCCCTGCGTTTGTGTGTGTTTGTGTTTTCACTAAGTTAATAAATCTGAACTAAAGTGGTCATAACGTTGATACAAGTCCTCGAGGGATCGACTCTTGCTTTGCTACTATACTATTCTTATCGATTTGTGCACTTGGAAGGATTTTATAACTATTAGAATTGAATTGCATATTTCTTGCTCTTTAATTCTACCAACAGTGCCCTGCATAAAAAACTTACAATCATTCTGAGACTAAATCTGCAGAAATAAAATTATTCAGCCAACTAGGGCCCTCATCTACCCAAAACAGTGGTTCAGCAATGAAAAGGGCATGACGTGCCAGCTCATGAGCAGCCCGGTTGCTTTGCCTTGGTTTGAATTGGCAGGAAGCACGCACAAAGTGACCCGCCAAGTGCCTAATTTCACTACAAGAAAACATGGATTCAGCAACAATATTCAGTTGTTTCTAAAAGTCAAAAGTCGTAACCTAAAATTATAGGCAACAAAAAAATTTAGTTACCAGCTTCGTTGCCTTATGCGCATGGTCTTACGTAATAGGCAACGGAATTTCAAAGTTGTTGCGAAATGATAACGCAAGGCAATTACAAGTCGTTGCCTATAGTCTTAGGAAAAAGCTGCTCAGGTTGTTGCAAAACGGAAAGGCAAGGCACTTAATCCTTGCCTATATTCTTAGGCAAGAACCTCTCAGGTTGTTGCTCATAATCTCTGACAACGCGTATGTAAGTTATTGTGGATCGCAAATGCAAGGAAAAAATGAGGTGTTGTCGTTATGCATTGGCAATAACCTTCCAAGTTGTTGGTCGTAATTTTTGCCAACAACTTCCTTGTCCTTGTAGATCTCAAGGGGAAGGAGTCAAATATTGTTATCGTGTAAGCTTAGATTTGGATTTCGTAATGTTTTGCTAGCTACCCTAAAACAATAAAGTGGAACATTTAAATTAATGAAAGATCAATCCATAACATAACCAAAGGCATTCTTCACATTCATCAAGTTTTCAACCATGTTAGATTACATCAAAATAGACATTGTAATTGTAAGCATAAAATCACTACGAGAATAATAGCTTTTTACGGCATGCATTTTACGGTTCCCAGAAATGCATGCCATAAAAAGGTGTTTATTAAGGCGTGCATTTTTGCACGTTGTAAATGAGTTGATATGTACCTTATATATGGCATGCGTATATTGTGTGCCTTCCTTTATATCTAGGCATGGAACACATAAATGCATGCCGTAAAAATAGGTTTTTAAGATACATGTTGCATGTCGTAAAAACAAAAGCAAATTTTTTAGTTCCCACCATAAATTGCACTTCCAAAAAAGCTTCCCTCCCTCCCACCCAACTTTTCTATTACCGCCCAAATCTGACCAATTTTCACTCTTTTTTTTAGGTATGAACAAATTTTAATTATTTTTAGGTCTGAAGACGTGAAATAATAACTTCACTCTCCCAAAACTTTTCACTCTCTTCTCCTCACTATCTCTACGCCTTCACAATGTCTCATCTCCTCCTCATTTAGAAGGAGAGGAGCTTTAAAAAGCTGAAAGGGGAATCAAAATCCCCAATTCCAAACTTAGATTTTCTTCTCCACTTAGCGCTGTCACGGAGTCGGAGTCGGAGTGCGGAGGAGCAGCAAGCATCAGTCAGCGGCCTAGCTCTTCTTCACTTCTTCTTCTTCACGCCGTCACAAGGAGGTACGTCTCACACACTCTCTCTCTCTCTCTCTGTCTCTCTCAGTCTCGTTCTCTCTCACTCTCAGTCTCTCTCTGTCTCTAAATTGGCAAGCAAAACAATTGGGTTTTGAGCCCTGTTGTAGATGATAGGTGTATGTACCTAATTTGGTCAATCTGGTCAAGACCGATCAGTCCTGCCAAAATCATATTTGGCCCTCGGCTAAACATGAAAACAACGATACAAATCTACAACATCAGGTGCATCCCACCAACACAGCCTTAGACAAAAGACACCAAAAGCCACTAGGCCGACCAGATCTGGTCGACTTACTCGTCCATCGGCCGACCGTATTAACACAACCATGGGATTCGGGACCACCAGGACACGTGTCAGCTCTAGGATCAGGGACATTTATCCCACATCGAAAGGCTTCACCTACAACATTCAATGCCACTATAAATACAAGGGCACATCCCCTCAAAAAGGTAATGACAACCTTGCCCTTACACTGCCTAGTTATTACAGTATCACCCACACTTAACTGACTTAAGCATCGGAGACTGTTAGGCCGGCACCCCACCGGTGCTCCTTTGCTCTTACCTTCTCCCTGCAGGGCTTCCTTACCCCAACGAGAGGTCCTGAACCACAACAAAGGGCGAACAACCAAGAATTACAAGATGAGATCGGCTCAACTACCGAGAGCTACTCCCATGGCTGAAGGATAAATAGAGATCACCGAGAAAGAGGCAATAATCAAGAGGAACACCAACCGAACCCGCCTACACCTCAACAGGACATTGCCCTGGTGGAAAGCCTCCTATGCCGAGTGCGCAACCTGGAGGTAGAGAAGGAAAATGGTAAAGCACCAGCTTGGGGAAATACTAGCACTGGTCCTTTCACCAACCGAATCCTTTAATCAAGACATAGATCAGAGGTCAAACCTTTGAAAATACCTCTCTACACGGGAAAAGGGGACCCTGTCACCCACTTAAACAATTATGACTCCGCCTTGGCGTACAAGAATGTAATGGACGAGGTCCAATGCCTTATCTTCAGCTCTAATCTTACCAACGTAGCTCTCAGTTGGTTCTACCGCCTGGCTCCCAATACCATCGACTCATTCGATGAACTATAGACAACCTTTATCAACCAGTTCATGATCCAGACGGAAAGGCTGGTCTCCACGGAAGGTCTTTTCTTCCTCAGGCAGAAGGAAGATGAAACACTTCAAAAATATGCCGCCAGTTTTAGCCTCGAATACTCCCGTTGCCGAGACACAGATGACAAGGCTGCATTCAACGCCTTCCGAAGCGGCCTCAGGGAGTCACCTTGCAAGTATGTAGCCCATACTGAAGACTGGAAGGATTACAATGAGATCATGCAGAGGGCGGCAATCCATGCCAAAGCAAAATTTTTCCACACTCCCACCAAGGAGACCAGAGCGCCCTCGTACTCAATTCCCCCGGGCAACAACAGGAAAGGTAAGACCAACCACAACTCGGGAGGCTACAATCATGACTCAAATCAATCTTATCAAGGAAAGAGGAAACTCACCTATGACATACAACATCATGACAAGAAAGGTCGACCAAATTACGACAACAGGGGATTCAAGCGAGGTGACAACCATCACCAAGGGGCACGACACCTGGTAAGAGACAACTCCTGACCAAGTCGTTGCTTCGAAACATACACTATATTGAACACATATTTGGACCACGTACTGCTAAACGTGGAGGGTATGATCCCCAAAGCTAAGCCAAGGAACCCCAACTATTGCCCCATCCACAACAATGAAGCTTTCTGCCAATACCACAAGTACAATGGCCACACAATCGAAGAATGCATTGCATTCAAGGGCATTATCGAGCAGCTGGTCCGGAAAGGCAGACTTAATCAGTTTCTACAACATCCCCCCTTGCCCATGGCACAGTTGCAGATCAACACCATCAGCGGAGAACCAACCCTATCCTCCTCAATCACCTCCAACCGAGCGAAGAAGAACTTCCTTCGAGCTACCTAAGCCAACCACCAAGTACTCAGCATCGACTTCGGTCGAGCAGCTAAGGTGGCCAGGAATGGATGGTGACCCATCACATTCGTAGAGGAAGAGGAGAAAGGCATCATGTTCCCGCACGATGACCCATTCATCATCAGAGCCCAAATCTCCAACTACGACGTAGGAAGAATACTCATTGACACCGGGAGCTCAGTCAATGTACTATTTTGGGATGCTTTCAAACATATGGGCATAGACGAGAAGTAGCTACCGAAAGGTCACGCCACTTCTGGGTTTCTTGGGAGACTCAGTCTTACCCAATGGCTTCATCTTTCTACCAGTATCAATGGGCAGTACCCCAAGGATAGCCACAACCATCACGACGTTCCTTGTGGTCGATTGTCCCACGGCCTACAACGCCATTATCAGAAGAGGATTGCTCAATCAGATGAAGGCTATCGTGGCAACCCACCTACTACTGATGAAATTCCCAACCGCCATGGGAACACGACAGGTGCGAAGAGACCAGCTCTCCGGAAGAACATGCTATGCCACGACCTTAACCAAGACGAGCAAGCAGGATTAGCTAGACCAAATAGAAACTCTATCAGTCACCAAAACTGCTCTAGGAGACAACCCCGTCAATGCTAAACTCATGGAAGAATTATGGAACAACCCTCGTGAAGATCCACGAGACCTTACCAACAAGCCACATGCCGAACCTGTGGAAGAGACAGAGGTAATACCTCTATCTAATCAACACAAAGATCGCACGGTCTGGATAGGATCAAAGCTGAAACCCACCATACGAGCAGCCCTCATAGAATTCTTAAAGGAAAATTCCAAAGTCTTTGCATGGTCTTACGCATACATGCCCGGCATCTCCACTGATGTGATCTGCCATAGGCTCAACATTGACCCATCGTTTAGGCCAGTCACACAGAAGCAGCGAAGTTATGAAACCAAAAGACAATTGGCCATGCAGGCCGAAATCACAAAGCTGAGCACCATACACTTCATCCGAAAAGCCATTTATGCCGCCTGGGCGGCAAATGTGGTGCTCGTCAAGAAACCATTTGGATCCTGGCGCATATGCATCGACTTCACCGATCTCAATAAGGCTTGTCCCAAGGACAGTTTCCCACTACCTAAGATCGATATGCTCGTAGACGCCACTGCGGGACATGAATTACTCAACTTCATGGATGCTTACTTAGGCTACAACCAGATCCTCATGAATCAAGGTGATCAAATCCATACATGCTTTCGAACTAACCTAGGTGTCTACTGCTACAATGTTATGCCTTTTGGCTTAAAGAATGCAGGAGCAACATACCAATGATTGGTCAACTTCATATTCGCCGATCAAATCAATAAAACAATGGAAGTCTATGTGGACGACATGCTTGTCAAGAGAAAAACAGATGACGAGCACATTCCCAACTTGGTTAGGTTGTTCAAGGTCCTCAAGGAGTACAAGATGCGCCTCAACCCCACTAATTGTGTCTTCGGAGTGGGATCATGCAAATTCTTGGGATATATGATCTGCCGAAGAGGCATCGAGGCAAATCCTAAAAAGATCAAGGCAATCCTTGACATGCAACCACCACAAACCCACAAGGACATCCAACGCTTGACGGGACGAGTGGCAGCACTCACCCGCTTCATAGCTAAAGCAACAGATAGATGCGCCCCATTCTTCAAAGCTCTAAAAAGCAAGAGCAAACAAATTGGTTGGAGGGAGGAATGCAACAAGGCATTCGTTGAACTCAAGCAATACATGAGCAGGGCACCATTGCTAGCAAGACCAGAAACCGAAGAACATCTCTTCGTGTACTTATCAGTATCAACCTCAGCTGTCAGCTCTGTTCTTATCACATGATGAGCAGGAGTAGAACATCCCATCTACTACATCGGCAAAGCATTTCAGGATGCGGAGACCAGGTACCCTGACCTGGAGAAACTAGCCCTGGCTCTAATAGTCACATCACGGAGGCTCCAACCGTACTTCCAAGCACATGAGATCAAGGTCATCACGAGCAAACCTTTGAGACAAGTTTTGCATAAGCCAGACATCTCCGACTGTCTCACCAAATGGGCAATCGATCGAGCTAAGTGAGTTTGACATCACCTATATAGCTAAGATAGTTGAGAAAGGACAAGCAGTGGCTGACTTCATCGCCGAATACTCCTACCAACCCACACAATACATACCACCGGAGGCAACCCCTCTACAAGGACTCACCACCAAGGAAATCCCAGAGTCAACAAATGCACCCCCAATTTACCCGCAGTGCCCATGTTGGACACTATACGTAGATGGATGCGCTTTCCATAGTGGATCAATAGCAGGACTAGTCCTCACTTCCCCAGAACAAGTCAAGCTAGAATACGCCTTACGCTTCAGCTTCAAAGCTTCCAACAACGAGGCCGAGTACGAAGCACTATTGGCTGGCTTACGCTTAGCCAAAGTCCTAGAGGCCAAACAGTTGAGAATCTACATCGATTCACAATTAGTGGTCAGCCAAATCAACAATGACTTTGAAGCCAAGGACGTATCCATGTCACTTTACTTGGCCCTGGCAAAACAACTTCTTCAAAGCTTTTCGGCCTATGAAATCAACAAAATCCAAAGATCAGAAAGCAGTCATGTTGATGCTTGGCACGGCTTGCATCCTCACTAGATGAGAAGGAAAATCGAAGAATGCTTGTGGAAGTCCAACACGTGCCCAACACGAGACCACGCTCGGTATACACCATCAACACCAGTCCTACCTGGATGGATCCCATCAAAGCCTAACTCCAAGACGACACTATACCATAAGACAAGATGGAGGCTAAGAAAATCAAGAGACAATCAGCTCGATACACCATCAAGCATGACCATCTCTACAAGTGTGGTTTCACTACCCCATTATTGAAGTGCCTGACACCAGACATCGGTGATTACGTGCTAAGGGAAATGCACGAAGGCATTTACGGAGATCACTTTGGAGCACAAACTTTGGCACATAAGGCCTTCATGCAAGGATACTATTGGCCCACCATGCTCTCAGACGCCATTGAACACATAAAAATGTGACAAGTGTCAGCGACACGCAGAAATCCCTCACCTCCCAGTTGAGCCCCTAACTTCTATGCTTAGTCCCTGGTCGTTCTCCCAATAGGGACTAGATCTGATCGGCCAAATGCTTGAAGCTAAGCGAAAGGTCAACTACGCAGTAGTAACTGTGGACTACTTCACAAAATGGGCAGAAGCGAAACCAATAGCAACCATCACAGCAGCCCATATCGAGCACTTCGTCTACTAACACATCATCTGTCGCTTTGGGATCCCATACACCATTGTCACTGATAATGGGAAGCAATTTGATTGTAATCGTTTTAGGGCATTCTGTGAGACCTACAACATCAAACTCCTCTTTGCTTCACCGTCTAACCCACAGTCCAACGGACAGGTGGAAGCAGTCAACATGAACATCAAGTACAACTTAATGAAGAGATTCGATGAAGACAAAGGCAAATGGTCCGACATTTTTGATGACGTGTTATGGTCCCACATAACCTCCTACAAGACAGCCACATATGAGACTCCTTTTGCCTTGGCATTCGGCACAGTAGCAGTCGTACCAGTGGAGATTGGCTAGACATCCTATCGAGTAATCTCCTACAACCCAAAACAAACAGTCATCAAATTGCTCTTAGCCTGAACCTATTGGAGGAAAGCAGAGAGAAGGCAAACCTTATGAACATTGCATACAAGCAACGTGTCGCAAGATATTACGACTCAAGGGTTCGCCACAGAAGCTTCAAGGTAGGAGATCTAGTCTTGAGGAAAGTCAACTTTTCAACCAAGGAGAGATCTACTGGCACATTTGCCCCTACCTGGGAAGGACCCTACAAAATCTCCAAAGTATATCGAGAGGGGACCTATGAGCTCCAAGACTCGAAAGGAAAGACACTTTCACACCCATAAAATGTGGACCACCTCAAATTCTACTACAAGTAAACAAGCCCACGACCACAAACATGATCGGCCAATGACCGAATTTTTGTAATCATTCCTGTTATACCCTTCACTATGAGGCCAAAACCTCATCTTGAATAGCCTTAATTTACCCTATTCAACATTCATTACAACTCATTTTTGAACGGCCTCAATTTCCTGTTAAAAACGGTTTTTCATTTTTGAATGGCCTTTTTCATGATGAGGCACCTCATTTTGAACGGTCTCACCTTATTACGTCATTTTAATGGTCCTACCACCTTTCAAAGGCAATCACCTAATGTTGAACTTTACTTTGAACGACCTCGCATCACTTACCAGATCGGCCTTTACAATCCAACCTGGCATACATGTAAACCTATTTTGAGCGACAATGACAAATTCACCATTCACAAAAGGTTTGAGAAAGAAAATAAGCACATCTATAGGTGAGACCCCATGGTCCCACCAAAAAATTACTTGTTCCATACAAGGCCACAAGGCCGATGATAGAAAGAATACAAACATTAATTACAAAAACGAAGGGGCATTCCCCTGATCTTCGGGGACATCTTCTTCTTCATCTCTCGGTGTCTCAGCCTGACCATCGGCATCACTATCATCCTCATTATTAGGCAGACCATTCCCATCTTCATTCAGGTAGTCTTCTAACTGCGGGGATGTCTCAGCCATGGAAATTGAATGGGAAGACCAGTGTTAGCCAGAAGAATTCGCTTGAACATTCCATCTTCCAGCTTGGCCCCAAACTGCTGCAGGTCATGATGATGCGCCGGGGAGGCCTTGTACTCTTCAGCACCCACCTTCTTGGCCGAGATGAGCTGATCGGCCATCATAGCATTGGTCGACTCAGCCTGCTGAACTCTAGCCTCCAACTCAGCCACCTTTGCATTGGCTTCTTCCTGGTGAGAAACCAGCTGCCTCTCCAGCTCCTTCACCTTGAGCTCAATATCAACCTTAGCCTGAATAGACCTCTCGACCATCCTCTCTTTCTCGACCAAGGAATCCATCTTCAACTTCAAAGCTTGGAGTTATTCGGCCGCTTTCTCCCTGGCCCGGCTAGCATGCCGAAAGGTGGTGAAGCACCAAGGAACTGCATAAACCACAGACACTTAGATAAAGAAAAGCAGTAAAAAAAAAACCAAGGCTGAACAAAAGGAACTTACGTATACCTCGGCTGGCATGGTCTTGTCACACCTATCAGCAAAGTCCTTCGACTTCAAGGTCGCGATCTCATCCAACTCATACTGAGACCCACGAACAACAGTGTTCATCAAGTCTAGCTAAGATGGATGGAAGGTCGTGGACAACTGACTCCAAGTCTCATCCACCTCATGGATCCTCACCATATCCGGCTCCCCAGCTGTCATAAAAAATAAAGATCGAAGGGAAGCATCGAGACACGACTTCTTCATCTTCTTAGGAACCCTTCGACCTTCCAAGTCCGAGCCAATGTTGGGACATATGATCTTACGCACCGTCTTAAGGGCCTCAACCTGACCCTGCTTCTTCTGTTGAAGGACATCCTCATAATCGGAGGCCAACTCCTTCTGCTTCTTCCCCCTTCTTTTCCTCTCCTCGACCATTATGCGGCGGCGCTCGTAGGCTTCATCGTCAATATTGATGAAGGGAGGAACATGAGGCTGAGTAGCAGATGGCCC
This sequence comes from Oemleria cerasiformis, assembly GCA_037349345.1. Lineage (NCBI taxonomy): Eukaryota > Viridiplantae > Streptophyta > Magnoliopsida > Rosales > Rosaceae > Oemleria > Oemleria cerasiformis. Next base: position 11,566,585 of record JAZGTL010000019.1, read on the forward strand.
AGAGATAGCAATCGGCTGGGTAGGAATCGACCCAGAGGCACTTGGAAAAAGCTGAGCCAAAGGCTCCCTAGTAGCAGGATCCACCCCTTGGGAATCCAATTCCTCCCGACTGCTCTGCTCGGCCAAAGCATCATCCACCAGTAAAGAAACCTTCGAAGTCAATCTTGCCTTGATAGGCTTATGGAAGTCGGTGTTGGTAGATTTAAAGAGCAAGAAATATGCAATTCAATTCTAACAGTTATAAAATCCTTGCAAGTGCACAAATCGATAAGTATAGTATAGTAGCACAACAAGAGTCGATCCCTCGAGGACTTGTATCAACGTTATGATCAATTTAGTTCAGATTTGTTAACTTAAATAAAAAAACACACACACACACAGGGGTGGGGGGTGTTTATGATGTGATAACTGAAATTTAAAGACAAGTAAATCAAAGTGCAGAAAATAACAATGCAAGAATGAAAAGTTGTTAACTAAGGCGAATTAAGGCTTACTATCCACTCTAACCAATTATAGCTCTTAACCAAATTTCCTTGACCTAATTACTATGCATTTTCTGAATTAGGTGCCCGTGCCTAGGACCTGGCGTTGGTTCACTAGACACATCTTATTCCCTCTTACTTAGCATGTTCTAAACAGGGCATATGCCTAGAACGTCTATCACCTACCTTTTAAGATGATGCATGAAGTTTAAAGAGAATTTAATGACACCACATTAGCCTAGCAAAGTGGCATGCAATCCTAGGTCGTCATGAGTTAAGATTACAAGTACGAATACTTTCGATGCTCCAAATCACAAGATGATATGACGGTCACTCAAGCAATTACATCTATAATTATATGCAAACAAGGTAGCTAATCTTATAGGCATAAATTAAGTTCATTAAGCATAGTAATCCAACTTATTCAGCATGCATAGCAATCATAATCAAGAGCCAGAAATCCAATTAACAAGCTAACATGGTTAGGGCTTCAAGCAGCCCTAATCCTAATGACTACTCACACATAACTGAAATAAACACAAGTATAATTGAATCCATAAGTAAATTGTAATAATGAAAATAAGGGTACAGAGGAGATTGTTAAGAACAGATGCAGCAGAAGACACGGCAGGGCCTTCTTCTCCAAGCTCCACGTCCAATAATCTATGTGAAAGATTATCTCCGAAAATATGGTCCCTAATTCTCTAGAAAACCAAAACGGAACTCTGTGGCTCAGGTCTCTGTTTTTCCAGAAACAAAAACGCCCCTAATCCTCTATCTGATTCTCCTTTTTATAGACAAGGGAAAACCTTGTTCTATAAGGATTGGTATAACCTTGTTCTATACAGATTGGTAAAACCTTGTCCTATAGGAATAGGGTAAGTTATTTTACTTTTAATTAATTACAAAGTCTTTAAAATCTATTAGAACCAATCAGAACACGGCTGGGAGTGTGAATGCAAGCTGGCAAGTGGGAACGCAAGCTGGCCAAATTTGGATTTTTGACTGTCTTCGTAATCAGGATCTGGGACCGCGCTTTTGAAGTACGTTAGGAGTATAATAGAAGCGCATCGTCGTTCAGGCTTGGCGCAAATGTTGTCAGGCTTAGCGCAGAGGGAGAACCTCTGATCCACCGCTGGCGGAACAGGGACCCCGGCTTAGGCGCACATCTGGGCTCGGATGGGAGTTCTTGGGACATGTCCTCGATCTGCCTTGGCGCGACCTTGGCACTTCTAGGACTTGACCTTGATGTCATGAAACACAGGTTTGAGACCCGGAGGGCCTGATATGAGGTACTTGGCCAGTGGCCCAAAATAGGCGCACTGGCGCACTCAGGACCCCGTTGAGGACCTGATATTGAAATGAGGACATCTCCTTCATCTGGACTCCGATTTGAGTCATTCTTTTTGCGTTCTTTCCAGATTTTACCTATCTTTCTAACTCTGCACAAGTCTCACAAGATTGATCATTTTCTACTATTGATGGCACGAAATCATTCAAAAGACATGTAAGAGAGGCATATAAAGACGTCAAAATGATGCATAAATAACGACTGATCAGTCGGTCTTCCTCAAGGATGCTCCGGCCTTCTCAACCTCGGCATTTGTATCAGCTGCCTACTTCAATGCCTCCAAAATCTTTGTCGTTCTCTTCGTTAACTGCTCGACCGCAGCTACAATAAAATCCGGATCGGCTGCAACAAAAAAAAACCAAGTTAGCGAAGGGCAAAAGCACAATCCTAACTAACCAAGGATGAGTGACACTTACGCAGCGTAGGTATCAGACCAACTTGCAGGAGATGGGAAAGCATCCATAAATAATCTCTACTCCTTTCCACTAGGTCAAGATTCAAAAACACCTCCGTGCAATCGGCCTTCTCCTGATCACTGATATCGGGCCTCTTAAAAACGTCTACAAAAGAAAGAATCAAGTCAATACCAATCAGCCATATCATTCACAAAACAATAATCAAACAAAACAAGACAAAAAAATTCCGACGGCTAACACCTTTCGACTGATACACGTGTGGCATGCGTCGGCCAAAGAATGGCAAATCTATTCCCTCCCAATTCCCATAAACAAACATAAACTTGTGTTTCCAAGCCTTCTGGGAGATCATCATATCTTCAATAAAGGGCCCACTTTCTTTCTTCGTCCTGGACTCTACATATACCCAGCTGATCATATGCTTCACAAACTTGTACAAATTGCTGGTGTGACCCCAAGTCGGCTTGCCCTTCCCGCATAACTTGAAAGCCGTATACACCCCAGTTAACATAATCCCGCAATTTGGATTAAGCTGGCCGAGAGCAACCCCCACTTCAACAACCATCTTCTGCAGCCATGGATGAAGAGGAAGCATCACCCCATGACTAAACTTATTGGGATGAAAGGTCACCCAACCGATCGGTGGATTACTCGGCCTCTCCCTTCTCTCGAGTAGTCTCATCTTTACAGAATCCGAAATGTTGAACACTATTCAATAAGCCAGGAGATTATCATCATCCAAAGTACTAACTTGCCGATCAACCTCATTGGCCGAGCTGGCCCCTGTCACCAATTCTACGGCCTCTTCCACATCAATCTCCATCGGCCGTGAACTTGATGCTGTCTCTAGAGACTTTGAACTTGAAGCCATACCCTTACCCTTATCAGCCGGGGACTTCAACAAACCACTCTGATAAACGGATGACACCTCGGCGTTAGAGGTCTCGGCCCCATTGCTGGCCGACACATAACGGGTGTCAATATAATCAAAAGCATGATCAAGCTCTTCCTGCAATTCCTGGGCCGATTGTCCCTGAGATGCCTCAAGGATCGGTCCACCTACATTTGTAGCCACCTCTAGCTCTACACTAGGGTTTGACCGAGGGGACCCAGAGGCCGAGTCAGACACGTTTAGCCGTGAATCAGAGCTAGCCGAGTTATCTTATGATTCACCGTCAAACGCATGATAGGACCGGTCACAGATCCTTCTGAATCACCCAACGAACTTGACATCTACAACATACAAGGAAGATCTATGAAGGGAAAGATGCAAGACACAACAACTAAGACATACGGACGATCAAGCAAACACATTCATCAAGTTCATCACCATTTCATGCAAAAATCACACATTCGATTGAAAAAACAAAGGAAGAACAATGCAATACCTTGTTTATGAGAATTCCGCCGTAAACTCCGCCGTAAAACACTCGTTGGAAATCACCTAAACAACATTCAGAGTCACCGAAAATCTCTCTCAAAATCCAAAGTGTCAAATAAGGAAGGATTCGAGTTTTATAGAAAAAAAGTCGACCGTTACAAACCCACTTCGGCCAGTCGAAGGGTCGCGCACACAACCCAAGGAAATGAAAGCACGACGTGTGGCACCCCACTCATACCATGTCAGTTAACTCACATCATGTTAGAAGTACATCTTGAAGTCATGCAAGTGGCACTCGATTGGCCATGGACATTCCTAGCCAATCGGTCACATGATCTTGCGAGGCTCCGCTCTTGCGGGCCGAATAAGATGACATACACTCATCTTGGAAGTGGCACTCGATCAGCCTTGGAAATTCCTTGCCGATCGGCCACATGATCAAACGAGGTTGCGCTCTTGTGGGCCGAACAGGATGACATACACTCATCTTGCAAGTGGCACTCGATCGACTATGGACATTCCTAGCTGATCGGCCATATGATCGTGTGAAGCTTTGCTCTTGCGGGCCAAATAGGATGACATTCACTCATCTTGCAAGTAGCACTCGATCGGCCAAGGACATTCCTAGCTAATCGGTCACATGATCATGCGAGGCTCTGCTCTTACGGGCTGAATAGGATGACATACACTCATCTTACAAGTGGCACTCGATCGGCCATGGACATTCCTAGCCGATCGGCCACATGATCGTGCGAGGCCCCGCTCTTGCGAGGCGTGCAAGATGACATACACTCATCTTGCAAGTAGCACTCGATTGACCATGAATATTCCTAGCTGATCGGCCACATAATCGTGCGAGACTCCGCTCCTGCGGGCCGATTAGGATGACACACTCATCTTGCAAATGGAACTCGATCGGCCATGGACATTCCTAGCCGATCAGCCATATGATCATGCGAGGTTCCGCTCCTACAGGCCGGACAAAATGACATACACTCATCTTGCAAGTGGCACTCGATTGGCCATGGACATTCCTAGCCGATCGGCCATATGATCTTGTGAGGCTCCGCTCTTGCGGGCCGATCAGGATGACACTCATTTTGCAAGTGGCACTCGATCGGCCATGGACATTCCTAGCCGATCGGCCACATGATCGTGCGAGGTTTCGCTCCTGCGGGCCGAACAAAATGACATATACTTATCTTGCAAGTGGCACTTGGTCGGCTAGGTACACTTCTAGCGGATCGGCCAGGTACATTTCTAGCCGATCGGCCAGGTACACTTCTAGTCGATCGGCCATATGACCGTGCGAAATTTCGTTCCTACGGGCCATAAAAGATGGCACTCGGCCATAGCCAAAATTTAAGGCCGACCATCCTCTCTCACCAACCCTTTTTTGGGCAAAGATTGACCACGGCGTCTCGCCTCAGCCAAGGGCTTGGGGGATTGACGACTAGTATAGGACAAATATCTGTACAAATTGACAAGTAACGACAAGCCCTTAACCGAGGAAATCCACCTCAGTCAACGACTTGGGGAACTTTTGTTCGTACCTAGTTTGGTCAACCTGGTCAAGACCGATCAGTCCCGCCAAAACCATACTTGGCCCTCGACTAAACATGAAAACAACGATACAAATCTACAACATCAGGTGCATCCCACCAACACAGCCTTAGACAAAAGACACCAAAAACCATTAGGCCGACCAGATTTGGTAGGCCTACCCGTCCATCGGCCGACCGTATTAAGACAACCACGGGATTCGGGACCACCAGGACATGTGTCAGCTCTAGAATCAGGGACATTTATCCCACATCGAAAGGCTTCACCTACAACATTCAATGCCACTATAAATACAATGGCACCTCCCCTCAAAAAGGTAATGACAACCTTGCCCTTACACTGCCTAGTTATTACAGTATCACCCACACTTAACTGACTTAAGCATCGGAGACTGTTAGGCCGGCACTCCACCGGTGCTCCTTTTCTCTTACCTTCTCCCTGCAGGTCTTCCTACCCCCGAGGAGAGTGAGTCAAGCGAGCTCAGTAAGGTAACTCTAAGTTGGTCCATATTTAGTATCAACAATAGGAATTCGAAGAAGCTGCGAGGATACGTGACTCGCTGAAGTTGGTAGAAGAAGAAGAGTCGGTTTTGTGGCTCTGAAGAAGGATAAAGGAGGCAATCTCTGAAGAGAGGTTCCAGGTATCTAACATTAACTTGACATTTTCTTGTTTTTTCATTTGGAACTGGAGGATGTTCATTGCTTAGCATTGGGCAAAAAAATATGATACCAAAATCATTTCAATTATCTATCTCTGTTATTCTCTCTCTCTCTCTCTCTCTCTCTCTCAATCTCACTGTCTCCAAAATATGCAATTTTGGTTCTGAATTGATGAATGATGAGCATGATTTTTCCTTTTGAACTTTTAATTCTCTGTTGTAAACTTGTAGATATTGATTGAAATCTAAGTCTGGGAAAAAGTTTGAATTATTTTAGTTATGCATGTCAATTGTTTGAATTGTTTTAGTTATGCTTTGTATGCTAAATAGCTCATTCTTTCGATTGTATGATTTGTGTCATTTGCATTTGTTTGTAAATGTGTTTCTTATTGAATCTTTGATCTTGACAATAATCTTTTCAATAAAAGGAAAAGAAAGTTAGCTTCGATCTGATGAAGGAATGATGGACTTATTGTTGATTCTAATTTGTTACTTCGTCTAAGTTCAGTTCGTTTATCCATGGTTGTTTTTACTTCTTTTAGTTGTCTCGGGTCCTAAGCCAACAAAATCATAAGCTTGCCTTGTGTGTGATAAATTGAAGAAATCATTCTTGTCGGTGTCCAGTTTTGCTAAAGCCGTTGTGACAGAAGCCCTCCTGAAGACCTTGTTAGGTGCCTGAAAATGTTTAACAGAAGAGGGATTAAGGTAGACTGTGAAGCTCAGTTATGTAATTTTGGTTAATGTGTCATTGGAATGGTTTAAGTGAGTTGCAAGTCATTCTGGGTTGGTTATGATGGTGTGGACTTGACAATTTAGAGCATTGAGTGGGTGTCATCATAATGTAGGTCATTTGGACACTGAATCCTATATTAGAGATTAGTGATGGAATCATAGGTGATTTAAATTATATTTTAGCTTTATTTTATCTGACCTTGTTATGTTCTGATTTTCTGATTTATTACTTCTCAGTCAATCACTTCAACTGGACTTAAGAAGGGTGAGCTGTATCCGGCGGATGTGACCACTTAGTTGAAGAGCCGGATGTGACCACTTAGTTGAAGAACAAGAACATCACAACTGATATAAAAGTCGACACTAACAACAACGTAAGTTAAAAGAGCTAATCGCATCTCCATTTACTTATCTTCCTGTGCATTAGAATCTTTTCTGAAGTAAATAAGTCAATAAGTGAATTTTTCATTTTGCTGTGAATCTTTATCCAGAATCTTTTCATTTTGTTGTAGTTAAGCTTTTTTTTATATGGTTTTGAAGTTCACATTATTCCAATAAATGGATGGATAAAGAATGGGTATTCCTTTAGAAACATAAAACTTCTATGAGTGTATTTGGTACATATGGTATTAAAAATCTTAACTTTTTTGAATTCAAACAAGGTTAATGTTCATGCTTTGTCTGGGTGTTTAAACACTAATTAGAGGCGAGTGCGACTAAAAGAAGTAGTACAACTAGCATGGATAAAGAATGGGTATTCCTTTCCAGGTTGCTTTCAAAACTCTACAAAAATAATTAGATTAAACACATGTAGTTATTTTGTAAAGAATTAGTTTTTTTTTTCTTTATAGAGTATCAAAAGCTTATCGTGAAGGAGCAAGAAGTTTTGTTAATATGGTTCAAACAATAAAGGGCATCCATAAAAGTTCCAATGCCCTTGCAGCCGTTGTTTAAACCTACAAAACCGTAATTTTGAAACTATATATGGCCACTTGGTCATGTATGGTATGGATCCTACATACACTAGATGGGTCTTTCATGGAGAAAATCCAAATCTAGTAGTACAAGATGAAAATGTAGAAATGATAGAATTGATAGACACATATAGGATGTATAGAGATACGTACTTTCAAGACAATGTTGAGGACTCTGCACAAGAAAGAAGAGAGGCAGAACTTGCCTATTTAGTGAAAGAAGCAGAAGTTCCTTTATATGGAGGTAGTAATTACACCAAGATGTCGGCAACAGTGATACTATACAAGTATAAGGCCATATTATACAAGTATGGAGGAAGAATGGTTGTCATTTATCAAAAAATGGAACTCACCAGCAAAGGTATGGTGTTTTGAGATGCAAGTTTAAATTTTAAAAATTAGAATATGTAACTGGGTACATCTGCTTTCTTTACATAGGAGAAGTCTAAAAAATTCTCACTACAAGCAAAGCATGCTTGCCCAGCGAAACGTGTTCGTCGTGCAAAATTTAATGTTCGTCAGGCAACTTTAAACTCGGCGATTCGTCGTCGGGCAACGTCCGTTGGGCCACAGCCGTCGGGCTTGAGGTTAGTCGACGGAAACAATAAATTCGTCGAGCAATTTAAAGCTTACTCGGCGGATCCATTCGTCGCATATGAGTTATCAAGAAATCCAAAAGTCAACATATGTTGCTCGATGAAGACGTTTCACCAGGCTAAGTATTACTTTGCCCGACGAAACGATTATGCGTTGGCCAAAAGGTTAATATTTAAAAAAAAATTAATAATTTATTTAATTAAATAAATATATATATAATTAAAATAAAAATATTTAAAAAAATATACAATTAAAAGAATAAAACGAATCAAATGAAAATAAAAAAATTATTTATAAAAATTAATGTTATGTTTTTACAAAATTAAAACTAAAGTAATATTTTACATATTAAATTCTAACTACTCGGCGACGGGTCGGGGTGGTCGGGGTCCTGGACGTGTTGTTCGGTCGAGGGCTGAGGCTATGACAGAATCTCATCCAGCCCACGCTCACCCAAGTGGTCAAGCACCTTGGCGAGGGCGGTCTTGATTTGATCGTTTTGGGCCTGGATCTGCGTGTTTTGAGCCTTGATCTCAGCATTTTCGGCCTGGAGGCTCTTGAAGTTTCTCTTGAGCTCCGACATCTCCTCGGGATTGGCTCCCCAAGAAGAACTCGAAGAGTGACTGGAGACATCCCGAACTATCCCGTCGCCTGCCCCCCGGACGATCTTCCCTGGACGCCTACCAAGTCGTCGCTCTAGGATGACGATCGACCTCTCGGGATCCGGTAGCTGCTGCTCCAACGGCACGTCGGGATACTGTTGCGTGAGCTCAACTTGTGTCAGCTGGACGTCTTGCTCCATCGTCGCCTACAAATTTGAATAAATATTAATTAGAAATATAATTCTCAAATTAAAAATTAATGTTTAATCTGCAAAAAATAAACTTGCGTGAATATTGTTAGCCTCTTGGTTGCCCCGGCCAGCGTACACTTGCCCCCAGGCATCCACCTCCGGGAACATCGACCCGGCGATGCGCCAATCCTCCTGCCGGGTCGATAAGGATCGCAACCCCCTATTGTGGTTGAATTTCTTCGCTCCCCGATTTAATGTGTTGGCAATCTATTTTCACTATTCATTAGTAAAAACAAAAATTATATTTTCAAATGGAAAATAACATAAAAAATAAATAAATAATTTAACTAGGTGGATAATAAATACCACATAGGTGGGGGACAAAAAATGGTCGCACAGCCACCTTGCCAGTTTCTGCCCGTCCAACTCCTCTGGAGGATTTTCCCAAGCTTTCTCCAGGGAAGGCCAGCGCTTGTAGTACTTGTGGAGCTCATAATTCCAGTCGGCGTACCGTAACTACTAGTGGTTTCTCAGGTATTTACTGACGTCGGTGTCCTCCAGGTTGAACTCAAAATTGATATGTGATAAATTATTAAAGTTATTAAAATAATTAAAAAAATGAAATTAATGTAAAAAAAGGGAGAAACACATACCGATAACTCTCCACAACAGCGCGTGATCTCCTCCGAGGGTTGGTTCCTAAAAGTATCCTCCATCATCAGGCACTTGGTGCAAAGAATCGCGCCAATGTCATGCACCACCAAGCTGTGGATTTTTACGGGGGCTGACTGGAGGCGAGACACGTACACCACCGAGATCTTTGCATTCGTTGTCCTGCAAATCCACTGGGATGCCAAACCCCGGTTGATCTTGCGCACGTTCACCGACTTCCTTGAAAATTCGATGAACATTCGTACATAATACGAGTAATAAATAAAAAATGTTGTTTAAATAAACAAAATAATCAACTTACCCTTAGGGAGTGCTCCGACAACAGTCGTCGGTTCGTCTGCTCCGGCGTCGTCTTGTGTGGGCAAAAGGTCGGTACGGGGTTCCTCCCGTTTCTTGCTGTTCTGTCGACGAGCTGATCGTGCACCGGGTCGCTGATGATCCGAGATCAGTGCCTGAACGAATGCCGCTGTTGAGGCAACCGAGGTAGGGGCTGCCTCCTCCGCCGCATGATCAACGGGATCAGGGCGGGTCCTAGATGTTATCAAGGTGCGATGCGACATCTACAATAAGAAATTTAAAATAATTAATATAAAGTTAACCAACATATTTTTAATTTAATAAAACAAAAACCAAGCATTTTTAATATTAAATATTAAATTCAAAAAATAAAAACAAAACCACATATAAAATTAACCAACATTTTTTAATTCGAATAATAAAAAAATAAAAAATTTGTAAATTGGTATCTAAAAACTAAAACCACCAAATTCTAATTTTTTAAAATAAAACCAACACAAACCAAAATTAAACCTAAAATGCTAATTAAGCCAAACAAACTTAAACCTAAATTACTAAACTCAAAATTCACAACATTATACCTAAATTTCTAAATCCAAATTTCGGGAATAAAATCAAACTTACAAATTAATCCAAACATACAATAATAATATCCAAAATCATAAAATTCGCATATCAAAAAATTATAAAACTCACATATCCAAAATTCACATATCCTACACCATATGAACAATTCACATAAATTTTTTAAAATTCAAATATCCAAAAGTCATAAAATTCACATATCCAAAATTCACATAAAATTCATATCCAAAATCATAACAAAAATCATATGCAAAATTCATAACATTATACCAATTTCAACATTATACCAAACATCAAAATTTCAACAAATCTTCAACATTAACCCTAAATTCCTAAATCCAAACAAACTTAGTAAACCAAATATTTATATTCCAATCCAATCCAAATTCACAATATTCAAGTAAAAACCCTAAATTCCCAATCTGAAAATTTGAGAAAAATGCACAATCTGCCAAAATCCAATCCAAATTTCAATACAATTTCATAATATCCAAACCAAATTTCAATTGAAATTTCAATCCAAACTAAAATTAAAATATAATAAATCAAAATTAACAATAACCAATCCACATTAACAATAGAGAGAGAGGAATAACGAGTTTGACCTTGAGATTTTCGCCAGCAAGAGATAGGTGTGGCGGCGAGACCTAACCTCGGCGAGAGAGAGGCGACGCGAGAGAGAGCTGCTGCAGCGGAGTGAGAGGCGGAGTCTGAGTGAGAGAGAGCTAGAAAGGGAGGGAGTGGTGTTGGACGCCAGTGACCTCCACAGACGAGGGCTGGTTTGTGTTGCGGAAAGGTGGCGGTCGGGAGAAAACTGGGAAAATTAAGAAGAAGGAAGAAGAAGAAGAGTCGATCGCGATTTATCTGTCTGAATGACCTTGCCCGACGAAAGGTACGTCGGGCCAACTTTTAATGAATTCGTCGGGTAACAAAATGCGGTGAATATTCGTTGGGTAATAAGTTTACATTCCGTCGGGCAAATATACGCAATAAGTTTGAATTTTTGGGAAAATTTTGGCTGAATTTTTGAAATTTTCGCCAAAAAAAAGTGCGCCTTTTTTTTACGTTGCCCGACGACATGTGCATGGTTGCCCAACACCTAAATTGCCTGGTGAATAGTTACCTTCGTCGGGCTAAATTCTTATGTTGTTGAGGTTATGACTGATCTAAAAACTAGGTCCGACGATAGAATTTTCAAGATCGGGACTGTTCAATGGTTACTTTTAAGTCTGTAGACCTCACCTGTCGAAAATCTTGATGTTTTGAGGATTTCAAGCCGTCCGATCATGAAGAAACGTTGTGTAACCGTTGAATCGTCGTGCACCACTACCTAATCCCGGGATTTCCAAATTGGGTAATTTTTCGCATAGGCGATCTATGAGTGCCTACAATAAATGTGGACTGTTAGATCGGTCCATTTCAATTGGTAAATTATTGAAAATCGTAAAACAAGCATATTCATCAAGGAGTTTAAACACTTGAAGGAAACTTCATTACATTTTTCGAAGTTTTGGTTCTATTGATATTCAAACAATTGAATTTGACCTATCTAACCGTTCATTTTATGGTTTTACGTGCCTAGATCTCGCCCGTCGAAAATCATGATGTTTTGAGGATTTTAAGCCGTCTGATCGTGAAGAAACGTTGTGTAACCGTTGAATTGTCGCGCACCATTACCTAATCCCGGGATTTCAAAATTGGGTAATGTTTCGCGTAGGCGATCTATGAGTACCTACAATAAATGTGGACGCTTAGATCGGTCCATTTCATTTCGTAACTAATTTAAAAAAGGTGTTTAATAAATAAATGTAAATTGAATATGGTATTTATTACCCGACGAAGCTAAATGAATATTCATCGGGCATACACTTCCAATTTTAGCAATCGGCCACTGAACAGGGAAACATGTGATAATATTGGCATCCTTTGCCCGACAGATGTACAAGTATATTCGTCGGGCAAATGTTATTTCCCATTTTTCCCAAAATTCTATACACTATTTTATCAAGTAAGATGAAATGTTTGGAAGCCAAATCAAGGATGAGGACATCAAAGTTTTGTGAAACTTTTGTGAATGAAATCATAAAACATACATATAAATCACATTTATTGATTTGAAGATGGATATTACATATATAAATGAAATTTCTAATTTACAACTTTCATTTAGTGTTGGATTTGCTCTCTCCTTCCCAATCACACTCATCATCCGAGATGTGCACAGTACATGATTCCTCATAATCACTTTCAATTTGTTCTAATTCCCCGAGATCAATAAAAATGTCATCAATCGAAATTGGTGGGATGATGTCGTTGGTCCGTACTCCATCCACGTTTAGGGTGGATGCTGAGGAATCCACCTGGTAAACGATTTGGTCATCGCCTGTTTCCCCATCTTCTTCATGGTATCGGTCATCCAAGTCCCAAATATTTCTATGATTCACCATCTCACCTACTCTCCAACCAGCACCAGCTTTTGGATCATCCACATAGAATACTTGTTTCGCTGTACTAGCGAGGATGTAGGGATCACTCTCAAACCACCGGGTGTTTGTGTTGACAGAGGTACATAACTGATCTTTAATGACACTGCCTGGGATACTTGGGTTCGTATCAAACCAATGACACTTGAACAAGACGACTTCTTTGCAGTCTGCGTATAATACCTTAACCACTCTTAACAATCTGCCGTAAAACCCCGTATCAGCATTTTCCCCATTCTCCTGCACGAAGACCCCCGTTGTTTTGGGTAGATAATTTTTCATCTCGTTACGTGCACACAAACTTAACTCCGTTAACATGACAACCAGCGTACGTTTCTCCTCGAAATGGGCCAATGGCCAGCTGCATTACGTCTTTATTGAAATTTGGCGAGTTGTCATCTTTCAGTTGTGCCATCTGGTAAGATACGCGCAAGAAATGAAATTGGTAAGCTTAAAAACAATCTAAGAAATTGAGACATTAAAATTTGTGACTTACATGCTCGGAAAACCAACGTGGAAACAGTTGTTTGTCCATTTCTTCCCAATTCGAAGGAAATTGGACCTTCATCAAGGCCTCGTGCTGCTCGTGGAAGGGCCAGACTTTGTCACAGTTGTTCAGTATGAACCAATGAGCCACCTCCATATTGCTATTGGTGAACGGCTTCGAGATTGGACCAGTGCCGAATGGTCGTGCGGGTTGGGCAAATACAGATAGGGTCTCTGGACGTTGACCACCGTCGTCGTTGCGCGAGGCCCTATTGAAGGGAGGCCCTATTGAAGGAAGTTTCAACATTCCGAAGGTACATTGCACAAAATGTCAGTGCCTCCTTTGCAATGTACGCCTCCACTATAGAGCCTTCGGGACGTGTCTTGTTCTGAACGTACCGCTTTTACGTACCTAACATTCTGCAAGGAAATATACATTATGATTCACATATATACATGATAGTAAGGAAATATTATCAAACAATAGGAATAAGTTATACCTCTCGATTGGGTACATCGAACGATAATACACCGGACCAGCTAGCTTTGCCTCATTCGGCAGATATATTAATAGGTGCACCATTACATCAAAGAATGCATGTGGATATATTTACTCTAGCCATCGCATGATGTAGACAATATTCTCGTTAATTGCTTCAAGATCCGCCTTTACCAACGATATGACACGTAGTATCTGGAAGAATTGAGATAAATAAACTATCGTCTCAACAACGCCATGCTCCAAGAAGGGCCGAATACCAATCGGAATGAGTCGTTGTTGCAAAATATGATAATCATAGCTCTTCATACTAGATATGGTCCCACCGTCGGTGCTAACCTTTCGGGATATGTTGCCGGCATAGCCGTCGGGAAATTCACACCCTGCAACCACTTCAGGAATTTTTTCTTATTCGCCGGCATAAATGTATAACTTGGATGAGCCATTATGTATTTTCCATTGACGAATTTTGGCCACAAATTAGGCCGAATCCCCATTTCTTGCATACCCAGACGAGTGCTTTTTATGTCCTTTTACTTGCCTTCAATGGGTAAAGTCGTTCCCACAACACTCTCGGAAACATTCTTCTCGATGTGCATAGGATCTGCGATGTATCTGATTTTCAATTTTGACCAATATGCCAACCGGAAGAATGTGCTCTTTTTCATCCAATTTTCTTGTTCAGCTGGTTTTGGTCTTCATGTGACGAAGTCATGTATACTGTTCAGTTTGGAGAATATCTCATCACCGGACCTCTCCCTTGGTCGAGCTCGTAACTCTGATTTGCCATCAAATGAGTTAGATTGCATTCGCCATCGGTTATCCCACGGCAGAAACCTTCTCGAACCCAAGTAGCATACCTTTGATGCGTGCGAAAAGGACATTGTGTCTGGTCCACAAGTTGGGCAAGCAAGATAGCCCTTGGTGCTCCATCCTGACAACATACCATATGCAGAAAAATCATTAATTGTCCATATTACGGCCGCTTGTAGAGTGAACATTTCTCCACTGTACTTGTCGTACGTTCGGACACCATTTTCCCATAGATCCACGAGCTCGTCAATCAACGGTCGCAAATACACATCGATGGAATTACTCGGTGATTTGGGCCCCGATATCAAAATACTGAGAATTGTTTATTCTTTCTTCATACATCTCCAAGGAGGCAAGTTATGCAGAACCATAACCACCGGCCAAGTGCTATAGGGCTTTGTAAAACTCCAAACAGATTAAACCCGTTAGTAGCAAGCCCTAATATGACATTTCTTGGCTCCGCGGCAAACTCGGGATACATCTTCTCAAATTCCTTCCAAGCCTCTCCATCGGCCGGATGCCTCTGTACATCATCATCAATGCGTTCATCCTTGTGCCACCTCATATCACAGGGTATGTGGGACGACATGTAGAATCTTTGTAACTTTGGCTTCAGTGGAAAATAACACAACACCTTGTTCGGAATCTTGTTCTTTTGAAACCTAGGCTCATTGCACACGGGACATTTGTCAAGCTGCTCGAATTCACCGTAAAACAATGCACATTTGTTCTTGCATGCATGGATCTTGATATACCCTAAACCGAGGCTCTTCAACAGCTCTTCGAGCTATAATGATCTTTAGGCATATGGTTGTCTTCAGGGAGCATACGGATGATGATGTCCATTATCTGATCAAAATGCTTGTTCGTTTGATTATACTCAACTTTCATGTGCATCAACTCCACAACTACCCATAGAACCGAAAATGATTTACAGCCGGGGTACAATTCGCGTTGAGCTTCTTTCAACAATCTCTCATAATAGAGCTCAGAGTCTTCGGGTTGAAACCTGGGCGCCTCATTGTCCATATCATCCAATGCGGGAGGAAAATCATCGGTTAATAACTCAACGACTTGATTATTATCACATTGCCTATCCAAAGTACTTTCGTCCCGACGGTCCCGGGAGCCGAAGATGTCGATGCGGAAATATTTCTTCACCGTGATAGATCCAATTAGTGTAGTTGTGTACGATCCCATTCCATTCCATATGAGTTTGAACATCATTCAACGGCATCCAATTGTAGTTGTTACATTTACGGCACGGACACCTGATACGTCTTTCATCACTGCAATGACTACGTGCAAAGGCAATGAAGCTGTCGATCCCATCCATATACTGATAAGAAGATCTATCCAACATTTGCATCCAGCCTCTGTCCATTATTCCGGCTATCACAAGATAGAGTCAACGTAAGTAATTGAGTTAACATTGTCCCGTAATTAGAACAAGTTAAAATCAAAAGCAGCTCGTCTCCTTATGCCTTCGGTGATTATCCATATCCCATTCGAGAGTGCATGTCTGTGCTGTGTAGTTTGCGACCTATGAGGCTAAGTTTCGATCGAGGGTAATTTCGGCAGCATCTCCCTACAGTTCCCCAAATGCACGACGTAGGTATTATAAACAAATATCTAGTATGCATTCGGACAACATTGAGGGCATACAAACCGAATTTCCCACAATCAAAACCTAACCTCGTAGATCGCCAACTACACAACACATAGTTGCGCACCCCCAAACTGTCCGAATAAATGGACAATTCAAGAGTCAGTCAATCAACCTGATTCACTGACTCTCAAACGGGTCGAAGGTTTTTCATTGATTTTCATTATACGAAGTTAATCAACTCGATTAACTTCGTATAAACGGTTATGAAAAATGAACATATTTCACTCATTCGGAACTATATAAAGCTCTTTACAAAAAATAGCACAAAAATTCACAAATACAAACATATATTAATTATGCATAAAACAGAGTTTACAATTTTCTAATTTCCGTACATATTTTCTATTTTCCTATTTTCCTAACATATTTTCTAATTTCCTAACATATTTTCTAATTTCAATAATTTCATTACATATATTTGATTTTCCTATTTTCCTAAAATATTTTCTAATTTCCTAATATATTTTCTATTTCCCTAATTTCATAACATATTTTCTATTTTCTTATTTTCCTAACAAATTTTCTAATTTCCTAAACATTCTAAACAATTTCTAATTTCCGTACATATTTTATATTTTCCTATTTTCCTAACATATTTTCTAATTTCAATAATTTCATTACATATTTTTTATTTTCCTAATTTCCTAAAATATTTTCTAATTTCCTAACATATTTTCTAATTTCCTAATTTCCTAACATATTTTCTATTTCCCTAATTTCATAACATATTTTCTATTTTCATATTTTCCTAACAAATTTTCTAATTTCTAATTTCCACAAATTCTAAACAATTTCTACACATTTTCCACAATAAATACACAATTTCCTAACATAATTATATCCAAAATTCTTAACAAAATTAAATTGAGAGGCAAACAAAAAACATAATTAGTTTCCAATCAAAATTTCAAAACTAAAAAAATTAAATTTTTCAAACCGTCAAAATTGATATTGGTGATTGAGAGAGAAAGGGATTTGATTGGTAATAATGAAAATGGTGATGAGATGATGCTTATAGCTAGAGAGAGATAGAGAGTGAGAGAGAGAGAGAGACTGTGAGAGTGATGAAGCAGAGAGGAAGAAGAAGAAAGGAGGGTTCATGATATTTAGTGTGTTTAGACTTTTGCCCGACGAAGAATATTCGCAGGGCAAAGTTTAATGATTCGTCGGGAAAAGTTTAGTGAACGCCAAGTGTTACCCGACGACCAATATTCGTCGTTAGTTATAATCTTGCCCGACGGATAGAACATATCGTCGGGCTAACCCTTCTTATTTACGCGCCAACAACTTGTTCTTTCCGCCAACACCTTACCCGGCGAGCCTTCGGTTTCATCGGACAAAATATATTTATGCGGTGAAAACTACTTCGTTGTGCAATATCTTGTTGGGCAACCTCGATTTTCTTGTAGTGTCTAAGAGATGCGTGCAAAACAAGTTATATTGCATAGAACAAGTCGTATAGGCTTTGCTCGCTTAGAAGATGAAATGGTATGGTTTATTGTTTCAAGGGTATTAGGTCCTGATCCACGTGGACGAGTGAGAGGGCTTGGGTTTGGTGCGACACCTTCAAAAGTAGATGGCCAAACACATATACGTGATGCAATCCATGTGTTGGAAAATGAGGTGGTGGACTTGAAAGGCATGGTACAAGATCTTATTGTTCGGCTCGACAAAAAGGGGAATAACAATGTAAGTCTTTAAAAGTGATGACCACTTCATTTAGTTGTTATTAGAAAGATCTAAAATTGATACCAACGTAGAATATACATATAACAAAGCTTTATTTTTCTTGTCATTTTTATCAATATTATTGGAAAAAGAAAGTACAAGTGTTCAAGCATATGCTAATGATAGGGCTCAAAGCAAACAAAAGGAAAATGGAAATTTGTCCCATTCTGCTAATCAGAGGACACAAAGCAATGGGAAAGATGCAAGTGCTCAATGTTCTAAGGAGGGAAGAAAGTGTAAATTATTGAATTGGAATGGAACAAATCATGAAGTTGTTGCAGTTGGTGTGATTATATCAACTGGCCCTAATGCATTGACTAATTTTGTGCCTATTGGAAAAAATTGTTGGAAAGTTTCGGTGCACGATGTACTAAATGACGATGCGCCTATGTATCGACCAACACGTGAATTCTTTTTGCTTCGTGAAGCATTAGGAAGTATGGTTGCATGGCCGATCGAAGACATATAAGTAATTATCTCTCCTTTATTGATCACTCATAAATACTATTGTCTGATCAGCTTATAGAGGTCATGCATTATTTTTGCTTTCAATTTCTGCAGCTTGTCTGACTGCCATCTTTGTCAAAAATCTTGTGGAGAAGGCTTCTTCACAGAAGGTAAGTCTGCTAATTGTGTCTGATCAGCTCTGGGAAGATTATTTGTTTGCTCATTTTTATATCATCTTCATTCGAACTGCCTTTGTGTGTTTATAGAATATGCATTTGTGTGTAGTGACCCTGTCAGGACCCGTCCCGAATTTCCCCTCGAAACCCGAGAAGAATCCTGATCCCGTCTGACAACCTAAGGAAAGGTTCCCAAAATGCCTTCAATCCTTACAAATTATAATAATAATAAAAACTTTCACTTGTCAGACAAGGGATTCAAACACTCAATAATTCCCGTAATTAATGACCAACCAAATACAATATAATATCATAGCGTCTAAATAGGATCAAGAGCACAATTTAGATATCCTACTCAAGTATAGCTACACAGCGCAGTCGAAAGTACTAATGCCTCTGCCTCGAGAAAAGTGTCTGCGTCAACTCAACTCAACAGCCTGAAGGGGGTTTAAACACAAAAGTTGTGAGTGGACAAAAATAATCATTTATAAATCCTTTTTCGAGGAAATCTTACATTTTCCCCGCTCCATTTATAAAACCATGCATGCATCACAAAAAAACAGTTTATGATATAAAAACATAATTTGAAACCATCGGAATTCCATTTCTCTTTAAAACCACTTAGTTGGACTCACATAAAATCTGTATAATGAAAATACCTTGTGGTCCACAGTTTGGTTTGAAAACTCTCTTCAAAGGAGTTCAAATTCATTTAATTCCACCTGGACAAATAATATCTCAAATCCACTGTTCCCGACATATCCACAAGACACTAGGGTATCCCTTGAGATGTGTTAAAATCTGTAATACGCGTAGACAGCCTCGCGACCTGGCGGAGCAAGACCCCTCAACACCAAAGTCGAAGCCCTCAACAATTACCGGAGCAAAATCCCTCAACACTAGTCAGAGCAACTGTAACCATCGGGACAGAAAACCAGTGAACCAAATCCGTATTTTGAAATCTTTGTTTCTTGGCCTAAGACAAATTCTTTGAAATATCATTTACGGCCAAAATCGGTAAAATCATAATTTCAGGTCTAAACCCAAATCACAGACTCAAAGAATTACCACTTCAAAATGATATCAAAATCGAGTACAAAAACCAGGCCATTTCTCAAACACACTTTCACTGAAATATTGGAAAACATGTGTCCAACATCATTGCTAAATTCCAGAAATTCATTGCACCCATACATAACAGTATTTAAATCAAAGATATATTTATGCATGCATTTTAGTTTATAAACCAAAAGTCCACTCACAAACCTGTCCAAGCAAGCTCAATCCCGAAATGTACGCTCCCCTGAAGTTCCTGGAGCAGTATCGCCTGTCCAAATTAATAATCGGGATTACCAACTAATAATAAGAACCTTAAATATAAACCCCATAAACCCCAGGAGGTCTACCTATGCTGGCCTAGAAAACGCAGCAACTTCAAACGCCCAAAACAACCCTTAAACGACGTCCGATCGACCCAAAACCAGCGCCAACAGATTCGGAACGTCAAAAACTAGTTGTCACTCGACACCGTGACCTCAGACTAGGCCCCATGCGCCTCCACGTGCCGACGGAAGGTCGGAACATGTGCCCACGCGCCGCCACGAGTCCTCACGTGCCTGCTACAGTGCCCACGCGCCTGGACTGGTCCAACCCGGTCCAACTCGGCATGACCCGATCCAACTCAACCCGACCGGTTCACTTAACCCGATCGGTTCAACTAGACCCGACAAGTTCACTCGACCCGACCGGTCACCGGTGACTCACCGGAGAAGACGACCGGCTTCCGGCGCCACCGTCTGGTTTCCGCCGGAATCCCCCATTTCCGGCCGAAACTTCAAGCTTTTATAACTTCCTCAAAACTCAACCATTTTTCGCAAATTTTACATCGAAATCTATCTACTCGAACCCAGGAATCCAAATATGACCTTAAAACATCAAACACGTACATGTGTAAGCCGGAAAATCAATCGGAAGATCCGAAACTTCTTATAATCGATTCGGCTTCCCCCGTGGTCCTCTCCTTCGATGGTTCGTACGGTTGTGATCGTGGGAAGGAGTAGAATACGATTAGTGGATCAAAAATGGAAGTTAAAGCCTTGAATCAAAAGTTGACTTGTGGGTTTTGGGTGTGTTTTTTGCACGGGTTCAATGGTTTTGGGAGAAAATGGGTGGTTCAGAGAGATGAGAATGTGATGATGAAATGATTTGGATCAGATTAATCTGATTTGGGTGGTTAAAAACATCTCCCCTCTATGGCAAATTACCAAACTGCCCTTACACGTCTAGACCCATAACTTTCATACACGAACTCCATTTTCTACGTGCTGCCTGTCTACGAACTCGTGAGTTCGAGACCTACGCAACAGTATCCAAAACACCACCTAAAATGTTCCGAAACAAAATTTGATTTCCATGTCCTTAACAAGCAAGGGTAAAATCGTCATTTTACATAAATAATTTACGTAAATCCAATAATTGAAATTCCGGGTTGTTACAGACCCAATATGCATATGTGTTCATAGAATTCATTTGCTTTAGGGGATATTTGTGTTATTGTTCTCTATGAATAGCTTTAGGTAGATTAAAACCATGTTTTTCTAACTACAAATCTTGTCAGTTGCTTCTTTCAAGTTGAAAATTTCTTCTATAAGATCACTTTACTCTGTTTTTGGGAAAATAGTTACCTTTTTCAGTCCAGTCCACTCTTTCTACCTTTTTTAGCAACACACACCTCTGATTCAAAACCACCACTCCCGACATACATGACACAAACCCAACAACACAACATGCAAACTTCTCCAAATATCCCCTCAAGTTTGTAATGATCATTCAAGTTGTAGCAGCAGAGATAGAGGTGAAAATACCCTTGGAGATTGTAAGGACCCTTCCCGAATTTTCCCTCGAAACCCGGAAAGAACCCTTATCCCATCTGACAGCTCTTTACTTCAAAATTACAACACCAGAAATACCCTTTGTTCTGGAATAATTTTTATTAAACCTTACAGAGTTCCCGACAGAATCTCTGTACTTACTGACCTCTCATACCTGTCAGACGCAGGATAGTATACTGGTCAAAACCAAAACCTCGGAATAGTGGTGGTCCAAATAGGAATACCCTATGTCATCAAACGTTAGTAGGTCAGACACTGCTGACCTCTCTACTGGAATACCACAAGACAACAGACTAGTCAAATACTTGTGAACCAACCATAATTCGTCCCTCTGGGTCACCGCCCACACCTACCCACTGACCCGGCTGACGAAGTATTTTCATACGTTGATCAAGCCCATGACCATTGTCATCTGTTTCATATTAAAGCCGGATATATCCTCGGCTATCATATCATATCATCAGCCGGTATAACCTTCGGCTACCATAACATATCAGTCGGCATATCTCTCGACTATCCTGTCCCTAGCCACCAGGGTATCCCTTGGGGTGTGCTAGTCATGTATCATATCATATCAGTCGGCATATATCTCGACTATCATATCATATCAGTCGGCATCTCTCGACTATCATATCATATCAGTCGGCATATCTCGACTATCATATCATATCAGTCGGCATATCTCGACTATCATATCATATCAGTCGGCATATCTCGACTATCATATCATATCAGTCGGCATATCTCGACTATCATATCATATCAGTCGGCATGTCTCGACTATCATATCATATCAGTCGGCATATCTCGACTATCATATCATATCAGTCGGCATATCTCGACTATCATATCATATCAGTCGGCATATCTCGACTATCATATCATATCAGTCGGCATATCTCGACTATCATATCATATCAGTCGGCATATCTCGACTATCATATCATATCAGTCGGCATGTCTCGACTATCATATCATATCAGTCGGCATATCTCGACTATCATATCATATCAGTCGGCATATCTCGACTATCATATCATATCAGTCGGCATATCTCGACTATCATATCATATCAGTCGGCATATCTCGACTATCATATCATATCAGTCGGCATATCTCGACTATCATATCATATCAGTCGGCATATCTCGACTATCATATCATATCAGTCGGCATATCTCGACTATCATATCATATCAGTCGGCATATCTCGACTATCATATCATATCAGTCGGCATATCTCGACTATCATATCATATCAGTCGGCATATCTCGACTATCATATCATATCAATCGGCATGTCTCGACTATCATATCATATCAGTCGGCATATCTCGACTATCATATCATATCAGTCGGCATGTCTCGACTATCATATCATATCAGTCGGCATATCTCGACTATCATATCATATCAGTCGGCATGTCTCGACTATCATATCATATCAGTCGGCATATCTCGACTATCATATCATATCAGTCGGCATATCTCGACTATCATATCATATCAGTCGGCATGTCTCGACTATCATATCATATCAGTCGGCATATCTCGACTATCATATCATATCAGTCGGCATGTCTCGACTATCATATCATATCAGTCGGCATATCTCGACTATCATATCATATCAGTCGGCATATCTCGACTATCATATCATATCAGTCGGCATATCTCGACTATCATATCATATCAGTCGGCATATCTCGACTATCATATCATATCAGTCGGCATATCTCGACTATCATATCATATCAGTCGGCATATCTCGACTATCATATCATATCAGTCGGCATATCTCGACTATCATATCCTATCAGTCGGCATGTCTCGACTATCATATCATATCAGTCGGCATATCTCGACTATCATATCATATCAGTCGGCATATATCTCGACTATCATATCATATCAGTCGGCATATCTCGACTATCATATCATATCAGTCGGCATGTCTCGACTATCATATCATATCAGTCGGCATATCTCGACTATCATATCATATCTCCAGGAATCATTGCAACAATACATAACAATATGTAAACAAAGATACATTGATGCATGCATTACAGTTTATAAATAATAGTCCACTAATATACATCAACCAACCCTTAATTCATAGACGCTCTAGCCCAAGCAACACATGTACAATAATGTCCCAACTACTTGGACTTCCCGAGCTCAAAACCCGCTAATACGGTCAACTATTACCGCTGGGATTGCCCAAAACAATCTCTAAATGACGTCTGATCAACCTTAAACCTGTACCAACAGATTCGGAACGTCGAAAACTAGTTCGCACGCGCCGCCGTGACCTCAGTCTCGGCCCCACGCGCCGCCACGCGCCGCCGGAAGGTCGGCTCACGCACCCACGCGCGCTCACGCGCCGGTCACGCGCTACTACAGTGTTCACGCGCCTGGACCGGTCCAACTCGGTCCGGCTCAACCTGACCCGATCCAACTCAAACCGACCGGTTCACTCAACCCGACCGGTTCAACTCGACCCGACCGGTCACCGGTGACTCACCGGAGAAGACGACCGGACGCCGTCACCGTCGCCGGAGGCTGGCCGGAGAAGATGACCGGACCGCCACCTCCGCCGCCGTCTGGTTCGCCGGAATCCCCCATTTCCGGCCGAAACTACCAGTTTTCTAACTTCTTCATTTGTTAACCGTTTTTCACGATCTATACATGGAAATTTATCTACTCTCCACCAGGAATCCAAATATGAGGTCAAAGTTCCGAGATCGTACCTGGTTTGGCCGGAAAACGGCCGAGAAGTTTCGGTTCACCTCCCTCCTCCGTCCGTCGCCTACGGCGGTGCTCCCGCTCCAATATCTACCCCAAAATGCTCATGGGGTCCCGGGGATGATCCTCCCGACCTTGGTTTCACTCAACTCGGATCGAAATCCGTCCGATGAAAATCAAGCTTTGTGTTCACACGGGGGGGGGGGGGGGGTTTTCGGGTAGGAGAGAGAGGGACCATACTTACCAATCTGCCGAGGAGAGAGAAAATATCTATTATATAGTTCCAACTTCTCCAAAATTACCAAACTGCCCCTGAAGCTTCTAGACCCGTAACGAACTCACCGGGTCTCCGTTTTCCGCGTGCCGCCTGTCTACGAACTCGTGAGTTCGAGACCTACGCAACGACTTTAGAAAATTTCCCAAAAGTCTTGCCAGTCAAAAAGTGACTCCCGAACCCGTCCAAAACTGAGGGTAAAATTGTCCAATCCTCAAAATAGTTTAATTTCTGGTCCTGGTCGTTACAGAGATTGTTAGTTGTAGTTATGATTTGAGGTGAACTCAATGGTATAGCTGTAAGGACCCTTCCCGAATTTCGCCTCAAAATCCGCGAAAAGCCCTTATCCCGTATGACAACTCTCTTTCCTCAAAATTTAATACCAGGAATACCCTTTATACTTAATTATATTTAGTAAACCTTACAGGGTTCCCTACAGAATCTCTGTACTTACTGACCACACCTACCTGTCAGACGCAGGATAACTTACAGGTCAAAGTCGAGACCTCGGAATAGTGGTGGTCCAAAAAGTAACACGTTATGACACCAAATGTCAGTAGGTCATATACTGCTGAAACCTCTACTGGAATAACAAAAGACAACTAACTAGCAGCCTCTAGTGAACCGTCCCTAACTCCTTACTCTGGGTCACCACCCACGCCAACCCACTGACTCGGATGACGAAGGAACCATACTTGGTTGAATTGAGTCTCACTGACTCACCCCGAGTGGAACTCGATATCCCTGCTCCTCTAAAGCACCCCGAGTGGTAACTCGATATCCCTACTCCTCTATAGCACCCTATGTAATAACTCGATATCCCTGCTCCTCCAGAGCACCCTGAGTGATAACTCGATATTCCTACTCCTCCAGAGCAATCTTGGACCTCAACGATATGGCGGAGAAAGATCCCTCGAACGCCAACATTGGAGAACCCCTCGACGATCTGGCCGAGGCATACCTTCTAACGCCAATCGGAGAACCCTCAACAATGTAGCAGACAAAAACACCCTCCACGCCAATCATCGGCAATCCCATGGTATAACCCAATACCTAGAAGTATGCATACCCATGTAATCCCGGAACCCTAGTCCGTTCACAGCGCAAATAAAATACCAAATCATAGACGCCCTAGCCCCAAGGAACTCTTGACACATTATTGACCCAACTACCTTGACGTCCCGAGCTCAAAACCCGCTCTATGGTCAACCATTACCGCTGGGATTGCCCAACCGGGGCTCTAAATGAACTCCTATGGCCTCGAAACCATCAAAATCAGATCTGGAACGTCCAAAAACTCTAGCCACGCGTCGCCGTGACCCCGGAATCGGCTCCACGTGCCGGCAGAAGCCCGGACCACGCTCCACAGGCCGTCACGCGCGCCATGCGCCTACTATAGTACTCACGCGCCTGAACCGGTCCAACCAGGGCCAACTCGCCCTGACCCAATCCAACTCATCCCGGCTCGGTCCAACTCGACCTGACCGGTCCACTCAACCCCCGATCAGTTCACTCGACCTGACCGCTTTACTCGACCCGACCCGATCCAACTTAACCCGATTGGTCGCTGGTGACTCACCGGAGAGGACGACCGGACCACCGCCGCACCGCCGTCTCTGTCGTCGGAAACTGGGATTTCTCGTCGAAAATCGCCATTTCCGGTGAGCTTCCAAATCCTTCATTTCTTGACCCATTGTCATGATCTACACAAGTAAATTCATCTACTTTTCACTAGGAATCCGAAAATAAGATCAAAGTTTCGATACCGTACCTGGTTTGGTCGGAAATCGCCCGAGAAGTTTCAGTCCTCCTCCCTCGTCCATCCGTCGTTTATGGCGGTGCTCCCGCTTCGATGATTACCCCAAAATGCTCATGGAGTCACGGGAAGACCCCCATCGGCCTTGGTTTCGGTCAAATCGGATCGAAATCCGTCCGATGAGAACTGGGGTTCGGTGTTCGCACGGAGAGACTCAGGTAGGAGATAGAATCTGAAATGGACCAATCTCCCGAAGAGAGAGAAAATATCTAATTTATAGTTCAAACTTTTCCAAAATTACCAAACTGCCCCTGAAGCTTCTAGACCCGTAACTATCTTACCGGGTCTCCGTTTTTCACATGCCGCCTATCTACGAACTAGTTAGTTTGAGACCTACGCAACGACCCAAAAAAAATTCCCAAAAGCACTGCCAGTCAAAAAATGACTCTCAAACCCATCCAAAATCGAGGGTAAAATTGTCCAATTCTCAAATTAATTTAATTTCTGGTCCGGGTCGTTACAATAGCTGACAATATTCTGGATATCTATCATATGAAGAGCTTAACGAAGTTCTTGTTTTGGTTTTTGAGAATGTGAAAGTACAACTTGATACATGCTTTACTCTTACTTCCAAAAGTTACTAGTGCTTTCCTTTTGCTATTGCTAGTGCTATTGCTATTGATGGTTGTTGTTTTATGGTTTGTGAAATGTGTGGACTTTAATTGTTGATTGTTGTTTTCTTTGTTTTCCCTTGTTGGTACTAGGTCACATTTCTAATTGGGAGCAAAAGATTATCCAGCTCAAAGCCTTGTAGTTGAATATTTTTGTATCGCTTGGAAGGAATATGAGGTGGTAGACTTGGATTTTGTTTGGGATTATGTTCATTAGGGATTCAAAGAAAATTTGATTAAGGATGGTATTATTATTTTGTGTTTTGTTCAAGCACCTCAACTTGTTACTTTTCTATCGAATTTACTATCAATTAATGAAGTGTTTCGTTCTTTCTTATGTTTCTTTCTTATGTTTGGTGCACTTGTAAATTGATTCTCTTTTGCCTTCAAAAGCTTCAACATTTCGCGGGAAATATTTTTACGGCATGCAGTGTGTGCCTTCAAAAGTAAGGATGGGCAAATGGTTAAATGGTTATTAACTGCGGTTTTTTTCGGTCATAATCATTTAGGATTATAACCGCGGTTATTTATAACAATTGGTTATTTAACTACATGATTATTAACTATTACCATAACGATTAATAGTTAACCGCGGTGCACCGTGAAAATAATTTTTAATATTCAATTTAAATTATTTCTATTTTTTAAAAGATTAAAATAACTTAAATTAATATTTTTAAAAAAAAATTAAAAAATAAAAAAGAATAAAAATAGGTAAAATTGCAAGGGATAATCAACCATCTTAGATATCAACAAATTTTATATCACCGAGTAGAGCTCGACGAATAGAACAACTTTAATACTTGGCTCGATGGCCAAAAATGGCCAAAAGTGGTCGGAAAAGGTGAAAAATACTTGGGAACTATGAAAATTTTCAAGTTAGATCCACAAAAAATGATTAAGATATGAGAAATCTAAGGATATAAACTTGTTAGACTCAAAGAGAGAAACAAATCTTTACCAATATCGCCGCCTGTGGTGGCCAGAAATTGCCGGAAAATGCGGGTCGACCCGCCGGAGTCACGGGTCGCCCACGGCTCTGCTATACAGTTTTTTTTTTATTTTTTTTATTTTTGTCAATTTTTTTTTTATTTTTTCAATATTTTGTTTCAAATGATTTTAATTAAACAACACTATATAAATGGTTAAATAAATATGACAAAAAAAATTATATGGTTATGTAATAAAGGGTTTAATGGTTATGTTTAAGTGGTTAAATGGTTTATTTATTGGTTAAATGGTTTATCCATTGGTTAAATGGTTAAAAACCATAACCATACCATTTAAAAGAGGAACTAAATGGTTATATCCATAATTATACCATTTAGATAAATGATTAAACTATAACCGCACCATTTAATATAAATGGTTATGATAACCGCAGTTAACCATTACCGCGGTTTTTTTGCCCATCCCTATTCAAAAGGCATCAACATTCATTTTTACGACATGTGGTGTGTGCCTTCAAAAGGCATCAACATTAGTTTTTACGGCGTGCAATGCTTTCTTTCATACGTTTTTAAGGCATACTTTTGTAACTATTAACGGCGTGCTTTGTATGCCTCAAATAATGAGCACTTTTTACGGCAAATGTTTTAAAGGCGCGCACTTGTGCACTGTTAATACGTTTTTAAGGCGTGCATTGCACGCCATAAAAGGCCTCTTTTGGTGTAGTGAATGTTCAAACTTTTTTACCTATACAGAGTAATAAAAAAGATTGAACACTATATATGGGTGCCAATGCCTAAGGTAGGTGTTAAAAAAGAAACACTAGTCCTAGTGTTCTGCAAAAAAAACATTCAAGGGTTTAGCAAAAACAAAGTCGTAATGAAGTGGTCTTTGGTTAGCAAAATATCCTCTAATTCTTCAACGGATGGTAGCTACATCATGCATACTCTTCTTCACAATCTTCATCCAAATCTTCATGTGCCAAGTTCTCAAATGCATTATCTTTCAGTGGGTGTTCTTGATGTTATTGTGCAAAGGACTCCCCACTATTTTTGCCTTGGGATCCTTTGATAGCCTCCAACTCAGTCTTTA
This sequence comes from Oemleria cerasiformis, assembly GCA_037349345.1. Taxonomy (NCBI): domain Eukaryota; kingdom Viridiplantae; phylum Streptophyta; class Magnoliopsida; order Rosales; family Rosaceae; genus Oemleria; species Oemleria cerasiformis. Next base: position 11,595,767 of record JAZGTL010000019.1, read on the forward strand.
ATTGTTCATTCTCCTTTTGAATACTGATGACAACACCTGCAATCTTGTTGAACTGCTCTTGTAGTGCATTCCATTGATCCATAGAAGGCCTAGAATTCTGAACAGGTGTAGAAGTTGATGTTTCCATGCGAGGAAATGCACCTAAGCCACGAACTGTCCTACCTTTCCTACCAAGGGCCTCTGCCATTATCTGAACTTCCAATTCAAATGGAAAATCTAAAGAATCAAGTGGAGTGCCTTCAGGTGCCTCCTGAACTAAACTTGCTTTAAGTTCAGCTCGTTTCTTGCTCATTTTTTCCTACAATATAAAACCGAACAACACAACAATTATTTCAGCATTATTGCTCATTCTTGCTCATTTTGTTCATTGTTTCAGCCTTATTTCAAGACAGCAGAACAAAAAGGCAGCAGCAAGAGAACACCAATAGCAGAACCTAAATATAGATTGCAATCTATATTAGTGATATGGTCTAACAAAAAATAGGAAAGTTAACAAATATTATGTAAGAACACGATGAATGTTTATATAATACCAATTAAATGACTAAACGATTTAAGATTTTGATAAAACAAATTCAAGAATGATCTTTACGGATGGAACTAAAAAATGAAGATAGAGTTTTTTTTTTTTTTTTGGCAATAAAAAAGGAAAATAGAGTTAGATTTTGATATTATTTTGTAGAATGAATTTGAACAAATTATTATTCTAAATCGGAAAACTAGAACACCTTCGATAAGAAAAAGGCACCATTTCTCACAACTCACCAATCGCCAATACAATATTGAGATCGAAAAACTCCATACATAAATGGCAGCAATAGACTCCTCTTTTGCCTCTACTTTTAAATTGATCCATGTATAACTTCAACAACTCATTCACCAATGATGTCAAGATCATGCCCAAGTACAAAACTTATAGACGAAACGAGAATAGGGTGAAATGATCTCCCCGTTTCTGGAAACAGCAGGCCGCCCCTTTCGTTTTTACCATTATCTATCTATATATATATATAAAGGGAGAAGGCCATTTTGGTTAAACTTTCATAATTCCAAAAATATCTTTGCAAAATTAATTTATTAAAAAATGGATGATTTAATAAATGAGGGTAAAATAGTAAAAATATGTTAAATTCCTCATAATCCTCAAAATACCCTTACTTAACAAATTTATTCAAAAATGAATAATTTAATAAGTTGGGTCAAAATAGTAAAAATAAAATATATTAATTAAAGAGTAAAAATCTATATATATAAAGTCAAAACTTGATATTAATTGATTAAATTTTCAATAAATCCAAAAAGGTCATTAGTTGAAAAATATTAAAAAAAAGACAATCTAATATATTAAAGGTAAAAATGTCAAATAGGTAATGAAATAAAAAATATATAAATATATAATTGTTGTAACATTTTTGGATTTTTAAAGCAATCAACATTATCTGATTCTTTCTTTTTGGTTATCATAAATAGGGGTGGGCACAATTTGGATCGATGTGACTATCATCCAATTCCAAATTCATACCGCTAAAATCTTAACAGTTCGATACGGTTTGAATTTTCAAAATATAGAATTGAAATCGTTCCAATTCAAATTGTTATCAACGGTTTGATTTGGGTATGTTTGGACGATTAGGCATAAAATTTTCATATAATTTGTTCACTAAAAAGACTCCTCCAAATCTTTTTTTTTTTCAAAATTCCACCATTCTCATCAAGATTTCATTTATTCACATGAATATTTCATTCATACATATCAACTAATTAAAAATTCCAACATTTTAAACTTTGAAATATGACGAGTTATGTTTAAATATAATTTAAATTCGAAAGTAGGACAAAATGAGTAAGGATTAAGTGAGGTAGGGTATGTAATGAACTTAACATATTATAGAATGAAAAATATTAACTAACAAATATAAATAATAAAGAACCTTAATGGTTCGGTTTCGAATTCAACGGGTAAGGATTAAGTGATTACAATTTTTCAATTCGAAAGTAGCACAAAATAGGTAAGGATTAAGTGAGGTAGGTTATGTAATGAACACTTACATTAACACATTATAGAATGAAAAATATTAACTAACAAATATAAATAAATAACAACCTTAACGGTTCGGTTTCGAATTCAATGGTTTTCAAAATGAAAATCCAAAACCAAACTGTTACTAATGGAACGGTTTGGATTTTCAAACCGTTTGACTTTTATCCGGTCAAATCCAAACCGAAGTGTCAATAACGGTATGAATCGAATCAGTTTCAGATTTCAACGGATTTATGCCCACCCCTAATCATAAGGACATTCTTTGGTATTGTATTTTCTTCCACATACCGACATTCACTTTTTTTTCAATTACCAAAGCAAACCAAACTCTACGAACTTGGAACTTCTAGCATCCATCTACTTTGATTTTTTTTCTATTTTTTTTAAAAATAAAAAATAAAAAATAAAAATTGTAATAACATTTTATATATTAATAAAATACAAATTGATACGCGTATATAGAATAAATTTAAGTGCGTTTAAAGTGGTGACATGAAAATGTCTCGCACACGCATTTCCCAATTTATTATTCATTGTTAAGTCGTGCGTAGCGAGTCGAAATGTCTCTGGCAAGCGCGGAGCACCTGCAATGAAGCTAGTATATATTTATTGTGGGACCTTTCAGTATTTTCCATGTTGGGTTTGTGACTCAGTGACAGAGGAGTGATGGCGCCAGAAATTAACAAATTCTTTGAAGTACCAAGCCAAGGTACAAGTTGGAGATTCACAAAATCCAAAATTAAATTCCAAAAAATAAGATAAAATATATGTGCCACTCTCCCCTATATAAACATTGGGAACCTTTTCTATCTAGCTCCTCAATCTTTAGTAGGTTGAGTTTAAATGGGCATTCGTGTGACAGACATAATGCTTCATCATGCTAAGCAAATCATCCGGATACATAAAAGGTCTCACCATTTGCCTCATCGAACAACAACGTTGGATGTTCCAAAAGGCTACTTCGCGGTTTATGTTGGAGAGGAAGATGATCAGAAGAAGACGCGATTTTTCGTTCCAATTTCCTACTTGAACGACCCTTCATTTCAAGACTTATTGAGTAAGGCAGCTGAAGAGTTTGGTTTTGATCATAATCCAGTGGGTGGTCTTAGAATTCCTTGCATTGTTGACCTCTTAAATAGATAAATTCTAAGACTAGAAAGTTATTCTAATAATTATTTCTCACGTGTTTACATACAAATAAGAAATCATTTAGTTCTTGAAAAAAAAAGGAATAATTTAATATGTGAACTTCACATTAAATGATATCTATATTATTATAAAGCTAAGAGGGCGAGTAGGCTTCATCAAAAATTTCTTACAAAAATACGCTTTAAATAATAATTAAGGATACAATTGTAAAATTAAATATTAATTTATAAATTATTAAATAATAATAATGGTTAATAGAAGGAGTGGGTGGTAAAAAAATATGGTAGTGGGCTTAGTTACTTACTTCTCTTATTTTTGTTTTAAAAAGATAAATTTAAGTAAAATTATTTGTTTTATTCTCGGCAAAGTCTCCCCTTATTGACTGGTTAACCGTCTTCCACATGTCAGACAAGAGATCAGATAGCACTCCAAATTCCAACAGACAACAACCATCCAACGAAGAAATCGAAAATTTTACAGTAAGTCAAAAAGTGTTATCAAAGCATCTAGGTAGGATAATAATTACAGAATTAAATATCCTACTCGAGTATAGGTAATAGCGCATATGATATTCTAATGTCTCCGCCTCTGAAAGTGCCCACGTCAATTCAATAGTCTAGAGGGGATTTAAAACACAAAAGTTATGAGTGGACAAAAATAATCATTTAGAAATCATTTTCCGAGGAAATCTTACCTTTTTTCCCCTCCACGAGTAAAACCATGCATGCATAACATAAACATTTATTTTTATGCATTTATGAAATAAAGATGAACTGAAAACCACCGGAATTTCATCTTTCTTTAAAAACACGTGGTTGGACCCACGAAAAATCTGTATAAAGAAAAACACACAGCTGTCCACAATTTGGTTTGAAAATCCTCCTCAAAGGAGTTTAAAATCATGTAAATTGACCTGGACAAAAAATATATCAATACATAACCCACTGTTCCCGAATACCCTCCACACACCCGATATACCTCGAGTTGTGCATAAACATGTGCTACGAGAAGACAGCCTCAACGGCCCGGCGGAGAAAAACCCCTCAACACCAGCGTCGGAGAACCCTCAACGAACCAGCGGACCAAAACCCCTCAACGCCAGTCAAAGAAACCTTGACCATTGGGGACAGCAATTCAGTGAAAACCAAAATCCGTGTTTTGAAATCCTTGTTTCTTCGCCTAAGCCAAAGTCATTGAAAAATCATTTATGACCAAATCCAGTAAATCACAAATACAGGTCTAACCCAAAATCACGGACTCAATAATTACCACGTAAAGACGACATAAAAACCAAGTAAAAAAACCAGGCCATTTCCCCTAAATCCCGGGAGGTCCGCCTATGTCTCACTAAAAATACAGCAACTTTGGAGGCCCAAAACTACCCCTAAACGATGTCTGATCAACTCGAAACCTGCGCCAACAGATCTGGAACGTCGAAAACTAGCTGACACGTGTCCCCGTGACTCCAGAACCTATCCCACGCGCCGGCGGAAGGCCGGACCACGTGCCATGAGCTGCCACGCGCCGCCAAGCGCCTGCCACGTGTTGGTACAGTGTCCACGCGCCAACTCGGTATAACTCGACGCTAACTCGACCCAACTCGGTGCTGACTCAATGATGACTCAACCGTCTGATCGACCCAGTCGCCGGCGTCTCACCGGAGAGGACGACCGTACCACCGTCCACTATCGCCGAAGTCTTAACGGAGAAGACGACCGTGCCGTCATGCGCCACCGTCCGTCGTCGCTTAAAAACCCTATTTATGACCGACCTTGAGTTTTTCCTAACTTCTTCAAATCTCAACAATTTTTCACAAATTTTATGTCTAAATCTAGCTACTCGAACTCAGGAACTCAAAAATGACCTCAAAAGCTAAACCGGTGCCTGTGCCGGCCAGAAAATCGATCGGAACTTCCAGTTTTTCTTTTCCTCGGTCCGGCGTCTCCCGCGGTTGCCTCCTTCGACGGTTGGTACGTCCGTGATCATGGGAAGGAGGAGATTTCGATTAGTGGAACTAGAATGGGAGACTTGGCCTTGAATCGAAGTTTAAATTTATGGATTTGAGTTTTGGGTCGCACGGGTTCGGGGTAGTCCAGAGAGAGTGTGTGGAAATGATGAAGATCTGATCAAATTGGGGGTTAAAAATATCTACCCCTGCCAAGTTACCAAAATGCCCCTGACATTCTAGACCCGCATCTTTCGTACACGAACTCCGTTTTTCACGTGCCGCCTGTCTACGAACTCGTAAGTTCGAGACCTACGCAACGGTACTCAAAACATAGGCTAAAGTGTCTCGAAACAAAAATTGACTTTCACGCCCCTTAACAATCAATGGTAAATTCGTCTTTTTGGAAAATAATTTACGAAAATTCAATAATTACATTTCCGGGTTGTTACACCAATATCATTGTATCAAAAAATTCTAAGATGTTATTGATTAGTAAACAACTCAATGATGAAAATAATTTATTCTTAGAAATAAAAGTTACTTACTTCCCCAATTTTTGATTTCTCACATTATTTGTAAAAGAACTAATTATTTGTATGTTATATACAAAGTTTTCATTTTGCCAGGTTTTGCATATCCGACGATGCAACAATTTTATCATTTGTGGAGATATTAAAAGTGATATTTTGGAAGCCAAAATCACCCGAAAACACCCGAAAATTGTGGAGCTCCTTATAAGTCAAATCATCTCTCAGCTCAATTGGTTGCTCTTCCAACACATGAGACTCTTCATATAGGTACTTCCGGAGCATGGATACATGGAAAACATTATGAACCCTTGACAGTTCCGGGGGTAAAGCAAGTCTGTACGCCACTGGCCCTATCCTCTCAACAATCTCATACGGCCCAATGTAGCGAGGACTCAGTTTTCCTCGCCTACCAAAGCGTACCACTCCTTTCCAGGGGGATAATTTCAAGAATACCCAGTCTCCGACCTCAAATTCAAGGTCTCTGGTCCGTTGGTCTGCATAGCTTTTCTGGCGATCCTGAGCTGCCTTCAACCTTTATCTGATGATTGTAATATTTTCCTTAGTCATATCAACTATCTCTTGTGTCAACAGTCTCCTCTCACCTACCTCATTCCAGCTTATCGGTGTCCTGCACTATCTCCCATATAGTGCCTCGAAATGAGACATCCCAATACTCGACTGATAGTTGTTGTTGTATGCAAATTCCATCAAAGCCAGGTGTGAATCCCAGTTTCCTTTAAACTGCAATACACAAGCTCTCATCATATCCTCCAAAATCTGAATGGTCCTCTTAGATTAACCGTTACTCTGAGGATGAAAAGCTGTACTGATATGCAATGTAGTTCCAAAGGCTTTATGCAAACTCCGGCAAAACCTAGAGGTAAACCTAGGATCCCTGTATGACACAATCGACTCTGGAGTCCCATGTAATCGTATGATCTCATCCACAAACAATTTGGCGTACTGGCCCATCCGGTAATCTTCCCGTACTGGCAAGAAATATGCTGACTTCGTGAGTCTATCAACAATTACTCAGATTCCATCATGTCCTTTTTGAGTCCTTGGAAGTTTATACACAAAATCCATCGTAATGTGATCCCACTTCCATTCTGGAATAGGTAATGGTTATAGTGCCTATATGGTTTATGCCTCTCTACTTTTACTTGCTGACACGTCAGACATCTACTCATAAACTCTGATATTTCTCTTTTCATCCCAATCCACCAGTAGTGTTCTTTTATAGTACAATACATCTTGGTACCTCCTGCATGCAAAGCATAAGTAGAACTATGAGCCTCCTCAAGAATTTCTCTCTTCAACTCTAGATCATTTGGTATGCACAACCAGCCATCCTTAACCAAGGCCCCCATCATCCCTAATCGCATAATCCAGCCTGTTCCCAGCCTCCAACTCCAACCTAATAACACCCAAAGTAGGATCCTAGAGTTGAGCCTCAATAAATCTGGTCAATCAAGACAGGCCTCACATGGAAGCTAGCCAACAAAGCCCCCTGGCTATCTATGTCAAGTATAATTCCCGCTCTACGAAATTTCACTAGCAACGGTAGGTAAATCGTATGCAAATGGGCCAAGGAACCCATGAACTTCTTGCTCAAGGCATTCGCCACAACATTGGCTTTTCCTAGGTGATACTCTATGGTACAATCATAATCTTTTATCAGCTCAAGCCACCTTCTCTGCCTCAAATTCAGATCTTTCTGGGTGAAGAAGTATTTCCAACCTTGATGGTCAGTAAAGATCCTACACGTTTCCCCATACAAATAATGTCTCCAGATTTTCAGTGCATGCACTACCTCATCTAACTCCAAATCATGTGTGGGGTAATTCAACTCATGAGGCTTAAGTTGCCTGAAAGCATAAGCTATCACCCTCCCATACTGCATTAGCACGCAGGCTATACTCCGCAATGATGCATCACTGTACACGTCGAATCCCCCGTTTCCATCTGGAAGGGTTAATACTGGGGCAAAAGTCAACCTCCTTTTTAGCTCTTGAAAGCTCTGTTCACACCCATCATCCCAGTCAAACTTGAATCCTTTCATAGTCAAACGAGTTAACGGGGCAGCTATCATAGAAAATCCTTCTACGAATCGCTGATAATATCCCGCTAAACCCAGAAAACTTCTCACCTATGTCACTGTCCTCGGTTGCTCCTAGTTTGCCACTACCTCAACTTTTTGGGGATCCACGCTGATACCCTTAGCAGAAATCACATGACCTAAGAATCCCACATTGGTTAACCAAAACTGACATTTACTGAACTTGGCGAACAATTGCTTTTTCCGTAGCATATTCAGCACCAACCTCAAGTGCTTCTCATGTGCCTTAGCACTCCTCGAATACACAAAGATATCATCGTTGAACATAATCACAAACCGATCTAAATACCTTCGGAACACCCTGTTCATCAAATCCATAAATGATGCCGGTGCATTAGTCAACCCGAAGGGCATCACCAGGAACTCATAGTGACCATAGCGTGTCCTAAAAGCCGTTTTAGGAACATCCCCTTCCCTGATCCTCAACTTATGGTACCCAGATCGAAGGTCAATTTTTGAGAAATGCCTTGCCCCTTTTAACTGGTCAAATAGATCATCAATTCTAGGCAAAGGATACTTATTTCGCACCGTAACCCTGTTTAGCTGCCGGTAGTCGATACATAACCTCAGACCCCCATCTTTCTTCCATAAAAATAACACCGGTGCACCCCAAGGTGATACACTTGGTCGAATAAATCCCATATCCACCAAGTCCTGCAATTGAGTCTTCAACTCCCTTAATTCTGCTGGTGCCATTCTGTACGGTGCCTGTGATATAGGTTGGGTACCCGAAAGAAGCTCTATGGTGAACTCAATCTCCTGGTGAGGTGGCAATCCAGGAAGATCCTCTAGAAATATATCGGAAAACTCACTCACCATCGGAATATCTTCTACTCTCACCGGAGTATCCTGAGAATCAAACACGTGAGCCAAATCGCCCTCACAACCTTTCCTCAACAATTTCTCAGCAGTCAAAGTCGATATTACTCCTAAGGGAAGTACCCTACGATCTCCCCGAAACATAAGTTCCAGCAAACCTGAACTCCGGAAAATCACCCTCTTGTCATAACAATCTGTGGAGGCATGATGCATGGTTAACCAATCCATCCAAACAATGACATCAAAATCATAAATATCTAAGGGGATTAAATCTGCCTCCAACGCATGACCTTCAACTATCACCAGACAATTGTAAATCACATGGTTCGCCACTAATATATCCCCGGCAGGAGTACTAATACCAATGTCCCAGCCAATTGGGGACAATTCTATATTAGCAAAAAGTGTGAAACCCCGAGAAATAAAAGAATGTGTCGCCTTGGGATATATCAAAACACGAGCATCACGATTAAAAATAGATAACGTACCAGTGACCACCTATGGTGCTGCTCGGGCCTCCTGCTGAGTCATCGCAAAAACTCGGGCATGTGTACTCGAAGATCGACCATGACCCCTATGTCTCCCTCTGGCCCTGCTGGCCCCACTGGATTGGGTCTGGCTCCCTGCTGCAGTACCAGACGTCTCCACTGCCCTCTAACTCATTTCAGTAGCATCTCGACCCAAGGAACTACTGTACGGACGACGATGCGGACAATCTCTCTTGAAATGACCAGCCTGCCATAGAAGAAACAACCGGTTTCACCATATCTACTACTCTGACTTCCGGTCGACTGTACTGAAGCACCGCTAGACTGAGCGGATGACTATTGTCCTTGACCAGCTCCACCACTGCCCGACCTGGATCTCGCACTCCCAGAAGATCCAGAACTGTAACCGCCTCTCTTTGATGGTCCTTGACTAGAGGCTCCGAAATTCCAGCGATCTCGGCGTCGCCTGGAACCATTGAACTGCTGCTGAACTGGCAAACTCAACTCTACCTTAGCTGCAGTGTCAGACAAGTCCCTCAAAGAAGTATTAGCCACTGCCGTTACTGCTAACCGAATCTCACCTCTCAGCCTATACTCGAATCTGCGGCACTTATCCCTCTCTATTGCCACCAGAACCGGTACAAAGCATGCCACCTCAAGAAATTTCTGCTCATATTAGGCCACTGTCATCTCTTCATGATGTAGCTGCAAGAACTCCGCCTCCCTAGCCTCCCGGTACGAGCGAGGGTAAAATTGCTCAAGGAAGCGCTCCCAGAAAGTTTCCCAGGTAAATGCATGGACATCCCAGCCTGACAGCTCCAAAGCATGCCACCAATGGTACGCATGACCACCTAGAAGAAATGTGGCTAACCGTACCCTGTCCTCTGGAGGGCACCTCATAATCGAGAACATTCGTTCCAAACAAGTAATCCACTCATCTGCATTATCTGGGCCAGACTCGCCCGTAAATATTGTCGACCCTAATCTCTGGGATATCTCGATGTCTGAAACTTCAGTAGCAGCCCTACCCTGAAGTATTGAAGTCAAAGCCCGACCCAATTGCTCCAGGGTTTGCCTCAAATCAGGCTTTACTGCAGGTTCATGTGTGTCCTTACCATTTCCAGACCGCTGACGGGGATCGCGTCTCAGAGGCATTACGCTGAAAATAACTGTAAATTATCAATATCATAATCAGTTGTACACTAGGTGTACGGTCTACATGAATTTAAACCTAGTGCTCTGATACCAAATGTAAGGACCCTTCCTGAATTTCCTCTCGAAATCCGGGAAGAAACCTGCTCCCATCTGACAACCTAAGGAATTTCACAAAACACCTTTAAGTCCTTACAATTTAATTATGAGAACTCTGCCAAAAGTTCGGTAGAGTCTCCCCTTATGGACTGGTTAACCGTCTTCCACCTGTCAGACAAGAGATCAGATAACACTACAAATTCCAACAGATAACAAACATCCAACGATGAAATCGAAAATTTTACAGTAAATCCAAAAGTGTTATCAAAGCATCTAGGTAGGATAATAATTACTGAATTAAATATCCAACTCGAGTATAGGTAATAGCACAGCTGATATTCTAATGCCTCCGCCTCTGAAAGTGCCCACGTCAACTCAGCAGTCTGGAGGGGATTTAAAACACAAAAATTGTGAGTGGGCAAAAATAATCATTTAGAAATCGTTTCTCGAGAAAATCTTACCTTTTCCCCCTCCACGAGTAAAACCATGCATGCATAACATAAACATTTCTTTTTATGCAGTTATGATATAAAGATGATCTAAAAACCACCGAAATTTCATCTTTCTTTAAAAACACTTGGTTGGACCCACGAAAAATATGTATAATGAAAAACACATCATGGTCCACAATTTGGTTTGAAAATCCTCCCCAAAGGAGTTTAAAATCATGTAAATTGACCTGGACACAAAATATATCAACACATAACTCATTGTTTCCGAAATACCCTCCATACACCCGATATACCTCGAGTTGTGCAGAAACCTGTGCTATGCGTAGACAGCCTCAACGACCCGGTCGAGAAAAACCCCTCGACACCAGCGTCGGAGAACCCTCAACGTACCAGTGGGGCAAAACCTCCCAACGCTAGTCGGAGAAACCTTAACCATCGAGGATAGAAATTCAATGAAAACCAAAATCCGTGTTTTGAAATCCTTGTTTCTTGGCCTAAGCCAAAGTCATTGAAAAATCATTTATGGCCAAATCTAGTAAATCACAAATACAGGTGTAACCAAAAATCATGGACTCAATAATTACCACGTCAAGACGACATAAAAATCGAGTCCAAAAACCATGCCACTTCCCCAAAACACATTTTCACTGAAATATGGAAAACTTGTGTCCAGTAATAATTTCTAAATTCCGAAAATTGTCACAAACAATACATAATAGAATTTAATTCAAAGATACATTTATGCATGCATTTCAATTTATAAACCAAAGTCCACTCACCACACGTCCAAGCAAGCTCAATCCCGAGTCGTACGCTCCTCCGAAGTTCCTGGAGTAGTATCGCCTACCAATATTAACAATTGGGATTACCAGCTAATAATAAAAACCATACATTTAAACTCCCTAAAACTCGGGAGGTCCGCCTACGTCTCACTAAAAATGCAGCAACTTTGGACTCCCAAACCTACCCATAAACGACATCCGATCAACCCGAAACCTGCACCAACAGATCCGGAACGTCGAAAACTAGTTGACAAGCATCTTCATGACCCCAGAATCGGTCTGATGCGTCGACAACGCGCCTGCTATTGTGAACCACGCACTGCTACAGTGTCCACGCGCCAACTCGGTCTGATTCGGCACTAATACAGCCCGACTCGGTGCGACTCAGTGTTAACTCGGCTACTAGGTGGTGCTCACGTGGTTCCTTGTGGCATCCACGTGGCTCCACGTGGCAGCCAGGTGGAATGCCACGTGGCATCCAGGTGGCATGCCACGTCAGCCCCGTCTGACCGACCCAGTCGTCAGAGTCTGGTAGGAGAAGACGACCGCGCCGCCGTTTGTCGCCGTCCGCCGTCGCCTGAAAACCCCATTTTCGGTCGACCTTGAGTTTTTCCTAACTTCTTCAAATCTCAACCATTTTTCACAAATTTTATGTCTAAATCTTTCTTCTCGAACCTAGGAACTCAAAAATGACCTCAAAAAAGTAAACTCGTACCTGTGCCGGCAAAACAATTGATCGAAACTTCCTATTTTTCTTTTCCTCGGTCCAACGTCTCCCGCGGTTGCCTCCTTCGACTGTTGGTACGTCCGTGATCGTGGGAAGGAGGAGATTTCGATTAGTGGAACTAGAATGGGAGATTTGGCCGTGAATCGAAGTTCAAATGTATGGGTTTTGGGTTTTGGGTCACACGGGAACGCGGTAGTCCAAAGAGAGTGTGTGGAAATGATGAAGATCAGATCAAATTGGGGGTTAAAAATATCTACCCCTGCCAAATTACCAAAATTCCCCTGGCATTCTAAGCCCGCATCTTTCGCACACGAACTCCATTTTTCGCGTGCTGCCTGTCTACGAACTCGTGAGTTCGAGACCTACGCAATGGTACCCAAAACACTTCCTAAAGTGTTTCGAAACAAAAATTGACTTTCACACCACTTAACAACCAAGGGTAAATTCGACTTTTTGCAAAATAATTTACGAAAATTTAATAATTACATTTCCGGGTTGTTTCACCAATATCATTTTATCAAAAAATTCTAAGATGTTATTGATTAGTAAACAGCTCAATAATGAAAATAATTTATTCTTAGAAATAAAAGTTACTTACTTCCCCAACTTTTGATTTCTCACATTATTTGTGAAACAACTAATTATTTGTATGTTATATACAAAGTTTTGATTTTGCCAGGTTTTGCATATCCAACGATGCAGCAATTTTATCATTTGTGGAGATATTAAAAGTGATCTTGTGGAAGTCAAAATCACCCGAAAATTGTGGAGCTGTCACATGGCCCATAATTCGTATAATGTCCAAATTACCTCTGGTAATGACATTAACGGCTCACAGACACCCACACATTAAATAATATATTTACTAGCTAAATATATTATTTAATCGGATTAAGGCCTTAATAATAATAATAATAATCTCCTTGAGATTAATTGTTATTATTATTATTCAATTAATAAATAATATCTGTTATTATTATTATTTATTAATTACAAAATCCATCGACAAATCAGAATGCTCCGCGACTCTCAAGGTTTCACTATAAATAGTGGAGCTCATTTCACTTTCGAAGGTAATTCGTTCCTCACTTCTAAAGTGCTTTTTGATTTATCTTTAAAATCTAACTTAATCATCGGAGCGTTCTTTGTTGAACATGATTATCATATTTTTTCTTCATTCATCATATTTGTTCTTTGTTCATCATATTTGTTCTTTGATCATCATCACCGTTCATCATGGTAAGAACATGACGAACCATTCGTTCATCTGAAGCCGCTGCTTCCGTCTTTGCAGCTCAGACTGGGAGAGAAGCACACACTGGGAATCCATATGAACAACTGAGCCATTCCCCCCTTGGGACACACCAAGTGACAATACGGGCACCCATCAGGATACATGGACCGATTCATGCTATTGATTTCTGGACATTTCCTATCCCATCAACTCATGTACGTCAACCGCTTGCATCGAGAGTGGTAACAACGACCTTCCAACAAACAGACGAGCGATTCATGGAAGAAACGTCTAGGTAGACTCCAAATCGACCCCATGATGATGAGGATCTTCGAATATTCCTAGATGGTCTTAATGACACACCAGGAAAAAATCGAACACAAGAGAGGCATGACATGGATCAGCAACGTTGGAACACGAGGCGTGGGTCCCGATGTGATACGTGTCATACGTGGACACCTCGGCACTCATCTCCTTAAGACAACTTGTCGCAACAAGTCGAACGACTAAGCATCCAAGTCTGAGTGCAGTCAGAGCTTCTGCAACAAATTCTGGTAGAGCAAGAGGGTTCCCAAACTGCTGGGAGGCGCACCACACCACAGGGTAGGCAAGATGACATTCCAAGGTGCCATGGCAAAGATATCGTCCGATGCCGAAAAATTTCGTGATACGTCACTAAGTGACTCTGGTGAGGAAAGTCACACTCGCATGGCAAAGAGCCAACAACGTCCAAGGTCGTCAGAACATGAGCGGTTTGGAAGACGTGTTGGGGCATTGTTGCTAATTGAACATTCGCTTGGAAGCTGGAGGTGACATGTAGCTTCCCGAGACACTCACATCAGCCTAGGGCATGCTGGCTATCGCAGTGAGGAGGATGAGATATACTCGCTGACATGCTCTTGGAGTTCGAAAATTGAGGTTCGAGGAGGTGAACTACGTTTGGCTCGTAATGACTGCCCACCTCACCGAGGCGCACTACAAGCTGACGATGTCTAGAGAATGCTAGATAGGCGCCTCCGGGGCATCCAACATGATGGTGATCTAGAAGATGATCTACGTCGTCAAATTCAATCATCCTCGACTTCACCTTTTGTGAGGGACATCTTGGAGGAACCGTTCCTCAACGATTAGCAACTCCAAACTTCAACCAATTCAAGGGGACCTTTGACCCGATAAAGCATGTACACTATTATCGTGGAGTCATAGTACCTCGTAGGCACAATTATGCACTCATGTGCAAGGTATTCCACGCATCTTTGCAAGGCCAGACGATGATGTGGTTCAACCATCTCCCTTGGAGATCCATTTCCTCTATCGAAGAGTTGGCCTTCTCTTTAGTGAAGGAGTACTCACAGCTTCACATTGTTGAAGTAAAGGATGATCATCTCTTTACCATCAGAATGAGATCAAAGGAAACCATCTGACAGTACATTCAGAGATACTGCGAGGAAAAGTCTTGCATTGTTGGTTGCAATGACCTCGTTGCAGTGATGGCATTCAAACAAGGACTTCTCCGAGACAGCCAGCATTATGGCGAAATTGTCAAGAGAAATGCTCGTAGTCTTACCAAGATGCTTTCTCTGGCAAAGCGATATGCATGCTGGGAGGATGAGCAAAACGCCATACAAGCCAAGGAGTGCACTAGACCAAGCGAAGAAACATCTAAGATGTCGATGTCACCCAGCGATGACAGATCAGTCGTTATTTATGCATCATTTTGATGTCATTATATGCCTCTCTTACATGTCTTTTGAATGATTTCGTGCCATCAATAGTAGAAAATGATCAATCTTGTGAGACTTGTGTAGAGTTAGAAAGATAGGTAAAATTCGGAAAGAACGCAAAAAGAATGACTCAAATTGGAGTCCAGATGATGGAGATTTCCTCATTTCAATATCAGGTCCTAAACGGAGTCCTGAGTGCGCCAGTGCGCCTATTTTGGGCAACTGGCCAAGTACCTCATATCAAGCCCTCCGGGTCTCAAACCTATGTTTCATGACATCAAGGTCAAGTCCTAGAAGTGCCAAGGTCACTCCAAGGCAGGTCGAGGACATGTCCCAAGAACTCCCATCCGAGCCAAGATGTGCGCCTAAGCCGGGGGTCCCTGTTCCGCCAGCGGTAGATCAGAGGTTCTCCCTCTGCACTAAGCCTGACAACATTTGCGCCAAACCTGAACGAATATGTGCTTCTACTATACTCATGATGTGGTTCAAAAGCGCAGTCTCAGATCCTGATTACGAAGACAGTCCAAAAGCCAAGTTCGGACCACTTGCCAGCTTGCGTTCCCACTTGCCAGCTTGCATTCACACTCCCAACTATGTTATGATTGGTTCTAATAGATTTTAAGGACTTTGTAATTAATTAAAGTACAATAACTTTCCCTATCCTTATAGGACATGGTTTTACCAATCCTTATAGAATAAGGTTTTACCAATCCTTATAGAACAAGGTTTTCGCTTTGTCTATAAAAGGGAGCCTTTGTTCAATGCTTTAGAAAGGAGATAATTAGCTAGAGGCGTTTTTGGGACATACAGAGACACCTTAGCCGCATATAGTATTTTGGTTTTTTAGAGTTTTACGTTAAAGCTTGGTTCTTCCCGAAGTCGAGTGTGTTGGACGTGGAGCTTGGAGAAGAAGGCTCTGCCGTGTCTTCTGCTGCACCTGTTCTTCACAATATATTCTGTACCCTTATTTTCATTATTGCAATTTACTTATGAATTCAATTATATTTGTTTCAATTTCAGTTATGTGTGAGTACTCATTAGGATTAGGGCTGCTTGAAGCCCTAGCCATGTTGAATAAGTTGGATTACTTTGCTTAATGACCTTAATTTGGATTGCTATGCATGCTGAATAAGTTGGATTACTTTGCTTAATGACCTTAATTTATGCCTATAAGATTAGCTACCTTGTTTGCATATAATTATAGATGTAATTGCTTAAGTGACCGTCATATCATCTTGTGATTTGGAGCATCAAAAGTATTCTTACTTGTAATCTTAACTCATAACGACCTAGGATTGCATGTCACTTTGCTAGGCTAATGTGGTGTTATTAAATTCTCTTTGAACTTCATGCATCATCTTAAAAGGTAGGTGATAGACGTTCTAGGCATATGCCCTGTTTAGAACATGCTAAGTAAGAGGGAATAAGATGTGTCTAGTGAACCAACGCCAGGTCCTAGGCACGGGCACCTAATTTAGAAAATGCATAGTAATTAGGTCAAGGAAATCTGATGAGTAACTATAATTGGCTAGAGTGGATAGTAAGCCTTAATTCGCCTTAGTTAATAATCAATCAACCATTAATTCTTGCATTGTTATTTTCTGCATTTTAGTTTACTTGTCTTTAAATTTCAGTTCTCACTAAATAAACCCCCCCTGCGTGTGTGTGTGTGTGTGTTTTCACTAAGTAATAAATCTGAACTAAAGTGGTCATAACGTTGATACAAGTCCTCGAGGGATCGACTCTTGCTGTGCTACTATACTATTCTTATCGATTTGTGCACTTGCAAGGATTTTATAACTGTTAGAATTGAATTGCATATTTCTTGCTCTTTAATTTTACCAACATGTTTTTGGCGCCGTTGCTGGGGACTTGTCCCTCAACGGTGCCGATTCAAATTTAGATTTGTAACTTAGTTTTTCTTTTTGTTAGGTACCCGTGTATGTCATTCCAAGTTTCAGTGCACGGGTCATCAAGTGGACCATCATCGCAAGCATCTTCAGTCCACGGTTCCCCGCAACCAAGCCCAAGGAGGATGGCGGACCACAGAGAAGAACAGGGCCTGGAACGTGGCCTCGTACCGCAAGCCCCACGGCGCCTTAAGGATTTTG
This sequence comes from Oemleria cerasiformis, assembly GCA_037349345.1. Taxonomy (NCBI): domain Eukaryota; kingdom Viridiplantae; phylum Streptophyta; class Magnoliopsida; order Rosales; family Rosaceae; genus Oemleria; species Oemleria cerasiformis. The sequence goes on from JAZGTL010000019.1 coordinate 11,613,142, forward strand.
CCATGCCCCATGTCTCGGAGGATCAATTTCCAATTGTTTTTCCCGAGTCAACAGTGGCAAACTTCGAATTGAAGTCGGGGAGAATTCACATGCTGCCCACATTCCACGGCCTTGCTGGCGAGGACCCGCACTTTCATATCAAGGAATTTGTTGAGGTTTGTTCAACACTGCGCATCAATGGTATGACAGAATCTAAAATCCGCCTGTGGCTCTTTCACATCAGTCTCAAGGATCGCGCCAAGACATGGTTTCATTCTCTGTCGCCGGCTTCCATTCACTCTTGGAGGGACTTGACGTCCAAATTCTTAACACAGTACTTTCCCGTGGAAAAGATAAATGAGTTAAAGTCCAAGATCATGAACCCACGGCAAGACATGGAGGAGTCTTTCTACGAGTTTTGGGAGCGGTTCAATCAGATGCTATGGGCGTGCCCCCACCACCATATTGATGCCCATCATCTTATGCTATACTTCTATGGAGGCTTGAAGAGTAGCGATCGGACAATGGTGGACTCTCAATCCCAAGGGATTCTAGAAGGCACAGCCGAGGAAGCAAGGACCGCCTTTGAGAACATTGCTCAAAGGGAAAAACAGTTCAGCTACAGGGGTCCCTCCTCTAGAGCTACGGGTGATGCATCCGCCAAATACAAAGATGACGCCATTGCTCAGCTCAAGTCAATGGTGAAACAGTTGTGTAGCGAGAAAGCCAAAGAATTTCACATCTGCGAGGTATGTTCAATTCAGGGCCACAAATCCCAGGACTGCCCGGTTGTGGAAGATGCCAACTTTGTTGGAGGGTTCAACAGCAATTCTCGACCCCGGAATGACCCATATTCCAACACTTACAATCCGGGGTGGAAAAATCATCCAAATTTCCATTGGAGCAACAATCAAGCAACCGCAAATCCCTTGCCACCTCCTAGATTTGAGCAGCAAGCCGCAGGCCCTCAGGGGAACTATCATGGTCCTTCCTCAAATCAGAATGGCGGAAGCAAGTCTCTTGAGGACTCCCTCCATATCCTGACTCAACAGCATGCTCAATTCAAAAAATTCATGCACGATAGCCAGAGTCAGACGGGAGACATGAAAAATGCAATTGCAAACTTGGAGCGTCAAATGGGACAGGTGGCGAACCAACTAAATCAGCGAGAGCAGGGAAAGCTATCGATTCAATTCCTAGTAAATCCGAAAGGATTTCACAATCCTACGGCTAATGCCATCACGCTGGAGAGGGAAACACCACTTCAAGACCCCACATATGCCACCCTCGCAGGACCTGAAACTGAGCCTCAACCTACTCTTCCAAGGATCACCGACTAGGGAGCGCCGCAAAACATGCCACGACCAACACCTCTGGTGCAGAACCGGCCCAACGAGTCACCAAGTGCCCTACCGCAAGGAGGACCTGACAATGCACCTACTTCGGCCACGGCTGGCATGCAACCTGCTCCTAAGCCCAAGTCGCAGCACTCGAATACTTCTAACTCTAAACCTCAGAATTCCAATTCTAAAAAAGTCACTTTTGAGTTAGCTAATAATGTTGATTATCCATTTCCTCGCAGGTTCCAAAACAGGAATAAGCAAAGGGAGGACTTTGAGGAAGAGATCATCAACATGTTGCAGAAGCTTCAGATCACACTGCCTTTCCATAAAATTGTCAAGCACATGCCTATCTTTGCGAAGCTGATCAAGGACTTAGTTGCAGGAAAGCGTGGTTTTAGCTCCACAGACACCATTGACATCCCTAAGGCCTGCTCAGCTGCCCTTTTGCGCATGCCCCTTAAGGCCAATGATCTTGGGCCGCCATCCCTTCCATGTGTCATTCAGTCAAAAAGATTCGAACATTGCCTTTGCGACACGGGAGCATCAATGAACATCATGCCATTCCACATTTACAGGTTACTCAACCTAGGCGCACTCAAACCCACGCACCTATGTGTCAGATTGGCTAACGCTTCTGTAACCAACCTAATGGGGGTTCTTGAGGACGTACTGGTACAAATCGGAGATACATGCATCCTTGCAGACTTCTACGTACTAAGAATGGACAGAATTGACAAAAGTGAGGAACCTCCCCTCATCTTCGGAAGGCCCTTACTAGCCACAACCGAGTGCCTCATCGATGTCAGAAAGGGCCAGGTCTCCATCAAGGTCCTGGACCAGCTTCGGACATTCTCCATCCATGACACCATCCAGTACCCTGCCGAGCCTATTGTAGATTTTCCGTTAAACACAATGGACTTACTGCTACGGGAGACAATTGCTCAGTCTTGCATGACGGATGACCTTGAGAAAGCCGTTACTAGTAACCCACACATTGTGGATTCACTTACAGATAGCGTGATCGAAGAGGTACGAGCCCTTGACATCATGCCAGTCCTCCCATTCCACAGGCCTCCCTTCGAAGCGTTACCACTCACAAGTCAGAAAACCCTGCCGTCCATCATAAAGGCTCCTGAACTCGAGCTGAAGCCCTTGCCCGAGCACTTAAAGTATGCATATTTGGGCGACAATCAAACCCTTCCAGTCATCATTGCGTGTACCCTAAGTACGAAAGAGGAAAAGGCATTGGTTCACGTCCTTAAGGTCAATCAAACGGCAATTGGATGGACAATAGCTGACATCAAAGGCATAAGTCCCACAAAATGCATGCATCGGATACTGCTGGAGGAAGACTCCAAACCATCACGGGAGGCACAGAGGCGATTGCATCCACCTATGAAGGAGGTCGTGAAGAAAGAAGTCCTAAAGCTTCTGGACGTTGGAATCATCTATCCAATTAGTGACTCCAAGTGGGTGAGCCCAATCCAGGTCGTGCCAAAGAAAAGTGGGATCACAGTGGTTAAAAACGAGCAGGATGAGCTTGTACCTCAATGGATTCAAACAGGATGGAGAGTGTGCATTGACTATCGAAAGCTAAATATAACCACACGCAAGGACCACTTTCCTTTGCCCTTCATTGATCAAATGCTCGAGCGCCTGCCTGGACACTCCCACTATTGCTTCTTGGATGGCTACTCAAGATACAATCAAATTGCTATTGCACCCGAAGATCAAGAAAAAACAACATTCATATGCCCATATGGCACTTTGCATACAGAAGAAGAATGCCGTTTGGATTGTACAATGCCCCAGCTACCTTTCAGCGTTGCATGATGATCATCTTCTCCGATATGGTGGAAGATATAATTGAAGTATTCATGGACGACTTCTCAGTGTTTGGACATTCATTTGAACTGTGCTTAGTTAACCTAACCCGAGTACTGGAACGGTGCAGAGAAAGAAACTTAGTGATGAACTAGGAAAAGTGCCATTTCATGGTACAACAGGGAATTGTCTTGGGTCATGTGATCTCTAGCCGAAGCATAGAAGTGGACAAAGGAAAGTTAGACATAGTAGAGAGGCTGCCGTACCCCACTACAGTCAAAGAGGTTCGATCGTTCTTAGGGCATGCTGGCTTTTACCGCAGATTCATCAAAGATTTCTCGAAAATCACAAGACCTTTGTGTGATCTTCTAGCCAAGGACGCCACATTTGAGTTCACTAAGGGATGCCGTGAGGCATTCAACACACTCAAGACAAAGCTCATGGCATTACCCATCATCATGCCACCGAATTGGGACTTACCATTCGAACTAATGTGTGATGCCTCGGACTTCGCCATAGGAGCGATTTTGGGACAGCGTGTTGACAAGCTCCCTCATGTCATTTACTACGCAAGTCGAACCCTGAATGATGCCCAGCTGAACTACTCCACCACCGAGAAGGAGCTCCTTACTGTTATCTTTGCCCTTGAGAAGTTCCGCTCATATCTAATTCAAACCAAGGTCATAGTATACATGGATCATGCTGCCTTGAAGTATTTGCCCACTAAAAAGGACGCCAAGCCAAGGTTGCTACGTTGGATGCTACTGCTCCAGGAATTCGACCTTGAAATCAGAGATAAGAAGGGCAGCGAAAATGTGGTCGCTGACCATATGAGCCGATTGCTTCACAGTTCCAATGAAGTGGCTGATCAGTTGCCCCACCTCGAGACCTTTCCTGACGAACAGCTCTTCGCAATCCAAGCTATTGATCCATGGTATGCCGATCTCATTAATTACCTTGTCACTAAGAAAATTCCTTCATCTTTAAACAGGTACAAAAAGGACAAGCTGGCTAAACAAGCTAAGTACTTCATATGGGATGAGCCGTACCTATGGAAGCATTGTCTAGACCAAATCATTCGGTGCTGCATCCCCGAAGACGAGATGAAATCCGTCTTGACATTTTGCCATAGCTTGGCATGTGGGGGCCATTTTGGAGCTAAGAAGACAGCCCTCAAGGTACTACAAAGTGGACTCTACTAGCCCACACTTTTTAAGGATGCACACGAATTTGTACTCACCTGTGACCGCTGCCAATGCCTAGGTAACATCGGCCCTCGAAATCAAATGCCATTACACCCTATTCTTGTGGTCGAAATCTTCGACGTATGGGGCATTGATTTTATGGGGCCTTTTCCGAATTCCTTTGGCAATCTTTATATTCTACTTGTAGTTGATTATGTCTCCAAATGGGTGGAAGCAATTCCCACCAAAACTAACGACGCCAAAGTAGTGGTGCGTTTTTCGCAGAGTCACATCTTAGCCAGATTCGGCGCACCTAGTGCAATCATCAGTGACAGGTGGGGGGGCATACTTCTGCAATCATTCGTTTGCAGCCCTAATGAAGAAGTATGGCGTCACCAACAAGGTCTCAACATCATATCACCCTCAAACAAGTGGCCAAGACGAAGTGTCCAATCGGGAAGTAAAGGCCATATTGGAAAAAATGGTAAATCCTAACCGCAAAGATTGGTCCAACAAATTTAATGATGCGTTGTGGGCCTATCGGACCGCATGCAAGACCCCGATTGGCATGTCTCCCTTCCGGCTTGTTTTTGGAAAGGGCTGCCACCTACTAGTGGAATTGGAGCATAAATCATTCTGGGCTATTAAACAGATGAACCTGAACTTCGATAATGCTGGAATACATAGGAAGCTTCAGCTAAGTGAATTAGAGGAGTTGCGAAACGAGGCCGTTGACAGTGCTCGTATCTACAAGGAAAAGACCAAAGCTTTCCACGACAGGCGCATTCAGCCCAAGGACTTTCACATCGGACAGGAAGTCCTCCTCTTTGACTACCGGCTCAGACTAATGCCAGGTAAGTTGCGTTCAAGATGGACTGGACCATTTATTATTACTAACGTTTTTCCTCATGGTGCAGTTGAAATCCAGCACCCGGAACGGCAGGATCCGTTCAAGGTAAATGGCCACCGCCTCAAACACTACTTCAAGGACCTCTCTAATCCAAGCGCAGTCAACGTTGCAACTCCGCATGCGGCCAGCTCCTAGAATGACAACCACGTCTTGCCTAGACGTTAAATAAAGCGCTCCTAGGAGGCAGCCTAGCCCTTGTTTGTATTTCTCACTTGCTTTTCTGTTTCTGCCCGTTATATCTCTCAAACCCTTATACTATTGTCATGCTTACTGCTTATCACATTGAGGACAATGTTTTGTTTAGGTTTGGGGGTGTGGATTTAAAATTTTACATATAGAAACAAGTAGGTTTGGGGGTGATACACGGCCAAGACATTTAAATTTCTGCTTGTGATTAGTTAATAGGAATGTATTTGCTAAGTTAACTATCTTTGCTTTACTAAGAGTCATGCTATGGTCAAGTAGTTCATAATTTGCACTTTACAATGCCATTTTTTAAGTGATTAAGTGAACGAAATAACTGAATTTGAGTGAACCTTAGAAAATTAGTGGAGACTACCCTGTGAGATCTTTGAGCCGAATTGCCATTCTTTCTGAGGGATATACTTGTTTCTACTCTTAAACACTCATCACTTTTGTTCTTAATTGTTGATCTCATTAAATCATATTTGCATTGAATTTTAAAGAACTAACATCATTTAGATACTCTTGATTTAATGTGTGGTTTTCCATAAGAAGTGATGTAGGTTATGTATGCTTTAACCTCTAAAGGCTTGATCCTACCCTATTGCATGCTCCCTAAGCCAATTTTGAAGCCAAACACTCAACCTTTTCTTTCATCACCCAAAGTATAACCTAACCCAAAATACTTAGCCATTCATCACAGCCATACCCTATAACCTCAGTTTGTGCTAAGGTTGCCACAAATGAGATTCATGGTGAGAATGAGAGGTGAAAGAAGATGATGCCCAAATCAAAGGACATTGGCGTCAATTGAAAGTTCAAAAGTAAAGAAAAGTTTTACAAGTTGCAAGCTGCATGAAAATTTGAGGAAATCATTGCATGATCTTGGTTCAATTCAATTCAAAGACGAACAGAAACAAAAAAACGTTCAAATCAAAAGAAAGAAAGAAACGTTGAGAAAAAGAAGGAAACAAATAAGTGAAAAACAAAGTGAATTGAGCCAAGTGAGCCAAGAGCCTCAAAATAAGCCACAAGAGCCACAAAATAAGTCATCAGGAAAGCACAATGTCGTGGGCCTTAAGAAAGGATTCAGTTCAGAAATTCCAAGTTCAATTCATGACTTCTCATGCCGTGGCACAACTCAGGTTCTTTGAATCCCATCCTTCCTTACTAAACCCCAAAGCTTAGCCCCAATACAACCTAAAAAGGAAGACCTAACTGATCTTATGGACAATCATGTTGAGGATTAAGGTACATATCTATGTTCTTAAAGTTCAATTCCTTTCATGCGATCTTTATTTCCATAAAGTGCTATTCTTCATTGTTACTCATATGTGATTAAATTTGAATTTCATAACATAAACTCATCACATATGCTTGAAAAGAGTGTAAGCCAAGGATTCTTGTGCGAATTGAGAGTTGCCTAGTGAGGATTAGAGTCGAGGCGAAATCTTTGTAGGGCACTTAGATGAAGTTGTTTTCAAACTTGATCACCTGAAAATATTGGCATTTATACACGTACACCTCACATGACACTCACGGCTATGGCATTCCTTTTAGTTCTGCAAAGCATGTCTACTTACTTTGATTCTTATTAGCTTGTTAAGAGTACTATATCTAGCATCTTTTTGTTTAAAGTAAAACGTTTGTGGGTATCGTACTGTTATAACCCTCAGGAGACAAAAATCCTCCTACTAGGTGAACCAAGGGGTATAAATGTTCTATCTTAACTAAAATCGAGTCTTTTCATTTTGTTAGCGTTTGTTATGCTCAGGGACTAGCAAAAGATAGGTTTGGGGGTATTTGATCGGTCGTTATTTATGCATCATTTTGATGTCTTTATATGCCTCTCTTACATGTCTTTTGAATGATTTCATGCCATCAATAGTAGAAAATGATCAATCTTGTGAGACTTGTGCAGAGTTAGAAAGATAGGTAAAATCTGGAAAGAACACAAAAAGAATGACTCAAATCGGAGTCCAGATGAAGGAGATGTCCTCATTTCAATATCAGGTCCTGAACGGAGTCTTGAGTGCGCCAGTGCGCCTATTTTGGGCCACTGGCCAAGTACCTCATATTAGGCCCTCCGGGTCTCAAACTTGTGTTTCATGACATCAAGATCAAGTCCTAGAAGTGCCAAGGTCGCGCCAAGGCAGGTCGAGGACATGTCCCAAGAACTCCCATCCGAGCCCAGATGTGCGCCTAAGCCCGGGGTCCCTGTTCCGCCAGCGGTGGATCAAAGGTTCTCCCTCTGCGCTAAGCCTGACAACATTTGCGCCAAGCCTGAACGACGATGCGCTTCTATTATACTCCTAACGTATTGCAAAAGCGCGGTCCCAGATCCTGATTACGAAGACAGTCAAAAATCCAAGTTTGGCCAGCTTGCGTTCCCACTTGCCAGCCTGCATTCACACTCCCGGCCGTGCTCTGATTGGTTCGAATAGATTTTAAAGACTTTGTAATTAATTAAAAGTAAAATAACTTTCCCTATTCCTATAGGACATGGTTTTACCAATCTGTATAGAACAAGGTTATACCAATCCTTATAGAACAAGGTTATACCAATCCTTATAGGACATAGGTTTGACCAATCCTTATAGAACAAGGTTTTCCCTTTGTCTATAAAAGGGAGCCTTTGTTCAGTGTTTTAGGGGGGAGATAATTAGCTAGAGGCGTTTTTGTTTCTGGGAAAACAGAGACCTGAGCCACAGAGAGTTCCGTTTTGGTTTTCTAGAGAATTAGGGACCATATTTTGGGAGATAATCTTTCACATAGATTATTGGACGTGGAGCTTGGAGAAGAAGGCTCTGCCGTGTCTTCTGCTGCACTTGTTCTTAACAATCTCTTCTGTACCCTTATTTTCATTATTGCAATTTACTTATGAATTCAATTATAGTTGTGTTTATTTCAGTTATGCGTGAGTAGTCATTAGGATTAGGGCTGCTTGAAGCCCTAGCCATGTTAGCTTGTTGATTGGATTTCTGGCTCTTGATTATGATTGCTATGCATGCTGAATAAGTTGGATTACTATTCTTAATGAACTTAATTTATGCCTATAAGATTAGCTACCTTGTTTGCATATAATTATAGATGTAATTGCTTGAGTGACTGTCATATCAGCTTGTGATTTGGAGCATCGAAAGTATTCGTACTTGTAATCTTAACTCATGACGACCTAGGATTGCATGCCACTTTTCTAGGCTAATGTGGTGTCATTAAATTCTCTTTAAACTTCATGCATCATCTTAAAAGGTAGGTGATAGACGTTCTAGGCATATGCCCTGTTTAGAACATGCTAAGTAAGAGGGAATAAGATGTGTCTAGTGAACCAACACCAGGTCCTAGGCACGGGCACCTAATTCAGAAAATGCATAGTAATTAGGTCAAGGAAATTTGGTTAAGACCTATAATTGGTTAGAGTGGATAGTAAGCCTTAATTCGCCTTAGTTAACAACCTTTCATTCTTGCATTGTTATTTTCTGCACTTTGATTTACTTGTCTTTAAATTTCAGTTATCACATCATAAACCCCCCCCCCCCCCCTGTGTGTGTGTGTGTGTGTTTTTATTTAAGTTAACAAATCTGAACTAAATTGGTCATAACGTTGATACAAGTCCTCGAGGGATCGACTCTTGCTGTGCTACTATACTATACTTATCGATTTGTGCACTTGCAAGGATTTTATAACTGTTAGAATTGAATTGCATATTTCTTGCTCTTTAAATCTACCAATAACGCGCATAGCCACTCTTCATGATAATCGATTGATCTAGCAAAAATAAAAAGAGGCGATCGAGCAGCCTCCGTCTTCACTCTTCGAGCTCGCAGCCGTCATCTTCACTACTATTTGAGCGCGAAGCCGTCGTTTTCACTGTTCGAGCTCACAACCGTCGTCTTCATTGTTCGAGCGCGGAGCCTTCGTCTTCACTCTTCGAGCCCGCATCCGTCGCTTCACTCTTCGAGCGCGCAGCCGTCGTCTTCACTCTTCGAGCGGGCATCCGTCGTCTTCACTCTAGTATGTTAATGGCGATCGAGCAGCCTCCGTCTTCACTCTTCGAGCTCGCAACCGTCGTCTTCACTACTCTTTGAGCGCGCAGCCGTCGTTTTCACTGTTCGAGCGCGCAACCGTCGTCTTCATTGTTCGAGCACGCATCCGTCGTCTTCACTCTTCGAGCCCGCATCCGTCGGTTCACTCTTCGAGCGCGCAGCCGTCGTCTTCACTCTTCGAGCGGGCAGCCGTCGTCTTCACTCTAGTATGTTAATTCTTTCATCCATTCTCTTTTTGTTTGAGTTTAATCGTTTTCTTGGGTTTAACTGATTAAATAGTCTTGCAATTAAGGGCTCCTTTCTGATGTTCCCATTTCAGGGTTCTTGCTAAGATGCAGAGCATGCTTTAGTTTCATTTTTCCGGTTATCTTGTTTATCAATCTCTTTGGTTAGCTAGAAAGCAACTTCATTAGGGCAAAGGAGTTAGTTTAGCTCTTCCTTTCTTTGGCGCCATCAGCTATTTTACTCCTTGATTTGTTCTTCCGTCTAACAACATATTGATCAATATGAAGAATAAATTTGAACATATTAGGAGTGACCAATACAAAAATCGGGCCACTATAACAAACTCATGTAAGAAAAACAAGCACTAAGAACCTTCATCCATAACTCTAAGTCTGTTGGTGACTAAGCTGCATCTGACTTGGCAGCATACCAGCTGCTGACTCAAGAAGGAATCATTAACTAAAGGCACGAAGGAAGAGCATGGATGTTAGCTGTGTGAGTGCGTGAAACAGTTAGCAATATTGTGTGTGTGTGTGAGAGCAAATCAAGGAGTGAGCAAATGTGGGTGTGTCATGACATCATAGTATCATCATCTCTAACCGATTTGTAGAGAGTGAGTGAGTGTATATGTTGTGTAATTTGAACAAACCAGACTGTGTGAATCAATAGAGAAAAGTCAGTCATAGCTAACCTCCCTCAAATCAGAAATCTCTCTAAAGCATATTAACAAACACCTAGGGTGCATAAGATCATTATACTGATCAGCACTTAAATTCTAGCAATATCTTCAATCCGATTTCACAAAACCTAACAGAGAACCTAACAGATAAATTGAATGCATCACGAGCTAGTCTCGATTCAAAGGTTCAGCTAGAGATTAGGGTTTAAGATTCATACCTTGCATGCGGCAGTTTCTTTCTCTGCTGTGAAGAGAATCGCCTCCGATCCTTGAAGAGATCATCATCCTCTTCGGCGAATCGGTCTCAATCGATCATCATCCTTTGCGATTCCTCTTTGAGTCTGGCCATCCAACATGGTATCAGAGCTCTGAGATCATATCTCTGGGGCGTCTGTTTGTGGTGAAGCCGAGCAGGAGTTAAGCAGGAGTTTCCTTCACTGCCAAGTCATGGTTGGTACTGGAAGAGGAGAACCGAAGATCCCTGTATTCACAGGAGTGAATTATGACTTCTGGAATATAAAAATGAAAACAGCACTAAAAGCATGTGATATGTGTACAATTGTCACTCAAGGTTTACCTAATCCTGAGCATGACAGTGCAGATGAAGAGCTTGAGACAGTAGCAAGCCATGTTGATCAGATCAAGAATGCCAAGTCTTTGAATCTGATTCAGAATGCAGTTTCTGAAGAAATCTTCCCAAGAATCTCGAATGAGGAGATAGCCAAGAGTGCTTGGGAGATTCTGAAAAAGGAATACAGAGGAGATCCTAAGGTGAGAGCAGTTAAATTACAAAGTCTTAGAAGAGATTTTGAGTATACACGTATGAAGAATGATGAATCCTTTTCTACATATATGACTAGACTGTTTGGTGTTGTTAATCAAATGAAAACATATGGTGAAGAAGTAACTGAAAAGAGATTAGCACAGAAAATTCTGATAAGCTTGACTAAACCCTATGATTCAATTGTGTCCATACTTGAAGAAACTAGAGACTTAGAACAGATTAGTGTTGAAAGTATCTCTGCATCAATCAAGGCATTTGATCAACGTTTGGAGATGCATACTAAGAGTGAAGTTGAGAAAGCATTCTCAAGTATGACTGTGAATAACAAGTCACAGGCACAAGCAGGTTATAATCAGGGTAAGTTCAAGAAGCAGCAGTTCAAAGGTGGAAACAAAGGTTGGACTAATAGCAAATTCAAAGGAAATGCTAAGTATGAGAAAAAGTTCTTTTGGGAATCAGAAATGAGAAACCAATGGTTCTAAGGATGCTTGCAAGAATTGCAACAAACTTCACTGGGGTGAATGCTGGTTCAAAGGAAAAGTGAAGTGTTTCAAGTGCTCTAAGTTTGGCCATATTGCCAAAGACTGTTCTGAAACCCAAGTTGCTGATCTAGCTCAGAAAGTAAATGAAGTTGAAGGCAACATGTTCTATGCTTGCCATTCAACCTCCATTGAGAAGGATGTGGGTGTGTGGTACTTAGATAGTGGTTGTAGTAACCATATGACTGGACATGAGTCCTTATTGACCAACATTGATCGACATCTGAATGTAAAAGTGAAGATGGGTACTAGTGAGTTAGTTCAAGCTGGAGGGAAAGGTTCCTTGTTGGTCCATACTGACCAAGGTGATAAGTACATCAAGGAAGTGATGCTTGTACCTGGTTTGGATGAGAACCTACTAAGTGTAGGTCAGATGGTGGAACATGGATACTGCCTTGTGTTTGGGGACAATACAGCAGAGGTCTATGAAGATAAGACCATGAAACAAAGGGTTGCCAAGGTTCCTATGACAGGCAGCAGATGTTTCAAGCTTTCTCTAGACTATGTGAGTCTAGTGGCTAGAAGAGCAGAAGCAAAGGAAAGCACAGAACTATGGCACAGGAGTTTGGGCATTTGAACTATTCAAACCTAAAATTGCTAAGACAGAAGGACATGGTGGTTGGCCTAACTAGTCTAGAAGGTGACAAAGAACTCTGTGAATGATGTATATCAGGGAAACACCATGTGAGTCCTTTTGACACAGAAGAGGCTTGGAGGGTAACTACACATCTTGAGTTAATACACTCATATGTGTGTGGTCCTATGCAAACAGAAACAATGGGAGGTAACCTGTATTTCCTTACCTTCATTGATGATCACTCTAGAATGTGTTGGTTGTATTTCCGAAGACACAAGTCAGGTGTGTTGAATGTGTTCAAAAAGTTCAAAGCTATGGTTGAACTACAAAGCGGCTGCAAGGTGAAGAAGTTAAGAAGTGATAGAGGTGGAGAGTACACCTCAAATGAAATCCAGAGACTCTGTAAAGAGCATGGAATTGAGAGATAGCTGACAGTGGCTTACTCTCCTTAGCAGAATAGAGTTGCTGAGAGGAAAAATAGGACTATAGTAGAGATGGCTAAGTCTATGTTACATGGTAAGAAACTACCCTATGAGTTCTGGGGTGAAGCAGTTAACACTGCAGTATACATCCTCAATAGATGTCCTACCAAGGATGTGCAAAGTAAGACTCCATTTGAGAAGTTCTCTGGTAGAAGACCAGGAGTGTCACATCTAAGAGTATTTGGCTCTATATGCTACATGCATATTCCATCTCAGAAGAGACAGAAACTGGATGATTCAAGTGTGAAAGGTGTTCTAGTAGGCTATGGTAACTGTGAGAAGGGCTACAGAATCTATAATCTGGAAACTGGAAAGATTGTGGTGTCTAGAAGTGTAATATTTAATGAAGAAGGAAGTTGGGATTGGAAGAAGCATGCAGAAGTACAGGAGTTCATACCAGTAAGATTTGAAACTGTGACTGATGATGCTACACCAGCAACTCATGGTCCTTAAACTACTAGCACCAGTTCAAGGAAAACTTAACCCTTGATTTTGATCCTAGTACAAATCTTAGTTCTAGTTCCTGTGATTCACCCAGTTCAAGTTCTAGTGATACACTTGTGAGACTAAGAAGCCTAAGTGATGTGTATGCTAGATGTCACATGTGCATAATAGAACCTGAAAGTTTCAGTGAAGAAATCAGGGATTCAGCTTGGAAGAAAGCTATGGAAGATGAGATACAGATGATTGAAAAAAATGATACATGGGAACTAATAGAGAGACCTACTAACAAACCAGTGATTGGTGTCAAGTGGGTGTACAAAACTAAACTCATCCTAGATGGATCTGTTCATAAACATAAGGCCAGATTGGTAGTTAAGGGATATGCTCAGAAACCAGGAATTGATTTCAATGAGACCTTTGCACCAGTTGCAAGGCTAGACACTATTAGAACCCTAATTGCTTTAGCTACATAGAAAGAATGGAAACTATTTTAGCTTGATGTGAAGTCAGCATTCCTAAATGGTGTTCTAGAAGAAGAGGCGTATGTGGATCAGCCTGAAGGTTTTGAAGTTCAAGGAAATCAAGCCAGTGTCTACAAGCTAAACAAGGCACTCTATGGACTTAAGAAAACACCAAGGGCCTGGTATGGGGAGATTGATTCCTACTTGTTAAGTTGTAGTTTTGAGAGAAGTTCAAGTGAAGCAACTCTGTATTTAAAGTGTATGCAAGAGGGAGGAACACTAATTGTGTTAATCTATGTAGATGACATCATCTACACAGGTGACAGTGCTGCTATGTTGGTTGAGTTCAAGCAAGACATGATGAACAAATATGAGATGACAGACCTGGGATTATTGCATCATTTCCTACGGATGGGTGTTCTATAGTCAAGCAATGGTATCTTCATTCACCAAAGGAAGTATGCTACTACATTGCTAGAAAAATGTGGACTCAAAGACTGCAAGCCAGTGAGTACTCCCCTGGTAACTGCAGACAAGTTACAAAGAAATTATGATAGTGAAGCTGCAGATGAGCAACTCTATAGGCAGATTGTGGGAAGTCTGCTCTATCTTACTGCTACCAGACCAGACATAATGTATGCCTCAAGCCTACTGTCTAGATTCATGCACAACCCTACCAAGAAGCACTTAGGAACTGCTAAGAGAGTTCTAAGGTATGTCCAAGGTACACTGACCTATGGAATTGAATACAAGAAAGGAAAAGCAGGTACTTTAGTAGGTTTTTGTGACAGTGATTAGGGAGGGTCTGAGGATGACATGAAAAGCACATCGGGTTATGCCTTCTCATTTGGTAGTGTGATATTTTCTTGGGCATCTTTCAAACAGAGCAGTGTTGCTCTTTCAACAGCAGAAGATGAGTATGTAAGTGCCTCTGAGGCAACTACTCAAGCAGTATGGTTAAGGTTTGTATTGGGAGACTTGGGAGAGGAACAATTAGAGGATACCCCTAGACTGTGTGACTGCATGTCATCCATTGCTATGGCCAAAAATCCAGTCTTCCATCAGAAGACCAAGCACATAAACAGACGGTTTCATTACATTAGAGATGCAATTCAAAATGAAGAAATTACTCTACACTATTGCAAGTCTAAATAGCAGCTTGCAGATATCTTCACCAAGGCTCTACCTAGAGAAAGGTTCAACTATCTAAGGAGTTTGCTGGGAGTGGTTCCAGTGACTAGCTTAGGAGGGGCTGTTGGTGACTAAGCTGCATCACTGGCAGCTGACTTGGCAGCATACCAGTTGATGTCACGAGAAGGAATCATTAACTAATGGCACGAAGGAAGAGCATGGATGTTAGCTGTGTGAGTGTGTGAAAAAGTTAGCAATACTGTGTGTGTGTGAGAGCAAATCAAGGAGTGAGCAAATGTGTGTGTGTTATGACATCATAGTGTCATCATCTCTAACCGATTTGTAGAGAGAGTGAGTGAGTGTATATGCTGTGTAATTTGAACAAACCAGACTGTGTAAATCAATAGAGAAAAACTCACGGGAGAAAAGTCAGTCATAGCTGACCTCTCTAAAACCAGAAATCTCTCTAAAGCATATTAACAAACACCTACGGTGCATAAGATCATTATACTAATCAACACCTAAATTCTAGCAATATCTTCAATCCGATTTCACAAAACCTAACAGAGAACCTAACAAAGAAATTGAATGCATCACGAGCTAGTCTCGATTCAAAGGTTCAGCTAGAGATTAGGATTTAAGATTCATACCTTGCATGCGGCAGTTTCTTTCTCTGCTATGAAGAGAATCGCCTCCGATCCTTGAAGAGATTATCATCCTCTTCGGCGAATCGGTCTCAATCGATCATCATCCTCTGCGATTCCTCTTTGAGTTTGGCCATCCAACAAAGTCATCCGGGTCTCCACCATTTCCTTAGGAAGCTGCATCAAGTTTCAAGAGTTAAATGATTGAGCCTTGACATATAGGTAGTAAAAGAAAATTGCTGCTCACAGAGGTTGAATCATTTATCTAAAGCTCACGCAAACTCAAAAAAGAATAGTAATATTATAAGTACACGCATGCGGCTAATGCCTACATAAGTATCTCTACATGGAAATTATCAGATAAAGCAGCTCTGAACTACAAGCAAAAGTGAAGCACTAATAGAAAAAGATAACCACCAAAGACATGCAATTCTTACCACAGAACTTATTGGTGTGAAGGTATCCTGCCCTTTTGCGACAGTCCATGGGAGTCCTGCAGACTGTCAAAGGAAATATCATATATTAACAATGATATCCATAACAGATTAACAAATATTTGTAATTTCATGGATAGAAATAACATAGGACAACAGGTAAACGAAACACAAATGAACAAATAGATCCAATAACAGCAGATAAATGAAACACGAATGTGAGCATAAAATTAAACACCAGAGTTGTATAATCAATAAGTAGCCCACCATTTAACTAGTTACATTGAAGGTAAATCAGTCTCCAATATGTCAATCTACAATATATGGTTATTCATATTCTTGCATCTGAACATCATTGTCATCCTCTGTTGTATCTACAGTGGTTCCTTCCACCCCTTCTCTCACCCAACCAACCTCTTCATCATTCATATAGACAGTATCATCCAATGGTTGTGCTGCATACAACTCAACTTGTGGAACTACTGTCGGAGTGTGAGAAGAATCCTTTGCATACATATCAAGCAAATCTCTAACAGTCATATTAAGAACAACATGCCAATCTGTATCCACTGGGTCCTGCACATAACAAACTTTCTTTGCTTGTTGTGCTAAAATGAAAGGCTCATCCCCTATTGCATTATCTTTGTATAACAAATTATTTAAATTCATCTTCTCTCACTCCACCAACACTATTGACCCAATCGCACTGGAACAAAATAAATTTCAAGGCATTGGTATGTCGGACTTCGATCACATCTGTCAACACTCCATAAAATGTGACATCACCGGACCGAGGATTTGTGTCTCTACTACTGCCATAACTCATAGTGTCTACCATCAAAACAACACCAGAATTTTTTGTGGTTCTACTTCTTTCACTTTCTTTCGAACGAAATTTAAAGCCATTAATGATATATCCTTTGAATCTTCGTGCAAATTGGTCTGGACCATTAGCCAACTTAATGATTTCTTCAGAAAATACTGCACTACTGGTTCGCCTTTGTGTCTGGACCTATATAAAAATCATGGTTATAAAGACATTTTATGATTACTGATCAGTCGTTATTTATGCATCATTTTGATGTCTTTATATGTAACAACCCGGAATTTTAATTATTGGGTTTACGTAATTATTTTTGTAAAATGACGATTTTACCCTTGTTTGGTAAAGGGCTTGGAAATCAAGTTTTGTTTCGAGACACGTTTGGTGGTGTTTTTGGTACCGTTGCGTAGGTCTCGAACTCACGAGTTCGTAGACAGGCGGCACGCGGAAAACGGAGTTCGTGGACGAAAGTTATGGGTCTAGATGTGCAAGGGCATTTTGGTAATTTTTGACTTGGGGTAGATATTTTTAACCCCCAAATCAGTGTAATCTGATCCATCTTCATTTCATCCTTATCATTATCATCTCACTCATCCTCTATGTGACAAACATACACAAACCACCCGAACCCGTGCGAAAATCATCCAAAAACCCACAAAGTCAACTTTGATTTCAAGGCTCCAACTTCCAGTTTTGATCAACTAATCATATTCTACTCCTTCCCACGATTAGAACCGTACCAACCATCGAAGGAGAGGACCACGGAGGAAGCCGAACCGAGGATAGGAAGTTTCGGGCCTTCCGATCGGTTTTCCGGCTAGCACAGGTACGTGTTTGTGGTTTTGAAGTCATATTTGGTTTCCTAGGTTCGAGTAGATAGATTTAGACATAAAATTTGTGAAAAATGGTTGAGTTTTGAGGAAGTTAGGAAAGCTTGAAGTTTCGGCCGGAAATGGAGGATTCCGGCGAAACCAGACGGCGGCGACGGCGCTGCCGGTCATCTTCTCCGGCCAGCTTCCGGCGACAGCGACGGCAGCCGGTCGTCTTCTCCGGCGAGTCGCCGATGACCGGTCAGGTCGAGTTGAACCGGTCGGGTTGAGTGAACCGGTCGGGTCGAGTTGAACCAATCGGGTCGAGTTGAACCGGTCAGGTCGAGTTGGACCGGGTCAGGTTGAGCCGAACCGAGTTGGACCGGTTCAGGCGCGTGAACACTGTAGCAGGCGAGTGGCCGGCACGTGAGGGCGCGTGGCGGCGCGTGGGCGCGTGTTCCGACCTTCCGTTGGCGCGTGGCGGCGCGTGGGGCCGAGTCTAAGGTCACGGTGGCGCGTGACTAGTAGTTTTTGACGTTTCGGACCTGTTGGCGCAGGTTTTGAGTCGATCGGACGTCGTTTAGGGGTTGTTTCGGACGTTTTAAAGTTGCTGCGTTTTCTAGGCCAGCATAGTTAGACTCCCGGGGTTTAGGGGGTTTATATTTAAGGTTCTTATTATTAGCTGGTAATCCCGATTATTAATTTGGACAGGCGATACTGCTCCAGGAACTTCAGTGGAGCGTACAGTTCGGGATTGAGCTTGCTTGAATAGGTTTGTGAGTGGACTTTTGATTTATAAACTGTAATGCATGCATAAATGTATCTTTGATTTAAATACTGTTATGTATGGGTGCAATGAATTTCTGGATTTTATAAATGATGCTGGACACATGTTTTACAATATTTCAGTGAAAGTATGTTTTGAGAAATGGCCTGGTTTTTGTACTCGATTTTGATATCGTTTTGACGTGGTAACTATTTGAGTATGTGATTTGGGTTTAGACTCATAATTGTGATTTTACCGATTTTGGCCATAAAATGGTATTTCAAAGAATTTGGCTTAGGCCGCGAAACAAAGATTTCGAAGTATGGATTTGATTCACTGGTTCCCGTCCCGATGGTTATTGTTGCTCTGACTGGTGTTGAGGGGCCTTGCTCTACCAGTTGTTGAGGGTTCGGACCTTAGGTGTTGAGGGGCCTTGCTCCGCCGGGTCGCGAAGCTGTCTATGCATAGTACAGAAAGTACAGATAGTACAGATGGTACACAGAGTTGTACAGATTTGAACACATCTCAAGGGATACCCTGGTGTGTTATGGATATGTCGGGAACAGTGAAAATTTGAGATATTATGTGTCAGATTGAACGAAATGATTTGAAATTGAGATATTTTGTGTCCAGATTATTTTAAATGATTTTAAACTCTTTTGAAGAGAGTTTTCAAACCAAATTGTGGATCACGAGGTATTCTTATTATACAGATTTTATGTGAGTCCAACTAAGTGGTTTTAAAGAGAAATGAGAATTTTTGGCGATTAATATATGATGTTTTAGTATGATAAATTGTTTAATGTTATGCATGCCTGATTTTATAAATGGAGGGGAATAAACGTATTTTCTCGAAAAGGAATTTATAAATGATTATTTTTGTCCACTCACAACTTTTGTGTTTAAACCCCCTTCAGGCAGTTGAGTAGAGTTGACGCGAACATTGATCTCAAGGCTGAGGCATTAGTACTTCGACTGCGCTGTGTAATTATATTTGAGTAGGATATCTAAATTTTACTCTTGATCCTACTTAGACGCTCTGATATTATATGGTATTTGATTGGTCATTAATTACAGGAATTATTGAGTGCTTGAATCCCTTGTCTGACAAGTTGAAGTATTTATTGTTATTATAATTTGTAAGGATTGAAGGATATTTTGGGAACCTTTCCTTAGGTTGTCAGACGGGATCAGGGTCCTTCCCGGGTTTCGAGGGGAAATTCGGGACGGGTCCTGACATTATATGCCTCTCTTACATATCTTTTGAATGATTTCGTGCCATCAATAGTAGAAAATGATCAATCTTGTGAGAATTGCACATAGTTAGAAAGATAGGTAAAATCTGGAAAGAACGCAAAAAGAATGACTCAAAACGGAGTCCAGATGAAGGAGATATCCTCATTTCAATATCAGGTCCTGAACGGAGTCCTGAGTGTGCCAGTGCGCCAGTGCGCCTATTTTGGGCCACTGGCCAAGTACCTCATCCGGGTCTCAAACCTGTGTTTCATGACATCAAGGTCAAGTCCTAGAAGTGCCAAGTTCGCGCCAAGGCAGGTCGAGGACATGTCCCAAGAACTCCCATCCGAGCCAAGATGTGCGCCTAAGCCGGGGGTCCCTGTTCCGCCAGCGGTAGATCAAAGGTTCTCTTTCGGCGCTAAGCCTTACAATATTTGCGCCAAGCCTGAATGAAGATGCGCTTCTAATGTACTCATGATTTGCTTCAAAAGCGCAATCCCAGATCCTGATTACGAAGACAGTCCAAAATCCAAGTTTGGCCAGCTTGCGTTCCCACTTGCCAGCCTGCATTCACATTCCCGGCCGTGCTCTGATTGGTTCTAATAGATTTTTTAAGGACTTTGTAATTAATTAAAAGTAAAATAACTTTCCCTATTCTTATAGGACATGGTTTTACCAATCCTTATAGAATAAAGTATACCAATCCTTATAGAACAAGGTTTTCCCTTGTCTATAAAAAGGAGAATCAGAGAGAGGATCAGGGGGTTCCGTTTTGTTTTCTGAAAAATAGAGACCTGAGCCGCATATAGTAATTGATTTTTTAGAGTTTTACGTTAAAGCTTTGTTCTTCCCGAAGTTGAGTGTGCTGGACGTGGAGCTTGGAGAAGAAGGCTCTGTCGTGTCTTCTGCTGCACCTGTTCTTCACAATATCTTCTGTACCCTTATTTTCATTATTGCAATTTACTTATGAATTCAATTATACTTGTGTTTATTTCAGTTATATGTGAGTAGTCATTAGGATTAGGGCTGCTTGAAGCCCTAGCCATTTTAGCTTGTTGATTGGATTTCTGGCTCTTGATTATGATTGCTATGCATGCTGAATAAGTTGGATTACTATGCTTAATGACCTTAATTTATGCCTATAAGATTAGCTACCTTGTTTGCATATAATTATAGATGTAATTGCTTGAGTGACCGTCATATCATCTTGTGATTTGGAGCATCGAAAGTATTCTTACTTGTAATCTTAACTCATAACGACCTAGGATTGCATGTCACTTTGCTAGGCTAATGTGGTGTCATTAAATTCTCTTTAAACTTCATGAATCATCTTAAAAGGTAGGTGATAGACGTTCTAGGCATATGCCCTGTTTAGAACATGCTAAGTAAGAGGGAATAAGATGTGTCTAGTGAACCAACGCCAGATCCTAGGCACGGGCACCTAATTCAGAAAATGCATAGTAATTAGGTCAAGGAAATCTGATTAGTAACTATAATTGGTTAGAGTGGATAGTAAGCCTTAATTCACCTTAGTTAATAATCAATCAACCGTTAATTCTTGCATTGTTATTTTTCTGCATTTTATTTTACTTGTCTTTAAATTTCAGTTCTCACATCATAAACCCCCCTGCGTGTGTGTGTTTTCACTAAGTTAATAAATCTGAACTAAAGTGGTCATAACGTTGATACAAGTCCTCGAGGGATCGACTCTTGCTGTGCTACTATACTATTCTTATCGATTTGTGCACTTGCAAAGATTTTATAACTGTTAGAATTGAATTGCATATTTCTTGCTCTTTAATTTTACCAACAAGTTTTTGGCGCCGTTGCCGGGGACTTGTTCCTCAACGGTGCCCATTAATTCAGATTTAGTTAACTAAATTTTGTATAGTAACTGTTTAGATTTCTTTTAGATTTTTTTTAACTTGGCTTGTCATCTTTCTCATGTACATATGAACAACTCATACGTGGATATGGGACCATGGAATTATCCATACATGGAGATGGGAGCTTGGAACAATCCATACCCAACTTCATTCAATCAGGGTTAGAGCAATCACGAAAATCCAGAACCATACAACCCAGGATGGTGCCAGCAGCCTAATTTCACATGGAACTCCCCGCAAATAGTTCCTCACTCCGAACCCACTCCTGACCTCCTACCTTCGCTGAGGGCCTTGGTGCAATACATGGAGGCTCGTAATCAATGCATGGCAGCTTTTTGTGAAGAACAACGAGAGCAAAGCCAGCGCTTAGAGGAGATACTGGAAAAGAGCAAGAGGGTGTTTGAGTTAATCGTATGCCAAACAGAAGAAAGGGCACGTCCCCCACCAAGTGAGGCCGTGAATGAAGAGCATAATAAGGACACCACAAAGCTAACACTTCGACAAGTGCTTGCCATGGATGCCATGAATTCCGCCCAAGGCCATGCCGTGACAGTGTCTCCCGATTATGCTCAGATTGAGCAATCGGACGAACCCAATTCATACCCTCCAGTATACTCTTCCTTTTATAATGATTCTGATTCTGATTTCATGTCTAACTATACTTCTTTGCCTTGCACTAACAGATTGGAAAGAAAAATGGAATCAATCTGGGAGGAAGAGAATAGGACGGATGATGGTGACAAGGACATCCAGGTCAAACCCATACCCCTGCCCTATGTGCTGCCCAGCAGCAACGCACTGCCCCAACCCGTGTCCCACAGCCATGACCACGTTCTGCCAACTGCCCTGCCGCAAACCCAGGATCCTGATGAGTCCCAGGACTTGCTAAATGCCCTACCACAGCCACAGCCCAGCACCACAGAACCTGGACATGTCCAGGGAACGACTTCAACGCGCCAAGCTGCGCGAACTGATTCAATGCAGGGTAAGTCCTTAGCCGCTGCACCAGAACCTTCCCAACACGCATCTGAGACGCGCAGCGCTGCGGACACGCTTCAAGACACATCCATGGCAGAACCCAAGGACCAGCCCGTGCCTCTCAATCTGTTGCCAGCCGTGTCTCATCCCCTGCCCAAGGACAAGGACCCGGTTTTGAAATTCAATGCGCCTTCTCAACTCAATCCTGAAACATTTAACTTTCATTTTAATAAGGCAAACTTGGATTTGAATTCTGATTTAGCTCCAAATGCTGTTGAACTTTTCTCGTGCAGGTTCCACCATAAAAACACCAAGAATATGCTAAAGGCACTCAACTTGGTCCCCCTATTCAAGTTTCGAAGGAAAAATCAACGGAAGGGACCAAGGATGAAGTCAAGAACGTACAGGGCACAACCAAAGCTGTTCCCCCACGAGCATTGTCCAAGGAAGACATTCCAGAATGGACAGCAACTGCTCTCATTCAAATCACTCCTCAATATCTTTCCTGATAAGTTACGTTCTCGTCGGTGGATTCCTTTTTGTGTTTCTAACTTTTTTCTCCATGATGCAGCGCAGATTCTACATCAAGCTCATAATCGGCTCCATGTTGACGCTGAAATCCTGGGCACACAATCAAATGCCTAGCATGCCAGCCCATCTTGCCTAGACGTTAAATAAAGCACTCATAGGAGGCAGCCTAGCCCTGGTTTGTATTTCTCACTTCCTTTTTTGTTTCTGCCCGTTATATCTCTCAAACCTTTCTACTGTTGTCATGCTTACTGCTTATCACATTGAGGACAATGTTCAGTTTAGGTTTGGGGGTGTGGATTTAAAATTTTGCATATAGAAACAAGTAGGTTTGGGGGTGATACACGGCCAGGACATTTAAATTTATGCTTGTGATTAGTATTATGACTTGTTAATAGGAATGTATATGCTAAGTTAACTATCTTTGCTTTACTAAGAGTCATGCCATGGTCAAGTAGTTCATAATTTGCACTTCACAATGCCATGTTTTAACTGATTAAGTGAACGAAATAACTGAATTTGAGTGAACCTTAGAAAATTAGTGGAGACTACCCAGTGAGATCTTTGAGCCTAATTGCCATTCTTTCTGAGGGATATACTTGTTTCTACTCTTAAACACTCATCACTTTTGTTCTTAATTGTTGATCTCATTACATCATATTTGCATTGAATTTTAAAGAACTAACATCATTTAGATACTCTTGATTTAATGTGTGGTTTGCCATAAGAAGTGATGTAGGCTATGTATGCTTTAACCTCTAAAGGCTTGATCCTACACTATTGCATGCTCCCTAAGCCAATTTTGAAGCCAAACACTCAACCTTTTCTTTCATCAACCAAAGTATAACCTAACCGAAATACTTAGCCATTCATCACAGCCATACCCTATAACCTCAGTTTGTGCTAAGGTTGCCGTAAATGAGATTCATGGTAAGAATGAGAGGTGAAAGAAGATGCTGCCCAATTCAAAGGACTTTGGCATCAATTCAAGGTTCAAAAGTAAAGAAAAGCTTTACAAGTTGCAAGCTGCACGAAAGTTTGAGGAAATCATTGCATGATCTTGGTTCAAACTCAATTCAAAGAACAGAAAAAAAAAACATTCAAATCAAAAGAAAGAAAGAAACGTTGAGAAAAAAAAAAGATAAAAAGTGAAAAACAAAGTGAATTGAGCCAAGTGAGCCAAGAGCCTCAAAATAAGCCACAAGAGCCTCAAAATAAGTCATCAAGAAAGCACAATGCCTTGGGCCTTAAGAAAGGATTCAGTTCAGAAATTCCAAGTTCAATTCATGACTTCTCATGCCTTGGCACAACTCAGGTTCTTTGAATCCCATCCTTCCTTGCTAAACCCCAAAGCTTAGCCCCATTACAACCTAAAAAGGAAAACCTAACTGATCTTATGGATAATCATGCTGAGGATTAAGGTACGTATCTATGTTCTTAAAGTTCAATTCCTTTCATGAGATCTTTATTTCCATAAAGTGTTATTCTTCATTGTTACTCATATGTGATTAAATTTGAATTTCATAACATAAACTCATCACATATGCTTGAAAAGAGTGTAAGCCTAGGATTCTTGTGCGAATTGAGAGTTGCCTAGTGAGGATTAGAGTCGAGGCGAAATCTTTCTAGGGCACTTAGATGAAGTTGTTTTCAAACTTAATCAACTGGAAATATTGGTATTTATACACGTACACCTTCACATGACACTCACGGCTATGGCATTCCTTTTAGTTCTGCAAAGCATGTCTACTTACTTTGATTATTATTAACTTGTTAAGAGTACTATATCTAGCATCTTTTTGTTTAAGTAAAACGTTTGTGGGTATCGTACTGTTATAACCCTCAGGAGACAAAACTCCTCCTACTAGGTGAACCTAGGGGTTTAAACGTTATATCTTAACTAAAATCGAGTCTTTTCATTTTGTTAGCGTTTTTTTTGCTCAGGGACTAGCAAAAGATAGGTTTGGGGGTATTTGATCAGTTGTTATTTATGCATCATTTTGATGTCTTTATATGCCTCTCTTACATGTCTTTTGAATGATTTCGTGCCATCAATAGTAGAAAATGATCAATCTTGTGAGACTTGTGCAGAGTTAGAAAGATAGGTAAAATCTGGAAAGAACGCAAAATGAATGACTCAAATCGGAGTCCAGATGAAGGAGATATCCTCATTTCAATATCAGGTCCTGAACGGAGTCCAGAGTGTGCCAGTGCGCCAGTGCGCCTATTTTGGGCCACTGGCCAAGTACCTCATCCGGGTCTCAAACCTGTGTTTCATGACATCAAGGTCAAGTCCTAGAAGTGCCAAGGTCGCCAAGACAGGTCGAGGACATGTCCCAAGAACTCCCATCCGAGCCAAGATGTGCGCCTAAGCCGGGGGTCCCTGTTCCGCCAGCGGTAGATAAGAGGTTCTCCTTCTGCGCTAAGCCTTACAACATTTGCGCCAAGCCTGAATGAAGATGCGCTTCTAATGTACTCATGATTTGCTTCAAAAGCGCAGTCCCAGATCCTGATTACGAAGACAGTCCAAAATCCAAGTTTGGCCAGCTTGCGTTCCCACTTGCCAGCCTGCATTCACACTCCCGGCCGTGCTCTGATTGGTTCTAATAGATTTTAAGGACTTTGTAATTAATTAAAAGTAAAATAACTTTCCCTATTCTTATAGGACATGGTTTTACCAATCCTTATAGAATAAAGTATACCAATCCTTATAGAACAAGGTTTTCCCTTGTCTATAAAAAGGAGAATCAGAGAGAGGATCAGGGGGTTCCGTTTTGTTTTCTGAAAAATAGAGACCTGAGCCGCATATAGTAATTGATTTTTTAGAGTTTTACGTTAAAGCTTTGTTCTTCCCGAAGTTGAGTGTGCTGGACGTGGAGCTTGGAGAAGAAGGCTCTGTCGTGTCTTCTGCTGCACCTGTTCTTCACAATATCTTCTGTACCCTTATTTTCATTATTGCAATTTACTTATGAATTCAATTATACTTGTGTTTATTTCAGTTATATGTGAGTAGTCATTAGGATTAGGGCTGCTTGAAGCCCTAGCCATTTTAGCTTGTTGATTGGATTTCTGGCTCTTGATTATGATTGCTATGCATGCTGAATAAGTTGGATTACTATGCTTAATGACCTTAATTTATGCCTATAAGATTAGCTACCTTGTTTGCATATAATTATAGATGTAATTGCTTGAGTGACCGTCATATCATCTTGTGATTTGGAGCATCGAAAGTATTCTTACTTGTAATCTTAACTCATAACGACCTAGGATTGCATGTCACTTTGCTAGGCTAATGTGGTGTCATTAAATTCTCTTTAAACTTCATGAATCATCT
Organism: Oemleria cerasiformis; assembly: GCA_037349345.1. Lineage (NCBI taxonomy): Eukaryota > Viridiplantae > Streptophyta > Magnoliopsida > Rosales > Rosaceae > Oemleria > Oemleria cerasiformis. Next base: position 11,639,371 of record JAZGTL010000019.1, read on the forward strand.
TAAAAGGTAGGTGATAGACGTTCTAGGCATATGCCCTGTTTAGAACATGCTAAGTAAGAGGGAATAAGATGTGTCTAGTGAACCAACGCCAGATCCTAGGCACGGGCACCTAATTCAGAAAATGCATAGTAATTAGGTCAAGGAAATCTGATTAGTAACTATAATTGGTTAGAGTGGATAGTAAGCCTTAATTCACCTTAGTTAATAATCAATCAACCGTTAATTCTTGCATTGTTATTTTTCTGCATTTTATTTTACTTGTCTTTAAATTTCAGTTCTCACATCATAAACCCCCCTGCGTGTGTGTGTTTTCACTAAGTTAATAAATCTGAACTAAAGTGGTCATAACGTTGATACAAGTCCTCGAGGGATCGACTCTTGCTGTGCTACTATACTATTCTTATCGATTTGTGCACTTGCAAAGATTTTATAACTGTTAGAATTGAATTGCATATTTCTTGCTCTTTAATTTTACCAACAAGTTTTTGGCGCCGTTGCCGGGGACTTGTTCCTCAACGGTGCCCATTAATTCAGATTTAGTTAACTAAATTTTGTATAGTAACTGTTTAGATTTCTTTTAGATTTTTTTTAACTTGGCTTGTCATCTTTCTCATGTACATATGAACAACTCATACGTGGATATGGGACCATGGAATTATCCATACATGGAGATGGGAGCTTGGAACAATCCATACCCAACTTCATTCAATCAGGGTTAGAGCAATCACGAAAATCCAGAACCATACAACCCAGGATGGTGCCAGCAGCCTAATTTCACATGGAACTCCCCGCAAATAGTTCCTCACTCCGAACCCACTCCTGACCTCCTACCTTCGCTGAGGGCCTTGGTGCAATACATGGAGGCTCGTAATCAATGCATGGCAGCTTTTTGTGAAGAACAACGAGAGCAAAGCCAGCGCTTAGAGGAGATACTGGAAAAGAGCAAGAGGGTGTTTGAGTTAATCGTATGCCAAACAGAAGAAAGGGCACGTCCCCCACCAAGTGAGGCCGTGAATGAAGAGCATAATAAGGACACCACAAAGCTAACACTTCGACAAGTGCTTGCCATGGATGCCATGAATTCCGCCCAAGGCCATGCCGTGACAGTGTCTCCCGATTATGCTCAGATTGAGCAATCGGACGAACCCAATTCATACCCTCCAGTATACTCTTCCTTTTATAATGATTCTGATTCTGATTTCATGTCTAACTATACTTCTTTGCCTTGCACTAACAGATTGGAAAGAAAAATGGAATCAATCTGGGAGGAAGAGAATAGGACGGATGATGGTGACAAGGACATCCAGGTCAAACCCATACCCCTGCCCTATGTGCTGCCCAGCAGCAACGCACTGCCCCAACCCGTGTCCCACAGCCATGACCACGTTCTGCCAACTGCCCTGCCGCAAACCCAGGATCCTGATGAGTCCCAGGACTTGCTAAATGCCCTACCACAGCCACAGCCCAGCACCACAGAACCTGGACATGTCCAGGGAACGACTTCAACGCGCCAAGCTGCGCGAACTGATTCAATGCAGGGTAAGTCCTTAGCCGCTGCACCAGAACCTTCCCAGCACGCATCTGAGACGCGCAGCGCTGCGGACACGCTTCAAGACACATCCATGGCAGAACCCAAGGACCAGCCCGTGCCTCTCAATCTGTTGCCAGCCGTGTCTCATCCCCTGCCCAAGGACAAGGACCCGGTTTTGAAATTCAATGCGCCTTCTCAACTCAATCCTGAAACATTTAACTTTCATTTTAATAAGGCAAACTTGGATTTGAATTCTGATTTAGCTCCAAATGCTGTTGAACTTTTCTCGTGCAGGTTCCACCATAAAAACACCAAGAATATGCTAAAGGCACTCAACTTGGTCCCCCTATTCAAGTTTCGAAGGAAAAATCAACGGAAGGGACCAAGGATGAAGTCAAGAACGTACAGGGCACAACCAAAGCTGTTCCCCCACGAGCATTGTCCAAGGAAGACATTCCAGAATGGACAGCAACTGCTCTCATTCAAATCACTCCTCAATATCTTTCCTGATAAGTTACGTTCTCGTCGGTGGATTCCTTTTTGTGTTTCTAACTTTTTTCTCCATGATGCAGCGCAGATTCTACATCAAGCTCATAATCGGCTCCATGTTGACGCTGAAATCCTGGGCACACAATCAAATGCCTAGCATGCCAGCCCATCTTGCCTAGACGTTAAATAAAGCACTCATAGGAGGCAGCCTAGCCCTGGTTTGTATTTCTCACTTCCTTTTTTGTTTCTGCCCGTTATATCTCTCAAACCTTTCTACTGTTGTCATGCTTACTGCTTATCACATTGAGGACAATGTTCAGTTTAGGTTTGGGGGTGTGGATTTAAAATTTTGCATATAGAAACAAGTAGGTTTGGGGGTGATACACGGCCAGGACATTTAAATTTATGCTTGTGATTAGTATTATGACTTGTTAATAGGAATGTATATGCTAAGTTAACTATCTTTGCTTTACTAAGAGTCATGCCATGGTCAAGTAGTTCATAATTTGCACTTCACAATGCCATGTTTTAACTGATTAAGTGAACGAAATAACTGAATTTGAGTGAACCTTAGAAAATTAGTGGAGACTACCCAGTGAGATCTTTGAGCCTAATTGCCATTCTTTCTGAGGGATATACTTGTTTCTACTCTTAAACACTCATCACTTTTGTTCTTAATTGTTGATCTCATTACATCATATTTGCATTGAATTTTAAAGAACTAACATCATTTAGATACTCTTGATTTAATGTGTGGTTTGCCATAAGAAGTGATGTAGGCTATGTATGCTTTAACCTCTAAAGGCTTGATCCTACACTATTGCATGCTCCCTAAGCCAATTTTGAAGCCAAACACTCAACCTTTTCTTTCATCAACCAAAGTATAACCTAACCGAAATACTTAGCCATTCATCACAGCCATACCCTATAACCTCAGTTTGTGCTAAGGTTGCCGTAAATGAGATTCATGGTAAGAATGAGAGGTGAAAGAAGATGCTGCCCAATTCAAAGGACTTTGGCATCAATTCAAGGTTCAAAAGTAAAGAAAAGCTTTACAAGTTGCAAGCTGCACGAAAGTTTGAGGAAATCATTGCATGATCTTGGTTCAAACTCAATTCAAAGAACAGAAAAAAAAAACATTCAAATCAAAAGAAAGAAAGAAACGTTGAGAAAAAAAAAAGATAAAAAGTGAAAAACAAAGTGAATTGAGCCAAGTGAGCCAAGAGCCTCAAAATAAGCCACAAGAGCCTCAAAATAAGTCATCAAGAAAGCACAATGCCTTGGGCCTTAAGAAAGGATTCAGTTCAGAAATTCCAAGTTCAATTCATGACTTCTCATGCCTTGGCACAACTCAGGTTCTTTGAATCCCATCCTTCCTTGCTAAACCCCAAAGCTTAGCCCCATTACAACCTAAAAAGGAAAACCTAACTGATCTTATGGATAATCATGCTGAGGATTAAGGTACGTATCTATGTTCTTAAAGTTCAATTCCTTTCATGAGATCTTTATTTCCATAAAGTGTTATTCTTCATTGTTACTCATATGTGATTAAATTTGAATTTCATAACATAAACTCATCACATATGCTTGAAAAGAGTGTAAGCCTAGGATTCTTGTGCGAATTGAGAGTTGCCTAGTGAGGATTAGAGTCGAGGCGAAATCTTTCTAGGGCACTTAGATGAAGTTGTTTTCAAACTTAATCAACTGGAAATATTGGTATTTATACACGTACACCTTCACATGACACTCACGGCTATGGCATTCCTTTTAGTTCTGCAAAGCATGTCTACTTACTTTGATTATTATTAACTTGTTAAGAGTACTATATCTAGCATCTTTTTGTTTAAGTAAAACGTTTGTGGGTATCGTACTGTTATAACCCTCAGGAGACAAAACTCCTCCTACTAGGTGAACCTAGGGGTTTAAACGTTATATCTTAACTAAAATCGAGTCTTTTCATTTTGTTAGCGTTTTTTTTGCTCAGGGACTAGCAAAAGATAGGTTTGGGGGTATTTGATCAGTTGTTATTTATGCATCATTTTGATGTCTTTATATGCCTCTCTTACATGTCTTTTGAATGATTTCGTGCCATCAATAGTAGAAAATGATCAATCTTGTGAGACTTGTGCAGAGTTAGAAAGATAGGTAAAATCTGGAAAGAACGCAAAATGAATGACTCAAATCGGAGTCCAGATGAAGGAGATATCCTCATTTCAATATCAGGTCCTGAACGGAGTCCAGAGTGTGCCAGTGCGCCAGTGCGCCTATTTTGGGCCACTGGCCAAGTACCTCATCCGGGTCTCAAACCTGTGTTTCATGACATCAAGGTCAAGTCCTAGAAGTGCCAAGGTCGCCAAGACAGGTCGAGGACATGTCCCAAGAACTCCCATCCGAGCCAAGATGTGCGCCTAAGCCGGGGGTCCCTGTTCCGCCAGCGGTAGATAAGAGGTTCTCCTTCTGCGCTAAGCCTTACAACATTTGCGCCAAGCCTGAATGAAGATGCGCTTCTAATGTACTCATGATTTGCTTCAAAAGCGCAGTCCCAGATCCTGATTACGAAGACAGTCCAAAATCCAAGTTTGGCCAGCTTGCGTTCCCACTTGCCAGCCTGCATTCACACTCCCGGCCGTGCTCTGATTGGTTCTAATAGATTTTAAGGACTTTGTAATTAATTAAAAGTAAAATAACTTTCCCTATTCTTATAGGACATGGTTTTACCAATCCTTATAGAATAAAGTATACCAATCCTTATAGAACAAGGTTTTCCCTTGTCTATAAAAAGGAGAATCAGAGAGAGGATCAGGGGGTTCCGTTTTGTTTTCTGAAAAATAGAGACCTGAGCCGCATATAGTAATTGATTTTTTAGAGTTTTACGTTAAAGCTTTGTTCTTCCCGAAGTTGAGTGTGCTGGACGTGGAGCTTGGAGAAGAAGGCTCTGTCGTGTCTTCTGCTGCACCTGTTCTTCACAATATCTTCTGTACCCTTATTTTCATTATTGCAATTTACTTATGAATTCAATTATACTTGTGTTTATTTCAGTTATATGTGAGTAGTCATTAGGATTAGGGCTGCTTGAAGCCCTAGCCATTTTAGCTTGTTGATTGGATTTCTGGCTCTTGATTATGATTGCTATGCATGCTGAATAAGTTGGATTACTATGCTTAATGACCTTAATTTATGCCTATAAGATTAGCTACCTTGTTTGCATATAATTATAGATGTAATTGCTTGAGTGACCGTCATATCATCTTGTGATTTGGAGCATCGAAAGTATTCTTACTTGTAATCTTAACTCATAACGACCTAGGATTGCATGTCACTTTGCTAGGCTAATGTGGTGTCATTAAATTCTCTTTAAACTTCATGAATCATCTTAAAAGGTAGGTGATAGACGTTCTAGGCATATGCCCTGTTTAGAACATGCTAAGTAAGAGGGAATAAGATGTGTCTAGTGAACCAACGCCAGATCCTAGGCACGGGCACCTAATTCAGAAAATGCATAGTAATTAGGTCAAGGAAATCTGATTAGTAACTATAATTGGTTAGAGTGGATAGTAAGCCTTAATTCACCTTAGTTAATAATCAATCAACCGTTAATTCTTGCATTGTTATTTTTCTGCATTTTATTTTACTTGTCTTTAAATTTCAGTTCTCACATCATAAACCCCCCTGCGTGTGTGTGTTTTCACTAAGTTAATAAATCTGAACTAAAGTGGTCATAACGTTGATACAAGTCCTCGAGGGATCGACTCTTGCTGTGCTACTATACTATTCTTATCGATTTGTGCACTTGCAAAGATTTTATAACTGTTAGAATTGAATTGCATATTTCTTGCTCTTTAATTTTACCAACAAGTTTTTGGCGCCGTTGCCGGGGACTTGTTCCTCAACGGTGCCCATTAATTCAGATTTAGTTAACTAAATTTTGTATAGTAACTGTTTAGATTTCTTTTAGATTTTTTTTAACTTGGCTTGTCATCTTTCTCATGTACATATGAACAACTCATACGTGGATATGGGACCATGGAATTATCCATACATGGAGATGGGAGCTTGGAACAATCCATACCCAACTTCATTCAATCAGGGTTAGAGCAATCACGAAAATCCAGAACCATACAACCCAGGATGGTGCCAGCAGCCTAATTTCACATGGAACTCCCCGCAAATAGTTCCTCACTCCGAACCCACTCCTGACCTCCTACCTTCGCTGAGGGCCTTGGTGCAATACATGGAGGCTCGTAATCAATGCATGGCAGCTTTTTGTGAAGAACAACGAGAGCAAAGCCAGCGCTTAGAGGAGATACTGGAAAAGAGCAAGAGGGTGTTTGAGTTAATCGTATGCCAAACAGAAGAAAGGGCACGTCCCCCACCAAGTGAGGCCGTGAATGAAGAGCATAATAAGGACACCACAAAGCTAACACTTCGACAAGTGCTTGCCATGGATGCCATGAATTCCGCCCAAGGCCATGCCGTGACAGTGTCTCCCGATTATGCTCAGATTGAGCAATCGGACGAACCCAATTCATACCCTCCAGTATACTCTTCCTTTTATAATGATTCTGATTCTGATTTCATGTCTAACTATACTTCTTTGCCTTGCACTAACAGATTGGAAAGAAAAATGGAATCAATCTGGGAGGAAGAGAATAGGACGGATGATGGTGACAAGGACATCCAGGTCAAACCCATACCCCTGCCCTATGTGCTGCCCAGCAGCAACGCACTGCCCCAACCCGTGTCCCACAGCCATGACCACGTTCTGCCAACTGCCCTGCCGCAAACCCAGGATCCTGATGAGTCCCAGGACTTGCTAAATGCCCTACCACAGCCACAGCCCAGCACCACAGAACCTGGACATGTCCAGGGAACGACTTCAACGCGCCAAGCTGCGCGAATTGATTCAATGCAGGGTAAGTCCTTAGCCGCTGCACCAGAACCTTCCCAGCACGCATCTGAGACGCGCAGCGCTGCGGACACGCTTCAAGACACATCCATGGCAGAACCCAAGGACCAGCCCGTGCCTCTCAATCTGTTGCCAGCCGTGTCTCATCCCCTGCCCAAGGACAAGGACCCGGTTTTGAAATTCAATGCGCCTTCTCAACTCAATCCTGAAACATTTAACTTTCATTTTAATAAGGCAAACTTGGATTTGAATTCTGATTTAGCTCCAAATGCTGTTGAACTTTTCTCGTGCAGGTTCCACCATAAAAACACCAAGAATATGCTAAAGGCACTCAACTTGGTCCCCCTATTCAAGTTTCGAAGGAAAAATCAACGGAAGGGACCAAGGATGAAGTCAAGAACGTACAGGGCACAACCAAAGCTGTTCCCCCACGAGCATTGTCCAAGGAAGACATTCCAGAATGGACAGCAACTGCTCTCATTCAAATCACTCCTCAATATCTTTCCTGATAAGTTACGTTCTCGTCGGTGGATTCCTTTTTGTGTTTCTAACTTTTTTCTCCATGATGCAGCGCAGATTCTACATCAAGCTCATAATCGGCTCCATGTTGACGCTGAAATCCTGGGCACACAATCAAATGCCTAGCATGCCAGCCCATCTTGCCTAGACGTTAAATAAAGCACTCATAGGAGGCAGCCTAGCCCTGGTTTGTATTTCTCACTTCCTTTTTTGTTTCTGCCCGTTATATCTCTCAAACCTTTCTACTGTTGTCATGCTTACTGCTTATCACATTGAGGACAATGTTCAGTTTAGGTTTGGGGGTGTGGATTTAAAATTTTGCATATAGAAACAAGTAGGTTTGGGGGTGATACACGGCCAGGACATTTAAATTTATGCTTGTGATTAGTATTATGACTTGTTAATAGGAATGTATATGCTAAGTTAACTATCTTTGCTTTACTAAGAGTCATGCCATGGTCAAGTAGTTCATAATTTGCACTTCACAATGCCATGTTTTAACTGATTAAGTGAACGAAATAACTGAATTTGAGTGAACCTTAGAAAATTAGTGGAGACTACCCAGTGAGATCTTTGAGCCTAATTGCCATTCTTTCTGAGGGATATACTTGTTTCTACTCTTAAACACTCATCACTTTTGTTCTTAATTGTTGATCTCATTACATCATATTTGCATTGAATTTTAAAGAACTAACATCATTTAGATACTCTTGATTTAATGTGTGGTTTGCCATAAGAAGTGATGTAGGCTATGTATGCTTTAACCTCTAAAGGCTTGATCCTACACTATTGCATGCTCCCTAAGCCAATTTTGAAGCCAAACACTCAACCTTTTCTTTCATCAACCAAAGTATAACCTAACCGAAATACTTAGCCATTCATCACAGCCATATCCTATAACCTCAGTTTGTGCTAAGGTTGCCGTAAATGAGATTCATGGTAAGAATGAGAGGTGAAAGAAGATGCTGCCCAATTCAAAGGACTTTGGCATCAATTCAAGGTTCAAAAGTAAAGAAAAGCTTTACAAGTTGCAAGCTGCACGAAAGTTTGAGGAAATCATTGCATGATCTTGGTTCAAACTCAATTCAAAGAACAGAAAAAAAAAACATTCAAATCAAAAGAAAGAAAGAAACGTTGAGAAAAAAAAAAGATAAAAAGTGAAAAACAAAGTGAATTGAGCCAAGTGAGCCAAGAGCCTCAAAATAAGCCACAAGAGCCTCAAAATAAGTCATCAAGAAAGCACAATGCCTTGGGCCTTAAGAAAGGATTCAGTTCAGAAATTCCAAGTTCAATTCATGACTTCTCATGCCTTGGCACAACTCAGGTTCTTTGAATCCCATCCTTCCTTGCTAAACCCCAAAGCTTAGCCCCATTACAACCTAAAAAGGAAAACCTAACTGATCTTATGGATAATCATGCTGAGGATTAAGGTACGTATCTATGTTCTTAAAGTTCAATTCCTTTCATGAGATCTTTATTTCCATAAAGTGTTATTCTTCATTGTTACTCATATGTGATTAAATTTGAATTTCATAACATAAACTCATCACATATGCTTGAAAAGAGTGTAAGCCTAGGATTCTTGTGCGAATTGAGAGTTGCCTAGTGAGGATTAGAGTCGAGGCGAAATCTTTCTAGGGCACTTAGATGAAGTTGTTTTCAAACTTAATCAACTGGAAATATTGGTATTTATACACGTACACCTTCACATGACACTCACGGCTATGGCATTCCTTTTAGTTCTGCAAAGCATGTCTACTTACTTTGATTATTATTAACTTGTTAAGAGTACTATATCTAGCATCTTTTTGTTTAAGTAAAACGTTTGTGGGTATCGTACTGTTATAACCCTCAGGAGACAAAACTCCTCCTACTAGGTGAACCTAGGGGTTTAAATGTTATATCTTAACTAAAATCGAGTCTTTTCATTTTATTAGCGTTTTTTTTGCTCAGGGACTAGCAAAAGATAGGTTTGGGGGTATTTGATCAGTCGTTATTTATGCATCATTTTGATGTCTTTATATGCCTCTCTTACATGTCTTTTGAATGATTTCGTGCCATCAATAGTAGAAAATGATCAATCTTGTGAGACTTGTGCAGAGTTAGAAAGATAGGTAAAATCTGGAAAGAACGCAAAAAGAATGACTCAAATCGGAGTCCAGATGAAGGAGATATCCTCATTTCAATATCAGGTCCTGAACGGAGTCCAGAGTGTGCCAGTGCGCCAGTGCGCCTATTTTGGGCCACTGGCCAAGTACCTCATCCGGGTCTCAAACCTGTGTTTCATGACATCAAGGTCAAGTCCTAGAAGTGCCAAGGTCGCCAAGACAGGTCGAGGACATGTCCCAAGAACTCCCATCCGAGCCAAGATGTGCGCCTAAGCCGGGGGTCCCTGTTCCGCCAGCGGTAGATAAGAGGTTCTCCTTCTGCGCTAAGCCTTACAACATTTGCGCCAAGCCTGAATGAAGATGCGCTTCTAATGTACTCATGATTTGCTTCAAAAGCGCAGTCTCAGATCCTGATTACGAAGACAGTCCAAAATCCAAGTTTGGCCAGCTTGCGTTCCCACTTGCCAGCCTGCATTCACACTCCCGGCCGTGCTCTGATTGGTTCTAATAGATTTTAAGGACTTTGTAATTAATTAAAAGTAAAATAACTTTCCCTATTCTTATAGGACATGGTTTTACCAATCCTTATAGAATAAAGTTATACCAATCCTTATAGAACAAGGTTTTCCCTTGTCTATAAAAAGGAGAATCAGAGAGAGGATCAGGGGGTTCCGTTTTGTTTTCTGAAAAACAGAGACCTGAGCCGCAGATAGTAATTGATTTTTTAGAGTTTTACGTTAAAGCTTTGTTCTTCCCGAAGTTGAGTGTGCTGGACGTGGAGCTTGGAGAAGAAGGCTCTGCCGTGTCTTCTGCTGCACCTGTTCTTCACAATATCTTCTGTACCCTTATTTTCATTATTGCAATTTACTTATGAATTCAATTATACTTGTGTTTATTTCAGTTATGTGTGAGTAGTCATTAGGATTAGGGCTGCTTGAAGCCCTAGCCATGTTAGCTTGTTGATTGGATTTCTGGCTCTTGATTATGATTGCTATGCATGCTGAATAAGTTGGATTACTATGCTTAATGACCTTAATTTATGCCTATAAGATTAGCTACCTTGTTTGCATATAATTATAGATGTAATTGCTTGAGTGACCGTCATATCATCTTGTGATTTGGAGCATCGAAAGTATTCTTACTTGTAATCTTAACTCATAACGACCTAGGATTGCATGTCACTTTGCTAGGCTAATGTGGTGTCATTAAATTCTCTTTAAACTTCATGCATCATCTTAAAAGGTAGGTGATTGACGTTCTAGGCATATGCCCTGTTTAGAACATGCTAAGTAAGAGGGAATAAGATGTGTCTAGTGAACCAACGCCAGGTCCTAGGCACGGGCACCTAATTCAGAAAATGCATAGTAATTAGGTCAAGGAAATCTGATTAGTAACTATAATTTGTTAGAGTGGATAGTAAGCCTTAATTCGTCTTAGTTAATAATCAATCAACCGTTAATTCTTGCATTGTTATTTTTCTGCATTTTATTTTACTTGTCTTTAAATTTCAGTTCTCACATCATAAACCCCCCTGCGTGTGTGTGTGTTTTCACTAAGTTAATAAATCTGAACTAAAGTGGTCATAACGTTGATACAAGTCCTCGAGGGATCGACTCTTACTGTGCTACTATACTATTCTTATCGATTTGTGCACTTGCAAGGATTTTATAACTGTTAGAATTGAATTGCATATTTCTTGCTCTTTAATTTTACCAACAATTACTAACTTCAATTAATGGCTGACTTGAACTGTACAGATTTTATATTCATAGTACTTACAAAATTTTGAAACCAGCTGTGGAATGTCTCATTGTGAAGTTTTCTGATATAATGACTTGATCTACGACGCATCTCCCGTGCAAGTGTTTCAAAGTGTTGGCTGTGTATAATGAAATTTAATCGTTAAGAAGTGTATCAATTAAGAACTCAAAAAATAAAAAATATAGTCATACTTTGACTTACTTCAAAAAAAGTGTGACGTCATCTGTGTTGACTAGCACATACCTATGTGCTTGCGCCCATGTAACCTCATCGAGGAGAATTTGAACACCTTGTCTTAGAGGATGACCAAAATCACTTCCGCCATCATCATTACGAGGCGGTCGATTTACTTTCGTTTCCACTTAGTTTAAGTATCGTGCACAAAAATTCATGCATTCTTCCATTAAGTACCCCTTAGCAATTGAAGCTTCCGGATGGGCACGATTCCGCACATAACGTTGAAGTGTTAATAGATGCCTATAAGAAAAACAATTTTAAAACAAATCTGATTTAAACGAATTAAAAATTACATATGCTTGTTTACTAACCTCTCAATAGGATACAGCCATCGAAATTGAACAGCTCCGGCAATCATTGCTTTCTCAGCTAGATGGATAGGCAGATGCTCCATTACGTCAAAGAAAGATAGTGGAAAGATCTTCTCAAAATGGCAAAGTGTATGCACAATTTGATCTTGAATGTATTCCAAATCAGATGCTATGTTCACCTTTGAGCAAAGTTGCCTAAAAAAATTGGTGAACTCAATTAATGCTTCAACAACATTCTTAGGCAAAGCTCTGCGTGCTGCTATAGGAAGTAATTGCTGCATTAATATATGATGATCATGGCTCTTAAGACCCCACATACTACGCTCCTTCCAGTGTACACGTCGGGAAATACTGGAAGCATAACCATCTGGAACCTTTACTTGCTTCAATACTTTTAGGAACACATCTTTATTGTCCTTATTCATAGTAAAGCATGCAGGAGGTAAGTATGCTTTCTTAGAACCCCGTTCTTGAGGATGTAATGGTTGTCTGATGCCCAATTCTTGTAAATCACGCCGAGCATTTAAATTTTCCTTGGTTTTTTTAGCAACACCCAACAATGTCCCAAGTGTGTTCTCACAACAATTCTTCTCAATGTGCATGACATCGAGATTATGACGAATCAAATTATATTCCCAATATGGTAACTCAAAAAAAATGTTTTTTTTCTTCCAAAAGGATTTAACAATTCTCTTTTCAGCTTCATCTCTTTTCCTTTTCCGAAGGTCATCTTTCTTTTACTCTGTAAGTATTCCTTGAACCGGTCTTTTAACATCTGTTCCAGAGAATTTAATTGGTGCATGACCGTATTCTCTTGTTCCATCAAAAGACACTTTATCTTTCCGAAACTTATGATTTGTCGGTAAATAACGATGATGTCCAACGTAAGAATACTTTCTTCCATTCTTTAACCAACGAGATTTGGTGTTCTTATTACAACAAGGACATGTCGTCTGACCTTTAGTACTCCAACCTGACAAGTTTGCATAGGCAGGAAAATCATTTATCGTCCAAATTAACGCAACATGTAGTTTAAACATTTGATTACTAGAGGCATCGTAAGTATGTACACTTCCCTGCCATAATTCCTTCAATTCTTCAATTAATGGCTGGAGATATACATCAATCTTATTACGCGGTGCTTCAGGGCCATCTATGAGCACAGAAAAAATATAGAAAGGTTGCTTCATGCACATCCTTGGTGGCAGATTATATGGCATTAGAACAACAGGCCATGTACTGTGAGGAAATGTCAGTGTTCTAAATGGCTGAAACCATCTGAAGCTAAACCAAGCCTAACATTACGAACCTCACTAGCAAAATCTGGGTTCTTTGCATCAAATTTTTTCCATGCTTAACTGTCAGCAGGATGTCTTAGCACACCATCATCAGTACGTCCCTCTGCATGCCATTTCATAAGCGAAGCAGTTTTGGATGACATAAAAAGCCTTTGCAATCTTGGTTTTAACGGAAAATATCTCACTTGTTTGGCAGGTATCTTCCTTTCCTTATTCAGAACATTATTATCCTTAGGTTGATCTTCAAATTTTTTGTATCTGGACTTCCCACAAATGCCACACATTTCAAGTTCCTCATCCTCATCGTTAAATAACATACAATCCTTTGGACATGCATCCCATGTCTTGCACGTGAAACCCAAGGCCTCTGTTATCTTTTGAGCATCATAATAAGAATTGGGTAGTTGTACTTCACAAGGGAAAGCTTCTTTCAAAAGAATTAACAAGGTTGTCATTGACTTATCCGTCCATCCACTAATCACTTTTAAATGTAACAACCGAACGATGAATGACAGCTTATTAACTTTTCACACCCAGGATACAAAGGACATTCTGGATCTTGTAACAATTTGAAATAAGTTTTAGTTTCATCATTTGGCCCTTCACCATGTTCATTTTCTGTTGTGTGATCATCACCTAAACCATGATCCAAATTTGGATGCCCAAATGCTTCATGTACCATGCCGAACATATCATCACCCAGAATTGAATTGGACATACTCCTAATATCTTGGTCTGAATACATTGCTTGGTATGCTTCCCCATGATGAGTCCAATTTTTGTACTTCGACAAAAATATTAACAAGTGATCAAATGTATAGTGGTTGATTAGTTATAACTAACTTGTATATACAGCTGTTAGTAGTTATTTAGTTATAACTAACCCAAGGTAGGTTAGCTGATAAGTATTGAGTAGATATAGTGTGTCTATAAGAGTATAAATAGTGAAACTCACCTTGTAACAGGAAGTGTGAGTAAGTTGATAAACGATAGAGAGAGAACTCTCTATTATCCCTCTCTTCTCTGTACTCACTCGATAGCTTCAATTGAAATATCTTTCATGGTATCAGAGCAAGTTTGTCAACCATGCTATGACTACTTTTCTTGACTCCCATGGTATTCTTCATTATAAATCTTGTCCTTACACTCCTCAACAGAATGGCCTGGCAGAACGTAAGCATCGTCATCTCATTGAGACTACTCTTACTTTGTTAGCTGCCTCGTCTATGCCTTTGTCCTTTTGGTATCATGCTTGTTCCACTGCTAATTTTCTTATTAATCGTATGCCCTCGTCCACTCTTGCTATGTCTTCTCCATATCACAAGCTTTTTGGTCATCTTCCAGCTTTGACTTCGCTTCATGTTTTTGGTTGTGCTTGTTATCCTTTTTTGCGCCCTTTTAACTCTCACAAATTAGAACCTCGGTCTTCTCAATGTGTGTTTGTTGGCTATGCTCTACATTTCAAAGGTTATCTTTGTTTTCATATTCCTACCAAACGCACTTATATTTCTCGTCATGTTCTTTTCGATGAGTCTGTTTTTCCCTTTTCTGCTCAGTCCTCTTCCTCTCCTTTGTCTTCCTTTGTGCCGACTGTTACCCCTCTTTCTTCGTCTCCTTCTTTAGTGTCATCCTTTTTTCCTGTTAGGGAGGATAGGTGTGGCAGTGTTAATCCCCCTATTATATCTAGTTTTGGTAGTTCTCAGGCTGTTCCTGCGACCATTCATGAACCTGCACGCCATCAGACAGACTCTGGTATTCCTGATCCTGCACACCATGCGACAGATTCTGGTAGTTCTCCGGCTATTCCTACGACAGGTCTTGATGTTTCACATCATGGGACAGACAATGGCAGTTCCCATCCTATCACAGTTCCTGCTGCAACCTATGGTAGTCCTGGTGATATATTATATTCTGGCAGCTCGGCCAGTTCCTTTAGTTCTCTCAGCCCTGAGGCCATCATGTCTCCAGCTACTGTCATTGTTCCACCGCCCTCTATTCTGGCAGCACCCGTGATCTGCCCTGCTTCCACATCTTCTTCCGGTCATTCTGGGTCTGGTGATTCCACATATGTTCCTCCTATTCCGCTGTCTCTTCTTTCCTCTCGACCTTCCGTGACTACGAGGTCCCGAGCTAGGCATTCCATGACTACAAGGTCCAAAGCTACAGCTTCAGGTGCTAATCATGTAGGCTTTCTTGCTGCTCAATCCTCATCCTCACTTGACCTTTCTCCTCCTGAACCTGCAACCTACAAGCAGGCTTTGCAGCATCCTTTGTGGTGTCAGGCTATGAAGGACGAGTTGGAGGCTTTGCACCACCAACATACATGGAAGCTAGTTCGTCTCCCTTCTCATCGCAGTGTTATAGGATGTAAGTGGGTTTTCAAACTAAAGAGACACTCTGATGGGTCTATTGCTCGTTACAAGGCTCGATTGGTTGCAAAAGGTTATCTTCAAGAGGCTGGTATTGACTATGGTGAAACTTTCAGTCCCGTAGTGAAACATACTACTGTTCGCTTGGTTCTCGCTCTGGCAGCTCATTTCAACTGGTCCTTGAGACAATTAGATGTCAAGAATGCCTTTTTACATGGATATCTTCATGAGGAGGTATATATGGAACAACCTCCTGGGTTTATTGATTCTTCAGCTCCTTCACTGGTATGTAAGCTTGAGAAATCTCTGTATGGCTTAAAGCAGGCTCCTCGTTCTTGGAATGAGCGATTTACTACGCATATGTTATCTCTTGGTTTTCTTCAGTCTCTGTCTGATTCTGCTCTTTTTGTTTTAAAGCTGGATGGTATTCTGGTCATTGTTTTATTATATGTTGATGATATTATCATCACAGGAAATAACTCTCTTGCCATGTCTCGGCTGATCTCTGCCCTTGGTCGAGAGTTTGATATGAAGGACTTAGGTCCGCTTACCTATTTCCTGGGTCTCCAAGTGTGTCGTGATGATCAGGGTCTCTTCATTCATCAGCGTAAGTATGCCTCTGACCTTCTGAACAAAGTTGGGATGCAAGACTGTTGTTCAGTCTCTACACCATTGGTGCCTGATGTGAAGTTATTGCTTAATGATGGTCTGCCTCTTTCTGATCCATATATGTATCGTTCTATTGTTGGTGCTCTACAATATCTCACCTTTAGTCGTCCTGATATTGCATTTGCTGTCAACACTGTCTGTCAGTTTATGCATGCTCCGACTGACCTTCCTTTGGTTTCTGTCAAAAGAATCCTTCGTTATATTCAGGGCACTCTTCACTTTGGTCTTCGTTACTCCCCTGGTTGCTTGGATTTACAGGCTTATTCAGATGCCGATTGGGGAGGGGATCCCAATGACCGCAGGTCTACTTCAGGCCATGTTGTTTATCTGGGCCGTAGTCCTATCTCTTGGGGAGCCAAGAAGCAGTCCTCAGTCTCTCGTTCCTCTGCTGAAGCAGAATATAGGGCTTTGGCAAACACCGCTTGTGAGCTGCACTGGATCCGCTATCTCCTTGCTGATCTGCATATTTCTTTGCCCCATGTACCTCTAATCTGGTGTGATAGTTTATCTGCAATTCAGCTTGCTCACAATCCTGTCTTCCACGGTCGTACTAAACATGTGGAACTCGATGTTCATTTTGTTCGTGAGAGGGTTCAACGCCATGACCTTCGTCTTGCTCATGTCTCCTCTGAGGACCAGATTGCTGATGTCATGACACACGGCCTTCATTCTCCCAAGTTTATTTATCTTCGTAACAATCTCATGCTTGAGCCTCTTAGCATGAGATTGAGGGAGGATATTAACAAGTGATCAAATGTATAGTGGTTGATTAGTTATAACTAACTTGTATATACAGCTGTTAGTAGTTATTTAGTTATAACTAACCCAAGGTAGGTTAGCTGATAAGTATTGAGTAGATATAGTGTGTCTATAAGAGTATAAATAGTGAAACTCACCTTGTAACAGGAAGTGTGAGTAAGTTGATAAACGATAGAGAGAGAACTCTCTATTATCCCTCTCTTCTCTGTACTCACTCGATAGCTTCAATTGAAATATCTTTCAAAAAACCCATTCACTATTATATGTGCTTTCGCTACCTCCCTTGTAACAAAATAACGATTGTAGCATCTCTTGCATGGACAATAAATCCTTGTATCACCCATGTTGTCAAATGAAAAATTCAAAAATATTTCAACCCCGTTGAGGTATTGATCAGATGATCTATCTGTCAAATCTATCCAACTCTTATCCATTCCTAAGTGCTTTTAAAATCCTCACATGAAAGAAGATAGATACCTTAAGGAAAGCAAAAAAGAAAGTGAACTTATCTAAAATCCTAAATAAGAAATCCAAGTATTCACTCACAACAATGAACACTTGAAAGACAGAAGGGTAGATACATAGTTAGACAAACTCATTGCAGAACATGAAAGGAAGCAGAATGCATTTGTGGATGAGATTGAAAGAACAACCATAGAAGCACAAAATTGGGTCTCAGAGGTTGAAAAGAATTAAAGAGGAGATAGTATTGTCTAAACTCTAGAAAAGAAAGTAACATCAGAGGTTCAAATAATATCTCAATGTTCAGCATCATACTCCAACATATATTGCTTCAAAACTGACCGTACAACATATTTTATCTTCTCTACTGAAGTTGCTAAAACAATGGAAGAAGTTATCGCCCCATTTGTGAGAAGTAAAAAGAGCAAGTCACAAGCACGGTCTTCTCAAGAGCATGGATCCATTTCAAGTCAGCATCAACTCATTTCATCTAGGCGGCAGTCTCAACCTTCATCATCCAATCAATCCCAACAAAATGCACCAGTTGTTAGACCAACAAGGCCTCCGTTAGAGACGCTACTACCTCAGCACAATTTGTCCTCCGCTAGTCATGAAGATGGTCCTTTGGAAACCCATGTCGACGAAACAGATTTTTCAGTGCTAAAATACTATTATTTTATGTTCTTTTAATGATTTACGACATCATGCTAATATAGTTAGTGTTTGAAGTTATAGCATCAAACTTTCCTTTGTTGATGATGACAAAGCATGTGGATTCATTTTTTCTGTTGGCATTATGAATCCATGTAGTTTATTAATTAATCAAAACTTATTTATGAGAATCTAGTCCATATGTTCATTTAATGAGTTACATAATCATGTTAATTTTATAATGTTTAAAAGTGAAAAACTCCTAGGGGAATTTGAGGCTGAAAATACTAGTCATGGTCGTGGTGCTGCTCGTTCAATTTCTGAGTGGGGGACCGGAACAAAGATACATATTGACTTTGATGAAGAATGGAAGCCAATAAAAGAAAATGCAAGAAAGTTTAGTTCACAGCTTGGAGTTATAGCACGAGATGGTCAAAAGGTACCTCTGACATATACTTCATGGAACGAAGTACCTCATGATATATTAGATGACATTTGGAATGATGTCCAGGTAAGCAGTGTTTCAAGATTTGAACTTATGCGAGTATGGATTTATTTGATTAATAATAATTATCTAATAATTGTAGGAGAACACGGATGTCCTTGATGCATATAGATTACATTGCTCAAGTGTAGTTGGTGATAGATGGAAAGATTGGAAATGTCGGGTTAAGAAAAAATGGTATGACGGATTTAAGACTGATGCAGAATGTGTAGCCATCACTCCTCCTCAGGTGACTACAGATCGATGGAGAACACTTGTATATGTTATTGGGGTCTTCCAGATGTCAAGGTACACAAATATAAAACACAAATACTAATTTCATAATAATGTGATGAATTATGACCAAACTTACAACTTTGTTGGAATGATCCAAGGTAAATAAGGCTAATCGTGCGCAAAGAAGTGCCCCTCATAGGACTGGTCGTGTTTCATTTGCTCAAGTGAGACATGAGGTAAGAGCTCAATTGCTGATACAACTTTTGACTTCTTGTTTCATTATATCATTAGTTTAATTATCATTAGTTTCACCATCAGGTTGCTTGCTTGATTACTATTGTCCAAATTAAGTAAGAGCTGACGCTGATGTATTACTATTGTCACATTAAATGATATAAATCTAATTAGAGTGTCTTGCTGTGTTTTTTTGCTGCTTATAGCAAGATTAGACAGCTGCTAATAATAAAAAGCAGCTTAACTTTTTGGTGCTTCTCTGCTGTGTTTGGGTCTTGATGTGTTTGCTGAATTGCTATATGTTGTTTGTCATTAGCCAGAGTTGATGGCCAGACTTGAAAAGTGGATATGTAGATATGAGAGTAGGTTTTTTTTTAATTATAATTTTATGAGTATGTTTCTGTGGGTTGCTATAAATATCCATTTACTGTCCAATTAGACCAAGAGGGTCTCTGTTTCAAGCACTGCATTGATAGCTAACTTTATCTTTTAGCTAACTCATCAAGATATTGTAGAATCAATTCAATCGGCACCTTGAAGAGAGGGAAGATCATGAACAAGATGATGAAGCTTTTTGAGAGGTGGTCTTTACCAAAGTTATGGGACATGATGAGCATGGACGTGTTCGTATGTATGGGGCAGGTATATATAACTCCATCTCAAGTTTTTGGTCGAAATTTAGAAGGTTCTAATTAACATCAATGAGAATAGCATACGAGATGAGGAAGAAAGACAGTATCGAGTCCAAACATGAAGCTGAAATTCAAGATCTTAAATCTAAATACAATAATGTGAGTGCACAACTTCAGCTTGTGATGGCACATATTGGTTTCCAAAATAACCCAGTGGAAAGCGGAAGTGAACAATAGGTATAACACTTTTATAGCAATTTTTTCCTTCTACTTCATTTATTAGAGAATCAATTAGTGCAAAGGTTAAAAAATTATTTCAAATTAACTTCATCTATACTTCAACATATTTAATATTATTTCAAAATTGCATCCTATAGTAATCTAATATGTATACATTTTTGTGAGTTCAATAGATTCGAGATGTCTCAAGCGTGGACCAACCAGGACGTAGTGTGAGTAATGAGTTGCACCACAATTAGACCAAGAAGTACAGAAGCAATTGTTTTATCACAGGTTTGTAACCAAATATTACTAGAATTACAAATTAAAGGGTTTTCAACATTACACTACCAAGTCATTAATTGTTATATACGTTTTAATTTTCAGGTTCGGGTGAAAGTTTAGAGACAATCAAGACAACAACAACTCTTTTACCCAATGATTTACTCCCGGAGTTTCACATCAATTGATGGGTAGAGTTTTAATTAGATGGGTTTGGAAACAACTAATGATTTATTTTGAAGTCGAATACTTGAAGTCTAGCTTGAATCTTGAAGTTAAGAGCGGTATTTATAACTGCAAAAAAAAAAAACAATAACTCTTTTAGTATAATTTTCTTTGTTTGGTAATTTAAAACCAAAAATACTTATATTCCCTATTGAGACACGAATGGTCATAAAGTTAATCCTTTATTAGGTGATTTTTTTTTAGTACATGAATGGTTTTTTATTTGTCTTAGCACTTCCATAATCTATTTAATATACATTTCTAACCATATGTACGAATAGTTTCAAAACCGCATACTGCGATGGCTAGTTCTATTTAAAAATAAATAAAAAATTCTGTCTTTATTACATTTGTGACCCTAGCATTTCCGTCGGAAATAATGGTCGCAAATAGCCATCTTAAATCTGACCCTCATGCTGTGGCGACGGAAGTCTTCCGTTGCAATACTGTAGAAAATAAATTTTGCGACGGTTTAATCTGTCGCTATAAGAGCCAACTTTTTGCAACCCTACTCTGTTGAGACGGTTTCTGAACCGTTGCAAGACTGCCGCAAAAAGGCTTTTTAGGACGCTATATAAATTTTATGCGACGGATTTTACACATCGCTTATGGCATATTTTTTTGTAGTGAGTGGTTTTCTTTCCATCTTTGGAGAACAGTGGGCTATTCATACGTTCATTTTTAGTAACTGTATTGTGGGACCTTCATTCCAAGCTGGGTATTTGATAAACAGCTATAGACAGTACCTTAGGAGTCGGTGCAAATTATAAGACAGTACATTTATTTTCTTGTTAGTAAATACTTTTAACAGTGTGGTTACTTTTATAAATAGTTATAAGGGTATAATGATAAGAGAAATTGTCCAAAACACCCTATTCTCATGATTTTAATTCAAAAATACCCCATTTCCTTAACCCCTTTCAACCATATACAAAAGGTTTTATTTTTTTGGAGAGGAACGGAGCAAAGAATTCGTACAAAGAGGATATGGTGCATACAATGTGGCCTCATTAAAACTTTACCGGAGTTTTCAAGCCGGTCTAAGGAAAAAGAGTGCCACACACCACTTACAACTAAACAAAGATCAATTATCCTCACATAAAACATCGGCAATAATCAGGAAGGCTCTTCGAACCATAAGACTTCCGAGCTAAAGAGAGACCATGCTTTGCTAGCCGATCTGCAGCAGAATTTGCGCCCCTCTTAATATGTCTCAATCGAATCCCAGTCACCAAGTTGAGCAGCAATTTGGTATCATTGATAATAGGTGACAGCAGTGAAGCATCTCTGTCCCGCTGTTGCAGAGCAGCAAGCACCATCAGCGCGTCGCTTTCAAAGTCGACCTCTGTTGCTCCCATGTCCACCAAAGTTTTGGCTGAACGTCTGGCAGCCATGACTTCAGCGTGCAAAGGCAACGCTACAGAGGTGCAACCCCCAGTACCCGCATGGATAAAGGTCCCTGCACTATCTCTGATGATGAAGCCCATGCCCCCAAGTTCAGATTGAAGCGACAAAGCACCATCAAAGTTGCATTTTAGGTGACCCTCTGATGGTCGTAACCAGGATTGCAGCTGAGGATCGTTTAGGGGCTTCAGTTTGACATGGCAGCAGCGGTAGTTATCCAAACGAACACGGACCATTTCAACCACACCCAAAGGATCTAAATGCATCCTGATAAGTCATGTTTTATTTATGTTTTTATACCCTTTTTAATTTATGATTTAATTTAATTATTGTGATTAAATATGAGAAAATTATATATTTGGTGAGAAGTGTGTAGAAATGAATAGAGCATAAAATTACGAGAATTTGGACTAAAGAATCACCTCAATTGGAGTTATAACGAAAAAGTTATGAAGAAAACAAGATCATCCACCGAGTTATCGGAAAGAATTTAGCAGAGAGCTGCTGAAGTGCATCCACATCCAAGCTGAGGATTTCGGTAGGAAACCACCGAATATGGAATTAAACCTGATGCAAGCAGCTACTGCCCTTATACCCCTGTTTCGGTACCTCTTCACCGAATCGTCTGATGAAGTATTCCAGCAGCTGTTTTCAATTCTTTTGGAGGAAAACTTCTCCAAATTAGACTTGATTTTGCATTCCTTTCTCTTTAAGGAAACCATTTTTCATTAGGACTTCAATTTATATTTATTTTGTTTAATGAAAAAATTTTCTAAATCTTTTCCTTCTAAGATTTCATTTGTGAACTCTTTATTATTTGAGGATTAATTTTCTCTTATAAAAGGGAGGCATAGGCCATTGTAAAATTCACCCATCAACACACCACAATTTCTACAACTTTAAGAGTGTAGTGAGAGGAAGCTTTGAGCCATTTTTGCAATAATCTTAGAGTACCCATCCACAATTCATTACAAATCATCATGTCTCCGAAGCTCGTCATGAGCTAAATCCCTTTGCTAGGACAAGGGCGTAACCCAATTATGAATATTTGATTTTTTTATTATATTAATTTCAGTTTTCCTTTCCATGATTGAGTAATTTCTACAGTGCTTTATATTAACAAATAACTTATCACTATTTGCTTAAAGAATTAAGTTGAGTCGTATCTGAGATACTTAATAATGCTTCTTGTAGGAATTGCCATACATTACATAGTCAATAAGACGATAGTCGTACGTATAGTTTATGCAGCTTGTTCACTGTTTTCTATAAATCTTAAAGGGTTCTTTTATGTAAATTTGGTGTCATATCTGGACTAGGTTCATAAGAAGAATACAATTAACGATGCCGTATATGGATTGTTAGTGAGTTAAGAGAAAATATTGTCAACTTGGGAAGGGTAAATTGGAATTAGTATGCATATAGGAATTAAATAGGATTAATTGTGGGGAGTCCGAAGTCCTAGTATCCATCAACATATATTTCTCTAAACTTGTTTTGCGCGTTTATTTGTTATATTAATTGTTTTGTTTCAATTACAATCAAACTTGGATTTTCTTATTCAAATAAATAAAGGAATTAAATTGGTATAATTAATAGTATAATTGGGTCTCTGCGAAGTACTATTGATTGCTTTTGTGCACTTGCAAATTAGCGATCAAGTTTCTGGCGCCGTTGCTATGGACCGAAATTGCTGCTATCCTTTATCTAGTTTAATTCTTAGTTTATTTGAATCTTAAGTAGATTTTATTTTATTTTTTATTATTATTTTTTTTAATCTTCTATCCCTTTTTTACAGGTACTTCAAGTAGTTCATCCAATTTTCCACAAGATCTCAACAACCAGAGTTAACACCACTTGATTTGGAGCTTGAAAAGACATTGAGAGATCAAAGGAAACTACAAGGTGCACTTAGCCTTTTTGAACCCCGAGAAGCCAATCATGGCCGTAGCAACTCCTCCTCACCGCATGTGCGATATCATTGCACCCACCACGGCTATCACACCTGCCATTGTATGCCCGACAGTAACAGCAAATAATTTTGAGCTGAAACCAGGCTTCATCGAAATGGTGCAACAGGCATCCACTTTTCATGGGCTATCAAACAAAGATCCACATTACCATATTGTTATCTTTCTTGAGATGTGTGACACTATTAAAATAGCAAGTGTCTCGGATGATGCACTTCGTCATAGGCTTTTCCCCTTCACATTGAAGGAAAAAGCAAAAGCTTGGATTATTTCCCAACCACCCAGTTCTATCACTACATGGGCTACCTTGGCTACAAAATTCTTATCCAAGTATTGCCCTCCTACGAAGATGGCGGAATTAAGAAACAAAATTTGCACATTCTCTCAATTTGACGGGGAAGCATTTTATGATGCTTGGGAAAGATTCAAGGATCTTGTGAGGACGTGCCCACAACTTTCTTTGCCTATTTATGAGCAAGTTCAAACATTCTACTACTGGCTAGGATCATCTCATCGCGCTACCATTGATGTAGTCGCTGGTGGAACTCTCATGCAGAAAACAGAAGAGGAAGCTTATAAGCTTATTGAGAACATATCCAACAATAGTGTGCAATGGCCTAGCGAGCGAATGCTATCAAAGAAAGCTAGAATCCATGAAATTAAAACTAATTATGCCTTATCTGCACAAATCTCATCTCTTTCTAGACAACTTAATAATTTATGTGCAACTGTCAATCATAATCAAACTAATGGATTAATTTGTGATTTGGGTGCAGATAACCACGCCACTCACGAGTGTAACGAAGGAAACCCTTTCGCCGCCAGTACTATAGGAAGTGTTAATCAAGTCTCCAATTTCAACAATAGGCCACAGAACAACCCTTATTCCAACACCTACAACCTTGGATGGAGGAACCATCCAAACTTCTCATGGAATCAAAACAATCCAAGACAACCACCTGGCTTTGAACCATAATTGCAGAAAAACCCATTGGAAGACAAGGTCGCACAACTCACCGCAAACACTAAGGATTTCATGGCAACCACGAAAGATTTCATGACAACCAACAACAATTTCATGAAGCAGACCTCAACTACCTTAAATAGTCAGGCATCTTCAATTTGGAATTTGGAAAGACAAGTGGGGCAGATCGCACAAGTAGTGAAGGGGGATTACCAAGCAAAATAAAGGAAAATCCGAAAAAACAAAAATATGTGCATGCCATCACACTACGCAATGGAAGACCAATAAAAACTGCAGTGCATTTGGAAGAAGAAAAACAACATAAAAAAGCAGAAACACATGTTCCAATCGACCAGTCTGAACCAGCTGGTCTGGTCTAGAACCAATTCAACCCGTCCACAATCAGCCATCTATTCTAGAAGATCGTTCACCTGCACTAGTTGACTTGTTGCACTATGCTCCACCCATTCCATTTCCACAACGTCTTGGACAAACCAGAAAAGAAGACCGAAACGAAGACCGATTAAAAAAAAATTGTTGATATTTACAAGAAAATCGAGATTTCCCTTCCATTCGATGAGGCGCTTGATCAAATTAAGATCTATGCAAAATTCATGACATAAATCATTTCAAAGAAACGAAGACCCAACAATGAGAAAGTGGTAAAACTCACCGCAAATTGCAGCACCGTCCTCCAACAAAATTTACCTCCTAAAATGGGAGACCCAGGGAGTTATACTATACCTTGTTCAATTAGAAAAAATCACTTTAAGCAAGCTTTATGTGATACAAGGTCTAGTATAAATTTAATGCCTACTTCTCTTGCTTTGAAACTTGGATTAACTGACATAAAACCTTCCCCCATCACTTTAAATTTTGCAGATAAATCCACAAAATTACCAAAAGGACAGGTTGACGATATCATAGTCAAAGTAGATGACACTTACTTTCCTGCAGATTTTGTGCTACTTGACATGGAAGAAGACGTGGATATTCCAATCATCCTCAGACGACCATTCCTTGCAACCGGAAAAACACTTCTTGATATGGATCGAGAGGTTGTAATTTTCACAATTGGCAATCGAAAAATTGACGTCAATGTTGTAAAAACCACACAGTATCCCTCTGACCTTGAAGGAGGCTTTACGGTGAATAGTGGAGACAAGGTCACAAAGGACATACTTATGCATCGTGAGAGACTAACCCACGAGGAGCAAAGTACATTTTCTCAAAGAAAGGACTCTTTCATTCATCAGACACTAGGCCTATTTAGGTCTAAACAAGGTACCGCTCCACTACTCAAGGATCCAGGATGATTTCGCTAGCCAAGTCTGGCTGTGGACTCTAAAACAAGCACTTGTTGGGAAGCAACCCAACCCGGTGACTTCTTTTCTCACTTTTTCTTGTCATTTTTGTGAATTTTTAGCTCCTAGACTTGATTTAGCACAACTGTCGTACCCTATGTTCTTAACATTGAGGACAATGTTAATATCAGGTTGGGGGGTGGAAAATCATTTAATTTTCTGTTTTAAGTTGTTTTTCATACTTTTTGAGTCATAAAACAAAGGGTTTGAGTACCCAAATTTTCAAAAAGTTGTTTTTTCGGGAGTTGGATGGTTGGAACATGTTTAAATAGGTAAATAGGACTTGCATGAGGCATTGGATTGGGTATATCATGTTTAGAGCTGATTTTGGGTCATTAGGTTCCTATTTTGGTTTTTTTTCCAATTTTGATCCATCTCCCAAATTGTTGTTTTTCAGGTAAATCCGAGGCTTCCAACTCGTTTAAAATGTCGTTTATGATGTTCCTGAACAGGTTTTGGGGTAAAAAGTGGTCCAGGGAAGATTTTGGGGTGCCTAGAAGTTGAAAAAGTGGCCAAAAAGCCTTTATTTTAGTGCATAAATTTTCTGCATAATTCTGCAGAAATTTTCCAGAAATCATTGTATTTGCCTCTTTTTACCGCGGTGTTCTTCAGATTTCTCGTCACTAAAGATGTCTTCAGCTTTTAGTGACGAAAACTTCATAGAAATCCCAGATGTTCCAGAAAATCAAGAAAAATTTAGAAAATTTCCAAAAATACCTTGGAACGATTACACAGCCTCCAACACATCCAAAAGCATCCAAGAGATCAATTCTAAGGTGTGATCACTCCTTTTCATTATTAAATTTGGAATTTCTTGCATTCTAAGTTAACTTTATATCATGCCTTATATTTGAGTAATTCCTTGGGTTCTTTCATTAAAAAATCAAATCTTTCAAATCTAAGCTTATTTTAATCATAAATGTGAACATTTGAATTCGATTTACACAAAATTTTAGTGTGCAAAGCTTCAAATTTTGAAGAATCAATTGGAAACTTTTTGGGGACTTGGGAATTTTCAAATACTCAAATTTTTTATTAATTTCATTACTTTTTGCTTACTAATAAGGATGAGTATGATTTGTTTGATCACCAATTCTTTGCTAAGGTTATGCCATGAACGAGTTATATCATAAATCTTTGCACTTCACAATGCCATACTTAGACTAATTAATTAAGTGTACAAAGTTTCTACATTTGTTTGAACCATTGAAAATTAGTGGAGACTACCTATGTGAGTTCTTGAGCCTATTTGCCATTCTTTGAGAGGGTTTTAAATTGTTTCTACTCTTAAACACACTTTGATTTTTGTTCTTAAAGTCTATGGTCTCATTAACATTCATTGCATTGTTTATTAAGAAGTAACCTCTCATGTAAGTACTGTTGGTTCTAAGTTTGATTTTCCATAAGAGATGATGTAGGCTATGCATGTGTTTAACCTCAATTAAGCATTTATCCATCCCTTTGTGTGTGCCATTAGCCCTTTTGATGCCAAACACTAAACCTTTTCTTTCATCAATCACATCAACTTATCCAAATTAACTTTCAAATCACTACAAAAAAAAAGAGTCATTAGTGAAGAGTGGCTACCGTCTTGAAAGCTACAAATAGCGTCGCAAACAGGCTTCTGCGACGGTTGCTTTGCGTCGCAAAAAGTGGCGTCGCAAATGTTTGTCAACTTCTTACGACGGTTGGGAGATGTCGCAAAAGCCCTTTATGATGCAAAGCTCTACGTCGCAAAAAGTTTGAGCATTGTATTTAAATTAAGTATTTGCGACATTATACTCCGTTGTAAATGTACGTTATTGGCTACAGATATTTCTATTGTAAATACCAATATTACGTAATCAAAATTCTTTTTGATGCTGCACTAGCCTTCGCAATTAACACCTTTCCAACTGATTGCAAGAAATATAGAGGAAAATTAAAACATTGTTAACAACAATGGAAAACTTTTAAAAAGGAATTTGATTCGAATTATTAATATTGTTGTCAAACCTCTATAACAAGTAACCATTTATTTGGGGTTCATACAAAACAAAACATACAGAGCTTATACTAACAACTTATGGTAGCATTTCTACATATTTTGAAGTTACACCTCTAAAAGTAGCTACCTCTTTTCTGAATCCGAAACTATAAAATCCCAAAACCCATTACAATGAATGATGCCCAAACACACTTGGTTTTCTCCAAAAAACATTCTATCATTCTGTACAAAAGCTTCAAGAGTAAGATAATTCTTCATCACACAACTAAATACTCCTTCCTTCAACTAACTTCACAGGAAGGTGCTCCAACTCAATGTCATGAGCCATCAGAGATTGCAAGTACAGACCTTTCATCACAAAAAAAATATAACAGGATCCACTCCCCTTAAAAGGATCTTCTTCTATTCATAAGTTCAACTATTTACATCTTGGAATTCATACTTCCAGTAAAATAATGCTCCAATCCATTTACACATTTGATTAGCAACCAACCGAAAGACTAGGAGTAAAATTTAACAACTTTTCTATTTCTACCCTGTATTTATCCAATCAAACAGAATAGGATAATACAACACAAGAGCTGAACTCAAATTTGGTTTCTCAATATTAAAGATCATCAATCTAGAAGTAGACAGATAGAGTTACCTGCTTCCACTTTTTAATAGAAAAAGGTGGACTGGATCTCGAGATGTGAACTGCCACAGCTGCCGAACAAAATAGAGACCCGTGGTAATACTGGAAAGGAGAGAAAATAAAGTTCAATTTATTTTCAAACTTTTTCACCATAAATGAATATATCTAAGCTTTTCATCAGGAAATCATAAGGCTAATAGAGATGATAATCTAACAACCAATTGTGTATCTATGAAATACTTACATGAGTACATCAGAACAAGGATGTCTTTTTTTTCTCTGAAGAATAAAAGACAGTATATTGATGATTAAACCATGAGATCGAACATGAAAAAATTTAAAAATATCATAAATAACCATTATTGAAAATACAAGCAATATATATGAAGAATCTGTCCATAACAAAATTATGTTAATAATACACCATTTACTCTGTTAGTTATCTTTTATATCTTTGTTGAATATAAATAGTCAAGGCAGCTCAACCATTACATCTGTTCCATTTCTTTTATCACCAAAAATAATAAAAAAATAAAACCCTTTGAGCCTGCTATGGCAAAGAACTGGCATTCCCAAGTTCTAGTTACATTTACAATCAATTCTAGATTTGATTAGCAACAGCCGCCTGGAAATGAGGTGGAAGAGTTGATGACTAAGAAAACTAACTATATGTAGACTCATTTGTGTTGGTGACTAAGTTGTCCACAAGGCAGTCTACTAAGCATTGAGGTGGCATATATGTGTATGTGAGTTGTAAGAAAAAACAGAAAATAGAGAGTGAAGTATGCGTGTGTGCCTTTGCTTGAAGAGCAAGGACTTGTGAAAATCAGTTAGGCCGTATGGAGGCTCATGATTGGTGAGTGACTGACATCATAGTGTCATCACCTCTAACTAAATCCTAGAAGTGGGGAGAGTGTATATTCAAGTGTAAACGATTTGAATCAGCAATTAATGAGAAATCTCAGTCACAGCTGAGAGGAATTACCCAGAAAAATCATTCAAGAATTTAATCAAACACTTGGAGTGCATTGATCATCACTAAAATCCAAGAACCAATTCATTCCAAAAATCATTCAATTGAACTTACAAACAAATAGAAAGAATCCTAATCTAGTCCTAAACCAATCGTTTGCAGCTAGGAGTTGAGATTAGAAACTATACCTGAGTTTGTGAGCTGCAACCTCTGAGATGCACTAAGCATCACAGCACGGCCAAGCTTCTGAAACCGACAATTTGTTCTATCACCAATATACATTATTTTGAGAAACAAGAAAATTAAGGACGAATCTCATATATATATATATATTGCTCATATTAATGAGGAAATAAATAAATACGGTGTTGGTCTTTCCCTTAAAGAAGCCTGGGGAGAGTCAGAGCATCGCACAACAAGATCTCCGTTGTCAATAAAATATGATTCTACAATTGCAAAATGCTCATCACCTTTCTCCTCAAAATTGACTCAAGAATACAAATGGCTTTCATGCGTACCAGACAAATATAAAGAAATAGATCTATAAATACAACATAAATTCCACCTGATTTTATTTCTAATTAATTTTGATAAAAAAATTCAATCTTATTTCTGGCATAATAAGATCAAATTATAAAGACTAAGAGAATCTTCAAATAAACAGCAATTTAGTGCATGCAAGCATGTGAAAAAATAATCTCCAACAAAAAAGTATAAAGGAGCATGCCTACCACATTGGAGATTGGAGCTTTATATCGAGGGTGTGACTTAAAACAACGACATCCAACTTTTTAGCCTCAGTAAAGAAATTTTGAATGGCATCTCGAGTGGGTTGTAACCGTACACCACCTAACGTCACAATGGTCTCCAACAACCTCTCCTCGCGGGTCTTACTCTCTCCGTAATTTGAACAGGAATCTCCATTGATTAATTCATAATTGGTTATCTTCAAATCCTCATTCCAGGATCCACTAGCCACATTCTTCGAAGACCCGAAACTACTTTGAGTCACATTGTGATATTGAGCAGGTTCATATCTATCTCTCTGCTCGTTTTCAAAGGTAAATGATCTATGAAGATTTGGACTCTGGTAGTTTCCATTGTCATTCTTTTTAAATGAGTGACTTTGGGTGAAACTACTAAGTCCCTGCTTGATAGATGCGCCTCCAATACCAACTACCTCACTAAGGAAAGATTTCTTTTCTTCTGTTGACATTTCAAAGTATGTATTCCTAAAACCTTGTATTCGTCTATTAAGATCATCGACAGGTGCTGAATTACTTTCCTCATAAAAGATAGCAGAAATAGCTTCGTGAGCAATGTCCCGCACAGCCTTATTAAGTGCATCTCCTTTACAAGGATCCGGATGTCCCTTATAGTGAAATAACTACCACACTGCCACTGAATATCTTCGCATTTCCCTCATGAATTCCACACCAGACTTTCCCACAACATATTTTACTAATCTTAGAGCCTGCAGAAAATTTGAGCATAATAGTATCAATAACGTAATATTCACAATTCTAAATAAAACATTGGAAAATGGAAACACTGATTCATCAAGTCTGCTTCTTCATGCCTCTCTGTTAAAGAACAAAACACTCCAATCTACATAGAAGTTGATCCACCAAGTTTATCACTCATTATGACCCCATTGATGAATTCAGCCATTATTTAAAGCAAAGTTATAAGTGCATTAATCGATTTCATTGAAATTCAAACCACTAAGATTTAAATAGGGTTAGATACAAGCTATCACTCATAATGAGGCCATTGGTGAATGGAACTATTACTAAAGCAAAGTTATAAATGTACAAATGATTCCATGGATAATCATCATTTCAATATTGCCTTGATAACAATGAAAAAATAGCATGCAAACAGGTATAGACATTCAGGTTATAAGAGAACTCTAATCATCAAACATCAAGTTTCTGTAGAGCTTATGCACCAATTAATTTGAACTTCATAACAACCTTTAATAGATACAAACATCAAAATTTTTTAACCGGCCTAACTACATCATCTATCATAGCAGAGACTTCAAATTTCCAAATAACCAAAGAACTCAAACCCACAACATCTATCGCCGTTCCAAATAACCCACAACTCAAACCCACAATCATCTATCACAATCACAATAAGCCAACACAAATTAAACCCGATAAAACCAATGCAAAATCATTTCAATTAATACAAAGACTAATAACCTGCTTGACCGTGCTTGATTAGTGTCCGATTGAGAAGCATGATGCTTGTGACAGCGGTTCCCTAATGAAGATCCAGGAGCACCTGCACATCCTTCTTGAAAGGAAACTAGGAAGCATGGAAGAAACAAACGAACAAACTATGTGCCAGAAATTGAAATACAAACTGAAATTCTACAATACCAGAAATTGTAAAACTTAAAATTGAGAACGATGCCTCCGTGTCCGAATCTAAGATCCATCGCCACAGCGAACGCCGGCGAATGCCTCCATCACCACGCCTCCGCCCATCTCCGTCACGATTAGCGAGTCGGTTTTGCCTCCATCGCGAGTCGGCGATGGTTCCATTGCGAGTCCACCAAGCGTCCTTTGCGAGTCTGCCAAGCGTCCTTTGCGAGTCTGCAAAGCCTCCTTCGTCGATCTCCTCCGCGAAGCCTCGTCCGTCGAACTCTTCCGTGAAGCCTCCTCCATCCATCACCCGGCCTCCCTCGCTCCCTCTCTGTCTCGAGTCTCTAGAAATTGAGAATTAAGCAAAGGGGAATGACAAACGCTAGCGGGAGGCGAGAGTGAGAGGGAAATGAAAAATTTTCATCTAAATAGGCACTCTGCATTTTTACGACAGATACTTTAGTGCCCTCGTATATAAACATGTGGTGTAGGTATTTGCGACACAAATTGCGACATGACTTAAAATCATGTAGCAAATGTTTTCGCGCGATTAAACCCCCGAGTAAATTGTTGGGCTTTTGCGTGGGCCGCGTGGTCTGTCGCAAATAGGCAATTTCCTTGTAGTGAATTAAGCCATACCCTATGGTTTGAGAGATATCAAGGTGGTGCATTTATAGAAAATGGTGTAATCTAGATCGCCATGAAGAGCAAGATGATTAATGAGAAGTAGAAATTGAAGGGAAAATAAAATGGTGAAGTTTCCTTTCATTTGAAAAAAGAAAAGAAAAAAAAGACAATGCTACGACCAAAGAAGAAGAAAAGAGAAAATAAAAAAATATAGAAAAAAATCAATCGAAGGAATAGTTTGAAGAAAAGGAATTTGAGGAGTTGTTTCATGCTAAGTTTAAAGAATGTGCAAGCCAATAATTCGGAGATAAGCCAGTCTTGAAGAAATGCGTATTTTTGGTATCTTTCAACCTTTTTAGCCTTTTTTTTTTTGTCTACCATACCTTTAGCCTAGCCCCATTACAACCCTGTTAAAGACCTAACAGATCTTATGGGAGTCATTGATCAGTCATTATTTATGCATCATTTTGATGTCTTTATATGCCTCTCTTACATGTCTTTTGAATGATTTCGTGCCATCAATAGTAGAAAATGATCCACCTAGATGAGATTTGTGCAGATTTAGAAAGATAGGTAAATTCTAAGAAGAACGCAAAAAAGAGTGACTCAAATCGGAGTTCAGATGAAGGAGATGTCCTCATTTCAATATCAGGTCCTGAATTGGGTCCTGAGTGCGCCAGTGCGCCTATTTTGAGTCATTGACTAAGTACCTCAGATCATGACATCCGGGTCCCAAACCTGTGTCTCATGACATCAAGTTCATGTCCTAGAAGTCCCAAGGTCGTGCCAGGACATGTCGAGAACATGTCCTAAGAACTTCCCATCGGAGCCCAGCCTCTGCGCCTAAACCTTAGTTCTTGTTCCGCCAACGGTGGATCAAAGTTCCTCCTCTGCGCTAAGCCTGACAATCTGTACGCCTAGCCTACATGAAGATGCGCTTCTACTATGCTCGTGGTGTGCCTCAAAAGCGCAATCCCAGACCCCTATGACGAAGACATTCGAAGAGCCAAGTTCTAAGTTCCAGCGTCTGACCGCGGGAAGACCGCGGGCTGCCCGTGGCCAGCTTGTGTTCCCACTGGCCAGCTTGCATTCACACTCCCAACCGTGTTCTGATTGGTTCTATTAGATTTTAAAGACTTTGTAATTAATTAGAAGTACAATAACTATTCCAGAACATTCTAGGCTAGGGTTTTTAATACCAATTCTTATAGGACAAGGTTTTCCCTTTGTCTATAAAAGGGAGCCTTTGTTCAGTATTTGGGGAGGAGATTATTAGAAGAGCATTATTTCGGAGATCTAGACACCCTAGCCGCAATTTACATTGTAATTTAGTTCAAAGTAAACAGTTTCTTATTTTCTGCACTTTTTGGACGTGGAGCTTGGAGAGGAAGGCTTTGCCGAGCCTTTGCTGTGCACCATTGTTCATCAGTGTTCTTTACTCTAAACTTTTATTTCATTGCAATTTAATTATGAATTCAATTATATCTGTTTTAATCCCAGTTATGCGTGAGTAGTTCATGTTACGATTAGGGATGCTTGAAGCCCTAACCATGTTAGTTCGTTAATTAGATTTTGGCTCTTGATTTTGATTGCTATGCATGCTGAATAACTCTGATTACTGCTTTAACTGTCATTCCTTTATGCCTATGAGCTTTGCTACCTTGTTTGCATAAATTATTGATGGAATTGCTTGAATGACCACTATATCATCTTGTAATTCATGAGCATCAAGAGGTTGAGGTTAAGAAACGATCTTGTAGTCAGAATTCACAACGCTCTAGGAATGCACATCACTTTTCTAGGCTACTGTAGTGTCATTAAATTCTCTTTGTACTTCATGCATCATCTTAAATGGTAGGTGATAGACGTTCTAGAGTACACATCATGCTTAGAACATGCCAAGTAAGAGAGAATAATATATGTGGAGTGGGCCAACCATCGGGACCTTTGCATGGGCACTTAATTCAGAAGTTGCATAGTAATTAGGTCAAGAAAATTTGGTTAAGGACTATAATTGGTTAGAGTGGATAGTAAGCCATAATTCGCCATAGTTAATAATCAATCAATCTATCATTCGTGCATTTTAATTTACTATCTTACTTTCGTGCGTGTTTCTCAAAATCATAAACCCCCCTCCTTTGGCGTGTGTGTGTGTGCTTTTATCTAAGTTAATTAAATCTGAACTTAATTGGATTAATCGTTAAAGCAAGTCCTCGAGGGATTGACTCTTGCTGTGCTACTATACTATTCTTATCGATTTGTGCACTTGCAAGGATTTTATAACTGTTAGAATTAGATTGCATATTGCTTGTTCTCTAATTTTACCAACAAGTTTTTGGCACCGTTGCAGGGGACTTGTCCTTCAATGGTGCCCATTAATTCAGATTTAGTTAACTAAATTTTGTATAGTAACTATTTAGATTTCATTTAGATTGTTTACTAACTTAGCTTGTAATCTTTCTCATGTACATATGAACAACTCATACATGGATATGGGATCATGGAATTATCCATACATGGAGATTGGAGCTTGGAACAATCCATACCCAACTTCATTCAATCAGAGGTGGAGCAATCACGAAAACTCATAACCATACAACCTAGGGTGGAGCAATCAGCCGACATCCCATTATCAAGAACACCCAGAACCATACAACCCAGGATGGTACCAGCAGCCTAATTTCACATGGAACTCCCCTCAAATAGTTCCTCACTACAAACCCACTCCTGACCTCCTACCTTCGCTGAGAGCCTTGGTGCAATGCATGGAGGCTCGCAATCAATGCATGACAGCTTTTTGTGAAGATCACCGAGAGCAAAGCCAGCGCTTGGAGGAGATACTGGAAAAGAGCAAGAGGACGTTTGAGTTCGACGTACGCCAAATTGAAGAAAGGGCATATTCCCCACCAAGTGAGGTCGTGAATGATGATCATGATGAAGCTATCATCGAGCCAACACTTCGACAAGTGCTTGCCATGGAGCCCGCGAAGTCCACCCAACCTTCGCTGTGGACCAGGATACAAAGCATGGAGGCTTGTAAACAGAACCATCACACAGATGAAGAGCATAATAAGGACACCATCAAGCTAACACTTCGACAAGTGCTTGCCATGGATGCCATGAATTCCACCCAACGCCATGCCGTGACAGTGTCTCCCGATTCTGGTCAGATTGAGCAGTGGAACGCACCCAATTCATACCCTCAAGTATACTCTTCCTTTTATAATGTTTCTGATTCTGATTTCATGTCTAACTATACCTCTTTGCCTTGCACTAACAGATTGGAAAGCGAAATGGAAGAAAACTGGGAGGAAGAGAATAGGACGGATGATGGCGATAAGGACAACCAGGTTAAACCCATGCCCTTGCTCTATGTGATGCCCAACAGCAACGCACTGCCCCAAGCCGTGTCCTACAGCCATGACCACGTTCTGCCTCATGACATGCTTGAGTCTCTACCCCAAATCCAGCCTCAAGCTGTACATGCCCTGCCGTAGTCCTGGACTAGCCCCTTACCGAAGAACTGGGACCATGCCGTGTTCCAGGACTTCTCTACCGCCCTTCCACAAACCCAGGTTCCTGCTCAATCCCAGGACTCGCCAAATGCCCTGCCATAACCACAGCCCAGCGCCACAGAACGTGGACATGTCCAGGGCACGCCTTCAATGCGCCAAGCTACGCCAACTGATTCAATGTAGGGCAAGTCCTTAGCCGCTGCACCAGAACCTTCCCAGCACGCATCTGAGACGCGCAGCGCTGCAGCCACACTTATGACACGTCCACAGCAGAACCTAAGGACCAGCCCGTGCCTCCCAATCTGCTGCCAGCCGTGTCTTAGCCTATGCCCAAGGACAAGCACCCTGTTTTGAAATTCAATGCGCCTTCTCAATTCAATCCTGAAACACTTAACTTTCATTTTTATAAGGAAAACTTGGATTTGAATTTTGATTTAGCTCCTAATGCTGTTGAACTTTTCCCGTGCAGGTTCCACCATAAAAACTCCAAGAATATGCTAAAGGCACTCAACTTGGTCCCCCTCTTCAAGTTCCGAAGGAAAAATCAACGGAAGTGACCAAGGATGAAGTCTAGAACATACAAGGCACAACCAAAGCTATTCCCCCATGAGCATTGTCCAAGGAAGACATTCCAGAATGGACAGAAATTGCTCTCATTCAAATCACTCCTTAATCTCTTTCCCGATAAGTTATGTTCTCGTCGGTGGATTCCTTTATGTGTTTCTAACTGTTTTCTCCATGAAGCATCGCAGATTCTATAGCAAGAGGCTCATAATCGGTTCCATGTTGACGCTGAAATCCAGGGCACACCATCCAATGCCTGGCATGCCAGCCCCGTCTTGCCTAGACGTTAAATAACGCGCTCCTAGGAGGCAGCCTAGCCCTTGTGGACAATGTTCAGTTTAGGTTTGGGGGTGTGGATTTAAATGTTTTGCATATAGAAACAAGTAGGTTTGAGGGTGATACACGACCCGGACTTTTGAATTTTCAGCCTTAGTTACTTAATTTTTTGCTTCTGAATAGTATGATAACTTGTTAATAGTGATGTATATGCTAAGTTAACTGTCTTAGCCTTACTAAGAGTCATGCCATGGTCAAGTAGTTCATAATTTACACTTATCAATGCCATGTTTTAAGTGATTAAGTGAACGAAATAACTGAATTTGAGTGAACCTTAAAAAATTAGTGGAGACTACCCTGTGAGATCTTTGAGCCTAATTGCCATTCTTTCTGAGGGATATACTTGTTTCTACTCTTAAACACTCATCGCTTTTGTTCTTAATTGTTGATCTCATTACATCATATTTGCATTGAATTTTAAAGAACTAACGTCATTTAGATACTCTTGATCTAATGTGTGGTTTGCCATAAGAAGTGATGTAGGCTATGTATGCTTTAACCTCTAAAGGCTTTATCCTACCCTATTGCATGCTCCCTAAGCCAACTTTGATGCCAAACACTCAACCTTTTCTTTCATCACCCAAATTGTAACCTAACCGAAATACCTAGCCATTCATCACAGCCATACCCTATAACCTCAGTTTGTGCTAAGGTTGCCGTAAATGAGATTCATGGTGAGAATGAGAGGTGGAAGAAGATGCTGCCCAATTCCAAGGACATTGGCGTCAATTCAAAGTTCTAAAGTAAAGAAAAGTTGTACAAGTTGCAAGCTGCACGAAAGTTTGA
The DNA here is from genome assembly GCA_037349345.1 of Oemleria cerasiformis. Classification (NCBI taxonomy): domain Eukaryota; kingdom Viridiplantae; phylum Streptophyta; class Magnoliopsida; order Rosales; family Rosaceae; genus Oemleria; species Oemleria cerasiformis. Next base: position 11,677,253 of record JAZGTL010000019.1, read on the forward strand.
GGAAATCATTGCATGATCTTGGTTCAAATCAATTCAAAGAAAAGAAAAAATCAAAAAATCAAAAGAAAAAAAAAACGTTGAAAATAAAAGAAAGAAGAAAAAGTGAAAAACAAAGTAAATTAAGTCAAGTGAGCCAAGAGCCTCAAAATAAGCCATCAAGAAAGCACATTGCTGTGGGCCTTAAGAAAGGATTCAGTTCAGAAATTCCAAGTTCAAGTCATGACTTCTCATGCCTTGGCACAGCTCAGGTTCCTTGAATCCCATCCTTCCTTGCTAAACCCTTAAGCTTAGCCCCATTACAACCTAAAAAGGAAGACCTAATTGATCTTATGGACAATCATGCTGAGGATTAAGGTACGTATCTATGTTCTTAAAGTTCAATTCCTTTCATGAGATCTTTATTTCCATAAAGTGCTATTCGTAATTATTACTCATATGATTTGAATTTCATAACATAAACTCATCACAAATGTTTGAAAAGAGTGAAAGCCTAGAATTCTTGTGCAAATTGAGAGTTGCCTAGTGAGGATTAAAGTCGAGGTGAAATCTTTCTAGGGCACTTAGATGAACTTGTTCTCAAACATGATCACTCGAAATATTGGCACTTATACACATACACCTTCACATGACACTCACGGATATGGAATTCCTTTTAGTATGCAACCATGTCTACTTACTTTGATTCTTATTAGCTTGTTAAAAGTACTATCTCTAGCATCTAATTTGTCTAAGTAAAAAGTTTGTGGGTATCATGCTACTATAACCCTCAGGAGACAAAACTCCTCCTACTAGGTGAACCTAGGGGTTTAAATGTTCTATCTTAACTAATATCGAGTCTTTTTATTTTGTTAAAGTTTGTTTTGCTCAAGGACTAACAAAAGATAGGTTTGGGGTTATTTGATCAGTCATTATTTATGCATCATTTTGATGTCTTTATGTGCCTCTCTTACATGTCTTTTGAATGATTTTGTGCCATCAATTATAGAAAATGATCAATCTTGTGAGACTTGTGCAGATTTAGAAAGATAGGTAAATTATGAGAAGAACGCAAAAAAGAATGACTCAAATCGGAGTTCAGATGAAGGAGATGTCCTCATTTCAATATCAGGTCCTAAATTGGGTCCTGAGTGCGACAGTGCGCCAATGCGCCTATTTTGAGTCCTTGACCAAGTACCTCAGATCATGCCATATGGGCCCCAAACCTGAGTCTCATGACATCAAGTTCATGTCCTAGAAGTGCCAAGGTCGTGCCAGGATATGTCGAGTACAAGTCCCAAGAACTTCCCATCTGAGCCCAGCCTCTGCGCCTAAACCTTAGTTCCTGTTCCGGCAGCGGTGGATCAAAGTTCCTCCTCTGCGCTAAGCCTGACAATCTGTGCGCCTAGCCTACACGAAGATGCGCTTCTACTATGCTCGTGGTGTACCTCAAAAGCGCAATCCCATACCCCTATGACGAAGACATTCCAAGGGCCAAGTTCTAAGTTCCAGCATCTGACCGCGGGAAGACCGTGGGCTGCCCGCGGGCAGCTTGTGTTCCCACTGGCCAGCTTGCATTCACACTCCCAACCGTGTTCTGATTGGTTCTATTAGATTTTAAGGACTTTGTAATTAATTAGAAGTACAATAACTATTCCAGAACATTCTAGGCTAGGGTTTTTAATACCAATTCTTATAGGAAAAGGTTTTCCCTTTGTCTATAAAAAAGAGCCTTTGTTTAGTACTTGGGGAGGAGATTATTAGAAGAACATTATTTCGGAGATCTAACCACCCTAGCCGCAATTTACAATGTAATTTAGTTCAAAGTAAACAGTTTCTTATTTTCTGCACTTTTTGGGCGTGGAGGTTGGAGAGGAAGACTTTGCCGAGTCTCTGCTGTGCACCATTGTTCATAAGTGTTCTTTACTCTAAACTTTTATTTCATTGCAATTTAATTGTGAATTAAATTATATCTATTTTAATCCCAGTTATGCGTGAGTAGTTCATGTTACGATTAGGGATGCTTGAAGCCCTAACCATGTTAGTTCGTTAATTAGATTTTGGCTCTTGATTTTGATTGATATACATGCTGAATAACTCTTATTACTGCTTTAACTGCCATTCCTTTATGCCTATGAGCTTTGCTATCTTGTTTACATAAATTATTGATGGAATTGCTTGAGTGACCACTATATCATCTTGTAATTCATGAGCATCAAGAGGTTGAGGTTAAGAAACGATCTTGTAGTTGGAATTCACAACGCTCTAGGAATGCACGTCACTTTTCTAGGCTAGTATAGTGTCATGAAATTCTCTTTGTACTTCATACATCATCTTAAATGGTAGGTGATAGACGTTCTAGAGTACACATCATGCTTAGAACATGCCAAGTAAGAGAGAATAATATATGTGGAGTGGGCCAACCATCGGGACCTTTGCATGGGCACTTAATTCAGAAGTTGCATAGTAATTAGGTCAAGAAAATCTGGTTAAGGACTATAATTGGTTAGAGTGGATAGTATGCCTTAATTCGCCTTAGTTAATAATCAGTCAATCTATCATTCTTGCATTTTAATTTACTGTATTACTTTCGTGCGTGTTTCTCAAAATCATAAACCCCTCATCCTTTGGTGTGTGTGTGTGTGTGTGTGTTTTTATCTAAGTTAATTAAATATGAACTTAATTGGATTAATCGTTGAGGCAAGTCCTCGAGGATCGACTCTTGCTGTGCTACTATACTATTCTTATCGATTTGTGCACTTGCAAGGATTTTATAACTGTTAGAATTAGATTGCATATTGCTTGTTCTCTAATTTTACCAACAAGTTTTTGGCGCCGTTGCCGGGGACTTGTCCTTCAACAGTGCCCATTAATTCAGATTTAGTTAACTAAATTTATTATAGTAACTATTTAGATTTCATTTAGATTGTTTACTAACTTAGCTTGTCATCTTTCTCATGTACATATAAACAACTCATACATGGATATGGGATCATGGAATTATCCATACATGGAGACGGGAGCTTGGAACAATCCATACCCAACTTCATTCAATAAGGGGTGGAGCAATCACGAAAACCCAGAACCATACAACCCAGGATGGTGCCAGCAGCCTAATTTCACATGGAACTCCTCTAAAATAGTTCCTCACTATGAACCCACTCTTGACCTCCTACCTTCGCTGAGAGCCTTGGTGCAATGCATGGAGGCTCGTAATCAATGCATGGCAGCTTTTTGTGAAGAACACCGAGAGCTAAGCTAGCGCTTGGAGGAGATACTGGAAAAGAGCAAGAGGACATTTGAGTTCGACGTACGCCAAACTACTGAAGAAAGGGCATATTCCCCACCAAGTGAGGCCATGAATGATGACCATGATGAAGCTGTCATCGAGCCAACACTTCGACAAGTGCTTGCCATGGAGGCCGCGAAGTCCACCCAACCTTCGTTGTGGACCATGATACAAAGCATGGAGGCTTGTAAACAGAACCATCACATAGATGAAGAGCATAATAAGGACACCATCAAACTAACACTTCGACAAGTGCTTGCGATGGATGCCATGAATTCCACCCAAGGCCATGCCATGGCAGTGTCTCCCGATTATGCTCAGATTGAGCAGTGGGACGCACCCAATTCATACCCTCCATATATACTCTTCCTTTTATAATGTTTCTGATTCTGATTTCATGTCTAACTATACCTCTTTGCCTTGCACTAACAGATTGGAAAGCGAAATGGAAGAAAACTGGGAGGAAGAGAATAGGACGGATGATGGTGACAAGGACAACCAGGTTAAATCCATGCCCCTGCCCTATGTGTTGCCCAGCAGCAACGCACTGCCCCAAGCCGTGTCCCACAACCATGACCACGTTCTGCCTTATGACGTGCTTGAGCCTCTACCCCAAATCCAGCCTCAAGATGCACATGCCCTGCCGCACCCTTGGACTAGCCCCTTACCACAGAACTGGGACCCTTCCGTGTTCCAGGACTTGTCTACTGCCCTATCGCAAACCCAGGTTCCTGCTGAATCCCATGACTCGCCAAATGCCCTGCCGCAGCCACAACCCAGCGCCACAAAACCTGGACATGTCCAGGGCACGCCTTCAACGCGCCAAGCTACACCAATTGATTCACTGCAGGGCAAGTCCTTAGCCGCTGCACCAGAACCTTCCCAGCACTCATCTGAGACGCGCAGCGCTGCAGCCACGCTTCAAGACACGTCCATGGCAGAACCTAAGGACCAGCCCATGCCTCCCAATCTGCTGCCATCCGTGTCTCAGCCCATGCCCAAGGATAAGGACCTGGTTTTGAAATTCAATGCACCTTCTCAACTCAATCCTGAAACACTTAACTTTCATTTTAATAAGGCAAACTTGGATTTGAATTCTGATTTAGCTCCTAATGCTGTTGAACTGTTCCCGTGCAGGTTCCAACATATAAACACCAAGAATATGCTAAAGGCACTCAACTTGGTCCCCCTCTTCAAGTTCCGAAGGAAAAATCAACGGAAGGGACCAAGGATGAAGTCTAGAACGTACAAGGCACAACCAAAGCTGTTCCCCCATGAGCATTGTCCAAGGAAGACATTCCAGAATGGACAGAAACTGCTCTCATTCAAATCATTCCTCAATATCTTTCCCGATAGGTTACGTTCTCGTCGGTGGATTCCTTTATGTGTTTCTAACTGTTTTCTCCATGAAGCAGCGCAGATTCTACAGCAAGAGGTTCATAATCGATTCCATGTTGACGCTCATAATAAGGAGTTTGATGCTAGCTAGCTACACTTAATAGCTTATTAGCAGCATATTTTAGGAAAAATACATTTAGGATCATCCACCCACAATATAAAACATGATTCATCATCATCTCATCAAATATATAGTAGATAATAAACATAGATTTACACATTATATATGTAGTTTTTAATAACACAGTACTCTTTGGAAAGATGTACGTAGTTTCTCAAATTAATAATCATGTAGAACATGCATTATCGAAAGGATATGTATGTTAGTGAGATTACTGCATATTGAGCCTTTGAAGAATTTATGAAAGGAATTAAATAACTATAACAAGATGCATGGAATGTCCCAAAATACACGTGTCTAATTATGGTAGACAGATTGATTATCAAACATAGTTAAAAAGCCAGATCACAAAACCAACTTCCAATTCTATATTTTCTCTTAGGCAAATATGCTTAGATTCATTTGTCAAAAACAAGTTTATTTAATTATGATCTTTCTATTCTTCCTAATGACAAACTCAATGAGATTTATAGATGTACATGCAGAAAAGTTAGGGTTAGATTTCTTTCTTCGCATTCAAAACTTTTTCTACATCACCCACAGTTCATTCCAGGTTTTCATCGCCTAGTTCATGAAATCGGTTTCCCTTCATACCATCTATATATCTTAACCTCCACCACTAATCTTCGTTAAATTAACAATTGACTTAGATAAGTTTGAGCCTTTCTTTCTTCTGCATTGTCCTAGCATTTACTAGATAACTTACTTCGCTTAGACTACGGCTTTATTGATTATTTCCAATTTTCAGATTCCTTTGGTAATTATATCAAGATAGAATTTAAACGTTCACTCTTAAAACATCATATTCATGGAACAAAGATGACCGTGGAAGTACACACTATTCCACCACATTGGGTAGAAGACCTCACACTGCCATGGCCACAATATGGTCGTCATGTTCAAATATATAAGACAAAGTTACTACTAGTCTATTCAAAGATCTAATAATTTCAGGTAGTCATATGGGAAGACACATTTAGGAAACTTTTCTTCAGAGCCAACCACTTATATTAAATATGCAGAGATTAATTAGAATAGAAGAAGCTCATGTCCAGAATTGGAAAGCACTTGTCCTTGAAGACTTCGAAAACCAATACCACTTAGAACATCTGGTTGGAGAAACCAAACATATGCAGATTTATTTGACAGATCCAATGACAGATTTCATGAGGATTCCTCTCCCACATATAGAAAATTCACTGGAGGTTCAGGAGATAATAGAGAACACATAATAAAAGATTATGTAGAATTTGAAGACCATGTCTCAGCCCACTCCCTAGACATCACTGCAGAACACAATATATATAAATACCAAATTATAGGGGTCATTTCAAATTCATATCCGAACTACGAAAATTTTCATCTAGGTACCTATAAACTATGAAAACACAACATCTAGGTACCCACCGTCAACAATCTGTTAAAAAAATCTGTTAAGTGCCCAATTGGCATTTGTAGGACCCTTTTTTATGCTGACATGGACTTAAAATAATGATTTTACTTTTACTTTTTTTATTTTATTATTTTTATTTTTTACTCTCTCTCCTACCCAGCCTTTCTCTCCCTGATTCCCTCTCTCTGCGACAACGGCGACAACCATCACCACTGCCCTTTATTCCGACCATGACCAGTCTCACCACCACGCTCAAACGCCTCCCCTCGTCGAGACAAACCTGTCCATGCCACCCATCAACGTCAAAAAGAGGTAGTGAGGTACCTGTTGCTGGTCCTAAAGATAGCACCGGCATTTTCCAACAGAATCTTCAATAGCTCCAAAGCAACAATCTTTCCTTTCATCAACTCTGGATCAGCCAATGCCTCCTTTGGTGGAGTCGTCATTGACAGCTTACACAGAGCTCTAAACACCAAAAACGCGCCTCTTCTCAATTTATTCCCAATCTGAACTCCAAATCCTCACCTCTCTCCATTTCTCCATCCGCCAGTTCCCATTTTCGGCCCTCCAATGCGGTATTGTACATACTAATCTCCCAGTACTTGGCATCCAACATGTCCTTATCGGTCGAGTCTAGCAAATCGACCGGGTTCGTCGTCTCCACCGTGGTGGTCTCAAACGCCCCGTCGTGCCCTCAAAGCGACAATTTGGTAGGCGTTGAAGGGTTCAAAACCTCATCAATGTCGGACATAATCTTAGTAATAAACCTTTGCACGAACATTGTCATCGACCCGTCGGCATCCGATTTCTTGATTGGATCCATCAACTCGGCCACCACTCAATTGGATCCATCACCTCGTCGGGGCCACCCGAGGCGTCAGCCTCTCCGCGTAAGTAGCCATGGGTGATGAGCTTCTGGATGCAATCGACGGCCGGATCAGTGATCTTCAATACGCCGGAGCTGGCGGCGTTGATGATGGGGCTGAGGATAGACTTGGAGTCAGCGAGTGAGTACTCTTCAGACCCTCCGTCGTGGAGAGGACCCGGGCCTGAGGTATCGAGGTCGGAATTCGCATCAGGTTTAGACTTGTATTTGTTTTTGTTTTTTTTTTTAAATTTTTTTGTTGGATAAACTACATAAAAGTACCTCAATTATATGGGTCATTTCAAGTTCATACCCCAACTATAAAAAATTTCATTTAGGTACCCAAACTATCAAAACACAACATCTAGGTACCCAACATTATTCAATCCGTTAGTCAAACCGTTAAATGCTTATGTGGCAAAGTAGATGCCAATTTTTATAATTATAATAATCGCAAAATAATAAATAAAAAAATTTCTTATTAAATAAAAATAAAATTCAAAATAAGAAAAACTTGCAGTCGATAAGGCCGTCGAGTATCTCAAGAGCGGCATGGTCCTCGGCCTCAGCACTAGCTCAACAGTCGCCTTTGTGGTATCCAAGATCGGCAAGCTCTTGAAATCAGGCGAATTGAAGGACATCGTCGGAGTCCCGACTTCAAAACGCACGGAGGACCAAGCTTGTCAATTAGGTATTCCTCTTTCGGTGCTTGATGATCACCCATAGATCGATTTGGCCATTGATGGTGCCGATGAGGTCGACCCAAATCTCTACTTGGTTAAAGGGTGCGGTGGGGCTTTGCTCAGAGAGAAAATGGTGGAGGCTGCATCGGCCGTTGGAAAGGAGATTTTGAAATTCGAAGGGGTTGGGGAACATATGTTGTTCTTGGGAATGGCTACAACAGTCACCATTGCCTGCTTGTCATTCTCATCCAAATGGAATCCATTCATATTTTGATTTTGATTTTGAGGAGAAATGGTCATCTCATTCTCATCAGTCATGAGCAAGGGTGGTGTAACAAGAAAATTATGGAATTGTAATGTGCCCTTTTCGATAGAAATCACCTTTACAGTACAAATCATTGCATAATACTATCTCTATTATCACTCGCCCAACACCCAACACCCAACAACAACCCTCAAGCCTGAATTGGATTGGCAAAATTCGATTCGTTCACTCTCAGATCCACTCGATTGCGTCGGTTCAGTGAGTTTCTTCTCCTTACCCATCTCTTCTGAGCTGAAATTCTCTTATCTGCCACGCTGTTTTCGATAAAATTTGGGTTTTCTGTATGAATTGTGAATAAATGAGAATCAGTGGGGGTGGGTTCAGACGACGCGAGTTTTGCAGCCCCCTGTCTATTGTCGATGTCGTCTTCGTAACGATTGGGTGACGAGTGGGGCAAGGATGTTGTCGGCCGCTAGGCTATCGGGATCGAGCGTTATGGGTTGCAAGTTCGTCACGAGGGTAGGGAGAGGGTTTGGTGTCGTTCGTTGTGGGTTGCAGCGATATGCGTGTGGGATTGGGTATAATTGACCAAATTGCCCTTTAAATTTGTGGCACATCAGCAACTGACTGGACCAAAGAGTTGCCACGTGGAGATTTAACGTCCAATTAGATGGAAAATGTAACAGAGTTAGTAATCTGATGAGGCACACATAGTCTGAGTACCTAGATGAAAATTTTCATGGTTGAGATATGAACTTGAAATAACCCCTATAGAGTGGGTACTTTTATGTAGTTTATCCTTTTTTGTTTATTTATTTTAATATTTTATTTTTTTACTTTTAATAATAATCAAATATTATTATTTTTTTGTCTACATAGCGTCCATATCAGCATAAAAAATGGCCCCACAAATGCCACTTAAGCACTTAACATATTTTTTTTAACAGATTGCTAACGGTGGGTACCTAGATGTTGTGTTTTGATAGTTTAAGTACCGAAATGAAAATTTTCATAGTTAGGGTATGAACTTGAAATGACTCATATAGTTTGAGTGTTTTTATGTAGTTTGTCCTAAATAATATGATGGAGGGTTGAAGGCTAAACAAAGAAGACATGAGAGAAGTATAATTGAATAAGAATCCCAAAACAAAAGAATAGATTTGTATGGTCCTAAAATCTATATCGTCCCAAAACTTATAAACCCAAGAAACTATGGAGGGGGAAGAAATGGTTCTAAAACTTGATATGGTGAAAGCCTACGATTGAGATGATTGGAATTTTTGAAGGCAGTAATGTGTTAGATGGGGTTTGATGCTAAATTTATCCGATGGATAATGGAGTGTGTTACTTCAGCCATGTATAGTGTGCTGGTAAATGGAGAACCGTCTGGTTTCATTAGGCCAACTCGAGGGATTAGACAAGGCGATCTGTTATCCCCTTTCCTTTTTGTCTTGTGTGTAGAGGGACTCTCCTCTTTGATGCGTAGAAGAGAAGGTGAGTGGATACTCATAGGCATTCAAGTGGCGCCTAATGGTCTGAATTTGACCCACCTGTTTTTTGCTGATGACTCGATGTTTTTTGTAAAGCTACGGTAGATGAGGCTAGCTGTGTCAAGGAGATTTTGAATACTTATACAGAGGAATCAGGGCAGCTTATTATTTTTGACAAGAGTGGGGTGTTTTTCAATCGAGATTGTACTGAAGACAGAAAGGAAGCCTTAACCCAAGTCTTGGGCGTTCAACATCAAGAAGGATTTGGAAAATATCTGGGGCTTATGGCAAACTTTGGGACCTCAAAGAAGAAATTTTTTGAAGAGACCCGCATGAGGATTGAGAGTAAAATCCGAGGCTAGCCGAGCAATATCTTTCCATCGCTAGCAAGGAAGATTTACTTAAGTCAGTAGCTATGACAATGCCAATTTATACAATGTGCTGCTTTTTATTGCCAGTGACGGTTTGTCATGATATTACTCTAATCATGGCTGATTTTTGGTGGGGGAGTATTGATCAGCCGTTATTTATGCATCATTTTGATGTCTTTATATGCCTCTGTTACATGTCTTTTGAATGATTTCGTGCCATCAATAGTAGAAAATGATCAATATTGTGAGACTTGTGCAGAGTTAGAAAGATAGGTAAAATCTGGAAAGAACGCAAAAAGAATGACCCAAATCGGAGTCCAGATGAAGGAGATGTCCTCATTTCAATATCAAGTCCTAAACGGGGTCCTGAGTGCGCCAATGCGCCTATTTTGGGCCACTGGCCAAGTACCTCATATCAGGCCCTCCGGGTCTCAAACCTATGTTTCATGACATCAAGGTCAGGTCCTAGAAGTACCAAGGTCGCGCCAAGGCAGGTCGAGGACATGTCCCAAGAACTCCCATCCTAGCCCAGATGTGCGCCTAAGCCCAGGGTCCATGTTCCGCCAGCGGTGGATCAGAGGTTCTCTCTCTGCGATAAACCTGACAACATTTGCGCCAAGCCTGAACGAATATGCGCTTCTACTATACTCATGATGTTCTTCAAAAGCGCAGTCCCAGATCCTGATTACGAAGACAGTCCAAAAGCCAAGTTCGGACCACTGGCCAGCTTGCGTTCCCACTTGCCAGTTTGCATTCACACTCCCAACTATGTTCTGATTGGTTCTAATAGATTTTAAGGACTTTTTAATTAATTAAAAGTACAATAACTATTCCAGAACATTCTAGGATAAGGTTTTACCAATCCTTATAGAACAAGGTTTTACCAATCCTTATAGAACAAGGTTTTCCCTTTGTCTATAAAAGGGACCCTTTGTTCAGTGTTTTAAGAATCAGAGAGATAGAGTTCCGTTTTGGTTTTCTGGAAAAAACTGAGACCTGAGCCGCATATAGTAATTGATTTTTTAGAGTTTTACGCCAAAGCTTTGTTCTTCCCGAAGTTGAGTGTGTTGGACGTGGAGCTTGGAGAAGAAGGCTCTGCCGTGTCTTCTGCTACACCTGTTCTTCACAATATCTTATGTACCCTTATTTTCATTATTGCAATTTACTTATGAATTCAATTATATTTGTTTCAATTTCAGTTATGTGTGAGTAGTCGTTAGGATTAGGGCTGCTTGAAGCCCTAGCCATATTAGCTTGTTGATTGGATTTTTGGCTCTTGATTATGATTGATATGCATGCTGAATAAGTTGGATTACTGTGCTTAATGACCTTAATTTATGCCTATAAGATTAGCTACCTTGTTTGCATATAATTATTGATGTAATTGTTTGAGTGACCGTCATATCATCTTGTGATTTTGAGCATCGAAAGTATTCTTACTTGTAATCTTAACTCATAACGACCTAGGATTGCATGTCACTTTGCTAGGCTAATGTGGTGTCATTAAATTCTCTTTAAACTTCATGCATCATCTTAAAAGGTAGGTGATAGACGTTCTAGGCATATGCCCTGTTTAGAACATGCTAAGTAAGAGGGAATAAGATGTGTCTAGTGAACCAACGCCAGGTCCTAGGCATGGGCACCTAATTCAGAAAATGCATAGTAATTAGGTCAAGGAAATCTGATTAGTAACTATAATTGGTTAGAGTGGATAGTAAGCCTTAATTCCCCTTAGTTAATAATCAATCAACCGTTAATTCTTGCATTGTTATTTTCTGCATTTTATTTTACTTGTCTTTAAATTTCAGTTCTCACGTCATAAACCCCCCTGCGTGTGTGTGTGTGTTTTCACTAAGTTAATAAATCTGAACTAAAGTGGTCATAACGTTGATACAAGTCCTCGAGGGATCGACTCTTGCTATGCTACTATACTATTCTTATCGATTTGTGCACTTGCAAGGATTTTATAACTGTTAGAATTGAATTGCATATTTCTTGATCTTTAATTTTACCAACAAGTATGGGAAGAAAAACTGGTGTTCACTACGGATCATGGGACAAACTTACTCAAACCAAGAAGTCCAGTGGTTTAGGTTTTAAATACATCGGGTGTTTCAATGTGGCGATGTTAGCAAAAATTGATTGGTGAATCTTGAACAACCCTGAATCTATATTAGCTAGAGTCCTAAAAGAAAAATATTTCCCAGGGGAGCATGTCCTAAATGTCAGTGAGGGGCGTGGTGGCTCCTGGGCCTGGAAGGATTGCAAGGATTGCAAGTGCTGAAAGCTGGGATTCGTTGGAGGGATGGCGATGGGAGAAATATCTGCATCCTTAAGGACCCTTGGCTTCCTCTCATGAGGCCTTTCATCACTATATCTAGACATGCTCTAATGCCAGAGATGGTTGTTGATCTCATTGATTGGGACAGAAAATGTTGGAGGGAGGAGTTGATAAACGATGTCTTTAGGAGTGAGGAAGCCCAGTGCATTTTGTCCATACCTCTAGGCTATCTTGGTTGCCAGGACAGATATATGGCACCATGTTAAGGCTGGGAATTACACAGTGAAATCAGGATATATGGTTGCTACGGAGTTGTTAAGGAATGGAGAATTTAAGAGGAAGCAGGGAACTGGTGAAACTAACTTCATGGAGAGTAATGAAAAGATATGGAAGTCCATCTGGACATCTGCCGCGCCACATAAACTGCAGCTGTTCATTTGGAAATGCTGCAGGCATTTCTTAACAGTAAGACATAACCCAGTGAAACGGAGGATCTTGGTGGATGATATATGCCCTCATTGTGGTGAAACTGAGGAAACCCAGGTACACATTTTTTTCCAATGCAAGTATGCACATGTATTCTGGTTTGGCAGCCCCTTGCAGGCTGATATGGGTAGTGTGGAGGGAGGAGATTTTATATGGTATTGGAATTATTTTCTGCATATTTTCAGCCAGAATGGACAGCAACAATATGCAACTCAGTTATTGATTTTTGGTTTATGGAGGTTATGGAAATGCTGAAAGATGAGGCGTTATAATGATATTATCATTGAGCCTGATGCTGCTATCCAAAAGATGCTGAAACAAGTGCAGGATTTTAATGCAGCTAGGTTGAAGAAACCGAAACTCATCTAGACAGTTCATGGTTTACCTGCAGTTGCTCCTCTGCGGGACAAGTGGATCAGACCTCCAGCGGGTTTTGTGAAAGTAAACTGTGATGGGGCTTTCTCTACTGCAGATCGACTTGGAGGATTTGGGTGGGATCGCAGATCATCATTGGGTAGTTTCATAGCAGCTGGAGGAGATGGAGGCTTCCTTTGCTGTAGTAGCCTTCATGCTGAAGCCATGGCTGTGAGAGCTGCGATGCTGGCTTGCGCTGACTATGATTGCAAAAGTGTGATTTTAGAGACTGATTCGCAGGTACTAGTGCAGAGTGTGAAGACGGGAGTCTGCATGGATGAGAGTATAGAAGGGCTGGTTCATGATATAGTAGAGCTGCAGACGCTGTTTGAGGTAGTGCTGCTGCGTTTCATTCCCAGGAAGATTAACACAGCAGCTCCTGAAGTTGCTGCAGTGTATAAGCGTTCTAAAAGCTGTCTAAGATGGGAGGGACTAGAACCCTTTTGGTTAGTTAATATTCTTGCTTCTGATGTTAACAGTTCTATTCGAATTTAATCAATAAACATGATCTTTCATGAAAAAAAAAAAAAACTATGGTGCCAAAAGATTTATATAAAGACAGAAAAATAAAGAAACTAAGGGATCATGTCAGAAATTGTCAATTCGTTATGACCTGTTTAATAAAAGGGTAGATCTCAAGTCAAACCGTTAGTCCGTGTAATGACCTATTAACCCATTTAATAAACGTGACAGTCACTAAACTATATCTCTACTCATTTACCTTATATATACCTGTTAAATCTTTATCATTGTAAGATTATTGTTTGGAGTTATAAACCCTATGAATTCATAATATTTATTTAGTATTTGGTAGTAAATATTGAACTTTTAAGGTGTATTAGAAAGTCAAATGATTTAAATAGATTAAATATATCATAGATGAATCGATTTTCGAATATGATCAACTCATTAGATGTGTTACTCGGGTTATCTAATTTATTACAGGCCGGGTTCGAATTTGCCATCTTTGACACCATTATTAAACGGATTAAATTCAAATTTAACATATTTAGATAAAACAAAATTTATGACACGACACGAACCTGACATGACCTGACCGATTACCAGCCACACGAAAATGTCAAAATTAAAAGCAATCCAATTAACAAGTCTTAAAGGTGAAAGTTCAGGCATCCCTTCAGTTTTATTTAAACTTTCCTTTTCATTTGACTTGCCAAAAACGAAAAAAAAAAAAAAAACATAAAAGTTGAAAATTCAGGATACTAAACTGAAACTAATAATGTTAGCAACCACGTTGAAAATACAAATTTTGAATTTGATTACATGGAAAACTTGGGTGGGGTATCAATCACGCTCCTCCTACTTCTGATATTTGAACAGATAACAGCATAAACGGATTAAGAGGCTACAGGCTACTTCTTTCCTTGGAATATTAAAAATAACACAATCACATAATTCAAAGCTTTCATTTCTTTTCCATTTCCTTGTTTCAATTGTACATCTGGCTAACTGAAAATGGAGTTGTACCAGGGAATTATGTATAAAAATTGGGAAAAGCTGTGATGGTGGGAAAAAAAGTACCAGCTAACGGGCACATACAGGCGAATCCCAGTACATCCATGGCCTAGGACGATGGAGAAGACGGGCTGAAGGTCAACTGGCAACCTGCCGCAATGGAGGCCAAGCAATTTCATCATCATCTGTGTGGCCCTGGATGAGAAAATCAGCACAATTCTTCCTGCAACCATGGTTATATGGGTTTCGGAACTTGCCATCTGGACCACGAAGATAGCCATACCGAATAGCATTCGCCAATTCATTGGTGGTGATATTTCGAGCTATCTGTGAAAGAATAAGGAAGATTACATTCTCTATGTAGTCATCACCTTGAAGGAGTTTAACAGATAATAATTGTAAATCTCCATATGAAATCAAGAATTATCAAGGTTGATATCAAATTCAAAACACATCCAAAAGTGAAGAAACCAGAAAGCATGGAAATTAACTTTAACTCTAGCAAACATAACCCAAAAGGAACATAACTCCAGAACGTGTACAGTAGCAGACCTTGTACTAGCGCGAGTCTCGTGAACCATCTTTTTCAATCATGGCACAAGTTAATCAGAAACATTACACCACTCCACCCACAAACGAAAAAAATAAAAAGGTAAGGTATCCAGGGGGGATTTTAGATAGTTACAAAAAAAATATGAGGTGTAGTAGATCAATTCTGCTTTCTCATTAATTTAGCCAGTCCAATTTTGCTCCTCAAGCCTTTCTTGTCCGCGGTTATCAGCTCCCACATACACTTAGAGTGGAAAGTAAGTGTATTTCCCATCTTAGAATACCAGAATATACAATGGTCATATATTCCAAGGAGCGCAGATATTGGCATATTGCCATCACTAACTTAAGCTAAGATATACATAGTCAGGGTTCCGTCAATTACCTGAGTTGCCTGGGCTATTGTCAGAGTTGTGGCAGCAATTAAAATAATAATGTCCAGAAACAGAAAAGCAACAACACTAGGATGCTGAACTACCAAATGATGACTCCAGGTTTCCTCTGTTCTCCATATTGGCATTGAACTCCAAATCCCTATCATCGTGAAAAAGGCAACTTTCATCTAGTAAAAAATGAACCAAACTTTTTATCATAAAGCTTAGAATGTCTGGTACCCACATACTTTGAGCTGCAACGGCAAAAGATATGATGGACGTCAAAGCTCCCATGCAGATAAATATAAAGAAATCTCGCTTGTTTCTCTGCAAGAAGCATAATGGCGAGGTAGTGAAGCTGGTGGAAACAAATATGTTATCATAAAGTTGCATAAACTTGACTAAGATAAGAATTTAGAACTACTAACCTTGCCAACACAATTAGATATCCATGGACAATGATGGTCAAACTGTTCTACACAACGGTTGCATGTGGGGCAGTGTTTAGAGCGAACAGGTCTAATTATCTGGAGCAAAAGAATGTGAGGAAACATGATTTAATCAGGCATGCAATAATTATATGCACCACATATAAATATCCAAAATATTAGTATGTTATCATCTTTGAAAGAAATAGGACAGTAAGTTAACCTTGCAAGTGGGACAGAGTTGAGACCAATTTCCCGTCCATACAGACGAATTGTTGAAATCAATATTCAACAAAGGATCCTGAAAATTGCCAGTGCACTGTTAAAAAGCTGAGTTACACAAGTATTAGTCAACAAAACCTCATATGGTATGTTATAATTGGAAGTAAGGTTTATCGAGAATGGGTGGGATAACAATATGGTAGCTACAGGTTCAAGTCCGTGCCAATGGACATATATTTCTTAAGGGATCACCTCTTTCACACTTTGTTGTCGGTTTGGGGTCGGTAACGGTAAAAAAGTGAGGTTCTGGGAAGAGTGCTGGGAAGGAGAAGTAGATGGATTTCCATTCGTTATTTCCTCGTGTTTATAGATTATCCCACTGTCAGAACTGTCCCACGGAAAAGGTATGTTCATATTATCTTTCCTTACCTTTAAGCTGGGATTTCGGTCCTCGAAGGAACTTGAAGAATCGAAAAGTGAAAGAGCTGTCACTGCAGTCAATTTTAGAATCAGTTGTGATTGATCCTCATTCAGCAGATAAGGGAGTCTGGAGTGTTCTGGAGTTTCAACTTGTCAATCATTCTCAAAACATCTATTGGAGGACCCTACTGTCTCCTTCGTGTGTAATTTGGATAGCTAGAGTACCTCCCGAGGTACATGTGCTGGTATATGGTTATTGGCTCATGGGAAGGACCACACATGTGATATGACTCAAAGTAGACAACGCTCAGCTCCACTCTGCCCACATTGGTGTGTTATCTGCAGAAAGGCTTCTGAAAATTTGGATCATTTGATGTTGCACTGCACATGGCTTCTTCTTTGTGGCATCGGCTAATTAAGGAGAAGGTTTAAGTTGGTATTTTCAGGGGTCGTGTAATGCGATTTTGTGTCAGAAGTTTAAGTTTTTGTTGGAAAGAAATGGGATGAATTTTTAGGGAGATGTGCTACTATGGAAATCTTTTCGGTTTAGTCGGCTGAAAGGAATGGAAGGATATTTGAGAATGTGGAGTGTTTATGGGAGAGGGTCCGAATCTGGGCATGCTTGTTGGCATCTGTAGTTTCAGAGTCTAGGGAGTTATCTTTTTCTGCTATTTTGTTAGATTGGAAAGGAGTCGTTCAGTAGTATATGTGGATTATGTTGGTGGCTTGATGCCAGGGTTATGGGTAGTCAAGTAGAAGTGGAGGTCCGCTTAAGATTGTACTAATTTCTGTTGTTAATGAAGATTTGTTTCGTATAAAAAATAATATGCACAAATCATATATGTGGGTTTTAAAGAAAATGTTATGGTTTTCTCTGATACATAACCTTGCTTTCGGAAGCTCTTGTCTGAAGAAATTCTAAATTAACTTTATTTACTATTTGACAGTAGAAATGGTAAAAGACTGTACAGAAGAAGCATTGCATATACCTCTGTATCCATATGACTGCTGGAGTCCCCTGCTCTTTTGATGTAACCTGGATCTTTACTGCAAGCAATTGTTGTAGATAAATGTTTAATAATATCAAAGGAATCAGTCAAAATGGGAGTGTGTTGTAGATATATAAGTACATGTATCATTGAAGAATTTTTCCAAGACCATAAGTCCCTTGGCAACGTATCGGAGATATTAGGTTGCTCTGTAAAAGGATCGGGTGGGGTTATCTAGTGACTGCGGGATAGGACAACCTCCTATTCAGTAGTTTATTGGTTACTAAGTTACTAACTAAACGTTTAGTCTTCAACTTTTGTGTAAGATACTACTCTTTTCAGTTAAGATATTTGGCACTAGATGTCAACTATTTAGGTAGTTCATATGCCTTAATAACTTAGCAACAATTACATGTCGGTCAAGGTTTTCTGTAATTTTCTTTTAAACAGGTTAATCACAGTAAATATCAGGTATCCAAGGCGCGGGTGCACATGAAGTCAAGCCATGCCCCCTCCTATCTCTGAATCTAAAAACTGCTTAACCAAACTGAGAGGAACTATACACAACAAGAATATCTATGTTTTCTGAGAGAGATTAAAACCTCAGGAACTATAAATAAGTGCTAAGTGGAAGTAACAAATTCGCCAAACCATATCTCTAAGTACGTGTGTTCACGAACATTTAATTTTTTTTACTGAAATTAATGGCAATTAGTGATTTCAGAATATATGAAGTCCATCTGTTTTTTCTTCGAAAGATAATAAAATCTTGATTGGCATTTAGTTATGGCTTCTTGACGGCAAGTAACAGAAAATAGAAAAAGGATTACCTACTGCACTTGTAGAACATAATCAGGGAACCCACCGCTAATGAAACAGCAACCCATCCACAGAGGCCAACAGCAGCAGTAACCTTTGTCAGATTAGGAGCTAACATGAGTATGTATTAAGTTAGTAATGAATAATTGATGAGATAACACAATTCTATCTGCAATCTAAATGAAAACTGGAACGTCAAAGCTTAAGTACCTGCAAGGACTGAGTTCATGAAGAGAACTGTTTGAATGATTATTGTACACAACAAGATAGGAGCGTAGCCAATAGATGCCATCTTCCCACTGCAAAATTTGTCTCTCCAATGGTTGCTATGAAGCCGCTGCTGGTTAGCCTGAAAAAATACAAAAATAATTGTTTCTCTAAGAAGTTTCGGTTGAAAAAACCCAAAAGAGCATAACCCAAGTACGTAAAAAGCATAAATGATACAAAAACTTTTTCTTTTCATAGGAAGCAACTTTTATACAAGGATAGAAAATGTACAGAGCAATAGACAAGAAATCCACTGAGCTAAGAGAGGTAAAACAGAATAGACCACCTACTTGAACAAAAAATATCAACAGGCCCGGAAATACCCAATACAGAAAAACTAAAAAAAATGCTATTCAATCTGACAAATTGCAATAAAGGTATTGTCTCAAGGAACTGAAGCTAATAAATGATGCCCAGAATGAACCACTATCCAACAAATGGTCTACCTCCTCCCTCACCACATCCTCATATATTCTTCTGTTCCTCTCAATCCAAATGGCCCAGAGTACAGCAACCACAGTACGTCCTCCCAGCACCAATCCCCTCTTTCTTCAAAAAACTGGTGCCCCTCGTGTAAACTACAGAATCAACTGGAGGGTCTCAGCCACCAGTCCTACGGTCTAGTGGTATTCCTCTCAAATGTGTAGTAGATGGTCGCAGATTCCACTCTCGTAAAAGGCAAGGTCGATGCCTTTTGTGCATAATCCCCCTCCCCCAATATCATTGTATTAAGGAAGAAAAAAACTGGAGTGTCCCAAAGCAACCCTAGACAGCCCAATCTAAAGAGCTAAGGCCACTGGACAATTCAAAAACAGATTATTTTACAGTCTCAACTCCTTTAAAAATCATATACCACTGAGGAAGACAAACAGAAAGCCTTCTCTTCTGAATAGTATCACAGAAATCAAACTTCACATATGCAAACTCAGAAGAGGGTATGAACTGAGGGTATGGAACAAACTACGACAAAGCTGAAAATACAAAAAAAAAAAGAATCAAAGAGAGACAAAAAAGGATGGGAAGAAAACAGAATGGGTCCTTATCTAGTAATTACTGCATAAAAAATCTCTTCTACTCCTAAAAATCAAATATTCTACCCCTGAAAATATACCAACTATTCCCTCGTATCCTTATCTCTAGGACTGCTATAATGGAAGTCATGTTTTAAATAATCTCTGGTCACCTGAAGCCCTAAAGATAAGTCCAACGTACTTTGATCATTCCTATTAAATCAATGGCAGTTACTTTCCAGGTATGGGTATGAGAAGAAAGGGTATCATTCTCATACAATAGTTCCCACATTTACTAACACAGAATGAATAAAAAAATAAGCGGGTTCCACGTCCAAATTAAGTATAAATCCCCCCAGACCAGCGATCAAATCATTTAGTGGGGGTTGTTGATCTGATACCCATACCCTTTCCCTCCTATCCCCATACCAGAGCTCCCCATGGCAGGTAAGTAAACATACTATAATTGTTAAGCAACTGTTGCAAAATACAATTTTCCCACTCAAAGATAAAATGTCAAACTCAATTGCGATTAATGACAAATTTTGCATTAGAATTCTGCAGGAAAAACCTAGACATCACTAGAAATTTCTTTCTCCACATGAAAAGACAACAGGGATATATAAGGGTACATGTCATTCATATTTACAATAACTCCTGCAAGTATACTAGAAATAAACATAAAATGTGAAAGGAAATTCAACGTTGGGGAAGCACGTGTGTAAGTTATCAAAACTACATGAGAGCTACAAATAAATTTGTTTAACTTATGGGCTCGTTTTGGTGAGCAAGATGGGATTGGATTCGATAAATCATCAAATTCAATGTATTTTGAATGTAAAAATGGATATGTTTTCATTAGGAGTAGGGATAGAAGAAAACTTATCCAATCCAATCCATTTAAAATAGTAGGATTAGAAAAGGTAAGTTTCCTTCTATGTCTAATCCTCCTACAACAAAATTGCTTCCATTTTTTCATTCATAATACATTGAATTTGAAGAGTTATCCAATCCAATCCCGCTCACCAAACGTGGCCGATGTATGTATTATACTGAAATAATTTACGTATGTAGCATACATTATACTAAAATTATTTATGTATGTACTATAGATTATACTGAGTCAACAAAGAAAAGAAAATTATAAAGGACGTATTATATTGTAACCTCCATGAAACCCACAAGTATGTTTTCTATGCAACCATTGGAAAATATGATTTCCTATATCAGTAACTCTTCCAAAAACACAACCACATGCTATCAGAACATCATATTCACATATCTGTTTTTTCAAGTGTCGTTTAGATTTGGAAGTGAACACAGTACTCAAAATAAAACGTTACGTACAAGGAAAAGAGCGACGCGCTGACGACCTTTATTAGACGCAATCTGAGCAGGAGTAAAACCAGCATTGTCTTTCACTGTTAATTCCTGCTTAGTGCCGGAATAAACAAGCACAGTGCAAGCCTCAATGTTACCTGCTAAAGCAGCCCAGTGCAAAGGGGTACTACCTAATAGTGTAGGATAATCAAATCATCAGACCACCAAAATAACCTGGAAAAGAAAAAGACAGAGAAAAGAAAAAGATATACAAAAAGACAAATAAGCACCAACAATAGATATGAAGAGCCCTTTTAAAGTTGGAATTCCAATTTTTTAACGTATAGAATCAGAAATAAATAGCTCTCTTGAGGATTGGCAAAGAGATATATGAATTATCAAACACTGAAAAGGAATTAAATACAAGGAGTATATAAACAAGGTCTGAGTGCATGCAGGCATACAGTGTTTTGGTTAAATGTTCATGTGCCTTTTATTTTTGTACTACAGTTTTCTAAGGCTTTGGACTTTGGATTTTCAAGAATTTACTTTTATAAACTTAGTAGTATGAATCTACCATTTTGATGTTTCTTTGTTTTCTACTTTAACTTTTTTATTGCTTTGGATTGTATAATAATTATTTGCTTGTGCGGATTTTGTTTTTGTGTTAAATTGGCCAATCAGGCTCAGATTATTTTTCTGAAAGGCCTAAAAACTATAAATTAGGCTCAGAATTCTAAACAAAGAATATTGGACCAAAATTAAAAATAGAAAAAAAAAAAATTGGGGTTAGACTTCAAAAGAAAAATAACATATTAATGAAACAGTCATTTGAACCCAAAAGAAAATGAGTTTGGCAGCAGGTTTGGCCCAAACTTTATCCGACTGGACCTGAGCCCACTCCTAGTTATGGTCATCCGAATCCTAACAGAAGATGATACATGATCCAGGTCCCTATGATACAACAATTAAAATACTATTACAGATAACCTTCGCTAGCAACTTCACCATCCCAGTTGTCCAATATTGCAATTTCTAGGTACTAATCAATAGACATGCTTAATCACACTTTTTTCTTTGGTCAGGTATGGCACATTACATTCATGGCTAAAGTAGAAACTAACTTAATTATTAGAATAATAAGCACATAACATATTTAGGTGAATATGCATGTTTAGTATACCTTCTATATCTTGTCTCCCTTGACATGCACCTCTAAACAGAAGCAACCTAACTGTATCTGCAAATCCCTTATATGCAGCCCTGGTTGAAAGCATCAAACTAATTAATTATCCTATTGCAACACAACAAAATAAATATCTTGTTCCCATATACTTAAGACTGATGCCAAACATCAAGATTTGATCAATAAATTCAATTCATTAGACGAAAAAAATCCTAGTCATTTGAGACTGTCCAAGTATTACGTGCAGAATGGACAACCTTAACAAAATAGGCAAAGCAGTTGTATGCTAGTGTTATCGTAAACAGAAAGCCATTTAACGTACCAATGAAGAGGACTCCTCCCCTCAATATCAGGTACATCAAAATCAGCTTGATATTTTGCAACAATGTGATTCAAGAAAGATGTTTGCCCATATTGAGCAGCAACGTGAACAGCCTGCAAGAAATTAAACAAATAAATTATGGGCAATAGATATCCTTTGCATGCATGAAAATATAAGACTAACAATAATTTGAAAGTTGGCACAAGCCAATCAATAGAGTCACCGATAAGTATAATAATCACCTTAGATAAAGACACATGATAAACCTAATAATAACCAATAAGGCAGTAATAAACTCCTACATTTATTATTACAAACATAGCTATGGAAAGTTCTGTTGCTAGGCACTCTGGCAACATAAGATGCTAATTGTTGCTGGACTATGAAACTGAACCATCTATCAGCTCAGCTCTTGCCTAAATGTGTGATCCGGAATGCAGATTCATTGGCAACATAAACATTTTTTTTTCCTCAGTTTATCTAGCAAGAGAAGACTGCTAGGAAGTCTGGCAACACAGTGCCGGTTGACCTGCAGTGCAAGAAACTGGTTAACCGCAGTGCTGTTAACTGCACCAGAGACAAAATTTATGTGTACTTTATCTCTTACACGACATATGTAACTTATGTTGAAAACTGGGCCTCGTTTCAGTTGGACCTCCTTCAATTTCCAAGTGAAACTAATGGCACAGACTGTTGACCCATATAACCTGCTTCCTTCCTTGCCTCTGTAACTTCCACTACCAGCCCCAACCACCACTACACCCTCATTTCTTCATTTCCACCCATATACAATGGTGCAATCAAGTTTTAAAGGTCCATATTGTTGATTTTTTACAAAGTAATCTCAATCTCAATCTAGTGAAAGATAATTTTTCTCTAAAGAAACAGAACATCATTAAAACATAAAAACACTAATAAAACATACATTTCCCACCAACACACATACATGAGTAGGACAGAACTAATGGAAATCACTAAGAAGAACTACGTCCCAATTCAGAAGAGTATAGAATGAGGTAGGAAACCAAAATAGGTATCAGGGATGAGCATCCTTCCCCAACGCATTTTCTTTTTAGTCTTTTTCCAAATTCTTTCTTCTGCTCTTCAACCCATTGACATTTAATTCCTTTTTCAAGAATCAAAAAGTGGCAGTTCATCTGAACATGCATCTTTCTCTTTCTTCTGCTCCTCCACCCTAATTTAAAAATCCTTGTGAGGTCGAGTGAGACGCATGGGGAATGAGAGAGATGCATGATTTAATAAGAAGAGAAGTAAAAGTTGTGGAGGATTTGGTGCAAGTGACTGGTGGATATTCCCATTTGTTTGGGCAGAAGTACTGAGATTCGAGAAATGATGTAGTGATGGGGTTGGAAGAAATTGCAGAGGGGAGAAAAGAAGCAGTCAGTCTTCGTCATTAGTTTCACGACAAAAAAAAAAGTAGGCATAAAAAAATCATATTCCTTGCATAATCAAATACTGCTGGGTTTATCTTGATATCTTTTTCTACCCCAAAATGGCAAATTTCAACCAAAACTAAATTAAGGAAAAGCAAAATAAAATACATTTCAAGAGAGAGAAAATGAGGTAATCACCCGGAACCCATTTACATCAGCAGCCTCAACCCTGGCTCCATTCTGCAAAAGAACATCCGCCACCGCAATTGCACCCTGCACAGCTGCCCAATGCAATGCTGGTTGCTGCCTATTTTCCGTCGCATTGACATCGCCACCATGCTATGACAACATCAATAACAGAAATAATCACCTAAATGAAACCAACCGAATGCAGAATGCAGAAATCCAGTACCAAAAGAAAGCAAAATTTCATAACAAATGAAAAGTATATAACATACACATGGAAATATATGCTCCAACTACAAGTATACAATTACAAACAAGGTCAACCAGTTCTTAAACCAAACAATACAACGGAAAAAATTGAACTAAATTTCGACATAAATTCAGCCTTTCCACACCAACCCATTGCAAACTCTACCTTTCCTAACAAACCACCACAGAACTCAACAGTTATGCATAAACCCAGAAGTCACCACAGGGAACCAAGCTAATTCACAGAAACAGAAACGGTGAAGAATACCTCAATGATGTACTGCGCGATATCGCGGAAGTTATTGAGAGCGCCCCAATGGAGGGCGTAATAGCCATGGACGTCTGGGTTGGAGAGAGAGGCACCATCTTGTTCGACGAACTTTCTTAGTTTCTTAAAATCCCCATAAGCAGAAGCAGAGAAGACGTCGACCACAGCCACCTCGGTAGGGTTTTTCTGGGTTTTGGAGTCCGATGTCACAACCTCTATCTCTGAAGAAGCCATTTCTGAGAGCTGAACACATGAGGGAGCTTTCCAAAGGGAATTAGGTAAAGAGATCAGAGTTTACTGCCCAATTTGGCGTTTGCGATCGCTACGTTCTCTGCCTCTCTAGGAATGCTGCCAGAAACTTCAAAATAGCTTAAAACTTACCCAGTGGATTTGGAAATGTGAAATTGTTGATGTTCGTTTGGTTGCATCATGCATCAGTATGAGTCGTGACGAATATTTCAATCGGGGAGTGGTTAAGGCCATGTTTGGTATCGTTTTGCAAAACAGTTTTTTTGATACAAAATAATTTAAAAGCGTTTAGTAACTCATTTTTAAAAAATGAATTTACAAAATGAAAATAAAAGATATAATAATTTGCCTCTCGTAACCACCACCACCTCCACCCCACAATCACAATCGTTACCGCCACCCCAACCACCACTACTACCTCCACCCCATCACACTACCACCATCTCTAATATTATCATTCCCACTATCGTCATCTCAAAATTTATATTTGTAAATTATTGTCTAATTCGTATTTATTCTTTTTTATTTTTATATATTTGTACCAAACAAGTTTTTCCTTTTTCATTCTTACAAAATCATATTTAGAGTAAACTGCCAAATACATTCTCAAATATTAAATACACAAATCATATTTCTTGTTTTTGTTTTACAAAACAATATTTCAAAAACTGTTTTGTAAAACGACACCAAATTGGCCCTAAACTCTCACGAATATCTGGACATATTATTAAATAATCTCTCTTATTTTATTTCCAACAAAATTTGTGTTTGGTTTTATTTTCGGGGAGGGGGAATTTTTCACACGTCACTGGAATTCGAACATGAGACCATAAGTCAATGCTCTTGCCACTTGTTTTATTTCCTCTTTAATATCTCATATTTTGACATCGCAAAAATGATTGTCAGTGTCTCTGAATTTTACACTAATTTTAACTATCATCCATGAATTTTATTATTAGTAGCAGACACCCCTGAACTATGTCTAAACGTGCAAGGACAGTCCCTCCGTTATGTTTCTCAACAATTTCTGTTAAAAAAACACACATGATATGTCTATTTTACCTTTATTCTTAACAGGAATCGTCGAGAAATTTAACGGAATGACTGTCTTTGCACGCTTACACATAGTTCAAAGATGTATGCTACTAATAATAAAGTTCATAGACGATAGTTAAAACTAGTGCAAAGTTTAGGGACATTGGCAACCGTTTTCCCTTTTGACGTTACATTCATGTTTAATCAACTTGGTTCTCCAATAAGCTATAAGCTAATAACCAGAAGAGGTTGGTCCAGTGGTTAGGACGTTCCCGAAGTCCGGTATGCTCCCATATCATCCTGTGTGAGTCTTCTTGGCTCTCGGAAAGGTGGACTGTGTGGTTCATTCGACAAAAAAAAATTAATGTAAATTTTAATATATGAACATAGATGCTGAAACACGTGTATAAGCCTTTTCGTTCCCGAAATGGTAAACTATCGTGGTTCGGCACTACCTGATTTCCTTTTAAAAAAAATAATAATAACATATAAGCCCATGTTGATTCTTATTTAATTTTTAACAGAAAATTAGGATTACCTCCCTCCTCATTTGAAAAATTTGATTAAAACCTTATAGCTTTGAATATTTTGATTGAAAGACAAAAATATAATTTATATTATTTTTTTGTATTATCTCATAAAATAAATAAATATTTGGAATTTAACCTCCTAAATAAAACACTAATTATCATTCTAAATTTAAATCTTAAATCTTATCAACTTATATGAACTTATTGATTTAAATGGTGTATTCAATTGAGATTTTCATTGATTTTAAATGTTCTTTAAAATTCATGTATATTCAATTAGGATTTTTAAGGTGTGTGTGTGTCTTCCCGGGCCCCAGAAGGGTGAATTGTCGTGGTTCGCTACTAGGTGGTCACCTTTTTTAGAAAAAAAAAATTAGGATTTTTAAGGAGTTGATAAAAGTTTGGGGTTTTAAATCTATACTTAAATTGATATTTATAAAGTCATTATAAATTCGGGTATATTCAATTAGGCGATTTCATAACTCCATAAAAGTTTAGACATATTGAAAATGGCAATTTGAAAGAGAAAACGTAATATACAAATTAATAAAATGCAAAAAAAGAAAATCGAAGGAATGTATGAAGGCTAGTCTCTCAATCTAATTTATCATTAAAAGCTTTAAATTTTATTATGATTTTATGTTTAATAATTTAAAACTTTTAAATTATGTTTATATAGTATTAGTTATATATTTTATTTGAATTTGGTGGAAGAATTTTGTATAAAATAGTTATGATTTGATTATAATCCCCTTCAAAAAAATGTCTATAAAATCATATGACACAATATGAAATTCTGCAAAAATCTATTACGTAACTCTATATAATTCTGTCATTAACTCTGTAAAAATTTGTGAATCAATTAATTCTGTAAAACTCGAGCACTTCAAAAAATTTTGCAACTATCTACAAAGACGGAGGCATATAGGGACCAGAGGGGTCCCATGGCCCTCTTGTGATTTTTCGCTCTCCTTTAATTGTATATGTATATGCAAATTACACTAATATTGTTAAAATTCTTAAAGTTTATTTCTTTCTAATTATCTATTAACATGACAATTTCGCTTAATAAGTATTGAAAATCTGAGTGCATGAGTATTTGTTTTGCATTTTTTTGAGCACACAAAATAGATGATTATCATAATTGATTTTGGAAAATGAATAATATATATATATGCCATAAATTTTTTTCAACCATTGGTATTGGCATTGACATTATATTAATAATTTTGTGTTTTTCTGTCATATATTGTCTATATAAGCGTAATATTAACTTCTTTATTCATAATGAAATCAAAACACGTATTTTCTTTAGGTCGAAAAAAATTTATAGTATTTATTTATATAAAAGGCCCCTCCTGACTTATATTCCTAGCTACGCCTCTGACTATCTATATAAATCTGAATTCACTATGCTCCCTTAATATAATTTATAATTGAGCCAATTAATAAAGAAAAATAATATATATGGATACAATTTTTTTGAAGCACGAAACCCAATGGATGAATTTTTTTTAATACTTTTTGTTTATGGGTACTTTTTATTTACAGGTACTTTGTAATGCCTCTGATAAACATGAAAGATTTTTATTATACAAAGGCACCGTTTGGTATTGCTTTTTTTTTTCTTCTTAAAAAGCTGCTTTATTTGAAAGTGAAGCAGTATAAAAGTGTTTGATAAAAATGAAAAATCTTGCTTTTTTTAAAAGCAATTGACTTTTGACAACAATTTTGAAACGCAGCATATAAGTTGGTTTTGAAAACTGTTTTCACAATAAGTTAATGAAAATTTTTATTTCTTATAATATCCAAATTAATTTCTAAAAAAGTTATCGTTTATTCGCCGTTTATATTTTTCACGTTTTTTTTTCTTAAAGCAACAAACCACCACTTCATGCCCAAGTCTACTCTGTCGTCACCACCACTACCACCACCACCATCACCATGACCACCACCACCACCACCACCACTACCACCACATCTTCCCCCAACCTCCACCTCCTCCTTGTCTCTACTACGACGCCACCACCACCGTCACGGTCACCACTGCAACCGCCATCGCCACCTCTACCACTTCTTTCACCCTTATATGCACCTCTTCCACCCGAGCCTCCACCTCATCCTCCACTACCTCCACCACCGTCACTACCGCCATTGCCATGCAGTTTCTATCCACCCCACTACCACACGCACATCCATCTCCACCACCACTTCATCCACCCCTACCTCTAACCCCCACCACCACCATGACATCTTCTACCTCTACCTCTACCTTTATCGCCACAACCTCCACCACCTCCTCCACATCCAACTCATCCACCGCCACAACCACCATGACCTCCTCATCCACTTATACCTCCGCCTCACCACCACCACAACTACCTCTTCCACTTTTCAATATCATGTCCATTTTAATCATTATCTACGTCTGCCGTAGTTTTATATTAAAATTTACCAAACACTTTGACATTACTTTTCATACTCACATCACTTTAAAAATAAATTTTACCAAATGTTTAACTTCTTTAATATACAGCTGCTTGTTAAGAAAGCCCAACAGAAGCAACTTTTCAAAAAAGCACAGCAATACCAAACTGGCTCTAATATGGATATTTTTTAGGATAAACTACATAAAAATACCCAAACTATAGGGGTCATTTCAATTTCATACCCGAATTATGAACATTTTCATCTTGGTACCCAAATTATCAAAACACAACATCTAGGTACCCACCGTTAGCAATCTATTAAAAAAAATCGTTTAAATGCCTAAGGGCATTTGTGGGGACCCTTTTATATGTTGACATGGACGCTATGTGGATAAAAATAATTAAAAATTGACACCCACAATTTTAGTTTATAAACCAAAATTATAAACCACCACCTCCACCACAACACCTTTCATTTCGCTCTTAACCTACCCCCTCTTCCTCCTTATACTACACCCAGCCTCAACCCACCATGTCTGCACCCACGCAACCCAAACGACGGAAGGTCACACCACCATGCTGGACCCAATCCGAGTCCAACGCCCTTATCGTAGCTTACAAGGATCGATGTTCTAATCTCACCCAATCCTACATCAAAACCCCCGACAGGAACTCCTTGCAATTGATGCCCAAACCCAACCGCACCTACAATTGACGCCCAAACCCAGCTTCCCCTGCAATTGACACCCAAACCCAGCTAACGATTAACACCCAATCCCACCTTCACGGCATCTGAGTTCGATTGTCAACAAAGACGGGGTTGGTGACGGTGACAGTGTCGGTGTCGTCTTCCACGCACTATTGGAGTTGTCAACCTCGCCAGCTCTAAACATCGTCGCTATCAACAACAAAAAATGGCGATGGAGGCAAGCACTATTCGACCCAACCAACGTCGTCGCATCGATGGAGGCGGAGATAGGCGATCTTGGTTGGTCCCAACCAACGCTGATGCCATCAATGGCCGCGTAATTGGATTTTATAATTGGATTTTATGAATGAATTTAGGGAAGCATGGTCTTGGTTGAATCTCTGTGATTTTGAGGATGCGAGCAACGGGGAGATACATGGATGGATCATGTGCGGCTTTTAGGGTTTTATTATTAATTTAATTTATTTTTTAATTTATAATTTATTTTCGGACAAACTACATAAAAGTACCCAAACTATAGGGGTCATTTCAATTTCGTACCCCAACTATGAAATTTTGCAAAAGAGTACCCGAACTATATTGCTACTAACAGAAAGGTACCTCCGTTACATTTTCCATCCAAAATAGCGTTAAAAGTACACGTGGCACAAATTTTATCCACTCAGCTCGTGATGTGGTGCAATATGAAGGGGCATTTTCGGATTATCACAAAATAAATCCCTCTTTCCTCTACCCCATCGTGAAACCCAGCCTTCAAACCCTAAATCGATTTTGAAACAACCCCCCACCGCAGACATCGTGAAGAAGAGGGCGTGACCAGACATCGTGAAGAAACCCACCCCCAAATCGAGAAGTTTCTCTGTCGTGTTTGAGCTTTGAAATTTGAAAGGAAATGAAGGAGTGGCGGTTGAGGTCGCGAGGAAGAAAGCATCCTAAATACGGTAAGTGCTCCTTACTTTAATAATTGGATTTGGTATTTTTTCTTTGTCTTTTTGAATTTAAATTATAGTTTTTATAGGAAGATGAATGTATTGGTCGTTTTGGGGTCCTTGTGTTTTGTGTGTGGCTTGATGTTAATGTTGGGGAAAGGATGGGTGGTTTGTGTGTATACGGAATTGGCAGGAACCTTCCCGAATTTCCCCTTGAAACCCGAGAAAGGTCCTGCTCCCGTCTGACCACTTAACAAAATACCCAAAATACCCTTACGCCTTGCAGACAATGATGAGAATTCTGCCAAAAATCAGAAAGAATTTCCCCTTAAGAACTAGCTAACCGTCTTCCACCTGTCAGACAAGGGATCAAATAGCACACAACATTCCAACAACCCAACCTCTTAACGAAATAACTACCAATATTTACAATCAATCCAACAGACATATCAAAGCATCTAGGTAGGATAAATAAATACACAACTAAACATCCTACTCTCGGTAAACGCGCAGTTAAGCTGTAAAGCCTCCACCTCTGGATATGCCCACGTCAACTCAAAAGCCTGGAGGGGATTTAAAACATCAAAAGTGTGAGTGGACAAAATAATCATTTAAAACTATTTCCGAGGAAAACCTACCTTTATCCCCCTCCACGAATAAAACAATGCATGCATGAAATTCCGTTTGTATAGATAAATATAGATACTCCAACATTCACCGGAAAATCCATTTTGAATTAAAACACCAAGTGGGACCCACGAAAATCCGTGTAATGAAAAACATCATGTGGTCCACCACCCTGCTTTGAAAACCCTCCTCAAAGGTGTTTACAAATCATATGAAATCAACCTGGACACAACATGTATATTAAAACATATTCCACTGCTCCCCGAATAAAATCTCGAGCCGTAACTCAAAACCCTCCACACGCTCGATATACCTCGTGCTGTGCAGAAACCCTGTACCATGCATAAATAGCCTCAACGACCCAGTGGAGAAAAACCCCTCGACACCAGAGTCGGAGAACCCTCTACAACCAGCGAAGCAAAACCCTCAACGCCAGTCGGAGAAAACATTGACCCTCGGGGACAGAAATCCAGTGAAAACCAAAATCCGTGTTTTGAAATTCTTGTTTCTTGGCCTAAGCCAAATTCATTGAAAAATCGTTTATGGCCAAATACAGTAAAATCATAAATACGGGTCTAACCCGAAATCATGGACTCAATAATTACCACGTTAAAACGACACCAAAACCGAGTCCAAAAACCAGGCCATTTTCTCAAAACACATTTTCACTGAAATATGTAAAACCTATGTCCAGTAATAAGTTCTAACTTTCGGAAATTTATCACAACAATATATAATAGCATTTAATTCAAAGATACCTTTATGCATGCATTACAATTTATAAACCAAAGTCCACTCACTGATAGCTCAATCCCGAGTTGTACGCTCCTCTGTAGTGTCCGGTGCAGTACTACCTATCAAAAGTAACAATCGGGATTACTAAAGATCAATAACAACTCTATATTAAGGCTCCCTAAACCCCAGGAAATCCGCTCGCATTGCACTAAAACACAGCCACTTCGGACATCCAAAACTACCCCGAAACGACGTCCGATTAACCCGAAACCTGCGCCAAATGATCCAGAACATCGAAAACTAGCTGACACGCATCGCCGTGACCCCAAATCGGGTCCCACGCGCTGCCACGCATCGACGGAAGGCCGGACCATGCGCCGGCCACGCGCCTGCTACAGTGCCCACGCGCTGACCTGGTCCAACCCAGCCTGACCCGGTCCAACTCGACCCTACCCGGTCTAACTTGACTCGACCCGTTCTAACTCGACCCGATCGATCGTCGACGACTCATTGAAGCCTTTTCGGAATCCCAACGAAGAAGACGGTTGCACCGCCGCCTCGCTACCGTCGCCGTCGCCAGAATCTGCCATTTCCGACCAATCTTCAAGTTGTCCTAACTTTTGCAAAATTCAGCCGTTTTTCACGAATTTTATGTCTAAATTCATCTACTCGATCCCATGAATCCAAAAATGAACTCAAAACTCTAAACCCCTAAATGTACTGGTCGAAAAATTGATCGGAAGATTTTTGTTCCTTTTTCCTCCGATCAGTGTCTCCCGCGGCTGCCTCCTTCGGTGGTGGGTGCAGTTGTGCTCAGGGAAGGAGCAGAAAACGATGGTGTGAACCAACTAGATCGAAGTCCCCTTGAATTGAAGGTCCAAATCGGATGTTTTGGTTTCGGTCGGTGTGGGTTTGATCACGAGTCTGTGAATGGGACACGAGTCTGTGTAATAGAAACTAAGAAAAATGAGAAGTCATGGAGAATGGTTGGACAACTTTGGATTTATATACCTCCCAAAGAAAAATGACCAAAATGCCCCTGAATAATCAAGACCCGACATTTTCTCACACAGTCTCCGTTTTTCACGAGCCACATGTCTACGAACTCGTGAGTTCGAGACCTACGCAACGGTATCCGCAAAAACTGCTCCACACAAAATTGACTTCCGAGCCCCCTTTAAAACCAAGGGTAATTTCATCTTTTCCCAAATTAATTTACAACAATTTACGAATTAAATGTCTGGGTCGTTACAACTGACACCCCTTAAAGAAATTTCATCCTCGAAATTCATACCTGTCACTGGAATAAATGTGGATGTTGTGCCCGCATCAGTGCTTCGGTTTCCCACGTGACCTCTTCCACGTTCTGATTCCTCCACATAACTTTAACTAGAGGAATAGTTTTTCTACGCAATACTTTTTCTTTCCAATCCAGAAGTTGCACTGGTTGCTCCTCAAAAGTTAAATCATCCCTCAGCTCAATTGGTTGCTCTTCCAACACATGAGACTCATCGTATAGATACTTCCGGAGCATGGATACATGGAAAACATTATTAACCCTTGACAGTTCCGGGGATAGAGCAAGCATGTATGCCACTGGCCCTATCCGCTCAACAATCTCATATGGCCCAATGTAGCGAGGACTCAACTTCCCTCGTCTATCAAAATGTACGACTCCTTTCCAAGGGGATAATTTCAAGAAAACCCAATCCCCGACCTCAAATTCAAGATCTCTGATCCGCCGATCCGCATAACTCTTCTGGCGGTCCTGTGCTGCCTTCAGCCTTTCCCTGATGATCTGAATCTTTTCCTCAGTCATTTCCACAACTTCTGGTGTCATCAGTCGTCTTTCACCCACCTCAGTCCAGTATATCGGTGTCCTGCGATGTCTCCCATATAGGGCTTCAAAAGGTGTCATCCCAATACTAGACTGATAACTGTTATTGTATGCAAACTCCATTAAAGCCAGGTGTGAATCCCAGTTGCCTTTAAATTGCAGTACACAAGCTCTCATCATATCCTCCATAATCTGAATTGTCCACTCTGACTGACTGTCAGACTGAGGATGAAAAGTTGTACAGAAATGCAAGGTAGTTCCTAGGGATTTCTGCAAACTCCGCCAAAATCTCGAAGTAAACCTAGGATCTCTGTCTGATACAATCGACTCTGGAGTCCCATGTAACCTTATGATTTCATCTATAAATAGCTTGGCGTACTGGCCCATTAGGTAATCTTCCCGTACTGGCAAGAAATGTGCGGATTTCATGAGTCTATCAACAATTACCCATATTTCATCATGCCCTTTTTGAGTCCTAGGAAGTTTATACACAAAATCCATCGTAATGTGATCCCACTTCCATTCCGGAATAGGTAACGGTTGTAGTGCCCCCTATGGTTTCTACCTCTCTACTTTCACTTGCTGACACGTCAGGCATCTACTCACGAACTCTGCTATTTCCCTTTTCATTCTAGTCCACCAATAGTGTTCCTTCAGTGTACGATACATCTTGGTACCTCCTGGATGCATAACATAGGCAGAACTGTGAGCTTCCGCAAGAATTTCTCTTTTCAACTCTAAATCAGTAGGTACGCACAATCTGCCATCCTTAACCAAGGCTCCATCATCCCAGACCACGTAATCATGTCTGTTCCCAGCCTCCAATTCCATCCTAATAATACACATAGTAGGATCCTAGAATTGAGCTTCAATAATTTGGTCAATCAAGACAGGTCTCACATGGAAACTAGCCAATAGAGCCCCCTGGTTATCCATGTCCATAAAATTCCCGCTCTGCGGAATTCCACCAACAACGGTAGGTAAATAGTATGCAAATATGCCAATGAACCCATGGACTTCCTGCTCAGTGCATCCGCCACTACATTGGCTATTCCTGGGTGATACTCTATCATACAATCATAATCCTTTATTAACTCAAGCAACCTTCTTTGTCTTAAATTCAAATCTTTCTAGGTGAAGAAGTATTTCAAACTCTGATGGTCGGTGAAGATCTGACATGTTTCCCCATATAAATAGTGTCTCCAAATCTTCAGTGCATGCACCACTGCTGCTAATTCTAAATCATGTGTGGGGTAATTCAACTCATGAGGTTTAAGTTGCCTGGAAGCATAAGCTATCACCTTTCCATGTTGCATCAGCATGGAACCTATACCTCGTAATGATGCATCACTATACACCTCAAATCCTCCGTTATCATCCGGAAGGGTTAACACGGGGGCAGAAGTTAACCTCACCTTAAGCTCTTGAAAACTCTGCTCACACTCAGCATCCCAGTCAAACTTGACCCATTTCCTCGTCAATCGAGTTAACGGGGCAGCTATCGTAGAAAATTCGTCTGACACTATCTTCGGTTGTTCCCAATTTGCCGTTGCCTCAACTTTTTGGGGATCCACACTGATACCCTCAGTAGAAATCACATGACCTAAGAATCCCACAATAGTCAACTAAAACTGGCATTTACTGAACTTGGCAAACAGTTGCTTTTTCCTCAGCATATTTAGTACCAATCTCAAGTATTTCTCATGTGCCTTAGCACTCTTTGAATATACCAAGATTTCATCGATGAACGCAATTACAAACCGATCCAAATAACGTCTGAATACCTTGTTCATCAAATCCATAAATGATGTCGGGGCATTAGTTAAACCAATAGGCATCACCAGGAACTAATAATGCCCATAGCGGGTCCTAAAAGCTGTTTTAGGAACATCCTTTCCCTGATCCTTAACTGATGGTACCCGGATCAAAGGTCAATTTCAGAAAAATACTTCGCCCTTTTCAATTGATCGAATAGATCATCAATTCGTGGCAAAGGATACTTATTCTGCACCGTAATCTTGTTTATCTGCCGGTAGTCGATACAAAGCCTCAAACCACCATCTTTTTTCCTTACAAATAATATCGGCGCACCCCAAGGTGATACACTTGGTCGAATAAATCTCATATCCACCAAGTCCTGCAATTGAGTCTTCAACTCTCTTAACTCTGCTGGTGTCATTCTGTACGGTTCTTGGGATATAGGTTGAGTGCCTGGAAAAAGCTCTATGGTGAACTCAATCTCCCGGTGAGGTGGCAACCCCAGAAGATCCTCTGGAAACACATCTGGAAACTCATTCACCACAGGAATATTCTCTACTCTCACTGGAGTATCCCAAAAATCAATCACGTGAGCTAAGTATCCCTCACAACCTTTCCTCAATAACTTCTCAGCCGTCAAAGCAGAGATTACTCCCGAGGGAAGTACCCTACGGTCACCCTGAAATGCCAATTCTGGCAAACCTGGACCTCGGAACACCACCCTCTTGTCAAAACAATCTATGGAGGCATGATGCATGGTTAACCAATCCATCCCCAGAATCACATCAAAATCATATATATCCAAGGGGATTAAATCTGCCTCTAACTCATAACCTCCTACTACTACTGGACAACTGCGAATCACAAGGTTCGCCACTAGCATATCCCCGGTAGGAGTACTAATGCTCATGTCCCAACCAATCGGAGACAATTCTCTATCAGCTAAAAGTGTAAAACCTTGAGAAATAAAAGAATGTGTAGCCCCGGGATCTAACAAAACACGAGCATTATGATTAAAAATAGATAACATACCTGTAACCACCTCTGGTGCTGCTCGAGCCTCCTACTGAGTCATCATAAAAACTCAGGCCGGTGTACCAGAAAATCGACCACGACCCCCACGTCTCCCTTTGGTCCTGCTGGCCCCACTGGCCCTGTTGGCCCCACTGGACTGGGCCTGGCTCCCTACTGCAGAACCAGATGCCTGCGATGTCCTCTGACTCGATTCAGTAGCCTCTCGGCCCAACGAACTACTTCCCGGACAACGATATGGACACTCACTCTTGAAATGACCAGTCTCCCCACAGAAGAAGCAACCGGTGTCACCAGATCTGCCACTCTGTCTACCGGTCGACTGTACTGAAGTACCAGTAGACTGAGTGGGTAACTGCTATCCCTGACTGGCTCTGCCACTGCCTCCACCGTATCCTGCACCCCAGAAGACCCAGAACTAGAACTGCCTCTCTTAGCTAGTTCTTGACTAGAGGCTTCAAAACCCAGCGATACCGGCGCCACCTGGAACCATTGAACTGCTGCTGAGCTGGAAAACTCAACTCTACTCTGGCAGCAGCATCTGCCAAAGCCCTCAAATATATATGTGCCATAGAAGTTACTGCTACTCGAACCTCATTCCGCAGTCCATACTCAAACCTTCGCCATTTATCCATCTCTGTCACCACAAGAGCCGGTACAAATCATGACAACTCAAGAAATCGCTGCTCATATTGTGCCACTGTCATATCCCCCTGCTGTAACTGCAGAAACTCGACCTCTCTGGCATCTCGATATGAATGAGGATAAAACTGCTCGAGGAAGCGCTCCAGGAAAGTTTCCCAAGTAAAGGTACGGACATCCCAGCCTATCAACTACAAGGCATGCCACCAGCGGTATGCATAACCACCCAAAATAAATGTGGCTAACCACACCCGATCCTCCGGAGGGCACCTCATAACAGCAAACACTCGTTCCAAAAGAGTAAGCCACTCATTCGCATCCTCTGGGCCTAACTCGCCCGTAAATAATGTCGCCCCCAACCTCTGGGCTCGCTCAATATCAGACACCTCAGTAGTAGTCCTACCCTGAAGTACCGTAGTCAAAGTCCGACCCAATTGATCTAGGGTCTGCCTCCAATCCAGCTCTCCTACGGGTTCACGAGTGTCATCACTATTTCCAGACCGTTGACGAGGCTCGCGTCTCAGAGGCATTACGCTGAAAGATCCATAAACCACCAATAACACAATCAGATGTACACTAAGTGTACGGTCTACATGAATTTAAACCTAGTGCTCTAATACCACGTTGACAGGAACCTTCCCGAATTTCCCCTCGAAACTCGGGAAAGGTACGGCTCCCGTCTGACAACTTAAAAAAATAACCAAAATACCCTTAATCCTTGCAAACAAAGATGAGAATTCTGCCAAAAATCCGGCAGAATTTCCCCTTAAGAACTAGCTAACCGTCTTCCATCTGTCAGACAAGGGATCAGATAGCACATAACATTCTAATAACCCAACCTCTTAACGAAATAACTACCAATATTTACAATCAATCCAACAGACTTATCAGAGCATCTAGGTAGGGATAAATAAATACACAAATAAATATTCTACTCTTGGTAAATGCGCAGTTAAGCTGTAATGCCTCCGCCTCTGGATCTGCCCATGTCAACTCAAAAGCTTGGAGGGGATTTAAAACATCAAAAGTGTGAGTGGACAAAATAATCATTTAAAACTATTTTCGAGGAAAACCTACCTTTTTCCCTCTCCACGAATAAAACAATGCATGCATGAAATTCAGTTTGTATAGATAAATATAGATACTCCAACATTCACCGGAAAATCCATTTTGAATTAAAACACCAGGTGGGACCCACGAAAATCCGTGTAATAAAAAACATCATGTGGTCCACAACCCTGCTTTGAAAACCCTCCTCAAAGGAGTTTACAAATCATATGAAATCAACCTGGACACAACATGTATATCAAAACATAATCCATTACTCCTGAATAAAATTTCGAGCCGTAGCTCAAAACCTTCCACACCCTCGATATACCTCGAGCTATGCAGAAACCCTGTACTAGGTATAGACAACCTCAACGACCCAGTGGAGAAAAACCCCTCGACACCAGCGTCGGAGAACCCTCTACAACCAGCGGAGCAAAACCGCTCAACGCCAGTCGGAGAAAACCTTGACCCTCGGGGACTGAAATCCAATGAAAACCAAAATCCGTGTTTTGAAATTCTTGTTTCTTGGCCTAAGCCAAATTCATTGAAAAATCGTTAATGGCCAACTACAGTAAAATCATAAATACGGGTCTAACCCGAAATCATGGACTCAATAATTACCATGTTAAAAAGACACCAAAACCGAGTCCAAAAACCATGCCATTTTTTCAAAACACATTTTCACTGAAATATGTAAAACCTATGTCCAGTAATAAATTCTAACTTCCGGAAATTTATCACAACAATATATAATAGCATTTAATTCAAAGATACCTTTATGCAAACATTACAAATTATAAACCAAAGTCCACTCACCGATAGCTCAATTCCGAGTCGTACGCTCCTCTGTACTGTCCGGAGCAGTACCGCATGTCAAAAGTAACAATCGGGATTACTAAAGATCATTAACAACTGAATATAAAAACTCCCTAAACCCCAGGAAATCCGCTCGCGTTACACTAAAACGTAGTCACTTCGGACGTCCAAAACTACCCCGAAACGACGTCCGATTAACCCGAAACCTGCGCCAAAAGATTCAGAACATCGAAAACTAGTTGACACGCATCGCCGTGACTCTAAAACCCAGTCCCACGCGTCGCCACACGCCGGCAGAAGGCTGGACCAAACACCACGAGTTGGCCACGCGCCTGCTACATTGCCCACGCGCTGACCCGGTCTAACCAGACCCAACTCGGCCTGACCCTGCCCAACTCGACCCGACCCGATCTGACTTGACCTGATCGGTCGCCTGCGGGTTACCATATCTCATGTAAGATGCAGCTTTCCTACGTTTCCTCCTGCGCCTATTACACAAGTTGTTGAAATTTAGTTGCAACTCAGTTTTAAGAACGCCTCTCTTGAATCTTGATGGATCATTTGAGTGGGTTCGAGGACTCACTCTATATAAAGTTGAAGCAATGTGAATATGATGGAAATTTGTAAGAGATTTCTCTTTGGCAGATTAATAAAATTTCAATGTGTATTCTACTATCCAGTTTGGCAAATAAAAAAATTAGCTTTTTCTGAAATCCCATTTTTTCATCGACAACTAGGGTGGGTGTTCCTTATTCCGGTTGTAAAGTGGAAGAGATGGAATTTCCTACTTTATGTCAATGATTTTTAGATCAAAACTTTATATCTTCCTAAATTTTCATCGAAGGAAAAAATATTTAAATACTCAACTATGTAATCCTATTTATCTTTTAGGATGTGTTTGGATGAAGAAATTTAAGATTATCAAGAATTTATAAGATAGCGGAATTTAAATTGACGGAAATTAATTTTTTAGAATTTGTGAATTTTCTTGTTTGGATAATAAAAAAAATAGAATGAAATTTAAATATAAAATTTAATGTTTGTACATAAATTATAGTTATAAAGATGGAATTTGGAAAATGACACCTCTTTATATGAAATTTAACTTGACTTTTTTTTTTAGAATTTCTAAATTTCAATTTCTATG
Source organism: Oemleria cerasiformis (assembly GCA_037349345.1). Taxonomy (NCBI): domain Eukaryota; kingdom Viridiplantae; phylum Streptophyta; class Magnoliopsida; order Rosales; family Rosaceae; genus Oemleria; species Oemleria cerasiformis. The sequence continues at coordinate 11,717,289 of JAZGTL010000019.1, forward strand.
AATCCAAACAAGGGAATTGGTGCATAGGAATTTCAAACTTCTTACTTTTTACCAAATCCCTTATTAGTTTCCCTCATCCAAACAAAACCTTACTATTAACTTTAAAAAAAAAATTAAAATTAAGATTATTAATCTTTTACTATTAATTAACATTATTAAATCTTACAATTTAAAATTCCTCAACTTAAGGAAACCAAATTATAAAAATTAATTTCAGAATATTAAACTTCCAATTAATAAAATAAATATTCAAGAACACAAAAACTATTATTATCCATATTAAATTTACCCATATGTAACTGTACTCATCCTCAGGGCCGGCCATGGGCTAGTGCAGGCATAGCAGGAGCCCCAGACCCATTATCTTGAAAGGCCTAAAATTGATATTTTTTTTTTTGACAAAGAAGGCCCAAAATTATTTAAACCTTTATATGTGATGGAAAAAACTATTTGTTTAATTAGTTTATTAGAGTCAAAGTTAATGAAAGCAACTTTTATTTGACATTAAATACAATTAATAACTAACTTTCATACTTTCCTTCTTTATCAAAACACATATTTTCCTAAATAATTTTACAATCTTTCATTCGATTTCACGTTTTTCCCCTTCTCATCTTTCTTCTTCTACTTCTTCGTATTCTTTTTTATTTGTTCACAAAAGTTTCTTCTTCGTATTCCACATTTGATTTCATGGAAAAAAAAATGGTTGAAAGTTGATATTATCTTGTTATCCATGTTTCGTTTTTTTATTTTTCCATTTTATAACTTTAATTGAAAACAATTTTGAATGCCCTCTCTAATAGGAGTGTATGTGTTTTGAAGGAATTTTTTGTTTTTTAAGAATATATATTTAGTCAGTTCGTTGTTAGGTATTATCAAATATCAATGAGATTGCATCTTCACAATGCATATACTATCTTCTACTAAAAAAGAAAAGTTCGCAAAGGAGAATTTGTTGTTCTTCCGCTCTATTTAAAGGGGCAAGAAACACCCCGACACAGATAATATAATAAACATATAATATTCGAGATATGCGGGCCGACACATGGACCATAAAGTCCATGTGACGAAACCCTCAAAAAGTGATATAGGAAGTATCCAATTGTATAGTAATGATATATAAGGTCAAAAATACCACGAATAACATCATGATTAATACAGAGCATGACTACAGCAAAAATGTGCATGATGATGCAAAATAGACACCAAAATTTGTGATCTCAATACAGTATAGGGTCAAAACCCGTACATAGACTCGCGAAGTCTGGGCTACCACTAGCAAAATCCTCCTCGAACTCGATACTTCTTAATTCCTGAGGAGCAAAAAACAAAAGTGAGTGAACCCAAAAAAATAAGATCAGTGAAAACAGAAGCAAAAATATATATACTAACCCCTCAATAGAAAACCGAGATTTGCAATCATATTTATAAACACACATAATCATATACACTTCACTAGTCCTTCAACACTTCAAGACAAGTAATCAGAATCATACTCATTCTAAAAGATTTCACATAGTAAAACCATAAAAAGAAGAAGGATAAACTACATAAAAGTACCCAAACTATAGGGGTCATTTCAATTTCGTACCTCAACTATGAAATTTTGCAAAAGAGTACCCGAACTATATAGCTACTAACAGAAGGGTACCTCCGTTACATTTTCCTTCCAAAAGAGCGTTAAAAGTACACGTGGCACAAATTTTATCCACTCAGATCGTAATGTGGTGCAATATGAAGGGGAAATTTTGGATTTTCACAAAATAACTCCCTCTTTCCTCTACCCCGTCGCGAACCCAACCTTCAAACCCGAAATTGATTTTGAAACAACCCCCCACCCAGAGATCGTGAAGAGGAGGGCATCACCGAACATCGTGAAGAAACCCACCCCAAAATCGTGAAGTTTCTCTGTCGCGTTTGAGATTCAAAATTTGAAGGGAAATGAAGGAGTGGCGGTTGAGGTCGCGAGGAAGAAGGCAACCTAAATACGGTAAGTGCTCCTTACTTTAATAATTGGATTTGGTAATTTTTCTTTGTCTTTTTGAATTTAAATTATAGTTTTTATAGGAAGATGAATATATTGGTCGTTTTGGGGTCCTTGTGTTTTTTTTGGCTTGATGTTAATGTTTGTGGTGACTTAAGACTTTAAATTTTGCTTAATTGTAGGTCCATCGGGTTACTTTACATTAAAGGTATTCCATGGTGGGAAGTGGGCTGATGATAGGTATGAAGATGGACGAGTTGACTACTTTGATTTTTGTGAAAAGGACATGATGTCCCTGTTTGAAATTGACATAATGGTTAAGGAATTGGGCTACAAAGACGGTATCATCTTATACCAATGTGAGATTGAAGAAGGAGTTGGTGGTAAGCTGCTACAAGACTCTGATGTGCTTAAAACGTGTGAGGCGGTTCCCTGTGTCACAGATATAGAATTGTTCTTAACACACATTAATGTGAAGAACCGAGGGCATTTTTAAAAGATGTTAAAAAAAGGGAAAAGGAGAAGACAAGTAAAGAATTGGTGGTGACTAAGAAAAGCACAATTGTGATTGAGGAGTTAGATGAGGAGACTGAAGTGGTGGGGACCACGGCAGCAAAACCTGAAGTGAGTATAGGACCCTATAAAGGTAAGGAAGGAGTGGTTGTAAGAGAATTGCCATGTCAGAGGCCAGAGCCAGAAGCTTCCAATCTTGGTGAAGAAGTAGTGCAAAAAACAGACAAATGCAAGGGAAAACTGTCTACTGAAGAGGTTGAGTTTGAAGATCGATTAGTGGAGGAGTATGAGGACTCTAAAGCATCAACATGTTCTGGATTTGCTGACAGTGGTGATGAGGCTATTCCTGCTAAGGAGAAGATGTTGGATGGGTATATTCTAGAGGGTTGGCTGGAAGAAGCTTCAAACTTGAATAAGTTCTTCACTGATGTTGGGGGAACTTCAGAACCTATTGCAGATGAAGCCCATGGATCCTCAGAAGCTGCTGCACCTAAACAGGCTAGAACTTCAGCTGTTGCTCCACTAGAAGCTGATGCTCAACCAGAACCAGCTCCAACATCAGCTGCTGGTCCAACAGAAGCAGCTGCAAATTCAGCTGCTGCTCCAGCAGAAGCAACTACAAAATTCAACTGCTGCTCCACCTGCAGCAGCTGCAAATTCAGCTGCTGGAAATTTTTGGAGGACCAAATTCACTCCTGGTGATGAATTAAGAGTGGAAGATATAGATGATGACCAACTTGAAGAGGGGGATCAAATACATCAAGAAGACTTGAGACCAGTTGTGGATGGTGATGATGAAAATGTTGTGAAAGGGGGAAATGGCAAGAATGTTGAAGAGTACAATCCAGAAACTGATAGAGTCAGGCCAAGCTTTGATACTGGTTTGATGTCCAATGACTGTGGTGTCTTTAGGCAAGCTATTATGGACTATTGCCTATACACTAGTAAAGATGTGAGGTGCAAGAGGAATGCAAGGTACAAGTTGAAGTGTGAATGCAGAGCAGAGGGTTGTCAATGGGAAATATATGTGTCTAGGGTGAGCACAACTGACAACACATTGGTTGTCAAGCACTATAACCCTCTGCACACATGTACAAGGGTGTATAAAAATCAACAAGCCACAGCTTCTTGGCTTTCTCAACACTTCCTGCAAAGAATCCAGGCAAACCCCAAGATGCCTATATCTGCAATTATGGAAGCAGCATCTGCTGAATTTTCCATTGGGATCAGCCCTATGAAGGCATATAGAGCCAGGCACAAGGCTATGGAGTTAATAGATGGATCACTAGCAAAGCAATATGGTATGTTGTGGGATTACTGCCATGAGTTGAAGCGAACTAATCCAGGTACTACCACATCATTGTCTTCTGATTTTGTGGGTGGAGACCAACTTTTCAAGAGGCTCTACATTTGCTTGTAGGCATGCAAGAAGGGTTTTAAGGAGTGTTGTAGACCTTTCATTGGCTTGGATGGTTGTCATCTTAAAGGAGTCTATGGTGGACAGTTGTTGATGGTGGATTTGGGGATGCAAGACTGTTATGGTTGGAGTTTCCTTACTGACAAGCAAAAGGGACTTGAAGCAGCCATTGAAGCCTTAATGCCTAGTGCTTAGCACAGATTTTTTTTGTAGGCATTTGTGGAGTAACTACAACCATAGTTTCCAAGGTAAAGTCTTAAAGGATGCTCTGTAGGATTGCGCAAGAGCAACAACAGTTCAGTATTTCCAAGATGAGATGGAAAAGCTAAAAGGATTAGATGAAGTAGCTTGGAAATGGTTGGTAGACAAGCCAGGTCATCAGTGGTCCAGGTCCCATTATAAAACTTGATCGAAGATAGACATGCTATAAAACAACTACTGTGAAACCTTCAACAACACCATAATGCCTGGCAGAGATAAACCAATCATCACGATGTTTGAGATGTTTAGGTATTTGTTGTTGAAGATGATACAATGGAGAAGAGATAAGATGGCTACTTGCCCTAAAAATATATATCATAATGTATTCAACCATGTGCAAAAGTTGAAAGTGGATTCGGAGCATTGCAGTGTTAGATGGCCTGGTGGACCAAACTACGAGGTTCACGTCCGCAGAGGAGAGCAGTTTGTCGTCAATTTGGAGGCCCACATGTGTTCTTGCAGAAAGTGGGACCTCATGGGAATCCCATGTGTGCATGGGATAGTAGCCATACATTACAAAGGTGGCCCCCCGGTGGAGGAATATATTGATCCAATATATTCTAAAGAGACCTACATGAAGTGCTACAACAACCTAATTGAGGTTATAAATGGCCCAAAATTGTGGGAGAGAACTAGCCATCAAACTATTAAGCCACCAGCAAATAAGAGGCAACCGAAATGCCTAGAAAAGTTAGAACAAAGGATCCACATGAAACAGGCGATCAAAGTGGGAAGAAAAAATTGGGAAAAAAGGGCATTCCTATGCGTTGCTGTATTTGTTCATCACAAACTCATAATGCAAGAACCCACCATCGACACTTGCCTCCCAAGGAGAAGCTACCACCAAGGCCACGAGGCAGAGCAAAGAAGAATGTTGCAGATACTTCTGCACCAAATGTTGGTACAATTTTAAGTTTTTTTTTATTAAAGTCATTAACTATATAGTCCTAATTAGATTTTGTTCCATGTAGACTCAAGGATCAACCACATCTTCTACAAAGACATCCAAGACAAACAACCACCCTAAGAGACATGCTTCAAATCATGTATATAGGCCATTCTTACCCTTTCTCATGGTTGTTATTGTTGTGTTAATCTGAATCAGTTGTCACAATTCAATTCCATAAGTCAGCTTATAATGCCAAATTCTTCATATGTAGGATCCAAGTCAACAATCCACAAGTGCTGGTGCCAATGATAGTAATTTGAGAAGAAGTAAAACGAGAAAACAAACTTGATTTCAAGTCATTGACAATGGTGAAATAGCAAGGGAGTAGAGTTGATTTCAAGTCATTTAGTTTTGCTATTTTGAAACTGAGGTTCTAATGTATGTAATTCTGATACTTGAATGGTTGAACCTCATATTGTTTTGTAAAATTACTTAGGTTATTGACAGGTTCAATTGAAGATGTTGTGCTTGAATGGCTTTGTATGATAGCTTTTGACAGCTTTGTATTATGATCATGAAGGTGAAGCTTTGTTTATTATGTTTGAAAATGAAGTTGAATCTTTGCATTTTTATGATTTCCATTGTTATGCTTTTAATTGGTTTGGATGTGTTGTAGGGTGTTATGGATGTGTCAGACCTTCATTATTTATCTCTAGCTATCTTTCCTTCTTGCATTTTTCATTAGGTAACCAAACCCGCTCTCTTCTGTAACCATTCTCTAAAGTGGCAAACCCTCAAAGGCACAGTTTCTTGCATTGTATGTTGTAAAGTGGCAAAACCTCAAAGGCATACTTTGGTTATTGCATTGTTTCATTATGTAACCAAAATGCACTCATAATTAACCATGCTCCACTCTTGCAAAATCTCCAAAACAATCATAATTAAACAAAGCAGAATATTACATTGAAAATTCACCATTCATATTACAATGACCCTGAAGATCCAATTGCATAATACAATTAAAACTCAAGAGCTAGATTCACATTCTGACTGGACAGAGCCCTATCATTTCCCTCTGCTCCACCGATAATCATTCCCACAAACAAAACCACCAACATCTAGGAAACAGTAAGCAAAACCAGCAAACACCACTGCCTCTTCACACCAGCTTTAATCTGCTTCTTCAAACCCACGATGTCTTCATCTTTCAACTTCAATTTCTTCAATAGACCTGGAATTGGACCGGGTGACTTCTCGTTGAGCTTTGGGTCGCACCATTGAAAAAAATTGCACCCATCACCTCCTACTCCTCTCCAATTTCTCTGAATCCCAAATCGAGTTTGAAATTATAATCACAATTTGAAATCTATACTACAAATGTAAAACTAAATACCAATTGAGATCAAACATAAACTTACCCCATAACCATCACAGCCCTAGAATATTCTCCCTAGATTTTCATCTTTCAGACTTGCCATCAATTTCGCTTGTTTACCACACTAACAAATGGGGGCTTCAAATTCCATCATGCCTTTTTCCATCTCCGACATCCTCGCTTTGCGACTGGGAATTTCATATCAGAAGAAAAACTGGTGGAAACTTATTCAAACCTTTGACAAAAAGCCTTCACGCCTTCGACAGAAAGGGATAAGATTACTATGCAGTGTGCCATTGGAGGAAGAAGATGAAGCCACTTACGTCGTCGCCGTTGGACCAAGAGGGCTGTCGTGCTTCCGTTCAAGATTTGGGGTTGGGTTTCTTCAAGATTTGGGGTTGGGTGGGTTTCTTCAAGATTTGGGGTTGGGTGGGTTTCTTCAAGATTTGGGGTTGGGTTTCTTCACTCTCTTCGGGTTTGTCGTGATACATATTTGGGGCTGGGTTTATTCAAGATGGTGGTATTGGTCTTGCAAGAGATTTGGGTCTCAGCCTCCCCTCGAAGCAGTTCGATTTGAAGGTTGGGTTTCGCAACGGGGTAGAGGAAAGAGGGAGTTATTTTGTTATAATCCGAAAATGCCCCTTCAGATTGCGCCACATCACAATCTGAGTGGACAAAATTTGTGTCGCATGTACTTTTAACGTTCTTTTGGACGGAAAATGTAACGGAGGTACCCTTCTATTAGTAGCAATATAGTTCGGGTACTCTTTTGCAAAATTTCATAGTTGGGGTACGAAATTGAAATGACCCCTATAGTTTGAGTACTTTTATGTAGTTTAACCTAAAAAAAATGCCACCTGTAAAACACTTATACTCCACAACCGATCACCAAGGCAGTTAACAATCAAGTCACCACAATGACTCATTATCATCCTCAAACTATACTCGGTACCCCTTCATGGTACTTAGCATACAAGTCACCGTATACAAGCATACCTATCATTTCACATTTGACATCTCAATCAAATATCACACTCTAACAAGTCTATACCCTCAATGGTACTTTCTCAAGCAAGTCCCCCCTCGGGACAATATGACATCAACAATATAATCATCGGTACCAAAGTCGCATGAGTCACGCGCATGTGACAGGACTGGGTATCTTCGCTCTGTACCTACGACCACATGAAGGCTGGGTGCGAAGCACCATCCCCACATTTCCTTTTTAGGGCCCCGGGACAAGCTGGCGCTATTTAACTAGTATATAGTGAGCGTAGGGGAACGATCACGTGGAGGCTGGAATGTGGCCTGCAGACAAGTACGATACCAGCGACTACCGAATGGTCCATATCTCACAATCATCATATTAGCTCGGCATATTCCTCGAGCTCACACTTGACACAATTTCATGGTCAACATGACCTTACTCGTTACTGACATGACTAGTGGCCACTAATTCAAATTTCAAGACTTAAAAACCAGACTCGATTCTTAGTGACTCACTTACAACACACGTAGCAAAATTCTCATCAATCAACAACCCATGTACTCATTTCATCAATAATCACACATAGGGCTTAAAACTGATCATAGCCCGTAACCAAACAAAAAGGGAATTAAACCCGACCATTCCAGACTCAAACAAGTCATATCCAAGACCATAAAGCCAACATATATTCCTTCTACGGTCACCATGACACCACCAAGAAATTATAACCAATCCATGGAATTCCGACTCAATCATGTCCTAATCGGACTCACATAATCAATATATATATATATATAATTACCATTCTAAGTTCATCATACCAAACCATCATCACAGAATCACACGCAACCACGCATATCATATATATATAACACGCATTCACGCATATTATATATATATATATATATATATATATATATATATATATATAACACGCATTCACGCATAACATATATATATATATATATATATATATATATAACACGCATTCACGCATATCACATATATATATATATAAAACGCATTCACATATATCATATATATATATATATATATATATATATATATATATATATATAAATAGAAAACAAACGGGTCCACTCGCAGTACTCAAGATCAACATCACCCAACGGTCCAGAGCCATAGCAACTCCTATGCTGTCGAAAGCCTGAAATGTATAGATGCAAGTCTCATTATTAACCAAAATAAATATGAACAATAACATCCCCTAATCGATTTAAAATTTTCCAATCATAGAGTTATTACTCAGAGCTACCCAGTACTCCAAAAGCAGGTCCAAAGACCCTAAGGAGAAAACCCTCTCGTTATCAAGTGTCGAAATTAGGCTTCACGCATCGTTGTACGCCGGCGAGAGGGTCATAAACATGCTTCCCTAAATGGTGGCATCTAACAGGGAAATCCTAAAAGTAGAGCAGCGGCGCCGGTGCGCTCGCCGCCGTTCATGGCGGCGCACCGGTCGGAGGCTCGTCGGAAACCTAGGTTTCACCCAACCTCCACCGATTTCAATAATCCAGCCACCGAAACACACTACAAGACTTCAGGAAGCCCACTATAAGCTTCAATTCTCGAAAAAAACTACCTGGATTACATGTAATTTGTAACGACCCGGACCAGAAATTAAATTATTTTGAGAATTGGACGATTTTACCCTCGATTTTAGATGGGTTCGAGAGTCACTTTTTGACTGGCAGTACTTTTGGAAACTTTTCTTGGGTCGTTGCGTAGGTCTCGAACTCACGAGTTCGTAGACAGGCGGCACGCGGAAAACGGAGACCCGGTGAGTTCGTTACGGGTCTAGAAGCTTCAGGGGCAGTTTGGTAATTTTGGAAAAGTTGGAACTATATAGGACATATTTTTTATCTCTCCTCGGCAGATTGGCCCGTCTCTCTCCTACCCGAATCCTCCCCGTGCGAACACCGAAGACCCATTTTCATCGGAGGGATTTCGATCCGATTCGACCGAAACCAAGGTCGGGAGAATCTTCCCCGGGACCCCACAAGCATTTTGGGGTAGTTATTGGAGCGGGAGCACCGCCGTAGGCAACGGACGGAGGAAGGAGGGAACTGAATCTTCTCGGCCGTTTTTCCGGCCAAACCAGGTACGATCTCTGAACTTTGACCCCATATTTGGATTCCTGGTGAAAAGTAGATGAATTTACATGTCTGGATCGTGAAAAACGGTCAAGAAATGAAGAAGTTAGAAAACCTTGAAAATCGACCGGAAATGGCGATTTCTGACGAACCAGACGGCGACGGAGGTGGCGGTCCGGTCATCTTCTCCGGCCAGCCTCCGACGACGGCGATGGCCGTCCGATCATCTTCTCCGGCGAGTCACCGGAGACCGATCGGGTTGAGTGAACCGGTCGGGTCGAGTGAACCGGTCAGGTCGAGTTGGACCGGGTCAGGTTGAGCCAGACCGGGTTGGATCGGTCCAAGCGCGTGAACACTGTAGCAGGCGCGTGACCGGAGCGTGATGGCGCGTGGGACCGTGTGCCGAACTTCCGGCGGCGCGTGGGGCCAAGTCTGAGGTCACGGCGGCACGTGGTAACTAGTTTTCGACGTTTCGAATCTGTTGGTACAGGTTTCAGGTTGATCGGACGTCGTTTAGAGGTCATTTTGGGCAATCCCAGCGGTAATAGTTGACCGTATTAGCGGATTTTGAGCTCAGAAAGTTAAGGTAGTTGGGTTATTATTGTGTTAGTAGTATTTGATGTAATTATGTGTGTGGTGATGAATGTTTGGTTGACTATTAATATATTTATGGAATGAGAATGATGCAAGATGATGATAGGAAATCTAGATTATGCCAGGGTTAGCTTTAGGATCCGCTATTGACGGTGAACCCGGTGAACCTCCGAGATAAACATTGATTGAGGAAGGCTAGGATCTGGGCCAGGATCCGCTATTGGCGGTGAACGGTGAACCTCCGAGATAAACATTGATTGAGGGAGGCTAGGATCTGGGCGAGGATCCGCTATTGGCGGTGAACCCAGTGAACCTCCGAGATAAACATTAATTGAGGGAGGCTAGGATTCGGGCCAGGATCCGTTATTGGCGGTGAACCCGGTGAACCTCCGAGATAAATAATGATTGAGGGAGGCTAGGATCCGGGCCAGGATCCACTATTGGCGGTGAATCCGGTGAACCTCCGAGATAAACATTAATTGAGGGAGGCTAGGATCCGAGCCAGGATCCGTTATTGGCGGTGAACCCGGTGAACCTTCGAGATAAACATTGATTGAGGTAGGCTAAGATCTGGGCCAGGATCCGATATTGGTGGTGAACCCAGTAAACCTTCAATATAATTGGTTACTATTCTTCGAATAGCATCGAGAGTTTTACTCTGTTGGTTCGTTGAGTGCTCCGACTCTGGCATCGAGGAGTTTTGGCTCCGTCGGGTTGCGAGGCTATTTATGCATAGTATAGAGAATTGTGATACAGGACTAGCACACCCCAAGGGATACCATGGTGGCTAGGGATATACCAGTCGAGGGATATACCGACTGATGTGATATGATAGCCGAGGATATTTCCGGCTCTAATATGATTTGACGACGCTTGTCATCGGCTTAATCAGCCTACGGAAATACTTCGTCATCCGGGTCAGTGGGTTGGTGTGGGCGATGACCCAGAGTGACGAATTATTATTGGTTCACAAATATCTGACTAGTCAGTTGTCTTGTGATATTCCAGTAGAGGTGTCAGCAGTGTCTGACCTAGTGACATTTGGTGTCAGAGGGTATTCCTATTTGGACGACCACTATTCCGAGGTCTTGGCTTTGACCTGTATGCTATCCTGCGTCTGACATGTAGGAGTGGTCAGTAAGTATAGAGGTTCTGTCGAGAACCCTGTAAGGTTTACTAAATATTGTTTTTGTAAGGATAAAGAGTATTCCTGGTATTTAATGTTTGAGGTAAAAGAGCTGTCAGACGGGATAAGGGCTCTTCCCAGGTTTCGAGGGGAAATTCGGGATGGGTCCTGATAATGTATGTAACGACCGGCCCTCCGTCTCCCATCACAAGGGGTCCCTAGGAAGCCACCGATACGTTATGGCCGCCGGGAATCCTCCCAAAGCGAAGCCCCTGGTTCACCCACACAAGGGGTCCCTCCCAGCACAATCGGTATTGTAGGCTTGTCCATTCTAATCCCCCAGTCTGCAGCCTTTGGGTTTCGAACTCAGGACCAAGCCCTTTTATTCCTCTCAAGGAGGACACCTTTCACCAATTGAGCTGCAACTCAATTGGTGAAACGTGTCCTCCTTGAGAGGAATAAAGCCACCGATACGTTATGGCCACCGGGAATCCTCCCAAAGCGAAGCCCCTGGTTCACCCACACAAGGGGTCCCTCCCAGCACAATCGGTATTGTAGGCTTGTCCATTCTAATCCCCCAATCTGCAGCATTTGGGTTTCGAACTCAGGACCAAGCCCTTTTATTCCTCTCAAGGAGGACACCTTTCACCAATTGAGCCGCTTTGGGAGGATTCCCGGCGGCCATAACGTATCGGTGGCTTCCTAGGGACCCCTTGTGATGGGAGACGGAGGGCCGGTCGTTACAGAATTTGAACGGGAAGCCTCAAACGACGTTGGCTTCAACTCTTCGATTCTCGAGCTACGGCCACTGTTGGATGTGAAGGAGGCTATGGTTAGCTTCAACTTAACCAAACGAAGCTTTTGAGGCTTGTCCTGAAGCCCCAGTCGGTTGGAAAACACGACGGTGATGGAGAAGGGTTATGAGTTTCGAAGCTCCAATTCGCTCCTACCAGTGAGCATCGAAGGTGGACGAAGGCAGGGATGGATTTGTCTTGCACAGGCGATTCGTTTGGGGCTGGTCTCACGATTTAATTCAGCTGGGGATGACGAAGATGGCAGCGAGGGTCACTGGGTTCATGGCCGCGTCTCTCCTTCCAGATCGAGTCTCGACTATAATGGAGGTCAGAGATGGGGTCATTTCAAGTTCATACCCTAACTATGAAAATTTTCATCTAGATACTCAAACCACCAAAACACAACATCTAGGTACCCACCGTTAGCAATCTGTTAAAAAAAATCTGTTAAGTGGCCAAATGGCATTTGTGGGGCCCTGTTTTATGCTGACATGGATGCCACGTAGACAATAAATAAATAAATATATTTTAAAAAATTAATAAAATATTAAAATAAAGGATAAACTACATAAAAGTATCCAAACTATAGGGGTCATTTCAATTTCGTACCCCAACTATGAAATTTTGCATAAGAGTACCCGAACTATATTGCTACTAAAAGAAGGGTACCTCCGTTACATTTTCCGTCCAAAAGAGCGTTAAAAGTACACGTGGCACAAATTTTGTCCACTCAGCTTGTGATGTGGCGCAATTTGAAGGGGCATTTTCGGATTATCACAAAATAACTGCCTCTTTCCTTTACCCCATCGCAAAACCCAGCCTTCAGACTGAACTGCTTCGAGGGGAGGCTGAGACCAAAATCTCTAGCACGACCAACACCACCATTTTGAATAAACCCAACCCCAAATCTGTATCACGACAAACCCGAAGATAGTGAAGAATACCAACCCCAAATCTCGAAGAAACCCACCCAACGGCTCCAACCATAATCTTGTAAAACAGACGCGCAACAGCCCTCTTGGTCCAACGGCGACGACGTAAGCGGCTTCTTCTTCTTTCTCCAACGGCGCACTGCAAAGTAATCTTATCCCTCTTCGTTCGACGGACGTGAAGGCTTTTTGTCAAAGGTTTCAACGAGTTTCCGCCTGTTCTTCTTTTCATCTGAAATTCCCAGTCGCAAAGCGAGGATGTCGGAGATGGAAAAAGGCATGACGGAATTTGAAGCCCCCATTTGTCAGTGTGGTAAACAAGCGAAATTGATGACAAGTCTAACAGATGAAATTCCAGGGAGAAGATTCTGGGGTTGTGATGGCTATGGGGTAAGTTTATGTTTGATCTTAATTGGTATTTAGTTTTACATTTGTAGTATTGATTTCAAATTGTGATTATAATTTCAAACTCGATTTGGGATTCAGAGAAATCGGAGAGGAGTAGGAGGTGGTGGGTGCAATTGTTTTCAATGGTGCGGCCCAAAGCTCAACGAGAAGTCACCCGGTCCAATTCCAGGTCTATTGAAGAAATTGAAGTTGAAAGATGAAGAAATCATGGGTTTGAAGAAGCAGATTAAAGCTGGTGTGAAGAGGCAGAGGTGTTTGCTGGTTTTGCTTACTGTTTCCTAGATGTTGGTGGTTTTGTTTGTGGGAATGATTATCGGTGGAGCAGAGGGAAATGATAGGGCTCTGTCCAGTAAGAATGTGAATCTAGCTCTTGAGTTTTAATTGTATTATGCAATTGGGCCTTTAGGGTCATTGTAATATGAATGGTGAATTTGCAATGTAATGTTCTGCTTTGTTTAATTATGAGTGTTTTGGAGGTTTTGCAAGAGTGGTTAATTATGAGTGCATTTTGGTTACATAATGAAACAATGCAATAACCAAAGTGTGCCTTTGAGGTTTTGCCACTTTACAACATACAATGCAAGAAATAGTGTCTTTGAGGGTTTGCCACTTTAGAGAATGGTTACAGAAGAGATCGGATTTGGTTACCTAATGAAAAATGCAAGAAGGAAAGATAGCTAGAGAGAAATAATGAAGGTCTGACACATCCATAACACCCTACAACACATCCAAACCAATTAAAAGCATAACAATGCAAATCATTTCAAATCACAAAAATGCAAAGATTCAACTTCATTTTCAAACATAATAAACAAAGCTTCACCTTCATGATCATAATACAAAGCTATCAAAAGCTGTCAAAAGTTGTCATACAAAGCCATTCAAGCATAACATCTTCATTTGAACCTGTCAATAACCTAGGTAATTTACCAAAACAATATGAGGTTCAACCATTCAAGTATCATAATTACATACATTAGAACCTCAGTTTCAAAATAGCAAAACTACATGACTTGAAATCAACTATACTCCCTAGCTATTTCACCACTGTCAATGACTTGAAATCAAGTTTGTTTTCTCCTTTTGCTTCTTCTCAAATCACTTTCATTGGCACCAACACTTGTGGATTGTTGACTTGGATCCTACATATGAAGAATTTGGCATTATAAGCTGACTTATGGAATTGAATTGTGACAACTGATTCAGATTAACACAACAATAACAACCATGAGAAAGGGTAAGAATGGCCTATATACATGATTTGAAGCATGTCTCTTAGGGTGGTTGTTTGTCTTGGATGTCTTTGTAGAAGATGTGGTTGATCCTTAAGTCTACATAAAACAAAATCTAATTAGGACTATATAGTCAATGACTTTAATAAAAAAAAACTTAAAATGATACTGACATTTGGAGCAGAAGTATCTGCAACATTCTTCTTTGCTCTGCCTCGTGGCCTTGGTGGTAGCTTCTCCATGGGAGGCAAGGGTCGATGGTGGGTTCTTGCATTATGAGTTTGTGATGAACAAATACTGCAGCGCATAGGAATGCCCTGTTTTCCCAATTTTTTCTTCCCACTTTGATCGACTGTTTCATGTGGATCCTTTGTTCTAACTTTTCTAGGCCTTCCGGGTTGCCTCTTATTTGCTAGTGGCTTAATAGTTTGATGGCCAATTGTCTCCCACATTTTTGGGCCATTTATAACCTCAATTAGGCTGTTGTAGCACTTCATGTAGGTCTCTATAGAATATATTGGATCAATATATTCCTCCACCAGGGGGCCACCTTTGTAATGTCTGGCTACTAACCCACGCACACATGGGATTCCTGTGAGGTCCCACTTTCTGCAAGAACACCTGTGGGCCTCCAAATTGACCACAAACTGCTCTCCTCTATGGCTGTGAACCTCGTAGTTTGGTCCACCAAGCCATCTAACACTGCAATTCCCCGAATCCACTTTCAACTTTTGCACATGGTTGAATACATTCTGACATATTTTTTAGGCCAAGTAGCCATCTTATCTCTTCTCCATTGTATCCTCTTCAACAAAAAATACCTAATCATCTCAAACATCGTGATGATTGGTTTATCTTTGGCAGGCATTATGGTGTTGTTGAAGATTTCACAGTAGTTGTTTTGTAGCATGTCTGTCTTCGGCCATGTTTTAAAATGGGACCCGGACCACTGATGAGCTGGCTTGTCTACCAACCATTTCAAAGCTACTTCATCTAATCCTTTTAGCTTTTCCATCTCATCTTGGAAAGAATGAATTGTTGTTGCTCTTGCACAATCCCACAGAGCATCCTTCAAGACTTTACCTTTAAAACTATGGTTGTAGTTACTCCACAAATGCCTACATCAAAATCTGTACTCAGCACTAGGCATTAAGGCTTCAATGGATGCTTCAAGTCCTTTTTGCTTGCTAGTAAGGAAACTCCAACCATAGCAGTCTTGCATCCCCAAATCCACCATCAACAACACCAAGAACCATGTCCATGAGTCCTTTGTTTCCATTTCAACCACAACAATATCAATCACCCATGTCTCATTATTGGCATCTAATCCAATAGCAGTCAACAACTGTCCACCATAGACTCCTTTAAGATGACAACTATACAAGCCAATGAAAGGCCTGCAACACTCCTTAAAATCTTTCTTGCATGCCTCCAACAAAATGTAGAGCCTCTTGAAAAGTTGGTCCCCACCCACAAAATCACAAGCCAATGATGTGGTAGTACCTGGATTAGTTCGCTTCAACTCATGGCAGTAATCCGATAACATACCATATTGCTTTGCTAGGGATCCATCTATTAACTCCATAGTCTTGTGCTTGGCTCTATATGCCTTCATAGGGCTGATCCCAATGGAAAATTCAGCAGATGCAGCTTCCATAATTGCAGATATGGGCATCTTGGGGTTTGCCTAGATTCTTTGCAGGAAGTGTTGAGAAAGCCAAGAAGCTGTGGCTTGTTGATTTTTATACACCCTTGTACATGTGTGCAGAGGGTTATAGTGCTTGACAACCAATGTGTTGTCAGTTGTGCTCACCCTAGACACATATATTTCCCATTGACAACCCTATGCTCTACATTCACACTTCAACTTGTACCTTGCATTCCTCTTGTACCTCACATTTTTACCAGTGTATAGGTAATAGTCCCTAATAGCTTGCCTAAAGACACCACAGTCACTGAACATCAAACCAATATCAAAACTTGGTCTAACTCTATTAGTTTCTGGATTGTACTCTGTAAAACTCTTGCCACTTCCCCTTTCACAACATTTTCATCATCACCATCCACAACTGGTCTCAAGTCTTCTTGTTGTGTTTGATCTCCCTCTTCAAGTTGGTCATCATCTATATCTTCCACTCTTAATTCATCACCAGGAGTGAATTTGGCCCACCAAAAATTTCCAGTAGCTGAAGTTCCAGCTGCTGCAGGTGGAGCAGCAGTTGAAGTTACAGCTGCTTCTGCTGGAGCAGCAGCTGAATTTGCAGCTGCTTCTGCTGGACCAGCAACTGATGTTGGAGCTGGTTCTGGTTTAGCATTAGCTTCTAGTGGAGCAGCAGCTGAAGTTCCAGCCTGTTCAGGTGCAGCAGCTTCTGAGGATCTAGGGGCTTCATCTGTAGCAAGTTCTAAAGTTCCCCCAACATCAATGAAGAACTCATCCAAGTTTGAAGCTTCGTGTAGCCAACCCTCTAGAATATACCTATCCAACCTCTTATCCTTAGCAGGAATAGCCTCATCACCACTGTCAGCAAATCCAGAACATGTTGATGCTTTAGAGTCCTCATACTCCTCCACTAACCCATCTTCAAACTCATCCTCTTTAGTACACAGTTTACCCTTGCATTTATCTGTTTTTTGCACTGCTTCTTCACCAAGATTGGCAGCTTCTGGCTCTGGCCTTTGACGTGGCAATTCTCTTACAATCACTCCTGCCTTACCCTTATAAGGTCTTATACTCACTTCAGGTTTTGCTGTCGTGATCCCCACCACTTCAGTCTCCTCATCTAACTCCTCAGTGACAACCGTGCTTTTCTTGGTCACCACCAATTCTTTACTTGTCTTCTCCTTTTCCCTTTTTTTAACATCTTTTAAAAATGCGATAGGGTTCTTCACATTAATATGTGTTAAGAACAATTCTATCTTTGTGACACTTGGAACCGCCTCACACATTTTATGCACATCAGAGTCTTGTAGCAGCTTAGCACCAACTCCTTCTTCAATCTCATATTGGTATAAGATGATACCATCTTTGTAGCCCAATTCCTTAACCATTCTGTCAATTTCAAACAGGGACATCATGTCCTTCTCACAAAAATTAAGGTAGTCAACTTGTCCATCTTCATACCTATCATCAGCCCACTTCCCACCATGGAATACCTTTAATGTAAAGTAACCCGATGGACCTACAATTAAGCAAAATTTAAAGTTTTAAGTCACCACAAGCAACATTGACTCCACAAACAACCCCAGACTTTTATTTAATTACAGACCTACCCAACTTTCAACTTCAGTATCCTACCCATACCTTATTATCAAATCTACTTTTCTACAACAATCAGACAACAACAATGTGGTTGGTCCCCTTCACTAAAGATTCCACCCAACAACAAAGCACATGGACATGGTCCCCTTCAATAAAGATTCCAATGAAGTTTCTCACCACTTGCCTGCAAGCTTTTCACCCTTCAATATATTCCCTATTCCGTATACAAACAAACCACCCATCCTTTTCCCAACATTAACATCAAGCCACACACAAAACACAAGGACCCCAAAACGACCAATACATTAATCTTCCTATAAAAATTATAATTTAAATTCAAAAAGACAAAGAAAAATTACCAAATCCAATTATTAAAGTAAGGAGCACTTACCGTATTTAGGTTGCCTTCTTCCTCGCGACCTCAACCGCCACTTCTTCATTTCCCTTCAAATTTCGAAGCTCAAACGCGACAAAGAAACTTCACTATTTGGGGGTGGATTTCTTCACGATATCCGGTCACGCCCTCTTCTTCACGATGTCTAGGGTGGGGGGTTGTTTCAAAATCGATTTAGGGTTTGAAGGCTAGGTTTCACGGCGGGGTAGAGGAAAGAGGGAGTTATTTTGTGATAATCCGAAAATGCCCCTTCATATTGCGCCACATCACGAGTTGAGTGGATAAAATTTGTACCACGTGTACTTTTAACGCTCTTTTGGACGGAAAATGTAACGGAGGTACCCTTCTGTTAGTAGCAATATAGTTCGGGTACTCTTTTGCAAAATTTCTTAGTTAGGGTACGAAATTGAAAGGACCCCTATAGTTTGGGTACTTTTATGTAGTTTATCCTTTTTTATATGGTTTTACTATGTGAAATCTTTTAGAATGAGTATGATTCTGATTACTTGTCTTGAAGTGTATATGATTGTGTGTGTGTATAAATATGATTGTAAATCTCGGTTTTCTACTGAGGGGTTAGTATATATATTTTTGCTTATGTTTTCACTTATTTTATTATTTTGGCTTCACTCACTTTTGTTTTTCGCTCCTCAGGAATTAAGAAGTATCGAGTACGAGGAGGATTTTGCTAGTGGCAGCCCAGACTTCGCGAGTCTATGTGCGGGTTTTGACCCTATACTTTATTGAGATCACAAATTTTGGTGTCTATTTTGAATCATCATGCACGTTTTTGCTGTAGTCATGCTCTGTATTAATCATGATGTTATTCGTGGTATTTTTTTACCTTAGATATCATTACTATACCATTGGATACTTCCTATATCACTTTTTGAGGGTTTCGTCACATGGACTTTATGGTCCATGTGTTGGCCCGCATATCTCGAATATTATATGTTTATTATATTATCTGGGTCGAGGTGTGTCATGCCCCTTTAAATAGAGCGGAAGAACAACAAATTCTCTTTTGCGAACTTTGCTTTTTTAGTAGAAGATAGTATATGCATTGTGAAGATGCAATCTCATTGATATTTGATAATGCCTAGCAACGAACTGACTAAATAGATATTCGTAAAAAACAAAAAAATCTTTCAAAACACATACACTCCTATTAGAGAGAGCATTCAAAATTGATTTCAATTAAAGTTATAAAATGTAAAAATAAAAAAACTAAACATGGATAACAAGATAATATCAACTTTCAACCATTTCTTTTTTCATGAAATCAAATGTGGAATACAAAGAAGAAACTTTTGTGAACAAATAAAAAAGAATACGAAGAAGTAGAAGATGAAAGATGAGAAGGGGAAAAACGTGAAATCGAATTAAAGATTGTAAAATTATTTAGGAAAATATGTGTTTTGATAAAGAAGGAAAATATTAAAGTTAGTTATTAATTGTATTTAATGTCAAATAAAAGTTGTTTTCATTAACTTTGACTCTAATAAACTAATTAAATAAATAATTTTTTCCATCACATATAAAGGTTTAAATAATTTTGGGACTTCTTTGTCAAAAAAAAAAAAATCAATTTTAGACCTTTCAATATAATGGGTCCGGGGCTCCTGCCATGCCATGCCAGCCCTAGCCCATGGCCGGCCCTGAGAATGAGTATAGTTACATGTGGGTAAATTTAATATGAATAATAATACATTTTGTGTTCTTGAATATTTATTTTATTAATTGGAAGTTTAATATTCTGAAATTAATTTTTATAATTTGGTTTCCTTAAGTTGAGGGATTTTAAATTGTAAGATTTAATAATCTTAATAAATAGTAAAAGATTAATAATCTTAATTTTAATTTTTTTTTAAAGTTAATAGTAAGGTTTTGTTTGGATGAGGGAAAATAATAAGGGATTTGGTAAAAAGTAAGAATTTTGAAATTCCTATGCACCAATTCCCTTGTTTCGATTCATAGAAATTGAAATTTAGAAATTCTAAAAAAAAAAATCAAGTTAAATTTCATATAAAGATGTGTGATTTTTCAAATTCCATTTTTATAACTATAATTTATGTACAAACATTAAATTCTATATTTAAATTTGATTCTATTTTTTTTATTATCAAACAAGAAAATTCACAAATTCTAGAAAATTAATTTCCGTCAATTTAAATTCCGTTATCTTATAAATTCTTGATAATCTTATACTTGTTCATCCAAACACATCCTAAAAGATAAATAGGATTACATAGTTGAGTATTTAAATATTTTTTCCTTCGATGAAAATTTAGAAAGATATAAAGTTTTGATCTAAAAATGATTGACATAAAGTAGGAAAATCCATCTCTTCCGCTTTACAACCGGAATAAGGAACACCCACCCTAGTTGTCGATGAAAAAATGGGATTTCAGAAAAAAGCTAATTTTTTTTATTTGCCAGACTGGATAGTAGAATACACACTGAAATTTTGTTAATCTGCCAAAGAGAAATCTCTTACAAATTTCCATCATATTCAGATTGCTTCAACTTTATATAGAGCGAGTCCTCGAACCCACTCAAATGATCCATCAAGATTCAAGAGAGACGATCTTAAAACTGAGTTGCAACTACATTTCAACAACTTGTGTCAATAGGCGCAGGAGGAAACGTAGGAAAGCTGCCTCTTACATGAGAGATGTTAACTAGGTTTATCGCTTTCCGGTGGGGGTTTAGAATTTTCCTTTTTCTCCATGACCTGCTGGATGCCTTCTTGGTACCCATGTATAAAACTTTGAAGGGCATCTCTATATGCAGAAGCTCTTGTCATGTACACTCTCTGTAGAGCCGGCTTTAATGTCTCCATTCCTCCTCTAGCCGCAATAGCTTAATATTTGTTTCCAGACAAGAACATTATAAACATAATCAGTTTTCAAACAATTTATCTGGAAAATTGAAAGATTTCAAGGAAATAACTGAACTATTCTTTTGTTATTGACATGATGAGAGGAGAAACTACAAATTAAAACAAAAACAAAATATTAGAGAGAGATTAAAGAGAATCGAGATATAAAACCAGCTAGACAGAAGCAGGCATACAAAGAAATGTTTTCGATATACAAACTACTATCAAAGGTAACTTTTGACCCTAAGCTCAACTACTAGAAGAAGCAAGTTGACACGCGTAAAACATTTGACAGGATAGATTGATCAAGTTTCAGGACTATATGAGAAAAATAATTACTCAGCACCAAATGTGACTCAAATCAACAAACAAAAAGCCAAGATCTATTAGGAATCATTAGTCATCTTTATAGTCATATGTATACATGCATAAATAGGGTTTTGATTAAGTTGTAAATAAAAGTATGACATTGATTGAAATAGTAGCATAATGTAGACTATACATACCAAGATCCTCGAATGTGGAGGGTTCTTTCTCTTTAGTTTTGCTCTGTGTTGCACCAGGTTTATCTTCGCTCTCTTCATCCTTATAATCATTAGGTCGCAGTTCAGGACCAATATCCCGCACCCAGCTGGCGGCATAAAGCCTAGAAGCCTCCTTCAACACCTAGCGACAATACAAGAATGTATAAATTACCATCCTTCATGTCAACATTACACATGTAAATGTGGTAATAAGCTTTAAACTCCAAGCATTAAAGCAAACAGAAAACTATAATTTAACAAAAACGAAAAGAAAAGCAATATCCAAATATTTCATCACCTTAAATAGCTAGAAACAAAATCTACTTTAATACACAGCACCTTGAACTTTAAAGCATTCTATGAGCCATATATTCAACATTCATATCAGAATAGGTCGAGTAAGAGATATAATGGTTATACCCACAACTTATACCTAGCTAACCCACATGGTACATAAATGCACAAACTAAAACCCGGTTTAAGAATGTTTCCGCTTGAAACGCTTTAGCTCAATAGCACTTTTAACTAGTTTCCCTTATTTCAGGCAGTATTGTAACAATCAAGTATCAATTCATTAGAGGTATGTTTGGATGAGGAACTTTTAAGTTCCAAGGAATTTAGGCTAAATTAGTTAAAATTTGGAGCTTACAAAGTACTGGATTTCAAATGCCTTGCATCTAATCATTTGAAATTCCTTTCTACTTTGAAGTTCCTCATTTTTAACTAGTTCAGCCTAAATTCCTTGGAAATTAGAAGTTCCTCATTCAAACATTCCCTAGGAGTTCGATAATTAATTAAATCAATTGGGTATGAATATGATTAACCACATAGCCAATATGTACAAATGAAACAAAGGCGTACCAAGAACCGCTCATGCCAGGTGAGCTTGCGGCGCTTCTTCATATCTGGAGGATCTGGCAGCGAAGATGGAAATGCAATCTCTTTCAGATCATAACGAATGTAATCACACACTTTCCTACAAATCACCCTGACTTTCATTTCTGTGACACTGTTAAACAATCTCACTTTGTGAGTGTGGACTCTAATCTTCTAGCTTTGCGGTGACTGATAATTGAAGCCTAATTTCATATGAACATCTACTACAGCGGTACAATCCCAAGCCGTGTCTACCTGTGTAACTCAAATAGCCATGTAATGCTTTTTTTAGTAAAAGGAAAGGAAAATCCCATATACGCATTTTATCAAACACTTCATGCACATAACATAAATAGCAAGCATTTTCAGAGCAGTACCCAAAATAATTTTCAATCTAATGAGTACAACAAGAATTGCAATCCCAGAGACCAAGCTGAAGATGATTTCAACCCGAATTTCCCTATTATTTTCTTTGACTAAAAACAATAATCAAAGAAAACCAACGGGTGAGTGTGAAAAAGAATAGTCACCGTGTTTTGCGCCTCCGTGGGACGAGAGAATGCGAAAATGCTCCAGGGCCGTATGAGATGCACTCGCGAAAAAAACTTAGGTCACTTTGACGGTTAGATGTGGGCTTCTCGGATTGGACGGCGGCTAAATATTTCCAAAAAAAAAAACAGTCTAAAAATTGCCGCAGCGGGTGGTTTCTAGGGGCGGCGTCGACACCGAACCGTAGCTTAGGCCGCTGAGGTGTTCAGGAATGTTGAGAATGGAGTGCGGGCTGCAGCCCATCTTACTGTACCCAAGAATGAAAATATCGATATCGACTAAAATATTAACAGTCAAATTTACAGAAATATTGATGAATATTTCAATATGGATATCGATCTCATTCACGCTCTACAAAAATGTTGGAAATGTGCTTCAAAACTTGGAAATTTTAAATGAAATTTTAGGAAATGTTTTTTCTTCTAATAATGATTATATAAGACTAATAATTATCATTAAATAACTTGGATACCGTTCCGCTTGAAATGCTTTGACTTAATAGCACTTTTAACTAGTTTATCTTATTTTGGATAGTATTGTAACAATCAAGTATTACTTACTATTACGTCAATTCATTAGAGGTATGTTTGGATGAGGAGCTTTTAAGTTCCAAGGATTATAAAACATTCAATAAATAAAAGGCTTATTACTTGAAATGCACCTAGAACAAATCATCGAGTCTCAAAATGCACCTAGAACTGAAATTTGCCTCACTTTGCTCATAAAACAAGCATTATGTTACCTCTGTTGCATCATCCGTCAATCTCTGTTACTAACGCCGTTAAAAGGGCTGACATGGCACTAATATTACAAAATTTATAAAGCCAATTAAGACATTTATTACATTTTAATAAAAAAAATTATTAAAATTCTTTTAAAAACAATTAAAACCAATCTAAAATTACCCAATCCTTCCCCAATCCACCCTAGTCAACCACCGACATCTCCATGACTTTCCTCAGCTCCTCCTCCTCTTCTCTCCACCTCACACTACCATTATCATCAGCATCCAAATCAATAACCAATTCTCCTAGCTTTGAGACTTTCTTCCCTGACTGCAAACTCAAAAACCCTTTACTTCCTCCATCTTTCCCTAGATTTTCTGGAGCAGGCAAATTAATATCGATCCCCAATTTCCTTTTTTTCTTCCTCTCCTCACTACCATTCGCCCCAAAATATCCCAACCCAGATAAATTACAATCTCAAACGAGACAAATTAAGATCCCAATTAATATCAAAATCCCTTCCTCTACTCTGGTTCATGAACAGGAGGCTCTGAAATAGGGGGTGGATTTGGGTCAGGTGGGTCAGAGTGGTTTGGATTTGGGTTAGGTGGGTTGGAGTGGTGGAGGAGATCGAGAAGGAGGAGGACTCTATCAACAATAAGCTCATCAGCTGAGAGGAGATTTGGTTGAGGGTAGGATAGGTTTGTGACCATCCAAAATTCGAACTCGGGCGAGTTGCAATCGCTGCTAACTCGTCTTCTTCGAGTGGTGCTGTGTGAGAATTGAGGTTTGAATTTTGGGCTACCAGTGCCCTTCGTTTTTCGATGTTTTTGGTTCTTAGACTATGGTCTGCTTTCCCTATCTCGGAGGCATTGTTGAGCTAGGTGTGACTGAGCTGGTAATTTTCTTTTCCTTCTTTAGATTTAGATTTCTTAGTTTCAGTTTCGGATAACAGTAGTAGTTTTAAGTTGTCTCTCGATTTTAGTAATTCTTCTCGTTCTGTGATATCCAAAGGTATCGGAGGACCTTAGTCTCATTCAACAAATCAAGGCTTCCTTACTAGATTTCTCAAAGCTTGATTGCTCTGAGATATCTTCCTCTGCACCTCATAAAGAGGATGATGATTCAGACCAAATTCTTGCCAAGCTTGACCATGATATAGTTGATACATTAGCTTTAGAGAACCTATATTCCCCTTTAGAAGAAATCAAATTTGATGAGAGGGTGATTATCGGTCTACATGGAAATCGTGAAGACTTCAACATGGACTCTCCTAATGAATGTTTTAATGGTTGTGATCACAATCATCACACAAAAGACTCCTTGATGCTTGAAAGTATCAACGAAGCGGCTTCTCAAGTTCAGAGCTGGCATTTCATGGATGAAGACTTCAGAAATGGAATTCCAGATTCCATGAGGTGGAGGAGTGGATGTATTTGCAGAAAATATTGGGTGGGTGGGTGAGAGGAAGACGATCGGGTGGGTTGGGGAAGGGTAATTAATTTTATTTGTTTTAATTTTTAAAAATAATTTTAGTATAAAATTTAATAAAAAAATACCAAATGTCTTAATTGCCCATATAATTTTTGTAATATTACTGTCACATCAGCACTTTTAACGGCGTTAGTAGCAGAGACTGACGGATGGTGCAACATAGGTAACATAATGCATGTTCTGGGTGCAAAGTGAGGCAAATTTCAGTTATAGGTGTAACAGAGACTTACACACCCAATGATGATTTATAAAATAAAACATTCAATAAATTTACTGATAAAATTAACAAAAAAGGACCCATTGTATGATTAATTTACTTAAAACATTGTTAATTAAATATGTGGCTCAGGCATTACCGGCATACTCAATGAGTGTGTTCCAATTCCCCAAGGACCTTTGTCAGAAGTTCTCGGCCCAGATAGCTAGGTACTGGTGGGGCAAAGCTGAAAAAGAAGAATTCATTGGCTTGATTGGCAGGTGTTGGGTAGGCCAAAATGGATAGGGGGTTTGGTTTTTAAAACTTTGACGCATTCAATAAGGCAATGGTGGCAAAGCAGGGTTAGCGATTGCTAGAATGCCCGGACTCTTTAGTTTCTCGAAGTCTAAAAGCTAGACATTATCCTGATCGCGACTTCCTTGCTGCTGAAATGGGGAACTCTCCATCCTTAATATGGCGAGCTATTATGTGGGGTAGGGAGGTGATTCAGCAAGGGTTAATATGCCATATAGGGTCAAGAGAAGTTGTAGGTGTTTTCTCTGATAGATGGATACCTAGACCATCTACTTTCAGGCCAATTATGAACTTGGGGCTGTCGGTGGATGCTCGGGTCTCGAAGCTGATCACATGGGAAGGGACCAGGGATATGCAGAAATTGGAAGCTTGTTTTTGTGGAGAAGATATAAAGGCTATATGTCGTATCCCTTTGTGCACTTTTCTGCGCTTCACTGATGGAAGGTACTGGTATTATACTAAAAATGGGCATTATATGTAAGAAGCCCAACGGCTATCTCAGTTGAATCAGTCCTTGGTTGTTCCTATATCTATGGTCTTTTGATTTACTTGAATTAGTCAGGATATGGTTGCTTCTGTTTCGGAGCTCTCCTTCATTCAATGAGTTAGTATTGTAATTTGACTGTAACTCTCTCCGTACAAATACGTGATCAATAGCAATTCAGTTTGGTGTATTTTCCTGAAACCCTCTGTGCATTAACATGGTATCAAAGTATCCTCCATAATTTTTTTTTTCAGTCAGTCACCATGAGCAACACCACAAACATCCACCCCACCCGCCACAATGATATTCCTCTTGTGACCATCAATGTCACAGCCCAAACACCTATCAAGCTATACAGCAACAACTATTTGTCTTGGAAATTACAGTTCCAGACCCTTTTCATCGGATATGACCTACAAGGGTATATCGATGGAACCAAACCATGCCCACCACAGATGTTAACCACCACCGACACAAATACAGACACCACACCAGATTCCGCGTACCATGCCTGGGTACGCCAGGATCAGTTGATCCTCATCGCATTACTTGGGTCCATTGGACCTATCATCGTTCTGTTCATCTGCCGAGCATCCACCTCCCGCGAGGCCTGGAACATTCTCGCTAGCACCTATGCAACCCTCTCTAGGGGCCGCATCAAACAAGCCAAACCCAGCTTTAAGGCTCTCACCAAAGGCTCCCTCACTGTTACTGAATTTTTACAATCAATAAAATCCAAAGGTGATGAGCTAGCTATCCTTGGGTCATCGGTTGACAGTGAGGATCTCACTGAAAAAATCCTAGAGGAACTTGGAGACGATTACCGTGAACTAGCTCGCGCAGTCCAAGCCAGGGAAAATGCCATCACGTTCGACGAGCTTCACGAAAAGCTTCTTACCTTTGAAGCAGCACTACAGGTCACCAGCAAACCTACCACTCACTTCTCTCCAACAGCCCATCCTACCACACGAACCAAGAACAGATCCTCCAACCAAAACACGTGGCGTTATCCACCCAAAAACGCCAACGCCTCGCCAAAGTGGCGTCCCAACTCTCCATTCCCAAACCGGTCTCCAGGGCAAAACAACTACAATTCCACATCCTCCGACAACAGACCGCCACCTAGGCCATACCTAGGCCACTGTCAAGTCTGTGGTATTCAGGGTCACACGGCCACGAAGTGCCCCTCTTTCAAGATGGTTCCTCAAGGCAACAACAACAGCAGTTACCCTCCATGGCAGCCCAAGCTCATATGGCTGCTGCCACTACTCCACCCAACAGTTCATGGCTACTTGATAGTGGGGCTTCCCACCACATCACTGTTGATTTCAACAATCTGGCTCTTCACACCCCATACACCAGCACTGATGACGTCATGATTGGGGATGGTAAAGGATTTCGTATTACCCACAAGGGGTCCACAAAACTCTCATCTTCCACTCACTCTTTTAATCTCACTAACGTTCTTTGTGTCCCTGAAATTAAAAGAAATTTAATCTCCATTTACCGGTTTTGTGTTGCAAATAATGTGTCTATTGAATTCTTACCATGGTGTTTTTTTGTAAAGGATCTACTCACGGGGGAAGTTAGAGCTCAAGGTGAACCCAAGGATGGTGTGTATGAGTGGCCCGGTTTCACATCCTTCTCCGCCCCTCCTAGCGTCTTCTCCAGTCTCAAAATCGCACCAATAAATTGGCACTTTAGATTAGGCCACCTTGCACTTCCAATTCTCAAAATTATTGTTTCCAAACACAATTTAAATTCCACCTCTCTTTCTCAAGACTTTGTATGCAATGCATGCAGTGTAATAAAAGTCACAAATTGCCTTTTTCAACTACTTCGTTAGTTTCTCACAATCCTTTGGAAATCATCTTCTCAGATGTGTGGACCTCTCCCTTATATTCTATTGATGGATTTAAATACTATCTTATTTTTGTGGATCACTTCACTAAGTATATATGGTTTTATCCATTAAAGAAAAAATCTGAAGTCAAGGATGTGCTGTTTCAAAGCCATTGTCGAAAAAAATTTTAAATAGAAAATTATCACCTTGTATTCGGATAATGGTGGAGAATATATTGCCCTCAAAGATTTTCTTGCCCTTAATGGAGTCTCACGTCTCACAACTCCTCCACACACACCCGAACACAATGGCTTTGCTGAATGGCGTCATAGGCACATAGTTGAAACATGACTCTCTCTTTTAACTCATTCATCCATACCCCGTAAGTTTTGGACTTATGCTTTTTCAACTGTAGTATATTTAATAAATAGGATGCCCACTTCATCGGAAAAACATTTTTCATCATGCACCCAATTATGAAAAACTGCGGACATTTGGATGTTTATGCTACCCTTGGATGCGTCCCTACATTGCCCATAAGCTTGATCAATGGTCCAAGCCGTGCATTTTCCTGGGATATTCCTTATCCCAAAGTGCATACTTGTGCTTTGAGCATGAGTCATCTAAAGTGTTTGAGACTCGCCATGTGTATTTTGCATAATCAACTTTTCCATACACTTCTTATCTCCAGAAAGAGTCCACACCTGCCTCAGACTCTGTTGACATGTGGTTCCCACCTCAACTCACAGTTCAAATATCTCTGCCTCCCTACTCATCACGTCTTTCTGTGGCTCCACCTGAGGAGCAGCTTGTCAACCGAACATCTCCCCCGCCAGTCGTTCCTTCAACCTCATCGGTAATAACTCCTCCCTCGGACACATCATCACCCACAAACACCTCCACTTCCATCTCCACTTCCATACCTTCTCTCCACACACAAACCAACCCAACGCCACTCAAAACCCTCCCCAACCTCTGCCACCCGCACCAGTTTCAAAGCATCCCATGATCACCAGATCCAAAAACAACATCCATAAGCCTAACCAAAAACTCACCTTCCACACCCACCTCCAAAACAATGCTCCTGTTGAACCTACAAATGTAGCCCAAGCCTTGAAAGACCCCGATTAGCGTGCTGCCATGAGTGAAGAGTATACTGCCTTACTTCGAAATGAAACCTGGTCATTGGTCCCTCCAATGTCCGACTCCAATGTGGTGGGGTGTAAGTGGATTTTCCGGATTAAATGGAATTCTGATGGGTCCATTCCCAGATACAAGGCCAGGTTATTGGCCAAAGGATTTAATCAAAGACCTTGAGTTCACTATCATGAAACTTTCAAGCCTGTGGTCAAACCAACCACTGTCAGACTTGTTCTTAGTATTGTTGTGAGCAACGGCTTGAAGCTTCGCCAACTAGACATCAACAATGCATTCCTTCAAGGAACACTCCCTGAGGATGTGTATATGGCCCAACCCCCTGGTTTCCGAGATCATGCCAATCCCGATTACATTTGCAAGCTGCGAAAAGCTATTTATGGGCTCAAACAAGCGCCATGAGCATGGTACCATGAATTGCGGAATTTTTCCTCGGGCTTTCACAATTCCTTAGCCGACACATCCTTGTTCATCTTCAGGCATGATTCCCATCTTATTTATTTGTTAGTTTATGTTGATGACATCATTATCACAGGGGATGATGAAGCTATTGTAAATCAATTCATTGCCTCCTTAGCTCAGTGGTTCTCATTAAAGGACCTTGGTCTTCTAGCTTATTTTTTGGGAGTGGCAGTACAGCCACATTCTCAGGGATTGATCTTGAATCAGAAATGTTACATTCTGGATCTCCTACATCGGACTAACATGACTCATGCAAAACCGACCTGTACGCCGCTGCCACCTAGTTGTTCTCTCACGTTGGCCATGAGGAATCCCTCAGTTGATCCCTCTAAATATCGTGCTACTGTAGGGAGTCTTCAATACCTCTCCCTCCCTCGCCCTGATGTGTGCTTTGCTGTCAATAAATTATCGCAGTTTATGCATAACCCTACTGATGTGCACTGGCAATTAGTGAAACGGCTCCTGCGCTACTTGAATGGTACATTAAATGAAGGTCTGCTTCTTCACCGTCACTCTCCTCTCACGGTTCATGCTTATTCTAATGCAGACTGGGGGGGGGGGGGGGGGGGGGGGGGAGGGGGAAGGGAAATAAAGATGATCTATCTTTAACCAGTGCTCATATTGCGTATCTCGGTCGTAATCCGATTTCATGGTCATCAAAGAAGCAACAAACGATCGCAAGGTCCTCCACCGAGGCGGAATACCGATCAGTGGCTGACACGGCATCAGAAATAAGTTGGATTTGCTCTCTTTTATCTAATCTTCATTGCCCAGTCAGTCATTCCCTGGTTGTCTATTGTGACAATATAGGTGCCACTCAGTTATGCTCCAATCCTGTGTTTCATTCCTGAATGAAACATGTTGCCATAGATTTTCACTTCATTTGGGAACGTGTACAATCTGGAGCTCTGCGGGTATCTCATGTGTCTTCAAGTGATCAGCTTGATGACACCTTGACCAAGTCCCTGTCTCGCCCACGTCTCTGCCTACTCAAAGACAAGATTGGACTACGTAATTGTCGTTCATCTTGAGGGGCATGTAAGAAGCCCAACGGCTATCTAAGTTGAATCAGTCCTTGGTTGTTCTATGTATGGTCTTTTGATTTACTTGAATTAGTCAGGATATGGTTGCTTCTGTTTCGGAGCTCTCCTTCATTCAAGGAGTTAGGATTGAAATTTGATTGTAACTCTCTCTGTACAAATACGTGATCAATAGCAATTTAGTTTGGTGTGTTTTCTTGAAACCCTCTGTGCATTAACATTATACCGTTAGGTCGGGATACCATGTTGCCCTGTCACAAGTTGAGGAAGATTTGGGTGATAGGAGGGGGTGGCTCCTCTACAGTGTAAACTGAGCAATTCTGGAAACCCTTGTGGGGGGTACGAATTCCGACAAAACTGAAAATATTTGCGTGGAAGGCCAGTTTAGACATTCTCCCCACCTCCTTTAATTTGTAGAAGAGGAAGATTGCTGACTCGGGGCTGCGTTTTAGATGTGGTAAACTTTTAGAAGATGCTTTTCATGCCATCTGGGGATGTAAAAAGAGCCATAAGATTTGGAGGGCTCCAGTTTTTTATTTGAGTAAGCTGCCAGTATTGGGGACTTTCAAAGAGCTATTTGAGGCGGCCAACTCATCCATGTCAGCTACTGATATGGAAGGGTTCTTATACTTATGTTGGAAGATTTGGGGCCAGCGGAATAGCATATTGCATCACCGGCCGATGCTTGATACCAATCGGCTGCTTTAAGTCACCATGGAGGCCCACAAGGAGTTTAGGGAGCTGCACCAGCGGAGTGCACCAGGGGTGAGAGTTGCGCGGATTTTACACTGGCAGAAACCTCCCCCGCCTGCGGTGAAACTAAACTGCGATGGCGCAGTGGCAAGGGAGGGGCTGCACAGAGGTGTGGGAGGAATCTTGAGGGACCATAATGGCGACATGCTCCTCTGTTTTGTAGGGTCTGGCTCTCGGGGTGATGAGGTAGCTCTGGTGGAACTAGAGGCCATCAAAGAGTGTCTGCTGCTATTGATGAATAAAGACATACAAAATCTGGTGGTGGAAACAGATTCAAAAAGGGCTATATCGCTGGTGCAGGGAGCTGAGGAAGACTGGACTATGGCGGGGTTACTGGCCCGTGAGGTAAGGGAATTGATGGTGCAATTACAGGTTCCGCTGGGCAGCTGCAATTCTCCCAAAGAACAGCTAATACCACAGCCCATGTGCTAGCACAAGCGGGGTTGCAGAACCAAATTCGATAGACCTGGATACTGTAAATGTTGAATAGTGATTCAGTTCCTTGTATTCATTACGGAATGAGTATTTATACCCCACGACTGACAGCTGAACTCCTGAAGAGGAGATTAACCTAATCAACAAAACTAGCTAGAGATATACATGCTAAATTACAATTCAAATAAAAAATCAAATAGGGGAAAGTTATCCTAAGGGCTTCGGAGTTATCTGATATCCAAAAGATGCAAAGGACCAGGACTCTGCACAGCTGTCATGAGGATTGCTAACAGGCCCCCTCAAGATGGACTACCGTTGAGGAGGCCAATCTTGGATTTCAAGCAGGATAGACGTTCTCGGGACAAGGGTTTAGTCAATGCATCCACCAGTTGGTCTTGAGAGGAAACATGAGACATGCGTAAGGCACCGAAATGAACCCTTTGCCGAATGAAATGAAAATCGATAGCAACATGCTTCATACGCTAGTGGAACACCGGGTTGGAACACAGATGCGTAGCACCGATGTTGTCACAGTAAATTACAGGCGCATGAAAGATTGGGTATTTGAGTTCTGTTAACAGTGAGCAAATCCAGCTTAACTCAGCCGCAGTGTCTGCAACACACCTGTATTCGACTTCGGTGGAAGAATGAGCAGTGGTTGGCTGCTTGTGGGAAGACCAGGACACAGGATTTCGGCCAAGATACACGATGTAAGCACTATTGGATGAGAGATCCTCCTTGTTCCCACCCCAATCCGCATCTGAGTATGCATGCAAGGTAGAAGGAGAATGACGAAGAAAAAGAATGCCTTCATCAATGGTGCCACATAGATACCTGAGGAGACGCTTCACGAGTTGCCAGTGGACATTGGTGGGTCGATGCATAAATTGAGAGAGCTTATTCACTGCGTAGGACACATCAGGGCGGGTAAGGGGCATAAATTGAAGGCTCCCTACTGTGACTCGATACTCCGTAGGGTCTGGTAAAGAAGAACCCATGTCTAAGGAGGGGGCAGTCCCTGGAGGCAAGGGAGTGCTCACAGCCTTTGCATCAGTCATGTTTGTTTTGTGAAGGAGATCACTGATGTAGCACCTTTGAGAAAGAAAAATCCCGTGACAATGGGACTGTACCTCTACGCCGAGAAAGTAGGAAAGATGCCCTAAGTCCTTGAGCGAGAAACGTTGGGATAAGCAAGTGACAATTTCATCGACTGTTGTTTGATCATTACCTGTAACTATAATGTCATCTACATAGATTAAAAAATTAATGAGATGAGTAACATGTTGAAACACAAACAGGGACGTGTCCGCCAAGGAATTTTGGAATCCAGATGAGAGCGAAAATTGGCGCAACTCATGGTACCAGGCGCGGGGGGCTTGCTTCAAGCCATAGATGGCTTTATGTAACTTACATACATACCCAGGCTTGTCAGGATCAATGAACCCCGCTGGTTGAGCCATATATACATCGTCATGAAGGCTGCCCTAGAGAAAGGCATTGTTTATGTCAAGTTGTCGAAGAGGCCAGCCATGGCTCACGACAATGCTCAAAACTAGCCGGACAGTCGTGGGTTTAACAATATGACTGAAAGTCTCATGCTAGTCCAAGCTTGGACGTTGATTAAATCCTTTCACAACAAGCCGTGCCTTGTACCTGGCGATGGACCCATCTAAGTGTTGCTTGATCCTGAAGATCCATTTGCAACCAACAACGTTAGAGGCACAGTGGGCAGGAACTAGATCCCAAGTCCCATTGCGAACAAGTGCATCATATTCTTCTGACATAGCAAGACGCCATTGATGATGTTTGAGAGCTTGTGTAACGGAGGTTGGTTCATGTGAGGATGGTGTTTGGAGTTGGGTATGCAGGGTGAGTTTATGGGAGGGTTTATGAATATTATTTTGGGAACGAGTGATCATTTTGTGGGTTGGTCAAGAGGGAGGGTGAGTTGGAGGAGGAGAAGGTCTCGGTGAAGTGTGGGATGTATCTTGTGAAGGGGACGTATTTAAGGTGGGCTGGTGTGTTGAGGAAGGCAAGGAAGGGTGACGTGGAGTCATAGAAGTAGAGGGATGAGACGTGGATGAGGCCAGGTGTTGCGGTGTTTCTTGGAGAGTCATGCTCAGGGGTGCTTCGGCAATGGGCGCCTCCAAAAGAGTGAATCCAAGATTCAAATGATGTTGAGACTATTTGGGACTCTGATGACACGGGAGTGTAGGAAGGAAAGACAGACTCTACAAAGGTGACATGCCGTGATACAACTCTTTTTGAATTTTCTGGATCAAAACAAAGATATGCACTCTGAGACAAAGAGTAGCCGACAAAAATACAAGGCTTGGATTTTGGATCTAATTTATGTGAGGTGTATGGTCGTAACCATGGATAACATAAACATCCAAAGATCCGAAGTTTTGCAAAGTTTGGAGGTTTTTGAAAAATAATTTGATATGGAGATGAAAGATTGAGTGTTGGTGTGGGCATTCTATTGATTAAGTAGACTGCGGTGATGAATGCAAAGGACCAAAAACTGCGAGGCAAAGATGCATGAGTTAAAAGAGACAATCCAGTTTCAACAATATGCCTATGCCTACGTTCAGAAAACCCGTTGTGTTCAGGAGTATGGGGTGGAGTGGTAAGATGAGAGATTCCATTGAGTGCTAAATAATCTTTGAGTGCAAGATATTCTCCCCCATTGTCAGAGTAAAAGTTCACAATTTTCTGTTTGAAATGATTTTTGACAATGGGTTTGAATCGTACAAAAGTGAATTTAACGTCCGATTTATTTTGCAAAGGATAGAACCAAATATACCTTGTAAAATGGTCGACAAAAATCACATAATACTTGAATCCATCTATGGAATGGACAGGAGATGTCCATACATCCGAGAAAATTGTTTGGACGGGATGATCAGATTGTAATGAGGAAACAGAAAAAGATTGCTTGTGACTTTTATTGCACTGGTATGCAT
Organism: Oemleria cerasiformis; assembly: GCA_037349345.1. NCBI lineage: Eukaryota > Viridiplantae > Streptophyta > Magnoliopsida > Rosales > Rosaceae > Oemleria > Oemleria cerasiformis. The sequence continues at coordinate 11,752,261 of JAZGTL010000019.1, forward strand.
TACAGGAGAACTCCTTAGGAAGTGAACTAGACACATCTAAGTTGTACTGTGAAATGATTTTATTCAAAATGGAAATAGCAGGATGACCTAAACGAGAGTGCCAATTTATTGGTGAAATTTTAATACTGGAGAAAGCTGATGGACCAAAAGACAACGAAGGAATGCTCATCCATTCGTACACCCCGTTCTTTGGTTTACCCTGTGCTCGAACTGCCCCCGTGAGAAGGTCCTTCACAAGAAAACACCACGGTAAGAATTCTATGGAAACTTGGTTAGAGACACAAAACTGATAAATGGAGATGAGATTTCGAGTGATTTCAGGGACATAGAGCACATTGTTAAAATCAAAAGTGTGAGAGGGAGTGTGAAGGAACGCAGAGCCTGTATGCGTTATTTTAAGTCCAGTACCATCACCTATCATGACATCATCAACACCTGTATAAGGTGAATGCAGCGACAAGTTGTTAAGATCGGCTGTGACATGGGGAGAAGCACCACTGTTAAGGAGCCATGCTGGATTGTTCGACTGCATGGTGGTGGTGAAGTGCGTACACAGCTGCCAGGGAGGAGAGCTTTGGTTGTGCTGATTGCTGTTTCCAGTAGGAACGAATGTGAATGATGGACATTTCTTTGCGGTGTGACCTTGGATTCCACATATTTGACAGTGGCCAAGGTAAGGCCTGGGTGGTGGTCGATTGTTGGCAGGTGATGAGTAGTTGTTGTTGAAAGAGGGACGTGGTGAACTGGTGGTGTGGGATCTGTTGTAGGAAAAATTGTGAGAAGGTGGGTGTTGAGTTTGGTTCTGTGGTCGGTGGTAGGAACGTGTGGTTGGGTTGGATGTGGGAGTAAAGTGATTAGGTGGTTTATTTATGGCGTGAAGGGATGCTTCAAAGGTGAGAAGCTTCTCGTGGAGTTCATCAAATCCAATGGGCGTGTCTCTTGCTTGGACGGCTCGGACAAGCTCTTTATAATCTTCTCCCAATTCTTCCAGGATCTTTTCAGTGAGATCCTCAGTATCAACGGGCGCGCCAAGAATGGCAAGTTCATCTGCACGTGCTTTGACTGATTGTAGGAAATCAGTGATGTTGAGAGATCCTTTGGTGAGGGTTTTGAATTGCGCCTTGACTTGTTTGACTCAGCCTCGTGAAGGAATGGCATATGTGGCTGCCAGGGTGTTCCATGCGTCTCTGGAGGTGGCACAGTGAGCAATGAAGGGAACAATGGTGGGTGACAATGACCCAATAAGAGCATTAAGGTTCAATTGATCTTGTCGGACCCAGAGATGATGTGCTGGGTTGGGAGGTGTTGTGGTTCCCGTGGTGATGTTTTCTGCTGGTGGGGGTTTCGATCCATCAATATAGCCTTGAAGATCATAACCACTGAAGAGAGTTTGAAACTGAAGCTTCCAGGATAGGTAGTTTGAGCTGGTGAGTTTCAAGGGTGCTTGAGCAGTGATATTGATAGTAACCAGGTGAGTGTCTGTGGGACGAGGGAGGCCATTTGGTGGGTTGTTTGGATCAGTCATATCGGGTGTAAAAAAAAATTTGCTTTGATACCATGTAAATGTTGAATAGTGATTCAGTTCCTTGTATTCATTATGGAATGAGTATTTATACCCCACGACTTACAACTGAACTCCTGAAAAGGAGATTAACCTAAGCAACAGAACAACCTAGAGATATACATGCTAAATTACAATTCAAATAACAAATCAAATAGGGGAAAGTTATCCCAGGGGCTTCGGAGTTATCTGATATCCAGAAGATGCAAAGGACCAGGACTCTGCACAGCTGTCATGATGATTGCTAACAGATACCACCAGCTCCCCCTTGGCTGGTCTCTGCGCTGGAACATGATTTGGAGAACTAGACTAGTGTTGGTTATTTCTGTTTGTTTGTATTGTTAAGGGGTTGGGCACTCTTTTCCTCATCGGATTTTTCCCTATGGGTTTTCATGATGAGGTTTTAATTAGACCCCTAAAGTATTATGCCCCAAACTGTTGGTTCGATTTTTTCTCATCCATCAATGAATTCCTTTTGATAAAAAAAAAAAAAACATTAGCTTTTTAAAAATATTATAATGTCAATAAAACACACATTTTTTTTGTTAGAAAATAAAACACACATCAACGTATTGTTAATAAAACATTAGGATACATATTAAAGTTATTAAGAATTTAATTAAAATTTAAGAGTCCAATTAATATTAAGAGTCCTAATAATGAGTCTAATAATCTACAAACTTATTAAATATGTGAATATATATATATATATATATATATATATATATATATATATATATATATATATATATTGATTGACATAAGAAGAAACAGAGAAAAAATGCCTTCTTTCTCGATGAAACCGAGGACGGGAGAGCAGAGAAAAGGAAGAGGAAACAGGGGTGAAAGAAGAGGAAACAGGGGTGAAAGAAGAGGAAACAGGGGTGAAGGAAGAAAGAGGGGGAGAAGAGATACGGGGGTTTCTTCTCAAATTGGAAGAGGTGGAGAGTTGAAGGGATGAAGCCATAAGAAAACGGAAGATGGCCGCCCCTTCCCCCTGGTTGTGCAACTCGCTGGCTGCCCGTTGAAGTCGTGAAGATGGTTGCCGTTGCCCACCTCTGCTCGCCACTGCCCGTCGCTATGCAAGATAGCCGCCCCTGCCCCCTGGCTGTGCAACCCACAGCCGCAGGAAGAGTGGAAGACAATTGGGTGTCGGTGGATATCGTCAATTATCGGTCAATTTCTACGATAATTGTCGATATTTCACAAAATCTTGGATATTTGGGGAAAAACTTTCTTCCCCACCCACCCACCCCCCCCAATCTAACGATATTTTCAACCATGGGTAGGATCAACGATGAAAATTTCGTTTTTCACGGAAATATGGACAATCAAATTTATGGAAATATCTACAGTCAAATTTGTGAAAATATCAACGGATATTTTGATATCGATATCGTTCACGCTTAACAAAAATATTTAAAATTTAGTTCAAAACTTAGAAATTTTGAATGAAACTTTAGGTAAAACTTTGGGCGAAATATCGATATATCGTGCAAATTGGGGGAAATTAAGAATAATGTTACAGGTACCACCTAGAATCCCACTTTTTATATGCGCCAATCCCACGTCATCCATTTTTAATTACTTATCTCAACATAAAAATAAAATAAAATAAAATCATATATAAAAAAAAAAAATAGAAGATAAATAAAACAAAAAAGATATGTATTGTTTCATAAATCCTAAGAATTTCCTTATGCATCAAATTGTCTCCTTAAAAAAAACATAAACTCTAAGAATTTCATTCTGCATCAAATCATCTCCTTCCCAAAAACATAAATCCTAAGAATTCAACCGTTCTTCTCCTTATTTGAAGATTGAAAGTCATGGTCATCAACATCACTTAAACAATCCCAATATTTGCTCTGTCTCAAAAAAAAAAATTTGAGTTCTTTGAAGTAGAGCAGAACCTGGGAATGTTTAAGTGATATTGATGATCATGGCTTTCAGTCTTCAAAGAAGAGGAAGAATGGTTAAATTCTTAGGGTTTATGTTTTTGGGTAAGGAGATGATTTGATGCAGAATAAATTCTTAAAATGTATATTTTTTTTGGAAGGAGACAATTTGATGCAGAATGAAATTCTTACAATTTATGAAAAAATAAGTAAAGCTTTGTTACCATCATGCAGCCATCTAGCACGCGACTTTTGTTGCCAGAAAAGAGCTTCCTGATCAAGTAAAGCTTCATAATCCTGTATTAGCTGCTTTTCTAAGTTCTGAAGATAAGGGTTAGCTTGCCTTCCAAGACTAGTCTGTATCCCTCTCAATCTGGCTAATAGGCATTTTTTCCTATGAAAGAGGAGACCTAAAACATCAGTATTCCACTTTTTGAGAGGCAGAGCTAACTTCTCAACCTAATACCCACAATTACCACCAGCCCCTTGCCAAACCATTGTTAACACATCTGCAAAGGATTCATGACCGGTCCACATAGCCTCAAAAGGAAATGGGCTTGCCCCCTATTAGGCTTATGGGTCGAATTCAACTGATGTAATAAAGGGCAGTGATCCGAAGAGATTCTAGGGAGGTGGGTGATAAAACCTTCCGGAAACGCCAATTTCCATTCCACATTCGCTAAGCCACTGTCAAGGCTCGTAAATTCGATTATTTGACCAAGTATAATCAGGCCCAACATAACCCATATCGATCATGGCATGTTGCACAATCCACTCCCTTAGACAGCCAAACCACACAGTACTTCCACCTCCCCTTCTATCCGCAATGGATACTAGCTCGTTAAAATCCCCCATGAGGCACCATGGGAGATTATTATTTGAAGCAAGAATACTAAGGTGTGTCCACAAACTAGCACAAATAGTCGGAGAAGGGCTAGCATAGATACCCGTGAAAAGCCAAGGGGTCATCACTGGCGCAGATACACATGCATGGATAGCTTGTGGATTAGTGCTCAAAATATCAACATGCAGCCTACTTTAACTCCACAACATCCAAATGCCCCCCGAAAACCCTTGAGTTCCACTATACAATATCTGTGAATCCAAGGTGATTGAACATTCTACTAGCTCTAGCAAAAGGCAGATGAGGCTCACAAATAACAAGCAGATCGATTTTGTGAGCCTTAACTAGCTCCGAAACATCATCTGAATCTTCGACTACCCGCACCTCGTGCATTCCACATAAGACTTCTAATCATAAAAACAACTGCTAAGAGGCCCAAGTGGGCAGAGATCAGTAAATATTCATAGCCTCTTCCTGCGAACAGGAGTGGCCATCCACACCCAAATCAGTATTCACTAGACCCATTTCTTGGTCCCCCAAACCTGCGTTTGTATCATTCCCTAAAGGGGTTTCAGATACATGGGGCTCCAGTGACGTATTGCAATCCCATCCACCATCATCATGAATTTGTAAGTCTGGGAGGTCATGGCCAAATATATCCTGCAGAATAGGAGGGTCTGGCAGCAACACCTGTGCAGGCACTAGGTTCTGCTCCTGATGGTGCATCTCTGATCCCTTACCATCCAACACCAGCAGCCCTGGGGAGCCGTCATTTGCCTTTTTTTTACACCTAAGACCGGCGAGTCAAGCTTCCATTAGTATCCTTATCCTTTTGCCCCTGATTATGTCCCACCACAAATTCCAAACTCTCATTTCCCTTGTTGGTAACATTAGCTAGAGCTTTCTTTGGCCGACCTGGCTTCCGCGTAGGTACCACTGACTCATCTTGATTATCCTTTGACTTCTGCATAGATGTCTTCATCGCATTCCTATTATGTTGCTCAGTGGTCTGGAACCTAAAATTCAATGTTTCCTCACCCCCCATCATCGGCTCATCATTTTCATCGGCCAGCGCAGTAAACCGACAAGCCCCCATAGAGGGCGGCTTTCGACTAGCAGCACCATCAGTTTTCCCTCATGAGGGTTTTGGTCGATTTCGACGTTTCATAATCATCCAAGGTCCAGGTCCAACTGGGGTATGTTGGTCATCCAGCTTATTCTCCTTGGTTTTATTGTGGGGGTCAGCGGTGGGGATTGGCACCTCCCCTTCTTTATCAGTCCCAGCGTCCTGGGCAGGGAGATCAGTCCCAAGCACCTGGGTATTAGAGTGTTCTGGCTGGGGGTCTCTAGGTGTTGTCATAGAGAGCAAGACTCCCTTCCGTGGCCATAGTACCCGCACTGGAAACAAACTAGGCTGATTCCCTCATAAACCACTTCGTAGACAACATTCACAATCTCAATGAAAGGCTTCAATGGCTTAGAGAGGCCTACTTTCACACAAATACGTCCAAATTTCCTCTGGATTATGCCAAGGTATGACCATCCACTTTGATTGTTGTCCCCAACATATTACCAATGTGGTGCAATAATTCAGTCTTAAAATATTCCACGTTCAGTTCATTGACAAGGACCCATAATGCCATCCGATCAATTTTTTCCTTTGATGGGCAGAACCCAGGCTGCCATTTCTGCATCACAACTATCTGTCTAGCAATAATCCAGGGTCCATCACATAGTACATGATGATAATCCTCACTCAATTCAAAATTAGCAATAAATTAATCATTAGGAAAATCAATTAGGCGCGCTGGACCCTTGAGACCCCATTTCTTTCGAACCATTGCATTGACGAAACCAAAAGTATGCGAGCGCCCCATCAGTTTAAATATAACACCATGTCTCCACGGCCAATAGAGTCGCTCCTTCAATTTTTCAAGAAGGAAATCGACGGGCCATTGATACCTTCACTAAGCATCACATGATCCTCCGCAATTTCAAAACCCTCATCTGCCATACCCTGGTAACAGATGTTGGAGTTTAGCATATCCTTAAAACTGGGTCGCGCACTATCATGTACCACAGTAACCTGCACCTCATCGCCATCCACCATCGCAACAAAATCATTGGAACATATGTTGGAGTTTAGCATATCCGTAAAACTGGGCCGCGCACTATCCTATACCATAGTATCCTGCACCTCATGGCCATCCACCATCGCGACAAAATCATTGGAACGTAGTCGTTTCAAACTTCCCTCATCATCGCTTCCGTGTCCAGTAGACTCCTCTCCACCCACCGAGTTTCGGCGAGTGGAGGAGACAATAAGTGGGTTGCAATCCTCCACTGTGAAGGATCGAGTAGAGTCCGGCGCAACCAAAACTCAAAACAGACACCATCATAACTACACGATGGAAGGGCCAACAACACCCAAACCAGAAACAGAGACAAAAAAACACAGAGCCTAACTACAACGGGATAGACCAATTAAGGGCTATACGCATGTTCGCAGGAGTAGGATAAAACTTGGAGGAGTAAATTCGAGATCGAAGCATATCAACAACAATCTGCAACAACACAGAGGGGGGGTTTCTCCGCAGCTCCAAAAACCCGAGCATTTCGCTCACGCCAGATGTAGTACATTGTGGCACCAAGAGCCACTTTTTGACTACCGTACATAAAGACATCCCCTTCCAGTTAAAGGATATATCAGCTATGAAGGATGGCCATGGTTGTCTAAGCCACGGGGCTCCACAACGGCCAAGAATCGCCACCCAAATCCCTTCATTGTAAGGAGATTCAAAGAAAAGATAGTTATGGGATTCCACCACAGCATCACAGAGGACACAAAGGAGGCCTTGGCGATTCGAGAATCTCCCCACTCGATCAAGGTCATAAGTCGACGCCTTACAGCCAACAAAAGCACAAAACTTACACGAGGAATAGAAGAACTGAACCACACAAGCTTAGACCAACCAACAATAGAACCAACACTCCTACAAGCATTCCATAAAGAAGAAGAAGAAGAAGAAGAAAAGATGTCAATGTTAGACAGCAACCATCTAACAGAATCAGCTTGAGACGGACGCGAAGCAATGCTCATGGACGCCGCTTGGATGGCTTGGAGGTCAGGGTTAAGGAACAAAGGCCAACACCAACGACCTTCCACATCTAAAACATCACTCAGTCGGGAATCCAAGCCCATACCCGATAAGGAAACCAAGTTAGAACCGCATCTATCCAATAACGGACCCAGCGAGCACCAATTGTCCAACCAAGTAAAAATAGAGGTACCATTCCCCACAATAGCCTTAATTAAGACGGTCACTTACTACATTATTATATATATGGTATCATGCCAAGACTTGGTCAAGAAGTCCAAAACAATAATTGACAGGACCCGTCCCGAATTTCCCCTCGAAACCCGGGAAGAACCCTGATCCCGTCTGACAACCTAAGGAAAGGTTCCCAAATACCCTTCAATCCTTAGCATAATATAATAACAATAAATAATTTCTCTTGTCAGACAAGGGATTTAAGCACTTAAAATTCCCGTAAGTAAATACCAACCAAATACAAGAATATCAGAGCGTCTAAGTAGGATCAATGTACAAATTAGATATCCTACTCAAATACAACTACACAGCGTAGCGGAAGTGCTAATGCCTCTGCCTCGAGATACTGTCCGCGTCAACTCTACGGCCTGAAGGGGGTTTAAACACAAAAGTTGTGAGTGGACAAAAATAATCGTTTATAAAACGCTTTCCAAGGAATATTACCTTTTTCCCCCTCCATTTATAAAACCATGCATGCATCACATAAACAATTCATGTTATAAAAACATCATCTTTAAATCACCGGCATTTTCATGTTCAAAATCATTTATTTCCACCTAGACACATAACATCTCAAATCCACTGTCATCGACACATCCACTAGCCACCAGGGTATCCCTTGGGGTGTGCTAGTACTGTATCACAACTCTCTGTACTATGCTATCACATCAGTCGGCCTATCTCTCGACTAGCATATCATATCAGTCGGCATATCTCGACTATCATATCATATCAGTCGGCATATCTCGACTATCATATCATATCAGTCGGCATATCTCGACTATCATATCATATCAGTCGGCATATCTCGACTATCATATCATATCAGTCGGCATATCTCGACTATCATACTTTAACTGAAATAGTGGAAAACATATGTCTAGAAATCATTTCTAACATTCAGAAATTCAATGCCACAATACATAACCGTATTAAACAAAGATATTTTGATGCATGCAATTCAGTTTATAAAACAAAGTCCACTCACAAACCTGTTCAAGCTAGCTTAATCCCGTCTCACTCGTTCCTCTGAGGTTCCCGGAACAATATCGCCTGTCAAAAACAACAATCGGGATTACCGGCTAGTAATAAGACTCGTATATAACAACTTCCTAAACCTCGGGAAGTCTACCCTTGCTGTTCCTAAAATCACAGCAACTTCGGACACTTAAAACGACCTCTAAACGATGTCCGATCAACCTGAAACCTGTACCAACAGATTCAGAACGTCCGAAACTAGTTACCACGCGCCGCCGTGACGTCAGCCTCGACTCCACGCGCCGCCGGAAAGTCGGCACACGCGCCCACGCGCCCTCACGCGCCGGTCACACGCCTGCTACAGTAACCACGCGCCTGAACCGGTCCAACCCGGTTCGACTCAACCTGACCCGGTCCAACTCGACCCGACCGGTTCACTCAACTCGACCGGTTCAACTCGACCCGACCGGTCCAACTCGACCCGACCGGTCACCGGTGACTCGCCGGAGAAGACGACCGGACTGTCGTCGCAGTCGCCGGAAGTTGGCCGGAGAAGATGACTGGACCGCCACCTCCGCCGCCGTCTGGTTCGCCGGAATCCGCCATTTCCGACCGAAATTCCAAGCTTTACAACTTCCTCAAAACTCAACCGTTTTACACACATTTTACGTCTAAATCCATCTACTCAAACCCAGGAATCCAAATATAACCTCAAAACATCAAACACGTACCTATATAAGCCGGAAAATCGATCCAAAGATCCGAAACTTCCTTTACTCGGCTCGGCTTCCACCGTAGTCCTCTCCTTCGATGGTTGGTACGGTTGTGATCGTGGGAAAGAGTAGAATACGATTAGTTGATCCAAATGGAAAGTTAAAGCCTTGAATCCAACGTTGACTTTATGGTTTTCTCTTGGTTTTTCTTCGGTTTCGGTTCAAAGTAATGGGTGTGTTTGTGTTCTGTTTTTCACAGAGTGAGTGAGTGAGGATAAGGAGATAAAGATGAAATGAAGATGTAAAATAAGTGAGGTTAAAATATCTCCCCTCCATGGCAAATTACCAAAATGCCCTTACACATCTAGACCCACAACTTCCGTATACGAACTCTGTTTCCTGCGTGCCGCCTGTCTACGAACTCGTGAGTTCGAGACCTACGCAACGGTACCCGAAACAACACCAAAAGTGTCTCGAAACAAAACTTGATTTCCAAGCCCTTTACCAACCAAGGGTAAAATCGTCATTTTACAAAAATTAATTGCATAAAATAAATTATGAAAAGTCCGGGTTGTTACAATAATTTCCCGAGTTTCAAAGATGGCCATATCAAGAGAGTTGTTGCCTTTCTTTTTTGCGAACTTCATTTTTTGCACAGGTTCGTTTAATGTGTATAAACTTAGAATTATTTTAATTCTTACTGAAGAATAATGCTACTAGATACTATTTGTTTACACCCAAAAAATCCAATTATGGGCCAAAGCAAGTGATCAATCAAAATAAATACCCAAGTCACAAGGCCCAGCCCAAAAGACGCCCACTTGGAACATGGGAGCATGGAGACGTGGAGAAAGGGAAGTCGGTTATGAAGCGCCGAACGTGTCAAAAGGCAATGGGGATGTTCAAGACGAGCAAACTGCAACGCGGGACCACAGAGATCTACTAGGCAAGCCAAATCAGCTCCCCACCACCTTTAAAATGAAGAAAAAGCCTTCTTCTCAAGGACAACCAATCAATCAACCAAAAAAACAAATTGATCAAAACAATCAATTTCAAAACAATTGCAAACCCTCAAAAAAAATTTGTTTAAAGGCTCGCTTATTTAGGCACAATCTATCTGTTCGATCCAGGATCAAGATTTAGTCTTTTTGCTCCCCTCATTCTCAGTTCTCGACCAGGAACACATGGTTTCTTCTCATCCCGACTGTTTCTCAAATCAGTTCCTGAGAAATTTCCAAACACTACCTCATCCCGACTACCATTCACTCTAGTCTTTGAGATCCCCATACACTCAGCCCTTGACGTATCACCGTCGTTTGAATACTCTGCCAACCTATGGCATGATTCCGACTGATGTTCATTTCAGTTGATGATTTCTAGAAGATCGTGCCCCTCAACAAGGCTTGATTGCGAAGGAAATGTTTACTTACTACACTTGTATTTCGTTTGTTGCATCTAACATTTACGCATTTACTTTCCAGTAATTGTACTTTATTTTCTTTACATTTCAAAGGATTTCCTTTACATTTCAAAGGATTTCCTTTATTTTTCAAAGGATTTCCTTTATAAATTTGTAAAAATTGAACTTGTGAAAATTAGAAGGTGTGTAGTGAATTCAAATTTATACAGATAATTGCAGAGTTTTGTATAATTGGAGATGCTCTAATAGTACAAATATTAAGGTTTACCGATATTCATCTTCACTTGTGAGAGGTTTTAAGTTCAGCGCACTCGATCATATGGATGACTAAGGCCATATATATTTGTGTTGAACTCATATAAAGTAGTTTGCAAATGACTTTGACAAACATGTCGCTTATTGGTTTGAACATTTTTTGCAATTATATTGAATTCTCTTTAGGGTAAAATACATAATTGGTCATTGTGATCTTGTTCTAAACAATATTGATTACCGTGGTTTCAATTTACAATTTTGATCACTATATTTTTGCTAGGTAACAAATTCAGTAGTATTGCTAATTTAGGTTAGTTAATTAGGGACATTTTAGAACTTTCATGTCCCTTTTATAATTTTTTGACATTTGTCTAATTAATTAACTGAATTTAAAAGTATTACTTTTAAATAAATATTAAAAATCAATATTTAATATAAGAAAGAACAAAATTACTCATCAATCATTCATTCCCACCCCCACCTAAATCGCTATCCCCAGCCCCCACAGATTAGGCAGTCACCCACACTTACCCAAATCCGACAGCCACCCAACACGGGGGCGGAAATCCCTTTTCTTCTACACCGATAACTAAACCTCAATCCTTTTTTTCTCCAACCTTATTTCTCTCCCTATCCATCCTCGTCTTTCTCTTCCTCAACATTGCCTCGACGATGAGGCTAAATTAATCTACCACTTCCTCCGACCCACCATTTTCTCTTTGAAACTTGCCATAAAGGAAAGGTTGCTCTTAGATCTGAATTAGGAGTGCTAAAGAAATTTAAAAGAACAATTGAGAGTGAGAGAAAGGGGAGTAATTTGAAAAGAAGAATTTGGCCTTAGTCGCCATGGGTGGATGCTGTGTTGGTTGTGGGGTGGGGTGGGGTGGGGTGGGCAGAACATAATCTGGTACGCCCAGTGGGACTCTTTTTAGTGCATGTCCAAGTTCAAAAATTTCGAACGACGTCGAGATGCTAGATGGAGATTTCTAAAAGATCCTTCGTGAGAAACGGTGTCTGAGTTATCTCTACCACCAGTCGACATGGAGCCTACTCAAGACGGGGTAGTGGAAGAGATTTTTGCCAAGGAGACGCAGGTATCTGTGTCTTTAGAAGATGTAATGCAGGCTGTCAAGGACATCATGACACCACTCCTCACCCAGATCGAAGCTATGAACGTACAAATCCAAGAGCTCAAGCGAGAGAAGTCAAAAAATAGGTCAGAAGCCCACATTCCGCCCTTGGGGTTTTTGAGCCTAAACAAAGGCAAGGGAACCATAGGGTTTGGAGCACCTGTGTTGGAAACTATTTTTCCTGGACCTAATTTCTCAAAAGGATCTGAGATTGAAACCCAACAAACAAGCAAGAATCGGAATGGACAAGCTAGGGAAGAGATTGGGATATCGTCCTAGTATAGACTACCTATGGTTAGTCGAAAGGAATTCCAATTAAAACTAACCAAAATCACCCAGATCGGGGAGAAAAGCGATATGGAGAATGATGCAGGCACGCAATCCCGGACACTAAGCCATCATGAATGAGATGGTAGAGATCAGGCGAATGATGCAGGGCCAAGCTGTAGCCCCAAGAAGAGCTAATGTCCCGGTATACAAGAAGCCTTATCCGGCGTACATAGACCAGGATAACCCATTCCTAAGGAATTTCAAGCCACCAGAATTTTCACTCTTCAATGGAGATGGCAGTACTTCATCTCTAGAACACATCGGGAGATTCTCGGCACAATGTGTGGCCGTAGAAGATAATTCGTACCTCAAACTCTGACTGTTCAGCAGTTCCCTCTTTGGGATGCTTTCTCTCGGTCCACTTCACTACCTGAAGCATCCATACTCACTTAGGGGCAAATGGAGGCCAAATTCCAAGAGGAATTTGACAGGATTGAACATGAGGTAACTATTAGCGATCTAACGGCCATCAAGCAAGGGGAATACAAATCAACCGAAGAATTCATTGCAGGATTCAAAATATTGAAAATGAAATGTAGATTCCCCATGAACAATGCCCAAATGGTGGCCATAGCACAAAGGGCCATGAGATTCTCTCTCAGAAAGAAATTAGATGATACTAGCTACCCTGACCTTCAAGAGATATTGGTGTCAGCAACCAAGTTCGAGAGGTTACTGGAGGAGGAACGAAGATAAAAACACAACTCCAAAGTACCCCTATTTTACAAGAACAAGATCCCTGTGCATCAAATGGAGCACAAGGAGATCGAAGAAGAATCCTTGATGGAAGAAGAGGGGCAGGAACTAGAAGTTACGTCAGCTGAAATCCAGACCACTGGAAGGGGACCAGTGACTCTCAAATCGTTAGTTAAGCCCGCTCGGGATCAAAGACCAGTCAACCCAACTGGAGGTTACTTTGCGAACAAGGTACCAGTGTTCAATTCATACTCATTCGATCTTACCAAAGCTGGAGAGATCTACGATGAGTTAGTAAAAGAAAAAGTAATCAAACATGATCCCAAGCAGGAGATGCCTCGACCAGAGGACATTAAAGGAAAGCAATTATGCAAATGGTATGTTTCACCACATCATGCCACAACCAACTATGTCCAGTTCAAGGACACGATTCAGAGTTAGATCAACCAGGGGCACATTTCATTAGCCCCAATTCCTGAAGCACCAATGGGGGTAGACACTAATCCTTTCCTAATGTCCTCAGTAGATATGCTTAACCTACAATGGCCTCAATCTGAAAAGAAGGCCAGGACAATAAACGAGGATCAGCCTAGACCCCATGGAGGAATCCAGCAACCTGAAAAGGTTCTAGCCACGATTGTTGCCGGAGTAGTAATGTGCAGCAAGTGTAGGACAAAATGTGTGCTAGAGATCCCGACCCCAGGTGCTAAAATAGACCTGGAACTTAAAAATTCAAAGGATCGTCGGGATGAGGATTTCCTTAAGGTCCCATAAACAAGCTTTGGTCCACATAGTCCTAAGGGAAACCTACCTCGCAACTCTGTTTTCCAGAGGTTGGGGAACATTAAGAGAAAACATGAATGGATTGCTAGTTAAGAGACTAGGGGGGGGGGCCAAATTAGCCAGTAGAGTCTCAACATCAAGAAACCTATTATTCCAGAGCATATGGCCACGATGCCAAAGCCCCAAAAAGCAACGATCCGGGAAGGAAAGTGGTATGTGGCTGGCAAAGATGGAAAGCCAGTTAAAGAATTGGGAAGATCAGCAAAGTGTAGAATCCAAAGACAATATAGAGCTTAAATGTGCGCCTAGAAGAACTTGGGGGCAGTTCTTCCCAAGGAGAAAAAAGAGCCAAAAACCCCTCATGTGACCAAGAAAGAATCAAGAAGTCCTCCCGAGAAGAACTGGAGGAAGAAAAAAATCGTGATTAATACAGTGTCGCTACCAAATTCCATTTCGGGAACATCTTCTAAGGTGAGAAAACGAATCGTGTTTGGCAGCTTCGCCCAAGAGGATGTACCCAATGAGCAATTCAAGGATCCAGAGATCCTGACTTCAAAAGGGAAGGCTAAACGAGTCATTCAAGAGGATTACAGTCAAGACATGACCGAAGAAGAACTAAGAGAGCTCGAGAAGGACTTTTCGAAGGTCATGGAAATGGATGACTTGTTCGACAAGAAACAACAAGAAGTTCAAGCAGAAGTAGACCTAGTAATCGTATTACCAGAGCATTTGGTGGCAGTTTACCAGCAGGGAACTATATGAAAGGGGATGTCATTACCCACGAACCATCCCGAGCTTTGATCGAGATTCCAACGAATCATGAGAATGATCGGAATATCATTGTTGGTGGAATTAAGGAGCAAGAAATATGCAATTCAATTCTAACAGTTATAAAATCCTTGCAAGTGCACAAATAAAAAAGAATAGTATAGTAGCACAGCAAGAGTCGATCCCTCGAGGACTTGTATTGACCACTTTAGTTCAGATTTATTAACTTAGTGAAAACACACACACACACACACGCAGGGGGGGTTTATGATGTGAGAACTGAAATTTAAAGACAAGCAAAATAAAATGCAGAAAATAACAATGCAAGAATTAACGGTTGATTGATTATTAACTAAGGCGAATTAAGGCTTACTATCCACTCTAACAATTATAGCTCTTAACCAGATTTCCTTGACCTAATTACTACGCATTTTCTGAATTAGGTGCCCGTGCCTAGGACCTGGCGTTGGTTCACTAGACACATCTTATTCCCTCTTACTTAGCATGTTCTAAACAGGGCATATGCCTAGAACGTCTATCACCTACCTTTTAAGATGATGCATGAAGTTTAAAGAGAATTTAATGACACCACATTAGCCTAGCAAAGTGACATGCAATCCTAGGTCGTTATGAGTTAAGATTACAAGTAAGAATACTTTCGATGCTCCAAATCACAAGATGATATGATGGTCACTCAAGCAATTACATCTATAATTATATGCAAACAAGGTAGCTAATCTTATAGGCATAAATTAAGGTCATTAAGCATAGTAATCCAACTTATTCAGCATGCATAGCAATCATAATCAAGAGCCAGAAATCCAATCAACATGCTAACATGGCTAGGGCTTCAAGCAGCCCTAATCCTAATGACTACTCACACATAACTGAAATTGAAACAAATATAATTGAATTCATAAGTAAATTGAAATAATGAAAATAAGGCTACAGAAGAGATTGTTAAGAACATGTGCAGCAGAGCCACGGCAGAGCCTTCTTCTCCAAGCTCCACGTCCAATAATCTATGTGTAAAATATTATCTCTCAAAATATCGTCCCTAATCTTCTAGAAAACCAAAACGGAACTCTCTCCCTCTCTGCCTCCTCTTTTCCTGATTCTAATCATTCTTATCCCTGAACAAAGGCTCCCTTTTTATAGACAAAGGGAAAACCTTGTTCTATAAGGATTGGTAAAACCATATTCTATAAGGATTGGTAAAACCATGTCCTATAAGGATAGGGAAAGTTATTGTACTTTTAATTAATTAAAAAGTCCTTAAATCTATTAGAACCAATCAGAGCACGGCTGGGAGTGTGAATGCAAGTTGGCAAGTGGGAACGCAAGCTGGCCAAACTTGGATTTTGGACTGTCTTCGTAATCAGGATATGGGAATGCGTTTTTGAAGCACATCATGAGTATAGTAGAAGCGCATCTTCGTTCAGGCTTGGCACAAATGTTGTCAGGATTAGCGCAGACGGAGAACCTCTGATCCACCGCTGGCGGAACAGGAACCCCGGGCTTAGGCGCACATATGGGCTCGGATGGGAGTTCTTGGGACATGACCTCGACCTACCATGGCGCGACCTTGGCACTTCTAGGACCTGACCTTGATGTCATGAAACACAGGTTTGAGACCCGGAGGGCCTGATATGAGGTACTTGGCCAGTGTCCCAAAATAGGCGTATTGGCGCACTGGCGCACTCAGGACCCCGTTCAGGACCTGATATTGAAATGAGGACATCTCCTTCATCTAGACTCCGATTTGAGTCATTCTTTTTGCGTTCTTTCTAGATTTTACCTATCTTTCTAACTCTGCACAAGTCTCACAAGATTGATCATTTTCTACTATTGATGGCACGAAATCATTCAAAAGAGATGTAAGAGAGGCATATAAAGACATCAAAATGATGCATAAATAACGATTGATCAATCATCTCAGAATCCAACATGCATAAGGGAAGGATGATGTTCTCAAATTCGACTAAAGAAATGACGGATCACTTGCGACCTATCTTCATCACAGCCCATCTGGAAGGGATCCCGATTGACAAGATGATGATTGATGGAAGAGCATCCATCAATGTCTTACCTTCCAGAATGCTGAAGAAATTTGGAAAAACCCTTCGGGATTGTTTGCCGACCACGACCATAATGCCATATTTTAGCAGAACCATTACCAAAACTCATGGGGTTCTTACCTCTAGAGATTAAGGTTGGTTCCAAGAAAATGATGATAGCATTTTTTGTGGTAGATAGTACTGCCAGTTACAACGTACTTCTAGGGAGGGATTGGATACACAAGAGCATGTTTGTCCCTTCTACATAGCACCAACAAATCATCATCTGGAATCCTACGGAAACTGCCTACGAATGAGGTATCTGGGAGACAATTCAGGCTGACTCAAGGCCTTTCATAGCCAACCCCACAGTTGCTGAAGCTAGTTTTTATGATCCCGAAGTGGGAAACATCAAGTTGGCTGGAGAAGATGAAAACGGATGCCCTACCAAGGTATTGGCCGATAAACTATTAGAACAAGGACTCCTAACTGATGAAGAATGGGATAGGCCCTTCCTGAAATGGGACTTCCAGAATGAATAGTACACCCAACAAGGAATTAGACCGAATGGAAGCAATAAGGTCTATAAAAAAAAGATTGCTGACATACTGGAGGTAGCAGAGGGAGTTACGATCCTCTTTGTTTAGCGAAGAAAAGGACCAGCCCCAAAGGATAGAAAAATAAAACCCAACGCTGAAAGAATAAGCCATTAATATGGCAGAATTCATTCGAGATACTGGGGAGGAGGACGAAGAAGACGAGATCCCACTAGAAATAATCAAGTTTTGGTCATTAATTTAGGGACCAAGGATGATCCCCTACCAACTTACATCAGCAAGATGATAAAGGAGTCACTAAAGGTAAAAAGGATAACCCTCCTGGAAGAGTTCAAGGATTTCTTCGCATGGCATTATACATAAATGCCAGGATTGGACAGACAACTTGTAGAGCACATATTACCTATCAAAGAAGGGTACAAGCCCGTATGCCAAGCAAGAAGAAGGATGTCAGTAGAAACTGAGGTCAAAGTCAAAGAAGAACTTGATAGACTTCTCAAATCCGGTTTCATCCGAACGGCCAAATATGTGGAATGGTTGGCCAATATAGTACCTGTCATCAAGGTGAAAACAACATAGGTCAGGAAATGTGTAGACTACCGCAATATCAATTAACCTACCATGAAAGACGAGTACCCAATGCCGATGGCTGACATGTTGATTGATGGTGCCTCTAAAAATCAACTTCTATCATTCATGGCTGCCACGCAGGGTATAACCAAATCCTGGTCGCAGAAGAGGACGTTCACAAAATAGTATTCAGATGCCCTGGACACTTGGGGGCATTTGAATATGTCGTCATGCCATTCGGATTAAAGAATGCAGGGGCTACTTATCAGTGAGTGATGAACGCTATCTTCCATGAAATGATAGGGAAGAACCTGGAAGTGTACATTGATGATGTGGTGGTGAAGTCTCAAGAAAAGGATAAACACATTGAAGATTTAAGGCAAGCTTTCCAAAAGATTAGATAACATAAGTTGAAAATGAACCCTAAGAAATGTGCATTCGGGGTTCAAGCGGGAAATTTCTTAGGATTCCTAGTCCACCAGAGAGGAATCGAGGTGGACAAAAATAAAGCAAAGGTAATGATGGAATCACCTCACCCAAGAACAAGAAACAACTTCAAAGTTTACTCGGAAAGGTCAATTTCCTCAAAAGATTAATAGCTAACTTATCAGGAAAAATCCAACCCTTTTCCTTGCTTGTCAAACTCATGGACACAGAAGAATTCAAATGGGAGGAAAAGCATCAGGTATCCTTTGAAGAACTCAAAAACTACCTATCCAGACCACCAGTACTAATGCCTCCCTAGAAAGCAAAGCCTTTGAAGTTGTACATATCGGTATCCCTCAACACCATCGGAAGCTTGTTGGCCCAGGACAACGAAGAGGGAAAAGAGCAGGCAATATACTATCTGAGTAGGACATTAACAGAAGTAGAGGAGAGATATACGTCGGTGGAAAAATTATACCTTGCATTATATTTTATGGCTGTTAAATTGAGGCATTATATGCTACCCTTTATTGTTCGGATCATTGTTCAGACATATATGTTGAAATACATGTGATCCCTACCTATTCTGAGAGGTCGGATCGGCAAGTGGACCCTAGCGTTATTAGAGTTCAATTTCCAGTACGTACCATAAAAAGTTGTGAAGGGCCAAGCTATTGCCGACTTCCTAACATCATATCCCGGTCTGGATTTTGAAGAGGAAATCATCCCGCGAGTAAGCATGGTGACGATATTGCCGTGGAAATTGTACTTCGATGGATCCAAAACCAGAGATTCAACAGGAGCCGGAGTGTGTTTAGTAGATCCCGAAGGAGTATACCACAAATTCTCATTCAAGTTGGATTGGGAGAATATAACAAATAATCAAGCAGAGTATGAGGCTTTGATTATTGGTTTAGAGATCTTAATCGAGATGGGAGCCCGACAGGTGGAGATCTATGGGGATTATGAGTTTGTAATTAATCAGGTCACAAGCACCTACACATACATGAATATTTGTTTCACTAGCTATTACGCCATTGTTACAACTGTTGCATCAAAATTCATCACCCCAACTATTGAACATATTCCACGAGAAGAAAACTTGGCAGCCAATGAAATGGCCCAAGTAGGTTCTGGAGTGTTACTCCAAGAGAGACAATCAGAGAAATGGATCAAAGTCGAAAGGAGATCCTTGCCTTCTATTATGGAAAGAGATGTCGAGCTAGAGATCATTGACATCGAAGTTGAGCCTGACAACTAGAGGACACCCTTTATCAAGTACCTAAGATATCCATCCAGCGAGGATAGAAGCTTTAGAAATAAGGCTTGTCATTATACCTTATGGGGACAGGACTTGGTAAGAAAGAATTATGATGTTACGCTATCCCGCGATGTGTTGTCCCCAAAGAAGCCATGGTCATTCGAAGACATGGTTACTACTGGCTAGATATCCAATCTGATTGTTATGCTTATGCCAAGGGGTGTGAAGCATGTCAAAGGCATGACCCATTCCAACATGCACCTGCAGTGCCAATGAATCCGGTGGTCAAGCCTTGGCCATTTCGGGGTTGGGCCATAGATTTCATCGGGAAAATCTCTCCTGAATTAGTAAAGAAACACTGGTTTATCATCATGGCTACATATTACTTCACTAAATGGGTTGAAGCAAAGGCGGTAAAGCAGATCACAAGTCGTAAATTGATAAAACTTCTGAAAAAAAATATTTTGAGTCGATTTGGGGTACTAGAGACTATTGTTACTAACCGTGGACCATCGATTATCTCCCGAGAATTACAGGAGTTCGATGAACAATTTTCCATCAAATTTGTACAATCCAGCCCCTATTATCCAAAAGCTAATGGCCAAGCAGAAGCTAGCAACAAAAGCATCCTCACAATCTTGAAGAAAATGCTAGACAAAAGCCCCGACAATTGGCATTAACAGTTGATCTACACCCTCTGGTCTTATCGGACATAAAAAAGGGGAGCGATCAGAACCGTACCGGCGGACTTAGTCTATGGTCGGGATCTTATGCTACCCATGGAAGTAAATGTGAATTCATTGTGACTTAAGCACCAATACGGAATAGAGACCAACGAATATGCCCAAGCTATGTGTTACGAGTTGGAAGATCTAGATCAGAAAAGGATTGACACTTTGAAAAAAATCATGGCCAACAAAGCAACTATGTCAAGAGCATACAACAAGAGGGTGAAAGGAAAGTCATTTCAGGAAGGAGACTTAGTCTGGAAAATTGTTTTACCATTGGGAACATATGTGCTTGGAAGGAGAAAATGGAGCCTGACTTGGCAAGGACCGTTTGTCATCCATAAAGTGAATGGAAAAGGATCATACTACTTAAGGAACGACGACGGAATCCTACCAACGCTATCCATCTTAAGAAGTTTTACCCAACACTTTGGGATTCAACTGATGGAGTGATCGGATAGGAATCCCACATTCAAAAGGCGGGAAAATTGCTTGGAACCGCCTTAACATTTGATTGGAAAGTAAAAAGTTCCATTAGAAGTTAAAAAGGGCAAAGTACAAGAAAAAGATAAAACGAGCATTACAAGGAGAAGTTAGCCTAGGAACTAACTCATGAAACAAAAGAAAAGCCACACAAATGGCCATAAAACCTAGCAGGGACAAAACGATGCTATCATTGTTAAGGAGTGGCCCGTCCAACAATGACGTTGAATCAAGATCTGGCCGCGATTTCCACCACAAACTTATCCTCATACCAACCATCAGGATGAGGACAGCCAGAAGCATGAGTGATGTATCCATCACCATAGCCATTCTTGTACGAGATCTGAGAGATAGTCTCAATGACATGGTCCCTAGATTTCACCATATCCAGAAGTTCGAAAATCCATGTCTCAAAGATAGCATGTTCGCCATGCGCTTGCTGGAGTTCCAGACACTTCTTTTGGTAAGAACCTTCTAGGGTTTGAATCTGCTATTGGAAGGGCAACAGGAAACAATAGAGAGATGAATGTTATTTTGCTTATCAACCTGGTGCGCGTAGACCAAATCTTGCAAATACTGTATTTCCACTGCTTGGGCTTTAACCAAGCGGCGACCGGAAGTAGTCTGGCTCTCTAAGAAGATTACAAGGTTTTGAGAGCTATTAGGATTAGAAGATTCAGCTTGGGCATTCATGAGGTTGCTAGAGCTAGCCATGATCAGAAAATGAAATATGAGAAGAGAATGTTTGATGTTGCATGCAAGTTCATGGTATAATTTACAGGCCAATTATTATGGCTTACGTCTTCACATAATTATTACTCCATGCAACTTGAAGTTATCCCAAGCCAACACATCAACTCTGACGGACAGTAAAACTGTGCCTAGGCCTGAACTTAGCCTACAAAGAAAGTGGTGGAAGGCAGCAAAAATGCTATTATAAGCTTAAAGATAAGGCTACAGCAGGTGGGCAATAATATAATGCCTTAAAAGAAAAAATTACAGGTTCAGAGTTCAGGGATGAGGCTTCTTGATTGCACAATCGATAAAACCTTTATCAAACCCATCCCGATAAGATGCCAATCTCAGCTGTTTGGTCAGGACGTCACGAAAGGCAACATCCGCCCTAAGTTGTTCTGTTTCATCCTTCATAGCAGCTACCTCACCTTCAACATGAAGGAGTTCATCTCGAGTTTCTCTAATCTTCTCACAGAGGGAAATAGATTGAAAATGAGGCGAAGTTCGCTTATGATGACATTCAATAAGGCCATTTTCTTCAGCAACCCTCGATGAGTGAAGTTCTTTCCTCAGATCAATAATGATCCTTAGCTGCTCTTGAGATTGAGCATGAAGGCGTTGAATGAGCCTGTCATAGTGACAGATGGGAAGAGAATGAGAAT
Source organism: Oemleria cerasiformis (assembly GCA_037349345.1). Classification (NCBI taxonomy): domain Eukaryota; kingdom Viridiplantae; phylum Streptophyta; class Magnoliopsida; order Rosales; family Rosaceae; genus Oemleria; species Oemleria cerasiformis. The sequence goes on from JAZGTL010000019.1 coordinate 11,774,448, forward strand.
CATAGCTATTGGACACCATGTTACTGCAAGAAACTCATTAGAGAAGAGTCAATTTATAGGCAAATGGATTGAGATATCACAATAAATGTTGTGGTTGGGAGTTAGAAATAGTTGGGGCTTACCGAAAGAAAGAGAAAAGACTTCAAGCCAATATGAATATTCTATTAATTTTCGAAATGGCGGGAGTACAACATATGTGCAAAGACATCTTCAAATGAAGTCCACTTTATCAAAACGTATCCCAAGTTCGACAGTAACGGCCTCATCCCGATTTCGAGTGGCCTTCTTCTCTACCATGTGAAGTTGGGCCAAGTTCGCCTGCAGCTCTTTCCTCCTCGCCTGAAGTTTGTCTAGTGCATTACGATTTTCATCACCAAGTTGGTGCAAATCGTGTTCACACTTTTCCCAGGCCTCTTAGGCTGCCTGCTGCCGAGCCCTAAACGTTTGATTTTTGGTTTGGTAGTGTTCAACCTCTTCTAGGAGGGCTTCATACGTGGGGTACACGAACTCGTCGAAAGAAGAAGAGCTGGGATCTGACAAACCATGAAAGGAAGAAGAAGGAGAGGAAGACCTTGTTTAAACAAAAAAGAAGCGTGCAAAACAAATGCAATTATGCTTCGTACTTATAACTGAAGAGGTTGGTTAGGTGTTAATCTCAAACTACGTGAGCAGTAATGGGGATTAAAGAGAGTATTACCACTATTATAATTCCAAGACAAGTAGAAATCTCAAAAGAATCAAAGGAGTAATTACTCGCGAAGGAAAATGAACAACCATTGCCAAAGAAAAAAGGGCCTGCAAAGGCCCAAAAGTTACAAAAATAGCCAAAATTGAAGAAATTACTACAAGTCCAACAATATGCCAAGCATGGCTTGAAGGCCCACTTTCATAATTCTCGCATCATGAGAAATTATAGAGTCCTTACGAGCCGCTTCACGTACTCGCTGCTCACCTTCCTGAAGTTCTTTTTGCGCTGCATTTCTCTTAGCTTTGGCAAGATCATACGGTTGCCTGATCATCACTTGATGAGCCTCCGCCTCAACAACTTGAGCTTTGAGGGCTTGTAATTTCTTAAGCTCATCACACAAGGCAGCTCCCTGGCTAAGGTAACCATCATTTTCAATAGACCATCTCTGACGAAGTTCCTCCAGCTCAACTCTAGTTGGAACATCCGTGGGATGAGAGAGTTACTGCAGGCCAAGGGAATAGTAATGCTCTAGGTAGCGGTTTAACATCACGGCCACAAGATGAAAAGTTGTTGAAGCTATAGGGGAGGAATTGGAAAAGGTATTCACTGCTCGAGCCAATGCCCCCATATCTTGATATTCGCTCCTGGCCACGAAAGACATAATAATATCTCGAGCGGCAGACACCAGCTTGAGAAGATGAAGCAAAAGAATCCATCTTTGCCTCTAAAAGTTTAAGCTCAGACAGAAGACGTGTCTGTAAAGCAAATGGATAGATCAAAAGATTAGAAACACCAAGTAACAGAGGATCAGAGTCAAGGTTAAAAAGAATTTACCAAATCAACCCCCAATCCTTGATCACTGGAGGGGTCTGAGGATTGAACTTCAGAGAAAGATGGAGTCGGAATGAGTTGACAAGGGTTGATGCACACAGACAAATTAGGTCGAGACCACTTGGCCAATGATGTAGCTTTCCTCTTTGGAGTCTTTGGTGATGAAGAAGAAACTAGAATCTGATCAGAAGTAGGGATATGTGATGATATCCTGGTCACATAATCAAGATCTCCTGATGAAGAACTACTTCCCGGAAGACAGTGAATTGATGGTATCAAGACCGGATCATGAGACGAGACAGGGTCTATCGCAATTCAGGAACGCCATGAGCAGCGAAGAGAAGACAAAGGGGCCCCATCCTCAAATTTTTCCTCCTAAGATATTAGAAATTAGCAAAGGATGGACTATACAAGGGGACATTAGAAAGAAGATTCAAAGAAAAGACTTACCTTAGGAGACCTCTTGCGCCCTTCCTCCACAAGAAGAGAAACTGGAACTGATACGGCCACCTAAGCAGTACTCGCATTTGCAACGCCTAAATCATCCAGACTTGCTAATCGATTGAGGACAAAAGGATCATATGGGGCCTTTTCAATTTGGAACAGGCGTTAATCAATTCTTACCACCAATAACTCTATTTCATCATATCCAACTGGATAACAAAAAAAAAGGATTAGACGATGTGATGAAAGGAGACAAAGGTGCCACCAGAAGAAAGCATACATGTGGAAGGGGCAACATTGCTCTCGGACAGTCGGTGGGCAAGAAGAATGGAGTTGGCTGGATCAAAACTGACTAGCATTTCCAATAGAAGGAATTGATGGTTCCACACTATCCTAACCGTAGCCTTGAAAGTTTCCTTGAAGTAGGCAGCCCACCATGCATCAAAAGGGGTTGTACACCCATAAGAAGCCTCCATCGCATTTGGAAATTGTGTGGGCACAGCAGGCAAGACATCCCGAACAGCGATTGCCGCCGCAGTTTCAAAATCATCAAGTCGGTATGAAGTACCTCCGTTCATTCCTTTCACAAATGGCACCGGGATGGCCTGACAAAATCCAAACTAGCGAGCACAATAGTTGGGTTGATAAACCTCGAAGCCAGGAGTCGATCTACGAGTTTTCCCGCCACCCTTCAAAAGATCATGGGTCAAGATGCAACTCATGAAATCTCTAACAAAACCTTCATGCGCGCGGGATGAGAAGGCAAACACAAGAAACCTTCCTCTCGGAACCAAGGATACTTCCTGATCACACTAGCCTCCCAGTTGTCACGAGGACGAGAAGATAATGTACAAAAGAAGGTTAGATAATCCTTGGTAGAAAGAGATACGGGAGGAAGAGGCATCAACAGTTGAGCTGGAATGACATTGTCTGGATAAGCAATAGGATGACCCCTAAATTGGGGAAATGACCAATTGAGCCATACTTGAGCGGGCCATTCAAAGGGAAATGCCTTACAGGTTGACAGGTGATGGAATGCATAAGGTTATACAATTGAGCTAAGATCACAAGTCCCATGGCTATATTTGAGTAAAAGGCTAGAGCTTCAGCCAATGGAATATATTCTGTTGTCGGACTCCTAATGGGGTTGGGAAATACAAACCAATCTAACTAGAAACGGTAAAATTGGATCTTCTCAAAAACAGATCCCAAATATGGACCCGAGAAACCTCAATCCCCTAAATCACTTTCTGCCCTGATTTGCCCGTTGCTACTGAAAAGGCAGAAGGTAGTCAAAAATTGGCGAAGGGAAAACAAAGTGGGAACTTGCGAAGGAAATCTAATGATCGAGGGGTCATGATCTGTACTTGGGCAGGATTGGAAGGAAGAAGTAAAATCGGAAATATTCCCGGATGGAGACAGCCCGAACAAGACAAACATGTCTAAAAGAGTCGGGGTCATTGGCCCAACCCAAAAATCAAAAGTGTTTGTGCTATTGTTTCAAAAACATATAGCAGCACTGAGAAGATTAAAGTCAGGAGGAGTAGGGATGGTAGAAAGACTCACCAAGTGGTAAATTCCATTGCTCTAGAGATCGCCGAAATACAACCGCTGCATCCTTTGAACCTACAAAATCCATAGATTGGCGAAACCCAACTCATTCACCAAAGGAAAAAGGTATCCCCAATTTGAATGATGTTTCTCCCACGGAAATGGTTGCCACTGGTAGATTGGAAAAGCTTGAAACTTTTTAAGATGGGTATAAAAGTGTTCTGCGCTAGTCGAAATAGGACCTCTCCAGCAAGGACCCAAAACAAAATGGCGCTCAGAGTCAATCATGAAACAGGGGTCGTGGATAATATCACTATTGTTCTCAAAAGTTGACAGAACATCTCGAGAAATAGCTGCATGTTCTTCAAAACCCAAGCCACATATCCATGGAGTAGTTGCAATGGGTTCTGTAACTAGAGGATTGGAAGGTTCCACCCTGTTCTTTCGCCTTGAGATAGGTTTAGGGGCCATATTTGCTAATGGAACAATATGGGACGGAGGATGAATTAAGATTTATAGTTGAAATGGCAGGAAGCAAGAGAAACTATGCTTCACCGCCAAAACACAAGAAGTGGAACTGACGAAGTGGCAGAAGTGGGGTCCAGGTGAATTTGAAATGTTTTAAATTAAAACATTTTGAATTTAGGGGGCAATGTTTACATCCGAAAAATCCCACTATGGGCCAAAGCAAGTGATCAGCCAAAATAAATAACCAACTCACAAGGCCCAGCCCATAAGACGCCCACTTGGAATATGTGAGCGCGGGACGTGTCAGAGGGCAAATAGAATGTTCGAGACAAGCAAATTGTAACGCAGGACCCGTGGAGATCTACTTGGAAAATCAGCTCCCCACCGCCTTTAAAATGGAGAAGAAGCCTTCTTCTAAAGGACAACCAATCAATCAACCAAACAAACAAATTGATCAAACCAATCAATTTCAAAACAATTACAAACCCTCAAAAGTTTCTTTGTTTAAAGGCTCACCTATTTAGGTACAACCTGTTTCTTCGATCCAAGATCAAGATTCAGTCTCTTTTCTCACCTCATTCTCAGTTCCCGACCACGAACACATGCTTTCTCCTCATCCCGATTGTCTCTCAAACCAATTCCTGAGAAATTCCCAAGCACTACCTCATCCCGACTACCATTCACTCTAGTCTTTGAGGTCCCCATAAACTCAGCCCTTGGCGTATCACCGTCGTTTGTATACTCTGCCAACCTATGGCGTGATTCCGACTGATGTTCATTTATGTTGATGAATTCTAGAAGATCGTGCCCCTCAACAAGGCTTGATTGAGAAGGAAATGTTTACTTACAACACTTATATTTCGCTTGTTGCATCAAACATTCACGCATTTACTTTCCAGTAATTATACTTTATTTTCTTTACATTTCAAAGGATTTCCTTAAGTGGAATTATTAGTATTCGGAATATACCAACCATGACATTGTATGGCAGTTCTAAGTCATAGAATCATTTATGTGTTTTGGTCCAATACTATTATCCAGACTTAAGGAAATCCTCGGACCTAACTGCTTCTAACCAATAACAAGCTGCTAACATGAACAAATCAGAATTAACATAATCTGAACTTTTGGAAAGAAAATTTATTAAAGTCCTTGGATACATTAAGAAGAATGCATAGAAAAGAACAGTGCGAACTATTTGCCCACATGCCTCACAATCACTTGATTAAGGAACGGTTCTTGGGCCGCAACAGAACTCATTTGTCACTGTCTAGTAGTAGCTTCTACTAGTGGCACGCCTACTTTGAAAGCAGCTAAGGCTTGTATACTTCCTGGTCAGCCCATCTAGGGATAGACTATGGTATCAAAGCCTCTAAGCCCACAACCTTCAACCCAAATCCAACATCCAAACAAGTCCACACAACCACCATCACTAAAGAAACCCACACGAACTCGCTCATTCAAACGCATATTTCGACGAAATCCATCGAAGGCTACCTCGGGCTCGCTATCGCATTTTTGGGCAGAGCACTATTGGCAATGTCTCCAATGTTCGTTGGAACAATATTACAAGGAACGGTAGATGATGGAGCTGAAAATTGAATAAATAAATAATCAAACATTTATGATTGCATTCATGATTTTCTTTATGAATTATTATTATTATTATAATACAATAAAAATTGAATAAAGAAATAATGAAACATTTATGATTGCGTTTGTATTTCTCTAAATTATAGAGCATGGTTGTCGTACATGTTTTTCAGATAGCTCCTAAATTAACTTTTTGCTCGTATTTTGTAAAAAATTAACTTGTGAGAATTATAAGGGCTTTTTGCTCATTTTTTTGTAAAAATTTAACTTGTGAGAATTATAATGGGTGTAGTAAATTCAAATTTATACAGATAATTGCAGAATTTTGTATAATTGGAGATGCTCTAATAGTACAACTATTAAGGTTTACTGATATTCATCTTCACTTGTGAGAGGTTTTAAGTTCTACGTACTCGATCATATGGATGACTAAAGGCCATATATATTTGTGTTGAACTCATATAGAGTAGTTTGCAAATGACTTTGACAAACATGTCGCTTATTGGTTTGAACATTTTTTGCAATTATATTGAATTCACTTTAGGGTAAAATACATAATTGGTGATTGTAATTTTGTTCAAAACAATTTTGATTACCGTGGTTTCAATTTACAATTTTGATCACTGTATTTTTGTTAGGTAGCAAATTCAGTAGTATAGCTAATTTAGGTTAGTTAATTAGGGGCATTTTAGAACTTTCATGTCCCTTTAATAATTTTTTGACATGTGTCTAATTAATTAACTGAATTTAAATGTATTACTTTTAAATAAATATTAAAAATCAATATTTAATATAAGAAATAACAAAATTACTCATCAATCATTCATTCCCACCCTCACCCAAATCGCTATCCCCAGCCACCACAGATTAGGCAATCACCCCCACCTACCCAAATCCGACAGCCACCCAACACGGCGGCAGAAATCCCTTTACTTCTTCACCGATAACTAAACATCACTCTTTTTTTTCTCCAACTTTATTTCTCTCCCTATCCATCCACGTCTTTCTCTTCCTCAACACTGCCTCGAAAATGAGGCTAAATTAATCTACCACTTCCTCCGACCCACCATTTTCTCTTTGAAACTTGCCATAAAGGAAAGGTTGCTCTTATATCTGAATTAGGAGTGCTAAAGAAATTTAAAAGAACAATTGAGAGTGAGAGAAAGGGGAGTAATTTGAAAAGAAGAATTTGGCCTTAGTCGCCATGGGTGGCTACTGTGTTGGTTGTGGGGTGGGGTGGGGATTTTTATCGAGTTGGGTTGAGGGGAGGGAAAAGATCATGGAAGAAGGGGATGGGCAAGATTTAAGAGGGTGTATTCAATTTAGATTTTAATAGGTTTTAAATATTTTGAGTTTCAATAGATTTTAAAAGCTTTTGTTCTATTTCAAGGAATTTTCATATGGATTTTGTTTTAATTTTATTATTGATTTGTTATGATTTTATTAGGTTTCAAAATCCAATAATTATATCTGATCTTCTTGCTAATATTTCATATATATGCTTGTGCAAAATGGGAGTGGATTAGCTGTCTCATTTCAGTGTCCCGCTTTATGTTCTGTTTCTGAAAACCTGACAGGAGTGGATCCGCTGTTCCATTTTGGTGTCCCCTCTCCATGTCTCATTCCTAAAATTTTGATAAGTATTCATTCACTTAACTCCACAGATAACACCGTTAGTTTTCAATAAATTAAAAAGTAAAAAGAAAATCTAAAACAAAATAAAAACGAATCTGCAATTCTCCCATCCCCAACCTCCTCCCTCAAACCTCCCCACCCAGCTCAGCAACCTCGCTAGGCAGTAGTAAAGTCGGTCACAAGGCTCTCCGTGCTGGGCGTATTTTTTTCCCAGGGATGAGTTTCTGGGTTTTTTTCCATTTATTTGGGCTACAATATTCTAATATTCCAATATTCCTTCAAATATTGTTTTTCTGGGTGAGTTCTGGGTTTCCTTCCAATATTCATATACCCACACACTGATCCTCAATTAAAAACCCCTCCAGTCACCCCCAACAATACAACCACCTATTCCAACCAAGTAATTCAGACCCAAATCATGAATACAAATCAGAATGGATGGGATGGGTCGTTATCAGATTGAAAGGGTGGGGATGGCTGCCTTATTTTGGCAGGTACGGTGGTCATCACTGTTTTTATTTTTTTAATATAACAATTTGTTTAATTTTATTAAAATATTAACTTTGTTAATTTTGGATTGAAATTAATGAACAAGTGTCAAGATTTTAAGAATGAGACATGGAGTAGGACGTCGAAATGGGACAGATGATCCATTATCAAATTTGATATATGTCTTACGACTTAACTAATACTTAACAAATGTTAACTTTTTTTATTTTCTGTTTTATTATTATTATTTTTTACCTTCGACTGATGACCCTGGTCTTCTTGGGAAGCAGATCAATAGGCTTTGGTTATGTGGTATCACCGTCAAAACACCTGGGTGATGAACAACATCACAACCTTGCTGCACAAACCATAACCATCCAAATTCAAATACAAAAAACAAAATTTTCTTTGTTCACCCATTTTCAGAAAAAAAAAACACAAATAAAAAATTATGCAGAAAAACCAAATTGTGCGGAAAAAAAAAATTAAAAAAATATACATCAACTAATCAATTACAAAACCACAAACCCAGAAACTTAAGGGGGGTGTATCCAATTTAGATTTTAATTGGTTTTAAATTATTTTAAAATCTAGAGGTATTCAATTAGGTTATTAAATGATTTGTTGAAAATCTTGGTGTATTCAATTGGTGTTTTAAAGGATTGATTTAAAATACGTTCAAATAAGGGTGTATTCAAAAAAAATTATTTAATAACCCACTAAAATACACTTGTATTCAAAATATAATGTATTTTAGATGATTTGATCAAATTCTGAATTTGAAAGGATTTTTTAGTGGGTGGTATAAATACCAAAGCCCTTACACAAATCCTATCTCCCTCCTAAAGATTTTGACGTGTTCTCTCTCTCTCTACGGAATATGAACAGGTTCTCTATGAACAGACAACCTAGAAAAGAAAAGTCAAACCCGCCACCACCATAAACTCAACAAATTTGAAACCCATAGAGAGAGAGACAACCTAGAAAAGAAAAGCCAAACCCGCCACCACCATAAACTCAACAGATTTGAAACCCATAGAGAGAGAGAGAGAGAGAGAGAGAAATCCTGAATTTGAAAGGATTTTTTAGTGGGTGGTATAAATACCAAAGCCCTTACACAAATCCTATCTCCCTCCTAAAGATTTTGACGTGTTCTCTCTCTCTCTCTCTCTCTCTACGGAATATGAACAACTTCTCTCTCTCTCTCTCTCTCTATGAGTTTCAAATCTGTTGAGTTTATGGTGGTGGCGGGTTTGGCTTTTCTTTTCTAGGTTGTCTCTCTCTCTCTATGGGTTTCAAATCTGTTGAGTTTATGGTGGTGGCGGGTTTGGCTTTTCTTTTCTAGGTTGTCTGTTCATAGAGAACCTGTTCATATTCCGTAGAGAGAGAGAGAGAACACGTCAAAATCTTTAGGAGGGAGATAGGATTTGTGTAAGGGCTTTGGTATTTATACCACCCACTAAAAAATCCTTTCAAATTTAGGATGTGATCAAATCATCTAAAACACATTATATTTTGAATACAAGTGTTTTTTAGTGGGTTATTAAATAATTTGATTTGAATATACCCTTATTTGAATGTATTTTAAATCAATCCTTTAAAACACCAATTGAATACACCAAGATTTTCAAAATAATCATTTAAAAGCCTAATTGAATACCTCTAGATTTTAAAATTATTTAAAACCCATTAAAATCTAAATTGAATACACCCCCTAGTCTTTATTCATTTATTTTTTAAAATATTTTTTGCAATAAAAGTTCTAAAAAGTCCCTACTTAATTAACAAAAATGAACTATATAACTTAATTTGTTAATTAACAAAAGTACAATGACCAAAATTGTAAAATTGAAACTACGGTGATCAAAATCATTTTTTTAGCAAAATCACAATAACCAATTATGTATTTTACCCTTCTCTTTATTTATGTGAACCTAATAAATGAATCATCCACCATAAAAGGAAATTAAATTAAGATGTCACAAATTGCTTTTGTTATTGACTGTGTGAGTCTCTGCATTTAGGTTCCGCGCGTTTTGGCCCATTTCATTACATATAAGCATTTACATTAATTTAACCGTTTAAAACATTACACCTCATCAAGTTAAGAGTTAATATTTTAATTTTTTTATTTATTTTCAAATTCCAATTAAACAAATTCAAGTTAAATTAACTTCATATTCTTATTAATTAAAAAATAAAAACGTCAGATTCTTAGGGTTTACAACAAAGAACAAGCAACTACATCTTCTTTTCTTCCTCCATCTTTGTCTTTGTCTTCAATGGAAATCCTTCATTGCTGTTGTAAGTGTCTTCAAATAATTCAATCAGAAAAATAGCTTTCATAATTTAATTCTTACAATTTTTATGATCTTTTCAATTATCCTGATTGGTTTGATGTTGCTGGTGCTGGGAGCCTTCGATGGTGGCTGGAGCCTTCAGTTTGAAAATTTGAAGAAATAATGAACTGTTGCTAGTGGGAGCCTTTGGTGGTGGTCGGAGGAAGCAAATTTCCTATCGTCGTGTGAAAAATGGAAAAAAAATTATGAATTGGTGTGGGCTTCCATGTCAAGAAAAAAGGTTGTAAGAGTTCATGTCTTCAATCCACAAGACATCATCCATTAAAAGTTCCCTCTGCAACTGGGCTCGAGTTGATTTCGATAATACAAGTCAATCAAAACCCAATTTAATTCCAACTGCATATAATTATATATACATACACTTTATATAATTAGTGTTGGTGATCGATAAGCATGGATTTATTCTCAAATTAATTGGATTAAAGGGTGTTGAGATTGGCACTAGGAGTAGTAGAGGAAGAACAATTTTTTATATGGAAAAATTGTAGCAAGCGTCCTGAATTTTACCATAAGTTTAACAATTATCCCTAAAATTCAAATTTAGTGTCCCCGTCCCTGAATTTGTTCGTAATCGTCGATTTCGACCTTTCATTAAAATGTCAAACAGAATCCGTTAAAAATAAGGGCAAAAACTTCCATTTGGTGGTTTGGTGAGCCCATGCCTACTCCCTATTATCTCTTCATCCTTTCTGTCTCACCCTCACTCGCTCCCCTCTCTCGAAGTCGACCGAGAAGACCACCAAAACAGAGCCACCGCGCCACCCTTGACATCCGGCGAGCCAACCATCACGGCTACCACCTTCGTGATCGCCATGTGGAGACAAAGGCAACCCTACCATTCTTGTGCACTAACGACCACTGTGGTGGGAGATCGATGGGAGGAAGCTCGACGGAGCAGCCGAGGAAGCTTGATCAGGAACTGGGAGAAGAGCAGAAGCAAGCGGTTAGTTGTGCTATTATGTTTTACTTGGTCAAAACGAACATGCAATATGTTAGATATCCTCTCGTCCTTGAGATCGGTTCGATTGAAGAGCAGAAGCAAGCGGCGATGGAGATCAGACTCCTCGCCAAGAACAAATCCGAAAACCAGCTCAAAATCGCCCAAAATGGCGCGATTAAGCTGTTGATTTTCCAGAACTCTCATGGTTTTGTAAGATAATGGCTCTAAGATATTGGCCCCTGAGAGAAATCTCAAGAATTTTGCCGCGAATTCACTCCGGTAAGCTCACACTCTGTCTTTTTCTCAACTTGAAGTTGTTATGATCTCAACTGTATTTCATTTCCATTTTAGTATGAACAAAATCATTTCAACCTGGAAACACTAGTGTAGCTTTGCTATATAGAATTGAAAGTCCATTAGATTCCAATTTGAGACTTAAAAATTTGTATCTTCAATGTCTTTGTTCAGGTGATCATTATCTACAATGTAGAACAGCTACCAAGTTATCAGCTTTTTCCATAATTCCCAAATCCCCAGCTCGGGAAAGGATTGATACAGGGATTTTACAGAGTGGGTGTCATGCTCAGCGGTATCGAATTTGTGTATTTTGTTTCTAAAGTTCTAAGCCATTGATGAGACTGTACTGCAAGGGTTTGGTGAGCCATGACAGGGCCCTAGCTGGGGCTGGAATTGCGATTTGTGATGAGAGAGACAACGTAATATTCGAGGGGAAGAAGAATCTGAAAGATTTGTTTGGAGATCACAACAGGGAGAATGCAATGCTTGCGGCTCTCATTGCAGGCCTTCAACAAGCTCTCGAATTCAACTTCAAAAGGCTCTCACAAAGACGTTTTAGTTATGAGGCTAAAATGTCTCTTTTGCCCTCAACTATTCACGCGATTTTTAAACGGATTCTGTAACAGAGGGACGAAATCGACTATTACGAATAAGTTCAGAGATGGGGGACACTAAATTTGAAATTTAAGGACGGTTGCTAAAATTATGATAAAGTTCATGAACGGTTGTTACAATTTTTCCTTTTGATATTAATGTTTAATTGGATGGACCTAACACAAAAAATTTTGGCCTTGTCTTTATTATTTGATGATGTGAGGGCTGTAGGTTCATCAATGGTAAAGAACACAACATTGGAGTAAATTTTGAACAACAATTTGCCTCTGGTTTAACGACAAAGAAGACAAATGTAAGGCGACTGCGAAGATGAAGAAGGAGCAGAAATTGATCCAGTTACGCCGTCTATCTTGCACCACAATTTGCCTATGGTTTTTCTCAAAGTGCTTTCAAAAATTCCTCTCAAACTGGAATTTGGGAATTTGGCATTAACTTAACAAAACGTTTCTTATTTTTTAATTAATAAGAATCTGAAGTTAACTTAATTTTGATTAATTTAATGAGAATTTGGAAATAAATAAAAAATAAAAAATATAATGTTTTAAACAGTTAGATTAATGCAAGGGTGTAGATTTAATGAAATGCGGCAAAATACGCGGAGCCTAAATGTAGAGACTCGTGGTCATTTTGTTATATATACGGTGTCAAGAAGTCCAGAGCAAATATTTCCCAAGTTTGAAAGATGACCATAGCAAGAGAGTTGTTGCTTCTTATTTTTGTGAGCTTCATTTTCTGCACAAGTCTGTTTAACGTGTATAAACTTAGAATTATTTTGATTCCTAACTTCCCTCATGTCTACGTAATAAAATTTGGGTACAATGAAAATAACTGATGTATGATCTGTGACTCTGGGTGTAATTACTAACACACAGGTATTGGATTTGGACTTTTGGAGTTGTTGTTTACAAGTTTAGAAAATGTAGCTGCTGTACCGCCAATTCCGTGTGGGCCATTGTGTTATGATCGTTTAAGTAAGGGAAGCGATCCTGGTACATTCCAAGAAGGAACATGCGATTATCTTTGCCAAAGACATTGCTTAGTATCTGGTATTTGCATCCATAAGAAGGTCGAGTTACCTTGCCAATCTTTCATTGCAATTGTCCTGCTCATTCACTTGCACCTGGACCTCTCTTACCCAAGATATTGGACGCCTCTTCATTTCTTCCCAGCCCTAAACATCATTTCCATGAAGCAGATGGATACTAATTAATAAATAATTGTGGGCTAAATTTAAACAACCATGCATATTTGGTTTAGTTTTCTAGTACCCAGTCATGCCGTTATTAATAAAGGTGCTATTGGAATTATAATTCAATCATGGTTACAGAAAACATTTGGGATTCAAAGTATCGAAATGGTTTATGTATGTTTGTTATGTGTGATAGTCGAATCTATTGACCTAAAAATCGAATCTATTGACCTACCACTCACAAGTGAAGTGGAATGCTGTTAGATCGTGGTTTTATTGGGGGTGGAACAACAAAGGGAGAAGAGAGATAGGAGCATACCAAATACTTTATAATTCATAGGAAGAGAAGAACCATATTATTTCTCAATATAGAACCGATGAAAATCATATATAGACAAACAAGCTTTGGTATACTAGGCCTTTGAAAGATCCAACTTAAGGCCCATAAACCCAAATGGCATTTTCTTTGCATTCAAATATCTAAAAAGCTCATGAGCAACATGTATATTATGAAGAGTAATTTGTCAATGATCTCCTTCAATTCGTACTCCTATGTCAATTTTCTCTCTCAATTTTTATTTCAACTAGTTTTCACCTCAAATTATTATGAATAGTTAATTTACTCTCTGTCATCATATTTACTCACAATTTTTTGAGTGAGTACACGGGGCAAAAGTCCAAGGGAGAGAGAAACTAACACACAAGACTATGCCTCTCCACACCAGCCGCATCGTCGACAAACCAACTACTCTACACCAGTAGGAACCAGGAGCAGAATTAAAATTGTGAAGCCATAATTTGTCCAAAAATTATGGAGCTGCTACGTGATCCATAATTTACATAATAACTACACTGCCCTTGGTAGAGTCATTATTGGAATATAATTATCACGCATTAATTAAATATATTTATCAGCTAAATATATTAATTAATATGAGTTATATTATCATAATAAAAGACATATCCATGAGAGTCATTTTTCAACTAGAAATCAATTAATAAATAAATTTCCTTTCCTAAAGGACTTATTTATTAATTAGAACTCATTTTTCTACTCCTAATAAACAACTTCCTGGCGAATTATTTATTATTAAAAGCTAATACTAAGTATTTCCTAACTAAGATTACTCATTCATTGCAAACTATTTCAACCAATCAGAAGCTCCGAAAACCTCCTAGTCTCCACTATAAATAAATGGTCTCCCCTCACTTCTCAGCTACACCTAAATTATTCCCATAATTTGCTCTTCAGTTTTCTCTCGAGGCCGACAAGACATTCGCGGAGATAGGGGGCGAGCTTCGACGCTGATGGGTGGCTGGGACGGGTTCGTCTCGACGAGGGGAGGCGTTTGAGAGTGATGGTGAGGCTGGTCGTAGTCGGAAACGTGGGTGGTTGTCAGGACCCGTCCCGAATTTCCCCTCGAAACCCGGGAAGAACCCTGATCCCGTCTGACAACCTAAGGAAAGGTTCCCAAATACCCTTCAATCCTTAGCATAATATAATAACAATAAATAATTTCTCTTGTCAGACAAGGGATTTAAGCACTTAAAATTCCCGTAAGTAAATACCAACCAAATACAAGAATATCAGAGCGTCTAAGTAGGATCAATGTACAAATTAGATATCCTACTCAAGTACAACTACACAGCGTAGCGGAAGTGCTAATGCCTCTGCCTCGAGATACTGTCCTCGTCAACTCTACGGCCTGAAGGGGGTTTAAACACAAAAGTTGTGAGTGGACAAAAATAATCGTTTATAAAACGCTTTCCAAGGAATATTACCTTTTTCCCCCTCCATTTATAAAACCATGCATGCATCACATAAACAATTCATGTTATAAAAACATCATCTTTAAATCACCGGCATTTTCATGTTCAAAATCATTTATTTCCACCTAGACACATAACATCTCAAATCCACTGTCATCGACACATCCACTAGCCACCAGGGTATCCCTTGGGGTGTGCTAGTATTGTATCACAATTCTCTGTACTATGCTATCACATCAGTCGGCCTATCTCTCGACCAGCATATCATATCAGTCGGCATATCTCGACTATCATATCATATCAGTCGGCATATCTCGACTATCATATCATATCAGTCGGCATATCTCGACTATCATATCATATCAGTCGGCATATCTCGACTATCATATCATATCATATCAGTCGGCATATCTCGACTATCATATCATATCAGTCGGCATATCTCGACTATCATATCATATCATATCAGTCGGCATATCTCGACTATCATATCATATCAGTCGGCATATCTCGACTATCATATCATATCAGTCGGCATATCTCGACTATCATATCATATCAGTCGGCATATCTCGACTATCATATCATATCAGTCGGCATATCTCGACTATCATATCATATCAGTCGGCATATCTCGACTATCATATCATATCAGTCGGCATATCTCGACTATCATACTTTAACTGAAATAGTGGAGAACATATGTCTAGAAATCATTTCTAACATTCAGAAATTCAATGCCACAATACATAACCGTATTAAACAAAGATATTTTGATGCATGCAATTCAGTTTATAAAACAAAGTCCACTCACAAACCTGTTCAAGCTAGCTCAATCCCATCTCGCTCGTTCCTCTGAGGTTCCCGGAACGATATTGCCTGTCAAAAACAACAATCGGGATTACCGGCTAGTAATAAGACTCGTATATAACAACTTCCTAAACCTCGGGAAGTCTATACATGCTGTTCCTAAAATCACAGCAACTTCAGACACTTAAAACGACCTCTAAACGATGTCCGATCAACCTGAAACCTGTACCAACAGATTCAGAACGTCCGAAACTAGTTACCACGCGCCGCCGTGACGTCAGCCTTGACCCCACGTGCCGCCACACGCCGCCGGAAGGTCGGCACACGCGCCCACGCGCCCTCATGCGCCGGTCACGCGCCTGCTACAGTAACCACGCGCCTGAACCGGTCCAACCCGGTTCGGCTCAACCTGACCCGGTCCAACTCGACCCGACCGGTTCACTCAACTCGACCGGTTCAACTCGACCCGACCGGTCACCGATGACTCGCCGGAGAAGACTACCGGACGCCGTCACCGTCGCCGGAAGCTGGCCGGAGAAGATGACCGGACCACCACCTCCACCGCCGTCTGGTTCGCCGGAATCCGCCATTTCCGACCGAAATTCCAAGCTTTACAACTTCCTCAAAACTCAACCGTTTTACACAAATTTTACGTCTAAATCTATCTACTCAAACCCAGGAATCCAAATATAACCTCAAAACATCAAACACGTACCTCTATAAGCCGGAAAATCGATCCAAAGATCCGAAACTTCCTTTACTCGGCTCGGCTTCCACCGTGGTCCTCTCCTTCGATGGTTGGTACGGTTGTGATCGTGGGAAAGAGTAGAATACGATTAGTTGATCCAAATGGGAAGTTAAAGCCTTGAATCCGTCGTTGACTTTTGGTTTTCTCTTGGTTTTTCTCTCGGTTTCGGTTCAAAGTAATGGGTTGTGTTTGTGTTGTTTGTTACCGAGAGAGTGAGTGAGTGAAGATAAGGAGATAAGATGAAATGAAGATGTAAAATAAGTGAGGTTAAAATATCTCCCCTCCATGGCAAATTACCAAAATGCCCTTACACATCTAGACCCACAACTTCCGTATACGAACTCCGTTTCCTGCGTGCCGCCTGTCTACGAACTCGTGAGTTCGAGACCTACGCAACGGTACCCGAAACAACACCAAAAGTGTCTCGAAATAAAACTTGATTTCCAAGCCCTTTACCGATCAAGGGTAAAATCGTCATTTAATAAAAATAATTGCATAATATCAATTATGAAAAGTCCGGGTTGTTACAATCTACCCCCCTTAAGAAATTTCGTCCCCGAAATTCATTCCTAATCATGAAATAAATGAGGATACTGTGCCCGCATTAGTTCCTCAGTTTCCCACGTGGCTTCCTCCACGTTATGGTTCCTCCACAACACTTTAACTAGAGGAATAGTCTTTCTGCGAAGTACATTTTCCTTCCAATCCAGAATTTGCACTGGTTGCTCCTCAAATGTCAAATCGTCTTTCAGCTCAAGTGGTTGCTCTTCCAACACATGAGACTCATCAAACAGATATTTCCGGAGCAAAGATACATGAAAGACATCATGAACTCTGGATAATTCCGAGGGTAAAGAAATACGATATGCCACTGGTCCTATCCTCTCCAAAATCTCATATGGACCAATGTAGCGAGGACTTAGTTTTCCCCGTCTACCAAAACGTACCACTCCTTTCCACGGAGATAGTTTCAAGAACACCCAATCACCAACCTCAAACTCAAGGTCTCTGGTTCTGCGGTCTGCATAGCTCTTCTGGCGATCCTGAGCTATCTTCAACCTTTCTCTGATGATTCTAATCTTTTCCTCAGTCAAATCCACCAACTCGGGTGTTAACAGTCTTCTTTCACCTATTTCACTCCAACACAAAGGTGTTCTGCACTGCCTCCCATACAGTGCCTCGAAAGGTGACATCCCGATACTCGACTGGTAACTGTTATTATATGCAAATTCCATCAGAGACAAGTGTGAATCCCAGTTCCCTTTAAACTGTAGTACACAAGCCCTCATCATATCCTCCAAAACCTGGATTGTTCTCTCAGACTGACCATCTGTCTGAGGATGAAAGGCTGTACTGAAATGCAATGTGGTGCCAAATTCCTTCTGCAAACTCCGCCAAAACCTGGAGGTAAATCTCGGATCCCTGTCCGAAACAATAGACTCTGGAGTTCCATGCAGCCGTATGATCTCATCCACGAACAATTTGGCATACCGACTCATCCGAAAATCTTCTCGCACTGGCAAGAAATGTGCAGACTTCGTAAGTCTATCCACAATTACCCATATCCCATCATGTCCTTTCCGTGTCCTTGGAAGTTTATACACAAAGTCCATCGTAATGTGATCCCACTTCCATTCCGGAATAGGTAATGGTTGCAGTGTCCCATAGGGTTTCTGCCTCTCCGCCTTCACTTGCTGACATGTCAAACATCTACTCACAAACTCAGCAATTTCTCTTTTCATCCCAGTCCACCAATAGTGTTTCCTTAGGGTATGATACATCTTGGTACCTCCTGGATGCATAGCATAAGCCGAACTATGAGCCTCATTAAGAATTTCCCTCTTTAGCTCCAGCTCATTCGGTACGCACAACCGTCCATCCTTAACCAATGCTCCATCATCCCTAATCGCATAGTCCTGCCTGTTTCCAGCCTCTAACTCCATCCTGATAATGCACAATGTAGGATCCTGGAGTTGAGCCTCAATAATCCGATCAATCAGAACATGCCTCACATGGAAACTAGCCAACAAAGCCCCCTGGCTATCCATGTCCAGTACAATCCCTGCTCTACGGAACTCTACCAGCAACGGTAAGTAGACTGTATGCAAATGGGCCAAAGATCCCATAGATTTCCTGCTCAAGGCATCTGCCACAACATTGGCTTTTCCTGGGTGGTACTCAATAGTACAATCATAATCCTTTATCAGCTCAAGCCACCTTCTCTGCCTCAAATTCAGGTCCTTCTGGGTGAACAAGTACTTTAAACTCTTATGGTCGGTGAAGATCCGACACGTCTCCCCGTACAAGTAATGTCTCCATATTTTCAGTGCATGCACTACTGCATCCAACTCCAAATCATGTGTGGGGTAATTCCTCTCATGGGTTTTAAGTTGTCTGGAAGCATACGCTATCACTTTCCCATGCTGCATCAGCACACAGCCAATACCCCGCAATGATGCATCACTATATACCTCAAAACCCCCGTTACCATCTGGAAGGGTTAATACTGGAGCAGAAGTCAATCTTCTCTTTAGCTCCTGGAAGCTCTGCTCACAATCAGCATCCCAGTCAAACTTGACTCCTTTCTTAGTCAACCGAGTCAATGGGCCTGCTATCGTAGAAAATCCTTCTACGAACCGCCGATAATATCCTGCCAAACCCAGAAAACTCCTCATCTCTGTCACCGTCCTCGGTTGCTCCCAGTTTGCCACTGCCTCCACTTTTTGGAGATCTACGCTGATACCGTCAGCCGAAATCACATGACCCAAGAATCCAACTTCGGTCAACCAAAACTGGCATTTACTGAACTTGGCAAACAAATGCTTTTTTCTAAGCATATTCAGCACCAACCTCAAGTGCTTCTCATGTGCCTTGGCACTCCTTGAATACACCAAGATATCGTCGATGAACACAATTACAAATCGATCCAAATACTTTTGGAACACTCTGTTCATCAAATCCATAAACGCTGCCGGGGCATTAGTCAACCCGAAAGGCATCACCAGGAACTCATAATGACCATACCGAGTCCTGAAAGCTGTTTTCTGAACATCCTCTTCCCGGATTCTCAACTGATGGTACCCGGATCGAAGGTCAATTTTTGAAAAATACTTTGCCCCTTTCAGTTGATCAAATAAATCGTCAATCCTTGGCAAAGGATACTTATTTCGCACCGTCACTTTATTTAACTGCCGGTAGTCGATACACAATCTCAGACCACCATCCTTTTTCCTCACAAATAGTACCGGTGCACCCCATGGTGAAACACTTGGGCGAATAAATCCCATATTCACCAAGTCCTGCAATTGAGTCTTTAACTCTCGCAATTCTGTCGGTGCCATCCTATACGGTGCCTGTGAGATAGGTTGAGTACCTGGCAAAAGCTCGATTGTGAACTCAATCTCACGGTGTGGTGGTAATCCTGGAAGATCATCTGGAAACACATCAGAGAATTCACTCACCACAGGAATATCTTCCACTCTCATCGGAGTATTTCGAGCATCTATCACATGAGCCAAGTAACCCTCACAACCTTTTCTCAACAATCTCTCAGCTGTTAACGCTGATATCACTCCATAGGGTAATACCCTACGATCTCCCCGAAATGTAAGTTCAGGGAATCCTGGACTCCGAAAAACTACTGTCTTATTATAACAGTCTATGGAGGCATGGTGCATGGACAACCAATCCATCCCCAAAATCACATCAAACTCAAAGATATCTAAGGGGATTAAATCTACCTCCAAACCATGGCCTTCAACCATCACCGGACAACTGCGAATCACTTGGTTCGCCACTAACATATCTCCGGTAGGAGTACTAATACCCATGTCCCAACCAATTGGAGACAATTCTCTATCCGCAAACAATGCAAAACCCCGAGAAATAAAAGAATGAGTTGCTCCCGGATCTAATAAAACACAAGCATTGCGGTTAAAAATAGGTAACGTACCCGTGACCACATCCGGTGCTACTCGAGCTTCCTGTTGCGTCATGGCAAACACTCGAGCTGGTGTACCTGAAGATCGACCACGATCCCCATACCTGCCTCTGGGCCTGTTGTTGCCACTAGCTCTACCAGCCCCACCGTAATAGGTCTGCCTCTCAGCTGCAGTATCATACATCTGTCCTGCACTCGGGCTAGGATCAGTCGCACCACGACTAAAGGAACTACTGCCCGGACGTCGTTCTGGACAGAATCTCTTGATGTGACCAGGCTCCCCACAGAAATAACAACCGGCATCACTGAAGCCACTAGATCTGCCACCCTGTCTCCTGTTGAACTGCACTGAGGCACCCCGAGACTGTGCAAAAGATTGTCGTGTCTGACCAGCTCCGCCACTGCCTGTACTAGATCTCCCAGAAGATCCAGAACTATGACTGCCTCTTTTTGATGGTCCCTGACTAGAGGATCCTGCAGTCCAGTGATCTCGACGTCTCCTGTTCCCACTGTACTGCTGTGGCATTGGGAAACCCAAACTCAACTCTACTCGAGCTGCAGCATCAGCCAAAGTCCTCAACGAAGTGTGGTCCATAGACGTAACTGCTGACCGAATCTCACCCCGCAGTCCACTCTCAAATCTGTGGCACTTGTCTGACTCGGTCGCTACCAACGTCGGTGCAAAGCGACTCAGCGCTATGAATCTTTGTTCATACTGGGCCACCGTCATGTCTCCTTGCTGTAAATGCAAGAACTCGGCCTCCTTAACACTCCGGTGTGAGCGAGGGTAAAACTGCTCCAAGAAGCGTTCCCGGAAAATCTGCCAAGTAACCGTATGGACATTCCAGCCTGACACCTCCAATGAGTGCCACCAGTGGTAAGCAGAACCACCTAGTAAAAATGTGGCCAGTAGAACTCTCTCCTATAGAGGACACCTCATAATCATAAACACCCGCTCCATGCGAGTAATCCACTCCTCAGCTTCCTCTGGGCTAGAGTCACCCATGAATATAGTCGCCCCCAGTCTCTGGGTTCTCTCAATATCAGAGACTTCATGAGAAGCCCTGTCCTGGAGTACAGAAGCTAATGTCTGACCCAGCTGTTCCAGTGTCTGCCTCAAATCAGGCTCCACTGCAGGTTCATGGTCATCTCCACCATTCCCTGACCGTTGACGGAACTCTCGTCTCGGAGGCATTATACGCTGAAAAGAAGTTGTAAACCATTAATACCAAAATTTCACCTGTACACTAGATGTACGGTCTACAGGAATTTAACCTAGTGCTCTGATACCAATTGTCAGGACCCGTCCCGAATTTCCCCTCGAAACCCGGGAAGAACCCTGATCCCGTCTGACAACCTAAGGAAAGGTTCCCAAATACCCTTCAATCCTTAGCATAATATAATAACAATAAATAATTTCTCTTGTCAGACAAGGGATTTAAGCACTTAAAATTCCCGTAAGTAAATACCAACCAAATACAAGAATATCAGAGCGTCTAAGTAGGATCAATGTACAAATTAGATATCCTACTCAAGTACAACTACACAGCGTAGCGGAAGTGCTAATGCCTCTGCCTCGAGATACTGTCCTCGTCAACTCTACGGCCTGAAGGGGGTTTAAACACAAAAGTTGTGAGTGGACAAAAATAATCGTTTATAAAACGCTTTCCAAGGAATATTACCTTTTCCCCCCTCCATTTATAAAACCATGCATGCATCACATAAACAATTCATGTTATAAAAACATCATCTTTAAATCACCGGCATTTTCATGTTCAAAATCATTTATTTCCACCTAGACACATAACATCTCAAATCCACTGTCATCGACACATCCACTAGCCACCAGGGTATCCCTTGGGGTGTGCTAGTACTGTATCACAATTCTCTGTACTATGCTATCACATCAGTCGGCCTATCTCTCGACCAGCATATCATATCAGTCGGCATATCTCGACTATCATATCATATCAGTCGGCATATCTCGACTATCATATCATATCATATCAGTCGGCATATCTCGACTATCATATCATATCAGTCGTCATATCTCGACTATCATATCATATCAGTCGGCATATCTCGACTATCATATCATATCAGTCGGCATATCTCGACTATCATATCATATCAGTCGGCATATCTCGACTATCATATCATATCAGTCGGCATATCTCGACTATCATATCATATCAGTCGGCATATCTCGACTATCATACTTTAACTGAAATAGTGGAGAACATATGTCTAGAAATCATTTCTAACATTCAGAAATTCAATGCCACAATACATAACCGTATTAAACAAAGATATTTTGATGCATGCAATTCAGTTTATAAAACAAAGTCCACTCACAAACCTGTTCAAGCTAGCTCAATCCCGTCTCGCTCGTTCCTCTGAGGTTCCCGGAACGATATTGCCTGTCAAAAACAACAATCGGGATTACCGGCTAGTAATAAGACTCGTATATAACAACTTCCTAAACCTCGGGAAGTCTATACATGCTGTTCCTAAAATCACAGCAACTTCGGACACTTAAAACGACCTCTAAACGATGTCCGATCAACCTGAAACCTGTACCAACAGATTCAGAACGTCCGAAACTAGTTACCACGCGCCGCCGTGACGTCAGCCTCGACCCCACGCGCCGCCACGCGCCGCCGGAAGGTCGGCACACACGCCCACGCGCCCTCACGCGCCGGTCATGCGCCTACTACAGTAACCACGCGCCTGAACCGGTCCAACCCGGTTCGGCTCAACCTGACCCGGTCCAACTCGACCCGACCGGTTCACTCAACTCGACCGGTTCAACTCGACCCGACCGGTCACCGATGACTCGCCGGAGAAGACAACCGGACGCCGTCACCGTCGCCGGAAGCTGGCCGGAGAAGATGACCGGACCGCCACCTCCACCGCCGTCTGGTTCGCCGGAAATCGCCATTTCCGACCGAAATTCCAAGCTTTACAACTTCCTCAAAACTCAACCGTTTTACACAAATTTTACGTCTAAATCTATCTACTCAAACCCAGGAATCCAAATATAACCTCAAAACATCAAACACGTACCTCTATAAGCCGGAAAATCGATCCAAAGATCCGAAACTTCCTTTACTCGGCTCGGCTTCCACCGTGGTCCTCTCCTTCGATGGTTGGTACGGTTGTGATCGTGGGAAAGAGTAGAATACGATTAGTTGATCCAAATGGGAAGTTAAAGCCTTGAATCCGTCGTTGACTTTTGGTTTTCTCTTGGTTTTTCTCTCGGTTTCGGTTCAAAGTAATGGGTTGTGTTTGTGTTGTTTGTTACCGAGAGAGTGAGTGAGTGAAGATAAGGAGATAAGATGAAATGAAGATGTAAAATAAGTGAGGTTAAAATATCTCCCCTCCATGGCAAATTACCAAAATGCCCTTACACATCTAGACCCACAACTTCCGTATACGAACTCCGTTTCCTGCGTGCCGCCTGTCTACGAACTCGTGAGTTCGAGACCTACGCAACGGTACCCGAAACAACACCAAAAGTGTCTCGAAATAAAACTTGATTTCCAAGCCCTTTACCGATCAAGGGTAAAATCGTCATTTAATAAAAATAATTGCATAATATCAGTTATGAAAAGTCCGGGTTGTTACAGTGGTGGCGGTGGTTTCCGTCGTCGTCGCAGAGAAGGTGAGGAAGAGGGTGTCGGGGAGAGAGAGTGAGGCTGATAGGAGAGAGAGAAGAATGGAGGAAAGTAATTGGTGGAGGTTAGTCTTCTTCAGCCTCATCACCCAAAGAACCACCATTCTCTTCAACCCTAGTCTCACCTTCATCAATTTGGGTTTTCCAAATCGGGTCTTCTTCAATTTAATCCAAGGAAGTTGGGTTTTGTTTTTTATTTTTTTGTTTATTTATTTTATGATTTTATTAATTATTTTTAATAATATTCAAATTTTATTATTTTTTTGTCTGCAAGGCATCTATGTCAGTATAAAAAATGGCCCCATAAATGCCACTTGGACACTTAACATATTTTTTTTAATATATTGTTAAATGTGGGTACCTAGATATTGTGTTTTGATAATTTGGATATCTAGATAAAATATTTTTATAATTCAGGTATAAACTTGAATGATTATTATAATTTAGATATTTTTATGTAATTTATCGTTTTTTTTTTTTTTCTAAGTAATATCGTTATTCTTCTATATTCGCCTAACCTTTCACACTCGGTCCAAAGTCCACCCTGTCAGTGACTAACACATACACACAATAAGACTAGCCAATCACAGCTTACCACTTGTCCTGTGGCTCAAAAACCTGTTCCAAAAAAAAATTAACAAAAGAATAAAACCCAATGCCAAGACTGACTCACTATCAATTGATACTCGTGGTTCATCAGCTATCGCTCACACACTCACTCTAGCATCAAAAGCCATGGCCACCGCGAGAGTGCTAACCGTCGCCAATACTTCTTGCTTACTCTCCAAAACTAAGTCGTTCTTGGCCAAGCAGACGCCGTACAGCACCACCCTAAGCTTTACTAGAAGAAGGGCGCCGGCGTGCTCCTGGAGGTCCTTCACATGCACAGCTATCTACAATCCCGAGGTTCAGATCAAGGAGGAAGGCCAGCCCGAAACCCTTGACTATCGAGTCTTCTTCGTCGATCGGTCTGGACAGAAGGTTAATGCTTTCCAGATTCAATTGTTTGTTTGGATTCTGAGAAAATGCTAGAAATGAGGAATGTGAAACTCCACATGATTGGGGTTATTATACCGTTTTCGTGCATTATTGTGGCATATTCAATCTTTATATATTCAACTTTCGTGTGATTATAATGGACGGTTATGATGCTCAATGAGGTGTTTGAAATTTTACTGATTTAGATTTCTTTTAACTTGGGTTTTTTTTTGTTGGGTAAATGGGGGCAATGAAATAAAAAAAAAAGACATCCATCCACATGTTAGAGTCTTAGAAGAATGATATAAGGCACTGGTTTATGATTGTAGGAATATGTGTCTGTGTTTTATTATTTTGAGATTGATTTTCCACTGTATGAATAAGTCGTCATAGTACTTGTATTTACAAGATTGAATATTGCAGATGCAATTGAAAATGCTAGGATGTCGAGACATGGTTGCGGTTCTGGACTCTAATAATTTGACTTTAGTCTCAACCTGCTATAACAATGTGTTGGTTTATATGTAGGTTTCGCCTTGGCATGATATACCTTTGCATTCGGGTGATGGTGTATTCAACTTTGTGGTTGAAATACCCAAAGAATCCAGTGCAAAGATGGAGGTTGCTACTGATGAGCCACACACTCCGATAAAGCAGGATACAAAGAAAGGAAAAATTCGTTACTATCCGTAAGATGGAATTTTTACTTTTACTAAGATTATATTATATTGTTCATCACACATATATTACTTTCTTTTTTCCTACTGGAGGACATCCAATTAGCCACATACCATGGTAATTACCCATTGGCCCACTTCCAAGTTCCAATGAAGCCACTCTGCCTCATCAACATGTCTTACTTTCTTCTTATTGTAACCCCCTTATTTATTTAAATTCTGTAAAGTGATCATTTGTGAATAACTTTATCTAGTCCTTCTCAGATACAATATAAATTGGAATTATGGATTGCTTCCACAAACATGGGAAGATCCATCCCTTGCTAACACTGAAGTTGAAGGAGCATTTGGTGATAATGATCCAGGTATTTTACTTATCCCTTTTTTTACATCTTTGGTCCTAGTTAAGTGTCACCTTAAGAAGGAAAAATAATAACTTTATTTTTGGTACAACTTGAAGTTGATGTTGTTGAGATCGGCGATAGTCGGAGAAAGGTTGGTGAGATTCTCAAAGTAAAGCCCTTGGCTGCTTTAGCTATGATTGATGAAGGAGAACTCGACTGGAAAATTGTTGCCATTTCATTGGATGATCCAAGAGCTTCTCTCGTTAATGACATTGATGATGTTGAGAAGCATTTCCCGGTATGTACTGCTTTCTAACCAAGCTCTAACATATATCCCTAATTATGAACTCACCAACCATAGACATCTTAATTACTGTATTTATTGTTAGAGGTTTCTAGTTTGAATTCATTGTTATTACATGATATGATTATTCTACCCTCAATTTAGATGGTTAGACAGGCATTGCTGTTTATTCACATTTTATCTACCTTCATAAACTAGAACTAACTAGTAATTTTTATCTTTGATTTTTCTTTTGGGGAGTGGGGGTTGGGTTGTGGGTTGGCCTTAGTAAGTACGTGGCATTGTGATTTGCAAAATCTTTTATGATAAAATGAAAAGACATGGTGACATATAATCTTCAGAAAAAATTAAATAAATAGGATAAAATTCTTGTAGAAGACAGAAACTTAAGGCTTCGCTTTGCATAGATTTCTCCTCTCAGACTGTATTTTATGCATAATGAATGCATTAGCCACTTTAAAATTTGTACTTGGACTTTACTAAATTGCTAGTGATGTGTAGACTCCATAGGAGTGGAGGGGTTCAAGTGCAAAACCTGTGTGGCCTAATCGTGTGGTTTACTTCAGGGCACTCTCACTGCAATAAGGGACTGGTTTAGAGACTACAAGATACCTGATGGAAAGCCTGCTAACAAGTTTGGTCTTGGCAACAAAGCGGCAAACAAGGTAATTGTACTGTTACATTTTCAATTGCTATCCCTTTTCAAGTTGAATTTTTTTCTTCTTTCTATTTTTTAATCTTATCTGGGCTGCGAAGTTGCTATTATGGTGAGTTTTTTTTCTTTTTTCTTCCCATTTATTGGTTTGTTTATTCAGTGACCAGCTTCCAGTGACCTTATAGCCTGGAAGCATACTTCTCCTTGCAAATTGCAGGTGTTGCTAGGAGGCGTGACAAAATTTGATTTCAAAATTAGTTAAGAGAGTTGAGGTCATCGAAGGACTGCTGTTTCGTAGCCCATTTTTTTTTTTGGATATGAAATGCAATTGTCCAATTAGAATTTGATCTTTGGATTGCATATTCTTCCTAATTGTATATATACATGCATAATTCATGTACAAATGTCTCTGCCGGGAATTGGACCGGGTGTATCAAGAGTTGACTTCAAAACCAGTTAGTGGGATTAGGATTGGAGTGGGGCTTTTAAGGTAAGGGGTTGGTACATGTTTTCTATGCACTTCACTATATTCGGTATTGAAGTTTGGCCAGAAAATGTGTTTTAAGTATTTTAAGTTTTCGGTATTTTAAGTAGGTACATGTTTTCTTTGCACTTTACTATGTTCGGTGTTGAAGTTCGGCCAAAAAAAGTGTTTTAAGTATTTTGCAGGTCTAGGATTAAGTAGTTATTTAACAAAGTGGTAGGATTCTAGGGCTGCTGTAACCCTCGCTTAGGTACTCTTTCAAGAGGATTTGTTTGTAGTTTTCTATCCTCCTTACCTCAAAAAAATCAGATTCAGGGTTTTTGATCCTTTTGCTTTTTTTCGATTGCTGTTGTCTTGTTGCTGGAAATTCTTTTTCTTGGGTGGTTTTCAACTGCTACAGTTCCAGAAAGCAGCTCAATGTATCTGCCTTGTATCAAATTGGTATCCGAGCTGAAGGCCCTACCCTACACCTTGGTTAGACTTGTAGAGGTCGTGGAACAGGAAGCCAATCCCAACTAACAAAAAGGGTTAATAGTATAGCGCATGATTGAAGATATGTGAAGTTTGATGCTAGGTCTTACAACGACGAGAACCTGTGGAGTCCACAGGAGATTCCTGAAGGCACTCATGACTTCATGGAAGGTGGTTTTTAGGATGAAGTTTTTGGGGAATCTGAAGAAAACCTCTTTCGAAGGAGCAGTTAGTTTTGGTTATTCAGGTTTTTTTTTATGATATCGTTGAGTGTGAGTATGAGTTACTCACCTGTCCACTTCCTGTCCGAAAATGAAAATTAGATTCATGTAACAAGAGAAAGTTTCCCATTCCTGAGTTTGAGTTTAATTCAAATCAACACCTTGGCTGATTTTGGCATTTCTGATGAGTCAAATCTTTCATTCGATGAAATATTGGATGAAATTTTAGAAGACAATTTTGAAGTTTATTTTGGGATTGAGCTAATAATCCTAAATAAACTTCAAAATTCTTTAATAAGAAGAGTTGGGTGTGAAAAGCTCCGGAAAGTGGTGCAAGAAATCCTTGAAGATATAATTAAAGGTGAACCCATAACCCTAAAGTCCCAGGAAGGGATGAGTACTTTAGATAATAGTACTCATGCATATAGACTAGTGGTCCGCAAACTTTGTTTGAGGTTGAGTTTGATAGGGTTTTCGTTGTTCCGTTGTCTTTTATTTGTTGCGTTTGAACGTTATTTAGTTTAGCAGGTGATCGCATGCTCCTAGTTTTTTGTAAGTAGTCGTGTGGTGAGTTTTGATGTATTTTGTGAGGGATAGGATTGCATAGCTATTCAAGTAATCAAGTGCTAGGATGTGAAGGCTGCTACTCCTAGTATACAAATTACTCCGTAACTGTCTTTGTATGTGTAGTTTTATGCAGCATTTTCAGTAATTTCAAATTATACACTTCTCACTTGCGTCTTTTTTCCCTACAACTCAGTTATCGGGTTTCCAACTTTGATTATTTCTTGTTGTCTGTTGGTCCTGTCTGTTTATTGCTGGAAAGATTTGTCTGCTAGACGATAGCATCACAGTTAACGTCCCACATTACTTTTCTTTAATGCCCGATTGATATGCTTTATATCTAATTTTAGAAACAACTTCTATCATCTACAGGATTATGCTCTTAAGGTTATAACCGAAACCAACGAATCATGGGCCAAGCTTGTCAAGAGATCTGTTCCTGCTGGAGATCTGTCACTCGCATAGATGCATTGTTACAATTGGAACTGCAGGTGTTGATTATTTTCGTTATTTAATAGAGATTTTCCTTTTGCCGAACTAGCCGTGTTATTAGATGAATGTTACATGAGATGCCAATTTTTTTTTTTGCCTTTGAGGTGGAATAAGAAATTTTCCTTCTGGTCTTGGTGTAGTTTTATGACATCATAAGAAATTTTCCTTTCGTCTGTGTTGTTTTTTGACATCATATAGTTACTGATCTTAAGCTTGTTACATTACATTGGCCTAACCATACTTTGTTGTCCGTAAATTTGGGATCATAGCTGTATCCTGTAGTAGATGGTCGGGCTCCCAGAGATATTTGAATTCCTTGATTATCGACTAATTCGAATGCTATAATTATCGACTCCTAAGACGAATAAAAATCGAATAATACTTGCATGAACTTCTCATTCTTGGAGTGAGCGATAGGAAAGAGCTCAACCATACGAATTGCCATTTACATCGGATCATGAAGCAGGAGGACATTGTAATACAATACTTGGTAAACTGCACGCTATATAGCAGCACAAAAGAATGCTCAATTTATGAATTTGAATTTTGTAAATTTGTGCAACGCCTGAAAAGATTCCAAAAGAAGAAACAACTATAAACACATCCTTAGGAAAATAAAAATGTAAAGAAACAGGTTGCACATTGGACCATATTTACAGGAATGAAACCTACTAGACAAGGCCAGCAGAATACGTGACAGGTTGGTCAACCACAGCCTCTACCTCCCCATGAAAAAACTCGAGTCTTAGGGTCCGGTAGCAGATTCAGTTTCTATGTTTTTTCCTCCAAGCAATGGTGTTGTGTTTGACCTTTCAGTTGTGGCTCGATGCTCACTTTCTTCGTTAGATCTATCCACAGCGTGCAGAAAGATTCCTGCGTGATGGTATTACAAATAAGGATTACAAAAATTCAGGTACTGATCCCAATTTTGGTCCTTTTAATGTCATTATGAAAGCCGAGGCTCCATAATAATCAACTTGATAAAATTTCAGATGAGTTGATTATAGTATGTAGAGGGTGTAAGTATGCAAAGAACCCTATCGGGGGAAGAAATGAAAGAAAGAACAAAGTTAATTTTTGCCGTTTTCTATTAAACACTAAGGGGGGTCGAATGATTATATCCACTCCCCACAAACGGTTGTATAAAAAATAAAAATAAAACAGAAACTTACCTATAAACCATACTATAGCTGCTATTATGAAAACGGATGTTAGAATAAGAGCAGTCGCCCTCCAGTTGTTAATCGAATCCTGCAATACCAAATCAAACCAAAGCATACACGGCAGGTGAGCTTCTTACAAGATGATTACCATGAAAATAACAATTTAGGACGATCTGGCCAAACATTAGAATACCACATTATTTATCAACTCATGGCGAGATACTGTGATGGTATGCGATCAAATGCTACGGTGAGTGAAGTATTTGTGAATGAGCATTTATAACACCACTTCCGCTAAAATATGTAGTGAAATCTCAACAGAATTAACAGTTTCACATATGCAAGAAATTATCAATAAGGAAGTGATAGTTTACTTTCTCTATAACAGCATGATAATGAAAGTGAGGAAAGCAAACCTGGAGAACTCCAACAAGAGGTGCGGAAGGTACATCCCCGAAGAGGTGAATTGAAACAGTAGAAATAGCCATAGACAGTGGCCTCATACTAGGTTTAACACAATGGAGACAAATGTAATTTACAGGAGCCTACAAGGGAAAACATGGAAAGTCCAAGTAGAGTGAGTTTCCATAGTTCTGGCAATACCT
The DNA here is from genome assembly GCA_037349345.1 of Oemleria cerasiformis. NCBI lineage: Eukaryota > Viridiplantae > Streptophyta > Magnoliopsida > Rosales > Rosaceae > Oemleria > Oemleria cerasiformis. The sequence goes on from JAZGTL010000019.1 coordinate 11,805,450, forward strand.
ATATCATGTTCAGTCATACAATGTTTTTCAGATTTCAACAACAAAAGAAAATCCAAAAGTATGCATGCACTAACTAGTAGCATAGACAAATTGGAAATACCAACCAAATAAAATCAGACAATTCTTTGAAAGGAAGATACCTGAGTTGCAAAGACAAGTAGTTCTCCAATTGCAAACATAGCCAAGAAAGCGTACATGTTCTTGAAGCAAAAGGCACCGAAGCAAAAAACTCCCCCAATCAATGTTACCGCTGAAAGAAGCTGCATGTCCGAGTGCATCAATTAGAGATTCAAAGAGGCAAAAGCACGGTGGAAATTAAAAATTGGGTTAATGACTAGATAACTTGATTTGTATCACAAGAAAAACTTGGTTCCTTTATTAATTCTAAGAACCTACTCCCCACATCCAACACTGCACTGCAACTCTATTTTCATCTTCTATGTTTCTCAGAAGTGTAAAATATGAAAAAAGGCGTCTAGCATATACGCCATAAAAATAATCTAACACGACATATCCCCTTCAAGTGATGGTATCCTATTTAACTTGATACTTCAGACACTGGTGATTTATCTAATTGGTTGGTACTGTTATTCACATCCCATAGCTATATCTTTTTATGGACTCATAAACACACAATTGTGAGAAGTTATTTGCTTAAAGTTGGGATGTTTCATTTCAAAGCGACCATGATTATCTCTCCTGAATAAGCCGCCTTTTTGGAATAGGAACCCACTTGCCGACCCAATAATGTCACTGAAGTTTCTAAACTAGAAAATCGCATCGGATGATTTTCTGCTGCTCTTTGTTTCTATGCAATATTGAGGAATACCATCCAGATTCCAGACTGGAACCCACTATATGACATTGAACTCTGGTGGTCTTCGCCACGACACTGTCTCCATATAGATCTTTCCATGCATCTTTCCTCAAAGTACGACTTCCTTAGGTGTCCCTATTCCTCTAGTTTGCCTTCTACTCAATATGCATCGCCTTGTCCCTTGGTGGAATTTGCCTATAACATTTATGAGCTTATGCCTTTGTTGATTTTTCACTATTCTCAAAAGTTATGCTAATAGGATGCGGAGCCAAAATTAAAATAAGGGAGTCTTTCTCTCACCAGCCATAATTGGTTGAGAGCATTACCACCACATTAATTGGCGGTGAGCAATACCACTATATTGTTGGATGAATTTCAATTCAAGGTTTGTGGAGCAGACAGATAAATCACACTCCTCTAATGGCAATTAATGCAGTGGTAATGCTCACCGTAGTGAGCAGAAATGGTCCCTTGAGAGTAATCATGCCCATGCACAATTGTGGGCTACTTTACACCATGGCCTAACCTGTGGAGTTCAACTTAAATACGAAGTAGTGATTATATGGATTTGAACTGAGATCTTTTGGTACCATGATTAACTTATGTAGTTTATCACAATTACCAAAAACTCAAGAAGAAAGAAGGTGAACCAACTAAAGTTTACTGTAGCAAAACCAAATGCTCATAATAAAAAAGATCCGCTGAAAGAACAAACAAGATGCAAAGAACAACTCATAAATTGGAATGACAAACAATGGACTAGCTCAGTTGTCCATGGAAAGCAGCTCTAGGAAAGAAAATTATGCATTTGGTAATTACTATTGGTAACCAACAATATCAAGGGAGATGTATGGCGCTTTCTTACAACAGACAAGTGCACCTACCTTGAAAGCATTAGAGATAGTGCTAGTCACATAATCCAGAACAAAGCCTCCTGCTACCGTGCCCAATATTCCGCACACAATTGTAATACCTCCAAATATCATATCTGCATCACTCTGCCAAAAGAGCATGAATTTAAAGAAGCTTTACCAATTTTATTTTGATGCTATCAAGTATCACCCAACCACTTAAAATCATGGAAAACCTTATATTGAATAATACAAATCTATATAATCAACTTAAATGCTTACCATATGATATATATTATAACCGGCCTTAGGCCCCCAATATGAGTATGCACCGATGACAAAGTTGTATGCTATGTAACCTAAGAATGAAAATTTCACAGTTTAATAGAGTTAGTATAAGACAAAAGAAGAATCATAACTAAATCATACTCTGACAATAATAGTTATCAAGTGGTTCTCCAGAAACTAGCTATGAATTTTTATATCTATCAAGAAACAAACAAGAACCAAAGAAATTCACACTCTAAAAATGGTAGGTAAAGCAGGTTGCGAAAAACAAAAAAGAAGATACGTACCTAGAACATTAACAACATAAACCTTCTCAACCAAAAGAACCTTCAAATCTTTCAGAAACCTTGAAATTTGATTCTTAACTTTTGTTGCAACTTTTAGCCTGCCATAAAATAAGATCTCAGGTATCAAATACATATTTATGTTCATAATAACTGCTAAAACATATGAGCATAATAGCATGTGATAATAACATGTAAAGTTAGAGAAACCAATAGTTTGTCCGTCAAATGTATTACTGTCATACAAGTGGAAACTACCCAAACTACACTACAGGGAACAAATAGTTTGTCCTGTTATCATAACAACCTCTATTGGCATCCTTACAGTTGAAAACACATGCATCAAAGATTTTTCGAACCCGCAGTTTTCGCTTTGACAGGGCAGTGCTCTGACCGAATGAAAAACAATCCCAGGAAAATTAGGTATACATTACAGCCTACAAATTCCACCTGGTTACTAATTAATCCCAATCCCTAATGTGTACCACATTACCATACCTAATGTTCAGTATATATAACAAATTATTAATCCATTTACATCCTTTCCATGCTTGTTTGTTCCTTCTATAATTTAGCTCTTGTTGAACTCTGCATAGACCCCTTATAACATAAGATGGCTTTCTTTAAGGGTGTGCCTGGAAATAATTGAACCATTATTACTGTAAGATGGATTTGTCCGTTCTGCTAACTGGACAAACACCTGGACATGTATGTTTAGGTATAAATACCAACACAAACATAAATGATATAATTATATATATATAGGTGATCTTTAAGGGATGACTTCAAAGAACGATGGTTCGAAAGTTAAAAGTATTGTGGAGATGGCCCCACAAGGTGTCACACAAATAAGCTTATTTGAGGAATCACTCAATGGAAGGGGTACTCTATATATGTTATATAATTTTAACTATATATATATATGTAATTATTTATATATATATATATATTATATATATATAATAATTTATATATAAAAACTTAAGGATGAGTGAGCTCACTTGGAAGAATTGTGTGTGGTAGAATTTCTAACATCTGCCTTCAAGGAAAAGGAATCCTCTTTACCATTCAAAGTACCTGAGTCTGTGCAGAATTCCAAAACTAAATTAGCAATGTCCAAGGAAAAGAATAACTGCCAAGAAAAGCATAATGAACAAATTGTAACCAGCACTGTCCTGATAAAGAACAAATAAATGATATCTATCGTTAGGAGTCGAGAAAGAGTACCAGAGAGTAATTAAAGGTGCTATACCAACATAATTGAGCATTTTCTGTAATACGATATGGGGGGAGTGGGGATTAGGGCTAAGCCACACAATGGGATAGCAACTAGGTACCTAACTCCAAACAAATATACAATGTCCTCGTCATCCATAAGAGTCAAACTTGAGGCCTCTCACAAAAGGTTCTGACTCCATTTTTAAACTTTTAAAATACATATTTTCCAACATTTAAAACATACAAGTTTATACTTGTAATTTTATGCCTATGAGCAAGTCTAGAAACTTGACACAGGATTATTTCTTTTGTAATCCATAACATGATCTCTTTAGTCAGTATCATGAGCTTCATGCTCCTACCCAGAAACTAAGCAAATGGACAAACTTAATTCTGAAGCAATCATCAATTGGTATGGACATTTAAAGATTTCCATGAAAGACAGACCTATCCCAACAAAAATCAAACAAAACGAATAATACCCCTACAGAACGCAGTTATACCACAGTAAAGTCACAAAGTTACTAATTGATGATTGCTTCACATCAAATTATTTAACTGATTAAACTTTATGCTGCATCTAGTCAGAGACAGCACATAGGTAAAGGTGCAATATCTGCAGATACAGCTTTCCTCGATATCGTAAGTATGAGCACCTTCAGCTTCTAAGACAACCGTCTCCACTGCTGTCAGTGCTTTTGTTGATTCAGGATGAAAAAAACCTGTAATTACAAATCCCTTAGTAATGACTGTAAAATACTTGCTCAACAACAATGAATCAATGTATAAATAGTACACCTTTCAGCTGTAAAGGCTTCATAACAAATCCTAGAATAGCAAATGGAAGCATCAGGATTGCCTCCCCCCAAAATGCATAACGCCAGTTGAAATGACTACCAACCTATGTATTAAAGATGATAGACATAAGCTTATTAACATGGAAACAAGTGAGGAACATTAAACTGAAAGAAAATATGCATTTTTTTATAAAGAGATTGGGCAAATTACACTTTATTACCCTATGGTTTACACCTTGTAACACGGCCATACCTGACCTTTAAAACTTGACAAACACCCCCCTATACCTTCGAAAACGTAGCACCCTGGCCCCACCATTAAAATTTTCGTCCAATCTTCTGTTAAATGCTTATGTGGCGTATATGGGGCCTTTTTTCCAACTGTTACCAGCCTCATTAAAAGGGCATATCTGTCAATTTTCCCATTTTGGCGCCCAAAACTAAGAGAAGGGAAACAAAATCGAAAAAAAAAACCCCAAATTAGGCGCCAAAATGGGCAAATTGATAGATATGCCATTTTAATGAGGTTGGTAACAGTTGGAAAATGAGAACCACAGACTCCATATCAACATTTAATAGAAGATTTCATGGAATTTTAACGGTTGGGCTAGGTTGTTATGTTTTAGAAAGTAGAGGGGATGCTTGCCAAGTTTTAATAGTCAGGTATGACCGTGTTATAAGGTGCAAATCACAGGGTAGTAAAGTGTAATTTGCCCACAAAAATTTATGTAGATTTCTACTGTCTAGTGATTAATATGATGACTAAAAACGATATATTCCAAATGAAATTAATCCATCTAGCAATAAGTATAACTTACCAACCCACCATAAACATATCCAAGTGCATATCCAGTTGGTATGCACATGTAGAATATAGAAAGCCACGCAGTTTTCTGGGATGAAACACAGGGTATAAGTTAAAAAGAATAATATGATAAACTAAACGTTAATACTGCAATTATCTTAAATTAAACAAATTCAAAATGTTAGGTATTCTATGAAATGAAACAAACCATACATGAGCAGCTGGGGCATTATCATCAATGAATGGAGCTGCAAGACTAATAAATGAAGCCTCACCAACACCAACGAGCCTTTATAAAACATATAAGCATTAGAAAGCAAAACAAACCAACATGATCAAACAAAAGCCCACATTCCTGAATTATTCAAATATGGAATATTAAAGAGCAAGAAACTAGGCCAGGGGGTGTATCAATAAAACATGAAGGATGACGTTACTTACATGCGGGCAACAGTAATGGACCAGAAGTTCACTGAACAAGCACAACCAATTACAGCAATGGTCCAAACTGATAATCCAACTCCAATGAGCCTAAATGGACTTACACTGCAATATTTAAAATTATAGATAAGAAATCGCAGGGGAAAAAATATGGAATTCACACATAATATATAGATCTATTCCACTTCTTACATGAACGTGCACATTGAGACAGAACCCTATCTCTCTCTCGAAAACCAAACCCCAGTGCATGCTAAATATGAACCCTAAGCCCAGAAACTGAGAGCTAAAACCTAAATCCCAGGTTGTAAATGGACTTACTGCACACTTTAATAACTACACAGATAGGGAATCCAGAGAAAAAGAACCGGTGGACTTAATATATATCTGCACTGTTAGACGACACCTTACCTCTCTGGATGTATGCAAATTTCTTTCAAGAGAAACTTAAAATTTCTCTACAAATTAAAGGTTCCTGTAGATTTCTTCTAAACATAATTGTGCAAATAGTTTCTGTCATGTTCATGATCATCATTGTCATCAAGGACCATTGGAATTCAGCATTTTTTCTGCACTTCCATTATCTTCAAAGTCAATTGCATTCAATACTAATGTTTCACTAAATTTTTTTTTAAATGTAAAACTTTTTTTCTTTTATAAAAATAGAGTTATTTTTATTTATTCTAAAAGAAACCAATTTTAGTGCAAAAAAAAACAATAAAAGTACAGGAGTGGACAAGATGGCCACATTCTGGAACATAAGCAAACAACAAATTCTTTTTTTTTGTCTTTTTGTCCATATTCATTTTTTTTTTTTTGGGATGAAATTAGAGTTAATATTCTAATACATAGTGCATTCTCTTGTCCATAACTCCATACACCAGTGAAGATTTTTGTTAAGACAGTTGTTAACAATAAAGGGATAACTTGACGAACAAGAGTATGGTTCTTGTTAATATTCTGATTTTATGTTGGTAGAGATTGTTGATCATTTGCTTATTCATCATTCAGTTCCTTCAGAATTTCAGCAAAACGTTCTTTCTGTTCTGTGCGTCATTGGTAACGCCTAGGTATTTAGGTAGTGTGGTGCATTTATAGACTGGTAGGTGAGGCAATTTGTGTAAAGATAGACCTTCAATGTTTCGAAGGTAGCTGCACTGGTCTCTGTGTTCGAGAGGAAGGTCCTAATGTTGAAAACAAACTGTTATGGTACACCGGGATAAATTATAGGGGTTGGATAAGAGTTCTTTTCAACTAAATCCAAGTGTTGAATTGAATTTATTTCATCCTTTGATTCGGTACATTTTTTGAATATACTTGCATTAAAATATCTAAATGTAACCAAGAGTAATAATATACCTAGAATATGTACTTGAGCATTATTCATATCAATATACCTAACCAAAGGAACAAAATCAACATCCAATCTAACACCGAGGTTAGATGAAATCAAGATCTTGTCTAAGGATGACAACTAATTTCCTATAAATCATGTTAAAATATAGGGAAAAACTTGTAATTCTTTTTGTTGATACGAAGAGTACTTCAAAACAAACCTAAGAGAACCCTTTATATAGTCATAGGAAACCCTAATAACAATCCTAATCCTGCAAGGAATTGGAAAACAAATTGCGTTTCACATACCCATTTTCTCCTCATGTACCCCCTCCTTTTTTTCTAGAGGTTCAGATTGGGTAAATCAAAGCAAAATCAATGGACATAAACAAACTGAGTGCATAAGGAAAAACAGAGGAGTGTGAAAATCATTTCCCAATTGAAAAAAATCTTAATAAAGAAAACTATATCAAGCAAACTCAACCTAGAAAATATATCACAATCTTCCTACAATAATAAGTTCCAACAAACTATTATAGGCTTTTTTTGAGTGGAGTATGATTTATATCTCAGTTTCAAAATTATGTACCTGGCTCAAAAGTTTTATTGCATGGTATGTTAATGCAATAATAGATGAATGTTACCTCTTTGCTAATGATGCAAAAGTAGGAGAAGCCAAAAGAAGTCCAACCATAAAAGCTGATGATAGAACTCCATCTTCAAAATTGCTTAAGTTAAAATCCCCCCTACATACAAAAGGAAATTAAGGATCAAATACTTCAAAGAATTAATAAATAGCAAGTATAATATTTATTAGAGAAGTGGAATAAAGAGGAATAAAAATATTATAGGCAAGTAAATGAAAAAAAAAAATAACACCAGAAGCTTAAAAAGAAGAAAAACAAAGGCAGAGAGTCCAAGACACAACAAATGTTGGCCAGGACAACATCTGTTCATACAATTCTTCAAAAGCATATCTACATAAAATCTTATGCCGCAATGAATGGTGTGAGTTTAGGGCAAAGATTATATTAGAAAGGAAGATAGCCATCTCAAAGACTGCCTGTTGCGCATCATGTAATAAACTGAACAGAAATTGTTAAAAAATTGTACAGAAAACAGACAAATGAAACTAAACTGCCTCTACATCAGAGTCTAAACACAGCCGTAGTTGGTGGATATTTTTCACACAACACAGCAAGTAGAATAATCACAGAAAATAATAAGAAATTTCTCAAATAAGTTACTCCAAGAAAACAGATGAAATCTTTTACATCAATTCCAACATAACAATATGGAGACAACATTTGTTTCTTTTAAAACATTGATAACGTTCCTATACCATGCACCTACGACGCGATCATATTAGACAACATGAAAACTCAGTACAAGTATTTGGAATTAAATAAGCAAGAGAAGGGAAACCTCCAAATAATTCTTACTGTATCCCGGTACCCGAAGTGCATACACCGCTATCTGTACAGGTAGCTTGGCTCCCATTAACACCATTACTTGCAATTGCTCCTCGGTCAACATAATTTAACATGTTAATCACACAAAAGATGCCAAGTAACCTGCAATCAAGCCAAAAAAAAACAATTTTTACACACCAAAACGAAAACCAAAGAGACTAATAATGGCTATGAAGTCGCTCAATAGTGTTGCAAACCTTGGAAGTGATACTTTTTTTTTTTTTTTAAGTGTGGAAGGGGGCAACCTTGAAGAGATACTTGAGTCAATCCCATTTCAATGTTCAATGTATCGAATTTGAATGATATCAACTCCATAGAATTCATTTACAGGATCCATCACCTCCTTGGCTCCTCTCATTTCAAAAAAGTTTACTAATTTAGCATCCAAAAGATTTCACTTTTTTTCCCCTTTCCTTCCATATTTCCTCACCAATCACTCAATACTGCACACATACATGGGAGAAAACCCCAATTTCTCGTTTGGTTGCCGAGCAAGCAGAGAGAAAACTGAGATACCAAAGTTTAAAACCAAAATCTCTGAACCCAGCCCACCTAAGCTATCAAAATTTTCTACCGCGCTCTAGCCATATACAAATTCTCGTTTCATTTCCAGACCCAAGTAACAAAAACAGGCAAAACACAAAAAGTCAAACTTTCTCCTGATTTCCCATATTTTCTCTGCAACCAAACGGGCCCAAGAACATAAAAAGAAAAAAAGAGGAAGATAAAGTATAGGAAAAGTAAGCACCTTTTGGGCGAAAACCACGAAGGAGCCGGAGCATCGGTTGAAGCAATGGCCATGACTGTCTCCGCCGAAGGTTTGGGCTCCTCAGAAGTCTTAGCTGCTTCTTGCTTTTCAGCCATCGAAGAAACACAGTAAATACAATTTAATTTAATATTACTATCGCAGTAAAAATATCTTCAGTGAAAGTAATGTAAAATAATATATATTTTCCAAGTTACAGGGACTTGGCTGTGGAATGGTAGGTAGCTGTTGAGGGGGGGAGTGACGAGGGAGGGAATGTTAGGCTCACCTTCTTTCTGACTTTTATATAAAGTCAAGAAGCAAGAAATTGCCTTCAACCATCTTTCTGGGTTTTTTTTAAGACTTCGAGTATGAGTAGGTTTCATTCAAGTGTAAAAGATGATGCCAATTATCTAATTCTTTAGATAAGAGTAATATCTAAAAAATTCAACAAAGTAAAATAAGAGTCGTACTAATTCTTTAGATTTTGGAATGATGCTGTTTTAAGATTGGTATAGAGTGTATGGCTTTGGATTCTCTGGTGTATTCATTTCGCTAAACCTAAGTGTGTGGTCTCTTTTGTTTAATCTGACCACATAAGCTTTTCCCGTTATTAGAAGTAATTATTGAAGGAGATGTATTGAATTCAAATTTATATAGATAATTACAAAAATAATTTAAAATAATCGAGTTTTACAGATTTATTAATTTTCATAAATTTTTAGAGAATTAATAAAATAATTATATAAAGTAATGTGACAAAGTTTTGTAGAGTCATAGTAAATTTTATATGTTGTGATTAAGTTTTGCAGAAAATGATACTGAGTTATATAATTTAATATATATTTTTTTGAAAATTTTTATAATCAAATTATAATTATTTTTTTTACTAAAAATTCTCTAACTAAAATAAAATAAAATAATACTTCGAATATTTCAAAAATGATTAGAAAAATATAAAAATTTTAACAATTTATGAGATTAAGAGGCTAGGTCATCATCCATACTTTAGAAATATTTTTTATCCATTTTATTATTTTTTTGTTTGTTTTTTTTCTTCAAGCCACTAAATAAATTCCGGAAGTGATTGGCTGCCTGCATGTAAAATTTACATTCACCGCCAAAAACATTATTCTAATACGACAAAACAAAAACTGAAGCTTTTTGTTAAAAGGTTTTGCAATTGTAAACGAAAGGGAGGCCGGTAACCATGAACGCGTTGGGGCCCTAGTATAGACGTCCGTCAAATGGGTGGGGCCGGGATTATAGACGTCCGTCAAATGGGTGGGGCCCTAGTATAGAGTCCGTCAAATGGGTTAACATAACGGTATGGATCTCCGTCTAAAATGGGTTAACCCTAAATAGATATCCGTCTCCTTCGTCTGCAAAGATGGAAAGAGCGATGACCGTGGAAGGGACCATCGGTTTGGAACGGTGAAGACGGGCGGCTGGTCGTGAAAGAAGTCAAACATCAGAGACCTATATAGACATTACCGGATCTGATTGCGGGAGAGTGAAGTTTGGTGGAGGAAGAGAGTGTCGATCCCAGTAGGTTGCGTCAACTCGGAGCATCATCAAAATCGCAGGGAAGAAGAACCAATTCCAAATTTGGGTAAGTATTTCATAACCCACATGTTGTTGACCTACATCTTAGAAAGGGTTATTAGGATTTAATAGTTAAGAGAAAGTGTTTTGGTTGGTTCATGAAAGATGTAAAGCCATATGCAAAGGGTTAGTTTAAATTGGATAATTATGTTTTGTTTTGAGTAACATAATGAATGAAATTTTTTGCTGTTTAACTTATTGGTAGAAGGCATTAAGGCTTAGCTTATAAGACGAAGTCTGGATCAAACTTGTTTCGGTGTCTTCTATTTTTGCTTTGTTCTATTTTGATTGTGTTGTTCAGGGTAAGCTGTATGTGAAGAAGTGTTTGGGAAGCTGTAAGTGAACAAGTGTTTGACTCCTGCAGTTGGTTGGTCTACTGAAGAAGCTGTTTGTTTGCATAAGCAGGTGGGTGAAGGAACATGGTGGGTTTGGCAATGAATTTTTTGAGGTAACGACCTCTGATTGGCGATTTAATATAATGGAAGTGGACCCTTTCCTTCCTTTACTTCACTACTGTTGCAGAGAGTGATTGCAGTTGAAAATATATTTACTAATCTTGGAATATGATTGCTTAGCTCAAAGTTTTCGATGTCGTCTTATTCTATGAACCACCACATGAACCGTGTTATTATTCACGATTGCAGGACATTGGATCCTTGGATTGAATATACGATAAATACCTCCAATGTGAAGCAAAGGGTTATGACTGTGGTGTTATGGTTATACGATGCATGTTAGGTTACAGTGATATACACAACATAATGGATGAGGTAAGTTGTCTTGTATGATTGAAGTTATGTAAAACATATAGCGTGTTTTTTTTTGTTCGCTGTGCAATTGATGTTGTATGCGCGTAGGTCATATGTTTTTGAAAGTAATGTCGCAGGAGGTTATATGTTTTGCAAGGTGGTAAGGCAAAGCCTGCCTTAAAAAATGTTTTGATGCAATACTTGAGATTGAATCCCCGGTTAACTGGATTGTATGCTGTGGTTGCGATTGTTCACTAGAAAAGGGGGTAAGCATTAGCCATTAAACTATTTATCTATGCGTTTGAGCGTCAAACGCGTGGTTGGGTGGAAATGGGATTTTTAAATGTATTCGTGTAAATTAACACAGGATGTTTCGACCGAATTAGAATTTGGTTGTTATGATATATGATAGGTTTGTTGTTTGATAAACGTTTAACAATTAGTGTTTTGGTGATGGCTATAGCCCCATAGGTGTCCCAGTTTATAACAATTGGAACTTTAAAAGCACCTTATGCAACACACTTGGATCAGTTATGTAAATTTCAATACGAGCTATATAAATGTCGTCGCTTTGTATTTGGTTGAATTTAGTCAATCGTATAGGTTGAGTGAAATACAAAGAGAATGAGGCAGTGAGGAATAAACTTAAATAAACAAATTTATAAAAAAAAAATGAACAATATCCGATTGTGATTGGGCTTGGATTGATAAAGGGGTAGAAATTACAAAATTGTCTCCATCTGATCCATAAAAGGCATAGTTGATGAATTAAGGCCCTTGCACTGTAGGCCTTATTAAGCCCAAAACACACTTTTAGGGCTAGTCTGTATTTGAAATGACTCTATGCGTTGGTTCAAAATTTCCCCAAATCCAGGATAATTAGGGATCAAGTGTACCTTACCAGCACCTTCATATCCGAAAATAAGAAACCAAAAATCGCGTTGACATTGTAATCTTACAAAGGTGAAATGACTTGTATACCCACTTCCAATGAGGTAACAAATTAAGGAGAGTTTGTGTCTGCTAGGGTTTGGGAGGTGCCGTTGTTCTTTTCCACGAGTGATGGCGCTGAGTGGGGGTGTTTTTGAGTGGATTGTTTGTGTCCATTTTTGTCTTCGTTTAGATTTTGTCCTAATCGGTTTCTGCTTGGCGTCGAAAGTGCCTTGGGGCCGTTCCTTCCTACTGCTTGGCGCACACGGCAAGGTTTGAGTACGACATGGATTTGGATAATTTGGGGCAGCGATTTGAGACGGGCCTTCGATTATCAAAACGAGAGAGAACCGGGATCCGGGTTGAGCTGGATGAGGCCAATGATGTTCAGCTAGGGTTTCAATTCTATGTGATCGCCGAGGTCCTCACCCACAGGTCCGCGAACCAGGTTGCCTTTGTCTCTTTGTTTAGGGGACTGTGGAAGGGGAGGGAGGGGGTTCTCATCAACTCTATCGGTGAGAAACGTTTCCTGGCTCGATTTGCTTGTCAGCGTGATGTGCGAAGGGTACTGGATATGCAGTCGTGGTCCTTTGATGAAACGTTGGTTCTTGTGGAGGAAGGTACGCGATCCAAGAACCCTAGAACGATGCGGTTAGACTAGTGCAACTTTTGGGTTCATATGCATAATTTTCCAACCCTATGCATGACTGTTAGGGCTGTGGAGAAAATTTGGGGACTGCTTGGTTCAATTCTTGAGGTGGACAAGTCGGGAGGGAGGGAGTGTCTCGGTCACTTTGTTAGGGCCAGAATCATGATCAATATTCGTGAACCTTTGATGCGAGGGGCGAAGGTTGAGTTCCCAGATATGGGTGATACTTGGGTGGGATTCCAATATGAGTTCTACCCACATATTGTTTGGTTTGTGGGTTGCTTGGCCACATGACCAGGCATTGTGTGGAGGACAGGGGCACACATCATGGTGCAGTTGGAGAGGTGGATAGAGAACTCGCGTTGGCTTTTAAAAATTTGGAGGCCACCTCTGACCTGCATGGGAATGTGCTAAGGAGTGTGGTCCAGCGTGGTTGGAGGGAAATTGCTAGAGGTAGGGCACGACGCGGGGATGCTGTGGCGTCTGGCCTTGCTTCTCATATTTAGGGGGAACGGTAGGAGGCTGAGAGCCTTCGGCAACACTTCGGTGCAACTTTTGACGAAGGGAGGATTGGAAGAGGGGGTGATAAGTGGGAATACTAGTGTAACAACCCGGAATTTCAATTTTTGGATTTAATTAAATTATTTATGTAAAATGACGATTTTGCCCTTGCTTGTTAAAGGGCATGGAAATCAAGTTTTGGTTTCGAAACCTTTTCGGTGGTGTTTTGTATACCGTTGCGTAGGTCTCGAACCCACGAGTTCGTAGACAGGCGGCACGCGGAAAACGGAGTTCGTAGACGAGAGTTATGGGTCTAAATGTGCAAGGGCATTTTGGTAATTTGGTTTTGGGAGAGATATTTTGTTACCAAAACAGTGTAATCTGATCCATCTTCAATTCATCTTTATCATCTCTTTCTTCTCTCTCTGTGACAAAAGAAAACAAACAAACACAAACCACCCACCCCGTGCGAAAACTCCCGAAGAGAACCAAAAGTCAACTTTGATTTCAAGGCCTCAACTTCCAGTTTTGATCCACTAATCGTGTTCTACTCCTTCCCGTGATCACAACCGTACCAACCATCGAAGGAGAGGACCACGGAGGAAGCCGAACCGAGAATAGGAAGTTTCGGACTTTCCGATCGATTTTCCGGCTAGCACAGGCGATACTGCTCCAGGAACTTCAGGGGAGCGTACAGTTCGGGATTGAGCTTGCTTGAACAGGTTTGTGAGTGGACTTTGGTTTATAAACTATAATGCATGCATAAATGTATCTTTGATTTAAATACTGTTGAGTATGAGTGAAATGAATTTCTGGATTTTAGAAATGATACTGGACACATATTTTACAATATTTCAGTGAAAGTATGTTTTGAGAAATGGCCTGGTTTTTGTACTTGATTTTGATATCGTTTTGACGTGGTAACTATTTGAGTATGTGATTTGGGTTGAGACCCATAATTGTGATTTTACCGATTTTGGCCATAAAATGATATTTGCAAAGAATTTGGCTAAGGCCGCGAGACAAAGATTTCGAAGTATGGATTTGATTCACTGATTCCCGTCCCGATGATTGTTGTTGCTCTGACTGGTGTTGAGGAGTATGACTCTACCAGTTGTTGAGGGTTCGGACCTTAGGTGTTGAGGAGTATGTCTCCGCCGGGTCGCGAAACTGTCTATGCATAGTACAGATATTACAGACAGTACATATAGTACACAGAGTTGTACAGATTTGAACACATCTCAAGGGATACCCTGATGTGTTATGAATATGTCGGGAACAGTGAATTCTTGATTTTGAGATATTTGCCAAATGGAACCAAATGATTTGAAATTGAGAGATTCGTGAGTTTGAACCAAATGATTTGAATTTGAGATATTATGTGTCCGATTGAACCAAACGATTTGGATTTGAGATAATTTGTGTCCAGATTGAATTAAATGATTTTAAACTCATTTGAAGAGAGTTTTCAAACCAAATTGTGGATCACGAGGTATTTTCATTATACAGATTTTATGTGAGTCCAATTAAATGGTTTTAAAGATAAATGTGAATTTTGGATGATTTACATATGATGCTTTTATATGATAAATTGTTTTATGTTATGCATGCATGATTTTATAAATGGAGGGGAAGAAAGGTAATTCTTCGAAAAGGAATTTATAAATGATTATTTTTGTCCACTCACAATTTTTGTGTTTAAATCCCCCTTCAAGCAGATTGAGTAGAGTTGACGCGAACATTGATCTCGAGGCTGAGGCATTAGGATTCTGACTGCGCTGTGTTGTATATTTGAGTAGGATATCTAAATTTTATTCTTGATCCTACTTAGACGCTCTGATATTGTCAGGACCCGTCCCGAATTTCCCCTCGAAACCCGGGAAGAACCCTGATCCCGTCTGACAACCTAAGAAAAGGTTCCCAAAATACCCTTCAATCCATACAAATTATAATAACCATAATAAATACTTCCTCTTGTCAGACAAGGGACTTAAGCACTCAATAATTCCCGTAATTAACGACAATTCAAATGCAACATAATATCAGAGCGTCTAAGTAGGATCAAGAATAAAATTTAGATATCCTACTCAAATATACAACACAGCGCAGTCAGAATCCTAATGCCTCAGCCTCGAGATCAATGTTCGCGTCAACTCTACTCAATCTGCCTGAAGGGGGATTTAAACACAAAAATTGTGAGTGGACAAAAATAATCATTTATAAATTCCTTTTCGAAGAATTACCTTTCTTCCCCTCCATTTATAAAATCATGCATGCATAACATAAAACAATTTATCATATAAAAGCATCATATGTAAATCATCCAAAATTCACATTTATCTTTAAAACCATTTAATTGGACTCACATAAAATCTGTATAATGAAAATACCTCGTGATCCACAATTTGGTTTGAAAACTCTCTTCAAATGAGTTTAAAATCATTTAATTCAATCTGGACACAAATGATCTCAAATCCAAATCGTTTGGTTCAATCGAACACATAATATCTCAAATTCAAATCATTTGGTTCAAACTCACGAATCTCTCAATTTCAAATCATTTGGTTCCATTTGGAAAATATCTCAAAATCAAGAATTCACTGTTCCCGACATATTCATAACACATCAGGGTATCCCTTGAGATGTGTTCAAATCTGTACAACTCTGTGTACTATATGTACTGTCTGTAATATCTGTACTATGCATAGACAGTTTCGCGACCCGGCGGAGACATACTCCTCAACACCTAAGGTCCGAACCCTCAACAACTGGTAGAGTCATACTCCTCAACACCAGTCAGAGCAACAACAATCATCGGGACGGGAATCAGTGAATCAAATCCATACTTCGAAATCTTTGTCTCGCGGCCTTAGCCAAATTCTTTGCAAATATCATTTTATGGCCAAAATCGGTAAAATCACAATTATGGGTCTCAACCCAAATCACATACTCAAATAGTTACCACGTCAAAATGATATCAAAATCAAGTACAAAAACCAGGCCATTTCTCAAAACATACTTTCACTGAAATATTGTAAAATATGTGTCCAGTATCATTTCTAAAATCCAGAAATTCATTTCACTCATACTCAACAGTATTTAAATCAAAGATACATTTATGCATGCATTATAGTTTATAAACCAAAGTCCACTCACAAACCTGTTCAAGCAAGCTCAATCCCGAACTGTACGCTCCCCTGAAGTTCCTGGAGCAGTATCGCCTGTGCTAGCCGGAAAATCGATCGGAAAGTCCGAAACTTCCTATTCTCGGTTCGGCTTCCTCCGTGGTCCTCTCCTTCGATGGTTGGTACGGTTGTGATCACGGGAAGGAGTAGAACACGATTAGTGGATCAAAACTGGAAGTTGAGGCCTTGAAATCAAAGTTGACTTTTGGTTCTCTTCGGGAGTTTTCGCACGGGGTGGGTGGTTTGTGTTTGTTTGTTTTCTTTTGTCACAGAGAGAGAAGAAAGAGATGATAAAGATGAATTGAAGATGGATCAGATTACACTGTTTTGGTAACAAAATATCTCTCCCAAAACCAAATTACCAAAATGCCCTTGCACATTTAGACCCATAACTCTCGTCTACGAACTCCGTTTTCCGCGTGCCGCCTGTCTACGAACTCGTGGGTTCGAGACCTACGCAACGGTATACAAAACACCACCGAAAAGGTTTCGAAACCAAAACTTGATTTCCATGCCCTTTAACAAGCAAGGGCAAAATCGTCATTTTACATAAATAATTTAATTAAATCCAAAAATTGAAATTCCGGGTTGTTACAATCTATCCCCCTTAAGAAATTTCGTCCCCGAAATTCCACTCTACCCTTGGAACAAATAAGGATACTGCGTCCGCATTAGTTCCTCGGTTTCCCACGTGGCTTCCTCCACGTTATGATTCCTCCACAACACTTTAACTAGAGGAATACTCTTTCTGCGCAGTACCTTTTCTTTCCAATCCAAAATTTGCACCGGTTGCTCCTCAAAGGTCAAATCATCTTTCAGCTCAAGTGGTTGCTCTTCCAACACATGCGACTCATCAAACAGATATTTCCGGAGCAAAGATACATGGAAAACATTATGAACTCTGGATAATTCCGATGGTAAAGCAAGACGATATGCCACTGGTCCTATCCTCTCCAGAATCTCATACGGACCAATGTAGCGAGGACTCAGTTTTCCTCGTCTACCAAAACGTACAACTCCCTTCCAAGGAGATAGTTTCAAGAACACCCAATCACCTACCTCAAACTCAAGGTCTCTGGTTCTACGGTCTGCATAGCTCTTCTGGCGATCCTGAGCTGTCTTCAACCTTTCTCTGATGATCCTTATCAGTCGTATTAACCAACTCTGGTGTTAACAGTTTCCTTTCACCCACTTCGTTCCAGCATAGAGGTGTCCTGCACTGCCTCCCATACAGTGCCTCGAAAGGAGACATCCCAATACTCGACTGATAACTATTATTATAAGCAAATTCCATCAGAGCCAGGTGTGAATCCCAGTTTCCTTTAAACTGTAGTACACAAGCTCTCATCATATCCTCCAAAATCTGGATTGTCCTCTCAGACTGACCATCCGTCTGAGGGTGAAAAGCTGTACTAAAATGCAATGTAGTGCCAAAAGCCTTCTGCAAACTCCGCCAAAACCTGGAGGTAAATCTAGGATCCCTGTCCGAAACAATGGACTCTGGAGTCCCATGTAGCCGTATGATCTCATCAATGAACAATTTGGCATACTGACTCATCCGAAAATCTTCCCGCACTGGCAAGAAATGTGCAGACTTCGTGAGTCTATCAACAATTACCCATATCCCATCATGTCCTTTCTGTGTTCTTGGAAGTTTATACACAAAATCCATCGTAATGTGATCCCACTTCCATTCCGGAATAGGTAATGGTTGAAGTGCCTCATATGGTTTCTGCCTCTCGGCTTTCACTTGCTGGCATGTCAGGCATCTACTCACAAACTCAGCAATCTCCCTTTTCATCCCAGTCCACCAATAATGTTTCCTTAGGGTATGATACATCTTGGTACCTCCTGGATGCATAGCGTAAGCCGAACTATGAGCCTCATCAAGAATTTCCCTCTTTAGTTCCAGCTCATTCGGTACGCACAACCGACCATCCCTAACCAAGGCTCCATCATCCCTAAGCGCATAGTCCTGCCTGTTTCCAGCCTCTAACTCCATCCTGATAATGCACAATGTAGGGTCCTGGAGTTGAGCCTCAATAATCCGATCAATCAGCACAGGCCTCACATGAAAACTAGCCAACAAAGCCCCCTGGCTATCCATGTCCAGTACTATCCCTGCTCTACGGAACTCTACCAGTAATGGTAAGTAGACTGTATGCAAATGGGCTAAAGAACCCATGGATTTCCTGCTTAAAGCATCCGCCACAACATTGGCTTTCCCTGGATGGTACTCTATAGTACAATCATAATCCTTTATTAACTCGAGCCATCTTCTCTGCCTCAGATTCAGGTCTTTTTGGGTGAACAAGTACTTCAAACTCTTATGGTCGGTGAAGATCCGACACGTCTCCCCGTACAAATAATGTCTCCATATTTTCAATGCATGCACCACTGCAGCTAATTCCAAATCATGTGTGGGGTAATTCAACTCATGGGGTTTAAGTTGTCTAGAAGCATAAGCTATCACCTTTCCATGCTGCATCAACACGCAGCCTATACCCCGCAATGATGCATCACTATACACCTCGAATCCACCAGTATCATCAGGAATGGTCAATACTGGAGCAGAAGTCAACCTCCTCTTCAGCTCCTGAAATCCCTGTTCACAATCAGCTCCCTAGTCAAACTTGACTCCTTTCCTCGTCAACCGAGTCAACGGCCCTGCTATCATAGAAAATCCTTCTACGAACCGTCGATAATATCCTGCCAAACCCAGAAAACTCCTCACCTCTGTCACTGTTCTCGGTTGCTCCTAGTTTGCCACTGCCTCAACCTTTTGGGGATCTACGCTGATACCCTCAGCCGAAATCACATGACCTAAGAATCCAACTTCAGTCAACCAAAACTGGCATTTACTGAATTTGGCAAACAAATGTTTTTTCCTAAGCATATTCAGCACCAACCTTAAGTGCTTCTCATGTGCCTTAGCACTCCTCGAATACACCAAGATGTCATCAATGAACACAATCACAAACCGATCCAAATACTTTTGGAACACCCTATTCATCAAATCCATAAATGCTGCTAGAGCATTAGTCAACCCGAAAGGCATCACCAGGAACTCATAATGACCATAACGAGTCCTGAAAGCTGTTTTCTCAACATCCCCTTCTCTGATCCTCAACTGGTGGTATCCGGATCGAAGGTCAATTTTCGAAAAATATCTTGCCCCCTTAAGTTGATCAAACAAATCATCTATCCTTGGCAAAGGATACTTATTCCGCACCGTAGCCATGTTTAGCTTCCAGTAGTCAATACACAATCTCAGACTACCATCCTTTTTGCTCACAAATAACACTGGCACCCCATGGTGAAACACTTGGACGAATAAATCCCATAATTACCAAATCTTGCAACTGAGTCTTCAACTCTCGCAATTCTGCCGGTGCCATTCTATACGGTGCCTGTGAGATAGGTTGAGTACCTGGCAAAAGCTCGAAGGTGAACTCGATCTCCCGGTGAGGTGGCAATCCCGGAAGATCATCTGGAAACACATCAGAGAATTCACTCACCACGGGAATATCCTCCACTCTCATCGAAGTTTCCCGAGAATCAAACAAATGAGCCAAGTAACCCTCACAACCTTTCCTCAGCAATTTCTCAGCAGTCAAAGCTGATATCACTCCACAGGGTAGTACCCTACGATCTCCTCTGAATGTAAGTTCCGGTAAACCTGGACTCCGGAAATCCACTCTTTTGTCATAACAATCAATAGAGGCATGGTGCATAGTCAACCAATCCATCCCCAGAATCACATCAAAATCAAAAATATCTAAGGGAATTAAATCTGCCTCTAATGCATGACCTTCCACCAACACTGGACAACTACGAATCACGAGATTCGCCACTAACGTATTCCTAGTAGGAGTACTAATACCCATGTCTCAACCAATCGGAGACAATTCTCTACATCCTCTGGGCTAGACTCGCCCATAAATATTGTAGCCCCTAATCTCTGGGCTCTCTCCATGTCTGAACCCTCTGTAGCAGTCCTACTCGGAAGTACAGAAGTCAACGTATGACCTAATTGTTCCAGTGTTTGCCTCATATCAGGCTCCACTGCAGGTTCAGATGTGTCCCCAATATTTTTCGACTGTTGACGGAACTCGCGTCTCGGAGGCATTACGCTGTTAAGAACTATAACTCTTGTACACGTAGTGTACAGTCTACAGGAATTTAACCTAGTGCTCTGATACCAATTGTCAGGACCCGTCCCGAATTTCCCCTCGAAACCCGGGAAGAACCCTGATCCCGTCTGACAACCTAAGAAAAGGTTCCCAAAATACCCTTCAATCCATACAAATTATAATAACCATAATAAATACTTCCTCTTGTCAGACAAGGGACTTAAGCACTCAATAATTCCCGTAATTAACGACAATTCAAGTGCAACATAATATCAGAGCGTCTAAGTAGGATCAAGAATAAAATTTAGATATCCTACTCAAATATACAACACAGCGCAGTCAGAATCCTAATGCCTCAGCCTCGAGATCAATGTTCGCGTCAACTCTACTCAATCTGCCTGAAGGGGGATTTAAACACAAAAATTGTGAGTGGACAAAAATAATCATTTATAAATTCCTTTTCGAAGAATTACCTTTCTTCCCCTCCATTTATAAAATCATGCATGCATAACATAAAACAATTTATCATATAAAAGCATCATATGTAAATCATCCAAAATTCACATTTATCTTTAAAACCATTTAATTGGACTCACATAAAATCTGTATAATGAAAATACCTCGTGATCCACAATTTGGTTTGAAAACTCTCTTCAAATGAGTTTAAAATCATTTAATTCAATCTGGACACAAATTATCTCAAATCCAAATCGTTTGGTTCAATCGGACACATAATATCTCAAATTCAAATCATTTGGTTCAAACTCACGAATCTCTCAATTTCAAATCATTTGGTTCCATTTGGCAAATATCTCAAAATCAAGAATTCACTGTTCCCGACATATTCATAACACATCAGGGTATCCCTTGAGATGTGTTCAAATCTGTACAACTCTGTGTACTATATGTACTGTCTGTAATATCTGTACTATGCATAGACAGTTTCGCGACCCGGCGGAGACATACTCCTCAACACCTAAGGTCCGAACCCTCAACAACTGGTAGAGTCATACTCCTCAACACCAGTCAGAGCAACAACAATCATCGGGACGGGAATCAGTGAATCAAATCCATACTTCGAAATCTTTGTCTCGCGGCCTTAGCCAAATTCTTTGCAAATATCATTTTATGGCCAAAATCGGTAAAATCACAATTATGGGTCTCAACCCAAATCACATACTCAAATAGTTACCACGTCAAAACGATATCAAAATCAAGTACAAAAACCAGGCCATTTCTCAAAACATACTTTCACTGAAATATTGTAAAATATGTGTCCAGTATCATTTCTAAAATCCAGAAATTCATTTCACTCATACTCAACAGTATTTAAATCAAAGATACATTTATGCATGCATTATAGTTTATAAACCAAAGTCCACTCACAAACCTGTTCAAGCAAGCTCAATCCCGAACTGTACGCTCCCCTGAAGTTCCTGGAGCAGTATCGCCTGTGCTAGCCGGAAAATCGATCGGAAAGTCCGAAACTTCCTATTCTCGGTTCGGCTTCCTCCGTGGTCCTCTCCTTCGATGGTTGGTACGGTTGTGATCACGGGAAGGAGTAGAACACGATTAGTGGATCAAAACTGGAAGTTGAGGCCTTGAAATCAAAGTTGACTTTTGGTTCTCTTCGGGAGTTTTCGCACGGGGTGGGTGGTTTGTGTTTGTTTGTTTTCTTTTGTCACAGAGAGAGAAGAAAGAGATGATAAAGATGAATTGAAGATGGATCAGATTACACTGTTTTGGTAACAAAATATCTCTCCCAAAACCAAATTACCAAAATGCCCTTGCACATTTAGACCCATAACTCTCGTCTACGAACTCCGTTTTCCGCGTGCCGCCTGTCTACGAACTCGTGGGTTCGAGACCTACGCAACGGTATACAAAACACCACCGAAAAGGTTTCGAAACCAAAACTTGATTTCCATGCCCTTTAACAAGCAAGGGCAAAATCGTCATTTTACATAAATAATTTAATTAAATCCAAAAATTGAAATTCCGGGTTGTTACAATCTATCCCCCTTAAGAAATTTCGTCCCCGAAATTCCACTCTACCCTTGGAACAAATAAGGATACTGCGTCCGCATTAGTTCCTCGGTTTCCCACGTGGCTTCCTCCACTTTATGATTCCTCCACAACACTTTAACTAGAGGAATACTCTTTCTGCGCAGTACCTTTTCTTTCCAATCCAAAATTTGCACCGGTTGCTCCTCAAAGGTCAAATCATCTTTCAGCTCAAGTGGTTGCTCTTCCAACACATGCGACTCATCAAACAGATATTTCCGGAGCAAAGATACATGGAAAACATTATGAACTCTGGATAATTCCGATGGTAAAGCAAGACGATATGCCACTGGTCCTATCCTCTCCAGAATCTCATACGGACCAATGTAGCGAGGACTCAGTTTTCCTCGTCTACCAAAACGTACAACTCCCTTCCAAGGAGATAGTTTCAAGAACACCCAATCACCTACCTCAAACTCAAGGTCTCTGGTTCTACGGTCTGCATAGCTCTTCTGGCGATCCTGAGCTGTCTTCAACCTTTCTCTGATGATCCTTATCAGTCGTATTAACCAACTCTGGTGTTAACAGTTTCCTTTCACCCACTTCGTTCCAGCATAGAGGTGTCCTGCACTGCCTCCCATACAGTGCCTCGAAAGGAGACATCCCAATACTCGACTGATAACTATTATTATAAGCAAATTCCATCAGAGCCAGGTGTGAATCCCAGTTTCCTTTAAACTTTAGTACACAAGCTCTCATCATATCCTCCAAAATCTGGATTGTCCTCTCAGACTGACCATCCGTCTGAGGGTGAAAAGCTGTACTAAAATGCAATGTAGTGCCAAAAGCCTTCTGCAAACTCCGCCAAAACCTGGAGGTAAATCTAGGATCCCTGTCCGAAACAATGGACTCTGGAGTCCCATGTAGCCGTATGATCTCATCAATGAACAATTTGGCATACTGACTCATCCGAAAATCTTCCCGCACTGGCAAGAAATGTGCAGACTTCGTGAGTCTATCAACAATTACCCATATCCCATCATGTCCTTTCTGTGTTCTTGGAAGTTTATACACAAAATCCATCGTAATGTGATCCCACTTCCATTCCGGAATAGGTAATGGTTGAAGTGCCTCATATGGTTTCTGCCTCTCGGCTTTCACTTGCTGGCATGTCAGGCATCTACTCACAAACTCAGCAATCTCCCTTTTCATCCCAGTCCACCAATAATGTTTCCTTAGGGTATGATACATCTTGGTACCTCCTGGATGCATAGCGTAAGCCGAACTATGAGCCTCATCAAGAATTTCCCTCTTTAGTTCCAGCTCATTCGGTACGCACAACCGACCATCCCTAACCAAGGCTCCATCATCCCTAAGCGCATAGTCCTGCCTGTTTCCAGCCTCTAACTCCATCCTGATAATGCACAATGTAGGGTCCTGGAGTTGAGCCTCAATAATCCGATCAATCAGCACAGGCCTCACATGAAAACTAGCCAACAAAGCCCCCTGGCTATCCATGTCCAGTACTATCCCTGCTCTACGGAACTCTACCAGTAATGGTAAGTAGACTGTATGCAAATGGGCTAAAGAACCCATGGATTTCCTGCTTAAAGCATCCGCCACAACATTGGCTTTCCCTGGATGGTACTCTATAGTACAATCATAATCCTTTATTAACTCGAGCCATCTTCTCTGCCTCAGATTCAGGTCTTTTTGGGTGAACAAGTACTTCAAACTCTTATGGTCGGTGAAGATCCGACACGTCTCCCCGTACAAATAATGTCTCCATATTTTCAATGCATGCACCACTGCAGCTAATTCCAAATCATGTGTGGGGTAATTCAACTCATGGGGTTTAAGTTGTCTAGAAGCATAAGCTATCACCTTTCCATGCTGCATCAACACGCAGCCTATACCCCGCAATGATGCATCACTATACACCTCGAATCCACCAGTATCATCAGGAATGGTCAATACTGGAGCAGAAGTCAACCTCCTCTTCAGCTCCTGAAATCCCTGTTCACAATCAGCTCCCTAGTCAAACTTGACTCCTTTCCTCGTCAACCGAGTCAACGGCCCTGCTATCATAGAAAATCCTTCTACGAACCGTCGATAATATCCTGCCAAACCCAGAAAACTCCTCACCTCTGTCACTGTTCTCGGTTGCTCCTAGTTTGCCACTGCCTCAACCTTTTGGGGATCTACGCTGATACCCTCAGCCGAAATCACATGACCTAAGAATCCAACTTCAGTCAACCAAAACTGGCATTTACTGAATTTGGCAAACAAATGCTTTTTCCTAAGCATATTCAGCACCAACCTTAAGTGCTTCTCATGTGCCTTAGCACTCCTCGAATACACCAAGATGTCATCAATGAACACAATCACAAACCGATCCAAATACTTTTGGAACACCCTATTCATCAAATCCATAAATGCTGCTAGAGCATTAGTCAACCCGAAAGGCATCACCAGGAACTCATAATGACCATAACGAGTCCTGAAAGCTGTTTTCTCAACATCCCCTTCTCTGATCCTCAACTGGTGGTATCCGGATCGAAGGTCAATTTTCGAAAAATATCTTGCCCCCTTAAGTTGATCAAACAAATCATCTATCCTTGGCAAAGGATACTTATTCCGCACCGTAGCCATGTTTAGCTTCCAGTAGTCAATACACAATCTCAGACTACCATCCTTTTTGCTCACAAATAACACTGGCACCCCATGGTGAAACACTTGGACGAATAAATCCCATAATTACCAAATCTTGCAACTGAGTCTTCAACTCTCGCAATTCTGCCGGTGCCATTCTATACGGTGCCTGTGAGATAGGTTGAGTACCTGGCAAAAGCTCGAAGGTGAACTCGATCTCCCGGTGAGGTGGCAATCCCGGAAGATCATCTGGAAACACATCAGAGAATTCACTCACCACGGGAATATCCTCCACTCTCATCGAAGTTTCCCGAGAATCAAACACATGAGCCAAGTAACCCTCACAACCTTTCCTCAGCAATTTCTCAGCAGTCAAAGCTGATATCACTCCACAGGGTAGTACCCTACGATCTCCTCTGAATGTAAGTTCCGGTAAACCTGGACTCCGGAAATCCACTCTTTTGTCATAACAATCAATAGAGGCATGGTGCATAGTCAACCAATCCATCCCCAGAATCACATCAAAATCAAAAATATCTAAGGGAATTAAATCTGCCTCTAATGCATGACCTTCCACCAACACTGGACAACTACGAATCACGAGATTCGCCACTAACGTATTCCTAGTAGGAGTACTAATACCCATGTCTCAACCAATCGGAGACAATTCTCTACATCCTCTGGGCTAGACTCGCCCATAAATATTGTAGCCCCTAATCTCTGGGTTCTCTCCATGTCTGAACCCTCTGTAGCAGTCCTACTCGGAAGTACAGAAGTCAACGTATGACCTAATTGTTCTAGTGTTTGCCTCATATCAGGCTCCACTGCAGGTTCAGATGTGTCCCCAATATTTTTCGACTGTTGACGGAACTCGCGTCTCGGAGGCATTACGCTGTTAAGAACTATAACTCTTGTACACGTAGTGTACAGTCTACAGGAATTTAACCTAGTGCTCTGATACCAATTGTCAGGACCCGTCCCGAATTTCCCCTCGAAACCCGGGAAGAACCCTGATCCCGTCTGACAACCTAAGAAAAGGTTCCCAAAATACCCTTCAATCCATACAAATTATAATAACCATAATAAATACTTCCTCTTGTCAGACAAGGGACTTAAGCACTCAATAATTCCCGTAATTAACGACAATTCAAGTGCAACATAATATCAGAGCGTCTAAGTAGGATCAAGAATAAAATTTAGATATCCTACTCAAATATACAACACAGCGCAGTCAGAATCCTAATGCCTCAGCCTCGAGATCAATGTTCGCGTCAACTCTACTCAATCTGCCTGAAGGGGGATTTAAACACAAAAATTGTGAGTGGACAAAAATAATCATTTATAAATTCCTTTTCGAAGAATTACCTTTCTTCCCCTCCATTTATAAAATCATGCATGCATAACATAAAACAATTTATCATATAAAAGCATCATATGTAAATCATCCAAAATTCACATTTATCTTTAAAACCATTTAATTGGACTCACATAAAATCTGTATAATGAAAATACCTCGTGATCCACAATTTGGTTTGAAAACTCTCTTCAAATGAGTTTAAAATCATTTAATTCAATCTGGACACAAATTATCTCAAATCCAAATCGTTTGGTTCAATCGGACACATAATATCTCAAATTCAAATCATTTGGTTCAAACTCACGAATCTCTCAATTTCAAATCATTTGGTTCCATTTGGTAAATATCTCAAAATCAAGAATTCACTGTTCCCGACATATTCATAACACATCAGGGTATCCCTTGAGATGTGTTCAAATCTGTACAACTCTGTGTACTATATGTACTGTCTGTAATATCTGTACTATGCATAGACAGTTTCGCGACCCGGCGGAGACATACTCCTCAACACCTAAGGTCCGAACCCTCAACAACTGGTAGAGTCATACTCCTCAACACCAGTCAGAGCAACAACAATCATCGGGACGGGAATCAGTGAATCAAATCCATACTTCGAAATCTTTGTCTCGCGGCCTTAGCCAAATTCTTTGCAAATATCATTTTATGGCCAAAATCGGTAAAATCACAATTATGGGTCTCAACCCAAATCACATACTCAAATAGTTACCACGTCAAAACGATATCAAAATCAAGTACAAAAACCAGGCCATTTCTCAAAACATACTTTCACTGAAATATTGTAAAATATGTGTCCAGTATCATTTCTAAAATCCAGAAATTCATTTCACTCATACTCAACAGTATTTAAATCAAAGATACATTTATGCATGCATTATAGTTTATAAACCAAAGTCCACTCACAAACCTGTTCAAGCAAGCTCAATCCCGAACTGTACGCTCCCCTGAAGTTCCTGGAGCAGTATCGCCTGTGCTAGCCGGAAAATCGATCGGAAAGTCCGAAACTTCCTATTCTCGGTTCGGCTTCCTCCGTGGTCCTCTCCTTCGATGGTTGGTACGGTTGTGATCACGGGAAGGAGTAGAACACGATTAGTGGATCAAAACTGGAAGTTGAGGCCTTGAAATCAAAGTTGACTTTTGGTTCTCTTCGGGAGTTTTCGCACGGGGTGGGTGGTTTGTGTTTGTTTGTTTTCTTTTGTCACAGAGAGAGAAGAAAGAGATGATAAAGATGAATTGAAGATGGATCAGATTACACTGTTTTGGTAACAAAATATCTCTCCCAAAACCAAATTACCAAAATGCCCTTGCACATTTAGACCCATAACTCTCGTCTACGAACTCCGTTTTCCGCGTGCCGCCTGTCTACGAACTCGTGGGTTCGAGACCTACGCAACGGTATACAAAACACCACCGAAAAGGTTTCGAAACCAAAACTTGATTTCCATGCCCTTTAACAAGCAAGGGCAAAATCGTCATTTTACATAAATAATTTAATTAAATCCAAAAATTGAAATTCCGGGTTGTTACAACTAGTGGGCGTGTAGTAGAGAGAGGGGCGATATCCGGTCAGGGTGATGCGGTAGAGCATAGTAGTGTTGGCAGAAGCGAGGTTGGGCGTGTTGTGGCTGGCATATGAGTGAGGGCTGTGTTTGGTGATGAGCCTGCAGTGGAAAAAGTGGCGGGGAAGGATTATGAGATTCAGTGTTTAGACCCGTTTCTTTTAGCACCAATTATTGACACTTTGAATCTCGTTCAGCGTCCCCGTAAATGTGGAAGGAAGCCTAGGACTGTTACTATGATTGAGTAGGAAGGCAGCAGTCATGGAGGGGATAGTGAGGCTATGGAGGCTTTCGATGAGGGTGACATTATTGGTCGTAGAGTGGCCAAGCGTAGACATGTGGAGTTTGTTGGTTCGTCTTCTCAGGTGGTCGGAACCTCCCTTGATGGGTCTCTTGAGCGGAGGGGTGACGTTTCCACCTCCCCCCAGGAGCTGTAGAAAGATGCGAATTCTCTGCTGGAATTGTCAGGGCATCGGTGGTGCCCTGACAATTCATGACTTGGAGGAGCAAAATAGGCTTCTCCAACCTAGTGTAGTGGTGTTACTGGAGACGAAAAACAAAAGTGTGAGGTTTCTGTATTTGCAAGGACGACTAGGTATGGACTTTATGCAGGTCGTGGAGCCGAGATGGCTTAGTGATGGCCTTTGTGTTTTCTGGAAATCTACAGGGCATGTGGAGCTTGTAAAAACTACACAATTTTTTATTGAAGTGTTGGTAACTGATGAGGATCGTAGGTGTAAATGGTGATTGTTCTGTATTTATGCCAGTAATGATGATGGGAAAAGGGCGAGGTAGTGAGACATTTTTCGTACTAGATTGAGACGGGAATCTGAGTCTTGTTTATTACTGGGGGATTTTAACGATGTCCTTTGTGCTAGTGAGAAAGAGGGTGGGATTACAAGGTCTGCCACTAGTATGAAAATGTTATGGCCCTTTATGGCTGATGGGCAGCTACTAGACTTGGGATACACGGGGCACCCTTTTACATGGCGCAACAAGAGGGAGAATGGGTTTGTTCAAGCCAGGTTGGATAGGGGTTTAGCTACGGACTCTTGGGTTAGATCATATCCACACACAATGGCCACTCACATTTTATTATCTGGGTCTGATCACTCAATATTGGCGGTGGATGCTTGTCCTGGTGTTGGGAAACGTCGACCTATGTTTATTTATGATCCCCAGTGGAATAAAGAAGCCCATGGTGAGGAGGTGGTTAAGAGGGAATGGAGCAAACACATGTTGGGCTCTCCTTGTTACCGAGTGACGGAAAAATTGAAAGCAGTTTGTAAGGGCCTTTTGGTTTGGAGGAAGAAGGGCAACGGGAACGCTCAGGTGGCAATTGATCAGCTGAATGAGCAATTACGGGACTGTTATCAGGCTGCTGATTATGATAGGCAGCGGGTGTGTTCTCTTGAAGCAGACTTGAAACATGCAATGCTTGACAATGAAGTTTATTGGAAGGTGCAGTCTAGGGTTCAATGGTTAAATGAGGGGGATAAGAACTCTAAGTTTTTTCACTCTAAGACTGTCAAGAAGGCGGCACAATCAGATCAAGGGTTTGTTTGATGCGAGGAGAGTATGGAGGGAAAATGAGGAGGATCTTGGAGGCATTGTTGTGGGGGGTTTTAAGCATTTTTTTGAATCTTCTCAGCCGACACTTGTGGGTGAGGTTACGGACTGGATCTCTCCACGAGTCACGACCGAGGACAATGCATCCTTGGTCTATCCTGTACATTATGAGGAAGTTAGACAAGCAATGATGCAGATAAACCCTATGAAGTCCCCAGGTCCGGATGGTTTCACTGCAAGCTTTTATCAACGGCATTGGGGGGTGATTGGGCATAAAGTGATCCGTGTAGTGACTTCTTTCTTTGAGACGGGGCATTCTAAAAAAAGGTGAATTTTACGTATTTGGCTCTAATCCCTAAAGTCCCAAGCTCCCTTAACATGACGCAGATTCGGCCAATTTCGTTATGTAATGTTCTTTACAAGTTGATTTCGAAAGTGCTTAAAAATCGGTTGAAGTGTCTGATGATGAATGTGATTAGTGATTCTCAAACAGCCTTCGTAGTAGGCAGACAAATTACAGATAATGTGTTGGTCATGCATGATGTGTTGAATACCATTCGTAAGAAGCAGGGCCAGGAAGGGGTGAAGATGATGCTTAAGTTGGATATGGCCAAAGCTTATGATCGAGTGGAATGGGGTTTTCTGTTAGCAGTCATGCGGAAGTTGGGGTTCAATAATGTTTTCTGTCATTGGATTATGGAGTGCATTTCTTCGACTTCTTTTAGTGTTCTAATGAATGGGACACCGACCGAGGTCTTCTATCCATCCCGGGGGCTTGGGCAAGGAGACCCACTCTCCCCATTTCTGTTTGTTCTTTGTGCAGAATGTCTCTCTGCGTTCTTAAAAATGAGGGTGGAAGTGGGGGCTTTGCATGGTATTCCGGTGGCACCAGGAGCGTTCAGTTTGACGCATCTATTTTTCGCGGATGATTTTGTGCTATTCGCAAAGGCTAAAATGTCGGATGCTATTGTTATCAAGGAGGCCTTACGTCTATATGAGGTTAGTTCTGGGTAGATGGTAAATCTCGAGAAGAGTTATGTCCTTTTTAGTGCAGATTGTCCCATGCAGCTTCAGAATCAGATTGTGGCAGCACTCGGAGTTAGGAGAAAAGAGGAATTTGGGCAATATTTGGATTTAAAAGCTTATTTTGGCGCATCAAAGAGGGCTATTTTTGAGGATATTCGGAATCGAGTGGAGGCTAAAGTGCAAGGATGGTCTGAACAATTTTTGTCCATGGCGGGAAAGGAAGTCGTGGTTAAAGCTGTCGCTCTTGCGCTGCCTAACTATGCAATGTCTTGTTTACAAATACCGGTGGGGGTTTGCAAGGATGTGGAAAGAATCCTAGCTCGCTACTGGTGGGGCAAGCAGCATATGGAACGCGGCATTCATTGGGCGACTTGGGAAAAAGTCACGATGCCGAAATGTAAGGGTGGGCTTGGCTTTCACGATTTGAGAAGTTTTAACATTGCTATGCTAGCAAAGATTGGGTGGCGTCTAATTACGGACCCCTCTTCTCTGTTGGCTAGGCTTTTGAGAGCCAAATATTACTCTAATGGATCCTTTTTGCAAGCTAAGGACAATGTCGGTTCTTCATGGGGGTGGAAAGGAATTTTACAAGGTCAGCGTTTATTGCAGGCTTTTGTCCGTTGGAAGGTTGGGGATGGAAAGTCTATTCGGCCTTTGTTGGACCCATGGCTGCCTACTTGTAGGCCGTTTCGGATCAGGTCTGGCGGTTCCAATGTTCCCGCATGTGTACTTGATTTGGTGAATTCCACCCGGTGTACTTGGAAGGCAGACCTAGTGGATAGCTTGTTTAGGCCGGAGGAAGCAAGAGTAATATTGGTCATTCCTTTGAGCAAGGATGGTTGCAAAGACCGAATGGTTTGGCACTACTCAAAATCTGGCTCTTATAATGTTCATTCGGGATATATCTTGGCCTCTGAATTGAGTAGGAATGGAGTTCTCAAGGAAGGGTGGTTGTGAATCCAGCACGGCTGGTGCTCATGATTCTTTTTGGAAGGGTATCTAGAAGCTAGATGTGCCGAATAAAATTAAGCAATTTATTTGGCGGTGTTGTCGAAATTTTTTGGCGATGCGTCATAATCTAAAAAGGCACAGAGTCCTGGTTGAAAATATATGCCTATAGATTTAGTTCTTAGAGATTGAGCTAGGTTTTATCTTGTATTAAATATTAAACTTAGTGGATTGCCTGGTCAGTGGATCGATCCCTAGTTTTCACCTTAAGGAAGGTTTCTAGGTATTAAGCTTTGAATGTTCTTTTAATATTTGCTGTGTTGGATTATGATGCTTTGAATCTGTTCTGAGTGCTTTGTGTGACTGTATCATGTTGTTCATATATTGCATAATTTGTTGGCGTGAGTCCAGCAAATTAGCCAGCTAGGGCTGCCTTAGATTAAGGAATCCCTCCATTCAAGGGTCAACTAAGATTGTAGCCTCAAATATTGTATAGACGAAGATTAGCTTCCTAGAATAGCTTTTTGTATCTATCTTCTAGTATTTGTTACAGGAAAATACATGGAAAATAATTATGTTTGACATGGTATCAGAGCATGATCTTGGGTTCCTTGTTTTTTGATCCGGCAGGAATCAAGGGTTTGCTCAGCCTCCATGGCCGACTCCACCGACACCATCCTTGATAACCTAACATCCAAAATGACGGAGGTTCTGTCATGGGTTCAGACCTCTCCCTCCTCGATCACTGACTCCCCGATGGTTCCAATCAGCATCAAGTTGGATGGTTCCAACTATGGCTTATGGTCCCAGGTTGTTGAGATGTACATCTCAGGAAAAGACAAACTGGGATATATCAATGGCGACCATCCCCCACCACCAGACACCGATCCTTCCTTTCGTAAGTGTCACATTGAGAATGCCATGGTGAAAGGCTGGTTGATCAACTCCATGGACCCTGCCTTGGTCGTGAACTTTATTCGCTACCCAACGGCTCAGCAGGTATAGGATTCTACTGCCACAACATACTTTGATGGAACTGCCACCTCGCAGGTATACGAGCTCAGACGTCATGTATCTCGAATGAAACAAGCCAGCGGATCTATAGAAAAATACTATAACAATCTACAGGGTTTGTGGCATGAGATCAATTTTCGCCGACCGAATCCGATGAAGTATGCCGTCGACATACAAAGCTACCACTCCATCTTCCAGGAGGAGCGAGTATACACTTTTCCTGACGGACTAGATGATCGATTGGATCATGTTCGGACTGATGTTGTTCGCCTGAAACCTTTCCCTTCAATCGAGCAGGCCTATGCTCACATTCGGCGGGAAGATCTCCGATAGTCTGTGATGATCTCGGGAGCCGAGGGAGTGGCTAGTGGTGCTGTTATGACCACCAAAGGCATGAAATCTGGCCAACCTCAACCCTGGCTCAAGTCTGGGTCCTCCGTACGATTCAAAGGTCCTCCTGATGGGAATAAGTGCACTCACTGTGGGAGTGCGAAACATGCACGGGAAACCTGTTTCAAACTACATGGCTACCCAGACAGGTGGCACGACTTACAAGCCCGAAAGAAACGAGATACTCCTGCAACTGAGGCCGTCCCGGGTCGAGCAGCGGTGGCCGCGGCTGAACCTCATCTCTCTCTTATCCCCGTGGCTGCAACCCTAGATCAAGGTAATTATGGTCAAGGTTTTTGCAGCTATACTCCTCGGAATGATGGTGCATGGATTATCGACTCCGGGGTGACGGATCATATGACATTTGATCCTCATGATTTCTCCACCACAACTCAGCCACGGAGGATGTGTATTGCCAATGCCAACGGGGCCACTTACCCAGTCACAGAGGCTGGAACCGTGCCCGTGTCTCCCTCTCTCTCTCTAGCTCACACACTTCTAGTTCCATCTCTCTCCAACAAGTTGATGTCTGTGAGTCAAGTTACTGAAGAGCTTAATTGTGTTGTATTGATATACCCTACTTTTTTCCTTCTGCAGGACGTTCTCAGCAAGGAGATTCTTGGGCGTGGTACTAAAAGGGGGGGACTATACTACCTTGATGACTTCAGCCCAGGCAAAGCCAATCATACGCACCATCAACCCAGTAGCCACTAACGGCAGATTTGGCTCTGGCATAGGCGCTTGGGGCACCCGTCATTTGGCTATCTCCGGCATCTGCTCCTATCTTTATTTTCTCACTTGCAGAATGTGGACTTTAATTGTGATACATGTATCAAGGCTAAAAGCCAGCGAGTTTCTTATCCAGTTAGCTTCAATAAAACTAATACTCCCTTTGCATTGATACATTCTGATGTGTGGGGACCGTCCCCGATCACTACTTCCTCGGGTCATCGTTGGTTTGTCATTTTTGTCGACGATTGTACTCGAATGACATGGCTCTATCAGCTAAAAACCAAAGCCGAAGTTTTCACCATATTTCAGGCTTTTCATGCCATGGTCCAGACCCAGTTCTCTTCCAAGATCAAAGTCCTTCGTTCCGATAATGGTGGAGAATTCGTCAACCATCGATTTCAGGCCTATTTTCAACAACATGGCCTCCTCCATGAAACCTCATGCTCTCAAACACCACAACATAATAGTGTTGCCAAGCGGAAGAATCGCCATATCCTGGAGACATCCCGTGCCCTACTTCTTGGGTCCATGGTGCCGAGTCGCCATTGGGGAGATGCTGTGACTACTGCCGTATACTTAATCAATCGTCTGCCCTCTAAAATTTTACACTTTCAAACCCCCATACAACGCCTCTCTACTCATATACCCCTTCCTTCAATATTGATGCTTCCTCCTAAAATTTTCGGGTGTGTTGCTTTTGTCCATCTCCACAAGAACCAACGTACCAAACTAGACCCCTGTGCCATTCGGTGCTTATTTATGGGCTATGGCTTACATAAAAAAGGCTTCCGGTGCTATGACCCCACTACCAACCGCACCTATATCACCATGGATGTTACGTTTCTTGAAACCGAACCTTTCTATCCTCCACCGGTATCCAATTCTTCTCTTCAGGGGGAGACTCAAGTCGAAGGGACGAATTGGTTGATGGCCCCCATGGGCGTGCATGGAACTGAAAATGGAGCGAACCCCGTGATGGCCCCCATGGGCGTACATGGAACTGGCAATAGAGACGTTGAACCACACGGAGTACCACCCGAGATTGAATATGGCGAACATGAAGAACCAGAAAATACCCCCGAAGTACCTGGAAATGAGGAAGCCGAACATGAAGAACCAGAGAATACCGACTACCCTCAGTCCCCTCACTCCTCAGTACCCGAAGACCCTCCTCCTCCTGAGAATGTCCCTGAGGTAAGCGCTCCTAATACACCTTTACATGCTAATATCTTACATTCCTCTACCAGTTATGTGTTGCCTGTCAGACACAATCATGGGAAACCACCGAACCGATATAGCCCAGATGAAGAAGAAAGAAAGTCTAAGTACCCAATTGCTAATTATGTATCTACTCAAGGTCTGTCCAAGCCGCTCAAGACCTTCACTCAAACACTATCCTCTTGCCATATTCCCAGTAGTGTTGAGGAGGCGTCATCTGCCCCAGAATGGGCGCAAGCAATGCGAGAAGAACTGGAAGCTTTAAAAAAAAAAAAATACCTGGAAGTTGATCCTATTACCGGAAGGAAAAAAAACAGGGGGATGCAAATGGGTGTTCTCTATAAAATACAAGGCAGATGGATCGATACAAGGCGAGACTCGTGGCGAAGGGGTTCACCAAAACTTATGGCATAGACTACTCAGAAACCTTCTCACCAGTAGCTAAGCTGAATACCGTTAAAGTCTTACTATCCCTTGAAGCAAACTTGGACTGGCCACTACACCAACTCGACATGAAGAATGCTTTTCTCCACGGCAACCTTGACGAGGAAGTATACATGGATGTTCCACCAGGATATACAGGATCGGCTGGAACCAAAATTGTCTGTAAATTGGAGAAGGCATTATATGGACTAAAACAGTCACCGCGAGCATGGTTTGGGCAATTTAGTTCAGCTATGAAGAGGTATGGCTATCGCCAAAGTAACTCTGACCATACCCGCTTCTTGAAACATCAACAAAGCAAGGTGATAGCATTAATAGTCTATGTAGACGATATGATAATTACGAGGGACGACGCCGATGAGATCTCAAGGCTACAAGAACGATTGTCTACGGAATTTGAAATGAAGAACCTGGGAGGGCTTAAGTATTTTCTGGGAATAGAGGTGGCGAGATCAAGCACAGGCATATTCCTCTCTCAACAGAAATATGTACTAGATCTATTGACTGAAGTAGGGTTACTATAGTGTAAACCTGTGGATACGCCGATTGTATAGAACCATAGGCTTGGAGAATATGCGGAGCAGGTGCCAGCCGATAAGGTGAGGTATCAAAGATTAGTAAGGAAGCTCATCTACTTATCTCACACCTGGCCAGACATTGCTTACGCCGTAAGTGTGGTAAGCCAGTTTATGCATACTCCGAGTAAAGACCATATGGACGCCGTAATACGAATTCTCCGCTATCTAAAGTTATCACTGGGAAAAGGACTAATGTTCACCAAGAATGCTCATCTGCATATTGAAGGGTACACAGATGCAGACTGGGCTGGGAATATCTTGGATAGAAAGTCTACTTCAGGCTACTTCACGTTCGTGGGAGGAAACTTAGTGACATGGAGGAGTAAAAAGCAGAAGGTAGTAGCACTATCCAGCGCTGAAGCTGAGTTCCGAGGCATGGCAAAGGGATTATGTGAGCTCCTTTGGCTTAAAGGTCTGCTAACTGAGGTCGGTTTTCCTCCTGATGCTGAAATGAATTTATTCTGTGATAACAAAGCCGCCATCAACATATCTCACAACCCAATTCAACACGATCGCACCAAGCACGTGGAAGTAGACCGGCATTTCATCAAACAGAACCTGGAAGAGAAAATCATTAAGTTCCCTTTCGTTAAATCTGAAGAACAGTTAGCAGACATTCTTACCAAGGCAGTCTCCAGTAGGAACTTCAATAACTCACTTGACAAGTTAGGTGTTAGAGATATCTACACACCAACTTGAGGGGGAGTGTTGGCGTGAGTCCAGCAAATTAGCCAACTAGGGCTGCCTTAGATTAAGGAATCCCTCCATTCAAGGGTCAACTAAGATTGTAGCCTCAAATATTGTATAGACGAAGATTAGCTTCCTAGAATAGGTTTTTGTATCTCTATATCTTCTAGTATTTGTTACAGGAAAATACATGGAAAATAATTATGTTTGACATAATTCATCTGATATGAAATGATAGAGAATGCTTTCATATATTGCATAATTCATCTAATATGAAATGATAGAGAATGCTTGTTGTTTTTGCACACACCATCTCACTTAGAACTAGCACAGGGCTGCCTACATTGATGGAGCTTCTGAGTGCATAGGGTGTCACTGCTGTGAAGTATTTTTCCAGGGAGCATGTGTGATTGTGTTGAATGTGTGTGCACTTCTTGTGTTTGCTTGCTGTTTCTCGGCGTGACTAGTCACTGTTTCAACTCCTAATATACAACTTTCAGTGATGTTCAGTGTTGATTGTGCCTTGCCGCTCTAGGAGCAACTTGTGTCTGATCTGGGTGTGAGTAAGATAAGAGTTTGGGAAGTACCTGGGGTTGAGGGCTGATTTCGGACCTTTGAAGAGGGCTGTTTTTGAGGATATTAGGAACCGTGTTGAGGCTAAAGTCCAAGGTTGGTCGGAGCAGTTTCTTTCTATGGCCGGAAAGGAGGTTTTGATAAAGTCAATTGCTCTTGCATTGCCAAACTATGCTATGTCTTGTTTCCAAATTCCGGTGGGGGTTTGCAAGGATGTGGAGCGGATTCTGGCTCGATATTTGTGGGGAAAACACAACTCTCAGCGAGGTATTCATTGGGCTGCTTGGGATAATGTGACTGTCCCGAAGTGTAAGGGTGGACTGGGGTTCCAAGATCTTAGGTGCTTTAATATTGCCATGCTTGCAAAGATTGGGTGGAGACTGATTCAGGAGCCGTCCTCTCTGCTTGCCAGGCTGATGAAAGCTAAGTATCACAACAATCGTTCTTTCTTGGAGGCCAAGGATATGGCTGGTTCATCTTGGGTATGGAAGGGGATTTAACAGGGTCAACGCATTCTTAAGGCCGGGCTCAATGGCATATTGGTGATGGAGCGCTGGTTAATCCTAGGGAGAATCCGTGGGTGCCTAGGTGCAGGCCATTTCGGGTAAGTCTTCCTAACTGTAATCTGCCACTGTTGGTTAAGGACTTGTTTTGTAGGAATGCTCGGACTTGGAACGCTGGTTTAGTGGAGAGCCTATTTTCAAGGGAGGATGCAGATTCAATTTTAGCAATCCCGCTGAGTAAGTTTGGGTGCCAGGATAGGATGGTTTGGCATTTCTCTAAATCAGGGGAGTATAATGTACATTCGGGATACTTACTGGCTGCGGAATTGAGCAGAAAAGGCGAGTTGGCAGCGAGGGGAAGAGGGGATTCAAGCACGAGTGGAGGGTCTGATAAATTCTGGAAAAATATATGTAAGTTGGATGTTCCAAATAAAACAAAACACTTAATTTGGCGCTGCTGCGGTGGGTTCCTTGCAACACGCCAGAATTTGTTACGCCGTCGACTTCCCGTTGAGACTATGTGCCTTTGTGTGAAGCAAAGGAGGAATCTGAATCCCATTTATTTTTTACATGTAAGTTTGCAAAGGTTTTCAGGTTTGGGGGGCCGCTGCAGTCGGATACGTCAAGGTGTAGTGGTTTGGCTTTCCGGGATTGTTGGCATGTGTTGAAGGAGATGTTCAGGACGGTGGAGGAAGGGAAGTCTGTGTTCCAACTCATTGCCATTGGATGTTGGAGGATTTGGAAGGCAAGGAACGAACGATGCTTTCAGGATATTGTGCAACAACCTGGCCGGGACTGCCATTGAGCTTTTCAGCAGCAGGTTGCAGTATTCACTGCTGCAAAGGCTTCGGTGGGAAGTGTTGGGCAGGTGGAGATGATAGATGATGTTGGTGCGGATGTGGGGATGCGTTCTGGTGCTTGGCAGCGACCTGGGATGGGATTTTTTGAAGACGAATTGTGATAGTTCCTGGTCGGAGGTGTCGCGAAGAGGGGCGTACGGCTGGGTGGGGCGGTCTTGGACGGCCAGTTTTGAGGGAGCTGGTGGTGCAGGGGGGTTTCGGTGCCTCTCAGCACTGCATGCTGAGGCGCTAGCTGTTTTTGCAGGTCTTGAGGCTTGTTTGGCTGCGGGTCATAGAAGGGTGATT
The DNA here is from genome assembly GCA_037349345.1 of Oemleria cerasiformis. Lineage (NCBI taxonomy): Eukaryota > Viridiplantae > Streptophyta > Magnoliopsida > Rosales > Rosaceae > Oemleria > Oemleria cerasiformis. The sequence continues at coordinate 11,844,672 of JAZGTL010000019.1, forward strand.
GTGGAGACGGATTCACAGAGTTTGGTTAAGATGTTAAGTCAGAAGGGGAGTGATATATCAATTGCTCATATCCTTCATGACACTTGTGTTTTATGTGAGTCCGTTGAGTCAGTTTGTTTTAATTTTGTCCCTAGGGATTGTAACATGGCAGCTCATGCTATGGCTAATAATGTGAAAAGACTCGAAGGGTACCATGTCTGATCTGATTTTGAACCAGATTGGTTATTTAACCTTTTCACAAAGAATGTAGGCGTTTCCGTTCGTTTGTGATGAATAAAGATGAATTTAAAAAAAATATATATATATATATATATATTATCTAATAACAAAGATTCTATAATAAATAAAATCTTCGATAGGAATTGTTTATTCACAAAGACATTGTAATAAGTAATATTCTCCATGAAGAATTACTTATTAAGAAAGACTCTCTTCAAACACTCAAACGCCTCCGATAAATAGTAGGCCTCATTCCACCACCAAAGTAACACAAAAAATCATCCTATTTAAATACATTATTTATTATTTACTGTGGGTAGGAATCGAGAATGAATTCTACAAGTCCGGACGATTTATGCAACAATAATATACAAGGTTTCAACTTTCAAACCAAGCTTAAACACAATAAATGAAGTTTAAATTCTGCTTAATTTCATGGCAGCTGTTGACTGCAAAACCAGCCACCAAAAGTTAAACAAGAAGTCACAAACACCAGAAAAAGCCAAGCGTAACTTACATAATTACTTCAGGCATTAAGAGCAACTCGATCCAAGCCTTTAATTAAAGAGAGACAAGTCAGTACTCAGTAGGCAACACGAACAAGATAAACATAAAAAGAGTGGCATCACATTCACATCATGAGTACATACCCTACGGTGGTGATTCAATGTGCATCCACCTTATAGAGTCGGCATCCAACGCCGTAAATTTAACTAACCCAAAAATTTCAACTTAATTCTAAAATTTATAAACCTATATCTCCTTTTAGCAGTACTGAATATTGGTTCAAAATAATTGAAAATGATAAGATACTTACAGATATCATCAATAACTAATCGTCGTGGCTATCATAAATTTGGCGCAATAATTGTAACAGCATTAATGTTTGGATCATTGGTGGTCTTATTCTCTCCATCTAGCTTCGTCGAACTCGAAACCTCCATGGCAACTGGGTTTCTTAACTACAGAAACCCTAGAAATTGAATACTTTAAATTGGATTTAGCTTGGCTTGGTATACAAGAAACAGTGCTTTTTGTCAACCGATCTGTTGGTTTCCTAGGAGGCTCTTTATCATTAAGCTTCTGCCTCTTCAAAGCACTTGAAGGCTCATCATCATCCTCTAAATCTTCATCAGAGATCGTACGGACATAATTAGGATGTTTTGAATTACGAAAAACTATTGACTTTATGCATCTGCTTGACGGAGACGTGAAGGTCTCCGATGATCAATCTCCTGCCAAATTGTCTTAAGATCGGAATAGTACACAGAAATTGGTCTCCCAGCTTGTTTTGTGCACATGGCTCGACGAGATAAATCATAAAGGATTGATTTATCAGCACCTTCATAATAAGTTGCTTTGGCAGCAGACCAAATCTCTTTTGCAGTAGGAAAAAGAATAAACAAATTAATCACATTTGCTTCCATGGAACTGATAAGCCAACTTCTCACAATTGCATCCTCCATCACCCACTTATCATAGGTGTCTGCGCCTCCATCGGGCTGTGTTGCAGTACCAGTAAGATATCCAAACTTCCCTTTGGCAGAAGCAAACATAGTCACCATCCGTGACCATAAAGTGAAATTAGTACCATCCAATTTGATACTATATGGAATTGATATTGGTTCTGGAGTTGCCACATTCACAGTGTGTGGGGGCACAATAAGAGCACCAGAATCATCACCAATAGCCATTGGTTAAGTGAACAATAGTGCTATAGAAAATAAAATAAGCTTAACAATTCAAGCTGAAGTGAGCGAAGACAAGCAGCAGAGACAAGCGGCAGAATTCGGACGGTAGAGTCCGAATAAATACAGAAATAGCAGCAGACAAGCAAGCTGAGGCGAGTGAAGACAAGCAGCAGAGGCAAGCGGTAGAATTCAGACGGTCCAGTCCGATACTCAGGATTCAGACGGTATCATCGAGCCCCGAATTCGTCACTTCGTCCGGGTCTGTAACGACCGAAAAAAAAATGTCCGGGTCCGGGTATGGACATCGTTTGGGGTACGTCGGCTGGGAATTGACAAGTTCGTCGGCTGGGAATTGACGGAGTCGTCGGTGGGTCCTGGTATGGACTTCGTCCGGGAGTTGTCGTTTGGGAATTGTTGACGGAGTCATCGATGGGTCCTGGTATGGACTTCGTCCGAGAGTCGTCGGTTGGGAATTGACGGAATCGTCGGCTGGTCAACCTAGAACAACCAAAAACGGTCCTGGGATGGACTTCGTTCGGGTCGGGTATGGACTTCGTCCGGGTCCTGGTATGGGTCTGTTTCTTGGTAAGGTTATGCGGCTCTAGCTTTGATACCAAGTAGAATTTAGGGTTATATATATTATGTGTATTTCTCTCCTCCACTTAGAGAGGTATTTATAGTCTTTACAATAGATTCCTATCTAGGAAAGGGTAAATATATTTACAATTATAATTAATGGATTCATATCAACACAAAACCTTGCGCTCTGCCATTTAATTTTGATCTTTGATTATCTTCAAACGCCGAGAAATAATTAAGAGGAACTCGTCTTCTTCGATCTCTTTTGTTAAAGGCCTAAGGCTGAGCCCCCCTCTATATAATCATATTGCAGGGAAATTACTTTCCTTTTCCTACTAGGAGAATATTTACTAATTAATACCAGAAACAAAAACAAAAGCAGAAAGCAAAACGGACTCTTCGGGTTTTCCTTGATGGACAAGGCAAACAAGAAGAAATTCTAGGTCTTCTCATCTGCTTTGCCTTGATGGACAAGGAAAAAAAGGATAAATTCTAGGTGGAACCGTATCAGAGCATTTGACAAGGCAGAGTATTTGAATTTTATGTCGTTCAATGAAAATTTAGAATGCTATAAAGTTTCAATCTAAAATTGATTGACATGAAAGAGGAAAATCAAAGTATCCAGTGTACGTGGAGATGTACCAACTCTATATTATATTATATTTTTGAAATAAAAGAATAAATTTCCTAACCGTTGATGGTAATCCAATGGTTAGGATTACAAGATTAGGGGAGGATCTGATTGGTGGTGGTGCAATTATTATTGGTGAACAAGTAGCGAAGAAAATAAAGGAGAAATAATCATGTTTTGACAGTGAGCAATGAAGATGGAAATGAATTTGATTTCCAAGCTATCATTATTTATGCATCCTCAGTAGTCAGCAGTAATTCCTTTTCCTAATAAATTTCGTAATAATAATTTTGTTTTCTTTTTTAAGAGCATGTTTCTGTTTTCCCACACGGACAAGGTAAATATAAAATTGGACTCGGTAATTAATCTCCTTTTCCTGGACGGAGAAGGTAATTGAATCAAAGTAGAAGTAGGAGTAGCTGCTTTCAGTAGTGAGCTATATATATAACCCCCACAACTCTCAATCTTTCATTCACACAAATCAACTAGCTATCAATCTAAAGTCTAAACTTAATTTGAATCAAGCACAAAAATATTCAATACAATGGCAATGGCCTCTGACGATGGGAAGAAGAAGATAAGTCTGAGGAGCTCAGACGGGGAGACGTTTGAGGTGGAAGAAGCAGTGGCTATGGAGTCGCAGACCATCAAGCACTTGCTAGAGGACGTCTGTGCCGACAATGCCATCCCTTTGGCGAACCTGACAAGCAGCATCCTAGCAAAGGTGATCGAGTATTGCAGGAAACATGTAGAGAAGAACGAGGAGGAAGAGGATATCAAGACATGGGATGCCAAGTTCATGGATGTTGATCAGAACACTCTGTTTGATCTAATATTGGCTGCAAACTATCTGGATATCAAGGGATTGTTGGATGTAACATGCCATAAAGTGGCGGACATGATAAAGGGAAAGACACCTGAGGAGATTCGCAAGACCTTCAACATCGTCAATGATTTCACCCCAGAGGAAGAAGAGGCCATTCGTAAGGAGAACGCATGGGCATTCGAGTGATACACGCCATTCACCCTTTTCTTTTCCCCCAAATTAATTTTTCTTTTTCTTTTGTTAATTATTAGGTCAAAGTAATAATAGAATATTTGTTTTTAATTTTCTTTTAGAATCCTTTTTGGTTCTTTACAACACAAACTTGATGAATTGCAACTAAACCAATGATTATATATATTCTTCAAATAAATTGAATGCAATGTTGCAAACTCTTAATTGTTTTCAAAATCCGTTGATTTATTTGATACATATGAATGGTTAAACAACCTTCAATCTTGTTGATTGTTTACGGAGATGGTCTCTAAATGATGATAATAATGGTTCCGATTATGATATATATAGATAACGACAATAAGATCAATTGAATAGGTGGTAGGAGGAGATACTACCAGAGTGGGATGCAAGTATTATCATTTAAGTATATGCAAGTACGAATTTGCTCTGAAGAAGCCTCGCATGTTCTGCACCGCATAATTGGATCAACATTCGAAAAATTCACAGTAATTAGTCCAACATTCATCTATTCTCAACGGGTTCTAAATCAATCTGTAAAATAAATAAATAAATAGAAACAGTTCATGCCTCAGTTTGATACATGAGTAACTTTCAAGGAGGCAAAGCAATAATTTCTGGAAACTCGAATCTTGATAGAAGCTTCCCATCACATCTGTCCTTTAATATTGAATCTCTGGAATTAAATTGAAGGTAGCTTGGTTCTAGATACATATCGAATCACTTTGCACTGAAATTACATCCATTTTTACATTTAACAATCAACAAACATTGAATTTGATGAACTGTTTAATCCAATCTCACTCACCAAACGAGCTATATTTGAAAGTTCAAAATTTTTGTTTTTGTAAAATGTGGCAAGCCATTCTAGAAGGTGTGAAACATGAATACATCTTACTGAAATTCGACTTAATTAAATACAAAAGCTTTGTTAGTGTTCTTTCATCTCCCATTTGGAGTGTGTGGAACACTAGAACCATAAATCATCCGAAAATTGTGGAGTTGTCATGTGACCCGTAATTTGCACAATGTCCAAATTACCCGTGATAATGTCCAAATCATAAATAATATTCGATGTCCTTAGGAATTATTTATTATTCAATTAATAAATAATATCATTTATAAATAGAATTATTTATTAATTACAAAATCTATAAACCAATCAAAATCCTCCGTGACCAATTGTGGAACCATAAATCACTCAAAATTTGTGGAGTTGCCATGTGACCCATAATTTGTACAATATTATGTCCAAATTAACCCTGATAATGATATCAACCGCGTACAAACGTCCACACATTAGATAATAAATTACCTGCTAAATATATTATTTAATTGGAGAATCGCCAAATCATAAATAATATTCGATCTCCTTAAGAATTATTTATTATTCAATTAATAAATAATATCTTTTATAAATAGAATTATTTATTAATTACAAAATCTATAAACCAACCAGAATCCTCTGTGACCTATTGTGGAACCATAAATCACCCAAAATTTGTGGAGTTGACACGTGGCCATAATTTATACACTGTCCAGATTACACATGGTGATGACATTGACGGCGAATAGACGTCCATACATTAAATAATATATTTAAACGCTAAATATATTATTTAATCGGACTACTGCCAAATAATAAATAATATTCTCCTTGAGAATTATTTATTATCAAAATTTAATTAATAGATAATATCTTTTTTAAAAGAATTATTTATTAATTACAAAACCTATCAACTAATCAGAATGCTCCGTGACTTATGATCTCTCTCTATAAATCCAACCTTACTCCGTAACTTGAACTTTCTCTTTGAAATTTTAGTTAATGTTGAACTTGTAGATTGCTGACATTGAAGTGTAATGTAAGGACCCGTACCTGAATTTTAAACTAATTTCGAAAACTATTTAGGAAAAGGATGGTTTTGCCCTTGAGAGTTAGGGGTCCGGGGTTCACTTTTCGTTTGAAAATACTTTTGGAAGTTTTTCTTTGACCGTTGGTTAGGTCTCGAACTCACGAATTCATAGACATGCAGCACACGTAAAATGGAGTTCATACTGGAAAGTTACGGGTCTCGAATGACCAGGGGTATTTTGGTCATTTTGGAAGGAAGATATTTTTAGTCTCCTCACTCTCTCTCCTCCCATTATTGGCTAATCACTTTCTTACTCTTCCCTCTCTTTTTCCTCTCTCTTTCCCGTCGATACCACCAAAAACCATAGAGCATCATTTCATTTTCAGCAGTTTCGAGCCAAACCAACACCACCATCTTCCTCCTCCCGACCCCAAGAGTCCATTGGTACCATCCACGAACCCCAAGGACTGAATATGATGCCCGTGCAAAGGTCCACTCAAGGTCAAATCACACATTTTATTTCCTTCTTAATTCATATGTCGCAGGCTTCCCTGGCTCACTACCACAACTATTCAAACAACGCATTAAGCACAAAGCAAATATGAGCAATCACACTACCCCTAGAAAAGTGATGTGCAGTCCTAGGTTGTCCTGAGTTGGATTACAAGTAAGATGTAAGGGCATCTCCAACCATGGGTTATAAAGCCAAATTGTAGGAAAATTTGGTAAAAAATGATCTTCAACCATAAGGCCAAAGGCCATAGACGAATTTTGGTCAATGGCCAAACATTTTCTCAAATTTGTCCAAAATTTAAGGAAATTTCCTATTTCCTAAATATGTAGTGGGGCCCAATCTTATCACACAATTATTTTGCCTACTTCAAATCTTATCACACAATTATTTTCCCTAACAATATATTTTGTTCAAAAATGTTATATTAGTTTAATTAAATTAAATTTAGTATACGTTATATTAGTTTAATTAAATTATTTTAGTTTAATTAGTGTAATTAAATTATTTTATTTTAAAAATTTTATATTAGTTTAATTAAATTATTTTCCCATAACGATATATTTTGTTAAAAATGTTATATTAGTTCAAAAATGTTATATTAGTTTAAAACATATAGAAATAATGATAAAATATTGAAATAGTAATGGCATAGCCCTAAATGGTTGGAGATGGTAAAATATAGGCATGCACTATTCATTAAAAAAACTATTATTTTTTAGGGCTAAATTTTGGCGCAGCCCTCAAAATTTAGGACATGGTTGGAGATGCCCTAAAGCCACTACCCTCAGTGCCAAACAATTACAAGAGGATGATCAGTCAAACAAACAATTATTCACCTATAGTTATATGCAAACAAGGTGATCAATTTCATAAACATAAACTAAGATCATTACGCAAAGTAATCCAAGCTATATTCAGCATTCAAAACAATATAAATCAAGGGCCAAAATCATATTAAAGAAGAACCATGGCTAGGGTTTCAAGAAGTTCTAATCTAAAAAGAGGCTACAAAATAAAATAAAAGTGTTTTTGCTCTGAGGTGTATTTCTGTGTATTTTTTTTGCCTTTTTCGACCCCCTTTACAAAACCCTAGGACCTATATTTATAGGAGAATTGTTAATCCTCAAATAAATAGAAGTTTACATTAAATTCTATAAGGAAACGGTCTCCTAAATAATAAAGAAAACTAATTAAAACCTTTCCTAAACATAAAAGGACCAAAAATAATATTCCCTAATCAATAGGCATGAAATCTCCTTAAAACATGGAGAATGATTGTGAACACAAGCTGTCAAGGGCATTCTGGCGGCCCGTGGGCTGTCATGCGAGACGATTTTGAAGTTATAATCAAGTCGACTGCTAGCCCGCGAGACTCAATTTTGATTCTTTTATAACTTCTTCATTTCAACTCCAAATTGAGTGATTCTTTTTCTGTTATTTTCAGAATTCAATAATCTTTCTAAATATGCACATATCTCACAAAATAGATTATTTCTCAAGTTTCATATTAAGAAATATTAACAAAACATAAGTAAAATGGTATTAAATCATGGATAAAATATGCATTAATTATGTATTAATTATGACCTAACAGTGCGTGTGGAGTCCGCCGACCCCTGGCCGGCGCGTGGCGGCGCATAGGGCCGGATTTTGCCCCTCGACCGGCTCGTGGGGCCTATTTCCAACCCTCGGCGGCGCTAGGTTCATATTTTGGGGAGTTCTATAGCTGTTTTGCATGTTTCGGGTCCATCTAAGGTCGTTCGAGGGCTGGTTTGAGTGTTCTAAGTTAGTTTGGGACCATTGAGGGCGTGTGAGGGTCTAAGGGAGTGTGGATCCTAGGTTTAGGGTGTAGATTTATTATTTATTGAATTCAGTTGTCACCTTTGATAGGTAATACTGCTCTGGAGACTGCGGAGGACCTCCTGTCTCAGAGTTGAGCTTGCTTGAGCATTCAGTGAGTGGAATTTGGTTTTATAAAGTGTATGGTTGCATGTTAAATGTATTTAAATGATTTTTTTATTATTTGTGGATTTTGATAAATATAGACTTGGAATTTGAAATGATTTGGGGTTTCGGCCTGGTTATTTGGTTTGAGCTACGGCCCGGGTTTAGTGATTCTTCGACACATGATGTAGAGAATTTTCGTCATGTGCTCGTTGGGCTATGACCCAGGATTGTTGACTTTAGCTAGGCATACAGTTTTGGGCTTCGGCCCAGGGTTATGGATTTTGGGCTTCGGCCCGGGTTTTGATGATATTGAATTTTTTTTTAACCAAAAGATCAAAAAAACTTCATTAATAGCGAATAGAAACACCAGCATCAATGGCTAAGGTATCAAACAACCAGTCAGTCCCTAATTCATCCCAACAGTGATACCCACCAACCCTAGAAACAAATCTAGCAACAAGGTGCGCAGCTTTATTAGCCTGCCTGGATGCGTACACAAATTGAACACTCCCCAACCTCAAAGAAAATGCATGGATATCGAAAAGAAGACAGTCGAGATCAGCATCACCCTGGCTCTGACCAAGGAGGGCCTTAATAAGCCCCAAAGCATCGGACTCAATCACCACCCGATCGTGGCCAACCAACAAACAATAGGAGAGGGCACTGCGCACCACCTCTGCTTCAGCCACCAAACTTGATTTCAGACATAGATCCCCTCTACCTCCCACCGACACCAGCAGCCCGAAACAGTCCCGGATGACCCAGCCAACGCCACCACACGCCGTCTCCCGACTCCAAGCACCATCACAGTTTACTTTCAGGGTGCACATGACAGGTTTCTTCCAAAGATGCACCACCTCATCATCCCCCAGCTCCGGCGGCCTAGGTTGCGAGACCTGGCCCTCCAAGGCCGGGACCCCTAAATCTCGGAACTCAGTCACACAATTCAGGAGGTTGACAACGGCCTCCTCCGGCGACATAGCAATACCTTCAAACACCTTCTAGTTGCGGCACTTCCAAATTCTCAAGAGCCCAAACGTAAGTGTCTGAGTCAGCTCCACCCTATGGGGAAATTGGTGGAATTTAGCCATCAGGCCCTGCCAAATACCAGGAAAATCAACCCCCTCTAGTGCACAGACATCCAGCATAAGAGGGCTCCCAAACCAGAAGACTCTGGAAAACTGGGAAAGGAAGAATAAATGGACCTCGGTCTCCTCAGCAAGACCACACACCGGGCAAACAGGATCCACCACCAGACGACGCCAAACCAAATTAGCTCGGACTGCAAGGGCGTTATTACAACCCCTCCAAATAAATTGCATAAGCTTCGGTGGAACCTACATAGACCAAAGTTGACTCCATTTCGGGCCCAGAATAGGAGAGGAACTGGACTCCCCCTCCCCCGTCTACCTAACTCCCCCTTTCTGTGCAAATCCAATGCAACACCATAAGCCAATTTCACCGAATAACATCCAGTTGTGTTGAAATGCCACATCCACCTATCTCCCAGACCCCAACTGCTAAGGGGCAGCCGAAGAATAACATGAGCCTCCTCCTTTTGAAAACATCGAGTTATCAGCTCTGCCTTCCAAGTGTGGGTATCCTGATCAATCAAGTCTTTGACAAATAGAGGGATATCAGGATGTGACGAGGTCACCTTGAAAGTGTAGTGGGTCGGCAACCACGGGTCAGAACTGGCTCGCACCTGTGCATCATTACCAATACTCCATCTCAAGCCCGCCTCAAGGATTTTTCGACCATGGAGAAGGCCCTTCCACCCCCAAGAAGACCGACAGCCGGCATGTGCTTGGAGGAAGGACCCATTGGGGTAGTACTTTTCCCGCAACACCTGTGACAGTAGCAATGAGGGATCATGAACGATACGCCACCCAATCTTGCCAAGCATTTCCAAGTTGAAACATTCCAAGTCCCGAAAGCCTAGCCTTCTCACCTTCTTCATCCGTGACACCTTCTTCCAAGCAACCCAATGCACACCACGTTGGCCATGCTGTTTTCCCCACCAATAATTGGCAACTAGCCGCTCAATAGGTCGGCATACACCCACCGGAAATTTAAAACATGACATAGCATAATTCGGCATGGCCATGGCCACCGCCTTTATCAATATCTCCTTACCAGCCTGTGAAAGAAACTGCTCCGACCACCCTTGCACCCTACTGGCAATCCTATTCCGCAGTTCATCAAAAATGCCCTTCTTCGACATACCAAAATCTGCCTGAAGACCAAGGTACTTCCCAAACTCGTCCCGTGTCTTAATCTAGCATCTCCGAGACTATCTCCCCGGTAGACGTTTGGAGCAGTTCCCCCCAAAGAACATGGAACTTTTCTCCAGGTCAACCAACTATCCAGATGCCTCAGCATAACAATCAAGGATACCCTTTACTGCATCAATTTCCCTGGGCGTAGCACGACAAAATACAACCGCATCGTCAGCAAAGAAAAGGTGGGTGATGCGCAAAGCACTGAACTCCAGTATCCGAAACCCATGGATGGCCCCCTCCTCCTCCTGCTGGCGAAATAGAGCGGACAACCCTTCCGCTCAGACCAAGAACAGAAAGGACGACAAGGGATCACCCTGTCTGAGGCCTCTACTAGGGGAAAAATAACTTGTTTCCTCCCCGTTGACCAGGACACTGTAAGAGACCGAGGACATGCATTCAAGAATCAATCCACAAAACCGGTCATCAACCCCAAGGCCTTTAAGCATATCCACCACAAAACTCCATTCGACCCTATCATAGGCCTTTGCCATATCCAACTTCAGAGCCAAATCCCTATCTTCCCGTTTACCCCGAAGCTTCATCGAGTGAAGAAGTTCATGGACAACTAGAATATTATCCTGTATTTGCTGGCCCGACACGAAGGCTGACTGATTGACACTGATAATCCGATTCAAAATCAACTTTAAACGGTTAGTAAGGAGTTTCGAGATGACCTTATAGATGACATTGCACAGTGCAATAGGCCGCAGCTAAGACATCTTGACCGGGCTAGGGACCTTGGTAATCAAGCAGAGATGAGTGTACTTAATTTTCTGAAGTAACCGCCCAGTCCTCTAAAAGTGCGCCACCATCTAAAAAATATCACCTTCCACCACCTCCCAATTGGTCTGGAAAAAACCACTGGTGAACCCATCCGGCCCTGGGGCCTTAGACGTATTAATCTGAAACATCACCGCATGTACTTCTTCCCCAGATAAGGGCACCAGGAGTACCTCACTTTCCTCCCGCGTAACCCGCCTCCCAATACACTCCAAAATAGCCGAACATGAAGAAGGATTAGTAGTAGTGAATAGTTGTTCAAAATAGTGCACCACCACCTGATTCTTCTGAGGGCCCTCCTCTACCTACTCCCCATCCTGGTTTTCAAGACCCCATAGTCTATTAAACCGCCTACGATTGGCTATGGAAGAGTGGAAAAATTTTTCGTTTTTATCCCCCTCTTGTAGCCACTGAACCCGAGCCTTTTGTTTCCAGTAACACTCCTCTTCACGAATCAGGCGCTTCAGCTCTACCTCCTTGCGTCGTACCCACACTCCATCAAAAGAGGGTTGGATATAAGAATTAGGTAATTGCTGCTGAACCTCCTCAATAAGTACCTTACTATATTGCTGGTTCCTCTTCCGCCACCCTAGAAGGCCCGAACGCACCCCCTTCAGTTTCTCGCAGACTTGGAAAGCCTTTGATCCCCGAGTCTCTTAATGCCAACACTCTGTAATCACCCGTCGGTAGTCCTGATCATTTCCCCATCTAGGATAAAAAACAAACCTCCTCTTCGGTCGGCGCATAGGCGACGCAAGACATAATAACAGCAGTAAGTGGTCGGATCCTTCCACAAGGATGTGGTGTAAAGTCGCTGCTGGGTATAACTCCACCCACTCCGTTGTGGCCAAGCCACGGTCCAATCGAGCCTGAATGAACCCCGTGTCCCTTTTATTCCTCCAAGTAAACAGATGCCCTTGATATCCAAAATTGGGCAATCGATTATCAGCCACAAACTCCCGAAAGGTAAGCATTGAATTTTCGGACCGAATAAGATCCCCTTCCTTTTCAGAAACTGACAGCACATCGTTAAAATCTCCTATCAAAAGGCAAGGGTCCCCACACCTGGCAATACGAGCCCCCAGGCTCTTCCATTGATCCGCTCGGATCCTATCATCTGTACGCGCATAAATAGAGAAAAATCGCCAAGTATAACCAGAAATAACATCCTTTATTAAAACTTCAATAAGAAAATCACCATATTTAACTAACATTACTTGTTGAACATCCTTCCAGAAAATACATAGTCCACCACTCAAACCCCGTGGCTCTACCGCATGCATGAAGGGCATTCTCAACTTAGTTTTTAGATACTCAAACCTTCGACTATTATTCTTCGTCTCCAATAAAACCACAATATCAGGTTGGGGGAGCAAAGTTTGCTCCACCAAGTTATGAACGGTCAATGTACCTCCGATACCCTGACAGTTCTAGCATAGAAGACTTATGGCGGCTGGGAAGAGGTGGAACACACACCCCTTCGCTCAAGAGACCCATTAAGGTCGGTCCCCGCCACCTGAGAAGCACAAACCTCCACTCCACACTCCAATCGTCTCCGCCTAGCCACACCTTCACGCAACAAAGGTGAGACTCCCTCACCCTCCATCACCAGCCGACGCCGTTTACCCAGACCCACACTCCCGGCTCTCCCACCTAGGTTGATAGGCATGAGTTGAAAAGGGTCAGACTGCTGGGACACATGGACTTCCTTCCCGGTGCAACCCCCCTCTCCAACCCCCATACTCAGCAAAGAGCCCCGATCATGAATAGATTCCACATCGTCAAACTCCCCCGAAGCCACTACTTCCCTCTCAGCACTGCTCTGCCCAATAGGGGACCGAATAGGAAGAGACTGACCAGAAGCATCCCCCCCCCCCCCCCCCCCCCCCTCATTTGGCACCAAATGGCCCTGTGCTCGGCCGCTCAAGCCTTCTTCCTCACATTCCATCCGAGCAGCCCTAGGACCCCCCACATTCAACTCACCTCCTCTACCGATCAGACCAGCATCAAACGCTGCCTCCAAGACTCTAGTACGCCGCAACTCCTCCTCTTTCTACGCCCGGATACTCTCAGCTAGTCCAGAGGCAATGCCATCCCCTAGGCCACTCCCCCGGCCGCTAGACTCCACACCACTTCCCTGCCTGCGGACCACCCTACATAGCGGGCGACCCCGAAGATCAATCACCGCCTCCAGATCCCTAAACGTCAGGCCACGGGCTGCCCCCGCCCCCACCTGGTCAGTACCACCACAACGCCGAGTATTGTGACCAAACGAGACACACACCAAGCAATATGTCGGCAGCAACTCATATTTGAAGTAAATCATTGCTGGCCCTCTACAGGGAATTCCATACAAGTTCCACACATCAACGGATCATCCACCCTCATTCGGACACGGACACGGACAAACCGGCCAATACACTCCTTACCCCAAGACGTGTCGACCTCCAGCACAGCCCCCACAAGTCCATCAATCTTCTTGGCTACTGCAATCGTCATGCTAAAGGAGGAATACCATGAAGCTGCACCCAGAAGGAGGAGTGATTCAATCTCAGACTCCTAGGATTCCTAGTACCAGAACCTTCGGCCAGAACTACCAAGGCCTCCATAAAGTTCCACGGTTCCATATCCAGGACCCGTTGCAAGTCCTACTGAACAACAAAGCAGGCCAAAAACTTTTTCTCCCCAATCACCCGTATGGAGACTCCCTCCCTCCCTTTCCATAGGCCCGAGAATAGCCTCACAAAGGCATCACAGCATATACCCTTGTCGGTGAAGACTTCTGCCACAAGATGGAATCGGAACCCTAAAGGAAGGTCCTCGACTTCCTCTTGCAGCACCCGTACCCCCACCCTTTCGTTCTCCGAGAGGCGGAGATGAGAACCAAATCGTTTTTCCAAGGCAGCCTCGTCCATCACTACTATCAGTCACCGTACCTCAGTCACGAAGAGACCAGTTCAGTACCAGGACATCCCAAGCCTGGTGCCACAGCCGATCACCACAAACAACCAACCACAGTCGTCGCCTGCCCTCTACGACCACCACCAACACAAGCCTTCCACCGAACCACAGGCCCTAGATCCCCCCGCGATCACCCGTACACAGGTCTAAAACAAAACAGCCGCGGAGAAACCAAGCTGAACCCAGAAAAACCCAACCCTAGCGTCGCATCCGAATCCCCACAAGCAGACGATCACTCCCGATGCCTGCCCTATACGTCCACAACCAAATCAAGCCTCCAATCACGGCCCACCGACTTGACCGCCACCAATGCAAAGAAACCAGCGGCACCCTCGACAAGGTTAAAGTGTACCGGTGCCGAAACCCTACAAAAACTCTCCTTACGAGAGACGATGATATTGCATTAGGACAGGTAAAAGGAATTCTAACGAGGAAGGGTACAATTATTTGTAGTGTGGGTTCCACTGATTTAAATTAATTGGTTTTCCGGTAAGTTGTATATTTTTGTATACAGTTATTTATTATGCATGCATTATTTTATAACAAGGTGGGAATTAGTTTTATGTTAATTATTTACGGAATTATGCTCGTAATTGTTCTTTTGACCACTCAAGTTTTCTTTTAGTTTTGTACCCTCCATGCTGCAGCGAGACTAGACTTCAAGACTAGGAGGAGGCATCATATTCGTTGCGACCTTAGCTTGTAGGATTTCGCTGAATTTCTATAATTCTAAACCCCAGACCTAGTATGCTCTGATTACTTGTACGGGTCTATTTGATTGAGATTGGGTTGGAGTCTTGGTTTGTCTGACATGTTGGTTTTTGGTTGACCCCTTGTACTGGGGAGATTCTGCCGAATTTTCGGTAGAAGTTCTGTATTTTGGTTGTTAGCGTAAGGGTCATTTCGAAAAGTTTTTTACTTTCTGGGGTTGTTAGGCGGGAATAGTGCTCTTCACGGATTTCAAGGGGGAAATTTGGGAGGGTCCTATCATGTAATCTGCTACCTTAGTTGTGTAAATTTACCTTAATGTTGTAACCTCCAACCATAATAGTGTGATTCACCTACGTTGAAGCGTAATTATTTGTAATCTTGATTATGTAAATCTATCTTAACGATGTAACTTCCAACATTGAGCGTGTAAGCAAACGCTACTCCGTAACATGAACTTTCTCTTTGAAATTTTAGTTATGGTTGAGCTTGTAAATTGGTGACATTGATGTGTCGTCTACCACCTTGATTGTGTAATTCTAACTTAAAGTTGTAATTTTCAACCAGCCATGATCGTGTAATTCACCTACGTTGAAGCATAATATGTAACATTGATTGTGTAAATCTATTTTAATGATATAACTCCCAACTTTTAGCATGTAATTCCAACGTTATTCCGTAACATGAACTTTCTCTTTGAAATTTTAGTTAACGTTGAACTTGTAAATTTGTGACATTGAACTGTAATTTGCTACCATGGTTGTGTAATTCTACCTTAATGTTATTAACTTTCAACCATGATCATGTAATTTACCTACGTTTAAGCATAATTTGTAACCTTCATTGTGTAAATCTACCTTAATGATGTAACTTCCAACCTTGAGCGTGTAATTTTAACCTTACTTCGTAACATGAACTTTCTCTTTGAAATTTTAGTTAATGTTGAGCTTGTAAATTGGTGACGTTGAAGCGTAATCGGCTACTATGGTTGTGTAATTCTACCTTAATGTGGTAACTTCCAACCTTGAGCATGTAATTCACCTACGTTGAAGTGTAATATGTAGTCTTAATTGTGTAAATCTACCTTAATGTTGTAATGGTCAATCTTGTCCGTGTAATTTACTTACGTTTAAGGGTAATAGGCTATCTTGATTGTGTATGTAATTTGACCTTAACTTGTAACTTCCAACCTTAAATGTGTACTTCACTAATTTTGAAGTTTAATAGGCTACCTTCATTGTGTAATTATCCCTTTATCCATTGCATGGACTGCTGTTTGATTTAGTATCTGAAAAGGTGAAAATAAGCGAATGAAAAATATGATGAAAAGGGCATGTTATAAAAACATTGCATGATGTTATAACATTGCATGTCTATTTGTGCTTGTTTTCACGTTTTAAATTTGTATCACAAAGAGAAAGTAATCTTACACTTAAAATACCTACAGACTCAGCTAAGAACATGACAAACTCACAAAAATGCAAGAAGGGTTTAGTACCCACTAATTTACTATCATTCCAAATATAACCCTAATTATCTTATCATTCGATCTTTCAAAATATAACCGATTAATTTCAGCCTTACTCCGTAATATAAACTTTCTCTTTGAAATTTTAGTTAACCTTGAGCATGTAATTCACCTATGTTTAAGTGTAATATATGTAATCTTGATTGTGTAAATATTCTTTTTTACTTTGGGATCTTTTATCTCTAAAGTACATATTATTTCATGAGACTTGCATCTCAAGTAAACTAGGCTTTTTATTAGTTTCTCCAACTAGATTTGTAAATAACAACGGCTTAGAGATTTATAAGTCTCTTTAATTTATTAACCTTGGCAGTATTTTAGCTTCATAAGGTTTTGGCTAGCTCAAATACTTCTATAAAATTAATCTACCTTATTGTTGTGATGGTCAACCTTGAGCATGTAATTCATCTACGTTGAAGTGTAATATGTAACCTTCGTTGTGTAAATCTACCTTAATGTTGTAATGGTCAACCTTGTGCGTGTAATTTACCTACATTGAAACGTAATAGGCTATCTTGATTGTGTAATTCGACCGTAACATTGTAACTTCCAACTTTAAGCGTGTAATTCACCAATGTTGAAGCTTAATAGGCTTCATTCATTGTGTAATTCTACCTTTATGCATTGCATGGACTGCTGTTTGATTTTTGGTATATGAAAAGGTGAAAATAAGCCAATGAAAATGTGATTGTAAGGGCCTGTTATAACAACATTACATGATGCTATAACACTATGTTTATTTGTGCCAGTTTTCATGTTCTTTATATCACAAAGAGAAAGTAATCTTACACTTAAAATACCTACAAACTGAGCTAAGAACATGACACACTCACACAAACGCAAGAAGGGTTTAGTACCCTTTAATTTACTATCATTCAAAATATAACCCCATTTATCTTCCTGCTTTATCATTCAATCTTTGTTCCAAGGGTAAGCTCAGATGAAGCAAGTATCCCTCGCTCAAAAAAATAACCCCATTTATCTTCTGGCTTTATTATTTGATCTTTGTCCTACGGGTAAAGCTCATCTTTACCTCTCATTCAAACGATAACCCCATTTATCTTCCTGCTTTATACTACACTTCAACTTATCAAGCTTAATTGTATTGGTTCATCACCTTTTACTTCTCTAGGAGACGCCTTGGTTTTGACATCTGTAAGCCTCCAAAATCTCAGGGCGAGCAAATCTACTAAATCAGCATACTTCTTAATTCAATTTTGAAACTTAAAAATGAATTTTATTTAACAAAATTGCTTCGTTCTTATTGATGTTGGGTTTCAGGATTTTGTTGTTACATTCATTGGCGAAGCCAAAAAGGGACCAGAGTGGTCCCGAGCCCCCACTGCATTTTGTTTTCCTACATCTATATATACTCAGGATGAATTGTTCAATTGGATATTGATCAATTAGCTTATAAAATGGGTTTTATACTTAGGTTCTTTTTATCTCTATAAAGCATAAATTATTTTGTAATTTTTCACTAAAACCATGTATTTTTTTTTAAAATTATTTTAATTAAGTTTCCAAGTCATGACACTTCATGCCTTATCTCAACCTAAACTTTTGAAATCCTTATCCCTTTCTTCTTAATTAAAACCTTTAAGCCATTGTGTTTTTCACAAACTGCAGCTCAATTGGTGAAAGGTGTCCACCTTGAGTGGAATAAAAAGGCTTGGTCCATGGTTCGATCCTCAAAGGCTGCAGCTAGGGGATTTGGATGGGGACCTCGCTAGCAATACCTTTGGGCTTGTGTGTGAGCTTAAGGCTGCCACCAGGGGCTTCGCTTTGGGAGGATTCCCGGTGGCCATAACGATGCCGTCAAGGCCGGGGTTGCCGTGCGGGGCGGGTCGTTACAAAAAAGGCGCCTTATGTTACTGGGTTCACCGCTAACCACGGATCCTAGCCTTAGTCATGTGATTTCGGTTGAGGGTATCAGCGTGGATCCCCAAAAAGATTGAGGCAGTGGAAAACTGGGAGCAACCGAGGACAGTGATAGAGGTGAGGAGTTTTCTGGGTTTAGTGGGATATTATCGACGGTTCGTAGAAGGATTTTCTACGATAGCTACTCCGTTGACTCGGTTGACTAGGAAAGGAGTCAAGTTTGACTGGGGTGTTGATTGTGAGCAGAGCTTTCAGGAGCTAAAGAGAAGGTTGACTTCTGCTCCAGTATTAACCCTTCCTGATGATACTGGGGGATTCGAGATATACAGTGATGCATCATTGCGGGGTATAGGATGTATGCTGATGCAGCATGGGAAGGTAATAGCGTATGCTTCTAGGCAACCTAAACCCCATGAGATGAATTACCCCACTCATGATTTGGAGTTAGCTGCAGTGGTGCATGCACTGAAAATCTAGCGACATTATTTATACGGGGAGAAGTGTCGGATCTTCACCGACCATCAAAGTTTGAAATACTTGTTCACCCAGAAGGACATGAATCTGAGGCAGAGAAGGTGGCTAGAGCTGATAAAAGATTATGATTGTACTATAGAGTACCACCCAGGAAAAGCCAATATTGTGGCAGATGCCTTGAGCAGGAAGTCCATGGGTTCTTGGCCCATTTGCATACAGTCTACCTACCATTGTTGGTAGAGTTTCGTAGAGCGGGGACTGTACTGGACATCGATAGCCAGGGGGCTTTGTTGGCTAGTTTCCATGTGAGGCATGTTCTGATTGATCGGATTATTGAGGCTCAACTCCAGGATCCTACATTGTGCGTTACCAGGATGGAGTTGGAGGCTAGAAACAGGCAGGATTATGCGCTTAGGGATGATGGAGCCTTGGTTAAGGATGGACGGTTGTGCGTACCGAATGAGCTGGAACTAAAGAGGGAAATTCTTGATGAGGCTCATAGTTCGGCTTATGCTATGCATCCAGGAGGTACCAAGATGTAAAATACCCTAAGGGAACACTATTGGTGGACTGGGATGAAAAGGGAAATTGCTGAGTTTGTGAGTAGATGTCTGACATGTCATCAAGTGAAAGCAGAGAGGCAGAAACCATATGGGGCACTTCAACCATTACCTATCCCGGAATGGAATTGGGATCACATTACGATGGACTTTGTGTATAAACTTCCAAGGACACAAAAGAGACATGATGGAATATGGGTAATTGTTGATAGAGTCACGAAATCGGCACATTTCTTGCCAGTGCGGGAAGATTTCCGGATGATTCGGTATGCCAAATTTTTCGTTGATGAGATCATACGGCTACATGGGACTCCAGAGTCAATTGTTTCAGACAGGGATCCTAGGTTTACCTCTAGGTTTTAGCGGAGTTTGCAGAAGGCTTTTGGCATCACCTTGCATTTCAGTACAGCTTTTCATCTTCAGACGGATGGTCAGTCTGAGAGGAAAATCCAAGTTTTGGAGAATATGATGAGAGCTTGTGTACTGCAGTTTAAAGGGAATTGGGATTCACACCTGGCTCTGATGGAATTTGCTTACAATAACAGTTATCAGTCGAGTATTGGGATGTCTCCTTTTGAGGCATTGTATGGGAGGCAGTGCAGGACACCGTTGTGCTGGAATGAAGTGGGTGAAAGGAGACTGTTAACACCAGAGTTGGTGGATACGACTGAGGAAAAGATAAGAATCATCATAGAAAGGTTGAAAACAGCCCTGGATCGCCAGAAGAGCTATGCAGACCGCCGAACTAGAGATCTTTAATTTGAGGTAGGTGACTGGGTGTTCTTGAAATTATCTCCTTGGAAGGGAGTGGTGCGTTTTGGCAGACGAGGAAAACTGAGTCCTCGCTACATTGGGCCATATGTGATTGTGGAGAGGATAGGACCAGTGGCATATAGACTTGCTTTACCCCAGGAACTGTCAAGAGTTCATGATGTCTTCCATGTATCTTTGCTCCGGAAATATCTATTTGATGAGTCTCATGTGTTGGAAGAGCAACCACTTGAGCTGAAGGACAATTTGACGTTTGAGGAGAAACCAGTGCAAATTTTGGATTGGAAGGAAAAGGTACTGCGCATAAATAATGTTCCCGAAATATATTGTGGAGGAATCATAACGTGGAGGAGGCCACGTGAGAAACCAAGGAACTAATGCGGGCGCAGTATCCTCATTTGTTCCAATGGTAGTATTGAATTTCGAGGACGAAATTTCTTAAGGGGGGTGGATTGTAACAACCCGGAATTTTAATTATTTGATTTACGTAATTATTTTTGTAAAAAGACGATTCTACCCTTGGTGGTTAAGGGTGTGGAAATCAAGTTTTGTTTCAAAACATATTAGGCGGTGTTTTGGGTACCGTTGCGTAGGTCTCGAACTCACGAGTTCATAGACAGGCGGCACGCAGAAAACGGAGTTCGTGTACGAAAGTTACGCGTCTAGATTGTTAAGCGCAGTTTGGTAATTTTTGACTTGGGGTAGATATTTTTAACCCCATATCATTATTACATCTTCATATCAACATCTCATTCTCATCCTCTCTCTGAACCACACAAACCCATCCCAAAACTGGGAGAAAAAAACACCAAGAAACCCAAAACATTTACTTTGATTCAAGGCCGAGACTTCCAATTTTTTTTCACTAATCGAATTCTACTCCTTCCCACGATCACAACTGTACCAACCATCGAATGAGAGGACTACGGGAGGGGTGGGACCGAGACAAAGAATAATCGGACCTTCCGATCGATTTTTCGGCTAGCACAGGTACGGGTTTGATGTTTTAAGGTCATATTTGGATTCCTATGTTCGAGTAGATAGATTTAGACGTAAAATTCGTGAAAAATGGTCGAGTTTTGAAGAAGTTAGGAAAAAGCTTGGATCTGCCAGAAATGGAGGATTCCGGCGACCTAGACGGCGGTGGTGGTGGTGGTCCGGTCATCTTCTCCGGCCAGACTCTAACGACGGCGACGGTGGTCCGATCGTCTTCTCTGGTGAGTCGCCAGTGACGGGTCGGGTCGAGTCATACTGGGTCGGGTCGATAGGACCGGGTCGGACCGAGTGAACCAGTTGGGTTGAGTGAACCGATCAGGTTGAGTGGATCGGGTCAGGCCGAGTTAGGCCGAGTTGGACCGGTCTAAGCACATGGGTACTGTATCAGACGCGTGATAGGCGCGTGATGGCGCATGGCGGCGCGTGGGGTCAATTATGAGGTTACGGCTATGCGTGTTGACTAATTTTTGATGTGCCGGATTTATTGGAGCAGGTTCCGGGTCGATCGAACGTCGTTTGGAGGTAGTTTTGGGCGTCAGAAGTTGCTGCATTTTTTAGGGCAGCGTAGGTAGATATCCCGAGGTTTAGGAAGTTGTTATTTAAGAGTCTTATTACTAGTCGGTAATCCCGATTGTTGTTATTGACAGGCGATATTGCTCCGGGAACCTCGGAGGGACAAACAAGTCGGGATTGAGCTTGCTTAGACAGGTGGTGAGTGGACTTTTGGTTTATAAACTATAATGCATGCATCAATGTATCTTTGTTTAAATACTGTTATGTATTGTTGCATTGAATTTCCGGAATTGAAAAATGATTGCTGGACACCTGTTTTCCAATATTTCAGTGAAAGTGTGTTTTGAGGAGGGCCAGGATCCGCTGTTGGCGATGAACCGGTGAACCTCCAATATAAACAATACCAATTTGAGGGGGGCCAGGATCCGCTGTCAGCGGTGAACCCGGTGAACCTCCAATATAATTGGTGATTTTTCAAAGAATTTGGTTTTCACTGGTTTTCTGTCCCGATGGTTACTGTTTCTCAGACTCTGGCGTCGAGAGTTTTGCTCCGCCTGGTCGCGAGGCTGTCTACGCCTAGTACAGGGCTAGCACAACCCAAGGGATACCCTGGTGGCTAGTGGATATGTCGGGAATAGTGGATTTGATATTTTATGTGTCCAGGTTGAAATAAATGATTTTAAACTTTTTTGAGGATGATTTTCGAACCAAACTGTGGACCACGATGTGTTTTCTTTATACAGATTTTGTGTGGGTCCAACTAAGTGGTTTTTAAAGAGAAATGGAATTTTGGCGATTTGCAGATGATGTTTTATATCATGAACTGTTTTATTTGATGCATGCATTGTCAGGACCCGTCCCGAATTTCCCCTCGAAACCCGGGAAGAACCATGATCCCGTCTGACAACCTAAGGAAAGGTTCCCAAAATACCCTTCAATCCTTACAAATTATAATAACAATAATAAATACTTCATCTTGTCAGACAAGGGACTTAAGCACTCAATAATTCCCGTAATTAACGACCAATCAAATACAATATAATATCAGAGCGACTAAGTAGTAGGATCAAGAGTAAAATTTAGATATCCTACTCAAATATACTACACAGCGCAGTCGAAATACTAATGCCTCTGCCTCGAGATCAGTGTTCGCGCCAACTCTACTCAACTGCCTGAAGGGGGTTTAAACACAAAAGTTGTGAGTGGACAAAAATAATCATTTATAAATTCCTTTTCGAGAAAATAACTTTCTTCCCCTCCATTTATAAAATCATGCATGCATAACATAAAACAGTTTATAATATAAAAACATCATATGTAAATCACCAAAAATTCTCATTTCTCTTTAAAACCACTTAGTTGGACTCACATAAAATCTGTATAATAAAAATACCTAGTGATCCACAATTTGGTTTGAAAACTATCTTCAAAGGAGTTTAAAATCATTTAGTTCAATCTGGACACAAAATATCTCAAATTCAAATCGTTTCGTTCAATCTGATACATAATATCTCAAATTCACTGTTCCCGACATATCCATAACACACCAGGGTATCCCTTGAGATGTGTTCAAATCTGTACAACTCTGTGTACCATCTGTACTGTCTGTACTATCTGTACTATGCATAGACAGTCTCGCGACCCGGCGGAGCAAGGCCCCTCAACACCTAAGGTCCGAACCCTCAACAACCGGTAGAGCAAGGCCCCTCACACCAGTCAGAGCAACAATAACCATCGGGACGGGAACCAGTGAATCAAATCCATACTTCGAAATCTTTGTTTCGCGGCCTAAGCCAAATTCTTTGAAATACTATTTTATGGCCAAAATCGGTAAAATCACAATTATGAGTCTAAACCCAAATCACATTCTCAAATAGTTACCACGTCAAAACGATATCAAAATCGAGTACAAAAACCAGGCCATTTCTCAAAACATACTTTCACTGAAATATTGTAAAACATGTGTCCAGCATCATTTCTAATATCCAGAAATTCATTGCACCCATACATAACAGTATTTAAATCAAAGATACATTTATGCATGCATTACAGTTTATAAATCAAAGTCCACTCACAAACCTGTTCAAGTAAGCTCAATCCCGTCTCGCTCGTTCCTCAGAGGTTCCCGGAACAATATCGCCTGTCAAAAACAACAATCGGGATTACCGGCTAGTAATAAGACTCTTATATAACAACTTCCTAATCTCGGGAAGTCTACCCTTGCTGTGTCTAGAAACCACAGCCACTTCGGACACTCAAATCGACCTCTAAACGATGTCCGATCAACCTAAAACCTATACCAACATATTCAGAACGTCGAAAACTAGTTACCACGTGCCGCCGTGACATCAACCTCGGCCCCACGCGCCGACGGAAGGTCGGAACACGCACCCACGCGCCGCCACGAGCCCTCACGCGCCGGTCACGCGTCTGCTACAGTACCCACGCGCCTGGACCGGTCCAACCCGGTCCAACTCGGCCTGACCCGATCCAACTCGACCTGACCCGATCCAACTCGACTTGACCGGTTCACTCGACCCGACTGGTTCAACTCGACCCGACCGGTTCAACTGACCCGACCGGTTCACTCGACCCGACCGGTTCAAGTCGACCTGACCGGTCACCGGCGACTCGCCGGAGAAGACGACCGGCTGTCGTCGCCGTCGCCGGGGGCTGGCCTGAGAAGATGACCGTACCGCCACCTCCGCCGCCGTCTGGTTCGCCGGAATCCCCCATTTCCGGCCGAAACTCCAAGCTTTCCAACTTCCTCAAAACTCAACCATTTTTCACAAATTTTGCGTCTAAACCTATCGACTCGAACACAGGAATCCAAATATGACCTTAAAACATCAAACACGTACCTGTGCTAGCCGGAAAATGGATCGGAAGGTCCGAAACTTCCTATCCTCGGTTCGGCTTCCACCGTGGTCCTCTCCTTCGATGGTTGGTACGGTTGTGATCGTGGGAAGGAGTAGAATACGATTAGTTGATCAAAACGGGAAGCTAAAGCCTTGAAATCAAAGTTGACTTTATGGTTTTCCTTCGGTGAGTTTTCGCACGGGTTGGGTTCGAAGTGGTTTTGTGTTTGTTTGTCCCAGAGAGAAATGAGTGAGATGATAAGGATGAAATGAAGATGGATCAGATTACATTGATTTGGGGGTTAAAAATATCTACCCCAAGTCAAAAATTACCAAAATGCCCTTGCACATCTAGACCCATAGCTTTCGTCCACGAACTCCGTTTTCCGCGTGTCGCCTGTCTACGAACTCGTGAATTCGAGACCTACGCAACGGTATCCAAAACACCACCAAAAGTGTCTAGAAACAAAATTTGACTTCCATGCCCTTTACCGAACAAGGGTAAAATCGTCATTTTACATAAATAATTTACTTAAATCCAATAATTGAAATTTCGGGTTGTTACAATCTACCCCCCTTAAGAAATTTCGTCCTCGAAATTCAACTCTACCCTTGGAACAAATAAGGATACTGCGCCCGCATTAGTTCCTCGGTTTCCCACGTGGCTTCCTCCACGTTATGATTCCTCCACAACACTTTAACTAGAGGAATACTCTTTCTGCGCAGTACCTTCTCTTTCCAATCCAAAATTTGCACCGGTTGCTTCTCAAAGGTCAAATCATCTTTCAGCTCAAGTGGCTGCTCTCCCAATACGTGGGACTCATCAAACCGATATTTCTGTAGCAAAGATACATGAAAAACATTATGAACTCTGGATAATTCCGATGGTAAAGCAAGACGATATCTCACTGGTCCTATCCTCTCCAAAATCTCATATGGACCAATGTAGCGGGGACTCAGTTTTCCTCGTCTACCAAAAAGTACCACTCCCTTCCAAGGAGATAGTTTCAAGAACACCCAGTCACCTACCTCAAACTCAAGGTCTCTGGTTCTACGGTCTGCATAGCTCTTCTGGCGATCCTGAGCTGTCTTCAACCTTTCTCTGATGATCCTTATCTTTTCCTCAGTCGTATCAACCAACTCTGGTGTTAACAGTTTCCTTTCACCCACTTCGTTCCAACATAATGGTGTCCTGCACTGCCTCCCATACAGTGCCTCGAAAGGAGACATCCCAATACTCGACTGATAACTATTATTATAAGCAAATTCCATCAGAGCCAGGTGTGAATCCCAATTTCCTTTAAACTGTAGTATACAAGCTCTCATCATATCCTCCAAAACCTGGATTGTCCTCTCAGACTGACCATCCGTCTGAGGATGAAAAGCTGTACTAAAATGCAAGGTAGTGCCAAAAGCCTTCTGCAAAGTCCGCCAAAACTTGGACGTAAATCTAGGATCCCTGTCCGAAACAATGGACTCTGGAGTCCCATGTAGCCGTATGATCTCATCAATGAACAATTTGGCATACCGACTCATCCGAAAATCTTCCCGCACTGGCAAGAAATGTGCAGACTTCGTGACTCTATCAACAATTACCCATATCCCATTATGTCCCTTCTGTGTCCTTGGAAGTTTATACACAAAATCCATCGTAATGTGATCCCACTTCCATTCCGGAATAGGTAATGGTTGAAGTGCCCCATATGGTTTCTGCCTCTCTGCTTTCACTTGCTGACACGTCGGCCATCTACTCACAAACTCAGCAATTTCCCTTTTCATCCTAGTCCACCAATAGTGTTTCCTTAGGGTATGATACATCTTGGTACCTCCTGGATGCATAGCGTAAGCCGAACTATGAGCCTCATCAAGAATTTCCTTCTTTAGTTCCAGCTCATTCGGTACGCACAACCGGCCATCCCTAACCAAGGCTCCATCATCCCTAAGCGCATAGTCCTGCCTGTTTCCAGCCTCCAACTCCATCCTGATAATGCATAATGTAGGATCCTGGAGTTGAGCCTCAATAATCTGATCAATCAGAACAGGCCTCACATGGAAACTAGCCAATAAAGCCCCTTGGCTATCCATGTCCAGTACTATCCCTGCTCTACGGAACTCTACCAGTAACGGTAGGTAGACTGTATGCAAATGGGCCAAAGAACCCATGGATTTCCTACTCAATGCATCCGCCACAACATTGGCTTTCCCTGGATGGTACTCTATAGTACAATCATAATCCTTTATTAGCTCAAGCCATCTTCTTTGCCTCAGATTCAGGTCCTTTTGGGTGAACAAGTACTTTAAACTCTTATGGTCGGTGAAGATCCGACACGTCTCCCCGTACAAATAATGTCGCCAGATTTTCAATGCATGCACCACTGCAGCTAATTCCAAATCATGTGTGGGTTAATTCAACTCATGGGGTTTAAGTTGTCTAGAAGCATACGCTATCACCTTTCCATGTTGCATCAACACACAGCCTATACCCCGCAATGAGGCATCACTATACACTTCGAATCCCCCAGTATCATCAGGAATGGTCAATACTGGAGCAGAAGTCAACCTCCTCTCCAGCTCCTGAAATCCCTGTTCACAATCAGCTCCCCAGTCAAACTTGACTCCTTTCCTCGTCAACCGAGTCAACGGCCCTGCTATCGTAGAAAATCCTTCTACAAATCGTCGATAATATCCTGCCAAACCCAGAAAACTCCTCACCTCTGTCACTGTCCTCGGTTGCTCCCAGTTTGCCACTGCCTCAACCTTTTGGGGATCTACGCTGATACCCTCAGCCGAAATCACATGACCTAAGAATCCAACTTCGGTCAACCAAAACTGGCATTTACTAAACTTGGCAAACAAATGCTTTTTCCTAAGCATATTCAGCACCAACCTTAAGTGTTTCTCATGTGCCTTAGCACTCCTCGAATACACCAAGATGTCATCGATGAACACAATCACAAACCGATCCAAATACTTTTGAAACACCCTGTTCATCAAATCCATAAATGCTGCTGGGGCATTAGTCAACCCGAAAGGCATCACCAGGAACTCATAATGACCATAACGAGTCCTGAAAGCTGTTTTCTCAACATCCCCTTCTTTGATCCTCAACTGATGGTACCCGGATCGAAGGTCAATTTTCGAAAAATATCTTGCCCCCTTAAGTTGATCAAACAAATCATCTATCCTTGGCAAAGGATACTTATTCCGCACCGTAGCCCTGTTTAGCTTCCGGTAGTCGATACACAATTTCAGACCACCATCCTTTTTCCTCACAAATAACACTGGTGCACCCCAAGGTGAAACACTTGGGCGAATAAATCCCATATTTACCAAATCCTGCAACTGAGTCTTCAACTCTCGCAATTCTGCCGGTGCCATTCTATACGGTGCTTGTGAGATAGGTTGAGTACCTGGTAAAAGCTCTATGGTGAACTCAATCTCCCGGTGAGGTGGCAATCCCGGAAGATCATCTGGAAACACATCAGAGAACTCACTCACCACTGGAATATCCTCCACTCTCATCGGAGTATCCCGAGAATCAAACACATGAGCCAAATAACCCTCACAACCTTTCCTCAGTAATTTCTCAGCGGTTAAAGCTGATATCACTCCACAGGGTAGTACCCTACGATCTCCCCTGAATGTAAGTTCCGGTAAACCTGGACTCCGGAAATCCACTCTCTTGTCATAATAATCAATAGAGGCATGGTGCATAGTCAACCAATCCATCCCCAGAATCACATCAAAATCAAAAATATCTAAGGGGATTAAATCTGCCTCTAATGCATGACCTTCCACCAACACTAGACAACTACAAATCATGAGATTCGCCACTAACATATTCCCAGTAGGAGTACTAATACCCATGTCCCAACCAATCGGAGACAATTCTCTATCAGCAACCAATGTAAAACCCCAAGAAATGAAAGAATGAGTCGCCCCAGGATCTATCCAAAACGTAAGCATCACGGTTAAAAATAGATAACGTACCCGTGACCACATCTGGTACTGCTCGGGCCTCCTGTTGCGACATAGCAAACACTCGGGCTTGTGTATCCAACGATCGACCACGACCCCACTGTCTGCCTCTGGCCCTGTTGGACCCACGGGCCCTGTTTGTCCAATTGGCCCGGTTGGCCCCACTGGATTGACTCTGACTTCCAGCTGTAAAACCGGACGTCTGAACTATCATCTGCCTCTGTTCAGTAGCACCCCGCCCCCAAGAACTACTGGCCGGATAAAGATGTGGGAAAAATCTCTTTATGTGACCACTCTCCCCACAGAGGAAACATCCAGTGCCACCTGAGCTGCCACTCAGTCTTCTAGTTGACTGCACTGAAGCACCAATAGAACGGGCGGATGACTGCGGTGCTTGTCTGGCTCCGCCACTGCCTGATCCGGATCCCTCACCCCCAGTAGATCCAGAGCTAGAACTGCCTCTCTTGGACGGTCCCTGACTAGAGGCTCCAATATCCCAGCGATCCCGGTGTCGCCTGGAACCCCTAAACTGCTGCTGGACTGGCACTCCCATGCTCAACTCTACTCGAGCTGCAGCGTCAGACGCTTCTCTCAATGAAGTATGGGCCGCAGCCGTTACCGCTGACCGAAGTTCGCCCCTTAGCCCATTTTCAAATATGCGGCGTCTGTCCCTCTCAGTTGCCACTAGAGCTGGTGCAAAACGAGCCAACTCTATGAATTTCTGCTCATACTGAGCCACTGTCATATCTCCCTGCTGTAGATGCAAGAACTCAGCCTCCCTTGCATCTCGGTACGAGCAAGGATAAAATTGCTCAAGGAACTTCTCCCGAAAGGTCGCCCAGGTAATTGTACTGACTTCCCAACCTGATACCTCTAATGCGTTCCACCAATGATAAGCGGAACCACCCAGCAGAAAAGTGGCTAACAGCACCCTGTCCCCCTGAGGACATCTCATAACCCAGAACACTCGCTCTAAACGAGTAATCCACTCTACTGCATCATCTGGACTAGAGTCGCCCATAAATATTGTAGCCCCTAATCTCTGGGCTTTCTCAATGTCGGAACCTTCAGTAGCAGTCCTACTCTGAAGTACAGAAGTCAAAGTGTGACCCAATTGTTCCAGTGTTTGCCTCATATCAGGCTTCACTGTAGGTTCAGATGTGTCCCCAATATTTTCCGACTGTTGACGGAACTCGCGTCTCGGAGGCATTACGCTGAAAAGAACTATAACTCATCAATACCAAAATAATTGTACATGTAGTGTACAGTCTACAGGAATTTAACCTAGTGCTTTGATACCAATTGTCAGGACCCGTCCCGAATTTCCCCTCGAAACCCGGGAAGAACCCTGATCCCGTCTGACAACCTAAGGAAAGGTTCCCAAAATACCCTTCAATCCTTACAAATTATAATAACAATAATAAATACTTCATCTTGTCAGACAAGGGACTTAAGCACTCAATAATTCTCGTAATTAACGACCAATCAAATACAATATAATATCAGAGCGTCTAAGTAGTAGGATCAAGAGTAAAATTTAGATATCCTACTAAAATATACTACACAGCGCAGTCGAAATACTAATGCCTCTGCCTCGAGATCAGTGTTCGCGTCAACTCTACTCAACTGCCTGAAAGGGGTTTAAACACAAAAGTTGTGAGTTGACAAAAATAATCATTTATAAATTCCTTTTCGAGAAAATAACTTTCTTCCCCTCCATTTATAAAATCATGCATGCATAACATAAAACAGTTTATAATATAAAAACATCATATGTAAATCACCAAAAATTCTCATTTCTCTTTAAAACCACTTAGTTGGACTCACATAAAATCTGTATAATAAAAATACCTAGTGATCCACAATTTGGTTTGAAAACTCTCTTCAAAGGAGTTTAAAATCATTTAGTTCAATCTGGACACAAAATATCTCAAATTCAAATCGTTTCGTTCAATCTGATACATAATATCTCAAATTCACTGTTCCCGACATATCCATAACACACCAGGGTATCCCTTGAGATGTGTTCAAATCTGTACAACTCTGTGTACCATCTGTACTGTCTGTACTATCTGTACTATGCATAGACAGTCTCGCGACCCGGCGGAGCAAGGCCCCTCAACACCTAAGGTCCGAACCCTCAACAACCGGTAGAGCAAGGCCCCTCAACACCAGTCAGAGCAACAATAACCATCGGGACGGGAACCAGTGAATCAAATCCATACTTCGAAATCTTTGTTTCGCGGCCTAAGCCAAATTCTTTGAAATACCATTTTATGGCCAAAATCGGTAAAATCACAATTATGAGTCTAAACCCAAATCACATACTCAAATAGTTACCACGTCAAAACGATATCAAAATCGAGTACAAAAACCAGGCCATTTCTCAAAACATACTTTCACTGAAATATTGTAAAACATGTGTCCAGCATCATTTCTAAAATCCAGAAATTCATTGCACCCATACATAACAGTATTTAAATCAAAGATACATTTATGCATGCATTACAGTTTATAAATCAAAGTCCACTCACAAACCTGTTCAAGCAAGCTCAATCCCGTCTCGCTCGTTCCTCTGAGGTTCCCAGAACAATATCGCCTGTCAAAAACAACAATCGGGATTACCGGCTAGTAATAAGACTCTTATATAACAACTTCCTAATCTCGGGAAGTCTACCCTTGCTGTTTCTAGAAAACACAGCCACTTCGGATACTCAAATCGACCTCTAAACGATGTCCGATCAACCTGAAACCTGTACCAACAGATTCATAACGTCGAAAACTAGTTACCACGCGTCGCCGTGACATCAGCCTCGGCCCCACGCGCCGCCACGCGCCCTCACGCGCCGGTCACGCGCCTGCTACAGTACCCACGCGCCTGGACCGGTCCAACCCGGTCCAACTCGGCCTGACCCGATCCAACTTGACCCGACCCGATCCAACTCAACCTGACCCGATCCAACTCGACCTGACCGGTTCACTCGACCCGACCGGTTCAACTCGACCCGACCGGTTCAACTGACCCGACCGGTTCACTCGACCCGACCGGTTCAAGTCGACCTGACCGGTCACCGGCGACTCGCCGGAGAAGACTACCTGCTGTCGTCGCCGTCGCCGGGGGCTGGCCTGAGAAGATGACCGGACCGCCACCTCCGCCGCCGTCTGGTTCGCCGGAATCCCCCATTTCCGGCCGAAACTCCAAGCTTTCCAACTTCCTCAAAACTCAACCATTTTTCACAAATTTTGCATCTAAATCTATCTACTCGAACACAGGAATCCAAATATGACCTTAAAACATCAAACACGTACCTGTGCTAGCCGGAAAATGGATCGGAAGGTCCGAAACTTCCTATCCTCGGTTCGGCTTCCACCGTGGTCCTCTCCTTCGATGGTTGGTACGGTTGTGATCGTGGGAAGGAGTAAAATACGATTAGTTGATCAAAACGGGAAGCTAAAGCCTTGAAATCAAAGTTGACTTTATGGTTTTCCTTCGGTGAGTTTTCGCACGGGTTGGGTTCGAAGTGGTTTTGTGTTTGTTTGTCCCAGAGAGAAATGAGTGAGATGATAAGGATGAAATGAAGATGGATCAGATTACATTGATTTGGGGGTTAAAAATATCTACCCCAAGTCAAAAATTACCAAAATGCCCTTGCACATCTAGACCCATAACTTTCGTCCACGAACTCCGTTTTCCGCGTGTCGCCTGTCTACGAACTCGTGAATTCGAGACCTACGCAACGGTATCCAAAACACCACCAAAAGTGTCTCGAAACAAAATTTGACTTCCATGCCCTTTACCGACCAAGGGTAAAATCGTCATTTTACATAAATAATTTACTTAAATCCAATAATTGAAATTTCGGGTTGTTACATGCATGGTTTTATTCATGGAGGGGGAAAAAGGTAAGATTTCCTCAGAAAACGATTTTTAAATGATTATTTTTGTCCACTCACAACTTTTGTGTTTAAAACCCCTCCAGGCTGTTGAGTTGACACGAGCACTTTTTATGAGGTGGAGGCATTAGTATTTCAGCTGCACAGTATATTTAAACTTTGAGTAAGATATCTAAATTGTACTATTTATCCTACCTAGACGCTCTGATATTATATTGGATGGTCATTATTTGTTGGAAATGTTGAGTGCTTTGAATCCCTTGTCTGACAGGTGAAGTTGGTTATATTATATTTGTAAGGATTGAAGGGTATTTTAGGAACCTTTCCTTAGGCTGTCAGATGGGATCAGCGTCCTTCTCGGATTTCGAGGGGAAATTCGGGACGGATCCTGACATTCAGGGTTTGACAGCTTGGCATGTTTTTTTGGTTGGGGAGTTATTGACATCGAAGAACTACAACAGGGAGGCTTTGGTGGGGACGATGAGACATATTTGACATACAAAGGAGGAGTTCTTGATGTCTCCTATAGAGGAGTCTGGGAGATTGCTTTTTTCTTTCAAGTCTGAATGTGATCAGCGTAGAGTTCTGAGGGGGGTCACTATGGACATTTGACAAGGATCTTTTGGCCTTTCAGATAACTGATAGGAAGTCTGATCCAGCTCTAGTGCCTCTGAATACACAGCAATTCTAGGTTCGAGTCCATAGGATTCCACCCCTTTTTTCTGACTGAGGCATTGAAGGAGAAGATTGGGAACCACCTAGGCAGGTTTGTGAGAGTGGATAAAGGGGTCAATGGTATTTGTATGGGGAGCTATCTGAGGGTGGGAGTTGAGTTGAAAATTGGGGAACCACTGAGACGTTTTCTAACGCTGAAATTCGTTAGGGATAAACTAGCACGGCAGTTGGACGTGGAATATGAATGACTGCCATATTTCTGCTTACTATGCGGGCGTCTTGATCCTTTGAATCAGGATTGCGCTTGGATACAAGATGTGTCTAACCCAAAAGAACAGTTTGGACGTTGGCGCACTATAGTTAAGGACGTTTATAGTATTAACCCGGTCAACCAATTGAAGGGGAGGGTTTTCAGTTGGGTCCAACGGCAAGGGAGGTTTTTCCTGGTACGGTGTCGGCTCCCAACCGTTTAGGGACGATTGGATCACAAAAACAGGCCTTTGTAGCTAACCCAACGAGATTACAAGAGATGGAAGTCGATACCCATCCCATTGTTGTGGAACCTGACCCCAAGCCCAAACGAAGGAGGTTGGAGTCCGAGTTTGACTGCTTATTGGAGAAGCTTACCCATACTATAACAGGTTGAGAGCCAACTAATGGCATGGATGTACAGATAGCGACCAATGATGTTAAGGTGGGAAGTGGGATGGCTA
The DNA here is from genome assembly GCA_037349345.1 of Oemleria cerasiformis. Taxonomy (NCBI): domain Eukaryota; kingdom Viridiplantae; phylum Streptophyta; class Magnoliopsida; order Rosales; family Rosaceae; genus Oemleria; species Oemleria cerasiformis. The sequence goes on from JAZGTL010000019.1 coordinate 11,878,699, forward strand.
GGCGGTTACGGGCACACAGTGATGTGGGTGAAGGTTTGACTCACGGTGATTCTGGGGCACAGGGGATGACCTTGACTGCAGAGGTTGGTGAGGATGACAGTTTGCTGCCAAAAAAACGGGTGGGGGCGGAGGAGGGGGTTCATGGTTGGAAGAGCTATCAAATTTTCTAGCTCTCCACAGAAGAAACACCGTTCTCCGCCAAAAGTTGGTTCCTCATTGGGACACGCCAAAACACTAAAACAGGGCGGTCGAAAGACTACAAAACCCATGATGGGCTCTGGTCCCTAAGCCCATCTCAAGCAACAAATGTTATGTGCTGGAATGTTAGAGGCCTCAGCAATCCTCGGACGTTCCGCCATCTGAAACATCGTATAAAGATGAAGAAACCTGGAGTGATTTTCCTCATGGAAACTCCATTGTTCAGATGGAAGCCGTGAAGCTTAACATAAGAGCATCAGGGGGCCTTTGCGTCAACCGTGTGAGTCTAGGTGGGGATTTGGCACTGCTGTGATTTGCAGGCGTAGAGGTACGACTACGATCTTTCTTAGTGGGGCATATATGTGGATTACATGAGATGGCAGTAGTGGGTTCGGTTCATAGGTTTCTACGGCAATCCAATTACTGCTTTGAGAAACCAATCTTAGTAGTTGCTACGTCGACTAGCACATAACTATGAAGGGTCGTGGATGGTGGGAGGGGATTTTAATGAAATTCTTAATGGAGGGGAGTATGGAAGACTTCATAGACACACTCGAGGATTGTGGACTGAGCACGGTCAGATTCACGGGGTATAAGTATACATGGATGAATGGTAGGCAAGGGGAAGAGAATGTGAAACTACAACTTGACCGTGTAGTAGCTAACGGAGCTATGCGAGCTGCATATCCAGGTATAACTACCTCTAATCTCTTTTCCTTTAAATCTGATCATCTTCCCATATTGTGTAGTCTATTAAATGAGAATGACAACGTACAAGACGGTTTCACTTTGAGGAACTTTGGGTCAAGAAAGATGGTAGCCAAGAGGTGGTTACCTCTGCTTGGGGAGAGTATGTGTCGGTGCAATAGAAAATCAACTAGTATCAACGTTCTCTTCGGAGTTGGCACGCTGATACTATTGGAAACTTGGCTAAAAAGATCAAAGTGGCTCAAGCCAAGCTTGACGGCATACCCTCAGACAAAGACCATCACCATCGAGAGGACCAACTTCGCGACATCAACCGTGAGCTTGAGAGTCTGTTAGAGCAACATGAGGTTTATTGGAAACAAAAGGCCCATATTGAATGGATAAAACTTGGAGATCGCAATACAGAGTTCTTCCATGGGGCTGGGAAACAGCGTGGTAGACAAAACACCATCAAAGGCATTTGGGATTAGCACCGAGTCTAGCATGACACAAATATACATATGGGGAAGGTATTCCGGGACTATTTCATGGACCTCTTCTCCTCTCTTGGCCTACTGATGCTAGTGGGTATCTGGATTCAATCCAACCGAAGGTCACAGGGACGCAGAATGCTGGGCTTCGGCTACCATTCACAGGTGAGGAAGTTGAAGCAGCCCTTTTCCAAATGGCTCCCACCAAAGCCCCGGGGTTTATGGCATGCCGGAATTGTTCTATCATAAATATTGGTCTATTGTGGGTAAGGATGTCACGGAGCTTTGTCTGAAGGTATTAAATGAGGGTGCTAGTGTGGAGGAGGTAAACCGAACCCTAATTGTGTTAATGACAAAGGTGCATTAGCCAACTAGGGTGACAGAATTTCGACCAATTAGTTTGTGCTCGGTATTATATAAAATAGTCTCTAAAGCTATTGAAAACCGCCTGAAGTTGATTATTCCGAATGTGATTTCAGAGTTCCAAAGTACCTTTGTGCCGGCTGTTTGATCTCAGACAACATCATTGTTGCGTTTGAGTGTGTCCATGCCATTAAGCGACAAGGAAGGAGTGGCTTGACGAAAATGGGTTTGAAGCTGAACATGTCCAAAGCTTATGATCGACTAGAGTGATCTTTTGTGGAGTTTATGCTGAGGAGATTTGGATTTGATGAAAATTGGATTCGGTTAATAATGCATTGTGTTTCTTCTGTCACTTACTCGGTTAGAATAAATGGGTTGATTACAGAACAATTTACTCCATAGAGGGGGCTCAAGCAAGTAGACCCTTTGTTCCCATACCTCTTCTTATTTTGTTCCGAGGGCCTCTCGACTCTGGTCAGTAAAGCTCATAGGAGAAAAGACCTTCACGGCGTCAAGGTGGCTCCAGGTGCCCCCTCTTTGACCCATCAATTCTTTGCTGATGATAGTATCCCATTTTGTAACGCCCAACTTACAAAATGCCAAGCGCTCAGGGAAGTCCTCGGAGTCTATGAACATATTTCTGGCCAACGAATCAATTTTGAAAAACTGGTTGCAAGTCTTAGCCCTCACACTGACCCTATTCAAATGCATTTGATGTCCGATCTACTTGGAGTACACATTGTGGAATTTCACGAGAGGTACTTGGGGTTGCTAACTCTGTCCTATAGAAGCAAGAGAAAGATGTTCAGTCATGTGAAAGACACCCTCCAATCTAAATTAGTTGGGTTGAATACAAAATAGCTCTCGGAAACCGGAAAGGAGACTTCTTAAGGGCTTATTTGGAGGGCAGTGATATGGGGTCGTGAGATTATTTTTGATGGCTTGCGTTGTAGAGTGGGTAATGGGTAGTGCATCCGTGTGTTTTATGACAAGTGGATACCAAGGGCTCCAAATTTCAAATTTCTGCTCCGCTGATCTTAGGAGGCTACCAAGGGAGTCTACTGTGGCAAGGCTCCTCTATGAAGATGGAGGATGGAATGTGAGTATGATTACCGCTAATTTTAGTAGTGAGGGTGTCGACTATTTTGAGCATCCCTTTGGGGATTGTAAGGCGAAGTATAGATGGGCTCTGCTGGGGCTTCACCAAAAACGGGCAATACAATGTTAAGTCAGGATATCGAGTGGCTCTTCGACTCATAGAGGAACAGAAAGGGGACGGGGCTAGTGGCTCTGACAGCAGCAAAATGATTTCTTTCTGGAAACATGTGTGGAAATTGAAAGTCCCAACGAAAGTTAAAACTTTCACGTGGAGGGCTTGTCAAAATATTCTTCCAACGACAATGAAACTATGTAGGAAGAGGTTGATCCAATCTCCATATATGGTGTTCTAGATGTGGCAGAGAGGTGGAGGATGTTATCCATGCAGTGTGGCAGCGCAAAGGAAGTAGACGACTGTGGGAGGGACTGCCGTGTTCTTTCAGTTTCGACCATCCTGGTGCAGCTTTTGCTGACTTTTTCCAAGTGGCAATAGCTTCTCAATCTTCAGAAAGTGTTGAAATGCTAGTATGGGGTTGTTGGGAGGCTTGGTAGCAATGAATCAAAGCTGGGCCAGCGGTGAACTTCAGCATGGTGGCTGAGAACCTTCTCTCACGATGAGACATGTTTAAGTTACATTCCTCACCGGTTAATCAAACTGCACCACAAAATCAGGTTAGATGGAGAAAACCTCCAATGAATTTCGTTAAATTGAACTATGATGACGCGAAAGGGCGGAATGGAGGTGTCAGTGGCGTTGGGGGGCTGCTACGTGACCACAAAGGTAACTTCATCTGTGGTTTCATGGTCGCTGCCGCTGCAGGTTTGTCTGTAGAAGCAGTGGAGTTTTTAGCTATTTGTAATGGCATGTTGATGGTCCAACATTTGAATTTACACAACATCATCTTGGAGATAGATGCCTAGCAGTTTGTGCATCTGTTAAAGGATCCTGGGAAGCAGTGGAGTAGTATTAGTGTGTTAGTCAGTGATGCAGCGTGGCTACTATCACAACTTGGGATTACTACGGTTCAATTCCAACTGAAATAACTTGTAAGATCCACTCACCCTTCTATTTTTGTACCCCTCAGGTCTGAGTGGTACTTCATGCTTATCGAGAAGGAGTTCTTAGTTGCTGCTCTGACGTTCGCACCGGCTGCTCAAGTGTGATGCGTTCGGAAATCGGGATAAAACAGGTAGTTGCTTAAACTTTATGATTATTAAGTAGTGTATTATGCTCTGTACTTCCGTTGTCGTGGTGAATTGTTAATTGGTTTTACTAATTACTTTTCACACGACCTCCTAAAACCCACCGTTTCAACTTTTGGCTTTCGTCATCTGTACGTCACCGTTCAGATATCGGCCAGCATATCTCTATTTCGGTGTCCACGTGGACTTTCCGGGTCGGGGTGTGTCAATTTGGTATCAGAGCAGCTCATTTTCTTGCAAAGTACGGTCTGCGACTTCAATCTCCAACGATCTGATTTGAATATGCCCCTCCGTGGGTGGAAGAGCAGTTGGCGGAGAATAGTGACTGAGACTTATGGGTTGTTCTGAGGCAGGCACTCGGTGGTGTGCGGTTTGGGGTGCCTAAGTTTCTTGCGTCAGGTTGGGTGGCTGAAAGTGGTTAGTGTTCCAAGCAGGGCTACAGATTCATACCTTAGTTAGTTGCTTGGCGTTTAAGCTTAGTGTGTTAAGCAAGTTTGTTGTTTTGTTCAATCTTTGTAGCTAAGGGTGGACACTCTTTTTCCTTGACTAGATTTTCCCGATTAGCGGGGCGGATTTTATGACAAGGTTTTAATGAGGTCATGCATAGCCCTTACATGTTTCTTGTTTCCCATCTATCAATGAAATTCATAGTTATTAAATAAATAAAAAATTAAAAAGTTATTTACAATATTTGTATTTACAATATTTGTCCTAAATTTCCAAACTATTCATTTTTTTGTCAATTATCTTCCTTTTTTTTTCTTTCTAAAAATATTCCTAAATGTATTTACTCAATATTCCTTTCCTTTTTAAGATTTTATTTCCCTGAAACTATTCAATTTCATTTATCTAAAAACTAAACAAATTCTTCAATTGAAAATATAAACAAATTCATCATCATGATTATCATACTCACCATCATAATTGTTGGAATTGATATTTTCATTATTGTTGAACTATTCCTCGTAATCCATGACATCATCATTAGGGTAATTGTCAACAACTTCCTTCGTAATCCATACTCACCTAACTAATGGGTCTTTATAAAATTGATGGAGAAGAGAGAATTGGAGAATTTTTTTTTTTTTGAAGAATGATGACCAAATGTATTGTGTTTGTGCACAAAAGAATTCGACGAATAAGATAATACATAACTCAATCAACGGTCCTAATTATTTAAATATATTCAACGGTTAGAAAAATAAGTTCAATCAAGCCAACAGTCTAATTAATTAATTAAATAAATAAAAAAGTTATGGATGCCCTTTCTTAATATATAAAGGACACTTAGAATTTACTTAAATATTTTCTTTTTCATTTAGTTTACGCTATATCGCGACATAGCTTACGCTACACTATGACGAATATAAATTGCAAAGCTACCGCTATAGCGATTCAAAACCTTGAGTTAGAGTATTTAGCAAGTAATTAGATGTTCCTAGTTGTAATATACCAAGTCTTTTGGCTTAATTTTATCATCTTCCCGGCCTGTTCTTTCACATGATGAAGAGTGGACTAAAAGACACTGCCTTTTCCTTCACATGACGAAGAGTGGACTAAAAGAGTTTGCCTTTTCCTTCACATGATGAAGAGTGGACTAAAGACTTCGCCTTTTCCTTCACATTACGAAGACTGGACTAAAAGACTTTGGCAAGAAACAAATAAAAGACGACTATAGCCCCTCTTTCTTTCACATTCTTCGCAATTTCTTGGTGGCATACATTAATATTTGGGTAATACTAGTGAAGATTTCATCACCTTCCCCGCAACAATCGTGCAATCATCCCAAGCTTCACTGGTAAGCACTTGGGCTCTTATTAGTCAAGAAAATACATTAACTTACCCATATATTAGTACCTAAGCTAAGATTGATATCAATTCCCGATCATTATCTCATACAAATGTTCTTCCATATCAAATAAGTGTGTCATTAGAAGTAGGGCTATTTGGTGGGTGATATTGGATTGGATAACTCATTAAATTCGGTGTATTTTGAATGCATAAATTGATGTATTTTGATTGCAAATGGATTAGAAATAAGTAGATATAGAAGAAAACTTATCAATTCAATTCCATGAAAACAATATTTTACGATGATTGTAAGGATTAGAAAATGTAGGTTTCCTTCTATGTCTAATTTCATCTAATTCTTTATAACGAAAACACATCCATTTTTACATTCAAGGTACATCGAATTTCATAAGTTATCAAATCTAATCCAATCTCACCGACAATAACAGTAATTGCTAACTTCTTGTTTTCATGGAAGGAGCAAAGTATTTTCCCTCCGACAATGAAACGATGGAGAGACTATACAATATGAGGCCCCTTTCTCACGTTCTTCGATCAAGAGACTGAGAGCTTATAATCAAGAGAGACCCCTCTCTTACGTTCTTTGAATTTTCAGGGGTGGGACAGCATTTGAATTCTCTACTTTTTTTTTTGTTGCTATTGAGGATAAATCTCTCCTCCTAATCAGCATTCTTGTGTGGTTTGCCGAGATAGTGATGGCCGCTTCATTGCGGCTGCTGGGTGACGGAAGAGGGCCAAGTCGGTAATTATGGCAGAAGCTTTAGCGGCAAGGGAAGGATGTCAATCCGTGGCTGGGCGGGGATTTGACAGGGTTATGTTTGAAGCTGACTCCCAGGAACTAGTGCGAGCTTTAAAAGGAAAAATTGAGCGTGGGAAATGGGAGATTTACCCAGTGCTCTCGGACATTAGGCGTATCACGGGCTCAATCCGTATTGCAAGCTGGAATTGGGTTCCCAGGAGAGCAAACTTAGCGGCAGATTTGGGTTGTCATTAATGGGAAGGCTGGAAGATGTTTTTCTCCTTCTAGAGGTCTGAGGCAAGGAGACCCCATTTCTCCATACCTTTTCATTCTGGTGTGCGATGTTCTCTCAGCAATGATTAATGGAGCCGTGGATCATTCTCACACTTCCTCTCTGACCACACCACACCCCCCCCCCCCCCTGCGGAAACCGTGTGAGACAAACACCCAAAACCCATGAAAGTGGACTTTGATTCAAGGTCATATATCCCGTTTTGGTGGAACTATTCAGGATCTCCTCCTTCCCGTGAGCACAACCGTACAAACCATCGGAGGAGACAACCGCGGGAGACGCCGGACCGAGGAAAAGTTAGAACCGAAACTTCTGATCGGTTTTCCAGCTAGCACAGGTACGGGTTTAATGTTTTGAGGTCATATTTGAATTCCTGGGTTCAAGTGGATAGATTTAGACATAAAATTTGTGAAAAACGGTTGAGTTTTGAGGAAGTTAGAAAAACTTCAAGGTCGGTCGGAAATGGGGGATTCTGGCGATGGCGGCGCTACGATGGTTCGGTCGTCTTCTTCGGCCAACCGACGACGACGGCGGTCCGATCATCTTCTCCTGCGAGTCGCCGGCCACCGGTCGGGTTGAGTTGGATCGGGTCGAACCGAGTGGACCGGTCGGGTCGAGTGGACCAATCGGGTCGAGTGGACCAATCGGGTCGAGTGGACCGATCGGGTCGAGTGAACCGATCGAGTCGAGTGGACCGGGTCGGGCTAAACCGAGTCAGGCCAAGTGGGCTGGGTCGGATAGTCCATGCGCATGGGGTACTGTAGTAGGCGCGGGGGCGCGCATGATGGCTCGTGGCCGGCGCGTGGAGCGTGTTCTGGCCTTCCGCCGATGCGTGGCGGCCCGTGGAGCAGATTCCGGGGTCACGGCGGCGCGTGGCTAGGATTTTGAGACATTCCGGATCTGATTTTGATGATTTCAAGGCCATAGGAGTTCGTTTAGAGCCCCGGTTGGGCAATCCCAGCGGTAACGGTTAACCATGGAGCGGGTTTTGAACTCGGGAGGTCAAGATAGTTGGGTCATTAATGTGTTAAGAGTTCCTTGGGGCTAGGGCGTCCATGATTTGGTATTTTATTCGCGCTGTGAACGGACTAGGGTTCCAGGATTGCATGGGTATGCATATTTCTAGGTATTGGGTTATACCATGGGATTCTCCGATGATTGGCGTGGAGGGTGTTTTTCTCTGCTACATTGTTGAGGGTTCTCCGATTGGCGTTAGAGGGTATGTCTCCGCCAAATCGTTGAGGGGTTCTCCAATGTTGGCGTTCGAGGGATCTTTCTCCGCCATATCGTTGAGGTCCAAGATTGCTCTAGAAGAGCAGGGATATCGAGTTATCACTCGGGGTGCTCTGGAGAACCAGAGATATCGAGTTACCACTCGGGGGCTTAGGACGAGCCGAGATATCGAGTTTGACTCGAAGCGAGTTAGTGAGACTCAATTTAATCAAGACTGGTTCCTTCGTCATCCAGGTCAGTGGATTGATATGGGCGGTGACCCAGAGTGACGAATTAGGGACGGTTCACAAGTGATTGACCAGTTAGTTGTCTTGTGTTATTCCAATAGGATTTCAGTGTCTGACTTATTGACATTTGGTGTCAGAGCATGTTACTTTTTGGACCACCACTATTCCGAAGTCTCGACTTTGACCTACAAGCTATCCTGCGTCTTTAGGTGTGGTCAGTAAGTACAGAGATTATGTCGAGAACCCTGTAAGGTTTACTAAATATATTTAAGGATAAAGGGTATTCATAGTATTAAATTTTGAGGAAAAAGAGCTATCAGACGGAATAAGAACTTTTTGCGGATTTCGACGTGAAATACAGGAAGAGTCCTTACAAAAACATTCTTATATTCCTTGATCATTGTCAAGAAAGTAAACAATGTTTGATATAAAGAATAAGCACTCCTTGCTACCTGGAACAAAGTTTGGCTGTCCTTCCAAGATTTAAGTTTGTTCCTCTACACATTGCTAGTCTCAAGCAAAACAGACTAGTTTTTTACAACTTCAAGGAATTATGCTACCACTGGAGTGAAAATCAAGCGTACACTATTCCCCCCTGTATATTAGAGTTCATCCTTAGCTGTTACACAAGAAGTTGAGGGATCAAAATCTTGTGATTTAATTGCAAAAACGTTCTCAGTATCTGACTCGGAATGTGAAATTTCTTTGTCTTCTGTATGCTCAGACCGTTGGATCTCACTGACATGCGTCGCTTCATCTACATCCCTATCAACTGTCAAGATATAAGAACCATCTTCCTGGTTTACCGCCCATGATTTTTCTTCTAAAGATGTTGATGAAATGGGTACCGGGTCGTCAATCAAGTCAGCAACTCTCACCTTGTCAAGCAAACCCATTAGTTATATATCAATATACTGCACCCAAAGTCATGGATTATATACATCGAAATCAATTCTAAGATTACAGAAGTAGCTCAACTTGACTTTGCAAGAAACTTATGTCTTCAAATTGTCCTCCACCAAGGATATCCAAGATTACATTATTTATTTAAGAAAGTAAAATGAGAACTAGGGGGAAAGGAATTCATGTTAGCAGCAGCAAATGTTCAAATCAGTTTAGAAATCTAATTACACATAGAAAATCACTTAAATAGAAGTTTCTGAATTATTTACGAATGATGTCTCAATGAAACTTAATATAGTTTTCTCACAATGTTTAGGATCTCTTTGGGTTCCAAAAACTAAGTAGATAATCATATCAATTTAAAACTCCATGTCGTTCCTGAAAGACCAAACTATCCACAAATATCTCAACTTCAAAAATTAATTAAAATATCAAACAAGGGAAATAAATGCATGGCATGGCTACATACAGTAAATCAGGCCTGAAGCGAAAAGAGTAAAATGAACGAGAAAAAAAACAGAGTAATCCCAGTCCGTGTTATTATATACTTGCAACTACCTGCATAGGCTCCAGACTAGTAAGTTCTTTATCATCAGTTTTGCTCACTCCTTCTTGAGCTTGCAGCTCCATGGAATCACGAATGAGTTGACGGAGAAAGTTCACATCATCAGACATAACTCCAAGGCCTTTCAAAAGCTTAGAGCCCAGTTGCAAACTTGCCTGCATGAATTAAATTTTTTATTAGGTTTGTTGTATATGCAATAATTAAAAAAAAACAATCAATTAATTGATACCTCTGCACTTTCGAGAATAGCATCTGTTGCACCTACTTTCTTCAGTTCTAAAAGATGCTTGAGATCCAGAGCTCTGGCATAAATTGGGATCTGCTAATATAGAGTTTTCGCCATAAAATAGGCATTCAAGCAGGAGAGGTATAGAAAACGATTTAAGGTCTGAAAATAATACTAGAAAAGAAAACGATTTAAGATCAAACAAATAAATTAAAGTCAAATAAAATATGGCAGGAATATAAACCATCATAACACTTGAGATGCCCTTCAAATAATAGTTCATTGAAAACCTCCTTGAGGCACAAGTGCTATGATCTCATTCCGTGTATATGAATAAGTGATATTTTCTTACTCTGACCTCCTTATTCATTCCATGGTCAGATTGGGAAGCAACTGTAAGATGGGAATTTGTTCTGTTATTGTGGGTTTGGCACTGATTTTAGTTGAAATTTTTTGGTCTGAATTCGTTAAATATGATTTTTTTGTATTTTTTGGTGGATATTTGTTCAATATGCCTCAATGTTTTTAAGCTTTTAATAAATTTCTCTTATTAACAAGAAAAAAGAAAGATAGAACCTCTCAACTTCATATGATCAATCCCCTATCCACTCTTGAAATCTGAAACATGGCCTTTTGGCCGAACATTGGATGCTATGCAACATAGATATGCAAGAACATGTTTGAAACATGCAAGAGTGTTTCTGCCAAATGAAAAGTATTGAAACTTCACAAGCTCCGGAGAACAATTATTTCCCCCTTGGATGTGGCTCCTAGTAAAATTCTTGTTTTTTTTTAATAAGAGATCGAATATTCTGTCTTCCTTGTGTGATTGCATCATATGTGCTTATAATGGAAAGACAAACACTGGAGAGAGGGAGAGAGAACATTACCGCAGGGAAAGCATGTCGAAGCCTTTGAACGGCCTCAGTTGTTATATTCCTCGTGGTGTACATAACCATGACAGCTTTTGGGCAAGAGATGCCAGCAGATTGCAAAACTGCCGGGCGCGATCCATCCCCAAAAAGAATTGGAAAACCAAGTTTTCTAGATGCCTGTAATTGCAATGGTAAAATAGTTTAAGTCATCCCCGAGTATCAATTTACCTTAACATCCCAACAAAATCTACTAGAACAAATATACAGATTTTCCCTTCCAGTGTTAAAGCACTCCAAAAATTAACAGGGTTTGAGGGAAAATAAATGAAAACAATAAACTTTTTCTGAGTAGCAATTTTCAATCTGCAGATTACGAAATCTAATATATGTTTTTCATAACTGATTCCCACACTTCTATTGTAATTAGGCAAGGCATTTGAGTCAGAAATATTGCAGTAGAAGGCAAGGTCAGTCACAAAAATAAGTCATAAAAAGATCTGAAGTATTCCAATTATTTCCAGGAATTCAACTACTTCACAAGAAGATCGATTGGTTCAAAAGTCACAAAAATAAGTCATATAAAGATCAGCAGTATTCCAAATATTGCAATGTATTTTTTTTTTCCAAAATATTAACTTTAGCGGTCAACAGACCTCTACGTAAATGTAAACTGCTAATCTGCTACATATACCAAAATGTATGGGTAGGCTTGTAGCTCTTTTAAATTCATATATTACAAACATACCTTCAATATGTGATAACCTTTCAGTTATTCTAATACATAGTGAAGGTAATTTGGTAAATCATATGATAATGTGGTAGAGTTACAAGGTCAGCGTCATGTCATCTACTTTCATTTATTTTAGTCTTTTATATTTTAAAAACATTTTGCAAATACAGTTCACTTATGTTACGACGAGATTCCCTGACGTGTATCTTAGTCTAGCATAGGAAACATGTACGCTCGATATGGAAAGTGCATGTGTGGGATCAAATGTATTGAATTCCATACTTACTCGAAAACAAAATTAAGTCTGGGCTTTCCATAAAGATACATTTATGTACGCATAATACACTCGGCATAAACATTTGCCGTACTTCACAATTTATTGAAATCTTATAATATTATTCCAAAGTAGCTTAACTTGCTTGTAAACTTAAATCATGTCATGATTATTTCAAAGACTGGAAGACGAGAATACCTAATAATTACAGACGAATGCACACTAAGTAGCCACTTAGCTATAATAAGACAGAACCTTCCTTCTTCAGACCAGTAGAATACCCAAACAACATATGATATCTTAGACGAGAAGAAGCATCTAGCACGGCATAAATCTAACTTGCAATGCAAACTATTTTGTGTCATTTAGCTCATAAACTGGTCACTAAAACCTTATAGGGTGTCAAGATTACTGCATTGTGATGAATCCCTTACCTTTTAATACTATAAAAAATTAGTCCAACATTCTCAGGTCCTAGTATTTTTTTTCCCTGGTCAGAACCCAATACTCAATAACACCAAACTCATAAAAGTAAATAAATTTATTTTATAGAAATCTTTTATTCTCAGGGACTGTAAACAGTATCTTGCTTTATGCCTGAAAATTTATAATATACTGTTCTGATGAAATTAAAACCAGACATTTTCAACCAAACAATTATAGAAACTAAGAAGATGTGACTTGCTTTATTAGATGTGGTTCAAATATTGCATACTAAAACAGCAGGCATTCCAATATAATGAAACGGAGTTATTTTGTTCAAGCATATGAAATCCTCTCTAACATAAAAGGCAACACAAACGAAAATTTCACTGACCTTCACCACAGAAGGATCAAGATCAAAAGCTACAAATGGCCATCCCAGATTATCACTATCCATCCCTGAAGCCAACGGAGTGGACAAGAAATTGGCAAGGACCTGGACAAGAGAGAGAGAGTACGAAGAAGCTTAATTACAATAAAGACCTGAGAATTACAGCTCATTCAAATTTTGAATTTTCAAGAACAATATACGTTATAACCTTACCTGGCCCATTTGACCAAACCCAAGAATGACAACAGGTTCACTAGAATCAAAGTTCACCACCTCAGCAGTTTTCTGTACAAGTACATTTTAAATTCAGGGACTAAATCGAAACTAAGGTTTGAGAACATCAGAGCTTAAAATTAATTCAGTAGAACTGCATGGTTGTATTATTTTTTTCAGGAAAAAAAAGGTGGATTAGTGTGAAAGTAGAAGAGTTAGGAAACTTTAAATGATTATGTTCTGTTTCTGATAAAATTTTAAATGACTTTGTTATGGGCTTGAGTTGTAATTTAAAAAATTAAAAGAGTTGATGCATCAAAATTCGGTTCAGACACATCAATGGCCAGCTATGGTTGGGTCCACCAATTTAGTATATAGGAACTTACCTCTTCACCATCAAAATTTTCATCAATAAACTCAGCAGCTCTTCTTCCAGCTTCATTAAGCAATGGGGTCAATGCCATTGACAAGACAACAACAATTATGAGCAACTTATTAAGCTCGAGTGGTAGCACCCCAAGCCTGTTTCACCAAGAAAGGGAATTTTAAAAGAAGTAGAAAACATGAAATGTTTAGTCACAAATTATTTTCTATTTGATATAACTTGAGAGTTTATAACTCACCTGTTTGCAAGAGAAAAAACTACAAATCCAAACTCCCCTCCTTGAGATAGAAGCAATCCTATTCTTACACTTTCTTGTAAAGTGAGTCCAACACGAGGGCCTATCGCTGATATTATCAGTGTCTTAATGACAATCAAACCTGCCAAGAGGGATAGCACATTCGGCCACTCTCGGAATAGAAGCTGCATATAAACGAAAATATGACGTACAAGAGAAAATGCCGGCTAAATTTCAGAAAATAAGCTTCAAAATAGAAACATCAAATGATGTTTGTAACTAAAGAATAATTCAGTACCGGCATGTCAATGGACGTCCCTGTAGTTACAAAAAATAACCCAAGAAGTAAGCCTCGAAATGGCCGTATATCAGCTTCAATCTGTGTCCGGAAATTTGTTTCTGCTAACAGTGCTCCAGCCAAAAATGCTCCAAGCTGCATATGCAAAGAAACTCAACTATTGCATAAAAAGGGTTAAATACACTCCATCTTTGAGAAGTGAAATCAAACCGTATCACTGAAACCAAGCTTCTGGGTGAGAAGTGAGGTCCCTGCAACTGTCAACAAGCAAAGCGCAACAAACGCCTCAGAGCTCCTTGCTTCTGCTACAAACTGATTTTACAAACTTAAATTCAGTACCTAGAAACTTAAAAATTAATAATAATAAACAGATTAGTCCATTATTGTTTATCACGCAAACCTCAAACACTCGTCTAAGAAGGAATTTTCCTCCAAGAGAAAGAATACCCAGTCCACCTAAGGCTTTTAGACTTTCCTTCAGAAGCATTGGCCATATACTATCCTCCGCTAGGTTCTGCAGAAAAATTAAAATTACAGAATGCTCAATGAACGACTTTTACCTAAAAGCAGACAACCTTCAAAAAGTTCAAAAGATCAAGTGAGAAGACAACATGGTTGAGAAAAAAGGTGGAAAGATGATGAGGTAAATAAGTGAGAGAACATGAGATGGTTGATAATAAAAACAGGTTTCCAGTATTGTTATTATAGAAGCTTCGTACAAAAACAAAATTCCTGACAACAATGGAGTGATCTTTTCCAGCATTGACTATCCTAAATGAAATTGGAAGTTCTCTCTTCCAGACTCCATTCTTTTAACAGTAAGATGAATAGTGGTCTTCCTATCTTAAAGAGACAATTACCCAGTACTCACAGCCCATTGGGATAGTTCACTTTACTTTTTTTCCTTTTCATTTTTATAGGAGACAATAACTTTCGTTCTACCATCAGTATTCAGCAAACCAAATTACATTAACAAGATAATTGACTTACGATTTCCATGTTAAGTTTACAAAGTCAAATAAATTTTCATATACCTGGCTTTCCAGCACTGGAAGTATGACTAAGAGAGGAACGACTGCTATGTCCTGCAAATATCAATAAGTGGGGGCCGGGGCCACAACATTATTGACGTGATACTCTTGTTGTGTACTTTAATGACTGAAGAAAAATCCAGAATGGGAAGTAAAAGAAATTTCAACACCCCTGCTTATTCCATTCAGTTAAATAAATCAAGACAACCGAACCCAAAAAGAAAAAAAAATAAAAATATTGCAACTCTGAGTGTGTCTGAAATACAACCTGTAAAAGAAGTATCCCTAGGGTTGCTGAGCCAAATCTTGTAGGGAGTTCACCTTTCTCTGCAAGTAACTATTTATATTATGCTGTGTAAGGTCTACAAAGCGATATCAAATCTCATTAAATGCTTTACATGTAAATTAAAAGAAAATACATTGGTCGGAGAAATAAAGTAGAGAACTAGTTTCATTCTTCTGAATTTGATCTGTTCCATGGATTTTAATAGGGTACAATACAATTAGAAAACACATGCAATGAGAAAATGGAAACAAAAGAAGAATCTTTGTGAAATACTGCCTGAACTTCTGGATTGATGACCATTTTGGAACTTGTATAGCCAAGAAGTTTAACAAATCAAAATACTGGATGTTCTCAAAACCCTGAAACATTGAATTCAGGATCTTCCTTGTTTGTCATTGATTAAGCCAATCAAGGGACCAAAAGAAGTTGCAATGTAAGGTTTTTTCCACGCATCATTATTCCTACTTTTCCATTCAAAACATAAATAATCATGCCTCATGGAAGGAAATTATCGTTACAGGAAACATTGTACCAAATCAGTTTGGAATTACCAGTGGAGAATTTCTGTTTCCTATATATAAAATATATATATTGATAAAGAGTACATGAATAATCTATATGGGATGTACCAGTTTTCCAATTTAGATAAAAGAAAGGGTATGCAGGGAATCCACTCATACGCACAAGCATTAATTTTTACAAAATTGTTATGCTTCTATGCTGGTTCGGTGTCAGTCTATTTATACAAGCACAGCTCATATAATACATCACTGAGAACCCAATAAAGTAGAAAGCCTTTACTATGGTTCCTCAGACAATAATCCTACCATTATATTCTTAACGTTCAGGTATATTTTGACAATTAAGCAAAGCAATTATATTTTCCTCATAGGTTAAAAGGTTCAGCTTCACTATGAAATTTTGAATACAAATAGGGTGTGTGTTAGACAACAAGCAAGTACTAGCATGCTTCCTACATTTCAAATATGCAGATTAGACAAAATGAAAGTACTAGTATGTTTCATACGTTTCCAACATGGATGGTGGATTGAGAATTGGGCAACTAGGTTACCAGCATGGTATCAAAAGTTTGACAACCAATGCAGCTTCAAATCCTTAAACAATGACAAGGACTATAAGATTGCCACTAAAACTCAAACCTTACTAAGGTTTACGCGACAACTAAAATGACATCCTACAGGCCTGCAACTATCGCGAAAGGGTTCTTGATAGAAATTGCAAGTGTTGTTGCACAACCAAAGACTAGCAAAAAAGAAAGGAGTACTTAAACAAGTACAAAATCACTTTAGCTTACAAAAAGAAAATGCAAATTATCACTTTGGCTTGAACATAACCAACCATGTTGTGGCACAACTATAAATGTAGTGATGATAGCAGCTAAATGAAATAGAATTGTCCATATCAAAATTCAGTATATGCATTTTCATATTTAAATTACCTGAAGCACAAATGCCGAAGAAGACAGAGAGAGAGCAGCACCAATCACTACAGCTTCGTCAATGCTTCTGATGTTCACCTAATACAAAAGAAAGTGTACAAAATGGATATTATAGCTGGGACAGAGGGCTTTCTGTATCACGAAGCAATGATACAGAAATGACATACAACATAGAATTAGGATGTCCCAAGACAAAGTATACATCATTTGAAACTTTGGTTTTATCCCTCAAAGGGTTGTTAATCAATAGCACCCACATTCTAACTTAACATTGTCTGCCTACATCTCTAGCTCACCCTGTATGCCAAAATAATATCATCCTACACCGCAGGTCCAAACTCCAAAGAACCTGGTTAAAAGTGCCCATTGAAGAAGGAATAATCAGAGCAGCTATTTAATTATTAGTTTGCAGCTCTACGTATCTTATGTATCAATAAATGGTAGCTTGACGCTCTATATTCAATTATATATCACCTAGTAATTCAATAAAATTAATACCGCAGCATAAGACAAATAAGGAATGAAACAAAAATGAATAAAGGAGAATAATAGAAAGAAAAAAACTGTCAACGCTATTCCCAAAGTGGATGCAAGCCTGAACACTACGATAAAGTGGATTCGAATAAGTAGTTAAGTCAAATGATTCAAATATATAACAAAACAAGAACAATGGTAATATCATGTTACGTAGCAATGAAATCATAGGCAACTAATAATAAAATTGGTCTATGGAGCAGAGTTCTCACCAAATCAGGCCTTGAGTTAAAGAGGAACGTCAAAATTTTGGTTCCAATAGCCCCATTAGGAGGAAGTTCAAAGGCTGTGAAAGCAAGGGTAGATAATACGACCTTCAAGAGGAAAAGAGTTAAAAAAAATAAAAAAGTTAGAATTCAAGCAGCACTATATTTTCTTCCAATTTGAGCAGCATTCATAAACAGTAAACACAGGCTTAACATACTGCAAACAAAGAACAATTATAGGACTAAGTAATGACAATCATTGTATGACAAGGTGTCCAAAATTATTAATCAATACCCCAAAAGCCTTGGTTGTACACTTCCTTTAAGAGAATATATAAATATGTTTCATAGTAATCTCTTGGCAGACTAAAATAATCTCTCATGGAATTCTCCCACAAGAAAGGTATTGCAAGAGCCTTAGCCCTTAAGATATCCATATTTCCCTATTTCTTATTCAACCAGAGCTTACATGAATTATAATCTATGAAACCCTAAGGCTCCGTCTGTCTTTCCAGTGATTTGGAAAGGGATTTGAAATAACTAGATGTAGTGCTCACGAAAGGGATTTGAAATAACTATGTGAACAAATTCATTTGAAATTCATTTGCTTTCTTCACTTTTCTTCTCATTCAAATCTCATACATGCATTGTAATACTCTAGACAAAAAATTTAGCCTTATTATCAAATCCAAATCCACACTACTCCAAACAGACCCTAACTGATACTGATTTTCCAAATGCAGAGGCAAAGAGTGTTCAGTTTCTTTTTTCAATCAATAACTGTATGACCAAATTAAATCTTATGTAATGTTACAACATGTTGATAGGTGGTAGGGAAGCGGAATTAATGAAATTTGCAAAGGAATTATCCTGAGGTCAAACTGAAAACAAAAAGCAGACTGATCAGTAAGTGGCAATTCCCTCAATTGGGCATAATTAAAGGACGCTTCATTTTGTTCCTACCAAAGAGGAGGATCAAGTGTTCTCCGGCCAATAAAACAAGTGAGAACCACAACTAAGCAATAACACTACAATGCATAGCTTACTTGACAGAACTAGGGTCAGTCCTATTAAGACCAACATGGTGCTTTGTTTATTTCATTGCTTTACTACGAGAGAGAGAGAGAGAGAGAAAGAGAGAGAGAGAGAGAGAGAGAGAGAGAGAGAGGGAGAGAGAGAGAGAGAGAGAGATGAAATTTGTACTAGAAAGTAATTTTCTTGTATAAATAACTCCTCACAAATTGAAATTATATAATTTATTTATTTAGGAAACTAAACATTGAAACACAATCTCTATTTCATCCAGCTATCTAATCCACTTCCCCAGCCAAACAAATGAATAGGATTAGCAACATTCCTTATGAATACTCATTTGAATATAACATAACCATAAATTTCAGCCTTATTGCTTTCCAGAATACAAACATAACCATTAACTCTGGAAAAAAACCTCAAAACACAGTTTCCAGCTATATCACATATCTCAGATTTTAATAACTCATACCCAAACTGAGTTTAATAATTATGCTCGATAAAGATAAAATTATAAAATTTGATTTGCACAACTACTGAGACACTAGAAATGTCTAGTTTTGCTTTTTCTCAACAAATTACCTGAGTTAATCCCATGCCAAAGGCAAATTTGGCAAGAGCCTTTAGACGTGAAAAGGAAAGCTCCAAGCCCATCTCAAATAACTGAAAAGGGAAAACATAACAGTCAAAGAAGATCAAATTTAAGAGGTATGCACCAACATATTATCATGCCAAAACTATAAGCTTCCTTAAGAATTACATTCTTAATCTTTTTTTTTTGGGGGGTGGGGGTGGTGGGGGAATTTCAGAAAGAAAAATGATGTGCGTCTAAGAAAACATTATACAGAGAAAAGGGCTTCCAAAAACCTTCCGTGATATTTCCCCGTCCGTAATCCTCATTAAGTCCAGCTAATGATGCCAATTACTGGTCATCTATATTACTTCTATTTGGCTATTTGGAGTTATGTGCATCCAATAATCAAACAACAGAAACCTAATTTAAATGTACTTATGTTTGAGCATCAAAACTAAAGATGCCAAGAAATTCTTTTCCTTTTTTTTTTCCTTTGTAAAAGCAAAGCAAGGAAAAGGACACCCACTTGCAGATAGGAAGTGTACGAAATGAAACAAATTCTCTATCTTGTAAAAGAAAAAAGGAAATTTTGGTTCATTCCAAGTGTTAGACAGGCATTGGACCCCGAAAGCTTAAGCTGTTGAGAAATAGTTCAATAATGTATATCATGCTAATACCATCCCATCCTGAAGAGACAGAGGGATGCATAGAGGGAAACATATAGGCGCAGCCGCACCCTTAACTTTTCTTACCAACAAAAAGTGGGCAATGACAGGACAGGTTTCAAACCCATGACATCATTCATTCAAGGGTCCGATACGATGTTAGACAACAATTGGACTGCAATTTGGTAGGGAGTAGACCACAATGTACATCTCCAATGACAATTTGGTCTAGTGGCATATGGCCCCACAGTCCCACTTTGTATGAGAACTTCCTAAGTTCGAATCCATGAAAAACAGTAGTTAAATAGAAAAAAAGAGCAAAAGTATAACCAAGCAATATCACAAACCAAGAGTTTGCAGTGTTCATGAATATGGTACAGGTACAGCATAAAAAAAGAAGGCCACAGAATTATGAACTATTCCAAAAGTAAAACATCAACAAAGAATGCTTACCAAGAAAAGAATCCCCCATTCAGATAAAACTTTCACATCTGTAAGATTTCGAATCAAGCCAAACTGATTGAGTACAATCCCCGCAAAGAAGAAGCCAAGTATCTGAAAGAATCACATATGCTACATGTCACCTAAGAACCCATCTCATGTAATTAAAAAACTTTGTTATAAGCAAGCATGGCTTTCCAAGTTTGCATATATAAACCCACATGGGTCGACACTGGACACATATGTGTAAAATTACAAAGCAAATACACAAATACTCACTCCCTTACTACATGCGTGCCCATATTGCACACAACTTATGAACACAATTTGTAGATAAACTCAAGCCAAACGACAATAATAGGAAGAAGAATCCAAGTTTTGAAAAAAAAGACTGTACCACAATTCCAAAAGATAATAATACGAAGATGAGATCCAACTTAATGAAGAAAAAGAAACAGACAAAAACAGAACAAAACTTTACAAAAACAAAAGGCATGATACAACAAAACACTTACAGGGCTTGCTTTGATGATCTTGAATGCAGGAACTATAATGACAGTAACGGCCAAGAACGTCAAAGTATCAAACCCCAAATCATTGATGACATCAACAGCACTGGCAACATCAAGAGCTGCATACTTCCGCAATCTTTCTTGGTGGACTGGTTTATGGTTTGAGAAATAAAGTCCTCTCCAGCCGTATACAGAGGAAGCTAACAAAGAATTTCCTAAGAAGTTCCTTGAAACAAACGGGGGATGCCTTATCTTGTAACTAGTGTCATACAATAATGAGTGCACCTTCTGGTTACTGGAATATGGAATAAAAGAACGCCCACAAAGCCTTGATATTCCTAGAGAACAGGCCATAAATGGGCTCTTTTGTATAGAGTTGTATCCCTGCAAGGAAGAGAACAAAATATAAAGACTAGTATTACCACCATTTAGTTTTTGAATAAGGATGCCAACATGGAACCATTTTGAATTACTTGTCTACTCCAATATCAAAATGTAGGAGGAAATAAGAATGGAAAAAACTTAATGGTTTGTTAGGATAAACAATAATTCTGAAAGTTAGGCTGGTTTCATATTCTAGTTTCCTGCTGGAGATTTAGCAAACAGTTCGGCAAATAAATGACAGTTTGAATCATTTGACAAATTAGTCAGCATCTGAAGTTTGAACTGCTTTAAATTGTTCCCTACTGATGGCCACCAAAAGGAACAAAATTTTCTTTAGGTCATCATTTGGTGTAAATGTAATATATAGAATGAGTAACAGGCCTATATAAAGTTACGCCACCTTTTCAAATCTTCATGGGCAATCCAAAAAGAGTATTTAGCTCCAAATATATGAATTAAATTCAAATAATGCACTCACCTAGAACATGTAGAAAATTACCAAATACCAAATATTCAATTAATACACTTACCAAGTCACCAAATATAATAGAAAAGATATGCAATCATCAATAAAGCTTAGCTCAGTTACATAACATGAAGAAATTATGGCTTTTTGTTCCTATGACTTTTCTTTTTCCTTTTTGTAGTCAAGAACCTCAATTCAATGGAGATAATATATTGCATTAACCACAAGTGGAAACACATATTGAAGCAAAATACCAAATACTGGATGGAAATTAAAGTTTGAAACTTTGAATTACAATGGATGAAAGCTTACCTTATAGCTATCAAAATAAGTCATTGACTCCAACATGGTGCAAGAATACCAATATTGATGAAGTCACAAAGCTGTAATCTTAGCTTTACTTACAAAACCCAGAATTTAATTTCCATATATTTGAGGAAAACACAAAGAAGTTAATCAGTTGACTCTTCTGAATCTCCTTCCTTTTCCAGCCTTGAGCTTATTGGCCCAAAAGAGCCCGACCCAGTAGGAAAAGGAGGGAGATTCAATGGAGATAATATATTGCATTAACCACAAATGGAAACACAAATTGAAGCAAAATACCAAATACTGGATGGAAATTACAGTTTGAAACTTTGAATTACAATGGATGAAGGCTTACCTTATAGCTATCAAAATAAGTCATTGACTCCAACATGGTGCAAGAATACCAACATTGATGAAGTCACAAAGCTGCAATCTTTGCTTTACTTACAAAACCCAGAATTTAATTTCCATATATTTGAGGAAAACACAAAGAAGTTAGTCAGTTGACCCTTCTGAATCTCCTTCCTTTTCCAGCCTTGAGCTTATTGGCCCAAAAGAGCCCGACCAGAGAAAAAAAAACAGGAACCAAAAAAGAAGATGAGGAGGACAAGTGCACACGTTTGAAACTACGTATGTGTAACAAACAGAGATTGAAAATTTAATCCAATTAATTTATCCAAAAAAAATAAAAAAATTATCCAATTAGCTTTGTGTGTGTGTGTGTGTGTGTGGTTACTGCGTTTGGCAGTTTGTGGGGGAAAGGCGGACGTTGGGGCAACGAAATGGATTTCAACGTCTCCTAAATTACAAATTCAGATATGATTTTTGGAGTCGGAAGCTCATGTAATGTCCACGTGGCAATTACCCACAGGTTACAGAGACTTTCCGACTTGTAGTTATCTCGGACAAGAATTTGAGCGGATAAACAAAAGAAAGGAGTATTTCATAGTTTATAAGATTGTTAGTTAATTTCTTAGTTTTCACATTTTATATTTGTATTAATCTATTAGGTATCTAACTAAATTAGGCACTTCTTCCACGGCAATTGTACGGCGGCCACTGGGAACTGCATCTACCCAACGAACGGTGTCAGCACTCTGACTGTCGTTGTCCGGACTTGGGAGACTAATGATCGGATTTCGACAAACCCTGACCGGACTCCAGCGATCGATGACTCCAGAGGAACTGCAACTGTTTCGAATTTCAACAGTCGTAAGAACTGCAACTGTTTCGGATTTTTGCAACTGGTGAAACTAGAATTGTTTCGGATTCCAACAATAGGAGGAATTGCAACTATTTCAAATTTCGGTGGCTTGCTGCCAAAGAAACTGAAACTGTTTTGGATTATGGCGATCAAAGGAACTATAACTGTTTCAGATTCAGGTTGCTGAAGGAATTATAACTGTCGAGCAACTAGTGGTTTGTGGAGTTGCAACTGCTCGTCTACCGGCGTACTGCAACTGACACACCCCGACCCGGATAGTCCACATGGACCCCGTAATCAAGACATGTTGGCCGACACATAGACGTTGGGCCCACGTGACGAAGCCAAGTGAAATAGTACGTTTAGGAAGTAACGATAAACAGTGAACAAAATAATACAACAAGTTAAATAACAGAAATAAAGTGATAATTGTAGCGTGATACAGAGCATAGTTAATAACAATGCATGATGATCAAATACAAATCACCAAAAGCTGGTGAATAAAATAATGGGTTGAGCCATACAATAGTTCGATGAGCAGGAACTACAACCGACTGAGTCCTTCTCGACAATGGTATCAAGTTCTCTAAATCCTGAGGGGCGCAAAACAGAAAGGTGAGTGGACCCAAAAAACGAAAATTCAGTGTAAAACATTTTGTAAAACATCTATTCACTATTCACTACGGCAACCACGGTGGTCCGGCAACCACGGTGGTCCGGCCACCGCACACGGCGGTGCCGACTACCAGAAGACAGAATCTGCGTGTGGTGGCCCCGCTTGACGGCACATCCAGCCACTTGTCAGCGTGTGGGGTCCTTTCTCGGCATGTGGCGGCGCGTGAGCCCATTTTTTGGGTAATGGGATTAACTTGGAGAAGGTAATAATGATTCCCATTGCCTTTTTTGATTTCTTGTACTACCAAAATACCCTACAGTTTTTTACAATAGTACAAAGTATCTGCCATAATATAAAACTTAAATTCGTGTGCCCTAATTTTCAATAGACAAGCAGATAAGTGCTTTCATTTTTTTTTTAATTCAATTAAATGGCACATGTGTCTAAAATTCACTTGAGCTCATATTGATTTAAATTTCACGGTCATTTTAATTTATTAATATGGATTATAAGCAATGAGAGATGGAATGGTTCTTCATTGTTGGAAGTTATTTTTTTTTATCTTGTAAATGGAATGTTAATAATCAACTTAGTTTTTATTCGGGCTTATAAGAGTAATAAATAATAACAATTAAAATTAACTTCATTAATGTACTAATTATATATGGTTGGTAACAACACAATGTAAATGATTATCTACTTCTTCGATTACACACTTCTCTAATTGCCTAATTCTCCGATTACAAACTTCCCTCATTCCTTGTAAATAAACGTACCCTAAATCTACAAGATACGATCATCACTGTAAACTGATAAAGACAAGCTAAACACTTTGCTTATACGCATGAGCTAAAATCTGATAATAACATCATGCACAATAGGAACATAACAAGCATACTATAAAACCATACCAATAAGTATGTAGGGAAATTGAGCTACTATATGGAGTAATCTCCATACCCGTTGTGGGACCGTAAAAAATCCAAAAATTGTGAAGCTGCCACGTGGCCCATAATTTACATAATGACTACTCTACCCCTAGTGAAGTCATTATCAGCCTATAATTACGCGCATTAATTAAATATAATTAATAAAAATTATATCAAAATAATGAATGATATCTCCATGAGAATTATTATTCTGCTAAGAGTCAATTAATAAATAAACTACCTTACTATAAAGAATTATTTATTAATTAGAACTCTCATCCGACCAATAATAAATAACTTCCCAGTGAATTATTATTAAAAGCCAATAATAATTATCTCTCAACTAGAATGACTTATTCATTGCAACTCCTTTCAACCAATCAGAAGCTCTGAATACCTCTTGGTCTCTACTATAAATAGAGGGCCTCCCTCACTTCTCAGGTACAACTAAAATACTCAGATATTTTACTCTTCAGTTTTCTCTCTACGATTAAACTGACTTAGACATCGGAGTACATGTTCTTGGTTGAAACCCCCCTCATCTCGGGATTCAACCTTAACCTTAGTTGTCTTCTTTCCTGAGTGTAGGGATTGAACGGCGAATATCAATTCGGATGATTTCTACATCAACAGTTGGTGCTTACATTGAATGCCAAATTGAGAAATACCCAAAGTGTGCTCTCTCGATTCAAAGGTTAATACTTTTCTCATCCTTTTATCGTTTTTCGTTCTTCTTTCTTTGTTAAATTCAACGATGGAAAGAACACGACGAACCACCAGATCCAACAAGATCGAGGAGCATCCGCCATAGCAGGTCCCACGGCCTAACAACTCATCAGGCCTTGTCGTAGGCCTCACAACCGGCCAACCTACCGCCTCTTGCCGCATGCCCCATGGACCGAGATCAAGGCTCGGTTAACCCGCCGACCCATGCGACCGCATGCCCCTCGGCCCAAATCCTGAATCAGCCCACCCCCCCTTCCCCCGACTATCAGACCTAGCACATGGACTACCCATCGCAGCAATGTCTGACCTCGGTGCCTTAGCCCTAGAACCTGAAGTCGATCGTCAACCGACGCAATTTCAACATACATATGGACGATTCGTAGGTGAGGTGTCCCGGCCATCCATAAGTTGGTAGCCGACTAACGCGAACCTACGAAGGATCCTAGCTATTGAGCCTGAAGTCGATCATCAACCGATGCAATTTCAATATACATATGGACGATTCGTAGGCAGAGGCATCTCGGCCGTCCACGAGGTGGTAGCCGCCTAACGCGAACCTACAAAGAATCCTAACCATTGAACCTGTATTTGATCGTCAACCAACGCAGTTTCAACCTACGGAAGATTTGTAGGAAAAGAATTCCAGCCATCCACAAGTTGGTAGCTGGCTAACGCAAACCTACGAAGGATCCTAGTCATTAAGCCTGAAGCCGATCGTCAACCGACGCAATTTTAGCATACGGATGGATGATTAGTAAGAGAAGCGTCTCGGCTATCCACAAGTTGGTAGCCGGCTAACGTGAACCTATGAAGGATCCTAACCATTAAGCCTAAATTCGATCATCAACTGATACAGTTTCATCATACGGACGAACGATTCATAGGAGAAGCATCCCGGCCATCCACAAGTTGGCAACCGGCTAAAACGGACCAACAAAGGATCCTAGATGACCTTCGCATTACGAGGGGGCAAGACAATCAAGGAGGCTGGGAGACAACATACCATCCAGTGCACGAATCCCGACATGCCACAAGTAATGCACGCACTTTCGAGAGATCATCCCCACATGCTAACTTGTCACATCAAACTGACCGACTAAGCAACCAAGTACAAGTGCAGTAAGAACTTCTGTAGCACTTCTTAGCCGAGCGGGGGGCATTCCGAGCCACCTGTAGACGCGTCGTGCCGCAAAAGTCCCTAGATAACGCTCGGCCTAACGGTGTGGCAAAGAGCATGTCGTTGTCTAACAATGTCCCGAGACGATCCGTTAAGCGATTCCGATAGAAAAGCCTTTTCTCCAAGGCAAAGTAAAGCCCTCCTCCAAGAGGCAAGTTGATTCAAAGTGCCATTGTTGAGTGTCTATGGCAATACAACGGGGGCATTTGAATAAACTAAAAAGCCCTTTCTCTATGCGAGAAAGCAAGGTCAACGCTCAAGGCAACTTAGAGAAAATCTGAGTGATGTCAAAGTTTGAAGGAGCAGGCAAACAGAGGATTCATATGCTGAAGGCGTCACTTTTGGGGCACACCACAGATTCATTACTCATACCCACTGAATGGGCCATGTGGCATTAGAAAACTACGGACCTTAGCTTTCCAACGCCACCCGCGACACTCCAATCCGAGTTGTAATGAATCCAAGTTGTAACAAACTTCAAATTGACCCCCTGGACTCAATACTTGTCCCCTTGGACATAGCTTGGAGGAATTGGAAATGTGTGAATGTTAGCTTTCTAACCCTCCGATGGAAGTTGATTTGAACCAATAACGAATTCGCTATGGACATTTTAGCATGAAGAGGTCAGCCCAACGACTCAGCGTGCAAGATCAAACTTCAATTTGACCTCAAGGATTCAATTCTTAACGTTTCAGAGCTAGTCTAGTCAAGTTAAAAAGATACGGAAGTTATCTTTCTAACCCCACCAAGAAAAACTAATTTTGAATCTCATGCAAGCGTTTTAGTACGTGGAGGTCATCAACAAAGCCTTCTTCAGTGGAAGCATCTAAGCCTTAGCATTATGAAGCACTCAAGCTTCCTCCACGGAAGCATCAAAGCCTTCCGCTCACGAAGCTATAAAGCCTTCTTCTATAGAAGCATTAATGTCTTCGCATTGTGAAGCATTAATGCCTTCGCATTGTGAAGCATTAATGCCTTCGCATTGTGAAGCATTAATGCCTTCGCA
Source organism: Oemleria cerasiformis (assembly GCA_037349345.1). NCBI lineage: Eukaryota > Viridiplantae > Streptophyta > Magnoliopsida > Rosales > Rosaceae > Oemleria > Oemleria cerasiformis. Next base: position 11,906,114 of record JAZGTL010000019.1, read on the forward strand.
TTGCGAAGCATTCAAACCGTCCTCTGTGGAAGCATCAAAGCCTTCGCCCCACGAAGCATTCAAGCCTTCCTTCGTGGAAGCATCAAAGCCTTCGCCCCGCAAAGCACTCAAGCCTTCCTCCACGAAAGCATCAAAGCCTTCACCCCGCAAAGCACTCAAGCCTTCTCCTGTAAAAGTATCCAAGTCTTTGCATTGCGAAGCATTCAAGCATTCATCCGCAGAAGCATCAAAGCCTTCGCCCCGCGAGTCACTCAAGCCTTATCCTGTAAAAGCATCAAAGCCTTCGCATTGTGAATCATTCAAGCGTCCTCCGCGAAAGCATCAACACCTTCGCCTGCCGATGCATCAAAACTTTCTTCCGCAAAGCACTCAAGCCTTCTCCAGTAGAAGCATCAAAGCCTTCACATTGCGAAGCATTCAAGCCTTCCTTCACGGAAGCATTAAAGCCTTCGCCCCACGAAGCACTCAAGCCTTCTCCCGAAGAAGCATCAAAGCCTTCGCATTGCGAAGCATTCAAGCCTTACTCCATAGAAGCATTAAAGCCTTCGCCTCGTGAAGCACTCAAGCCTTCTCCCGTAGAAGCATCAAAGCCTTCGCATTGCGAAGCATTCAAGCCTTAATTCGCAGAAGCATTCAAGCCTTCATTCGCAGAAGCATCAAAGTCTTCGCCCTGTGAAGCATTCAAGCCTTCTCCCGCAGAAGCATTCAAGCCTTTTCCCGCAGAAGCATTCAAGCCTTCTTTCATAGAAGCATCAAAACCTTCTTCCATAAAAGTAATAAAACCTTCGCATTGCGAAGTGTTTAAGCCTTCTTCCACAGAAGCATTCAAGCCTTCTCACGCAGAAGCTTTCAAGCCTTCTTCCATAGAAGCATCAAAACCTTCTTCCATAGAAGTATTAAAACCTTCGCATGGCAAAGCACTTAAGCCTTGTTCCGCAGAAGCATTCAAGCCTTCTCCTGCAGAAGCATTCAAGCCTTCTCCATCAGAAGCATTCAAGCCTTGTCTCGCAGAAGCATTCAAGTCTTCTTCCATAGAAGCATCAAAACCTTCTTCCATAGAAGTATTCAAACATTTGCACATGTAAAGTATTCAAGCCTTCTTCAAATAAGCAAAATCAAAGTCCCAATACTTAAAAAAAAATCCCAAGGATATCTAAGTTGAAGGGAGCATCCCAGCCAGAAATTTACAGCTCCAAAGACGTCACTTGCGGCTTACTCCGGATTCATTACTCATACCCATTGAATGAGCCAAGAATCATCGGAAAGCTACAGATATTAGCTTTCCAACGCCATCTTCCGCACTCCAATCCGAGTTTTAACGAATCCGGAATGTCTGTTTTAATGACACAAGGTCGAATGCGCAATTCTGCTGATAAGCACGTCTTACGAATTGATTTAAAATTCAATTCTCAACCTTTTTGAGAAATCCTACCAGCATTTGAAATGTGTGAAATGTGTGGATGTTAGGTTTCTAACGCCATCAAGAAGAGCTAATTCCGACAAGAAATGAATAATCTATGGGCAAATTATCTAAGATAGGCCAAATCCGTGAATCAGCACGCGTGACTCAACTTCCGAAATTCATCGAAAATTCAGTTCTTAATCTTTTTCGGAAAGCTCAATGGCATTAGAAATATGCAGATGTTAGCTTTCTAACTTCGTAAAAAGAAACTAATTCCAATAACTGTCGAATTATTTATGGACAAATTACCGAATAGAGGTCAAGTCTGGGAATCAACGCACATGACCTAACTTCAAAAATTAGTCAAAAATTCAAATCCCAATCTTTTTGAGAAAGGCCAACGGAATTATAAAGATACGGAAGTAAGTTTCCAACCCCACCAAAATGGCTCAATTCCAATTCGAAATGAGCCGTAGAGCCAGAATATCGCACGAAGGTCAAAACCACCAGAAGCTGCGAAAATTGGAAATCACTACAACTAAAAAATTCTTTTATTTAAGGAATTAAATAAGTTGCCGATTCGCAAGTTGAAAACTCAACCTTTTATTCGAAAAGAAGCTACTTGAAGATGCATCCACTAAAATATTTCTAATACTTTTGGGAACTCCAAAGGTTGGAAATTTTTTATGTGCTATACCAGAAGATGGCCAGCTCATTTAAAGAAAATTAAACCCTAAGTTTTCACACACTTTTTACATTGCAAAAAATGACTGAAAGCTAAACATTTTCTTCTTTACAAGAAAGGAGTCCTACTCCTACGAAGAAAATGTGATAGATTATTGGAACTGCAAAATTATATCCCTCAGGATTCCCTGAATTCCTCAGCGATGTGGGGGCATTTGTGGGACCGTAAAATATCCAAAAATTGTAGAGCTTCCACGTTACCCATAATTTACATAATGACTACTCTGCTCCTAGTAGAGTCATTATCAACATATAATTACTGCGCATTAATTAAATATTTACCAGCTAAATATATTAATTAATAGGAATTATATCACAATAATGAATGATATATCCATAAGAATTATTATTCAACTATGAGTCAATTAATAAATAAATTACCTTACTTTAAGAAATTATTTATTAATTAGAACTCTCATCCGACCAATAATAAATAACTTTCCAGTAAATTATTTATTTTTAAAAGCCAATAATAAGTATTTTCCTTACTTTAAGAAATTATTTATTAATTAGAACTCTCATCCGACCAATAATAAATAACTTTCCAGTAAATTATTTATTTTTAAAAGCCAATAATAAGTATTTCCCAACTAGAATTACTTATTCATTGCAACTCCTTTCAACCAATCAGAAACTCTGAAAACCTTCTGGTCTCCACTATAAATAGAGGGTCTCCCCTCACTTCTCAGGTACACCTAAAACGCTCATATATTTTGATATTCTGTTACGATTAGATTGATTTAGATATCAGAGTGTTCTTGGTTCCCTCCCCTTCCTCTCTCTCTCTCTCCCCCCCCCCCCCCCCCCCCCCCTCCCAAATCTCGGGATTCAATCTTAACCTCAGTTGTGTCCTTTCCTGAGTGTAGGGATTGAACGCCAAATATCAATCCGAACGATTTCTGCATCAACACCCGTGATAAGTCAAGAATAGGGAAGGGGAAAGCAGAGCTACCGTGCAGATAGCGTCCAGGTACGTGCTAACTAGGAAAAGCCGAGTTACTGTGTAGAGTAATCTCCATGCACATGCTGACCCGAAATTCTGAGTTACCATGTAAAGTAATCTCCATGCACGTGTTGTCTCGAACTGGTGAGCTACCGTGCAAAGTAATCTCCATGCACGTGCTAACTTGAACTACTAAGCTACTGTGCATAGTAATCTCCATGCACGTGCTTACTTGAACTGATAAGCTACTGTACAAAATAATCTTCATGCACGTACTGAATCGAACTACTGAGCTACCAAACATAATAATCTTCATGTACGTGTTGAATCGAACTGTTGAGTTACCGTGCAGAGTAATCTCCATGCACGTGCTGACTCGAACTGCTGATCTACCGTGCAGAGTAATCTTCATGCACGTGCTTAGTCAAACTACTTAGCTACCGTGTAGAGTAATCTCCACGCACGTGTTGACTTGAACTACTAAGCTAGCATGCAGAGTAATCTCCATGCACGTACTAACTCAAATTGCTGACCAGACTACCCAACATATTGGTCATATGGATTAATGTGGTGGTAAGTGATGTGGGTGTGGATGATGAATCACATCAATCCAAATGAAGTGGTCACAGGTTGATGTGATTCCAACCTGAATTGAAATTCAAGTCAATATTGAAAAGTAAAGTGCGATAAATATAAAGTGCATGATTAAAATACATAAAATAAAGTACTAAAAATGCTAGAGTTTGAATCTATAATGATGAATTGAAATACAAACAATATATCTACCTAGGGCTGAAAATTGCGTAGAGCAAAAGTTGTTTTGGTCGGGGACCCTCCAACAATGAACTAGAGCGTCTTATTTACGTTAATTAGGGTTCTCCTCATCATATAACTATGGAGGATTTTCTTCAAACCTTGATTTGATTTCTGCCTTGATTGCTTTAGAACGTTATAAATATTCTTATTTGACTTTGAGCATAACTAGGCCCTAGCAATTTGTCTCAAGCTGGATTTGTATTTTCAGAGCTTACAGAGACTTTATTTCTCCCAATTTCAAGCTTCACTTTAATGCCTTGGTTGATCTTGAGATTTTGAGATCTTGTCTCCATTTTCGTCCGCATCATGACTCTTTTCTCACTTAGTTCATATGTACACGAAAGACTGATCTTGTAATTTATTGTCTCATTATAGTTTACGATTGACTATATTTTGGATCAAATTATGCCTATAGAAAGTTGAGTCTTAGTCGGAATCCAAATTGATAAGGGCGAGATTTGAATCAAATCATGGGCCAAATCCAAGTCGATGTGGGTGGGGGTTGTTGGGTAACACTAGGCCGAATTCGAATTAAATCGTAATTTGAGTCGAAATGGGCCCAAGCCAAGTTGAGTTGAGATTTTAGTAAGATCGGGTCAAATTTCAATCAAAGTGAACTAGCATATGACGGGTCGTCCAACTACGAAACCCACGAAAAAAATTAGCCCTTGCCACATCGAAACCAAGAGTTCAGTAAGTATCATGTTCATGTGCCAGATTTTGGTATATTTGACAAAAAAATGGAGGGGAAATTGATAAAGAGTTACCAATCCTGGGTTCAAATTGGGAAATTAGGCAAACGACAAATAATAAAAGCAGGAAGAAGGCTCTAGAAATGGTACTCTACATATTTAATTGCAGTTGAACTGGTCCAATCTAATGTAACCATTTTCTTTTATCGACAAATGGGCTTCCACGTTCTGAGGTCCTCACCCCTTTCTTCCTCCAAGGCCATAATCTTCAACCCAACCACCACACCGGCTCTCACAAAGCTCCTCCAACCTCCAAAACCTGCACGCGCTTCTCTCTTCAGAGCCCATTTCAGAACTTTATCACCGAAACCCATCGCAAGCGTCATACCTGCTATTGGGTTTGGCGGCTCTTTGCTCCAGAGTAAGCGTAGCTTTCGTGGTGGGGTTTTTGTGGCCATGGCTGCACCTGGGTCGGCCCAGAAATCAGAGGAGGAGTGGCGGACCATCCTCTCGCCCGAGCAATTTCGGATTCTGAGGCAAAAAGGCACAGAGTAAGATGTTTGTAATTGTTCAGTTGCTTAATTATTTGATATAGACTTCCAATTTTGCTACTTTGATTGGAAGATAATCAGAAAGAAATAGAAATTGCAAGCATTTTCGTTTATTTACTTGGTACTTAATTCTAAATTCATGTTTCTTTGTGTGGAAAGTTTTAGTATTGGGCAATTTGGAATTTGGATATTGTTTGTTGGTTTAAGAGTGAAGTAAGAAGATTTATTTTAGAATTTGAGCATCTGAGACTGGAAGTCTTGGGTGTTGTTTCAAGATGTAGCTTAGCTTGATACTGTAAATTGGTAATAGATAGAGAAAGGAATTCAATCTATATTTCAATAAAAAAAGGAAAAAGAACATGAGAAGAAAAGACCATAGCAATTGAAGTGTCAGGTGCTCAATCTCGTTTGAAATGATTATGTTGAAGTGCTTGGGTGAAACTATTTCATTATTGAACTTGTCGGGTCTGTCATACAAATTAGAGATGGCGTTGGTAAAATTCTTGTCCTTCTTCTGTATCTATGATTATATTTGAATTTTATAGCTTGGATGGTGGAACTTTAAGATTATGTTTGGATGAAGAAGTTCAAAGTACCCGGGGATTAAGCTATATTACTAAGGAGTGTACTACAGACAATTAAATTGAGGGATTTGTGAGTAACTCCATGAGGGCATAACAAAAACACTGAGCAAAGGATTTCCAAGTAACTCCTATCAAGTAGTTACTTACAAATCTCTCCTAGTGCATTGCATCTAGCCATTTGAAATCCCTCTATCTAATGTTTTATCGTGCATTTCTAACTAATTAGCCTAAATCCCTTGGTACTTTGAAGTTCTGTATCCAAACATAGCCTAAGTGAATACCACTATGGCTTGTATAGCAGCAAAATCTATCTCTTCTCTAAATGAGTGGATCGAAGTTTTTATCTAATCAGATGGGTGAATACAAATATCACTAGGTGGTAATAATTGTAACCTTATCCAAGAGAGTGTTTTGAATTATCAGTGTTACCATATTGACTGTCATGATGGCCACTTGCTCAAGGGAGGAACTTTTAATAGGTGTAGGTTGTTAGGAAAGTCGGTGTGAGAAAAAAATTCAGGGTAGTAGCCAAAAAAAATATGAAATTCTATATAGAAATTTGGCAGACCTGCCTTGATTTTTATCTTGCCATATACACTTCTCTAGTTGGGTTGGGTCTGATTGGTATAGACTTAAGGTATAAGACAGTAAGAATGATACAAGTGAAGTTGAAAACTTGAAATAGTGGCCGCTGCTATGGTTTAAATGAAAATGGTTATATCTATATACATGTATAGAAAGAGCAATTATTACTTTGTGAGCAAATGGACATTTGGAAAACAGGAACCCTGATAATCCTTGAGTTTGGATAGTTCCCTGATCATCTTTGTGAGCAATCATTACTTTGTCTTTAATCTATTTTAGTAATGTCGTTGATTTCCAGAGGATTGATTCATTCATTCGAGCTACTGAAAACTCTTGTGGAAAAAGAATATATGTGACATTTTTTTCTCCAACTTCCCCAATTTATAAGTTAAATGTAAAACAAGAAATGACTGTCAGATATTCTGCTTCAATTTGATTTGAAGTAGCTGTTGTAAAATCTTCAAAGACAAAAAAGATAATTGGGTAACTAGTGTATAACTGATGGCTTCATGCATTGCCGATGTAAATTATTTTACCATCAGATGGTTGTAACTAATATTGAAGAATGAAATTGACTTGTGGTGTTGACATTATTTGGTTACTATAAAGGTATCCAGGGACAGGAGAATATGACAAGTTCTTTGAGGAGGGAGTGTATGGCTGTGCGGGATGCGGTACTCCTCTCTACAGATCCACAACCAAGTTTAATTCTGGTTGTGGTTGGCCGGCTTTCTATGAGGGTCTTCCCGGGGCCATAAATTTTAATGTGAGTGAGCTTCCTCGTTGTATCATCGTAATCCTAATTCTCTTGCAGCTATGAGTTGAATTACTAATAAAATTCCATCCACTATGCTGATCATCAGCCGGACCCAGATGGAATGCGGACTGAAATTACGTGTGCTGCTTGTGGTGGACACCTGGGTCATGTATTCAAAGGCGAAGGCTTCCCGATACCAACAAATGAACGCCATTGTGTTAATAGTGTTTCAATCAAGTTTGTTCCTCCCACTGATTTTCCTTCTCAGTCTCAGTGAAGCCCTTTGCATGTTACACTTTAATCTCGTATGTTATGTCAATAAAGTAATAGCGGCCATGGTAAAGAATTAAGGTTCAATTTGATAGTCGATTCAAATGTACATTTTTGAAGTAAAGAAATAACAAACTATTTGTATTTGCATTTGGTTCCATTCGATTCGATTCAATTAAATTATAAGTAGAGCACAACCAGCATAGTTCATGTGGTTGGAGGTGGAGCTCGGTCTACTAGGATCATCTATGATGCACCGATACGAATTCTACGTTAAGATAAATTTTTAAAAATTATGATACGATATGATAAAGATATGTTAATTGAAATAATAATATTTAAAAAAATAATCATAATATAAATAGAAATATAAAATAAGTTTGTCATAAAATTAAAATGTTGTTGTGAAAATATGAAAAGGAAGAAAACGTTTGTTTGTCTCTAGAGGTTGTTTAGAGAATAATAGAATGAATTGTATTAATCCCAAAATAACAAAAAATATATACTTAGGGTTTTAGAAATACACAAATGACCTATCTATCCTTACATAGAAATAGCCACTAAGTTACAATTATTTAAAACACTCCCCCTTGGATGTTTCATGTAATAGTGTTGCTTGGCTAAACGCATATGTGTTGCCTCGTTAAAACCTTACCAAGTAATAAAAACCACGTGGGACAAAAATAACCCTAGTCGAAGGAAAAATAGTGCAACGTGCGTGGATACAGAGTAATCGCATCGGAACCTCCGGAGGTAGATGAAGTCCTCCTTTTTGGATAATGAGCAGATAACACTTCCATGAGATAGGATGCATTAGAGTTGCTACACCAAAACCTTGCCCGGTAAACCCAATGGGAGAAACCTGTGGTCGAAGGGAAAAGATGAGCAAATGCATATGAGTTGAATCATGGCATCTTCTGGATGCAGTGTCAATGGGGTGACCATACCAAAAGTGTCAATGGGACAAAATAACCCTGGTCGTAGGACAAAAGAGTACACGATGGTCAAGTGAGCATGCTTTGGGATTCTCAATATACTTTGGGATACTTGGTATACTTCAGGATACTCCCCCGGAAAACTACAGACTAGGTAGATCATCCAGTCTACGTAAGCCAATACCTCGAACATGCTGCTGGAATGTTGCCTTCGGTAATGACTTGGTAAAAAGGTCTGCATGATTGTCTTGAGATCTGATTGACTTGATTTCAATCTTCTGATGCACTTGTTGTTGTTAGTTGAAGAAAAATTTCGGTGCAATATGCTTGGTGTTGTCTCCTTTAATGAATCCAGTTTTCATCTGCTCCATGCAGGCAGTATTATCTTCGTAGATAATCGTCGGTTCATTATTGGTGGAATGCAGTCCACACGTACTTCGAATATGCCCCGTAATGGCTCTCAGCCATATACATTCACGAACTGCTTCGTGAAGAGCTAGAATCTCTGCATGATTCGAAAAGGTGGCTACAAGGGTCTGTTTCGTAGACCTCCAAGATATTGATGTGTTCCCAATGGTAAAGACATAACCAGTTTGGGAATGTGCCTTATGTGGGTCTGATAGGTAACCTGCATCAGCATACCTAACAAGACGTGCTTCATTCCGAGGATCAAGAGGGTTTGATCCATTCCTCGGTGCATAGGGATAAAATAAGCCCATATCCGTTGTGCCTCTGAGGTACCGGAAAATGTCTTTTATGCCATTCCAGTGGCGGCGTGTTGGCACAGAGCTAAATCTAGTTAGCAAGTTCACAGCGAATGAAATGTCCAGTCTAGTGCATTGAGCTAAGTATAATAATGCGCCTATTGCACTTAGATATGGAACTTCTGGTGTCAACATCTCTTCGTTATCATCTGCGGGACGAAATGGGTCCTTCTTAGGATCTAGACTACGGACGATAATAGGCGTGCTTGAAGGTTTCGCTTTATCCTCATTAAAGTGTCTCAACATCTTCTGGATGTAGTTCGATTGATGGACTAAAATCCCATTTGCACGGTGCTCGAGCTTCAGACCGAGATAGAAGTTCATTCTCCCAAGATCCTTCATTTCAAATTCTAACTTCAGGTGCTTAGAAAATTTTTTGATCTCTTCAGGAGTACCAATCAGATTCATGTCATCAACATAAACTGCCACTATAGCGAACCCGGAACTTGTTTTCTTAATAAACACGCATGGGAAAAGTTCATTATTCACATATCTCATCCTAATCAAATATTCACTTAGACGGTTATACCACATCCGTCCAGATTGTTTTAATCCATAAAGTGAACGCCTCAAACGAATGGAGAGCATGTTCGGTGGTCTGTAACTATTTGCATCATGTATCTTAAGTCCTTCGGGAACTTTCATATATATATATCTCTCTCTCTCTCTCTCTCTCTCTCTCTCTCTCTCTCTCTGTATCCAGATCCCCATAAAGATAAGTTGTGACCACATCCATAAGCCGCATACTCAGTTTTTCAGAAACTACCAAACTGATAAGGTAGTGGAACGTTATGACGTCCATTACGGGAGAATACGTCTCCTCGTAATCAATCCCAGGGCATTGAGAAAATCTTTGCATCACTAAACGAGCTTTGTATCTTACAAATCTCGTTCTTCTCATTACGCTTACTTACAAATACCCATTTAAATCCTACAGGTTTAACATAGGGAGGTGTGGAGACTACATGTCCAAACACTTTTCATTTTGTCAAGGAATCTAATTCGACCTGGATTGCTTCTTTCCATTTTGGTCAGTCTTCTCTACGTTGGCATTCATCAACAGAGCAAGGTTCGATGTCATCACTAGTTATTATTTCGGTAGCTACCGCGAATACAAATATATCATCGATGATAATATCATTCTGATTCCATATCTCACTTAAGCATGCATAATTTATCAAGATCTCTCTATTCTCGGGAGTGGGTTCAGACGTTGGAGCGTCCCCTAACGTCGTCTCTTCTAGGACATACCCATAATCCGGAATTATCTTGTGAGATGGATAAGTTGATATTAAATGTCTAAGGGATTCGATTGTGCCAAATTTATCCTCTTTCGGGATGAGAATCCTTCGAACCTATTGGTCTACCTCGCTTCTAGGCAAGGACATATGACTGGTTAGCCGCCATGGCCGTAGCTCGTCTGTCTGGGACGACTCGTCCTACCGGCACGTCTATCCTTGCAGGCACATTTGCAGCAGGTATATGTGATCTCGTCACTTTAGCTAGATCGGAGAAAGTGTCTGGCATGTTATTAGCTACATTCTGTAGATCTAGAATTCGCCGCACTTCGTTTTCACATTGTGCGGTTCGGGGATCAAAATGAGACATAGTGGGGACATTCCACGTCAATTCACGTTGTTCTTCAGGAACGTTAATGTTCTTATCTACCCCTAACAGCGGGAAGATTGTCTCATCAAAGTGACTATCGCAAATCTAGCGGTAAAAAGATCGCCTATCAAGGGCTCTAAATAACGTATAATGGAGGGGAATTCATAACCGACATATATGCCCCTCTTGCGTTGAGGACCCATTTTTGTACGTTGTGGCAGCACAATTGGCAAGTAAATTGCACACCCGAAGACGCGTAAGTACAAGACCCTTCCCGAATTTCCCCTCGAAACCCGGGAAGAACCCTGCTCCCTTCTGACAACATAAAGAAATTCCCAGAATACCCCTAAGTCCTTACAATTTATTTATGAGAATTCTGCCAAAAATCCTATAGAATCTCCCCTTAAGGACTGGTTAACTGTCTTAGCCTCTCGACTGAGCAACCGTCTTAGCCTCTCGACTGAGCAACTGCACCGGTGGCTAATCGGCCTGGTCATGTCAGGGTAAGAGCCAATGCTTCGCCACATATCACAATGTGAGAACCCCATATCATGATTCGAATTTTATAGCCCTCTGCTAACAAGCTCTGATACCAAGTTGACAGTAGGTCAGACATTGCTGAAACCTTAGACCAGTGGTGGCCATACAGGGTAACCTCACAAACTTGTTTTACGCCCCAGCCTCTCGACTAACAGCTTTTAACACAAAAGTTTAATACCTGAAATACCCTTAATCTTTAGAAACATTAAATAAACTTTACAGGGGTTCCAATAGAACCTCCTATGTACTTGACTGACACCACCTACCTATCAGACACAGGATAGCCTAGTAGTTCACAAACTACATCGGAGGACCTCATCCGCAATAAAACGAGACAACTGACGTGTCACCCTCGTGTGAACCGTCAACTACCCGTCAATCTAGGTCACCGCCCATACCAACCCACTGACTGAGATGATGAAGGTACAAGACTTGGTTGAATTTAGTCTCACTGTTTTATCCCGAGTTGTAACTCGATATCCGGGCTCATCCTGAGCACCCCGAGTAGTAACTTGATATCTCAGCTCATCCTGAGCATCCCGAGTGGTAACTCGATATCCCGGCTCATCCTAAGCACCCCGAGTGGTAACTCGATATCCCGGCTCATCTTGAGCACCCAGAGTGGTAACTCGATATCTCGATTCATCCTAAGCACCCCGAGTGGTAACTCGATATTCTAACTCATCTGAGCAGCCCGAGTGCTAACTCGATATCCCGACTCATCTTGAGCACCTCAAGTGGTAACTCGATATCCCGGCTCATCCAGAGCACCCTGAGTGATAACTCGATATCCCGGCTCATCCTGAGCACCCCGAGTGATAACTCGATATCTCGGTTTATCCTGAGTACCCCGAGTGATAACTCGATTTCCCGGTTCATCCTAAGCACCCCGAGTGATAACTCGATATCCCGGCTCATCCTGAGCACCCCGAGTGGTAACTCGATATCCGGCTCATCCTGAGCACCTCGAGTGATAACTCGATATCTCGGCTCATCTTGAGCACCCCGAGTGGTAACTCGATATCCCGACTCATCCTGAGCACCTCGAGTGGTAACTCGATATCTCAGCTCATCCTGAGCACCCCAAGTGATAAATCGATATCCCGGCTCATCCTGAGCACCCTGAGTGGTAACTCGATATCCCGGCTCATCTTGAGCACCGTGAGTGATAACTCGATATCCCAGCTCATCATGAGCATCCCGAGTGGTAACTCGATATCGTGACTCATCCTGAGCACTCCGAGTGATAACTCGATATCTCGGCTCATCCTGAGTACTCTGAGTGGTAACTCGACATCCCGGCTCATCCTGAGCATCCCGAGTGATAACACGATATCCCGGCTCATCCTAAGCACCCCGAGTGGTAACTCGATATCCCGGCTCATCCTGAGCACCCCGAGTGATAACTCGATATCCCACTTCATCATGAGCACCCCGAGTGGTAACTCGATATCCCGGCTCATCCTGAGCACCCCGAGTGATAACTCGATATCCCAGCTCATCTTGAGTGCCCCGAGTGATAACTCGATATCCTGGCTCATCCTGAGCACCCTGAGTGGTAACTCGATATCCCAGCTTATCCTGAGCACCCTGAGTGATAACTCGATATCCCGGCTCATCCCCAGCCGTAGCTCAATATCCCAGTTCATCATGAGAGTATGATGGAATCCTCCATGACATACCTCAGATCATCCTGAGAGTATGATGGAATCCTCCATGACATACCTCAGACCTCAACGATATGGCGGAGAAAGATCCCTCGAATGCTAATATCGGAGAACCCCTCAACGATCTGGCGGAGACGTACCATCAACGCCAGTCGAAGAACCCTCAATAATGTGGCGGAGAAAGACCCCTCGAGTGCTAACATCAGAAAATCCCTAAATGATTTGGCGGAGACGTACCCTCAACACTAGTCGGAGAACCTTGTAGTATAACATAATACATAAAAGTACACATGTCACGCAATCCCAGAAACCGTTCTCAGTACATCCAAAATACCAAATCAAGGAAGCCTTAGCCCCCAAGGAATTTCTTGACACATTAATAACCCAACTCCCTTGACCTCCCGAGCCAAAACTCGCTCCATGGTCAACCATTACTGCTGGAATTACTCAAACGGGGCTCAAAACGAACTCCAATGGCCTCAAAACCACCAAAATCCGATCCGAAATGCCCAAAACCCTAGCCACGCATTGTCGTGGGCCAGAAAACAGCCCCACGCACTACTGCACGCCGGTAGAAGGCCAGACCAAGCGCCACGCGCCCTCACGTGCCGCCACGCGCCCTCACGTGCCGCCACACGCGTTCACACGCCCCCATGCGCCATGTACTGTTCACGGCGGAATATTTCATCACTCTAACGAAATATTTCGTCAAACTTGACGGAATATCCTAATGAAATCGGAATATTCCGTTCAAACTAACGGCATAGGGTTCCGTCATAACACCGTTATCATTTGACGGAATATGCTAATGTCGTCAGCATATTCCGTCAAATACTGACGGCGTCGGTCAACTGACTACTAACTGTACGCTGACTGTGCTACCATGTGGCTCCACGTGGCAGCCGAGTCAGCCGCTGATGATCGCCATGTGGCACCATGTGGCTGCCACCTGGTGTGCCACGTCAGTCACCGTCAGTCGGACCAGTCGCCGGAGTCTCGCCAGAGAAGACGACTGCGCCGCTGTTCGCCATCGTCGAAAAACTCCATTGCCGGCCAACCTTGAATTTTCCTAACTTCCTCAAATCTCAGCCGTTTTTCACAAATTTTTACTCTAAATCTATCTACTCGAACCCAGTAACTCAGAAATGACCTTTAAACATGAAACCCATACTTGTGTTGGCCGAAAAATCGATCGAAAGGTTCGATTTTTCACTTCCTCAGCTCGGTGCTTCTCGTGGCCGTTTCCTTCGATGGTCGGTACGTCCTTGATCGCGGGGAGGAGGAGATTCCGATGGGTGGAACCAAATCGGCCAAGGTTGCTTCGAATCAAGGTTCAAATTCAAAGATTTTTGGGTTCGGTCACGCCGATTAGATAAGGTTTGCGGAGAGAGGGATAAAAATTGAGAAACATTCTGGTGAAGTCTGGGTTAAAAATATTTGCACAGTACAAATTACCAAAATGCCCCTGAATATTCTAGACCCACAACGATCTCATCGGGTCTCCGTTTTTTGCATGCCGCCTTTCTACGAACTCGTGAGTTAGAGACCTACGCAACGACCCAAGAAAAATTTCCAAAAGCATTGCCATTCAAAAAGAGACTCCCGAACCCTTCCAAAATTGAGGGTAAAATTGTCTTTTCCTTAATTAAATTCTCAAATTAATTTAATTCATGGTTTGGGTTGTTACAGTAAGTGCGAAATGTCAGGTTCGTACCCAGTCACCAGCTGTAACGCGGAATAGGGTTGGGTGGCAATGGGTCTCAACCGGCCCAACATGGTTGCATGCAAAATTGCATAGCCCCAAGCAGAAACTAGAAGCTTGGTGCACATTACCAAGGTTAATGAGTGTTTTTGCGAGACCATTCTGGGTGTGAACATGGGGAACCGAATGTTCAACATCAATCCCAAGGGACATGTAATAGTCATCGAAATATTTCGATGCAAACTCTCCGGCATTATCGAGACTTATAGACTGTATAAGATAATCCGAGTGGTGGGGCCCTCAATTTAATGATATGGGCGAGGAGTTTAGAAAATGCAGCATTGCGTGTGGATAATAGTGTAACATGTGACCACTTTGTCTATACATCAACCAAAACCATGAAATATTTAAACGGTCTGCATGGTGGTTGGATATGTCCACAAATATCCCTTGTATTCTTTGCAAGAAATGGGTGGATTCTTTACTCATCTTTGCATATGATGGTCTAGTATTCAACTTTCCCATCGAGCAAGCTTGGCATAGTGTTTCACTAAACACAAGGAACTTATTAGTAAGGGGATGCTCGAGTGATGAATTAAGGATACGGCGCATCATACCTTGACCTGGGTATCCCAATCGGTCATGCCATAATAAATAGTTGCTCAGGTTAGGTAGCTTCTGGAAAACCATGTGATTTGCCTCAATCGATCTAATGGTGGTCATGTAGAGACCACTCGAGAGACATTTCAATTTCTCCAATGTACGTTTCCAACCGTACAGGTTGGAGGTTATGCAAAGGTATTCCACATCTTTTTCGTTTGTGGTTTCAACGTGATAACCATTAGCTCAAATATCCTTAAAACTCATCAACGTTCTTCTGGAACGTGGAGAATATAAGGCATCATTAATGGTAAATTCAGCACCATTGGACAACATCAAGTGGGATTTTCCATGGCCCTCAATCAGGTTGGATTGGCATGATATGGTTGTCACAGAGGTATGAGTAGGCAACAAGTTTGTAAAAAAAATCACCGATCTCGGAGGATAGTGTGCGTGGTAGCACTATCAGGCAGACAACAAACTTCCCCACAAGATATGCCTATTCATGAATTTAATTCAATGGATCATATGCATGACTATAAATATTTTTATTGAATCAAATCATATTAGGGCAAAAGCCACATTTTTAAATCCAAAAACATAAATCACTAAATTAATCCGTATGTGAGAACTTATCATTCGACTAAGTTGGTCTCTCGAGTTCCGCAACTGGCGTGATACTCGTCTACAACTTGCGTTGGTACACAGTAGGTGCGGTACTAGTGATCTATTCCTCCACATCTATAACACAGATCTTCCTTATTCTAGTTCTGGTGGCGACGGGTCAAACCAGTGTTTCTATTATTTCAGGCCTTGGGGACTGAGAGAGTGCGTACCCACCACATGTACCTCAATCATGGGTACTTGGTTCACGGGCACCTTTGGTCGCATGCACCAAGGTTGCGCTAATCCCGGTCATAGGGGTTTCCTTCCACGTCTCAGGAGGTTGGACCTTTTGCCTCTACCAAGACCCCGGTTTCTCCTTTCATTGTTTGAATCGCGATGAGCAACGAAATTTTCTTCAAGAAGTTGCATTTGCTTCAGGCAATGGTGTTGCTCTAGTATCAACTAGTCGGGATTGATCATTTTGCAATAGCAAACTATTGTTCGTTTCGGCAAGCAACAGGGTAGTGATCGATTCGGCGAATTTGGTAAAGTGCATATCCTTGTATTGATTCTACATGATCAAAAGGAAGGGAAAGTGGAGAAAAATCTTCTCAACGAGGTCAACTTCGGTGAGCTCCTCCACACAAAATTTGAGAAGTGATTGGATTCGGCATTATCTCCGAATTA
This sequence comes from Oemleria cerasiformis, assembly GCA_037349345.1. Lineage (NCBI taxonomy): Eukaryota > Viridiplantae > Streptophyta > Magnoliopsida > Rosales > Rosaceae > Oemleria > Oemleria cerasiformis. The sequence goes on from JAZGTL010000019.1 coordinate 11,922,567, forward strand.
TATTCATTCACAGATGTTATGCTAGTCATTTCTTGCTTCAGACAAGAAGACGTCCATATGATAATTAAACTGCTATTTGAGAGCCTTTGTAGGAAACAAATAATCGCATTTAGTGCTTTGGGCAAATGCATCCATAAGCAACAAATAAGAACTCCATGTTCTATAACTTGGTATGATAAATTGGATTTAAACATGTAAAATCTACTGGTTTTATCATGTCTGGTGAATTTATGAAGGAAACTTGCAGTTCCTTTTATTTTATGGCATTATCGAAACTACGGGTTCAGTGTTCAATATGAACTACTGATCCGTTTATGAACTTCAAGTTCGTGTATAAACTTCTAGTTCATTTATACATTGCATACATTGCCTAAGAAAATAATCTAACGAAATATAGACAGTTAAACAATGTAAATAACTACTACATAACATGTAGGAATAATTTAAATAAGGATGCTTCTAGCATTATATGGTTTGATATGTTAAACAAATGCTTCTGACATTGAAGGTTTAATTATGAGGTGTGATGTTTTATATCACAGAAGTTCAAGTGGCCTTATGGTTAAAGTACTTGCTTCATGGTTCAAAACGCAAAGGGTGCAAATAAATTATCACTGTTTTTTTTTTTTGAACATCGAGCTGAGCCGAGCCGAGCCGAGCCGTGCCACGGGCAGAGCTGAGCCGAGCCGCATGCTGAGCTGGGCCGAGCTGCTAGCTGAGCCGGGCCGAGCTGGGCCGAGCCGAGCTACTCGCGCCATGGGTCAAGCCAAGCCTACTGGGCTTCTGCTGTTGGCTTGGGCTGCTGCTGCATCTGGTCTGCGCCTGCGCCTACTGGGCTGGTTGGGCTTGCTGGGCTGCTCGGCCATGTGGTCTGCTGGACCAGCTTGCAGCCTTCTGGCCTTTGCTAACGTGGGCCTGCTGGGCTTCGTCTGCTCCTGATTAGGGTTTGCACCTCTGGGCTAATCCCATCAGCTGGGGGAGTTTGGCAGCAGCATGTATTGCAGCAAACCTTCTGGGTTTGTTTTTAGCAAAAATGTTGATTCTTGCACACAATTGATCATATGATCATCATTCAATTTCCAAATAGCAAACATCAAACATCAAAATTTTTTTGCAGAAAATTTAAACAAACATCACTTCCCATGCCGTGGCTTGGTCATCATCATCATAATCAAATTATCAAATCATCACATCAAACATCCAAACCGTGGAAAAGAAAAAAAAAATATTCAATTTCCAATTCAATCAAAGGTACGGCATTATCAAATTATTATATTTCAACAATTAGACAATGAAACCGCATCTATTTTTACGCTCAAGATACATTGAATTTGAAGAATTATCTAAAAAGATAAATTCTTCAATTTCATAACCTCAGCTGACTTGGGAGAATTGATAAAGGGGTTATCATGAGGGAAACATTTTGGGCGTATCCGCCTAGGCAGCTGGACGACTTGGTGGATATATTTATTATTTTTATTTCCTAACGTAAAATTAGAATTTTCAGGTTTAAATTTTACTAAAATTTCCGATCCCATCATCTCATTTTTCTGTTTTCTATTTAGCATGTTTATGTTTCTAAAACTTTCATTTTACACATTTAAATGTCAAAATTGTCACTTGATCAAGGGCATCAACTACTCGAATTTTCCTCAATATCAATTCTTACCAGGGCCAAGAAAATCAACAAGATCTTGGTCGAGCTAATGTTGAAAAAGGCAGGATATAAAAAGTTAAAAGGAGAGATCCTAATAAAAGGAATTTATTCAAAAATAGTACTTCACTTTCCAATGTTTGAATCCAACTTCGATATGAAAATACAACTTCTCATATTGCAAAGAAATACAATATCAAAATGCTTCTCAAGGTATTCTGCGTTGGCCAACTCAGAAGCATCTCAAGTTTCAAGTAGTAGCCATTACTCATTATCAATAGATGGCCTGAAATTTTCTCAAATAGAACCAATCATTTAATATGAAAATGATTCAACATATAAAAGAATAGTGCAATCAACATGTTTAACTTGCAACTCAAGAAATATATGTACTAAGTTCATGTAAAAAATAAATACAAGATCCACTATGCGAAACCAAATCACGAACTATTTAACGTAAAGCCAATTCAACAATGAAATATATGCCGGTTACCAGATCATTACCTCAAAATTTCAAGATTAAAAGAAGGTTCCTTAGCATTTCAAGAATCTGGTTGCTATGTGTTCTGCAATTCCCAAGCTTGAAGTTAACCCAGGTGACTCAATTCCGAAGAGGTTAACAAGACCTGATATCCCATGAATGTCTTTCCCCTGCAGATATGAATACATAATTAGGCCGCATTTGTCAACGAAAATATTCAGGAATTCACCAAACAAAATCCACTCCACACAGCCCATAGTTGTAGAAAAGAAACATAGTAGAGTCTCTACTATGTCTATCAAATTCTAAACTCTTTTGAAATAAGATAGATAAAAGACAGTCACAAAATACACTGCATGGTGGTTTCAAACTTTGGGTAAACTTTAATGTCATCTAAAACTTTAAAAGGCAATCATAGTGCCTAGAAATGCTATACGGAACAACAAACTCATCGTGATCTAAGTTTTCAGGTCTAGGCATCAATAAGCAAGAACATACTTGTATCACAAAATCAACTGGTGACTGTCGAGGACCTGAAAGCTTTGGTCGGATCCCAGCATACCCTGGCTCGAGAGACCCATCCTTTAGATTTGGGTAGTACTTCCTGATCTCTGGGTAAAATAGCTTTATGCGATTCATACATACAGAATAATCAAACCTGGGAATAAGGCCTTGTCAATTATCAAGCTTATGCAAGATAAATACCAGAATATTTTCCGCACTGGAAGCCTATATAATTTTTTGTATAAACAAAAAGAAGAAGAGAAGAAAAAGAAAACTTTGAAGGAATATGTTCTTGTACACTGAGTTGAGCAACACTCAAACCAACGAAGTTAACTGACAATGCAAAAGTAGTAGATGCTATATTGATTATGGAATGGAAGAGAGGGATAAAGAAATAGTACTTATTTAGGAAGCTTGAAATGTCATCAATACCATCAATCCATTCTACGTCAGGGCCAAACTTGGCGTTGCCATTCAAATCCAGCGTAAGATGCACACCAAGGCCGGCTTCTTCTGGTATAGGATAAATCAAACGTTTGAAAGGACATATTCTAGTATTAGATAACGCGAAGTAGCACCCACGAGCATGATGAGCCGAAGGAATAACTGCATTACTGAGGCCATGAAATCGCTTTGCAAGGGCGGGGGCACTCAACCCAGCACAGTTGACAACAAGCTTAGGAATAAGTGCCATCTCTGGTTGCAATGGAAACTTCCCATTCCAATTTTCAAGGTGTTTGGATTCAGAAATATCAAGGCATAGGTGATTGTCTTCAATATGGCCACCAATGACAGTAGTATTATAAGCAAAGGTTGTGCCATGATTTTCAGCTTCGCCCTGGACCCAGATGAGGGGTGAATGTGATACCTCTGTCAATAATAAGCAGTTTAAACTCCAAAAGAAATGAGATAGATAGATAGATAAAATCAATCAAATGCATGAAGACGGATGAAATTGATTGCATACCGCGAAAGACAACATCAAGGAATGTGTATCAACAATCCCAGAAAGTGGTGATAGTAAGGCTTTCAAGCATCTCAATTCAGGTTCCATTCTCATAGCTTCAGAACCCTCCATCATTACCAAACCATCAACACCATTTTGAATCCCACAATCCATTAACTTCTGCAACTTTGGAATCTCTGAAGTTCCAGTTGCCACTATGAGTTTACCAATTTGTTGATGAGGAATATTGTGTTCAGAGCAATATTTGTACAACAATTCTCTCCCTCTTACACAAAACATTGCCTGACAAATAAATGCATTGGATTTATTATTTTATCAATTGTTTTTTTACTGAAAGTGAATAAATGACAATTTTTTTTTCCCATGAATAAATGACAATTGAAGATTGATAGTTATATGAAGGCTATTTAGCTAATTTACCCAGTGAACTTGTACACCTTGCCAATTTCCCTCCTGAATTTTTATTTTAGCCAATTACTCCCCTGAATTATTATTAATGGCCAATTTCCCCCTATGCTCATATTTCATCTAAATTCTCGTCAAATTTGTCACATTTCAAGCAAACAAAATAAAAATTACTCATTAACGAATCATATTTGATAACCAAAATGTGACTTTTTTCAGACAAAAATTGGAGAAAAAATGTGAGGAGATATGATGACGGGAGATAAATTGGCTACTAATAATAATTGTTTGGAGGGAAAGTTGGCTAAAATAAAAGTTTGAAGGAAATTGACAAGAGTACAAGTTCAGGGGTAAATTGATAAATTCCTCATATATGAATTGGACATTTTGAGAAATGAAAACCCCAATTGTAATTTGTAAGGAGAGTATTAGACCTTGAGAGATTTGGGAGGGTCGTAAATTCCGGCATGGATGACCTCGCTGTTGCGGGAACTGGTGGCGGTGCCGAAGGTGGGAGCTGATTCCAACACCAACACCTCTCTGCCTTTGAAAGCAAGCTCTCTGGCCACTGCTAATCCCACCACACCTGCCCCTATCACCACGCAATCAACCTTCTCTTTTGCAACTCCACTGCTGCTACTTGTACTAATATTACGACTCTTCAAACCCTTCAACCAAACTGATGATCCTGACAACAAAATCTCCAGGCTCTGGAATTTGCTTCTCACCATCTCTGGTGAGGACTCTGGTAGCTTTGGTCCAAACCATTACACAAGGGACAAAACTATTATTATTTGATGACTCAGAAAAGACATTTAAAATTAACCCAAAAAAATGTGATTATTTCAATTTTAAAAGGAAAATACTATAAGTATCGCCTAAAATCACACTTTTTTGTATCGCATTACATATGACGTTTTATGTCATAATCTTCAATTACTCATTTCAAAATTAAAATTAAAATTAAAATAAAATCAAACATTAAATTCTTTTTAATTAAAATATAAAATAAATAAAATATCAAAAAGATCTCATTCCCAACATACTAAAGCCCTAAAAATTACATCCTAGGAAATTGCTAATTTGCTTGGCACCCAATTATAACGAAACGTCAAAACCCATGGTGCCCTATTAATCTCATTTCTTCTTCTCTGCAACAATTTCATTCCATTGAAGAATTATAATCAATTTGATCCGCCATGAGAACAGGGCAAGTTCGGCTCATCTTCTTGTACAAATAATCTTTAATATATCTTTAAGGCTTATTACTTAAAATGCACTTAGAACAAGTCAGCGAATCTCAAATTGCACCCATAACTAAAATTTGCCGTCGCCGCCATCTGGTTTCGCCGGAATCCTCCATTTCCGGCCGAAACTTCAAGCTTTCCTAACTTCCTCAAAACTCAACCATTTTTCACAAATTTTATGTCTAAATCTATCTACTCGAACCCATGAATCCAAATATGACCTCAAAACCACAAACACGTACCTGTGCTAGCCGGAAAATCGATCGGAAGGTCTGAAACTTCTTATCCTCGGTTCGGCTTCCTCCGTGGTCCTCTCCTTCGATGGTTGGTACGGTTGTGATCGTGGGAAGGAGTAGAATATGATTAGTTGATCAAAACTGGAAGTTGGAGCCTTGAAATCAAAGTTGACTTTGTGGGTTTTTGGATGATTTTCGCACGGGTTGGTTGTTTGTGTATGTTTGTTATAGAGAGAAAGAAGGAGATGAAGATGAAATGAAGATGAGGATGAGGTGGATCAGATAATATCTGATTTGGGGGTTAAAAATATCTACCCCAAGTCAAAAATTACCAAAATGCCCTTGCACATCTAGACCCATAACTTCCTTCCACGAACTCCGTTTTCCGCGTGCCGCCTGTCTACGAACTCGTGAGTTCGAGACCTACGCAACGGTACCCAAAACACCACCAAAAGTGTCTCGAAATAAAACTTGATTCCCAAGCCCTTTAACAAGCAAGGGCAAAATCGTCATTTTACATAAATAATTTACTTAAATCCAATAATTGAAATTCCGGGTTGTTACAATCTACCCCACTTAAGAAATTTCATCCTCGAAATTCAACTCTACCCTTGGAACAAATAAGGATACTGCGCCCACATTAGTTCCTCGGTTTCCCACGTGGCTTCTTCCACGTTATGATTCCTCCACAACACTTTAACTAGAGGAATACTCTTTCGACGCAGTACCTTCTCTTTCCAATCCAAAATTTGCACCGGTTGCTCCACAAAGGTCAAATCATCTTTCAGCTCAAGTGGCTGCTCTCCCAATACGTGAGACTCATCAAACAGATATTTACGGAGCAAGGATACATGAAAAACATTATGAACTCTGGATAATTCCGATGGTAAAGCAAGACGATATGCCACTGGTCCTATCCTCTCCAGAATCTCATACGGACCAATGTAGCGAGGACTCAGTTTTCCTCGTCTACCAAAACGTACCACTCCCTTCCAAGGAGATAGTTTCAAGAACACCCAATCACCTACCTCAAACTCAAGGTCTCTGGTTCTACGGTCTGCATAGCTCTTCTGGCGATCCTGAGCTGTCTTCAACCTTTCTCTGATGATCCTTATTTTTTCCTCAGTCGTATCAACCAACTCTGGTGTTAACAGTTTCCTTTCACCCACTTCGTTCCAACATAATGGTGTCCTGCACTGCCTCCCATACATTGCCTCGAAAGGAGACATCCCAATACTCGACTGATAACTATTATTATAAGCAAATTCCATCAGAGCCAGGTGTGAATCCCAGTTCCCTTTAAACTGTAGTACACAAACTCTCATCATATCCTCCACAACCTGGATTGTCCTCTCAGACTGACCATCCGTCTGAGGATGAAAAGCTGTACTAAAATGCAAGGTAGTGCCAAAAGCCTTCTGCAAACTCCGCCAAAACCTGAAGGTAAATCTAGGATCCCTGTCCGAAACAATGGACTCTGGAGTCCCATGTAGCCGTATGATCTCATCAATAAACAATTTGGCATACCGACTCATCCGAAAATCTTCCCGCACTGGCAAGAAATGTACAGACTTCGTGAGTCTATCAACAATTACCCATATCCCATCATGTCCCTTCTGTGTCCTTGGAAGTTTATACACAAAATCCATCGTAATGTGATCCCACTTCCATTCCGGAATAGGTAATGGTTGAAGTACTCCATATGGTTTCTGCCTCTCTGCTTTCACTTGCTGACACGTCAGGCATCTACTCACAAACTCAGCAATTTCCCTTTTCATCCCAGTCCACCAATAGTATTTCCTTAGGGTATGATACATCTTGGTACTTGCTGACACGTCAGGCATCTACTCACAAACTCAGCAATTTCCCTTTTCAACCCAGTCCACCAATAGTATTTCCTTAGGGTATGATACATCTTGGTACCTCCTGGATGCATAGCGTAAGCCGAAATATGAGCCTCATCAAGAATTTCCTTCTTTAGCTCCAACTCATTCGGTACGCACAACCGGCCATCCCTAACCAAGGCTCCATCATCCCTAAGCGCATAGTCCTGCCTGTTTCCAGCCTCCAACTCCATCCTGATAATGCACAACGTAGGATCCTGGAGTTGAGCCTCAATAATCCGATCAATCAGAACATGCCTCACACGGAAACTAGCCAACAAAGCCCCCTGGCTATCCATGTCCAGTACTATCCCTGCTCTACGGAACTCTACCAATAACGGTAGGTAGACTGTATGCAAATGGGCCAAAGAACCCATGGATTTCCTGCTCAATGCATCCGCCACAACATTGGCTTTCCCTGGATGGTACTCTATAGTACAATCATAATCCTTTATTAGCTCAAGCCATCTTCTCTGCCTCAGATTCAGGTCCTTTTGGGTGAACAAGTACTTTAAACTCTTATGGTCGGTGAAGATCCGACATGTCTCCCCGTACAAATAATGTCGCCAGATTTTCAATGCATGCACCACTGCAGCTAACTCCAAATCATGTGTGGGGTAATTCAACTCATGGGGTTTAAGTTGTCTAGAAGCATACGCTATCACCTTTCCATGCTGCATCAACACACAACCTATACCCCGCAATGAGGCATCACTATACACCTCGAATCCCCCAGTATCATCAGGAAGGGTCAATACGGGAGCAGAAGTCAACCTCCTCTTCAGCTCCTGAAATCCCTGTTCACAATCAGCTCCCCAGTCAAACTTGACTCCTTTCCTCGTCAACCGAGTCAACGGCCCTACTATCGTAGAAAATCCTTCTACAAACCGTCGATAATATCCTGCCAAACCCAGAAAACTCCTCACCTCTGTCACTGTCCTCGGTTGCTCCCAGTTTGCCACTGCCTCGACCTTTTGGGGATCTACGCTGATACCCTCAGCCGAAATCACATGACCTAAGAATCCAACTTCGGTCAACCAAAACTGGCATTTACTGAACTTGGCAAACAAATGCTTTTTCCTAAGCATATTCAGCACCAACCTTAAGTGTTTCTCATGTGCCTTAGCACTCCTCGAATACACCAAGATGTCATCGATGAACACAATCACAAACCGATCCAAATACTTTTGGAACACCCTGTTCATCAAATCCATAAACGCTGCTGGGGCATTAGTCAACCCGAAAGGCATCACCAGGAACTCATAATGACCATAACGAGTCCTGAAAGCTGTTTTCTCAACATCCCCTTCTCTGATCCTCAACTGATGGTACCCGGATCGAAGGTCAATTTTCGAAAAATATCTTGCCCCCTTAAGTTGATCAAACAAATCATCTATCCTTGGCAAAGGATACTTATTCCGCACCGTAGCCCTGTTTAGCTTCCGGTAGTCAATACACAATCTCAGACTACCATCCTTTTTCCTCACAAATAACACTGGCGCACCCCAAGGTGAAACACTTGGGCGAATAAATCCCATATTTACCAAATCCTGCAACTGAGTCTTCAACTCTCGCAATTCTGCCGGTGCCATTCTATACGGTGCCTGTGAGATAGGTTGAGTACCTGGCAAAAGCTCTATGGTGAACTCAATCTCCCGGTGAGGTGGCAATCCCGGAAGATCATCTGGAAACACATCAGAGAACTCACTCACCACTGGAATATCCTCCACTCTCATCGGAGTATCCCGAGAATCAAACACATGAGCCAAGTAACCCTCACAACCTTTCCTCAGCAATTTCTCAGCGGTTAAAGCTGATATCACTCCACAGGGTAGTACCCTACGATCTCCCCTGAATGTAAGTTCCGGTAAACCTGGACTCCGGAAATCCACTCTCTTGTCATAACAATCAATAGAGGCATGGTGCATAGTCAACCAATTCATCCCCAGAATCACATCAAAATCAAAAATATCTAAGGGGATTAAATCTGCCTCTAATGCATGACCTTCCACTAACACTGGACAACTACGAATCACGAGATTCGCTACTAACATATTCCCAGTAGGAGTACTAATACCCATGTCCCAACCAATCGGAGACAATTCTCTACATCCTCTGGGCTAGACTCGCCCATAAATATTGTAGCCCCTAATCTCTCGGCTCTCTCAATGTCTGAACCTTCAGTAGCAGTCCTACTCTGAAGTACAGAAGTCAACGTGTGACCCAATTGTTCCAGTATTTGCCTCATATCAGGCTCCACTGCAGATTCATGCGTGTCCCCAATGTTTTCAGATTGTTGACGGAACTCGAGTCTCGGAGGCATTACGCTGAAAAGAACTATACTCATCAATACCAAAATAATTGTACACGTAGTGTACCGTCTACAGGAATTTAACCTAGTGCTCTGATACCAATTGTCAGGACCCGTCCCGAATTTCCCCTCGAAACCCGGGAAGAACCCTGATCCCGTCTGACAACCTAAGAAAAGGTTCCCAAAATACCCTTCAATCCTTACAAAATATAATAACAATAATAAATACTTCCTCTTGTCAGACAAGGGACTTAAGCACTCAATAATTCCCGTAATTAATGACCAATCAAATACCATATAATATCAGAGCGTCTAAGTAGGATCAAGAGTAAAATTTAGATATCCTACTCAAATATAATTACACAGCGCAGTCGAAGTACTAATGCCTCAGCCTCGAGATCAATGTTCGCGTCAACTCTACTCAACTGCCTGAAGGGGGTTTAAACACAAAAGTTGTGAGTGGACAAAAATAATCATTTATAAATTCCTTTTCGAAGAAATACCTTTCTTCCCCTCCATTTATAAAATCATGCATGCATAACATAAAACAATTTATCAAAAAAAACATCATATGTAAATCACCAGAAATTCTCATTTCTCTTTAAAACCATTTAGTTGGACTCACATAAAATCTATATAATAAAAATACCTCGTGATCCCCAATTAGGTTTGAAAACTCTCTTCAAAGGAGTTTAAAATCATTTAATTCAATCTGGACACAAATTATCTCAAATTCAAATCATTTCGTTCCATCTGCCACATAATATCTCAAATTTCACTGTTCCCGACATATCCATAACACACCAGGGTATCCCTTGAGATGTGTTCAAATCTGTACAACTCTGTGTACCATATGTACTATCTGTACTCTCTGTACTATGCATAGACAGCTTCGCGACCCGGCGGAGCAAGGCCCCTCAACACCTAAGGTCCGAACCCTCAACAACTGGTAGAGCAAGGCCCCTCAACACCAGTCAGAGCAACAATAACCATCGGGACGGGAACCAGTGAATCAAATCCATACTTTGAAATATTTGTTTCTCGGCCTAAGCCAAATTCTTTGCAATATCATTTTATGGCCAAAATCGGTAAAATCACAATTATGAGTCTAAACTCAAATCACATACTCAAATAGTTACCACGTCAAAACGATATCAAAATCGAGTACAAAAACCAGGCCATTTCTCAAAGCATACTTTCACTGAAATATTGTAAAACATGTGTCCAGCATCATTTCTAAAATCCAGAAATTCATTGCACCCATACATAACAGTATTTAAATCAAAGATACATTTATGCATGCATTACAGTTTATAAACCAAAAGTCCACTCACAAACCTGTTCAAGCAAGCTCAATCCCGAACTGTACGCTCCCCTGAAGTTCCTGGAGCAGTATCGCCTGTCCAAATTAATAATCGGGATTACCAGCTAATCATAAGAACCTTAAATATAAACCCCCTAAACCCCGGGAGTCTAACTATGCTGGCCTAGAAAACGCAGCAACTTTAAAACGTCCGAAACAACCCCTAAACGACATCCGATCGACTCGAAACCTGCGCCAACAGGTCCGAAACGTCAAAAACTACTTGTCACGCGCCACCGTGACATCAGACTCGGCCCCACGCGCCGCCACGCGCTGACGGAAGGTCGGAACACGCGCCGGTCACGCGCCTGCTACAATATCCACGCGCCTGGACCGGTCCAACCCGGTCCAACTCGGCCTGACCCGGTCCAACTCAGCCTGATCGGTCCAACTCGGCCTGATCGGTCCAACTCGGCCTGACCGATTCACTCAACCTGACCGGTTCACTCAACCCGACCGGTTCAACTCGACCCGACCGGTCACCGGCGACTCGCCGGAGAAGACGACCGGCTACCGTCGTCGTCTCCGGAAGCTGGCCGGAGAAGATGACCAGCAGCGCCGTCGCCGCCGTCTAGTTTCGCCGGAATCCTCCATTTCCGGCCGAAACTTCAAGCTTTCCTAACTTCCTCAAAACTCAACCATTTTTCACAAATTTTATGTCTAAATCTATCTACTCGAACCCAGGAATCCAAATATGACCTCAAAACCACAAACACGTACCTGTGCTAGCCGGAAAATCGATCGGAAGGTCTGAAACTTCCTATCCTCGGTTCGGCTTCCTCCGTGGTCCTCTCCTTCGATGGTTGGTACGGTTGTGATCGTGGGAAGGAGTAGAATATGATTAGTTGATCAAAACTGGAAGTTGGAGCCTTGAAATCAAAGTTGACTTTGTGGGTTTTTGGATGATTTTCGCACGGGTTGGTTGTTTGTGTATGTTTGTTACAGAGAGAAAGAAGGAGATGAAGATGAAATGAAGATGAGGATGAGGTGGATCAGATAATATCTGATTTGGGGGTTAAAAATATCTACCCCAAGTCAAAAATTACCAAAATGCCCTTGCACATCTAGACCCATAACTTCCTTCCACGAACTCCGTTTTCCGCGTGTCGCCTGTCTACGAACTCTTGAGTTCGAGACCTACGCAACGGTACCCAAAACACCACCAAAAGTGTCTCGAAATAAAACTTGATTCCCAAGCCCTTTAACAAGCAAGGGCAAAATCGTCATTTTACATAAATAATTTACTTAAATCCAATAATTGAAATTCCGGAGTTGTTACACTGGCGAATGTGGTGTTGGCGACATTGGGGTGGTCGGGTGCTTCTAGGGTGGTCGGCACCGGGTGCTTCTGGTGGGTGGGCAACGGACGCGGTCTAGAGAAGGAGACGAGGGTGGTCGGGTGGGTTGGGGAAGAGTGGGTAATTAAAATTTATTTTAATTTTTTTAAAAAGAATTTTAGTATAAAATTTAATAAAATATATCAAATGTCTTAATTGTCCCTATAAATTTTGTAATATTACTGCCACGTCAACACTTTTAACGGCGTTAGTAACAGAGACTGACGGATGGTGCAACGGAGGTAACGGAATGGCGATTCTGAATGTAAACTGAGGCAAATTTTAGTTCTGGGTTCAATTGGAGAATTACTGACTTATTTTAAGTGCATTTTAAGTAATAAGCCTATCTTTAATATATACATCACCACATATAAATGAGCTCACACGTCTATGGCTTTAATGGGTGCACCGCCACATCTTCTTGTACAAATAATCTTTATTATCGACCAATTCTTTGCTAGCAAGATGAATTATCAAAAAAAAAAAAAAGGATGAAAATGAAGTCCATTTCTGTAACCCTCCTCCTTCTCCTATGTCTCATCCAACTTGCTTCTCTCCAAACAAGCCATTGCAGCGGATTTACGCTTCCAAATGATTTAAATCTCATCCAACAAACCTGCAAAAACACACCAGATTACAACCTTTGCGTCTTGTCTCTCGAATCCGACCCGCAGAGTGTCTCTCGAATCCGACCCGTAGAGCGAGAAAGCTGATTTCAAAATATATATACTTCTATTTAATTTTTTGGGAAAGAGATATCTTTGATATTTTATTTATTTTATTTATTTTATATTTTAATTAAAAAGAATTTAATGTTTGATTTTTTTATTATTTTAATTTGTATTTTGAGATAGGTAATTGAAGATGATGACATGGAATGCCACGTCATACGCCACATGTGGTGGTATACAAAAAAGTGGGATTTTAGGTGATACCCGTAGCATTTTCCATTTTCAAATGCTTTATTAAGACAAAGAATTAGAACACGGCATTTTATATTAAATGTTCTTTATTGAGGGTTGAGTCCTTGAGATTTTTTTTCTTTTTTTGGTAAATATATAGTAACATTGGATTAATTGGGAAAAACATGTTTATAATGGTATACCCCAAAGAAAAAGCAAGAACTTGCCAAAATACACCACAAATAAACAATAAACAATGAGAATATTCCCTTAGGAGATAGGAAGAACTCCACAAAGGTATACCCACATATACGACTAATTCAAAATGAATTAGAGACAAAATAGGTAAAACGAATTAACCTTAGTAACGAGCAAGATATAAACAACATAGCATGCAACAATTTGGATTAGACCAACACTAATGCCCATCAAAGACCATATCAGCTAACAGGTGCTAAGCCATCGGCGAGGAGCCACCTGCAACCGCACTTAGAACACGCACCTTAACCTCACTATTGACGTCGTCGTAGCAGCCGTTGCAACCACCGTCGCAGCCACTGTCGCAGTAACGACGCCGTCAAAGCATAGTAACACCGCCGCCGAAGCATCACCACAGTCGCAGCAAAGCCGCCTCCCAAGCATCGCGACAGTTGTAGTCATAGCAACGCCGTCGTGGCAGCATCGCCGCAAATGCAGCAACGCCATCGACACAGCAGCCGAAGTCGCAGCAAGCCGTTGTCGCAGCATGTCCACTGTCGCACCCGCAAGTAGCATCAGTAGCCGTAAGCTGCAGTAGCACTCGTATAAATCTAGAATTTTCCCACCTAGATCGCACCATCAACGGATCTCACGCCATAGAGACCATGCTTAGGCAGCCAGATGAGCCGCCGCAGTGGCAAGGTAGAGACAAGATCCACCGCATCAACACCCATCCACCATGGGTGCTCAAAACAAACTGAACCAGCAAGTAGAGAAAGGGCAAGGCGGGGAGAGAAGATAAGAGAAGAAGAAGGCATGCCACCGACCCCAACTAGTGGTCGGTGGCTAGGGTTGAGAAGTTGGTTTTTCAGCAAGGATAGAGAGACTAGAGACGTGGTTCAGGGATGGCTTATTTTCCGAGTTTGAGATCTCGCACCGCATAACAAATGAAAAAAAATATCATTAAATGCTAGTCCTGAATGACAATGTGTTTTATTAATGAGAAATTGTCACTAATGTCTATTTCTTACAAAATAAAACCACTAATAACCACTTACTATATACTCAACCAAATATAATTTTTAGATTTTAATATTTGCACTTTTGCTCCAAATATATAAACAAAAAAAATTAAGTTAGTTCACACTTAGTTACTCAAGTTTCTCTACCCAAATCTCTACCTCCCTCTCCACCCAATAATACCCAACCCCACAAAATACTCAGATGAAGGTGAAGATGAAGATGAAGATGAAGATGAAGATAAAGATGAAGATGAAGATGAAGGTCAAGGTGAATGTGAATGTGAAGGTGAAGATGAAGATGAAGATGAAGTTAGTTTCTAGGTTTCCATGGTTTCCCAGTTAGTTACCGATTAGTTTTCACTTACATAACAATTGGTAACCACTTAGTTACATAACTGTTTCTGGGTTTTCTAGATGAAGATGAAGGTGAAGATGAAGATGAAGATGAAGATGAGGTGAAGGTGAAGGTGAAGGTGAAGGTGTGAATGTGAAGGTGAAGGTGTAGGTAAAAGTGAAGATCAAGAGGAAGAGGAAGATGAAGTTAGTTTATGGGTTTCCATAATTTAGCAATTAGTTACCGATTAGTTTTCACTTACGTACCAATTAGTAACAACTTAGTTACCTAACTATTTCTAGGTTTTCTAGATGAAGATAAAGATGAAGATAAAGATGAAGATCAAGATGAAGATGAAGAGGAAGAGGAAGAGGAAAATGAAGTTAGTTTTTGGGTTTCCATAGTTTCTCAATTAGTTACCGATTAGTTTCCACTTACATACCAATTAGTAATCACTTAGTTACCTAACTATTTATGGGTTTTCTAGATGAATGTGGGATCTTGAATCGCCAAAAACTAGACTTGTTGACCACTTCCAACAAGAAGGGCAATTACTACGTTTTATCACTGCTTGAAGCGCTACAGAAGCTTCCAAATCCATCAACAAACAATCCAATTCATCAAATCCATCAATATACAACCTAATGCATGAAACCCATCACTAATTCTACCTATCAATAAACAACCCAATCCATCAAATCCATAAGCTTGTTCAGATTTTCAATAAACAACCAAATCAATCAAACCCATCAAGAAGTTAACTAATCAACAAGACCAAGATCAAGAAATTGAAGAACAATCACAAGAGTAATTGCTTAGATTTCATTATAATCAATTTCACTAATAAAAAAAAATGCAGAAAAAGAAACCAAGATTCACTATAAAAAAAACATGCCAAAAAAAAAACCCAGCAAACAAGAAGAAGCCATCACAAGGGGTCATTGCCAACTCCTTCTTTATCCTCACACGGTTTTCTCCAGGTTCCAACTTCAATGACGTCTTCGTATCTTTCAGGCCACTCTCTCTCAGCCTTCAATCTTGGGTTGCACGATGAAATTGGGCTTCCCCAGCGATGGATTGAAAGGGTTTTCTGGGAAAGGTGGGTTTGAGAAGGATGAAAGTGCCAAAGTGGGATGGGAGATGAAGGTGGATGGGAGATGATTGCTAGGTTTGAGAGGAAGTGAGATAGATGGGAGAGGATTGGGAGAGGATTTCTGTATTTGAGAGAGATGAAGGTGAATGGGAAGTAACTAAGGAGGTTTTTTGATAATTTTTTTTCGTTATATAGTTTGGCCAAAAGTGCAAATACTAAAACTCAAACTATATTTGGTTGAGTATATAGGAAGTGGTTATTAGTGGTTTTATTTTGTGAGAAAGGGTCATTAGTGACAATTTCCTTTTATTTATTTTGAAAAACAAAACTTTTAAAACTTAAATTAAAACTAATAAAAAGTCGAAAAAAAAAACCAACGACACTCAACCTTCCCTACCCCCCTCCTTGCCAACAACCACCCCTCTTTCTCTCATGGCGGCAACAATGATCACCTACTTATTTTGGGCCTAGTGTTGGCCTTGGTGGACGTAAACAGTGGCGGAGCTATCACACAAGATGGTTCAAGCCACGAGGAAGAGAGACGAGGCTCAATTGGAACCTTCTAGCCTGGCTTTCGGCAACTTGTCATCGTACCATTTTGAACCAAATTGAACCTAACTCATGTTGGTATTTTGAGCTTAGATTCTAGGAATTTATGTGTAATATTATGAAGAAGACGATGAATTCTCTCTTATGACAGAGAATAGGTTTGTTTGCAGTAGAGAGAGATTAGAGAGAATGTGAGAAGAGGACAGATTGAGAAATCCGCACACACAAAGTGTGAGGCTGCTAGAACATGTTTTTCATTGAAGTGGCCGTTAGAGTTATGATCTCATCACACTCAATTACAACTAATTACTCTTATAGCCAATGTGAATATGACACTTGGTTTTTCTTGCTCTTCAAGATAACTACCAAATTAACTAACTTCCTAATCTGATTTTCTAATTAATCAAACCAGTAAATTAGGTTTATAAATCAAAATTCCCTTCTAAACTATTTACTAGTTTGACACCAAGTAAACATCTTACGTATTTGAACATGTCCTTAGCTAGAGCCTTGGTGAATATGTTTGCAACCAGTTACTTCAATTTGCAACACAGTAAATCAATTTCACCTTCTTATAGTGCTTCTCTGATGAAGTGATACATCCTATTGATATGCTTGGTTTTTGGTGAAAAATTAGATTCCTTTTCACAGCAATTGCAGATGTGTTGTCACATATCAAATGTAACTTCTGATGCATTTCTCCAAAGTCTTCCAAAACAAACCTCAATCATCTTGCTTGAGTTGTTGCCTCTACAACCCTCACATACTCAACTTTTGAAGTTGAGAGTGCAAATTATGTTACTTGACAGAAGTCCGAGAGAATGCTTCACTACCAAATGAAAACGCATAACCATATGTACTTATGATATCATCTTCACTGCAACTCCAGTCACTGCTACAGTAGCCAATCAAAATAGCTGATTCTCCTTTCACATATTAAATGTCATAGCTATTAGTACCTTGTATGCTATAGTAATGCAAGCTCGTTCCTAAAAGAGCTTTGTTTTCTCGAGAAAGCTCGATTCTTTGAGAAAAAAATTTACAAAAGTAAAAGCAGATAACCTAAAATGAGATTGGAAGGAGAGACACTGCCACGCGCTGGCCGATGGTAGGCACACACGCCCTCCACAAGCCCCGAGAAATATTCCATCTGCTAGACAAAATATTCTAACGGCGTTGGAATATTCCGTCAGACTAACGACATTAGCCTCCGTTACATTTTCCGTCAGATTTAACGGAATATGCTAACGGCGTTAGCATATTCCATTAAAGTTGACGACATCACTCAACAAATCAGAGCCACTGTGACTGTTGGCGGCGGCAGTCGGAAAATGCCATTTTGGCCGGATTTTCAAGCTTTTCTAGTTTTTTCATTTTTTCATATTTGTTCACGATCTACTAGTTTAAACTCATCTACTCGAGCCTAGGAACCAAAAAATGAGGTCAAAAGTTGGAAATCTTACCTTGGTTGGCTAGAAAATGGACATGAAGGTTTGACTCGAACTTTCGGCCATCGATCTGCCTACTATGGTCCTCAAGGTTCGTGAGGTCAAAAGGAAGAGACTGGGTGTGGTGGTATCGATTGGTTTGGCTGAAATCGTGGTGTGTAAGTGGTGATGGTTATTCATGGTGGTTGTGGAGGAAGAGAGAAAAAGATGAAGGGAGGAGAAATAGTGGGTAACAACCAATGGCTGGAGGAGGGAGAGTGTTCTTACTTAGAAAATATCCCACTTCCAAAATTACCAAAATGCCCCTAGTCATTCTAGACTCGTAACTTTTCCCTACGAACTCTGATTTTTGCGTGTCTACTGTCTACGAACTCATGAATTCGAGACCTATGCAATTGTCCAAGAAAAACTTCTAAAATTATTTTCAAACGAAAAGTGACTCTCGGACCCTCTTAACTCTAAAAGGTAAAATCGTCTTTTCTTAGGTAATTTTACGAATTTAACTAAATTTCAGGTCCATGTGTTACATATGAACTTATAAATTCATAATATATTGACGGTCTTGGTAGTAAATATTGAATTTGAATGGTGCATTATATATATTTATAAGAGCAAATTATACTTTAGTACCTTGTGCTTTACATTAAGTTTCAGAGTTATACATGACTTTTCAAATTTTACATTTACGTACTCCGAACTCTTTAAAACGTAACAACTTAGCTCTACCTTTAACTATTCCGTTAAAGAATATGTTAAATGCTGATGTGTCTAATTTAGGACCCACCATTTAATTCAAAATCAGTGACAAAAGTGCCATGTGGCAAAAAAAAATACTAAATTACTTTAAAAAAATTAAATTTTTTTCTTTCTCATTTTTATTTTTCCTTTCCTTTTTTTTCCTTCTCTACTTCTTCTTCTTTTTTTCCTTTTTTTTTCTTCTTCTTTTTTTTTTCCTTTTTTTTTCTTCTTCTTCTTCTTTATTTTTTCTTCTTTTTCTTTCTTGGTTTCTCCTGTATTCATCTTCCTCTTCTTTTTTTTTTTATTTTTTTCTAGAATTTATGGAATTTCTGAAAAAATGATGTTTTTTTCGTCACTAAAGGCTAAAGACACCTTTAGTGGCGAAATTTCTTATGAACAGAGTTGTAAAACTTTTTTTTGGCGGCGCTGTTCATAAGAGATTTCATCACTAAAGGTGTGTTTAGCCTTTAGTGACGAAAAATTCATCATATTTCTAGAAATGATAGAAACTCTAGAAAAAAAAATCATAGAAGAAGAAAGAAGAGGAATAAAAAAAGAAGAAGACAGAAGAACAATGCGAAACCCAGAAAGAAAAAGAAAGAAAGAGAAGAAAAAGAAAAAAGAAGAAAGAAAGAAGAAAAGGAAAAAAAATTAAAGAAATAAGAAAAAAATTAAAATTTTTAAAAGTAATTCAATTTTTTTTACACGTGGTGTTTATGTCACTTATTTTAAATTGAATGATGAGTTTTAAAAGTGGCTCATCAGCATTAAACAGATTCTTTAACATAATAATTAACGGTGGAGCTAAATTGTTACACTTTAAAGAGTTCAAGGTACGTAAATGTAAAATTTAAAAAATCAGGTACAACTCTGAAACTTAATATAAAGTACATGATACTAAAGTGTAATTTACTTTATTTATAAAATTGGAAGATCAAATAGTTTAAATATGTTAAGCAAATAATAAATTGTCGAATATGACTTATTTATGAAAATTGATTGCATGGGTTACATGGTTCTTTGACATGTCGATTTGGGTTAATCATTTTTAACATGATTATCAAACATGTCGAATTCAAATTGAGTATATTTTATAAAATAAAATTCTTCGCACGATATAATCGTGATATGATCCGACTCATTGCCGACCGAGAGTCGAAGACGAGTTTTGTTAGAATGGTAAAAGTGACATGGATGTGATGGTCATGCTCGTTACTTTCCGACCACACCCAACAACTTTACAACAATTTGTAATTTAGTTTTACTGGTGTGATCAGTTTTTTTTTGGTAAAATATTGGTTTTGGTTTTGATGAGTTGGAGTGGTCAATAATGGAGGTGGGTTGGCGAAATAATAATAAACAACGAACACGAACCTTTCCTCCTTTTGGTTTGGTGTGGTCTGTGAAACGACTCTCCATTGTCAAAACGTTGTTCTTTAATTTCTTTTTTGACATTGACCGCTTCTTCTCATCGGTCAACCATTTTGATCTTCCCCACCAAAAATTCCAATTTCCTAACCCCCCATCAAATACATATGAAAAATTCTTTTCACATTATCCTTCTCTTCATATACCTCATGATTCACATTTAACTCCAATTTCTGCTGCCTTCTTTGTTTTTCTGGTTCATCTCCCTCTCCCTCTCTCTCTCTCTCTCTCCAATGGCGGCGGCTGCGAGTGGCTTCGCGGCCCCTATTCGATGTCCCAACGCAGAGCGCACCACCTCCTCTTTCTCCACGTCTTCGCATTCGCAAATCCGGATCCCATACAGGCCTTTTCAAACCAAGACGCTCAAAGGACTCGCTCTGAACCCTAGGTCTGAAATGGGTTCAGAGAATTCGGTTCAGACCGTCAAGATCGGCTCCGGCTCTTTGAGCTCTTCTGCTCTTGAGCTTCTCAAGTCGTCATCAGCTGACAGTGAGTTCCCTTCTCTTTCAATTTTAACTGTACCGCGATCAATCAATTGCTGCCATGTCATTTGAACGGTTTAGTCTCTTGTGTTTAGTTTTTTCATTTGTGTTGAATTTATGATTGGTCAAATGCTTTGATTTTCATAATAAGGGTCTACTAAACCAGTTTGATTTCATAACTGGTTGATGGATTGTGGTTGAATTGTTCTTATGGCAACTCTGGAAGTGGTTGGTAATGTTAAAGATTTTCTTAGTAACTTATTAAGTATTAATCAGAGAATTAGAAAATAAGTTTGTTTATTTTAGTTTGAATTGGTTTTATACCATTGGAGAATGCTTCTATCAACAATTGGCTGAATGTTTCTAGTATTCTGTGTTTAATCTCTGAAAATTTTCCTCTATTTTCTCAATCTAGTATAACGAGTGCGTGCTTATATGGTTGTTTAGCAAAATCATGACTCTGCAAAGTTTGAGGAATATGTTTCTTCCAAAGAATTGATGAAATATTGATGCCACTAGTGAATCTGCAGTTCTAATTTTCCGACTATCTAATTTCTGTTAGGATATACGAAGGAGAGGAGCAGCTTTGCAGTAATAGGGCTGAATGTTCACACTGCTCCAGTTGAGCTACGTGAGAAACTTGCCATACCTGAGGCACAATGGTCTCAAGCCATTGGCGAGCTTTGTGCTTTGAACCATATAGAAGAAGCTGCTGTTCTTAGTACTTGTAACCGTATGGAAATATACGTTGTGGCTCTCTCTCAGCATCGCGGGGTTAAAGAAGTGACTGAATGGATGTCAAAGGTACTTACTAGCTCGTTTATTCTTATTTTCTTTTTATACCTGATGCAAATTATCTGCTTGGTTGTTGATAAAATTGGTTTATAATAATTTTACTTTTTTTCTTTGGCAGGTAAGTGGTGTTCCTGTCTCTGAGCTTTGTAAGCACCGAGTGTTGCTGTTCAACAAAGATGCCACCCAGCACCTATTTGAAGTGGCCGCCGGGCTGGATTCTCTTGTACTAGGAGAAGGTCAAATCCTTGCTCAAGTCAAACATGTTGTGAAAGTTGGACAAGGTGTACCTGGTTTTGAAAGGAAGATAAGTGGGCTGTTCAAGCATGCAATTACTGTTGGAAAGCGGGTTAGAACTGAGACAAACATTGCTTCAGGGTCAGTTTCTGTTAGTTCAGCTGCTGTGGAGCTAGCCTTAGTAAAGCTTCCTTCACCTTCATATGCTACCGCCAGAGTGTTGGTGATTGGTGCAGGCAAGATGGGAAAACTCGTAATCAAACACTTGGTTGCAAAAGGGTGCAGAAAAATGGTTGTTGTTAATAGAAGTGAGGAAAGAGTTTCTGCCTTGCTTGAAGAGTTCAATGGTGTTGAGATAATCTACAAACCCCTCTCAGATATGTTAGTGAGTGCTGCTGAAGCGGATGTCATTTTCACTAGCACCGCATCAGAAACTCCACTGTTCTTGAAAGAACATGTACAGATGCTTCCCTCTGTGAGTCCAGAACTTGGAAATCGGCTTTTCATTGATATCTCTGTTCCTAGGAATGTGGAACCATCTGTTTCAGATCTTGAAACTGCAAGTGTGTATAACGTGGATGACCTCAAAGAGGTTGTGGAAGCTCATAAGGAGGATAGAATTCGGAAGGCTATGGAAGCTCAGACAATTATCAGTGAGGAATTAAATAAATTTGAAGCTTGGAAGGATTCTCTTGAGACTGTTCCTACCATCAAGAAGTTTAGAGCATATGCTGAGAGAATCAGGGCTTCCGAAGTTGACAAGTGTTTGTCAAAGATGGGTGACGGTATCTCAAAAAAGCAACAAAAAGCTATATACGATCTTAGCATGGGAATAGTGAACAAACTTCTTCATGGTCCAATGCAGCACCTCAGGTGTGATGGAAATGACGATCGCAATTTGAGTGAGATACTAGAGAATATGCGTGCTTTAAACAGAATGTTTGATCTCGAGACAGATATATCTGTATTGGAAGAAAAGATTCGAGCCAAGGTGGAACGAACACAGAGGTAAGGATCTTTGTAGCTGGTTTTTTTCTTGCTCTAGTTGCTTAGAAAGTTTGAAGGCCTTCGTTATATTGATTGATATTCTTGGGGGAGAATTAAATCTGCCCTACTCATACATAGTAACAGATATTCGGCGTAGTAGATAACAAGCCCAGTTTTGAGGGGAACTTGGATTCTTGCTACAGATAACAGAGATGATTCTTGATAGTTGATGGTTCTTAGCTCAAATGGTGCTATGATTTAGCCAGGTTCCCTCTTATGTGTCTTCTCCAAATTTTTCTTAATTAACTTTTCTACTATCGAAATTAATAAACGAGGAAAGATTGGATGAGTTCTTGTATTGCATCTGAAGGTGGAAATGAAATTGTTGTGAAATCATGGAGTCTTCAAAATGGTTGATTTTGTATCAGACAGTTGATACTGTTGATCAAAACAGTGCCTTTGTGCATAGTATTGAATGCTCAACGTGATTTTAGTTTGCTCACAAAAAAAGTTTATTATACACAACTATGAAAATTTTAGAGGAAAAAGGTCACGAGGCATTTTGTTGAAGACAATTCATAATTAGAGTAGAGAATTTTCCCATTACAATTTCACCAATATTTCATATAATAAAAATATCTTGATTAAATCAACCTATTCAAAATACAGTATTTTCTAAATACAAACTTTATAATAATAAATTTGTTATCTTTATAAAGGAAATACACTTTAATTAAAATTATAAAGTAGTGTGCCTTCGGAGAATGTGTGTTTGTTTAGTTTTGTGGATGCATTTGAGTGGTAAGTTGTCTATGTATGCTTTTGAGGAAATCAAATCAAATCAATGCGTAGTTAATTTGCAATTTTTGGTGTTAGAATTTGGACAAGCCGTTTTAGTGTTTAGAGATGTATTTGGATATGGTAGTGTTTTGGATGAATTTGGCCATGTTGGTATTTGGGTGAATTTGACTCATCTGGATTTTATTCTAAGGATTCTGTTTGGGTTTTTGCTTGCATCTGGATTTTATTCTAGATTGTCTAGTACCCTTTGTAGGATCAAACCAACATGGTTCGAAAATTGGGTGGTTTTGCACCACTTGTATTTGATTTGAGATTTTATGGAGTGGAGTAATAGTCATTTGGATTTGAGCCCAATAATTGGTAGTTTGTGTATTATCTTGGACGAATCCTTTGTCAATTGGGACGTGGAGTTTTTATTGTGCTCTGACACAAATTATTTGCTAATTAAAACTTAATTGTTGAAAATGAGGTGTGGTTCCTGTTGTGGCCACTAACGAAAGCTGAAGTGACCTCGATGGCCATATGTAGCTATGGCAGATACCGCACAGCAGAAACACCTTCGAGTCCATCGTAACTGCCCTGATGAGCGCGATAATAGCGTAACCACGCACCCCTCCGAAAGGGTGGAAGACAGAGTCTAAGAAAGTACCACCAAGTGACACAGCCGTCGCACCACTTCACTATCTCCAATCAGATAAGTGATCATTAGATCCACAACTAGCCAAAAATATGATGCCTATGCAAAAGCCGGAATTGGTACGCATCAAAAAGAAAAAGAAGAATATTGAGAAAATGTGCAGTTTGCTGACAGTATTGTATATATTTTATTATACGATATCGGGACCATAAAAAAAAATACAATTAGACCGTTTCTGAAATCATTTACCACACAATGATGCGGAATGTTACTAGATCATCGTATTACCACTATAATGATAGTGACTACATGTGTGAAGTTTCATACTTAAAAATTAGTTATCTCTGTTTCACTATTATTATAAGGCTTATTACTTGATATGCACCCATAACAAGTCAGCGAATCTTAAAATGCACTAAAAATTGAAATTTGCCTCAGTTTGCACCCAGAACAGGCATTCCGTTACCTCCGTTGCACCATCTTTTAGTCTCTGTTACTAACGCGATTAAAATTGCTGATGTGGCAGTAATATTACAAAATTTGTCGAGGAAATTAAGACATTTGCTATATTTTATTAAATTATATATTAAAATTCTTTTTAAAAAATTAAAACTAATTTTATTTACCTTTTCCCTTCCCCTTACCAACCCACCCGATCCCCGTCTCCCTCTCTCCCTTTACTGGACCTCCCCCTATCGCCCATGGTGATCGCCTGCGAGGGGTTTTCTAGTGTTTTTGAGCCTCATAGGAAGTCCTATGACGTTAGGGTTCGGAACACTCTCTGGAGACTCTTTCACCAGGACGACGGCCGTAATCCTAACAAGAAGGAGCCACCCACTGAGGTTGAGGTAGAGACCCGAAACTTAGTTGGGTCGTCTTCCAGCTTCTGAGGTCCAATTTTTGAGTTCAAAGAGGAAGAGGAAGAGGAAGACGAGGACGACGAAAATCAGAGCAGCCACGAAGAAGAAAACGAAATTGAAATTACTAAGGAGTCCATTGTTCCAAATGTGATAGAAGACTGAGTTCTAGAAATCTTAGAGGAGGAAGAAGAAAGGCAATTTCAACCACCACCACCAGAGGCAGAGCTTTTTGAAGTAGAGGACTTGAAGTCCATGAAGGACTATATAGATCACGATTCCCAGATGTAAGGACCCTTCCCGAATTTTCCCTCGAAACCCGGAAAGAACCCTTATCCCATCTGACAGCTCTTTACTTCAAAATTTAAACACCAGAAATACCCTTTGTTCTGGAATAATTTTTATTAAACCTTACAGGGTTCCCGACAGAACCTCTGTACTTACTGACCACTCATACCTGTCAGACGCAGGATAGTATACTGGTCAAAACCAAAACCTCGGAGTAGTGGTGGTCCAAATAGGAATACCCTATGTCACCAAACGTCAGTAGGTCAGACACTGGTGACATCTCTACTGGAATACCACAAGACAACAGACTAGTCAAATACTTGTGAACCAATCATAATTCGTCCCTCTGGGTCACCGCCCACACCAACCCACAGACCCGGCTGGCGAAGTATTTTCATAGGTTGATTAAGCCCATGACCATTGTCGTCTGTTTCATATTAGAGCCGGATATATCCTCGGCTATCATATCGTATCATCAGCCGGTATAACCTTCGGCTATCATAACATATCAGTCGGCATATCTCTCGACTATCCTGTCCCTAGCCACCAGGGTATCCCTTGGGGTGTGCTAGTCATGTATTATATCATATCAGTCGGCATATCTCTCGACTATCATAACATATCAGTCGGCATCTCTCGACTATCATATCATATCAGTCGGCATAGTCGGCATCTCTCGACTATCATATCATATCAGTCGGCATCTCTCGACTATCATAACATATCAGTCGGCATCTCTCGACTATCATATCATATCAGTCGGCATCTCTCGACTATCATATCATATCAGTCGGCATAGTCGGCATCTCTCGACTATCATATCATATCAGTCGGCATCTCTCGACTATCATAACATATCAGTCGGCATCTCTCGACTATCATATCATATCAGTCGGCATCTCTCGACTATCATATCATATCAGTCGGCATAGTCGGCATCTCTCGACTATCATATCATATCAGTCGGCATCTCTCGACTATCATAACATATCAGTCGGCATCTCTCGACTATCATATCATATCAGTCGGCATCTCTCGACTATCATAACATATCAGTCGGTATAGTCGGCATCTCTCGACTATCATAACATATCAGTCGGCATAGTCGGCATCTCTCGACTATCATATCATATCAGTCGGCATAGTCGGCATCTCTCGACTATCATATCATATCAGTCGGCATATCTCGACTATCATATCATATCAGTCGGCATATCTCGACTATCATATCATATCAGTCAGCATATCTCGACTATCATATCATATCAGTCGGCATATCTCGACTATCATATCATATCAGTCGGCATATCTCGACTATCATATCATATCAGTCGGCATAGTCAGCATCTCTCGACTATCATATCATATCAGTCGGCATAGTCGGCATCTCTCGACTATCATATCATATCAGTCGGCATATCTCGACTATCATATCATATCAGTCGGCATAGTCAGCATCTCTCGACTATCATATCATATCAGTCGGTATAGTCGGCATCTCTCGACTATCATATCATATCAGTCGGCATATCTCGACTATCATATCATATCAGTCGGCATATCTCGACTATCATATCATATCAGTCGGCATAGTCGGCATCTCTCGACTATCATATCATATCAGTCGGCATATCTCGACTATCATATCATATCAGTCGGCATCTCTCGACTATCATATCATATCAGTCGGCATATCTCGATTATCATATCATATCAGTCGGCAGATCTCGACTATCATATCATATCAGTCGGCATCTCTCGACTATCATATCATATCAGTCGGCATCTCTCGACTATCATATCATATCAGTCGGCATCTCTCGACTATCATATCATATCAGTCGGCATAGTCGGCATCTCTCGACTATCATATCATATCAGTCGGCATCTCTCGACTATCATAACATATCAGTCGGCATCTCTCGACTATCATATCATATCAGTCGGCATCTCTCGACTATCATAACATATCAGTCGGTATAGTCGGCATCTCTCGACTATCATAACATATCAGTCGGCATAGTCGGCATCTCTCGACTATCATATCATATCAGTCGGCATAGTCGGCATCTCTCGACTATCATATCATATCAGTCGGCATATCTCGACTATCATATCATATCAGTCGGCATATCTCGACTATCATATCATATCAGTCGGCATATCTCGACTATCATATCATATCAGTCGGCATATCTCGACTATCATATCATATCAGTCGGCATATCTCGACTATCATATCATATCAATCGGCATATCTCGACTATCATATCATATCAGTCGGCATAGTCAGCATCTCTCGACTATCATATCATATCAGTCGGCATAGTCGGCATCTCTCGACTATCATATCATATCAGTCGGCATATCTCGACTATCATATCATATCAGTCGGCATAGTCAGCATCTCTCGACTATCATATCATATCAGTCGGCATAGTCGGCATCTCTCGACTATCATATCATATCAGTCGGCATATCTCGACTATCATATCATATCAGTCAGCATATCTCGACTATCATATCATATCAGTCGGCATCTCTCGACTATCATATCATATCAGTCGGCATAGTCGGCATCTCTCGACTATCATATCATATCAGTCGGCATATCTCGACTATCATATCATATCAGTCAGCATATCTCGACTATCATATCATATCAGTCGGCATATCTCGACTATCATATCATATCAGTCGGCATATCTCGACTATCATATCATATCAGTCGGCATATCTCGACTATCATATCATATCAGTCGGCATATCTCGACTATCATATCATATCATATCAATGTTTATCCTGGAGGTTCATCGGGTTCACCGCTAATAACGGATCCTCATCCCGAGTCCTGGCCTCCCACAAATCAGACCAAAATCCGATAAACTCATACAACAGGGTCAAAACCCAAATCATTGACTCAACAATTTCCACGTCAAAACGTTATTATAATCGAGTCCAAAACCATGATATTTCTCAAATCATACTTTAACTGAAATAGTGGAAAACATGTGTTTAGAAATCATTTCTAACATTCAGAAATTCAATGCCACAATACATAACCGTATTTAACAAAGATATTTTGATGCATGCAATTCAGTTTATAAAACAAAGTCCACTCACAAACCTCAACCGACCCATAATTCAAGGACGCTCTAGCCCAAGCAACACATGCACAATAATGTCCCAACTACCTTGACTTCCCGAGCTCAAAACCCGCTAATACGGTCAACTATTACCGCTGGGATTGCTCAAAACCACCTTTAAACGACGTCTGATCAACCTCAAACCTGTACCAACAGATTCGGAACGTCGAAAACTAGTTACCACGCGTCGCCGTGACCTCAGTCTCGGCCCCACGCGCCGCCACGCGCCGCCAGAAGGTCGGCACACGCACCCACGCGCGCTCACGCGCCGGTCACGCGCTACTACAGTGTTCACGCGCCTGGACCGGTCCAACCCGGTCCGGTTCAACCTGACCCGGTCCAACTCGACCCGACCGGTTCACTCAACCCGACCGGTTCACTCGACCCGACCGGTCACCGGTGACTCGCCGGAGAAGACGACCGGATGCCGTCACCGTCGCCGGAGGCTGGCCGGAGAAGATGACCGGACCGCCACCTACGCCGCCGTCTGGTTCTCCGGAATCCCCCATTTCCGGCCGAAACTTCAAGGTTTTCTAACTTCTTCATTTCTTAACCGTTTTTCACGATCTACACATGGAAATTTATCTACGTTTCACCAGGAATCCAAATATGAGGTCAAAGTTCCGAGATCGTACCTGGTTTGGCCGGAAAACGGCCGAGAAGTTTCGGTTCACCTCCCTCCTCCGTCCGTCGCCTACGGCGGTGCTCCCGCTCCAATATCTACCCCAAAATGCACGTGGGGTCCCGGGGATGATCCTCCCGACCTTGGTTTCACTCAACTCGGATCGAAATCCGTCTGATGAAAATCAAGCTTTGTGTTCACACGGGGGGGTTTTCGGGTAGGAGAGAGAGAGAGACCATATTGACCAATCTGCCGAGGAGAGAGAAAATATCTACTATATAGTTCCAACTTCTCCAAAATTACCAAACTGCCCCTGAAGCTTCTAGACCCGTAACGAACTCACCGGGTCTCCGTTTTCCGCGTGCCGCCTGTCTACGAACTCGTGAGTTCGAGACCTACGCAACGACCTTAGAAAAATTCCCAAAAGTCTTGCCAGTTAAAAAGTGACTCCCGAACCCGTCTAAAACTGAGGGTAAAATTGTCCAATCCTCAAAATAGTTTAATTTCTGGTCCGGGTCGTTACACCAGACCAAGAAGAGAGACCTGAAAGAGATTGTAGGCAGCTTCTGGTCAACAGCTTCAGTGTTCAACAAAAAATTACAAAAATGGAGGCAGAAGCAGAAGCTGAAGAAGCGGAGAAACGGCAGCGAATCGGCCATATTGCTAGTGGAGAAGCCAATCGGGAGACATATCAGAGAAACCCAGTCGGAGATCGCCGATTACGGCTTTGGCCGGCACTCATGCGACACGGATCCTAGGTTCTCGCTTGATGCGGGTCGGATGTCGTTCGACGAGCCTCGGGCCTTGTGGGATGGGTACCTCATCGGAAGGACATTTCCGAGAATCCCGACGATGCTCTCGGTGGTGGAGGACGCTTCGGTGGTCCATGTCTCGAGAATTGATGCTCAGATTCCAGTCGAGGAGCCGACCATGAATTTGATTGAAGAGGAGATGGTTCCAGGTGGGTCGGCCCAGACCAGGGACTACTATACGGACTCGTCAACTCGGCGGCGGAAGAGCCTCGTCGGAAAATGGTGAGTGGGTGGGCGGTGGGGGGAGGTCCAGTAGAGGGAGAAAGGGAGACGAGGATCGAGTGGGTTGGGAAGGGGAAGGGGAAGGGTAAATAAGATTAGTTTTAATTTTTTAAAAAGAATTTTAATATATAATTTAATAAAATATAGCAAATGTCTTAATTGCCCCTACAAATTTTGTAATATTACTGCCACATCAGCACTTTTAACGGTGTTAGTAACAGAGATTGACGGATGGTACAACGGAAGTAACAGAATGCCTGTTCTGGGTGCAAACTGAGGCAAATTTCAATTTTATGTGCATTTTAAGACTCGCTGACTTGTTCTGGGTGCATATAAAGTAATAAGCCTTATTATAAAGCTAAGGGGGGGGGGGGGGGGGGGGGGGGGGGGGTGGAGATGAGTTTAGTGTTACATGGCTTCACCATAATATTTTGGACAAAAAATCCCTTAATTAAGGAGAGTTTTATAAAGGACAATTTAATATATAAGGACAAAATAGTAAAATTAGATATTTTTAATTAAAAAATTCAAGTATTAAAATTTTAGTGGATGAGTTACTTAGTATTGCGGTATAGTGATATTCCTCACTACAAGTAATGTAAGAGCTGTCGAGTTCGACTCTTGTAAATAACAATGTCAATGTTCATTGTGTATAATATATTATTCCCCTTTTCCCATATCATTATATAAAAAAAAAATATGAGTAGTTACTCGCCCTTTATTTCTTTCTTTTTGTTAGTATACATTTTTTGGATTTATTTATGTCTCTCCTCACTTTCAAAAAATAAAAAAAAATTACGCACATAATGTAGGCGAGTGTTGGAGGCTATTTCTTTATGTTTCTATTTATTCTTAGAAAATGAAAAGAAAAAAAAACTATAAACATTTTTATTAGTATTACATTTTTTGGATTTATTTATATTTTTCATCGCTTTAAAAAAAAATACACACGTAACGTAGTCGAATGAAAAAAAAAAAACTAAAAACAAAAAAATTATACACGTAACCTAGGTGAGTGTTGGAGGCTATTTCATTACATTTAAAAAATAAATTAAATATGAGACAACCTAAAATTTTGCGGTTGTAGACTATGGCCTTGTTTTGAGTTTTAACCTAGGAATTGCTAGTTTTATCTGATAAAAAGGAAGTGGTGCTTTACTGCTGCCATGAATTTCAGGCAAACCGCATGGGTATTCTCTCGAGTAGCAGTAGCAGTAGCAGTAGATCTGTCCAACAAAGTTACAAAACGCTACGTGGCACGTCCTTGTCAAACCACGTAGCTAATCGTACAAAAACTTCTCTACATGTAAAGGATATAAACGGCATAAGAAGAAAGTGCAAGGGCAATTCAGAAAAATAATGATAATTCACACGCGTGCCACCAATATTTCTCTTACAAACTCGCACGGTTGCGTTCTTCGCCTTCCTCCATCTTTCTCTCTATCTCTGCAAGGTATCCCTCAACGAACCAGACCTTCTCTTCAATATTTTTTCCCCCTCAATTCCGATCCAATTAAGGTAATTTTTATTTTTGTGAACTGAATTCGTGAAATATCATTTTCGTAGTTTCTGTTTGGTTGCCTAGAAATATAAAGGAAAAAAAAAAAGAAAACGTAGATTGGGAATCGTATATTTTGTATGTGGGATAATTGAATTGGTAAATAGTATGTTTTTTTTCCTTCTCTTTAGTTTCAATCTATTTTCTTAGCGAACAAATAAGGATTGGGGTTTCCTAAAATTAGTATTAGGTAGTTGTTAATTATCAGTTTAAGAATGGAGATTTTATTTTTATTTTTCGCCCACAAAGTGTGAAACTTTGATGTGTTTTTGTTATCTTATGTTCTTGAAAGCGAACTTAGGTCATGAGCAGTGAAATCTAGTTTGGTTGCGAGTGTAATTTGGCAGTTGCGTTCCGTATAATTTGACTTTGGCATTGTATTACTTGTTTTAGAAAGTCCCATATCAGATCTTTTATGAAGGTAATCAAAATTTGTGTGATATGTGTTTATTTGCTAGAATATGACCATGTGTAATATGCTGCATTTTTAATGTTATCTTCTTTTTCATTACAGGAAGAACATATTATTAAGCTCTATTGACAGTTAGGCGCAATCAAGGTATTCTTTGCTTGTCACTAAGTTTTTGAGATTGAGATATAATTCTTTTAGGAAAAATTATGTTTAACACTGAAAAAATGGATTGTTTTAAGGTTGGTTGTCGCCTTTA
Organism: Oemleria cerasiformis; assembly: GCA_037349345.1. Taxonomy (NCBI): domain Eukaryota; kingdom Viridiplantae; phylum Streptophyta; class Magnoliopsida; order Rosales; family Rosaceae; genus Oemleria; species Oemleria cerasiformis. The sequence continues at coordinate 11,954,777 of JAZGTL010000019.1, forward strand.
TTGTTTTGCCGAACATTTGTGATATGACTCGGATGCTTGATTGTTGGTGGTTCTGTGTACTTTAGGGAGAATGCCTTACTTGTATTTAAAGTTGTTCTTTGCTTTGCACTGGCTTCGTAGCATCTTCTTATAGTACTGTGGGGTCTTTATTCACCCTTTTCAAGTTTTTTGCCTTACAAGATATCTTTCATACTTGCTGTGCACCAATAAAATAGAAATTTCAAGTAAAAAAGATAGCATGGCCAGATACGGAGAGGTGTTTGTATGATAGGGCCCATAGGGGTTATGTGGGGACAGTTCATTTGTGAAGAAAGTCAGAAGATTTATTTGCATGTATGATTCAGTGCAAGCCAAGATGAAATCCTAAATCTAATTATACTATTAAAGGAGCTATTATGTTGGCATTTTAGTCAGAACCGCTTTTATTCTGAATATTTGGTTCTTTACAAAGCTCCTTAAGTAGGACACTTCTGCTGGAAATTGAGCAACAAAGATGATACACATAAAATTGTCGCTTGGCCCTTAACACATAAATTGTCGCATTTAATGGAATAAAATAAGCATAAGGTGGTTCTCTGCAATGTTGACATTTTGTATGGGATTTAGTGGTGGCCTCTAACTGATAGGACGAAGGATTTCCATTGGCATGCAGTGTAGGTCTTAGTCAAACCTTATGAACACAAATCTCAATCTTGAGAATAAGTTATAACATGCATATTGGAAGTAAAGCACGGGTTGAATTGAGCTTTGTGTGATGTTTGTTGATTCTGCGTCTTGTGTTTCAAAATTAAAAACTTATGGTGTTGGGGACCTATATCTCTATGTGCACTACCGAATTACTGTAGTAAAGAGGGCTTCCTAGCTCGGAATGAGCCCAAGGCTGACCAAGGTAGAACTAAGTTAATCTCTATCCTCCCTTATAAGCTATAATTCATCAATAAACCTTTACATGTGCTTTTTGGTTAATATCTTTTTCTGTACAGGATTGTTTCACGAACAATCGATGGGACTATTAAGATGTAAAATGTTGTCTGCCTGCATTTTCTTGATTACAATCTAAGTACCTATCTCCTTATGCTCAATGATTGTGTTGATATTCATATTCGTGACACAACTTTGCTTTCCTTTGCTAGCATTTGTGGGTTCCTTCAGAAAATTATGTTTGAAAACATAAATCTCCTGTTTTTTTATTAGTATATGCAAGAAAATTAATTTGCATAGCTTATTTTGTGGTGTTCTGGAATCCAAGAAACTATTGCCTTCATCGCTGTCCTGCAGGAGTTTGACATTCAAAACGGGAAAATGGAGTTAAGTACTTTTAAAGATGCATTTGAGCGTGTTGTTAAGAAGCAAAAGCTATGCTCGTCTAAATCCCAAGAAGTAGTTGACCTAGTTGGTCGGGAAATGGAACAGGCACTGACAGAATTCCTTTCTGCTCGTGATCCAAGCTCTGCTGTTGATTATAGATCCATCCTTGCAGAGTTGAAACTGAAGCTCAATGGAATTGGTCCAGTCCAGCAGTTTGAAGGGTCTCATAAGGAACTGAACGGAAACCTTAGCAAGTACACTAAACTCCTTGAAAGGTCATTGAATTCTGACATATCAAAGGCATACAGAGATGTTGATTTTGACCATCACATTGTGAATCAGCTAATTGCAAATCATTTGTACCGGCAAGGTTGTTTTGATGTGGGAGATAGCATAATAGCTGAGGCTGGAGAACCAGAGTTGACCTTTTTAAAATCTCAGTTCTTGGAATTGCATCAGATAATTGACGCTATGAAGGTTAAGAACCTTGAGCCTGCTCTGAACTGGGTCTCTGCTAACCGTGAAAAACTGAATCAGACTGGTTCAAATCTTGAGCTTAAACTTCATAGTTTGCAGTTTCTGGAGATTTTACAAAAGGGAACTCAAGCTGATGCTCTAAAATATGCCAGGACTTTCCTTTCTCCTTTTGCTCACAAAAATGAGGTCGTGAAGCTCATGGGTTGCCTAATGTACCCAGGAAAACTAGACAGTTCCCCGTATTCAGAGTTTACATGGCCAACGCATTGGGAGAAGGCGATGGAGGATCTTACACGGCAGTTTTGCAGTCTCTTGGGGCAGTCGTATAACAGCCCATTGAGTATGACAATAGCTGCTGGATTTGAAGGTTTGCCGACTCTGTTGAAGTTGGCAAATGTAATGGCTGCGAAGAAGCAGGAGTGGCAGGCGATGAAACAATTGCCGGTGCCTGTGGAGTTGGGGAAGGAATTTCAGTTCCATTCTATATTTGTCTGTCCCGTGAGTAGAGATCAAGGCAGCGATGACAATCCGCCAATGTTGATGCCGTGCTTGCATGTCCTCTGCAAGCAATCAATCATGAAGCTGTCAAAGAGCAGCACAAGAACATTTAAATGCCCGTATTGTCCCGCAGAGGCTTCAGTTGCTCAGTGCAGACGGCTATTTTTCTGAGTCTGTAATTGCTGCTGTTTCTCGGCATGCAACATCTGTGGTAATATTGGCACATTGCATTGCTGTGTTTTATGAGTTTGTATATAGAAATTACATCCCGAGTCCCGACTCGTCGTTTGATTCTTGCAAGTACCATTAATTTGCATGAAATGTTGAACAAACTTTTATTTATTTGATCAAGGGCAAAGTAAGTAAAAGACCTCGAATGAAACCATATGTTGGAATGTGATGCATACAAAGTTTATCTGTTGGAAGCAGCCTTGAAATGAACATTGCCTTTTCAATGTGTCAGTTTCGTGTTGCCAAAAGAATTGGCAGATGTTTTCTTCAACTTGGATAACAAGATGTTTTCTTGGTGCCAAAGGAATTTCTTCTTTTCAATTTAAGTTCCATTTCAACGTATAAACAGTTGCCACTATTATGCTGCTTTTGGATTATATTTTGGTAGAAAACGAGATCATTATTCTATGGCTTATTATCAAAATGCTCACCGAACCAGACTTCAAATCTCAATTTGCTATCCGAACGCGAAATCGTAACAATATGCTACCAGAACCCCCATTCTGTCAGCTCCGTTGCACCAAAAATTATATTCTGTTACTAACGGCAGTTAGAAGAGGGGTATTTTGTCAAAAAGTTAAAACAATTACCCTAAAAGAAAAAATTTATTCCCCAATCCACCCCAACCCTCCACAATCCTCCAAATTCTCGCCTTCAACCAAATTACCCAACCCACCACCTCTTCACTTTCGATCCCATCGCCATCCTCTTCTCACAAACCCAGCACCACCATCATCTTCTTCTTGCTTTGTCTCCCTTCTCTGTCGGCGCCGAAGAGCAACCTCAACCACCATTAGTGGCAGAGGCCAGAGCCACCACTCATCCAGACAGACCTAAAGGTTGAAACTTGAAACCCATAGTGAAAAAACTGCCTCTCACTTACTCTTGTACTTTGGGTTTATTCCCCTCTTTAATTTTTGCAATTCTTCCTCTGCTCTGCTTAGCCTGTTTTCGACTCTTATACTAGAAAAAGAAAAGAACAGAAAAACTAATCCTGAACCAACCTATTGGAAAATATTACAATCCAGAGGGGGATCTCCTCACAGATCCAGTTGTAAGTCCTATCTCTGTCTACCTTTGTTTGTTTGCTTTGTACCCATTGTAAAATCTCAAGGTATGCATGTTATCTAATGATTTTTGGATATGGGTTGTAAATTTTGTTTCCAGATTTCCTCCTCATTGTATTTGATTAATGGGTTTTGGGTTTTATCTTGACTAATGATTGAGGTTGAGGTTGCTCTTCGGCGCCGACAGAGTAGGGAGACGAAGCGAGATGAAAATGATGGTTGTGTTGGGTTTGTGAGAAGAGGATGGCGATGGGATCGAAAGTGAAGAGGTGGTGGGTTGGGTAATTTGGTTGAAGGCGAGAATTGAGAGGATTGTGGAGGGTTGGGGTGGATTGGGGAATAATTTTTTTCTTTTAGGGTAATTGTTTTAATTTTTTGGCAAAATACCCCTCTTCTAACTGCCGTTAGTAACAGAGTATAACTTTTGGTGCAACGGAGCTGACAGAAGGGGGGTTCTGGTAGCACATTGTTACGATTTCGCGTTCGGTAAGCAAATTGAGACTCGAGGTCTGATTCGGGAAGCATTTTGAATAATAAGCCTTATTCTATATATATATATAATCGAATTTCGTCCATCTAAATTAGAGTAATTTGGAACATCAAATTAGGGTAACTTAGAACATCAAAATAGAATATCAATATCATGTAAAATTAGAGTACTTCAAAATAAGAGAATGTCATGTAAAAATTAGATGAAATGACCAACCAATATAATATGATAAACCAATGTAATATAATCGGACCAGTATAATATAATCGGTATTTTAATTCGAAAGAGCACCAAACGCCTGACTAAATAGTCAATCTATTTGATAGACAATTTAGTTTATCCCATTAAAATAATTAATATAATACGGCGTACCAAATGAGGAGTTAAAGAGTATTTCAATATCATGTGATCTGCTTCATCAATCATTTGATGAGAATTAAGTTTGAGGGGCATCCTAGCCTTGTCCAATAATAACCAATATTTGCATTTTCTTTTCCTTAAAAGGAACCAAACACTGCCATCCCATACATTTTGGTTTGGAGGAATCTAATCATAAACCATATGATTTGAGAAACTACATGACTTCGTTTTTTGGTCTTGTTTTGGGCCAGGAAAGTTGATGAAGCACCTCAACAACGAAGCTTCAAGTAAAATTTTCATCTGCTTGCCCAAATGAGATGTGGGAAAACCTACCTGACCATCATCATGAAAAAAAGAAAAGAAAAAAATATTAGATTTGGGAGAATTTTACATCCCAATGAAACCGCTAATATTTGACACCCAAATGCAAAAAACAAACCCATCATTCTCTTGAAACCAGGAAAAAAATCTGAAGCAGCAGCAGAAGAAGATTTTGCAGGTGGGTTTTGTTCGAGCAGATGTTCCTCGACCAATTGTTTGACAGATTTTGCAGACAATGGATGAAAATTGGGAGCCCAATCTGAAACAAAAGCTCTGACCAAAACCCACTTCTCCTCCTCATCCAATTTCCTCCATTTCTTCTTCACATCGTCCTCTGATTTTGAATTGAGGTATTGGCACAGCTCTACGAACAGAACCTCTCTGCTCTTCTTCATGGCCTCTTCTCTCTGGGCAAAGAGGCTGTTCATCTTTGATAGATCTGATGCCAGCTCTGCATCACTCATGGAGCTTTGGTTACTGTTGATGCAATGGGTTGTTATTGTTAGGGTTTTGGGTGTGGGGCTCAAATTGGTCATGGAGGACGGGAAGGGATTCGTCGGGAATTTTGGAGGTTGTTGGGGGATTTTTGGGGAGAGGAGATACATTCTCAGCCCGGCCATTTGAGGATTTTGGTTTAGAAACTACGAATGACGAAATTATTCAGATTGGTTTCAGTACTTGAGCTGGGGCTCATGAATCGGAACCTCAGAATCAGGGATGTGTTTCTCCAATTTACCTTTGCTTCTTATCTGGGCCACAGCCCACAGCCAACACTCATAAATGTTTTTTTTGGAAAGTACAAGATAAATTAAAACAGAGAGCAACCCTTACAACAACCACAGCCTCCGAAGACAAACTTCCAAGCCAAAGACGCCGAAAGGGGCACATCATTTCTCCAAATCTCGTCCATACCATCATGCTGACCCATATTTGCTAAAGTCTCAGTAACAAAATTAGCTTCTCTAAACGCATGAGAAAAAGAAATAGAGTGAAAAAACCTCTTCCATCTTCTCGCAGTCCTAACAATGCTTCCGATTCTCCAAGGAGGCACAATTTTAGAAAGAATATAGTCAATAAGGATCTTGGAGTCTCCTTCTACTATAAGATTATGACACCCTAAATCATAAGCAACTTTAAGCCCTTCCAACAATGCCTAACCTTCAACAACTAGACTATTAGTTTTACCTATATTAGCAACAATCAGGAGACCTTGAGCATCTCTAATAACAAAACCGACATCTGTATTATTATGAGCTTTAATTGAACCATCAAAATTCAGTTTAAACCATCCTACTTCCGGAGCGGTCCACTATATATTCGCCACTTCACTGGTCACCATGCTAGGATTCATATTGGCCTCAAAGATCCTAAACCCAGTTAGTTTAGCAACAACAACATTTCTATAATGATGAGGCCTAACTTCAGCGCCTTGTTTCTAACTTCCCAAATCTGCCAACAAATCATTAGACATTGGCTAAGCAGCGAAGGCATCTTACTCTTAAAAGGACCTAGTAAAGGAAGCCACTCAAGCAAGGATCTCTGAGTAGGCCTGATACCAGACTCAGAAGCCAACCACACTTGTTGGGCAGAGTAACAATCACATAATAAGTGCTCTATAGTTTCATCATGGGAGCCACAAATTCCACAGTTGCATTCAAAATTGGGGAAGGAATCGGCAAAGCCTGTCTCTAGTATGGATTCTTTGCCTAATGAGAAGCCACCCAAAGATTTTAACCTTAGAGGGGATCTTTAACTTCCAAATCCTCTTGAGTAATTTGGATTGAGGATGCTCAAATAAATTCTCATTTAACATCTTAATAGCTGAATTTATTGTGAACCTGCTTTTGGGGTCAGGACCCCAAACAAACTGATCCTTTACATTCTCCTCCTGAGCAAGCAAGGGAACCGCCTTGATTAGCTGAACAATTTTCACATGAACAAGATCCTAGAGAGCATGAATGTACCATTTATGATCTCTGATACATTTATCCATCATTAGACCCCAATTAAGACTGCTGCAATCCTATGGGGGAATGAGGTTGGCCACTGGGAAAGGGAGATGAGCCAATTACAAGCCCAGAAGCTAATTTCCTTCCCATTTCCAACAATCCATCAAATTCCCTTATAAAGATGACTCTTGTTCTGTAAAATTCCTTTCCAAGCCATAAAATGATTTGCGCTTTTACTGCACAGGAATAACGGATTGTGTCGAAGATATTTAGCTCTCATAGTCTTTACCCACTAGTTTTTGTGCTCAGTTAGAATTCTCCAGCCTAGCTTAGTTAGAGCAGCACAATTAAAGTGCTCAACTCGCCTATGGCCTAAGCCCCCTTTGTCAACTGGCAAACAAACATCCTTCTAGGCTACATGGTTGAAATTTTGAGTGCCCTAGAATATATTCCTGCATCCTTTGTTAATTTCCTTTTTTCCTTGGACAAGGAAAGCTAGAAAGAACATGATTAGGAGTGCTTGAAATGCTTGACTTCAGAAGAGTTAACTTACCTGCTCTTGACAGGGTATTTCTTTTCCATCCTGCTAGCTTCTATTGAATTTTCAAAATCATTTCTTTAGAGTTAATGGGGTCTTTCCTAAAGACTATTGTGAATCCCTAGATACTTTCCAATGTTAGTCTTATGTTGGATATTAAGAACATTAACTATAGAATTTCATCTGCAGAGAAACATTAGGCGAAAAATATAACGACGATTTATGAAAATTTATTTTTTGCCCCGATGGCATAGCAAACTTATCTAGAATTTTTAGGCTATTTCTTGCAGCTGAAGTAGTTGCTTTGCCAAAGATCAAACATTCATCTACAAAGACTAGATTGGAAATTCTGTAGCCATGGGGAGAAGAAAGAATACCAACCTGGTTTTTAGAATTCTGAGCAAGTGCATTGAGGTGTCTAATAAATCACTCATCAATGTTTTGGTGAGGGCTTGCAGGATTTTTCTACTTTTTTATTTTTTAAATACAACATTATTAGAGAAGGAGTAAGCGGAGTTTTATGGGATTTCAACATAAGTTTTTCAGGAGTATAACTAAAAATGCACCTAAAATTGGCTAGTAAAACCTATAACTTTAATTTGTCTCATTTACCTAGAACTAGCATTCCGTCAAACAAGTTACACTATTTCCATCAATGTCATGCATTATCGTTAAATATGCTTATGTTGCAGTTAGATTAATATGGACATATAAGACATTTTACATCAAATATTAGAAAAAAAAAAAAATCTAAATTCGAAATAAAAGAAAAAAAAAAAATAGTCATTAAACTTTACCACATTAAACCTAACTAAACCAAAAAACCCAATCAGCCCCTAAGTTTTTATCTTGTGCAAGCCAGGTTATTGAATTTGAGAATGCAATGCATCATGTGATTGTAGTACCATCTAATAATTTCTGCTATTTATATAAAAAGAAGGTTATAAGAAAGCAGTTCATGGTTTTATGTTAAGAACAAATTATATTTTAGTATTATGTGTTTTATATCAAATTTCAAGATTATATTTGAGTTTTTAAATTTTACATTTAAATATCATGAACTTTTTAAAATATTTCACATTGGCCCATTCATTACAAATTTCGTTATAAATCACAATAATTCATGACGTATCTTTATCTTGGATTACAAAAAAAAGACTCAAACTGAATTTAGGAGCAAAATAACCATTTTGCATCAATCTAGAAACAAAGTAGCGATTTAGCATGACTTTACTTGGCCCAAAAAATGACGCAATACGACTCATTTTCCCCTATATTCAGCTTGGGTGGGCTTCACATAAGAAACGTCATCACTAAAACGTCATCACTAATGAGATCTATGACGAAAATTGTAACAAATAGACTAGAGTGAAAAGTTTCAAAGAGTTCAAAGTACTTAAATGCAGATTTAAAACTCAGGATTGATCCTGAAATTTGATGTACAACGCAGAGTATAAGTGTAATTTACTCTTTACCTTATTTAGTAGGCGCTTAAGGAGCATTTTTGTGACGGTATTTTGTAGGGTAAACATTTTGAAAGGAATAGCATATTATCATGTCATATCTCATATGGCGAGAACTAGGATTTACAATTCATGTAGAACAAGAAGCTCATTATACGGGCAGTAGATGGACATGTAGTTTATTCCATATTCAATAATAAGGCTGAAATTGCTAAACTTCAGACTCAAACAAAACCTTGGCACCCAAAACAAATTTCAAGTCTGCAAAGATGGACAGCGTGTAACGTTTGAATGACAGATCTGCATTTCTGAAAAACAAGCAATTTAAGCAACAAAAAGTCGCAATAAACAACACATTCTAATAAGGACCACAAAACAATCGAACCTAAATACTCAGAAATTACCTAGAAGACCCATAAACCACTCATCTAAGCATCTATGAGCTTCCCAAATAATATATAAAAAAAAAGTGATGAAAGAACATCTTACAAATTTGTTACAAAGCTTCCTCTCTTGATTTGATTGTTTTATCGTGTCCTCCAAATTTCCTGTTAGACTTGTGTCGTGTACAAAAGAATCGGATGAAAGTCATCCTTGTATGCAATTTTAGATCCCAGGTTCTACCACGTGTTCTCACCCTATCTCCAGCCCAATACGGATAAGTTGTGATAAAATGTCAACCCATGTATCTGGTACACCAGGTAAGCACCAGTGCATGCAGTCCTGGCCCCAGATTGTGACGGCATCCTTCTGTCCCAACCAAATTGCTGGATGGGCATCTGCTCGGAATTCACTCAGATGAGTCAGGTTAAGCAATTGAATATCGGTTCCTTGTAATGCGTCTTCAATCAGATGATTCAGCAGTCTTTCTTCCTTATTCGGTCCATTGTTGCTGGGGTCAAACCACAAGTCAAGCTGTTGAGGTATTACTATATGATTTCTCAAGAAGGCACAGACACTCTAAACAACAACTAAAGGAAAGTGAAAAAATTGAAGTACAAGATCTAAGGTTTCATTTTTTAGCCATGGTTAGATGATGAAAATGTACATGAAATATTTGCGAAAACATAAATCATATATTAAAAAAATGTAAAATTTGCAGGTCACAGTGGACAAGTACCAAACTGATATTTTAACTCATATGAAAACCGATGTAAGGGGTATAAGGAAGTAAAACCATTATGAATTAGTACCTGCTGCTCCTCAAGGGGCTTATTGAACAAGCAACTGCCGTTTCGATTCCAATCACCACCGTAAAAATGCCTTGGTGATTGTAATCTCCATAACTTGAGTGTATTGTGAGGAACTTTGTTTTGTATGTAGGAGACCATATTCTCAAGAACAACTTTAAATCCATCCAGTATATCAAGGGGAGGTAATATTGGTTCACCCTTGCGATAAAAACTGAGAGGAGTCTCTTTTGGGAATTTATCAAAGCTCCACCTAGTTAAGCACAAATTCTTTAGCTGTTTTTTACAGAAATATGACCTGACGGAGGCCAAAGTTGCATGCAAACTAACCTCAACTTAACAAACTCAACAAGAGATTTGAATGTGGCACTAATGTATCCAATTTTAAGACGGAGCTTTCTAAATTTCTTATTTTGAAGATTTGAATGTCTTAAAGTTGTTTCTGTTTTCAAAAACCAGTCATAACCTGTGTGTGTAAAACTAGTTAAGTTATCAGTGTCCGTAAAATTTTCCCTGCATTCGTGTTTCAGTTAAAACCCCATTAATTAAGCAGAGATAGAGAAGTTCATTTCATCAGTGATAAAGACAATAGAAAGAGGAGTAGACGAAGATACTTTTCATGATGTTAGCAAAACTAGATATTAAGATACTTATTTTAATGAATTTAAACTCTTCAAAATAGATAAGTGGAGATGAAATACCATTGCTCTAAAAAGATAGAGAAAGAAACCAGCTTGCTATATTTTGGTGAATCATCAGAAGGAGAAGGGAATTACCAGTGGCCGGTGTTGAAAACAAGAACATCATAAAAATTAGCAATGTTGGCCCAATCATCAGCAGGAATATCAACATCTACTCGATATATTCCTTTCAATCCATCTTCATCTCCACGCCCAGGCTGTTTTGGCTGCCACCTTGATTTAATCAGCTATGACCATGTGAGGTTTCAATTTTCAAAATGATTTTAGAAAAATCCAAAACTCAGATAAAGGCAGTTAATAATATCCTAGATTAAGTATCAGCTCAGGGAAGCATTAAAACCACCGCGGGTTTCCCTTACAACTTTAAGAAAACAAAAATCCTACAGAGAAAGAAAGAAATAAATGAAACTTACCAATCACTTCAATTGAGTATATGCATTAATATCTAATGTATTTCCACACATAAAAGAGTCACAAGGTTCAATACATTAAACTCATTCATCAGGTCCGTACCAATGCATTTTCCAACATCCTTAAATCATTTGAAAGGCCTAAAACACCTGCTTTCCACTATTTAACCTAAGAAGTTCAACATTTGTGTGCACTGTGTTCATTTCATAATAATATACATTTCACAATAATACATGTTACAGAATCATAACGTTTATTCTTCTCACAGATTACACCTAAAAGTGCCACAAATATTGCATTGGTTTTTCTAAACTAGAATTATTCTTGTGATTGACAACTTACGTAATATCATGCTCAATCAAACTTAACACAAAACACAAATCAATCCAAGAAGTTAATAGGAAACTAACAATCTTACTCATATTTGGCGAGCAACACTGCCCGATGATAGCCCACCGTAACATTGAACTTGGGAAAATAAGCTCCCTTCCAAGCCCCCTTCCTCTTCCACTTCTTAGCACCCACATCAGCCACTCTCAGAATGCACAAAAACGACACCAAAAAATTCTCATTCAAAGAGTCACCCACAAACCCAATATTCCTGTTCCTCATCAGACCCATAAGCCGAATCGGGTCGATCCTTGGCAAAGCGCAATCTTGAGGGACCCATTTCCATGAATTGATGATACCCATGTTGTCCCTCTTGTTCCTCAGGCAGTTCCAGGCGTTTCTGTGAAATGGGCAGGTCTCATCGTACATGGGTCTGTGGCTGGGGTCTTGGACCCAATGGCCTTTGAAGAAATTGCAGGAGGGTAAAGTAGGGGTTTTCTTGGATTGTGGGGTTGGAGAAGGGGACGTGTTGAAGGGGAGAAGTGAAGAGTAGAGAAAGAGGAGCAAAAGAGTTAGTAGAATGAGCCATGGGAAGAGAGGTGAGAGCAGCTTTGGTGCCATTGTGACAAGCTTTCTTCATCTATTTCTATTTAGAGAGAGAGAGAGTTTTGGGCCTTGGGAAAACTGTTTCTCTTCAGATCTCTTCCAAAATTGACCTCATTTTAGGCACACTATTTGGTAATATGTGATGTATGATCCAATCTTTACCTTGTTACGAGTTCATTGCAAAACACAGCTACGGAATAAAAAATTATTTTATGGAACGAAAGGAAAAAGACACCGAGAGAAAGAAACTGATTAGGCAATCACTATTAAGAAAATCGAAACTCCAGTTTTATGTAAACAGTCGTTGGCACTTTTTTCACTCATTAAATATTCAATCTAATTAGATCTTCTCCAATTAATTTATCTTCCTTTTTATTAGTAGGGGAATATGGACCACAATAATTAGAAAGACGTGGTGTTAAGTTTACATTAATAGTTAAGTAAAAGCGATATGGCAACAAGTCTATATACTAAATTATGCAGGCTTTGCTTTATAAAACTAGTGAGTAAAAGAAAAAAACCAAAAGCTCTCTTCTCTCTCTTGCGCGAAGAACCAAAACTCACAACTCTAGCCGCCGGTCCTGGCTTTAGCTGGGGTCGGTGACAGCCCCTTCCTTTCCCCTTTCATTTTCCTTTTCTCCTCTTTTTCCTTCTTCTCTTCTTCCTTCTTCTCTTCTCTTTTCCCCTACTACTCTTCACGATTGCCGTCTCTCTACCTATGGTTCAGCTAGGCTGAACTTCCATGGAGGTTTGAGAGATGGTGCGGTGGTTTGTAGCTTGCCATTGTGGTGGCCCATCTAGCACTGTGACCGTTGTGGGTATGTGCTAGGTGGATGGTCCATATCTGGCTCGAGTGTTGATGCAAATGACGTGGGACGTGTTGCGATGGTAGGGCTCGCGTATCAGATTGGGTGAGAATTCTCTTGTATTATTAATTTCAATAGGAAAGCTATATATATATATATATATACAGAGACTATGAATGTTACTATGGGTCTACTTAGTGGACTGAGTTTAATTAGGAATATACAGCTCATTGACACTCCCCCTCAAGTTGGAGCATGTACGTCGTCAATGCCCAACTTGCTAAGTGAGATGTGGAATACTCTGCCGGTGACTGCTTTCGTGAGGACATATGCAAGTTGATCTTCAGATTTAACAAATGATACCTCAATGATCTTTGCCTCGAGTTTCTCCTTGACGAAATGTCTGTCAACTTCAACATGTTTGGTTCTATCATGTTGCACTGGATATGTGCGATGTCTATTGCTGCTTTGTTATCACAATTAAGTTGCATGGCAGGATTGAGTTTTAACCCCAATTCCCCAACAAATTCCTTATCCAGAGTAGCTCACATACTCCTTGTGCCATACCTCGATATTCTGCTTCAGCACTTGATCTTGACATTACTTTCTGTTTTTTACTTAGCCAAGTCACTAGATTGCCTCCCACAAAGGTAAAGTATCCAGATGTTGATCTACTGTCAGTAGCAGAACCCACCCAGTCTGCATCAGTGTGACCCTCAACATCTAGATGACCATGTCATGAAAACATCAATCCTCTTCCAGGAGATGACTTTAAGTATCTCAAGATTCGGTTTACCGCATCCATGTGGGCTTCACTTGGGGCATTCATGAGCTGACTCACCACACTTACGGAGTATGCGATATCAGGTCTAGTGTGTCATAGATAGATTAACTTACCCACCAGGCATTGATATCTTTCTTTGTTGGTGGGTACCTAATCCTGATATTCACCAAGCTGATGATTCAACTCCATTGGTGTATCTGCTGATTTGCTGGCTAGTATTCCAGTGGCAGTTAAAATGTCAAGGATATATTTCCGTTGTGATAGAAATATTCCTTGGTCTGAATGCGCCACTTCGATGCCTAAGAAATATTTCAGAGCACCAAGATCTTTCATTTCAAACTCACTTGCCAAGTGGTGCTGCAACACTGCCTTTTCCTCTGGGTCATTCCAGGTAACTACCATGTCATCAACATATACAATAAGGGTAGTGACTTTACCTTTATTATGTTTCAAGAAAAGAGTATGATCTGAGTTACTTTGTTTGTATCCGAAGTCCTTCATTGATTGGCTGAACTTTCCAAACCATGCTCTGGGTGATTGCTTCAATCTATAAAGGGACTTCCTCAGTTTACAAACCATGTTGCCCTTATTGGGCCCCATCTTGCATCCTGGAGGTGAATCCATATAGACTTCTTCTTCTAAGTCGCCATGCATGAAGGGATTTTTGACATCAAATTGGTGTAATGGCCAGTCTAGATTTGCTGCCAAAGAAAGAAGTACCCGAATTGTGTTGATCTTGGCTACAAGGGCAAATGTCTCCCCATAGTCAATCCCATAAGTCTGAGTGTAACATTTCACCACCAGTCTTGCTTTGTATCGTTTAATGGTGCCATCTGCCTTGAACTTTAATGTATATATCCATCTACAACCCACTATTCTCTTCCCTGGCGGAAGGGTAGTCATCTCCCAAGTGGAATTCTTTTGGAGAGCCTCCATTTCATCATTCATCGCTTGTGTCCACTTGGGATCTTTCAGAGCGTCCTGCACATTACTTGGAATAGATACAGTGGATAATTGACACACAAATCATGCACATGATGGAGACAACCTATGTAGGGACACATGATTAGCAATAGGGTATTTAACTTTTGCTTTAGGGTCAGGGTCATACTGTTGTATAGGAATCCCTCTAGTCGTGCGTGGGGGTAACTGATACCCTGTATAACTTGACGCATGTAAGGTGCTTGAGATAGAGTTTGAATGTTCAGTTACCGGTGGGGAATCTTCAGGACCTGATTGGATGAGTGGTGATGGTACTGTAGTAGGAGTTGTAGATGGGGAATTATCTGAACCAGTATCAGGAGTATCGAGGGACTCTTGAGCTTGTTGCACCTCGGACACTGATTACTTGGATGAATGGTGTTGAATTTGGACGATTTGAGTATCTTCGGCAAAGATAGAGCTCCCCCCCCCCCCCTACAGAGGGTGCTCAATGACTCCCCATGAGTAATAGAACTCACTCTCGTTGAAGGTCACATCGGCGGTAACGTGCATGGTCTGAGTAGGAGGATGGAAACACTTATAGCCCTTCTGAGTGGCAGAATAACCCACAAAGACACAACGCCGTGCACATGGATAAAGTTTGCCATGCTGATGTGGATACACCTGAACATACGCAACACAACCAAAGAGACATGGTTCGAGATTTGGTGAGGATGGCATGTTGAGAAGAGTAGTCAATGTTTGAAATGGAGTTTGATACTGAAGAGTGCTAGAAGGTGTTCGATTGATGAGGTAAGCCGCAGAACAAAGAGCCTCCCCCCAAAAATGATGCGGCATGTGGGCCTCAAATAAAGAGGCACGAACAACCTCCAAGAGATACCGTTTCTTGCGCTCCGCGACACCGTTATGTTGTGGTGTATAGGCGTATGTGGTTTGATGAACAATACCATGGTGGCCAAAAAACTGATGTAGGTCATGGTTGATGTACTCACCTCCATTGTTAGATCGAAGGGTCATCATTTTCTTGTCAAACTGAGTAGCAACGTATTGATAAAAGAGGTTGAATTTGGCATTGACGTCACTTTTCTGGTGTAGGGGAAAGACCCAGGTCATCCGGGTGCAATCATCAATAAATGTCACAAACCACTTAAAACCACTAACAGTGGGAACGCGTGATGGGCCCCAAACATCATAATGGACAATCATGAAGGGCATAGAGCTTTTATTCAATCTTAATGGGTAAGAAATACGATGGCTTTTCGCCAAAATGCAAGTTTCACAATGAAAGTCTGATTCATGAAACTTGGAAAACAAATCTGGAAAAAGAAGTTTCAGATAACCAAAAGAAGCATGCCCTAAACATCGATGCAAAAGCCAAATTTTCTTCATCCTGATGGACTCATCGCCTCTCACATGATGTGAGTGACTCAATCTCGTACTGCTGTCGGCTATCAAGTCCAGATAATACAACTTTCCCCTTCTTGTACCACATCCAATCACGGCCCTGGTGAGAAGATCCTGAAAGAGATAATACAATGACCAAAAAACACACAGTACAATTAAGGGAATCAATAATATGAGGAACATATAACAAGTCATAGTCGAGTGACGGGACAACTAAGACATGAGCGAGACTTAATGAGGGTGTAAGGGATATGGATCCCTCCCCCATGACTTGAGAGGTGGTTCCGTTGGCACTGGTAATATGTGTTTGGCTTGAGGGTTTGGTAGAGTGCAAACCAGTGAAACTAGATGTCATGTGATCAGTAGCGCCAATGTCAATATTCCATGTTCTATTACAAGTAAGGGAAGATGTGCAAGAGGTACCTGAGGTGGCTAAGGCCGTGGAGCCAGATGCACCTGATGGAGGTTCAGATGCGGTCCCTTGGGATGACTGAGCGGATGCAAACGAGGCTCTGTGCGAATCCTTCTTGTGCCTTTTGTGGACCCATCCTTCCGGATAACCTATGATCTCATAACAACCCTTAATTGTGTGGATATCTAAACCACATTTGGCACACTTCATTGGAGCTCGGGTATGAGTAGGGTCGACACTGTAGGTGGTAGGCCGAGAGTGTTTGGACTTGGCAGCAGCCAAGGCCGTGGCGTCGGAGGGTACACCAGCGGTAGACATGGTTCCCTGTCGGTTACTCTCTCGTTTGATATCTGCATATGCTGCCTCAAGTTCTGGCTTAGGCTCCATCCTCAAAATCTCGCCTCGAATTTGATCAAAATTATTGTCCAAACCTGCAAGAAATATATACACTCGGAGACGATCAATCTCTCTGCGTCGAGTGTCAATATATTTTGAATGCTCCATGGTGCTGGGAGTTAATTGATCAAGCTCCTGAAAAATCTCAGTGAGCTCACTATAATATTTGGCAACTGTTGCCCCAGTCTGCTTCATTGTGAAGGACCTTCTGTGAAAGTCATAAATCTTGGCCTCATTAGCACCATCTGAATAGGTTTGCTTGATTGCATCCCAGACTTGCTTTGCTGTGTCATAACGGATAAACCGTTTAATCTGACTAGGTTGCATGTCGTCGAATAACCAACTCTTGACCTGGAAATCCAATGCATGCCATTTATTGAATATGGGATCTGTGGCTGCAGGCTGGGCAATCTCACCGGTCAGGTGACCATGTTTTTCTCACCCAGCTATCTTCATCTTTATGATTTGATGCCACAAAGAATAATTATTCTCATCCAGTTTGATTCCGGTAGAGAAGTTGGAGGTGTCACTCTACAACGTGACAATCTGTGTAGTAGTGTTGGAGTCCCCGGATACCAAGGATTGATCGTTGGTTACTGGTCCCACAATGTTAGCCATGATTTTGTTGCGGTAGTGATTTTGCTGCGGCAATGATTTTGCCGCAGGGGGGGGGGGGGGGGATTTTGCCGCGGAAGTGATTGTACTGTGGAAGGGGTGGTGTATGTGGAAGAGTTTTGCTGCGGAAGGGTGTCGGTGCGAAAGGTTTTGGCTGCGGAAAGTTTTTTTTTTTTCCTCTGCCGAAGGGTGTTTTCTGCTGACGGTTTCAAGGAGTCGCAGTGGATGACGAACCCGAACATGAACGAACTCGAAGGTGACAAACGGTGGGGTCGGTGAGGTCGGTGAGTTTGAGGCTCAGCCCGATCGGTGAGTGTGTGGTCTGGGACGGAACGGTGGGGTTCGGTGAGGTCGGTGAGTTTGGGTCTCAGTCCGGTTGATGAGTGTGTGGTCTGGGACCGGTGAGTTTGTTGCGGTCGGTAAGATGGTGAGGTGGTGCTGTTATGTGGTGTTTGGCTTGGTGATGGTGAGGTGGTGTTGTATTTGGTGTTTGGCTCGGTGGGGCTGCTGTTATGTGGTCTGGGTCAGACTGAGGTGGTGGTGCAGCGGTGAGGTTTATGCGGCGGAAGGTAGTGGTGTGGCGGAAGGTAGATGGTTTATGCGGGAAGGTTTCTTCGGTTTCTAGGGTTTATGCGGGAAGGTTTATACGGCGGAAGGTAGTGGTGCGGCTAGGGCATCGTAATGATTTCTAGGGTTAGTGCAAGAGACAATCATGATCGACTGGTCTGATACCATATCAGATTGGGTGAGAATTCTCTTGTATTATTAATTTCAATAGGAATGTTACTATGGGCCTACTTAGTGGACTGAGTTTAATTAGGAATATACAGCTCATTGACATCGCGTTCGTGGCTTGCTGCTTCGGCGACATTGCTACGTTTGTGACGGCACCGAAGGTCTGATGGTGGTGCTACGACTGCAGCTGTGCTTGGGAGGCGGCGCTACTGCGGCTGTGGCGAAGCTGGGGCGGAGTATTGCTGTGACTGCCGGGTTGCTTCGACGGCGGTGACTATTTGTTTCGACTTCTCTGTTGTTGCGACAGGGGATGTGCTGAGACTACGATTATGGATGCGACGATGGCCGCGCTGGTGGCTGAGCCGGCATCTACGACATGGCTATGACAGCGGCTACTGATACATGGATTAATTGCATAATTTTAGTGTAACAACCCGGAATTTCAATTATTGGAATTAAGTAAATTACTTATGTAAAATGACGATTTTACCCGTGGTTGGTAAAGGGCATGGAAGTCAAATTTTGTTTCGAGACACTTTTGGTGGTGTTTTGGATACCGTTGCGTAGGTCTCGAAATCACGAATTCGTAGACAGGCGGCACGCGGAAAACGGAGTTCGTGGACGAAAGTTATGGGTCTAGATGTGCAAGGGCATTTTGGTAATTTTTGACTTAGGGTAGATATTTTTAACCCCTAAATCAGTGTAATCTGATCCATCTTCATTTCATCCTTATCATTATCAGTCACTCATCCTCTCTTTGAAACAAGGATAAACACAAACCACCCGAACCCGTGCGAAAATCATCCAAAAATCCACAAAGTCAACTTTGATTTCAAGGCTTTAACTTCCAGTTTTGATCAACTAATCATATTCTACTCCTTCCCACGATCACAACCGTACCAACCATCGAAGGAGAGGACCACGGAGGAAGCCGAACCGAGGATAGGAAGTTTCGGACCTTCCGATCGATTTTCCAGCTAGCACAGGTACGTGTTTGTGGTTTTGAGGTCATATTTGGATTCCTGGGTTCGAGTAGATAGATTTAGACATAAAATTTGTGAAAAATGGTTGAGTTTTGAGGAAGTTAGGAAAGCTTGGAGTTTCGGCCGGAAATGGAGGATTCCGGCGAAACCAGACGGCGGCGACGGCGCTGCCAGTCATCTTCTCCGGCCAGCTTCCGGCGACGGCGACGGCATCCGGTCGTCTTCTCCGGCGAGTCGCCGGTGACCGGTCAGGTCGAGTTGAACCGGTCGGGTCAGTTGAACCGGTCGGGTCAGTTGAACCGGTCGGGTCGAGTTGAATCGGTCGGGTTGAGTGAACCGATCAGGCCGAGTTGGATCGGGTCAGGCCGAGTTGGACCGGGTTGGATCGGTCCAGGCGCGTGGGTACTGTAGCAGGCGCGTGACCGGCGCGTGAGGGCGCGTGGCGGTGCGTGGGCGCGTGTTCCGACCTTCCGTCGGCGCGTGGCGGCGCGTGGGGCCGAGTCTGAGGTCACGGTGGCGCGTGGCAAGTAGTTTTTGACATTTCGGACCTGTTGGCGCAGGTTTTGAGTCGATCAGACGTCTTTTAGGGGTTGTTTTGGACGTTTTAAAGTTGCTGCATTTTCGAGGCCAGCATAGTTAGACTCCCGGGGTTTAGGGGGTTTATATTTAAGGTTCTTATGATTAGCTGGTAATCCCGATTATTAATTTGGACAAGCGATACTGCTCCAGGAACTTCAGGGGAGCGTACAGTTCGGGATTGAGCTTGCTTGAACAGGTTTGTGAGTGGACTTTGATTTATAAACTGTAATGCATGCATAAATGTATCTTTGATTTAAATACTGTTATGTATGGGTGCAATGAATTTCTGGATTTTAGAAATGATGCTGGACACATGTTTTACAATATTTCAGTGAAAGTATGTTTTGAGAAATGGCCTGGTTTTTGTACTCGATTTTGATATCGTTTTGACGTGGTAACTATTTGAGTATGTGATTTGGGTTGAGACCCATAATTATGATTTATTGATTTTGGCCATAAAATGATATTGCAAAGAATTTGGCTTAGGCCGAGAAACAAAGATTTCGAAGTATGGATTTGATTCACTGGTTCCCGTCCAGATTGTTATTGTTGCTCTGACTGGTGTTGAGGGGCCTTGCTCTGCCAGTTGTTGAGGGTTCGGACCTTGGTGTTGAGGGGCCTTGCTCCGCCAAGTCGCGAAGCTGTCTATGCATAGTACAGATAGTACAGACAGTACAGATGGTACACAGAGTTGTACAGATTTGAACACATCTCAAGGGATACCCTGGTGTGTTGTGGATATGTCGGGAACAGTGAATTTGAGATATTATGTGTCGGATTGAACGAAATGATTTGAATTTGAGATATTTTGTGTCCAGATTAAATTAAATGATTTTAAACTCCTTTGAAGAGAGTTTTCAAACCAAATTGTGGATCACGAGGTATTTTTATTATACAGATTTTATGTGAGTCCAACTAAGTGGTTTTAAAGAGAAATGAGAATTTTTGGTGATTTACATATGATGTTTTAGTATGATAAATTGTTTTATGTTATGCATGCATGATTTTATAAATGGAGGGGAAGAAACGTATTTTCTCGAAAAGGAATTTATAAATGATTATTTTTGTCCACTCACAACTTTTGTGTTTAAACCCCCTTCAGGCAGTTGAGTAGAATTGACGCGAACACTGATCTCGAGGCAGAGGCATTAGTACTTTGACTGCGCTGTGTAGTGTATTTGAGTAGGATATCTAAATTTTACTCTTGATCCTACTTAGACGCTCTGATATTATATTGTATTTGATTGGTCGTTAATTATGGGAATTATTGAGTGCTTAAGTCCCTTGTCTGACAAGAGGAAGTATTTATTATTGTTATTATATTTTGTAAGGATTGAAGGGTATTTTGGGAACCTTTTCTTAGGTTGTCAGACGAGATCAGGGTTCTTCCCGGATTTCGAGGGGAAATTCGGGACGGGTCCTGACAATTGGTATCAGAGCACTAGGTTAAATTCCTGTAGACTGTACACTACGTGTACAATTATTTTGGTATTGATGAGTTATAGTTTTTTTCAGCGTAATGCCTCCGAGACGCGAGTTCCGTCAACAGTCGGAAAATATTGGGGACACACCTGAACCTGCAGTGGAGCCTGATATGAGGCAAACACTGGAACAATTGGGTCACACGTTGACTTCTGTACTTCAGAGTAGGACTGCTACTGAAGGTTCAGACATTGAGAGAGCCCAGAGATTAGGGGCTACAATATTTATGGGCGACTCTAGCCCAGATGATGCAATAGAGTGGATTACTCGTTTAGAGCGAGTGTTTTCGGTTATGAGATGTCCTCAGGGGGACAGGGTGCTGTTAGCCACTTTTCTGCTGGGTGGTTCCGCTTATCATTGGTGGAACGCATTAGAGGTATCAGGTTGGGAAGTCAGTACAATTACCTGGGCGACCTTTCGGGAGAAGTTCCTTGAGCAATTTTATCCTTGCTCGTACCGAGATGCCAGGGAGGCTGAGTTCTTGCACCTACAGCAGGGAGATATGACAGTGGCTCAGTATGAGCAGAAATTCATAGAGTTGGCTCGTTTTGCACCAGCTCTAGTGGCAACCGAGAGGGACAGACGCCGCAGATTTGAAAATGGGCTGAGGGGCGAACTTCGGTCAGCGGTAATGGCTGCAGCCCATACTTCATTGAGAGATGCGTCTGACGCTGCAGCTCGTGTAGAGTTGAGCATGGGTGTGCCAGTCTAGCAGTAGTTTAGGGGTTCCAGGCGACACCGGGATCGCTGGGATATTGGAGCCTCTAGTCAGGGACCATCCAAGAGAGGCAGTTTCAGCTCTGGATCTACTGGGGGTGAGGGATCCGGATCAGGCAGTGGCGGAGCCAGACAGGCACCCCAGTCATCCGCCCGTTCTGGTGGTGCTTCAGTGCAGTCAACTAGAAGACTGAGTGGCAGCTCTAGTGGCACCAGATGTTTCTTCTGTGGGGAGATTGGTCACATAAAGAGATTTTGCCCACATCTTTATCCGGCCAGTAGTTCCTGGGGGCAGGGTGCTACTGAACAGAGGCAGAGGACAGTTCAGACGTTCGGTTTTGCAGCTGGAAGTCAGAGTCAATCCAGTGGGGCCAACCGGGCCAATTGGACAAACAGGGCCCGTGGGTCCAATAGGGCCAGAGGCAGACAGTGGGGTCGTGGTCGATCGTTGGATACACAAGCCCGAGTGTTTGCTATGTCGCAACAGGAGGCCCGAGCAGCACCAGATGTGGTCACGGGTACGTTATCTATTTTTAACCGTGATGCTTATGTTTTGATAGATCCTGGGGCGACTCATTCTTTCATTTCTCGGGTTTTACATTGGTTGCTGATAGAGAATTGTCTCCGATTGGTTGGGACATGGGTATTAGTACTCCTAATGGGAATATGTTAGTGGCGAATCTCATGATTCGTAGTTGTCCAGTGTTAGTGGAAGGTCATGCATTAGAGGCAGATTTAATCCCCTTAGATATTTTTGATTTTGATGTGATTCTGGGGATGGATTGGTTGACTATGCACCATGCCTCTATTGATTGTTATGACAAGAGAGTGGATTTCCGGAGTCCAGGTTTACCGGAACTTACATTCAGGGGAGATCGTAGGGTACTACCATGTGGAGTGATATCAGCTTTAACCGCTGAAAAATTGTTGAGGAAAGGTTGTGAGGGTTACTTGGCTCATGTGTTTGATTCTCGGGATACTCCGATGAGAGTGGAGGATATTCCAGTGGTGAGTGAGTTCTCTGATGTGTTTCCAGATGATCTTCCGGGATTGCCACCTCACCGGGAGATTGAGTTCACCATAGAGCTTTTACCAGGTACTCAACCTATCTCACAGGCACCGTATAGAATGGCACCGGCATAATTGCGAGAGTTAAAGACTCAGTTGCAGGACTTGGTGAATATGGGATTTATTCGCCCAAGTGTTTCACCATGGGGTGCACCAGTGTTATTTGTGAGGAAAAAGGATGGTGGTCTGAGATTGTGTATTGACTAGTTACGATGGTTCTGATGTGGGATTTTTCAACACTCCTCCTCATGTGGGACCACCACTTAATGGGCCACACGTAGAGCCAATGCCACATCGGTCATTAAGGGCGGAGCAAAGATAGGTAGTAATAAACCCAATAACTTGGGTTAGGTAAGACCCATCTTAGGCCAGTCAAAACCTGCTCTGAAACCATGTTGACAACTGAGATATTTGGCAATAGAGCAGCAATCATAGAGGCAATTGAAGACATGATGAAAGAACCAAGCTTCTCAACGAAGCCTAATAAAATTGAAGAATGTGAGAAATCTCTAAGAAAGATTCAAGAATCAATGAAGATTTGTGAGAGATTTTGATGAGGATCGAAGAAATGACGTTAGCCTAACCACATATTAGTGTCATGATAGAATTTATAGAAAATGGAGAAATTGACAAAGAGAAAAAAACTTCATTCAATTGTGAATCGCATAATCAAAAATGACTATTATACCCTTTATAGTAAAAACACGAAGTTGAGCTAATTGGGTTATACATGGGGTTAAAGGCCACTTGGGAGGCTGGGGGTCAGAGTTGTGGAGGTTGAGAGCGATTATGAGACTGCTGTCTCTCTGGTTCTTAGACCCGTTGATCCCTTTCATTCCCTTTTGAACTTGGTTAGTGACTGTAAAGAGCTCCTGAGTCGCGATTAGCGTTGTCAGCTGAAGCATATCTACCGTGAAAAGAATTGTGCTAATAATTTCTGACCAACTTGGCCCAAAATTTGAACCTTGGTCTTCACATTTTAGAGAATCCTCCGGTTGTTATCCGCAGCACCTTGTCCTCTGATCTGCTCTGCAGAGATTTTGAGAGGGTTGTGCCTCTCTAGTTCCTTTCTTTGGTTTTGGGCTTTGCCCCTTGTTGACTATTCTATTTGAGGTTTTGAGGTTCTATTATGACAGATTTATGACCATTTTTGGGACCAAAATGCCCCTCATGTCAAAGAGATGTTCAACTATGTTTCAATTTTAAAAAGACCTATCTTCTCCACTAGCTCCGTACAGCTCTGGTTTCATGGCCTTCTCTCCATGAAATCCATCAAAAAAAGCAACCATCCTTCACTTATTCACGTACTCTTCTTTCTCCCTCGCTATCCCTTTGCCCACATCACCATTTCTTCTTTTTTGCTTAGATTCTTGTTTCAACACTCTATTAAAACTGATATGCTGCATGGTAACATCTTTTAGATGCCAAATTTCCAATACCTCCACCACCAACCTACCTTATTTGCTTGAAATAAATAAAAATTTAAAGTGTAACACATGCACCCATTGGCGGACCCATTGTTAGAGAGATTTCCTCTTCTCAATCAAAACTGATTGTGTAACTGAAGATCAGTTTTGATTCTTTGTAATTATAGTCTTTAATGTTGTTTATAACTTCTTGTAACAGTCAAACAAATCTCCTATATAGCTGTACATTGTAAACATATTTGAATTAAGGAAAATCATTTTCTACATGGTATCAAAGCCTAAGCCTAGGATCCTCACATGTCTCTCTTCCTTTGGTGTCCCTTTTCTTTCCCATGGCCACCACCTCTTCCTCAACTGCTCCCTCCCAAAATACTGCTCAATTCACCAAACTTACTAAAACCAATTACCTCACCTGGCTTCGACAAATCAAACCTTACCTTTACGGTGCCAAACTTTGGGGATATGTTGATGGCACCATTCCTGAACCATCTCTCACCACCATGAATACTGCCACCGACACTCAACCAACACGATCCATCCCTATCCCGACCATGATATGTGGTTCACCGTCGACCAACAAATCGTTAGCATCCTCACCACCACTCTAACAGAAACCATCGCACATCTTACCATTGGTTTCGACACATCAAAGGAAATTTGGGGCTGCCTTGCACGTCATTTTTCTCATAAGTCTGTAGCTAGTGCAACCAATCTCAAAATGCAACTTCTAGATCTCAACAAAGGCACTCAATCTGTTGATGAATACCTTCGTCATGCTAAATCAATTGCTGATGCTTTGGTCTCCATTAACAAGCCTGTTTTTTACGAGGACATGGTCATCGCCACTCTTCATGGTCTTGGCCCCGATTACCTCATGCTTCGCACCGCCCTCACTCAAAATCCTCCGCTCCCTGATTTCACCGAACTTCGGGCTCGAATTCTCTCTTTTGATGCCCAACAATCTCGTCCTGCTGATTCCCCCCTGCCACCGCTCTCTTCAATCACAACCAAGCCCCCTCTACCCGTCGTGATCACCGCCACAATACCGGCCACCAATTTCCCACCGGTGGTCGTCCCAGCAATGGCCGCTTCAGATGTGGTCGTCATTCCCAACAGCAAGCCACTCCACAGTCACAGGTTGCATCCCCTTTTCCTATGCAACAGCCACATGTGCCTCCATTTGGGCCATTTACTTCACCTGCTTGGGCTGCTCGTCCCCCACCAAATGGTCTTCTTGGCCCAGCACCCCAATGGTGTCCCAATTGTCACTCACGTCAACATGGGCTCTCTCAATGTCCACATAGATTTTTCGGCCCAAATACTGCTGCTCCGTTTGCTGGAGTACATTATGCCATTGATCCAAATTGGTACTCGGACATAGGTGCAACCCATCACATGATAGCCATGCCTATCAATAATCCTCAACCTTATGGTGGGCCGCATAATGTATATATGGGTAATGGGGACTCAACGCCCGTTTCCCATACTGGCAACCTTCCCTTTTCATTAGGCTCTTCCAACTTCACTTTACAAAATGTCTTCCGTATTCCTTCCATTCGTAAAAATCTTCCATCTGTTGCTCATTTCACTAAAGACAATCGTGTTTTCTTTCTTTTTGCACCTGACTTCTATCAAACCTATTGCTTACGTACTGGTCGTCTATTGTTTCAAGGCCCACACCCGCCTACTGAGACTGACACCTCAACTTGTACTGTGTCTCCACAAGAGCCGCGTGAAGTGGGTATTGAATTCCCGATTACAGCGATGTCAGCTCCGTCCCAATCTCCGGCGCCCACCACCGCCCCCATCCTCACCTATCAGTGCCGCTGTTCATTATATTCAGATTCTTCACCACTTGCATCCACCTCTCTCTAGCCATCTGCCCCTGCTGCAACTGTTCCACAGCCGGTCTCCGGTGATTCTCCGCATGTCACCGATCCTCTGGCGCCGTCCACAACTTCACCGGTCACTTCTCAGTCCCTTCCTGCACCGCCAAGCCCGCCACATTCTCCACCCAAGAGGACACGTCTACATCATGGTATTGTGCAACCCAAAATTCACACAGATGGCATTGTCAAATATCCAATTCCTCATGCTCTCCTCACTGTCATTGAAACTGCAAAGCCTACATGCTACACTCATGCTTCTAAACATGAGATATGGCGTGCTGCAATGGTTGATGAAATCAATGCTTTGCTGAAAAACAATACTTGGACATTGGTTTCCCCATCTTCATCTCAAAATCTTGTTGGCTGCAAGTGGGTGTTCCGAGTAAAGCACAATCCAGATGGCACTATTGAACGTCACAAAGCGCGACTTGTGGCTAAAGGATTTCATCAACAACAAGGTATAGACTATATAGATACCTTTAGCCCTGTGGTTAAACCTGCAACTATTCGTGTTGTGCTTTCTCTTGCTGTATCTAGAGGCTGGTCACTTCGTCAATTGGACGTCAAGAACGCATTCCT
This sequence comes from Oemleria cerasiformis, assembly GCA_037349345.1. NCBI lineage: Eukaryota > Viridiplantae > Streptophyta > Magnoliopsida > Rosales > Rosaceae > Oemleria > Oemleria cerasiformis. Next base: position 11,981,535 of record JAZGTL010000019.1, read on the forward strand.
TCATGGCTTTCTTACCGAAGATGTGTATATGACTCAACCACCGGGATTCTTTGATCCGTCGCTGCCATCTCATGTCTGCAAGCTCAACAAGGCCATCTACGGCCTCAAGCAAGCTCCGCTTGCGTGGTTTCACCGTATGACATGCTTTTTACTATCAGTTGGCTTTGTTCAGAGCTTGGCTGATTCATCTTTGTTCGTTTTCCAACTTGGGTGTCATACAATTTATTTTCTCCTCTATGTCGATGATATTGTGGTCACATGTAGTGATGATAGACTTTTACTAAGTTTTATTGATGCTTTTGGTCGGGGCTTTGACATCAAAGATCTTGGAAATCTACTCTACTTTCTTGGTTTACAGGTTACATCTCAAAATAAAAGTGTTCATATAAGTTAACACAAGTATGCGTATGATCTTCTTGTGAAGCATGATATGCTGCTTAGTAAACCAGTTAGTACTCCAATGTCAGCAAAGGCTATTCTCACTTCTAATGATGGTGATATCCATTCCAATCCATCGGTCTTTCAGGAAATTGTTGGATCCTTGCAGTATTTGACAATCAACTCAATCCTTTCGGTAAACAGATTTGAATTAAGGAAAATAATTTTCTACACCCATGAAAGGGCAAGGAGGGTCAATCACGTAGAATTTCTTTCTTTGAAGTAGTAGGCTGACTCCTGTTCACAGCCTAATCTTACCCTTCATTGACCTAATATGTTCGATAATATACCTGAGAAGGAATTACAATTTTTATTGAAGGGGAAGTTTGAGTGATGATGAAATATATGATGGAGGAATGAGGTTTGTGTTATGGCCACCATTGCAATCCGTCCTAGTAATGGTCGAATGATAATTTAAGAAGAACAGGAAGTGGTGAATGTGAAAGTTGATGTGGGGAACTAAAACGATGAAGGGTAAAGAAGTGATGGATTAAAATAAAGACTCTTAAAAATAAGAGATAACTGAGCTAGTTTTTTTAAGAAAAAAAATCCAAGATAATTTAAATCCAAAATTCTCTATTTCTAATAAAAAAACATCTAATTGTAAATGAACACATTTGTAATTTTAATTTCTAAATCCCTGGCTAATTCTCAACTGAATTCATATGAGTTTCTTTTTCTTGATTATTTGATCATTTAGATGAATGGCATACTATATGGACAAATACAATTTATATGGCCTTTTTTTTACTTATATTAATATTGGAATTAGATTACAATACATACTTTCATGTATGAAAATTCTTTCTCAACAAATTTAACCTATATTCTTTCATGCATGAATAAATTACAATTGAAAGAAGAGTTCATTTTGTGATACAATCAGCCACAAAAATGAGTTTCTAATGTCTTTGTGCGAACTTTCTTTGTCCGTAGGCGATCCATTTAGTGCTTAGTTTGTGGACTCTATCTCACTTCTAGTTCTGGCACTCTTATCTCCGGTAGGATTCTTACTTGCTGGTCCTGCCCTTTTCTTTCTTGCTTAATATCATCCCTTGCTTAGTTTTTCTTTATCAACCGTGGCGTAATGCTAATACAAATTTCATTTATCAAAAATGATTTAGACCCTCTATAAATTGACCCTTTTCGGAAAAATTCCTCGGTTAGCCACAACATGTACTTCGACGTAATTGAGGTTGAGGAGAAAGCACAATAGTCAAACATGGTTTCGACTGGAAATCCAGAAAGCAAGGACTTGGTATTTTAGTAGGTCCCATTCCCAGACACAGCCACAGCCACTTGGATACTATACTTTACTACAAGAATTGTGAATCGCACTCGCCATCACAGCTCCTCTTCTTTCCTTTAACAATTAACATTCCTCTCATTCTCTCTGTTCGCTCACTGCCCACAGGCTCCACATAAAACCCACCCTTTTGCTTATCTTCTCTGTCTGTCCCTGGTAAGCTCTCAGCTCTCAGCTCTCAGCTCTCCCACCTCCAATCATACTCTTATATACCATTTTTCTTTTCAATTTCTTAATTGTCAATTGTTTTAGGTGAACTTTCTCCACATGGGTTTGTTTTGTTTTCGCAGATTATTTACTTTGTGCTTTTCTTGATTTACAATATAACTTCTTTGGTGCTATCTTTGATGCTCATTTGTTTCTTTGATTTATGAATCTGAATGGCAAGATCCTTTCTTGATTTTGAATTGATGTGGTGGGTTATGGTAAGGGTAATATAATGCTCGCAGAAACATAACAAATGTTGGCTCTTGAGTATCTCATTTGGGAATTATAAATTGGATTGATATTTTTTTGAAGTAATTGGGCTGAATTTGTTGAAATTGTATTGAGGGGAAAGGTTTCAACTTTTCAAGTTTATTTAAATGACGGAGACACAGGGATTGCAATTGGTTTTTCCAGACATCCATTCTTATTTGTTTTATGATTTATTATTCCACCCAACTTATAGTTCTTGACTGCTCTATCCTATGTCAAAACCGAATCAATTTTTGGAAGTATGCAGAAAAAGTTGCGGTTTCAAATTTATCCATAAAAATAGTCAAAAGGAACAAAAGTGGTTCACATTAAACTCTCTGTAAGCCAGTGGATTGAGTTGTGTTTTGATAGTTGATGATTTTCGATTTGCTTGGTGATAGATAATACCCAATGCTTGACAACGTACTGTAATAGTTCATGATACTTGATTATATTGCAATTTGGTTGGTGATAACATCTGTCACTTGGGAACACAGTGTTCCATAACACTTCACTTCTGTAAAAATACTATTATTAAATTTTTAATTCCACTTTCTCTTAGGAGAACTGTCAAACTCATGAATGCATCCTGCTAGTGCCAATCTTTTTCCCTGAGTATTTGCTAGTGTTTCAAACAAAAAAAAAATGAATTTGAAACATAATATATGGAGATTTTGGTTCTGTCAGAAGTTAATGAAAAGTTCGAAATAGTATCCTCCCCTGTTATCAAAATTGCTAGTGTAATTTTTGGTGGATCTTCTCAAGGGCCATAGTCACACATGCTTCTGCATCTCTTCTTTAGCATGTAATTTTCATCTTAGCCAAGCTTTAAACCTTGAACTGTGGTTATATACTGTTGTCTATAATTTTCACCAAAGACTGGCTTGAAGTCCTTTTTTATCTTGTTATCATCTATTAATTTTCTTTTTCTTTGAATGTTAATGTACCTTTTATTGGTTAAGTTGCAGATATGGAGAGTGGTTCAGGTCCAAGTTTGATTCCGCTGCACCGGTGTAAAACTCTTCACTTGGTTGGTACCAGCTCTGGTTTTTAATTTGCATATAGTTTGTTGCAGATTCGAAGTTGCTAATTTCTTTGGTGTGAAGGACATTCAAGATTGTCTTCTTTCTTGGATTTAGCTAGCAAATCATCGCATTGTGGTCTTACAAATCCATGCATCCAGGTGAGGCATGGACAAGGAATCCACAATGTGGAGGGAGCTAAAAACTACAAAGTATTAATGAAACCTGAATATTTTGATGCACACCTTACTCCACTAGGCTGGCAGCAGGTGGGATGAAAGGCTTTTACTTGTTCTTTTATAGAATCTTTGTTGGAAAAATAGAATGAGAAAAGAAGAAAGGCTTGCAACAAATTTGTTTGTTCTACAAATAAAATACATTGTCATGAGGGACATAGTTTTATGAATATTTTTATTGCAATGGTTACAGGTTGATAATTTGCGTAAGCATGTTCATGATTCTGGGCTTTCCAAGAGAATTGATTTAGTCATTGCATCTCCTTTGCTAAGGTAAACATGCTATAATTCTAGAATTTGGGCCTAGCTCTCTGTCTTGTGTTTGCTAGATACTGCTTTTCTTCAAAAGAGATGCTTATATTCATTTTTATATTTGTTGCTTGTAAGGTATTGTGCGAAAAACAGATATATAGAAAAAGCTACACGAAAATGTTTCTTTCTCTTGGGAAAAAACTGAAAAACAGGAAAAGTGTGTCCTGGTTAGTTGGACTAATGTTTGTATACCTAAGGAATGAGCTTGAGATATTCTCAGTGGGTTGGGTTGTATGTAAGAATCTTAAACAAAGAAGTATTGTTTTAGGGATGGGGGGTCATTTGGAGATTAAATTGTCATTTCTTTTCTCAAGGGTGTGTTTGGATGAGGAACTTCAAAGTTCCATAGAACTTATACTATATTAGTAAGGTATGCACTAAAAAACAAAAAATATAGGCATTTTAAGTAGGTGATTGAGCACTAAAAAACAAAAATATGGGCGCTGTGAGGAAGTAGATGCACCATATGAGCCTAACAAACCACTAACAAGGGACTTTCCAAAGTAACACCTCCCTAGGTGGAACGTACAAATCCCATCTATATGGCTTACACAATATAATTTGCAAATTCCTTGGTATTTTTAAGTTGCTCATTTTTAACTAATTTTGTCCAAATTCCATGGAACTTTGAAGTTCCTCATCCAAACGCACCCAAGGGATTTTTAATTTTTTGTAACAGGTTTGGTAAGCATATAGAATCAGTTTTAAAGTTGTATATTCTTTTTGGATATTTTTGGTGTATGACTTCTGGACATGGGTTTTCTGGGCATGAATAGTTGAATGCTGGTAATTTCTGATGTCAACTTCCAAAGTTCTAGGTACAAGGTGACAACTGTCTGCATTTTCAAACCTAATTTATTACTAATAACGTGAAATTTAGTTCAATTTTGTTTGAATGTGAATTCAAAAAGTACACAATAACTATTGGAGAGGCTCATAGATCCCTTTTCTAAGTTCTTCTATTTTGAAATAGATGGTATGATTTTCGGGCAATCTTAAATGATCTTTTTGTTTCAGTTTGATATATGAACGTTTTAAACTATGTTATGCTTTAGAGTTCCTGCTATTAAATTTTCTACATTGGATATTTGTTTTTCTACGTAACAAGTCAAAATGGCTGATATGGCTATAATGGGTTTTATAACTTATATATATTCTAGGAATAATAAATTTCTTTTTTCGGAGAAAGAGAAAAAAACTTTCTTATTAATGCATGTTTGGATGAGGAACTTCAAGGCACCAAGGGATTTATTCTATATTACTAAGAAAATGCAGATGATTAGATGCATTGCATTTAGAGAGATTTGTAAGTAACACCTTGATAACTATTACTTTGGAAATCCCTTGTTTAGTGGTTTTATTATGCTCATGTGGTGCATGTGCTCCCTTGCTAGTTACTCAATTAGTTACGTATAAGAACTCTATTCAACTGTTTCTCTTTGTAATGCATTTATTACTAATATAGCCTAAATCCCATGGTACTTTGAAGTTCCTCATCCTAACATACCCTTAAGGAAATAAGTATCCTTTGAATCATTGCACTAGCTTCTCACTGCCATTGATGGGGAGTTGATTTGTTACTTGCATATAGTATTACGTTGAATCATTGCACTTAGCTTCTCACTGCCATTGTTTGGTACTTTCGTTTTACTTCACATCAATACTACATATATGCAATGTATTAAAATGTGATTTGTTCATGTGTGATATACTATTCATGTACTTGCTTTGGATATTAATCTGGCCATGCAAATGCTTCCTCCCTGGAAAATGCATCTGTGGTTAGATACGGCTAAAGGTTATACTTGAATTTACTTTGACTTTGTAGGACTCTGCAAACAGCTGTTGGAGTATTTGGAGGTGAGGGTTACACAGATATAATGGATGTACTGCCACTAATGGTGGCAAATGCTGGAAATAGTGAGCGTGCTTCAATTTCTAGTCTTAACTGCCCGCCCATTATTGCAGTAGAACTTTGTCGAGAACATTTGGTATGTCTTCTAAAAACCAGAATGGGGTTTTGCAGTTAATCGTAATTTTAGCTGAAAGTGACTGAATTATTGCAACTTATTGTGGGGCAAGGATAAACCTCAATTGTTGAAAACTATTAACCTATTGGCTATTTCAATGTCTATGGAAGAAAGCTAACGCTGTCTTTCTTATGCAAGAGAGTCAATTATTTCATATTTGCCTTCATAGTTGTAATGTTGCTTGTGTTTCCGCCAACTGGCTTTTTTTATATTTTAAATTTTTTATACAAGGATATTCTACACTAGGAGGGGAAATGGGGATGCCAAGTGGTTTTGAATGTCAGAATTTTTTTTTTGATTTTGATTAGTAGTAATGGAAACATTGTTCCTTTATTGGGTGCGTGAAATTCGTACTCAGACTGAACTTGGTGCTTGTTGGTTGTTACATTGGTCATTCTATTATTTTGTTTCTCCTATAAATCAGATGAAAGAAAAATAGATTTTGATGTTTTATTCATGCTCAGGGCTTTAAAATTTGTTTTGTAAAATTTTGGTTGCAGGGAGTCCATCCCTGTGACAACAGGAGGAACATCAGCAACTATCAGTTTCTATTTCCTGCAGTTGACTTTTCGCTGGCAAGTATTATGTGCTTTTCAATTATGGTGGTTGTACATTTAGTTGGTTATTATCCAAGTTTCAGTACGTGCACATTAACTGACCTATGGATTTATGCAGATAGAAAGTGACGAGGATATATTGTGGAAGGCGGATGTCAGGGAGCTGAACGAGGAAGTTGCAGCTAGGGGATTGAAATTCTTGAACTGGTGCATACCTATTTTACTATGGGAATTTAGTTTCTATTGATTCTCTTAGTCCTAACCAATTTTGATATTACCATGCTGAAGCTTGATACTCAATTTGAATGGGCTTTACATAATATTAGCCTAATGGCATGTCAAGTTTAACAAGGTTTTCCAGGTGCTTTGGTCAAGCTTATATTGTAACCTTCAGAAGCTTCAGAAGCTAGAAGCTCATATTTTGTTGGTGTTGCTAGCTTTGATCGTTATTCCTCATAATCCTTTGAGTTTTAAGTTTATCAGCCCTTTTCAATAACTCATCCTCCATCAGACGAAAACAGGCATTGATTGCTTTTTTCTTCTATATGAAACTTGTATGGGAGCTGAATTGATACAATTTTGGTACCTTCTTCTCATCACTTCACAGGTTGTGCACGAGGGAAGAGAAAGAAATAGCAATTGTTACCCATGGCGGATTCTTGTTTCACACGCTAAATGCATTGGTAAATGATTGCCACCCTTTGGTGAATAAAGAAATGTGCAAACAGTAAGCACAATATCACCACTTTATTTCGGAAGTATCATACCCATTTTATTAGCTGAAGTTAAAAATCATCAGGCGCTTAAATGCTTAATCATCAGGTTTTGATTTTTTTACTGTCCATTGCAGCTTTGCGAATTGTGAACTTCGCTCCATGATCATCATTGACAGAAAGTGAGCTTTTGATTTTTCATTACTTAAAAAAGGGATTCCTGTACTGTTTGTTTATGATTCGTATGACTCTTCATTCTGCAGTATGATAGGGTCCGATTCCTCAACGACTGATTATCCAGGAAAGATTCCTTGTGGGCCGGATCTCCCTAGTGATGTTGCTCATCAGAAGAACCTTGAGAAAGAAAATGTCTAACTTAGTTTAAAGAGAAAGAACGAAACTTTATTGTGCACAAATTGCATATTGTGTATGCATTAAATAGTAGCATACTTGAAATATTTGGCTCTTTGCACTTTTCATGCTACATCCTGTGTGTTTTGAAAACTCCCAAGACTCATTCATGCACATAAAAGATGAAAGTGGTGAGGGCCATTTCCATGAAAGAGTAGAGGTTTGCATTTTATCTGACCTCTTTGTGGTTGGTGATGGAAAATTGCTGTTGAAGTAATTGTCCTGTCATTGTTACCGCCGTATTCGTTTTCGATCTATTATCTTATGCTTATTTCATAGATGATTAAAATTGTGATTTCATGTGTTTGATTCAACATGAGTTGATAGATTATGTAACAGAACATGCTTCTTGTTTGATCCGAAAATGGACTTAACGGAATACGGTCTTGCTAGTTGCTAGTATGCCTTATTCTCGTCTGCCGGGTAACCTAAGAGACAATAAGAAGAGCACTTAACACTGGTGGGGTGCCGACCTAGTATATTCCGATGCTTAAGTTAGTAAGCAAGTGGGAGATTAGTCATGGATTAGGTAGCATAAGGGTAAGGAATAGTTACTTTTTCTTGGGAAATGTGTACTGTTTTTATAGTAGCAATGAATGTGGTGGTTGGAATTTTAATGGTGTGATGCCCAAGCCATCCTCAAGATCTTGACATGTGTCTCGAGAATGTAGGGTGTTTGAGGGAGTGGCAGTGTCACACGTGGCATGTTGGATTACCATTGTTGCGTATCAGTGATGGGTGCCGACCATGGGTGACCATGGGTGCTGACCAAAGTTGCCGACCGTGGGCGCCTTGTAGCAATTGTAGCCAAAGATGGTAGACTGAGAGAGGCCAATCAGTCGTGCCCTGGTCGGTCGTTAGGTGTTTATTGACATTACTGGGTGTATTTTGTGACGTTTGGTCTTCCACCTAGTGCTCGGTCGGAAGGGTCTAAACATAAGTCCCTTAAGTCGTTGACTGAGGTGGATTTCCTCGGTTGAGGACTTGTAAGTTCCGTACCGACTGTGTCGACCGACCAGTACTAGTACACCCTATAGTCCCCCAAGTTTTGGATTGAGGAAGTGCGCCTCGTAGGAGTCCCCTGAGAGAGGCTCGAATGATGTGACAGATCGGTCGCCTCATGTGAGCTTGCCGATTAGCGCGATCTCTAAGAGGGAAACTCGATTGATGTGATAGATCGGTCGCCTCGTGTGGGCATGCCGATCAACGCGATCTCTGAGAGGGAAACTCGAATGATGCGAAAAATCGGTCGCCACGTGTGGGCTTGCCAATCAACGCGATCTCTGAGAGAGGACCTCGAATGATGCGACATATCAGTCACCTCGTGTGGGCTTTCCAATAAGCGCGATCTCTGAGTTGGGACCTCGAATGATGCTACAGAACGGTCGCCTCGTGTGGGCTTGCCGATAAGCACTATCTCTAAGAGGGGACTTCGAATGATGCCGACCAGTGTGGACTTTGCTGTTTTGTGTTTTGCAATCTTGGTGCGGTCTAACGTGTGTCATGATCCTGGTGGTTGTGTAGGCGAATAGTTCAAAGCACTAATGGTTGATAGTGCGGTTCACGGATCGAGGTTGGTTTTTGGACCGTTACAAGAGGCCTATATATAGGTGGGAGGTTAATTTGAGTGCACTTTTCGGAAAATTGCACTCAGAGCTCTCGTTGAGACCGACCAACTGTTGACCGAGCAAGCTGTAGTCGAACGGTTCAATTTATCTGCCGACCGTAATTCGTAGCAAAGGAATTTGTGCCGACCAGAATTTGTGACCGAGTAAAGGTAATTTTTGCGTCTTTCGTTCTGCTCTTCCCTTTTGCAATAGGGTAGTTGTTGCTTAGTGTAGTTTCCCTTTCATTGTTGATGTTAGAGTTAGAGTCCGCAAACGAATCTAAGTGAAGGTCCCCTTAAACTTTTGGTGGTGAATCACCTTCTTATTCGGCAGATAATGCGTTGAGTAGGTCGAGTGCTTCATCCTCCACTAATGGGTCCTCGTCGGCCAATAGTAGGATGAGCAGTGGATCCTCGTCGGCCACTAATAGTATCAAGGCCCTATTGAAGGGTGTCTCGACCTATGATGCCGACGGGAATGTTGATAAGGCATCATCATCGAGACCGCAGGTAGTGGACCTTGAGGAGTCTAAGGCCGAAGACACGGAGGCCGAGGTAGTTGGGGTCGAGCAGGTAGAAGTAGAAGTTGAGGAAGTAGAGGCTGAGAATGTAGGGGTCGACGAGGAAGAAGAGGCCAAATAGTTGGAGATTGAGGAGGAGTAAGTAGAGGAGGCTGAGCCGATCCAGACAGCCAATCCCATTAATAACTCTCCTTGGGCAGTAGATCACGAGGTGACCACATTGAGGGAGGCCGAACTAGAGAAGTTTAGGCAGTTGTATAATTTTTCGTCCAATATTGAATTCATGATCCCCCCTCCTAGTGCTAGGCCGAGCGAGCCCCAGAGGGGTCGATTATCTTTTACGTCGACATTCCTCCATTTGCCGCTCCACCCCTGGCTTCAAGGGATCCTTGATCGGGCGAGGATAATGTTTGGTCAGCTGAACGTGAATGGTTGGATCATGCTGGTCAGCTTATACACGGCCTTCCGACTATGTAATAAGGGAGAGCCGAGCTAGGGGCAGCTGTGCTACTTGTACAAGTTCAGGAGACAACAGTACGGTCCCGGCTGGTTCCAGGTTGAGTATGTAGGTAAGAAGAGGAAGGGTGCCTTCATTAAGGATATACCATCTTCCCAAAAGAATTGGAAGCATCGATACTGCTAGGTGTTTGGCCCATGGGAGGGGGAGCCGAGCAGGCTGAAGAAGTGGATCACACCATTCTTCTAGTCGGAAGGTTGTTGGTGCCGATTATTTAGACTTAGGATTATTGTGATTTTTTTTTGGTATGTTTTTGTTGCTCGGCCTCACCTAGTCGTCTGACCCACTATGTATGGGTTTGCAGGGACATTCAAAGGTGGATGCTCGACTGCCGAAGAGGAGGACTGTGAAGACATCTGTTGTCGGCTGTCCAAGCTTGAACGGAGCATGTGTATTCTTCAGCTGCCAGAGACAATCATCGTAGTTGGCCTAATTATTCCTCCTACTAAGTGGCTTTGTTCTGATCGATTGAGAAGGCCAGACAAATCGTGACCAACGAGCCTCCTTTGCCACTCGGCCCCCGCACCGTGTTGAAGCCGCTAAAGAAGCCGGTCTTCAATCATGGGTTTAAGGCATATTTTCCCAACCCTAGTGACGCTCATGATGTTGTTCGGATATAAGATGTTGACAACACTTGGCCCTAAGTGTCGAGTGCAAGCATCCGATCATGGTACCGGTTGTCAACAGTCTGATCCTAGGCTCACAGAAAGAGCTCTCAGAGATTGGTGAGATGAGCTCATCTTCCCTCCATGATCGGTCTATCAAGGTCATGGCCGAGGGTGCTCATGTGAGTGTTCTGCCCCCTTCTAGTTTTTTGTTGTGTTGTTTATATATATCTTTGTGACTAACCCAAGTGTATGTTGGTCGGTAGTACTTTGGCGAGGTCTTCTCGGCCCTTCAAAAGTCGGCGAAGTAGGCCGAACGACTGGAGGAAGAGAAGGGTAAGCTGAAGGAGAGGGTCGAGCGCCTAAGGCAGAAGGAGCAGGATGCTGAAAGGGCCTTCAAAAAGACAGCCAACCTCATCTGGGAGAACAAGAAACTCCAGGATCGAGTGAAGGCTGCTGACAAGATGAGGGCTGAGCAGACCACCCGAGTCCTAGATCTGGAGTGGGAGCTGGAGCAGACCAAGGTAGGCATAACGGGTGCATGTGCCCAAGCTGTGGCCGAGTACCAGGGGTCGGTCGAGTATGTAGACACTTTGGACGTCCAGCTTGGTTTGGTGGAGGAGGAGATCATGCAAAAGGTTTTCTTCTTCAACTAAAGCATGTGGATCCAGTTCCCCTCGCTCGACGAGGCTCATGTGCTTAGGCGATCATTCACATTACCGTTGCGTGGAGATGGTATTGTGGCCGATCAAACTTTCTTTGGAGTTGGTCTGTCTGCTTCTGTGCTTGAGCCAGCAGATCGGACCTTTGATGTACATACGCCTCAAGAAGAGCATGTCAATGAAGAGATCGCCATTGAGGATTGAGCTCGTCTTTTCCCTGGTCGGCCCTTGTTTTTTTATGTAATTATGTAAAAGTATTTTGGGGTATGCCTCGTGTATGTTGTAATGCCGAACAAAATTGCGATTACTACTGTTGAACTAGTTTGCCTTAATGAATGTATTTTTCTTTTCTTTTCAACTTTTGGATAGTCGGATGCCGACTGAATGCTTGCATATATATATTTTGTTTGGACGGATGCCGACAAGTTGGAGCGAGAATGCCTTAATAAGCCGTTTGAAATGATCATGTATAAACAAGTCTTTTACATGATTGGAAATTAAGTTGTAATTAGGACCGATCACAACGTTTAGTGTTGGACCGATCCTTACGTTTATTTAAAGTGTTTGTAAGTTGTGGGTCGATTGGTATGGGTATCGACTGGGGGTGTCTGAACACGCGTCCAACCAAGATTAACTTAACAAACTAACAATAAAATTTGAGGGCTGAAATATTGATCGGTCATTAATAACATACTACAACTAATCGCCCTGAGCCTGATGACATACAAAATTTAGGAACACTGGGCTTCACTTGTAGTAGTATTTAAGATGATGGGCATTCCATGGGTGGGGTAGTGGTTTGCCCTTAGGAGATTACAATTCATAGGTGCCTGGTCGGCAGATCTTGGTGACCTGGTACGGTTCCTCCCATTTTGGACCGAGTGTGCTGTCTACTCGGCTCTTGGTTGCCAAACTAATCTTCCTGAGAACCCAGTCACCCACCTTGAAAGTTCTTTGCCTGACCCTGGAATCATAATACCGTGCAACCCTCTGTTGGTAGGCCATGTTATGTAAGTTGCCTTGCTCACGGTGTTCCTCCAAGAGATCGAGATTAAGAGTGAGAAGTTCATTGTTTTGATTAGGATTGTAGGAGATCACTCGGTAGGAGGTTTCACCAATCTCCACTAGTACCACAGCCTTAGTGCCGAACGCCATGGCAAATGGTGTTTCGTTGGTGGATGTGTGATATGATGTACGGTAAGACCACAGGACATCCGGTCTGACAATGCTCCCTTTGTCTCATCATCCAGGCAGGTCTTGAAGATGTTTTTTATGATCTTGTTAATGGCTTCCACTTGACTATTTGCATGTGGATGAGCCAACGAAGTAAAACATAAGTTGATGCCGTAAACCTCACAAAATGATCTAAAGTGAGAGCAATCAAATTGTTTTTCATTGTCTGTCACAATTGTGTGGGGTATGCCGAAGCGGCAGATGACGTTTTGGTAGACAAAGGTTTCAATTTGAGTAGTTGTAATTGTCGCAAGGGTTTTTGCTTCTGCCTTTTGTGAAGTAGTCGACTGCTGCAACAACGTGCTCTACGCCTCCCTTGCCCCTTAGCATTGGTCAGATCAAGTCTAGTCCCCATTGCGAGAAAGGCCAAGGGCGAAGCATGGGCATGAGTTTTTCTGCAGGCAAGTGTGGTATGGGTGCACATCGTTGGCACTAATCACATTGTTGAGTTAGGATGATTGAATCTGCTTGCATGGATGGCCAGTAGTAGCCTGGTCTGAAAGCTTTATAGGCTAGGGACCTTGGTCCTGAATGATTGCCACATATTCCTTCGTTGATTTCCTTGAGCACAGCTTGGCCCCTGTCCGGTGGTAGGCACTTGAGTAGCGGGAGAGTGAATCCTCGCTTGTACAGATGACCATGAACAATGGTGTAGCGAGCCGCTTGGTGTTTGACGTGCTTGGCCTCATTCTTATCTGTTGGTAATTCTTCATCCATGAGGAACTTGATGATTGGATCGATCCAGTTTGGATCAGTGCTAATGACGTTGACTTGTCGTTCTTGCATGCTTGGTATCTCCAGTAGCTCTACCGGGATGCTTCGATCAATCTTGTCGTCGATAGATGAGGCTAATCTTGCCAGAGCATCAACATGGATGTTCTCGAATCTTGGAATTTTGTTCATCTCGTAGGCCTGGAAGTGGTGTAGGAGCACCTTTTCTTTGACGAGATATAAGGTCATGGAGAGATCTTGGGCCTCAAAGTTATTGTTCACCTGACTGACCACAAGTTGGGAGTCACTAAAGATCCGGACTTGGTTTGCTCCCATGTCTTTTGCGAGGCGAAGACCGTCTAAGAAGGCCTCATATTGTGCCTCATTGTTGGATGCCTTGAAGGTAAAGCGAAGAGCATACTCAAGCTTCACATGATTTGGTGTGGTGAGCACTAGTCTTGCTCCTGAGCCACTATGGCATGTTGATCCGTCCATGTAGAGAATCCACACTGGTTTAGACTTGTCAATTGGGATTGAACTAGTCTCCCCTTTGGTCCTGGAAGCTGGCTGCTTTGGAACTTTACTTGGCTCTTCTGGCATGTATTGAGTGGGCGTGTATGTTAATTCCGAGATTAGGTCCGCGACAGCCTGGCCCTTCTCTGATGGTCTTGGGGCATACGAGATATCAAACTCGCTGAGTTCGATTGCCCACTTTGTTCATCTTCTGGATGTGTCCGACTCCTGTAAGACTTGTATGAAAGGCTTGTTAGTGAGGACTAGTATGGGGTGAGCTTGGAAGTAAGGCCTGAGCCTTCTTGCGGTGATGATGAGAGCGAGAGCAAGCTTCTCGAGATCACCATACATGGTCTTCGCATTCTGGAATGCTTTGCTTACATAGTAGACCAGGTGTTCTGCTCCATCTTCCCTTTTGAATGAAACGGAGCTAATTGCTGAAGTGGAGACCGAAAGTTAAACAATGAGTTGCTCTCCTATGTATGGTTTGGCCAGTAGGGGGGCCTTGCTCATATACTCCTTGAGATCTGTGAAAGCTTTCACACATTCGGTGGCCCATTCAACGGTCTTTCCCTTGGTCTTGAGGGCTTTGAAAAATGGCATGCATTTGTCGGTGGCCCTTGAGATGAATCGGGTGAGTGCTGCTACTCTTCCCGTGAGGCTCTGAACTTCCTTGATGGTTCGTGGTAGCTGCATATCAAGGATGGCTTTGATCTTCTTAGGGTTGGCTTCAATCCCCTTCTAGCTGATCATGTAACCAAGAAATTTTCCAGAGCTGACTCTGTATACACATTTGGCTGGGTTCAACCTCATTTTATATTTCTTCAGCACCTCGGAAATTTTAGATAGATTCTGGACATGGTCCGCTGATGTCTTGCTCTTGACGAGCATATCGTCGATATAAACTTCCATGGTCTTCCCGATATGATTGGCAAACATGTAGTTCACTAAGTGCTGGTATGTCGCCCCCGAAGGGCATGACGTTGTAGCAGTATACTCCCAAATCTGTGTGGAAGCTTGTGTGGATTTGATCATTCAGGTGCATGAGGATTTGATTGTAGCCGGAGTATGCGTCCATGAAACTGAGGAGTTCGTCACCGGCCATTGCATCGATCATGAGATCAATCTTAGGAAGGGGAAAGATGTCCTTAGGGCATGCTCGGTTAAGATCAGTGAAGTCAATACACATCCTCCAGGCCCCTGAGGGATTCTTTACTAAGACCACATTGGCTACCCATGCGACATAGATGGCCTTCTGCACAAAGTGGATTGTGCTCAGCTTTGTGATCTCCTCTTGCATGGCAAATGCATGCTCGGCGTCATATGTTCTTCTTTTCTATGTTACCGATTTGAAGGAAGGGTTGATGGTTAGTCTGTGGCAGATTACGTCTGTTGATATTCCAGGCATGTCAACGTAAGACCATGCAAAGACTTCGCTGTTTTCCTCGAGGAATTGGATGAGTACATCCCTGGTCTCCTGTTGTAGCGTGGTACCTATTCTAACATATCGGTCGGGATGATCTGCATGAAGTGTGATTAGCTCAGTCTCCTCAGCTGGTTGAGGTTTGGGTGCTGTAGATAGATCCCTTGGGTCCTCTGGCGAACTAGATTGGATCTACTTCATGATTTCCAGATCGATGGGGTCAACTTCGTATTCCTTTTCAGTGACGGGCATGGTCTCCTTGCTAGCATTAGGGTTGATCTTGGTGAGAGCAGATTGGTAGCAAGTTCTTGCCGAGAGTTGGTCTCCTCGTACCTGGCCAGTCCCCATGATTGTTGGAAACTTCATCAAGAGTAAACTCGCAGAGCATATCGCGTTGATCTGATTCAACGATCCCCGGCCTAGGATGACATTGGAGGCTGTGGGGCAATCCACCACTAGGAAGGTCACAATCGTCGTTGCAATGTGCGGGGTGGTGCCTACCACGATTGGCAGGGAGACTGTACCAATTGGCATTATTGAGTCTCCAGAGAAACTTAGCAATGGGGTTACTGCTCTAGTAAGCTCTTCCCTAGTCGTGTGGAGTAGAGTGAATGTGCTCTGGTAATGTTCTCCCCAGACTTGGTTCCAACATTCATTTGCCAAGTTGCTCTTCTTGAGCTCCGCGATCTCCTGTTGGAGTGTTTCTACTCTGAGGCTGAGTCTGATCTGTTTTTTCTTCGTCCTCTTGAGAGGGGGTGTTGTTCAGCTCTCCATCGCCTTATTCAGCTGACATTGCGGTCGGTTGGAAGAAGGGATAGTGGTATGCGAGCTAGCGGGAGTACTTATTCATAATTCCCACATACGGCACTAAATGTTTGATCCGAAAATGGACCTAACGGAATACGGGCCTGCTAGTTGCTGGTATGCCTTCTTCTAGTTTTCCGTGCAACCTGCTAGACAATAAGAAGATCACTTGACCCCGGTGGGGTGCTAACCTAGTATACTCCGATGCTTAAGTTAGTAAGCGAGTGGGAGATCAGTCATGGACTAGGCATCATAAGGGCAAGGAATAGTTACCTTTTCTTGGGAAAGGTGTCCTGTTTTTATAGTAGCAATTTATGTGGTTGTTGGAACCCTAATGGTGTGATGCCCAAGCCATCCTCAGGATCTTGACACCTGTCCGGAGAATCTAAGGTGTTTGAGGGAGTGGCGGCGTCACACATGGAATGTTGGATTGCCATTGCTGCATATCGGTGATGGGTGACGACCGTGGGTGCCGACCAAAGGTGCCCACCGTGGGTGCCTTGTAGCAATTGTAGCCAAAGATGGTGGACCGAAAGAGGCCGATCAACCATGCCCTAGTCAGTCGGTAGGTGTTTATTGACACTTCTGGGTGTGTTTTGTGACGTCTGGTCTTCCTCCTAGTGGTCGGTCGGAAGGGTATAAACACTTCTTAGGCAAGTTCTCTTCCTATTTTTATGTTTTCCCACCAACTTGTTTGAAATTGAGAGAAGTGGGTGAGCTTCTTTTTCAAATTCGGACATTGTTGTCTTTTCTTCTGAGCTGTTGATTTTCAGTACGTATTTTGAGTAAAATTTCTATAGTTGGAGCAAATTGGGTAAGTTTGGAGGTTCGATAATGCAACACCATTGATATAAAGCTTCAATATTATGCAGGAAAGTATGGAATTATGACAACCACAATCTTAGGTATCGTTTAATAACCATTTCAATTTTAGTTTCAGTTTTTACTGTTTTATGTTTGAGATATCAGGAAATGAGGACTGAAAAGTAATGGGGGAAGGATATGATGTAATAGACAGAGAACAAAATAGTGGACAAAATGTAAAGTACAAACCAAAATCTATAATTTGTGTTTCACTTTTTGGTTTTCTATTTTCATTCTTTCTTCTTTATTTCTTTCTCTCCATGCCACTACTCTTCTTGATTTCTTCTATCTTTCCTATACTTTCCACGTTTCGCATTCTTTCTACATGTCGTATGCACAAAAAAAATGAAAATTAAAAACCTAAAACGGAATGATTATCAAATTGCCTTTAGAATTTCAAAGGCTTTTCCCTTTATTAGTACAATGTACTTGTGTGCAATTGCATTATTCGTTAGTATTAAATCCTTCACAACCATGCTCATACGGGTAAATGAAAATGGTATGAAAGGGAGTATCATGCATGCTTGGAAACACTAGCAATGAAGACCATGTTTGGTGAGCGAAAATAGATTGAATTGGATAACTCATAAAATTCAATGTATTTTGAATGTAAAATTGGATAAGGTTTCATTGTAAGAGGATTAGATAGGATCAGACATGGAGGAAACTTACAATTTTCAATCCTACTATTTTAAGGGAATTGTATTGGATAAGTTTAATTCTATCTATTCTCCCTGTAAGCCCCTTAAAATGAAAAATACATCCATTTTTACATTCAAAATAGATTGAATTTTATGAGTTATCCATGAAATAATTCATGGAACCTTATTCAATTGAGAGTAGGTTAGTGTAACAATAGAATTTAGGTATGAATGTTAGTGATGACGAATAAGATTTACAAATCAAACAAGAGAAGGAAAAGAGAGAAAGTTATGAGAGTAAGTTTGATAATTTTCATTATGTAAAATATCTCAATGATAGAGTGACTCTCACACTCACTTACTATGTATCTTAGCTATTTATATACTGTAATAAACCTAACAACATAACAATATCACAATACAATATAACCAACACCAATACTGCTAACAATCCAATCTAATCCAATCCCACTCACCAAACAGGCTCGAAAGTCTTTAGGGTCAACTCGAAGGTGGTTTTGCATCAGTTAGTTTTATAACTTTCTTTTTATCAAAATACCCTTATTAGAGACAATAGAGTTTTTCTCGTGAAACGATTCTTAGAGTTGAGTTTTAAATTTGAACTTTGGTACCGTTAGATAAAGTTCATCCCTATGAGCACGTAGGCGTAAATGGCAGTTTTGACTTTAAACAAGAAAATTATAGGTGTCAAAAGTTCAGGGGAGTTTTTGTAATTTTTTAAAACAAAAACCAAAATGTTGAATAATATTTAAAGACCCCTCAGCCCATGAAAAATGACATGCACTATGGAAGAATTGTGAAGTAGCCTCTTAACGATTGGCGACGGCCAGCGAGTTTGACATGGAAATTTCGGAGAACTCCGACCACCATTGTAAGAGTTCTTGGCACCTTTGTATTCATCTCCTCGAACTCAACAAGCCCCTATCCTTGGATTTCTCATAAACCTAACTAGATTTTCAGATTGAACCTCATAATTTGTTGTGTAACGACCCGGAAATTTAATTATTGAATTTTCTTAAATTATTTTGCAAAATGACGAATTTACCCTTGGTTGTTAAGGGTTGTGAAAGTCAATTTTTGTTTCGAGACACTTTTAGCTGTATTTTGGGCACCGTTGCGTAGGTCTCGAACTCACGAGTTCGTAGACAGGCGGCACGCAAAAAACGGAGTTCGTGTGCGAAAGATGCGGGTCTAGAATATCAGAGGCATTTTGGTATTTTGGTAGGGGTAGATATTTTTTTAACCCCCAATTGATTTGATCTTATCCTCATCTTCATTTTATAGTCTCTCTCTCTCTGGACCACCCCCACCCCCCCGAAACCCGTGTGACCCAAACTCACAACACCCATAAATTGGGACATTGATTCAAGGCCAAGTCTCCCATTTTGGGTGGAACTAATCGAAATCTCCTCCTTCCCATGATCACAGCCATACCAACCATCGGAGGAGACAATCGTAGGAGACGTTGGGCCGAGGAAAAGAAAAATCGAAAGTTCCGATCGATTTTTCAGTCAGCAAAGGTACGGGTTTAGTGTTGTGAGGTCATTTTTGAATTCTTGGATTCGAGTAGATAGATTTAGATGTAAAATTCGTAAAAAATGGTTGAGATTTGAAGAAGTTAGGAAAAACTCAAGGTCGGCCGGAAATGGGGTTTTCCGGCGACGGCGGACGGCGGCGCGGCCGTCTTCTTCTGCGAGATTCCGGTGAAACTCCGACGACGGTGGACGGCGGTGCAATCGTCTTCTCCGGTGAGACGTCGGCAACTGGGTCGATCAGACGGGCTGACGTGGCATGCCACCTGGCTGCCACGTGGAGCCACGTGGGCACCACTTGGCGACACAGTAAGCAGTCAGTTGACTTAACGGTCAGCAGTTAGTTGACTTAACGGTTAACTGGCGCCATCAAGTGTTTGATAGAATATGCTGACGGCGTTAGCATATTCCGTCAAAAGTTAACGGAGCTTGACGGAACCCTAACGCCGTTAGTCTGAACGAAATATTCTGATTCTGTTAGGAGATTCTGTCAGGTTTGACGGAATATTCCGTCAGGGTTAATGGAATATTCCAACGTGAACAGTACCGACGCGTGGCGGCATGTGAGGGCGTGTGGCGACGCGTGAATGTGCGAGGCGGCGCATGAGTGCGAGGGGCTGCGTGTGGCCCGACCTTGTACCGGCTCGTGGGACCAATTCTGGGGTCACGACGAAGCGTGGCTAGGGTTTTGGGACATTCCAGATCGGATTTTGGTAGTTTTGAGGCCATATTAGTTCATTTGGAGCCCCATTTGAGTAATCCCAGCGATAATGCTTGACCATGGAGCGGGTTTTGGGCTCGGGAGGTCAAGGGAGTTGGGTCATTACTGTGTCAAAGAGTTCCTTATGGCTAGGGCTTCCTTGTTTTGGTATTTTAGTTGCGCTGTGAACGGACTAGGTTCTCGAGATTGCATAGGATGCGTACTTCTAGGTATTATGTTATACCACGGGGTTCTCCGATGATTGGCGTGGAGGATGACTTTCTCCGCTACATTGTTGAGGGTTCTCTGGGATATCGTGTTACCACTCGGCGGTGCTCAGGACGAGCCGAGATATCAAGTTATCACTCGAGGTGCTCAGGATGAGCCGGGATATCGAGTACGACTCGGAATAAGTCAATAAGACTCAATTCAACCAAGTCTGGTACCTTCGTCATTTGGGTCAGTGGGTTGGTGTGGGCAGTGACCCAGATTGACGAGTTATTGACGGTTCACAAGAGGGTTACACGTCAGTTGTGTTGTTAGATTACGAAGAAGGCCCTCCGAGGTAGTTGTTAACTACTAGGATATCCTACGTCTGATAGGCTGTTGAAACCCCTGTAAGGTACATTTATTGTTTTCAAAGGTTAAGGGTATTTTCAGGTATTAAACTTTTGTGTTAAAAGCTTTCAGTCGAGAGGCTGGGGTGTAAAACAGGTTCGTGAGGTCACCTTGTAGGGCCACGACTGGTCTGAGGTTTCAGCAGTGTCTGACCTACTGTCAACTTGGTATCAGAGCTTGTTAGCAGAGGGCTATAAACTTCGAATCATGATCAATGGTTCTCACATTATGATTTGTGGCGAAGCATTGGCTCTTACCCTGACATGACCAGGCCGGTTAGTCGCCGGTGTGATTGCTCATTCGAGGGGCTAAGACGATTAACCAGTCCTTAAGAGGAGATTCTGACAGATTGTTTTGGCAGAATTCTCATAATTAATTGTAAGGACTTAGGGGTATTCTGGAAATATCCTTAAGTTGTCAGACGGGAGCATGGTTCTTCCCGGATTTCAAGGGGAAATTTGGGAAGGGTCCTGTCATTTTGGGCTACAAAGGTTTTTTGACTTTTTTGATCATCTTTGCCCACTTTCGGGTGTCGACCAAGGTATGAAATTTCATCTACTCATTGGGCTTTAGGGGGTGTTGTATTTTGTTTCAGAATTCAAGGTAGTTTGAAATATGAGCGTGTACCCACCACTACTGTCGCCGTAGGCACGAACCCAAGAATTAAAAATGAGGTGAGCTAAATTTTAACGTGATTTTTTTTTTATCAAATTTGGACGGTATTAGGTGAATTTCATTGATTAAAAAAATATACCTAGTAAAAATATATACCTTATGCAAGAAACAACAAATAATCATGAGTGTTGAATAAGCAAAACAAAAATATGGTTGGCTCCCGATAGCTCTGCTAGGGGTTCGTCGTTTCGTCTTCTAGGTTGCTTGGCGTCGTGGGTAGGATCCGCCTGGGGTTAGAGGTTCGATTAGGGTCTTAGGGGTAGTTAGACTGAGCTGTGTAGTTGGCCCTAGGTTTTGGTTTG
Organism: Oemleria cerasiformis; assembly: GCA_037349345.1. NCBI lineage: Eukaryota > Viridiplantae > Streptophyta > Magnoliopsida > Rosales > Rosaceae > Oemleria > Oemleria cerasiformis. Next base: position 12,002,964 of record JAZGTL010000019.1, read on the forward strand.
CGATTCTCCTTAGTTTCAGGACTCAAATCTGGTCTCGTTTTATGTCTAATTTCAAGATCGTTTGGTTAGATTTGGGAAAAGATTTGGGATTTGGTAGGGGCGTTTGGATCCTTAGGCGATTATCTCGTCTTGATTTCCCCTATTTTTCTGGGAGTCACTCTCATAGCAACCGTGCGGGATTAATTTGCAATGTTGAGGTGTTTGTAGGAGTTTATTTTTCGAACCAATTAGGGGTTTTCCCCTACGTGAAGCTCTCAAATGGCTGCTTTTATCTCTGGTATGATACTTCGTTTCATTCTATTTGGTTGGATTCTCATCCAAATTCTTTGATTTGGATGGATTGATTTGCGCTCTTTTTTGGGATTTCTAAAATTCTGGCCAGCTTTTTGCTGTCGTCTTGGATTTCTTCTCGATTTCTGGAAGATTATTTTTGTGTTGCCTTGGACTTGGTCGTTAATTGGGCAATTTGAGGGACTACTCATGATTATGGCTTGTGGCGTTGTGCTATTTATAGCCATGGTAGTGTGACTTTGCTCAATCATCCCAGAATTGCTTTATCCCTGCTTTGCCTATTATCTTGTTACTTTGTGTATGGGTTTGTGGTTTTTTGGTGTCTGTGTGACTCCATTGCTATGGATCAATCATCTTTCTATGGCATTGGTAAAATCCCCTTTCCTCGAGCTGCCAACGACCAAACTCCGATTGTTATTCCGATGGTTGATATGGTTTTCACTCTATAGGAAGTTGTTGGACATTTTGGTGCTGGCTTTATGAGCCCTGGTAAGCTAATACAGATGATGTTCAATGAGGATCCTAATAGAACTCCTAGAAAGAGAACTAGAGACAATTTGGAAGTCTATGATGGTACCAGTGTTGCTCATTATCCATGAATCACAAGTTGGAATTGCCGTGGGTCTTCCCGGCCTACTTTCCTTAGTCCAGCTAGATCTCTAATCAGAATAATGTCTTTAGATGTGTTTTGTCTGCTTGACACTAGGTCTAGTTTAGTCCAAGCCAAGGAAATTGCTTCTAAATTATCTTTTGATTCCCACTTTGCTATGCCAGCTTCTGGGCAATGTGGAGGTTTGTTATTGCTCTGGAACTCGGCTGCTGTTTCTTTATCTATGTTATTATCGCATCCTCGCTTCATTCATTGTAGAGCTGCAAACCCTATTTCTGATGTCTCTCGGTTAATCTCTTTTGGGAATATGCCCCCTCAAAAATCTAAGCAAGAGCCTGTTTGGAAACTCCTCTCCTAGCTCAATCCTCATAACGATGCTTGGATTCTTTTGGGGGATTTTAACAATATTCTATCGTTCTAGGAAAAATTTGGTGGCTCCTCTAGACATACGGCCTCTATGAATAGAATCTGGGATTTTATCAACTTTAATAATTTGTCTTCGTTACAGGCTTCTAGTGCGCCCGTTACTTGGACAAATGGGCATAAGGACAATTCAATTATCTTTGAGCTATTAGACCGAGGACTTGCGAATGCAAATTGGTTAAGTTACTATCCTAACTTTAACCTACATAATCACCCAATTCATGGCTCAGATCATGGCCCCATCTGCTTAACCACCAATCCCCCTGGGCGTGGGAAGAGGAGACCTATTCGTGTGGAAGCTGTGTGGTTTGAGCACCATGGATTTGTTGATCTTGTTAAGAGAACTTTGTCCAATAACGGAGTTGTTGGAACTCCAGCTCAACAATTTACAACCTTGTGTAATAGTTTTTCTTCTTTGGCTAGAAGTTAGAACAAAAATGTTTTTGGGAACTTTCTTCATAGGATTCAGGCTCTTAATGAGGAGTTAGTGGAGGTTCAGGATCAACTCATGCATCATCCTTCTTTTACATACCTGATTGGAAAGGAACATTCTATTCAAAAAACCCTTTTTGATATTCATCATAAGGAAGAGATTTTCTGGGCTCAGAGTGCGCGTGCAAATTGGCTCCAGCTTGGAGATAAAAACACAAAGTATTTCCACACTCAAGCAACATTAAGGAGGAAGAGAAATCATATTTCTAAGATTAGAGATGAGAATGGCCTTTGGCATAGTGATGACAATAATATTCGCTATGTGTTCACCTCTGAGTTCAAAAGAAGATTTCAGCAAGCCCATATGTTAAACTATACCAAAATGGAAGAATTTATTTCTGTTATTCAACCATGTATTACTGCCTCTCAGAATTCTCTTCTTACTACGTAGGTGACAATGGAGGAAATTCTAGTTGCTACTCAGAGTATCAGTGCTCTCAAAGCCCCTGGGATGGATGGTATTCATATAGGTTTCTTTCATTGTTTTTGGCCAGAGGTCAAACATAGAGTCTTTGATTTAGTCAATAATTTTTTTCACAAATTGTTCTTCTCTGAAAGGTTTAAATCACACGAATATTGCGTTGATTCCCAAGATTGATAACCTGGAAACTACTAATCATTTTAGGCCCATCAACTTCTGTAATGTGGCCTATAAAATCATAACCAAGGTAATTATTAACCGCCTCCATAATATTCTTAAAGGTTTAATTTCTCATAACCAAGGAGCTTTTGCTCCTGGCAGATCTATTTTCGATAACCTTCTAATAGCTCATGAAATTTTTTCGGATTTCAAAAGAAAGAAAGGAAAAACTGGTTCTATGGCAATTAAATTAGACCTTGAAAAGGCTTATGACTTCCTTAGTTGGGATTATATTCGCAACTATATCATTATTTGGTTTTTCTCTCCATTGGACTAACCTTATTATGGAGTGTATTTCCTCAGCCTCTTTCTCTATTCTAGTGAACGGAGTTCCTGAAGGTTTCTTTTCTCCTTCGAGGGGAATCAGACAAGGAGACCCCCTCTCCTCTTACAATTTTATTATTTGTATGGAGCCTTTAATTAGACAACTTAATGCTCTTACTAGTAACTTGAAAAATTAGGTTGGGATATTTTCCTCTCCCCATGGCATTCACATTTCTAACCTTATGTTTGTAAATGACTGCTTGATCTTTGCTAAAGCCAATAATGTAGTTGCCAGAAAAATCCTCTTGGTGTTAAATGACTTTGCTCAAGCCTCATGTCAGAAAATCAATTTTCATAAATCTTCATTGTATTTCTCTGAAAATGTTCCCTCACAGGTAAGAAATAACATTGTTTCAATTTTAAGCATCCAACACAAGACTACTATTGGAAAATATTTGGGAATTCATAATCTAGTTTTCTGGAAAGACCCTGTTAATGCTAAAGAATTGATCCAAAAAGTGCAGAATAAGTTAATAGGTTGGAAAATAAATACTTTCTCACAAGGTGGTAAGCTCACACTTCTAAAATCGAGTGTTACTAGCATCCCTAATCATGTTCTTTCGTGTTTTCCTTGTCCCAAGAAAGTTTCAAAAGCTATTAACAAGGAATGCATGAATTTTTTCTGGGGTAGTCAAGCTGGCTCTCCTCCTGTTGCTTGGAGAGAAGTCTGTAAACCGAAAGAGAAAGGAGGTCTTGGGCTTCGTACTTTGGAATCTTTTAACTTGGCTTGTCTTGCCAAGCTAAGTTGGAAAGTTCTAACAGATAATCAGAACTGGTGGGAAAAAATTATTAGAGCTAAATATTTAAGACATAATCCGTTCTTTCTTTGTAAGAAACATGAAAATCATTCAATGGCTTGGAAGGGCATTTTGGAAGCAAAAAAGGTGTTATACAAAGGCATGGCTTGGGTGGTTGGAGATGAAAAAGATATCAACTTCTGGGCTGCGAATTGGGCTCTATCGTTTCCCTTAGCTAACCTGTTGGATACTAATGAATTGCACTTTGTGAATTGGAGTCTAATTGTTGATAACGTTATCTCCAACAACCAATGGAATGTTCTAGAGCTCCAAAAGTTAGTCCCAAATGACATCATCCAAGTAATTAGAGCGATTCCTATACCTTGTGAAGAAATCCTTGCAAGAGATAAAATAGTTTGGGCCCCTATCCCAAAAGGTGTGTTTACTGTTAGTTCGAAGATCAAGTTCTTGGATGCAGATCTCCCTAGTCATCCCCAGTCTAAACTTCTTATGAAGATGTGGAACCTAAAGATCCCCCCGAAGGTGAAAATTTTCAACTGGTTACTCCTTTGGGGCATGTTAAACACTAGAGCTCGTCTACACCATTTCCTTACTGATATTGATAATATTTGTGGTCTTTGTGGTGGTCATGAGGAATCAGAAGAGCACCTGTTTAGAGACTGTGATTTTGCTCTTCAGGTGTAGTCCACTGTTCAGGCTAAACTAAGGCCTTCTAATGGTAATCTTCTTAATTGGCTCTCCACTCTAAGTTGTAAAGATAGAGATAAAATCTCAGATCTGGGACTTTATTTGCTCATTTGCTAGCAATTTTGGGATGCACGGAATAAAGCTATCTTCTCCAACAACCCTACTCATCCTGCTAGAGTTTCTTGTCTAGCTCGCATCCTGGGAGAAAACTACTTCAAGTCCAATTACTCAGCTCAATCTACAGGTCCTTCATGTGATGCTATTAAGTGGAAACCTCCACAGAGTAGCTAGTACAAACTCAATTTCGACGCCTCTGTGAAGTGTGATTGTTTTGCTACTGTTGGGTTTATTATTCGGGATGCTCAGGGTTTGCCTATTCTAGTGGGCTCTATTAATCTAGGATCCACTAATAGTTTGATTACGGAAGTTTGGGCTCTTCTCGAGGGTCTTCGTGCGGCTGCTGAGCTTGGGTGTCAACATTTACCTATCGAAGGTGACTCAAATGTGGTTATTGATGCCATCAACAATAAGATCAAACCGCCTTGGAGAATCCTTCAAATTGTGTCGAATGTTAGAAGATGGAGGAGGAAGTTTCGCGACACTACTCTCTGACATGTCCTAAGAGAAGCGAATTTCTTCGCTGACACCTTGGCAAATCTGGGGCACCAACAGGGTATGAATCAACGTTGGTCGAGATCTCTCCCCAGTGTGGCGCTTGAGCCTTGGAAGTTTGATTTTTTTGGTTGTGGGTGCCCTCGGGGTTCCTCCCTCTCTTAGTTGCTTTTATTTGTATAAAAAATAAAAATAAATAATCATGCAATAAAATACAATATAAAAACTTCAATTGCAACAAGCTCCTCTTTTACGTGGACAATATATCATACGATATCCAAAAAATTCACAATCCCTCTTATTTAAATGTAGATCAAATTAATATTACATAAATTAATAAGTTGGGCTATATAAGCTAACATTACATAATTTTTTCCTTTGGGTCATTAATTTCGGGTGGGCTAGAGCACACCCCAGTCCTATGCTATGGCCAGTGCCTGTGTCAACGTCGTCTCGCGTTGCAACCTTTGGGGTCACTTCTGGGACATTTCTTTCCGGCTAAGGCATACCCACTACCCTTTGAAGTTACTCCAATAAGGATTTTGTGAAATTTGAACATTGTTTAGGAATCAGCGTTGATCGATGTGGTTTTTTTTTTTTATCAACGAAAGTCCAACCATTCAATCGTCACCTAGTTTTAGGGGTATCAAGGTTAAGTCATTCTTAACCCATCAAAACTTTTGAATTAGAGATATGAGGTTCGTAGACCCCGACTTGAAATTTTAGGACTTTGACCCGGGACGAGGAGCACATTGACTGAAAATTGACTTTCGGTCAAGCGACGCTTTTCAACTCACGATTGACTTATCAGCTTAGTTTGGTAAGTAGTTCGGCCTAAATCGACTTTTGACCCCTGTTATTACGCTTTAGGGCTTGTTAAGTCATCTACGAGCCGAAACTGAACTATAATATGTTGATGTTCTGTTTTAGTTGTTATTGCTCCTCTAGTTGCTCAAGACAATTTCGTCGAGGATCACACGTAGTTCGTTATCTCTATGAATTGGATTATTTTTTAAATAATTTTATGATTTTGAATTTATTATGATTTTTTACGTTATTGATTTCAACAAAAGTTGTTCATTATTTAAGACTGTTAATATGAGTATCTAATGATTATTAGCTTACGATTACTTTATGACTAATTTATTTTATTTCTTTATAATTATTACAATACTTTTATATTTATTATGCTTATTATTGCTTGCGATAATTATATTATTTCAATTTAGAGAGTACATAAAATTTACGATAATCTTATAACGTTTAAGAATATATTTGGGCCTTGTGTCATGTTGCTTAACCCTTTGAGGGTATTATACGCACATACCACAACAGTTTAGTTAGCATTTTCCCCCACGTGCTCGTAAGTGGAATTTATTTTGTACGTGTATGTTGTTTAGTTCACATTCCCCTTCTCTATCCCCCAAAGTGCACGTGTATCGAGGTTACTCTACACGTGTTTGTTTGTAGCTCACATTCCGCTCCCTCATCCCCCAACATGCACATGTATTGATTATACTCTACACGAATATGTTGGTTAGTTAAGTTTCTCTGGTACTAGTTGGTGCGACTCTTTACGTTATGATATTTACAGTATGATGACTTTCACATGATGGTTATTATAGCATAACTTAGCACTTACGGTGTGCACAACTTACAATATGTATTAATAGAGAACTATTATTTGTCTTTTCAACAGTTAATGAAATCTATTTCATTTCTATTATTCAGCACAGTAACGTTTTTACTTATGATTATTCAATATTGTTATATATTCTATTATTATAGAATTTACAAGGTTTTCAAATTTACTAGTTAGGTGTTTTCAAAACTTGCGGTTTTTTTATTTTGTCCATTGAATTTATTTCATAATTTTCTCTATGTTGTGCCCCCAAATGCTAGATAGGGAGGTCTACATGTGCCACGTTGAGGCTTCCTACTTCCTAGATTCTCGAGACCATATTTGTAGGATTTTATTCCTTTGTCATTTTGGAACTCATTAGATGTAAACTTTCGATTACTCCAATTTTCAATTTGATGGAACGTTTGACCTTCTGCCGGTTTATTTTGGGCCTAGCGAACCCTTGAAATAGCATGCAGTGAATAACTGATGTTTCTTGTTGGTGAACAAAATGGTTCTAACCGTTTTACTAAGGAGACTCTACCGAATACCCAATTTAAGTCAATCCTAAAGGTTGGGCCACATTTGAATTAAATGAGAAATTTAAATAGGCGGGTTTGACATACGATTTATGTGTTAGAGACTCGTTAGGGCTTTCTCAGGTTTCAAGGAGAGAGTTTAAGGTAGTGATGGTGGTAAGGGTGGTGGTAATGGTGGCAAGGTTGTGATGGCTTTCTCAGGTTTCAAGGAGAGAGTTTAAGGTAGTGATGGTGGTAAGGGTGGTGGTAATGGTGGCAAGGTTGTGATGGCAGTGCCGACAATGATGGTGATAAAGGTGGTGGTGATAGTCATGTGAAGGTGGATGGAGTAGGAGTGGCGGTGATAGTAATGCGAAGGTGGTAGGAGTAGGACTCTGGCGGCAATACTCACTCCCTTGGAAATTTAAGTGGAATTTAAAGTCAGAATTTATGACAAGCACATTTCAAGTTTTTTTGGACTCGGAATTTCTAAATTTTCAAATTTATAAATTCAAACGAGGAAATTGATGCACATAATTTTTAGAAATAACATTTTCAATGGAATTTAGAGATAAGAACATTTGGATTCATAATCATGTAAATTTTAGAAATGACAATATTATAGGTGGAATTTAAGAAAACAAAATTCCAAATTTTTTTCCACATGAAATTGCTAAATTTCCATGGTTATAAATCCAAACAAGAGAAGGGAACTGATGTATGAAAATTTTAATTTTTTTAGCTTTTGTCCAAATTCGTAGTTTATTTGCTTCATCTAGGAATATTTTATTGAAAAGGCTTAGGCAATGCATCATGTTGAAAGAAACTATGAAGCAATTGTGAGAGGATAGTCTTCCAGACATGAAAGTAAGAATTTTGCCTAGACAAAACAAAGTAGAAATAATGCCAGCAGGAGCTTCAAGCAGTGAAAGCAGCAATTTAGTTAGATTTTAGAACATCGAAAAATGAAGCAGGCATCTTCTTGGACTTGGCACACAGTTCCTGAAAAGAAAGAGGAGAATGCTTTAGATTAACATTCTTCTTTTCTTCTACAGACGATTTGCAGAATAAGCAAACAAATGAAATTCAATTGGACGAGTGTTCTTTCCTTCATTCACTCAAAAACCTAAAAAATTTATGATACCTCTATTGCCGAAGCCAAACGCAAAATTGAAGCTTCACCCCATGGACGGCCAATCAGTTGCAAACCTATTGGAAGTCCTTGTTTATCATGGCCAACCTACATATTAAACAAGCACCAAAAGTCGGATAATCATCCCAGCAAAACAGTAAACCCGAGAGGGTCATTAAAATATCTGCAAAATCGCTTCGTTTTTTGCCTAAATAACCTAAGTAGTTGAAGGCTTGGGAAGAAACATGGCAGAATCAAGATTTACAGGGTAACAAGGCCACGTTTTGTGAGCGGGATTGGATTGGATAGCTCTTCAAATCTAATGTATTTTGAATGTAAAAATGAATGCGGTTTTCATTGTAGGAGGATTAGATTGGATTAGACATAGAATCAAACTTACCTTACAATCCTATTATTTCAAGGGGATTGGATTGCGTAAGTTTTCTTCTATCTCTATTCCCTCTAATCCCCTTACAATAAAAATGGAGACATTTTTACATTCAAAATACATTGAATTTGATGAGTTATCCAATCCAATCTCACTCACCAAACGAGCCCCAATATTACAAGTGACAAACAATGCCTTCCCCTTGTTGATAATCTTAAAAGAAATAAGGTCCCAAGTATTGATATCAGCTAAAAGAATCTTGTGTGTTTTTGTCTGAGAATTAATTCTTATGAAGATAGAATGGCTTTTGAAAAAGGGATGAAAATTGAACACAATAAGTCATGTGAGGTTAGGATAATCGAATTCGAAGGCCAAATGTTTACGAGAACAATTATTGATAATTACCCACGACTTTAACTAGGGAAGTACGGCTCAAGTTTGACAATCAGTGGTCCTTTGAATAAAGTGGAGGTTTGTTCAATTAGCAAGGCAGGTGGAAGGCCCTTTGCTCAACTTGTGTACACCAAAGTAACCATAACCAAAGTAGGCACTCGAATATGATAATAGAAGAGGATAAAAATACTCACAGGTATAGAAATGGCAGGAAGTCCAAGAAGATTTCCAGCAATGACAAACCGCATAAGATAACCTGAAACGAAGGAAGCCACGCCTCAATGCACATTTGAAAGATGGCAAAAAGTGACATCTCATTTCAATGAATCAGTGCGGATGAAAACCATTTTATATTCATTCATAGGTGAAATTTAAAGAACAAGAAAATTTATTCTTGAGCTGCAACTCGAATTTTAGAACATCAGACCTGTAACACGCATGTCTGTCTCCCCATCTTTAAGAGCACTTGGTGGAATTATTGGTGCAGTCATGCTGTTGTGGACAAAAGAAATTACAGACACAGTGCATATCATTTCAGCTAAAACTTGTAATAAAGGACGAATTCTGATGTAATCTCCAATTATTCATGACAAAAGTACCACCTTTACTCAACAAAAATAATGCCAGGTACAGAGGCCGAAAGTAAGTAAGATCACTGACAAGTGATGTCATCGATCTTCAGACACAAAAACATTTGCATAATTTAGGACCTATGTGGTAGAGTTTTCAAAAGAATATCTTTCGAAAATAGGAAAACACATTATTATTTTAAAAACTAGAGCCTAAAGTTGAAATAACAAGACCAAAGTGACTGAATTGAATGATGGACAAAACAATAATGCATACAAAAGATAAATAACCAGTCCTGCTCGTCAATTTGTCATTACAGTTAATACCAACAAGAGAAACATTACAGGAATTTAGAATGTTACACCGTCAAGTTTAGAATTAATTTATATATAAGAACATAAATAGGACCCGACAGTGTCAATAATTTCGCCACTAGTACTTCGGTCATTGGTATTCCTCTTCACTGTGTAGTGAGAGGTCTTGGGTTCCAACTCTCGTAAAGCGGGAGGTTGATACCCAATCTTATAATGCCCCCAAATATTGTTGTATTAAACGAAAAAAAAATATTCCAAATCTATTTGGACCAAATTTAAAGTTGAATGTGGTAACTCGTCTGAACAATCCTTTCACAGGTGCACTCATTACTTCTACAATGAGTTAGGCTCTACATACCCAGTTGTGGGGGTCACTATGACATCAACCTTGTTGAAGATTTCCATATGATGGTACATAACCCTTCTCCTGAAACAAATTAGATCAAACTTAAAAGCATAGATATGGAAAATATAAGATCACAGATTCACCTAGGACATCCATTTGTCTACACATGTATCAACAAAAATATCTCACTTTCATATATGTATATTATATGGCATAATAAAACTTCTGACTCCTTTGGGCATCTGCACGCATTGAAAAAATTCAGCAATATAATATTATTCAGATAATTTTTCAGACTCACCTAAGACACTGGGCAGAAACATAGTCTGATGCAGAAAATGATCGGAATAGGGCCATACTAGTACGTGTATCATATGACAATCTCGCACCATATCTACAGGCATTAATGTAAGAAAAATTAAATAGATAAAGGAATAAGTAAAATCATAAATTCTAATAGAAAGAGGACCATTATAGTACACATTTCATTTGTCAATCTCCCACCATTTCTTGGATTTTTAATTAAAGACATATTCAATTTTCATTTTTGGATTTTTTTTTCTATTTATAACGTTATTTTATTTCTCTCTTAATTTATTTTAACCCACTTTATGCATGTATAATTTGTATATTTATACTTTTTCCTTTTCACATGGTTTTATTATTGACTTAGGGGATAAATAGTTTCACAAAATAAAATTGAGTTGGTTCTTGTTAGATATCCAATTACATGCATGGTTTCCAGAAATGAATTATTATTCACTGTACTCAAGTTTATTGACAAGAACATTTGAAGTAGATGATCAACTTAAACTTATATTGTTCATGTGTGCTTAGTGCTAAGTACTTAGTGCTTGGTACTCAGTACTTGGTACTTAGTACTTGATAGTGACTTTTTGATACTGAAAGAAATTATAGATATTATAGAAAATTTGATTGCATGAATATTAATGTTTTTGTGTATATAATGCCCCAATCTTTTTTTTTCTTTTATATTTTCAAAGGGCCGTTTGATAGCCATATGGTTTTTAGTTTCTAGTTTTCATTCTTGTGCTTGATACATGAAGAAGGTTAATAGGACAATAAAGAAGTGGTGTTAGCGAGGGGAAGAATAAAGAAGAAGGAATTAAAACAAAATCTTGAAAGTGGAAACAACTTAAAACAGTTCTTGATTTTTGAGTTTTAGTTTTCATTTTGCGTACCTTTCTGTTTACATTTCCTCTACATCTCTCTCACCATTATTCCTCCACTCCTCTTCATCTCTCTTTTCTCCCCATATCTTAAGCACAAAACGTGAAAACCAAAAAACCAAATGGCTACCAAACAGGCCCTAAGTAAGTTCTTGGCTCTTTGACTATAGATAAAGAAACACGGAACATACCCAACCTCACAATCCGGATTTAGTGAACTGAGACACTCAGATCCAATTGAAACAAGATGAGCAGTACGCATTTCATCGAGCTCAGGTATAACAATTTCTACCATCTATAATAAACAGAAATGCAGAGTCTCAGCTCAATCGCATTAAATCTATTATCAAATTAGAGTTGTTCCTCAAAGTAGGAAAAAAAAAATTTAATTGCAAAAGAAATATCGAGTACAAGAAAAATGATGGTGACTTACTTCACAACCATGGGTTTTTGATAGAAGATTAAGAACATCCTCACATTTATCAGAGATATCAGTTGAATGCACATCATTAAACCACTGCAGGAGAATATTTGTATATTCATAAGATGACTTGTAAATCTAAAACAATTAAATCAACCACAGAAAAGGTAATTTACCGCGGTATACTTCCCCAGTCGCAAAGATCCAAGAGTATTCAAACTGTCATGGAGTGACAAATTTGGCACAGAAGGTGGGGACTACAAAAAGTAGTGGACAATAACTGGTGTTGCATTTCCATTATGATAAGAAAAAAGCCTCACCGAATTTTGAAAGTAATAAACATCAAGATTTTGTAAGTACCGAAAGACATTAAGAGGGTTCAAACCAGCAAACAAACATATAAAAATGCTGATAAGAATTGAACCAAACCAGCAAAAACCCATCTTACCAAATCACATACTTCAACTACTGACCAAATCATCTCAGCAGCAAATACTCATCCATGACTAGATTCTATTACAGAACGATGATGGACAATAAATTTGAAAATCCTCTATCAGCAAAATGTCTTAATTTATTAATGCAAAAACTATCTTTTCTTCCAGTAGATAAAGTTTCTTGTATTTGTCAAGAATGATGATTGACAACAAATGACTAGATTCTATTACAGAATGATGAATAACAATACATTTGAAAATATTCTATCTGAAAATTGTCTTAATTTATTAATGCCCAAACTATCTTCTCTTCCAGTAGATAAAGTTTCTTATATTTGGCAAGAATGAGTCTATGTTCAAGTGACTTATGGGAGGAAAATAGAAGAGAAAATGTGCAGAAAATTTGTTGCATTATTATACTAGTAATAACTAATTAGCATTGAAAAAGTTACCGGTTTCAAAGTAAGTCTATCTGCAAGAGAGGCTCCCAAAATTGCTGAGTACCTGATTAATTACCGTTAGTAAGATTAGTACAATACAAGGGGACTTTATCTTTGGTTAAGGCACCACAGATGAAACTAACAATAATTTCTTCTCTACGGAATTATATACCATGTGTTGATTTCCAACAGCACCAAAACAATGCAAGTGACATCCTTCCACAGATTGAAATAAAGAAATTAAGGCATTAAAGAATGAAAACTAAGAAAACCCCAACTGCCACTGAAGCAGGCTAACAAGTAAATAAATGACTCAGTCTGAACACTAGACATTGGATAAATATGTTATGGTTAACCTCACTTTCATAAAAACTTATAAAACCACCCTCTGTTTACAGATTTGGACATCTAAAAAGACAAACCTTCATCATTCTTGGCAAGGCCATACCATGATATAGACTCTAATCTCTACCAAAAGAACATTTAGGCTGGAGGTGCAAGTATAGATTCTCAGTTCATTCCGAGGAAATGAATAAGTAAAAGATCATTCAGCTGCTGGTTATTAAAGATTTAAATTGTCTTGGCCCGGGCCGTGGAAAGCATGGGATGTCCAAGCACAACACACGCACGGGTTGGACCGTGCATAGGAAGGACAGGCAAAGGTTTTTTTTTTTGGGAGTGGGGGCAACAGGGAGCTGTGGGCTCTGCTTTTGACAAAGAATTGTTCCACCCTTGTTTAATCTAAAGAAGAAAGATTTTACTCACTTTTTTTGTGGAACATGTCATGCAATCGTACATAGCTATCCTTCCAACCAATTAATGTTACAAATCAAGAGATCACACAGCAATCTCAACCATTATATATATAGTCCACATATGAATTTTGGCCATTTCGGAATAACTTCCAAACGCAACCATCAATTATGAATTTTTGAACATTGAATAATAATTCAGAAATTTTTTTATCTACTCCATTTTTTTTTAAAAAAAAACATACAAATATGAGAAGTTGATCACACATCATGAGAAAACAGGAACTAAACACCAGACAGATTAATGGAGAATCCACAAGGATGAGCTGCTTACACTAGCATGACATCCTCCACAGTAGAAGCAATTGGTCCAATAATTTCCACAGTACCAGAATCACATAATGACCTGTGAAATAAGTGGATGAATCAATTGGTATACATAGATGTCACAGTATCCACAATCGCATGAAGTCTGATGCCTTGTTGCTTGATTTTTGGATTGCAAGTGTCCAACTTAATTGAAACATATACTAAATATAGATTAAAACATGAAACAGACTTGTGCATGAATCAACTTGGTGTCGCATATTTGCATGAGGAAGAATTACACAGAAAGCTATTTTCTCTAATCAGATGGCTAGTGGGAGACAAAGAAAAAGTAAAATTAAATCTTAATACTTTCATAGATTTAACAAAACCTTCGGATAGAGTTCTCTCCAGAGTATTTTGGTAGGTCCTAGAAAGGAAAGGAGACCTCTTCAAATACCAATTATTTCAAATATATTTACGAGGCAGTAGTTACTAGTCTGAGAACGAGTGGCGGTATTACGCCTCTATCTTTTTGCGTTGGTGATATAGGAGATTAGCATACTAGATCAATTCAAGATAGTATTACTTGGTGATACTTTTCTATGAAAGATGTTGTCTACAAAGATAAACTAGAGTAGGAACTCATTCAACATTAAACTTGTGTGGGGGCCTAAAAAAGAGGCGAAGGGAAATATGTAGTAGTAACATTTAACTTTGAACTAGAAGTGAAAGAACTCACCCCCTTATATTGGTACGTCCATAAGTTGTCTTCAAGCCCACTACACCACACAGAGAAGAAGGAATACGGATTGAACCTGTCTTTTCACGTTGGTTTAAGCATACAAAACGTGTAGAAAGTAAAATCAGAAACAATATTAGCTTTTCATTACAAAGAAATTTTGCAACCTCCACCATCAGTTCCAAGGGCAGCAGAGCATAGTCCAGAAGCTACAATTGCTGCAGGGCCTGAAGAAGATCCGCCTGTATACCTTTCTGGTGCATGGGGATTTCTTGCTGTTCTAATGAAACAAAATTGAGGAAAATAAAGCAGTAATCTAAAAATCGAGTGAAAAAAGATAAAATTATGAAACAAAAGAAAAATAACGCTATTTTTTAGCAAATAATGCATGCTTTGTTAGAACAAAAGACTAATAGTTGGCCCACATCCTACAACTTTGCTTTTGGGAATAGTGATAATTTCAAGCATAGGCACACAGGAGAGATGCATCATATTTAAATCAAACAATTCACACTTGAAAAGAATTAGGAAACTAAGTGTAGATTAAAAAAATGGTGATACACCAGATGGACCATCTATACAAGCACAAACACAAATAGTCTGTCTGAAACCTACATTTATACTGAACCAACAATGAAAAACTCCAGGAATGCTTCACACTTATCATTACTTTGAACCCTGTCAAGATCCAGATGAATTACTTTTCAAGTCCTGTATTTTGAGAAATCGTTCAAGTGACGTATGCTGATGTTAAAAATTTGAGCTGTAAAGACTATATACATGCAGCATTGTACAAAGGATGTGTTTATGTAAAACAGACCGAAGGCACATACATAAAGAAGAAATAGGTAAAAAATGGAATTGCAGACCCAGCAAGGATAACTGCGACTTCTTGAGACATCTGGTTATAAATTCATTACATTGAGGCTTTTGATAAGTTTGAATTACTAAATAACATAATGAAGGTCACTGAAGTTCAGTACAAAGATTTATATTTCTTTCCAATTTAATGAAGGTAAACTAAAAGCTTTTATCCTATTTAAAGTCCTGGTGTTAGAGCTACATCTAACACCACAATGCATATACTTTCCGCACACGTATGAACATATATAGCCATTGTCCACCATCCAGTTGTAGATGAATGGACAGAATAATCCAAGTAAATACAATCATGGCATAGTAGACAGAAGGTATCCATGCAAAAAAAAAACTGCTCCACATTCAATTCCATCACATGGATAAGAAAAAATTATTTACCCGTAATTTGAATTATTTCCGGTTGTTCCCATGCCCAACTCGTGCATATTTGCCTTCCCAACAAATATTACACCACAACTACGTAGTCTTGAAACACTAACTGCATCCTTCGTGACGGTGCGAACCTCATGCATCCATGTTGTTCCACCTGTCACATAGAATTATAACCTAAGTAGGCTCATGTGTTAATATATCATATAAAGATAATGGTGATGATTATTTACCTTTAGATGGATGAGGAAAACAGTCTATATCATCCTTGATTGCCACAAAAATCCCATCTAAGATAGATAATGGATTCCCTACACAACCAAAACAAATGGGCATCATAGTTGACTACTGCAATACTCTACCATATCTAAAACCATCAGTACAGGCTACTATTTTTCTTTTAATACCTTCCTCAAACCTCTTTGTTGAAGCTGCAGCTTGATTCCTGACTTCTTCAGGGTTGAAAGAAAGCAACAAAGGTTGTGGGGGTTTCTTATTGCTAAATTCCCCTATAACTGAAATTATATGCTCCGCAACCTGTGATTTGTAGTTCAATCAAATGTAAGAAAATAAACCTTCAAAAATAAATTCAATTGAAAATGGAGAGTCATAAGAAATTATCAACTTACCACAGATGGTGTTGCAAGCTTGGAACGATAAGCATAAGCATAATCACGTATCTTCCAGTACCGGAAAGATGGAGTTGAATCCCCATTCCAGAAGCTAGCAGGATCATACTGTGGAAGGCATTTCAAGGCCACTTCAACTCTGTCTTCTGGTTTTCCATCTTCATCAAGAAGAACCACTCCAGATTCTTGTTCTAATTTTGACAGAACATTCACTGGATCATTAATCCTTATATCCAAATGTAATAAAAACATGGACTATAAACAGAAAAACCTTTCATGCCTCAAAATTAAAAACAAAAATAAAATAAAAAACCTTGAGGAGGAAATTCAGGTTTGAACATGGGTGCCTCTGGTATCAGAGTATTCCTCAACAACTGTAAATTGCAAACAGATAATTCTCTTTCAGTCTCTTCTACTTACTATCTAAATTCTCACACAGGATAAAAAATTTCAACAAGAACACTGAAGAAATTGAAAACCAACATACCTGAGTCATCTTGTTCTGCTTCTTCAACATTGAGACTATCAAAGAACCGATAATCGGTGCTTCAACAATCCACACAAATAGCTTAAACGCCAAACCAGTCAAATGTGGAGCTACAAACCCAGAAATCCAATTCATTAAAGTCAATCACGGATTTACTATCACACCATCTATATTCAGACGAGTGTTACGATTACTGACTTACCTTTGATTTCTTCTTGCTGGTATTCGACGGCGGATACGTCGATGTTCTCGGCAGGCACCATTGCACGCTTCTTCGCCATTTTTACCAAATTCAGCAGAAAAAAATGACCGAATTTGGAAGAGTACGAGTGTGTTTATAGTCTTTATGGTCGTAAGGAGGGCGAAGGTGGTTGAGAGCTAGTTGTCGCTTTCATTAATGGTGCCGTCCATGATGAGGGCATATGACCACTTCAATTGCGATGGATTATAGTTTCGGTCATCTCAATTTTGACGTTCTTCTCTCATTTCAAATTGTCAATTAACTTATTCGCAAAAACAGACAAGAAAATGCAAAGACGATGGCTCCATGAATTCGGTAATCGATGAACGGTAAAAATAAAATTATCATAGTGATTGAAAAATCAATTTTCATTTTTAATAAAATTGTGGATATCAAGTACCAACTTCGTAGGGAAACTGAGACCTCTCGTAGCACAGTGGGTAATAATACTATTACTACTAGACCAGCAGCATACTTCCCACGACTAGGATATCGGATAGAGTTTGACTTTGAACACTACAAATTTGGGCTCGATTTTATTCCCAACAAATGAGAATTCATCACCTACTCGCATTTCTCACAAGAGTGGTTTTATTTCGAATAATACTTACATCCTATTTCGGTTTCGATATATTGAATAATCTGTATACATATGGAATAATTGGAACTGTTCAACTTCTAAATAATGGTCATCTCCATAAAAAATCAATAATTTTGAAGGTTCTTTAGTCATTCATATGTATCAAACAAATCAATAATTTTAGTAACAAAGATGATCATCATGGTGAACCGTATATTTAGTTTACACACATGAATAACTAAATGATCTCCAATTTGATTAATTTTTTCTATAAATGATCTTGAAATGATGATCTAAGAATTGAACGGTTCCCATTATAATATATGTATACGGATTATTCTATAAATTGAAAGGGTGGTACGATGAGGTACGACCTATGGTGGGATGCAAGTATTATACTTTTATTTCGACCGCATTTGTTAGAAAAGAATGATATTTACATCTCACTCCTGGTAGTATCTCCTCTTACCACCTTTTAAATTTATCGAATAATTCGTATACATATGTTATAATCAGAATTGTTCAATGCCTAAATCATCATTTCAAGATTATTTATACAATAACTTAGCCGAATTGAAGATCATTTAGCCATTCATAAGAGCGAGCTCAATCTTGTGTGTAAATTGTTGGAAAGTACTATTATTTAAGATTGTATCCATTTTGATACAGGATAGGTTATAGAGTCATGTTAAAGTTAGGTCTCATTTATGTCTTAGGATTGGTAGTTGACTTTGTATATGTATAATGGTAGGATTTCTCTTTACATGTTTTCCTATATATATTTTGGACAATACTTGCATCCCACCCTAGTGGTACCTCCTTATACCCCTTTCGATTTATCGAATTGGCTTTGAATATATATCATAATTGGAGCCATTCATTCTCTAAATCATCATGTCAAGATCATCTTCGTAAAAAAATCAACAAGATTAGAGGTCGTTTAGTCATTCATATATATCAACTAAATGAACAATTTGCTATAAGGATCTTAATTCTTACCAAAATCGTTGAATTATTTGATACATATGAATGACTAAACAACCTACAATCTTGTTGATTTTTTACGGAGATAATCTCGACATGATGATTTAGAGAACGAAAGGTTCCGATATAATATATGTACAAAGACAATTCCATAAATCGAAATGATGGTACGAGGAGGTACCACCAGGGTGGGATGCAAGTATACATCAATTATTCAGCCAAATTAAATTCTTGATATGGTATCAGAGCAATTACGCTCCAGAAACACAAATCCGCTGCGATTTCTCACCTGTGGGTGTGCGGACCCTAATTACTTTGTAATTCCTCCCCTGTGGGTGTGCGGAGCCTAATTACTCTGTAAGGGTGTTAATCAGTACATTCGGTTTGACATTTCATCATAACCGAAAGCGAACCGAATTACCCATTCAGTATCGGTACCGGTTCAATGCTTGCATTTTTCACCTTTTGGATGGGAACCGAACCTGAGCAACCGGTTCGATTTAGGATCGGTTTTTTTTGGTACTTCCTCATTCACTCGAGAAGAGTCCGGAGACAGAGAGTGAAGAGAGACGGAGTTAGAGACTCCATCTCGGCAACATCTCTAATCCAGAGATTCGCTTCTTCCAGAGAGACAAAGAATACGAACTCGAGACGAGAGAGGGACGAATAAGTTGAGAAGAGAAACTCAAGAGAGAGGGACAAACAAGTCGAGAAGAGAGACTCGAGAGAGACGACTAGATTGAGATGAACTGAATACCTGAGTTGGTCGAGTGGTTGAGCTGAGATGGAGGCATCGCCGACTCGGGATGGAGGAGTCCTCAACGCGATGGAGGTGGTTGCCTAGCCCGTCATTCTGAACTTTGGTTTTGAGCGTGCGTGAGACTCTCACGGTGATAGTGAAGCAGAATAGCAGATGAAGATCGATATATTGAAGAAGGGTGAAGGGTTTGACCAAACGACGTCGTTTTGGTCAAAGTTAAGGTTACTGTACAATAGTCAAAATGAAGTAGCTTTGACTAAAACAGTTCAGTTCGATTTTTCAGTACTGGAGAACCTAAAACCGAAACTGAAACCGAATCAATTCCACTTTGGTTCAGTTCAATTTTTCTGTTTCAATTACGGTATTATTTCGGTAAGATTTTTTTGGGGGACGGTTCAGTTCGATTTGGTCATTCGATCGGTTTTTCGGCTTCGCGCAACACCCTTATTACTCTGTTCACCTATGGGACACATAATTGATCTCACGGGATACATACTTGATCTCACAAGACACATACTTGATTGATGAAAAAATGATCTCATTTGTGTTATTTCTTGCCTCTTTAATCTTTATCCTTTTAAACCATAATCTCTGTTTTTTGTTCTATACTCTTCAGTTTCATGCCCTTCTATCTGATTTCTGTTTCAATTTCAAATTAAAATTCCATCTGAATTTTAATTTCAAATTCCATCTGAATTTTAATTTCAAATTCCATCTGAATTTTAATTTCAAATTCCATCTGAATTTTAATTTCAAATTCAAATTCCATCTGAATTTTAATTTCAAATATCAATACATAATCTAACACATAGCATCGACGACATAGCACCGACGGCATAGCACCGACGGTACAAGACCGACGGCATAGCACCGAAGATACAACACCGACGAAACTACTTCAATGACATTGACAGGACTTCTTGGAAAACTCACGATGCAACATCATGAGTTTGACCGAGGATGTTAGAAAGTATTGTTTTAGTTAGAAATGCATATGCAACGAAGAAGACAGTAATACAAGAAGCTTAATCAACAAGTTGGGACTTCATAATGTTCACTCTCAAACTTGAGAGGGAGTGTTAGAAATCAAATCCTAAATTGATTTGGTATCCTAGTTTGCTTTGACAGGACCCTTCCCGAATTCCCCCTCGAAATCAGTGGGAAGTCCTGCTCCCGTCTGACAACACTTTAATTCTCAAACAATTTCCCTAAGGCCCTTACACTACCGGACAAGCCTTACGAGAATTTTAGCGAAAATTTGGTAGAATCTCCCCTGTAACCTAGTCAACCCGTCTTCCACTTGTCAGACGAAAGATGCACAAGACAACACCCCCAGTCAAAACAATCCAGATATAACCAAGTCCAACCAAATCAAACAATACTCCCTAACAACCCCAAAATTGATCAAACATACTAGGTTTTAAGGTTAAGTATACAATCCCATGAAAGGCCTACAAAGTGGTAACACAGCAGAAGATGATGCCTCCTCCTAGTTTCGTCGTCTCGTCCCGCTACGACCTAGAGGGCACAAAAACCAAAACAACCGTGAGTGGACAACATAACCAAATACAAACATAGGCATATGAATAAAATAACATTGATCCCACCTCATTGTAGACCATACGTACAATAAGATTCGCATATCCAAATCTATATACAACTTACAGGACTCCATTTGATTTACCTCGGTGGCACCTAAGCAACCTTTACATGTGCCCGCCATCTCAATAACTCGGCTGACGCCATAATCCTCGGTCGAAGTACATATCCCTGGTCGAAGTCGTAATCCCCGACTAAAGGCGTAATCCCTGGTCGAAGTCGTAATCCCCAATTGTAGCCATGATCCCCAACCGAAGTCGTAATTTCGGGTTGATGTCGTCATCCCGTTCGAAGAAATCATCCCGACCAAAGCTGTCATCCTGGCCGAAGCCGCCATCCCGGCCGAAGCCGTAATCTCTGAGCCATAGCTCATATCCCGACCAAGCCTATGATGGAATCATCTACGACATAGCTCATACCATACTGAGCATATGATGGAATCCCCCATCACATACCTCGTATCACGCCCACCCCCCCCCCCCCCCCCCCCCCCCCCCCCCCCCCCCCCCAAATATATGATGGAATCCCCCATGACATACCTCTCCCGACCGCATTATGTAATCCCCTATGACATACCTCGTATCCTCCCGAGCATATAATGGAATCCCCTATGACAGACCTCGTATCCTCCCGAGTGTATGATGGAATCCCACATGACATAACTCACGTCATCCCGAGCGTATGATGGAATCCCCCATGACATACCTCACGTCCTACTGAGCGTATGATGGAATCCCCCATAACATACCTCACGTCCTACTGAGTGTATGATGGAATCCTCCATAACATACCTCACCTACTACTGAGCGTATAATGGAATCCTCCATAACATACCTCACCAACTACTGAGCGTATGATGGATCCTCCATAACATACCTCACGTGATTGCGATCGAAGCTAACATCATCACTACAGGGGCCTGTGCCTATAACCCCTAACTGGATAGAACACGACCAACTCTTTCCCAACTATCACTCTAGGGCCAAAACCCAAGTACATATCTCGGGCCAAAGCCCAAATCACCATCCTGGCATGAAGTCTCAAAACCAGGTAACGGGGCCTGTGTCCAAAACCATAAGCTCGGTCATAACCAAATCCCACTAAGTTCAAGTCATTAAAAAACCGATGATACAATCCGTAATCAATGTAAAATCAAGTAACTCATTATCCTTAGTTCCCGAGTCTTGGAAAAGTAATAAGCACTTTATAATACTTATCCTTAATTCCCGGGACTCATGAAATAATAAATAATTATTCCCTTTAATTCTCGAAATTCGTAATCGAGAACAAAATATTTAAAACATAACAATAAGCATGTGTTACTATTTAGAAGCCAAAATTCACTCAACAAAAGGTCCAAACTAGTCAAATTCCAAGCTATTCGGTCCCTGTGACCTTCGGAGTCACCACGCCTATCAAAAGTAACAATCGGGATTACTAAATGATAATTATAAACTTAAAATCCAACCCCCTAAGCTTCGGGAGTACACGTGCGCCCTAAACGTGTACAAAGTAACTTTGGACGTCAAAAATAGCCCCTAAACGAACTTCGATGGACCTAAAACCTGAGCAAAAAGATCCGGACGTCGAAAACATAAAAACACAAGTTGTCGGAGCTCGAGGAAGGGCTCTACGCTCCCTCACGTGCCACCCATGGGCCAGCCCTCGTTCCCAACGCCAGACTATAAGGGCTACTCGCCCCCAACCTTCCTTCGCTTGATTCTGCAATTCGACGGTCGGAAAAACCCATAACCACTAGAAATTAAAAGCTTCATATCTCCCTCATTTCTTAACCAAATTCAATGTTCTAATAGTCAAAATCTATATAATCGACCCAAGGAATCCAAAACTGAAGTCAAAACAGAGATTATATACATGTGGTGGCTAGAAATTGGACGAGAAGCTTCGGGCAAACCTCCGAGATTCGCTGCCTTTTCCACGACCATCCCCAAGCTTCAAGAACGGTATGGTTGAGCTCGTGGGGAGGGGAGGAAGGTCATGATGTGTTTTGTTTGGATCAAAATGGCCGGAATCAAAATCCAAGATTATGGGTTGTTTTTGGTTTCTCACGGGAAAGGCAGAGAAGGGTCGCGAGTGGGGAAAGAGAAAATGAAGAAGGCACGGAATCAAAATTCAAGATTATGGGTTATTTTCGGCGACCACAGGTATGGGATCTTAGTTTTGACTTCAATTTTATATTCCTTGGCTCGAGTAGATAGATTTTGACTATTAGAACGTTAACTTTAGCTAAGAATTGAGGGAGTTATGAAACTTTCAAAATTACCAATAATGGCGGAATCCGGCCAAATTCCTGCGAACCAGAGGTGGAAGACGACCAGCGAGTGGGGGAGGAACTCCCGCCACTCCACTGGTGCAAGGCGCGTGGGGTTCTCTCTTAGGCTCCGGTGACTTGCGTTTCAATATTTTCGATGTTTCGGATCTTTTGGCGCAGATTTCAGGTCAATCGGAGTTCCTTCATGGGTTGTTTTGGACGTCCAAAGATACTTTGAACACGTTTAGGGTACGTGTGTACGCCCGAGGTTTGGGGTGTCGGATTTTAGGTTGATAATGGTCGTTTAGTAATGTCAATTGTTAATTTTGACAGGCGTGGTGGCTTCGAAGGTCACGGGGGACCGAATAGCTTTGAATTGGACTCGTTTGGACGTTACGGTGAGTGGACTTTGCTTTCTAAATGGGAATGCATGCATATTTATAAGTTTCTATCATTTCTCATCAATTATTAATTACGGAATTCAAAGGTAATTATCATCGAATATCTTATTATCTTTTAAGACTCTGGAACTAATTATGATTGTTGGAATAGGTGCATTAGGGATTGCAAATGGTAAGAATATGGATTAGTATTGATTATGGCTCTCAATAATGATTTTGGGAAACAATTTTGGTATTGACTTGGGTTTAGGACCGGGATGGTGATTTTGTGGATTCCGGTTTATGGATT
The DNA here is from genome assembly GCA_037349345.1 of Oemleria cerasiformis. Lineage (NCBI taxonomy): Eukaryota > Viridiplantae > Streptophyta > Magnoliopsida > Rosales > Rosaceae > Oemleria > Oemleria cerasiformis. The sequence continues at coordinate 12,026,861 of JAZGTL010000019.1, forward strand.
TTAGGTTTAGAAGTGGGGTTAAGTATTTGGGCTTATACCCATGTATTCGATGTTTTTGGGGTTTCGGCCTAGGATGTTGGGTTAGGCTTTCACCCTGGTGCGAGTTTCTTGGTGAGGTATGATAGGGATGATTCCCTCATGCACTCAGCATGATACGAGGAATGGTATGGAGGATTCCATCATACTCTCGACAAGATATGAGCTATGGTATAGGCTCGAAGAGGTACGAAGTATGGTATGGAGGATTCCATCATACTCTTGGCAGGATATGAGCTATGGTACAGAGAATTTCATCATAGGCTCGAAGAGGTACGAAGTATGGTATGGAGGATTCCATCATGCTCTCGGTAAGATATTAGCGATGATGTGGAGGATTCCATCATACGCTGGATGAGATATCGTGCAATGATGTGGAGGATTCCATCATATGCTCGGTGACTTATTGGCGATGATGTGGAGGATTCCATCACACGCTGGATGAGGTATCGGGCTTTGATATGGAGGATTACATCATATGCTCACCGACGTATTGGTAATGATATGGAGGATTCTATCATATGCTGGATGAGGTATCGGGCTATGATGTGGAGGATTCCATCATAAGCTCGATGAGGTATTGTCGATGATGTCAAGGATTCCAACATAAGTTGGATAAGGTATCGGGCTATGATATGGAGGATTCCATCATATGCTGAGCGGGATGACATCTACAGCCACGATATTGAGCTACAACTCAGGATGATGTCTACAGCCGTTATATTGAGCTACAGCTTGGGATGACAGTTACGGTCGGGATATCAAGCTATGGCTCGGGATGATAAGTTCGATCGGGATATTGAGCAACGGTTCGGGGATGACGGCTTCGACCCGAATATCGGCTTCAGTCGGGATAATGGCTTTGCAGGGTTATTGACGTGGCGGGCACAGTGTTGGTAAAAATAGAGAACACTGAATATGGAATATATTTCTAACAGTTAAAACCTTGCAAGGGCACAAGTCAACTAAGATAGTATAGAAGAAAAGCAAGGACCGATCCCTTGAGGACTTATAGCAACGTTATGTCCACTTCAGTATTTAGACTTAACTAACTCAGATTAAGACTCAACCACAATAAAAGAAAACAAGTAAAACACACCTGGAATTGGACTCAACACTATTTAAATATGCAAGACACTAAGACACGACTTATGATAGTGACTTGCTACACAAGAAACCACAAAAGACTCTGAACAAACACACACAAGACTCATGGCTAGGGGGGTTTGATGATTTTGGAATTGAGAATGCTGAAAGTAAAACAAAAACATCTAGTGCAAGAAACAAATTAGGCAGCAAGGTTGATTTTGATTAAAACTAGGTATTAAGTCGAACTAAGGCCAACTATCCACCACTAACCATTACAAGTTCTTAACAAGATTTCCAAGGTTCCATTACTATGAATTAACTGAATCTGATGCTCGTACAAAGGTTCACTCAAGGTCAAATCACACATTTTATTTCCTTCTTAGTTCATATGTAGCAGGCTTTCCCGGATCCTTCTCAGTCAAATCTGAGCAATCACACTACCCCTAGAAAAGTTAAGTGCAGTCCTAGGTTGTCATGAGTTGGATTAAAAGTAAGATGTAAAGCCACTACCGTTGGTGCCAAACAATCACACGAAGATAGTCAATCAATCAAGCAATCATTCACCTGTAGATTATGCAAATAAGATGACTAAACTCATAAACATAAACTAAGATCATTACGCACAGTAATCACAACCATATTCAGTATTCATAACAACGTAAACCAATGGCCAAAATCAAGTTAACAAACTACATGGCCAAGGCTTCAAGAATCCCTAGTTCTATGAAGAACTACTCACGCATCTTATTGAAAGCAATAGAATAAGTCATGATTAAAAATTAAAGATGAAAGGGAAGAAAAGAAAACACTGAAAGCAATGGCAAGCTAAGGACACGACCAAGCACTCTCCTCCACTCTTTGCATTAAGCTCCTCTTCCAAAAGCACGAACAAAAGTAAAAACGCACAAACTGTCCAAAATTGAAAACTATGCGGCAACAAAGGGGTGGAACCCTCAACTGGCGTTAAAACAATGTTTAAAAAAACCTAGGGCTTCCTAGCTTAGCAGGGACACGGGCTGGGCCGCAGGCCTGAGGCGTGTCAGGGGACACAATTGGGACTTGGCTGAGAGCTCTGAAGGACTCGCCATGGCTCGTCTGGGGTTGGTTCTAGGACTCGATTTAGGGCACAAATGAGGTATCTTTGAGACATGTCAAGGACACTTCTTGGCATGAACCTTCACTCACCTTGAACTTTATCTGCTGGTCCTCAAACATGGATTTAGGACCCGCTTGGCTTGATTCGAGGTTCTTAGTCCTGGCCCTAAATAGGGTGCATGTCTTCAGATCATGACATGATTTAGAGCCTGATATCGCAATGAAGACAACTTCATCATCATCACTCCAAATTGAGCCATTATTTTTGCATTCTCCTCAGAATATCCCTATCTTTCCAATTCTACACAAGTCTCACAAAATGCGTCACTTTCTACTATGGTTGGCACTCAATCATTCAACAGACATATAAAAGCGCACAAAGTGACATCAAAATTATGCATAAATCATGACTGAACAAATACCCCCAAACTTATGTTTTGCTAGTACCTGAGCAAAAGAAAAGAAAAATCTACCTAAACAAACTAAAAAGAGACAATCGTAAATAAGGATAGGACATTTAAACTCCTAGGTCTTCCTAGTAGGAGGAGTTTTGTCTCTTGAGGGTTATAGCAGCACGATACCCACAAACGTTTTACTTAGACAACTAGAAAGCTAGAGACAGTGCTTTAGACAAATTAATAAGAATCAATGAAAGTATACATGCTTTGAAAAACTAAAAGGAATGCCACAACTGTAAGAGTCACGTGTAATGTGTGAATGCCAAAATCTCAAATAATCATGCTTACTAACAACTTCATTCAAGTGTTCCAGAAAGATTCGCCTCGAATCTAATCCTCATTGTATGTCTCTCAATTCACTCTAGATTCCTAGACTTTACACTCATAACAAGCATATGTGATGGAGTTTATGTAAAGGCATTCAAGCTTAATCACATATGAGCATTCAATGAAAAACAGCACTTTCTGAATTTAAGATCTCATGAATGGAATTGAACTTTAAGAACATAGATACTTACCTCAGTCCTTAGCATGACTAGCCATAAGATCAGTTAGGTATTCACATCAGGTTGCAGTGGGGCTAGGCTAATTGACTTAAGAAAGAAGAGTTTGGAATTCAAAGAACTCAGATGGGTACAATGCATGCAGTAGCATGAGACTTGGAATGTGTCCTTATTTGATCTTTTCGAACCCCATGGAAATTAGGCATTAAATGGTCTCACACTGACTTGAATTCTTGACTTGATGCTAATCTTTGATTTTTGAATCTCATTGGCTCACTTGAGTTAGTTCAGCACCATTCTTTCAATTTAATTTCTTTATTTATTTATTTTTTTCATTCTTTTCTTGAACTAACTCAAGATCATGCAATTATGTGATCTGTTTACATCTCTGAGCCTAGCGCATCTTGGCGCAGTGTGGCGCATCTCGATGTTGTTTTTTGCAATTTGGTACAGGTTCTAGCATGCCTGTGAGCATGCCCAGGGGCATGTCCTGCACTAGCCTGTGGGGCAGCATGACACGGTGTCTACCAGCGACTAGTGACTTGAGTCATAAGCAATGCATGTTCGCCTTCCTCTTTCAAGTCAAGTACTTCATTTGGCATTGCCTTATCACCTCCTGAGCTATAGGGCATGGCCAATTTGGTTGGTTGTTAATTGGGTATTATATGCTTAGGGTGATGAAAGAAAGGCTAACTGTTTGGCTTCAAAGTGGCTTAGGGAGCACAAAACAAGGTAGGGTAAGAAAGGGCCTTTAGGGGTTAAGCACACGTAGCCTACATCATTTCTTATAGCAAACCATACTTCAAACCAAGTGCATCTATATAATGTTAGTTCTTTAAAATTCAATGCAAATATAATGTAATGAGATCAACATTTATGAACAAAGTGAACACTATTTTAAGAGTAGAAACAAAGTGAATCACTCCGAAAGAATGGCATTAAGGCTCAAGTTCTCACATGGTAGTCTCCACTGATTTTCTGAAGTTCACTTTCATTTAATCATTTTGCTCACCTAATCATCTAAGATATGGCATTGTGAAGTGTATGGCATGCTACAAACTACATATGGTACGACTCTTAGCAAAACAAAGGTAGTAAACTTGGCATGTACACTCTTATAAACCCGTTAAAGCACTAGTTACTAACAACAACAAAAACTATCAACTTGAACTAACTAAACAATTGAAAAACAGAAACTGAACAAAAAAAACTGAAAATCTGGCCGTGTATACCTCCAAACCTATTTGTTTCAATATGTACCAAAGTTTTGATCCACACCCACAAACCTAAACTAAACATTGTCCGCAATGTTTGAGAATAAGCAACACAAAATATAATTTAAGTTTAGTGAAGTGGTAGGCGCAGAAACAAGAATATGAGAGAGGGATACAAACCAGCGCTAGGTTGCCTCCTAGGAGCGCTTGATTTAATGTCGAGGCAATAAAAGGCTGGCAACTAGGCACCTAGTGGGGCGCCTAAGTTCTGGGAACTCATGGGTTGCTCAATAAAGGCCTCGATGTAAGGTTTTAGGTGGTGGCCATTCACCTAGAACCTGTCCTGCTATTTTGGGTTTTTAAGCTCTACTGCATCATGAGGGAATACCTTAGTGACAAAGAAGGTTCTAGACCATTTGGAACGAAGCTTACTTGGAAATAGTTACAGACGAGAATTGAATAGTAGAACTTTTTGTCCTGTCTGAAATTGCTTCCGTTGGATGTGTTGATCATGGAAAGCCTTTGTTTTCTCCTTGTATATGCGGGAGCTCTCATAAGCCTAGTTTCTTAGCTCCTCCAATTCACTGAGTTGAAGCTTCCTCTGATTCCACGCTTCATCCAAGTCCATATTGGCCTTCTTAATGGCCCAAAATGTTTTGTGCTCTATCTCAACTGGGAGATGACATCATTTTACAAAGACTAACCTAAAGGGTGACATGCCAATAGGTGTCTTATATGCTGTCCTGGAAGCCCACAAGGCATCATTAAAACATTGAGACCAATCCTTCCTCGTGGGGCTCACGGTCTTCTCTAAGATGGCCTACCCCTCTCTATTTGATATTTCTGCTTTTCCACTAGTTTGAGGGTGGTATGGTGTGGAAACTCTGTGTGTGACGCCATACTTTCTCATCAGAGCCTCAAACGAATGATTGTAGAAGTGAGTGCCTCCATCACTATTGATGGCTTTAGGTGCTCCAAAGCGTGCTAAGATATGTATTCAGTCATTATTTATACATCATTTAGATGCTACTTAATGCCCTTTTACTTGTCTTTTGAGTACTTATGTGCCATCAGTAGTAGAAACTGATGAATTTTGTGAAACTTGTGCAGAGTTGGAAAGATAGGGATTTTATGAGAAGAATGCAAAAAGAATGGCTCAATTTGGAGTTATAATGAGGAAGTTGTCTTCATTGCAATATCATGCCCTAAATCATGTCATGATCTGAAGCCATGCGCCCTATTTAGGGCCAGGATCAAGAACCTCAAATCAAGCCATTTGGGTCCTAGAATCATGTCTGAGGACTAGTAAATCAAGTCCAAAGTGAGTCGAGGTACGTGCCAAGGCGTTTCCTTGACATGTCACAAAGATACCTCATCTGTGCTCTAATTCGAGTTCTAGAACCAGCCTTAGACGAGCCATGGCGAGTCCTTCAGAGTTCTCATCCAAGTCCCAATCATGTCCCTTGACACGCCTCAAGACCGCGGCCCAACCCAGCCCCCGGCCCAGCCCAGCCCGCGACCCAACCTCTATCCCTGCTAAGCTAGGAAAGCAGTCTCAGGGTTTCATTAAGGTTATTTTAGGCTTTTTGTTGTCAGTTTCAATTCCTAATTTTTAAGGGAAGCCCTAGGTTTATTTAAACAATGTTTTAACACCAGTTGAGGGTTCCACCCCTTTGAACGGGCATCAGATTCAGTTAATTCATAGTAATGGAACCTTGGAAATCTTGTTAAGAACTTGTAATGGTTAGTGGTGGATAGTTGGCCATAGTTTAACTTAATACCTAGTTTTAATCAAAATCAACCTTGCTGCCTAATTTGTTTCTGCCATTCACCTTGAACCTGTCCTGCTGTTTTGGGTTTTGAAGCTCTATTGCATCATGAGGGAATACATTAGTGACAAAGAAGGTTCTAGACCATTTGGATCGAAGCTTACCTGGAAATAGTTGCAAAAGGGAATTGAATAGTAGAACTTTTTGTCCTATCTGAAATTGCTTCCGTTGGATGTGTTGATTATGGAAAGCCTTTGTTTTCTCCTTGTATATGCGGGAGCTCTCATAAGCCTAGTTTCTGAGCTCCTCCAATTCACTGAGTTGAAACTTCCTCTGATTCCACGCTTCATCCAAGTCCATATTGGCCTTCTTCATGGCCCAAAATGCTTTTTGCTCTATCTCAACCAAGACATGACAACATTTTACAAAGACTATCCTAAAGGGTGGCATGCCAATAGGTGTCTTATATGCTGTCCTGTAAGCCCACAAGACATCATTCAAACGTGGAGATCAATCCTTCCTCGTGGGGCTCACGGTCTTCTCTAAGATGGCCTTCCCCTCTCTATTTGATATTTCTGCTTGTCCGCTGGTTTCAGGGTGGTATGGTGTGGAAACTCTGTGTGTGACGCATACTTTCTGATCATAGCCTCAAACGAACGATTGTAGAAGTGGAGTGCCTCCATCACTGATGATGGCTCTAGGTGCTCCAAAGCGTGCTACGATATGTGTTCAGTCATTATTTATACATCTTTTAGATGCTATTTAATGCCCTTTTACTTTTCTTTTGAGTACTTATGTCCCATCAGTAGTCTAAGGACAAGGGAACAGTTTCGGATCAGACTAAGCATTCTCATCCTACATCGCATATTCCAGTGCATATCAGACTAAGCAAGTTCAATTCGATTTAGATGATAATGTTGTAGTGCCTTTCCTCGCAGATTTCAGGACAAAAACAAACAGAACGTGAAGTTTGAAACGGAGATGGAATGCATGCTGTAAAAGTTGCAGATTACACTGCCATTCCACAAACTAGTCAAGCATATGCCAATCTTCGCAAAGCTTTTTGAAGGACCTAGTTTCTGGAAAACAAGGAGCTGAGCCAAAGCTCACTTTGGACATCAATTCAGCCACTTTAAATGCTCTACATGGCGTGCCTCCCATGGCTGAAGATCCAGGCCCTCCCTCACTCCCATGTGTCATCAAAGGACAAAGGTTTACTCATTGCTTATGTGACTCAGGGGCTGCTGTAAGTATCATGCCTTACCATGTATATCAATAATTAAACTTAGTAGAGTTAAAACCTACTGAGTTATGCATTAGATTAGCTTATTTGTCTGTGACTAGTCTAATGGGTGTGATTGAAGATGTTAGTATGCACATAGGGGATACTTGTATTGTTGCAGATTTTTATGCTTTGAGATTGGAGAGACCGGCCCAAGTGCAGATCCACCACTGATCGTTGGTAGACCCATTTTGGCCACGTTGGATTGTGGCATCAATGTGAAATGTGGGCAAGTAGCTATCCATGTCTGGGACAAGCTGAGAACATTCAACATCCATGACGCCATACGGAACCCGCTGCACCTACTTTTGATTTTCCATTATTTCTAATGAATGCATTGGTTGCAGGACACAATAGGAAGTTCAGGCACTAAGGACTCGAGTGACACGGCACTCACATCGCCTCAAAAAGCTCATGCTGACTACGAGAATGCAGAGGTCAGATTGCTCCAAGCCACTTCTTCGTTGCCATGTGGTAAACCAGCCTCAATTGAAGTTCCCCTACCCACGACCAATGATTCTTGGCCTTCCCTCAAGGATCCTCCCCCTCTCAAGCTAAGGCCGCAGCCACCAAGGAAGAGCTCCGTTTAGGACCTTGGCACTCCACTAGGCACTTGAAATGCCACCTCGTCTTGCCCATACGTTAAATAAAGCGCTCCTAGGATGCAACCTAGCCCTGGTTTGTATCCCTCTTTCATTCTCTTGTTTCTTCCCATATCACCCTTATCTTCTATTTTATCTTGTGCAACATTAAGGACAATGTTTACTTTAGGTTTGGGGGTGTAGGATTGAAAATTTTACATATAGAAACCAATAGGTTTGAGGGTACTCATGGCCATATTTTTGCAATTTTAGTTTGTAAGTTTTTAGTTGTTGTTTTGTGTTGTTGGTTAAGTTGTTTCTAGTGACTAGTTCTTTAACAGGTTAATAAGAGTGTACATGCTAAGTGAAATATCCTTGTTTTGCTAAGAGTCGTTCCATATGAAGTTTGTAGCATGCCATACACTTCACATGCCAAGTCTTAAGCAATCAAGTGAACAAAATGACTGAATTTGAGTGAACTTCAAAAATTAGTGGAAACTACCTTGGGAGAACTTGAGCCTTAATGCCATTCTTTCTGAGTGATTCACATTGTTTCTACTCTTTAAACACTCTTCACTTTGTGCATAATTGTTGATCTCATTACATTATACTTGCATTGAATTTTAAAGAACTAACATTATATAGATGCTCTTGGTTTGAAGTGTGGTTTGCCTTAAGAAGTGATGTAGGCTATGTGTGCTCAACCTCTAAAGGCCCTATCCTACCCTATTGTGTGCTCCATAAGCCATTTTGAAGCCAAACACTAGCATTTCTTTCATCACCCTAAGCATCATCTACCCGAAATGTACCCAGTCAATTTGGCCATACCTTTTAGCTTAGCTGGTGACAAGGCAGTACCAAATGGAGTTCATGTTGAATGGGAAGAGCACCTGCATTGCCTATGACTCAAGTCACTAGCAGTTGGTACACACCGCCACGCTGCGCCATAGGCTAGCTTAAGACATGTCCCAGGATATGCCCCTGGGCATGCTCACAGACATGCTAGAACCTACGCCAAACTGCAAAAAGCTGCGCCGCGATGCTCCACACTGCGCCGCGATTGCTCCACACTGCGCCGCGATGCTCCACACTGCGCCGCGATGCTCCACACTGCGCCAAGATGCGCCAGGGTCAGGGATGTCAACAGATCACATCATTGCACGATCTTGAGTTAGTTCAAGAAAAGAAAGAAAGAAAACAAATAAATAAAGAAAGCAAATTGAAAGAAAAGTGATGAACTAACTCAAGTGAGCCAATGAGATTCAAAAATCAAAGATTAGCATCAAGTTAAGAATTCAAGTCAGTAGGAGACCATTTAATGTCAAATTTTCATGGGGTTCTAGAAGATAAAAGAAGGACACATTCCAAGTCATGCTACTCCATGCCTTGTACCCATATGAGTTCTTTGAATTCCAAACTCTTCTTTCTTAAGCCAATCAGCCTAGCCCCACTGCAACCTGATGTGAAGACCTAACTGATCTTACGGCTAGTCATGCTAAGGATTGAGGTAAGTATCTATGTTCTTAAAGCTCAATTCCATTCATGAGATCTTAAATTTAGAAAGTGTTGTTTATCATTGAATGCTCATATGTGCTTAAGCTTGAATGTCTTTACATAAACTCCATCACATATGCTTGTTATGAGTGTAAAGCCTAGGATTCTAGAGTGAATTGAAAGACATCCAGTGAGGATTAGAGTCAAGGAGAAATATTCTGGAGCACTTGAATGAAGTTGTTAGCAAGCATGATTATTTGAGATTTTGGCATTCACACATTACACGGGACTCTTACTATTGTGGCATTCCTTTTAGTTTTGCAAAGCATGTCTACTTTCATTGATTCTTATTAATTTGTCTAAAGCACTATATCTAGCTTTCTAGTTGTCAAAGTAAAACATTTGTGGGGGTATTTGTTCATTCATTATTTATACATCTTTTAGATGCTATTTAATGCCCTTTTAAGTACTTATGTGCCATCAATAGTAGAAAGTGATGCATTTTGTGAGGCTTGTGCAGAGTTGGAAAGATAGGGATATTATGAGAAGAATGCAAAAAGAATGGCTCAATTTGGAGTTATAATGAGGAAGTTGTCTTCATTGCAATATCGGGCCCAAAATCATGTCCTGATCTGAAGCCATGCGCCCAATTTTAGGGCCAAGATCAAGAACCTCGAATCAAGCCATCCAGGTCCCATAATCATGTATGAGGACCAGCAGATCAAATCCAAGGTGAGTCGAGGTTCGTTCCAAGACGTGTCCTTGACATGTCTCAAAGATACCTCATATATGTCCTAAATTGAGTCTTAGAACCCAGCCCCAGGCAAGCCGTGGTGAGTCCTTCAGTGCTCTCAACTAAGTCCCAATCGTGTCCCCTGACATGCCTCAAGCATGCTGCCCAGCCCGTGTCCCTGCTAAGCTAGGAAAGCAATCTTATGGTTTCATTAAGGTTATTTTAGGCTTTTTGTTGTCACTTTCAATTCCTAGTTTTTAGGGGATGCCCTAGGTCTATTTAAATAATGTTTAAACGCCAGTTGAGGCTTCCACCCCTTTGAACGGTCATCAAATTCAGTTAATTCATAGTAATAGAACCTTGGAAATCTTGTTAAGAACTTGTAATGGTTAGTGGTGGATAGTTGGCCTTAGTTTGACTTAATACCTAGTTTTAATCACAATTAACCTTGCTGCCTAATTTGTTTCTTGCACTTTAAGTTTTTGTTTTACTTTCCGTATTCTTTCAGCATTCTCAATTCCAAAAGCATCAAACCAAATCCCCCCCCCCCCCCCCCCCACCCACCCCCCCCCCCCCCCCCCCCCCCCCCCCTCCCCCCCCCCCCCCCCCCCCCCCCTTCTTTTGCCGTAAGTTCTTAGTTAGAGTCCTTATTGAGCCTTTAGCGCCTTCTTCTGTTGCAAGTTAGTGTCTTAGGTTGTGTTTAGGTGTCTCTGCATATCTAACTTGTGTGAGTCTAGGTCAAATTATGCTTTTGCATTTACTTCATTTTTGTTGAGTCTTGTTTGAGTTAGCTAAATCTAAACTAATAATTGGATATCACATTGACACAAGTCCTCGAGGGGTTTGTGCACTTACAAGGATTATAACTGTTACAATTAGATTGCATATTTCTTGTTCTCTAATTTTACCAACAATACAGTTATGAATAAAGTCACAACTAATTTGGAATCAATAGTTCGAGGGGGGGATGGCTTCCACCCATTTTGAGACATAGTCCACAGCAAGCAAAATGTAAAGGAAACCATGAGAGTTTGGGAATTGGCCCATGAAACCAATGCCCCACACATCAAATATTTCGACAACAAGAATAGGGTGCAATTGCATTTGGTTTCTAGGGGCCTATATTACCTCATTTTTGCCACCTGTCACAAGTGAGTACAAAACTCATGTGCGTCTTTGAAAAGGGTAGGCAATAGAAGCCACTTTGTAGGACCTTGAGCGCAGTCTTCTTGGCACAAAGTGCCCTCCACAAGCCAAACCATGGCAGAAATACAACACGGACTCCATCTCAGTTTCTGGAATGCATCTTCTAATAATCTGATCCGAGCAGTGTTTCCAGAGGTATGGTTTATCCCAAACGTAGTACTTAGCTTGTTTAACAAGCTTATCCTTCTTAAATCTATTCAAAGAAGAAGGAATACGTTGAGTGGCTAAATAGTCAATAATATCAGCATACCAAGGATCAATAGCATTCAGAACAAAGAGTTGTTTCATCAGGGAAAGTTTCAAGAAGTGGTAGATTATCAGCTTCTTTAGTGGACCCATGGATTAGTCAGCTTAGATGGTCCCGCCACCACGTTTTCACTACTCTTCTTGTCACGAATTTCCAGGTCAAACTCTTGTAGGAGGAGCATCTAACGCATCAATCTGGGTTTGGCATCCTTTTTGGTGAGGAGGTACTTTCGAGCTGCATGATCAGCATAAATAATCACTTTAGTTTGAATCAAATAAGATCGAAATTTTTCTAAAGCAACATCAACGGCTAAGAGCTCATTCTCTGTTGTGGAATAGTTCAGTTGTGCATCATTGAGTGTCCTACTTGCATAGTAAATGACATTAGGCATCTTATTCACTATTTTCCCTAGGACAACTCCAACAACATAGTCGAAAGCATCACACATCAACTCAAATGGCAAGTCTTAGTTTGAAGGCATGATGATGGGTGAGGCTGTGAGCTTTGCTTTGAGAGTGTTAAATGCCACACGGCATTCCTTGGTGAAATTGAACACGGCATCCTTGGCCAAGTGGTTGCACAACGGTCTGGTGATCTTTGAGAAATCTTTGATGAACTTCTAGTAGAAGCCTGCCCAAGAAGGATATGATCTCCTTGACAGTTGTTGGGTAAGGCAGCCTATCTAGAATATCCAGTTTAGCTTTATCCACCTCAATGCCACTTGAGGAAATCACATGGCCCAGGATAATCCCCTGTTGTACCTGTTGGTAGATTTAAAGAGCAAGAAATATGCAATTCAATTCTAACAGTTATAAAATCCTTGCAAGTGCACAAATCGATAAGTATAGTATAGTAGCACAGCAAGAGTCGATCCCTCGAGGACTTGTATCAACGTTATGACCAATTTAGTTCAGATTTGTTAACTTAAATAAAAACACACACACACACACACAGGGGGGGGGGGGGGGGGGGGGGGGGGGGGGGGGGGTAGTTTATGATGTGATAACTGAAATTTAAAGACAAGTAAATCAAAGTGCAGAAAATAACAATGCAAGAATGAAAAGTTGTTAACTAAGGCGAATTAAGGCTTACTATCCACTCTAACCAATTATAGCTCTTAACCAAATTTCCTTGACCTAATTACTATGCATTTTCTGAATTAGGTGCCCCGTGCCTAGGACCTGGCATTGGTTCACTAACTAGACACATCTTATTCCCTCTTACTTAGCATGTTCTAAAACAGGGCATATGTCTAGAACGTCTATCACCTACCTTTTAAGATGATGCATGAAGTTTAAAGAGAATTTAATGACACCACATTAGCCTAGCAAAGTGGCATGCAATCCTAGGTCGTCATGAGTTAAGATTACAAGTACGAATACTTTCGATGCTCCAAATCACAAGATGATATGACGGTCACTCAAGCAATTACATCTATAATTATATGCAAACAAGGTAGCTAATCTTATAGGCATAAATTAAGTTCATTAAGCATAGTAATCCAACTTATTCAGCATGCATAGCAATCATAATCAAGAGCCAGAAATCCAATTAACAAGCTAACATGGCTAGGGCTTCAAACAGCCCTAATCCTAATGACTACTCACACATAACTGAAATAAACACAAGTATAATTGAATCCATAAGTAAATTGCAATAATGAAAATAAGGGTACAGAAGAGATTGTTAAGAAACAGATGCAGCAGAAGACACGGCAGGGCCTTCTTCTCCAAGCTCCACGTCCAATAATCTAAGTGAAAGATTATCTCCGAAAATATATGGTCCCTAATTCTCTAGAAAACCAAAACGGAACTCTGTGGCTCAGGTCTCTGTTTTTTCCAGAAAACAAAAACGTCCTTAGCTAATTATCTCCCCCCCCCCCCAAACACTGAACAAAGGCTCCCTTTTATAGACAAAGGGAAAACCTTGTTCTATAAGGATTGGTATGACCTTGTTCATACAGATTGGTAAACCATGTCCTATAGAATAGGGGGAAAGTTATTTTACTTTTAATTAATTATAAAGTCTTTAAAATCTATTCGAACCAATCAGAGCATGGCCGGAGAAGTGTGAATGCAAGCTGGCCAGTGGGAACGCAAGCTGGCCAAACTTGGATTTTTGACTGTCTTCGTAATCAGGATCTGGGACCGCGCTTTTGAAGTACGTTAGGAGTATAATAGAAGCGTATCGTCGTTCAGGCTTGGCGCAAATGTTGTCAGGCTTGGCGCAGAGGGAGAACCTCTGATCCACCGCTGGCGGAACAGGGACCCCGGCTTAGGCGCACTTCTGGGCTCGGATGGGAGTTCTTGGGACATGTCCTCGACCTGCCTTGGCGCGACCTTGGCACTTCTAGGACTTGACCTTGATATCATGAAACACAAGTTCGGGACCCGGAGGGCCTGATATGAGGTACTTGGCCAGTGGCCCAAAATAGGCGCACTGGCGCACTGGCGCACTCAGGACTCCGTTCAGGACCTGATATTGAAAGAAGATATCTCCTTCATCTGTACTCCGATTTGAGTCATTCTTTTGCGTTCTTTCCAGATTTTACCTATCTTTCTAACTCTGCACAAGTCTCACAAGATTGATCATTTTCTACTATTGATGGCACGAAATCATTCAAAAGACATGTAAGAGAGGCATATAAAGACATCAAAATGATGCATAAATAACGACTGATCAAAGACCCCCAAACCTATCTTTTGCTAGTCCCTGAGCAAAACAAATGCTAACAAAATGAAAAGAATCGATTTTAGTTAAGATAGAACATTTAAACCCCTAGGTTCACCTAGTAGGAGGAGTTTTGTCTCCTGAGGCTTATAACAATACGATACCCACAAACGTTTTACTTAAACAAAAAGATGCTAGATATAGTACTCTTAACAAGCTAATAAGAATCAAAGTAAGTAGACATGCTTTGCAGAACTAAAAGGAATGCCATAGCCGTGAGTGTCATGTGAAGGTGTACGTGTATAAATGCCAATATTTTCAGGTGATCAAGTTTGAAAACAACTTCATCTAAGTGCCCTAGAAAGATTTCGCCTCGACTCTAATCCTCACTAGGCAACTCTCAATCACACAAGAATCCTATGCTTACACTCTTTTCAAGCATATGTGATGAGTTTATGTTATGAAATTCAAATTTAATCACATATGAGTAACAATGAAGAATAGCACTTTATGGAAATAAAGATCTCATGAAAGGAATTGAACTTTAAGAACATAGATACGTACCTTAATCCTCAGCATGATTGTCCATAAGATCCGTTAGGTCTTCCTTTTTAGGTTGTATTGGGGCTAAGCTTTGGGCTTTAGCAAGGATGGATGGGATTCAAAGAACCTGAGTTGTGCCAAGGCATGAGAAGTCATGAATTGAACTTGGAATTTCTGAACTGAATCCTTCCTTAAGGCCCACGACATTGTGCTTTTCTGATGACTTATTTTGAGGCTCTTGTGGCTTATTTTGAGGCTCTTGGCTCACTTGGCTCAATTCACTTTTTTGTTTTCACTTATTTTTTTCCTTCTTTTGGTTTGAACGTTTTTTTTTTTTGTTTTTTTTTTGTTCGTCTTTGAATTGAATTGAACCAAGATCATGCAATGATTTCCTCAAATTTTCATGCAGCTTGCAACTTGTAAATCTTTTCTTTACTTTTGAACTTTCAATTGACGCCAATGTCTTTTGAATTGGGCAGCATCTTCTTTCATCTCTTATTCTCACCATGAATCTCATTTATGGCAACCTTAGCACAAACTGAGGTTATAGGGTATGGCTGTGATGAATGGCAAAGTATTTTGGGTTAGGTTATACTTTGTGTGATGAAAGAAAAGGTTGAGTGTTTGGCTTCAAAATTGGCTTAGGGAGCATGCAATAGGGTAGGATAAGGCCTTTAGAGGTTAAAGCACACATAGCCTACATCATTTCTTATGGCAAAGCATACATTAAATCAAGAGTATCTAAATGATGTTAGTTCTTTAAAATTCAATGCAAATATGATGTAATGAGATCAACAATTAAGAACAAAAGTGATGAGTATTTAAGAGTAGAAACAAGTATATCCCTCAGAAAGAATGGCAATTAGGCTCAAAGATCTCACAGGGTAGTCTCCACTAATTTTCTAAGGTTCACTCAAATTCAGTTATTTCGTTCACTTAATCACTTAAAACATGGCATTGTGAAGTGCAGATTATGAACTACTTAACCATGGCATGACTCTTAGTAAAGCAAAGATAGTTAACTTAGCATATACATTCCTATTAACAAGTTATCATACCAATCACAAGCAGAAATTTAAATGTCCTGGCCGTGTATCACCCCCCAAACCTACTTGTTTCTATATGTAAAATTTAAATCCACACCCCAAACCTAAACTGAACATTGTCCTCAATGTGATAAGCAGTAAGCATGACAACAGTAGAAAGGTTTGAGAGATATAACGGGCAGAAACAGAAAAGGAAGTGAGAAATACAAACCAGGGCTAGGCTGCCTCCTAGGAGCGCTTTATTTAACGTCTAGGCAAGACGGGGCTGACATGCTAGGAGCTGGGCGCATGCGGAGTTGCAGGGTTGACTGCGCTTGGATTAGAAAGGTCCTTCAAGTAGTGTTTGAGGCGGTGGCCATTCACCTTGAACGGATCCTGCCGTTCCGGGTGCTGGATTTCAACTGCACCATGAGGAAAAACGTTAGTAATAATAATGGTCCAGTCCATCTTGAACGCAACTTACCTGGCATTAGTCTGAGCCGGGAGTCGAAGAGGAGGACTTCCTGTCCGATTTGAAAGTCCTTGGGCTGAATGCGCTTGTCGTGGAAAGCTTTGGTCTTTTCCTTGTAGATACGAGCACTGTCAAAGGCCTCATTTCGCAACTCCTCTAATTCACTTAGCTGAAGCTTCCTATGTATTCCAGCGTCATCGAAGTTCAGGTTCATCTGCTTAATAGCCCAGAATGCTTTATGCTCCAATTCCACTGGTAGGTGGCAA
Source organism: Oemleria cerasiformis (assembly GCA_037349345.1). Lineage (NCBI taxonomy): Eukaryota > Viridiplantae > Streptophyta > Magnoliopsida > Rosales > Rosaceae > Oemleria > Oemleria cerasiformis. The sequence goes on from JAZGTL010000019.1 coordinate 12,043,544, forward strand.
CCTTTTCCAAAAACCAGCCGGAAGGGAGACATGCCAATCGGGGTCTTGTATGCGGTCCGATAGGCCCACAACGCATCATTCAATTTGCTGGACCAATCTTTGCGGTTAGGATTTACCGTTTTTTCCAATATGGCCTTTACTTCCCGATTGGACACTTCCGCTTGGCCACTCGTTTGAGGGTGATACGGTGTTGAGACCTTGTGGGTGACGCCATACTTCTTCATTAGGGCTGCAAACGAATGATTGCAGAAGTGTGCCCCCCCATCGCTGATGATTACCCTAGGTGCGCCGAATCTGGCTAAGATGTGACTCTGTAAAAAACGCACCACTACTTTGGCGTCGTTAGTTTTGGTGGGAATTGCTTCCACCCATTTGGAGACATAATCAACTGCAAGCAGAATATAAAGATTGCCAAAGGAATTCGGAAAAGGCCCCATAAAATCAATGCCCCATACGTCGAAGATTTCGACCACAAGAATAGGGTGTAATGGCATTTGATTTCGAGGGCCGATGTTACCTAGGCGTTGGCAGCGGTCACAGGTGAGTACAAATTCGTGTGCATCCTTGAAAAGTGTGGGCCAGTAGAGTCCACTTTGGAGTACCTTGAGGGCTGTTTTCTTAGCTCCAAAATGGCCCCCACATGCCAAACTATGGCAAAAAGTCAAGACGGATTTCATCTCGTCTTCTGGGATGCAGCGCCGAATGATTTGGTCTGGACAATGCTTCCATAGGTACGGCTCATCCCATATGTAGTACTTAGCTTGTTTAGCCAGCTTGTCCTTTTGGTACCTGTTTAAAGATGAAGGAATTTGCTTAGTGACAAGGTAATTAATGAGATCGGCATACCATGGATCAATAGCTTGGATTGCGAAGAGCTGTTCGTCAGGAAAGGTCTCGAGGAGGGGCAACTGATCGGCCTCTTCATTGGAACTGTGAAGCAATCGGCTCATATGGTCAGCGACCACGTTTTCGCTGCCCTTCTTGTCTCTGATTTCAAGGTCGAATTCCTGGAGCAGTAGCATCCAACGTAGCAACCTTGGCTTGGCGTCCTTTTTAGTGAGCAGATACTTCAAGGCAGCATGATCCGTGTATACTATGACCTTGGTTTGAATTAGATATGAACGGAACTTCTCCAGGGCAAAGATAACAGCAAGGAGCTCCTTCTCGGTGGTGGAGTAGTTCAGCTGGGCATCATTCAGGGTTCGGCTTGCGTAGTAAATGACATGAGGGAGCTTGTCAACACGCTGTCCCAAAACTGCTCCTATGGCGAAGTCTGAGGCATCACACATTAGTTCGAATGGTAAGTCCCAATTCGGTGGCATGATGATGGGTGATGCCGTGAGCTTTGCCTTGAGTGTGTTGAATGCCTCACGGCATCCCTTAGTGAACTCAAATGTGGCGTCCTTGGCTAGAAGATCACACAAAGGTCTTGTGATTTTCGAGAAATCTTTGATGAATCTGCGGTAAAAGCCAGCATGCCCTAAGAACGATCGAACCTCTTTGACTGTAGTGGGGTACGACAGCCTCTCTACTATGTCTAACTTTGCTTTGTCCACTTCAATGCCTCGGCTAGAGATCACATGACCCAAGACAATTCCCTGTTGTACCATGAAATGGCACTTTTCCCAGTTCAGCACTAAGTTGCTTTCTCTGCACCGTTCCAGTACTCGGGTTAGGTTAACTAAGCACAGTTCGAATGAATGTCCAAACACTGAGAAGTCGTCCATGAATACTTCAATTATATCTTCCACCATATCGGAGAAGATGCTCATCATGCAACGCTGAAAGGTAGCTGGGGCATTGCACAATCCAAACGGCATTCTTCTGTATGCAAAGGTGCCATATGGGGCATGTGAATGTTGTTTTTTCTTGATCTTCGGGTGCAATAGAAATCTGATTGTATCCTGAGTAGCCGTCCAAGAAGCAATAGTGGGAGTGTCCAGCCAGGCGCTCGAGCATTTGATCAATGAAGGGCAAAGGAAAGTGGTCCTTGCGTGTGGTTATATTTAGCTTTCGATAGTCGATGCACACTCTCCATCCTGTTTGAATCCGTTGAGGTACAAGCTCATCCTGCTCGTTTTTAACCACTGTGATCCCACTTTTCTTTGGCACGACCTGGACTGGGCTCACCCACTTGGAGTCACTAATTGGATAGATGATTCCAACGTCCAAGAGCTTTAGGACTTCTTTCTTCACGACCTCCTTCATAGGTGGATGCAATCGCCTCTGTGCCTCCCGTGATGGTATGGAGTCTTCCTCCAGCAGTATCCGATGCATGCATTTTGCGGGACTTATGCCTTTGATGTCAGCTATTGTCCATCCAATTGCCGTTTGATTGACCTTAAGGACGTGAACCAATGCCTTTTCCTCTTTCGTACTTAGGGTAGATGCAATGATGACTGGAAGGGTTTGATTGTCGCCCAAATATGCATACTTTAAGTGCTCGGGCAAGGGCTTCAGCTCGAGTTCAGGAGCCTTTATGATGGACGGCAGGGTTTTCTGACTTGTGAATGGTAGCGCTTCGAGGGGAGGCCTGTGCAATGGGAGGGCTGGCATGATGTCAAGGGCTCGTACCTCTTCGATCACGCTATCTGTAAGTGAATCCACAGTGTGTGGGTTACTAGTAACGGCCTTCTCAAGGTCATCCGTCATGCAAGAATGAGCAATTGTCTCCCGTAGCAGTAAGTCCATTGTGTTTAACGGAAAATCTACAATAGGCTCGGCAGGGTACTGGATGGTGTCATGGATGGAGAATGTCCGAAGCTGGTCCAGGACCTTGATGGAGACCTGGCCCTTTCTGACGTCGATGAGGCACTCGGCTGTGGCTAGTAAGGGTCGTCCGAAGATGAGGGGAGGTTCCTCACTTTTGTCAATTCTGTCCATTCTTAGTACGTAGAAGTCGGCAGGGATGCATGTATCTCCGATTTGTACCAGTACGTCTTCAAGAACCCCCATTAGGTTGGTTACAGAAGCGTTAGCCAACCTGACACATAGGTGCGTGGGCTTGAGTGCGCCTAGGTTGAGTGACTTGTAAATGTGGAATGGCATGATGTTCACTGATGCTCCCGTGTCGCAAAGGCAATGTTCGAATCTTTTTGACTGAATGACACATGGAAGGGATGGCGGCCCAGGATCATTGGCCTTAAGGGGCATGCGCAAAAGGGCAGCCGAGTAGGCCTTAGGGATGTCAATGGTGTCCGTGGAGCTAAAACCACGCTTGCCTGCAACTAAGTCCTTGATCAGCTTCGCAAAGATAGGCATGTGCTTGACAATTTTATGGAAAGGCAGTGTGATCTGAAGCTTCTGCAACATGCTGATGATTTCTTCCTCAAAGTCCTCCTTTTGCTTATTCCTGTTTTGGAACCTGCGAAGAAATGGATAATCAACATTATTAGCTAACTCAAAAGTGACTTTTTTAGAATTGGAATTCTGAGGTTTAGAGTTAGAAGTATTCGAGTGCTGCGACTTGGGCTTAGGAGCAGGTTGCAAGCCAGCCGTGGCCGAAGTAGGCGCAGTGTCAGGTCCTCTTTGCGGTAGGGCACTTGGTGACTCGTTGGGCCGGCTCTGCGCCAGAGGTGTTGGTCGTGGCATGTTTTGCGGCACGCCCTGGTCGGTGATCCTTGGCAGAGTAGATTGAGGCTCGGTTTCAGGTCCTGCGAGGGTGGCATATGTGGGGTCTTGAAGTGGTGTTTGCTTCTCCAGCGTGATGGCATTAGCCGTAGGATTGTGAAATCCTTTCGGATTTACCAGGACTTGACTCGCTAGCTTGCCCTGCTCCCGCTGATTTAGTTGGTTCGCCACCTGTCCCATTTGACGCTCCAAGTTTGCAATTGCATTTTTGAAGTCTCCCGTCTGACTCTGGCTATCGTGCATGAATTTTATGAGTTGAGCCTGCTGTTGAGTCAGGATATGGATGGAGTCCTCAACAGACTTGCTTCCGCCATTCTGGTTTGAGGAAGGACCGTGGTAGTTCCCCTGAGGGCCTGCGGCTTGCTGCTCAAATCCAGGGGGTGGCAAGGGATTCGCGGCTGCTTGATTGTTGCTCCAACGGAAATTAGGATGATTTCTCCACCCCGGATTGTAAGTGTTGGAATATGGGTCATTCCGGGGTCGAGAATTGCTATTGAACCCTCCAGCAAAGTTGGCCTCTTCCACAACCGGGCAGTCCTGGGATGTGTGGCCCTGAATTGAACATACCTCGCAGATGTGAACTCCTTTGGCTTTCTCGCTACACAATTGTTTCACCATTTCCGTGAGCTGAGCAATGGCGTCATCTTTGTATTTGGCGGATGCATCACCCGTTGCTCTAGAGGACGGACCCCTGTAGCTGAACTGTTTTTCCCTTTGAGCAATGTTCTCAAAGGCGGTCCTTGCTTCCTCGGCTGTGCCTTCTAGAATCCCTTGGGATTGAGAATCCACCATTGTCCGATCGCTAGTTTTCAAGCCTCCATAGAAGTATAGCATAAGATGATGGGCATCAATATGGTGGTGGGGGCACGCCCGTAACATCTGATTGAACCGCTCCCAAAACTCGTAGAAAGACTCCTCCATGTCTTGCCGTGGGTTCATGATCTTGGACTTTAACTCATTTGTCTTTTCCACGGGAAAGTACTATGTTAAGAATTTGGACGTCAAGTCCCTCCAAGAGTGAATGGAAGCCGGCGCCAATGAATGAAACCATGTCTTGGCGCGATCCTTGAGACTGAAGTGAAAGAGCCGCAGGCGGATTTCAGATTCTGTCATTCCATTGATGCGCAATGTTGAACAAACCTCAACAAATTCCTTGATATGAAAGTGCGGGTCCTCGCCCGCAAGGCCGTGGAATGTAGGCAGCATGTGAATTGTCCCCGACTTTAATTCGAAGTTTGCCACTGTTGACTCGGGAAAAACAATTGGAAATTGATCCTCCGAGAAATGGGGCATGGCAAAATCCTTAAGGCGCCATGGGGCTTGCGGTACTAGGCCACGTTCCAGGCCCTGCTCTTCTCTGTGGTCCGCCATCCTCCTTGGGCTTGGTGGCGGGGAGCCGTGGACTGAAGATGCTTGCGATGATGGTCCACTTGATGACCCGTGCACTGAACCTTGGAATGACATACACGGGTACCTAACAAAAAAGAAAAAAAAAAACTAAGTTACAAATCTAAACTTGAATGGGCACCGTTGAGGGACAAGTCCCCGGCATCGGCGCCAAAAACTTGTTGGTAGATTTAAAGAGCAAGAAATATGCAATTCAATTCTAACAGTTATAAAATCCTTGCAAGTGCACAAATCGATAAGTATAGTATAGTAGCACAGCAAGAGTCGATCCCTCGAGGACTTGTATCAACGTTATGACCAATTTAGTTCAGATTTGTTAACTTAAATAAAAACACACACACACACACAGGGGGGGGGGGGGGGGGGGGGGGGGGGGGGAGGGGGGGGGGGGGGGGGGGGGGGGGGGGCGGCGGGGGTGGGGGGAGTTTATGATGTGATAACTGAAATTTAAAGACAAGTAAATCAAAGTGCAGAAAATAACAATGCAAGAATGAAAAGTTGTTAACTAAGGCGAATTAAGGCTTACTATCCACTCTAACCAATTATAGCTCTTAACCAAATTTCCTTGACCTAATTACTATGCATTTTCTGAATTAGGTGCCCGTGCCTAGGACCTGGCATTGGTTAACTAGACACATCTTATTCCCTCTTACTTAGCATGTTCTAAACAGGGCATATGTCTAGAACGTCTATCACCTACCTTTTAAGATGATGCATGAAGTTTAAAGAGAATTTAATGACACCACATTAGCCTAGCAAAGTGGCATGCAATCCTAGGTCGTCATGAGTTAAGATTACAAGTACGAATACTTTCGATGCTCCAAATCACAAGATGATATGACGGTCACTCAAGCAATTACATCTATAATTATATGCAAACAAGGTAGCTAATCTTATAGGCATAAATTAAGTTCATTAAGCATAGTAATCCAACTTATTCAGCATGCATAGCAATCATAATCAAGAGCCAGAAATCCAATTAACAAGCTAACATGGCTAGGGCTTCAAACAGCCCTAATCCTAATGACTACTCACACATAACTGAAATAAACACAAGTATAATTGAATCCATAAGTAAATTGCAATAATGAAAATAAGGGTACAGAAGAGATTGTTAAGAACAGATGCAGCAGAAGACACGGCAGGGCCTTCTTCTCCAAGCTCCACGTCCAATAATCTAAGTGAAAGATTATCTCCGAAAATATATGGTCCCTAATTCTCTAGAAAACCAAAACGGAACTCTGTGGCTCAGGTCTCTGTTTTTCCAGAAAACAAAAACGTCCTTAGCTAATTATCTCCCCCCCCCCAAACACTGAACAAAGGCTCCCTTTTATAGACAAAGGGAAAACCTTGTTCTATAAGGATTGGTATGACCTTGTTCTATACAGATTGGTAAAACCATGTCCTATAGGAATAGGGGGAAAGTTATTTTACTTTTAATTAGTTATAAAGTCTTTAAAATCTATTCGAACCAATCAGAGCATGGCCGGAAGTGTGAATGCAAGCTGGCCAGTGGGAACGCAAGCTGGCCAAACTTGGATTTTTGACTGTCTTCGTAATCAGGATCTGGGACCGCGCTTTTGAAGTACGTTAGGAGTATAATAGAAGCGTATCGTCGTTCAGGCTTGGCGCAAATGTTGTCAGGCTTGGCGCAGAGGGAGAACCTCTGATCCACCGCTGGCGGAACAGGGACCCCGGCTTAGGCGCACTTCTGGGCTCGGATGGGAGTTCTTGGGACATGTCCTCGACCTGCCTTGGCGCGACCTTGGCACTTCTAGGACTTGACCTTGATATCATGAAACACAAGTTCGGGACCCGGAGGGCCTGATATGAGGTACTTGGCCAGTGGCCCAAAATAGGCGCACTGGCGCACTGGCGCACTCAGAACTCCGTTCAGGACCTGATATTGAAATGAGGATATCTCCTTCATCTGGACTCCGATTTGAGTCATTCTTTTTGCGTTCTTTCCAGATTTTACCTATCTTTCTAACTCTGCACAAGTCTCACAAGATTGATCATTTTCTACTATTGATGGCACGAAATCATTCAAAAGACATGTAAGAGAGGCATATAAAGACATCAAAATGATGCATAAATAACGACTGATCAGTACCATAAAATGGTACTTTTCCCAGTTCAGCACCAAATTGCTCTCCCTGCATTTTTCCATGAAAACCTCAATGATATCCTAAACCATGTTTGAGAAAATACTCATCATGCAACGCTGGAAAGTAGCGGGCCATTGCATAGGCCAAAAGGCATCCTCCTATATGCAAAAGTGTCATAGGCCATGTGAAAGTGGCCTTTTCCTGGTCCTCCGGGTCTTTTGCAATCTGGTTATTACCTGAATATCCATCTAGAAAACAGTAATGAGAATGCCCTGCAAGTCTCTCAAGCATTTGATCAATAAAGGGTAAAGGAAAGTGATCGTTTCGAGTAATAGAATTCAGCTTCCTATAGTCTATACATACTTTCCACCCTATCTGAAATCGTTGGGGCACTAGCTCATCATGCTCGTTTTTAAACACTGTTATCCTACTTTTCTTTGGAACCACCTGAACATGACTCACCCATTTGGAATCAGAAATTGGGTAAAAGATTCCTACATCCAACAATTTGAGCACCTCCTTCTTCACAACCTTCTTCATTGGTGGGTTCAGTCTCCTCAGGGCCTCTGTAACAACCCGAAATTTTAATTATTGGGTTTACGTAATTATTTTTGTAAAATGACGATTTTACCCTTGGTCGGTAAAGGGCTTGGAAATCAAGTTTTGTTTTGAGACACTTTTGGTAGTATTTCGGGTACCGTTGCATAGGTCTCGAACTCACGAGTTCGTAGACAGGTGGCATGCAAGAAACGGAGTTCGTGTACGGAAGTTATGGGTCTAGATGTGCAAGGACATTTTGGTAATTTTGATTTGGGAGAAGATATTTTAACCCAATCATAATTCATCTTCATCTTCATTTCATTATCACTCGTCTCTCTCTCTCTGAAACATAAACACCCACATCGAACTCGAAACCGTGCGAAAATACCCGAAGAAAAACCATAAAGTCAACTTTTAATTCAAGGCTTTAGCTTCCAGTTTTGATCAACTAATCGTATTCTACTCCTTCCCACGATCACAACCGTACCAACCATCGAAGGAGAGGATCACGGAGGAAGCCGAACCGAGTATAGGAAGTTTTGGACCTTCCGATCGATTTTCCAGCTTACACAGGTACGTGTTTGATGTTTTAAGGTCATATTTGCATTCCGAGGTTCGAGTAGATACATTTAGCATAAAATTTGTGTAAAACGGTTGATTTTTGAGGAAGTGGTAAAGCTTGGAGTTTCGGCCGGAAATGGGGGATTACGGTGGACCAGACAGCGGCGGAGATGGTGGTCCGGTCATCTTCTCCGGCCAGCCTCCGGCGACGGCGACGGTAGTCCGGTCGTCTTCTCCGGCGAGTCACCGGTGACCGGTCGGGTCGAGTTGAATCGGTCGGGTCGAGTTGAACCGGTCGGGTCGAGTTAGACCGGGTCAGGTTGAGCCGGACCGGGTTAGACCGGTCCAGGCGCGTGAATACTGTAGTAGGCGCGTGACCTGCGCGTAAGGGCTCGTGGGCGCGTGTGCCAACCTTCAGGCGGCGCGTGGGGCTGAGTCTGAGGTCACAGTGACGCGCGGTAACTAGTTTTCGACGTTCTGAATCTGTTGGTACAGGTTTTAGGTTGATCGGACGACGTTTAGAGGTCGCTTTGGGTGTCCGAAGTTGCTGTGTTTTCTAGAAACAGCATGGGTAGACTTCCCGAGGTTAGGAAGTTGTTATTTAAGAGTCTTATTACTAGCCGATAATCCCGATTGTTGTTTTTGACAGGCGATATTGTTCCGGGAACCTCAGAGGAACGAACAAGACGGGATTGAGCTAGCTTGAATAGGTTTGTGAGTGGACTTTTGTTTTATGAACTGAAATGCATGCATCAAAATATCTTTGTGTAAATACTGTTATGTATTGTGGCATTGAATTTCTGAATTTTAGAAATGATTACTAGACACATGTTTTCCACTATTTCGGTTAAAGTGTGATTTGAGAAATATCATGCTTTTTGGACTCAGTTTTGATATCGTTTTGACGTGGAAATTATTGAGTCAATGATTTGGGTTTTGACCCAGTTGTATGAGTTTATCGGATTTGGTCATTTTGAGGTAGGCCAGGACCCGGGACGAGGATCTGTTATTAGCGGTGAACCCGGTGCACCTCCAAGATAAACATTGATTTGAGGGAGGCTAGGACCCGGGACGAGGATCCATTATTAGCGGTGAACCCGGTGAACCTCCAAGATAAACATTGATTTGAGGGAGGCCAGGACCCGGGACAAGGATCCGTTATTAGCGGTGAACCCGGTGAACCTCCAAGATAAACATTGATTTGAGGGAGGCCAGGAACCGGGACGAGGATCCGTTATTAGCGGTGAACCCAGTGAACCTCCAAGATAAACACATTTGAGGAGGACCAGGATATGGGATTAGGATCCGCTGTTGGCGGTGAACCCAGTAAACCTCCAATATAATTGGTGATTGATTCTCTGACTAGCGTCGAGAGTTTTGCTCCGTTGGTTTGTTGAGTGCTCCGACTCTGGCATCGTGGAGTTTTGGCTCCGTCGGGTCATGAGGATGTCTATGCATAGTACAGAGAGTTGTGATACAGGACTAGCACACCCCAAGGGATACCCTGGTGGCTAGTGGATGTGTCGGGAACAGTGGATTTGAGATATTATGTGTCTAGGTTGAATTAAATGATTTTGAACTCCTTTGAGGATGATTTTCAAACCAGACTGCGGATCACAATGTGTTTTCCTTATATGGATTTTGTGTGAGTTCTACTAAGTGGTTTTAAAGAGAAATGCAAATGCCGGTGATTTAAAGATGATGTTTTTATAGCATGAACTGTTTATGTGATGCATGCATGGTTTTATAAATGGAGGGGGAAAAAGGTAATATTCCTTGGAAAAATTATTTATAAACGATTATTTTTGTCCACTCACAACTTTTGTGTTTAAACCCCCTTCATGCAGTAGAGTTGACGCGGACATTATCTCGAGGCAGAGGCATTAGCACTCTCGGCTGCGCTGTGTAGTTGTACTTGAGTAAGATATCTAAATTGTATCTTTATCCTACTTAGACGCTCTGATATTATATTGTATTTGGTTGGTAATTACTTACGGGAATTTTGAGTGCTTAAATCCCTTGTCTGACAAGTGAAAGTATTTATTATTATTATAATTTGTAAGGATTGAAGGGTATTTGGGAACTTTCCCTTAGGTTGTCAGACGAGATCAGGGTTCTTCCCGGGTTTTGACGGGAAATTCGGGACGGGTCCTGACAGCCTCTCTAGATGGCTTGGCATCCTCTTCTAGCAGAATTCTATGCATACACTTTGAAGGACTAATTCCCTTGATGTCTGCTATTGTACATCCTATAGCTAATTGATTGGCTCTCAAAACCTGCACCAACTCATCCTCCTCCACAACACTTAAATTAGAAGCAATAATAACCGAAAGAGATTGGTTCTTACCTAGATAAGCATATTTCATATGCTCTAGCAATGGTTTCAACTCAAGCTCAGGAGCTTGGGCGTTGGATGGCTTGGTTTGCTGCTGGGCTGTGAGGGGTAGGTCCTCAAACAACTGCCTGTTATAGGGAGCTTATGGTACGACATTGAGGAACAGAAAGGTTCTGTCACGTGCTCATCCATTGGCGCAATGTCGGATAGGGCCTTCTCTAACGGATCTGCAATGCAAGAGTTTGCAATAGTTTTCTGCAATGAAACATCCATCATATTCAAAGGGAAATCAATTATAGGTTCGGCAAGATATTGAATGGCATCATGGATAGAAAAAGTTCTCAATTGATCCAACACTTTAATTAAGACTTGGCCATTTTTAACATTTATCATGCATTCAGTCCTGGCTAATAGGGGCCTGCCAAAAATAAAAGGTGGCTCCTCATTTTGATCAACCCGATCCATCTTAAGAATGCAGAAATCAGCTGGTATGCATGTATCACCAATCTGCACAATCACATCCTCAAGCACACCCATTAGATTCGTAACAGAAGCACTCGCTAATCTAACACATAAGTGAGTAGGTTTGAGTTCTCCTAAGTTGCGAGATTTATAGATATGGAATTGCATTATACTCACAGATGCTCCCGTGTCACATAAATAATGATCAAACTGTTTTGATTAAATGACACAAGGAAATGTTGGAGGCCCGGGATCATTGGCCTTGAAAGGCATGTGCAGAAATGCAGAAGAACAAGCCTTGGGGACATCTATGATGTCACGCGAACTAAAACCTCGTTTCCCAGCTACCAAGTCCTTGATGAGCTTGGAAAAATTTGGCATGTGCTTTACCAATTTGTGGAAGGGCAGCGTGATCTGAAGCTTCTGTAACATACTAATGATCTCTTCTTCGAATTCCTCCTTCCCTTTATTCTGATTCTGGAACCTACGAGGAAAAGGGACAATCACCACATCATTTAAGACAAAATGCACTTTTTTAGTTTAATTATGAAATGTAGATTTAGAGGCATGAGAGTGAAGGTTAGAGGTCTTATTTTGGTCCAAATTTGGGTCCTGGCTCTCAAAAAGAGCCTAGGACTCAAATCTGCCGTTTTGAAGTGGAATCGGGTCCTGGGTTGAATTCTCGGACATGTCCTGGGCATGTCTCGGTGCTGATCTGGGGGCCTGCAGAGACATGATATGAGACATGTCCAGCGGTAGGGGTAGGGACACAGGTTTAGGTCCTGTCTGGGGCTGGTTCACAAAAACAGGCCCTATGTTAGTTTTAGGCACCTTCTCGACCAGATCTTCATCCAAAGTTGCTAGTCCTTCATTCATGTCACGATGAGCACCAGACGGTGGGCTCTGAAGTTGTGTGCCACTTCGAAGGGTAATAGCATTGGTCGTGGGATTCTTGAAACCCTTTGGATTGACCATGACTTGATTGTGCAGCCTACTTGGCTCTCTTTGATTCAACAGATTTGAAATCTGCCCCATTTGATCCTCCAATGCAGAGATGGCTCGATCAGTCTTCTTATAGTGAGCTATGGTGTTCTGAACGAGTGCTTGCACCATGCTCTGAGTGGCCATAATCATATCTTCCAATGATTTTCCCCCCGGTGCCTGAGGGGCATGATGTTGTGCTTGAATAGGGGCTGGGGCAGGCGCGGCCTGATTTTGGAATCCGGTTGTGGCATGGGGTTTTGAATGTTCTGATTGTTACCCTACATGAAGTTGGGTTGATTTCGTCACTCGGGATTATAGGTGTTGGAATATGGATCATTCTGAGGCCTTGATCCATCATTGAACCTACCAACCATGTTGGCTTCTTCCACCATTGGGAAATCCTGGGATCCATGTCCTTGAATCGAGCATACATCACATACTTGTACTCATTTTCCCTTGTCATTGCACATTTTCTTTACCTTTGTTATGAGTTGAGCAATGGTGTCATCTTTGTCCTAGCTTGTTCCACCAAGGGTTTGAGGTTGATGACCCCCGATAGCTGAATTGCTTCTCCCTTTGAGCAATATTCTCAAAGGGCACTCTAGTCTCCTCGGTTGTGCAATCCAGAACTCCCTTAGATTGAGAGTTCACCATGACCCTATCACTAGTCTTCAAACCTCCGTAGAAATACAACATCAGGTGACATTCATCGATGTTGTGGTGGGGACAAGACTGAATCAATTGATTAAACCGTTCCCAGAATTCGCAGAAGGACTCATCTTCAGCCTGACGTGGGGCCATGATCTCACTCTTAAGTTTATTAGTCTTTGACACTGGATAATACTGAGTGAGGTACTTGGAGGACAAGTCTCTCCAACACGAGATAGATGCAGGGACCAAGGAATGGAACCAGGCCTTGGCTCTGTCCTTGAGACTGAAGTGACAAAGTCTCAATCTGATTTCGGCCTCAGTCATGCCGTTTATCCTCAATGTAGAGCAGACCTCCACGAATTCCTTTATATGTAGGTGAAGATCCTCTCTTGAAAGTCCATGGAATTTAGGGAGCATGTGTATGGTCCCTGACTTAAGCTCAAAATTTTCCACAGTAGATGGTGGGAATACAATTGGAAACTGATCCTCGGAGACATGTGGAGTAGCATACTCCTTTAGAAACTTTGGTGCGGGGTTGGCAAGGACACGTTCCTCAACCATTGGAGGTGATGATGGCGGGGATGCTTATGGAGATGGAAATTGTGGTAAAGTTGGCAGGGAATGGAAGGTGATCCTTTGAGCCTTGTAGGAAGGGGAAGGTTGGTGAGAATGCAACTCCAATTGTCATTTGATGTATGCAAGCTGTTCAGCAGAGAACAAGTGGGACAAAGACTTGGAAAGAGTAACAAAATTGAATTAGTAACCTAAAGCAATGGACATAGTTGAGGGACAAGTCCCCGGCAACGGCGCCAAAAACTTGTTGGTAAAAATAGAGAACACATATTATGCAATCTATTTCTAACAATTAAAACCTTGCAAGTGCACACGTCAACTAAGATAGTACAGCAGAAAAGCAAGGGTCGATCCCCCGAGGACTTGTATCAACGTTATGTCCATTTCAGTATTTAGACTTAACTACCTCAGATTAAGACTCAACCACAATAAAAGAAAACAAGAAAAACATACCTGGAACTAGACTCAACACTAAGTAAATATGCAAGACACTAAGACACAACATATGACAATAACTTGTGACACAAGAAAACACAAAAGACTTTGAACAAACACACACAAGACGCACGGCTAGGGGGGTTTGATGCTTTTGGAATTGAGAATATTGAAAGTAAAAAGAAACTTAAAGTGCAAGAAACAAATTAGGCAGCAAGGTTGCTTTTGATTAAAACTAAGTATTAAGTCGAACTAAGTCCAACTATCCACCACTAACCATTACAAGTTCATAACAAGATTTCCAAGGTTCCATTACTATGAATTAACTGAATCTGATGCCCGTACAAAGGTCCACTCAAGGTCAAATCACACATTTTATTTCCTTCTTAGTTCCTATGTTGCAGCCTTTCCCGGCTCACTACCACGTACAACTATTCAAAGAACGCATTAAGCAGGAAAGGAAATCTGAGCAATCACAATACCCCTAGAAAAGTGATGTACAGTCCTAGGTTGTCATGAGTTGGATTACAAGTAAGATGTAAAGCCACTACCGTTGGTGCCAAACAATCACAAGAAAATAGTCAATCAATCAAGCAATCATTCACCTATAGATTATGCAAATAAGATGACTAAACTCATAAACATAAACTAAGATCATTACGCACAGTAATCACAACCATATTCAGTATTCATCACAATGTAAACCATGGGCCAAAATAAAGTTAACAAACTACATGGCTAGGGCTTCAAGTAGCCCTAGTTCTATGAAGAACTACTCACGCATCTTATTGAAAACAATAGAATAAGTCATTATTACAAATTAAAGATGAAATGCAAGAAAAGAAAACAATCAAAGAAATGGCAAGCCAAGGACACGTCCGAGCACTCTCCTCCACTCTCTGTGTTAAGCCCCTCTTCCACAAGCACGAACAAAAGTAAAAACGCACAAACTGTCTAAAACTGAAAACTATGCGGCTACAAAGCGGTAGAACCCTCAACTGGAATTAAAACATTGCTTAAATAGACCTAGGGCTTCCCCTAAAAACTAGCATTTGAAACTGACAACAAAAAGCCTAAAATAACCTTAATGAAACCCTAAGATTGCTTTCCTAGCATAGCAGGGACACAGGCTGGGCTGGGCTAGGTCGCGGGCTGGGATGGGCTGGGATGGGTTGGGCCGCGTGCTGGGTTTGGCTGGCCGCGGGCTTGAGGCATGTTAGAGAACACGATTGAGACTTGGCTGAGAGCTCTGAAGGACTCGCCATGGCTCATTTGGGGCTAGTTCTAGCACTCGATTTAGGGCACAGATGAGGTATCTTTGAGACATGTCAAGGACACGTCTTAGCATGAACCTTGACTCATCTTGAACTTGACCTGCTGGTCCTCAAATATGAATTTAGGACCCGCATGGCTTGATTTGAGGTTCTTAGTCCTGGCCCTAAACAGGCTGCATGGCATCAGATTAGGATATGATTTAGGGCCCAATATCGCAATGAAGACAACTTCCTCATTATAACTCCAAATTGAGTCATTCTTCTTGTATTCTCCTCAGAATATCCCTATTTTTCCAATTCTGCACAACCCTCACAAAATGTGCCACTTTCTACTATGGTTGTCACTCAATCATTCAAAACACATGTAAAAGGGCACAAAAGTGACATCCAAGTGATGTATAAATAATGACTGAACACACAGGTAAAGGTAGCGTGGGTTCCATCGATGTAAATCAAGTGGATTCCGTAAATGGTGTTTATTTATATATGCGGATCTTATTGCATGTAAGGTGTGATAACAAGGTGGGATTATATCGATTAGTATTATTATTTTCTTTGTTAGATCACGCTTTTATTGTATTTGGTTCTATTGTCCACTCACAATTGTTTTAGTTTTTTACCCTCCATGCCGTAGTGGTACAAGGCGTCAAAACTAGGAGGAGGCATCACCTTCTGATGCGTTGTCGATGTTGGTTTTGGTTGGGTTGTAAATGTAATTTAACCTAGTTGGCTCTGATTGTCTTACGGGTTAATTGTTGATATGTCATGTGGGTTGGTTGGATTTAAATTTATTTGGACTGTTTAGATTGTAGTTGTTTTGTATCATTCGTCTGACAGGTGGAAGACGGAGTGACCCTGTTATAGGGGAGATTCTGCCGAGCAGTGAGCTTAGTCCTTTTGGATAGTTGTTTTCAGAGGTATCTGACGTTGGGAGGGCCAGAGACTCGGTGTTTCATACTATTGGCGAATAGGGAGTTGTCGCCTATCGAGTAAGACTTGAGTGCCCTGTTGTTGTCTTTGTGGAGGGGAATAGCGAGGAAGTATCTTGCTGATGAGATTCGTGTGAGGGACGAGCTACGATTTGAGTTGAGAAAAGATTTTAGCCTTGAGGAGGCTAGTTGCGAGGCTCGGGGATCAGATGCAAGCCCAGTAGTCACATCAAATGGTTGGGCTGGTGCTAATTTCGAGGATGAAATTTCTTTAAGGGGTGAGTTATAACTACCCATATGTGGAATTATTAAATTTTCGTATATATTCGAGAAAAATGACAATTTTACCCTCGAGGTTCGAAAGTCACTTTTAGTTTGGGAATAATTTTGGTTGGTTTTTCTTGGACCAATTTGTAGGTATCGAACTCACGAGTTCGTGGACAAGCGGCATGCAAAAATCGAAGCCCATTTGAGCGAGTTACGGGTCTAGAACCTTGAGGGGCATTTTGGTAATTTTTGAAGGGCAAATATTTTGGGATGATTTTTTCTCCCGTTCTTCCAGATTTTTTTCTAGGACCCCTCCCGAATTTCCCCTCTAAACCCAAGAGAAGCCCTACTCCCGTCTGACAACACTTGAAAACATAACTGATTCTTGAAATACCCTCACTAGTCCAACAAAGACTTCCCGAGAATTCTACCAAAAATTTGGCAGAATCTCACCTGTAGTTCACTCAAACCGTCTTCCACCTGTCATACGAAGGATTTAAATACTAAACCAATAATTCAACCAGTATAGACAAGGATCACATCAAACCAACGCAAACAATCCAAACCCCGTAAAAGTTAATCAGAGCAACTAGGTTAAATTTAAAATAGAACCCAACCAAATCCGGCACTAACAACGCAACAGAAAATGATGCATCGTCCTAATCTCGAAACCTCGTCCCGCTACAGCCTGGAAGGCACGAAATCAAAACAACTATGAGTGGACAATATAACCAAATACAATAAAAGTGTGGTCTCGCATATAAAATAATAATACTAATCGATATAATCCCACTTCGTTATCAAGCCTTACATTCGACAAGATTCGAATATATAAATATATACAACTTACCGAAATCTAATTGATTTTCCTAGATGGAACCCACGCTACCTTTACATGTGCCCGCCATATCAGTAACCCGGCCGAAGCCATTATCCCAAGCTGACTCTAATATCCCGATCGAAGCGGTCATCCCGAGCCATAGCTCGATATCCCGACTGTAGATGTCATTCTGAGTCGTAGCTCGATATCCGATTGTAGATGCATCTCGAGCCGTGGCTCGATATCTCGGTCGTAGCCGTCATCTCGAGTCATAACTGTCATCTCGAGTCGTAGTTTGATATCCCAACCGTAGTCGTCATCCCGAGTGCATGAGGTAATCCACCCTGCTATACCTCACCGAGCGTATGAAGGAATCAACCCTACCATACCTCACCGAGCGTATGAGGGAATCCACCTTGCCATACCTCACCAAGCGTATGAGGGAATCCACCCTGCCATACATCATCGAGCGTATGAGGGAATCCACCCTGCCATACCTCACCGAGCTTATAAGGGAATCCACCCTGCCATATCTCACCGAGCGTAGGATGGAATCCTCCCAGCCCTACCTCACATCTTACCGAGAAACTCCCACTAACCCTCCCACAAGGGCCAAGCCTAATCAACCATCCAAGGTCAAAACCCCAAAGCCATCAAATACCTGGGCCTAAGCCAATTTTCCATGACTCGGGGCCGAGGCCCAATGTCCATGACTCGGGGCCGAGGCCCAATGTCCATGACTCGGGGCCGAGGCCCAATGTCCATGACTCGGGGCCGAGGCCCAATATCCGTATCCGGAACAAGCCCTAAACCATATCCAAATCATTATCGAAATCCATAACCAATACATATCCACAAATCAAGTCGTAGCCCAAAACCATAACACCGAGCCTAAGCCCACAATCACATAATCGGGCCTAAGCTCGAAACGCTTTCAAAACATTAACCTTATTTATCAAATGTATAAAATCCATAGTCCGTAATCCATAATCCATGCTTCACAATAATTCATTTAAGCATAATCGTCCTTAATTCTAGGAATGCATAATTGATAAAAATTCCATGAATCTATATCCAACCTATAGTCAGTAATAAATCGAATAATCCAATTATACTTAATTTCTGAATCTTATAATTATAAAAAATCATTTTGGAATAATCCTCCTCAATTTTTGGAATTCATAATTACTAGTAAAACATTTAGAACATATATTTATGCATGCATTCCCATTTAGAAAGCAAAGTCCATTCACCGTAATGTACAAAACGAGTCCAATTCCAAGCTATTCGGTCCCCCGTGACCTTCGAATCCACCATACCTGTGAAATGTAACAATCGGGGTTACTAAACTATAATTACAAACTTAGAATCCAACCCCCTAACTTCCGGAGGGACACGCGCGCTCTAAACGAGTACAAGTAACTTTGGACGTCTAAAACAGCTCATAAACGAACTCCGATTGACCTGAAACGTACCAGTGGAGGGGCGATGGCCCTTCCCCACATTCAAAGTTAATGTTCAATGTTCTAATAATGTCCCTTCCCCGCGCGCCGATGCACTCAACATGATACAAGGTATGGTATGGAGGATTCCAATATACTCTCGGTAGGATATGAGCTATGGTATGGAGGATTCCATCATAGGCTCGGAGAGGTACGACGTATGGTATGGAGGCATCATACTCTTGGCAATATATGAGCTATGGTATGGAGGATTCCATCATAGCCTCGGAGAGGTACGAAGTATGGCATGGAGGATTCCATCATACTCTCTGCAAGTTATTAGCGATGATGTGGAAGATTCTATCATACAATGGATGAGGTATCGGGCTATGATGTGGAGGATTCCATCATAAGCTAGGCGACGTATTGGCGATGATGTGGAGGATTCCATCATACGCTGGATGAGGTATCGGGCTATGATGTGGACGATTCCAGCATATGCTCGGTGAGGTATTGGCGATGATGTGGAGGATTCCATCATACGCTGGATAACGTATCGGGTTATGATATGGAGGATTTCATCATATGCTGAACGGGATGACGTCTATGGCCGGGATACTGAGCTACTACTCGGGATGACGGTTACAGCCGGGATATCGAGCTACGTCTCAGAATGACAGCTACGACCGGGATATCGAGCTACCGCTCGGGGATGATGGCTTCGACCGGGATATCGGCTTTGGCTGAGGATGATGGCTTCGCGGGTTACTGATATGGTGGTCATAGGTAAAGGTAGTGTGGGTTCCACTGATGTAAAACAAGTGGATTCCGGTAAATGGTGTTTACTTATATATACGGATCTTATTGCATGTAAGGTTTGATAACGAGGTGGGATTATATTGATTAGTATTTTTATTTTATTTGCGAGACCACGCTTTTATTGTATTTGGTTCTATTTTCCACACACAATTGTTTTGGTTTTGTGCCCTCCAGACCGTAGCAGGACGAGGCGCCGAGACTAGCAGAAGGCATCACCTTCTGATGCGTTATCGGTGTAGGTTTTGGTTGGGTTGTAAATGTAATTTAACCTAGTTTGCTCTTATTGTCTTATAGGTTAACTGTTGAGATGTCACGTGGGTTGGTTGGATTTAAATTTATTTGGACTGTTTAGATTGTAGTTGTTTTGCATCCTTCGTTTGATAAGTGGAAGACGAAGTGACCATGTTATAGGGGAGAATCTACCGAATTTTCGGTAGAATTCAAGTAAGGGTATTTCTGGAAGGGTTTAAGTTTTTCCAAGGTTGTCATAAAGGAACAGGGCTTCTCACGAGTTTCGAGGAGAAATTCGGGAGGGGTCCTGTCATTGACGGGGGCTTCTAACGAGTTTCGAGGGGAAATTCACGAGTCTCAATTTCAATTTCCATTTCAATTTCAATACAAATTTCAATATCAATACAGAATCTGATAACTGCCTCATCCAAGACACTTTTCCTGACACCCATCTAATTCCATTTCATTCAAATTGTCAGACAGCAACAATAGCATCTTCATACAGCAGTACCGACGGCATAGCACCAATGGAACAACATCGGAAACATTGACAGGACTTCTTAGCAAACTCACGATGTAGCATCATGAGTTTGACGGGGGTGTTAGAAAATGTTTTCTTCTTGGTAAACTCACGATGCAACATCATAAGTTTGACAGGGGTTTTGGAAAACATTATTATTTCATATTGTATCCATTTTGATATGGGATAGCTTTTAGAGTCATGTTAAGGAGAAATTCGGGAGGGGTCCTATCATTGATGGGGGCTTCTAACGAGTTTCGAGGAGAAATTCGGAAGGGGTACTGCCATTGACGGGGGCTTCTAACGAGTTTCGAGGGGAAATTCATGAGTCGTAATTTCAATTTCCATTTCAATTTCAATACATATTTCAATGTTAATACAAAATCTGATAGCCTCCTCATCCAAGACACTTTTCCTGAAACCCATCTAATTCCATTTCATTCAAATTGTCAGACAGCAACAACAACATCTTCATACAGCAGTACCGACGACACAACACCAATGGAACAACATCGGAAACATTGACAAGACTTCTTAGCAAACTCACGATGTAGCATCATGAGTTTGATGGGGGTGTTAGAAAGTGTTTTGTTCTTAGTAAACTCACGATGCAACATCATAAGTTTGACAGGGGTTTTGGAAAACATTATTGTTTAATATTGTATCCATTTTTATATGGGATAGGTTTTAGAGTCATGTTAAAGTTAGTTATCATTAATTAGGAAAGGTAGTTGACTTTGTATTTGTATAGTGGTTGGATTTCTCTTTACATGTTTTCCTATATGTATTTGCACCTTGTGGGAAAGTCAAGGCCCCTATTCTATTTTGATTTGAATATCTACGGTGGCGTCAAAAGTTCGAGGGACTAGAACTTCTTTCTTCGAAGCGGACTCAGAATTGGGTGCTCCTGTGCAAAGTGGAATCAAACAAATGAAATGAGTAACCCATGTGCAAAGTGGAATCAAAAAAATGAAGAAAGTAATCCATGCTGGATCAGCTATGTGTAAACTAAATGAATAGCTCACTATGAGTATCTTCATTGTTACAAATACCATTGACGACGACGACCTCGGAGCTTATGACGCAAATCAATGTAGTGGGTACTGTCCATGCCAGTGTCAGAAAAGAGAAGGCAACTGTGTTGGCCACCCCTTTGCACAAGCAAGGCTGGCTGAGCAAGGCCGACCATCGGGTCTGGTTTGATGTTGCCCCTAGCTCCTTGGGCAGCTGCGGTGATTGAAGCTGGAATGGAATAATGGTTGTAGGTGCTACTAGGACTCAATTGTTTTTTATTGTTTCAATATTTTGTAGGTGTTGGCTATTTGCTGTCATTTCTATTTTGTTCTGTTTCATTTGAGCTGGGTTGACTAATGATTACCCTTTTTCCTCTATCACATTTTTCTTAATTAGCGGATTTTCATCTGTACTCTCTAATTTAAGAGGTATTTATATAGATCTTTTTATTAGAATTCAATAGATAAAGAGGTCTACTATGCCAAATATGTATCGTAAATATAGATCCACGTCAAATTTTGACTATTGTTCAACCCAAAAAAAAAATTTGTCCTGTGTTTTAAAAAAAATTACAAATTGTGCCATTTAATTCTTGTATATTGTGAGCTACAAAATCCCATCATAGAGTCAATTATATATAAGTACATTAGGATTGGTGGATTGGTTGTCTTGGTGATGGAATAATTAACTATATACGCAAATTCAAATTCAAAATCTAACTATTTAGTTTAATAGCCCCTAGTTTAATTTACCTATATGAAAGAATAATCAAAAGGAAAATAAAAAACAAAAATTTTAAATGATATATAAAATATCTGTATGATTATAATCATATAAAACTATCAGATATAAAGGCTTAAACGATTAAAATGACTCGTAAAAAAAAATCGAAAGGAAATTTATTTGGAAAAATTATCTTATCAAAATAAATATTAAAAATTAAATAAAAAATATTTAAATTTTGAAAAATTGCCTTCAACATTTGATAACCAACTTTCTAAAAAACATAGATGCATGGAAAGTAGTCGGTTAAAAGAGTAATAGAAAAATTAGTTGCTTTTTTAATTTTTCTATTACTCTTTTAACCGACTACTTTCCAAGTAAAAAAAAGAAAGATAATATGCTTATGTGGAATCTGGTAGATCAGAAAATGACTAACTTATATGTTGATTATTAAAACTGGCTTAATTTATAGTTAATGAGTAGGACTAACTATATAAAACCCCTTGATAAAACCCTAAAATCCCAAATCAACAATCTTCTTCTCTGCTGCAAATCCAAACCCACTTCTCCAATCACCCACCGACCAAACTCAACACTCACTCCTAGTTATAGACTTCCAATGGCGACCGTGTTGGCGAAGTTGAGTATCTGAATCGTTGAGCCTCGACAGACCTCGATGAACGAGAGGTCAGTGGCGGAGGAGACTCCGTAGATGACGCGATCGCAGAGTCTTCGCTTGCTCGGGAATAGAATCTGAAGCGCGACGTTGGCGTATTTAATCCACCGCTCAATTTCGTCCTCGAGGTCCTGCCATGGCGTCTTCTGAACCTCTTCGATGCTCAGCTTCTGTAACCCCAGCCTCGATAAGCTCTCCTCCAGGAACTCTCTTCGGCAGCTGCTGTACACGTGCGAGCACTCCTGGCCGAGATCACCGATATTGCTTCGGTCTCGGGAAACGAGCCGGCTAAGAGATTGTCCTGCAACTCCACTTGGCTGAGTTTGGGCAACCCGAACAGACGCTTCGGAATCGACCCGTTGAGGTAGTTCTCGCCGATTTGAATTCGACTCAGCGAGTCACACTTTCCGAGCGACTCGGGAATCGGAAGTTCCCGAGAGTGATGAGGGTCTGGAGATTGTTTCCGGAACACATATTGAGAGGAAGCGTCCCTGTCAATTTGTTTGACGAGAGGTCCATGATTTGAAGCTTTCCATTTTTGCCCAAACCCTGAGGGATGCTACTAGTGAAGTTATTCTCCCAAAGTTGGAGAACCTAGAGCTTCGGCAAGTCGCCTATAAACTCGGGAATGGAGCCGTGGAGCTTTTTTCGGAAGAGATTCAAAAGGGTCAAGTTCTTGAGCTCCGCAAACGGGACCGGAATCTCGCCCGAAAACATGCTGTTGGATAAGTCTAGGGATTTCAAGCTCTTAAGGGAACCCAGCTCGGCGGTCAACGACTCGGAACCTGAAGAAACAGAGTATCGACATTTTTTTACCGACCCAGTTTTGGTTTCTTCTAGGGCTTGATCGCCTTCCCCCATTTTGCCGCTCTCCTCTTCCTCTTTCTCTTCTCCTTCTCCCAACTCGTACGACGTCAATCAGCCGAATTGTTGTGGAGTGGGGGTGAAGTTGGCTGTTCATGAATTTGGGGTTTTTTAGTTTATCGAATTGGGTTGTGCTCATCGTGTGGGTGAGGGGTGGGTGTGTGGTTGAGTGTTCTTCGAATTAGAACATCGAATTAAAACATCATTGTGGGGGTTATCGAATTGAATTGGTAATTGGTGATTGGTGATTGAGTTTGAGTACGACTTCTGGAATTGGGGAAAAGCAAGAAGGGAAGAAGAAGACGAAGGGGCGATTGATTAAGGATTTGGGGATAAAATAGTGATGTGATGAGATTGCCATTTATTTTTTAGTTGCTGACAAGAAATAAAAATTGACACTTGGCCATTTAACGCCGAATTAGACGGTAATTTTAAGGGATGTAGTAAGATGATATGTTTTACATAGTTTGAATATTTAGAATAAAATTTTCATAGTTTGGGTATGTATTTGTAATGACTCTTATAATTTGGATGATTTTGAATATTTAGAATAAAATTTTCATAGTTTGGGTATGTATTTGTAATGATCCTTATAATTTGGATGATTTTATGTAATTAATTTGTCATGAGTATTTATTGGTTTTGGTAAAATAAAAAAATAAAAAACCTTCTATATCGTGCTTTAAGTAGCAGTCTCATTCATTATACCCCAGATCGGTCGTGGTTAGACATATAAACGAGTTCAAGACTTCAAGTTGACTCTAATCGGTCACTTAGTGTTATAACTTAGTGATATTTCTCTTTGCATTATATATACGAATTTGATGTTTGATATCCAATTTGAATAATGTACTCCCCCATCCCAAATATGAGTCAAAAAATACTTAAGAGGGTTTAGACTCGGGTTGCACCTTCACCAAATGTGATGACAAATCCTACACATAAAGATAGACAGAGACTGTTATGTAAGTTAGGTAGTAAAGAATAATCAAAGTTGGTGATAATCGATAAAGAGCATTACGCATGGCATGATAGATTTGGGTGGGGCATGTTCATTTCAGTAAAAATCGGCGACAATGAAGTACTAATTTGTAGCTGGAAACCAAATCTAGTCCGTCTGGTGCCACTAACTAAAGAGGTTATTTTATTTCTATTTTTTGTAATTTTTTTAGATACATTATTTATATTAAGGTAGAATGTCAAAATGTCGCATCCAGAGTAAAGATTAGGTCCACAATTTAAGTGTAAGAACACTTTATAATATTCACTAAAAAAAGAAATTATTATATTTTTAAAATACCAACACTTATAAAAACATGCTATTTAAATAATAAAGGCAAAAATAGTAAAATCGTAGTTTTTTTTTTAAGCTAAAGAAGAAATTCATTGATAGAGATGAAAAGAGTACATGTGCTAGAGTTAAGACGGGCCTCGTTAAAACCTTGACATAAAACCTGCTAGTTGGGAAAATCTGGTCAAAGAAAAAGAGTGTCCACCCTCTAGTAGATAAAAGAGGTCACCAAAGAAAAATACAAACTCATAGGGAGTTAAACAAATGCCAAAAAACTAAAAATAAAGCACTTGAGAACAACCTTGGCACTAAGAACTCATCACTCGCTCCAGCCACACTTTTGAGCTGCTGTACTACCCCAGAGCCAAACGGCACAACAGATGTCCTAGTCCATTCCATATCAACCTGTAGTTGAGCCTCCAACCACGACGGCGCTGCATCCCACCAGAGCCGGGGTAGTTGATGACGCAGCCCAAATTGAGCCAGTTCATGGGCTGCCTTGTTGCCTTCTTGACAGTGGAACCGTACCTCGAAAATATTAAGGTGTTTGATCAGCCAAAGAACATCCCACAAGAGTACACTTATCGTAGACCATCAATCATTGCCCCCATTTATCAACTCCACAACCTATTTTACATCTACCTCCACAATCACACCTCTAAGCCCCAACCTTTACACCAAAAGAAGGCCCTGGCACACAGCCAAGACATCCACAGCTTCAAGGGACAACCACGGCGGAGCAGCCATCCCAAAACCAGAAATATATCGACCCTCATGGTCTCTAATCAAACCTCCCATGCCACGCCTGCCATCAGCCCTCCCAACAACACCATCACAGTTCAATTTGAACTAATTAAGGCCGGGTTTGAGCTATCTCACCTGAGCTCGGGAGCCTGCCACGTTTGGATTACAAGAAATGGTCTGAAACTGTTGTTAGCCATCCATTAGTTTCTCAGCCATCACAGCAAAATAATCCACAGGTTTACCATGGATTGCATTGTTTCTCAAGTTCTAGCTTTCCCAACAGCCCCAAATCAACCCTTCAAACTCCTAACGGCATAAGTCTTTAATTTCCACTTGAAAAAAATCAGCAAAGGTCCAAGATTTTGACTCAAACCTGAAAGCGCAGGGCAAATGCAGCCAAAATTTCCTACTCTTTTTACAGTGCCACACGGCATGAAGAGTCTTCTCAACCTCTTTACCACATCTTGAGCACACCAGTGAGTGGATTAACTTCATGTGATACAAATTCAGGGTCGTAGGTAAGATATTATGACATGCCCTCCAAACAAATAGCTTCATCTTATTCGGGACATTCAAACTCCATACTTGCTTCCAGAATAAAATTAACCCACTATTATCTGACCCACTCGCCCCAACACCATGAGATGCCTCCAAGAGACTAAGGGCCACTCAATAACCTAAACGAACACTATGCTATCCATTTCTAGTAAAGCCCGGAACAAGCCATCTCTGCTTCTCCGAACAGACCCAAGAGGGGTCCCCAGGATCGCATGGGCTTCCTCCAGACTAAACTTCTGCAAAATCAAATCAATATTCCAAGCACCATCCTCATGCATTAAACAAATAACGTTGGCCTCTCTTGGTAAATTACATGTGAATACCGGGTGACCCCTAGGGAGCTTAGGAATTCATTTGTCCTCAAAAATCTGAATTGATTTTCCATTTCCAACCTAGCACTACAGACCATGCTCAATCACACGACGGACCCACATAATTGCCCTCCAGATTAATGAGGGAGCCATCCCACACTCAGCTTGGAAGAAATCCCGATCAAAGTAATAGCAAGCTTTGAGAAGTCTAGAAACCAAAGAATGCGGTCTCTCTAAAAGCCTCCCCGCTTGCTTAGCGACCATCGCCTGATTAAAGACCTCAAAGTTTTTAAATCCTAGACCACCAAAACACTTAGGTTTACATAACTTCTGCCAGCACATCCAGTGAATACCTCTGCACCTTGCTTTACTCCACCAAAATCTAGCAATAGAAGCCGAAAGCTCATGGCAAAGTGACACAGGGAGCTGGAACACACTCATAGTATACGTAGGCAAAGCTTGGGCCACTGCCTTGACTAATACCTCTTTGTCAGCAGCTGATAAAAGTTTTGTATTCCACCCCATGATTTTAGCTTGCAAAGAATCAATCACATGACTAAACATGCGATGTTTCCTTCTGTGAGAGAGAGTGGGCAACCCTAGGTATTTCTCATGAAAATCAACAATCTGCACACCCAACAACTCCACTAGCAACTGTTTTAGAATAGGGTCTGTATTAGGGCTAAAACAAGCAGCAGACTTCTCAAAATTTATACGTTGCCCAGAGACCCTTTCATATAATCGTAGGACATCAAGAAGGTGCTAGCATTCGGGTAAGTGAGCATTGCAGAATGACAAACTGTCATCCTCAAAAAACAAATGAGATAATCGGGAAGCCGAAGGGGCTACCTTAACACCACAAATCTGCTTCCTCAACTGGGCTCGGGTTAGCAGAGCTGACAGGCCTTCAGTACAAAACAAGAACAAGTACGGGGACAACGAGTCGCCTTGTTTGTCGCCCCGTTGAGGAAAAATCTGCCGAGTGATGCTACCATTGAGTTTAACTGTATAAGTGACCGTAGACACACACTTCATCACCAAGCGAATCCACCCCTCACAGAAACCAATGCGTCGCATCATTTGTTCCACAAAACACCATTCAACCCGATCATAGGCCTTCGACATATCAAGTTTTAAAATCATTTTCTTCAACTTACTACTCCCCCGACATTTAATTGCATGGACACTTTCGAAAGCAGCGATTATGTTGTCAGAAATCAAACAAGCCGGGACAAAAGTACTTTGAAATTCAGAAATTACCGACGACATAACCAACTTGAGACGATTCACCATTGTCTTGGAGATGATCTTATGAAGGACGAACCATAAACTAATAGGCATGAACTCACTCACTTTTGTTGGATGACGAACTTTAGGAATCAGCACAATCAAGATTTTATTCAAGTCACGAACACTAGCACCTTATTCAGAATTTTCAGACAAACCTGCGTCACCTCAGTACCTACCGTAGTCCAATATCTTTGATAGAAAAGCTAGCATCCCATCAACACCCGGGGCTTTGATTGGGGACATACTAAATAACGCTGCTTCAACTTCAGAACTTGTGAAAGGTTGTGATAGGCTCAGATTTTGCACTGCCGTGACCTTGGGTTGAACTGCAGCCAAAATTTCCTGCAAACTAGGGTCACAATCGGATGTAAGCAAATCTTGGAAATAAGCACAAAAAACTTCCCCCAATATGTCCTTAGACTGACACCAGACCCCATTCTAGTCCCCAAATCCCTCTGATAGCATTGTGGATGCCTCTTTGCTTAGCAACACCATGGAAATACTTTGTATTTTTGTCCCCGTATTTTATCCAGTCTACTCAAGCTCTCTGACGCCATAAAATTTCTTCTTGCTCATGAAGCGTGTCAAGCTCACGTTGAAGAGTGTGCTGACATGCCTCGCGCTCCTTGGTGCCACAAGACATTAGAATGCCATCCAATTGAGTTTGAGCCACTTTGATCTTTGATGCTAAATGCCCCACCGTGGATGTGTTCCAAACTTGGAACGCAGATTGGCAGGCCTGGATACACTGGTGCACAGAAACCCCTTCATTTCAAGTTGTTGTAAAAATATCATCACTTGCCTCCATTTTAGCCCAGTACTCCTCAAAATGAAATCTTTTTGGACGATGCCTATGTCCTCCCGGGGCCTCCAAACTGATTAAGATAGGCAGATGGTCAGAGGAACTAGAATTTGAATGGGATGTGAGCATACCTAGATAAGCACTATGCATAGCCTCATTAGCAGTGGCATGGTCAAGTTGCAATTTAACATTGTCATCCCCTTGTCTCCCATTAGTCCAGGTGAACTTGTACCCTTTAAATCTCACAGTACTAAGCCCACATTCCTCCAAGGTGCCTTGGAAGTCCACCATTTGGGACATTGGTCGAAACCGTCTCCCCTTGTACTCACCGCCATTCAAAATCTCATTAAAATCGCCGGCAACCATCCAAGGCCCATCAAAACCATGATTCAACCTTCTAAGTAATTGCCAAGACTGATCTCGGAGAGCAGTGGAGGGATTTCCATAGAAACCCGTCAAATGGAAATCAGTGTGCCCAAGTCTCGATATCCATACATCAATGTGCCCAATAGAGAAAGACCTCAACTTCACAGTCACCCCATTGAACCATAACATCGCCAATCCACCACCAATACCGACTCTATCAACACAAAAATTGCCAACAACACCCAAGCTCTTTTTTACCATGTCCATCTACAAACTCGTTTTCTTAGTTTCCATCACAAAAACCACTCCCAGCTTCTTTGTTTTACTAATTTTTGTAAGGCACGTAACGTCCGTGGATTACCAAGACCCCGGACATTCCAACACATTAAACTCATGACTCGTGATGGGCTCGAATTTCGAAGCACACCATGGGTTTGGCAACCTTTTGATTGTCACTTTTTGAAATAGGACCTTGCATCACAGCCTTGCCGCTTGAGGAAGCAGAAATTGGCGGAGAATGGGTTTTCTTTTGAGGTGAGGCGCCTACCTTTAAGGCATTGCCTACCTTGAAACTCCATCTTCGGCCCGGTCTATTTTTTGGCAAGCTTGATCCCTGGACTCCTTACAACCCAGTATGAGGCATCATCTCTTGTGTGCCAATACCTAGGATGTAACAACCCGGATTTTCAATTATTGGATTTAAGTAAATTATTTATGTAAAATGACGATTTTACCCTTGTTTGGTAAAGGGCTTGGAAATCAAGTTTTGTTTCGAGACACTTTTAGTGGTGTTTTTGGTACCGTTGCGTAGGTTTCGAACTCACGAGTTCGTAGACAGGTGGCATGCGGAAAACGGAGTTCGTGGACGGAAGTTATGGGTCTAGATGTGCAAGGGCATTTTGGTAATTTTCCATGGAGGGGAGATATTTTGTTATCCAAATCAGAGTTTATCTGATCCACCTCATCTTCATTTCATCTTTATCACTCATTCACTCTCTCTGTAACAAAAACACAAACACACCAACCCGAAACCGTGCGAAAAATACCAAAGAAAAACCATAAAGTCAACTTTGATTTCAAGACTTCAACTTCTTGTTTTGATCAACTAATCATATTCTACTCCTTCCCACGATCACAACCGTACCAACCATCGAAGGAGAGGATCACGGAGGAAGCCGAACCAAGGATAGGAAGTTTCGGACCTTCCGATCGATTTTCCGGCTAGCACAGGTACGTGTTTGTGGTTTTGAGGTCATATTTGGATTCCTGGGTTCGAGTAGATAGATTTAGACATAAAATATGTGAAAAATGGTTGAGTTTTGAGGAAGTTGGAAAGCTTGGAGTTTCGGCCGGAAATGGAGGATTCCGGCGAAACCAGACGGCGGCGACAGCGACGGCAGTCGGTCGTCTTCTCCGGCGAGTCGCTGGTGACCAGTCGGGTCGAGTTGAACCGATCGGGTTGAGTGAACCGATCGGGTCGAGTTGAACCAGTCGGGTCGAGTTGAACCGATCGGGTCGAGTTGGACCGGGTTAGGTTGAGCTGAACCGGGTTGGACCGGTCCAGGCGCGTGGGTACTGTAGCAGGCGCGTGGCGGCGCATGGGCGCGTGTTCCGACCTTCCGTCGGCACGTGGCGGTGCGTGGGGCCGAGTCTGAGGTCACGGTGGCGCGTGATAAGTAGTTTTTGACGTTTCGGACCTGTTGGCGCAGGTTTTGAGTCGATCGGACGTCGTTTAGGGGTTGTTTCGGACGTTTTAAAGTTGCTGTATTTTCTAGGCCAGCATAGTTAGACTCCCGGGGTTTAGGGGGTTTATATTTAAGGTTCTTATTATTAGCTGGTAATCCCGATTATTAATTTGGACAGGCGATACTGCTCCAGGAACTTCAGGGGAGCGTACACTTCGGGATTGAGCTTGCTTGAACAGGTTTGTGAGTGGACTTTTGGTTTATAAACTGTAATGCATGCATAAATGTATCTTTGATTTTAAATACTGTTATGTATGGGTGCAATGAATTTCTGGATTTTAGAAATGATGCTGGACATATGTTTTACAATATTTCAGTGAAAGTATGTTTTGAGAAATGGCCTGGTTTTTGTACTCGATTTTGATATCGTTTTGACGTGGTAACTATTTGAGTATGTGATTTGGGTTTAGACTCATAATTGTGATTTTACCGATTTTGGCCATAAAATGGTATTTCAAAGAATTTGGCTTAGGCCGCGAAACAAAGATTTCGAAGTATGGATTTGATTCACTGGTTCCCGTCCCGATGGTTATTGTTGCTCTGACTGGTGTTGAGGGGCCTTGCTCTGCCAGTTGTTGAGGGTTCGGACCTTAGGTGTTGAGGGGCCTTGCTCCGCCGGGTCGCGAGACTGTCTTTGCATAGTACAGAAAGTACAGATAGTACAGATGGTACACAGAGTTGTACAGATTTGAACACATCTCAAGGGATACCCTGGTGTGTTATGGATATGTCGGGAACAGTGAAAATTTGAGATATTATGTGTCGGATTGAACGAAATGAGTTGAATTTAAGATATTTTGTGTCCAGATTAAATTAAATGATTTTAAACTCCTTTGAAGAGAGTTTTCAAACCAAATTGTGGATCACGAGGTATTTTTATTATACAGATTTTATGTGAGTCCAACTATGTGGTTTTAAAGAGAAATGAGAATTTTTGGTGATTTACATATGATGTTTTAGTATGATAAATTGTTTTATGTTATGCATGCATGATTTTATAGGGGAATAAACGTATTTTCTCGAAAAGGAATTTATAAATGATTATTTTTGTCCACTCACAACTTTTTTGTTTAAACCCCCTTCAGGCAGTTGAATAGAGTTGACGCGAACACTGATCTCGAGACAGAGGCATTAGTACTTCGACTGCGCTGTGTAATTATATTTGAGTAGGATATCTAAATTTTACTCTTGATCCTACTTAGACGCTCTGATATTATATGGTATTTGATTGGTCATTAATTACGGGAATTATTGAGTGCTTAAGTCCCTTGTCTGACAAGAGGAAGTATTTATTATTGTTATTATATTTTGTAAGGATTGAAGGGTATTTTGGGAACCTTTTCTCAGGTTGTCAGACGGGATCAGGGTTCTTCCCGGGTTTCGAGGGGAAATTCGGGACGGGTCCTGACAATTGGTATCAGAGCACTAGGTTAAATTCCTGTAGACTGTACACTACGTGTACAAGAGTTATAGTTCTTTTCAGCGTAATGCCTCCGAGACGCGAGTTCCGTCAACAGTCGGAAAATATTGGGGAAACACCTGAACCTGCATTGGAGCCTGATATGAGGCAAACATTGGAACAATTGGGTCATACGTTGACTTCTGTACTTCAGAGTAGGACTGCTACTGAAGGTTCAGACATTGAGAGAGCCCAGAGATTAGGGGCTACAATATTTATGGGCGACTCTAGCCCAGATGATGCAGTAGAGTGAATTACTCGTTTAGAGCGAGTGTTCTCGGTTATGAGATGTCCTCAGGGGGACATGGGTATTAGTACTCCTACTGGGAATATGTTAGTGGCGAATCTCGTTATTCGTAGTTGTCCAGTGTTAGTGGAAGGTCATGCATTAGAGGCAGATTTAATCCCCTTAGATATTTTTGATTTTGATGTGATTCTGGGGATGGATTGGTTGACTATGCACCATGCCTCTATTGATTGTTATGACAAGAGAGTGGATTTCCGGAGTCCAGGTTTACTGGAACTTACATTGAGGGGAGATCGTAGGGTACTACCCTGTGGAGTGATATCAGCTTTAACCGCTGAGAAATTGCTGAAGAAAGGTTGTGAGGGTTATTTGGCTCATGTGTTTGATTCTCGGGATACTCCGATGAGAGTTGAGGATATTCCAGTGGTGAGTGAGTTCTCTGATGTGTTTCCAAATGATCTTCCGGGATTGCCACCTCACCGGGAGATTGAGTTCACCATAGAGCTTTTACCAGGTACTCAACCTATCTCACAGGCACCGTATAGAATGGCACTGACAGAATTGCGAGAGTTGAAGACTCAGTTGCAGGATTTGGTGAATATGGGATTTATTCGCCCAAGTGTTTCACCATGGGGTGCACCAGTGTTATTTGTGAGGAAAAAGGATGGTGGTATGAGATTGTGTATTGACTACCGGAAGCTAAACAGGGCTACAGTGTGGAATAAGTATCCTTTGCCAAGGATAGATGATTTGTTGATCAACTTAAGGGGGCAAGATATTTTTCGAAAATTGACCTTCGATCCGGGTGCCATCAGTTGAGGATCAGAGAAGGGGATGTTGAGAAAACAGCTTTCAGGACTCGTTATGGTCATTATGAGTTCCTGGTGATGCCTTTCGGGTTGACTAATGCCCCAGCAGCATTTATGGATTTGATGAACAGGGTGTTCCAAAAGTATTTGGATCGGTTTGTGATTGTGTTCATCGATGACATCTTGGTGTATTCGAGGAGTGCTAAGGCACATGAGAAACACTTAAGGTTGGTGCTGAATATGCTTAGGAAAAAGCATTTGTTTGCCAAGTTAAGTAAATGCCAGTTTTGGTTGACCGAAGTTGGATTCTTAGGTCATGTGATTTCGGCTGAGGGTATCAGCGTAGATCCCCAAAAGGTTGAGGTAGTGGCAAACTGGGAGCAAACGAGGACAGTGACAGAGGTGAGGAGTTTTCTGGGTTTGGCAGGATATTATCGACGGTTTGTAGAAGGATTTTCTACGATAGCAGGGCCGTTGACTCGATTGACGAGGAAAGGAGTCAATTTTGACTGGGGAGCTGATTGTGAACAGGGATTTCAGGAGCTGAAGAGGAGGTTGACTTCTGCTCCAGTATTGACCCTTCCTGATGATACTGGGGGATTTGAGGTGTATAGTGATGCCTCATTGCGGGGTATAGGTTGTGTCTTGATGCAGCATGGGAAGGTGATAGCGTATGCTTCTAGACAACTTAAACCCCATGAGTTGAATTACCCCACACATGATTTGGAATTAGCTGCAGTGGTGCATGCATTGAAAATCTGGCAACATTATTTGTACGGGGAGACGTGTCGGATCTTCACCGACCATAAGAGTTTAAAGTACTTGTTCACCCAAAAGGACCTGAATCTGAGGCAGAGAAGATGGCTTGAGCTAATAAAGGATTATGATTGTACTATAGAGTACCATCCAGGAAAAGCCAATGTTGTGGCGGATGCATTGAGCCGGAAATCCATGGGTTCTTTGGCCCATTTGTATACAGTCTACCTACCGTTATTGGTAGAGTTCCGTAGAGCAAGGATAGTACTAGACATGGATAGCCAGGGGGCTTTGTTGGCTTGTTTCCATGTGAGGCATGTTCTGATTGATCGGATTATTGAGGCTCAACTCCAGGATCCTACATTGTGCATTATCAGGATGGAGTTAGAGGCTGGAAACAGGCAGGACTATGCGCTTATGGATGATGGATCCTTGGTTAGGGATGGCCGATTATGCGTACCGAATGAGCTGGAACTAAAAAGGGAAATTCTTGATGAGGCTCATAGTTCGGCTTACGCTATGCATCCAGGAGGTACCAAGATGTATCATACCCTAAGGAAATACTATTGGTAGACTGGGATGAAAAGAGAAATTGCTGAGTTTGTGAGTAGATGCCTGACGTGTTAGCAAGTGAAAGCAGAGAGGCAGAAACCATATGGGGCACTTCAACCATTACCTATTCCGGAATGGAAGTGGGATCACATTACGATGGATTTTGTGTATAAACTTCCAAGGACACAGAAGGGACATGATGGGATATGGGTAATTGTTGATAGACTCACGAAGTCTGCACATTTCTTGCCAGTGCGGGAAGATTTTCGGATGAGTCGGTATGCCAAATTGTTCATTGATGAGATCATACGGCTACATGGGACTCCAAAGTCGATTGTTTCGGACAGGGATCCTAGATTTACCTCCAGGTTTTGGCGGAGTTTGCAGAACGCTTTTGGCACTACCTTGCATTTTAGTACAGCTTTTCATCCTCAGACGGATGGTCAGTCTGAGAGGACAATCCAAGTTTTGGAGGATATGATGAGAGCTTGTGTACTACAGTTTAAAGGGAACTGGGATTCACACCTGGCTCTGATGGAATTTGCTTATAATAATAGTTAACAGTCGAGTATTGGGATGTCTCCTTTCGAGGCACTGTATGGGAGGCAGTGCAAGACACCTTTATGTTGGATCGAAGTGGGTGAAAGGAAACTGTTAACACCAGAGTTGGTTGATACGACTGAGGAAAAAATAAGGATCATCAGAGAAAGGTTGAAGACAGCTCAGGATCGCCAGAAGAGCTATGCAGACCGTAGAACCAGAGACCTTGAGTTTGAGGTAGGTGATTGGGTGTTCTTGAAACTATCTCCTTTGGAGGGAGTGGTACGTTTTGGTAGACGAGGAAAACTGAGTCCTCGCTACATTGGTCCGTATGAGATTTTGGAGAGGATAGGACCAGTGGCATATCGTCTTGCTTTACCATCGAAATTATCCAGAGTTCATAATGCTTTTCATGTATCCTTACTCCGGAAATATCTGTTTGATGAATCTCGCGTATTGGGAGAGCAGCCACTTGAGCTGAAGGATGATTTGACCTTTGAGGAGCAACCGGTGCAAATTTTGGATTGGAAAGAAAAGGTACTGCGCAGAAAGAGTATTCCTCTAGTTAAAGTGTTGTGGAGGAATCATAACGTGGAGGAAGCCACGTGGGAAACCGAGGAACTAATGCGGGCGCAATATCCTTATTTGTTCCAAGGGTAGAGTTGAATTTCGAGGATGAAATTTCTTAAGGGGGGTAGATTGTAACAACCCGGATTTTCAATTATTGGATTTAAGTAAATTATTTATGTAAAATGACGATTTTACCCTTGTTTGGTAAAGGGCTTGGAAATCAAGTTTTGTTTCGAGACACTTTTGGTGGTGTTTTTGGTACCGTTGCTTAGGTCTCGAACTCACGAGTTCGTAGACAGGCGGCACGCGGAAAACGGAGTTCGTGGACGGAAGTTATGGGTCTAGATGTCCAAGGGCATTTTGGTAATTTTCCATGGAGGGGAGATATTTTGTTATCCAAATAAGAGTTTATCTGATCCACCTCATCTTCATTTCATCTTTATCACTCATTCACTCTCTCTGTAACAAAAACACAAACACACCCACCCGAAACCGTGCGAAAAATACCAAAGAAAAACCATAAAGTCAACTTTGATTTCAAGACTTCAACTTCCAGTTTTGATCAACTAATCATATTCTACTCCTTCCCACGATCACAACCGTACCAACCATCGAAGGAGAGGATCGCGGAGGAAGCCGAACCAAGGATAGTAAGTTTCGGACCTTCCGATCGATTTTCCGGCTAGCACAGGTACGTGTTTGTGGTTTTGAGGTCATATTTGGATTTCTGGGTTCGAGTAGATAGATTTAGACATAAAATTTGTGAAAAATGGTTGAGTTTTGAGGAAGTTGGAAAGCTTGGAGTTTCGGCCGGAAATGGAGGATTCCGGCGAAACCAGACGGCGACGACGGCGACTGCCGGTCATCTTCTCCGGCCAACTTCCGATGACGGCGACGGCAGCCGGTCATCTTCTCCGGCGAGTCGCCGGTGATCGGTCGGGTCGAGTTGAACCGATCGGGTTGAGTGAACCGATTGGGTCGAGTTGAACAAGTCGGGTCGAGTTGAACTGGTCGGGTCGAGTTGGACCGGGTCAGGTTGAGCTGAACCGGGTTGGACCGGTCCAGGCGCGTGGGTACTGTAGCAGGGGCGTGACCGGCGCGTGAGGGAGCGTGGCGGCGCGTGGGCGCGTGTTCAGACCTTCCGTCGGCGCGTGGTGGCGCGTGGGGCCGAGTCTGAGGTTACGGTGGCGCGTGATAAGTAGTTTTTGACGTTTCGGACCTGTTGGCGCAGGTTTTGAGTAGATCGGACGTCGTTTAGGGGTTGTTTCGGACGTTTTAAAGTTGCTGCGTTTTCTAGGCCAGCTTAGTTAGACTCCCGGGGTTTATGGGGGTTATATTTAAGGTTCTTATTATTAGCTGGTAATCCCGATTATTAATTTGGACAGGCGATACTGCTCCAGGAACTTCAGGGGAGCGTACACTTCGGGATTGAGCTTGCTTGAACAGGTTTGTGAGTGGACTTTTGGTTTATAAACTGTAATGCATGCATAAATGTATCTTTGATTTTAAATACTGTTATGTATGGGTGCAATGAATTTCTGGATTTTAGAAATGATGCTGGACACATGTTTTACAATATTTTAGTGAAAGTATGTTTTGAGAAATGGCCTGGTTTTTGTACTCGATTTTGATATCGTTTTGACGTGGTAACTATTTGAGTATGTGATTTGGGTTTAGACTCATAATTGTGATTTTACCGATTTTGGCCATAAAATGGTATTTCAAAGAATTTGGCTTAGGTCGCGAAACAAAGATTTCGAAGTATGGATTTGATTCACTGGTTCCCGTTCCGATGGTTATTGTTGCTCTGACTGGTGTTGCTTGCTCTGCCAGTTGTTGAGGGTTCGGACCTTAGGTGTTGAGGGGCCTTGCTCCGCCGGGTCG
Organism: Oemleria cerasiformis; assembly: GCA_037349345.1. Lineage (NCBI taxonomy): Eukaryota > Viridiplantae > Streptophyta > Magnoliopsida > Rosales > Rosaceae > Oemleria > Oemleria cerasiformis. Next base: position 12,080,733 of record JAZGTL010000019.1, read on the forward strand.
CGAGACTGTCTATGCATAGTACAGAAAGTACAGATAGTACAGATGGTACACAGAGTTGTACATATTTGAACACATCTCAAGGGATACCCTGGTGTGTTATGGATATGTCGGGAACAGTGAAAATTTGAGATATTATGTGTCGGATTGAACGAAATGAGTTGAATTTAAGATATTTTGTGTCCAGATTAAATTAAATGATTTTAAACTCCTTTGAAGAGAGTTTTCAAACCAAATTGTGGATCACGAGGTATTTTTATTATACAGATTTTATGTGAGTCCAACTATGTGGTTTTAAAGAGAAATGAGAATTTTTGGTGATTTACATTTGATGTTTTAGTATGATAAATTGTTTTATGTTATGCATGCATGATTTTATAAATGGAGGGGAAGAAACGTATTTTCTCGAAAAGGAATTTATAAATGATTATTTTTGTCCACTCACAACTTTTGTGTTTAAACCCCCTTCAGGCAGTTGAATAGAGTTGACACGAACACTGATCTCGAGGCAGAGGCATTAGTACTTCGACTGCGCTGTGTAGTTATATTTGAGTAGGATATCTAAATTTTACTCTTGATCCTACTTGGACGCTCTGATATTATATGGTATTTGATTGGTTATTAATTACGGGAATTATTGAGTGCTTAAGTCCCTTGTCTGACAAGAGGAAGTATTTATTATTGTTATTATATTTTGTAAGGATTGAAGGGTATTTTGGGAACCTTTTCTTAGGTTGTCAGACGGGATCAGGGTTCTTCCCGGGTTTCGAGGGGAAATTCGGGACGGGTCCTGACATAGGATACCATGTTGGACAGCTTGTTGTTCAGCGCCGCTCCTCTCAATCGGAATAACAGGTGTCAACAGAATCCCAGCAGCACTAGTCACTACATTCGCAATCACTCCTTGCCCTAGGCTAGTCAGATAATTAACTTCAATCCCCTGGTCACATGGCATAATCACCTTACCCGAATCCTTCACTTGAAATCCCTACTAATATTCTCATCTTCCTCTTCATTAGCCAAAACTACATTTGGGCCTTGCAAAGCATTCTTAGTAAAGGCCTAATCATGGGATCAAACAGTCCTAGTGAGATTACCCTCGACTTCCATGGACTGCCAAGCTGCCTGAGTCGTGGCACTGAGCCCAAAGGCCTTCCCCTTCAGCTGATTCACAGGATTTATATTGAAAAATTCCTTAACATTCGTAAGCCATCTACGAAATAACTCTCGGCTCTCAGCACTCGGGTTCACCTTAAGGCAAGGCTGATTAGAGTGATCAAGACAGCCACACCACAAACAGAAATACGGTAATCTTTCATATTCTACCTCATACTGCCTAGGAGGTTCATCGTATGACAAACGAAGAGTAATCCAACGCTTCAACGACTCATCAACCCTAAGGTTAACTCTGATTCTCAAGAAACTGCCCAGGAAATCCCCATTACAACCTTTATCAAACTGAACTAGTCCTCTAAGATGGGTACCCGACTTCAACACCATTGCCTAAGATAGAAATAGTGGAAGGATTTTTCTCACACGAACCCAAAAATGCTGGGAGTTAAGAGGAACCAAACCTGGATCAATCCGTCCATCTGTCGAGTTCAGAACCAGTAACGCCTTGTCAAAGGTCCAAGGGACGCTGTAATGACCTGGAAATTTAATTATTGAATTTTCGTAAATTATTTTGCAAAAAGACGAAAATACCTTCGTTGTTAAGGGGTGTGAAAGTCAAATTTTATTTCGAAACACTTTTGGCTGTGTTTCGGGTACCGTTGCATAGGTCTCGAACTCGCGAGTTCGTAGACATACGGCACGCGGAAAACGGAGTTTGTGTGAGAGAGTTGTGGGTCTAGAATGTTCAGGGTCATTTTGGTAATTTGGAATAGGTAGATATTTTAACCCCAATCAGATAAAATCTTCATCATTTTTACCCATCTCTCTCCGGACTCACCGCGAACCCGTGCGACCAAAACTCGAAAACCCACAAATTAGGACTTCGAATCAAGGCAAGACCATTAATTTCTATTCAACTAATCGAATTCCCCTCCTTCACGTGATCACAGACATACCAACCAATGTTGTAGGCGGCCGCGGGAGACACTGAACCAAGAAAAGGAAAACTGATACCTTTCGATCGATTTTTCGTCCAACACATGTATGGGTTTCGTGTTTAGAGGTCATTTCTGAGTTCTTGGGTTCGAGTAGATAGATTTAGACTAAAAATTTGTGAAAATCCGTTGAGTTTTGAGAAAGTTAGGAAAACTTCAAGGTCGACTGGAAATGGGGTTTTCCGGCGACTGCGGACGGCGGCGCACGGCGGCGCGATCGTCTTCTCCGGCCAAACTCAGGCGACTAGGTCAGTTAGACGGGGCTAACATGGCATGCCACACGGCAGCCACCTGGAACCACGTGGAGGCCACTTAGCAGCCACGTGGGAGCCACCTGGCGGCCAAGTCAGCACTGAGTCAGTGTCGAGTCAGGCGCATGGACACTGTACAAGCGCGTGGACACTGTAGCAGCGCGTAGGTCACTGTAGCAGGCGCGTGGACCGGCCTTCCGCCGACGCATGGCGGCGCGTGGGACTGATTTTCGGGTCATGGCGATGCGTGTCGACAAGCTTTCGACGTTTCGGATCTGTTGGCGCAGGTTTCGGGTTAATCGAACGTCGTTTAGGGCTAGTTTTGGGCGTCCGAAGTTGCTATATTTTTAGTGTGCCGCGAGCGGACCTCCCGAGGTTTAAAGAGCTTGAATGTAGGGTTTTTAATATTAGTCAGTAATTCCTATTGTTAATATTTACAGGGGATACTGCTCCGGGAACTTCGGAGGAGCGTACGACTCGAGATTGAGCTTGCTTGGACGTGTGGTGAGTGGACTTTGATTTTGTAAAGTATAATGCATGCATAAAGGTATTTTGATATAATTGCTTATTACGTAATGTTTGATAAATTTATGAAATTTAGAAATTGTGGTAATAAATTATTACTGGACACGGGTTTTAAATATTTCAGTGAAAGTGATGTTATGGGATGTTGCATGGCTTTTGGACTCTATTTTTATGTTGTTTTGACGTGATGGATATTGAGTCCATGATTTTGGGTTTAGACCCATACTTGTAATTTTAATGGATTTGGCCATAAACCGGTTTTTCAATGAATTTGGCTTAGGCCAAGAAATAAGGATTTCAAAACATGGATTTTGATTTTCATTGATTTACTATCCCCGAGGAGCAAGGTTTTCTCCAACTAGCGTCGAGGGATTTTTCTCCGTCAGATCGTTGAGGGTTCTCCGGCGCTGATGTTGAGGGGTATTTTCTCCACCATGTCGTTGAGGCTATCTACGCGTAGTACAGGTTTCTACACAACTCGAGGTATATCGGGTGTGTGGAGAGTATCGAGCTACGGCTCGGGATTTTATTCTGGAAACAATATGATTTTTTTTTATATATTTTGTGTCCATGTCGATTTCCATGATTTAAACTCCTTTGAGGAGGGTTTTCAAAGCAGAATTGTGGACCACGACATGTTTTTCATTATTACAGATTTTCGTGGGTCCAACCAAATGTTTTAACAAAATATGAAAATTCCGGTGGTTTTCGGATTATCTATATATATTATTTTATATACAAAGGGATTTTATGTTATGCAAGCATGGTTTTACTCGTGGAGGGGGAAATGTAAGATTTCCTCAAAAAATGATTTCGAAATGATTATTTTTGTACACTCACAACTTTCGTGTTTTAAATCCCCTCCAGGCTATTGAGTTGACGTGGGCATAATCCAGAAGCGGAGGCATTAGAATTTCAACTGCGCAATTACTTAGACTTTCGAGTAGGATAATTAATTCTATAATTATTTATCCTACCTAGATGCCCTAATAACACTTTTGGACTGATTGTAAAATTTCGATTTCATCGTTGGATGGTTGATGTTTGTTGGAATTTGGAGTGCTATCTGATCCTTTGTCTGACAAGTGGAGGACGGTTAACCAGTCCTTAAGGGGAGATTCTGCCAAAATTTTGGCAGAATTCTCATAATTAATGGTAAGTACTTAAGGGTATTTTGGGAATTTCTTTAGGTTGTTAGACGGGAGCAGGGTTCTTCCCGGGTTTCAAGGGCAAATTCAGGAAAGGTCCTGTCAGACGCCACGGAGTACCCTTTGTTGTTCAATCTCCAACTTGAAAGTAACAAGAACACGTCCAGATTTCTCCAACAAAGCCATCGTGAAATCCTCCCTCGTGCACCATATATGCTTCATTGTCCCATACAGCGCCTCCTTATTGAAAGTCTTAGAGGTAAGCAATTGTCTACCAAGAAAAATCTTGTTGCCGTCACCGAGTCGAGATCATCAATAGCCACGATTTCACAGGATTCGGTCGCAAAAATTGAATACGGCCCAACCAAAGAACTTGACATCTCGTCGACATTCTCCATTTCAACCTTGAACGAAAAATCCAGTAGCTTCAAAACCTTACAGACCCCTTCAAAAAAGCGACGCCAGCCACCAAAGAAAGAAAGCGCCGCCATTGTGCCGTTTTAGACAAGTCAACACGTGAACTCAAACCCTAACCCTAGCAGAGCGGTAGAAAGAGACTTTTTTGAGAGAGATTTTCTTTAGAAATATGCTTCTTCTAAAATTGTAGTTTTCAATAACAAACAAATTTTATTAAAAACTAATAAATCTTTTGAGGAATTAATTAAAAACGATTAACATCTTCGTTATATTAATTTATTTCTCATTTAAAAATAAAATTGAAATAAGAAAAAATATTGATTGGCAAGTGTGTAGCGAATGTCAAGAGATTAGTGATATTATAGTAAAAAATGATTATACATTTTAAATATTAATTTTACTTTGTATTAAGTGACCGTTGACTCTCTAAAACTCTAATATAGGTTGTGTAGGTGTTTAAAAAGATAACTCAAATACTCTAATATTGTTCTCAGCTTAATCTAGTGAATAAAGCTACGTTTGGTACGCCGTATAAGGAATCAGATATGATAATATTGTAAGAAATTGATGTTTGATATCACTCGTATTAATTAATCATCGAATAATTTAATACGGTTGAGTATCTTTATACGGTCCACACCCGCTAAAATAATAAACTCGAAATTATCCGTATTAAATAGTCGAATGATTAGCAATCTTGAAAAGTAGTAATAATAATAATAATAATAATAATAATAAATAGTAATAATAATAAAAAAGAATAATAATAATGAATTAATCATTAATAATAATTAAATGAATAGTAATAATAATAATATCAATAATTAATTAAAATAAATAATAATATTATTATACATAATTAATATTTATGATATATAGATATTTATCCGGTAAAGCCCCAAATGCATAATTATATAATCAGTATATATATACGATGAGCAGATTATTCTATACGATGACAGATTAGTCTATCCGACTGAAATAGTCAGTACAATACGGCGTACCAAACGAGGTCCAAGCTCCTTTGTTTTCCTATGCAATTGTTATTTTTGACATAGATACATATTTATCAAATACTTGATAAGGATGAACACCTGAGATGCTGTATAAAAAATTAAATAAAATGTGTGCTTGGACTTTATTTTTCTTTTATTCTCCTTTTATAATAAGAAACAAATGATTTTATATAAAAAAATATTATGAACTCGCACTATGCACAATATATTATGACCAACTAATATAATATAATCCAACTAGTATAATATAGTTGGCATTTTAATCCGGTAGGGCACCAAACGCCCGACTAAATAGTCAGTCTATCAAATGGACAAATTAGTCTATCCAGTTAAAATAGTTAGTACAATACAGTGGACCAAATGAGACCTAAATGTGAGGTTTTAAACCAAAAAAATTCCTCAATAATTTGCGAATTAATCTAATATCAACGTTTTCTAATATTTTGATATAAAATTATTATACTCTTGACCAAGTTGGCTCTTCTAAGAAATACATAAGAAACTTTCTAGGTTTCTTGGAAGAAAAGAAATATAATAGGGTTGATCATGTATTCATGTTACTCTATCTGTTTTGATTCTATTAGACCACGGACAAATATATATTTCATTATTGTGTCAGGCCAATACTGCTGGTCTTCCAATCAAGCATGTCTTCTCTCAGGTTTCACCTTGTTGTTGGGTTCGATTAAAGTCAAAACTATATTTATTTTACTTTCACATGCACATGTTTTCTTTCTTTAATTTACTGATTTTATTATGTCTTTGACCCCAGTTCTCCAAATATGGATTTATGATTGGCTGAGACAACTCCAAGTTACTCACGGTGAATTGGTGATCATAATACCGTAATGAGTTGCTTTTCCAAGACGTTAAGCCTCATCTTCTTAGTGCTACAGAGAACCAGGTAAGCTTCCTAGTTAAGTTAAAACTAATCCCAAGGGTTCCATGTATGAACACGCTAATGCCATCTCGTTGAGGCCGGAGTGGTAAGGTAGTGATGCATCCCAAACAACCTTAAGGTGATGGTATAGATCAGGACGAGGAGGATCAGGCGCCTAGACCAATGAAGGAAGTCAAACCAATTCTGGCCGGCGAACTTTAAACCGTCTATTTTAGTTACTAACCCTAATATGGATACATATTCCTTTTTCATGCAGGTTTGCTCAATCAAACAAGGAAAATTTGCAACAAGAGCTCCTCGAGCAAATCCGGAAGCTTGAGATAACCATTCAAGTCCTCACAGCAATGAGATTTCCCATGTTATGCTATGTTTGTCATGGACTTGTGCATAAACAAATTGCTCTTTCAAACTAGGGAAACCATTGCCTTTGGAGAAGCCATTTCTGCAACTCTTCAACGGAAACTACCAACCAAAGAGAAGGATCCGAGGAGTTTCATAGCGCCATCCACTTTTAGCACCACTAGGGTTGAAAACTGCCTTTGTGATTTAGGTGCTTCTAATGATCTATTAATCTAATGTCATTTTCTATTTATGAAGCACTGAGTAGAGGTGACCTTAAGAGAGACGAATGTTTACTTTCAGATCAATCGATGACTTACCCGAGGGGATTGGTGGAACACATGCTTGTCAATGCGGAAGACCTAATCCTTCCAGCCGACTTCTTTGTCTTGGAGATGGAGGAGGCCCCAATCTCAACTCAATTTTCCCTAATATTTGAATGCCCTTTCTTAGCTACAGCTCGCACCAAAATCGATGTCTACGAAGGAACCCTTTCCATGACTATTCTAGGCCAAACATGAACTTTCCAAATTCTTGATGCCAGGAGGTACCCCTAGTGAAGGTAATGAAATTGTTTCTCTGCTGATTTAAGTAACTTCCGTTGTGCATGGTGCATTAGGACCAACATCAACTGATTACAGGACCCCTTCCGAATTTCCCCTCGAAACCCGTAAGAAGCCCTATTTCTGTTTGACAATCTTTGAAATACTCAAAACCTTTCAAAAATACCCTCACACTACCAAACAAACTTTATGAGGTTTCTACCGAAAATGGGGCAGAATCTCGCCTATACTCTGGTCAACCCGTTTCCACATGTCCAACGAAGGATACAATAATAAACCCACTAATCCAACAGTCCAGATAAAACTAAATTCGACCCAAATAGACAACTCAACAAACAACCCAAAGGTTGATCAGAGCATACTAGGTTAAATTAAATTTACAACCCAATCAAATCCTACACTAACAACGCAACAGAAGGTGATGCCTCCTCCTAGTTTCGTCGTCTCGTCCTATTATGGCCTGAAGGGCACAAAACCAAAACAACTGTGAGTGAACAATAGAACCAAATAAAGTAGAAGCGGGGTCTCGTAAATAAAATAATAATACTAGTCATAATAATCCCACCTTGTCATCAACCTTACATGCCATAAGATCGGCATATATAAATAAATACAACTTACCAAAAATCACTTGCTTTACCTCGGTGGAGCCCACGCTACCATTATATGTGCCTGCCATATCAATAATCAGGCCAAAGCCATCATCCCTGGCGGAAGCCAATATCTCGGCCAAAGCCATCAAGTCGTAGCTCAATATCCCGGCCGCAGCCGTCATCCCGAGTCGTAGCTCGATATCTCGGCCGTAGTAGTCATCCCGAGTCGTAGCTCGATATCTCGACCATAGCTGTCATCCCGAGCCATAGCTCGCTATCCCGACCATAGTCGTCATCCTAAGCCATAGCTCGCTATCTTGGTCGTAGCCGTCATCTCGAGCTGTAGCTAGATATCTCAGCCATAGTCACAATGCAGTACGTAGCTGCCATTCCGAGCCGTAGCTTGATATCCAGGTAGTAGCCGTCATCCCGAGCAGTATCTCAGTATCACGGCCATAGCTATCATCCCGAGCCGTAGTTCAATATTCCAACCGTAGCCGTCATCCCTAGCCGTAGCTCAATATCCAGGGCAGTCCAACGCAGGGACATGCCCTCCTAACCATTGCCGAAAATATCTCAAAGCAATGGCTAGAAATTGAGAGGTCCAACTTGGAGACCTACTCTTCACATAGCCGAAAATACCTCAAAGATATGCTACGAAATCATGTACTACGCGGATAAGTAACCTCGACGAGCACATGACCGAAAATACCTCAAAGTCATGTGTCGGAGATGAACATGCATGACCGAAAATACCTCAAAGTCATTTGTCAGAAATACCTCTACGAATACATATCCGAAAATACCTCAAAGTCATGTACCAGAAACGAACACGCATGACCAAAAATACCTCAAAGTCATACGGTCAGAGAAATACCATAATAATCGAGGATGGTAAACATAGGGAAAACCGTAACGTAAATCCGAAATCCACTTTGAAATCCTTTTTACCTGGCCTAAGCCAAAATCATATAAAACCAGGGCCAAAAGCCCAAAATCCAAATAAGACCAAAATCCCGGGCCTAAGCCCAAAATCATCAAAACTCAGATGAAGCCGTAAATCCCTAGTCAAAGCCGTAATCCTCACGAACTCATGACAGACATAACCTCTGTATCATGTCTCGGAGTGCCTCGACGAGCACGTAACGGAAAATACCTCAACATCTTGTGTCGGACTACCTCAACAAGCACATGATAGTAAATACCTTTATATCATGTGTCGGAGTACCGCAAGGTCCAAGCGAGTTCGATTCCAAGCTATTCGGTCCTCCGTAACCTTCAGAGCCACCACGCGTGTCAAAAACATCACTTGGCATTGCTAAACGGCATTTCTAAACCTAAAATCCAACTCCCCAAACCTCGGAAGTACACACGCGCTCTAAAACGCATTCAAAGTGACTTAAATTGTCCAAAACAACCCCTAAACGAACTCCAATGGACTTGAAACCTGCGCCAAAAGATGCGGAAGGTCAAAAACATAAAAACACAAGTCACCGAAGCCCGGGGAAGTGCCCCACGCGTGCCACGTGCCTGTGGGGGTAGCGGTGACTCTTCCCCAACGCGTCGTCGCCGGTTCAGCCCTCCATGCCGGTCGGAAATCTCCATAACCACCCGAATTTTAAAACTCAATATCTCCCTCTTTCCTCAGCCAAATTCGATGTTATAATAATCAAAATCTATCTACCCGAGCCAATGAATCCAAAACTGAAGTCAAAACTAAAATCATGTACTTACGGTGGCTGGAAATTGGATAAGAATTTTCGGGCAGATTTCCGAGCTTCACTGCATCATCCACGGCTGTCCTCAAGCTCCAAGGAAAGTATGTACATGTTCGTGGTGATCTAAGGAGTCGTCTAGTGGTGCTGGTTTGAGTCAAAATGATCGAAATTTTGGGGTTGTGGTGTTTGTTCCTTGTGTGTTCTCACGGGCAAGGAAGAAGAAAATGCCGTGGTTGAGGAGAGAGTGTACCAAAAAATTCTGGAATTAAAGGGAAAAGAGGTAGATATTTTTCAAAAATATATGAAAATCAATTTACCAAAATTCCCTTGCACTTTCTATACTCATAATTCACTCAAAGAAGCTCTGATTTCCGCATGTCGCCTGTCTACGAACTCGTAAGTTTGAGACCTACGCAACGGTCCAAGAAAAACTTCTAAAAAGTATTTTCCAACAAAAAGTGGCTCTAGAACACCTCCTAAAACCCAAGGGAAAAATTGTCCTCTCTCCACTAATTTTTTGAATTTACCTAAATTTAAGGTCTGGGTCGTTACAACTGATCAGTTGAAAATGATCATCACGTTACCTAAAGTAGGGCCTAGATCCAAGATGATGGCAACCCTAGAAGTGCCCTCCATTCAAATTCGAAAGGAAAAGTACAAGGAAAAGGCCAATGAGTTCAAAATCTACAAGAAAAAGACCAAGACATATCACGCTAAGCACTTCCGTAGGAAGATGTTTGAGAATGAACAAAAAGTTCTCTTATTCATTCACTCCTCAACCTATTCCCTGATAAGCTTCGCTCCCATTGGTTTTATCCTTTCATTATCACTAATATTTACCCCTCATGGTGCAATAAAGATCTAGAGTCCGAAGTTGGGTTAACTATTCAAAGCAAATCGGTATCGTCTCCAGCCTTATTATGAAACGTTTCAATTGACTCCTGAAGATGTTGTGCCTCTTACTGACCCTCCAAGCCAATATCTTCCAAGGGTCGCCTTCCCTAGACGGTAAATCAAGCGCTTGCTGGGAGGCAACTCATCCAGATTCGATCGTATCTTTCCATTTTTCTTTTCGTATTTTTGTTTTATTCCAAGGCTGCATTCATAACTGATTCATTTAGTCATCCTTTCACATTCAAACATTGACGACAATGTTCAATTTAGGTTTCGAGATGTAGATATTTTTTTTTTTTAAATGGGAAACTTTTTGGGAATTGGAAATTTTTGAGAAAAAAAATTTGTTTGTTTTTCTTAAGTTCATTATTTGTTTCGTATTAATAAGGGATGTTATGCTATTTTGATTACCAATTCTTTGCTAAGGTGTTGCCATGAATGGTTTGTATCATGCATATTTGCATGCCATGCTTTCTATGATTGATTATAGAAAATTACTACATTGAGTGAATCATATAAAATTAGTGGGGAGACTACTCTTTTTAGTTTTTAAGCCTATTGTCATTGTTTGGAAGGGTTTAATTTGTTTCTACTGTTAAACACTTATTCGATTTTTGTTCTTAAAGTTATGATCTCGTTAACATTCATTGCATTGATTATTAATAACTAACCTCTTACATATGTACTTTTGGTTCTAAGTTTGATTAACCTTAAGAGATGATGTGGGCTCTTACCCTATTTTTTGTGTGCGCCATTATCCAACTTTGAAACCAAAAACTTATGCCTTTCTTTCATCACCTAAACCATCCTTAACCTTGCCTTGAACCAAAGAAACTTGACATTCCCAAAATGACCCCTCTGCCACCCACGTTACTCCATTTATGTGAAATTACTTTATAAATGTCTGTCGAATATGATTACGTGGCACCAATGTGATAAGAATTTACTTGAAGTTTAGATCTAAAAAAAATTAATATTTAAGTCTCCCCTTTAATTATTTGGAAAACAATTTGATAAAACAATATTCACATGAGTGAATATTTCGCATGAATCTAAGGTGAAGGGGATATTTCACATAAATGATGTCATCAGAGTTTGAACTTAAGTTTACATGAATCTAAGCCAAGACTCATAATCCCTCTTTGGCATTTTGAAAACAATTTAAAAAAGTTAAAATTAAAACTAAAATTAAAGAAAATTAAGAAACTCATCCTCCCAAATCCCTACTATGACAAACTAGGAGACCCAGAAACAATTTGAGAAAAATTGGATAGGGCAACCCAAAACTCCATCCACCAACCTCCACAAACGCCGAGCCACCAAAAACTAGGCCTAAGACGAGAGCAAAAATTCTCTTTCACTTTGAAATCTTCGACAAGTCTCCTCCAGAACTCGTAGCCTACACCTCTTCCTCTGCTCCCTTCCGTGCCACCACGTCCACCTCCAGTTATATCTATATACAAATTCACTTTCTTCCTCCAAATTGTAATCAGTATCCTCTAAAAGCTTCCATCTATGATCTCTGGGGCAAATGGCTTTTGCAATACCCTTTGGACAGCTGACCTAAATATTATGATCTTGACCATAAGAAACCTCAACTTTCTCGAGATGTGGGGGCCGTCCCTCCAATTTTCTCCTAGGATACCTAGGATTTTTGGGTATCCTAGGTTGTTGGACTTGGGACTTGAGTTGAATGGGTGGGTTTTTTATTTTCTCTTTAAAAGAGGAGCATTAAATTGTTTCTCAAAATAAAAGAGGAGCATTAAATTGTTTAAGTTTAGATACCCAATTAATTTTATTCACGATGGTGGCACAAAAAGAAATTTGACAAGAATGAGACAACGAGGAGAATGAAATTTTTTATTGAAGGGAAATTGTATTGAATGTGATGGAAAATCAGAGTGCCGTTGGGGTTTGATGGGCCACATTAAAACTTTTCCGTAAAACTCACTAATCGGTGAAATCCAATTTAAAAAAACGAGTACTCAACATTAACATCAAAAAAATAGTTTGGAGGATACACAAAAAATATTGAAATTAGGCCAAATATACTTATCGTGGATAATGGAATTATTATAGAAGATAGGCAAGAAATATTGAAACTCAAGGGTGAAAATGAGATGAAGCGGCAAACTGAAGGAGTAATGTTGGTGTCACATAAACATATTTGATGGCAATTAGAGCGATTTGATACCGATTAGAATATTTTGATAAAAATGGCATGATGTGGATGACGAAGTGGTCATTTTAAGAGTGAAGTAAGGAAAAAAAAAATTGAAATTCAAAGAATAAAGTGAGCCGAAGTATCAAATTTAAATGACCTTTGTACTCATAAACCAAAATCCAAATACAAAATTAGGTAGATACCAATTTCAAACAAATCAAATGAGATTGTTGTTTATGAGTGTGCCTAGCTTTTGCCGCAGATGCTGGTTTACTTGGTTTCCATTTAGCTGCTGTTTCACTTCAATTGGCATTTTGCAAAAGAGAGAAATTAGTCCAATCCCGGTCAACACATCACTCTCTTATCCCGCGCCTTTCACACCATGAGTCTTCTTCTCACTCGCCTTCTCCTCCCCAACGCAATGCTCAGTGGCCCCCACTATACCCCAAAAGTCCATCCCCACTCACATCACCAATCAATTTCCAATCTTCCAACGCCACCTGTCCCAAACACCCATACACCCTCATAACCCACCAGTCATGCTATCATCGCCCAAATCCCCTCCAAACAAAAATAAAATATCTCCCGAGTCCTCTCCAACACTCCCTCTTTCTCCGCATGGATTCACAAACCCACTAAACCACTTTATCTCTCCCTCTATCCGACCACCACCATAGCCGCCATGGAGAACTACTCCTACAGCTCCTATCCTGACTCAGGCGACTCGTCCCCACGCTCGCGCGAAATCGAATTCGAGAACCCGCCACCATGGGACGTGGACCAAGCGAATCCGCATCCCCAAAACTACAAAGTGAAACTGATGTGCAGCTACGGCGGCAAGATCCTCCCTCGCCCGCACGACAACCAGCTCTGCTACGTCGGCGGCGAGACCAAGATCCTCGCCGTCGATCGAGGCATCAAATTCGCTGCCATCATTTCCAAGCTGTCCTCGCTCTCCGAAAACGACGTGTCGTTCAAGTACCAGCTCCCGGGCGAAGACCTCGACGCCTTGATCTCCGTTACGAATGACGATGACTTGGAGCATATGATGCACGAGTACGATCGCCTGTACCGGGCTTCTGCTAGGCCCGCCCGCATGAGATTATTCCTGTTCGATGCGATCCCCAACGGCGGGCTCGGGTCAGATAGTGGGAGATCCGACAGAGATCGATTCGTCGAGGCTCTGAATTCGGGTCCCACCCAGGCTCCTGACCAAATTCCCAAGCCTCCTGCACCAAATAATGTCGACTTTCTCTTCGGTATGGAAAAGAGTGGTGTCGCTGCCGTCGTATCACCTCCTCCGCCTCCGGTCCCTTCTGTACCAGAACACGTGGCTCAGCCGCCGGAGTTTCAGGTCAGACCCAGTCACGCCGATAGGGTCATCACGTCGGACCCGGTAGTAAGCCCGGTGGAGTTCCAGATGCAATTGCAGAGGCTCCAAATCGGAGAGCAAGATCAGCAAGCTATGTATCGGAGAAAGAGTGACGAAAACCTTGTCGGTGGGTATGGCGGTGCCGGAGACTATTACATGCAGAAGCTGCCGGAGAAGGCCCCACCGGTAACGGTCGCGCCCCCGCCGGGTTACTGGCCGGACAGGCAGGTTACGAGCGGTGGGTTTCCGGGTACGGGTGCACCGGAGCAGCCGATGTACATGGTCACGGCAGCCGCAGGAGGCGGCGCTGTTTATCAAGCGCCAATGGTGCGACCGGTGACTGGCTCAGGCGGTCAAGGATACTACCACGTACCCCAGAGGATGGGGTCTGAAGTGTACCGGGATCAGCCGATGTACAATGTGGTACCCCAGACTCAGCTACAGCAGCCGAGTACGCTTCCGCCGCAGCCGCCAAAGTACGTGGCGACATACGCTGATTCTGCGCCGCAATATACGCAGGTGGCGTACGATAGTGCGACGGGGAGGCAGGTGTACTATACTGCACCCGGAGGTATTGTGCAGCAACAGCAACAGCAGCATCAGCAGCCTCAGCAGCATCAGCAGCCTCAGCAGCATCAGCATCCGCATCCGCATCAGGCGTTCCAAGCGGTGGGTCCCAGTCCGACGGTGGTTAGCTCGGGTGAAATGAGGGTGGGTGGCGGGTTGGGTCAGGAGGCTAAGGTGGGTTCAAAGCTTCCACAAGCGTCGGTGTGATGATAATTGACATTTAATTATACAATATCAATATTTTCATAAATAACAGATAAGGGATAAAATTTAGTTATGTTCTGTTGTGTCCTGTTCAGCTCATGTTTGATAATATGTAGTATTATTAGTTTTTGTTATTATTTTGTATGTTTTATTGGAGATAAGATATTTGTTGGCTTTATGCATTGTCTTAATTATTACTTTGTTCGTACATGATTTAGTGGATTAGTGTCAGAGTGCATTTTATATTTTTATGTAAGTCGATAATCATCGCTCTTAATGATTTTTAAAAGTTCAAATAATACGAAAAAAAAATCATTTCTTTTCCTTCAGTACTTATGTATTTAAGGAGTGTTATTGGGATGAACCATTTTCATAGAAAAATGCTTTTTTTTGTTATACATAGAAAAATGCTTTTTTTTGTTATACATAGAAAAATGTTATTCCTGCTCCTTGAATTCCATCACTCCAATGTTGAATTCCATCACTCCAATCCAAAATCATTATCCCTTGCTTTTAATTTTATTTTTGTCATAGTTTGGCATTTAATAGTTTTTTAAAGTTTGGAATTTAGACTCTCAAGAAATTTTTCCCTCAAAATACTTCTTCTTTGGCTGATCCTTTTTGGATCTAGGGGCTTCCACCTGAACTCATAAGAATGTAATGAATAAACAGATAATCCAATTGGTTTTGGTCTCATAAGAATGTAATGAATAAATAGATAATTCAATTGATTTTTGGTGTCTAGTTCATTGGAGTCGATTGTGTGTCTTTAAGCTTTATTTTCTCGTTCTATCTATATGGTGTAGATTATGATCACGGATTTTAGCATCCCGACAAATTGGGTAGCTGGTGAAAGTCTTGTACGTCTTTAAGGGTCTGATCTGCCTTTGAGGGGATTTTGCTCCTCATGAGGCTTGGTGAGTTTTGATCTAAGGGTCCCGACTCTCCAATGGTGGTGGTAGTGTCGATCATGATATATCGGAGCATTTGTGATATGGTGGTTGACAGTATTCCTCGTTGTCTTTGGTATTCCGCATAGGCGCGATGGCAGTAACGATAGATCGACAACGGTGGGAATGGCCAATTTGTGCCTTTTGTTGATTTCTTTATTTGTTTTGTTTGTTTGTTTTTCTTTTTTATAGTTTACCTTGTGTAAATAAGTCAATCGACTCTTATATCAGATAGGCCGCTTTAGTTTTTTCCTTTTATGAGATTACAAGGATTAGTCCATTGTGGAATTTCCAAGTTGTTTGGGCTTCAATGGCCTTGATAATGCTTAGGGGATTTCAAGCTATATAGTTTTATGTATGATTCCCTACATATAATGTCAACAGATGTCGAACCTGGTTATTGGAGATATTTACCTATGTTTGTGATCAAGCTATTGTAGTCTAGCTTGTCTTTTATTTGTATCTTTGTTCTATCAAAAAAATTTAATATCTTCTAAAACAAAAGTTTTGTATCTAATATTTTGAATTATTACATGAGATGCACCATGAAACTAACACTTCATCCCACTTTGCACCCTGCAACTACTTTTATCCCAATGCACCCTATGTTGCAAACGTTGTCTCACTTAACTTTAATTTCGTCCACGCCATCCATTCAACATTTAAAATGCTGACATGGAGTCTAAGTAACATATTGATGATGACATCGAACGTTAAAAATGCATCTATTCAAATCCGTAACAGACTGCCACTTAGGCTCCATGTCAGTATTTTTAACCTTGGATAGATGGAGTTGACGAAAGTAATGTTAAGTAGGACAATATTTGCAATATAGGGTGAAAATTGGGATATAAGTAGTTTAATAGTGCAAATTGTGATTAAGTGTTAAATGACAAAGATGAAAAGACAAATTTGCCCACATTCAGACTGTCACGTTAGTACTTTTAACGTTAGATGGATAGAATTGAAGGATGTGACGTTAAGTGGGAGACCATTTGCAACATGGGTGCACACTAGGAAATAAGTAGTTTGAGGGTGCAAAGTGGGATTAAGTATTGTTAGTTTTCATGGTTCATTTCATGTAATAAGTCTAAGTTTGCCAAGATTGGTATTTAATATTTGTTTGATTCGATAACTCAAGTATTTTGAAGTAAGAAATGATTGTCAGTTTCAAAATTGTCATAAGTGTATTTCATAAAATGTTAATATCTACTGTTTCATACAAAAATATCTTACCATTTCAAGTTTTATTTTTTCATACAAAAATATTAAACACACATTGAATATTGACCTCATTTTTTATGAGTGGTGAATCCAAGATGCAAGGCTTCACTATTTACGTGTGTCAAATTAGAGATCTATGACCTTCACTACATCACAATCGTAAGAATATTATTAAACTAATAGTACTTTCGCATTAGTTAACAAGTAATTTAGTGAAAAAAAAATTACTAAGTTTACTTTTTTTTTTATACAATGATATAAGAAAAATTGATTACATTATATACATCGAACTCGCCCGCCGGATTAATCTCTAATGAAATCCTCAATTTTTGTTTGTGTTTTTGCTTTAATTACAACTTTGAAAGAAACAATTTTTTCCCTTATTTATGATAAGATCTGTAAATGTGAAGGCCAACAACAAAACCAAATTTTCTGCTGACAAACATTGCAAATACGACAAAATGATTTCATTCATTTGCAAATAAAGTTCGTTGTCATACTCGCAAAATGTCATTTCAAACCTTTGAATATATATATGCAGCCTAGAAAACAAACCATCAAATTTTTTGAATTTTGTTAGGACATAAATGTTGAAGAATTCTAAAAATAAAAATAAATACTGAATAATTTTATTTTTAATATTATTGAAATTTTTTATAATAAAAGAATATATCATTAACTAACTGTGTAATCTTAACAATAAAGTGAATGAACCATAAAATCTCCAATGCAAATATAACATATCTATATAAAATCTCGAGTGCAAAAATAACACTTCTTAAATAACGGTGGTACAAATTTGTTTTCATTAAAAAAATAAAAAAGAATGAAAGAGACTCCCATAAATATATATAGAAGAGGTAGAATTTCCTGACAAGTGTGCATTTTCCCATGAACCAAACAAGATGATGATATAAAACCCCACTTGGCACTTGCCACCTCTTTTCCTTTTAATTGAAGCAACTCTAGCATGTGTCCTTTTCTTATCTTATTTTCCTAGCAACTTCATCGTCATCATCATAGTTGTCGCTGTTGATTGACATATTTAAACCAAGGCAAGGAAATTTTCTGGTTTCCACCAATTGCCTGCAGCTACATGTTAATGTTAGGTTCTACTCTATTAGTATGTATTTTTGTTTTCTAATTGTTTTATACGTGTTCAACTCCAACCTTAGACCTTCTATTATATAGCGGGTACGAATAAAAATATCATTAGACTAGTAGTATTAGGAGCACTACGAGTTTAAATTAGTTGAAAACTGAATACAAAATCATCAATAGTTGTCAATTGTTTTACTAGTCTAGTGGTATTTCTACCCACCGAGTAGTTGGATATATCGAATTCTACTCTCGTATAATTTTACTTAATTGATATCCAATGTGCATATTCTCTCTAATATTCTGATACCAAATATTTATATTAAATATAGAGTGGTTTTATTGCCATCACCCAATATGCTACGATGCAACAACAAGATGTTATTTGTAACAAGTAGTTTTGTTGGTTGGTTAATTGGTTACATTTTATTCATGAAACCGGTTTAAAGCACCCCCTTCTTAAAAAAAACCCCTAAAATTTTGATATATGTTTATCTACTAAAGCACCCACAAAACTTGCCCAAAATACCCCCACTAATTTTTTTGTACACCTTCATTTCGATGGACGATGTCGTTCTCAGATGTCAGGACCCGTCCCGAATTTCCCCTCGAAACCCGGGAAGAACCCTGATCCCGTCTGACAACCTAAGGGAAAGTTCCAAAATACCCTTCAATCCTTACAAATTATAATAATAATAAATACTTTCACTTGTCAGACAAGGAATTTAAGCACTCAAAATTCCCGTAAGTAATTACCAACCAAATAAAATATAATATCAGTGCGTCTAAGTAGGATAAAGATACAATTTAGATATCCTACTCAAGTACAACTACACAGCGCATCCGAGAGTGCTAATGCCTCTGCCTCGAGATAATGTCCGCGTCAACTCTACTGCCTGAAGGGGTTTAAACACAAAAGTTGTGAGTGGACAAAAATAATCGTTTATAAATCATTTTTCCAAGGAATATTACCTTTTTCCCCCTCCATTTATAAAACCATGCATGCATCACATAAACAGTTCATGCTATAAAAACATCATCTTTAAATCATCGGCATTTGCATTTCTCTTTAAAACCACTTAGTAGAACTCACACAAAATCCATATAAGGAAAACACATTGTGATCCGCAGTCTGGTTTGAAAATCATCCTCAAAGGAGTTCAAAATCATTTAATTCAACCTAGACACATAATATCTCAAATCCACTGTTCCCGACACATCCACTAGCCACTGGGGTATCCCTTGGGGTGTGCTAGTCCTGCATCACAACTCTCTATACTATGCATAGACATCCTCGCGACCCGACGGAGACAAAACTCCACGATGCCAGAGTCGGAGCACTCAACAAACCAACGGAGCAAAACTCTCGACGCTAGTTGGAGAATCAATCACCAATTATATTGGAGGTTTACTGGGTTCACCGCCAACAGCGGATCCTAATCCCATATCCTGGTCCTCCTCAAATGTGTTTATCTTGGAGGTTCACTGGGTTCACCGCTAATAACGGATCCTCGTCCCGGGTCCTGGCCTCCCTCAAATAAGAGTTTATCTTGGAGGTTCACCGGGTTCACCGCTAATAACGGATCCTCATCCCGGGTCCTAGCCTCCCTCAAATCAATGTTTATCTTGGAGGTTCACCGGGTTCACCGCTAATAACGGATCCTCGTCCCGGGTCCTGGCCTCCCTCAATTATGACCAAATCTGATAAACTCATACAACAGGGTCAAAACCCAAATCATTGACTCAATAATTTCCACGTCAACACGATATCAAAATTGAGTCCAAAAAGCATGATATTTCTCAAATCACACTTTAACCGAAATAGTGGAAAACATGTGTCTAGTAATCATTTCTAAAATTCAGAAATTCAATGCCACAATACATAACAGTATTTACACAAAGATATTTTGATGCATGCATTTCAGTTCATAAAACAAAAGTCCACTCACAAACCTGTTCAAGCTAGCTCAATCCCATCTTGTTCGTTCCTCTGAGGTTCCCGGAACAATATCGCCTGTCAAAAACAACAATCGGGATTACCGGCTAGTAATAAGACTCTTATATAACAACTTCCTAAACCTCGGGAAGTCTACCCATGCTGTTTCTAGAAAACACAGCAACTTCGGACACTCAAAGCGATCTCTAAACGTCGTCCGATCAACCTGAAACCTGTACCAACAGATTTAGAACGTCGAAAACTAGTTACCACGCGTCGCCGTGACCTCAGACTCGGCCCCACGCGCCACCACGCGCCGCTGGAAGGTCGGCACACGCGCCCACGAGCCCTCACGCGCCTGCTACAATGTTCACGATCGTGGACCGATCCAACCCGATCTGGCTCAACCTAACCCAACCCGACCAGTTCACTCAACCCGACCGGTTCAACTCGACCCGACCGGTCACCGGTGACTCACCGGAGAAGACGACCGGACTGCCGTCGCCGTTGCAAGAGGCTGGCCGGAGAAGATGACCGGACCACCACCTCCGCCGCCGTCTGGTTCGCCAGAATCCCCCATTTCCGGCCGAAACTCCAAGCTTTACAACTTCCTCAAAACTTAACCATTTTACACAAATTTTACGTCTAAATCTATCTACTCGAACCCAGAAATCCAAATATAACCTTAAAACATCAAACGGGTACCTGTGCTAGCCGAAAAATCGATAGGAAGATTCGAAACTTCCTTTACTCGGTTCGGCTTCCACCGTGGTCCTCTCCTTCGATGGTTGGTACGGTTGTGATCGTGGGAAGGAGTAGAATACGATTAGTTGATCAAAACTGGAAGTTAAAGCCTTGAATTCAAAGTTGACTTTATGGGTTTTTCGGGTGAGTTTTCGCACGGGTTCAATGGTTTTGTGTTTATGTTTGTCACAGAGAGAGAATGAGATGAGTGATAATGAAATTAAGATCAAGATGAATTATGATTGGGTTAAAATATCTTCTCCCAAATCAAAATTACCAAAATGCCCTTGCACATCTAGACCCATAACTTTCGTACACGAACTCCGTTTCCTGCGTGCCGCCTGTCTACGAACTCGTGAGTTTGAGACCTACGCAACGGTACCCGAAACACCACCAAAAGTGTCTCGAAACAAAACTTGATTTCCAAGCCCTTTACCGACCAAGGGTAAAATCGTCATTTTCCAAAAATAATTACGTAAACCCAATAATTAAAATTCCGGGTTGTTACAATCTACCCTCCTTAAGAAATTTCGTCCTCGAAATTCATTCCTAACCATGAAACAAATGAGGATATTGTGCCCGCATTAGTTCCTCGGATTCCCACGTGGCCTCCTCCACTTTATGATTCCTCCACAACACTTTAACTAGACGAAGATTCTTTCTGCGAAGTACCTTTACCTTCCAATCCAGAATTTGCACCGGTTGCTCCTCAAACGTTAAATCGTCTTTCAGCTCAAGTGGTTGCTCTTCCAACACATGAGACTCATCAAACAGATATTTCCAGAGCAAAGATACATGAAAGACATCATGAACTCTGGATAATTCCGAGGGTAAAGAAATACGATATGCCACTGGTCCTATCCTCTCCAAAATCTCATACGGACCAATGTAACGAGGACTCAGTTTTCCTCGTCTACCAAAACGTACCACTCCTTTCCATAGAGATAGTTTCAAGAACACCCAGTCACTTACCTCGAACTCAAGGTCTCTAGTTCGATGGTCTGCATAGCTCTTCTGGCGATCCTGGGCTGTCTTCAACCTTCCTCTGATGATTTTAATCTTTTCCTCAGTCAAATCCACCAACTCGGGTGTTAACAGTCTTCTTTCACCTATTTCACTCCAACACAAAGGTGTTCTGCACTGCCTCCCCTACAGTGCCTCGAAAGGAGACATCCCAATACTCGACTGGTAACTGTTATTATATGCAAATTCCATCAGAGACAAGTGTGAATCCCAGTTCCCTTTAAACTGTAGTACACAAGCTCTCATCATATCCTCCAAAACTTGGATTGTCCTCTCAGACTGACCATCCGTCTGAGGATGAAAGGCTGTACTGAAATGCAATGTAGTGCCAAAAACCTTCTGCAAACTCCGCCAAAACCTGGAGGTAAACCTAGGATCCCTGTCCGAAACAATAGACTCTGGAGTCCCATGTAGCCGTATGATCTCATCCACGAATAATTTGGCATACCGACTCATCCGAAAATCTTCTCGCACTGGCAAGAAATGTGCAGACTTCGTAAGTCTATCAACAATTACCCATATCCCATCATGTCCCTTCCGTGTCCTTGGAAGTTTATACACAAAATCCATCGTAATGTGATCCCACTTCCATTCTGGGATAGGTAATGGTTGCAGTGTCCCATAGGGTTTCTGCCTCTCCGCTTTCACTTGTTGATATGTTAGACATCTACTCACAAACTCAGAAATTTCTCTTTTCATCCCAGTCCACCAATAGTGTTTCCTTAGGGTATGATACATCTTGGTACCTCCTGGATGCATAGCGTAAGCCAAACTATGAGCCTCATCAAGAATTTCCCTCTTTAGCTCCAGCTCATTCGGTACGCACAACCGTCCATCCTTAACCAATGCTCCATCATCCCTAACTGCATAATCCTGCCTGTTTCCAGCCTCCAACTCTATCCTAATAATCCACATTATAGGATCTTGGAGTTGAGCCTCAATAATCCGATCAATCAGAACAGGCCTCACATGGAAACTAGCCAACAAAGCCCCCTGGCTATCCACGTCCAGTACAATCCCTGCTCTATAGAACTCTACCAGCAACGGTAGGTAGACTGTATGCAAATGGGCCAAAGAACCCATAGACTTCCTGCTCAAGGCATATGCCACAACATTGGCTTTTCCTGGGTGGTACTCAATAGTACAATCATAATCCTTTATCAGCTCAAGCCACCTTCTCTGCCTCAAATTCAGGTCCTTCTGGGTGAACAAGTACTTTAAACTCTGATGGTCGGTGAAGATCCGACACGTCTCCCCGTACAAATAATGTCTCCATATTTTCAGTGCATGCACCACTGCAGCCAACTCCAAATCATGTGTGGGGTAATTCATCTCATGGGGTTTAAGTTGTCTGGAAGCATACGCTATCACTTTCCCATGCTGCATCAACACACATCCTATACCCCGCAATGATGCATCACTATATACCTCAAATCCCCCGTTACCATCTGGAAGGGTTAATACTGGAGCAGAAGTCAACCTTCTCTTTAGCTCCTGAAAGCTCTGCTCACAAACAGCATCCCAGTCAAACTTGACTCCTTTCTTAGTCAACCGAGTCAATGGGCCTGCTATCGTAGAAAATCCTTCTACGAACCGCCGATAATATCCTGCCAAACCCAGAAAACTCCTCACCTCTGTCACTGTCCTCGGTTGATCCCAGTTTGCCACTACCTCCACTTTTTGGAGATCTACGCTGATACCCTCAGCCAAAATCACATGACCCAAGAATCCAACTTCGGTCAACCAAAACTGGCATTTACTAAACTTGGCAAACAAATGCTTTTTCCTAAGCATATTCAGCACCAACCTCACGTGCTTCTCATGTGCCTTGGCACTCCTCGAATACACCAAGATATCGTCGATGAACACAATTACAAATCGATCCAAATACTTTTGGAACACCCTGTTCATCAAATCCATAAATGCTGCCGGGGCATTAGTCAACCCGAAGGGTATCACCAGGAACTCATAATGACCATACCGAGTCCTGAAAGATGTTTTCTGAACATCCTCTTCCCGGATCCTCAACTGATGGTACCCGGATCGAAGGTCAATTTTCGAAAAATACTTTGCCCCCTTCAGTTGATCAAATAAATAGTCAATCCTTGGCAGAGGATACTTATTTCGTATCGTCACTCTATTTAACTGCCGGTAGTCGATACACAATCTCAGACCACCATCCTTTTTCCTCACAAATAATACCGGCGCACCCCATGGTGAAACACTTGGGGCGAATAAATCCCATATTCACCAAGTCCTGCAACTGAGTCTTTAACTCTCGTAATTCTGCCGGTGCCATTCTGTACGGTACCTGTGAGATAGGTTGAGTACCCGTCAAAAGCTCGATGGTGAACTCAATCTCACGGTGAGGTGGTAATCCTGGAAGATCATCTGGAAACACATAAGAGAACTCACTCACCACTGGAATATCCTCCACTCTCATTGGAGTATCCCGAGAATCAAACACATGAGCCAAGTAACCTTCACAACCTTTTCTCAACAATCTCTCAGCGGTCAACGCTGATATCACTCCAAAGGGTAGCACCCTACGATCTCCCCGAAATGTAAGTTCTGGTAATCCTGGACTCCGGAAAACCACTGTCTTGTCGTAACAGCCTATGGAGGCATGGTGCATGGACAACCAATCCATCCCCAGAATCACATCAAACTCAAAAATATCTAAGGGGATTAAATCTGCCTCCAAACCATGGCCTTCAACCATCACCGGACAACTGCGAATCACGAGGTTCGCCACTAACATATCCCCGGTAGGAGTACTAATACCCATGTCCCAACCAATCGGGGACAATTCTCTATCCGCAAACAATGTAAAACCCCGAGAAATAAAAGAATGAGTTGCCCGGGATCTAATAAAACACAAGCACTGCGGTTGAAAATAGATAACGTACCCGTGACCACCTCCAGTGCTACTCGAGCCTCCTGTTGCGTAATGGCAAAAACTCGAGCTGGTGTACCCGAAGATCGACCACGATCCCCATACCTGCCTCTAGCCCTGCTGGTCCCACTAGCTCTATCGGCCCCACTGAAATGGGTCTGACTCCCAGCTGCAGTATCAAACATCTGTCCTGTCCTCGGGCTAGGATCAGTCGTACCATGACCCAAGGAACTACTGCCCGGACGACGTTGTGGACAAAATCTCTTGATGTGACCAGTCTCCCCACAGAAATAACAACTGGAATCACTGAAGCCACTAGATCTGGCACCCTGTCTTCTGTTGAACTGCACTGAGGCACCGCTAGACTGTGCATAAGATTGTCGTGCCTGACCAGCTCCGCCACTGCCTGTACTAGATCTCGCATTCCCAGAAGATCCAGAACTATGACTGCCTCTTTTGGATGGTCCCTGACTAGAGGTTCCGGCAGTCCAGTGATCTCGACGTCTCCTGTAACCACTGTACTGCTGCGGAATTGGGAAACCCAAACTCAACTCTACTCGGGCTGCAGCATCAGCCAAAGTCCTCAAGGAAGTGTGATCCATAGACGTAACTGCTGACCGAATCTCACTCCTCAGTCCACTTTCAAATCTGTGGCACTTGTCTATCTCGGTTGCCACCAAAGTCGGTGCAAAGCGACTCAGCGCTATGAATCTCTGTTCATACTGGGCCACAGTCATGTCTCCTTGCTGTAAATGCAAGAACTCGGCCTCCTTAACATTCCGGTGTGAGCGAGGGTAAAATTGCTCCAAGAAGCGTTCCCGGAAAGTCTACCAAGCAAGTGTATGCACATTCCAGCCTGACACCTCCAATGAGTGCCACCAGTGGTAAGCAGAACCACCTACAAAAATGTGGCCAACAGAACTCTCTCATCTAGAGGACATCTCATAATAAAAAACACACGCTCCATGCGAGTAATCCACTCCTCAGCCTCATCTGAGCTAGACTCGCCCATAAATATCGTCGCCCCCAGTCTCTGGGCTCTCTTGATATCAGAGACTTCATGAGAAGCCCTATCCTGGAGTACAGAAGCTAAAGTCTGACCCAGCTGTTCCAGTGTCTGCCTCAAATCAGGCTCCACTGCAGGTTCATGATCATCGCCACCATTCCCCGACCGTTGACGGAACTCACGTCTCGGAGGCAATATACGATGAAAAGAAGTTGTAAATCATTAATACCAAAATTTCACCTGTACACTAGATGTACGGTCTACAGGAATTTAACCTAGTGCTCTGATACCAATTGTCAGGACCCGTCCCGAATTTCCCCTCGAAACCCGGGAAGAACCCTGATCCCGTCTGACAACCTAAGGGAAAGTTCCCAAATACCCTTCAATCCTTACAAATTATAATAATAATAAATACTTTCACTTGTCAGACAAGGGATTTAAGCACTCAAAATTCCCGTAAGTAATTACCAACCAAATACAATATAATATCAGAGCGTCTAAGTAGGATAAAGATACAATTTAGATATCCTACTCAAGTACAACTACACAGCGCAGCCGAGAGTGCTAATGCCTCTGCCTCGAGATAATGTCCGCGTCAACTCTACTGCCTGAAGGGGTTTAAACACAAAAGTTGTGAGTGGACAAAAATAATCGTTCATAAATCATTTTTCCAAGGAATATTACCTTTTCCCCCCTCCATTTATAAAACCAATCATGCATCACATAAACAGTTCATGCTATAAAAACATCATCTTTAAATCACCGGCATTTGCATTTCTCTTTAAAACCACTTAGTAGAACTCACACAAAATCCATATAAGGAAAACACATTGTGATCCGCAGCCTGGTTTGAAAATCATCCTCAAAGGAGTTCAAAATCATTTAATTCAACCTAGACACATAATATCTCAAATCCACTGTTCCCGACACATCCATTAGCCACCAGGGTATCCCTTGGGTGTGCTAGTCCTGTATCACAACTCTCTGTACTATGCATAGACATCCTCGCGACCCGACGGAGACAAAACTCCACGATGCCAGAGTCGGAGCACTCAACAAACCAACGGAGCAAAACTCTCGACGCTAGTTGGAGAATCAATCACCAATTATATTGGAGGTTTACCGGGTTCACCGCCAACAGCAGATCCTAATCCCATATCCTGGTCCTCCTCAAATGTGTTAATCTTGGAGGTTCACTGGGTTCACCGCTAATAACGGATCCTCGTCCCGGGTCCTGGCCTCCCTCAAATAAGAGTTTATCTTGGAGGTTCACCAGGTTCACCGCTAATAACGGATCCTCGTCCTGGGTCCTAGCCTCCCTCAAATCAATGTTTATCTTGGAGGTTCACCGGGTTCACCGCTAATAACGGATCCTCGTCCCGGGTCCTGGCCTCCCTCAATTATGACCAAATCCGATAAACTCATACAACAGGGTCAAAACCCAAATCATTGACTCAATAATTTCCACGTCAACATGATATCAAAACTGAGTCCAAAAAGCATGATATTTCTCAAATCACACTTTAACCGAAATAGTGGAAAACATGTGTCTAGTAATCATTTCTAAAATTCAGAAATTCAATGCCACAATACATAACAGTATTTACACAAAGATATTTTGATGCATGCATTTCAGTTCATAAAACAAAAGTCCACTCACAAACCTGTTCAAGCTATGTCAATCCCGTCTTATTCGTTCCTCTGAGGTTCCCGGAACAATATCGCCTGTCAAAAACAACAATCGGGATTACCGGCTAGTAATAAGACTCTTATATAACAACTTCCTAAACCTCGGGAAGTCTACCCATGCTGTTTCTAGAAAACACAGCAACTTCGGACACTCAAAGCGACCTCTAAACGTCGTCCGATCAACCTGAAACCTGTACCAACAGATTCAGAACGTCGAAAACTAGTTACCACGCGTCGCCGTGCCCTCAGACTCGGCCCCACGCGCTACCGGAAGGTCGGCACACGCGCCCTCACGCGCCGGTCACGCGCCTGCTACAGTGTTCACGCGCCTGGACCGGTCCAACCCGATCCGGCTCAACCTGACCCGGTCCAACTCGACCCGACCAGTTCACTCAACCCGACCGGTTCAACTCGACCCGACCGGTCACCGGTGACTCGCCGGAGAAGACGACCGGACTGCCGTCTCTGTCGCCGGTGGCTGGCTAGAGAAGATGATCGGACCACCACCTCTGCCGCCATCTGGTTCGCCGGAATCCCCCATTTCCGGCCGAAACTCCAAGCTTTACAACTTCCTCAAAACTCAACCGTTTTACACAAATTTTACGTCTAAATCTATCTACTCGAACCCAGGAATCCAAATATAACCTTAAAACATCAAACGCGTACCTGTGCTAGCCGAAAAATCGATCGGAAGATCCGAAACTTCCTTTACTCGGTTCGACTTCCACCGTGGTCATCTCCTTCGATGGTTGGTATGGTTGTGATCGTAGGAAGGAGTAGAATACGATTAGTTGATCAAAACTGGAAGTTAAAGCCTTGAATTCAAAGTTGACTTTATGGATTTTTCGGGTGAGTTTTCGCACGGGTTCAATGGTTTTGTGTTTATGTTTGTCACAGAGAGAGAATGAGATGAGTGATAATGAAATGAAGATGAAGATGAATTATGATTGGGTTAAAATATCTTCTCCCAAATCAAAATTACCAAAATGCCCTTGCACATCTAGACCCATAACTTTCGTACACGAACTCCGTTTTCTGTGTGCCGCCTGTCTACGAACTCGTTCGAGACCTACGCAATGGTACCCGAAACACCACCAAAAGTGTCTCGAAACAAAACTTGATTTCCAAGCCCTTTACCGACAAAGGGTAAAATCGTCATTTTACAAAAATAATTACGTAAACCCAATAATTAAAATTCCGGATTGTTACATCAGAGGTGAGAGGTGAGGCCGTGATGGTTTCACAATATGGCGGTTGCCAGAGTGGTTGGTTCCACATTTGTGAAAATGAAACAGTTTGCAGAAGCTTTTGACAGTTGGATTGAAGAATTCTTCAAATTCAACAAATACGTTTTAGTTATTCTATATGTTTTTAATTAATAGTTATTTTTATATAAAAAATTTATTTTAAAAATTAAATATTTATTGTTGTTTTTTATATTTATTTGTTTAAATTACAATAAAATTTTACTCATGAATTCATTTTGTTCGTGCAATTATTTCATCGCAGCATAATTGTGTTCATCAGTAACAGTACAGTTCTTCTCCAAATGCGACTCATGCGACCTGTCATAATTTTTCCTTCAACTAGTAATTTTACAATGAGGAGGAAAGTCATCATACTGAGGATGACTTGATTTTTTGACCATGCTCGTATTATTTACCGTTGACTCAAGAGCGTTACATTTTTTTTCCTTCGACTAGGTTTTTGTCCATCGGGTTTTTCTAGCAAGGTTTTTTAACGAGACAACAACTTGGGCATCCAGTCTTTACTCTACGTTATTGTTGTTGAAGTTTTTATTGGCGATGGTTAAAGTTTGTACGAAATTAATAGTTATTTTGTATTGTTTTTGCTTCTTTTTTCTTTTTTCCCGTGGATTTCTTTAGGCCGCGAATTCTTTTAAGATTCTGCTATTGTTTATGATGTTCACGTGTGATTTATCCTTTGTATTATCTTAAGGCCTTTTGAATAAAAAAAAATCTTGTACATCCACATGTTAAAAAAAAAAAAATTGTTTTCGATAGCGAGAACCCATAATTAAAGAAGGCCAACCTGTTATCATCTTTTTTCCATTTACTTTGGTGGTTTTCAATGCGACTGCTAGTGAATCTTCTTGTTTCTAGTCAAAATCGATTGGGACTTGGGAGGCCCCTTGTGTTCTCTTTTTGCCCCAAGAACCTGCTTGAATTGATTATAAAGATAATGAATCCCCTATTTCGACTGATCTCAGATCGTACAAGTTGGCTCATAATTCCACAATTCAATCTCTCAATTTCCATCGAATTAGAATTGTACCAACGTTGAATGCAGAGATAAATTTGAGGAAAGATGTGATGAGATCAATACCATGGACCCTGGTAGCCCAATCCAAAGCCCAAACCCCAAACCCATCAGCCTTCTTACCGTTGGAGAAGCCTCTAGGATAAGGGTATTATCTTGGATCATCGATTTCTTGTACCTGCTCACATGTGCTGGCAGCCTGTTTTTCATCGTCATTATATAAGAAACCATTTGGCCTCTGAATTTTGGCAGATTATGAATGAATATTATCCTTTCCTCTCTTTTTCCTTTCAGAGCAGTAACGTTTACTGCTCTGCTTTCCTCAGTATTGATGTAGAAATCGTCCGAATTGAAGAATTCATTCTTGAGAAATGAGGCAAACGACGTTAAGCCCAATACTTTGTACAGTGCTGGATGAGGCTCAATAAGAAGGAAAAGGAAACATAAACAAGAGGATATCATAATAAGCGTTGTTATTTGAATACACTTAATTGACCACATTATTTGACACACTTGATGTGACATTCTATTTTTTATCACAAAATAAAATGTAGCATACAAGCAGCGACTCTGCCAATACCACAACGCATGGATAAAACCACGAAGTTTTTAGGTCGGCGACTGGGTTTTCAGGAAGGTTAGCCTAGCAACTAAAGACCGATCGGCTGGTATACTTACCCCCAACTAGGAAGTCCCATACAAGACCACAAGGATATACTGACCGGGAACTTATGAACTGTTGCATTCCAATGGCAAACCGCTCGGCCACCGCTGGAACGCCGATCACCTAAAGTAGTTTTACATATAGGCCGATGGGCCACACTTTATGGAAGACCACATACACTCACTTTTGTAACAGCCAAACTAAGGCCATCATTCTACTAGGCCGACTTGGCCAACACTTAATCAATGAATACCACTCTTCCTACACACCACTTATTCACAACTCAATCTTGCTAACACTAATCGAGCAAACAAACTAGCCGAGCATATAAACGGCTACCAAACTATCCAACACATTAAGCAAAGCAGGGCTGTCCCAATGCAAGATGATGCCTATGGTTATTCTTCAAATTTTTATTGTTTAAAAAAAAAATTAATTACAAATGAGATGTTATTTTATAGGTAAAAAATTTATCTTAAATAATACATCTTACATTTTAAAACTCGAAACTATAATCTAATTCAAATAACAAACATTATATTATATTTATTCTAAAAAAATAAAATTAATATCACTCCATAAAATAAGAAATTTTTTTTAGTTTTATGTGTTTTTATCCAAATTTCTATGTTAAAAAAAAGTATACTATTATTGTATTAAAAAATTAAATATGACTTTGCATAGAATTGTTAAAAGCCTAAATAATATATGGGTTTTCTTTGTAGAAAAATAAGTAATCCTATTAACCTTTGGACCTTAAAAAAAATTGCATTTGGACTATAATATTTGATTTAAACTAAATTCTAAGGCCTCAAATAGTTTAAAATGGATTATTTTAAATAAATTAATAATATGGGTTAAATCTATTTCAAAAATTGAGCCCTTCTTAGAATGTGAGGCCCAAATTGTAAGCCTTACTCACCTTGGACTTGGGCCGGCCCAGAGCAAACCCCTGCTCGTATAGTACATCACACTAAAATTAGAACAAACACATGCAAACATACGAAAACACACATGATAAACATATGAACCAAAAGGGTTAATAGATTCCAGGAAAAAAAAAAGGTTAATAGATTAAATTACGGCTAAGACCCCATGGTCCGCCAAATATTGTTTAACAAAATAATAGAAGGCACTGACACACACGTCGGGCTTTGATAGTTTACATAAATCACTCCGGAGGGCGCACTATGATCTCCGCATCGCCAGAAAGACCCTCATTCCGGCCCTCAAAGTGGGGAGTGTCGGTGCGTTCATCCTCAACGTCTGACTCGAAGGATTCAGCAATCGGCGTGTAAGGCAGCCAAGGGCATCGAAGTGGAAGATGGTTGTTGTACTTGAAGAAGCTGTGGTACATGTCCTGCTCACACTTAGCCGAATAAACGTCCAAATCCCGCCAGAACTCCTCCACCGTATCGAACTTGGCATGTGCCACCTCAGCCACCTTGGTCACTTGACCTTGAGCAAGCTCCTCCTTTAGCCACTCTACCTCCTTCTCAGCATCACTGACCTGCACAGTGACAGAGTATTTCGGACTGTGTGTCATCCATGAATGAGACATCTTAACACTTCACATTTGTAAAGATATGGAAACCATTGATTTCATGGAGCGTTCCTTGTATGATTGCTTCAAGTTCATGTTTGATGTGTCACATCTAGGTGTTGATTGGAGATTAGACTAGGGATGGTCATAATTACCCATGGGTATTAGCTATATGGGTAAAGATATTGATGGGTATTACCCATCACTTGATAGGTAGGGTAAAGGTTACCCGCGAGTACCCTTTACCCGTTGCGGGTAAAACTTCAGTCTTTGAAAATGTCGGTGTGACCTTTTAGCTTCGACTTTATATTGAATCAGAATAGAACTAATAGTAAGTCGAGATCTTCCATTCTAATCGACAAAAAAACTCAGATAAAAACCATGAAAAGTAAAGAAAAACTTCAATTCTCACAATTTGTGGTCCTCATAAGCCGAATAAGAATGGAGTAGAGAAAGCGTCTCGCACTTCTACCGTGTTAGAAAAGACGATCGAGAAAGGAAGAAAAAGTAGATCGCATGCTTTCTAGTTTCCAGGGCATTCCATTTCTTTGTGTAGATGATTCATTTGAGTAAGTGAGGTAAGAGAATGAAAGTGTCGGGCCGATCAAAGCAACCAAGGTTCTCTTCGCCTTGTCTAGACGAGTCGATCGGTGGAAATCTAGCGACCCAGGTCCACCGAAATCTGGAGCGACGTCATTGTGGGTTTTCTGGGTTCGTGGCTCCGATTCCTCCTCTATGACGAGCCTCGACAGTGATGAGGGTTTAGGGATGATGCCGTTTTGATGAGGGGAGATGATTGGTTGTGGTGATGAGGCCAGTCGTGGTCGGAGATGGGCACGGCGGTGTTTGGTGGCGTTCGTAGTCGCATAGAAGAAGATGAAGAGGTTTGGGGAGAGAAAAGGGGATCGGTTAGAGAGAGAGAGAATAAATGAGAAAATGGTGATTAGTGGGATGAGTTTTAGGGTTAAAGGAAATAAAAGAAATAATTAATTAAATTAAAAGGAAAATAGAAATAAAAATGAAATAATTTAAGGTGAATTTTCTAAATTCTTAAAAATAGTTTATAACGAAAAGTCTAACAAGTTCGGTTTTCTTGTTTCGAATTCTGTTTCGACACTTTCTACTAATTCTTCATTTAATTGGAAAGTTTTCGGAGCCAAATTCCCGAAATAACTCCTTCACTAGCCTTGCTCAACTCGACAGAATTTCGATAATTAACGATAGAAGGGTAAGTTGGTAATTTACTAATTTCAACTCTAAATTTCCGGGACAACTTGTAACAGATGCTCCAATAGAAACTAATATTGTGAGCTTTTGTGCATGTACTAGAACCAAAAGAGAAGCTAATGTTGTGTTTAAAAATCTTGAGATGATATGTTATTTATTATAATGGAGGAGAAAAAAAATGAAAAGCAAATAAAAAATGAAAAGCAAAAAACAAAAAAAAAAAGCAAAAGAAATTGAAAGAAAAAAAAATTAGAAGTTAAAAACAAAATGAAAATCAAGAAAAGAAATTGAAAGGGAAATGAAAAGGTAAAATTGTCATGGGTACCCATTACCCAATGGGTAGGGTTTGGGTAAACCTTCAAAAACTGAGAATGCGTCTAGATGGGTGTAATACCCATTTGTACCCATGTTGGGTGAGGGTTTACCCATGCCCTCATTTTTACCTATTTGGCCAGCCAATTCAGCATTCATTTTTGTTGTTTGCATATACTAAAGTAACACTCAGAGTCAAAAGACTTGCAGCTCAAGTTAAGACTTAAGAGCAAATTGAGTACCCCAAGACGAAGAACACCAGGCATAAACAGAGATACATATAATATCCTTATTCCAATAATTCATTGCAAATAGATTAAGAGATCAAATAGAAAAATTAGGAGGCAAGATCTATCTGGCCTATTTGTAGCTTCTTTTTTAAATAAAGATATGAATCTCTAATTTCCTTCATTTTGTTGGCAAAAATATCCTTAAGCATCTGCTATGTTGGTGATGTTGGAGAGCATGACGGTCCAATCTTCATGACTGAAACCAAACATTCCTCCAATCTTCATCCTTGGACAAGGCAGTTGTCTTCTTCACGTCTTCTATTGGGTCTTTCATGTCTCCTTGGACAAGGTGGAGAAAGTTTTCTCAATGAGGTCAGCTTCGGTGAGCTTCTCCTCACAAACTTGGAGGAGTGACCAGATCCGACTTATTTTTTATTTATATTCATCCACGGTTTTGAAATCCTAAAAACGGATGTTATATATGCCAGTCATTTATTGCTTCGGGCAAAATGGTTCCCTATAATAATTAAACCGCTCTTCTAGAGCGGTCCAAAGATCCCTCAGGTTCTCTTCAGCAATATACTCCTCTTGGAGTGGTTTCTCCATATGTCTCATGATGTGAATCATAGCTTGAGCTCTTTGGACATCTGAGGCAACATTGTCTGCAATGATTGTTGAGATAATCCCTTTTGTAGTCAAATGAAGCATCACATCTTGAGTCCACTTGAGGTAGTTTCTTCCGGAAACTTCCAACGCGGGGAAATTGAGCTTCTTGAGATGTGTCATTCTCTATAGGGAATAAACAATTATATTTAGTGTTTTGGGCAATTTCATCTATAAGCAATTAATAAGAACTCTAGGTTCTATAACATGATATGATATGTCAGATTAAACATGTAAAATCTACTGGTTTTATCATGTATGGTGAATTTATGAAGGAAACTTCGGGTTCCCTTTTATTTTATTGCATTACGGAAATAACGAGTTTGGTGTTTAGTTGAACTACTGGTTCATTTATGAATTTCTAGTTCGTTTATGAACTTCTGGTTCATTTAAATACATGCATTTCCTAATAATATAATCTAAGGAAATATAAACATTTAAGCAATTAAATAAATCCTAAAGAATTATTTTGGATGACTTAAATGAATGCTTCTGACATTAAATGGTTTAATATGTGAAGGAAATGCTTATGACATTGAAGGTTTAAATATAAGATGTGATGTTTTGTATCATAGAAACATAAGTGGCCTAGTGCTTTAGGCACTTGTTTGGTTCAAACCCAAGTGGTGCAAAGAATTTTTCCATTTTTTTCTTTGTATAACACTTCAGGTGACACATGGCATGATGAGTTGGCTCGGGTTGACCTGGTTTGAGCCATTGACCTACTTGGTTCGAGCTGTTGACCGACTTGGTTCGAGTTGTTGACCGGCTTGGTTCGAGTTGACTTAGCCGAGCTCGTGGCTCGAAGCTGAGCCATTGATTGGCTCCAAGCTGAGCCAAAGAATGGGCTCCAAGCTGATAACGTGTTGTGAATAAACATTCTTATTAATCTAATAAACCCCCTTTATATACAAGTAGGGTTTAGGGTTACAGATAAATGACACATATGCCCTTATATGAAATAGCCACATTAATCTAAATATTTACAAATCAATTTTGAAAGTGTTGATAAAAAGGAAGAACTACTCTATGACAAAAAAAGAAAACCATCACTGTCGAACCTAGTAGCTTAGGCTTTGTAACTAAGTAGGGTATTAAAGTGATTGGTGGATTAGAATTTGATCCCAAGGGCACATCCTACTTATAAATGTGGGTGGAACATTTCGATGTGGGATAAATGTCCCTGCTTCTGGTGCTGACGCATGTCATGGTGGTCTCGAGTCCATGGGTTGTATCGACCATGTCGGTCGAGGAGGGTAGGCCCAGGGTGTAGGCCGACAAGATACGGTCGGCCTAGTAGGTTGCTATTATTGTCTTTGTCTAAGGCTGTGAGTCTTGCTGAGCTGAGGCTAAGTATGGTTCTGAAGGGCTTTGTTCGACCTTGACTAGGTTGATCAAATTAGGTGTAAACAGAAGTCCCCAAGTCTTTGACTGAGGTGGATTTCCTCGGTTGAGGACTTGTTCCTTTTTTTCAACCTGTGGGGATTCATCCCGTACTAGTCCCCAGTCCCCCAAGCCCTTAGCCGAGGCGTTATGCCGTGGGTTAATTGCTCAACACTTTTTGTTTTTTTTTTTAACAGAAGGTTGGTCGGCCGGCCAGGGTCGAACTCCGTACGATCATGTGGTCGATCACCCTGGATGGTGTCCTAGGCCGACCGAGTGCCACTACCAAGGGTGATTGTATGTCACTTTGGTCGGCCCACTTGCGTGGAATCTCGCACGATCATGTGGCCGATCAGCATTGGATGATGTCCTTGGCCGAAAGAGTGCCACTTCAAAGGTTGATTGTATGTCACCTTGGTCGGCCCACTTTTGTGGAACCTCGCATGATCATGTGGCCAATCGGAATTGGATGATGTCCTTGGCCGAATGAGTGCCACTTCCAAGGTTGAATGTATGTCACCTTGGTCGGCCCACTTGCGTGGAACCTCGCATGATCATATGGTCGATCGGCATTGGATGATGTCCTTGGTCGAACGAGTGCCACTTCCAAGGTTGATTGTATGTCACCTTGATCGGCCCACTTGCGTGGAACCTCGCATGATCATGTGGCTGATCGGCATTGGATGATGTCCTTGGCCGAACGAGTTCCACTTCCAAGGTTGATTGTATGTCACCTTGGTCGGCCCACTTGTGTGGAACCTTGCATGATCATGTGGCCGATCGGCATTGGATGATGTCCTTGGCCGAACGAGTGCCACTTCCAAGGTTGATTGTATGTCACCTTGGTCGGCCCACTTGCGTGGAACCTCGCATGATCATGTGGCCGATCGGCATTGGATGATGTCCTTGGCCGAACGACTGCCACTTCCAAGGTGGATTGTATGTCACCTTGGTCGGCCTACTTGCGTGGAACCTCGCATGATCATGTGGCCGATCGGCATTGGATGATGTCCTTAGCCGAACGAGTGCCACTTCCAAGGTTGATTGTATGTCACCTTGGTCTGCCCACTTGCGCGCATATCCCCAAGTGTTGCGTAATAAATGTGCGATACGTGGCCTGACAACCTGAGCCACGTGTCACAGGATTAGTGCATAGGGTTTTGTGTTTTGACCATTCGACTGGCCGAGTGGTGTATAAGAGGGTCGATGTTTGCCATTTTTCCTCACTTCTGCTTTTGAGAGAATTTTGTGAATTGTGGAGGCGATTTCCGGTGAGAACTTGACTCCAATTTAGGCGATTCCCGGTGAGTGGTTTGCGGCGGTGCCCACGGCGGGAATTCTATAAACAAGGTATGGACTTCTTCGTTTGCCAGTTTTTCGATTGAGATGTGTGGTTTGCATGAACTGTCGATGAACTTGATAGTGTAGATCCTTGTTTGTTCATAGTGGTTGAGTCAAGCATGTTTCCCTTCTTAGAATTTATGTGTGTCTGTAGATGTCAAGTGCGGATGGTGATTCCGAGGGGTCTCGGGATCCATCCTACAATGCGTTTAGTGGGGAATCAGAATATGCGAGAGGTTGGTGCTGCCACTCATCCCTGGCTGCAA
This sequence comes from Oemleria cerasiformis, assembly GCA_037349345.1. Taxonomy (NCBI): domain Eukaryota; kingdom Viridiplantae; phylum Streptophyta; class Magnoliopsida; order Rosales; family Rosaceae; genus Oemleria; species Oemleria cerasiformis. The sequence goes on from JAZGTL010000019.1 coordinate 12,117,985, forward strand.
TGCATGTGCGTGGAGGTTGGTGTTGCACTCGGTCAGCTGAATCCTAATTGTTGGATCATGTTGACCGGGGTGTATACTGCCTTCAAAATATGCGAGAAAGGGGAGCCAACCTGGGGTCATGTATGCCAGCTCTACAAGTTCGTCAGAGACAAGATCGGTTGGGTATATGTTGAGGCTAGGATGAAGCGTGAGCTCGGCCCTTTTATCGAAGATATGCGGACTTCCCAAAAAGCCTAGAAACACAAATTTGCTTTTTTGTCTGGGAATTGGGAGGGCGTAGAGTTACCCTTGTTTGGCTGACGCATGCCTCGCGTGTATTAGTCGAAAGGTGGTGGTCGTAGGATTTAATTTAGCATGACTAGATTGTATGTCTTTGTTTCGTTGTTGCCGATTGGGCTGACAGTTTTACTTTGTTTTATGCAGAGGTGTTTAAGCGACCGGCCGTAAGCAAGCAAGAGGTTGCAGATTGTGCGGAAGTCTTTGAGAGGCTAAGCCGAGTGGAGAGAAGTAGGGATTTCTTGCGGTTACCGGCTCTTCTGCTGCAAGTCAGCCTAATCCACTCCTTGCGTAAGTGTTCCCTGTCCCGGTCTTTTTTGTTGTAAATGTTGCCTATAACTGACCAGGTTTTGTGACGCAGCCGACCCCGATATCAATGCAGTAGCGGCCAACCAACTTAAGAGGAGGATGGAGAAGGTTGCTGAGGCCCTAAAGAAGGTTGTTGATACAAGGGCGGCGGCCGAGAAGGCTGGGGCATCCGTGGGAAAGAGGGATTACCGGAAGCCGATCTGAGCCAAGGCTGCATCGAAGGTCACGCTGCGGGTAGAGGCTCCCGTGGTCGAGGAGTCTGCCCCTCATGCTGTGGACACGGTCACCTGGGAGGCCGTGGCTCCTCTATTCCCAAGTGCTTCGGACTCAATCGGGGCGCCGGCTGTTGAGTCTTCGACTCCTTCCGCTAGTCAACCCACGTCGACCATTGTTATCCACGTGGACGATGCGGTCGATGAGCGCCGTCGACTAATGGCTGAGGAGAGAAGGATGAAGAGGAAACGGAAAGATGTCCCCGCTGAAGCCGATGCCGCTCTGCAGTAGAAAAGGCAAGGGCAGATTGAAGCCCTTGAGACCGTCTGCCAGATAGTCTGCCCGAACATAAGCTCTGATCTGGGGGGCCGAAAACTCCCCAAGAAAGTGAGGAAGCCCTATCTGGATGCGTCGCTTCGGTCGTACTTCCTGAAGACCAACGAGGAGCCAGATCTGGTGAGGACTCACGAGCCGGACGAAATATGGAGGCAACTATCGACGGCTTTCCATCCCTCGCAGCTGGACTTCATGAACACTTTTGTTCGTGGGTCGTAGTATGAGTTGGAGGAGATTGCATCTCTGAAGGTGAGGGACTTCGCCGATTGGTGTGAAAAGACAATGCGGAATGGGGCCCATGTAAGTTCATTTGGAATGTTTTGTCTTTTTTTTCGTTTTGACTTGGTCTTGACTGTTTTCATGCATTGCAGTTTCTAGGTGAAGTCTTCACCACTCTCCGACATGCAAGTCAAGCCAAGGAGAAAATCGAGGAGGAGCGTCAAGCTCTGAAAACGAAGATGGAGGCCGCGGCCGAGAAGGAGAGGATGGCCGAGAGGTCTCCCCAGGCGAAGGTGGATGTCGAGCTGAAGGCAAAGGAGCTGGAGAGGCAGCTGGTCGCTCAGCGGGAGGCTGCCGAGGTGAAGGTGGCCGAGCTGAAAGCTAGAGCGCAGTAAGCCGAGGCTAGGGCACAAGAAGCAGAGGCGGCGAATGCCAAGCTTACCGATCAGCTGGTCTCGGCTAAGAAGGTGGGCGCCAAGGAGTACAAGTCCTCCCAAGCTCACCATCTGGACTTGTAACGGTTAGGTGGTCGGTTGGAGGATGGACTCTTCAAACGGATCCTCTTGGCGAACATCGGTGTGGCCACTAGTTTCCGTGGTTGAAGCGTCCACCTGTCTTGCAGGATTACCTCGACGAAGATGGCAATCCTTTGCCAGATGAGGAGGAGGAAGATGGTGCCGAGGAGCAGGCCGCGGGGGCGGAGTATGAGGCCGTTGGTGAAGACCGGGGGAATGCCCCTTGAATATGTATTTATGAATTGTGTTCTATAATTTGTTGTAGGCCGAAAGGCTATGTACTGATTAAAATTTCATAATATAAAAGGAATGTGTTTCTGTTCGCCATTACAAGTGTTTGCCTAAAAAATTTGTGTAGGCCGATTCTTTAAGTGAGGCCGTTGGCTAAAGACGTAACAAACATGTAAAAAATGTCAAAAAAAACTTAAGAGGGAATGCCTCGTAAAAATGTTCATTGAGAATAACTGGTAGTGCCAGGGATGTGTACAAAATGGTCGGCCAATTGCCTACCATGTTTTTCTGGTCGTTGGCCTACTTTTAATAGAACGTTAGGTGGTCGATGATCAGTCGTTATTTATGCATCATTTTGAGGTCTTTATATGCCTCTCTTACATGTCTTTTGAATGATTTCGTACCATCAATAGTAGAAAATGATCAATCTTGTGAGACTTGTGCAGAGTTAGAAAGATAGGTGAAATCTGGAAAGAACGTAAAAAGAATGACTCAAATCGGAGTCCAGATGAAGGAGATGTCCTCATTTCAATATCAGGTCCTCAACGGGGTCCTGAGTGCGCCAGTGCGCCAGTGCGCCTATTTTGGGCCACTGGCCAAGTACCTCATATCAGGCCCTCCGGGTCTCAAACTTGTGTTTCATGACATCAGGGTCAGGTCCTAGAAGTGCCAAGGTCGCGCCGAGGCAGGTCGAGGACATGTCCCAAGAACTCCCATCCGAGCCCAGATGTGCGCTTAAGCCCGGGGTCCCTGTTCCGCCAGCGGTGGATCAGAGGTTCTCCCTCTGCGCTAAGCCTGACAACATTTGCGCCAAGCCTGAATGACGATGCACTTCTATTATACTCCTAACGTACTTCAAAAGCGCGGTCCCAGATCCTGATTACGAAGACAGTCAAAAATCCAAGTTTGGCCAGCTTGCGTTCCCACTTGCCAGCCTGCATTCACACTCCCGGCCGTGCTCTGATTGGTTCGAATAGATTTTAAAGACTTTGTAATTAATTAAAAGTAAAATAACTTTCCCTATTCCTATAGGACATGGTTTTACCAATCTGTAGAGAACAAGGTTATACCAATCCTTATAGAACAAGGTTATACCAATCCTTATAGAACAAGGTTTTCCCTTGTCTATAAAAAGGAGAATCAGATAGAGGATTGGGGGCGTTTTTGTTTCTGGGAAAATAGAGACCTGAGCCACAGAGAGTTCCGTTTTGGTTTTCTAGAGAATTAGGGACCATATTTTGGGAGATAATCTTTCACATAGATTATTGGACGTGGAGCTTGGAGAAGAAGGCTCTGCCGTGTCTTCTGCTGCACCTGTTCTTAACAATCTCTTCTGTACCCTTAATTTCATTATTGCAATTTACTTATGAATTCAATTATACTTGTGTTTATTTCAGTTATGTGTGAGTAGTCATTAGGATTAGGGCTGCTTGAAGCCCTAGCCATGTTAGCTTGTTGATTGGATTTCTGGCTCTTGATTATGATTGCTATGCATGCTGAATAAGTTGGATTACTATGCTTAATGAACTTAATTTATGCCTATAAGATTAGCTACCTTGTTTGCATATAATTATAGATGTAACCGTCATATCATCTTGTGATTTGGAGCATCGAAAGTATTCGTACTTGTAATCTTAACTCATGACGACCTAGGATTGCATGCCACTTTGCTAGGCTAATGTGGTGTCATTAAATTCTCTTTAAACTTCATGCATCATCTTAAAAGGTAGGTGATAGACGTTTTAGGCATATGCCTTGTTTAGAACATGCTAAGTAAGAGGGAATAAGATGTGTCTAGTGAACCAACGCCAGGTCCTAGGCACGGGCACCTAATTCAGAAAATGCATAGTAATTAGGTCAAGGAAATTTGGTTAAGAGCTATAATTGGTTAGAGTGGATAGTAAGCCTTAATTCACCTTAGTTAATAATCAATCAACCGTTAATTCTTGCATTGTTATTTTCTGCATTTTATTTTGCTTGTCTTTAAATTTCAATTCTCACATCATAAACCCCCCCTGTGTGTGTGTGTGTGTGTGTGTGTGTGTGTGTGTGTGTTTTTATTTAAGTTAACAAATCTGAACTAAATTGGTCATAACGTTGATACAAGTCCTCGAGGGATCGACTCTTGCTGTGCTACTATACTATACTTATCGATTTGTGCACTTGCAAGGATTTTATAACTGTTAGAATTGAATTGCATATTTCTTGCTCTTTAAATCTACCAACAGTCGACATTCCAAGGATGAGGTAGTGTCTTCTCGGTCGAGTCTTTGAGTTTGTAGGTTCCCTCTCGGCATATGCGGGAGACTGTGTAGGGACCTTTCCATGTCGGGGCAAATGTGCTGGCCGATCGGTCTTTGGTTGCATGGCTGACTTTTCGTAGGACTAAATTGCCTATTTTGGAACTTCGGTGGCGGACCCTTGAGTCGTAGTTTCGTGCAACTCTCTGCTTGTAGGCAAGTTGTTTGACGTTAGTAGTTTCCCTCCATTCTTCCAGGAGATCCAGGCTAAGGGCCAGTTGGTGATTGTTGTGTTCTGGGTTGTAAGAAGTACTCGATATGATGTTTCGCCAATCTCGACAGGTATGACGGCCTCGGTGCTGAAAGCCAATGCGAAGGGGGTTTCGTTGGTTGCAGTCTTGAATGAGGTCCTGTGAGACCATAGCACGTCGTTGATGATGTCAGCCCATTTTCCCTTGTTCTCGTCCAGTCTCTTCTTCAGGTTGTACTTGATGCATTTGTTGACAGCCTCTACTTGGCCGTTAGACTGGGGATGAGAGGGTGAAGCAAAAAGAAGCCTGATGCCGTATGTCTTGCAGAAGGTCCGGAAACGGTTACAATCAAATTGCCTCCCATTATCAGTGACAATTGTGTGGGGAATCCCAAAGCGACAAATGATGTTTTGGTATACGAACTGCTCGATCTGTGCTGCCGTAATGGTTGCCAATAGTTTCGCCTAAGCCGATTTTGTGAAGTAGTCTACCGCAACCACGGCGTAGTTGACCTTATCCCGCCCCTCGGGCATCTGACCGATTAGATCGAGTCCCCATTGGGAGAATGGCCATGGACTGAGCATAGAAGTGAAGGGTTCGGCCGAGAGGTGAGGGATCTGTGCGTGTCGCTAGCACCGGTCGCACCTTTGTGTGAGTTCCACTGCATCAGCTAGCATGGTGGGCCAGTAGTATCCCTGCCTGAAAGCTTTATGTGCCAAGGTACGTGCACCAGAGTGATCTCCGTAAATGCCCTCGTGCATTTCCTGGAGGACATAATCGCCCATATCAGGTGTTAAGCATTTCAGTAGTGGGGTTGTGAAGTCACGCCTGTACAGGTTATCGTGCTAGATGGTGTACCGAGATGATTGTCACTTGACCTTCTTGGCCTCCATCCGGTCATCTGGGAGAATGCCATCCCTAAGGTATGCCTTGATAGGATCCATCCAGGTTGGGCTGGTGTCGATGGTGTAGACTGGAGATTTCCTCGTGCTAGGCACGTGTTGGATCTCCATAAGCACTTGTCGCTTTTCTTTTTTGTCCAGTGAGGATGCTAGTCGAGCCAAGGCATCGGTATGGCTATTTTCTGACCTTGGGATCTTATGAACTTCGTAAGCCGAGAAGCCCTGAAGGAGTTGTTTTTTCAATTCCAAGTATAGCGACATGGACGGGTCCTTTGCCTCAAAGTCATTGTTGATTTAGCTTACCACCAATTGCAAATCACTGTATATTCTCAACTGGTTGGCTTCGAGGTTCTTGGCTAGGCGTAGGCTGGCTAGTAGTACCTCGTACTCGGCCTCGTTGTTGGAGGCTTTGAAGCTGAAGCGGAGGGCGTATTCTAGCTTGAACAGTTCTGGGGAGGTTAGTACCAATCCGGCCCCGGACCCGCTGTGGCAAGCTGAACCATCCACATATAGTGCCCAACAAGGGCGTTGGCTGTCGATTAGGGGTGCCTTGGTGGTTGTCTGGGATTTGCTGGTTGTGGGTGCGTGTGGAGGGGTTGCCTCTGGTGGTATGCACTGTGTGGGTTGGTACGAGTAATTGACTATGAAGTCTGCCACCGCTTGGCCTTTTTCGGCTGTCCTTGCCACCTACGATATATCGAATTCACTTAGCTCGATTGCCCATTTGGTGAGACGGCCAGAGATGTCTGGCATTTGAAAAACCTGTCTCAAATGTCGGTTGGTGATAATCTTGATCTCATGGGCCTGGAAGTATTGCCGGAGCCTTCGGGCCGTGACGACAAGGGCCAATTCAAGCTTCTTAAGGTCTGGGTATCGCGTCTCTACATCCTGAAATGCTTTGCTGACATAGTAGACGGGGTGTTCGACCCCGTCCCTCCGTGTGATGAGACATAACTCACAACTGAAACATATACTGACAAATAGACGAAGAGTGGCTCGCCGTTTTGGGGTCTGGCTAGCAATGGTGCCCGACCCATGTATTTCTTTAGCTCCTTGAATGTCGTGGTGCACTCGTCTGTCCAGTCGATGAGTCTGCCCTTGCCTTTGAGGGCCTTGAAGAATGGGGCGCACTTGTCTGTTGCTTTGGAAATGAAGCGTGTTAGAGCGGCCACTCGTCCTGTTAGGCGTTAGATGTCCTTGTGAGTCTGTGGAGCTTGCATGTCGAGGATCGCTTTGATCTGTTCTGGGTTTGCCTCGATCCCCGTCTGGCTAATCATGTAGCCCAAGAATTTTCCCGCTCCTATCCCGAAGACACATTTTGCGAGATTGAGGCGCATCCTGAACGTCTTGAGGACGCCGAACACTTTTTCTAGGTTGGGGATGTGTTCCTCGTCTTTCTTGCTCATGACTAGCATGTCCTCCACGTAGACCTTCATTGTCTTTCCTATTTGGTCGGCAAACATGAAGTTAACCAGTCGCTGGTATGTAGCCCCTGCATTCTTCAGCCCGAAGGGCATGACATTGTAGCAGTAGATACCCAAGTTAGTTCTAAAACTTGTATGTATTTGATCACCTAGGTTCATGGCGATCTGGTTGTAGCCCGAATAGACATCCATGAAGCTGAGCAATTTGTGTCTTGCGGTGGAATCTACGAGCATATCAATCTTGGGCAGGGGAAAACTGTCCTTGGGACATGCCTTATTGAGATTGGTGTAGTCCATGCACATGCGCCAAGAGCCGACTGGTTTCTTGACGAGGACTACATTGGCAATCCAAGCGGCGTAAATGGCCTTCCTTATGAAGTGTATGGTGCTGAGCTTGGTTATTTCTGCCTGCATGGCCAATTGCCTTTCGGTGTCATGGCAACGCTGCTTCTGGGTGATTGGTCGGAATGACGGATCAATGGTGAGCCGATGGCAGATTACCTCCATGGAGATGCCCGACATGTCCGCGTAAGACCATGCGAATGCTTCAGCATTGGCCTGTAAGAATTCCACGAGGGCTGCCTGTATGGAGGGTTTGAGCTTAGACCTGATCCTAACCGTGCGCTCTAGGTGTATGTCGGACATAGGTATTGCCTCTGTCTCCTCCATAGGTTCTGCCTGTGGCATATTCGCAATGTCCCTTAGGTCCTCCGGAGGGCTATCTTGGAATGCTTGCATGAGCTGAGGGTTGACAGGGTCGTCCCCCAGGGCTAGTTCGGGGACAGATAGGGTCTCTGTGTTGTTCGACGCAGACGGCATGCTTGTCTTGGTTAGGGCCGTGGCATAATAGGTCCGACCAGAGAGTTGGTCCCCTTTTACCTGTCCCATTCTTGTAGGAGTTGGGAACTTCATCAAGAGCAGGTGTGTTGCCACTATGGCCTTCAACTGATTGAGCAACCCCCTTCCTAGTATGGCGTTGTAGGCCATTGGGCAGTCGACCACGAGGAAGGTTGTGATGACCGTGGTCACATCAGGGTGGTGCCCATAGAAATTGGTAGAGAGACGACTCCCTTAGGCAAGACCGAGTCATCAGAGAAACTTAAAAGCGGAGTAAGCTTTCGGTCAAGCTCTTTTTTATTGATGCCCATTTGGTTGAAAGTGTCCCAGAAGAGTACATTGACCGAGCTTCCGGTGTCTATGATTATTTTGCCCATGTCACACTCAGAGATCTGGGCTCGGATGATGAATGGGTCGTCATGGGGGAACACGATGTCCCTTTCTTCCTCCTCTGAAAAGGTGATGGATTGCCAACCGTTCTTGGCCGACTTTGTCATTCGACCGGAGTCGATGCTGAGAACATGAGGGCTGCCATGGGTTGCGCAAAGGAAGTCCTTTCTTGCTCGGTTGGAGGTCATAGGGGCAGATAAGGGGGGTTCGCCGCTGATGGTGTTAATTTGCATGATTGCTTTTAAGGGGGTGGGATGCTGAAAGAACTGATTGAGCCTGCCGTTGCAAACCATTTGCTCGATAATGTCTCTAAAAGTAATGCATTCCTCGATCATATGGCCGTTGTATTTGTCATACTGGTAGAAGGCCTCTTTGTTGTGGGTGGGCCGAAAGCTGGGGTTTCTTGGCTTGGCCTCAGGGATCATGCCTTCCACGTTGAGCAGAACATGGTCCAAGGGAGTGTTCAAGATAGTGTAAGTCTCAAACTGGCTTTGCGGTCCGGAGTTTTCGCCTACTAGATTTCGTGGCTGCTGGCGATGGCTGTCGCTCTGCTTCAATCCCCCTCCACTGTAGTTGGATCGGCCCCGCTTGCCCTGATGTCCATCATAGGTGAGCTTCCGCTTTCCCTGCTGCGATTGGTGCGAGTCATGGTGGTAGTTGCCACTAGTATGGCCGGTTCTGCCATGGCTGTTGTTTCCCTAAGGAATTGAATATGAGGGCGCCTTGGTTTCCTTGGTGGGAGTGTGTAAGAATTCTGCCTTGGCATGGATTGCCGCTCTTCGTATGATTTCATTGTAATCCTTCCAGTCCTCGGTGTGGGAAGTTGAAAGGTGACTCCTTAAGGCCGCTCCGGAAAGCGTTGAATGTAGCCTTATCGTCAGTGTCTCAGTAACGGGAGTACTCGAGGCTGAACCTGGCAGCATATTTTTGAAGCGTCTACTCTTCTCCCTGTCTAAGGGAAAAAAGATATTCCGTGGAGACCAACCTGTCCGTTTGGATCATGAATTGATTCAGAAAAATTATCTGGAGTTTATCAAAGGAGTCGATGGTGTTGGGAGCCAGGCGGTAGAACCAGTTGAGGGCTGCATCGGTAAGAGTGGAGCTGAAGATTAGGCATTGGACCTCGTCTATCACATTTTTGTATGCCAGGGTGGAGACATAGTTGGTTAGGTGGGTGACAGGGTCTCCCTTTCCCGTGTAGGGAGTTATGTTTAATGGTTTTACCTCGGTCCTTCGTCGTGACCGAAGGATTCGGTTGGTGAAGGGGCATGTGATAGTTTTTCCCCATGTTGAGGCCTTGCCCTTTTCTTTCTCTGCCTCAAGGTTGTTTACTCGCCATAGGAGGCTTTCCACCAGGGCATTGCCTTGTTGGGCTGGAGGTGGATTCGGCCGGTGTTCGTATTGGTCATCACCTCTTGCTCGGCGATCCCGATTTCTTCTTCGGCCATGGGAGTAGCTCCCTACGATTGAGCTGATCTCGTTTTGAGTTTCCCGGTTGTGTGTCTCCTGCTGTTGCTCGGGGCCTCTCGTCCCTTGGTCTTCTTGGTCATGAGCCATGCTGGAGTCATGCCCCGCGTTCTGCCGGCCTGATGCGGATAAGATGGGCAGGGGGGGTTGCCCGACTGCCCTCGGGTCTGATGTTGTGTAGGTCAGGCAGAGGGGATCTATCTCGATTTGCTAGTCGTCTAGCAGTTGCCTAGCGTCCCGGTAAATTCTGGGTTGAGAGGGTCCGTCACCATTTTGTGGCTGGATTAGTAGTCGGCTTCTAGATGTGCTAGGCCGAATCCTAGCCTGTGGCTTCTTGTGTTTGTCCGAGGGGACTAACTTGAGCATGGGTTGTTCGACCGAGGTGTGCTCGGCTGCGACCAGGTCAGCGTGCAACCAATCGGCTGATCCCTTATCTCGTGATTCTCTACGCTAGGACATTCTCCCAAGGGCGAGTGTGCTCTCATACTGCTTCGATATGACCTGATTCTTGGCCTCTATCTTGGCGTTGTGAGTCCTGAGCTCTGCCACTTCTCGTTGGAGATTGTCCAACGTCTGTCCCAGCCTGTCCGGGATGTTGTCTCGAGGACTTCTGTGTGTGATGGGGGTGTTGTTGAGCACCCCTTCGTCTTGATCGTCCAACAATTTTCTGGAGGGTGGTGGGACGATTTTGTGGAAAGTGAGCTCATAGGAGTTCGTGTCAGAATTCCCACAAACGGCGCCAAACTATTGATGCCAAAAATGGACCACCGTAGAAGTGTCTCTTCCGGCTTGCTTTACTCTCTCCTTGAGTGAAGGGAGACATGCAATAAGAGAGGGTAGAAGTGAAGGAGCACCGGTGGGGTGCCGGCCAAATAGTCTCCGATGCTTAAGTTAGTTAAGTGTTTGGAGGGATTTGGCAGGGTAAGGTTAGAGATCTCCTCTACCTTTTTTCTGGGGGGTGGGCTCGGGGGTGCCCTTGTATTTATAGTAGAAATAAATGTGGGTGGAACATTTTGATGTGGGATAAATGTCCCTGCTTCTGGTGCTGACGCGTGTCTTGGTGGTTGATCAGTCGTTATTTATGCATCATCTTGAGGTCTTTATATGCCTCTCTTACATGTCTTTTGAATGATTTCGTGCCATCAATAGTAGAAAATGATCAATCTTGTGAGACTTGTACAGAGTTAGAAAGATAGGTAAAATCTGGAAAGAACGCAAAAAGAATGACTCAAATCGGAGTCCAGATGAAGGAGATGTCCTCATTTCAATATCAGGTCCTCAACGGAGTCTTGAGTGTGCCAGTGCGCCAGTGCGCCTATTTTGGGCCACTGGCCAAGTACCTCATATCAGGCCCTCCGGGTCCCGAACTTGTGTTTCATGACATCAGGGTCAGGTCCTAGAAGTGCCAAGGTCGCGCCGAGGTAGGTCGAGGACATGTCCCAAGAACTCCCATCAGAGCCCAGATGTGCGCCTAAGCCAGGGGTCCCTGTTCCGCCAGCGGTGGATCAGAGGTTCTCCCTCTGCGCTAAGCCTGACAACATTTGCGCCAACCCTGAACGACGATGCGCTTCTATTATACTTCTAACGTACTTCAAAAGCGCGGTCCCAGATCCTGATTACGAAGACAGTCAAAAATCCAAGTTTGGCCAGCTTGCGTTCCCACTTGCCAGCCTGCATTCACACTCCCGGCCGTGCTCTGATTGGTTCGAATAGATTTTAAAGACTTTGTAATTAATTAAAAGTAAAATAACTTTCCCTATTCCTATAGGACATGGTTTTACCAATCTGTATAGAACAAGGTTATACAATCCTTATAGAACAAGGTTATACCAATCCTTATAGAACAAGGTTTTCCCTTGTCTATAAAAAGGAGAATCAGATAGAGGATTGGGGGCGTTTTTTGTTTCTGGGAAAACAGAGACCTGAGCCACAGAGAGTTCCGTTTTGGTTTTCTAGAGAATTAGGGACCATATTTTGGGAGATAATCTTTCACATAGATTATTGGACGTGGAGCTTGGAGAAGAAGGCTCTGATGTGTCTTCTGCTGCACCTGTTCTTAACAATCTCTTCTGTACCCTTATTTTCATTATTGCAATTTACTTATGAATTCAATTATACTTGTGTTTATTTCAGTTATGTGTGAGTAGTCATTAGGATTAGGGCTGCTTGAAGCCCTAGCCATGTTAGCTTGTTGATTGGATTTCTGGCTCTTGATTATGATTTATATGCATGCTGAATAAGTTGGATTACTATGCTTAATGAACTTAATTTATGCCTATAAGATTAGCTACCTTGTTTGCATATAATTATAGATGTAATTGCTTGAGTGACCATCATATCATCTTGTGATTTGGAGCATCGAAAGTATTCTTACTTGTAATCTTAACTCATAACGACCTAGGATTGTATGTCACTTTGCTAGGCTAATGTGGTGTCATTAAATTCTCTTTAAACTTCATGCATCATCTTAAAAGGTAGGTGATAGACGTTCTAGGCATATGCCCTGTTTAGAACATGCTAAGTAAGAGGGAATAAGATGTGTCTAGTTTACCAACGCCAGGTCCTAGGCACGGGCACCTAATTCAGAAAATGCATAGTAATTAGGTCAAGGAAATTTGGTTAAGAGCTATAATTGGTTAGAGTGGATAGTAAGCCTTAATTCGCCTTAGTTAACAACCTTTCATTCTTGCATTGTTATTTTCTGCACTTTGATTTACTTGTCTTTAAATTTCAGTTATCACATCATAAACCCCCCCCTGTGTGTGTGTGTTTTTATTTAAGTTAACAAATCTGAACTAAATTGGTCATAACGTTGATACAAGTCCTCGAGGGATCGACTCTTGCTGTGCTACTATACTATACTTATTGATTTGTGCACTTGCAAGGATTTTATAACTGTTAGAATTGAATTGCATATTTCTTGCTCTTTAAATCTACCAACAAGTTTTTGGCGCCGTTGCCGTGGACTTGTCCCTCAACGGTGCCCATTAATTCAGATTTAGTTAACTAAACTTTGTATAGTAACTATTTAGATTTCTTTTAGATTTTTTTTTACTAACTTGGCTTGTCATCTTTCTCATGTACATATGAACAACTCATACGTGGATATGGGACCATGGAATTATCCATACATGGAGACGGGAGCTTGGAACAATCCATACCCAACTTCATTCAATCAGCGGTGGAGCAATCACGAAAACCCAGAACCATACAACCCGGGTTGGAGCAATCACGAAAATCCAGAACCATGCAACCCAGGATGGTGCCAGCAGCCTAATTTCACATGGAACTCCCCTCAAATAGTTCCTCACTTCGAACCCACTCCTGACCTCCTACCAGCGCTGAGGGCCGTGGTGCAATACATGGAGGCTCGTAATCAATGCATGGCAGCTTTTTGTGATGAACAACGAGAGCAAAGACAGCGCTTGGAGGAGATACTGGAAAAGAGCAAGAGGATGTTTGAGTTAATCGTATGTCAAACATAAGAAAGGGCACGTCCCCCACCAAGTGAGGCCGTGAATGAAGAGCATAATAAGGACACCACAAAGCTAACACTTCGACAAGTGCTTGCCATGGATGCCATGAATTCCGCCCAAGGCCATGCCGTGATAGTGTCTCTCGATTATGCTCAGATTGAGCAGTGGGACGTGATCAGTCGTTATTTATGCATCATTTTGAGGTCTTTATATGCCTCTCTTACATGTCTTTTGAATGATTTCGTGCCATCAATAGTAGAAAATGATCAATCTTGTGAGACTTGTGTAGAGTTAGAAAGATGGGTAAAATCTGGAAAGAACGCAAAAAGAATGACTCAAATCGGAGTCCAGATGAAGGAGATGTCCTCATTTCAATATCAGGTCCTCAACGGGGTCCTGAGTGCGCCAGTGCGCCTATTTTGGGCCACTGGCCAAGTACCTCATATCAGGCCCTCTGGGTCCCGAACTTGTGTTTCATGACATCAGGGTCAGATCCTAGAACTGCCAAGGTCGCGCCGAGGCAGGTCGAGGACATGTCCCAAGAACTCCCATCCGAGCCCAGATGTGCGCCTAAGCCCGGGGTCCCTGTTCCGCCAGCGGTGGATCAGAGGTTCTCCCTCTGCGCTGAGCCTGACAACATTTGCGCCAAGCCTAAACGACGATGCGCTTCTATTATACTCCTAACGTACTTCAAAAGCGCGGTCCCAGATCCTGATTACGAAGACAGTCAAAAATCCAAGTTTGGCCAGCTTGCGTTCCCACTTGCCAGCCTGCATTCACACTTCCGGCCATGCTCTGATTGGTTCGAATAGATTTTAAAGACTTTATAATTAATTAAAAGTAAAATAACTTTCCCTATTCCTAAAGGACATGGTTTTACCAATCTGTATAGAACAAGGTTATACCAATCCTTAAAGGACAAGGTTATACCAATCCTTATAGAACAAGGTTTTCCCTTGTCTATAAAAAGGAGAATCAGATAGAGGATTGGGCTTTTTTTTTGGTTTCTGGAAAAAAACAGAGACCTGAGCCACAGAGTTCCGTTTTGGTTTTCTAGAGAATTAGGGACCATATTTTGGGAGATAATCTTTCACATAGAGTATTGGACGTGGAGCTTGGAGAGGAAGGCCCTGCTGTGTCTTCTGCTGCATCTGTTCTTAACAATCTCTTCTATACCCTTAATTTCATTATTGCAATTTACTTATGAATTCAATTATACTTGTGTTTATTTCAGTTATGTGTGAGTAGTCATTAGGATTAGGGCTGCTTGAAGCCCTAGCCATGTTAGCTTGTTGATTGGATTTCTGGCTCTTGATTATGATTGCTATGCATGCTGAATAAGTTGGATTACTATGCTTAATGAACTTAATTTATGCCTATAAGATTAGCTACCTTGTTTGCATATAATTATAGATGTAATTGCTTGAGTGACCGTCATATCATCTTGTGATTTGGAGCATCGAAAGTATTCGTACTTGTAATCTTAACTCATGACGACCTAGGATTGCATGCCACTTTGCTAGGCTAATGTGGTGTCATTAAATTCTCTTTAAACTTCATGCATCATCTTAAAAGGTAGGTGATAGACGTTCTAGGCATATGCCCTGTTTAGAACATGCTAAGTAAGAGGGAATAAGATGTGTCTAGTGAACCAACGCCAGGTCCTAGGCACGGGCACCTAATTCAGAAAATGCATAGTAATTTGATCAAGGAAATCTAGTTAAGAGCTATAATTGGTTAGAGTGGATAGTAAGCCTTAATTCGCCTTAGTTAACAACCTTTCATTCTTGCATTGTTATTTTCTGCACTTTGATTTACTTGTCTTTAAATTTCAGTTATCACATCATAAACCCCCCCCCCCCCCCCCCTGTGTGTGTGTGTTTTTATTTAAGTTAACAAATCTGAACTAAATTGGTCATAATGTTGATACAAGTCCTCGAGGGATCGACTCTTGCTGTGCTACTATACTATACCTATCGATTTGTGCACTTGCAAGGATTTTATAACTGTTAGAATTGAATTGCATATTTCTTGCTGACGCACCCAATTCATACCCTCCAGTATATTCTTCCTTTTATAATGATTCTGATTCTGATTTCATGTCTAACTATACTTTTTTGCCTTGCACTAACAGATTGGAAAGCGAAATGGAAGAAAACTGGGAGGAAGAGAATAGGACGGAGGATGGTGACGAGGACATCCAGGTCAAACCCATGCCCCTGCCCTATGCGCTGCCCAGCAGCAACGCACTACCCCAAGACGTGTCCCACAGCCATAACCACGTTCTGCTTACTGCCCTGTCGCGAACCCAAGATCCTGATGAGTCCCTGGACTTGCTAAATGCCCTGCCGCAACCACAACCCAACGCCACAGAACCTGGACATGTCCAGGGAACGACTTCAACGCGCCAAGCTGCGCCAACTGATTCACTGCAGGGCAAGTCCTTAGCCGCTGCACCAGAACCTTCCCAGCACGCATCTGAGACGCGCAGCGCTGCGGCCACGCTTCAAGACACATCCACGGCAGAACCCAAGGACCAGCCTGTGCCTCCCAATCTGCTTCCAGTCGTGTCTCAGGCCCTGCCCAAGGACAAGGACCCGGTTTTGAAATTCAATGCGGCTTCTCAACTCAATCCTGAAACATTTAACTTTCATTTTAATAAGGCAAACTTGGATTTGAATTCTGATTTAGCTCTTAATGCTGTTGAACTTTTATCGTGCAGGTTCCACCCTAAAAACACCAAGAATATGCTAAAGGCACTCAACTTAGTCCCCCTTTTCAAGTTCTGAAGGAAAAATCAACGGAAGGGACCAAGGATGAAGTCAAGAACATACAGGGCACAACCAAAGCTGTTCCCCCACGAGCATTGTCCAAGGAAGACAGTCCAAAATGGACAGCAACTGCTCTCATTCAAATCACTCCTCAATATCTTTCCCGATAAGTTACGTTCTCGTCAATGGATTCCTTTTTGTGTTTCTAACTTTTTTCTCCATGATGCATTGCAGATTCTACAGCAAGATGCTCATAATCGGTTCCATGTTGACGCTGAAATCTTGGGCACACCATCAAAAGCCTAGCATGCCAGCCCCGTCTTGCCTAGACGTTAAATAAAGCGCTCCTAGGAGGTAGCCTAGCCCTGGTTTGAATTTCTCACTTCCTTTTCTGTTTCTGCCCGTTATATGTCTCAAACCGTTCTACTATTGTCATGCTTACTGCTTATCACGTTGAGGACAATGTTCAGTTTAGGTTTGGGGGTGTGGATTTAAAATTTTGCATATAGAAACAAGTAGGTTTGGGGGGGGATACACGGCCAGGACATTTAAATTTCTGCTTGTGATTAGTATGATAACTTGTTAATAGGGATGTATATGCAAAGTTAACTATCTTTGCTTTACTAAGAGTCATGCCATGGTCACGTAGTTCATAATTTGCACTTCACAATGCCATGTTTTAAGTGATTAAGTGAACGAAATAACTGAATTTGAGTGAACCTTAGAAAATTAGTGGAGACTACCCTGTGAGATCTTTGAGCCTAATTGCCGTTCTTTCTGAGGGATATACTTGTTTCTACTCTTAAATACTCATCACTTTTGTTCTTAATTGTTGATCTCATTACATCATATTTGCATTGAATTTTAAAGAACTAACATCATTTAGATACTCTTGATTTAATGTGTGGTTTGCCATAAGAAGTGATGTAGGCTATGTATGCTTTAACCTCTAAAGGCTTGATCCTACCCTATTTCATGCTCCCTAAACCAATTTTGAAGCCAAACACTCAACCTTTTCTTTCATCACCCAAAGTATAACCTAACCGAAAATACTTAGCCATTCATCACAGCCATACCCTATAACCTCAGTTTGTGCTAAGGTTGCCATAAATGAGATTCATGGTGAGAATAAGAGGTGAAAGAAGATGCTACCCAATTCAAAGCACTTTGGCGTCAATTCAAAGTTCAAAATTAAAGAAAAGCTTTACAAGTTGCAAGCTGCACGAAAGTTTGAGGAAATCATTGCATGATCTTGGTTCAATTCAATTCAAAGACGAACAGAAACAAAAAAAACGTTCAAATCAAAAGAAAGAAAGAAACGTTGAGAAAAAGAAGGAAAAAAATAAGTGAAAAACAAAGTGAATTGAGCCAAGTGAGCCAAGAGCCTCAAAATAAGTCATCAAGAAAGCACAATGCCGTGGGCCTTAAGAAAGGATTCAGTTCAGAAATTCCAAGTTCAAGTCATGACTTCTCATGCCTTGGCACAGCTCAGGTTCTTTGAATCCCATCCTTCCTTGCTAAACCCCAAAGCTTAGCCCCATTACAACCTAAAAAGGAAGACCTAACTGATCTTATGGACAATCATGCTGAGGATTAAGGTACGTATCTATGTGCTTAAAGTTCAATTCCTTTCATGAGATCTTTATTTCCATAAATTGCTATTCTTCATTGTTACTCATATGTGATTAAATTTGAATTTCATAACATAAACTCATCACATATGCTTGAAAAGAGTGAAAGCCTAGGATCCTTGTGCGAATTGAGAGTTGCCTAGTGAGGATTAGAGTCGAGGCGAAATCTTTCTAGGGCACTTAGATGAAGTTGTTTTCAAACTTGATCACCTGAAAATATTGGCATTTATACACGTACACCTTCACATGACACTCACGCTATGGCATTCCTTTTAGTTCTGCAAAGCATGTCTACTTACTTTGATTCTTATTAGCTTGTTAAGAGTACTATATCTAGCATCTTTTTGTTTAAAGTAAAACGTTTGTGGGTATCGTGCTGTTATAACCCTCAGGAGACAAAACTCCTCCTACTAGGTGAACCTAGGGGTATAAATGTTCTATCTTAACTAAAATCGAGTCTTTTCATTTTGTTAGCATTTGTTTTGCTCAGGGACTAGCAAAAGATAGGTTTGGGGGTATTTGATCAGTCGTTATTTATGCATCATTTTGAGGTCTTTATATGCCTCTCTTACATGTCTTTTGAATGATTTCGTACCGTCCATAGTAGAAAATGATCAATCTTGTGAGACTTGTGCTGAGTTAGAAAGATAGGTAAAATCTGGAAAGAACGCAAAAAGAATGACTCAAATCGGAGTCCAGATGAAGGAGATGTCCTCATTTCAATATCAGGTCCTCAACGGGGTCCTGAGTGCGCCAGTGCGCCTATTTTGGGCCACTGGCCAAGTACCTCATATCAGGCCCTCTGGGTCCCGAACTTGTGTTTCATGACATCAGGGTCAGGTCTTAGAAGTGCCAAGGTCGCGCCGAGGCAGGTCGAGGACATGTCCCAAGAACACCCATCCGAGCCCAGATGTGCGCCTAAGCCCGGGGTCCCTGTTCCGCCAGCGGTGGATCAGAGGTTCTCCCTCTGCGCTAAGCCTGACAACATTTGCGCCAAGCTTGAAAGACGATGCGCTTCTATTATACTCCTAACGTACTTCGAAAGCGCGGTCCCAGATCCTGATTACGAAGACAGTCAAAAATCCAAGTTTGGCCAGCTTGCGTTCCTACTTGCCAGCCTGCATTCACACTCCCGGCCGTGCTCTGATTGGTTCGAATAGATTTTAAAGACTTTGTAATTAATTAAAAGTAAAATAACTTTCCCTATTCCTATAGGACATGGTTTTACCAATCTGTATAGAACAAGGTTATACCAATCCTTATAGAACAAGGTTATACCAATCCTTATAGAACAAGGTTTTCCCTTGTCTATAAAAAGGAGAATCAGATAGAGGATTGGGGGCGTTTTTTGTTTCTGGGAAAACAGAGACCTGAGCCACAGAGAGTTCCGTTTTGGTTTTCTAGAGAATTAGGGACCATATTTTGGGAGATAATCTTTCACATAGATTATTGGACGTGGAGCTTGGAGAAGAAGGCTCTGCCGTGTCTTCTGCTGCACCTGTTCTTAATAATCTCTTCTGTACCCTTATTTTCATTATTGCAATTTACTTATGAATTCAATTATACTTGTGTTTATTTCAGTTATGTGTGAGTAGTCATTAGGATTAGGGTTGCTTGAAGCCCTAGCCATGTTAGCTTGTTGATTGGATTTCTGGCTCTTGATTATGATTGCTATGCATGCTGAATAAGTTGGATTACTATGCTTAATGAACTTAATTTATGCCTATAAGATTAGCTACCTTGTTTGCATATAATTATAGATGTAATTGCTTGAGTGACCGTCATATCATCTTGTGATTTGGAGCATCGAAAGTATTCGTACTTGTAATCTTAACTCATGACGACCTAGGATTGCATGCCACTTTGCTAGGCTAATGTGGTGTCATTAAATTCTCTTTAAACTTCATACATCATCTTAAAAGGTAGGTGATAGACGTTCTAGGCATATGCCCTGTTTAGAACATGCTAAGTAAGAGGGAATAAGATGTGTCTAGTGAACCAACGCCAGGTCCTAGGCACGGGCACCTAATTCAGAAAATGCATAGTAATTTGATCAAGGAAATCTGGTTAAGAGCTATAATTGGTTAGAGTGGATAGTAAGCCTTAATTCGCCTTATTTATAGTAGCAATAAATGTGGGTGGAACATTTCGATGTGGGATAGTGTCCTGGTGGTCCCGAATCCATGTGTTGTATCGACCATGTCGGTCGAGGAGGGTAGGCTGATGAGGGTAGGCCAAGGGTGTAGGCCGAATGGGGTACGCCGACAAGATACGGTCGGCCTAGTAGGTTGCTATTGTTGTCTTTGTTTAAGGCTATGAGTCTTGCTGAGCTGAGGCTAAGTATGTTTCTGAAGGGCTTTGTTCGGTCTTGACCAGGTTGATCAAATTAGGTGTAAACAATATATATTAAATTTGATAACTTTATGAAATAAATATTTGTTTTTTAAAAAGAAATGAAGATGGAAATTTGGTTTTGATTGCTCGAAAAATTTAGTGGATGAATAAAAAAGAGACAAGGAAATTGGAAAAGGGTGCATATTAAGGAAGATTTCACCATATCTCAGAAAAAAAATCATTCTCTTAAGAAAAGGTATTGGAAGATCACAAATAATGGAAAAAGGGTTCAATGTGCGTTCATTATTGTGTCATATCTATTGCACTTATTTTAAAATGTTTGTACAAGTTATTGTTTGGAGGCATCACCACATGACTTTTACACAAATTATATTTGCACACGAATATGAATCTCTAATCATTTTCCTGTGAACATTTCTAGCAACGTATTCCATAGTTATAAATGTCTCCTAGTCATGAAACTTTGTCCTCCCATGCCATATTCTGCCATTCAAGTAAATACAAGAGAACGAGTCTCTATTTTATTAATTTTTATTATATCTCACATGGATGCATATTATACCCTTATTCAAATAAGTTGTAACGTTGTACATTTCTAACAGAATAAGTTCATATAATGTATCCTTATTTGAAAAATACATTACAAATAGATTTAGAGATCAGATAACAAACTTAAGAGTAGGCCTATATATCTTGCATATATATGCCTACCTTCTTCTCAAAATTGAGATATGAATCTCTAATTCCCTTCTTCTTAAGAATAGAGGAATTCATAGATGTAGAATTGTTTTCGTATACTTTCACAGCTTTGATGTCCAAATAAGAATTTTTTTTTAGTTTTCATAAAGCAATAATGGCCAGGGAAAAACAACCCATACTTGTAAAAATTTATTAACGAAAAGAAAACTCACAAGTGGAGACGTCAAGTCAAACTCAGTAGAAAGTGTTGATATCCTTAGTACGCCGAGCCGAATCTGACGAACTGTACATGACAAGACCGTCTCGAGGACCACGCTAGAGAATCCCTAGATTCACACTTGTTGGGCCAAGACCTTGGACCCACAAGAGATGCACACAGCCCAGCCCAACAAAAGAGCACACCTGACTCCTGCGCAGCATAGTCTACCTGCTCAGGTGGGAGACCAGCATAGCCGACCTCCGTCGATGTCATAGTCGACGTCCTTCGATGTCATAGCCGACTAGATCGGGTATGTCACCGCCCTTTTCAGAGACCATTATCAGCTCAGCCAGGTAGAGAACATGTGTCACTCATCGCTTGGTGGAGAAGTCAGAGTCGAAATCTCATCTTATATCGATCAGAGTGTCTCTTGGGCAGAGGACTTCCTAGTCCCAATGCCCTAGCGCCAGGCCTAGAACACCAGATGTCGCCTTTCTGGTGGATCATCAAATAAGACAAGACTGGCGCGAGGTCCCAAGCGACCTCGTACTTGGCCTGAGCAAGCGGGTAGCTGAGGCCAGGTCGCCTATGCAGGCCGACTCAACATATTTCTCTATAAATACTCCACTCTTAACCTCAAAAAAGGGGACTTCAAGTAAGTGTGGTTACTCTGAAAATACATCCTCTCTCTCTCTAAACTCTCTGCCTTCTCTCTAGAAATACCCTTTCTCATATTATACTCCTTTTTCTTCTATCTCCTTATTTATTGAAGATTGATTATGTCTTTACCATGTTGTACCATATATCCTAAACACATTCTAATTAGGCATCGGAGGGTAGTTGGTCTGAGCCACATCGGCCTCCTAAGCCTAACATTTTTCTTCTCTTCCTTTTCTTTCTCTTCGTCTCTTATTTTCTCTTAGGTACTTCAATACCGGGTGAAGGGAGATTCGATTAGACAAAGGAAATCAAGCCTTGCATCCCAAGCAACCTACCTTTGTCGTGAGAGGAATCTCACCACCTCGTTCACGGAACCTAGGAGCGTAGTCTTCGGATCCCGAGGGCTCTTACGTTGTCGGGTCTGACTACCCCATCAACATTTGGCCCCGTCTGTGGGAACCTTGAACAAGGCTTTCTACTACTCATCCCGGAGATAAGAACGTAGTAAACCTCTAAGACTAACATGGTCTCCAAATGCTTAGGAGCTCTCGCTCCGCTAGCAAGAGAGCATCGCAGGCAGAAACGACAACATGAGAAGACTAAGCTTGGTGACCTTGAGGGCCGTATAGGCCAGCTCCTTGGGAGTATGGAGAACATTCAAACGGTTAGCAACTCTCTCCATGCCCAGAACATGACCCTCTAGTCTCACCACAACCATTTGATTGGGTAAGTTCTATAGTCTAAAGAATGTTTGTAGGAGGGAATAACGCATACCAGGCGTGTCGAGGATCGTGTGTTCGACGCTGCCCCTATCGCTACACAGATCACTACCCCCATACCTGAGGATGCGGGTGTGTCGTCTAGCCGACCCGGTTATCGGCCTTGCAGACGGTGGCACTCTGCACACCCTGGATCAGCGGAGGGAGCAATCCGCCGTCAGGGCCAAAACTGTGATTGTAAACATGGAAAAGACTGAGTCCACCGACTTAACCCCTAGCCTGGGAGAGCTTATGAACGGAAAACTGAAGAATGTTTGGGATTGCCTTGGCATAGTGGAAGCTGGGTGAACAATCACTAGTAAACCCACGAAGTACCTGGAGGAAGAAATCCTCCCCTACACCAAAGAACTCCTAGCCGCAGAGGCAATTGGTGACACCAAGCCGCTCTAAATCTCATCTTATGATGGCTCTACTGATCCGTTTGACCACCTGGATAGTTCAGGTATGCAATGGAGAGCTGAGTCGCCAATGAGGCTAGTCGGTGCCGCATGTTTCCCACCACCTTGAGAGGACAAGCTCGCAAATGGTTCAAGCGCATTGCCCATGAATCCATCTCTTATTTCGTGAACCTAAGAAAAGTATTCCTAGAGAGATATATGAATATCTCCACCTGGAAATACACTGCGACTGACCTCAGTGCAGTACGACAAGGGCCAACAGAACCACTTAGGGAGTATATCACCCGGTTCAGCAATGAATATGCCAAATGTGTTGGTGTTGATGCTGCGACTGCCCACAATGCCCTGATTGGTGGCCTACTAGCTGGGGACTTCTTCTATTCATTAACAAAGAACCTTCCCTAGACCTAAAAAGACCTCCTCAGGGAAGCCGCCAGTTATAGCCGAGCAGAGCAGCTGAACGAGGCGAGAAAAACCACTTCCCAACCCGCTAGGAACGCCAAAGTTAACAACGACCGAGAGCGCAATGAGCCTAACCACAATTATCATAGCGGACCCTCTTGGAAAAGACTTTACGACCAAGAAAATGCCAACCGGAGGAATGATTACCGTCGTGACAAACTCCCCACCTATTTTAGCTATACACCCCTCAATGCCACCGGAACGGAGGTGTTCAACCTTAGTGAGAAAGAACTACCAACACCGCGACCACCTCGTTTCCCTTACTAGGGAAAACGTGAGGATTCCAAATATTACCGCTACCACAGAGAATTTGGCTATCACACAGACAATTACAAGTTTCCAAAGGACGAAATCGAAGAGCTCATCAGGAGAGGCCGCCTTGTGGTCTGTCGATCGCAGTCTGTGCAAGTGGAGGAACCCTCATCGAAAATCATGGTAGCTCCTCCGATGCGACGTTTCATAGCCACTATCTCCGGTGGACCAGCTCTCTCACGTACATCTCACACAACATGGAAAGACTACGCCCGCGCATCTACTTAGGAAAGCCAGCATACCTTATCAGTAAGATATCAGGGCCCACCGGAGAAAAGGGCCCGCATCGACCTTGTTCCCTTAAATTTCTCTGAAACATACGGGCAAGGTACTCACCAGCCCCATGATGACCCTCTTGTAATAGCTGTGGAAATAGCCAACTGCGGTGTGTCCAAGGTCTTAGTAGACGGGGGCAGCTCTGCGAATATCCTCTTTATTCTAGCCTTCAAGCAACTAGGATTGAATACCACTGCGCTTGACTCTACCACACCTGCTCTGGTAGCCTTAAGAGGTGGTAGTGTTCAACCCCTAGGCCATATGACCCTTACCCTCACGGTAGGAACCTTTCCAGCCCAAACAAGCATCAATACGAACTTCGTCATTACCGATTGCGCGTCTGCCTAGAATGTCATATTGGGCCGACCCGCCCTGGTTGAGTTAGATGCCACCATCAATTACCTGATGTTGCTTATGAAGTTCTCGAATGCAAAGGGGATTGGGACAATTCGAGGTAATCAACCATCTACTCGCTCATGTTATGCCTTGGCAGTCCAGATGAGTACGCAAGAAACCCTGTCCATAACTGAGGATACCTCAACAACTTCCAGTGAAAACCCAGTTACCACTGACTTAGATCCTAGGGATAGCCTTCTAGGTATCAAACCCCACCCTATGGAAGATGTTGAGGAAATACCAGTTTTGGATGAATACCTTGAGCGAGTGGTAAAAATAGGAGCTAACCTACATTCCAGAGAGCGAGTCGTCCTGATCCACTTCTTAAGGACCAATGTATCCACCTTCGCATGGTCATACTCTGACATGCCTGGCATCAATCCGGGCGTAATGACACATCACCTCAGCGTCAACCTGCAGAACTGACCTATTAGCCAGAAGCGACGATCCTACGACACTGAATGGCACGCCGCTATGAAGGAGGAAATGGAAAAGCTCAAATCAATTGGCTTCATTCGTGAGTCCATATACCCCATTTCTGTGTCAAACGTAGTCATGGTAAAAAAGACTAAGGGTAAGTGGCAAATGTGTGTCGACTTCACTGACCTAAACAAAGCCTGCCCTAAAGATAGCTTACCCCTCCCATGGATCGACCAGCTTGTAAACGCCACTGTAGGCCACCATCTACTTAGCTTCATAGATGCCTACTCCGGGTATAACCCAATCCGCCTCCACCTTGACAACCATGAGAAGATGACCTTCATCACAAACAAGGGCCTGTACTGCTACAATGTGATGCCTTTCGGTTTGAAGAACGTTAAGAACGCTGGAGCAACGAACCAACGACTTGTGAGTCGGATGTCTGCAGAGCATTTGGGTAAAACAGTAGAAGTCTACGTTGATGACATGCTGGTGAAAAGTATCAAGACCTCTCAACATGTCAATGATCTATCCACCACTTTTGCAGTCCTGAACCGTTACAACAAGAAACTCAACCCAGCCAAGTGCGTATTTGGGGTCGCCTCTGCCAAGTTTCTTGGTTTTATGGTCAGCCAACGAGGCATCGAGGCTAACTTGGAAAAAATCAAGGCTCTCATCGACATGCTAGCCCCTACCATAAAGAAGGAAGCCCAATGCCTCATTGGTCGGGTAGCTGCTCTAAACCGCTTCATTTTACTAGCTACAGACCGATGTCTCCCATTTTTCAAAGCACTCAAAGGCATCAAGCGAGTTATTGTATGGATAGGAGAATGCTCAGACTTCTTTGAGGGTCAGCCTCCGATCCTTCAAAGCTAGAAGCAGGTGAAACCTTATCCTTGTACTTGGTGGTGTCACCATCAGCAGTTAGCTTCGTCCTCGTACGTACATCCGGGTCTGAGCAAAACCCATTGTACTACGTGTCGAAGGCGCTTCTTTACGCTGAGACCCGCTACCCTGCCAAAACTTGCATTAGCCCTCATCACCTCGGCTTGGAGGCTCTGTCCATACTTCCAGGCTCATGCAATTGAGGTCATGACAGACCAGCCACTTCGCTAGGTCCTCCAACTACCGGAGACATCGGGTTGCCTCATCGAATGGTCCATCGAACTGGGTGAGTTCGACATTCAATACAAGGGAATGTATGCACTCAAAGCACATGTCGTAGCATACTTCATCGCTGAATTCACACCCTGAGGTGGACCCAGTCTCCACTAACCAAGCCAGTTCATCTACATCACTTACCTCCTCCAAGTACCCTTTTTGGACACTCTATGTCGATGGCGTCCCCAACAAAAGTGGTTACGGTGCAGGTCTCGTTTTAATCACCCTTGAGCTGAATGCACAGGAATATGCTATGTGCTTCACTTTCTTCGCTTCCAACAACGAAGCCTAATATGAGGCCTTATTAGTTGGGCTGAAGATCGCATATGACCTCGGTGCCTGGTCCCTTCACATAAGTAGCGATTCCCAACTTGTCGTTGGTGAAATCATGAACGACTTTCAAATCAAGGATCCTAACATGGGGATGTACATCGCCGCAGCTCGGAAACTACTATGCAAGTTTGACTCTTACCTCATCTTACAGATCCCACGTGCTAATAACAATCGAGCAGAAGCGTTGGCACGACTCTCCACTACAGCACCTCCGAACATTAAACATACCACTCCTATCGAATACGTCACTGAGCCTAGCATTAACAAACATGAACTAGAGATCTTGGAGACTATTGATGGCATTAATTGGATGACGGAAATATACACCTACCTCAGCATTGGTGTCCTCCCAGCTTACCCGCTATTGGCTAACAAGGTGAAACCCAGGTCAGCTGGACAACGCATAATCTCTGGTCAGCTATACAAACGTGGCTTCGCCATGCCTTTGCTGCAGTGTATAACACCAGAGCTGGACAAACTTGTGCTCAGGGAGATCTATGAGGGCGTATGTGGTAGCCACACAGCCACAAGTAGCATGGCCAACAAAGTGGTGCGCAAGGGTTACTTTTGGCCTTCCATCCTGGCTGATGCTCAGGAGATAGCACAATTTTTCAAACCATGTCAGTTCTTCTCCCCAATTCCTCGACAGCCTGATAAGCCCTTAACCTCCATGAATAGCCCCTAGCCATTCGCACATTGGGGACTAGACTTGATTGGCCCAATGCCAGCTAGGTACAAAGGAAAGCTCTATGGTGTGGTTGCTGTCGATTAATGCACCAAGTAGGTTGAGGCTATGGCCCTCACAGCTATTACTGAGCAACAAATCAGGAACTTTGTTTGGAAGGGCATCATTTTCTGTTTCGACATCCCCAACACCATCATCACTGATAACATACGACAATTTGACAACTTCCCCTTCAGGGAGTTCTGCTCCGCCTATGGGATCAACCTCGGGTTTGCCTCCCCAGCACACCCCCAAGACAATGGCCAGGTAGAAGCCATCAACAAGATCCGAAAACAAACTATCAAGAAGAAATTAGGGGCCGCTAAAGAAGAGTGGACGGAGCACGCTTAATGTTGCTCTGTGGGCCTATAGGACCACTGAACGGACATCTACCGGTGAAACTCCATTCTCCCTGGAATTTGGCTTAGAGGCCATGGCACCTATTGAAGTTGGTCTCCAAACCCATCATGTGGCATCCTACGAGCCCCCCAAAAACTCAAAATTGCAAGCTATAAGCTTGGACCTCCTGGAGGAGAAGCGCAGAGCAGCACAACATAGCTTGCCAGCAACGAGTCGCTAGATACTACGACCAGAAGGTTAGGCCACGATCTTTCCATCCTGGAAGTTTGGTCCTCAGAAAGACCACCCTTGCCACCATTAACCGAGCCGATGGCACCTTGGGCCCAAAGTAGGAAGGGCCCTACAAGTATCGGGAGTGACCAGACCAGGGACATACCATTTGGCCACCATGAAGGGAAAACATCTGCCCCACCCATGGAACGTGGAGCACCTCCGTCAATACTAACCTTAGAGTGCTCAACATGTACATAGGAAACCCATGGCATGTGCTCCACCCTAATGCACAACTGACCAGCGGTACAGCTACCTGCTTGGGAAATTTTCTCCTACCAACTCCTATCATTCTCGGATGATAAGCTCTCCATATTTTGCTTATGTCCTGGGTGCAAGTGATAAGCCGCCATTTTCCTTCACAGCTGACCCGCTGTACTGGGCCAATGAGCTGTCACTAGGACAGTTTGTATATTCCCCTGATGTGCTTTCCCTCCGGGGTCCATCAGTTTATCTAATCAAGGTTCAGTTACTTTTCCATTTTTATACTTAAGTCTGGTTTGCCTCGCATACACTTTGCTTCACACACATAACTCCTAAACTTAACCATCTACTACAATTATTTAAACCAACGAACATATCAAAAATAAAAAATCACTTACACATGCTTCATACACATAACTCCTATACTTAACCATCTACTAAGTGTTGGAGTGGAACAACAACCTTCCTCCTCCACACACCAAACTTCATCATGAAAACACCAATAGAATGCATGCAATATGTAATCAGCAAACAAGTTAACTAATAAAAATCCTCAAATGGGCAAACCATAATATAAAAACCTTCAAGTAATTAACAAATTGAGCATTGTGTTAGCCACCAGGCCAACCAGGCTTATTAAGTTCAGGAAAAGTAAGTAAAGCTACGAGTGTTCCAACAAATGAAAAGAGAGGGGTAAGCACCCATGCAGGTTTGCAGCTTATAAACAAAAACAAAAAAAAATGGCTCGGCTATGCACAACCACTTGTGCCATAGAATCACACCCACCCACTCACGGGTCCACTTAGTGATCCATCAATTGCACCTCCTCATCTTCCTTGGTCTGACTAGCAGATAGCTCAACCATTTCCTCATCCCGCATCTCATCTTCATGCACAACCTTCTCCTCCATGGCTTGACTATCCTAGAGCACCTCTGTAGCACGAGGCTGGCTGAGCTCTACCTCCGTAGACCTTGCACCCGGATCCGCTACCTTCTGGTTCACCTCAATACCACCTTCATCTATTTTCTACAAGTCTGACAAGCTAAGAACATACTCAGGATGCCTTTTCTGAATCCGCTCAAGGGCTTCAAACCTTACATCAGCCATAGCTCGGCTCAGGGCATCCAGACCTCCCTCAGAATTCAACCACCTCTGCACGATCTCCTCCTTCGCAGCACATGCGTTCTCCATTATCTCCTGCAACCTTTTGTTTTCCTCCATCAGCGCATTCATCTTCCCTTTCCAATCCTCTCTCTCCTCCAGCAACCTCCCATAGTCTCCACGACTCTTCCTTAACATGCCATGCACTTATGCTCTCTTTCCTCTCTCAAGGTCAACATCTGACAGCACAGTGGCTAGCTCAGCCTCTTTCCACTTCAAAGCCTCCTGGAGCGACTGGTGCTCCACCACATGGCCCACCTCGATGTTATGGTGGTTCACCACCTGCCTCACAGCAAGAAATTGCTTAAACGTCACTTGCAAATGAATAGAAAACCACAATCCACTCACAAAATCAGAAAGAAACGCACACACACAGTGCTTAGTAAATACCTTCAGGAGCTGTTCATAGGCTTTCATGCAGGTGCCTACATAGCCAGACAACTCCAAATGATTCGATCCTACCATGGTGTCTCCCATTTGCACTCTTTTCCCCATATATTAGATCTCGTCCATCGTGCTCGGCTCGGCAGCAATGCTAATTAGAAGGGTACCATCCGAGGTGGTTGTGCTAGGCTTCGGGGGTCCCGAGAACTGGACTGCCAATTATTGACCTCTTCGAAGCCGACCCCCCCAGAGGAACCTTCATCCGAAGCCGGCCTTTTGGTGCCCTACCTCAACGGAGACTTGCTGGGCATCCTGTCCGCTGCTTTCTTGCCCCTAAACCGGCTATGCGGTGGTCCCATGAAAATGCCACCTGACTTGTCAGCCGACCCAGACGTAGCCCTCTCAGCCAACATGGACGTAGCCCTCTCAACTGATCCACCATCTTTCTCAGCTGACCCGCTCGAACCACCTGCATGCCTCTTCCTCATAGCACGCTCCAACCTCACCCTTGCACTAGGGTCATTTTTGTCTACAACCATCTCTCTTGCTAAACCCACCTCCTTCAAACGATCTTCCGTAAGAATCAAAGATGCTACCCGCTCGTCTGGTGGTAGCGCTTGTACAACCTCAAGCTTTGCCTCATCCAACTCTCCAAAGTCAGCCACCCTTGGAAACTCCACTTTAACAACAACAACATAAACACATGTCAGAATCATGGTTAGAAAGCCCATTCAAGGACATATCAAACACAAGCAAGAAGGATACCTCGACAAGATGGTAAGATAACCAACTAGACCTCTATCGCTAAATCTCCTATAAACTCGTGACTTCGACACGAAATCTCCTAGGGGCCACCTCCCAATCACCACTTGAGAAGAACCAACGATCTTTCCATTCTCGATTACCCATAGTCATTCTCTATTAGCGCACCCTTCCTCCTCGACATCAAGTAATAGAAACCCACCTGGAGTGGAGTAGTACGTAGCTCGTAGGCATGTGCCACCACAGCTTATCTGTGGGCCACCTTCGTGCTTCATAAAATTTCACGTCTACATTCACATCTACGGGAAAGTCGACCCGATGCGGACAAAACTTCATCCGCAAATCAATAGTCCCACCCTGACTCTCATCGCTTCCTTCTTCCACTTCCATAAAATCGTGTGCCGGCTCTTCATCTCCTTCCCCCTCAGACCTGCTCAATGTCACTTCTGCAGTCCTCTCCTCATTCACTGACCTACCACGCCGGCTTGATTCGCCTACCTCCTCAGATCTATCCTTACCTGTAAGCCTCCCACGCGAGCTGAACCGCGTTACCCTACCCGATCGGCTCGTACTCCGGAAGATCCAACCTAACTCGCTCTCCTCACTGCTCATACCCTCTTCATCCAAGAACACCTTTGGAACAAACTCATATCACCCACCTAAGCCCTTTGGTAACTCCCCCTCTGGCTTCTCCCTCGCCTCCTAGTCTAAAGCCTCCCAATCTATCCGTTCGCTATCGTCCGACTGAGCGAACAGATCCAATGGAGTCCGCTGTGAATCCTCACTGTCCGACATACTACCCAACCCACAAACAAATAGAAACCCCTAAGCACAAAGCAACACACGCAAAAACGAGCACGAAAATGGAAAGAGAAGAAGGGAGAAAGAGACATTCACCTGGTGAGGAAAGCCAACTCAAGAACTCTCCATGATTCTCTCACTCACCCACCACATTCGAAGGAAAATGAGTGAAAATGGCAAAGAAGCAAAATGGTGCAGGTGCCAAAGTGGTTCATAGACCAAATGAGGCCTATTTATAGGCTAAGAGGAAAACTGAAAAGTTGAAATCTCCCTCATCATTGCACCCTGTTGAGTGGCCCACTGTGCCTGGCGCCCAAGGCAACGCATGCCGCCCCTCGTTTCCTGCACGGACTCATTAAATGCACGACGCACACTTTCCACCCTCCTGGCGTGATTTGGCCCTACGTCCATCCCATTTCTCGTTGCACCCGTCCCACTTCCCATCGCGCTCAACAGCCAAAAATCCCCATAATTAGAGCGAAACAAAAAAGTCAACGGCCACCCCTTGGTGCCCGACCTTGTTTGGGTGCTAGGGGACTCCCCGCCTTGGCTATCAGACCCCCACGGGTCGGTTGGACAAGCCAAGACCACCTCAGGTTTGCCAGATTCGACTCAAACGTCATGAAGAAAGGCTGAACTCCCCACCCGATGTACTCTCAACTAAGGAGTTGGGGGACTCTTGTTGATATCCATAGTACACTGAGCCGAATCTGACAAACCGTATATGACAAGACCGTCTCGAGGACCACGCTTGAGAATCCCTAGATTCACACTTGGTGGTCCAAGACCTTGGACCCACAAGAGATGCACACACAACCCATCCTAACAGAAGAGCACACCTGACTCCTGCGCATAGCCTACCCGCTTAGGTGGGAGACCAGCATAGCTGAGCTCCTTCGATGTCATAGCCGACCTCCTTCGATGTAATAGCTGACCAGATCGGGTATGTCACCGCCCTTGTCAGAGACCATTGTCGACTCAGCCAGCAGGAGAAGAAGTGTCACTCATCGCTTGGTGGAGAAGTCAGAGTCAAAATCCCATCTTATATCGATCAGAGTGTCTCTTGGGCAGAGGACTTCCTAGTCCCAACGCCCTAGCACCAAGCCTAGAACACCAGATGTCTCCTTTCTAGTGGATCAACAAATAAGACAAGGCGCGAGGTCCCAAGCGAGCGGGTACCCGGCCTGAGCAAGCGGGTAGCTGAGGCCGGGTCGGCTATGCAAGCCGACTCAGTAAATTTCTCTTTAAATACTCCACTCTTAACCTCAAAAAATGGGACTTCAAGTAAGTGTGGTTACTCTGAAAATACATCCTCTCTCTCTCTAAACTCCTTGCCTTCTCTCTAGAAATACCCTTTCAAATATTATACTCCTTCTTCTTCTTCTAATCTCCTTATTTATTGAAGATTGATTATGTCTTTACATTTTTTTCCCATATATCCCAAACACATACTACTTAGGCATCGGAGGGTAGTTGGCTGGAGCCACATCGGCCTCCCATGCCTAACCTTTTTCTTCTCTTCATTTTCTTTCTCTTCGTCTCTTATTTTCTCTTAGGTGCTTCAATACCGGGTGAAGGGAGATTTGATCAGACAAAGGAAATCAAGCCTTGCATCCCAAGAAACCTACCTTTGTCGTGGAAGGAATGTCACCACCTCATTCATGGAACCTTGGAGTGCAGTCTTAGGATCCCAAGGACTCTTACGTTGTCGGGTCTGACTACCCTATCAACAGAAAGAATGCAAGCACAATTGAAAAGAAATGTGGAAGCCTTAAAATATAGAAATTGAGGATAAAAAATAGTGAAATTAGAAGGTAAGTTTTTGCGATAATGATTTAGTGCATGAATTTATTTAAAGGAGTCACCATCTAACACTGCAAAATAGGTTTTTTAAAAACATTTAAAACTAGCATATAAATATGCACTGTCGATGGCGACTCCATTAGATGCATGCACCCATCGAATCACCGCCATAAATTTTGTTGACATTTGTGATCTCGACTAATTTGCCCGGTTGTTCTAGTCTTTCATTAAGACAGCCGCTACATTATGAGCCGCAAGAGACTTGTATAACGATTTTGAACAAATTAATGGCATAGATACTTCTATCAATGAAGTGCGAAGATTTCTCACAATAATAGTGCGTTGGATTTCCCTACTATGAGTCTATGAGAAATACCAAAAATAACCAGTTCCAAACTGAACCCGTCGGTCTGGTCCGGCTTTGGTTTCTGACCTTCCAATTGAATATACCTACCCAAATCGATACCGAAAACTATAGTTCGGTCCGGTTCGATTTTATCCAAATACCGAACTGAATATACCGGTTAACATCCATGTCTGTATACTCCCTATTTCTGGTTCTGATAAAATACAGAACAAATAAATCAGAAACCAAGTTGAACTTTATCACAGCATAGAAAAAAGTCTTGATCAATTGATGATAGTAAGGAATATTGAATAAGAAATGGACATGGAATGTTATGATAAGAAATTGATGATAGTGATTATAATACAACATGAATCTCTATTTCTAAATTAGATTGGATTCGGACATATTTCCATCATCTGAAGGCCTTGAAAGAATAATTAGGCATGCTACAATATAATCGTGACTTCCAACTTGTTGAGATAGTGAAATGTTAAAACCAGCACTGAAATTATTAATAATTATATCATATCCTTATTCAAATAAGTTGTTGTATATTTTAACAGAATAAGTTCATATATCCTTACAGGATTGATGACACACACATGGGATGCATATAATGTATCCTTATTCGAAAAATACCTCACAAATAGATTTACAGATAAGATAAAAAACTTTGGAGCAGGCCTAACATGCATATACAATCTTAGCTAGCTTCTTTTCAAATTGAGATATGAATCTCTAATTGCCTTCATTTATATACAATGACATCCATAAGCATCCGATCTCCTGGTGATATTGCCGAGCACGATAGTCCAATCTGCATCACTAAAACCAAACATTCTTCCAATCTTCTTGTTTGCACTTGGACAAGGCACATTCCCATCTCCATGTCTTCTAATTGGTCTTTCTTGTATCTCAATATTGTTGTATCTGCCATCATCACCATCTGCGTGATCTCTTTGAACAAGCAATGAAGGGTCAACTATGTCCATGGCATCGTCAGGCATTGCCCTGGCTGTGAGTTAGTGAATGCTTAGACCATCTCCAAACATTTCATATGTGGGTCTTTTCCGGTGAACATTTCTAGTAGCAGTATTCCAAAACTATAAATATCTCCCAATATGGAAACTTGGCCTCACATGGCATACTCTGCCAATCAACACATGCATTAATTAAGATGCTAGCTATTTGAGAGTTTGTTGATAAAAATACACCATATTTTCGTTTCTGTTTCTTGTTGTCATCAAATAGGTTTAGAAATAGGATATTGGAAAGAGAAAACAAAGAGTACAACAGAAAGTGATACCTGGAGGAATGTAACAGGAACCTTTCTAATTGATGACCACATACTATATGTTTTATCCCTAAAAGTTGTATTTGCAAACATCATTTGTGATAAAAGTCAAGCAAAAATTACATGTTTTCATCTCTAAGTCAAATTGACAAGATTAAGAAGACTTGCATTATTTCACTTGTCTTGCCATTTAATCACATGAATTGAGAATGATTTTCTTTTAAAATTATAAGATGACCAAGTACATGTCTGACATAATCAAGATAAGTGCTTAGGTTTGACCAAAACATTCACTTTTCTTGTTTGATTTTTTTAGGTCCTTTTATTTGGCTATCGAAAAGTCACTTACATCAGTCCCTTCACGTGACCACCCATTTACAATGAAGAATGTCACTTCATGTGCTGCAGCAGAAAGGAGAAAAAGAAAGCAGCAAGCCTCGCTGCTTTCTCTACGACTTCCCAAAGAGTGCGGCCGAGATACCCTTTCAAATATTCAGAAAGATTTCTCCAGAGCTTGCATAAGTGATGAGCACTCATTATTCCAGCTCAATTTCTGCTCCATGGGTTCGAATTGGAAGCTTGAATGGCAGGTATCCGGTGCTGGGTTTGAGGCAATTAATGGACATCTTGAAGATGGGGCAGAGTACCCATATCGGGTTTCTTGATTTAATTGATTGTGGTGGAGATTTACTTCCGTTAAGGGACTTGGAGACTTCAATTGCAACTGTGGATTGAGTACAAGACAGGAAAGAAAAGAAAGCAAGGTTGAGTTGAACTGGGATTCAATTTTCTTTCCATTTTGTGAGCTGGGACAACGAAGGGTTTGGCGGAAACTGAGGAGGCTTGCTGTGATTTTGATAAAAGGGGAGAGAAACCAAAGGAGCGGGGGACGGAGAGGATTTTGGAGGCACATAAAGCAGAGGAGAACGAAGGTGCAAGGAAGACAACAAAGAGGGTTTGTCTAATACTGAATTTATTTTTATGAATAATTCATTGTTATTTTCGATTATGTTTCGGAACTAAATTCAACATAGCTATAGCTACGATGTAGCCGTTACCATGAACCCTTAAACCTCAGTTTGATAATTTTCAAGTATTTTTCCCATTGATTACCATTTGATGTGTGTTTATGTTAGTTCTAAGCTAGGTGATTAGCTACCATCGGGATTATTATTGAGATTATCGGATGCGAATTATAACATATGCCATGTTTAATTCGATGTTAGCTTCGTGCAAATGTTGCCATGAATCTCTAGTAGTAGATGTCATGCTCTAGGATTTGTGTGGTATGTCTATCATTTTCCGAAGATCTTCATGAGTTCTTGTAAGCTTAGCTCATCTAGATTTCATAGATGGTTAGTATATTAGAATGTGCATAGCAATCTAGATGCCATGGATGTTATGTGAATTAGGGAAATTGACCATCAATGAGGGCAAACCTTGTTAATAATTTGTTGCGGGAATTAAGTGGGATTGATTATGGTGAGTCGGAAGCTCTAGTGTCTCTCACATTTGATTCATCACTTACTAAAGTGACTATTGCTATTTTGCCATCATTCACATTTTACTTTGCTGTTTAGTTTCGATTTAATTTTTCAGAGTTCCTACTTAGTAATCAATCTTCATTCATCTTAAGTGCAATTTAAATGAAGTTAGAGGATTAGAGTTGAATTGACCTCTGCGGAACGAACTTTGATTGCTACTATATTATTTGATGATTCGTACACTTGCGAGCATTGAAATTTGAAACTTCTTTGGGTTAAATTTGACTACACAAAAAATCGTACCAAGTTTCTGGCGCCGTCGACAGGGATCGAAATTAATTCTATATTTTTTCTTAGTTTTTGTTGACACTTATTTTTCATTTTTGTGTCTTTTAATCGTTATCTCCTTTTGTTTTCAAGTTCTTCCAAAAATTATATGCACGGTCACCGTTCTAGAAGTTTAGAACTTGTGCCCTACGATCCAGAGATCGAGAGAACCTTCCGGCAATTGCTAAGAGGGGAACCAAAGGAGGGAGATTCAAAGAATGAGATGGCTGTTCCAAATCCTAATGAAAATCGGGGACTGATGGATTATTCAGCTCCTATGGTGTCCACCTTACCATCATGCATTGTTCGATCACAAATTATAGCCAACAACTTCGAGTTGAAGCCATCGTTGATCCAGATGATGCCTTCCTTCTATGGCTTGTTAACCGAAGATCCCAATCTTTCCCTTAAGGATAAGGCGAAGGGTTGGATGCACTCCGTTACACCAAACTCCATAAGAACTTGGGATGACTTGGCTAATCTGTTTTTGCAGAAAATTTTTCCTCCTTCCAAGACTTTTAAGTTACAGAATGATATTATGACCATTGCCTAATTTCATTCTGAGCCTTTTTATAAGAGTTGGGAGCGGTTTAGAGAACATCATGGTCTACCAGAATAGTTGCAGCTTCAATATTTTTATCAAGGTCTAAGCACAGATGACAAGAGGATGATAGATGCAGCTAGTGGAGGGCCGTTGATGACAAAGACAACGGCTGAAGCTTCTGCACTCTTCAATACCTTAGCTGCCAATTCTCAAAATTGGGGTGCAGAAAGAGAACTACCAAAGAAGGCTGGAATCCATGAGATCAACTCATACACTGCTATGGCTGCACAAATTTCTAACCTAAGCAAAAAATTTGATTCTTTAATATCTCCAATCAGTCAATGCGAGTTTCTGATGTGTGTGCAATTTGTGCAGGTACACATTCTAGTATGGAGTGTCACATGAGAAGCTCTTTCCCAGAGTTTCTTCAAGAACATGCCAATCAAGTCACCAATTTCAACCTCCAGCTGATTAATCCCCTCTCGGACAACAAATACAATGCGGGGTGGCAAAGACATCCAAATTTCTCTTGGAGCAACACTCAAAACCAATTGAACCCGCCCCCACACCAATTCCAGGGCAATGAAGCAAAGAAAAGTTCCCTGGAAGAGATGTTGGCACAGATGGCTCAGAATACCAACAATTTCATGCAAGCAACTCAAACTACCCTCCAAAACTAGCAAGCCTCAATTGGTAAACTGGAGGTTCAAGTTCGTCAGATTGCTAATGCATTGAATGAGAAAGCAATTGGGAAGTTTCCAAGTCAGCCTGAAGTAAATCCTAGGAACCAAGAACAGGCCCAAGGAATTACACTTCGAAACGGAAAGGAGGTTGAATCAGCACCAAAAAGAAAGCTCGATGAAATTGCTGAAAAGTCAAAGAAATTGGAAGCTACTTCTACAACTGACCCCATGCAGGAACAAAGTGATCCAATTAAACCTTATGTGCCACCAGTTCCATATCCTCAGCGGTTAAAAAAGGCTAAGCAAGATCAACATCTTTATGAAATTCTTCAGTTGTTTAAAAAAGTTCTTATTAACATCCCTTTGCTTGATGCAGTGAAACAAATCCCAAGTTACGCGAAATTCTTGAAGGATGTCTGTACCAACAAGGAGAGATTCACGGAGCATGAGAAAGTGATGTTAACAGAGGAATGCAGTGCTGTTTTACAGCAGAAACTACCACCTAAATTAAAGGATCCAGGGAGTTATACTATACCTTGTACAATTGGAAAATTTTCTTTTGAAAAATATTTGATTGATTTAGGTGCTAGTATAAATTTGATGCCTTTTACTATATTTAAACAACTTGGTTTGGGGGAAATGAAGCCGACATCTATTTCTTTGCAACTTCCAGATCGATCAGTCACTTATCCACAAGGAATAATCGAAGATGTGTTGGTGCGGGTTGAACAATTTATTCTACCGGTTGATTTCTTGATACTTGACATGGAAGAGGACAGAGAGATTCCAATCATACATGGTCGCCCATTTATGGCTATTGATGGAACTGTGATTGATGTACAAAAGGGTCTTCTCACTTTGAGAGTGCAAGACAAGGAAGTGGTGTTCTAGGTGTTTGAGGCAATGAAGAATCCAAGTGATTCTGAAGAATGCTTTCGAGCTGATGTGTTGGAGGAAGTAGTGAATCAGAATTTTCAAGCACAACGTCCGGAAGATCCATTGGAAGCATGCTTAGTTCAACCTGAATTTAATGATGATATGCCGGATGATGTTGTTGCTGTTTCTCCAGTTCTTAATTCTGCCCCTATACACAATCAGCGATGGACACATCACTATGAGGAGTTAGGAGCATCCCCGGTGAAATTCATCCATCTATTGAAGTTGCACCAAAATTAGAGTTAAAACAATTGCCGACGCATATCAAATACGCTTATATAGGAGCTGCTGAAACTTTACCAGTCATCATTTCTGCCTTTCTAAGTCCAGTTGAAGAAGAGAAGCTCTTGCGGGTGCTACGGGAGTATAAGACAGCCCTTGGATGGACCATTGCCGATATTAAAGGTATTAGTCCAACAATGTGTATGCATAAAATTTTTCTTGAGGAGGGCAGAAGACCATCAGTTGAAGCTCAGAGAAGATTGAACCCACCAATGAAAGAAGTTGTCCGAGCTGAAATTCTCAAACTTTTGGATGCTGGGATTATTTACCCAATATCTGATAGTAAATGGGTTAGTCTGGTCCAAGTTGTTCCGAAGAAAGGTGGCACTATTGTGGTAACCAATGCTAATAACGAAATGGTTCCAGTGAGATTGACTACAGGTTGGCGAGTTTGCATTGATTATCGAAGCTCTACCTCACCACACGTAAAGATCATTTTCCCTTACGATTCATTGATCAAATGTTGGAGAGACTAGCCGGGCATTCTCACTATTGCTTCCTAGATGGTTATTCTGGGTATAATAAGATCCCTATTGCTCCAGAAGATCAGGAGAAAACGACATTCACCTGTCCATTTGGGACATTTTCATATTGGCGAATGCCATTTGGGCTTTGCAATGCACATACGACTTTTCAACGGTGTATGATGAGTATTTTTTCAGACATGGTTGAGAGGTTTATTGAGGTATTCATGGACGACTTTTCGGTGTTGGATCTTCATTTGATAATTGCCCCCATAATTTGTCCCTAGTTCTGAGAAGTTGTCAAGAATTTAGTGTTGAACTGGGAAAAAAGTCACTTTATGGTGCAAGAAGGTATTGTTTTGGGACATAGAATTTCATGTATCGGCATCGAAGTTGACAAGACAAAGATTGAGCTTATTGAGAAGCTTCTTGCACCAACATCTGTGAAGGGCGTAAGAAGTTTTCTCGGCCACGCAGGATTTTATAGGAGGTTCATCAAGGACTTCTCAAAAATCGCCAAGCCTCTATGTAACCTTCTCCAAAAAGATGTCGCATTCCAATTTGATTCAGAGTGCTTGTATGATTTCAACACTTTGAAGAAGTCACTTACATCAAC
Organism: Oemleria cerasiformis; assembly: GCA_037349345.1. NCBI lineage: Eukaryota > Viridiplantae > Streptophyta > Magnoliopsida > Rosales > Rosaceae > Oemleria > Oemleria cerasiformis. Next base: position 12,157,372 of record JAZGTL010000019.1, read on the forward strand.
CCCTATTATTACTGCACCAGATTGGTTTCTTCCATTCGAATTGATGTGTGATGCAAGTGACCATGCCGTTGGAGCTATTTTGGGACAGAGAATACAGAAGCTGCCCCATGTTATTTATTATGCAAGCCAGATCCTTAGTTCAACGATGGAATCGGAGCTGCTGGCTGTAGTATATGCTCTTGATAAGTTCCAATCCTACCTGATTGGATCCAAAGTAATTATCTACACTGACCATGCTGCCTTAAAGTATTTGCTTTCGAAGAAAGATGCCAAACCTCGATTAATCAGATGGGTACTTCTCCTACAAGAATTTGATCTTGAAATTCAAGTTAAAAATGGGTCAGAGAATGTTGTCACGGATCACTTATGAAGGTTGATCCAAGAAGGGGATGCAAATGTTGAGGTCCCAGTCAATGAAAGCTTTCCGGATGAACATTTGTTCGTTGTCCAACATGGTGAAGTCCCCTGGTTTGCAGATTTTGTGAATTATTTGGCTAGTGAAGTGAGTCCACTTGATATGAGCTTCCAACAAAAGAAGAAATTCTTCTCATTGGTTAAACATTATTTCTGGGATGACCCCTATCTGTATAAACATTGCCCAAATCAAGTTATTCGAAGATGTGTTCCAGAATTAGAGCAACACAGCATTCTAACTCATTGCCATACATTCGCTTGTGGTGGGCATTTTGGTGCTTCCAAGACATCAGCAAAGGTACTCCAATCTGGTTTTTTTTGGCCTTCTTTGTTTAAAGATTCTTAAGCTTTTGTCACTGCCTGTGATCATTGTCAACGGACAGGAAATATTTCCTGTAGAAATCAGATGCCCTTGAATAATATTTTGGAAGTTGATCTCTTCGATGTGTGGGGGATCAATTTTATGGGTCCATTTCCGTCTTCTTTCTCAGACAAGTATATATTGGTGGGAGTTGATTATTTGTCCAAATGGGTGGAAGCGGTCGTTGCTCCTACCAATGATGCTCGAGTTGTTCTTCGATTTTTGAAAGTGAATATCTTTACCAGATTTGGAACTCCACGTGCTATTATTAGCGATGGCGGAACCCATTTCTGTAACAAGTAGTTTGAAGATCTTAGCTAAGTACGGAATCACTCATAAAGTTGCTACACCTTACCATCCTCAAACAAGCGGACATGTTGAAGTTTCAAATAGGGAAATCAAGAGGATTTTAGAGAAGACTGTGAGTACGTCCAGAAAAGATTGGTCGAAGAAGTTAGATGATGCTTTATGGGCATATTTCATGGCCTGCAAAACACCTCTTGTAATGTCTCCGTACCGGTTAGTTTTTGGGAAGGCTTGTCACTTGCAGGTTGAGCTCAAACACAAGGCTTTTTGGGCAATAACGAAACTGAAATTCACCATGGAAGCATCTCGGGAGAAGAGATTGTTGCAACTCAATGAGCTGGAGGAATTCCGAAACGACGCATACGAGAATGCCAAGCTCTACAAAGAAAGAACTAAGAAGTGGCACGATAAGAACATTATGCGAAAGGAGTTTCATGTAGGTCAGAAGGTTCTTCTGTAACAACCCGGAATTTCAATTATTGGAATTAAGTAAATTATTTATGTAAAATGACGATTTTACCCTTGGTCGGTAAAGGGCACGGAAGTCAAATTTTGTTTCGAGACACTTTTGGTGGTGTTTTGGATACCGTTGCGTAGGTCTCGAAACTTACGAGTTCGTATACAGGCGGCACGCGGAAAACGGAGTTCGTGGACGAAAGTTATGGGTCTAGATGTGCAAGGGCATTTTGGTAATTTTTGACTTGGAGTAGATATTTTTAACCCCCAAATCAGATATTATCTGATCCACCTCATCCTCATCTTCATTTCATCTTCATCTCCTTCTTTCTCTCGGGGACAAACATACACAAACCATCGAACCAACCCGTGCGAAAATCATCCAAAAACCCATAAAGTCAACTTTGATTTCAAGGCTCCAACTTCCAGTTTTGATCAACTAATCATATTCTACTCCTTCCCACGATCACAACCGTACCAACCATCGAAGGAGAGGACCACGGTGGAAGCCGAACCGAGAATAGGAAGTTTCGGACCTTCCGATCCATTTTCCGGCTAGCACAGGTATGTGTTTGATGTTTTAAGGTCATATTTGGATTCATGGGTTCGAGTAGATAGATTTAGACGTAAAATTTGTGAAAAATGGTTGAGTTTTGAGGAAGTTGGAAAGCTTGGAGTTTCGGCCGAAAATGGAGGATTCCGGCGAAACCAAACGGCGGCGACGGTGATTGCCGGTCATCTTCTCCAGCCAACTTCCGGCGACGGCAGCCGGTCGTCTTCTCCGGCGAGTCGCCGGTGACCGGTCGAGTCGAGTAAACCGATCGGGTCGGGTGATCGGTCGGGTCGAGTTGAACCGGTCGGGTCAAGTTGAACCGATCGGGTCGAGTTGAATCGGGTCAAGCCGAGTTGGACCGGGTTGGACCGGTCCAGGCACGTGGGCACTGTAGCAGGCACGTGGCCGGCGCATGAGGGCGCGTGGCGGCGCGTGGGCGCGTATTCCGACCTTCCATCGGCGCGTGGCGGCGCGTGGGGCCGAGTCTGAGGTCACGGTGACGCGTGACAAGTAGTTTTTGACGTTTCGGACCTATTTGCGCAGGTTTCGAGTCGATCGGATGTCGTTTAGGGGTTGTTTCGGACGTTTTAAAGTTGCTGCGTTTTCTAGGACAGCATAGGCAGACTTTCCGGGGTTTAGGGGGTTTATATTTAAGGTTCTTATTATTAGCTGGTAATCCCGATTATTAATTTGGACAGGCGATACTGCTCCAGGAACTTCAGGGGAGCGTACAGTTCGGGATTGAGCTTGCTTGAACAGGTTTGTGAGTGGACTTTGATTTATAAACTGTAATGCATGCATAAATGTATCTTTGATTTAAATACTGTTATGTATGGATGCAATGAATTTCTGGATTTTAGAAATGATGTTGGACACATGTTTTACAATATTTCAGTGAAAGTATGTTTTGAGAAATGGCCTGGTTTTTATACTCGATTTTGATATCGTTTTGACGTGGTAACTATTTGAGTATGTGATTTGGGTTGAGACCCATAATTATGATTTATTGATTTTGGCCATAAAATGATATTGCAAAGAATTTGGCTTAGGCCAAGAAACAAAGATTTCAAAGTATGGATTTGATTCACTGGTTCCCGTCCCGATGGTTATTGTTGCTCTGACTGGTGTTGAGGGGCCTTGCTCTACCAGTTGTTGAGGGTTCGGACCTTGGTGTTGAGGGGCCTTGCTCCGCCAGGTTGCGAAGCTGTCTATGCATAGTACAGAGAGTACAGATAGTACAGATGGTACACAGAGTTGTACAGATTTGAACACATCTCAAGGGATACCCTGGTGTGTTATGGATATGTCGGGAACAGTGAAAATTTGAGATATTATGTGTCGGATTGAACGAAATGATTTGAATTTGAGATATTTTGTGTCCAGATTAAATTAAATGATTTTAAACTCCTTTGAAGAGAGTTTTCAAACCAAATTGTGGATCACGAGGTATTTTTATTATACAGATTTTATGTGAGTCCAACTATGTGGTTTTAAAGAGAAATGAGAATTTTTGGTGATTTACATATGATGTTTTAGTATGATAAATTGTTTTATGTTATGCATGCATGATTTTATAAATGGAGGGGAAGAAACGTATTTTCTCGAAAAGGAATTTATAAATGATTATTTTTGTCCACTCACAACTTTTGTGTTTAAACCCCCTTCAGGCAGTTGAGTAGAGTTGACGCGAACACTGATCTCGAGGCAGAGGCATTAGTACTTCGACTGCGCTGTGTAATTATATTTGAGTAGGATATCTAAATTTTACTCTTGATCCTACTTAGACGCTCTGATATTATATGGTATTTGATTGGTCATTAATTACGGGAATTATTGAGTGCTTAAGTCCCTTGTCTGACAAGAGGAAGTATTTATTATTGTTATTATATTTTGTAAGGATTGAAGGGTATTTTAGGAACCTTTTCTTAGGTTGTCAGACGGGATCAGGGTTCTTCCCGGGTTTCGAGGTGAAATTCGGGACGGGTCCTGACAATTGGTATCAGAGCACTAGGTTAAATTCCTGTAGACTGTACATTACGTGTACAATTATTTTGGTATTGATGAGTTATAGTTTTTTTCAGCGTAATGCCTCCGAGACGCGAGTTCCGTCAACAGTCGGAAAATATTGGGGACACATCTGAACCTGCAGTGGAGCCTGATATGAGGCAAACACTGGAACAATTGGGTCATACGTTGACTTCTGTACTTCAGAGTAGGACTGCTACTGAAGGTTCAGACATTGAGAAAGCCCAGAGATTAGGGGCTATAATATTTATGGGCGACTCTAGTCCAGATGATGCAGTAGTTGTCTAGTGTTAGTGGAAGGTCATGCATTAGAGGCAGATTTAATCTCCTTAGATATTTTTGATTTTGATGTGATTCTGGGGATGGATTGGATGACTATGCACCATGCCTCTATTGATTGTTATGACAAGATAGTGGATTTCCGGAGTCCAGGTTTACCGGAACTTACATTCAGGGGAGATCGTAGGGTACTACCCTGTGGAGTCATATCAGCTTTAACCGCTGAGAAATTGCTGAGGAAAGGTTGTGAGGGTTATTTGGCTCATGTGTTTGATTCTCGGGATACTCTGATGAGAGTGAAGGATATTCCAGTGGTGAGTGAGTTCTCTAATGTGTTTCCAGATGATCTTCCGGGATTGCCACCTCACCGGGAGATTGAGTTCACCATCGAGCTTTTGCCAGGTACTCAACCTATCTCACAGGCACCGTATAGAATGGCACCGGCAGAATTGCGAGAGTTAATGACTCAGTTGCAGGACTTGGTGAATATGGGATTTATTCGCCCAAGTGTTTCACCATGGGGTGCACCAGTGTTATTTGTGAGGAAAAAGGAGGGTGGTCTGAGATTGTGTATCGACTACCGGAAGCTAAACAGGGCTACGGTGCGGAATAAGTATCCTTTGCCAAGGATAGATGATTTGTTTGATCAACTTAAGGGGGCAAGATATTTTTCGAAAATTGACCTTCGATCCGGGTACCATCAGTTGAGGATCAGAGAAGGGGATGTTGAGAAAACAGCTTTCAGGACTCGTTATGGTCATTATGAGTTCCTGGTGATGCCTTTCGGGTTGACTAATGCCCCAGTAGCATTTATGGATTTGATGAACAGGGTGTTCCAAAAGTATTTGGATCGGTTTGTGATTGTGTTCATCGATGACATCTTGGTGTATTCGAGGAGTGCTAAGGCACATGAGAAGCACTTGAGGTTGGGGCTGAATATGCTTAGGAAAAAGCATTTGTTTGCCAAATTCATTAAATGCCAGTTTTGGTTGACCGAAGTTGGATTCTTAGGTCATGTGATTTCGGCTGAGGGTATCAGCGTAGATCCCCAAAAGGTTGAGGCAGTGGCAAACTGGGAGCAACCGAGGACAGTGACAGAGGTGAGGAGTTTTCTGGGTTTGGCAGGATATTATCGACAGTTTGTAGAAGGATTTTCTACGATAGCAGGGCCGTTGACTCGGTTGACTAGGAAAGGAGTCAAGTTTGATTGGGGAGCTGATTGTGAACAGGGATTTCAGGAAATGAAGAGGAGGTTGACTTCTGCTCCAGTATTGACCCTTCCTGATGATACTGGGGCATTCGAGGTGTATAGTGATGCATCATTACGGGGTATAGGCTGTGTGTTGATGCAGCATGGAAAGGTGATAGCGTATGCTTCTAGACAATTTAAACCCCATGAGTTGAATTACCCCACACATGATTTGGAATTAGCTGCAGTGGTGCATGCATTGAAAATCTGGCGACATTATTTGTACGGGGAGACGTGTTGGATCTTCACCGACCATAAGAGTTTAAAGTACTTGTTCACCTAAAAGGACCTGAATCTGAGGCAGAGAAGATGGCTTGAGCTAATAAAGGATTATGATTGTACTATAGAGTACCATCCAGGGAAAGCCAATGTTGTGGCAGATGCATTGAGCAGGAAATCCATGGGTTCTTTGGCCCATTTTCATACAGTCTACCTACCGTTATTGGTAGAGTTCCATAGAGCAGGGATAGTACTGGACATGGATAGCCAGGGGGCTTTGTTGGCTAGTTTCCATGTCAGGCCTGTTCTGATTGATCGGATTATTGAGGGTCAACTCCAGGATCCTACATTATGCATTATCAGGATGGAGTTGGAGGCTGGAAACAGGCAGGACTATGCACTTAGGGATGATGGAGCCTTGGTTAGGGATGGCCGATTGTGCGTACCGAATGAGCTGGAACTAAAAAGGGAAATTCTTGATGAGCCTCATAGTTCGGCTTACGCTATGCATCCATGAGGTACCAAGATGTATCATACCCTAAGGAAATACTATTGGTGGACTGGGATGAAAAGAGAAATTGCTGAGTTTGTGAGTAGATGCCTGACGTGTCAGCAAGTGAAAGCATAGAGGTAGAAACCATATGGGGCACTTCAACCATTACCTATTCCGGAATAGAAGTGGGATCACATTACGATGGATTTTGTGTATAAACTTCCAAGGACACAGCAGGGACATGATGGGATATGGGTAATTGTTGATAGACTCACGAAGTCTGCACATTTCTTGCCAGTGCGGGAAGGTTTTCGGATGAGTCGGTATGCCAAATTGTTTATTGATGAGATCATACGGCTACATGGGACTCCAGAGTCCATTGTTTTGGACAGAGATCCTAGATTTACCTCCAGGTTTTGGCGGAGTTTGCAAAAGGCTTTTGGCACTACCTTGCATTTTAGTACAGCTTTTCATCCTCAGACGGATGGTCAGTCTGAGAGGACAATCCAGGTTTTGGAGGATATGATGAGAGCTTGTGTACTACAGTTTAAAGGAAACTGGGATTCACACCTGGCTCTGATGGAATTTGCTTGTAATAATAGTTATCAGTCGAGTATTGGGATGTCTCCTTTCGAGGCACTGTATGGGAGGCAGTGCAGGACACCATTATGTTGGAACGAAGTGGGTGAAAGGAAACTGTTAACACCAGAGTTGGTTGATACGACTGAGGAAAAAATAAGGATCATCATAGAAAGGTTGAAGACAGCTCAGGATCGCCAGAAGAGCTATGCAGACCGTAGAACCAGAGACCGTGAGTTTGAGGTAGGTGACTGGGTGTTCTTGAAACTTTCTCCTTGGAAGGGAGTGGTACGTTTTGGTAGACGAGGAAAACTGAGTCCTCGCTACATTGGTCCGTATGAGATTTTGGAGAGGATAGGACCAGTGGCATATCGTCTTGCTTTACCATCGGAATTATCCAGAGTTCATAATATTTTTCATGTATCCTTGCTCCGGAAATATCTGTTTGATGAATCTCATGTATTGGGAGAGCAGCCACTTGAGCTGAAGGATGATTTGACCTTTGAGGAGCAACCGGTGCAAATTTTGGATTGGAAAGAGAAGGTATTGCGCAGAAAGAGTATTCCTCTAGTTAAAGTGTTGTGGAGGAATCATAACGTGGAGGAAGCCACGTGGGAAACTGAGGAACTAATGCGGGCGCAGTATCCTTATTTGTTCCAAGGGTAGAGTTGAATTTCGAGGATGAAATTTCTTAAGGGGGGTAGATTGTAACAACCCGGAATTTCAATTATTGGAATTAAGTAAATTATTTATGTAAAATGACGATTTTACCCTTGGTCGGTAAAGGGCACGGAAGTCAAATTTTGTTTCGAGACACTTTTGGTGGTGTTTTGGATACCGTTGCGTAGGTCTCGAACTCACGAGTTCGTAGACAGGCGGCACGCGGAAAACGGAGTTCGTGGACGAAAGTTATGGGTCTAGATGTGCAAGGGCATTTTGGTAATTTTTGACTTGGGGTAGATATTTTTAACCCCCAAATCAGATATTATCTGATCCACCTCATCCTCATCTTCATTTCATCTTCATCTCCTTCTTTCTCTCGGGGACAAACATACACAAACCATCGAACCAACCCGTGCGAAAATCATCCAAAAACCCATAAAGTCAACTTTGATTTCAAGGCTCCAACTTCCAGTTTTGATCAACTAATCATATTCTACTCCTTCCCACGATCACAACCGTACCAACCATCGAAGGAGAGGACCACGGTGGAAGCCGAACCGAGGATAGGAAGTTTCGGACCTTCCGATCCATTTTCCGGCTAGCACAGGTACGTGTTTGATGTTTTAAGGTCATATTTGGATTCCTGGGTTCGAGTAGATACATTTAGACGTAAAATTTGTGAAAAATGGTTGAGTTTTGAGGAAGTTGGAAAGCTTGGAGTTTCGGCCGGAAATGGAGGATTCCGGCGAAACCAGACGGTGGCGACGGCGATTGCCGGTCATCTTCTCTGGCCAACTTCCAGCGACGGCGACGGCAGCCGGTCGTCTTCTCCGGTGAGTCGCCGGTGACTGGTCGGGTCGAGTAAACCGGTCGGGTCGGGTGATCGGTCGGGTCGAGTTGAACCGGTCGGGTCTAGTTTTACCGGGTCAGGTCGAGTTGGACAGGGTTGGACCGGTCCAGGCGCGTGGGCACTGTAGCAGGACGTGGCCGGCGCGTGAGGGCGCGTGTTCCGACCTTCCGTCGGCGCGTGGCAGCGCATGGGGCCGAGTCTGAGGTCACGGTGGCGCGTGACAAGTAGTTTTTGACGTTTCGGACCTATTGGCGCAGGTTTCGAGTCGATCGGATGTCGTTTAGGGGTTGTTTCGGACGTTTTAAAGTTGCTGCGTTTTCTAGGACAGCATAGGCAGACTTTCCGGGGTTTAGGAGGTTTATATTTAAGGTTCTTATTATTAGCTGGTAATCCCGATTATTAATTTGGACAGGCGATACTGCTCCAGGAACTTCAGGGGAGCGTACAGTTCGGGATTGAGCTTGCTTGAACAGGTTTGTGAGTGGACTTTGATTTATAAACTGTAATGCATGCATAAATGTATCTTTGATTTAAATACTGTTATGTATGGATGCAATGAATTTCTGGATTTTAGAAATGATGCTGAACACATGTTTTACAATATTTCAGTGAAAGTATGTTTTGAGAAATGGCCTGGTTTTTATACTCGATTTTGATATCGTTTTGACGTGGTAACTATTTGAGTATGTGATTTGGGTTGAGACCCATAATTATGATTTATTGATTTTGGCCATAAAATGATATTGCAAAGAATTTGGCTTAGGCCAAGAAACAAAGATTTCAAAGTATGGATTTGATTCACTGGTTCCCGTCCCGATGGTTATTGTTGCTCTGACTGGTGTTGAGGGGCCTTGCTCTACCAGTTGTTGAGGGTTCGGACCTTGGTGTTGAGGGGCCTTGCTCCGCCAGGTTGCGAAGCTGTCTATGCATAGTACAGAGAGTACAGATAGTACAGATGGTACACAGAGTTGTACAGATTTGAACACATCTCAAGGGATACCCTGGTGTGTTATGGATATGTCGGGAACAGTGAAAATTTGAGATATTATGTGTCGGATTGAACGAAATGATTTGAATTTGAGATATTTTGTGTCCAGATTAAATTAAATGATTTTAAACTCCTTTGAAGAGAGTTTTCAAACCAAATTGTGGATCACGAGGTATTTTTATTATACAGATTTTATGTGAGTCCAACTATGTGGTTTTAAAGAGAAATGAGAATTTTTGGTGATTTACAGATGATGTTTTAGTATGATAAATTGTTTTATGTTATGCATGCATGATTTTATAAATGGAGGGGAAGAAACGTATTTTCTCGAAAAGGAATTTATAAATGATTATTTTTGTCCACTCACAACTTTTGTGTTTAAACCCCCTTCAGGCAGTTGAGTAGAGTTGACGCGAACACTGATCTCGAGGCAGAGGCATTAGTACTTCGACTGCGCTGTGTAATTATATTTGAGTAGGATATCTAAATTTTACTCTTGATCCTACTTAGACGCTCTGATATTATATGGTATTTGATTGGTCATTAATTACGGGAATTATTGAGTGCTTAAGTCCCTTGTCTGACAAGAGGAAGTATTTATTATTGTTATTATATTTTGTAAGGATTGAAGGGTATTTTAGGAACCTTTTCTTAGGTTGTCAGACGGGATCAGGGTTCTTCCCGGGTTTCGAGGTGAAATTCGGGACGGGTCCTGACAATTGGTATCAGAGCACTAGGTTAAATTCCTGTAGACTGTACATTACGTGTACAATTATTTTGGTATTGATGAGTTATAGTTTTTTTCAGCGTAATGCCTCCGAGACGCGAGTTCCGTCAACAGTCGGAAAATATTGGGGACACATCTGAACCTGCAGTGGAGCCTGATATGAGGCAAACACTGGAACAATTGGGTCATACGTTGACTTCTGTACTTCAGAGTAGGACTGCTACTGAAGGTTCAGACATTGAGAAAGCCCAGAGATTAGGGGCTATAATATTTATGGGCGACTCTAGTCCAGATGATGCAGTAGTTGTCTAGTGTTAGTGGAAGGTCATGCATTAGAGGCAGATTTAATCTCCTTAGATATTTTTGATTTTGATGTGATTCTGGGGATGGATTGGATGACTATGCACCATGCCTCTATTGATTGTTATGACAAGATAGTGGATTTCCGGAGTCCAGGTTTACCGGAACTTACATTCAGGGGAGATCGTAGGGTACTACCCTGTGGAGTCATATCAGCTTTAACCGCTGAGAAATTGCTGAGGAAAGGTTGTGAGGGTTATTTGGCTCATGTGTTTGATTCTCGGGATACTCTGATGAGAGTGAAGGATATTCCAGTGGTGAGTGAGTTCTCTGATGTGTTTCCAGATGATCTTCCGGGATTGCCACCTCACCGGGAGATTGAGTTCACCATCGAGCTTTTGCCAGGTACTCAACCTATCTCACAGGCACCGTATAGAATGGCACCGGCAGAATTGCGAGAGTTAATGACTCAGTTGCAGGACTTGGTGAATATGGGATTTATTCGCCCAAGTGTTTCACCATGGGGTGCACCAGTGTTATTTGTGAGGAAAAAGGAGGGTGGTCTGAGATTGTGTATCGACTACCGGAAGCTAAACAGGGCTACGGTGCGGAATAAGTATCCTTTGCCAAGGATAGATGATTTGTTTGATCAACTTAAGGGGGCAAGATATTTTTCGAAAATTGACCTTCGATCCGGGTACCATCAGTTGAGGATCAGAGAAGGGGATGTTGAGAAAACAGCTTTCAGGACTCGTTATGGTCATTATGAGTTCCTGGTGATGCCTTTCGGGTTGACTAATGCCCCAGTAGCATTTATGGATTTGATGAACAGGGTGTTCCAAAAGTATTTGGATCGGTTTGTGATTGTGTTCATCGATGACATCTTGGTGTATTCGAGGAGTGCTAAGGCACATGAGAAGCACTTGAGGTTGGGGCTGAATATGCTTAGGAAAAAGCATTTGTTTGCCAAATTCATTAAATGCCAGTTTTGGTTGACCGAAGTTGGATTCTTAGGTCATGTGATTTCGGCTGAGGGTATCAGCGTAGATCCCCAAAAGGTTGAGGCAGTGGCAAACTGGGAGCAACCGAGGACAGTGACAGAGGTGAGGAGTTTTCTGGGTTTGGCAGGATATTATCGACAGTTTGTAGAAGGATTTTCTACGATAGCAGGGCCGTTGACTCGGTTGACTAGGAAAGGAGTCAAGTTTGATTGGGGAGCTGATTGTGAACAGGGATTTCAGGAAATGAAGAGGAGGTTGACTTCTGCTCCAGTATTGACCCTTCCTGATGATACTGGGGCATTCGAGGTGTATAGTGATGCATCATTACGGGGTATAGGCTGTGTGTTGATGCAGCATGGAAAGGTGATAGCGTATGCTTCTAGACAATTTAAACCCCATGAGTTGAATTACCCCACACATGATTTGGAATTAGCTGCAGTGGTGCATGCATTGAAAATCTGGCGACATTATTTGTACGGGGAGACGTGTTGGATCTTCACCGACCATAAGAGTTTAAAGTACTTGTTCACCTAAAAGGACCTGAATCTGAGGCAGAGAAGATGGCTTGAGCTAATAAAGGATTATGATTGTACTATAGAGTACCATCCAGGGAAAGCCAATGTTGTGGCAGATGCATTGAGCAGGAAATCCATGGGTTCTTTGGCCCATTTTCATACAGTCTACCTACCGTTATTGGTAGAGTTCCATAGAGCAGGGATAGTACTGGACATGGATAGCCAGGGGGCTTTGTTGGCTAGTTTCCATGTCAGGCCTGTTCTGATTGATCGGATTATTGAGGGTCAACTCCAGGATCCTACATTATGCATTATCAGGATGGAGTTGGAGGCTGGAAACAGGCAGGACTATGCACTTAGGGATGATGGAGCCTTGGTTAGGGATGGCCGATTGTGCGTACCGAATGAGCTGGAACTAAAAAGGGAAATTCTTGATGAGCCTCATAGTTCGGCTTACGCTATGCATCCATGAGGTACCAAGATGTATCATACCCTAAGGAAATACTATTGGTGGACTGGGATGAAAAGAGAAATTGCTGAGTTTGTGAGTAGATGCCTGACGTGTCAGCAAGTGAAAGCATAGAGGTAGAAACCATATGGGGCACTTCAACCATTACCTATTCCGGAATAGAAGTGGGATCACATTACGATGGATTTTGTGTATAAACTTCCAAGGACACAGCAGGGACATGATGGGATATGGGTAATTGTTGATAGACTCACGAAGTCTGCACATTTCTTGCCAGTGCGGGAAGGTTTTCGGATGAGTCGGTATGCCAAATTGTTTATTGATGAGATCATACGGCTACATGGGACTCCAGAGTCCATTGTTTTGGACAGAGATCCTAGATTTACCTCCAGGTTTTGGCGGAGTTTGCAAAAGGCTTTTGGCACTACCTTGCATTTTAGTACAGCTTTTCATCCTCAGACGGATGGTCAGTCTGAGAGGACAATCCAGGTTTTGGAGGATATGATGAGAGCTTGTGTACTACAGTTTAAAGGAAACTGGGATTCACACCTGGCTCTGATGGAATTTGCTTGTAATAATAGTTATCAGTCGAGTATTGGGATGTCTCCTTTCGAGGCACTGTATGGGAGGCAGTGCAGGACACCATTATGTTGGAACGAAGTGGGTGAAAGGAAACTGTTAACACCAGAGTTGGTTGATACGACTGAGGAAAAAATAAGGATCATCATAGAAAGGTTGAAGACAGCTCAGGATCGCCAGAAGAGCTATGCAGACCGTAGAACCAGAGACCGTGAGTTTGAGGTAGGCGACTGGGTGTTCTTGAAACTTTCTCCTTGGAAGGGAGTGGTACGTTTTGGTAGACGAGGAAAACTGAGTCCTCGCTACATTGGTCCGTATGAGATTTTGGAGAGGATAGGACCAGTGGCATATCGTCTTGCTTTACCATCGGAATTATCCAGAGTTCATAATATTTTTCATGTATCCTTGCTCCGGAAATATCTGTTTGATGAATCTCATGTATTGGGAGAGCAGCCACTTGAGCTGAAGGATGATTTGACCTTTGAGGAGCAACCGGTGCAAATTTTGGATTGGAAAGAGAAGGTATTGCGCAGAAAGAGTATTCCTCTAGTTAAAGTGTTGTGGAGGAATCATAACGTGGAGGAAGCCACGTGGGAAACTGAGGAACTAATGCGGGCGCAGTATCCTTATTTGTTCCAAGGGTAGAGTTGAATTTCGAGGATGAAATTTCTTAAGGGGGGTAGATTGTAACAACCCGGAATTTCAATTATTGGAATTAAGTAAATTATTTATGTAAAATGACGATTTTACCCTTGGTCGGTAAAGGGCACGGAAGTCAAATTTTGTTTCGAGACACTTTTGGTGGTGTTTTGGATACCGTTGCGTAGGTCTCGAACTCACGAGTTCGTAGACAGGCGGCACGCGGAAAACGGAGTTCGTGGACGAAAGTTATGGGTCTAGATGTGCAAGGGCATTTTGGTAATTTTTGACTTGGGGTAGATATTTTTAACCCCCAAATCAGATATTATCTGATCCACCTCATCCTCATCTTCATTTCATCTTCATCTCCTTCTTTCTCTCGGGGACAAACATACACAAACCATCGAACCAACCCGTGCGAAAATCATCCAAAAACCCATAAAGTCAACTTTGATTTCAAGGCTCCAACTTCCAGTTTTGATCAACTAATCATATTCTACTCCTTCCCACGATCACAACCGTACCAACCATCGAAGGAGAGGACCACGGTGGAAGCCGAACCGAGGATAGGAAGTTTCGGACCTTCCGATCCATTTTTCGGCTAGCACAGGTACGTGTTTGATGTTTTAAGGTCATATTTGGATTCCTGGGTTCGAGTAGATACATTTAGACGTAAAATTTGTGAAAAATGGTTGAGTTTTGAGGAAGTTGGAAAGCTTGGAGTTTCGGCTGGAAATGGAGGATTCCGGCGAAACCAGACGGTGGCGACGGCGATTGCCGGTCATCTTCTCTGGCCAACTTCCAGCGACGGCGACGGCAGCCGGTCGTCTTCTCCGGTGAGTCGCCGGTGACTGGTCGGGTCGAGTAAACCGGTCGGGTCGGGTGATCGGTCGGGTCGAGTTGAACCGGTCGGGTCTAGTTTTACCGGGTCAGGTCGAGTTGGATCGGGTTGGACCGGTCCAGGCGCGTGGGCACTGTAGCAGGACGTGGCCGGCGCGTGAGGGCGCGTGTTCCGACCTTCCGTCGGCGCGTGGCAGCGCATGGGGCCGAGTCTGAGGTCACGGTGGCGCGTGACAAGTAGTTTTTGACGTTTCGGACCTATTGGCGCAGGTTTCGAGTCGATCGGATGTCGTTTAGGGGTTGTTTCGGACGTTTTAAAGTTGCTGCGTTTTCTAGGACAGCATAGGCAGACTTTCCGGGGTTTAGGGGGTTTATATTTAAGGTTCTTATTATTAGCTGGTAATCCCGATTATTAATTTGGACAGGCGATACTGCTCCAGGAACTTCAGGGGAGCGTACAGTTCGGGATTGAGCTTGCTTGAACAGGTTTGTGAGTGGACTTTGATTTATAAACTGTAATGCATGCATAAATGTATCTTTGATTTAAATACTGTTATGTATGGATGCAATGAATTTCTGGATTTTAGAAATGATGCTGAACACATGTTTTACAATATTTCAGTGAAAGTATGTTTTGAGAAATGGCCTGGTTTTTATACTCGATTTTGATATCGTTTTGACGTGGTAACTATTTGAGTATGTGATTTGGGTTGAGACCCATAATTATGATTTATTGATTTTGGCCATAAAATGATATTGCAAAGAATTTGGCTTAGGCCAAGAAACAAAGATTTCAAAGTATGGATTTGATTCACTGGTTCCCGTCCCGATGGTTATTGTTGCTCTGACTGGTGTTGAGGGGCCTTGCTCTACCAGTTGTTGAGGGTTCGGACCTTGGTGTTGAGGGGCCTTGCTCCGCCAGGTTGCGAAGCTGTCTATGCATAGTACAGAGAGTACAGATAGTACAGATGGTACACAGAGTTGTACAGATTTGAACACATCTCAAGGGATACCCTGGTGTGTTATGGATATGTCGGGAACAGTGAAAATTTGAGATATTATGTGTCGGATTGAACGAAATGATTTGAATTTGAGATATTTTGTGTCCAGATTAAATTAAATGATTTTAAACTCCTTTGAAGAGAGTTTTCAAACCAAATTGTGGATCACGAGGTATTTTTATTATACAGATTTTATGTGAGTCCAACTATGTGGTTTTAAAGAGAAATGAGAATTTTTGGTGATTTACATATGATGTTTTAGTATGATAAATTGTTTTATGTTATGCATGCATGATTTTATAAATGGAGGGGAAGAAACGTATTTTCTCGAAAAGGAATTTATAAATGATTATTTTTGTCCACTCACAACTTTTGTGTTTAAACCCCCTTCAGGCAGTTGAGTAGAGTTGACGCGAACACTGATCTCGAGGCAGAGGCATTAGTACTTCGACTGCGCTGTGTAATTATATTTGAGTAGGATATCTAAATTTTACTCTTGATCCTACTTAGACGCTCTGATATTATATGGTATTTGATTGGTCATTAATTACGGGAATTATTGAGTGCTTAAGTCCCTTGTCTGACAAGAGGAAGTATTTATTATTGTTATTATATTTTGTAAGGATTGAAGGGTATTTTAGGAACCTTTTCTTAGGTTGTCAGACGGGATCAGGGTTCTTCCCGGGTTTCGAGGTGAAATTCGGGACGGGTCCTGACAATTGGTATCAGAGCACTAGGTTAAATTCCTGTAGACTGTACATTACGTGTACAATTATTTTGGTATTGATGAGTTATAGTTTTTTTCAGCGTAATGCCTCCGAGACGCGAGTTCCGTCAACAGTCGGAAAATATTGGGGACACATCTGAACCTGCAGTGGAGCCTGATATGAGGCAAACACTGGAACAATTGGGTCATACGTTGACTTCTGTACTTCAGAGTAGGACTGCTACTGAAGGTTCAGACATTGAGAAAGCCCAGAGATTAGGGGCTATAATATTTATGGGCGACTCTAGCCCAGATGATGCAGTAGTTGTCTAGTGTTAGTGGAAGGTCATGCATTAGAGGCAGATTTAATCTCCTTAGATATTTTTGATTTTGATGTGATTCTGGGGATGGATTGGATGACTATGCACCATGCCTCTATTGATTGTTATGACAAGATAGTGGATTTCCGGAGTCCAGGTTTACCGGAACTTACATTCAGGGGAGATCGTAGGGTACTACCCTGTGGAGTCATATCAGCTTTAACCGCTGAGAAATTGCTGAGGAAAGGTTGTGAGGGTTATTTGGCTCATGTGTTTGATTCTCGGGATACTCTGATGAGAGTGAAGGATATTCCAGTGGTGAGTGAGTTCTCTGATGTGTTTCCAGATGATCTTCCGGGATTGCCACCTCACCGGGAGATTGAGTTCACCATCGAGCTTTTGCCAGGTACTCAACCTATCTCACAGGCACCGTATAGAATGGCACCGGCAGAATTGCGAGAGTTAATGACTCAGTTGCAGGACTTGGTGAATATGGGATTTATTCGCCCAAGTGTTTCACCATGGGGTGCACCAGTGTTATTTGTGAGGAAAAAGGAGGGTGGTCTGAGATTGTGTATCGACTACCGGAAGCTAAACAGGGCTACGGTGCGGAATAAGTATCCTTTGCCAAGGATAGATGATTTGTTTGATCAACTTAAGGGGGCAAGATATTTTTCGAAAATTGACCTTCGATCCGGGTACCATCAGTTGAGGATCAGAGAAGGGGATGTTGAGAAAACAGCTTTCAGGACTCGTTATGGTCATTATGAGTTCCTGGTGATGCCTTTCGGGTTGACTAATGCCCCAGTAGCATTTATGGATTTGATGAACAGGGTGTTCCAAAAGTATTTGGATCGGTTTGTGATTGTGTTCATCGATGACATCTTGGTGTATTCGAGGAGTGCTAAGGCACATGAGAAGCACTTGAGGTTGGGGCTGAATATGCTTAGGAAAAAGCATTTGTTTGCCAAATTCATTAAATGCCAGTTTTGGTTGACCGAAGTTGGATTCTTAGGTCATGTGATTTCGGCTGAGGGTATCAGCGTAGATCCCCAAAAGGTTGAGGCAGTGGCAAACTGGGAGCAACCGAGGACAGTGACAGAGGTGAGGAGTTTTCTGGGTTTGGCAGGATATTATCGACAGTTTGTAGAAGGATTTTCTACGATAGCAGGGCCGTTGACTCGGTTGACTAGGAAAGGAGTCAAGTTTGATTGGGGAGCTGATTGTGAACAGGGATTTCAGGAAATGAAGAGGAGGTTGACTTCTGCTCCAGTATTGACCCTTCCTGATGATACTGGGGCATTCGAGGTGTATAGTGATGCATCATTACGGGGTATAGGCTGTGTGTTGATGCAGCATGGAAAGGTGATAGCGTATGCTTCTAGACAATTTAAACCCCATGAGTTGAATTACCCCACACATGATTTGGAATTAGCTGCAGTGGTGCATGCATTGAAAATCTGGCGACATTATTTGTACGGGGAGACGTGTTGGATCTTCACCGACCATAAGAGTTTAAAGTACTTGTTCACCTAAAAGGACCTGAATCTGAGGCAGAGAAGATGGCTTGAGCTAATAAAGGATTATGATTGTACTATAGAGTACCATCCAGGGAAAGCCAATGTTGTGGCAGATGCATTGAGCAGGAAATCCATGGGTTCTTTGGCCCATTTTCATACAGTCTACCTACCGTTATTGGTAGAGTTCCATAGAGCAGGGATAGTACTGGACATGGATAGCCAGGGGGCTTTGTTGGCTAGTTTCCATGTCAGGCCTGTTCTGATTGATCGGATTATTGAGGGTCAACTCCAGGATCCTACATTATGCATTATCAGGATGGAGTTGGAGGCTGGAAACAGGCAGGACTATGCACTTAGGGATGATGGAGCCTTGGTTAGGGATGGCCGATTGTGCGTACCGAATGAGCTGGAACTAAAAAGGGAAATTCTTGATGAGCCTCATAGTTCGGCTTACGCTATGCATCCATGAGGTACCAAGATGTATCATACCCTAAGGAAATACTATTGGTGGACTGGGATGAAAAGAGAAATTGCTGAGTTTGTGAGTAGATGCCTGACGTGTCAGCAAGTGAAAGCATAGAGGTAGAAACCATATGGGGCACTTCAACCATTACCTATTCCGGAATAGAAGTGGGATCACATTACGATGGATTTTGTGTATAAACTTCCAAGGACACAGCAGGGACATGATGGGATATGGGTAATTGTTGATAGACTCACGAAGTCTGCACATTTCTTGCCAGTGCGGGAAGGTTTTCGGATGAGTCGGTATGCCAAATTGTTTATTGATGAGATCATACGGCTACATGGGACTCCAGAGTCCATTGTTTTGGACAGAGATCCTAGATTTACCTCCAGGTTTTGGCGGAGTTTGCAAAAGGCTTTTGGCACTACCTTGCATTTTAGTACAGCTTTTCATCCTCAGACGGATGGTCAGTCTGAGAGGACAATCCAGGTTTTGGAGGATATGATGAGAGCTTGTGTACTACAGTTTAAAGGAAACTGGGATTCACACCTGGCTCTGATGGAATTTGCTTGTAATAATAGTTATCAGTCGAGTATTGGGATGTCTCCTTTCGAGGCACTGTATGGGAGGCAGTGCAGGACACCATTATGTTGGAACGAAGTGGGTGAAAGGAAACTGTTAACACCAGAGTTGGTTGATACGACTGAGGAAAAAATAAGGATCATCATAGAAAGGTTGAAGACAGCTCAGGATCGCCAGAAGAGCTATGCAGACCGTAGAACCAGAGACCGTGAGTTTGAGGTAGGCGACTGGGTGTTCTTGAAACTTTCTCCTTGGAAGGGAGTGGTACGTTTTGGTAGACGAGGAAAACTGAGTCCTCGCTACATTGGTCCGTATGAGATTTTGGAGAGGATAGGACCAGTGGCATATCGTCTTGCTTTACCATCGGAATTATCCAGAGTTCATAATATTTTTCATGTATCCTTGCTCCGGAAATATCTGTTTGATGAATCTCATGTATTGGGAGAGCAGCCACTTGAGCTGAAGGATGATTTGACCTTTGAGGAGCAACCGGTGCAAATTTTGGATTGGAAAGAGAAGGTATTGCGCAGAAAGAGTATTCCTCTAGTTAAAGTGTTGTGGAGGAATCATAACGTGGAGGAAGCCACGTGGGAAACTGAGGAACTAATGCGGGCGCAGTATCCTTATTTGTTCCAAGGGTAGAGTTGAATTTCGAGGATGAAATTTCTTAAGGGGGGTAGATTGTAACAACCCGGAATTTCAATTATTGGAATTAAGTAAATTATTTATGTAAAATGACGATTTTACCCTTGGTCGGTAAAGGGCACGGAAGTCAAATTTTGTTTCGAGACACTTTTGGTGGTGTTTTGGATACCGTTGCGTAGGTCTCGAACTCACGAGTTCGTAGACAGGCGGCACGCGGAAAACGGAGTTCGTGGACGAAAGTTATGGGTCTAGATGTGCAAGGGCATTTTGGTAATTTTTGACTTGGGGTAGATATTTTTAACCCCCAAATCAGATATTATCTGATCCACCTCATCCTCATCTTCATTTCATCTTCATCTCCTTCTTTCTCTCGGGGACAAACATACACAAACCATCGAACCAACCCGTGCGAAAATCATCCAAAAACCCATAAAGTCAACTTTGATTTCAAGGCTCCAACTTCCAGTTTTGATCAACTAATCATATTCTACTCCTTCCCACGATCACAACCGTACCAACCATCGAAGGAGAGGACCACGGTGGAAGCCGAACCGAGGATAGGAAGTTTCGGACCTTCCGATCCATTTTTCGGCTAGCACAGGTACGTGTTTGATGTTTTAAGGTCATATTTGGATTCCTGGGTTCGAGTAGATACATTTAGACGTAAAATTTGTGAAAAATGGTTGAGTTTTGAGGAAGTTGGAAAGCTTGGAGTTTCGGCTGGAAATGGAGGATTCCGGCGAAACCAGACGGTGGCGACGGCGATTGCCGGTCATCTTCTCTGGCCAACTTCCAGCGACGGCGACGGCAGCCGGTCGTCTTCTCCGGTGAGTCGCCGGTGACTGGTCGGGTCGAGTAAACCGGTCGGGTCGGGTGATCGGTCGGGTCGAGTTGAACCGGTCGGGTCTAGTTTTACCGGGTCAGGTCGAGTTGGATCGGGTTGGACCGGTCCAGGCGCGTGGGCACTGTAGCAGGACGTGGCCGGCGCGTGAGGGCGCGTGTTCCGACCTTCCGTCGGCGCGTGGCAGCGCATGGGGCCGAGTCTGAGGTCACGGTGGCGCGTGACAAGTAGTTTTTGACGTTTCGGACCTATTGGCGCAGGTTTCGAGTCGATCGGATGTCGTTTAGGGGTTGTTTCGGACGTTTTAAAGTTGCTGCGTTTTCTAGGACAGCATAGGCAGACTTTCCGGGGTTTAGGGGGTTTATATTTAAGGTTCTTATTATTAGCTGGTAATCCCGATTATTAATTTGGACAGGCGATACTGCTCCAGGAACTTCAGGGGAGCGTACAGTTCGGGATTGAGCTTGCTTGAACAGGTTTGTGAGTGGACTTTGATTTATAAACTGTAATGCATGCATAAATGTATCTTTGATTTAAATACTGTTATGTATGGATGCAATGAATTTCTGGATTTTAGAAATGATGCTGAACACATGTTTTACAATATTTCAGTGAAAGTATGTTTTGAGAAATGGCCTGGTTTTTATACTCGATTTTGATATCGTTTTGACGTGGTAACTATTTGAGTATGTGATTTGGGTTGAGACCCATAATTATGATTTATTGATTTTGGCCATAAAATGATATTGCAAAGAATTTGGCTTAGGCCAAGAAACAAAGATTTCAAAGTATGGATTTGATTCACTGGTTCCCGTCCCGATGGTTATTGTTGCTCTGACTGGTGTTGAGGGGCCTTGCTCTACCAGTTGTTGAGGGTTCGGACCTTGGTGTTGAGGGGCCTTGCTCCGCCAGGTTGCGAAGCTGTCTATGCATAGTACAGAGAGTACAGATAGTACAGATGGTACACAGAGTTGTACAGATTTGAACACATCTCAAGGGATACCCTGGTGTGTTATGGATATGTCGGGAACAGTGAAAATTTGAGATATTATGTGTCGGATTGAACGAAATGATTTGAATTTGAGATATTTTGTGTCCAGATTAAATTAAATGATTTTAAACTCCTTTGAAGAGAGTTTTCAAACCAAATTGTGGATCACGAGGTATTTTTATTATACAGATTTTATGTGAGTCCAACTATGTGGTTTTAAAGAGAAATGAGAATTTTTGGTGATTTACATATGATGTTTTAGTATGATAAATTGTTTTATGTTATGCATGCATGATTTTATAAATGGAGGGGAAGAAACGTATTTTCTCGAAAAGGAATTTATAAATGATTATTTTTGTCCACTCACAACTTTTGTGTTTAAACCCCCTTCAGGCAGTTGAGTAGAGTTGACGCGAACATTGATCTCGAGGCAGAGGCATTAGTACTTCGACTGCGCTGTGTAATTATATTTGAGTAGGATATCTAAATTTTACTCTTGATCCTACTTAGACGCTCTGATATTATATGGTATTTGATTGGTCATTAATTACGGGAATTATTGAGTGCTTAAGTCCCTTGTCTGACAAGAGGAAGTATTTATTATTGTTATTATATTTTGTAAGGATTGAAGGGTATTTTAGGAACCTTTTCTTAGGTTGTCAGACGGGATCAGGGTTCTTCCCGGGTTTCGAGGGGAAATTCGGGACGGGTCCTGACATCTTCTTTTCAATTCCAGACTCAAATTGTTCCTTGGGAAACTTTGATCTCAGTGGTATGGTCCGTTTCTGGTATTGCAAGTTTTTCCTCATGGTGCGGTAGAGGTACAAAATCTGGAGACGGGAAATACATTCAAGGTCAACAGTTAGCGTTTAAAGCCATACATTGATGTCCAGTTTGATGCCATGAAGACCATCACTTCTCTTTCTGATCTAGCATAGAAAGAAGTTCTGCAGTCCGACTGAAGACGCTAAAATTAGCGCTTTTGGGAGGCAACCCAATCTCTTTCCCTTTCTGTAAATTTAGTTTTGTTTTGCATTTTCCCAATCTCTTGTTTATGTTGTTTTTCTTGCACTAATGTATGTTTGGGGCTTTATTGAAAGTTCACTTGAGGAGCTTGCAGAAATTTCAGGTTGTAAACTGCCGTTCTCACCGCTATTTACAAGAGCAAGAACACGTGGGGTACATCCATTTTGGTGGTCAATTCATGTCTGAAACGGGAGAATGCAGGTTGTCCCAGAGTTGAGCTATCATGTCCCCAAGCTTCGGCAAGAATACAAGGCAGTTCCTTTCTTTTATGTTGATCTTTTACATTCTCCCCCTTGACTTATATGCTTTATATTTTTTATAATCATATTGAGGACAATGTTAAGTTTAAGTTTGGGGGTGAGATTTCCAAAACAGTCTGTGGTGATTTACTGGGTTGTGTACTCAATAATTCTTCAAAGTGCTAGTCCCAAAATGATTTTTTCAGTCTTGGTGTTGAATAAATAAAAAAGAAAAAAAAATTGTTTTTATTTATTTCTTAAGCAGATTTTTGTTAGTTTCTGGATTCAATGATTGTACTGGGTCTAGTTCGGGTCATGATAATTGAGAAAGTAGTAAGCATGTCTTTCTAAGACCCTCAAATAAGTGTTAAGTTTGCACTTGTCTAGGAAGTCCCTGGGAACGCAATGCACATAGCCATATTAATGTGAGACTATAGCATGATTTAAAGATTAATATGCAGATTTTGTAACACTATGCGCCCTTGTGAACTTTGTGCCTAATTATGATGTATGCACCTTTCATACATTCTTAGTTATTTCTTGTGTGCAATCTTATATGTTGTGTATCTCTAGAGCTTGCTTGAGAATTCATTGAGAATTATTATGACTTGAAAACGATGGTCGGCATTAGGACTTACCACCAACGCCATACAAGCATGTGCCTTATATAATTACCCCTCTAGTTAACCCATTGAGCTTTGCAATAAATTTTTCTTTCTAGCCATATCTCCCCACCAAGCTCCAATTTGGAGCTTAACCTCAATATATTATCTCCATCCTTAATTCTGAGAAGGTGTTTAGAGAAAATGGTTACTTGAGTTTGGGTTGTGTAAAAGTTTGGGTGGGAACATGTGAGTATTGGGGTTGAATTTGTTGGTTACTAATACGAGGATTTGCATATCACATGGAGAGTTTGTTGGAGTGGAAGTGGCTTGTTGTTTCGTTCATCTGTGAAAGTACCAAAAGAAAAAGAAAAAAAAAAAAGACAAATTAGAAAGGACTTTGCTGCTGCACTCTAACTCAATGATGTTGTGTGTCTGATATTTAGTGTGGCATTAGACATGACTGGTCTGTGCTTGAGAAAAAAAAAGTATAGAATTGGGAGAAATGGATGAGGCGAGTACTAAACTACTCTGCTTGGTTTGATGTACCTAGTGTGATTCTCGCTGTGTTGTTGCTACCTTTTTCATTTGAAGATCTCTAAATGTCTACTTTCTCAGAACCATTGAATTTCAGATCCTTCATTTGTTTAGCCAATGACCTTAGCCCCATTACAACCTGTAGTCAATGACCTACTTGATCCAAGGGTGGTAGTTTTTCAGTCAATGAGATCAAGGTGCAAGCTTTGGTAGAACATTCATGTAATGATATTTTGAGCGTAGAATAGCCACCTTAAACACATTGAGTGATTGAGTGTATGCCCTGTGAGAAGCTTACTTGTTTGCATATGATGATTTAAAGGAGCTTAGGCTTGTATTGTTATGGCCATTACACACACTACACTTCAAGGATGATTGGACAGCTCTCACTAACACTTGATTTTTGCAAATGTGTTGATGCTTACCAACTTCTAAATTAATGTGTTCTTGAATGAGATTCTCTGAGGGTCACCCTAGGGGGAAACTAACATTTTATGTGTTATTACTCCTTGTGGTTTGATGTTGTTTGGTAAGGGAATAGCAAAATCCAAATTTGGGGGTATTTGATGACCACATATTTTACTATATGTTTTATCCCTAAAAGTTGTATTTGCAAACATTATTTGTGATAAAAGTCAAGCAAAAATTACATGTTTTCATCTCTAAGCCAAATTGACAAGATTAAGAAGACTTGCATTATTTCTCTTGCCTTCCCAATTAATCACATGAGTTGAAAATAATTTTCTCTTAAAATTATAAAATGACCATGTACATGTTTGGCATAGTCAAGATAAGTGCTCAGGTTTGACCAAAACATTCACTTTTATTGTTTGATTATTTTAGGTCCTTTTATTTGGCAATAGAAAGGTCACTTACATCAGCCCCTACACGTGACCACCCATTTACAATGAAGAATGCCTCTTCATTTGCTGCAGCAGAAAGGAGAAAAAGAAAGCAGCAAGCCTCGCTGCTTTCTCTACCACTTCCCAAAGAGGGCGGCCGAGATACCCTTTAAAATATTCAGAAAGATTTCTGCAGAGCTTGCATAAGAGATGAACACTCATTATTCCAGCTCAATTTCTGCTCCGAGATACCCTTTAAAATATTCAGAAAGATTTCTCCAGAGCTTGCATAGGAGATGAACACTCATTATTCCAGCTCAATTTCTACTCCATGGGTTCGAATTGGAAGCTTGAGTGGTGGGTATTCGGTGCAGGGTTTGAGGCAATTCATGGGCATCTTGAAGATGGGGCAGAGTACCCGTATTGGGTTTTTTGATTCAATTGATTGTGGTGGAGATTTGCTTCCGTTAAGGGAATTGGAGTTCTTGTATGCTTAGCTCATCTAGATGCCATGGATGGTTAGTATATTAGAATATGCATAGCAATCTAGATGCCATGGATGTTATGTGAATTAGGAAAATTGACCATCAATGAGGGGAAACCTTGTTAATAATTCGCTGCGAGAATTAAGTGGGATTGATTATGGTGAGTCGGAAGCTCTAGTGTCTCTCACATTTGATTCTTCACTTACTAACGTGACTATTGCTATTTTGCCATCATTCACATTTTACTTTGTTTAGTTTCGATTTAATTTTTCGGTGTTCCTACTAGTAATCAATCTTCATTCATCATAAGTGCAATTTAAATTAAGTTAGAGGATTAGAGTTGAATTGATCTATGCGGAACAATCTTTGCTTGCTACTATATTAATTGACGATTCGTACACTTGCAAGCATTGAAATTTGAAACTTATTCGGGTTAAATTTGACTACACTAATTATTGCACCACTAATCCAAAGTCAGCAACATGGGCACCTATATCTTCATCAAGAAGAACATTAATGCTTGGCTTTAAATCACAATGAACAATCAACGTGCCACTCTTGTCTTGTGATGTGGTTACGGAGGCAGCAGTTTCGTTACATCGCGTTGTTCTTCATGTTCTCGTAATCAACAAATATCGATGAATGAAGAATGATGAAGGATGAATAATTAGAGAGCACACTTTGAGTATTACTTAAATTGGATCTCATTGAAAGCACCAACAGTTAATGTTGAAATCGTAAAAATTGAAGAATTTTTTCTCAATTCCTATACACAGTAAATGAGGCAAACATCAGTAAAGTTGAAGCCCGAAATTGGGGGTTGGGGGGTAAGGGTGTTCAATCAAGAACACTTTGATGGTTAAGTTTTATTCGAGGAATAAAACAACAGAGTACTAGTATGAGTTTTTGTGTCTACATGAGAGGTGATGAGAGGCCTTGTACTTATAGTTGAAGTCTGTGAGTAACCGGAGCGTCTGATTGGTTGAAGAGGATTTGCAATTAATAATAACTTTTTTGGAAAAATATTTTTTATTATTGGCTTGTAATAACTAATTCTCTGGGAGCTATTATTTATCATTGGGTAATAATTCTATTAACTAATATAGATGGTAGCATTGTAAGAAAAAGATAGGGAATGGGAAAAGCCCCAAATAGAGCTCTGCTAGGGTTTCATCACCTCGTCGCTTGGGTAGTTAGGTGGGAATCACCCGACATGATTCCTTCAACATTTAATGGTTTGGCGATAAGATTAATAGAGGGTTAGGGTCTGGATTAGCCTCATTTGGTGGAAAATCGTTAGCTCCAATGGTAGGGGTAGGGTTGGATTACCCAATCGATCTCGACTGCCTCAGGGGAATCTCTTAATGAGATTAGGTTCATCGAGTGAGATCTGGATAGGCCCTTATCGTGTTAGCGCTGAGGGGATTTGCCTGGGATTTTACCTTGTTGGGAGTCTGGTAGATTTCGAGAGATGAAAGCAGGTGGTGTGCCAGATGGTGTTTAGTTTTGGCCTCATGGGGATTAATAATGTAACGACCCGGAAATTTAATTAGTGAATTTTCATAAATTAATTTGGGAAATGACGAATTTACCCTTGATTTTTTAGGGGCTCAAAAATCACTTTTTTGTTAGAAACACAGTTGGCAGTTTTTTGGAGACCAACACGTAGGTTTCGAACTCACGATTTCGTAGACAGACATCATGCAGAAAACGAAGTTCGTTTGAGAGAGTTATGGGTCTAGAATGGTCAGGGGCATTTTGGTAATTTTCCCTATGTAGATATTTTTAACCCATACTTATCCAGATTTTCTCATTTTCCTCTCTCTCCTCTCACGACTCATCCTCTCTCTTTCTCTCCCGTGAACTCGCATGAAGGCCAAGGGAGAAACCTAAAATGTTTTGGACGTTTTAGACCAAACCAAGGACATCAACAGCTTCCTCTTCTCCCCGCGAGCACAACCATACCCTCCGGGAGCCAAGGGGATAGCCGTGGACGACGGAGCAAAGCTCTAAACATTGATAAGAACTTCATGGCCAGTTTTCGGACACCACAGGTATAGGTTCCCAATTTGGACTTGGGATTTTGATTCCTTGGTTCGAGTAGATAGATTTCCATTATTACAATGTCAAATTTGGTTGAGAATTGAGAGAGAAAGAAAGGTTTGAAGTTCGGGTGTTCATGGAGGTCCGGTGGCGGAATATTCCGTCGATGACGAAAAATTTCGTTGCTCTGGTTAGGACTGACGCCATTAAGTTTAACGGAATATGCTAACGATGTTAGCATATTCTGTTAAATCTAACGGTATAGTAACTGACGGAATATTATGTGAATAGTGTCAGGCGAGTACATGGCGCAGTCGCGAGTTGGGGAGGGAGTCCCGGCTGTCCATCGGCGCGTGGCGCTTCTCCTCGATCTCCGGCGAACACAAATTTCAAATCTCTCGACATTATGGACATGTTGGCGTAGGTTTTGGATCAATCGGACATCGTATATGAGTAGTTTTGGGCGTCCAAAGTGGCTGCATTTTTTTTTGGGACGCGTGCGGACCTCTTGGGGTTTAGGGAGTCTGAATGTAGGGTTTTTAATTATCGTTGGTAACCTCGATTATTACTTTTATCAGGCGATACTGCTCTAGGAACTTTATAGGAGCGTACGACTCGGGATTGAGCTTCATTGGACGTTCGGTGAGTAGACTTTGGTTTTGTAAATTATTATGCATGCATAAAGGTATATTTGATATAATTTCTTGTTACATATTGTTTTTGGCAAATTTCTGGAATTGTCAAGTATTATGCTAATAAATTATTATTGGGCACGGGAATGACGTTTTGGACTGTGGCCTGGTTTTTGGACTCTGCTTTTATGTCGTTTTGACATGATGGATTTTGGGTTTCGGTTAAGTCCATGATTTTTGGGTTTAGACCCGGATTTGTGATTTTAAGGACTTCAAAACATGAATTTTGGTTTCACTTAATTACTGTTCCCGAGGGTAAGGGTTTCTCCGATGCTGGCATCGAGGGTCTTTCTCCGCCAGATCGTTGAGGGTTCTCCGACGCTGGTGTCGAAGGGCATTTCTCCACCAGGCCGTTGAGGCTATCTACGCATAGTACATGATTCTGCACAACTCGAGGTATATCGGGTGTGTGGAGGGTATTGAGCTATGGCTCGGGATTTCATTCGGGGAGTAGTGGGGTATGTTTATGATATTTTGTGTCCATGTCTGTTCACAGGATTTTTTAACTCCTTTGAGGAGGGTTTTCAAAGCAGGGCTGTGGACCACGAGATGTTTTCATTTATTGGGTTTTCGTGGGTCCCACTAGTATTTTACCAAAAACAATGGATTTTCTTGTAATTTTTCGGATTATTTTTATATATTATTTATTTAAAAATGAATTTTATATTATGTCTGCATTGTTTTACTCATGAAGGGGGGGAAACGGTTTGTTTTCCTCGAAAATGGTTTTAAACGATTATTTTGTCCACTCATACTTTTCGTGTTTTAAATCCCTTCAGAGGCGGAGACATTAAATTTCAGCTGCGCCTTTACCTAGACCATCGAGCAGGATTTAATTTTCTATATCTACCTTTCTTACCTAGATGCTCTGATAAGCCTTTTTGGACTTACTGTAAATTATGACTACATCGTTGTTTGGTGATGTCGGGATTTCAGAGTGTTAATTGATCATTCGTCAGACAAGTGGAAGACGGTTAATCATTCCTTCAGGAGAGGTACTGCCGGATTTTTGGCAGAATTCTCGTAACTAATTGTAAGGGTTTAAGGGTATTCTGGGAATTTTATTAAGTTGTCAGACGGAAGCAGGGTTTTTCACGGGTTTCGTAGGGAAATTCGGGAAGGATCCTGTCAAATAATCATTGTTTAGATTTTCCAAGAGTTTCCCCTTTTCCTTCTTTATCGCGATTAAGTAAACCAATTACCAAAATCCTCTAGATGAGGCTGGCACAAGTTTGGTGCTTTTTTTTGCTCTACCCAAGAACTAGTCATCGCGAATTTGCTTTTGGTGTTCACGGGTGGAAGGTTCCGCCAATTACTGTTCTAGGCCCTTCGTCTCCCGAGACGTCGTGTTAATGATTCCTAATATAGGTCTATTGATTCTACGCCGCATGGATACTCGATTAAGCTCTGGGTTTCTTGTTCCCCAAACCCTTCAACTTCTCTTCCAAGGGATGCTCTCTCATTGGTCGTTTTGGGCGGTCCTATATCCTATTCCCTTTCTGGATTCTCTTATTTATCGGACGTACGGGAATGGTGTCAGCTCACTGCGTTCTCCCAACTCTCTTCTCACTCTACCACTCTTCAAGTGTCTGTTCTATAACTTCTCATCTATGGCTGCCCCATCTTCTCACAATGTCCATGGGAAAAATCCTTTTCCTCGCCCAAGCCCTGACCAACATCCCATCGTTATCCATCAGGGGGGTGTTACCTTCACACTTGAAAGAAATGAAACACAAGTTAAGATGTCAAGATTCTCGCTTGGTCTGGTTGATCACTACTTACGGTTCTGTTTAATGGGATAGATATTTGGGGGTCCCATTGACATCAGTGTTCTACATGCTAAGTGTCACACTAACTGGCGTGAAGCTGAAGGAAGAATTGACATTGATCACATTGGGGATCAATGGTTCAAAATTGAATTTTCCATGGAGGAAGATGCTACGTATGTTTGGAATCAAAGGCCGTAGTATGTCATGGGACTTCTTTTTCACCTGCGGAAATGGACGCCGGCCTTTAGTCCTGTCAATTCACCTACTACTAGATGGCACGCCTGGGTGCGATTTCCTTTCCTACCTCTCCATCTTTGGGATGAAAAAACCCTGGAAGACATCGTCACTGTTATTTGTAAGTTTATTCGAATGGATTTTTTGATGGTAGCTGGTACTAAATGCCTTTTTTCTCATGTGTGTGTGGAGCTTAACCTGAGGTACCCGTTGAAGCGGTGTCTTGTGCTGGATTGGGAGAACGACAGCACCAAGGTCTACCTCAACTATGAGAGGCTCTTTGAATGCTGCTTCAACTGTGGGAACAAGAAGCATGCGTACAACCAATGCCCGGCAACATGAATGTGAAACATTTTCTATTAGTTAAGAGAATGCTGGAAGAGCCACCTGTGCTGCAAGAAGGTACTCCCATTAATCCTGAAATCCAGCAATGGGTCTCTGATGACGTTATGGTGGTGTTCCCTAAGGCCCATGTTGCTGGTGCTGGAGAAAATTCTAGACGCCAGGAAAGTATTGCTGCTGAGAGTAAGGATGAAGAGGGTTGGACTCGTGTAGGGAGGAAAGGAGCCAAGAATAAGGGCTCAACTATTGAGGGGCGAGATTTTAGGAAGCCCAAGGAATTCAAAGATGCAAGAAGCTACTTGCAAGCTGTCAAGGGGGAAGGAAAACTGACTGGCCCTTTGTACATTGAGGAAGAGCCGAAAGAGGTGGTGGTAATTGATTTTGACACAGAGGATGAAATTGAGAGGTATTTGGATGTTAATTTGACGCAGATGGAAAAAGATGCAAGGATGCTGGAGGAGGGCTTGGGTCCCAATGCTGGCACGCTTGGAAAATTCATGCTGAGAGAGGAGACTAGGCGGAGCCCTTTGAAGAGGAGCCGTGAGGCTATGGAGACATATGAGGAAGCCACTGCAAGCTCCCAGCACCCAGCTCCATGAAAGTCGCCTCCTGGAACTGCCGAGGTAGTTCTCGGCCATGCTTTTTGAGTCAAGTCTCCTTATTATCTAAAATAATTTCCCTAGATGTGTTTTGTTTAATAGACACTGGAGCGTTTGTAGCTAGAACCACAAGTTTTGTAGGGAAGCTGGGCTTTGATTGTAACTTTGTGGTTCCATCTTGTGGACAAATTGGAGGCTTACTCCTGCTTTGGAATTCTCGTAGTATTAATATAATAGTGTTGGTTTCTCACCCCAGGTACATTCATTGTAGAATTTTAGAGAAAGAATCTGATAAATCTTGGTTAGCAACCTTTACGTACATGTTTCCCCAAAAGGACATGCAACTTGCACTTTGGGAGGAAATTACTCAACTTCAATCTCCAACTGAATCTTGGATCATTATGGGTGACCTAAATAATATCCTCAACTTGGATGAAAAATGGGGAGGAACCCATAGGGTAGATAAGTACATGGTGTCGTTTTCTCCCTTCATGAACCAAGTAAACATAATTTCTTTGCCAGCTTGGGGAGTCCCTTTCACTTCGACAAATGGTCACAAGGATAACTCAATTTATGTATGAAAGATTGGATAGAGTTCTTGCCAATCCTCTTTGGATGACCCTTTACCCACATAGTAACCTGCAAAATTTACCAATCCAAGGCTCTGATCATGGACCCATCATCCTTACTCTTAGTTGTGGTACGGGAGGGAAGAAGACAAGCTGTAAGTTTGAAGCTATATGGATGGATCACCCGGATTTCGACTCCATTGTCCAAAGCGCATGGACAAACAATACAACTAGTTCACCTTGCCAATGATTTTCCACACCCAGTGTAACGACACATATTTTTAATTAGTGAATTTTTGTAAATTCATTTAAAAAAGTAGAATTTTACCCTTGGTTTTGTAGGACTTCAAAAGTCACTTATTGTTTGGAGATACTTTTGGAAGTTTTTCTTGGACCATCGCATAGTTCTCGAACTCACGAGATTGTAGAAAGGCGGTACACGGGAATCAGAGCCCGTTTGAGTGAGTTACGGGTCTAGGAAGTGTAAGGACATATTGGTAATTTTGGCCTTAGATATTTTTGAGTTACTTTTCACTCTCTCTCCTCAATGTATCCAGATTTCTCCCGTCCTCTCTCTTTCCCTAACAAATTTTTTTTTTTCTTGCTTCTTCCCATGAGAGACCACGAAGAACACACACACACACAACAATTTTTTTGGCCATTTCAATCCAAACTAATGACACCAAAACCTTCCTCTCATCTCCACAAACTCAACCATACCATCCTTGAAGCTTGAGTCATGGACGTCGCAGCGAAACCCGAAAGTTTGACCAAAACTTCTTGTCCAGTTTTCGACCGCCGCAGGTATGGGAGTTTTCAATTATTAGAACATCGAATTTGGTTGAGAAATAAGTGAGTTATCAAGCTTTGAAGATTTGGTGGTTAAGGAGTTTTCCAACCGGCCATGAACAGTACCCAATCAGTGAATTGTACCCTAAATCATGTTTTCATGTTTTCGACGTTCCGGATCTTTTAGCGCAGGTTTCGGTTCAATTGGAGTTTGTTTATGTGTAGTTTTAGACGTCCATAGTTACGTTGTACCCATCAGAACGCGCGTGTACTCCCGGGGTTTAGGGAGTCGAATTTTAGATTGATAATTGTCGTTTAGTAATGTCAAGTGACATTTTAGATAGGCTTGGTGGCTCCGAGGGTCACGGGGGACCACATTGCTTGGAGATTGGACTCATTTGGATGATACAGTGAGTGGATTTTGATTTCTAAATCATAAAGTATGCATAATTATCTTTTTATATATTTTCTCATTAAAAATGAATTCCGGAAATTAGCGATAATTATCCTCAAATATTTATTAATTTAACGAGTCTCGGGAAGGGAGAAAATTTGTTTTAGCGATTTCTTTATTATTGAGGATAGACCTTAATAATGGTTTTGAGAATGACTTTGGATTACTAACGTGTAATTAAGCCCGATTTTATGGACTTTTGAGTTTAAAGGGAGTTATGGAATTTCTTATTATTTATACATTTCTGGAATTAAGGATGATTGTGTTTAAATGATTTATCGTTAATCGTGGATTATGGAGTATGGACTATGGGTTTATACATTTGATAAATAAAGTTAATGGTTTGAAAGCGTTTTGGGTACAGCTTGGTTTTGCGAATTCGTTATTGATTATGGATTCGATAATGATTATGGAATTAAGGATGATTGTGTCTAAATGATTTATCGTTAATCGTGGATTATGGAATATGGACTATGGGTTTATACATTTGATAAATAAAGTTAATGGTTTGAAAGCGTTTTGGGTACAGCTTGGTTTCCCGTCGGTAGTTGAACCTTGCAATAGTGAGCAGCAGAACAAAATCTTAACAAGTCCTATAACCTCAACAGAGATTGAAGATGCAGTGAAGGGCATCAGACGACTTAAGGCACCTAGCCCTGATGGAATCCATGCTCGCTTCTATCACAAGTACTAGGAGGTCATCAAATCACATGTCCAATGCAATGTGAATGATTTTTTCACTAATGCCACATTGCTGAAAGGTATGAACCGTACACATAATGCTTTGATTCATAAGAATGATAATCCGGAATTCACTCATCATTTTAGGCCTATTAGTCTTTGTAATGTGTCTTATAAGAATATTGCTAAAATCATGGTCCACAGGCTTAGGCCGTTGCTAAAAAAGTGTATCGCCCAGAATCAGGGTGTTTGTCAGGACCCGTCCCGAATTTCCCCTCGAAACCCGGGAAGAACCCTGATCCCGTCTGACAACCTAAGGAAAGGTTCCCAAATACCCTTCAATCCTTAGCATATGATAATAACAATAAATAATTTCTCTTGTCAGACAAGGGATTTAAGCACTTAAAATTCCCGTAAGTAAATACCAACCAAATACAAGAATATCAGAGCGTCTAAGTAGGATCAATGTACAAATTAGATATCCTACTCCAGTACAACTACACAGCGTAGCGGAAGTGCTAATGCCTCTGCCTCGAGATACTGTCCGCGTCAACTCTATTGCCTGAAGGGGGTTTAAACACAAAAGTTGTGAGTGGACAAAAATAATCGTTTATAAAACGCTTTCCAAGGAATATTACCTTTTTCCCCCTCCATTTATAAAACCATGCATGCATCACATAAACAATTCATGTTATAAAAACATCATCTTTAAATCACCGGCATTTTCATGTTCAAAATCATTTATTTCCACCTAGACACATAACATCTCAACTCCACTGTCATCGACACATCCACTAGCCACCAGGGTATCCCTTGGGGTGTGCTAGTACTGTATCACAACTCTCTGTACTATGCTATCATATCAGTCGGCATATCTCTCGACTAACATAACATATCATTATATTGGATTAGTCGGCCTATCTCTCGACTAGCATATCATATCAGTCGGCACATCTCGACTATCATATCATATCAGTCGGCATATCTCGACTATCATATCATATCAGTCGGCATATCTCGACTATCATATCATATCAGTCGGCATATCTCGATTATCATATCATATCAGTCGGCATATCTCGACTAGCATAACATATCATTTTATTGGATTAGTCGGCCTATCTCTCGACTAGCATATCATATCATTATATTGGATTAGTCGGCCTATCTCTCGACTAGCATATCATATCTTTATCTTGGATTAGTCGGCCTATCTCTCGACTAGCATATCATATCTTTATCTTGGAGGTTCATCGGGTTCACCGCTAATAACGGATCCTCATCCCGAGTCCTGGCCTCCCACAAATCAGACCAAAATCCGATAAACTCATACAACAGGGTCAAAACCCAAATCATTGACTCAATAATTTCTACGTCAAAAAGTTATCAAAATCGAGTCCAAAACCATGATATTTCTCAAATCATACTTTAACTGAAATAGTGGAAAATATGTGTCTAGAAATCATTTCTAACATTCAGAAATTCAATGCCACAATACATAACCGTATTTAACAAAGATATTTTGATGCATGCAATTCAGTTTATAAAACAAAGTCCACTCACGAATCTGTTCAAGCTAGCTCAATCCCGTCTCGCTCGTTCCTCTGAGGTTCCCGGAACGATATCGCCTGTCAAAAACAACAATCGGGATTACCGGCTAGTAATAAGACTCGTATATAACAACTTCCTAAACCTCGGGAAGTCTACCCTTGCTGTTCCTAAAATCACAGCAACTTCGGACACTTAAAACGACCTCTAAACGATGTCCGATCAACCTGAAACCTGTACCAACAGATTCAGAACGTTGAAAACTGGTTACCACGCGCCGCCGTGACGTCAGCCTCGACCCCACGCGCCGCCGGAAGGTCGGCACACGCGCCCACGCGCCCTCACGCGCCGGTCACGCGCCTGCTACAGTAACCACGCGCCTGAACCGGTCCAACCCGGTTCGGCTCAACCTGACCCGGTCCAACTCGACCCGACCGGTTCACTCAACTCGACCGGTTCAACTCGACCCGATCGGTCACCGGTGACTCGCCGGAGAAGACGATCGGAATG
This sequence comes from Oemleria cerasiformis, assembly GCA_037349345.1. NCBI lineage: Eukaryota > Viridiplantae > Streptophyta > Magnoliopsida > Rosales > Rosaceae > Oemleria > Oemleria cerasiformis. The sequence goes on from JAZGTL010000019.1 coordinate 12,192,910, forward strand.
TCGTCACCGTCGCCGGAAGTTGGCCGGAGAAGATGACCGGACCGCCACCTCCGCCGCCGTCTGGTTCGCCGGAATCCGCCATTTCCGACCGAAATTCCAAGCTTTACAACTTCCTCAAAACTCAACCGTTTTACACAAATTTTACGTCTAAATCTATCTACTCAAACCCAGGAATCCAAATATAACCTAAAAACATCAAACACGTACCTGTATAAGCCGAAAAATCGATCCAAAGATCCGAAACTTCCTTTACTCGGCTCGGCTTCCACCGTGGTCCTCTCCTTCGATGGTTGGTACGGTTGTGATCGTGGGAAAGAGTAGAATACGATTAGTTGATCCAAATGGGAAGTTAAAGCCTTGAATCCAACGTTGACTTTTGGTTTCTCTTCGGGTAAGTTTCGCACGGGTTGGGTGGGTGTGTTTGTGTTTTCTTTTGTTACAGAGAGAGTGAAAGAGTGAAGATGACAAGGAGATGAAGATGAAATGAAGATGTAAAATAATTGAGGTTAAAATATCTCCCCTCCATGGAAAATTACCAAAATGCCCTTACACATCTAGACCCACAACTTCCGTATACGAACTCCGTTTCCTGTGTACCGCCTGTCTACGAACTCGTGAGTTCGAGACCTACGCAACGGTACCCAAAACAACACCAAAAGTGTCTCAAAATAAAACTTGATTTCCAAGCCCTTTACCGATCAAGGGTAAAATCGTCATTTAATAAAGATAATTGCATAAAATCAATTATGAAAAGTCCGGGTTGTTACAATCTACCCCCCTTAAGAAATTTCGTCCCCGAAATTCATTCCTAATCATGAAATAAATGAGGATATTGTGCCCACATTAGTTCCTCAGTTTCCCACGTGGCTTCCTCCACGTTATGATTCCTCCACAACACTTTAACTAGAGGAATAGTCTTTCTGCGAAGTACCTTTTCCTTCCAATCCAGAATTTGCACTGGTTGCTCCTCAAATGTCAAATCGTCTTTCAGCTCAAGTGGTTGCTCTTCCAACACATGAGACTCATCAAACAGATATTTCCGGAGCAAAGATACATGAAAGACATCATGAACTCTGGATAATTCCGAGGGTAAAGAAATACGATATGCCACTGGTCCTATCCTCTCCAAAATCTCATATGGACCAATGTAGCGAGGACTCAGTTTTCCCCGTCTACCAAAACGTACCACTCCTTTCCATGGAGATAGTTTCAAGAACACCCAATCACCTACCTCAAACTCAAGGTCTCTGGTTCGATGGTCTGCATAGCTCTTCTGGCGATCCTGAGCTATCTTCAACCTTTCTCTGATGATTCTAATCTTTTCCTCAGTCAAATCCACCAACTCGGGTGTTAACAGTCTTCTTTCACCTATTTCACTCCAACACAAAGGTGTTCTGCACTGCCTCCCATACAGTGCCTCGAAAGGTGACATCCCGATACTCGACTGGTAACTGTTATTATATGCAAATTCCATCAGAGACAAGTGTGAATCCCAGTTCCCTTTAAACTGTAGTACACAAGCCCTCATCATATCCTCCAAAACCTGGATTGTTCTCTCAGATTGACCATCCGTCTGAGGATGAAAGGCTGTACTGAAATGCAATGTGGTGCCAAATTCCTTCTGCAAACTGCGCTAAGCCTAACAACTTGTGTGCCTAGCCTGAGCGAAGATGCGCTTCTACTATGCTCATGGTGTGCCTCAAAAGCGCAGTCCCAAACCCCTATGACGAAGACATTCCAAAGACCGCGGTCTGCCCGCGGCCAGCTTGTGTTCCCACTTGCCAGCTTGCATTCACACTCCCAACCGTGCTCTGATTGGTTCTAATAGATCTTAAGGACTTTGTAATTAATTAGAATTACAATAACTATTCCAGAACATTCTAGGCTAGGGTTTTACCAATCCTTATAGGACAAGGTTTTACTAATCCTTATACGACAAGGTTTTCCCTTTGCCTATAAAATGGAGCCTTTGTTCAGTGTTTTGGGGGACCATATTTTAGAGATAATATTTTACAGACAAATTATTAGGCGTGGAGCTTGGAGAAGAAGGCTCTGTCGCGGCTCTACTGTGCCTGTTCTTCAACAATCTATTCTGTACCCTTATTTTTATTATTGCAATTTACTTATGAATTCAATTATATTCGTTTCAATTTCAGTTATGAGTGAGTAGTTCCTTTCAGAATTAGGGATGTTTGAAGCCCTAGCCATGTTAGCTCATTAAGTAGATTTTTATTCTTGTTCTTAATTGCTATGCATGCTGAATAACTCTGATTACTGCTTTAACTACCATTCTTTTATGTTTATAAGATTAGCTACCTTGTTTGCATAAATTATTGATGGAATTGCTTGAGTGATCGTCATATAATCCTGTGATTCATTAGCTTCAAGAGGTTGAGGTTAAGAAACAATCTTGTGATCGGAATTCATGACAACCTAGGAATGCATCCCACTCTTCTAGGCTAGTGTGGTGTCATTAAATTCTCTTAGTACTTCATGCGTCATCTTAACTGGTAGGTGATAGACGTTCTAGGCATATGCCCTGTCTAAAACATTCTTAGTAAGAGAGAATGATATATGTTTAGTGTACCAACACCAGGACCTAGGAATAGACACCTAATTCAGAATTGCATAGTAATTAGGTCAAGATAATCTGGTTAAGAGCTATAATTGGTTAGAGTGGATAGTAAGCCTTAATTCGCCTTAGTTTAACAAACAATCAACCTTTCATTCTTGCATTGTTATATTCTGCACTTCGATTTACTTGTCTTTAAGTTTCAACTGTCAATCATAAACCCCCTCCCCCCCCCCCCCCCCCCCCCCCCTTGGTGTGTGTGTGTGTGTGTGTGTGTGTGTGTGTGTGTGTGTGTGTGTTTGTGTGTGTGTTTTTATTTAAGTTAACAAATCTGAACTTAATTGGGTTAATCGTTGAACAAGTCCTCGAGGGATCAACCTTTGCTTGTCATTATACTATCTCCATCGATTTTGTGCACTTGCAAAGTTATACTTAGTAGAAATGAAGTTCATAAATATTGTGTTCAGTATTTATTCTATCAAGTTTTTGGCACCGTTAAGCTGGGGACTTGTCCCTTAACGGTGCCCATTTAAGTTTGAATTTATAACTTATTTTTTCTTTCTTTTTAGGTACCCGTGTATGTCATTCCATGGCTCAGTGCACGGCTTATCAAGTGGGCCGTCTTCGAGAGAATCTTCAGTAAAAGGCTCACCACCACCAAGTCCCAGAAGGATGGCGGATCAAAGAGAAGAGCAAGGACGAGACCGTAACCTAGTACCACAAGCCTGATGGCTCCTTAAAGACTTTGCCATTCCCTATGTATCAGAGGAGCAATTCCCCATTGTTTTTCCTGAGTCAACAGTGGCAAATTTCGAATTAAAGTCTGGGACGATTCACATGCTGCCCACATTTCATGGACTTTTCGGCGAGGACCCGCACTTTCATATCAAGGAATTTGTTGAAGTATGCTCAACGCTGCGCATTAATGACATGACGGAATCTGAAATCCGCCTACGTCTTTTTCACTTCAGTCTCAAGGATCGCGCCAAGGTATGGTTTCATTCGCTGGCGCCGGCTTGCATTCACTCATGGAGGGACTTGACGTCGAAATTCTTAACACAATATTTCCCTGTGGAAAAAACGAACGAATTAAAGTCCAAAATAATGAACCCACGACAAGACATGGAGGAGTCCTTTTATGAGTTCTGGGGACGTTTCAACCAGATGCTACGGGCATGCCCCCAGCACCATATCGAAGACCATCACCTTATGTTATACATCTACGGAGGCTTGAAGACTAGTGATCGGACAATGGTAGACTCTCAATCCCAAGGGATTCTAGAAGGCTCGGCCGAGGAAGTAAGGACCGCCTCTGAGAACATCGCTCAAAGGGAAAAACAATTCAGTTACAGAGGTCCTTCCTCTAGGGCTACTGGTGATACGTACACAAATCACAATGATGACGCCATTGCTCAACTCACGACAATGGAAAAACAACTATGTAACGAGAAGGAAAAAGGAGTTCAAACCTGCGAAGTATGTTCAATATAGGGCCACACATCGCAAGACTGCCCAATGGTGGAAGACGTCAATTTTTCTGGCAGATTCAATAACAATTCACGACCCCGGAATGACCCATATTCAAACACTTCCAATCCGGGGTGGAAAAATCATCCAAACTTCCGCCGGAGCAACAATCAGATTTCCGCCAATCCTTTGTCGCCCCCTGGATTTCAGCGGCAAGTCGCTGCCACTCAAGGGAACTCTCACGGCCCTTCCTCAAATCAGAATGGAGGCATCAAGTCTATGAAGGATACCCTAAATAATGTGGTTCAACAGCAAAGCCAACTGATGCAATTCATGCAAGACACCCAGAGTCATATGGTAAACGTGGATCGTCAAATCGGGCAAATGGCAAATCAACTAAATTAGCGGGAGCATGGAAAGTTACCAAGTCAAGTCCTGGTAAATCCTAAGGGATTTCACAATCCTACGGCCAATGCCATCACTCTGCTGAATGGAACGCAAGAAGGACCTGACATTGCGCCTCAAACAGATCTACCGAGAGCCATTTCCCAGCCGCTATCACAAGACGCGCCAAGTATCATGTCCAAGGCACAGCCACAAACCACGGCCGACATCCAACCTGTTCCTAAAGCCGATTCCCAGCCCTCAAATAATTCTAACTCTAAACCTCAAAAGTCCAATCTTAAAGCAACTAAAACAGTACCCTTCGAGTTAGATAATGATGTTGAAATTCCATTTCCTCGTAGGTTCCAAAACAGGCATAAGCAAAAGGAGGACTTTGAGGCGGAAAGCATCAGCATGTTGCAGAAGCTTCAAATCACACTGCCTTTCCATAAAATCATCAATCACATGCCTATATTCGCAAAACTCATGAAGGACTTAGTCGCAGGAAAGCGTGGTTTCAGCTCCACTGACATCATTGAAATCCCTAAGGCATACTCTGCTGCCCTTCTGCGCATGCCCCTTAAGGCCAACGACCCTGGGCCTCCATCACTTCCGTGTATCATTCAATCGAAAAGATTCGAGCATTGCCTCTGCAACACGGGAGCATCGGTAAACATCATGTCATTCCACATTTACAGGTCACTCAACCTAGGGGCACTCAAACCTACACACCTATGTGTTCGATTAGCTAATGCCTCTATTACTAATCTAATGGGAGTTCTAGGGGACGTACTTTGAAAATTGGAGACACATGCATCCCTGCAGACTTTTACGTACTCAAGATGGACAAAATTGACAAGAATGGGGAACCTCCACTCCTCTTTGGAAGACCACTGCTAGCCACGGCTGAGTGCCTTATCGACGTCAAAAATGGCCAAGTTTCCATCATGGACTTGGACAAACTTCGGACATTCTCCATCCATGATGCCATCCAATATCCTACGGAGCCAATTGTGGACTTCCCGTTAAACACCATGGACTTACTGCTACAGAAGGCACTCGCCAGTTCATGCATAACAGATGTTCTTCAAACGGCCATCACTTCACCAACTACTGAGCCACTTGACGATAAGGTGATAGAGGAAGTTAGAATACTTGATGTCGTTCCTGTTCATTCATGGAACAAACAACTAGCATTTTAGGCGCTACCTCTCAGGGACCACAAGACCTTGTTGTCCACCATCCAGCCCCCAGAACTAGAACTAAAACCACTGCCTGAACATTTAAAGTATGCTTACTTAGGAAAAGCTCAAACCCTTCCGGTCATCATAGCCTCTAACTTAAGTGTGGCAGAAGAGGAGCAATTGGTGCAAGTTCTGAAGGCTCATCGTACGATGATAAGATGGACAATGGCCGATATACAAGGGATCAGTCCTGCCAAATGCATGCATCAAATATTACTTGAAGATGATGCCAAACCATCAAGAGAAGCACAGCGACGATTAAATCCACCTATGAAGGAGATTGTGAAGAAGGAAGTCCTTAAACTCCTAGACATAGGCATTATCTATCCTATAAGTGACTCTAAGTGGGTAAGCCCGGTCCAAGTAGTTCCAAAGAAAAGTGGGATTACTATGGTAAAGAATGAGCATGATGAGCTTTTACCCCAAAGAGTTCAAACCGAATGGAGGGTTTGCATTGACTACCAGAAGCTCAATACCACCACCCGCAAGGATCATTTCCCATTGCCATTCATCGATCAAATGCTTGAGCGGTTGATTGGCCATTCACATTATTGCTTCTTGGATGGCTACTCAGGGTACAATCAGATTGCTATCCCCCCGGAAGACCAGGAAAAGACTACATTCACGTGCCCCTATGGCACATTTGCCTACCGAATGATACCTTTTGGTCTTTGTAACACCCCAGCCACCTTTCAACGCTGCATGATGAGCATCTTCTCTGACATGGTGGAGGACATAATTGAGGTATTTTTGGACGACTTCTCTGTATTTGGCCATTCATTCGAACTATGCTTAGCAAACTTATCCCGCGTACTAGAACGCTGCCAAGAAAGTAACTTAGTGCTTAATTGGGAAAAATGCCACTTCATGGTCCAGCAAGGAATTGTCTTGGGCCATGTGATCTCTAGCCATGGAATTGAGGTGGACAAAGCTAAGTTGGACATAGTGGAAAGACTTCCGTACCCTACAACAATCAAGGAGTTCGATCTTTCTTAGGGCACGCCGATTTTTATCGACGCTTCATTCAAGACTTCTCAAAAATCACAAGGTCGTTACGCAGTCTCCTAGCTAAAGAGGCCACATTTGACTTCAACAAGAACTGCCGTGCGTCATTCAATACACTAAAAGCAAAGCTCACAGCATCCCCCGTCATTATGCCACCGAATTGGGACTTACCTTTCGAACTTATGTGTGATGCTTCGAACTTCGCTGTAGGAGCTGTTCTAGGACAGTGTGTCAACAAGCTTCCTCACGTCATCTACTATGCCAGTTGAACCCTGAATGACGCCCAGCTGAAATACTCCACCACTGAGAAAGAGCTCCTTGATGTTATCTTCGCTCTTGAGAAGTTCAGATCATACTTGACTCAGACCAAGGTCATCATCTACACTGATCATGCGGCCTTGAAGTACCTACTCACTAAGAAGGACGCCAAGCCAAGGTTGCTGCGATGGATGCTACCTCTCCAAGAGTTTGACCTCGAACTTCGAGATAAAAAGGGAAGTGAAATGTAGTGGTTGATCATATGAGCCGCTTGATACATGGATCCAACGATGAGGCTGACCAATTGCCGCTCCTGGAGACATTCCCAGATGAACAACTCTTCACACTCCAAGCAATCGATCCATGGTACGCTGATCTCATTAATTACCTTGTCACTAAACAATTTCCTTCCTCTTTAAGTAGGTATCAAAAGGACAAGCTAGCTAAACAGGCTAAGTACTACATCTGGGACGAGCCCTACTTATGGAAGCATTGTCCTGATCAAATCATTCGACGATGCATTCCCGAAGCTGAGATGGAATCTGTCCTGACATTTTGCCATAGCTTGGCGTGTGGAGGCCATTTCGGAGCTAAGAAAACAGCACTCAAGGTCCTTCAAAGCGGATTCTATTGCCTACATTATTTAAGAATGCATACGAGTTTTTCCTCACTTGTGACAGATGCCAACGGCAAGGTAACATAGGCCCTCGAAATCAAATGCCATTAAACCCTATCCTCGTAGTCGAGATCTTTGACGTATGGGGCATTGATTTCATGGGACCTTTTCCGAACTCTTTTGGCAATCTCTATATTTTATTAGCTGTCGATTATGTGTCTAAATGGGTGGAAGCAATTCCCACAAAAACTAATGATGCCAAAGTAGTTGTGAGCTTTTTGCAGAGTCACATCTTAGCCAGATTCGGAGTGCCTAGGGCAATCATCAGCGATGGCGGAGCGCACTTCTACAATCGTTCGTTTGAAGCTTTAATAAAGAAGTATGGTGTAACCCACAAGGTCTCAACACCTTATCACCTGCAAACGAGTGGCCAAGCTGAAGTTTCCAATCGAGAAGTAAAGACTACATTGGAGAAAACGGTGAGCCCTAGCCGCAAGGATTGGTCCCGCATATTGAACAATGCATTGTGGGCCTATAGGACAACATACAAGACCCCGATTGGCATGTCTCCGTTCAGGCTTGTTTTCGGAAAAAGATCTCACCTACCAGTGGAATTGGAGCATAGAGCATTCTGGGCAATTAAGAAGATGAATATGAATAGTGATGATGCTGGAATACACTGAAATCTGTAGCTAAGTGAATTAGAAGGGCTTTGAAATGAGGCCTACGAAAGTGCTCGGATTTACAAGGAAAAGACCAAAACTTTTCATGACAAGCACATTCAGGCCAAGGACTTTCAAATCGGACAGAAAGTCCTCCTCTTTGATTCTCGCCTCAAATTATTTAAAGGTAAGTTGCGTTCGAGATGGACTGGACCATTCATTGTTACTAACGTTTTTCCTCATGGTGCAGTTGACATCCAACACCCGGATAGGAGGACTCCGTTCAAGATAAATGGCCATCGCCTCAAACACTACTTCGAGGCCATTTCTAATCCAGGCCCTGTCGACCCTGCCACTCAGCATGCATCAAATGCCTAGCATGCTAGCCCCGTCTTGCCTAGACGTTAAATAAAGCGCTCCTAGGAGGCAGCCTAGCCCTGGTTTGTATTTCTCACTTCCTTTTCTGTTTCTGCCCATTATATCTCTCAAACATTTCTACTGTTGTCATGCTTACTGCTTATCACATTGAGGACAATGTTCAGTTTAGGTTTGGGGGTGTGGATTTTAAATTTTTGCATATAGAAACAAGTAGGTTTGGGGGTGATACACGGCCAGGACTTTTGAATTTTCAGCCTTAGTTTTTTTGTGTTTAGTTAGTTACTTAATTTTTTGCTTTTGAATAGTATGATAACTTGTTAATAGGGATGTATATGCTAAGTTAACTGTCTTAGCCTTATAAGAGTCATGTCATGGTCAAGTAGTTCATAATCTGCACTTCACAATGCCATGTTTTAAGTGATTAAGTGAACAAAATAACTGAATTTGAGTGAACCTTAGAAAATTAGTGGAGACTACCCTGTGAGATCTTTGAGCCTAATTGCTATTCTTTCTGAGGGATATACTTGTTTCTACTCTTAAACACTCATCACTTTTGTTCTTAATTGTTGATTCATTACATCATATTTGCATTGAATTTTAAAGAACTAACATCATTTAGATACTCTTGATCTAATGTGTGGTTTTCCATAAGAAGTGATGTAGGCTATGTATGCTTTAACCTCTAAAGGCTTTATCCTACCCTATTGCATGCTCCCTAAGCCAACTTTGAAGGCAAACACTCAGCCTTTTATTTCATCACCCAATGTATAACCTAACCCAAAATACTTAGTCATTCATCACAGTCATGCCCTATAACCTCAGTTGTGCTAAGGTTGCCGTAAATGAGATTCATGGTGAGAATGGAGGTGAAAGAAGATGATGCCCAATTCAAAGAACATTGGTGTCAATTCAAAGAACATTAGTGTCAATTCAAAGTTCAAAAGTAAAGAAAAGCTTTACAAGTTGCAAGATGCACAAAAATTTGAGGAAATTATTGCATGATCTTGGTTCAATTCAATTCAAAGAAGAAAATAAAAAATAAAGAAAACAAAAGAAAGAACAGAAAAAAAAAACGTTCATATCAAAAGAAAGAAAGAAACGTTGAGAAGAAAAGAAAAAAAAAGTGAAAAACAAAGTGAATTGAGCCAAGTGAGCCAAGAGCCTCAAAATAAGCCACAAGAGCCTCAAAATAAGCCATCAAGAGCCTCAAAATAAGTCATCAAGAAAGCACAATGCCGTGGGCCTTAAGAAAGGATTCAGTTCAGAAATTCCAAGAACAGAAAAAAAAACGTTCAAATCAAAGGAAAGAAAGAAACGTTGAGAAAAAGAAGGAAAAAATAAGTGAAAAAACAAAGTAAATTCAGCCAAGTGAGCCAAGAGCCTCAAAATAAGCCACAAGAGCCTCAAAATAAGCCACAAGAGCCTCAAAATAAGTCATCAAGAAAGCACAATGCCGTGGGCCTTAAGAAAGGATTCAGTTCAGAAATTCCAAGTTCAAGTCATGACTTCTCATGCCTTGGCACAGCTCAGGTTCTTTGAATCCCATCCTTCCTTGCTAAACTCCAAAGCTTAGCCCGATTACAACCTAAAAAGGAAGACCTAACTGATCTTATGGACAATCATGCTGAGGATTAAGGTACGTATCTATGTTCTTAAAGTTCAATTCCTTTCATGAGATCTTTATTTCCATAAAGTGTCATTCTTCATTGTTACTCATATGTGATTAAATTTGAATTTCATAACATAAACTCATCACATATGCTTGAAAAGAGTGAAAGCCTAGGATTCTTGTGTGAATTGAGAGTTGCCTAGTGAGGATTAGAGTCGAGGTAAAATATTTCTAGGCCACTTAGATGAAGTTGTTCTCAAACTTGATCACTTGAAATATTGGCACTTATACACGTGCACCTTCACATGACACTCACGGCTATGGCATTCCTTTTAGTTCTGCAAAGCATGTCTACTTACTTTGATTCTTATTAGCTTGTTAAAAGTACTATCTCTAGCATCTTATTTGTTTAAGTAAAACGTTTGTGGGTTTCGTGCTGCTATAACCCTCAGGAGACAAAACTCCTCCTACTAGGTGAACCTAGGGGTTTAAATGTACTATCTTAACTAATATCGAGTCTTTTCATTTTGTTAAAGTTTGTTTTGCTCAGGGACTAGCAAAAGATAGGTTTGGGGGTATTTGATCAGTCATTATTTATGCATCATTTTGATGTCTTTATATACCTCTCTTACATGTCTTTTGAATGATTTCGTGCCATCAATAGTAGCAAATGATCAATCTTGTGAGACTTGTGCAGATTTGGAAAGATAAGTAAATTCTGAGAAGAACGTAAAAAGAATGACTCAAATCGGAGTTCAGATGAAGGAGATGTCCTCATTTCAATATCAGGTCCTGAACTGGGTCCTGAGTGCGCCTATTTTGAGTCCTAGGCCAAGTACCTCAGATCATGCCATCCGGGTCCCAAACCTGTGTCTCATGACATCAAGTTCATGTCCTAGAAGTGCAAAGGTCATGCTAGGACATGTCGAGTACATGTCCCAAGAACTTCCCATCCGAGCCCAGCTTCTGTGCCTAAACCCTGGTTGTTGTTCCACCAGCGGTGGATCAAAGTTCCTCCTCTGCGCTAAGCCTAACAACCTGTGCGTCTGGCCTGAGCGAAGATGCGCTTCTACTATGCTCATGGTGTGCCTCAAAATCGCAGTCCCAGACCCCTATGACGAAGACATTCCAAAGACCACGGGAAGACCGCGGGAAGATCGCGGGCTGCCCGCGGCCAGCTTGTGTTCCCACTTGCCAGCTTGCATTCACATTCCCAACCGTGCACTGATTGGTTCTAATAGATTTGAAGGACTTTGTAATTACTTAGAAGTACAATAACTATTCCAGAACATTCTTGGCTAGGGTTTTACCAATCCTTATAGGACAAGGTTTTCCCTTTGCTATAAAAGGGAGCCTTTGTTCAGTGTTTTGGGGGACCATAATTTTAGAGATAAAAATTTACAGATAGATTATTAGGTGTGGAGCTTGGAGAAGAAGGCTCTGTCGTGGCTCTGATGTGCATGTTCTTCAACAATCTCTTATGTACCCTTATTTTTATTATTGCAATTTACTTATGAATTCAATTATATTCGTTTCAATTTCAGTTATGAGTGAGTAGTTCCTTTCAAAATTAGGGTTGTTTGAAGCCCTAGCCATGTTAGCTCGTTAAGTAGATTTTTATTCTTGTTCTTAATTGCTATGCATGCTGAATAACTCTTATTACTGCTTTAACTACCATTCTTTTATGTTTATAAGATTAGCTACCTTGTTTGCATAAATTATTGATGGAATTGCTTGAGTGACCGCCATATCATCCTGTGATTCATTAGCTTCAAGAGGTTGAGGTTAAGAAACAATCTTGTAATTGGAATTCATGACAATCTAGGAATGCATCCCACTCTTCTAGGCTAGTGTGCATCCCACTCTTCTAGGCTAGTTTGGTGTCATTAAATTCTCTTAGTACTTCATGCGTCATCTTAACTAGTAGGTGATAGATGTTCTAGGCATATCCCCTGTCTAAAACATGCTAAGTAAGAGAGAATGATATATGTTTAGTGTATCAACGCCAGGACCTAGGCATGGGCACCTAATTCAGAATTGCATAGTAATTAGGTCAAGATAATCTGGTTAAGAGCTGTAATTGGTTAGAGTGGATAGTAAGCCTTAATTCGCCTTAGTTTAACAAACAATCAACCTTTCATTCTTGCATTGTTATATTCTGCACTTTGATTTACTTGTCTTTAATTTTCAACTCTCAATCATAAACCCCTCCTTGGTGTGTGTGTGTGTGTGTGTGTGTGTGTGTGTGTGTGTGTGTGTGTGTGTGTGTGTGTGTGTGTGTGTGTGTGTGTGTGTTTTTATTTAAGTTAACAAAACTGAACTTAATTGGGTTAATCGTTGAACAAGTCCTCGAGGGATCGACCTTTGCTTGTCATTATACTATCTCCATCGATTTTGTGCACTTGCAAAGTTATACTTAGAAGAAATAAAGTTCATAAATATTGTGTTCATTATTTCTTCTATCAACCCCCTTTCACCTTATATCTTTATTTTGTGTATGGAACCTCTGAGCAGATAATTAAATCTCTTAGCAATGCATTAAAAAAATCAGGTGGGTATTCCCACGTCCCCTCATGGATTTCGAGTCTCTAATCTTGTTTTTGCATATGACTGCCTTATCTTTGCCAAGGCTAACACTTGTGCAGCCAGGAAAATTCTATCTCTATTACATAACTTTTCTATGACCTCTGGACATCAAATCAACTTCCATAAGTCGTCTATATTTTTCTCATCTAACAATACTTCTCAGGATAAAAACAGGATTGCTGGAATTCTGGGCATCGAGCACAAAAACACTATTGGTAAGTACTTGGGTACCATAACATAGTCTTTTGGAAAGATCCAGTCAATGCTTAGAATTCAAAATAAGCTCGCTGGTTGGAAAAGTCATACACTTTTAAAAGCAGGTAAACTTGCTCTCATCAAATCCTGCCTTACTGGTATGCCTAATCACCTATTATCGTGCTTTACCTGTCCCAAGTCTTTGGAAAAAACTATGGACCACGAATGTCGAAAGTTCTTTTGGGGCAATAATTTTGTTACCCCAGTGGCTTGGAATGACATATGCTCCCCAGTTTCTAAAGGTGGACTTGGGGTAAGGAAGATTGAGAATTTTAACACGGCTGCATTGGCCAAACTTGGATGGAGAATCTTTATTGACCATCAAAATTGGTGGGTTAAGATCATGCAGGCTAAGTAATTTCATACTTCTATTCTTTTTCTTTATAAAAAGATAGTTTCTAACTCATTGGCTTGGAAGGCAATTCTTGATGCCAGGAAAATACTATACAAGGGGATTTTTTTGAATTGTTGGTAATGGTAATGATATGAACTTTTGGGCTCACAATTGGGCAATACATGTGCCTCTGGCTAATCTAATAAATCAGGACCAACACCAGAACCTTAACTGGTCTCTCACAATTAGCTAATGTATTAGCAATGGCAGATGGAATGTCAATTTTTTGCGTTCTCTAGTGCCGGAAAATGTTGTAAATCTTATTAGAGCGATCCCTCTCCCCCTTCTAGGAAACAATGCATGAGATCATTTTGTTTGAAGCCCTAATCCTCAAGGAAAGTTTACAATTAAATCTGTAGTGCACAATGAAGAAGCTACGTATCCTACCCACTGGAAAGCCAAGCTCCTCCGAAGGGTTTGGAAGCCTCAGATTCCCCCAAAAGTAAAGATTTTTGCTTGGATGTTAATTAGACAGAGGCTTAACACCAGACACCGGCTCAAGAACATTCTTCATTTGGACTCTACTTATTGATGTTTGTGTAATGGTGAAGAGGAAACTCCATACCATCTCTTTATGCATTGCACCTTTGCGACTCAGGATTGGAACCAGGTGGACGCATCTCTGCGGCCGCAAAACCAAAACCTCACTGACTGGATCACACAATTGTGTTGGAAAGAAAAATATGGGCTCTCACTTCTTAGTAAAGGTATTCTCCTTTGCTGGGTAATCTGGAATAGCAGAAATAAATTAATTTTTCAAGTTGTTACTCCTAGTGTTATTGGAGTGGTCAGAATTGCTCAGCGTGTTGGACTGGACTTTTTCGAGGCCAATAAATCTCTGTTGCCCTGAAAGGTGGTTAACAGTAGCGGGGAAAATGATATTATTGCTTGGAAGCCTCCATATAGACCTTGTTTCAAACTCAACTTCGATGGGTCTATTAAGGAGGGAGATAAAGCAGCATCAGAATTCATCATCAGAGACTCAAATGGTCTTCCAATCCATGCTGCAACGAAGAACTCTGGATGCACAAATGTTCTGGTTGCAGAAGGACTTGCACTGCTCGAGAGGCTCACCTAGGCATCTAACAACAATATCAATCATCTCTAGGTTGAAAGTGATTTTAAAACCATTATTGATGCTGTTAATAGGGTTATACGAATTCCTTGGCGTCTCCGAAGAATTGTCAAGAATGTGAAGAAGCTCTGCCGTGCTTTCCAATCCATTTCTATCAAACATGTTTTCAGAGAAGCGAATTTTGTGGCTGATGCAGTCACTAGCTTGGGACATAATTGTGCAGATGATGTTAATTGGTCTCGTTCCCTTCCTCCTGAAGCGGTGCAAGCTTGGTGTCTAGATACGTTTGGTGTGGGCTGCTTGAGAGGATTTTCTCTATAATTTAGTTTATTTTCTTCTAAAAAAACTAATATAGCTGGTAAACATATTAAGTAATGTGCAGATGTTTATATGCCGATAACGTCCTTACCAGAAATAATAGGCACATTTTAGAAATTATGAACCACGTAGCAGTTCCATAATTTTAGAATGATTTATAGGCCGACACTGTGAAAACCCATAAAATCTCGTCCACTTGGTAACAGAGTCAAGTGACTAGGCACCTCGGCCCAAGAACCCGACCCACCCTATGATGACATAGCTCGAGGTCTTTTCTGAGGCCCAAGACACTGTCACCACTCTTGTTACATTCCATGAAGCCCACACTACCTCATTCTATTGACAACATTAAAACCATTTTAAGCTCCAAACTTCAACCTTCCAAAATTCTCTCTAGGAGCTCCGTCAAATGAACCTTGTCCAACATAAGCCATCTATGTCACTAGGTATTTCGCCTTTAGCACCAACCATGATGGCGTTATCCATCAAGGCTTCCCTTCCAATGCTAGCAGGCCCCTCTCACCCACAACTTCTAGTGAACATCGATCACTTGAGCCCCTCAAAGCTCCTACCTTTTTTCTTCTTCCTTGATTCCAAACTATCAATTGTTTTACCCCAACACATTCCACCTTCAACAACCCATCTCAAATAGAGTCCCATGAACAAAGAGACAAGGGGCTCTGTTTCAACTGTGATGAAAGGTATAAAATTTGTCATCATTGTCTCAAGCGAATGTTAGCGATGATTGAGGCACCAAATCCTGATGAAGAACTCCAAGAATCCATGACTGCATCATTACTGATGAGGAGGAAATTGCTCAAGCATTGGATAATACAGCCACACACAACCTCTTCTTACCATCCATTCAATTACCAACACCCACTTTCCTCAAAAGATGCGACTTACTGGGTCTATTAATAACATTCCTATCCATATTTTCATTCATTGTGGGGCTACATTCAAATTTCAATTTACTCCATTTGAGACATCCTCCACTCTATCATTGTGTACTGCTTCTCATGAAATGCTCACCACCAAAGGCACCATCCACAATGTCAAAGTGCAAATGCAAGGTTGTGAACTCCAAACCTCCATTGGTTTATTTCAAGTGGCAGGGTCTGACTTACTGTTAGGTGCAGAATGGTCGGAGAACCTGGGTCGCATCTCTTGGGACTTCAAAAATAAATCCATGGACTTCACTGTCAGTAGAACTTGTTGAAGAATCCCACATCAGAAGAATAGAAAAGGAAAATATAATATATAATGAGCGGTTCTACTCCCAACAATATCGAGGCCTTTTGTGATAAAACCTCACACATGTCGGACTATACAGGTGGTACTTGCAAGTTGGGGACAATATTGGTATTGGAGGGAGTGGGATGCTGGCCCAACTCTGTAATCTTGACATGGTATCAGAGCAGGTTAATGACCGATGTGGCATTAGCTCCACCTGTGTCCCACTAAGTGGTGGTCCCACGTGAGGGGGAGTGTTGAAGAATCCCAAATCGGAAGAATAGAAATGGAAAATATAATATATAATGAGCGGTTCTACTCCTAACAATACCGAGGCCTTTGTGATAAAACCTCACACCTGTCGGACTGTATAGGTGGTACTTGCAAGTGGGGGACAATATTGGTATTGGAGGGAGTGGACTGCTGGCCCGACACTCTGTAATCTTGACATGGTATCAGAGTAGGTTAATGACCGATGTGGCATTAGCTCCACCTGTGTCCTACTAAGTGGTGGTCCCATGTGAGGGGGAGTGTTGAAGTATCCCACATCAGCAAAATAGAAAAGGAAAATATAATATATAATGAGCGGTTCTACTCCTAACAATATCGAGGCCTTTTGTGATAAAACCCCACACCTGTCGGACTGTACAGGTGGTACTTGCAAGTTGGGGACAATATCCGTATTCGAGGGAGTGGGCTGCTAGCCCGACTCTGTAATCTTGACATGGCATTAGCTCCATCTGTGGCCCACTAAGTGGAGGTCCCACGTGAGGGAGAGTGTTGAAGAATCCCACATCGAAAGAATAGAAAAGGAAAATATAATATATAATGAGCAGTTCTACTCCTAACAATACCAAGGCCTTTTGTGATAAAACCCCACACCTGAAGGCCTGTACAAGTGGTACTTGCAAGTTGGGGACAATATCGGTATTGGAGGGAGTGGGATGCTGGCCCGACTCTGTAATCTTGACATGGTATCAGAGCAGGTTAATGACCGATGTGGCATTAGCTCCACCTGTGTCCCACTAAGTGGTAGTCCCACGTGAGGGGGAGTGTTGAAGAATCCCAAATCGGAAGAATAGAAAAGGAAAATATAATATATAATGAGTGGTTCTACTCCTAACAATACCGAGGCCTTTTATGATAAAACCCCACACATGTCGGACTGTACAGGTGGTACTTGCAAGTGGGGGACAATATTGGTATTGGAGGGAGTGGACTGCTGGCCCGACACTCTGTAATCTTGACATGGTATCAGAGCACGTTAATGACCGATGTGGCATTAGCTCCACCTGTGTCCCACTAAGCGGTGGTCCCATGTGAGGGGGAGTGTTGAAGAATCCCACATAGGCAAAATAGAAAAGGAAAATATAATATATATATATATATATATAATGAGCGGTTCTACTCCTAACAATACCAAGGCCTTTTGTGATAAAACCCCACACCTATCGGACTATACAGGTGGTACTTGCAAGTTGGGGACAATATCCGTATTCAAGGGAGTGGGCTGCTGGCCCGACTCTGTAATCTTAACATGGCATTAGCTCCACCTGTGGCCCACTAAGTGGTGGTCCCACGTGAGGGAGAGTGTTAAAAAATCACAAATCGGAAGAATAGAAAAGGAAAATATAATATATAATGAGAAGTTCTACTCTTAACAATACCGAGGCCTTTTGTGATAAAACCCCACACATGTCGGACTGTACATGTGGTACTTGCAAGTTGGGGACAATATCGGTATTGGAGGGAGTGGGTTGCTGGCCCGACTGTCAAAATTACAGAGTGTCGGGCCAGCAGCCCACTCCCTCCCATACCGATATTGTCCCCAGCCTCGATAAAACCCCACACATGTCGGATTGTACAGGTGGTACTTGCAAGTTGGGGACAATATCGGTATTGGAGGGAGTGGGTTGTTGGCCCGACTAAAACCCCACACCTGTCGGACTGTACAGGTGGTACTTGCAAATTGGGGACAATATCGGTATTGGAGGAAGTGGGCTGCTGGCCCGACTGTCAAGATTACAGAGTATCGGGTTAGCAGCCCACTCCCTCCAATACCGATATTGTCCCCAACTTGCAAGTACCACATGTACAGTCCGACAGGTGTGGGGTTTTATCACCAGTCGGGCCAGCAGCCCACTCCCTCCAATACCGATATTGTCCCCAACTTGCAAGTACCACCTGTATAGTCCGACATGTGTGGGGTTTTATCACAAAATGCCTCGATATTGGTAAGAGTAGAACCGCTCATTATAAATTAAATTTTTTCTTTTCTATTCTTCCGATGTAGGATTCTTCAACAAAACTAAGCACTCATTTCAGTGGAAATTATTGGCCAGCAAGAGATGGACAAGTTACTGTAGGAGGAAAATGAGGGCATCTTGGCTCAATTACATCCTCTAACCAATGAATCAGTTATCACCCACACCGCCCCTTCTTTCCTCTTAAATACAGCAAGTTTTGACTCTATCTTCACATTTATTTGCTGCATCCATGTCCCTACCACCCTAACGCCAGCTTCACCATCGAATACCATTACCCGTCAATGCTCGACCTTACCGCTACCCCAATTTCTAGAAATCTGATCAAGTTGCATAGCAGCTTGCCTATGAGTATCTCGAATAGCCTGAGCATATGAAGTGGCCTCAGGATGACCTGAAATGGTGGTTAAAAAAATGGTGATAAATTAGAATAAGACAAAACTTGGGACAATGGATATTTTGTACCATTGACAGAACCGGGTCGCAAGAAATCTGATGGAGCATGGATAGTTACGGTTTGGGCCATACTATAGTCTTATTTCCAAGTGGGAGGGTGACGGGCTCGAGTGGAGACGCGAAGAGGAGGCCCAATGGGAGTCGGTGGAGAATTTTTAGCGGGGTTGGGAAGCCCAAGTGGGTTGTGACGCAGAGGGGAAGATGGGCTGTCAGGTAGTGGAGGTTGCAAGCTGGCAGGTAGGGAAGGTTGTGGGCCTGCAGGTGTGCTTACAAGTGGGTCAGCAGAAGGGTTGGGCTGATAAGGAAGTGGAGCTGGGGCGAGAATGTCATCTGCTGGTGAATGGAGAACAGGGACAGGAAAATAGGGAGAAATGGAGGAAGACGAGAAGGGAAAAATATTTTTATCAAATTTGACATCCCGGCTAACCAAAAATTGGTGGGTATCCAAATCATATAATTTATACCCTTTTTGACCCATGGGATAACCAACGAATATGCACCGACGAGCACGAGAGTCAAATTTGTGAATTGGGTGGACATTGGTGGCATAACAAAGACAACCAAAAACATGAAGGTAAGTAAAAGTGGGGGATCGATTATAAAGTCAATCATAAGGGGACAAGTTGGATAGTAAAGGAGTAGGCAAACGATTAATGAGGTAAACGGCAGTGAGAACGCATTCTCACCCCAAAAAAAAATAAAGGCAAATTGGCGTGAAAACGTAAAGCCCGGGCCACAAGAAGGATGTGACGGCGTTTTCGCTCAACCACCCCATTTTGTTGTGGAGTGTAGACACAAGTGTGTTGGAATTCGACACCATGAGTAGTGAAAATTCTTGCGAAGGTAAAAACTCGGTGCCATTGTCGACGCATATGGCTTTAATAGGAACATTAAATTGGGTCCGAACAAAGGGGATAATGACTTTAATAATATGACAGTGTCAGATTTATGTGTCATAAAAATATTCAAGTGTAGTCATCCACAATGGTGAGAAAATAACGGTGGCCAGAATGAGATGAAACTTTATGAGGACTCCAAACATCACAATGGATTAAATCAAAAGGTTTAATAGAAGAAGTAGTGCTTAAAGAAAAATAAAATCTTGTTTGCTTAGCCATAGGCAAACATCACAAATAATTTTAGAGGAAACATGTATGTTAGGAATTAAAGAAGAAAGGAAATGCAAGCGAGCAGGTGAAGGATGACCAAGTCGGAGATGCCAAAGGTGTGTAGGACGAGAAACGAAGCTGGAAACGGGAGAATGGGCCAAGGAAGACATGTAGTATAGTCCATCACGCTGCATACCCAAACCGATCATCTTCCTCGTAATCAAGTCCTGCAAGACACAAAAATCAGGAAAAAATGTTATGCAAAAATTCAAGGATTGGGTAATTTTACTAGCAGACATTAAGTTAAGACGAAAGGAGGAAACATAAAGAACATTATCAAGGGTGATGTGTTTATTGAATAGAACAGTGCCTATAGAAGAAATGGGTGCCGAGGACCGAGTGGGGAGATTAACGGAAGGCATGGTGGTAGATGTGGAGTGAGAAAAGAGAGATGGGTTCATAATAATATGATATGTTACTCCACTATCCAAGATCCATTCATTAGAAAGCACAAAATTTATAGATGGAGTAACACCGACCTGTTGCATTAGCAAAAACATCGAAATTATTTGCAGTCTGTAAAGTTACCATAGCAGTTGTAAGCTGCTTACATTGGTCTGGAGTGAGCCCAGACAAAAGTTGATGCAAGTGGGCTCACCCGTGAGGTGAAGATTGGGCTTTCTGCGAAGCGCCTGATGGGTTTGTTGTTGATGGGCTTACGGCTGATGGGCTATTTGCAATGGAATGCTGAGATGGGCCAGCATTAAAGGCTGCGCTAGAGGCCTGCTGCACTTGCTGTTGCAGCAGCCCAGTGGCTGCGTTATGGGATGCAGGGTGCTGCGACTGCTGTTGCCGAGAGGATTTGCTGGACTGGTCAGCGAAACCGCGATTGCTACGTCGCCCATTACGACCTGAGCTTGAAGAAAAATTATTGTTGGTGTGATAAAGATGGTGTCTGGGTGGATAACCATGCAATATGTGACAAGTATCAATGGTATGATGATCTTTATTACAATAGCTACAATGCAAAGGAGGACGTCCGGAATAGTTTGTCCCTCGAGCCGCTGCAGCCAAAGAAAATTTCTCGGAAGGGGTGGTGGTGCTGGCAAGTTCCTTACGCACATTGGGAAGTGGATTAATGAGCAAAATTTGTCTACGAATGGCACCATAAGAATCGTTAAGGCTCATTAAAAATTGCATTGTCTGATCTTGATCATTTTCAGCAGCGGTGGTTTTGGAACTAGGGCAAGAGCAAGTCAGCGGTGATTGATACGACATCAATTTACCCCAATTATTTTTAAGCTGTGTGAAATATGAAGAAACTGTCATGGTGCCTTGAGAATTCGAGGCGATGGCCTTTTGAATTTGAAAAATACGGGGAGCGTTGCCTTGTGAGAAACGTTCTGAAAGGTCATCCCTTGTCGCTTTCGCGGTGTTGGCATAAAGAATGTTGTCGGCCAGCTCAAGGGCAACATAATGGAGAATCCATGACAAAATCATCTTATTGCACTGGTTCCAAAAAGAATATTCAGTAGGTTGTTTGTCGGCTGAAGGTGGATTGAAAGTTCCATAAACTAATCCAAGTTCTTTGTTGGCGATGAGTGCAATGCGCATGGAACGATTCCACATAAATGGTTTAGAAACCAAAAGAAGATCGGGGTGGTCTGAATGATGAACAAAATAAGGACTTGATGCGTCGAAAGCGGAGTCAGAAGAAGAGGAGTCGTCGGTTTTTCCCATGGTGGACGGCAAGGGTAACTTGAAGGCTTCCAATACAAAGGGAAAAAAAGGACGAAGAACAAGGGAGGATAATTTAAGTGCACAAATTAAGGATGCTCTGATACCATCTTAAGTTGGGATTAATTTCCAATGTATTGAAAATGTGTAAACGTTTACAACCTATATACAACTCCAATTTCTTTGAGTACAAGTAAAGTTCTACAATTAGTGGGAGACCTATCTAAGGAAGGAAGTATAACTAGAAACAAATACCACAAAATATTCAAGTGATTACAATAATAACTAAAGGATTATTTTTTTATAACTAAAGGATTCTTAACAATTATGAATGAATATTATCCTCTCCGCTCTTTTAAGCTTTCCTCGGCAATACCCGGCAAATCCCATCAAGATGCAGGGTGACATATTTGCAGGGGACAAGTGCCAAAATTATAGTTAAGGAAGATTTAGCTAGTAATGGTCCAGGGAAGTTGTTTTTTTAGGTTTGAAAACTTGAAGAGGATGATGCATCATGGTAGGGGGGTTTTGTAGTTTTCAAGGGGTGTATTCAATAATTAAATTTTATTCAAAAATATATTTTGTCTCATTGGCAATTTCATATATGGGTAACCTAGTCTTTTAATAATTAAAATTTAGAAGGGTTGATAAAACTTCACCCAGATTATCCGATGGACATCGAATCGAGGCATGTTGATCACCATTTGGACACTTGACCCATGTGAAGAAAGTCAAAAGTAGAATAGTGTGTTTTAAGAAGTCATGTGAAACAAAAGTTACTACTAACAACGTAAAAGTAAAAATTGTATGAACGCGACAACGAACGTTCAGAGCATAGTTAATACTGACGGTATGATGATCATAAAGGAAACAACGGACAGTAACTAACTATCTACAAACGGGTCTCTATGCTCAATAGTATCCTCACTGATACCTCAACAAACAATCTGTAACATTTGTACCCTTACTGGTACCTCAAATATAAAAGAATACATAAATATGTACCCCCACTAGCATACAGTCGTACGAGTCATGCGTACATGACATGATAAGACTGGTATCTAGGGCTCGCTCATGCACCACGATCATGTGAAGGACTGGGTATTAAGCACCATCACCACATGTCCCCGAGGAACGATAGGACAAGACTGTCACTATTTAACTAGAATGCAACAAAGTGCAAGTGAACAGTCACGTGGATGACTGGTCTGTAGCCAACAGATAGGTACTAAAGATACCAATGACTTATTGAGTGTGTACAATAATCATAACAACTCAAGCCATATAATCAAATCTCAACAACATAACTTAAAGATAACTGAACATACGCAAGATAGTTCTAACTCATGACATCAAACATGATTGTATAACCAAACATGATAATAAACCATAAATCACATCACGCATAAATGTGTACATGACATGACAAGACTGGTATCTAGGGCTCGCTCATGTACCACGACCATGTGAAGGACTGGGTGCTAAGCACCATCACCACATGTCCCCAAGGAGCTATAGGACAAGACTGGCACTATTTACCTAGAATGCAACGAAGTGCAAGTGAACGGTCATGTGGATGACTGGTCTGTAGCCAACAGATAGGTACTAAAGATATCAATGACTTACTGAGTGGGTACACTAATCATAACAACTCAAACCATATAATCAAATCTCAACAACATAACTTAAAGATAACTGAACATCCACAAAATAGTTCTAACTCATGACATCAAACATGATCGTATAACCAAACATGATAATAAACCATAAATCACATCACGCATAAATATATAGTAGTATCAAAACACAAATTTAAAGCAAATAAGGTCCACTCACTCAGTTAAGATCCAACAGTCGAATTGGTTCGACTGCATAATCAGACGACAATCAACATGCCCAAACCGTAAAATCTCAAATATGGAGATCCGGACCGCCAAATTCTAGATCCTTCAATTGGGTTTGTGGGTATGTTGTGGTTCAGCTTGGTGTTTATGTTGCATAGACAGAGGAATATAAAGAGGGGAAGAGGGAGGGAGAGATTTGACGGATCTGGCCCCATTCTCACTGTAGCATGTAGCTTAGGCTCAAAGTAAGCGTTTTTAACATTGGATGGATGAGGCAGACGAAATAGATGTTAACTGGGACAACAATTGAAAAATAGGGTGCAAATTATTACAAAAATAGTTTCAGGGTGCAAAGTGGGATTGATAGTGAGTTTCATAGTACAATTCATACAATAAGCCTCTTTTTTTTTTGTATTTGAATTTGCAAAGTGGGGTTGAAAACGAAGGTTGAAAACGAACAAACTTCGGTGAAATCGACACCAAGACTGGTTGGATTATCCGGTTTATTCACTACATTCATATAGGTACCAAGGAGAAGCCCCCCTGAACCCGAAGAAGATCAATCAAAGAAAAAGTTTTTTGAAGGAATATTTTTTTTCGATGGGGACTTTCACATTTATCTTATATTATTATCTAATAAAATGTCCGTTTAAAATTAAAAATTTTAAAAATGGCATAGAAGGAACTCACATGCATTGAATACATGTACAAACTCTTTGGCTTTATTTTAAAGTAAATATATTATTAGTCACTCTTGTTTTAAATACTAGAGAAAAATGTGGTCAATTAACCTAAATAGAAAAATTGAATGAAGTAAAAATGGATAAAAAGTTGAAACAAATATATAAATGTTTTTGGGTTTTGGTTTAGATTTCAATAATAAAAGAGGCTTTTAGAGATAGGTCCAAAAATTTAAGTCATTATTGAATTTAGTCCACTTATTAATTTAGGTATTTTTGTCAATTTTTTATATTAATTTTACCCTTAAAATAAGTAATTGAAGCAAATTAAAATTCCTTTTTTTTAATAAATAAACTAATTCCTTATTTTTGGATTCATTATTCATCCCAAATTTAATTTTGAATATTGAACACTTTCTGTTTTATCAGGAATTTTTTTCTGACTAAGATTATATGCATTATACAAAACAAAATTATCAATAATTAAGAAAATATATATTAAACCCAAATAATCATATGGAAACTACCTTCAATATAGAAAAATAATAATTTATTGTACTTGCAAAAGAGATTTAACTATTTCACTCCCCTAAATATTTTACCACAACATAGTCAAAAAACCATATATAATTTTATTTAACTATTATATGGGAGATAAACGTAGTGTATCTAAAAGAAAGAAATAAATTTCATTCTATTATTTAAAAACCCAGAAATTTTGAAGAGCAAAAACAAGTTAGTAATAAATTCACTAATTATATATATATATATATATATATATATATAATTAGGATATTGAAGAGGGGTATAATATAATTGTAATAAAACAAAATGTTATGCATATATGATATACAAAAATATATGTGCTCATACTTACTTTGTTCATATCTTCCAAATGTCTTACTTTTCCTAATCCCTTTGTTTTAGAAATTTTAATCCACTCTTCTCAAGACATCTTTTCATATGAAATTCTAAACATGTCTTGTAATCTTCTATGGATGAAGCTGTGTAGTGTCTACAGAATAGCTTTTCCTCAATCTCAGCTTACATTTTTAAGAACTTCATGAATATACGTACGAACAAATGAATTGTAACCGAATCGAAGAGTTTCAAAATTATCCGTTGGAGAAGGTGAAAGAAGATGAAAATATTGAGGGGCTAGGGAAAGGGAAGGAGAGGCAACGTCTTCTGATATAAAGTAAACCATTCATTTTACAAGAAGTCTGGTGATTTTAAAGTAATTAAGAAAATTGTTTAGCGGATAGAAAACCTTTTAAACCATTGGAACAGTTGTTTGGATGATTGTTTACATTTCTTATTTCTTTCCACATATTATTATTATTTTTTAGCTTTATAATTAAGTAAAATGAAGGAGAATCTAAAAAGTACAATAATAAAGTCAATAATTACATAAAGAAAAAAGAATTGTAAAAAATCACTTTGCAATTTAATATTATTTTATTATATTCATTTGACTTTTTCCTTTTGAGAAGATACGGATTTTCATTGATAGAATAAAGATATAAAGTAAAAACAAGTTAGACTGCAATAGTTTGACGATAAACATGGATAAATATTTATAGTGTTTATGCTCGATATCTGTTGAAATGAACTAGAAGGAAAAACACACAAAATAATATAACTTGAATCCCTTAAGCATCATCAAGGCCATTATTGCATGAACAACTAATCTTTGCAATCCCCCAAAATGGAAAGCCTAACACATCCAACCCGAAATAACAGCCGCGGCAAATTATTTGCACAAAGCAAACTAAAAAGAAAAAAAAAAATAACCCAACAAAAGGTACAAATGGGCATTCCACCATTATCGCTGCCTATCACTACCGTTATTACCGCTTTCGCGGAATTCCGAAGACGACGAGGATCCCGTCCACCACCATATCACAGATATATCAATCGACCGTCATTGACACCACCACCACCACCACCAATGGAGGATCTCGATCACTTAATCAAAATCCACAAGGCCGCATCACGAGTCAAAATCCTGTGAAGGTAGATGAGCTCTTGAAGACAAAAGTTTCATCGGTAACCTGACCTGCCGGGTCGTCGAAACCAGTAACCATGATCGACACCAAGACGATAGACGGGAAAACGAAGGTTGAAAACGAACAAACTTCAGTGAAATCGACACCAAGACCGGTTGGATTATCCGGTTTATTCACTACATCCCTATAGGTACCAAGGAGAAGTCCCCCCTGAACCCGAAGAAGATCAATCAAAGAAAAAGTTTTTTGAAGGAATATTTTTTTTCGATGGGGGCTTTCACATTTATCTTATATTATTATCTAATAAAATGTCCGTTTAAAATTCAAAGTTTTAAAAATGGCATAGAAGGAACTCACATGCATTGAATACATGTACAAACTCTTTGTCTTTATTTTAAAGTAAATATATTATTAGTCACTCTTGTTTTAAATACTAGAGAAAAATGTGGTCAATTGACCTAAATAGAAAAATTGAATGAAGTAAAAATGGATAAAAATTTGAAACAAATATATAAATGTTTTTGGGTTTTGGTTTAGATTTCAATAATAAAAAGGCTTTTAGAGATAGGTCCAAAAATTTTAGTCATTATTGAATTTAGTACACTTATTAATTTAGGTATTTTTATCAGTTTTTTATATTAGTTTTACCCTAAAAATAAGTAATTGAAGCAAATTAAAATTCCTTTTTTTTAATAAATAAACTAATTCCTTATTTTTGGATTCATTATTTATCCCAAATTTAAATTTTGAATATTGAATACTTTCTGTTATATCAGGAATATTTTTCTGACTAAGATTATATGCATTAAACAAAACAAAATTATCAAAAATTAAGAAAATATATATTAAACCCAAATAATCATATGGAAACTACCTTCAATATAGAAAAATAATAATTTATTGTACTTGCAAAAAATATTTAACTATTTCACTCCCCTAAATATTTTACCATAACATAGTCAAAAAACCATATATAATTTTATTTAACTATTATATGGGAGATAATCGTAGTGTATCTAAAAGAAATAAATAAATTTCTTTCTATTATATAAAAACCCAGAAATTTTGAAGAGCAAAAACATGTTAGTAATAAGTTCACTAATTATATATATATATATATATATATATATAATTAGGATATTGAAGAGGGGTATAATATAATTGTAATAAAACAAAATGTTATGCATATATGATATACAAAAATATATGTGCTCATACTTACTTTGTTCATATCTTCCAAATGTCTTACTTTTCCTAATTCCTTTGTTTTAGAAATTTTAATCCACTCTTCTCAAGACATCTTTTCATATGAAATTCTAAACATGTCTTGCAATCTTCTATGGATGAAGCTGTGTAGTGTCTACAGAGTAGCTTTTCCTCAATCTCAGCCATACATTTTTAAGAACTTCATGAAAATATGTACGAACAAATGAATTGTAACCGAATCGAAGAGTTTCAAAATTATCCGTTGGAGAAGGTGAAAGAAGATGAAAATATTGAGGGGCTAGGGAAAGGGGAGGAGAGGCAACGTCTTCTGATATAAAGTAAACCATTCATTTTACAAGAAGTCTGGTGATTTTAAAGTAATTAAGAAAATTGTTTAGCGGATAGCTAACCTTTTAAACCATTGGAACAGTTGTTTGGATGATTGTTTACATTTCTTATTTCTCTCCACATATTGTTATTATTTTTTTGCTTTATAATTAAGTAAAATGAAGGAGAATCTAAAAAGTACAATAATAAAGTCAATAATTGCATAAAGAAAAAAGAATTGTAAAAAATCACTTTGCAATTTAATATTATTTTATTATATTCATTTGACTTTTTTTTTTAGAAGATACGGATTTTCATTGATAGAATAAAGATATAAAGTAAAAACAAGTTAGACTGCAATAGTTTGACGATAAACATGGATAAATACTTCTAGTGTTTAGGCTCGATATCTGTTGAAATGAACTAGAAGGAAAAACACACAAAATAATATAACTTGAATCCCTTAAGCATAATCAAGACCATTATTGCACGAACAACTAATCTTTACAATCCCACAAAATGGAAAGCCTAACACATCCAACCCGAAATAACAGCCGCGGCAAATTATTTGCACAAAGAAAACTAAAAGGAAAAAAAAATAACACAACAAAAGGTACAAATGGGCATTCCACCATTATCGCTGCCTATCACTACAGTTATTACCGCCTTCGCGGAATTCCGAAGACGACGAGGATCCCGTCCACCATCATATCACATATATATCAATCCATCGTCAATGACACCACCACCACCACCACCAATGGAGGATCTCGGTCACTCAATCAAAATCCACAAGGCCGCATCACGAGTCAAAATCATGTGAAGGTAGATGAGCTCTTGAAGACAAGAGTTTCATCGGCAACCTGACATGCCGGGTCGTCGAAACCCGTAACCATGATCGACACCAAGACGATAGACGAGAAAACGAAGGTTAAAAACGAACAAACTTCAGTGAAATCGACACCAAGACCGGTTGGATTATCCGGTTTATTCACTACATCCCTATAGGTACCAAGGAGAAGCCCCCCTGAACCCGAAGAAGATCAATCAAAGAAAAAGTTTTTTGAAGGAATATTTTTTTCGATGGGGGCTTTCACATTTATCTTATATTATTATCTAATAAAATGTCCGTCTAAAATTAAAATTTTAAAAAATGGCATAGAAGGAACTCACATGCATTGAATACATGTACAAACTCTTTGGCTTTATTTTAAAGTAAATATATTATTAGTCACTCTTGTTTTAAATACTAGAGAAAAATGTGGTCAATTGACCTAAATAGAAAAATTGAATGAAGTAAAAATGGATAAAAAGTTGAAACAAATATATAAATGGTTTTGGGTTTTGGTTTAGATTTCAATAATAAAAAGGCTTTTAGAGATAGGTCCAAAAATTTAAGTCATTATTGAATTTAGTCCACTTATTAATTTAGGTATTTTTGTCAATTTTTTATATTAATTTTACCCTTAAAATAAGTAATTGAAGCAAATTAAAATTCCTTTTTTTTAATAAATAAACTAATTCCTTATTTTTGGATTCATTATTTGTCCCAAATTTAAATTTTGAATATTGAACACTTTCTGTTATATCAGGAATATTTTTCTGACTAAGATTATATGCATTAAACAAAACAAAATTATCAAAAATTAAGAAAATATATATTAAACCCAAATAATCATATGGAAACTACCTTCAATATAGAAAATTAATAATTTATTGTACTTGCAAAAAATATTTAACTATTTCACTCCCCTAAATATTTTACCATAGCATAGTCAAAAAACCATATATAATTTTATTTAACTATTATATGGGAGATAATCGTAGTGTATCTAAAAGAAATAAATAAATTTCATTCAATTATATAAAAATCCAGAAATTTTGAAGAGCAAAAACAAGTTAGTAATAAGCTCACTAATTATATATCTATATATATATATATATATATATAAAATTAGGATATTGAAGAGGGGTATAATATAATTGTAATAAAACAAAATGTTATGCATATATGATATACAAAAATATATGTGCAAAATATATGTTCTCATACTTACTTTGTTCATATCTTCCAAATGTCTTACTTTTCCTAATCCCTTTGTTTTAGAAATTTTAATCCACTCTTCTCAAGACATCTTTCCATATGAAATTCTAAACATGTCTTGTAATCTTCTATGGATGAAGCTGTGTAGTGTCTACAGAGTAGCTTTTCCTCAATCTCAGCCTTACATTTTTAAGAACTTCATGAAAATACGTACGAACAAATGAATTGTAACCGAATCGAAGAATTTCAAAATTATCCGTTGGAGAAGGTGAAAGAAGATGAAAATATTGAGGGGCAAGGGAAAGGGAAGGAGAGGCAACGTCTTCTGATATAAAGTAAACCATTCATTTTACAAGAAGTCTGGTGATTTTAAAGTAATTAAGAAAATTGTTTAGCGGATAGCTTACCTTTTAAACCATTGGATCAGTTGTTTGGATGATTGTTTACATTTCTTATTTGTCTCCACATATTGTTATTATTTTTTAGCTTTATAATTAAGTAAAATGAAGTAGAATCTAAAAGGTACAATAATAAAGTCAATAATTGCATAAAGAAAAAAGAATGGTAAAAAATCACTTTCCAATTTAATATAATTTTATTATATTCATTTGACTTTTTTTTTTGAGAATATACGAAATTTCATTGATAGAACAAAGATATAAAGTAAAAACAAGTTAGACTGCAATAGTTTGACGACAAACATGGGTAAATACTTCTAGTGATTAGGCTCGATATTTGTCGAAATGATCTAGAGGGAATAACACACAAAATAACCTGAATCTCCTAACCATCATCAAGGTCATTACTGCACGAACAACTAATCTTTGCAATCCCACAAAAGGGAACGCCTAACAAATCCAACCCGAAATCAGAGCCGCTACAAATTATTTGCACAAAGCAAACTAAAAAAAAATAATAATAACCCAACAAAAGGTACAAATGGGCATTCCACCATTATCGCTACCTATCACTACCATTATTGCCATCTCCGCAGAATTCCAAAGATGACGAGGATCCCGTTCACCACCATATCGCAGATATTTCAATCCACCGTGATTGACACCACCACCACCAATGGAGGACCTCGATCGCTCAATAATAAAAGAGGCTTTTAGAGATAGGTCCAAAAATTTAAGTCATCATTGAATTTAGTCCACTTACTAATTTAGGTATATTTGTCAATTTTTTATATCAATTTTACCCTTAAAATAAGTAATTGAAGCAAATTAAAATTCCTTTTTTTTTAATAAATAAAGAAATTCCTTATTTTTGGATTCATTATTCATCCCAAATTTAAATTTTGAATATTGAACACTTTCTGTTTTATCAGGAATCTTTTTTTGACTAAGATTATCTGCATTAAACAAAACAAAATTATCAAAATTATGAAAATATATATTAAACCCAAATAATCATTTAGAAACTACCTTCAATATAGAAAAATAATAATTTATTGTACTTTCAAAAGTGATGTAACTATTTCACTCCCCTATATTTTACCATAACATAGTCAAAAAACCATATATAATTTTATTTACCTATTATATGGGAGATAAACGTAGTGTATCTAAAAGAAATAAATAAATTTCATTCTATTATATAAAAACCCAGAAATTTTATCTCAATTGTGGGCAAAACAACATATATACTTTTATTTATCTACTATATAGGAGATAAACGTAGTGTACCTAAAATGTAGAATACATTTCATTCTAACTTATTATATAGGAGATAAACGTAGTGTACCTAAAAACCTAGAAATTTTAACTGAACTGTGGGTAAAAAAATATATATACTTTTATTTACCTACTATATAGGAAATAAACACAGTGTGCCTAAATAGGGCACCATATTATCCATATACCATTGGTAGCTTGTCGACACTGCCTGTGGCTAGTGTTCACTCTCTCTTCTTTTGACTCTTTCTCAATTCTCGGTCTTCATTTATCTTCTTATAGAAGATTAATTCAATCAAATTGTTAATTTAAATTTCAAAAATTGATGATTAATATATGATAATTGATCCAAAAAATTAGGTATATTTTAGTATTTTCTTTTTAAATATTATAATATAATGTGTTAGAAAGAAAAAAAAGCGCAGTAAAAAAATAAAATAAGATAAAATGCTGATGTGGATTTACAATAATCAGTTTAGTGGATTACTTTAAATGTTGGTCATTAAAAATGGACTAATATATAATTAATTCATAATAGAACGTGGTAAGTTTTTTTTTTTGGTCAATTGTTTCTGTATTTTTTGAAATGGTTTTGGGAAAAAGATGAACGGGATCCTAGGTTTATATTAAATTTTTATTATTTCATTATTGTGGTGAGCAAAAAAGGCTCCCCAATTTTTGTTATTGAAAACTTTTTTTAAGGAATAAAAGTTCTAAAATGTCCCCACCCAACTAACAAAAATTAGCTATATAATTTTATTTAGTAGATGATAAAAATATAGTGATCAAAATTGCAAAATTGAACAACTGACATGTGACTACTTATATTCAGAAACTCGCGAAGCAGCCATGAAATCAAACAGCTGACATGACTGTGTTTACAGCTACATGCCCCTATTCTCCCTTCGAACCAACTCCTCTACACCCATGGAGGAATCGAACTCAAAACTTGGGACATCCTAAACTTGTGCCCTTACCATTGAACCACCTTGGTGATTAAAATGGAAACTTATTGGACTCAGAGATATGTGACTACTTTTGAGTTGTAGGTGCCTCCCCTGTTGTGAGTCTGCTAAAGATGGGTTAGGTAAGTTAAACCCAATTGGTTGACTCAAACATAAAATTGAATCGGCCCAATCAATCCATTTTTTAGCCGAAACAAAATCGAACCACCTTAATTTCAAAAGTGGGGTTCGACATGACTAGTATTAAGAATTATTTTATGGTACAAACATCACTCTAGTTTTCCTGATTTGACTCTGAAATTTGGAGTCTATCTTAAATCATTCCATCAAAATCACAAAATGACATGGATTGAAATGCTATAATTTCTTTTTAAAAAGGCTAATTAAAGACACCACCCCGGTCATCTACCTGGCTATGTAACTCTAAAGCAGAATGAGATGCAAAGTCACCGAAATTTTATTGTGATGCAAAACAATACGTTAGATGAAACGATCACAAATAACTAGATGCAACGCACTTTGAGGAATTTGTACGACGGAGTACAAAATGCAAGATCTTCCTCATGCCCTTGAACAACCAGTAGGTGGAAATGAATTTATAACATTAGAGTCTGCTATTAAAACAATTAATCCTAAACTAACTCATCATGCATCAAAACTTCGCTAAATCAATAGGTGAAATTATGTGTGCTTCAGATCCCTTGACCTCTCCAACACCACAATTCAAGTTCTCCCTCATACAATCTTCAACCTCTTTAACCTGCAGACATTCACTGAACCTATAAGCCTGCTACCGCCTTCTCAGCCTTTCAGGGTTGGGTATGGAGGTTGGTCTAACTCCTCTGAACATTGGAAACCAGCTACTCTGTTAAGGCACATTGCAGAGCTTGCCTAGACATAAGCTTCCAAATTACAGAATTCAAGAAAGATAGGAAGTTCCTATGCTGATGAAAACGAGAAATTGCTAAATGGTACTACAATTTGGAGCATCCAGTCCACGTGTTAGGATATGGGTGGATGACCCAGTTGATATTCCTCATATTTGGGGTTTTATATCAATAAATATGCACCCAAATGATAACAACAAGACTCAATGCATCAAGTGGCTGCAGTAAGGTACCATGTAATAATCTCACTAAAAACTAGTACTTTGATTTCAGTTACTTGAACAAGGGTAGAACATTTAGAGGAAAACAATAAAACAGTCACCAGAACCTTGTCATAAACCAAATATAAAGATGTTCCAAGTTTTATGCATGAAGAGAAAATGTTAAAAAGTCTCGTGATAGCCCTTTAATGACAAGAAATAGTGTTATCTAAACTTACTTTACTGACATCATAATAATGTTTATATTTATGGAGTTCAGCATGAACCTAAAACATTCAGATATGAAACTTATACCGGTAGGCAGTAACCATCATACACTGACCGATTTGTAATGTTCTTCAGCACTATCGTTATTCCTACACTTTTGAAGTCATATAAACCTACAATATAGGTATGGAAAGAGTAATAAAATGCCTCTGACACCCGATAACAGAAAATCATCTTCAATAGTTCTAAACAGTAAGAAAAAGCAGAAATTTTCCATACCAATATTCTCAGAAAAATATCTATCTAACTACATTATCATAAAAAAAAATCCATCTTCAAAACAGACTAAGGTGACCTGCAAATAGACTCGCTAGCATCACAATGAACTTGAAATTCGAAGTTTAAAAGAAATAACAAGAACAAGATACCTAACAAATTCAAGGGTTTAGCCACCACTGAGTTTCAACTCTACATCTCGTTATTTGACAAGATACCTCTGACTAGCCATGTAACAGAATACTCATTGAAGGACCGCATCGTGTTTTACACACGTCGTTGCTTAGGGAGTCGACAGCCATTATGGGGCTTCCGGGTTGTATCTTCAATGTATACAACTGGATTCATGCCCACTTTTGAATTAGTAAAGCCCTCTTTCCAGCTCACGATGGCTTGCCTTTTCTTCTTAAAGTAAGTAAACCCTTTCACTTTCATTACAACTGACTTTAATCCGAAGTTTCTTGCCATCCGTCCAACATGTTCTGCGGTTGCTTCAGCAGCATACTTAGACAATTTTGGTCCTCCCTTCATTTCCGGTAAGGACCCAGCTGAGGCCCCAAGTTTTTTGTTGCCCTTTGAGTCCGTAACAGACACAAAGGTATTATTTTTCATCAGCTTCATGTGGACAATATCAGCATTTTGCTCTAAACTATATCGAGGAAACTGAGGACCCCCAAAGTAGTCCTTTCCGTCCTCGTCTATAACTCCCCTCACAAAGTTCATGGACCTGGAATTCCTTGAAACATTCTCAGATGAATTGAAACCAGGTCGGAAAAAGGAATTCCTTGGAACATTATCAGAGGAATTGAAACCCTGTCGAAATATGGAATTCCTTGCAACATTCTCAGATGAATTGAAACCCTGTTCGAAAATGGGGTTACTTGCAACATTCTCAGAAGACTTGAAACCCTCTTGAAAATTGGGTTTCCTTGCAACATTCTCAGAAGAATTGAAGCTCTCTTGATAAACTGGTTTCCTTTCAACATTCCCAGAAGAATCGAAACCGTCTTGAAAATTGTTTAGGTGTCCTGTAAAGCCCCCAACTTTTTAATTCTTTGCCAGAAATTGACACCAATGAAAGAACAATTTCCCATCAAATCTTCTGGATTCTCAATTTATTTTAACAGACTAATTTCACAAGTCACGGAATTCAAAATGCGATCCAAGAATACTTAAACTGGTAGAAAATTTGTAAATCGAAAAAAAAAAATGAAAAAAAAATGCATAATCAAGCAACAAAACCAAAAACCCAATATAGAAGAATAGGATGCAAGAATTTTGATTAGCTAAATTAAAAAGGCAGGAAGTAAAAGAAGAAGTTACCTGGTGGCATCCTAGAGACAGAGAAAGGCCTTGAAGCAATGAGATCGCTCTGGCATCTGGAGAGGCGATGAACCAGAGATGAAGACATTCGAGAGAGACACGAATACATGGCTCACTTGAATGAACCAGAGATGCTTGTTCGGTATGCCGGAGGTGAAGTGATGGAGTAATGGAGACGGACCAGACGGTGGATAGAGATTGGAGAAAGAGAGGGGCTACCGAGGGTTTTTGGTTTCGCGTGATGGGAGTATCGGAAGGACCGGTCTATCAGATTTTATCAGGAATTTAACTGAAATAGTAACCCAATTTCACGTGCTTATTAGGGTGTATTCAATTGAGATTTTAATAGAGTTTAAATGTCTCTAAAAGTTCATATTTATTCAATTAAGACTTTTAAAGAGTTGTTAAAAATTTGGGTATTCAATCTATACTTTTATAGAGATTTATATAGTTATT
Source organism: Oemleria cerasiformis (assembly GCA_037349345.1). Classification (NCBI taxonomy): domain Eukaryota; kingdom Viridiplantae; phylum Streptophyta; class Magnoliopsida; order Rosales; family Rosaceae; genus Oemleria; species Oemleria cerasiformis. The sequence goes on from JAZGTL010000019.1 coordinate 12,228,653, forward strand.
AAAAATTGAGGTGTATTCAATAATGACATTTCATAACTCCATAAAAATTAGATGTATTGAAAATATCAATGAATATTGTAGACTTCATTAAACGGTAGAGTTTTATGGAGTTTGACAAACATTTTAGTATAAATTATACTTCAGCAAATTTTTGATTTCTCTAGCCACCCCCTCGGATTTCTACTGATTCTATACAAAGCTTAAAAAATATTATTTTTATATTTTTCAATAGACTTAATAAAACTTAAGTCTCTTACCGATATCTATTATCATATATTACTTTACATTGAAATTATAAGTACTTAAATAATACAAATTATAATTAATTAAATAATACAAATTTTAAATGAATGTTTAAAGAAAAAAATAAACAAAAAAATTAATAAAATGGAAAAAATATATTTCAAAGGCATGCATGATGCCTCTCAATCTTATTGATCGTTAAAAGTTTTATATTTTTGTAATTAATGTTTGTTGTATTATACTATTTTATTTTAATTTAGTGCGAATTTTTAGTAAAAAATACTTATGATTTGATTATAAATTCTTCAAATAAATATCTATCAAATTATATAACTCAATATCATTTTCTACAAAACTTAATCACATTATATAAAACTCAATATGACTCTGGAAAATTTTGTCATATAACTCTGTATAATTCCATTATTATCTCGGTAAAAGTTTATGAAAATCAATAAATCTTTAAAACTCAATAACTTCAAAAAACTCTGCAATTATCTGTATTAATCTAAATTCAATACACCCCCCAAAATCTTTTTTTTTTCTTTTTTTGTGAATGCCTAAATCGATTCTAATGTTCATTTTGATTCTATTATGTCCTAATATTGTCTATATGGTATTGATTATGCAAGTGGCATCTATATATTGTTGATATTAGCACTGAGCTTGCGTAACCGAAATACCGAAATCAATCTGGTCCAGATCATACTGAACCAAATTCGTACCAAATAAGCAAACCAAATTAAAATTCACTACGGTACCGAATCAAACCGGTTTGGTCCCGTATGGTTTCGGTTCAAGGGTTTGTCATACTGTATCATCTCGTACCATACCGAAGTGGGTTTTTTTTTATATTTAATATATAATTTAAATTAATATATATTTTGTGTGTGTATTAATGTGTTACTTGTACTCATTTTGTTTTAATGGTTCATTAGATTTATAGAGTTAATGAATTTTCCAAATGTTTTCAATTTGTTTTTGCAAACGTTACAAAAAGATCATCTTATTTAAAGACCTTACCAAAATGGTTTTTTGTGTTGTAGGGGTGGCAATTTTTGACACTACTCGATAAACGCCTCTCAACCCGGACGATTAAAATTTTGGGTCATTTTCGAGTCAACCCGTTATGACACGTTTAATAAAAGGGTGGGTTTTGAGTCAACCTTTTAACTCATGTAATGACCTATTAACCGGTTTAATAAACGTGTCAGTCACTAACCCATATATCTGCCAATTTACCTACCTATATACCTATTAAATCTTTATAATTTTAAGGTTATTTGGGGATGAAATTATTATATATTGATGGTATTTTATAGTATATAGTGAATTTTAGGGTGTATAACATAAATTCGTAAAGTTAGAATGTCAAATAGTTTAAATAGGTTAAACATGTCATAGGTTAATTGAGTTTCGAACACGACCTATTTATTAAATAGGTTATATGGGTTACTTGGTTCATTAACAGGTCAGGTTCGGGTTGGACATCCTTGACACGATCATTAAACGGGTCGGGTTGGGCATATATGGGTAAAATATAATTCATCACACGACACGAACTGGACACAACCCGACCCATTACCAGCCCTATTGCATTGTAAGAAGTTGAATAGAAAGTGATCTGACTAGGATTTTTACTTTTTGGAAATTGAGGTCACAATTTCTCTGGACAAATCCTTAGACAAACGTGTGATTAACTTAGCCATGTACTTTGTTTTCCACCTTCAAAGTGTGCTATTTTTTTCTCTTGTTTAGGTATTAACTTAATCATATTCCAAATTGGGAGATATCAGAGCATTGAATGCCTCTAACTCAATTCCTTTTCGATTGATATGGATTTCACTTGCTTTTTGTAGCAATTGAAAGTGGGAATGTTGTACAAATTGATTTCTTTATGATTGTTAATTAAACCATCATATACATTTTCAATTTCACTTTATATTATGGAGCACCTGTGATGTGTATCGACCTCGAGCTTTACAAAAGTCGAACCCGAGATTTTCCACATAATATGTGAAGAGGAATATCATTAGGCCATAACATTAAGTAGCTCCAAAGTAACATCTATGAAGGTCCTATTTACAAAACATTTATTCTTGGCTCTACAGATTTCTCCTCTGTTTTTTTTTCTCTATGATTTATTTTGTTCTTTTGAGCCTCTATTTATAGGCACTTTGAGGTAGAGATCATATGAGATTGAGATGACTTGAATTCAAAATATGATGACGATTTTAAATTTCAAATTCAAATGACCAACGGTTGATGCATTCTCTTGAATTTGAAAAAGGGTAATAATCCTGTATCAAAAAGAAAAAAGACGAACAATTATAATAATCCTTGATTTCAAATTGAATGTTATGTTCATCTTCTGGCTATTCTTCTGGTTTTATTTTTGTATTTCATAAATATTATTAAGAATAATACTATGGCATCAACTATTTTTTCAATTTTTTTTATACAAACACATGTGACATGATGTAGATTGTCATATTATCTTTTTTTTTATTTCATCATTTTCTCTTAATTATAAAATAAAAAGAAAAAAATCTGCTATTTGAAAAAAATAATAATAAATAAAAATAAAAGAATACCTAATAGTTTTGATTGAACCTGAAACATCGATTCCTCCCTCTTTTCCCTTCCACAATAAACCCTAACAATTCAATGCAGCCTCCTCTATTGAAATGTCTCACATCCGCCATGATAACTCTCAATCAGTATTGTATGTATCTTCATCACATATTAACACCCGAAATAGATCATATTTATGATTCGATTGGAGGATTATTTTTATCTGAAAACCAATGGTTAGGGACTAGGAAAGGGTGTGGAATGGCATATTATCTTCATCGGTAGTGGGTGGGTGAAGATGCTTTCTCTTACAAATTTCCTGGTCTCCAGAGGAGGGTATCTTGAAACTGGACTGGCCATTTGGCCTACAAGAACATTGCAAAAGAAAATTGAATGTAAAATTTGGGTGGTGTCCTTTATTACATTAACTGGATTCGCCCTTACTTTCTTGCGCTTGAAAGTTCAACATAAATCCAGTTTCATCGGCAGTGGGTCGGTGCTTTTTTGCGCTTGAACTTGCCTTTATTGCTTTCCTTCTTCTTCTTGTTTGGGTTAGGGGGCCGTCGATCCTTTAGCGAACTCAGGGTGTTCTTCTCCAATAAAGAATTGTTATAGTTAGGGTTTATTCGTTCTTAATTTAATTTAATTTTGTATTTTTTATGTTTGATTTTTAAGATAGTTAATTAAAAAAATGACATGTTTGGAATTTTCTTTTTTTAAAGGGGAATTGTCATTAATGTCCATTTCTCACAAAAAAAAAAACCCACTAATAATCACTTCTTATATACTCAACCATCTAAGGTAAATTGACTTTTGATATTTGCAATTTTGACCCAAGTATATGAGCAAAAAAAAATTAAGTTAGTTCACACTTAGTTACTTCTCATTCTTTTTCCCAAATCCTCTCCAACCTTCATCCTCTCTCATCTCACCTTCATCCCACCTTCATCTTCAACCTAGAAAAAAAATCCAGAAAACCACATTCATCCCACCTTCATCTTCATCCACCTTCATAAGAAGACGAAGAGGAAGAGGACGCAGCCTCCCCCTTCATCTTCATCTTCATCTTCATCTTCATATGGGTTTCTAGGTTTCGCAGTTAGTTATCGATTAGTTTTCACTTATATACCAGTTGGTAACCACTTAGTTATATAACAAAAAACCCAGAAACCCATGAACATGAAGATGAAGATGAAGAGAAAAAAGAGGATGCAGAGGAAGAGGAAGAAGTTGAAGAGGAAGAGGAAGAAGAAGAGGAAGCTACCTTCCCCATCATCTTCATCTAGAGATCTTCATCTTCATCTTCATCTGGGTTTCACAGTTAGTTACAGATTAGTTCCCACTTATATACAAGTTGGTAACCACTTAGTTACATAACTAGACACCTGGAAACCCATGAAGATGAAGATGAATAGAGAAGAGAAAAAAGAGGATGCAGAGGAAGAGGAAGAAGTTGAAGAGGAAGAGGACGCAACCTTCCCCGTCATCTTCATATGGAGATCTTCATCTTCATCTTCATCTGGATTTCTGGATTTCGCAGTTACTTACCAATTAGTTCCCACTTATTTACCAGTTTGTAACCACTTAGTTACATAACTAGAAACCTAGAAACCCATGAACATGAAGAGAGAAGAGAAAAAAAAGGATGCATATGAAGAGGAAGAAGATGAAGAGGAAGAAGACGAAGCGGAAGTGGACGCAACCTTCCCCTTCATCTGAAAATCTTCATTCTTCATCTTCATCTTCATCTTCATCCTCATCTTCATCTTCATCCATGTTTCTTGAGAGAAAAAAGAGAAGAGAGAGAGAGAGAAGAGATAAGAGAGGAGAGAGAGACGAGATAAGATAGGAGAGAGGGAGAGAAATGAAAATTTACAAATTAGTCCTCTTCATATATTTATACTTGGGTCAAAATTGCAAATATCAAAAGTTAATTACCTTAGATGGTTGATTATATTGGAAGTGGTAATTAGAGGACTAAATTGACCACATTTAGTGACCAAATTGATGTGACAATCAATGAATGATGTTATTTCAATAAATTAAATCACTTTGTATTTATTTTTTGTGGTAAATAAAATGCCACATCAATGTGATCACTAAATATAGTCAATTTAGTGTGTCTAAACATTATTATTCTTTTCTTTTTCTTTTTAATGAGAAAGGGACATTAGTGACAAAATTCATTTTTTAAATGACACGGATTGTCATTTTGCGTGCCACATGTGTTGGGTTAGGAAAATTTGGGAATTTAGTTTGTGCTTCTAGCATTATTGTATTATTAAAGGAAGAAAAAAATTTAGTTTCTTGTCGTAAATATCTTTTGAAGGATAATCCCTAATACGTGATAATGAAATATAAAAAAAAAATCTGTTCTTTGGCTAAGTCATCACACTCGTTTGGATGAGATCGGCCAATTATATATTTGGAACTTACTATGATAATATATATATATATATATATATATATATTTTTTTTTTTTTTTTCTAATTTCAATAACAATTTAATAAAACAAAATTGGATATGCGTTAAAATGATTTATAGGAAATTCCACATTTTATATAGGGATATTGAGGAGGGTAATTATTCACAACATGTATCAACCTTGCCTTTGAGAGTCAACCTGAAACATCTCACTATATATAAAGAGTAGAAAGTACATGTTTTATAGACAACGATATTAGGGGAGAGATATTATGCACATAGGATATCGACCTCACCTTTTATGAGAGTCAAATATACTCAAACCTCATGTTTACAGTGAGTAGAAGTACCTAATTCAGGTCCAATGTGTGCGTGGCATAACCCAAATCCTTATCCCTTATAAGTTAGAATTATATAGAATATTTTGTAAAAAAGAAAATAGAAATACCTATTAGTTAGAAAAATTTAGGACGACGAGTCTCTGCATTTACCTTCGACGCATTTATACGCATTTAAAATAATACACACCATTGATTTAATCTAACGGATTTAAATTACACTACATCAGCCTTATTCTATTAAATAAAAACTTCACACAAAACATCTTATCACTACCCATTGATGTCAGGATCCGTCCCGAATTTCTCTTCGAAACCCGGGAAGAACCCTGATCCCGTTTGACAACCTAAGAAAAGGTTCCCAAAATACCCTTCAATCCTTACAAAATATAATAATAACCAAAATACTTCCACTTGTCAGACAAGGGATTCAAGCACTCAATAATTCCCGTAATTAATGACCAATCAAATACAATATAATATCAGAGCGTCTAAGTAGGATCAAGAGTAAAATTTAGATATCCTACTCAAATATAACTACACAGCGCAGTCGAAGTACTAATGCCTCTGCCTCGAGATCAGTGTTCGCGTCAACTCTACTCAACTGCCTGAAGGGGGTTTAAACACAAAAGTTGTGAGTGGACAAAAATAATCATTTATAAATCATTTTTCGAGGAAATATTACATTTTTCCCCCTCCATTTATAAAATCATGCATGCATCACATAAACAATTTATAATATAAAAACATCATATGTAAATCACCAAAATTTTCATTTCTCTTTAAAACCACTTAGTTGGTATCACAGAAAATCTGTATAATGAAAATACCTCGTGCTCCACAGTTTGGTCTGACAACTCTCTTCAAAGGAGTTACAATTATTTAATTCAATCTGGACACATAATATCTCAAATTCACTGTTCCCGACATATCCACAACACACCAGGGTATCCCTTGAGATGTGTTAAAATCTGTACTACTTGGACTCGATTACAATCTCTGCAAAATCACCTTTTATATTGGGGGTTCACCGCCAACAGCGGATCCTAGGCCCGGCTCCTGGGCCCCCTCAAATCGGTTTTGTTTATATTGGGGGTTCACCGGGTTCACCGCCAACAACGGATCCTAGGCCCGGCTCCTGGGCCCCCTCAAATCGGTTTTGTTTATATTGGGGGTTTACCGGGTTCACCGCCAACAGCGGATCCTAGGCCCGGCTCCTGGGCCCCCTCAAAACGATATTGTATCCAAAATCAAGTATATATTTTGTTTATCATTTATCACAAATATGATTTCAACCCAAAATCATAGACCCAGATAATTACCACGTCAAAACAATATCAAACCGAATCCAACAACCATATCATTTCTCACAACACACTTTCACTGAAATATTGGGAAAACAAATGTCCAGCAATCAATTATAAATTCCAAGAAATCATTATTGTAACGACCCGGACCAGAAATTAAATTATTTTGAGAATTGGACAATTTTACCCTCAGTTTTGGATGGGTTCGGGAGTCACTTTTTGACTGGTAAAACTTTTGGGAATTTTTCTTGGGTTGTTGCGTAGGTCTCGAACTCACGAGTTCGTAGACAGGCGGCACGTTGAAAACGGAGATCCGATGTGTTCGTTCCGGGTCTAGAAGCTGCAGGGGCAGTTTGGTAATTTTGGAAATGTTGGAATTATATAACAGATATTTTCTCTCTCCTCGGGAGATTGGTGGATGCAGTCTCGGCCCTATCCGAGCCCTCCCCGTGCGAACACCGAAGGCCATATTCATCGGAGGGGTTTCGGTCCGATTCGAACAAAACCGAGGTTGGGAGGACTTTCCCCGCGACCCCACGAGTCTTTTGGTGTGATTATCGGAGTGGGAGCACCTCCGTGGGCGACGGACGGAGGAGGGAGGTGAGCCGAACATTCTCGGCCGTTTTCCGGCCAAACCAGGTACGATCTCGGAACTTTGACCTCATATTTGGATTCCTGGTGAAAAGTAGATGAATTTACATGTGTAGATCGTGAAAAACGGTTAAGAAATGAAGAAATTAGAAAACCTTGAAGTTCGGCCGGAAATGGGGGATTCCGGCGAACCAGACGGCGGCGGAGGCGGCGGTCCGGTCATCTTCTCCGGCCAGCCTCCGGCGACGGCGAGGGCCGTCCGGTCGTCTTCTCCAGCGAGTCACCGGTAACCGGTCGAGCCGAGTGAACCGGTCGAGCCGAGTGAACCGGTCGAGTCGAGTGAACCGGTCGAGTCGAGTGAACCGGTCGAGTTGGATCGGGTCAGGTCGAGCCGGGCCGGGTTGGACCGGTCCAGGCGCGTGAACACTGTAGCAGGCGCGTGACCAGCGCGTGGCAGCGCGTGACCAGCGCGTGGCAGCGCGTGGGCGCGTATTCTGACCTTCCGGTGGCGCGTGGCGGCGCGTGGGACTGTTTCCGAGGTCACGGCGGCGCGTGACCAAGGTTTTGGGACGTTCCGGATCAGATTTTGTTGGTTTCGAGGCCATAGGAGTTCATTTAGAGCTCGGTTGGGCAATCCCAGCGGTAGGGATTGACCGTAGAGAGGGTTTTGAGTTTGGGAAGTCAAGGTAGTTGGGTCATTATGGTGTAGGTGTTCTGAGGCTAGAGCGTACATGAATTTTGGGTTGGATGGTGATGGTAAGCGGACTTTGATTATAAATTGTAATGTATGTATAAATATCTTCGATTTCATTACTGTTGTGTATGGTTGTATTTATAAATTGTGATGCATGTATTAATATCCTCGATTTAAATACTGTTGTGTATGGGTGCAATGGTTGCTGGATAATTGTTATTCCAATATTTCAGTGGAAGTGCGTTGTGAGAAACGATATGGTTGTTGGATTCGATTTTGATAGTGTTTTGACGTGGTAATTATTTGGGTCTATGATTTTGAGTTGAAATCGTACTTGTGACTATAAAATAATCGATTTTGGATCCAATATTGATTTGAGGGAGGCCAGGATCTGGGCTAGGATCCGCTGAGACGGTGAACCCGGTGAACCTCCGAGATAAATATTGATTTGAGGGAGGCCAGGATCTGGGCTAGGATCCGCTGAGGCGGTGAACCCGGTGAACCTCCGAGATAAATATTGATTTGAGGGAGGCCAGGATCTGGGCTAGGATCCGCTGAGGCGGTGAACCCGGTGAACCTCCGAGATAAATATTGATTTGAGGGAGGCCAGGATCTGGGCTAGGATCCGCTGAGGCGGTGAACCCGGTGAACCTCCGAGATAAATATTGATTTGAGGGAGGCCAGGATCCGGGCTAGGATCCGCTGAGACGGTGAACCCGGTGAACCTCCAATATATAAGGTGAATTTGCAGAGATTGTGGTCGAGTCCAAGTAGTACATATTCTAGCACACCCCAAGGGATACCCTGGTGGCTAGGAATATGATAGTAGAGAGATGCTGATTGATATGTTATGATAGTCGAGATATATACCGACTGATATGATATGATATGATACATATTCTAGCACACCCCAAGGGATACCCTGGTGGCTAGGAATATGATAGCCGAGAGATATACCGGCTGATGATACGATATGATAGCCGAGGATATATCCGGCTCTAATATGAACCAGACGACAATTGTTATGGGCCTAATCAACATATAAAAATACGTCGTCATCCGGGTCAGTGGGTTGGTGTGGGCGGTGACCCAGATGGACGAATTATTATTTGTTCACTAGTATCTGACTAGTTTGATGTCTTGTGGTTTTCCAGTAGAGATATCAGCAATATTTGACTGGTGTGTTATGAATATGTCAGGAACAGTGGATTTGAGATACTATGTGGCAGATTGAATCAAATGATTTGAATTTGAGATATTTTGTGTCCGGATTGATTTAAATGATTTTAAACTCCTTTGAAGAGAGTTTCCAAATCAAATTGTGGATTACGAGGTATTTTTATTATACAGGTTTTATGTGAGTCCAATTCATGATTTTAAAGATAAATTGTTTATGTGACGCATGCATGATTTTATAAATGGAGGGGAAGAATGGTATTTGATTGGTCGTTAATTACAGGAATTTTGAGTGCTTAAGTCCCTTGTCTGACAAGATGAAGTATTTATTATTGTTTTTATAATTTGTAAGGATTGAAGGGTATTTTGGGAACCTTTTCTTAGGTTGTCAGACGGGATCAGGGTTCTTCCCGGGTTTCGAGGGGAAATTCGGGACGGGTCCTGACAATTGTACCCATACATAACAGTATTAAAATCAAAGATACATTTATGCATGCATTAGTGTATAAACCAAAAGTCCACTCACAAACCTGTTGAAGCAAGCTCAATCCCGAACTGTACGCTCCCCTGAAGTTCCTGGAGCAGTATTGCCTATCCAAATTAATAATCGGGATTACTAGCTAGTAATAAGAACCTTAAATATAAACCCCCTAAACCCCGGGAGCCTAACTATGCTGGCCTAGAAAACGCAGCCACTTTAAAATGTCCAAAACAACCCCTAAACGACGTTCGATCGACCCAAAACACGTACCAACAGATCCGGAACGTCAAAAACTACTTGTCACGCGCCACCGTGACCTCAGACTCGACCCCACGCGCCGCCACGCGTCGACGGAAGGTCGGAACACGCGCCCACGCGCCCTCACGCGTCGGTCACGCGCCTGCTACAGTACCCACGCGCCTGGACCGGTCCAACCCGATCCAACTCGGCCTGACCCGGTCCAACTCGGCCTGACCCGGTCCAACTCGACCCGACCGGTTCACTTGACCCGACTGGTTCACTCGACCCGACCGGTTCACTCGACCCGACCGATTCACTCGACCTGACCGGTTCACTCGACCCGACCGGTTCACTCGACCCGACCGGTCACCCGACCCGACCGGTTTACTCGACCTGACCGGTCACCAGCGACTCGCCGGAGAAGACGACCGGCTGCCGGCGCCGCCGTCTGGTTTCCGCTGGAATCCTCCATTTCCGGCCGAAACTTCAAGCTTTCCTAACTTCCTCAAAACTCAACCATTTTTCACAAATTTTACGTCTAAATCTATCTACTCAAACCTAGGAATCCAAATATGACCTCAAAACCACAAACACGTACATGTGCTAGCCGGAAAATCGATCGGAAGATCCGAAACTTCCTACACTCGGTTCGACTTCCCCCGTGGTCCTCTCCTTCGATGGTTGGTACGGTTGTGATCGTGGGAAGGAGTAGAATATGATTAGTTGATCAAAACTAGAAGTTGGAGCCTTGAATCAAAAGTTGACTTTGTGGGTTTTGGGTGAGTTTTCGCACACGGGTTTCGGGTGGTTTGTGTTTATGTTTGTCACAGAGAGAGAATGAAGATGAAGATGAAATGAAGTGGATCAAATTAGTCTGATTTGGGGGTTGAAAATATCTACCCCAAGTCAAAAATTACCAAAATACCCCTATCAATCTAGACCCGTAACTTTCGTCCACGAACTCCGTTTCCTGTGTGCCGCCTGTCTACGAACTCGTGAGTTCGAGACCTACGCAACGGTATCCAAAACACCACCGAAAATGTTTCGAAACGAAATTTGACTTTCACGCCCCTTAACAAGCAAGGGTAAAATCGTCATTTTACAAAAATAATTACGTAAACCCAATAATTAAAATTCCGGGTTGTTACAATTGATCTCTCATTCCCATCTCTTACGCTTTCCTTTCCCTCTTCTCTCATGTAATTACATATTGATTCATCCAATTTGAGTGTGTTTTTTATTGCTCCATCTTCATCTTTCTTGCTTCATTTTCTAAGTTTTCTTTTTTGAGTACATTTATCATTCTTTCGTTTATGTGCAGATCCATTTGGAGCAAATTTTAAGGTATGAAATCAATAAACTCAATATCCTTCCTAACCCAAAATTTTTAGGAACATTAATATCCATTAATTAAAGATAAATTTTAATTCCATATGATAAAAGCTTGAAATGCTTTGATTAATAATGAATCGAAAATATCAAATTTCCATCCGCATAAAATCCGTCAAGGTTGAACATACCATATCTATAGAATTAATGTCGAGGAAGTAATAGCATATTTGGTTGGAGGAAGAAGACGATATGGGTTGTTTTTTTATTTTAATTTATTTTTAGATATTTGCCTTTTACTATACTTAAAAATTTTGTATAATAATAAATGGAAATACCTAATGCGGTGGAATCTTGGTTGTTTGATTGATTTATACTGCTTTAATTCAAAGTGATAAAGGTGAAAATCCTCTATTATTAGCTAATACAATATGGAATAACAAACTCCATTAGATTAAATCAATGGTGGGCATTATTTCAAACGGATATAAATGCATAGAAGGTAAATGCAGAAGTTCGCAGTCCAAAAATTTAATCTCAAAGTGAGTTGACCCTTGACTTCAAGTGTCTTTACTTAATTATTTTGTTACTAGTTCAATAACTCTTCTTGTCACTTAGAGCATCCACATTAAACTCTTCAAATGTAACTTTTGGAAAAATTTGTTTGGACAAATTTATCCAAAAGCATTAAAATACTTCTGGAACATACTCTACATTTAACATCAAATTTGTTTAAATGAACAGTAGATGACTATATGTAACTAGTAATTTTCATTATGTTAAATTTAACATTAAAAGTAGAGAGTTTGATAGTAAAGAGCATTGATTTTAATAGTCTTAAAAATTTGATAGTTATTAACAAATTTTAAATAATTTTAAATTAAATTTGACTAAATATATAAATAGTCGTCTACTAAAAGTGCTCTTCGAGTGTAGAAATACCAAGACCAACCTATTTTTAAGAAGTTTTTAACTTAAATTGTTAACAATAATACAAGGGAACTAAGCTCATTTTCGAAACTGCTGCTAGAACTGGACGGCGAGAGGGGGAAATCACGCGGCTGACTTTAATGCGTCGCTAGCAACCGTGAGGATGAGTCCTGTAGTCTGGCTTCACAGACCCCTATCCTTCTTGGTGAATATACTGAACAAAGACGGTCTTCCCTGCCCTCCTCCTAGCTAAGTGGCGTGATTTAGACTAGGATCCGGGACTTCTCTTCGAGATTGTCTGTCGGAGCTGCTTCGATTCAGCTCTGCCGTGTTTGGCTTTTAGTTTCTGCGGCAGTACGCTGCGTTTGGCTTTGAGTTTTAGTTTTCTAGTTGATCTTTGTTTCTAGGTTTGTTTGGGCTGTAACTGGCCTTGGCCCTCTTTCTTTTGAATGAATATCTCAATTGACAAAAAAAAAAAAATTGAACGCGCCTGTAAAACTTCTAGGAACAAAAACAGGTTTACCCCTACATTAACATAGATATTTGTTTTTTTTATTAACTTCTTGTTACTTTACAATATGAAGGGAATATGGTGCAGCTCAAAAGTGCATCCGCACCAAATATACGCACGAATTAAGTTACTAAGTACTTTTTATAATATTCTTTTGAGCTTAATACATAAGCTTTGACCTCATCCATACACAAAATCCATAACTCCCACCTCCCAAGGAACATCCAAAGAAATGAAAGTTCCAAATAAGAGAAATTCCATCTCCATCATGCCACCTAAAGGGAGTTCAACTATTATTTTACAAAAAAACTATTTGCACCAGTGATATTTTATTTTATCCTAATTAAATTGGAGAAAGAAAATTTAAATTATGATATCTCTATTATTATAAAGCCAAGAGGGTTATTTTGGTGTTACTAGCTTCACCAAAAAAATTCAGACAAAAATACCCTTGATTAATAAAAGTTCTAAAAAGACAATTTATCAAGGGAAATTAGCATAAGTATCCCCTTACCATAAAATTTAACTACAAATACCCACTTCCTTCTACTCAACCATATGTGGTAATTATTTCTTGCTATTTACACTTGTTGCCCAACTTATATATACACTTCAAGGACTATTTTGCAATTTTCTCATTTCTCTCCCTCTCTCCTCTCTTCTCTCCTATATTCTCTCTCTCTCTCTCTTCTTTTTTTCTCTGAAGAAGATGAATATCTGTGATGAAGATTATGAAGATCTGTGATGAAGATTATGAAGAACTGCGATGAAGATGAAGATGAAGATCTCCAGATGAAGATGAAGGGGGAGGCTGCGCCCACTTCCTCTTCTCTCTTCTTCGTTTTATTAGATGATGATGTTGAAGAAGATGGGTGGGTTTGGGTCGAAGAATTTGGGAGAAGAAAATGGCGAGGGAGGGAGAGAGTGAGAATAATTGAAGAAAGGTAACTGAAGAGGAGCTGAGTTCCATGGTTTCCTAGTTAGTTGCCGGTTAGTTACCGGTTAGTTACCAATTGGTAATTACTTAGTTACCTAACTATTTCTGGGTTTTCTTTCTGGGTTTTTGGGTTTCCATGGTTTCACAGTTAGTTACCGATTAGTTCCTACTTATATAATAGTTGATAAACACTTAGTTACATAACTATTTCTGGGTTTTCTAGATGAGCATGAAAATGAAGAAGAAGATGAAGATGAAGAGAAAAGAGAAAAAAGAGGACGCAGAGGAAGAGGAAGAGGAAGAAGATAAATAGGAAGAGGATGCAGCCTCCCCCTTCATCTTCATTTGGAGATCTTCATCTTCTTCTTCATCTGGAGATCTTCACCATCTTTTTAATCATAGAACTTCATCATCTTCATAACATATATAAGTTTATGAGTTTCTGGGTTTCCATGGTTTCGCAGTTAGTTACCGATTAGTTCCCACTTACATACCAGTTGGTAACCACTTAGTTACATAACTATTTCTGGGTTTCTAGATGAACATGAAGATGACGAGAGAAGAGAGAAAAGAGGACGCAGAGGAAGAGGATGTAGCCTCTCCCTTCATCTTCATCTGGAGATCTTCATCATAGATCTTCATCATCTTCATCACATATCTTCATCTTCTTCAGAGAAAAAAAAAAAGAGAAGAGAGAGAGAATATAGGAGAGAAGAGAGAAGATAGGGAGAGAAATGAAAATATTGCAAATCAGTCTCTGGAGAGTATATATAGGTTGGGGAAAAGTGTAAATAGTAAGAAATAATTACCACATGTAGTTGAGTATATATAAGTGGATATTTATGGTTAAATTTTATGGTAAGTGGATATTTTTGCCAATTTCCCATTTATTAAATTGGGACAAAGTCATAAAATCATATATTTTGATACAACGATAGTCAATGGAGATGAAGCTTGGTGTGACTTTGATGGGACGAAAATTGAAAAAGACTATTGCGTTGGAATTGGACATCGGTGTTGGGTAGTGGTGGTGGTTATGGTGTTCGTGGTGATTGGCTGTGGGTTTTGCATAGAGAAATTTCAGGGGAGGGGAAAAGATTAATTGTTAGTTCTTGAAAATAAAAATAAATTCAATTTGGTCCCTAGTTGAGGTTAAAATTGATTTTGATCGTTGTGTGTTGGAATAAGGATGGGAAAGGATTGCTGGGTGGTTTGAGAGGGACGAAGGTTGATAGGAGAGGATTGCTGGTTTTGAGAGGGATAAAGGTGGTTTTGAGAGAGGATTGGGGAAAAATGATTAGGGTGTAATTAAAGAGGAACTGAGGTATTTTTTTATATTTTTTACATATACTTGGGTTGAAAGTGTAAATAAGAGAAAGATAATTGTAGTTTTGTTTGGGTATTAATAAATGGGCAGTTTAGAAATTTTGTTGTGTGGGCAGCATGGCTAATTTCTCTAGTAGAGTCATTTTGACAAAAAATGTCCTTATTATGGTAGCTTTAGTTTTTCCTGTGAAATGGAAAATAACAATATGTTGGATTGAAATCTAACTTTTGGCATGGATAGATAGAATTTGTCCTCCCGAGCGTGTAACTATAAACGACTTGCAAACTCAATTTAAGGAAGACGCTGCTGAATTTCCAATAAGAACTTACCAAATTGAATGGGTCTGTACGCAATTAAGTAAATGGAAAGTTCTTACTTAGCGTGTCCGAAATATGGTTTCTGTCTTACCCCACACTACAAGAATTCAGGTCTTGCCCGACCAGATTTTGCTCGATAACGTAAATTTCGGCGTCTAAAGATGCTTTGCCGGGCAAAAAAAACAGTTCACCGGGCCAATTCATGTCCAATCTAGCCCGATGAATGAAATTCGTAGGACTAGTGTCATGAGTGGGCCAGCGTCGGGCTAGGCTTGCCTGTTAACCAGGTATGGAAATCTGGTCCCTCTTGCTCGACGAATACACACAGTCGTCGGGCAACATTTGAAAACAACGTTGCTCGGCGAAATAAGCCTTCGTAGGGCAAGTTGTGTGTGTCTTGTCCACTTAAAAATATCTGTCGAACACGAAGGCGTCGAAGTCATTAAACTTTCCCCGGCGAACGTATTCGTCGGGCAAATATTTAAATACACATTAAGGGCGACAATGCCGCCCCTTTTCTCTTCTTCTTTCCTTCTCTGCTTCAGCTTTCAACTGCTTCTCTTTCTTTCTCTCTCTCTCTCTCTCTCTCTCGCTCTCTCTCTCTCTCTATCTCTCTCTCTCTCTAGCTTTATAACACCAACAACCATCAATCATCACCATTTTCACTACCAATCTCTCCCTCTTTCTCTCTCAAACACCAAAGTCCATCAAATTCCAAGTTTGAAGGTTTGAGAAATTTAAATTTTGTAGTTTTGAAAATTGATTTTTGATTGGAAACAAATTATATTGTTTGTATTTTAGGGAATTTGTGATTGATTTGGAGGTATACTTATAAAGAAGTATGTGTGTTTGACTCTAAATTTAATTTTTTGTGAGAATTTTCGATATATAAATATGTTAGGAAATTGTGTATAATTTGTGGAAAATGTGTAGAAATTGTGCAACAACATCTTCGGATCCCGTGACCTATTGGGATAAAAGTGCTTTGGATGGGCGATGTGTTGATGACCAAGTCTTCCTTCAACATCTCTCATAATGTGTTATGCGCTGTTGAAAGCTAGATCCACATGAGGTGTGTGATGCATAGCTAAAAAAACGTCAGTCACTATCTGAATGACTAAAAAAATACCAAGTCCAAGCAAGGCGTGAGCCGAAAGGCAAAGGGAAGTACATGAGACAATATAATAATGAAACTGTTTTGTTCGTAGGAACGAAAAGGAAACGAAAGACGAAACATAAATCGTTGATCAACTAAGCCCTCTCGAGGACTTGTTTAAGAATAAGAAAGAGGAATCTCATAAAATCCTGCAAATAAAGCAGAAAGGGCTCCCATATTAATTGATGCTTTTCCTCCTGCATCGGTTGATATGGACGATGAGGCGTCCAGGTTTCAACCCGAAGACTCTAAGCAACATTACCAGAGATTGTTGAAAGAAGCCTAGGGAGAATTATACGCCGGTTGAAAATTATTCTCGGTTCTAGGGGAAGTTGTGGAGTTGATTCACATGAAAATTAAGTATAATCAAACGAACAAGCATTTTGATCACATAATGGACATCATCATCCGAAGCTATTGAAGGGTCTCGGTTTAGGGTATGTCAAGATCCATGCATGCAAGAACAATTGTGCATTGTCTTACTGTGAATTCGAGCAGCTTGACAAATGTCTCGTGTGTAATGAGCCTAGGTTTCGAAAGAACAAGATTCCGAACAAGGTGTTGCTTTATTTTCCACTGAAACCAAGGTTACAAAGATTCTACATGTCGACCCACACAACCCTTGATATGAGGTGGCACAAGGATAACGCATTGATGATGATGTACTGAGGCATCTGGCCGATGGAGAGGCTTGGAAGTAATTTGATAAGATGTATATCGAGTTTGCCGCGGAGCCAAAAAATGTCAAATTAGGACTTGCTACTGACAGTTTTAATTCGTTTGGAGTTTTGAAAATCCCTATAGCACTTGGCCAGTGGTCATGGTTCTGTATAACTTGCCTCCTTGGAGATGCATGAAGAAAGAATTCACAATCCTCAGTACTTTGATATCGGGGCCCAAATTTCCGAGTAATTCCATCAATGTTTATTTGCGGCCGTTGATTGATGAGCTCATGGATTTGTGGGAAAATGGTGTTTGAACATACGACAAGTACAGTGGAGAAATATTCACTCTACGAGTAGCCGTAATGCAGACAATTAATGATTTTCCTGCTTATGGTATGTTGTCTGGGTGGAGAACCAACGATTATCTAGCATGCCCGACATGTGGACCAGACACAATGTCCTTTTGGCACGCATCGAAGGTATGTTACTTAGGTGCGATAAGATTTATGCCTTGGAATCACCGGTGGCGTGCGCAATCTGACTCATTTGATGGCAAAACAGAGCTACGAGCACAACCAAGGGAGAGGTCCGATGATGAGATATTGTCCAAATTGAACAGTATCCAGGATTTCATCATAAGAGGACCGAAACCAGTGGAATAGGAAAATTGGACGAAGAAGAGCATATTCTTCTGTTTGGTGTACTGGTCGAAATTGAAAATCAGACACATCGCGGATCCTATGCACATCGAGAAGAATGTTGCCGAGAGTGTTGTGGGAACGACTTTACCCATCAAAGGCAAGTCAAAAGACATAAAAAACCCGTATGGGTATGCAAGAAATGGGGATTCGGCCTCATTTGTGGCCAAAAGTCGTCAATGGAAAATGCATAATGACTCATCCAAGTTATACATTTATGCTGGAGAATAAGAAAAAATTCTTGAAGTGGTTGTAGAGTGTGAAATTTCCCGATGGGTATACCAGCAACATATCCCAAAACGTTAGCACAGACGGTGGCACCATGTCTGGTCTGAAGAGACACGACTATCTTGTTTTGTTACAACGGCTCATTCCGATTGGTATTTGGCCCTTAGAGCCTGGTGTTGTTGAGACGATAGTTTATTTGTCTCAGTTCTTCCATATCCTATGCGCCAAATCGTTGGTAAAGGCAGACCTCAGAGCAATTAACGAGGATATTGTCTACATCATGTGCCGGCTAGAGCAAATATATCCGCCGACAATCTTTGATGTACTGGTGCACCTACTAATACATCTGCCGGATGAGACAAAGCTAGCTGGCCCGGTGCATTATCGTTGGATGTATCCATTCGCGAGATAAACTTCTTCCTGCTTTTGGTACTATTTCCTTACTATCCTGTTAATATATGTGAATTATAATGTATATTTCCTTGCAGAATGTTAGGTAGGTACAAGCGGTATGTCCGCAACAAGACACGTCCCGAAGGCTCGATAGCGAAGGCATACATTGCAAAGGAGTCCTTGACGTTTTGTGCAATGTACCTTCAGAATGTTGAAAATTCCTTCAATAGGGCCTCACGCAACGACGACGGTGGTGAACGTCCCAATAACCTATATGTATTTTCCCAACCAGCACGACCATTCGGCATTGGTCTAGTGTCGGAGTTGTTCACCAATAACGACATAGATGTGGCTCATTGGTTCATACTGAACAACTGTGACGAAGTCTTGCCCTTCCACGAGTGGTACGAGGCGTTGATGAAGGCCCAATATCCTTCGAATTGGGAAGAAATGGACCAACAACTTTTCCAAGTTGGTTTTCCCACCATGTAAGTCAAATATTTTATTTGCAAATTTCTTAAAGTACTTTTAAGTTTACCAATTTTATTTCTTCTGTGTATATTACCAGATGGCACAGCTGAAAGATGACAATTCGCCAGAGTTCAATCAAGAATTAATGCAGCATGCCATTAGCCCATTTCGAGGAGAAACGTATTGTTCAGACATTATTTATACATCATTGTGATGTCATTTTGTGCCCTTTTACATGTCTTTTGAATGATTGAGTGCCAACCATAGTAGAAAGTGTTGCATTTTGTGAGACTTGTGAAGAATTGGAAAGATAGGGATATTCTGAGGAGAATGCAAAAAGAATGGATCAATTTGGAGTTATAATGAGGAAGTTGTCTTCATTGCGATATCGGGTCCTAAAATCATGTCCTAATCTGAAGCCATGGGGCCTAAATAGGGGCATGTCTTGCTCTAGCCTGTGGCGCAGCGTGGCATGGTGTGTACCAGCGGCTAGTGACTTGATTCGTAAGCAATGCAGGTTCTCTTTCCTCATTCAAGTCATGTACTTCATTTGGCACTACCTTGTTACCACCTGAGCTATAGGGCATGGCCAATTTGATTGGTTGTTTAATTGGGTAGGATATGCTTAGGGTGATGAAAAAAGACTAATTGTTTGGCTTCAAAATGGCTTAGGAAGCACACATTAGGGTAGGAAATGGCCTTCAAAGGTTAAGCACACATAGCCTACATAACTTCTTATGGCAACCCATACTTCAAACCAAGAGCATCTATATAATGTTAGTTCTTTAAACTTCAATGCAAATATGATGTAATGAGATCAACATTTATGAACAAAGTGAAGAGTGTTTACAGAGTAGAAACAATGTGAAACACTCCGAAAGAATGGCATTAAGGCTCAAGTTCTCACACGATAGTCTCCACTAATTTTCTGAAGTTCACTTTCATTTAGTCATTTTGCTCACCTAATAATCTAAGATATGGCGTTGTGAAGTGTATGGCATGCTACAAACTGCATATGGCAGGACTCTGAGCAAAACAAAGGTAGTAAACTTGGCATGTACACTCTTATTAACCTGTTAAAGCACTAGTTACTAACAACAACAAAAACTATCAACTTGAACTAACTAAACAATTGAAAAACAGAAACTGAAGAAAAAAAATTGAAAATCTGGCTGTGTAAACCCCGAAACCTATTTGTTTCTATATGTACCAAAGTTTTGATCCACACCCCCAAACCTAAACTAAACTTTGTCCTGCTAGGTTGCCTCCTAAGAGCGCTTTATTTAACGTCATGGAAAGATGAGACTGGCAACTAGGCACCTAGTAGGGCGCCTAAGTCCTAGGAACTCATGGGTTGCTCAATAAAGGCCTCGATGTAAGGTTTTAGGTAGTGGCCATTTACTTTGAACCGGTCCTGCTGATAGGACCCTTCCCGAATTTCACCTCGAAACACGTGAAAAGCCCCACTCCCGCCTGACAACTTAATAAATTTCCTAGAATACTGTTAAGCCCTCGCACTTAATTACTTGAATTCTGCCAAACATTCGGCAGAACCTCCCCTATAAAATGGTTAAACCGTCTTCCCCCTGTTAGACGAAGGATCAAATACCACCTCGAATCCCAACAGTTCAATTCTCGACATCCCTAAATAACCATCGACGTAATTATAATTTACAATAAGTCCAAAAGGTTTGTAAGAGCAACTAGGTAGGAAAGGTAAATAAAGAAAATTTATAAGTCCTACTCGATAGTCTTAGGTAAAGGCGCAACTGGATTTAGTGCCTTCGCCTATGGATGTTCCATCGCCTATGGATGTGCCATCGTCAACTCAACGGCCTAGAGGGGATATAAAGCAAGGAAAAGTGTGAGTGGACAAAATAATCGTTTAAAATATAATTTCCGAGGAAAACATATATTTCCCCCTCTGTGAGTAAAACAATGCATGCATAATCTAAAATCCATTTTTCTTTAAAACCAAGTAATCTATAAAGACAATACAAAAAACTTACCAGAAAAATCCATTTTTAGCTAAACACTCGATGGGACCCACGAAAATCCGAACAATGGAAACGTCCAGTGGTCCATAACCTTGCTTTGAAAACCCTCCTCAAAGGAGTTTAAAAATCATGTGAACAAACCTGGACACCAAAATATCATAAACAGATCTCATCGCTCCCCGAATGAAATCCTGAGTCGTAGCTCGATATCCGAGCTGACTGACTTGGGGACCGACCCTCCACACACCTGATAATACCTTGAGTTGTGCAGATGTCACCGTTTACTACACGTAGACAGCCTCAACGACCTAGCGGAGAAATACCCTTCGACGCTAGCATCGGAGAAATCTCAACGATTTGGCGGAGAAATAGCCTTCGACGCCAGCATCAGAGAAACCTCAACGAACACGTGATGGGAAATACCCCACATCATGTGTAGGAGAAAATCATGACCCTCGAGGACAGTATACGAAGTGGAACCAAACCCGTAAAGTGCAATCCAAAATTCATTTTTGAAGTCTTTGTTTCTTGGCCTTAGCCAAATATATAGATGCGTCCTGGGAAGGTTCTGTTGCAGCGGCTAAGGACTTGCCCTGTAGTGAATCAGTAGGCGCAACTTGGCGCGTTGAAGGCGTGCCCTGGATATTTCCAGGTTCTATGGCGCTAGGTTGGGGCTGCAGCAGGGCATGTGCAGCTTGAGGCTGGATTTGGGGTAGAGACTCAAGCACGTCATGAGGCAGAACGTGGTCATGGCTGTGGGACATGGCTTGGGGCAGTGCGTTGCTGCTGGGCATCACATAGGGCAGGGGCATGGGTTTGACCGGGATGTCCTTGTCACCATTATCCGTCCTATTCTCTTCCTCCCAGTTTTCTTCCATTTTGCTTTCCAATCTATTAGTGCAAGGCAAAGAGGTATAGTTAGACATGAAATCAGAATCAGAAACATTATAAAAGGAAGAGTATACTGGAAGGTATGAATTGGGTGCGTCCCACTGCTCAATCTGAGCAGAATCGGGAGATGCTGTCACGGCATGGCCTTGGGTGGAATTGATGGCATCCATGGCAAGCACTTGTCGAAGTGTTAGCTTGATGGTATCCTTATTATGCTCTTCATCTGTGTGATGGTTCTGTTTATAAGCCTCCATGCTTTGTATCCTGGTCCATAGCGAAGGTTGGGTGGACTTCGCGGCCTCCATGGCAAGCACTTGTCGAAGTGTTGGCTCGATGATAGCTTCATCATGATCATCATTCACGGCCTCACTTGGTGGGGAATATGCCCTTTCTTCAGTTTGGCGTATGTCGAACTCAAACTTCCTCTTGCTCTTTTCTAGTATCTCCTCCAAGCGCTGGCTTAGCTCTCGGTGTTCTTCACAAAAAGCTGCCAGGCATTGATTACGAGCCTCCATGCATTGCACCAAGGCTCTCATCGAAGGTAGGAGATCAGGAGTGGGTTCGTAGTGAGGAACTATTTGAGGGGAGTTCCATGTGAAATTAGGCTGCTTGCACCATCCTGGGTTGTATGGTTCTGGGTGTTCGGGATTGCTTCACCCCTGATTGAATGAAGTTGGGTATGGATCGTTCCAAACTCCCGTCTCCATGTATGGATAATTCCATGGTCCCATATCCATGTATGAGTTGTTCATATGTACATGAGAAAGATGACAAAATAAATTAGTAAACAATCTAAATAGTTAATATACAAAATTGAGTTAACTAAATTTGAATTAATGGGCACCGTTGAGGGACAAGTCCCCGGCAACGGCGCCAAAAACTTGTTGGTAAAATTAGAGAACAAGCAATATGCAATCTAATTCTAATAGTTATAAAATCCTTGCACGTGCACAAATCGATAAGGATAGTATAGTAGCACACCAAGAGTCGATCCCTCGAGGACTTGCCTCAACGATTAATCCAATTAAGTTAAGATTTAATTAACTTAGATAAAAGCACACACACACATACACGACAAAGGATGGGGGGGGGGGGGGGGGGGGGGGGGGGGGGGGTGGTGGGGTGGTTTTTTATGAGTTTGAGAAACACGCACGAAAGTAAAACAGTAAATTAAAATGCACGAATGATAGATTGATTGATTATTAACTAAGGCGAATTAAGGCTTACTATCCACCCTAACCAATTATAGTCCTTAACCATATTTTCTTGACCTAATTACTATGCAACTTCTAAATTAAGTGCCCATGCAAAGGTCCCGATAGTTGGCCCACTCCACATATACTATTTTCTCTTACTTGGCATGTTCCAAGCATGATGTGTACTCTAGAACGTCTATCACCTACCATTTAAGATGATGCATGAAGTACAAAGAGAATTTAATGACACTACACTAGCCTAGAAAAGTGATGTGCATTCCTAGAGCGTTGTGAATTCCGACTACAAGATCGATTCTTAACCTCAACCTCTTGATGCTCTTGAATTACAAGATGATATAGTGGTCACTCAAGCAATTCCATCAATAATTTATGCAAACAAGGTAACAAAGCTCATAGGCATAAAGGAATGGACGTTAAAGCAGTAATCAGAGTTATTCAGCATGCATAGCAATCAAAATCAAGAGCCAAAATCTAATTAACAAACCAACATGGTTAGGGCTTCAAGCAGCCGTAATCCTGACAAGAACTACTCACGCATAACTGGGATTAAAACAGATATAATTGAATTCATAATTAAATTGCAATGAAATAAAAGTTTTGAGTAAAGAACACTGAGGAACAATGGTGCACAGCAGAGACTCGGCAAAACCTTCCTCTTCAAGTTCCACGCCCAAAAAGTGCAGAAAATAAGAAACTGTTTACTTTGAACTGAATTACAATGTAAATTGCGGCTAGGGTGTCTAGATCTCCGAAATAATGCTCTTCTAATAATGTGGTCTCCCCAAAATACTGAACAAAGGCTCCCTTTTATAGACAAAGGGAAAACCTTGTTCTATAAGGGTTGGTATTAAAAACCCTAGCCTAGAATGTTCTGGAATAGTTATTGTATTACTAATTAATTAAAAAGTCCCTAAAATCTATTAGAACCAATCAGAAAATGGTTGGGAGTGTGAATGCAAGCTGGCAAGTGGGAACACAAGCTGGCCGTGGGCAGCCCGCAGTCTTCCCGTGGCTATTTTCCTCGATGGTCGGTACGTTCTTGATCACAGGGAGAAGAGGATTCTGATGGGTTGAACAAAAATGGACGAGGTTGCTTCAAATCAAAAGTTCAAGGGTATGGGGTTTTGGGTTCGGTTGCACTGTTTGGATGAGGAATCGCGAAGAGAGAGTGGAAAAATGAAGAAGAATATGGAGAGGGTC
Source organism: Oemleria cerasiformis (assembly GCA_037349345.1). Classification (NCBI taxonomy): domain Eukaryota; kingdom Viridiplantae; phylum Streptophyta; class Magnoliopsida; order Rosales; family Rosaceae; genus Oemleria; species Oemleria cerasiformis. The sequence continues at coordinate 12,252,988 of JAZGTL010000019.1, forward strand.
TGATTTAAAATATTTGCCAAGTGAAAATTATCAAATTGTCCCTGAACATTCTAGACCCACAACTCTCTCAAACGAACTCTGTTTTTCGCGTGTCACCAATCTACGAACTCTTGAGTTCGGTACCTACGCAACTGTCCAAGAAAAACTTCCAAAGGTGTCTCCAAACAAAATTTGATTTTCAAGCCTCTTATAAAACCAAGGGTAAAATCATCATTTCCCAAATTAATTTACGAAAATTCACTAATTAAATTTACGGGTAGTTACAACTCACCCCCCTTAAAGAAATTTCTTCCTCGAAATTCATACCTATCATTGAAACAAATGTGGATGCTGCGCCCGCATCAGTTCCTCGGGTTCCCACGCGGCATCCTCCACATTGTGATTCTTCCACAGAACTTTAACCAGAAGAATAGTCTTCCTACGCAATACTTTTTCCTTCCAATCTAGACTTTGCACTGATTGCTCCTCAAAACTCAAATCATCTCTCAGCTCAATTGGTTGCTCCTCCAATACATGAGATTCATCAAATAGATACTTATGGAGCATGGATACATGGAATACATCGTGAACGTTTAAAATTTATGGAGGTAAAGCAAGACTGTAAGCCACTGGGCCTATCCTCTACATCATCTCATAAGGCCCAATATAGTGAGGACTCAGCTTCCCTCATCTACCAAAACGTATAACTCCTTTTCAGGGAGATAATTTCAAGAAAACCCAATCTCCGACCTCAAATTCAAGATCTCTGATCCGTCGGTCTGCATAGCTTTTCTAGCGTTCCTGAGCTGCCTTCAATCTTTCCTTGATAATTCTAATATTTCCCTCTGTCATTTCAACTATCTCTAGTATCAATAGTCTTATCTCACCTACCTCGTTCCAGCATATCGGTGTCCTGCACTGTCTCCCATACAGTGCCTTTGTCTCCCATACAGTGCCTTAAAAGGAGACATCACAATACTAGACTAATAGATGTTGTTGTATGCAAACTCCTTCAGGGCCAAGTGTGAGTCCCAGTTTCCTTTAAACTGTAGTACACAAGCTCTCATCATATCTTCCAAAATCTGAATTTTCCTCTCAGAATGACCGTCAGTTTGAGGATGAAAAGCTGTATTGAAATGCAATGTAGTTCCAAAGGCTTTCTGTAAACTCCGCCAAACCTCGAGGTAAACCTAGGTTCCCTGTCTGATACAATCGACTCTAGAGTCTCATGTAACCATATGATATGATACACAAACAATTTGGCGTACTGGTCCATCCTATAATCTTCCCATACTGGTCCATCCTGTAATATTTCCGTAATGGCAAGAAATGTGCTGACTTTGTAAGTCTATCAACAATTACCCAAATTCGATCATGTGCTTTTTGAGTCCTTGGAAGTTTATAAACGAAATCCATAGTAATGTGATCCCATTTCCATTCCGGAATAGGTAGTGGTTGAAACTCCCCATATGGTTGCTGCCTCTCTACTTTTACTTGTTGACACCACCATTAGTGCTCCTTAAGAGTACGATACATCTTAGTGACACCTGGATGCATAGCATAGGCAGAACTGTGAGCTTCCCCAAGAATTTCTCTTTTCAACTCTATATCATTAGGTACGCACAACCTGCCATCCTTAACCAAGGCCCCATCATCCCTAATCAGGTAATCCTGCCTATTCCCAGCCTCCAACTCCATCCTACTAATGCACAATGTAGGATCCTGCAGTTGAGCTTCAATAATTTGGTCAATCAAGACAGGTCTCACATGGAAGCTAGCCAATAGAGCCCCTGGGTTATCCATTCGAAGTATAATTCCCGCTCTTCGGAGTTTCACCAACAATGGTAAGTAAACAGTGTGCAAATAGGCCAAGGAATCCATGGACTTCCTACTCAGTGCATCAGCCACTACATTGGCCGTTCCTGGGTGATACTCTATGGTACAATCATAATCCTTTATCCACTCTAACCACCTCCTATGTCTCAAGTTCAGATCTTTTTGGGTGAAGAAATATTTCAGGCTCTAATGGTCTGTAAAGATCCGGCCCATATAAATAGTGTCTTCAAATCTTCAATGCATGCACCACTGCAGCTAACTCTAAATCATGTAAGGGGTAGTTCAACTCATGGGGTTTAAGTTGCCTGGAAGCATATGCTATCACCTTCCCATGTTGCATCAGCACGCAGCCTATACCTCGTAATGATGCATCACTATACACCTCAAATCCTCTGCTATCATCTAGAAGGGTTAACACTGGGGCAGAAGTCAACCTCCTCTTAACCTCATAGTTAACCGAGTCAACAGGGAAACTATCATAGAGAATCCTTCTACAAACCGCCGATAATATCCTGCTAAACCAAGAAAACTTCTCACCTCTAACATTGTCTTCGGTTGCTCCCAATTTGCCACTGCCTCTACTTTTTTGGTATCCACATTGATACCCTCTGCAGAAATCACATGACCTAAAAATCCCACATTGATCAACCAAAATTGACATTTACTGAACTTGGCGAACAATTGATTTTTCCTCAGCGTATTCAGCACCAACCTCAAGTGTTTCTCATGTGCTTTAACACTCTTCGAATATACTAAGATATCATCAATGAACACAATTACAAATCGATCCAAATACTGTCGGAACACCCTATTAATCAAATCCATAAATGCCGCCGGTGGATTAGTTAAACAGAAGGGCATCACCAGGAACTCATAATGACTAGGGCGTGTCCTGAAAGCCGTTTTGGGAATGTCTTCTTCCCTGATCCTTAACTGATTGTACCCGGATCTAAGGTCAATTTTAGAGAAATACCTTGCCCCTTTTAATTGGTCAAACAAATCATCAATTCGTGGCAAAGGATACTTATTCCGCACCGTAACCCTATTTAACTGGCGGTAGTCGATACACAGCCTTAAACAACCATCTTCCTACCTTACAAATAACACCGGCGCACCCCAAGGCGATGCACTCAATCGAATAAATTCCATATCCACTAAGTCCTACAATTGAGTCTTCAATTTCCTCAATTATGCCGATGCCATCCTATATGGTGCATGTGATATGGGTTGAGTACCCGGAAGAAGCTATATGGTGAACTTAATCTCCCGGTGAGGTGGCAACCCCAGAAGATCCTCCGGAAACTCATCTGCAAACTCATTCACCACAGGAATATCCTCTACCCTCACCGAAGTATCACGAGAATCGATCACGTGAGATAAATTTCCCTCACAACCTTTCGTCAATAACTTCTCAGCCGTCAAATCTTATATCACTCCTGAGGGAACCCTACAGTCTCCCTGAAACATAAGTTCCGACAAACTTGGGCTCCCGAATACCACCCTCTTGTCGAAACAATTAATGGAGGGATGATGCGTGGTTAACCAATCCATCCCCAGAATCACATCAAAATCATAAATGTCCAAGGGAATTAAGTCTGCTCCAACAATTGACCTCCCACTACCACTGGACAATTCCGTATCACTAGGTTCGCAACTAACATATCTCCAGTGGGGGTGCTAATGCCCTTGTCCCAACCAATCGGTGACAATTCTCTATTGGAAAAAAATGTAAAACCCCGAGAAATAAAAGAATGTGTAGCCCCGGGATCTATCAAAACTCGAGCATCATGATAAAAAATAGACAACGTACCAGTAACCACCTCTGGTGTAGCTCGAGCCTCCTACTGTATCATAGCAAAACCTCGGGCCTGTGTACCAGAAGATCTACCATGACCCCTTTGTCTCCCACTGGCCCTGCTGGCCCACAAGACTGGTTCTGGCTCCCTACTGTAGTACTAGATGTCTGTGCTGCTCTTCGACTCAGTTCAGTAGAATTTCGGCCCAAAGAACTACTGCCTGGACGATGTGGACATTCTCTCTTAAAATGACCAGTCTCCCCACAAAAGTAACAACCGGTGTCACCAACCTGTGCGGGTCTGCCACTCTGTCTCCCAGTCGACTACGCTGAAGCCCCACTAGATTGAGCTAATGACTGCTGTCCCACCGTAAAACCTCGAGAACCTCCCCGACCGGCTCTGCCGCTGCCTGACCCGGATCTTGCACTTCTAAAAGATCCAGAACTGAAACTGCGTCTCTTAGATGGTCCATGTCTGGAGGCCCCGAAACTCAGGCGATCCCGGCTTCGCCTGGACCCACTAAACTGGTGTCGAGCTGGCAAACTCATCTCTACTCTTGCCGCAACATTTGATAAAGCCCTCAAAGAAGTATATGCCGCCGCAGTTATTGGTACTCTAATCTCATCTCTCAGTCCATACTCAAACCTTTGGCACTTATCCATCTCATTAGCCACTAGAGCTGGTGAAAATCCTAACAAATCAAGAAATTTCTGCTCATACTGTGCTACCGTCATATCCCCTTGCCACAACTACAAGAATTCAGCCTCTCTGGCATCTCGGTATGAGCGAGGATAAAACTGCTCGAGGAAGCGCTACCGGAATGCTTCCTAAGTAACTATACGAACATCCCAACCCATCATCTACAAGTCATGCCACCAACGGTATGCCTAACCACTGAGAAGAAATGTGGCAAAAAGTACCTTGTCCTCCGGAGGGCTCCTCATAATAGTAAATACTCGTTCCAAACGAGTAATCCAATCATCAGCATCATCTGGGCCTAACTAGCCCGTAAACACTGTAGTTCGCCCGTAAACACTGTAGCCCCCTGCCTCTTGGCTTGCTCAATGTCAGAAGCATCAAAAGCAGCCCTACCCTGAAGTACAGTCGTCAATGCCTGACCCAACTGATCAAGGGTCTGTCTCAAATCAGGCTCTACTATGGGATGATGTGTACCCCTAACGTTCTCAGCTTCACAACCATTTCCAGGTAGCGGATGGGGCTCACATCTCAGAGTCATCACGCTGAAAAGAGCCATAATACGTCAGTACCACAATCATATGTACACTAGGTGTGCGGTCTACATGAATTTAAACCTAGTGCTCTGACACCAAGTTGACAGGACCCTTCCTGAATTTCCGCTCGGAACCCGTGAAAAGCCTTACTTCCATCTGACAACTTAATAAATTGCCTAGAATACCCTTAAGCCCTTGTAATTAGTTACAAGAATTCTGCCAAAAATCTGGTAGAACCTCCCCAATAAAATGGTTAATCGTCTTCCTCCTGTCAGACGAAGGATCAAATACCACTCTCGAAATCCAACGTCACCAAATAACCATCGACGTAGTCATAATTTACAGTAAGTCCAAAAGGTTGATCAGAGCAACTAGGTAGGAAAGTTAAATATAGAAAATTTATAAGTCCTACGCGATAGTCTTGGGTAAAGGCGCAGCTAGAATTTAGTGCCTTCGCCTCTAGATGCGCCATCGTCAACTCAACGGACTGGAGGGGATTTAAAACAAAGAAAAGTGTGAGTAAACAAAATAATCGTTTAAAATAATTTCCAACGAAAACATACTTTTCCTCCTCCATGAGTAAAACAATGCATGCATAATATAAAATTCCTTTTTTTAACAAATAATGAATAAAGATAATCTGAAAATTTACCGAAAAATCCATTTTTAGGTAAAACACTTGGTGGGACCCACGAAAACTCGAACAATGGAAACATCCCGTGGTCCACAATCTTGCTTTGAAAACCCTCCTCAAAGGAGTTTGAAAAATCATATGAACAAACCTAGACACCAAAATAACATAAACAGATCTCACCGCTCCCCAAATGTAATCCCGAGTCGTAGCATGATATTCGAGCTGACTGACCTGGGGACCGACCCTCCACACACCCGATATACCTCGAGTTGTGCAGATGTAACCCTGTACTACTCGTTGACACCTTAATGACCTGGCGGAGAAATATCCTTCGACGCCAGCATCGGATAACCCTCAACGATCTGGCGTAGAAATACCCTTCGACGCCAGCATCGGAGAAACCTCGACGAACACCTGATGGGAAATACCACACATCACGTGCCGGAGAAAAACCATGACCCTTAGGGATAGTATGCATAGTGGAAACAAACTCGAAATGAAAAATCCAAAATCCATTTTTTGAAATCCTTGTTTCTTGGCCTAAGCCAAATTCATTGAAAAACCGGGGTCTATGCCCAAATCCATTAAAGTCACAATCCCGGGTCTAAACCCAAAAATCATGGACTCGACCATAAAAGCAGAGTCCAAAAAGCCGGACCACAGCCCAAAACGTCATTTCGAATTTATTATTGAGAACCCGTGTCCAGTAATAATTTATTAGAATAATTATTCTAAATTCCAAAAATTTGTCCAAAAACAATAATCATTTTAGAATAATTATCCTAACTTATCAAAGTTCATGTTTAACAAGAAATTATTTCAATTATACGTTTATGCATGCATTATAATTTACAAAACTAAAGTTCACTCACCGAACGTCCAATTAAGCTTAATCCCGAGTCATACGCTCCTCTAAAGTTCCCGGAGCAGTATCGCATGTTAAAAGAAACAATCGGGATTACCAACGATAATTAAAAAGCCTAAATTCAGACTCCCTAAACCCCAGGAGTTCCACACGCGTCCCACTAAAAATACAGCCACTTTGGACGCCTAAAAATACCTCTAAACGATATCCGATTAACTCGAAACCTACGCCAAAAGGTCAGAAAATTCGAAAACATGTCAACACGCGTCGTTGTGGCCCAAGGATCGGCCCCACTCTCCGTCGGAAGGCCGGCTGCTCATCCACGCGTCGGCTGCATTGCCAACGTGCCTGCAAGCGCGCTGACTCGGTGCATACTGCATTGCCCGGTGGCCCCAGGTGGCCTCCAAGTGGTTCCACGTGGCTGCCAAGTGGCATGCCACGTCATTCTCTCTGACTGAACCAGTCGCCAGAGAAGACGACTGCTCTGCCGTACGCCCCCGTCGCCGGAAATCTCCATTGACGACCGACTTTGAAAATTCCTATTTTCTTGAAATCTCAACCATTTTTCACTACTTAATAGCCTAAAACTATCTACTCAAGCCCCGAAACTCGAAACTGAGGTCTAAATACGAAACCCATACCTGATTTGGCCGAAAAATCTATCGAAATGTTCAATTTTCTCTTTCCTCGGTTCTAGGTTTCCCGAGTCTTTTTCCCTTGATGGCTGGTACCTTCTTGATCGCATGGAGAAGAGGATTCCGATGGGTTGAACCAAAATGGACGAGGGTTCCTCAAATCAAAGTTCAAGGGTATGGGGTTTTGGGTTCGGTTGTAGGGTTTGGATGAGGAATCGAGAAGAGAGAGAGGATAAAATGAAGAATAATATGGAGAAGTCTGATTTAAAATATCTGCCCGGTGAAAATTATCAAATTGCCCCGGAATATTCTAGACCCACAACTCTCTCAAACGAAATCCATTTTTCTCGTGCCACCTATCTACGAACTCGTGAGTTCGAGACCTACGCAACGATCCAAGAAAAACTCTAAAGGTGTCTCCAAAAAAAATTGACTTTCACGCCTCTTATAAAAGCAAGGGTAAAATTGCCATTTTCCAAATTAATTTACGAAATTTGCCTATTGAAATAAACAGGTCGTTACATCTTCTCCTTGCGATCAAGAACGTACCATCCATCGAGGGAAACAACCACGGGAAACCCAGAACCAGGGAAGGAGAAAACTGAAACTTTCGATCAATTTTCAGGCCAAATCAGGTATGGGTTTTGTGTTTAGACCTCAGTTTCGAGTTCCTGGGCTCGATTAGATAGTTTTAGACTATTAATTCATAAAAAATAGTTGAGATTTGAAGAAAATAGGAATTTTCAAGGTCGGCCGTCAATGGAAATATCCGACGACGACGGGCGGCGGTGTACGGCGGAGCGGTCGTCTTCTTCGGTGACTAGTTCGGTCAGAGAACTGACGTGGCATGCCACCGGGCAGTCGCGTGGAGACAAATTGAGGCCACCTGGCAGCCATGTGGAGCCACCTGGTAGTCCAGTCAGCGCACGTTTAGGGGCGTGGGCACTATATCCGGCGCGTGGACTAGCCGCCGGCTTTCCACGGGCTCGTGGCCTGGCCGCGCGTGGGGCCTGTCCTTGGGCCACGGAAGTGCGAGTTGACATGTTTTCGACTTTTCAGACCTTTTGGCATAGGTTTCGGGTCAATCAAAGTTCGTTGAGGGGTTGTTTTGGACGTTCGAAGTTGCTACCATTTTAGGCTTAAGGTGTGCGCACGTCCGGGATTTAAGGGGGTTGGATTTAGGGTTTTAAATTAACGTTGGTAAACCCAATTGTTACTTTTGACAGGCGATACTACTACAGGAACTTCATAGGAGCGTACAACTCGAGATTGAGCTTAATTGGACGTTCGGTGAATGGACTTTAGTTTGTAAATTGTCATGCTTGCATAAATGTATATTTTAAATAATTTCTTGTTAAGTTTTGTTTTTGGTAAATTTTTGAATTTAGAATAATTATTCTAATAAATCATTACTGGGGACGGGTTCTCAACAATAAATTGGAAACGCCGTTTTGGGCTATGGCCCGGCTTTATGGATTTTGTTTTTATATAGTTTTGACATGATAGACTTTGGGTTAGGTCGAGTCCATGATTTTGGGTTTAGACCCGGATTTGTGACTTCATTGGATTTGGGCATAGACCCGGTTTTTCTATGAATTTGGCTTAGGCCAAGAAACAAAGATTTCAAAAATGGATTTTGGATTATACTTTCCAGTTAGGTTCCACTATCCATAATGTTCTCGAGGACCATGATTTTCTCCGGTACATGATTTGGGGTATTTCCCATCACGTGTTCGTTGAGGTTTCTCCGTTGCTGGCGTCGAAGGGTATTTCTCCGCCAGATCGTTGAGGTTTCTTCGATGCTGGCGTCGAAGGGTATTTCTCCGTCAGGTCGTTGAGGCTGTCTATGCATAGTACAGGGTTACATCTGCACAACTCGAGGTATTATCAAGTGTGTGGAGGGTCGGTCCCCGGGTCAGTCAGCTTGGATATCGAGCTACGACTCGAAATTTCATTCGGGGAGCGATGAGATCTGCTTATGATATTTTGGGGTCCTTGTTTGTTCACATGATTTTTAAACTCCTTTGAGGAGGGTTTTCAAAGCAAGGTTGTGGTTTACTTGGTAACGTTTCTGGTAAATTTTTCTTATTGTCTTTATAGATTACTTGGTTTTAAAGAAAAAGGGATTTTATATTATGCATGCATTCTTTTACTCACGAAGTGGGAAAGGAATGTTTTCCTCGGAAATTATATTTTAAACGATTATTTTTTCGACTCACACTTTTTTGGGTTTTATATCCCCTCTAGGCCGTTGAGTTGACGAGGGCACATCCAGAGGCGAAGGCACTAAATTCCAGCTACGCCTTTACCTTAGACTATCGAGTAGGACTTATGAATTTTCTGTATTTACCTTTCCTACCAAGTTGCTCTGATAAACCTTTTGGACTTAGTGTAAATTCTGACTACGTCGATGGTTATTTGGGGACATTGGGTTTCGAGAGTGGTATTTGATCCTTCGTCTGACAGGTGGAAGACGGTTAATCATTTTATTGGGGAGGTTCTGCCGGAATTTTGGCAGAATTCTCGTAACTAATTGTAAGGGCTTAAGGGTATTCTAGGCAATTTATTAAGTTGCTAAGCGGAAGCAGGGCTGTTCACGGGTTTTGAGGGGAAATTCGAGAAGGGACATGTCAACTTGGTATCAGAGAACTGGGTTTAAATTCCTATAGACCGCACACCTAGTGTACATATTATTGTGTTACTGATGAATTATGGTTCTTTTTAGTGTGATGCCTCCGAGACGTTAGCCCCGTCCGCGGCCTGGAAACGGTTATGAAGCTGATAACGTTAAGGGTACACATGATCCCGTAGTAGAGCCTGATTTGAGATAGACCCTAGATTAGTTGGGTCGAGCATTGACGAATATACTTTAGGGAGACTGTAGGGTGATTCCCTCGGGAGTGATATTAGCTTTGACGATTGAGAAGTTATTGAGGAAAGTTGTCGAGGGCTATTTAGCTCACGTGATCGATTCTCTGGATACTCCAGTGAGGGTAGAGGATATTCCTGTGGTAAATAAGTTTGCATATGTGTTTCCGGAGGATCTTCAGTGGTTGCCACCTCACCGGGAGATTAAGTTCACCATAGAGCTTCTTTCGGGAACTCAACCCATATCACAGGCACCGTACATGATGGCACCGGCAGAATTGAGGGAATTGAAGACTCAATTGCAGGACTTAGCGGATATGGGATTTATTCGACCGAGTGTATCGTCTTGGGGTGCGCCGGTGTTATTTGTAAGGAAGAAAGATGGTAGTTTGAGGTTATGTATCGACTATCGGCAGTTAAATAGGGTTACGGTGCGGAATAAGTATCCTTGGCCACGAATTGATAATTTGTTTGACCAATTAAACGGGGCAAGGTATTTTTCTAAAATTGACCTTAGTTCCAGGTACCATCAGTTAAGGATTAGTGGAGAGGACATTCCCAAAACGGATTTCACGACACGCTATGGGCATTATGAGTTCCCGGTGATGCCATTCGGCCTAACTATTTGGATCAATTTGTAATTGTGTTCATTGATGATATCTTAGTATATTTGTAGAGTGCTAAGGCACATGATAAGCACTTGAGGTTGGTGCTGAATACGCTGAGGATTTTGACTGTACCATAGAGTATCACCCAGGAAAGGCCAATGTAGTGGTAGATGCACTGAGCAGGAAGTCCATGGGTTCCTTGTCCTATTTGAGCACTGTCTACTTACCTTTAGTTGTGGAACTCCAAAGAGCGGGAATTATACTTGGAATGGATAACCAGGGGGCTATGTTAGCTAGCTTTCATGTGAGAACTGTCCTGATTGACCGACTTATTGAAGCTTAACTCCAGGATCCTACTTTGTGCGTTATTAGGATGGAGTTGGAGGTTGGGAATAGGCAGGACTACGTGATTAGGGATGATGGGCCCTTGGTTAAGGATGGCCGGTTGTGCGTACCTAATGATATAGAGTTGAAAAGAGAAATTCTTGACGAAGCTCAAAGTTCTGCCTATGCTATGCATCCAGGTGGCGCTAAGATGTATCGTATTGTTAAGGAGGACTATTGGTGGACTGGAATGAAAAGACAAATAGCAGAGTTTGTGAGTAGATGCCTGACGTGTCAACAAGTAAAAGTAGGGAGGTAGAAAACATACGGGGCAGTACAACCACTACCTATTCAGGAATGGAAGTGGGATCACCTTACTATGGATTTTGTTCATAAACTTCCTAGGACTCGGAAAGGACATCAAGGAATTTGGGTAATTGTTGATAGACTTACAAAATCAACACATTTCTTGCCAGTACGGGAAGATTATAGGATGGACCAGTACGTCAAATTCTTTGTGAATGAGATCATACGGTTACAAGGGACTCCAGTTTCGATTGTATCAGACAGGGATCCTAGGTTTACCTCGAGGTTTTGGAGGAGTTTGCATAAAGCCTTTGGAACTTCATTGAATTTCAGTAAAGCTTTTCATCCTCAGACTGATGGTCAGTCTGAGAGGACAATTCAGATTCTGGAAGATATGATAAGAGCTTGTGTACTGCAGTTTAAAGGAAACTGGGACTTACACCTGGCCTTGAAGGAGTTTGCATACAACAACAACTATTAGTTTAGTATTGGGATGTCTCCTATTGAGGCACTGCATGGGAGACAGTGCAGGAAACCGATATGTTGGAATGAGGTAGGTAAGAGAAGACTGTTGACTCCAGAGATAGTTGAGATGATAGAGGAAAAGATTAGAATCCTCGGGGAAAGATTGAAGGCAGCTCAGGACTGCCAGAAAAGCTCTGCAGACAGACGGATAAGAGATCTTGAGTTTGAGGTTGGAGACTGGGTTTTCTTGAAATTATCCCCCTGGAAATGAGTTGTACGTTTTGGTAGACAAGGAAAGTTGAGTCCTCGCTATATTGGGCCTTATGAGATTATTGAGAGGAAAGGGCCAGTGGCTTCCAAACTTGCTTTACCCCCAGAACTGTCAAAGGTTCACGATGTATTCCATGTATCCATGCTCCGGAAGTATCTATTTGATGAATCTCATGTATTGGAGGAGCAACCAATTTAGCTTAGAGATTATCCGGGCCAACATCCACATTTGTTCCATTGATAGGTATGAATTTTGGGGACAAAATTTCTTTAAGGGGGGTGAGTTGTAAGAGCCGTGAAAGTCAATTTTTATTTGGTGATACCTTTGTAAGTTTTTCTTGAACCGTTCATAGGCCTCGAACTCACGAGTTCTTAAACAAGTAGCACGCGGAAAACAGAGTTTTTATGAGAGAGTTGTGAGTCTAGAATGTTCAGAGGAAATTTGTTAATGTTCACTGGGTAGATTTTTTTCCATCAGACTTGTCCAAATTATTCTTCATTTTATCCTCTCTGTCTTCGGGATTCCTCATCTAAACTGTGCAACCAAACCAAAACCCCATACCCTTGAACTTTGATTTGAGCCAACCTCGTCCATTTTGGTTCAACGCATCAGAATCCTCTTCTCCCTGTGATCAAGAACGTACCAGCCATTGAGGGAAAAAGCCACGAGAAACCCCAAACTGAGGAAGGAGAAAACCAAACCATTCAATCGATTTTCAGGCCAAATCAGGCATGGGTTTCGTGTTTAGACCTCAGTTTCAAGTTCCTGGGCTTGAGTAGATAGTTTTCGGCTATTAAGTCGTGAAAAACGGATGAGATATGAACAAATTAGGAATTTTCAAGGTCGGTCGTCAGTGGCGATTTTCGGAGACGGCGGACGGCGGTATACGGCGAAGCGGTCGTCTTCTCCGACGACTGGTTCAGTTAGAGAGTTGACGTGGCATGCCACCTAGCAGCCATATGGAGCCACATCGAGGCCACCTGGCAGCCATGTGGAGGCCAACTGGCTGCCACGTGGGGTACCCAGCAATCCGGTCAGCGCCGAGTTAGCTCCGATTCAATGCGCGTGCATGCACGTGGGCACTGTAGCCGGCGCGTGGACGAGCTGCCGGCCTTCCGCCGACGCGTGGCGGCGCGTGGGGTTGGTCCTTGGGCCACGACGACACTTGTCGATGTTTTTGACTTTTCGGACCTTTTGGCGCTACTTTCGGCTTAATCATACATCATTTCGGGGTAGGTTTGGGCGTCCGAAGTGGCTGCATTTTTAGTGGGACGCGTGTGGACTCCCCGGGGTTTATAGAGTCCGAATGTAGGGTTTTTAATTATCATTGGTAACCCCGATTGTTATTTTTGACAGGCGATACTGCTCCGGTAACTTCATAGGAGCGTACGACTCGGGATTGAGCTTAATTGGACGCTCGGTGAGTTGACTTTGGTTTTGTAAATTATTGTTTTTGGACAAATTTTTTGGAAATTGGAATAATTATTCTAATAAATTATTACTACACACGGGTTCTCAATAATAAATTGGAAATGACATTTTGTGTTGTGGCCCAGCTTTTTGGACTCAGCTTTTATGGTCGAGTCCATGATTTTTTGGTTTAGACCCGGGATTGTGACTTTATTGGATTTGGGCATAGACCCCGGTTTTTCAATGAATTTGGCTTAGGCCAAGAAACAAGGATTTCAAAAAATGGATTTTGGATTTTTCTTTACGAGTTTGTTTCCACTATGTATACTATCCCCGAGGGTCATGGTTTTTCTCCGGTACGTGATGTGGGGTATTTCCCATCACGTGTTTGTCGAGGTTTCTCCGATGCTGGCGTCGAAGGGTATTATTCCGCTAGATCGTTGAAGGTTCTCCGATGCTAGCGTCGAAGGGTATTTCTCAGCCAGGTCGTTGGGCTATCTACGCATTGTACATGGTTACATCTGCACAACTCGAGGTATATCGAGTGTGTGGAGGGTTCGTCCCCGGGTCAGTTAGCTAGAATATCGAGCTACGGCTTGGGATTACATTCGGGGAGCAGTGAGATCTATTTATGATATTTTGGTGTCCAGGTTTGTTCACATGATTTTTCAAACTCCTTTGAGGAGGGTTTTCAAAGCAAGGTTGTGGACCACGGGATGTTTCCATTGTTCGGGTTTTAGTGGATCCCACCAACAGTTTTACCAAAAAATGGATTTTCTAGTAAGTTTTCAGATTATCTTTATATATTATTTGTTAAAAAAAGGAATGTTTTATTATGCATGCATTGTTTTACTCATGGAGGGGAAAAGGTATGTTTTCCTCAGAAATTATTTTAAAACATTATTTTGTCCACTCACACTTTTCATTGTTTTAAATCCTCTCCAGGCCGTTGAGTTGACGATGGCACATCCTGAGGCGGAGGCACTAAATTCCAGCTGCGCCTTTACCTAAGACTATTGAGTAGGACTTATAAATTTTCTGTATTTACCTTTCCTACCTAGTTTCTCTGATAAATCTTTTGGACTTATTGTAAATTATGACTACGTCGATGGTTATTTGGTGACGTTGGGTTTCGAGAGTGGTATTTGATCATTCGTCTGACAGGTGGAAGACGGTTAACCATTTTATAGGGGAGGTTCTGTCGGATTTTTGGAAAAATTATCATAACTAATTGCAAGGGCTTAAGGGTATTCTAGGCAATTTATTAAGTTGTCAGGCGGAAGCAGGGCTTTTTACGGGTTTCAAGGGGAAATTTGGGAAGGGTCTTGTCAGAAAAGGATTCCGATGGGTTTAACCAAAATGGACGAGGTTTCTTCAAATCAAAAGTTCAAGGTATGGGGTTTTGGGTTCGATTTCAAGGTTTGTATGAGGAATCGCGAAGAGAGGGAGGAAAAATGAAGAAGAATCTGGAGAGGGTCTGATTTAAAATATCTGCCAAGTGAAAATTACCAAATTTCCGCAGAATATTCTAGACCCACAACTCTCTCAAACAAACTCCGTTTTTCGTGTGCCACCTGTCTACGAACTTGTGAGTGCGAGACCTACGCAAATGTCCAAGAAAAACTTCCAAAGGTGTCTACGAACAAAATTTGACTTTTAGGCCTCTTATAAAACCAAGGGTAAAATCTTCATTTCCCAAATTAATTTACAAAAATTCACTAATTAAATTATGGGTCGTTATAACTGCCATTTTGGGTTTTGAAGCTCTTCTGCACCATGAGGGAATACATTAGTGACAAAGAAGGGTCCAGACCATTTGGAACGAAGCTTACTTGGAAATAGTTGCAGACGGGAATGGAATAGTAAAACTTTTTGTCCTATCTGAAATTGCTTACGTTGGATATGTTGATCATGGAAAGCCTTTGTTTTCTCCTTGTATATGTGGGAGCTCTCATAAGCCTCGTTTATGAGCCCCTCCAATTCACTGAGTTGAAGCTTCCTCTGATTCCCCGCTTCATACAAGTCCATATTGGCCTTCTTAATGGCTCAAAACGCTTTGTGCTCTATCTTAACCGGGAGATGACATCCTTTTCCAAAGACTAACCTAAAGGGTGACATGCCAATAAATGTCTTATATTCTATCATGTAAGCCAACAAGGCATCATTCAAACGTTGAGACGAATCCTTCATCGTGGGGCTCACGGTCTTCTCTAAGATGGCCTTCACCTCTCTATTTGATATTTCTGCTTGTCCACTAGTTTGAGGGTGGTTTGGTGTGGAAGCTCTACGTATAACGCCAAACTTTCTAATCAGAGCCTTAAACGAACGATTGTAGAAGTGAGTGCCTCCATCACTGATGATGGCTCTAGGTGCTCCAAAGCGTGCTAAGATATGGTTCTGTATAAAACTTACAACTACATTGGAATCATTAATACGAGTGGGGATGGCTTCCACCCACTTTGAGACATAGTCCACAACAAGTAAAATATAAAGGAAACCATGAGAGTTTGGGAAGGGGCCCATGAAATCAATGCCCCACACATCAAATATTTCGACAACAAGAATAGGGTGCAATGGCATTTGGTTTCTAGGGCCTCTGTTACCTCATTTTTGGCACCTTTCACTAGTGAGTACAAACTCATGTGCATCTTTGAAAAGTGTAGACCAATAGAAGCCACTCTGTAGGACTTTGAGCGCAGTCTTCTTGGCACCAAAGTGCCCACCACACGCCAAACCATGGCAGCAATGCAACACAGACTCCATCTCGGTTTCTGGAATGCATATTCTAATAATCTGATCGGAGCAATGTTTCTAGAGGTATGGTTCATCCCAAACATAGTACTTATCTTGTTTAACAAGCTTATCCTTCTTAAATCTGTTCAAAGAAGAAGGAATACATTTAGTAGCTAAATAGTTAATAATATCAGCATACCAAGGATCCATAGCATTCAAAAAGAAGAGTTGTTCATCAGGGAAAGTTTCAAGAAGTGGCATATTATCAGCTTCTTCAGTGGACCTGTGGACTAGTCTGCTTAGATGGTCCGCCACCACGTTTTCACTGCCTTTCTTGTCACGAATTTCCAGGTCAAACTCTTGCAGGTGGAGCATCCAACGCAGCAATCTAGGTTTGGTATCCTTTTTGGTGAGGACGTGCTTTAGAGCTGCATGATCAGTTTAAATAATCAATTTAGTTTGAGTCAAATAAGATCGAAATTTTTCTAGATCAAAATTTTTCTAAAGCGAAAATAACGGCTAAGAGCTCTTTCTCTGTTGTGGAATAGTTCAGTTGTGCATCATTGAGTGTCCTGCTTGCATAGTAGATGACATGAGGCATCTTATCCACTATTTTCCCTAGGACAACTCTAACAGCATAGTCAGAAGATCACACATCAACTCAAATGGCAAGTCCTAGTTTGGAGGCATGATGATGGGTGAGGCTGTGAGCATTGCTTTGAGAGTGTTGAATGCCTCACGGCATTCCTTGATGAAATTGAAAACGGCGTCCTTGGCCCAGAGGTTGCACAGGGGTCTAGTGATCTTTGAGAAATCTTTGATGAACCTCTTGTAGAAGCTTGCGTGTCCCAAGAAGGATTTGATCTCCTTGACAGTTTTCAGGTAGGGCAGCCTATCCACAATATCCAGTTTCGCTTTATCCACCTCAATGACACGTGAAGGAATCACATGGCTAAGGAAAATCCCATGGTGTACCATAACATGGCACTTTTCCCAGTTCAGCACCAAATAGCTCTCCTTGCATCTTTCCAACACTCGAGACAAATTAGATAAACAAAGTTTAAATGAATAACCAAATACAGAAAAATCATCCATGAAAACCTCAATGATATCCTCAACCATGTCTGAGAAAATACTCATCTTGAAACGCTGGAAAGTAGCTGGGGCAATGCCTAGGCCAAAAGGCAACGTACTATATACAAAAGTGCCATAGGGGCATGTGAACGTGGTCTTTTCTTGGTCCTCTGGGTCTATTGCTACCTGGTTATAACCTGAATATCCATCTTAAAAACAGTAATGAGAATACCCTGCAAGTCTCTCAAGCATTTGATCAATAAAGGGTAAAGGAAAGTAATATTTTCGAGTATTAGAATTTAGCTTCCTATAGTCTATACATACTCTCCAACCTGTCTGAACTCGTTGGGGCACTAGCTCATCACGCTTGTTTTTAACCACGATTATCCCACTTTTCTTAGGAACCACCTAAACAAGACTCACCCATTTGGAATTAGAGATTGGGTAAATAATTCCCACATCCAACAGTTTGAGCACCTCCGTCTTCACAACCTCCTTCATTGGCGAGTTCAGTCTCCTCTGGGCCTCTCTAGGTGGCTTGGCATCCTCTTCTAGCTGAATTATATGCATACACTTTGAAGGACTAATTCCCTTGATGTCTGCTATTGTCCATCCTATAGCTGATTGATTGGCTCTCAAAACCTGAATCAGAGTTTCATTGTGAAACTTGCATTTTGGCGAAAATCCATCGTATTTCTTACCCATTAAGACTGAATAAAAGCTCTATGCCCTTCATGATTGTCCATTCTGATGTTTGGGGACCATCACGAGTTCCCACTATTAGTGGTTTTAGGTGGTTTGTGACGTTTATTGATGATTGCACCCGGATGTCCTGGGTCTTTCCCCTACAACAGAAAAGTGATGTCACCTCCAAATTCAAGCTCTTTTATCAATACATTGCTACTCAGTTTGACAAGAAAATCACGACACTTCGGTCTGACAATGGAGGTGAGTACATCAACCATGACCCACATAATTTTTTAAGTCAAGATGGTATTGTTTATCAAACCACATGCGCCTATACACTACAACAGAATGGTGTCGCAGAGCGTAAGAATCGACATCTCATGGAAGTTGTTCGTGCCTCTTTATTTGAGGCCCATATGCCCCATCATTTTTGGGGGGAGGCTCTTTGTTCTGCTACTTACGTCATCAATCGAACACCTTCCAGCACTCTTTAGTTTCAAACTCCATTTCATACATTGACTACTCTCCTCACCATGCCATCCACACCAAATCTAGAACCACGTCTCTTTGGTTGTGTTGCGTATGTTCAGGTGTATCCACATCAGCGCGGCAAGCTTGATCCGTGTGCAAGGCGTTGTGACTTTGTGGGTTATGCTAACACTCAAAAGGGCTATAAGTGTTTCCATCTTCCCACTCAGACCATGCACGTTACCACATATGTGACCTTCAACGAGAGTGAGTTCTATTACTCAGGAGGAGTCTTTGAGCATCCTCTGTAGGGGGCGAGCTCTATCTTTGCAGAAGATACTCAGATCATCCAAATTCAACAACATTCGTTAGAGCAGTCAGTGTCCGAGCAACCAGCTACAGTGGTGCAACGAGCTCAAGAGTCCCTAGATACTCCAGATACTGATTCAGATAATTCCCCCTACAGCTCCTACTACAGTACCATCACCACTCATCCAATCAGGTCCTGAAGATTCCCCACAGGTAACTGAACATTCAAACTCTATCTCAAGCACCTTACCTGCGTCAAGTTATACAGGAAACACAGGTTATCAGTTACCCCCACGCACGACTAGAGGGATTCCTAGACAACAGTATGACCCTGACCTTAAAGCAAAAGTTAAATACCCTATTGCTAATCATGTGTTCCTACATAGGCTGTCTTCGTCATGTGCATCATTTGTGTGTCAATCATCCACTGTATTTATTCCAAGTAATGTGCAGGAAGCTCTGAAAGATCCCAAGTGGACACAAGCGATGAATGATGAAATGGAGGCTCTCTAGAAGAATTCCACTTGGGAGATGACGATCCTTCCACAAGGGAAGAGAACAATGAGTTGTAGATGGATATATACATTAAAGTTCAAGGCATATGGCACCATTAAACGATACAAAGCAAGACTGGTAGCAAAAATTTACACTCAGACTTATGGGATTGACTATGGGGAGACCTTTGCCCCTGTAGCCAAGATCAACACAATTCGGATACTTCTTTCTCTGGCACCAAACCTAGACTGGCCATTACACTAGTTTGATGTCAAAAAGGCCTTCCTGCATGGTGACTTAGAAGAAGAAGTCTATATGGATTCACCTCCAGGATGCAAGATGGGGCCCAATGTGTAAACTGAGAAAGTCTCTTTATGGATTGAAGAAATCACCCAGAGCATGGTTTGGAAAGTTCAGAAAATCAATGAAGGATTTCGGATACCAGCAAAGTAACTCAGATCATACTCTTTTCTTGAAACATAAGAAAGGTAAAGTCACTGCCCTTATTGTATATGTTGATGACATGGTAGTTACCGGGAATGACCCAGAGGAAAAGGCATCATTGCAACACCACTTGGCGAGTGAATTTGAAATGAAAGATCTTGGTGCTCTGAAATATTTCTTAGGCATCGAAGTGGCTCGTTCAGACCAAGGAATATTTCTTTCAAAATGGAAATATATCCTTGACATTTTAACTGACACTGGAATGCTAGCCAGCAAACCAGCATATACGCCAATGGAGTTGAATCATTAGCTTGGTGAATATCCTGATCAGGTACCCACCAACAAAGAAAGATATCAACGCCTGGTGGGTAAGCTAATCTATCTAGGACACACTAGACCTGATATCGCATATGCCGTAAGTGTGGTGAGTCAGTTCATGCATGCACCAAGTGAAGCCCATATGGATGCGGTAAACCGAATTCTGAGATACTTGAAGTCAGCTCCTGTAAGAGGATTGATCTTCTCACGACATGGTCTTCTAGATGTTGAGGGTCACACTAATGCAGACTGGGCGGGTTCTGTTACTGACAGGCGATCAACGTCTGGATACTTTACCTTTGTGGGAGGCAATCTAGTGTCTTGGCGAAGTAAAAAATAGAAAGTAGTGGCAAGATCAAGTGCTGAAGCAGAATATCGAGATATGGCACAAGGAGTATGTGAGCTACTCTGGATAAGGAATTTGTTGGGGGAATTGGGGTTAAAACCCAATCATGCCATGCAACTGAAATGTGACAACAAAGCCGCAATTGACATCACACATAATCCAATGCAACATGATAGAACCAAGAATGTTGAAGTTGACAGACATTTCATCAAGGAGAAACTCGAGGCAAAGATTATTGAGGTATCATTTGTTAAATCTGAAGATCAACTTGCAGATGTCCTCACTAAAGCAGTCACAGGCAGAGTATTCCACAACTCACTTAGCAAGTTGGGCATTGACGACATACATTCTCCAACTTGAGGGGGAGTGTCAATGAGCTATATATTCCTCATTCAACTCAGTCCACTAATTAGACCCATAGTAATGTTCCTAGTTACTGTATATATATATATATATATATATATATATATATATATATATATATATATATATAACTTTACTATTGTTATACAATTAATAAAAATATGAGAATTCTCACCAAATCTGATAATATCCTTAGTAGCTCATCAGGGTGTCCCGAAGGATACTCTTCTGCTACAATTACCCTGTCAACAAATCTTCTTTCTCTTTAATTCTTGTTGTCAATAAATAACATATTCGGACCTGTTTCACGAAAATTAGCTCCCAACATTGGCTAGATGATAAAAATTGTTAAACTAACCCAACACAACTTCAGCACCTTTAGTAGTAACCACTTTATCCCTTCGCTACACGCGACTAAGAATGCATGATACTCCCTTAACCAACCAAATCCAAAGATTACTCAGGCTCCTTCACTTCCAAGAAAACTATTTGATTCAATTGTCCTTAGCTAGTCAACATGTGCGATAAACTTGGTCAAAAACTACTACAACACTTAATGAGCACTCAAGTACAAAGGGGTTTAAAAGGTAATTCAATCTCCAAAACTCAAACAACAAGTAGCCCAAAAAGATCCAAAGAAATGAGATGGCCACTAAACCATCAAGTGCCGCATCGGTATTGGTTATCACATCTTCACCAGTCAAAGCAAACATCCTACTGCTACCACTCCCAGACGCACGAGCCTCAGGTTGACGATCTTAATTCCTTAATCTCGCTGGTACATTGTCTAAAATGTTTAATGACGACGTAATAAATTGCTTAATGGTCTCAGTACTACATAGCTGTTTAGTTCGATTCTGTGGAGTGACTAAAGATCCCAAAGTTTCTCTCCTAAGCGTAACCGTTTGAAGTTTCAGGTTCCACTCAGTCACAGTAGTTAAACAACCCTTACCTTGTACTTCTATCTACGTTACGACAAAACTACTCTCTTGCCGTTCCTCAAGGACTACCTAGTCAATTTCATTGAATCTGATCCTCTTAGCTATCACTGGCCTTTTAAACAGGAAAATAAAGGAATTTCCAATTTATAAGCTGCTTTCACAAGAACGAACTTCATCCGAAGTGTAACAACCCGGAATTTCAATTATTGGATTTACGTAAATTATTTATGTAAAATGACGATTTTACCCTTGCTTGTTAAGGGGCGTGAAAGTCAAATTTTGTTTCTAGACATTTTTGGTGGTGTTTTGGATACCGTTGCGTATATCTCGAACTCACGAGTTTGTAGACAGGCGGCACGCAGAAAACGGAGTTCGTGTACGAAAGTTATGGGTCTAGACGTGTAAGGGCAGTTTGGTAATTTTCCATAGAGGGGAGATATTTTTAACCCCCCACCCCAAATCAGATTAATCTGATCCACATCATTTCATCTTCATCTCATTATCATCTCCCTTTCTTTCTGTGAAACACCCACACCGAACCCGTGCGAAAAAACACCCAAAAACCCACAAAGTCAACTTTTGATTCAAGGCTCTAACTTCCATTTTTGATCAACTAATCGTATTCTACTCCTTCCCATGATCACAACCGTACTAACCATCGAAGGAGAGGACCACGGGGGAAGCCGAATCGAGTGTAAGAAGTTTCGGATCTTCCGATCGATTTTCCGGCTTACACATGTACGTGTTTGATGTTTTAAGGTCATATTTGGATTCCTGGGTTCAAGTAGATAGATTTAGACGTAAAATTTGTGAAAAATGGTTGAGTTTTGAGGAAGTTATAAAGCTTGAAGTTTCCACTGGAAATGGGGGATTCCGGCGGAAACTAGACGGCGGCGCCGGTAGCCAGTCGTCTTCTCCGGCGAGT
Source organism: Oemleria cerasiformis (assembly GCA_037349345.1). Classification (NCBI taxonomy): domain Eukaryota; kingdom Viridiplantae; phylum Streptophyta; class Magnoliopsida; order Rosales; family Rosaceae; genus Oemleria; species Oemleria cerasiformis. The sequence continues at coordinate 12,275,320 of JAZGTL010000019.1, forward strand.
CACCGGTGACCGGTCAGGTCGAGGTGATAGGTCGGGTCGAGGTGACCGGTCGGGTCGAGTGAACCGATAGTGCCGATTGGATCGAGTGAATCGATCGGGTTGAGAGAACCGGTCGGGCCGAGTTGGATCGGGTCAGGCCGAGTTGGGCCGGGTTGGACCAGTCCAGGCGCGTGGGTACTGTAGCAGGCGCGTGACTGGCGCGTGAGGGCGCGTGGCGACGCGTGGGCGCGTGTTCCGACCTTCCGTCGGTGCGTGGCGGCGCGTGGGGCCGATTATGAGGTCACGGTGGCTCGTGACAGCTAGTTTTTGACGTTCCGAACCTGTTGGCGCAGGTTTTGGGTCGATCGGACGTCGTTTAGGGGTTGTTTTGGGCGTTTGAAGTTGCTGCGTTTTCTAGGCCAGTATAGATAGACCTCCCCTGGGTTTAGGGGGTTTATATTTAAGGTTCTTATTATTAGCTGATAATCCCGATTATTAATTTGGACAAGCGATACTGCTCCAGGAACTTCAGGGGAGCGTACAATTTGGGATTGAGCTTGCTTGGACAGGTTTGTGAGTGGACTTTTGGTTTATAACTATAATGCATGCGTAAATGTATCTTTGATTTAAATACTGTTATGTATGTGTGCAATGAATTTCTAGAATTTAGAAATGATGCTGGACACATGTTTTCCAATATTTCAGTGAAAGTGTTTTGAGAAATGGCCTGGTTTTTGTACTTGATTTTGATATCGTTTTGAAGTGGTAACTATTTGAGCATGTGATTTGGGTTGAGACTAGTAATTATGATTTTACCAATTTTGGCCGTAAATGATATTTCAAAGAATTTGGCTTAGGCCAAGAAACAAAGATTTCTAAATACGAATTTGGTTCACTGGTTTTCTGTCCCAATGGTTACAATTGCTCTGACTGGTGTTGAGGGGTTTTGCTCCGCTGGTTGTTGAGGGTTCGGACTTTGGTGTTGAAGGGTCTTGCTCCGCCGGGTCGCGAAGCTGTCTACGCGTAGTACAGATTTTAACACATCTCAAGGGATACCCTAGTGTGTTGTGGATATGTCGGGAACAGTGGATTTGAGATATTATGTGTCCAGATTGAATTAAATGATTTTAAACTCCGTTGGGGAGGATTTTCAAACCAAAATGTGGATCATGAGGTATTTTCACTGTACAGATTTTATGTGATTCCAACTAAGTGGTTTTAAAGAGAAATGGAATTTCGATGGTTTCAAATAATGTTTTTATATCATAAACTATTTTATGTGATGCATGCATGGTTTTATAAATGGAGGGGGAAAAAGGTAATATTTCCTTGGAAAATGATTTATAAATGATTATTCTTGTCCACTCACAACTTTTGTGTTTAAACCCCCTTCAGGCAGTTGAGTTGACGTGGACACTTATCTCGAGGCAAAGGCATTAGTACTTTCGGCTGCGCTGTGTAGTTATACTTGAGTAGGATATCTAAATTGTACTCTTTATCCTACTTAGGCGCTCTAATATTATATTGTATTTGTTTGGTCATTAAATTACGGGAATTATGGAGTGCTTGAATCCGTCGGACAAGTGAAAGTATTTATTATTATTATTATTTGTAAGGATTGAAGGGTATTTTGGGAACCTTTCCTTAGGTTGTCAGACGGGATCAGGGTTCTTCCCGGATTTCGAGGGAAAATTCGGGACGGGTCCTGACACGAAGTCCTTAATTCCTTGAATAACTTTAAGAGTTTACCAAATGAAAACTATCGTAACAGTAGTCTCGTTCCCACAATGGGATTGGTTATAATTCCAACAATCCAAATGGCTTTCGGAGTTCCAAGAGTAGAAAAGTTTCTTGAACTAAGTTAATCGACTACTCTGCTAACTCATTGTCCTCATAGTCAAATAATGTGTTCACGCAACCCGAACGTGTCGTAAGAATCGTTCACGCCACCGAACGACGAATTCGACAAATAAAAGGCTATATTCGTAACTGGTAAGAAAATTGGGCTACTCAAAAACTTAACCTTGACCCGTCGACAAGTTGGGATAATGTCGTGAAAAGTTTGCACTGGTCTCAACCCAAGGTTCAACACACCCGAGGGGGTGTTTTGACACTCGAAATCGGGATTTATGATTATTATGAGTACCTAAGCAAGACGACACTTCCTAAACCTATATTCTGATACCAAATTGACAAATCGTGAACCAGAAAGTTCAAGTGAACACCAAAGTTGAGGTATGTTGGCCGAAACTTGGATGCTGGATCCAAGTACCGAAGCCTAATGTAAAACGGTACATTTTAGGAAGTTGTGTGAAATAAGGTCATTCGTAAATTAAAAGTGAAAGAGTGTGACAAAGAAAGTTCAGAGCATAGTAATACACACTTTGATGATCATCATAAAGGAAATAACTGAAGTAACTAATTAGTTACAAATTTGTCTCAACAAGTACCCAACAGGTAGTCTCAGAACAACCACAATGGAATCCTCCTAGAAACTCACGTCGCTCACTAAGTCCTAACGGGTGCAAAACAGAAGGGTGAGTGGACTAGGAAAATAAGTGTTCTTTGTAAAAAAAAAGTCATGAAAGTAATAATAATAACCCCTCAGTTTTGAAAACCAATACTTAAATATACTACATGTATAAGCACACACCAGGAAACCAGATGTACGTGAGATAAATAATAGTACGTAGTAAGGCTGGAGGCATAAGTATGGGTATACAAGAGTTCTTAAGTGTAATTTATCTGACAAAGAAAATAACACAAAATAAACATCGTACTAAAATTTTGCAAAACGGAATTACAAACCCTCAAATGAGATCTCACTAAAACTTTGCAAAATGAAAATTATAAAAAAACTGCACCCTCACTAGTAAAAGAAAACTGAATGCATGTGTACCCTACTGGAGTATAGTCGTATGATTCACGCGTACATAACAGGTCTAGGTATATAGTTGCTCATGTACCACGACCACATGAATGACTTCGTGCATGCACGGTCACCACATGTCCCCTAGGAGCTCTAAGAAAAGATTTACACTACTTAACCAGTATAGAGCGAATTGCGGGTGAACGATCAAGTGGATGACTGGTCTGTGGCCAACAGACTAGTACTAAATATACTAACGGCGTACCGAGTGGGTACAGTATTCATGGGCACCTCAAGCTAAAGAAAACAAATCTCAATAGTTAACTTTGAAATCAACGACGCTAAAGTCACGATATTCAAAACCATAAAAGCAATCTTGAAACTAAGGTCCAATACAAACTAATCATAAAAGTAATTTGTAACAAATCATAAAAATAACCACCATAAGGGTAAAAAGAAATAATAGTAAAATAGATTGGGTTCACGACTTCACTCCAATTCATAAATCAACCATAGTAATAAACCATAAAACATACCACACGCACATATAAATATTATAGTATTAAATAACCAAGTTGTTAAAAGAAGTAAGTCCACTCACAGATGATCGGGGGCAAAACACCCAACGGTGCTATCCCTAAGAAACTCCGTAAAAGCATTTCCCTGACAAAAGGCAACATAAGTATAAAAACTAACTATCAATTCCTTAATCCAAACTTTCGCTTCTTTGTTTGTTCGAAAACAGTGTTAAAATGTGTCCAAACGTGCGTAAAATGTGAAAAGAGAGTCTAAAACGTTCCACAACTAGCCTCAGTGACCTTATGTTAACTTTAATGGAATATGCTAACGGCGTTAGCGTTTTCTGTCAAAGTTGACGATAGTGTAATATGGTAACGGCGTTAGCATATTTCGTCAAAGTTGACATTAATAGAATATGCCAACGGCATTAACGTATTCTGCCAAAGTTGACCTTACAGAAATATGCCAACGGCGTTAACATATTCCGTCAAAGTTGACGACATCAATGAAAGTTAACGGCGTTGTCGTGGACCACCTAGACTTAACGGAATATGCCAAATTTCAGCTCGGATTTCGAAAAACTATATACCACTGGATTCAAAACAAAACAAAGTTTCCAAAAATGTACATCTTGACATCCGATTCGCAGCGATTAGTAGGAAAATTGGCCGAAAATGTCTCAGCTTTGTCAAAAATTGCTGTTTTCCGGCGAAGATCAGTTCACCGTCGTTCCTCCACCAAAAGACACATGCAAAGAGTCAAAATTCACGTATTTTTCGCTAGGAATCTAATATTATAATTTTCGGAGTCAATGGATACTTGGTTCGGCTAGAAAATGGTTGTGAAGTTTCGATTTCAAGATAATTTTTGCTTCGTACCTCGCGTTATGGTGGTCGTTGACGTCCGGGATTTGTGTGGTTGAGCTCGTCCTGAGAAGAGGGAGAGTTTGATGGTGGTTACATTGGCTGGGTCGTCAAAAACTGTGTGGTCCACGATTTCGACTGGAAAATGGTTGTGGAGTTTCGATTTCATGAGAATTTTTGCTTTGTTCCTCGCGCTATGGTGGTCATTGACGTCGTAAATTTGTGCGGTTAAGCCCATCTTGAGAGGGAGAGTTTGGTTGTGGTTACAATGGCTGGACTGTCAAAAATTGTGGTGGTGATTTTGGTGTGTGTGTGTGTAATCACAATTTTTAGTGAAGGGCTTGAAAGGGGTTTTTGGGCTTAAAAGTAGAATCAAACTTTAAATTTGACTCACTCCAAAATCAACTTGTTTACGTACGAAGATCCAAGCGTGATGCAAGTAGGGGCATTTTAGTAATTTTTTATTACCGAGTTTTAATTTTTGGAACGAGATTTAACAATCTTCCCCCCTTAAAAAAATTTCATTCTCAAAATTACTCAACGAAAGTCAAAGGTACAACTCTCTCAAAAGTTTCTCAGATCCTCGTGATCTCAACAGTAAAGTGATTTATTAACAATATCTTTACTAACAATAAAACTTTAACCCTCAACACCTTGTTCCCTCGGTTCACCAAGTCTCTCAAGTAAAGTTATTGTTCACTACTACGGATGCGGTGATCAAAACGATAAACAAATTCTTCAACTCTTTTGTAAATCTTATACGTTCGATTGTAACGAGGTCTCAAATTTTCAATTGCCAAACTAGGTCGCACCCTCTCACGGTGACAGGTTTAAAATTACATGATCACTCACTCAGCACACCCGATCCTCCAAGTGCACGCCATCTAACTTCTTTCGAGGTTACAACATGACTCTGAAGTTTCACGTGATTACCATAGTTTATCTTTGTCGCAACAAACAACTTTCGGGCTCTCACTAACTCTTTTTCCTATCAACGTCCAACAAAATAGTGTTCGCCATGCTCCTCCGTATAATCCTCCAAAGATGATTTTCTAAAACTGCAGTGAAATGATTTAAGTCTAACTTCGAAGGTCCAGAAGTAGGTTAGTACTCATAATCAACTGAAGGCTTCCTCTATATCTTTTCCAATACTGATTTTACTCACATCCACTTAATTATTTCCTTCACCTAGATGAGGAATACCAAACATAGCATACGACAATTAACTTCCTCATATTTCAGATTGCCTGAACTTTTACACAACTCATTAGGCATATTAGGATGAGTTACAAACATTGCTAACTGGAATAAAGAGCAGTTAGAAAATCAATCAGACAAATCTTAAGTAAAAAAGTAAGATTTGATTTAATATTTTGATGACCATTGATGAGTCGTTATTTATGCATCATTTTGATGTCTTTATATGCCTCTCTTACATGTCTTTTGAATGATTTCGTGCCATCAATAGTAGAAAATGATCAATCTTGTGAGACTTGTGTAGAGTTAGAAAGATAGGTAAAATCTGGAAAGAACGCAAAAAGAATGACTCAAATCGGAGTCCAGATGAAGGAGATGTCCTCATTTCAATATCAGGTCCTGAATGGAGTCCTGAGTGCGCCAGTGCGCCTATTTTGGGCCACTGGCCAAGTACCTCATATCAGGCCCTCCGGGTCTCAAACCTGTGTTTCATTACATCAAGGTCAGGTCCTAGAAGTGCCAAGGTCGCGCCAAGGCAGGTCGAGGACATGTCCCAAGAACTCCTATCCGAGCCCAGATGTGCGCCTAAGCCCGGGGTCCCTGTTCCGCCAGTGGTGGATCAGAGGTTCTCCGTCTGCGCTAAGACTGACAACATTTGCGCCAAGCCTGAACGAAGATGCGCTTCTACTATACTCATGATGTACTTCAAAAGCGCAGTCCCAGATCCTGATTACGAAGACAATCCAAAATCCAAGTTTGGCCAGCTTGCATTCCCATTTGCCAGCCTGCATTCACACTCCCGGCCGTGCTCTGATTGGTTCTTATAGAATAAGGTTTTATCAATCCTTATAGAATAAAGTTATACTAATCTTTATAGAACAAGGTTTTCCCTTGTCTATAAAGAGGAGATAATTAGCTAGAGGCGTTTTTGGGAGATACAGAGACACCTTAGCCGCAAATAGTATTTTGGTTTTTTAGAGTTTTACGTTAAAGCTTAGTTCTTCCCGAAGTTGAGTGTGCTGGACGTGGAGCTTGGAGAAGAAAGCTCTGCCGTGTCTTCTGCTGCACCTGTTCTTCACAATATCTTCTGTACCCTTATTTTCATTATTGCAATTTACTTATGAATTCAATTATATTTGTTTCAATTTCAGTTATGTGTGAGTAGTCGTTAGGATTAGGGCTGCTTGAAGCCCTAGCCATGTTAGCTTATTGATTGGATTTCTGGCTCTTGATTATGATTGCTATGCATGCTGAATAAGTTGGATTACTATGCTTAATGACCTTAATTTATGCCTATAAGATTAGCTACCTTGTTTGCATATAATTATAGATGTAATTGCTTGAGTGACCGTCATATCATCTTGTGATTTGGAGCATCGAAAGTATTCTTACTTGTAATCTTAACTCATAACGACCTAGGATTGCATGTCACTTTGCTAGGCTAATGTGGTGTCATTAAATTCTCTTTAAACTTCATGCATCATCTTAAAAGGTAGGTGATAGACGTTCTAGGCATATGCCCTGTTTAGAACATGCTAAGTAAGAGGGAATAAGATGTGTCTAGTGAACCAACGCCAGGTCCTAGGCACGGGCACCTAATTCAGAAAATGCATAGTAATTTGGTCAAGGAAATCTGGTTAAGAGCTAGATTTGGTTAGAGTGGATAGTAAGCCTTAATTCGCCTTAGTTAATAATCAATCAACCGTTAATTCTTGCATTGTTATTTTCTGCATTTTATTTTACTTGTCTTTAAATTTTAGTTCTCACATCATAAACCCCCCTGCGTGTGTGTGTGTGTGTGTTTTCACTAAGTTAATAAATCTGAACTAAAGTGGTCATAACGTTGATACAAGTCCTCGAGGGATCGACTCTTGCTGTGCTACTATACTATTGTTATCGATTTGTGCACTTGAAAGGATTTTATAACTGTTATAATTGAATTGCATATTTCTTGCTCTTTAATTTTACCAACAACCATAAGTTGATGATCGTAAGTTTGGAACAAATTACAAGGTTTAATACATATGAGTAGCATCAATCAACATATAAACACGATCGTGATTATAACATATACGATTCACATATATCAAACAAGAATTGGAAACCAAAATCATCAATAAATAAATAAAAAGTTTTGTCAAATTTTATTTATGCAACTCCCAAAGTGCATTTGCATTTATCCAAAGACTCAATTGGGTAATCTTCAAGCGGTTCATCCTCTCAACAACTCACCAAAACTACGCAACGTGTGAACAAAGTCATTGCTGGATTCAATACAACATAAAACTCTCCCTAAAGAATTGTTCGAGTTGATCCCATTAATTCCTCGTTCGTCGAATGCAGCATCTTGCTTTCGTAACCCAAGCCGTAACTTCTCAGTTCCGAGTTTTGTTCAACCAAAAGATATTTCAAGTTTTCCTTGTCTTAATCCAATCCATTACTTCTCTTAATTAACATGGATTACTTGTCCCTCAGCATCAAAGGTTTCTCCTCTAGTCGAACAAAATCTCAATGTTGGGACCCATGTTTCTCTTCTAATGTTGTAAGTTTCAAGATACAATCCATAACTGATCATCCAACAGATTAACACATTTGATTCCACCAAAAACTCTTCTTATATTCCCGTACATTAATAGCTTTTGTCCCAACATCTCGATAACAAAATTCGTCAAAACAAATTAGGCACAACCCTGTTCTTGTATCTCAAACTATCCTCAGCGTGAAACTCTCAATCACCAGGTTCCTTTTGTTTCATCTATTTCAACTCAACAACTTCAGTTTGTTTCTTACTCTTAACACCAAGATACTTTTGTAACTGAGATTATAGACTAAGATTAGTCAAAAACACTAGCTTCTTCTCCTTGCATCTCCTAGGTAATTATCTCGAACAACACCAAAAATCCCATGAAGGAGTATAACAAACAAGACAATGTACTTCCAGCCTTCCCATTTAAGGCATCACAACTACATTCATCTCAAAATGATAGTACAACAAGTCCGACTTAAGAACTTAACCAACTCTTTAGCTCAAACCCAAATCATGCTGAAAGAATGAATTCATTCAGACTTTTAAGATCCAAATGATTATTTGAACTTAATATCAACAAAGAGCAACTCCAAAACTTCAAAACATGTAACACTACAGTTGTCGCTAAGTCGAGTAAATCTTCTCGTAATCTTCAGTAACTTTTAAGCAAAACCACTACTCTCCCAATTGCGTCACAAGACTTTTCTAGGGAGTCGAGTTCACGGACTCGCATTCATTAGAAACTATGAACAATTCTTAACTATCTCATAAAATTCTGTACCTCCAAAACACTCTTGTGTAAGTCCCACTTCAAAACTTCAACTAACTTACTAAGGTACAAGTAAACTTTAACTCACGATATCACAAGTTCCAGAAATTGTACTTTGGGGTTAACCAACAAACACACTAAAATATCTTAGTATACAACGCATACCCCAGGAATGGTTCCAAAACAAAGTATTAGTGCAACGAAAAATCCACTCAAAACTTCAATAACAAAGACAAGGAAGAGTAAGACACCCTTAACCATGTTCGCAAAAACACTTAGTTCAAGGTCCAAAAATGTAGGAGGCGTCAAAGTTAAACCGAAAAGTACAACTGCAAACTCGAAATATCCTTGACGATCTGGAAAGTAGGCCTAGTCTAACTTATTTTCGTTAACAGGGTCGATGATAATCAAACGCGAAACGATTCTCGATAGGTACTCATCTCCGGTGGTTTGATCAAATAACTGGTAAATCCATGGCGAGGTACATAATTCTTGATCCAAAACTTGGTTGAATTTCCAATTAAAAACTCGAATTCTTCAAGTGTTAACATGCTTCTAAGGCCACCCACAATGGGAGGCTGGAACCACCTTAAACTGCCAAATATATAGCCTTGAAGAAGAAAAAACATCACCAGTGGTCTTCCAAATGAGCTGCAACCGCCCCAGCCGCATTGAGGCTTTCCTTGGAGGCTGTCAAAAATGCTGCCTGCAAATCAGCCAATGCAGCCACTCCCATGGCTCTACAATGTTGCTTTTGGGAGTAAAATATTGACAAAATAACATAAAATGGCACTGGATCCCACTTGAATTTCAAAAATCCATACACCATTAATTAATCAATTAATTGATCAAAAGTCCATACATTATCTCTGCGGGTTCCCCTTGAATCAATTAAATGATTTTTGTTCTATTTTGCTCTTTCTTATAACTACACATTTAACACTACTACCTAACATTTGTAAAATATATAAACACATATCTTACTGAATGCAAAATACAACCACATATTTAACACTACTACTTAACATTTGCAAGAACATTGCTAGTTAGTTATTGAAAACATAAAGCGAAATAAATAGTCTAGACATTTAATTGAAATGACATGACAATTTCATTAATTGAAATGACATGACAATTTCATTAATTGACATGTCCTTGCTTATATTTTTCCCACGTATGCGCAGTCAAATCATTCCGGAGAGCGAAATAGGCAATTGGATCTTCCATATTACTTCGGTTATGAGAACTTCGTAAAGGGTTATTGGATTTGACCAGTCTCAAGAAGAGGTTCCCCCACATTAAAAGGTGTAGGATCCTCATGATATTCTTCTCCAAATTGTTCTCGGTTGTCTTCCACAATAAGATTATGAAGAATTATGCATGCTTTCATTATAGCCCCAATATCTTTCTCATAACATTGTCTGGCAGGCATGTTGACTATTTTGAACTTCGCTTGGAGGATACCAAAAGCTCTCTCAACATCCTTGCGATAAGCCTCTTGTAGTCTGCTAAACAATTGTTTATATGGTCCTTGAGGATCTTTATATGATTAAACAATGGTTCCCCACTTGGATAAATACCGTCTCCAAGATAGTATCCGCGCTTGTATTCGATACCATTGATAGTATAACAAATATGTGGAGTATGTCCTTCAAGATAATCACATAAAATATGTGGAGTATGTCCTTCAAGTATAACAAATATGTAAGTGAATCCACAGTGTGTGGGTTACTAGTAACGGCCTTCTCAAGGTCATCCGTCATGCAAGAATGAGCAATTGTCTCCCGTAGCAGTAAGTCCATTGTGTTTAACGGAAAATCTACAATAGGCTCGGCAGGGTACTGGATGGTGTCATGGATGGAGAATGTCCGAAGCTGGTCCAGGACCTTGATGGAGACCTGGCCCTTTCTGACGTCGATGAGGCACTCGGCTGTGGCTAGTAAGGGCCTTCCGAAGATGAGGGGAGGTTCCTCACTTTTGTCAATTCTGTCCATTCTTAGTACGTAGAAGTCGGCAGGGATGCATGTATCTCCGATTTGTACCAGTACGTCCTCAAGAACCCCCATTAGGTTGGTTACAGAAGCGTTAGCCAACCTGACACATAGGTGCGTGGGCTTGAGTGCGCCTAGGTTGAGTGACCTGTAAATGTGGAATGGCATGATGTTCACTGATGCTCCCGTGTCACAAAGGCAATGTTCGAATCTTTTTGACTGAATGACACATGGAAGGGATGGCAGCCCAGGATCATTGGCCTTAAGGGGCATGCGCAAAAGGGCAGCCGAGCAGGCCATAGGGATGTCAATGGTGTCCGTGGAGCTAAAACCACGCTTTCCTGCAACTAAGTCCTTGATCAGCTTTGCAAAGATAGGCATGTGCTTGACAATTTTATGGTAAGGCAGTGTGATCTGAAGCTTCTGCAACATGCTGATGATTTCTTCCTCAAAGTCCTCCTTTTGTTTATTCCTGTTTTGGAACCTGCGAGGAAATGGATAATCAACATTATTAGCTAACTCAAAAGTGACTTTTTTAGAATTGGAATTCTGAGGTTTAGAGTTAGAAGTATTCGAGTGCTGCGACTTGGGCTTAGGAGCAGGTTGCATGCCAGCCGTGGCCGAAGTAGGCGCAGTGTCAGGTCCTCTTTGCGGTAGGGCACTTGGTGACTCATTGGACTGGTTCTGCGCCAGAGGTGTTGGCCGTGGCATGTTTTGCGGCGCCCCCTGGTCGGTGATCCTTGGCAGAGTAGGTTGAGGTTCAGTTTCAGGTCCTGTGAGGGTGGCATATGTGGGGTCTTGAAGTGGTGTTTCCTTCTCCAGCGTGATGGCATTAGCCGTAGGATTGTGAAATCCTTTCGGATTTACCAGGACTTGACTCGGTAGCTTGCCCTGCTCCCGCTGATTTAGTTGGTTCACCACCTGTCCCATTTGACGCTCCAAGTTTGCAATTGCATTTTTGAAGTCTCCCGTCTGACTCTGGCTATCGTGCATGAATTTTATGAGTTGAGCCTGCTGTTGAGTCAGGATATGGATGGAGTCCTCAACAGACTTGCTTCCGCCATTCTGGTTTGAGGAAGGACCGTGATAGTTCCCCTGAGGGCCTGCGGCTTGCTGCTCAAATCCAGGGGGTGGCAAGGGATTCGCAGCTGCTTGATTGTTGCTCCAACGGAAATTAGGATGATTTCTCCACCGCGGATTGTAAGTGTTGGAATATGGGTCATTCCGGGGTCGAGAATTGCTATTGAACCCTCCAGCAAAGTTGGCCTCTTCCACAACCGGGCAGTCCTGGGATGTGTGGCCCTGAATTGAACATACCTCGCAGATGTGAACTCCTTTGGCTTTCTCGCTACACAATTGTTTTACCATTGCCGTGAGCTGAGCAATGGCGTCATCTTTGTATTTGGCGGATGCATCACCCGTAGCTCTAGAGGAGGGACCCCTGTAGCTGAACTGTTTTTCCCTTTGAGCAATGTTCTCAAAGGCGGTCCTTGCTTCCTCGGCTGTGCCTTCTAGAATCCCTTGGGATTGAGAATCCACCATTGTCCGATCGCTAGTTTTCAAGCCTCCATAGAAGTATAGCATAAGATGATGGGCATCAATATGGTGGTGGGGGCACGCCCGTAGCATCTGATTGAACCGCTCCCAAAACTCGCAGAAAGACTCCTCCATGTCTTGCCGTGGGTTCATGATCTTGGACTTTAACTCATTTGTCTTTTCCACGGGAAAGTCCTGTGTTAAGAATTTGGACGTCAAGTCCCTCCAATAGTGAATGGAAGCCGGCGCCAATGAATGAAACCATGTCTTGGCGCGATCCTTGAGACTGAAGTGAAAGAGCCGTAGGCGGATTTCCGATTCTGTCATACCATTGATGCGCAGTGTTGAACAAACCTCAACAAATTCCTTGATATGAAAGTGCGGGTCCTCGCCAGCAAGGCCGTGGAATGTAGGCAACATGTGAATTGTCCCCGACTTTAATTCGAAGTTTGCCACTGTTGACTCGGGAAAAACAATTGGAAATTGATCCTCCGAGACATGGGGCATGGCAAAATCCTTAAGGCGCCATGGGGCTTGCGGTACTAGGCCACGTTCCAGGCCTTGCTCTTCTCTGTGGTCCGCCATCCTCCTTGGGCTTGGTGGCGGGGAGCCGTGGACTGAAGATGCTTGCGATGATGGTCCACTTGATGACCCGTGCACTGAACCTTGGAATGACATACACGGGTACCTAACAAAAAAGAAAAAAACTAAGTTAACAAATCTAAACTTGAATGGGCACCGTTGAGGGACAAATCCCCGGCAACGGCGCCAAAAACTTGTTGGTAGATTTAAAGAGCAAGAAATATGCAATTTAATTCTAACAGTTATAAAATCCTTGCAAGTGCACAAATCGATAAGTATAGTATAGTAGCACAGCAAGAGTCGATCCCTCGAGGACTTGTATCACGTTATGACCAATTTAGTTCAGATTTGTTAACTTAAATAAAAAACACACACACACACATGCAAGAGGGGGGTTTATGATGTGATAACTGAAATTTAAAGACAAGTAAATCAAAGTGCAGAAAATAACAATGCAAGAATGAAAGGTTGTTAACTAAGGCGAATTAAGGCTTACTATCCACTCTAACCAATTATAGCTCTTAACCAAATTTCCTTGACCTAATTACTACGCATTTTCTGAATTAGGTGCCCGTGCCTAGGACCTGGCGTTGGTTCACTAGACACATCTTATTCCCTCTTACTTAGCATGTTCTAAACAGGGCATATGCCTAGAACGTCTATCACCTACCTTTTAAGATGATGCATGAAGTTTAAAGAGAATTTAATGACACCACATTAGCCTAGCAAAGTGGCATGCAATCCTAGGTCGTCATGAGTTAAGATTACAAGTACGAATACTTTCGATGCTCCAAATCACAAGATGATATGACGGTCACTCAAGTAATTACATCTATAATTATATGCAAACAAGGTAGCTAATCTTATAGGCATAAATTAAGTTCATTAAGCATAGTAATCCAACTTATTCAGCATGCATAGCAATCATAATCAAGAGCCAGAAATCCAATCAATAAGCTAACATGGCTAGGGCTTCAAGCAGCCCTAATCCTAATGACTACTCACACATAACTGAAATAAACACAAGTATAATTGAATCCATAAGTAAATTGCAATAATGAAAATAAGGGTACAGAAGAGATTGTTAAGAACAGATGCAGCAGAAGACACGGCAGGGCCTTCTTCTCCAAGCTCCACGTCCAATAATCTATGTGAAAGATTATCTCCGAAAATATGGTCCCTAATTCTCTAGAAAACCAAAACGGAACCCTGTAGCTTAGGTCTCTGTTTTTCCAGAAAACAAAAACGTCCCTAGCTAATTATCTCCTCCCTAAAACACTGAACAAAGGCTCCCTTTTATAGATAAAGGGAAAACCTTGTTCTATAAGGATTGGTATAACCTTGTTCTTTACAGATTGGTAAAACCATGTCCTATAGGAATAGGGAAAGTTATTTTACTTTTAATTAATTATAAAGTCTTTAAAATCTATTCGAACCAATCAGAGCATGGCCGCAAGTGTGAATGCAAGCTGGCAAGTGGGAACGCAAGCTGGCAAAACTTGGATTTTTGACTGTCTTCGTAATCAGGATCTGGGACCGCGCTTTTGAAGTAGGTTAGGAGTATAATAGAAGCGCATCGTCTTTCAGGCTTGGCGCAAATGTTGTCAGGCTTGGCGCAGAGGGAGAACCTCTGATCCACCGCTGGCGGAACAGGGACCCCGGCTTGGGCGCACTTCTGGGCTCGGATGGGAGTTCTTGGGACATGTCCTCGACCTGCCTTAGCGCGACCTTGGCACTTCTAGGACTTGACCTTGATGTCATGAAACACAAGTTCGGGACCCGGAGGGCCTGATATGAGGTACTTGGCCAGTGGCCCAAAATAGGCGCACTGGCGCACTGGCGCACTGGCGCACTCAGGCCTCCGTTCAGGACCTGATATTGAAATGAGGATATCTCCTTCATCTGGACTCCGATTTGAGTCATTCTTTTTGCGTTCTTTCCAGATTTTACCTATCTTTCTAACTCTGCACAAGTCTCACAAGATTGATCATTTTCTACTATTGATGGCACGAAATCATTCAAAAGACATGTAAGAGAGGCATATAAAGACATCAAAATGATGCATAAATAACGACTGATCAAATACCCCCAAACCTATCTTTTGCTAGTCCCTGAGCAAAACAAATGCTAACAAAATGAAAAGAATCGATTTTAGTTAAGATAGAACATTTAAACCCCTAGGTTCACCTAGTAGGAGGAGTTTTGTCTCCTGAGGCTTATAACAGTACGATACCCACAAACGTTTTACTTAAACAAAAAGATGCTAGATATAGTACTCTTAACAAGCTAATAAGAATCAAAGTAAGTAGACATGCTTTGCAGAACTAAAAGGAATGCCATAGCCGTGAGTGTCATGTGAAGGTGTACGTGTATAAATGCCAATATTTTCAGGTGATCAAGTTTGAAAACAACTTCATCTAAGTGCCCTAGAAAGATTTCGCCTCGACTCTAATCCTCACTAGGCAACTCTCAATTCACACAAGAATCCTAGGCTTACACTCTTTTCAAGCATATGTGATGAGTTTATGTTATGAAATTCAAATTTAATAACATATGAGTAACAATGAAGAATAACACTTTATGGAAATAAAGATCTCATGAAAGGAATTGAACTTTAAGAACATAGATACGTACCTTAATCCGCAGTATGATTGTCCATAAGATCAGTTAGGTCTTCCTTTTTAGGTTGTATTGGGGCTAAGCTTTGGGGTTTAGCAAGGAAGGATGGGATTCAAAGAACCTGAGTTGTGCCAAGGCATGAGAAGTCATGAATTGAACTTGGAATTTCTGAACTGAATCCTTTCTTAAGGCCCACGACATTGTGCTTTCCTGATTACTTATTTTGTGGCTCTTGTGGCTTATTTTGAGGCTCTTGGCTCACTTGGCTCAATTCACTATGTTCTTCACTTATTTTTTCCCTTCATTTTCTCAACGTTTCTTTCTTTCTTTTGATTTGAACGTTTTTTTTTTTTTTTTTTCTGTTCGTCTTTGAATTGAATTGAACCAAGTTCATGCAATGATTTCCTCAAATTTTCATGCAGCTTGCAACTTGTAAAACTTTTCTTTACTTTTGAACTTTCAATTGACGCCAATGTCCTTTGAATTGGGCAGCATCTTCTTTCACCTCTCATTCTCACCATGAATCTCATTTATGGCAACCTTAGCACAAACTGAGGTTATAGGGTATGGCTGTGATGAATGGCTAAGTATTTTGGGTTAGGTTATACTTTGGGTGATGAAAGAAAAGGCTGAGTGTTTGGCTTCAAAATTGGCTTAGGGAGCATGCAATAGGGTAGGATAAGGCCTTTAGAGGTTAAAGCACACATAGCCTACATCACTTCTTATGGCAAAACATACATTAAATCAAGAGTATCTAAATGATGTTAGTTCTTTAAAATTCAATGCAAATATGATGTAATGAAATCAACAATTAAGAACAAAAGTGATGAGTGTTTAAGAGTAGAAACAAGTATATCCCTCAGAAAGAATGGCAATTAGGCTCAAAGATCTCACAGGGTAGTCTCCACTAATTTTCTAAGGTTCACTCAAATTCAGTTATTTCGTTCACTTAATCACTTAAAACATGGCATTATGAAGTGCAAATTATGAACTACTTGACCATGGCATGACTCTTAGTAAAGCAAAGAGTTAACTTAGCATATACATTCCTATTAACAAGTTATCATACTAATCACAAGCAGAAATTTAAATGTCCTGGCCGTGTATCACCCCCAAACCTACTTGTTTCTATATGCAAAATTTTAAATCCACACCCCCAAACCTAAACTGAACATTGTCCTCAATGTGATAAGCAGTAAGCATGACAACAGTAGAAAGGTTTGAGAGATATAACGGGCAGAAACAGAAAAGGAAGTGAGAAATACAAACCAGGGTTAGGCTGCCTCCTAGGAGCGCTTTATTTAACGTCTAGGCAAGACGGGACTGACATGCTAGGAGCTGGGCGCATGTGGAGTTGCAGGGTTGACTGCGCTTGGATTAGAAAGGTCCTTCAAGTAGTGTTTGAGGCGGTGGCCATTTACCTTGAACGGATCCTGCCGTTCCGGGTGCTGGATTTCAACTGCACCAAGAGTAAAAACGTTAGTAATAATAAATGGTCCAGTCCATCTTGAACGCAACTTACCTGGCATTAGTCTGAGCCGGGAGTCAAAGAGGAGGAGTTCCTGTTCGATGTGAAAGTCCTTGGGCTGAATGCGCTTGTCGTGGAAAGCTTTGGTCTTTTCCTTGTAGATACGAGCACTGTCAAAGGCCTCGTTTCGCAACTCCTCTAATTCACTTAGCTGAAGCTTCCTATGTATTCCAGCGTCATCGCAGTTCAGGTTCATCTGCTTAATAGCCCAGAATGCTTTATGCTCCAATTCCACTGGTAGGTGGCAGCCTTTTCCAAAAACCAGCCGGAAGGGAGACATGCCAATCGGGGTCTTGTATGCGGTCCGATAGGCCCACAGCGCATCATTCAATTTGCTGGACCAATCTTTGCGGTTAGGATTTACCGTTTTTTCCAATATGGCCTTTACTTCCCGATTGGACACTTCCGCTTGGCCACTCGTTTGAGGGTGATACGGTGTTGAGACCTTGTGGGTGACGCCATACTTCTTCATTAGGGCTGCAAACGAATGATTGCAGAAGTGTGCCCCCCCATCGCTGATGATTGCCCTAGGTGCGCCGAATCTGGCTAAGATGTGACTCTGTAAAAAACGCACCACTACTTTGGCGTCGTTAGTTTTGGTGGGTGCTTCCACCCATTTGGAGACATAATCAACTGCAAGCAGAATATAAAGATTGCCAAAGGAATTAGGAAAAGGCCCCATAAAATCAATGCCCCATACGTCGAAGATTTCGACCACAAGAATAGGGTGTAATGGCATTTGATTTCGAGGGCCGATGTTACCTAGGCGTTGGCAGCGGTCACAGGTGAGTACAAATTCGTGTGCATCCTTGAAAAGTGTGGGCCAGTAGAGTCCACTTTGGAGTACCTTGAGGGCTGTTTTCTTAGCTCCAAAATGGCCCCCACATGCCAAACTATGGCAAAAAGTCAAGACGGATTTCATCTCGTCTTCTGGGATGCAGCGCCGAATGATTTGGTCTGGACAATGCTTCCATAGGTACGGCTCATCCCATATGTAGTACTTAGCTTGTTTAGCCAGCTTGTCCTTTTGGTACCTGTTTAAAGATGAAGGAATTTGCTTAGTGACAAGGTAATTAATGAGATCGGCATACCATGGATCAATAGCTTGGATTGCGAAGAGCTGTTCGTCAGGAAAGGTCTCGAGGAGGGGCAACTGATCGGCCTCTTCATTGGAACTGTGAAGCAATCGGCTCATATGGTCAGCGACCACGTTTTCGCTGCCCTTCTTGTCTCTGATTTCAAGGTCGAATTCCTGGAGCAGTAGCATCCAACGTAGCAACCTTGGCTTGGCGTCCTTTTTAGTGAGCAGATACTTCAAGGCAGCATGATCCGTGTATACTATGACCTTGGTTTGAATTAAATATGAACGGAACTTCTCCAGGGCAAAGATAACAGCAAGGAGCTCCTTCTCGGTGGTGGAGTAGTTCAGCTGGGCATCATTCAGGGTTCGGCTTGCGTAGTAAATGACATGAGGGAGCTTGTCAACACGCTGTCCCAAAACTGCTCCTATGGCGAAGTCTGAGGCATCACACATTAGTTCGAATGGTAAGTCCCAATTCGGTGGCATGATGATGGGTGATGCCGTGAGCTTTGCCTTGAGTGTGTTGAATGCCTCACGGCATCCCTTAGTGAACTCAAATGTGGCGTCCTTGGCTAGAAGATCACACAAAGGTCTTGTGATTTTCGAGAAATCTTTGATGAATCTGCGGTAAAAGCCAGCATGCCCTAAGAACGATCGAACCTCTTTGACTGTAGTGGGGTACGACAGCCTCTCTACTATGTCTAACTTTGCTTTGTCCACTTCAATGCCTCGGCTAGAGATCACATGACCCAAGACAATTCCCTGTTGTACCATGAAATGGCACTTTTCCCAGTTCAGCACTAAGTTGCTTTCTCTGCACCGTTCCAGTACTCGGGTTAGGTTAACTAAGCACAGTTCGAATGAATGTCCAAACACTGAGAAGTCGTCCAAGAATACTTCAATTATATCTTCCACCATATCGGAGAAGATGCTCATCATGCAACGCTGAAAGGTAGCTGGGGCATTGCACAATCCAAACGGCATTCTTCTGTATGCAAAAGTGCCATATGGGCATGTGAATGTTGTTTTTTCTTGATCTTCGGGTGCAATAGCAATCTGATTGTATCCTGAGTAGCCGTCCAAGAAGCAATAGTGGGAGTGTCCAGCCAGGCGCTCGAGCATTTGATCAATGAAGGGCAAAGGAAAGTGGTCCTTGCGTGTGGTTATATTTAGCTTTCGATAGTCGATGCACACTCTCCATCCTGTTTGAATCCGTTGAGGTACAAGCTCATCCTGCTCGTTTTTAACCACTGTGATCCCACTTTTCTTTGGCACGACCTGGACTGGGCTCACCCACTTGGAGTCACTAATTGGATAGATGATTCCAACGTCCAAGAGCTTTAGGACTTCTTTCTTCACGACCTCCTTCATAGGTGGATGCAATCGCCTCTGTGCCTCCCGTGATGGTTTGGAGTCTTCCTCCAGCAGTATCCGATGCATGCATTTTGCGGGACTTATGCCTTTGATGTCAGCTATTGTCCATCCAATTGCCGTTTGATTGACCTTAAGGACTTGAACCAATGCCTTTTCCTCTTTCGTACTTAGGGTAGATGCAATGATGACTGGAAGGGTTTGATTGTCGCCCAAATATGCATACTTTAAGTGCTCGGGCAAGGGCTTCAGCTCGAGTTCAGGAGCCTTTATGATGGACGACAGCTCGAGTTCGTACCTCTTCGATCACGCTATCTGTAAGTGAATCCACAGTGTGTGGGTTACTAGTAACGGCCTTCTCAAGGTCATCCGTCATGCAAGAATGAGCAATTGTCTCCCGTAGCAGTAAGTCCATTGTGTTTAACGGAAAATCTACAATAGGCTCGGCAGGGTACTGGATGGTGTCATGGATGGAGAATGTCCGAAGCTGGTCCAGGACCTTGATGGAGACCTGGCCCTTTCTGACGTCGATGAGGCACTCGGCTGTGGCTAGTAAGGGCCTTCCGAAGATGAGGGGAGGTTCCTCACTTTTGTCAATTCTGTCCATTCTTAGTACGTAGAAGTCGGCAGGGATGCATGTATCTCCGATTTGTACCAGTACGTCCTCAAGAACCCCCATTAGGTTGGTTACAGAAGCGTTAGCCAACCTGACACATAGGTGCGTGGGCTTGAGTGCGCCTAGGTTGAGTGACCTGTAAATGTGGAATGGCATGATGTACACTGATGCTCCCGTGTCGCAAAGGCAATGTTCGAATCTTTTTGACTGAATGACACATGGAAGGGATGGCGGCCCAGGATCATTGGCCTTAAGGGGCATGCGTAAAAGGGCAGCCGAGCAGGCCATAGGGATGTCAATGGTGTCCGTGGAGCTAAAACCACGCTTTCCTGCAACTAAGTCCTTGATCAGCTTTGCAAAGATAGGCATGTGCTTGACAATTTTATGGAAAGGCAGTGTGATCTGAAGCTTCTGCAACATGCTGATGATTTCTTCCTCAAAGTCCTCCTTTTGTTTATTCCTGTTTTGGAACCTGCGAGGAAATGGATAATCAACATTATTAGCTAACTCAAAAGTGACTTTTTTAGAATTGGAATTCTGAGGTTTAGAGTTAGAAGTATTCGAGTGCTGCGACTTGGGCTTAGGAGCAGGTTGCATGCCAGCCGTGGACGAAGTAGGCGCAGTGTCAGGTCCTCTTTGCGGTAGGGCACTTGGTGACTCATTGGACTGGTTCTGCGCCAGAGGTGTTGGCCGTGGCATGCTTTGCGGCGCCCCCTGGTCGGTGATCCTTGGCAGAGTAGGTTGAGGCTCAGTTTCAGGTCCTGTGAGGGTGGCATATGTGGGGTCTTGAAGTGGTGTTTCCTTCTCCAGCGTGATGGCATTAGCCGTAGGATTGTGAAATCCTTTCGGATTTACCAGGACTTGACTCGGTAGCTTGCCCTGCTCCTGCTGATTTAGTTGGTTCGCCACCTGTCCCATTTCACGCTCCAAGTTTGCAATTGCATTTTTGAAGTCTCCCGTCTGACTCTGGCTATCGTGCATGAATTTTATGAGTTGAGCCTGCTGTTGAGTCAGGATATGGATGGAGTCCTCAACAGACTTGCTTCCGCCATTCTGGTTTGAGGAAGGACCGTGGTAGTTCCCCTGAGGGCATGCGGCTTGCTGCTCAAATCCAGGGGGTGGCAAGGGATTCGCGGCTGCTTGATTGTTGCTCCAACGGAAATTAGGATGATTTCTCCACCCCGGATTGTAAGTGTTGGAATATGGGTCATTCCGGGGTCGAGAATTGCTATTGAACCCTCCAGCAAAGTTGGCCTCTTCCACAACCGGGCAGTCCTGGCATGTGTGGCCCTGAATTGAACATACCTCGCAAATGTGAACTCCTTTGGCTTTCTCGCTACACAATTGTTTTACCATTGCCGTGAGCTGAGCAATGGCGTCATCTTTGTATTTGGCGGATGCATCACCCGTAGCTCTAGAGGAGGGACCCCTGTAGCTGAACTGTTTTTCCCTTTGAGCAATGTTCTCAAAGGCGATCCTTGCTTCCTCGGCTGTGCCTTCTAGAATCCCTTGGGATTGAGAATCCACCATTGTCCGATTGCTAGTTTTCAAGCCTCCATAGAAGTATAGCATAAGATGATGGGCATCAATATGGTGGTGGGGGCACGCCCGTAGCATCTGATTGAACCGCTCCCAAAACTCGTAGAAAGACTCCTCCATGTCTTGCCGTGGGTTCATGATCTTGGACTTTAACTCATTTGTCTTTTCCACGGGAAAGTACTGTGTTAAGAATTTGGACGTCAAGTCCCTCCAAGAGTGAATGGAAGCCGGCGCCAATGAATGAAACCATGTCTTGGCGCGATCCTTGAGACTGAAGTGAAATAGCCGCAGGCGGATTTCCGATTCTGTCATACCATTGATGCGCAGTGTTGAACAAACCTCAACAAATTCCTTGATATGAAAGTGCGGGTCCTCGCCAGCAAGGCCGTGGAATGTAGGCAACATGTGAATTGTCCCCGACTTTAATTCGAAGTTTGCCACTGTTGACTCGGGAAAAACAATTGGAAATTGATCCTCCGAGACATGGGGCATGGCAAAATCCTTAAGGCGCCATGGGGCTTGCGGTACTAGGCCACGTTCCAGGCCCTGCTCTTCTCTGTGGTCCGCCATCCTCCTTGGGCTTGGTGGCGGGGAGCCGTGGATTGAAGATGCTTGCGATGATGGTCCACTTGATGACCCGTGCACTGAACCTTGGAATGACATACACGGGTACCTAACAAAAAAGAAAAAAACTAAGTTACAAATCTAAACTTGAATGGGCACCGTTGAGGGACAAATCCCTGGCAACGACGCCAAAAACATGTTGGTAGATTTAAAGAGCAAGAAATATGCAATTTAATTCTAACAGTTATAAAATCCTTGCAAGTGCACAAATCGATAAGTATAGTATAGTAGCACAGCAAGAGTCGATCCCTCGAGGACTTGTATCACGTTATGACCAATTTAGTTCAGATTTGTTAACTTAAATAAAAAACACACACACACACACGCAAGAGGGGGGTTTATGATGTGATAACTGAAATTTAAAGACAAGTAAATCAAAGTGCAGAAAATAACAATGCAAGAATGAAAGGTTGTTAACTAAGGCGAATTAAGGCTTACTATCCACTCTAACCAATTATAGCTCTTAACCAAATTTCCTTGACCTAATTACTACGCATTTTCTGAATTAGGTGCCCGTGCCTAGGACCTGGCGTTGGTTCACTAGACACATCTTATTCCCTCTTACTTAGCATGTTCTAAACAGGGCATATGCCTAGAACGTCTATCACCTACCTTTTAAGATGATGCATGAAGTTTAAAGAGAATTTAATGACACCACATTAGCCTAGCAAAGTGGCATGCAATCATAGGTCGTCATGAGTTAAGATTACAAGTACGAATACTTTCGATGCTCCAAATCACAAGATGATATGACGGTCACTCAAGCAATTACATCTATAATTATATGCAAACAAGGTAGCTAATCTTATAGGCATAAATTAAGTTCATTAAGCATAGTAATCCAACTTATTCAGCATGCATAGCAATCATAATCAAGAGCCAGAAATCCAATCAATAAGCTAACATGGCTAGGGCTTCAAGCAGCCCTAATCCTAATGACTACTCACACATAACTGAAATAAACACAAGTATAATTGAATCCATAAGTAAATTGCAATAATGAAAATAAGGGTACAGAAGAGATTGTTAAGAACAGATGCAGCAGAAGACACGGCAGGGCCTTCTTCTCCAAGCTCCACGTCCAATAATCTATGTGAAAGATTATCTCCGAAAATATGGTCCCTAATTCTCTAGAAAACCAAAACGGAACTCTGTAGCTTAGGTCTCTGTTTTTCCAGAAAACAAAAACGTCCCTAGCTAATTATCTCCTCCCTAAAACACTGAACAAAGGCTCCCTTTTATAGATAAAGGGAAAACCTTGTTCTATAAGGATTGGTATAACCTTGTTCTTTACAGATTGGTAAAACCATGTCCTATAGGAATAGGGAAAGTTATTTTACTTTTAATTAATTATAAAGTCTTTAAAATCTATTCGAACCAATCAGAGCATGGCCGCAAGTGTGAATGCAAGCTGGCAAGTGGGAACGCAAGCTGGCCAAACTTGGATTTTTGACTGTCTTCGTAATCAGGATCTGGGACCGCGCTTTTGAAGTACGTTAGGAGTATAATAGAAGCGCATCGTCGTTCAGGCTTGGCGCAAATGTTGTCAGGCTTGGCGCAGAGGGAGAACTTCTGATCCACCGCTGGCGGAACAGGGACCCCGGCTTGGGCGCACTTCTGGGATCGGATGGGAGTTCTTGGGACATGTCCTCGACCTGCCTTGGCGCGACCTTGGCACTTCTAGGACTTGACCTTGATGTCATGAAGCACAAGTTCGGGACCCGGAGGGCCTGATATGAGGTACTTGGCCAGTGGCCCAAAATAGGCGCACTGGCGCACTGGCGCACTCAGGCCTCCGTTCAGGACCTGATATTGAAATGAGGATATCTCCTTCATCTGGATTCCGATTTGAGTCATTCTTTTTGCGTTCTTTCCAGATTTTACCTATCTTTCTAACTCTGCACAAGTCTCACAAGATTGATCATTTTCTACTATTGATGGCACGAAATCATTAAAAAGACATGTAAGAGAGGCATATAAAGACATCAAAATGATGCATAAATAATGACTGATCAGTCACCTTCACAATTGGTATGAGACCAAGCTTTCCAGTTGCGTAAGGGTTTTGCTTGAAATAATCTTCAACATGGATGACAGCATCTACGATTCTTAAGAATAATTCTTTTCTCATACCGAACTTTTTAGAAAACTTATGTGGGGGGATACAAAGGAGGGTCATTAAAATAATCAGAGAGAAGGCATTCATAGAAACCTACTTGATCTCTTGGCATGGGAGTTTGACTTGGCCGTGTACCACCGTGTTTGGTCTCGATGGCCGCCACCACACAGTGCATGTAGTGCTCATGTATTTGCAGTATCATCACGTGACCAGCATTGTCTTCATCGAATGATGAACTATCACTCCATTGATTGGCCATTTTTGTATAGTGATAGGGCAAAAGATTTTTGAGAAATAAAGGTTTAAAGGATAAGGTATTATGAGAGTAACATGTGTCCATTGATTAGCATATATACAAAGTATATATATCAAAGATAATAATATAACGGATGAGATTGTGATAAGAAATATGATCTAATGGTTGGTGATTTGGATTTTGTGGATATTAGAGATAAAAATCTAATGGATAAGAATGAAATTAGAGGATCTTATCTAACAGTCTATGTAAGATGAAATCTTATCTCTTCGGAATTTAGATTTTTTAGGTTAAAATGTTTAAGAAAAAAAAATTAATGATTACATAAATATACATTAAATTAAAAATTGCAAAGGAAATTTTTTATTTCAATACATATTTAAGATTTCATACAGAATAAAAATGTAGCCCCATATCTAGCCCCAATAAATATGGACCCCCACTGTGAGCAATATGCTATCTAGTCTACAATATTCCTTTTTAGGCTTCATTTGGAGCTGTATTCACCACAAATACAACCTCAAATGTAGATCACCATTGTGAGTGGCCTACCAACAAGGTCAGTGGCGAACTCAGGAATTTTTTCTGGGAGGGTCAATATATAATGGTATCCCATTTTTTTTAATTTGGTTGAGAAGGGACTATAATTTATTAGCAATGGAAAAAATGTCAGTTTAGATGTTCAAAATGTACAAAATTTTGAACTTTTAAGGAAGTGCCTGATTTTTTTTTTTTGTCAAATATACAACACATTATTCATAGGATAAACTAAAATATGACTTGCTACAAATAGTTTTATTCTTAGCCTAAGTTTAGCTAATTTTGCTAAAAATGCTCTTAAATCATTTGCAACAAGCTAGCTAAAGGAGTTCTTAACTCAAATTTTAAAAAGATTGCCTTAAAATTCATCTCCAATAACACCGGCATAAAATTTAGAGATAATAAGTGTCATTTTTTAAGCTTTACCCGTGAATCACATTTCTTCTCTTAAATTCCCAGCTCTTCATAGATTATATCAAATATTTTGAAAGGTGAAGCGTTCTATGTGTTATAAGGCGAGTCGTAAGTTTCAAAGCATTAAGGCAGAAACTTTTCATGTATTAAATTATTATTATTTAAAATATAAAATAATTAAAAATATATATTAATAGTTATTTAAGCACAAAAATTAACACTCAAATTTGTTTCTTCTCTCCAACTTCTTGACAAATATTAGAGAAAAATTATTTGTGTTTCAATATATATATATATATTATTCTCGAATGGTTGGGGTTGGGGTTGGGGTTGGGGTTGGGGCTGGCTTACTTCAGAAGAGTGAAGGGAGAGAAGACTGAAGAGTAGAGAATGGTGTACGTGGCTGGGGCTGGCTTTATTTTAGGAAATGAAGAAAACAAAACGGTTTGGCAAAGGAATAATTGAAAGGGCAATTTCAACATGAACGCACCATTTCAATTAAGCGAAAAGAATGTTAAAAAGAAGCAAACAGTGGCGTAACAAAAACTTAAGACGTCTTCTTTCTTCTTCTGTTCGCAACGCCTCCGTCAATTAGGCGCCGCAGAGAACCGCCTTTTTTTCTGGGCTTTGGGGTCGTTCATTTGTTGTGGCTTGGGGGTCGTTCATTTGTGTGATCTGAGTCAGACACATCAGGTAAGTAAGTAATTATGGCTAAAACTAAGAAAGGGGCAGGGGTCAACCTACCCCTCAGTAAAGGATTTTCCAGCAGCCGGAAGGTCAAGTGACCCTCCTTGCTCCTTCTTCGGTCCGCCCCTGAACAGGGTGTTCCCTAGGATGATGTGCGCTACCGCAAGACAAGTCATCTGATTGCTTTATAAGTTCCATCCAACAGCTGGCACCAAAAAAAAAAAAACTCAAATGCGTCCGGGTATCAATTCAATTAATCTCTACTTCCAAGTAGTAATATCCCTGGTAGCTCATAAGGGTATCCCGAAGGATACTCTTCTGCTACAATTAACCTGTCAACAAATTTTCTTCTCTTAAGTTCTTGTTATCAATGGATAACACATCCGGACTTGTTTCACGGAAAATCAACTGTCAACATTGGCTAGATGATAAAAATTGTTAAACCAACTCTCAACACTACTTCAGTAATAACCACTTTCTCCCTTCGCTAACGCAACTAAGATTGCATGATACTCCCTCAACCAACCAAATCCAAAGATTACTCAAGCTCCTTCACTTCCAAGAAAACTATTCGATCCGAAAAAAAAAAAAGCCTTTAGTCCTTAGCTAGTCAACATGTGCGACAAACTTGGTCAAAAAACTCCAACACTTAATGAGCACTTCAGTACAAAGGTATAGAAGGTGATTCAGTCTCCAAAACTCAAACAACAAGTAGCCCAAAAAGATCCAAAGTAATGAGATGGCCACTACACCGTCAAGTGCCGCATTGGTATTGGTTATCACATCTTCACCAGTCAAAGCAAACATCCTACTTCTACCACTCCCAGACGCACTAGACTCTGGTTGACGATCTTAATTCCTTAATCTCGCTGGTACATTGGCTAAAATGTTTAATGACGATGTAAATTGCTTAATGGTCTTAGACATAGTTGTTTAGTTCGATTCAGTGGAGTGACTAAAGATCCCAAAGTTTCTCTCCTAAACGTAACCGTCTGAAGTTTCAGGTTCCACACAGTCACAGTAGTTAAACAATACTTAACTTGTACTTCTAGCTACGTTACGACGAAAACTATCTCTTACCGTTCCTCAAGGAGTCCCTAGGCAATTCATTTGCATCTGATCCTTACCTGTCATTGACCTTTTAAACAAGCAAATAAACGAGTTTCCAACTTATAAGATGCTTTCACAATAACAAACTTCATCCGAAGTCCTTAATTCCTCGAATAACTTTAAGAGTTTACCAAAAGCAAAGTATCGTAACAATACTCTCGTTCCCACAATGGGATTGGTTTTCGTTCCAATAATCCAAACAGCTTCCGGACGAGTAATTCGACATGTAAAAGGCTATATTTGTAATCGGTGAGAAAATTAGGCTACCCGAAAGTTTCACCTTGACCCGTCGACAAGCTGGGTTCATGCCGTTAAAAGGCTGGATTGGTCTCAACCTAAGGTTTAGCACGTCTGAGGAGGAGTTCTGACACTCGAAATCAGAATTTATGGTCATCATGAGTACCTAAACAAGACAATGCTTCCTAAATTATGCTCTGATGCCAAATTGACACACCCCGTATCATATAAGTCGGTAAGTCTCTCGGCTATCATATCGTCAAATCACATATCATGAGCTGGCAAATCCCTCGGCTATCACATCATAACCATCATAAGCTGGCATATCCCTCTTGTAAAACATCCTACCATCCCCTGAGTATGATAATTTGGTCAGGCTTCTGTTTCCCTAAACTTGTATAGAAGTCCATACATGCCTCAATGATTTGATTCAATTCAATATTCAAGACTTGGTTGAATTGAGACTCACTAACTCTATCCCAAGCCATAACCCGATATCCTGGCTCTTCCCGAGCCATAGCTCAATATCCGGAGCCGTCCAACAGGGAGACAAGCCCTCCTAACCACCATCGATAATACCTCAAGTGATGGCTAGAACCCGAGGACCTATTCTCCACACATCCGATAATACTTTAAGATATGCGGACCTCAACGAGCACATGACCGATAATACCTCAAGTCATGTGTCGGAGAAATAACCCTCCACATATCCTATAATGCCTCAAGATATGTGGACCTCGACGAGAACACGAGCGATAATACCTCAAGTCATGTGTCAGAGAAATAACCCTCCACATACCCGATAATGCCTCAAGATATGTGGACCTCGACAAGCACATGACCGATAATACCTCAAGTCATGTGTTGGAGAAATGACCCTCCGCATATCCGATAATGCATCAAGATATGCGGACCTCGACGAGCACACGACCGACAATACCTCAAGTCATGTGTCGGAGAAATAAGCAAGACACTCGGAGATAGTATACAAATGAAAACTGTATATAAATCCAAAACCCGCTTTTAAAATCATTATTACCTGGTATTAACCGAAATCATAGGAAACTCAGGCCAAGAACCCAAAATCAAATAAAACTGAAATCCAGGGCCTAAGCCCAAAATCTGATTTTCAATTCCACTATTGAAAATCCATACCCAAAATCATTACCTTTAGTCATTAGTAAACTGAGTAGCCCACTTAACTTAGTTTCCGAGTTTCTTAAATATAACAAGTCATTATCCATAACATTAGATTAGACATAAATAATACGCATACCTTACAACTTAGGAAGCCAAGTCCACTCACCTCAATGTATGTTTGTTCCCGAACACTCCCTCAATTTTTGTTTAGGCTTTACCCCTAAACACAGGGAATACACACACTTTCTAACCCGTACAACATGACTTTGGATGTCTAAAACAGCCCCTAAACGACCTCTAATGGGCTCAAAATCTACGCCAACAGATCCGGAAGGTCGAAAGCATGTCACCACAAGCCTCCGTATGCAGAGGGCCAACCCCACGCCCTGCCACGCGCCTGCGAAAGACCGGTGGCCACCCCACGCGCCGGTCACTCACCCCCACGTGCTTGCACAGTACCGACGAAATATTATGTCGCTCTGACAAAATATTCTGTTAATTCTGACAGAATATTCCATCACTCAAACAGAATATTCTGACGAAATCGAAATATTCCGTCAGGTTAGCGGAGTCAAGGCTCCTTCATGACATTGTTAACCTTTAACAGAACATGCTGACACCGTTAGCATATTCGGTCAACTGTTGACGGTTCAGTTGACTTAACGGTTGACTAACCACTAACTGGGCTGCTGGCTGTGTTGCCAGGTGGCACGCCACGTCAGCACGCCAGTCGAACCAGCATGTAAAGACCCGCTGGAGAAGATGACCGGAACCTCCATCTCCGGCGAACTCCTATCTCCTCCAATTCTTAACCATTTTCCACGATTTTTACACCAAAACTCAACTACGCAATCCTATGAGTTCGAATACATACCTTTGGAGGCTTGGAATCCACTGGAACGCCTCCAAATCGGCGAAGAACCTTCTAGCTTTCGGTTTTTCCAACCAAAACACCTTCGTAGTCAAACCTCCACCAAAACACTCAGGGATTAGCTTGATACGACCCTAACAAACCTACTAAGACCTTATCAAACAATTTTGCATTCGATTTTACTTGGATTGATCGGAAATCGAGCGAGAAGCTCCGATTCCGCCGAACTTCCGCCCTTCGACTCTCCATGTACAACGGTCGACGACACCGATGGTGGGTATGATTTAGTTCAGCGAGACGAGAGGAAGAAGGTGGTGGTGGTCTCATAGCTGGCCACGCCGTCGAACGGTGAAGATGAAGAGGGTAGGATTTTGGTGTTCTTCGCAAGAACAAGAACGAGAAGAGAAAGATCGAGAGAAGAGAGAGAGAGTTATCGTGAGGGAGGAGAGAGAGTGAAGAGAAAAATTCAGAAAAAATGGGGATATAAATTTCCATGTCCCAAAATTACCAAACTTCCCCTGAAACTTCTAGACCTCTAACTCTCTCACCCGAACTCTATTTTTCGCGTGCCGCCTATCTGCGTACTCGTGAGTTCGAGACCTATGCAACGGTCCAAGAAAAACTTCCAAAAGTCTTCCCAAACAAAAAATGACTTTCGAGCCCTGAGGTTAAAATTGTCATTCCCTAAATTAATTTACGAAAATTCGCTAATTAAAAATACGGATCATCACACGTAAAATGGTTTGTTTTAGGAATAATAGTGTGAAACGAGGTCATTAGTAAAGTAAAAGTGAAAAACTGCGACAAAGGAAGTTCAAAGCATAGTAATATACATTGTGATGATCATCATAAAGGAAACAACTAAAGTAACTAACTAGTTAAAAATGGGTCTCAACTCGTACCAAACAGGAAGTGTCAGAACAACCGCAGTGGAATCCTCCTCAAAACTCTTGTCGCTCACTAAATCCTGAGGGCCGCAAAATAGAAGGGTGAGTGGACTAGGAAAATAAGAGTTCAGTGTTAAACATTCATGAAAGTAATAATAATAACCCTTTAGCTTTGAAAACCAATAGTCAAACATACTACGTACACGTATAAGCACTCACCAAGAAACCGATGTACGTAATATAAATAATAGTAGAAAGGCTGAAGGCATAAGTATGGGTATAAAAAAGTTCTTGAGTGTCATTGCCTCACAAAGAAAATAATACTAAATTAACATCAGACTAAAATTTCGTACAACAGAATTACAAACCCTCAAATGAGATCTTACTAAAACCGTGCACAATGAAAATTATAAGAAAACGTACCCTCACTAGTACCTCGATAGTAAAAGAAAACTGAATATGTAGAAGTATAGTCATACGAGTCATGTGTACATGACATGTCTGGGTACGTAGTCGCTCATGTACCATGACCACGCGAAGGAGAGGGTGCATGCACAATCACCACATATCCCCTAGGAGCTCTAGGACAAGACTGTCACTATTTAACTAGTATAGAGCGAAGTGTGAGTGAACGATCACGTGAAGGACTGATCTGTGTCCAATAGACAGGTACGAAATATACCAATGGCTTACCAAGTGGGTACAATATTCATAGGCACCTCATGCCAATGAAAACAAATCTCAATAGTCAACTCTAAAATCAACTTCGACGCTAAAGTCGTGAGATTCAAAATCGTAAAACCCATCTTCAAACCAAGGTACAATACAAAGTAATCACAAAAGAAATCCGTAACAAATCATTAAAATAACCACCATGAGGGTAAAAAGAAATAATAGTAACGGTAGCAGGTTGGAATTTGAAAACTTGTTGGAAAACTCCTCGAAAAACGTTTTCGAGCTCGAATTTCGGAAAATTACATACCACTTTATTAATAATGAAACAAGAGTTCCAAAATATACCTTTTTACATCTGATTCCCAGTGCTTGGTCGGAAAAATAGATGGAAGAATCTCGGCTCCGTTCATCGTCATTCCTCCACCAAAAGACACATGCAAATAGTCAAAATTCAAGCACTTTTTATCAGAAATCAAATGGTATTATTTTCAAAGTCAACAATTACCTGATTTGGCAGAAAAACGGGCTTGAAGTTTCAATTTCGTGGCAATTTTCGCTTCGTTCCTCGTGCTACAGTGGTCGTCTACGTTGGACCCTAGTACGATTGAGCTCATCTTGAGAAGAGCGAAACTTTGGTGGTAGTTTCAATGGCTGGATCGACGACAATTGTGGTACTAGTTTTGGTGGTCCATGATTACCACGATGAAGAATGAGAGATAGGAGAGACAGAGAGAGAGAGAATATGAAAAAGTGGAGTGAGAGACATTATGTGATCATAAATCTGAGTGATGGGCTTGAATGGGCTTTTGGAATGCCCAAAGTGTATGACCGTGTGGAATGGGACTTCCTATTGGGTGTTATGAGAAAGTTGGGTTTCAACACTGTTTTCTATCAGTGGATCAAAAAGTGTATTTCAACGGCTTCCTTCAGTGTACTATTGAATTGGGCGCCGACTGAGGTTTTTCATCCATCAAGGGGATTACGACAAGGGGACCCACTCTCCCCTTTTTTGTTTGTTCTATTGCAGAAGGTCTTTCTGCGATTCTTCGAAGGAAAGTGGAAGAGGGGGCTTTGCATGGTATACCAATGGCTCTAGGAG
The DNA here is from genome assembly GCA_037349345.1 of Oemleria cerasiformis. Lineage (NCBI taxonomy): Eukaryota > Viridiplantae > Streptophyta > Magnoliopsida > Rosales > Rosaceae > Oemleria > Oemleria cerasiformis. The sequence continues at coordinate 12,307,565 of JAZGTL010000019.1, forward strand.
CTTTTAGTTTAACTCAGCTTTTCTTTGCTGATGATTCGATGTTCTTTTCCAAGGCTTCAATGGCTGATGTTGTTGCTATCAAGGAGGTTTTAAGATTATATGAGGTCAATTCAGGCCAGATGATCATTTTTTATAAGCGCTATGTCCTATTTAGTGCAGATTTCCCAATGTAGCTTCAGAATCAGATTGTGGCAGAATTTGGGGTTCGAAGAAAAGATGAGTTTGGGAAGTACTTGGGGCTAAAAGCTGATTTTGGTGCGTCAAAGAGGGCTATTTTTTAAGATATTCGTAACCGTGTGGAGGCTAAGGTGCAAGGCTGGTCAAAACATTTTTTGTCCATGGCTGGCAAGGAAGTATTAGTGAAAGCTATTGCTCTAGTGCTGCCTAACTATGCCATGTCTTGTTTCCAAACCCAGTGGGAGTTTGTAAGGACGTGGAGAGATTTCTGGCACATTACTGGTGGGGAAAGCAAACCCTTCAAAGAGGAATTCATTGGGCATCTTGGGATAAGGTGACAATGCCAAAATTCAATGGAGGTTTAGGGTTTCAGGATTTGAGATGCTTTAATCTTGCTATGCTAGCAAAAATTGGGTGGTGACTTATCTCTAATCCTTCCTTTCTCTTAGGTAGGCTTTTGAAAGCCAAGTATTACCCAGGGGTTTCTTTCTTGACTGCAAAGGATAGGGATGGCTCTTCATGGGGGTGGAAAGGGATTTTGCAAGGGCAACGGTTATTGAAGGCATGAGCTCGTTGGCATGTTGGAAATGGATCTGAGATTCAAACTATGTCTGACCCGTAGCTCCCAACATGTAGGCCTTTTTGAATTAGATCTATTGGCACAGGTGCTCCTCCTTTAGCCAAGGATTTGGTATGCAATGCAAGTTGTGCTTGGAGGGTGGAGTTAATGGAAAGCTTGTTTGTGCTAGAGGATGCAAGTGCGATCTTGGCAATCCCATTGAGCAAGTTTGGTTGCAATGACAAACTTGTATGGCACTTCTCGAAATCAGGATTGTATAATGTTCATTTTGGCTATCTTTTGGCTTCTGAGATTACCAGGAATGGTGAGTTTTCAAGGAAGAGAGAAGGTGAATCTAACACGGTAGGGGCACATGATGCTTTCTGGAAGAGTATTTGGAAGCTGGATGTTCCTAATAAAATCAAACAATTTATTTGGCGTTGCTGTAGCAATTTTTTGGTTGTACGACGTAATCTCAAACAACGAAGAGTCCAGGTAGAAAATATATGTCCTATGTGTGGAGATGAAGATGAAACGGAATCACATCTTTTTTCGCACTTGTATGTTTGCAAATGTTTTCTGGTTTGGAGGCCCTTTGCAGCTGGATACAACAAGATTAAGTGGTCTGTCTTTTCGAGACTACTTGGTTAGTCTATGTGAAATGTTCAAAGATGTGGATGATTTTAAGGATGTTTTTCAGTTTATTTCTTTTGGGTGTTGGAAGATTTGGAAGGCCAAAAATTTGAAGTGTTTTCAAGACGAACTTCAGGCGCCTAGGGTAGCAATTGGATTGTTGCAGCAGCATGTTAATGAATTCATTTTTACAAAGGCTACTGTTGTTGCTCCAATTAACCAGGTGGTGATCACTACAAAAAATAACCCTTTTCCCTAAGGCTAAAAGCGGTCGAAAATATCAGTTTTTCATCGGAAATATACTTTTACAACTGGCCGTCGTAGGCCATCGTAAAACCACTTGTCACAAAAGGTGTTTTCCGAGGAACCATCGTAAAATCTTATATTTCCGACAATCCCTAACTATCGGATATGTTTTGTTCCCGTCATAAAGAAGCTTTTTTAAATGAGGAGATTTTTTCTTGTGACAGAGTTTATCCCTCATAAGTAGTTTTAGAGTCATCGTAAATATTTTGTATGCGATGATCTTTTTCTTTTTTTTCTAATAACAAGGTTACGACAACACACTAGCCATCGGAAATACATTTCCGACAAGAAATTTTTGCTTCGACGGTCATTGTCCATCACGACTACACATTTCCGACGATTACTAGTACTCATAAAAATTGACTACTTTCTCTTAAAAGGAATTCAATTATTGTTTCCAACAACCAAATATTCTCAAAAATACGTTTTTTCCAACTAGCTTTTGACATAAAAAATAATAGCTTGACTTGAGGGATTAAATATTTTTGACCACCTTGTGGCGTCGCAATAATTATTTTTTTTCAAGATGACTAACCCTTTTCGACTACCTTGAGGCGCTGAAAATATCCACTAATTTTGAGAAATTTCTTTTCTTTTTCGACCATCGTCATCTGTCGAAATAATCATTCGTGTTGAAATTTTTACGATTTTTTACCACCTTGTCAAAAGTAATGGTCATCCAAATATAAATAAATAATATTTTAAATTATAAAATTAGTCATAAATATGCTAAAATTTAGAAATAAATTATGAAAATTTAACATCCATGTAGTATGTTGGTGGAATTAAAGAGTAGGAAATATGCAATTCAATTCTAACAGTTATAAAATCCTTGCAAGTGCACAAATCGATAAGAATAGTATAGTAGCACAGCAAGAGTCGATCCCTCAAGGACTTGTATCAACGTTATGACCACTTTAGTTCAGATTTATTAACTTAGTGAAAACACACACACACACACACACACACGCAGGGGGGTTTATGATGTGAGAACTGAAATTTAAAGACAAGTAAAATAAAATGCAGAAAATAACAATGCAAGAATTAACGGTTGATTGATTATTAACTAAGGCGAATTAAGGCTTACTATCCATTCTAACCAAATATAGCTCTTAACCAGATTTCCTTGACCAAATTACTATGCATTTTCTGAATTAGGTGCCCTTGCCTAGGACCTGGCGTTGGTTCACTAGACACATCTTATTCCCTCTTACTTAGCATGTTCTAAACAGGGCATATGCCTAGAACGTCTATCACCTACCTTTTAAGATGATGCATGAAGTTTAAAGAGAATTTAATGACACCACATTAGCCTAGCAAAGTGACATGCAATCCTAGGTCGTTATGAGTTAAGATTACAAGCAAGAATACTTTCGATGCTCCAAATCACAAGATGATATGACGGTCACCCAAGCAATTACATCTATAATTATATGCAAACAAGGTAGCTAATCTTATAGGCATAAATTAAGGACATTAAGCATAGTAATCCAACTTATTCAGCATGCATAGCAATCATAATCAAGAGTCAGAAATCCAATCAACAAGCTAACATGGCTAGGGCTTCAAGCAGCCCTAATCCTAATGATTACTCACACATAACTGAAATAAACACAAGTATAATTGAATTCATAAGTAAATTGAAATAATGAAAATAAGGGTACAGAAGAGATTGTTAAGAACAGGTGCAGCAGAAGACACGGCAGAGCCTTCTTCTCCAAGCTCCACGTCCAATAATCTATGTGAAAGATTATCTCCCAAAATATGGTCTCTAATTCTCTAGAAAACCAAAACGGAACTCTCTGTGGCTCAGGTCTCTGTTTTCCCAGAAACAAAAAACCCCCCCAATCCTCTATCTGATTCTCCTTTTTATAGACAAGGGAAAACCTTGTTCTATAAGGATTGGTATAACCTTGTCCTATAAGGAATGGTAAAACCATGTCCTATAAGAATAGGGAAAGTTATTTTACTTTTAATTAATTACAAAGTCCTTAAAATCTATTAGAACCAATCAGAGCACGGCTGGGAGTGTGAATGCAAGCTGGCAAGTGGGAACGCAAGCTGGCCAAACTTGGATTTTGGACTGTCTTCGTAATCAGGATCTGGGACTGCGCTTTTGAAGCAAATCATGAGTACATTAGAAGTGCATCTTCTTTTAGGCTTGGCGTAAATTTTGTCAGGCTTAGCGCAGAGGGAGAACCTCTGATCTACCGCTGGCGGAACAGGGACCCCGGGCTTAGGCGCACATCTGGGCTCGGATGGGAGTTCTTAGGACATGTCCTCGACTTGCCTCGGCGCGACCTTGGCACTTCTAGGACCTGACCCTGATGTCATGAAACACAAGTTCGGGACCCGGAGGGCCTGATATGAGGTACTTGGCCAGTGGCCCAAAATAGGCGCACTGGCGCACTGGCGCACTCAGGACCCCGTTGAGGACCTGATATTGAAATGAGGATATCTCCTTCATCTGGACTCCGATTTGAGTCATTCTTTTTGCGTTCTTTCCAGATTTTACCTAAATTTCTAACTCTGCACAAGTCTCACAAGATTGATTATTTTCTACTATTGATGGCACGAAATCATTCAAAAGACATGTAAGAGAGGCATATAAAGACATCAAAATGATGCATAAATAACGACTGATCATAGTACATTAAAATCATTCAGTATTGCTTACTTCATAAATAATTCAAAATCAACAATCCAAAGAAATTTTCCAAAATGGAAACTACAACGACTAAATAACATGTTCAAACAAAAATAGAAATAGAAAATAATAGTTTGTTTTCTTAATTGAGATGAAAATAGTTGCTCTACTTGATTGCCACCAATATAATCGCTCTACTCATCACGATCAGTATTTGCATTTGCTGAACTTTCGACATTGTTCTGCTCAAAATAAAAAAGAAATAATATTAAGACCCATGTAATACAAAATAAATAAATAAATAAATACAGCAATTATACATAATAGGTATGCACAACATTACTGAAAACTAAGTGAATACGACATAAACCTAATGCAAAACCATGTTCTCGTTCATAGAAACTGTAAATCCCAGCAAGTGATGTAGAAACTGTAGGTTCAAGCAAGTTAGGGCTTTTCTTGCCATATAAGCAAGTTAAGACAACATATTCCATGGACAAACCATACACTTATAAACCAGAGTAATATTGATATATACTGGATGAAATTAAGACAGCATATAAGTAAATAGAACCTTTCCACATATTCTAGTTATTGATTCTGGAGCTCCTCAAATAGAAATTAAGATAGCAAGTCAAAGGCTTAAACATCAGGCAGAGTAAATTAAAATAAACAAGAAATGAATATGAAGAGGAAATTGTACCATAGGTGATATCCTTGAGCTTTCAGAATGTTGTGTGTTCCCGTTCAAGAAGAGTTCAAGTTTTTCTTGTAAAGTACTCACTTGATCTTGGACGCCTTTTAGTGTTTCTATCAATTCTTCATGACTTTCAGCACGCTCTAAGCACACACGCTTATGACAATCTTTGGTAGGTGATGGAAACACATCTTTGGCTTTGAGTTCATTGATCAGTCGTTATTTATGCATCATTTTGAGGTCTTTATATGCCTCTCTTACATGTCTTTTGAATGATTTCGTGCCATCAATAGTAGAAAATAATCAATCTTGTGAGACTTGTGCAGAGTTAGAAAGATAGGTAAAATCTGGAAAGAACGCAAAAAGAATGACTCAAATCGGAGTCCAGATGAAGGAGATGTCCTCATTTCAATATCAGGTCCTCAACGGGGTCCTGAGTGCGCCAGTGCGCCAGTGCGCCTATTTTGGGCCACTGGCCAAGTACCTCATATCAGGCCCTCCGGGTCTCAAACCGGTGTTTCATGACATCAAGGTCAAGTCCTAGAAGTGCCAAGGTAGCGCCAAGGCAGGTCGAGGACATGTCCCAAGAACTCCCATCCGAGCCCAGATGTGCGCCTAAGCCGGGGTCCCTGTTCCGCCAGAGGTGGATCAGAGGTTCTCCCTCTGCGCTAAGGCTGACAACATTTGCGCCAAACCTGAACGACGATGCGCTTCTATTATACTCCTAACGTACTTCAAAAGCGCGGTCCCAGATCCTGATTACGAAGACAGTAAAAAATCCAAGTTTGGCCAGCTTGCGTTCCCACTTGCCAGCTTGCATTCACACTCCCAGCCGTGTTCTGATTGGTTCTAATAGATTTTAAAGACTTTTTAATTAATTAAAAGTAAAATAACTTACCCTATTTCTATAGGACAAGGTTTTACCAATCTGTATAGGACAAGGTTTTACCAATCTGTATAGAACAAGGTTATACCAATCCTTATAGAACAAGGTTTTCCCTTGTCTATTGAAAGGAGAATCAGATAGAGGATTACGGCGTTTTTGTTTCTGGGAAAACAGAGACCTGAGCCACAGAGAGTTCCATTTTGGTTTTCTAGAGAATTAGGGACCATATTTTTGGAGATAATCTTTCACATAGATTATTGGACGTGGAGCTTGGAGAAGAAGGCCCTGCCGTGTCTTCTGCTGCATATGTTCTTAAAAATCTCCTCTGTACCCTTATTTTCATTATTACAATTTACTTATGGATTCAATTATACTTGTGTTTATTTCAGTTATGTGTGAGTAGTCATTAGGATTAGGGCTGCTTGAAGCCCTAGCCATGTTAGCTTATTGATTGGATTTCTGGCTCTTGATTATGATTGCTATGCATGCTGAATAAGTTGGATTACTATGCTTAATGAACTTAATTTATGCCTATAAGGTTAGCTACCTTGTTTGCATATAATTATAGATGTAATTGCTTGAGTGACCGTCATATCATCTTGTGATTTGGAGCATCGAAAGTATTCGTACTTGTAATCTTAACTCATGACGACCTAGGATTGCATGCCACTTTGCTAGGCTAATGTGGTGTCATTAAATTCTCTTTAAACTTCATGCATCATCTTAAAAGGTAGGTGATAGACGTTCTAGGCATATGCCCTGTTTAGAACATCCTAAGTAAGAGGGAATAAGATGTGTCTAGTGAACCAACGCCAGGTCCTAGGCACGGGCACCTAATTCAGAAAATGCATAGTAATTAGGTCAAGGAAATTTGGTTAAGAGCTATAATTGGTTAGAGTGGATAGTAAGCCTTAATTCGCCTTAGTTAACAACTTTTCATTCTTGCATTGTTAACTTCTGAACTAAATTGGTCATAACGTGATACAAGTCCTCGAGGGATCGACTCTTGCTGTGCTACTATACTATACTTATCGATTTGTGCACTTGCAAGGATTTTATAACTGTTAGAATTAAATTGCATATTTCTTGCTCTTTAAATCTACCAACAAGTTTTTGGCGCCGTTGCCGGGGATTTGTCCCTCAATGGTGCCCATTCAAGTTTAGATTTGTTAACTTAGTTTTTTTCTTTTTTGTTAGGTACCCGTGTATGTCATTCCAAGGTTCAGTGCACGGGTCATCAAGTGGACCATCATCACAAGCATCTTCAGTCCACGGCTCCCCGCCACCAAGCCCAAGGAGGATGGCGGACCACAGAGAAGAGCAGGGCCTGGAACGTGGCCTAGTACCGCAAACCCCATGGCGCCTTAAGGATTTTGCCATGCCCCATGGCTCGGAGGATCAATTTCCAATTGTTTTTCCCGAGTCAACAGTGGCAAACTTCGAATTAAAGTCGGGGACAATTCACATGCTGCCTACATTCCACGGCCTTGCTGGCGAGGACCCGCACTTTCATATCAAGGAATTTGTTGAGGTTTGTTCAACACTGCGCATCAATGGTATGACAGAATCTGAAATCCGCCTGCGGCTCTTTCACTTCAGCCTCAAGGATCGCGCCAAGACATGGTTTCATTCATTGGCGCCGGCTTCCATTCACTCTTGGAGGGACTTGACGTCCAAATTCTTAACACAGTACTTTCCCGTGGAAAAGGCAAATCAGTTAAAGTCCAAGATCATGAACCCACGGCAAGACATGGAGGAGTCTTTCTATGAGTTTTGGGAGCGGTTCAATCAGATGTTACGGGCGTGCCCCCACCACCATATTGATGCCCATCATCTTATGCTATACTTCTATGGAGGCTTGAAAACTAGCGATCGGACAATGGTGGATTCTCAATCCCAAGGGATTCTAGAAGGCACAGCCGAGGAAGCAAGGACCGCCTTTGAGAACATTGCTCAAAGGGAAAAATAGTTCAGCTACAGGGGTTCCTCCTCTAGAGCTACGGGTGATGCATCTGCCAAATACAAAGATGACGCCATTGCTCAGCTCACGGCAATGGTGAAACAATTGTGTTGCGAGAAAGCCAAAGGAGTTCACATCTGCGAGGTATGTTCAATTCAGGGCCACACATCCCAGGACTGCCCGGTTGTGGAAAAGGCCAACTTTGCTGGAGGGTTCAATAGCAATTCTCGACCCCGGAATGACCCATATTCCAACACTTACAATCCGGGGTGGAGAAATCATCCTAACTTCCGTTGGAGCAACAATCAAGCAGCCGCGAATCCCTTGCCACCCCCTGGATTTGAGCATCAAGCCGCAGGCCCTCAGGGGAACTACCACGGTCCTTCCTCAAACCAGAATGGCTGAAGCAAGTCTCTTGAGGACTCCATTCATATCCTGACTCAACAGCATGCTCAATTCATAAAATTCATGCAAGATAGCCAGAGTCAGACGGGAGACATAAAAAATGCAATTGCAAACTTGGAGCGTCAAATGGGACAGGTGGCGAACCAACTAAATCAGCGAGAGCAGGGCAAGCTACCGAGTCAAGTCCTGATAAATCTGAAAGGATTTCACAATCCTACGGCTAATGCCATCACCCTGGAGAGGGAAACACTACTTCAAGACCCCACATATGCCACCCTCGCAGGACCTGAAACCGAGCCTCAACCAACTCTGCCAAGGATTACCGACCAGGGCGTGCCGTAAAACATGCCACGGCCAACACCTCTGGCGCAGAGCCGGCCCAACGAGTCACCAAGTGCCCTACCGCAAGGAGGACCTGACACTGCGCCTACTTCGGCCACGGCTGGCATGCAACCGGCTCCTAAGCCCAAGTCGCAGCACTCGAATACTTCTAACTCTAAACCTCAGAATTCCAATTCTAAAAAAGTCACTTTTGAGTTAGCTAATAATGTTGATTATCCATTTCCTCGCAGGTTCCAAAACAAGAATAAGCAAAGGGAGGACTTTGAGGAAGAGATCATCAGCATGTTGCAGAAGCTTCAGATCACACTGCCTTTCCATAAAATTGTCAAGCACGTGCCTATCTTTGCAAAGCTGATCAAAGACTTAGTTGCAGGCAAGCGTGGTTTTAGCTCCACGGACACCATTAACATCCCTAAGGCCTGCTCGACTGCCCTTTTACGCATGCCCCTTAAGGCCAACGATCCTGGGCCTCCGTCCCTTCCATGTGTCATTCAGTCAAAAAGATTCGAACATTGCCTTTGCGACACGGGAGCATCAGTGAACATCATGCCATTCCACATTTACAGGTCACTCAACCTAGGCGCACTCAAACCCACGCACCTATGTGTCAGATTGGCTAACGCTTCTGTAATTAACCTAATGGGGGTTCTTGAGGACGTACTGGTACAAATCGGAGATACATGCATCCCTGCAGACTTCTACGTACTAAGAATGGACAGAATTGACAAAAGTGAGGATCCTCCCCTCATCTTCGGAAGGCCCTTACTAGCCACAGCCGAGTGCCTCATCGACGTCAGAAAGGGCCAGGTCTCCTCCAAGGTCCTGGACCAGCTTCGGACATTCTCCATCCATGACACCATCCAGTACCCTGCCGAGCCTATTGTAGATTTTCCGTTAAACATAATGGACTTACTGCTACGGGAGACAATTGCTCAGTCTTGCATGGCGGATGACCTTGAGAAGGCAGTGACTAGTAACCCACACACGGTGGATTCACTGGCAGATAGCGTGATCGAAGAGGTACGAGCCCTTGACATCATGCCAGCCCTCCCATTCCACAGGCCTCCCTTCGAAGCGTTACCACTCACAAGTCAGAAAACCCTGACATCCATCATAAAGGCTCCTGAACTCGAGCTGAAGCCCGTGCCTCTCAATCTGCTGACAGCCGTGTCTCAGCCCCTGCCCAAGGACAAGGATCCGGTTTTAAAATTCAATACGCCTTCTCAACTCGATCCTGAAACATTTAACTTTCATTTTAATAAGGCAAACTTGGATTTGAATTCTGATTTGGCTCCTAATGCTGTTGAACTTTTCCCGTGCAGGTTCCACCATAAAAACACCAACAATATGCTAAAGGCACTCAACTTGGTCCCCCTCTTCAAGTTCCGAAGGAAAAATCAATGGAAGGGACCAAGGATGAAGTATAGAATGTACAGGGCACAACGAAAGCTGTTCCCCCACGGGTATTGTCCAAGGAAAACATTCAAGAGTGGACAGCAACTGCTCTCATTCAAATCACTCCTCAATCTCTTTCCCGATAAGTTACGTTCTCGTCGATGGATTCCTTTTTGTTTCTCTAACTTTTTTCTCCATGCTGCAGCGCAGATTCTACAGCAAGAGGCTCATAATCGGTTCCATGTTGACACAGAAATCCTGGGCACACCATCAAATGCCTAGCATGCCAGCCCCGTCTTGCCTAGACGTTAAATAAAGCGCTCCTAGGAGGCAGCCTAGCGTTGGTTTGTATTTCTCACTTCCTTTCCTGTTTCTGCCCGTTATATCTCTCAAACCTTTCTACTGTTGTCATGCTTACTGCTTATCACATTGAGGACAATGTTCAGTTTAGGTTTGGGGGTGTGGATTTAAAACTTTGCATATAGAAACAAGTAGGTTTGGGGGTGATACACGGCCAGGACATTTAAATTTCTGCTTGTGATTAGTATGATAACTTGTTAATAGGAATGTATATGCTAAGTTAACTATCTTTGCTTTACTAAGAGTCATGCCATGGTCAAGTAGTTCATAATTTGCACTTCACATTGCCATGTTTTAAGTGATTAAGTGAACGAAATAACTGAATTTGAGTGAACCTTAGAAAATTAGTGGAGACTACCCAGTGAGATCTTTGAGCCTAATTGCCATTCTTTCTGAGGGATATACTTGTTTCTACTCTTAAACACTCATCACTTTTGTTCTTAATTGTTGATCTCATTACATCATATTTGCATTGAATTTTAAAGAACTAACATCATTTAGATACTCTTGATTTAATGTATGTTTTTCCATAAGAAGTGATGTAGGCTATGTGTGCTTTAACCTCTAAAGGCCTTATCCTACCCTATTGCATGCTCCCTAAGCCAATTTTGAAGCCAAACACTCAACCTTTTCTTTCATCACCCAAAGTATAACCTAACCCAAAATACTTAGCCATTCATCACAGCCATACCCTATAACCTCAGTTTGTGCTAAGGTTGCCACAAATGAGATTCATGGTGAGAATGAGAGGTGAAAGAAGATGATGCCCAATTCAAAGGACATTGGCGTCAATTGAAAGTTCAAAAGTAGAGAAAAGATTTACAAGTTGCAAGCTGCATGAAAATTTGAGGAAATCATTGCATGATCTTGATTCAATTCAATTCAAAGACGAACAGAAACAAAAAAAATGTTCAAATCAAAAGAAAGAAAGAAACGTTGAGAAAAAGAAGGAAAAAAATAAGTGAAAAACAAAGTGAATTGAGCCAAGTGAGCCAAGAGCCTCAAAATAAGCCACAAGAGCCTCAAAATAAGCCACAAGAGCCACAAACTAAGTCATCAGGAAAGCACAATGTCGTGGGCCTTAAGAAAGGATTCAGTTCAGAAATTCCAAGTTCAATTCATGACTTCTCATGCCTTGGCACAACTCAGGTTCTTTGAATCCCATCCTTCCTTGCTAAACCCCAAAGCTTAGCCCCAATACAACCTAAAAAGGAAGACCTAACGGATCTTATGGACAATCATGCTGAGGATTAAGGTACGTATCTATGTTCTTAAAGTTCAATTCCTTTCATGAGATCTTTATTTCCATAAAGTGCTATTCTTCATTGTTACTCATATGTGATTAAATTTGAATTTCATAACATAAACTCATCACATATGCTTGAAAAGAGTGTAAGCCTAGGATTCTTGTGTGAATTGAGAGTTTCCTAGTGAGGATTAGAGTCGAGGCGAAATCTTTCTAGGGCACTTTGATGAAGTTGTTTTCAAACTTGATCACCTGAAAATATTGGCATTTATACACGTACACCTTCACATGACACTCACGGCTATGGCATTCCTTTTAGTTCTGCAAAGCATGTCTACTTACTTTGATTCTTATTAGCTTGTTAAGAGTACTATATCTAGCATCTTTTTGTTTAAGTAAAACGTTTGTGGGTATCGTGCTGTTATAACCCTCAGGAGACAAAACTCCTCCTACTAGGTGAACCTAGGGGTTAAAATGTTCTATCTTAACTAAAATCGAGTCTTTTCATTTTGTTAGCATTTGTTTTGCTCAGGGACTAGCAAAAGATAGGTGTGGGGAATTTGATCAGTCGTTATTTATGCATCATTTTGAGGTCTTTATATGCCTCTCTTACATGTCTTTTGAATGATTTCTTGCCATCAATAGTAGAAAATGATCAATCTTGTGAGACTTGTGCAGAGTTAGAAAGATAGGTAAACTCTGGAAAGAACGCAAAAAGAATGACTCAAATCGGAGTACAGATGAAGGAGATGTCCTCATTTCAATATCAGGTCCTCAACGGGGTCCTGAGTGCGCCAGTGCGCCTATTTTGGGCCACTGGCCAAGTACCTCATAGCAGGCCCTCCGGGTCTCAAACCTGTGTTTCATGACATCAAGGTCAAGTCCTAGAAGTGCCAAGGTCGCGCCAAGGCAGGTCGAGGACATGTCCTAAGAACTCCCATCCGAGCCCAGATGTGCGCCTAAGCCGGGGTCCTTGTTCCGCTAGAGGTGGATCAGAGGTTCTCCCTCTGCGCTAAGCCTGACAACATTTGCGCCAAGCCTGAACGACGATGCGCTTCTATTATACTCCTAACGTACTTCAAAAGCGCGGTCTCAGATCCTGATTACGAAGACAGTCAAAAATCCAAGTTTGGCCAGCTTGCGTTCCCACTTGCCAGCTTGCATTCACACTCCCAGCCGTGTTCTGATTGGTTCTAATAGATTTTAAAGACTTTGTAATTAATTAAAAGTAAAATAACTTACCCTATTTCTATAGGACAAGGTTTTACCAATCTGTATAGGACAAGGTTTTACCAATCTGTATAGAACAAGGTTATACCAATCCTTATAGAACAAGGTTTTCCCTTGTCTATAAAAAGGAGAATCAGATAGACGATTAGGGCGTTTTTGTTTCTGGGAAAACAGAGACCTGAGCCACAGAGAGTTCCGTTTTGGTTTTCTAGAGAATTAGGGACCATATTTTCGGAGATAATCTTTCACATAGATTATTGGACGTGGAGCTTGGAGAAGAAGGCCCTGCCGTGTCTTCTGCTGCATCTGTTCTTAACAATCTCCTCTGTACCCTTATTTTCATTATTACAATTTACTTATGGATTCAATTATACTTGTGTTTATTTCAGTTATGTGTGAGTAGTCATTAGGATTAGGGCTGCTTGAAGCCCTAGCCATGTTAGCTTATTGATTGGATTTCTGGCTCTTGATTATGATTGCTATGCATGCTGAATAAGTTGGATTACTATGCTTAATGAACTTAATTTATGCCTATAAGATTAGCTACCTTGTTTGCATATAATTATAGATGTAATTGCTTGAGTGACCGTCATATCATCTTGTGATTTGGAGCATCGAAAGTATTCGTACTTGTAATCTTAACTCATGAAGACCTAGGATTGCATGCCACTTTGCTAGGCTAATGTGGTGTCATTAAATTCTCTTTAAACTTCATGCATCATCTTAAAAGGTAGGTGATAGACGTTCTAGGCATATGCCCTGTTTAGAACATGCTAAGTAAGAGGGAATAAGATGTGTCTAGTGAACCAACGCCAGGTCCTAGGCACGGGCACCTAATTCAGAAAATGCATAGTAATTAGGTCAAGGAAATTTGGTTAAGAGCTATAATTGGTTAGAGTGGATAGTAAGCCTTAATTCGCCTTAATTAACAACTTTTCATTCTTGCATTGTTAATTTCTGTACTTTGATTTACTTGTCTTTAAATTTCAGTTATCACATCATAAACCCCCCCCCCCCCCCCCCCCCCCCCTGTGTGTGTGTGTGTGTTTTTTTATTTAAGTTAACAAATCTGAACTAAATTGGTCATAACGTTGATACAAGTCCTCGAGGGATCGACTCTTGCTGTGCTACTATACTATACTTATCGATTTGTGCACTTGCAAGGATTTTATAACTGTTAGAATTGAATTGCATATTTCTTGCTCTTTAAATCTACCAACATTCATCACCTAAGCCAAGAATGCGACCAAGGCACAATCACCTGCCCATATTTATCCCAGTCACTTACTTCAAGGTTTTCCTCAACAACGCTGTCTTTTTGTTCTCTATTTTTTCCTTCACGAAAATTGAGAATATGTAAATATATATACATGTGTATACAGTTAGAAAAAAATCACGTCAATGACAAAATGATATTGAGAAGCAAAGTATAACAACATACATATAGCTCTTTAGCCTTGTCACTTCTCCAATTTTCGTCTTCTCCATTTTTACCCTTGCTTACATGAAACTTTCTGAAAGAATCTATCGGACAAGGTTCGGTTCCAGTTCGATCAAGCTGTGAAAATTTCAAAAAAGATAACTAATATTGAATTTCCAAACAAGAACATCCAACAAGAACAAAAGGCAGAATCAATAAATATTAATGCTGTAATTTATCACCTCTACTTTTCGGTATTTTTCCATTGGAACTGAACCTGTTGTATGCACAATCTGTGATTTATCCCTATTAGATGTGTTTCTATCACTTTGTTTCTAAAAAAAATAAGAATAGTTAGCAACACGGGCAAACGATGCACTTATAAACCAGGAAATTAAAACGTCCATGCAAATAATCAATTAGGTCAAGCTATATATATGTCAACATACCAATTTTATACCAGCTAATCAAACTTGAATTAAGTAAGCTTGTTTCATAAACGAATTGTAACCGTCCAAGTAGGATCCAACCATGCATCAACCATTTTATTCCAAACTTCGGGATCTAGTACATTTGATGGGCGGTTAGCATATCTTTACCCAGTAGACTTATACTTGTTGACCACTCGTTTGGACACTTCCGATTGGACACTTCCGATTGGACACTTCCGATTGGACACTTCCGCTTGACCACTCGTTTGAGGGTGATACGGTGTTGAGACCTTGTGGGTGACGCCATACTTCTTCATTAGGGCTGCAAATGAATGATGGCAGAAGTGTGCCCCCCCATCACTGATGATTGCCCTAGGTGCGCCGAATCTGGCTAAGATGTGACTCTGTAAAAAACGCACCACTACTTTGGCGTCGTTAGTTTTGGTGGGAATTGCTTCCACCCATTTGGAGACATAATCAACTGCAAGCAGAATATAAAGATTGCCAAAGGAATTCGGAAAAGGCCCCATAAAATCAATGCCCCAAAGACTTCGACCACAAGAATAGGGTGTAATGGCATTTGATTGCGAGGGCCGATGCTACCTAGGCGTTGGCAGCGGTCACAGGTGAGTACAAATTCGTGTGCATCCTTGAAAAGTGTGGGCCAGTAGAGTCCACTTTGTAGTACCTTGAGGGTTGTCTTCTTAGCTCCAAAATGGCCCCCACATGCCAAACTATGGCAAAATGTCAAGACGGATTTCATCTCGTCTTCTGGGATGCAGCGCCGAATGATTTGGTCTGGACAATGCTTCCATAGGTACGGCTCATCCCATATGAAGTACTTAGCTTGTTTAGCCAGCTTGTCCTTTTGGTACCTGTTTAAAGATGAAGGAATTTGCTTAGTGACAAGGTAATTAATGAGATCGGCATACCATGGATCAATAGCTTGGATTACGAAGAGCTGTTCGTCAGGAAAGGTCTCGAGGAGGGGCAACTGATCGGCCTCTTCATTGGAACTGTGAAGCAATCGGCTCATATGGTCAGCGACCACGTTTTCGCTGCCCTTCTTGTCTCTGATTTCAAGGTCGAATTCCTGGAGCAGTAGCATCCAACGTAGCAACCTTGGCTTGACGTCCTTTTTAGTGAGCAGATACTTCAAGGCAGCATGATCCGTGTATACTATGACCTTGGTTTGAATTAGATATGAGCGGAACTTCTCAAGGGCAAAGATAATAGCAAGGAGCTCCTTCTCGGTGGTGGAGTAGTTCAGCTGGGCATCATTCAGGGTTCGACTTGCGTAGTAAATGACATGAGGGAGCTTGTCAACACGCTGTCCCAAAACCGCTCCTATGGCGAAGTCTGAGGCATCACACATTAGTTCGAATGGTAAGTCCCAATTCGGTGGCATGATGATGGGTGATGCCGTGAGCTTTGCCTTGAGTGTGTTGAATGCCTCACGGCATCCCTTAGTGAACTCAAATGTGGAGTCCTTGGCTAGAAGATCACACAAAGGTCTTGTGATTTTCGAGAAATCTTTGATGAATTTGCGGTAAAAGCCAGCATGCCCTAAGAACGATTGAACCTCTTTGACTGTAGTGGGGTACGGCAGCCTCTCTACTATGTCTAATTTTTCTTTGTCCGCTTCTATGCCTTGGCTAGAGATCACATGACCCAAGACAATTCCCTGTTGTACCATGAAATGGCACTTTTCCCAGTTCAGCACTAAGTTGCTTTCTCTGCACCGTTCCAGTACTCGGGTTAGGTTAACTAAGCACAGTTCGAATGAATGTCCAAACACTGAGAAGTCGTCCATGAATACTTCAATTATATCTTCCACCATATCGGAGAAGATGCTCATCATGCAACGCTGAAAGGTAGCTGGGGCATTGCACAATCCAAACGGCATTCTTCTGTATGCAAAGGTGCCATATGGGCATGTGAATGTTGTTTTTTCTTGATCTTCGGGTGCAATAGCAATCTGATTGTATCCTGAGTAGCCGTCCAAGAAGCAATAGTGGGAGTTTCCAGCCAGGCGCTCGAGCATTTGATCAATGAAGGGCAAAGGAAAGTGGTCCTTGCGTGTGGTTATATTTAGCTTTCGATAGTCAATGCACACTCTCCATCCTGTTTGAATCCGTTGAGGTACAAGCTCATCCTGCTCGTTTTTAACCACTGTGATCCCACTTTGCTTTGGCACGACCTGGACTGGGCTCACCCACTTGGAGTCACTAATTGGATAGATGATTCCAACGTCCAAAAGCTTTAGGACTTCTTTCTTCACGACCTCCTTCATAGGTGGATGCAATCGCCTCTGCGCCTCACGTGATGGTTTGGAGTCTTCCTCCAGCAGTATCTGATGCATGCATTTTGTGGGACTTATGCCTTTGATGTCAGCTATTGTCCATCCAATTGCCGTTTGATTGACCTTAAGGATGTGAACCAATGCCTTTTCCTCTTTCGTACTTAGGGTAGATGCAATGATGACTGGAAGGGTTTGATTGTCGCCCAAATATGCATACTTTAAGTGCTCGGGCAAGGGCTTCAGCTCGAGTTCATGAGCCTTTATGATGGACGGCAGGGCTTTCTGACTTGTGAATGGTAACGCTACGAAGGGAGGCCTGTGGAATGGGAGGGCTGGCATGATGTCAAGGGCTCGTACCTCTTCGATCACGCTATCTGTAAGTGAATCCACAGTGTGTGGGTTACTAGTAACGGCCTTCTCAAGGTCATCCGTCATGCAAGGCTGAGCAATTGTCTCCCGTAGCAGTAAGTCCATTGTGTTTAACGGAAAATCTACAATAGGCTCGGCAGGGTACTAGATGGTGTCATGGATGGAGAATGTCCGAAGCTGGTCCAGGACCTTGATGGAGACCTGGCCCTTTCTGACATCGATGAGGCACTCGGCTGTGGCTAGTAAGGGCCTTCCGAAGATAAGGGGAGGATCCTCACTTTTGTCAATTCTGTCCATTCTTAGTACGTAGAAGTCTGCAGGGATGCATGTATCTCCAATTTGTACCAGTACGTCCTCAAGAACCCCCATTAGGTTGGTTACAGAAGCGTTAGCCAACCTGACACATAGGTGCGTGGGTTTGAGTGCGCCTAGGTTTAGTGACCTGTAAATGTGGAATGGCATGATGTTCACTGATGCTCCCGTGTCGCAAATGCAATGTTCGAATCTTTTTGACTGAATGACACATGGAAGGGATGGCGGCCCAGGATCATTGGCCTTAAGGGGCATGCGCAAAAGGGCAGCCGAGCAGGCCTTAGGGATGTCAATGGTGTCCGTGGAGCTAAAACCACGCTTTCCTGCAACTAAGTCCTTGATCAGCTTTGCAAAGATAGGCATGTGCTTGACAATTTTATGGAAAGGCAGTGTGATCTGAAGCTTCTGCAACATGCTGATGATCTCTTCCTCAAAGTCCTCCTTTTGCTTATTCCTGTTTTGGAACCTGCGAGGAAATGGATAATCAACATTATTAGCTAACTCAAAAGTGACTTTTTTAGAATTGGAATTCTGAGGTTTAGAGTTAGAAGTATTCGAGTGCTGCGACTTGGGCTTAGGAACAGGTTGCCTGCCAGCCGTGGCCGAAGTAGGCGCAGTGTCAGGTCCTCCTTGCGGTAGGGCACTTGGTGACTCATTGGACTGGTTCTGCGCCAGAGGTGTTGGCCGTGGCATGTTTTGCGGCGCGCCCTGGTCGATGATCCTTGGCAGAGTAGGTTGAGGCTCGGTTTCAGGTCCTGCGAGGGTGGCATATGTGGGGTCTTGAAGTGGTGTTTCCCTCTCCAGCGTGATGGCATTAGCCGTAGGATTGTGAAATCCGTTCGGATTTTCCAGGACTTGACTCGGTAGCTTGCCCTGCTCCGCTGATTTAGTTGGTTCGCCACTTGTCCCATTTGACGCTCCAAGTTTGCAATTGCATTTTTTATGTCTCCCGTCTGACTCTGGCTATCTTGCATGAATTTTATGAATTGAGCATGCTGTTGAGTCAGGATATGAAGGGAGTCCTCAAGAGACTTGCTTCCACCATTCTGATTTGAGGAAGGACCGTGATAGTTCCCCTAAGGGCCTGCGGCTTGCTGCTCAAATCCAGGAGGTGGCAAGAGATTTGCGGCTGCTTGATTGTTGCTCCAACGGAGATTTGGATGATTTTTCCACCCCGGATTGTAAGTGTTGGAATATGGGTCATTCCGGGGTCGAGAATTGTTGTTGAACCCTCCAGCAAAGTTGGCATCTTCCACAACCGGGCAGTCCTGAGATTTGTGGCCCTGAATTGAACATACCTCGCAGATGTGAACTTCTTTGGCTTTCTCGCTACACAACTGCTTCACCATTACCGTGAGCTGAGCAATGGCGTCATCTTTGTATTTTGCATATGCATCACCCGTAGCTCTAGAGGAGGGACCCCTGTAGCTGAACTGTTTTTCCCTTTGAGCAAAGTTCTCAAAGGCGGTCCTTGCTTCCTCGGCTGTGCCTTCTAGAATCCCTTGGGATTGAGAGTCCACCATTATCCGATCGCTAGTCATCAAGCCTCCATAGAAGTATAGCATAAGATGATGGGCATCAATATGGTGGTGGGGGCACGCCCGTAGCATCTGATTGAACCGCTCCCAAAACTCATAGAAAGACTCCTCCATGTCTTGCCGTGGGTTCATGATCTTGGACTTTAACTCATTTGTCTTTCCACAGGAAAGTACTGTGTTAAGAATTTGGACGTCAAGTCCCTCCAAGAGTAAATGGAAGCCGGCGCCAGTGAATGAAACCATGTCTTGGCGCGATCCTTGAGACTGAAGTGAAAGAGCCGCAGGCGGATTTCAGATTCTGTCATACCATTAATGCGCAGTGTTGAACAAACCTCAACAAATTCCTGGATATGAAAGTGCGGGTCCTCGCCAGCAAGGCCGTGGAATGTAGGCAGCATGTGAATTGTTCCCGACTTTAATTCGAAGTTTGCCACTGTTGACTCGGGAAAAACAATTGGAAATTGATCCTCCGAGACATGGGGCATGGCAAAATCCTTAAGGCGCCGTGGGGCTTGCGGTACTAGGCCACGTTCCAGGCCCTGCTCTTCTCTGTGGTCCGCCATCCTCCTTGGGCTTGGTGCCGGGGAGCCGTGGACTGAAGATGCTTGCGATGATGGTCCACTTGATGACCCGTGTACTGAACCTTGGAATGACATACGCGGGTACCTAACAAAAAGAAAAACTAAGTTACAAATCTAAAGTTGAATGGGCACCGTTGAGGGACAAGTCCCCGGCAACGGCGCCAAAAACTTGTTGGTGGAATTAAAGAGCAAGAAATATGCAATTCAATTCTAACAGTTATAAAATCCTTGCAAGTGCACAAATCGATAAGCATAATATAGTAGCACAGCAAGAGTCGATCCCTCGAGGACTTGTATCAACGTTATGACCACTTTAGTTCAGATTTATTAACTTAGTGAAAACACACACACACACACACACACGCAGGGGGGTTTATGATGTGAGAACTGAAATTTAAAGACAAGTAAAATAAAATGCAGAAAATAACAATGCAAGAATTAATGGTTGATTGATTATTAACTAAGGCGAATTAAGGCTTACTATCCACTCTAACCAAATATAGCTCTTAACCAGATTTCCTTGACCAAATTACTATGCATTTTCTGAATTAGGTGCCCGTGCTTAGGACCTGGCGTTGGTTCACTAGACACATCTTATTCCCTCTTACTTAGCATGTTCTAAACAGGGCATATGCCTAGAACGTCTATCACCTACCTTTTAAGATGATGCATGAAGTTTAAAGAGAATTTAATGACACCACATTAGCCTAGCAAAGTGGCATGCAATCCTAGGTCGTCATGAGTTAAGATTACAAGTACGAATACTTTCGATGCTCCAAATCACAAGATGATATGACGGTCACTCAAGCAATTACATCTATAATTATATGCAAACAAGGTAGCTAATCTTATAGGCATAAATTAAGGTCATTAAGCATAGTAATCCAACTTATTCAGCATGCATAGCAATCATAATCCAGAGCCAGAAATCCAATCAACAAGCTAACATGGCTAGGGCTTCAAGCAGCCCTAATCCTAATGAATACTCACACATAACTGAAATAAACACAAGTATAATTGAATTCATAAGTAAATTGCAATAATGAAAATAAGGGTACAGAAGAGATTGTTAAGAACAGGTGCAGCAGAAGACACGGCAGAGCCTTCTTCTCCAAGCTCCACGTCCAATAATCTATGTGAAAGATTATCTCCGAAAATATGGTCCCTAATTCTCTAGAAAACCAAAACGGAATTCTCTGTGGCTCAGGTCTCTGTTTTCCCAGAAACAAAAAACCCCCCCAATCCTCTATCTGATTCTCCTTTTTATAGACAAGGGAAAACCTTGTTCTATAAGGATTGGTATAACCTTGTCCTATAAGGATTGGTAAAACCATGTCCTATAAGAATAGGGAAAGTTATTTTACTTTTAATTAATTACAAAGTCCTTAAAATCTATTAGAACCAATCAGAGCACGGCTGGGAGTGTGAATGCAAGCTGGCAAGTGGGAACGCAAGCTGGCCAAACTTGGATTTTGGACTGTCTTCGTAAACAGGATCTGGGACTGCGCTTTTGAAGCAAATCATGAGTACATTAGAAGCGCATCTTCTTTCAGGCTTGGCGTAAATGTTGTCAGGCTTAGCGCAGAGGGAGAACCTCTGATCTACCGCTGGCGGAACAGGGACCCCGGGCTTAGGCGCACATCTGGGCTCGGATGGGAGTTCTTGGGACATGTCCTCGACTTGCCTCGGTGCGACCTTGGCACTTCTAGGACCTGACCCTGATGTCATGAAACACAAGTTCGGGACCCGGAGGGCCTGATATGAGGTACTTGGCCAGTGGCCCAAAATAGGCGCACTGGCGCACTCAGGACCCCGTTGAGGACCTAATATTGAAATGAGGATATCTCCTTCATCTGGACTCCGATTTGAGTCATTCTTTTTGCGTTCTTTCCAAATTTTACCTAAATTTCTAACTCTGCACAAGTCTCACAAGATTGATTATTTTCTACTATTGATGGTACGAAATCATTCAAAAGACATGTAAGAGAGGCATATAAAGACATCAAAATGATGCATAAATAACGACTGATCCTAGTACATTAAAATCATTCAGTATTGCTTACTTCATAAATAATTCAAAATCAACAATCCAAAGAAATTTTCCAAAATGGAAACTACAACGACTAAATAACATGTTCAAACAAAAATAGAAATAGAAAATAATAGTTTGCTTTCTTAATTGAGATGAAAATAGTTGCTCTACTTGATTGCCACCAATATAATCGCTCTACTCATCACGATCAGTATTTGCATTTGCTGAACTTTCGACATTGTTCTGCTCAAAATAAAAAAGAAATAATATTAAGACCAATGTAATACAAAATAAATAAATAAATACAGCAATTATACATAGTAGGTATGCACAACATTACTGAAAACTAAGTGAATACGACATAAACCTAATGCAAAACCATGTTCTCGTTCATAGAAACTGTAAATCCCAGCAAGTGATGTAGAAACTGTAGGTTCAAGCAAGTTAGGACTTTTCTTGGCATATAAGCAAGTTAAGACAGCATATTCCATGGACAAACCATACACTTATAAACCAGAGTAATATTGATATTTACTGGATGAAATTAAGACAGCATATAAGTAAATAGAACCTTTCCACATATTCTAGTTATTGATTATGGAGCCCTTTTTTTTTTTGCCAATTCAATAATTTAAAATGGCAAAGCCAAGAACAAGAAAAAAGAAAGCAACAGCCACAAACCAGCTGATGCTGCCTCATAGAGGAACAATCTCACAGAGAGATGCACCTCAGTGGAGGGACTAATCCACACAGAAACAAAACAGCCTCACATGGAGGAACAAACTGAAGGAAACAGCCTCATAAGGAGGAACAAAACAAAGGAAACCACAATCCAACAAGACCATAAACAAAGAGCAACACATAGCAAACTTAATACATAGGTGCAGACACTAAACTACACCACATGCTCCTCAAATAGAAATTAAGATAGCAAGTCAAAGGCTTAAACATCAGGCAGAGTAAATTAAAATAAACAAGAAATGAATATGAAGAGGAAATTGTACCATAGGTGATATCCTTGAGCTTTCAGAATGTTGTGTGTTCCCGTTCAAGAAGAGTTCAAGTTTTTCTTGTAAAGTACTCACTTGATCTTGGACGCCTTTTAGTGTTTCTATCAATTCTTCATGACTTTCAGCACGCTCTAAGCACACACGCTTATGACAATTTTTGGTAGGTGATGGAAACACATCTTTGGCTTTGATTTCATCACCTAAGCCAAGAATGCGACCAAGACACAATCACCTGCCCATATATATCCCAGTCACTTACTTCAAGGTTTTCCTCAACAACGCTGTCTTTTTGTTCTCTATTTTTTCCTTCACGAAAATTGAGAATATGTAAATATATATACATGTGTATACAGTTAGACAAAAATCACGTCAATGAAAAAATGATATTGAGAAGCAAAGTATAACAACATACATATAGCTCTTTAGCCTTGTCACTTCTCCAATTTTCGCCTTCTCCATTTTTACCCTTGCTTACATGAAACTTTCTGAAAGAATCTATCGGACAAGGTTCGGTTCCAGTTCGATCAAGCTGTGAAAATTTCAAAAAAGATAACTAATATTGAATTTCCAAACAAGAACATCCAACAAAAACAAAAGGCAGAATCAATAAATATTAATGCTGTAATTTATCACCTCTACTTTTCGGTATTTTTCCATTGGAACTGAACCTGTTGTATGCACAATCTGTGATTTATCCCTATTAGATGTGTTTCTATCACTTTGTTTCTAAAAAAAAATAAGAATAGTTAGCAACACGGGCAAAC
The DNA here is from genome assembly GCA_037349345.1 of Oemleria cerasiformis. Taxonomy (NCBI): domain Eukaryota; kingdom Viridiplantae; phylum Streptophyta; class Magnoliopsida; order Rosales; family Rosaceae; genus Oemleria; species Oemleria cerasiformis. Next base: position 12,331,167 of record JAZGTL010000019.1, read on the forward strand.
GATGCACTTATAAACCAGGAAATTAAAACGTCCATGCAAATAATCAATTAGGTCAAGCTATATATATGTCAACATACCAATTTTATACCAGCTAATCAAACTTGAATTAAGTAAGCTTGTTTCATAAACGAATTGTTACCGTCCAAGTAGGATCCAACCATGCATCAACCATTTTATTCCAAACTTCGGGATCTAGTACATTTGATGGGCGGTTAGCATATCTTTACCCAGTAGACTCATACTTGTTGAAAAAACTAGTCCTAAACCTCCACATCCAATCATAATAGTTTCTTTTGACATGACTTTCAAAGGCGTGCTTTAGTTCTTCCTCAGAGCATGTGTAAGTGAATCCAGATCCCTTGAAACGATCGAATAATCTACCCAACTCACGTGTCTTGGCGTAGTCAGTCAAATTTATACAGGATCCTATAATCTCTTGCTTGAAGAGTGCACCTATATTCCTTGAAACATCAGTGGTTATGATCCTGAAATTTTTTAACATAAATCCAATAAGTAAAATAAGGCCATCAAATATAAAATCAGATGCAAGACTAAATTGACACCTACCACATTTATTATATGATCAAAAGAACCCAAAGGAAATTTACAGGCTAAAAGAAATTGTGCGTAAAAAAATTGTGCGGTTACAGAGGAAACTCTTTTTTCCCTCTTACAGGGAAAAGCAATTTTAGGACATCTTTCTTCCTCTCTTCGTACTTTACTTGATTCTTTCACCGTCCTCCACCATGTTCTTCCATCACCATTACCATTGCTCTCCACCATATACCTCCATCACCATCCCCATCGACCTCCACGCACCAAACTAGAAGAGCAGCTCTCTTCTCTCATTACCAAAAAAATACCCCAAAACCTTTAAATTCGTCACTTCTGTCTTGAGCTCAAAACCATACTCCTTGTTGCTTGAATGGTTTAACTTTCTTCATGAAAGTTGTTCATCTTCTCAATTTGTATAGCATATCAAACTTTCAACTTCATCAGATATCCATAGCCACCTGTAAAACGTTTAGACCATAACCTGTTTATTTTGTCTATCACGATTCGTGGCCTTGGCTCCAAGCCAGAAATTGTTGATTTCCCGGCCTCACCGTGGAATATAATCTCAGAGAGTTCATTATGTGAAGGTATTGAGCTCCTTGCTTACTATAGTTGTATTATCCAAGTAACTTTGTTTGTCGTAGACCAATTTTTGTGAAAATACCTCAAAGAGTTTTTTTCTGGACCAAAAGTTTACTTGATTGCCATTATATTTACTCGTTTTCTTTCTTTGCTGATTGTTACAGGAAAAATTGAAGCGCCTATGTGGGTGGATCTCACATTAGAAGTCAACTCAAACAACCATCATATGTGGATTCTGTATACCTCTGTTATAAATATAATGAACTTTCCTTTATTTTATTTTTCTGAAAGTATAAATATAATATTTGTGATGCCAACATTTAACTATTGTTTTTTGGAGACACTGCAGTGATGATGACTGGTTTTTCAGAAGCCACCAGCATTGATGAAGACTCATTTAACTAGTATGTGGTTGCAATATGTAACGAACCGGAAATTTAATTAGTGAATTTTCGTAAATTTATTTGAAAAATGACGAAATTACCTTTGGTTGTATAAGGGCTCGAAAGTCAATTTTTGTTTCGAGACACTTTTGGCTATGTTTCGGGGACCGTTGCGTAGGTCTCAAACTCACGAGTTCCTAGACAGGCGGCACGCAGAAAACTGAGTTCATGTGAGAGAGTTATGAGTTTAGAATGTTCAGGGGCATTTTGGTAATTTGGTATGGGTAGATATTTTGACTCCAAGCATATCAGGTTCTCTCATTTCACTCTCTCTCTCTTCGAGACTCACCCGAACCCATGCGACCGAACCCAAAAAAAAAACCCACAAATTCGAACTTTGATTCAAGGCGGGCTCGTCCGTTTTGGTTCCAATCATCGGATTCTCCTCCTTCCCGCGATCAAGAACGTACCAAACGTCGCAGGAAGCAGTCGCGGGAGACACCGAAACGAGGAAAGGAAAACTTGGAACTTTCAAACGATTTTTCGGCCAACACATGTATGGCTTTCGTGTTTAGACTTCATTTTTGAGTTCTTGGGTTCGAGTAGATGGATTTAGGCTAAAAATTTGTGAAAAGCAGTTCAGATTTGAGGAAGTTAGGAAAAATTCAAGATCGACAGGCAATGGAGTTTTCCGGCGACGGTGGACGGTGGCGTATGGCGAAGCGGTCATCTTCTCCGGTGACACCGGTGACACTCCGGCGACTAGTTCGGTTGGAGGAGGCTGACATGGCATGCCACCTAGCAGCCAAGTGGAGCCACGTGGTGCCACCTAGCAGCCAAATAGAGCCACGTGGTGCCACCTGGCGGCTGAGTCAGCGCCGAGTCAGCAGGCGCGTGAAACACTGTAGCAGGTGCGTGGCCGGCAGGTAGCTCCTGGTCCGGCTTTCCGCCAGCGCGTGGTAGTGTGTGGGATCGGTCCTTAGGTTACGGTGACGCTTGTCGACAAGATTTTGACGTTCCAAACTTGTTGGCGCAGGTTTCGGGTTGATCGGACGTCGTTTAGGGGTAGTTTTGGGCGTCCGAAGTGGCTGCATTTTTAGTGTGACGCAAGCTACCCTCCTGGGGTTTAGGGAGTCTAAATGTAGGGTTTTAATTATAGTTGATAATTCCAATTCTTACTTTTGACAGGCGATACTGCTCCGGGAAATTCAGAGGATCGTATGACTCGGGATTGACCTATTTAGACGTGTGGTGAGTGGACTTTGGTTTTGTAAATTATAATGCATGCATAAAGGTATATTTGATAAAATTGCTTATTACGTATTATTTTGGCAAATTTTTGGATATTATTAAATTATTACTGGACACGGACTTTCAATATTTATTTGGAAATAGCGTTTTGGGCTATGGCCTGGCTTTATGGTTTCAGGTTTTATATGGTTTGACTTGATTGATCTTGGATTTCGGTCGAATCTATGATTTTGGGTTTAGACTCGAATTTATGATTTATCTGGATTTGAGCATAAACCTGATTTTTCAATGAATTTGGCTTAGGCCAGGAAACAAGGATTTCAAAACATGGATTTTAGTTTTCACTGGATTTTTGTCCCCGATGGTCAAGGTTTTCTCCGACTAGCGTCGAGGGTCTTTCTCCACCAGATCGTTGAGGGTTCTCCAACGCTGGTGTCGAGGGGTATTTTCTCCACCAGGTCGTTGAGACTGTCTACGCGTAATACAGGTTTCTGCACAACTCGAGGTATATCGGGTGTGTGGAGGGTATCAAGCTACGACTCGGGAAATCATTCGGGCGGCATTGGTATGTTTTGATGTATATTTTGTGTCCATATTGGTTTACATGATTTTAAACTCCTTTGAGGAGGGTTTTCAAAGCAGGGTTGTGGACCACTGAATGTTTTCATTATTCGGGTTTTCGTGAGCCCCACCAAGTGCTTTAACAAAAGATGGATTTTTCCGGTGGGTTTTCGGATTATCTTATATTTATATACAAAGGGATTTTATGTTATGCATGCATGGTTTTACTCGTGGAGGGGGGGAAAGGTATGTATTCCTCATAAATGAATATTTTGTCCACTCACAACTTTCGTGTTTTAAATCCCCTCCAGGTCGTTGTGTTGACGTAATTATATCTAGAGGCAGATGCATTAAATTTTCAGCTGCGCATTTACTTAGGCTATCGAGTAGGACTTTTATTTATATATTTATTTGTCCTACCTAGATGCTCTGATAAGTCTTTTGTATTGATTGTGGTTACATTGTTGGACGGTTGACCTTATTGGAATTTGGAGTGTTATCTGATCGTTCGTCTGACAGGTGGAAGACGGTTAACTAGTACTTAAAGGGAGATTCTGCCGGATTTTTGGCAGAATTCTCATAACTAATTGCAAGGACTTAGGGGTATTCTGGGAATTTCTTTAAGTTGTTAGACGGGAGTCGGGTTTTTCCCGAGTTTCGAGGGGAAATCCGGGAAGGGTCCTGTCGACTTGGTATCAGAGCACTAGGTTAAATTCCTGTAGACCGTACACCTAGTGTACAACTGATTGTGGTATTGAGGATTTATGGTTTTTTTTCAGCGTAATGCCTCCGAGACGCGAGCCCCGTCAGCGGTCTGGAAACGGTGAGGACGCATATGAACCTGTAGTAGAGCCTGATTTGGGGCAGACCATGGATCAATTGGGTCGGGCTTTGACTACTGTACTTTAGGGTAGGGTTATGTCTGAAGTTTCGGACATTGAGCGTGCCCAGGGTTGGGGCCGACAGTGTTTACCGGCGAGTTAGGCCCAGATGATGCGAATGAGTGGAATACTCATTTGGAACAAGTGTTTACTGTTATAAGGTACCCTCCGAAGGATAGGGTGCGACTAGCCACATTGCTTCTAGGTGGCTATGTGTACCGGTGGTGGCATGCTTTGCAACTGACAGGCTGGGATGTCCGTACTTTTACTTGGGAAACTTTCTAGGAGCGCTTCCTCGAGCAGTTTTATCCCCGCTCATACCGTGATGCTAGAGAGGCTGAGTTCTTGCAGCTACAGCAGAGGGACATGACAGTGGCCCAGTATGAACATAAATTTCTTGAGTTGTCACGCTTTGTACCGGCTCTGGTGGCAACTGACATGGATAAGTGCCGACGATTTGAATAGGGATTGAGAAATGAGGTTCGGGTAATAGTAACTGTTGTGGCTCATACTTCTTTGAGAGCTTTGTCAGATGCTACTGCCAGCGTAGAGTTGAGTTTGCCAACTCAACACCAGTTTAGTGGTTCTAGGCGATGCCGGGATCACCAGAGTTTTGGGGCCTCTAGACAAGGACCATCTAAGAGAGGCAATTTTAGTTCTGGATCCTCTGGGGGTGCAAGATCCAGATCAAGCGGTGGCGGAGCCGGTCAGGGACATCAATCATCCGCTCAATTTAGCGGGGCTTCAGTGCAGTCGACCGGGAGACAGAGTGGCAGACTTGCACAGTTGGTGACACCGGTTGCTACTTCTATGGGGAGACTGGTCATTTTAAGAGGGACTGAGGAAAAGAAAGGAAAACTCAAAACTTTTGCGGGAGACACCGAACTGAGGAAAGGAAAACTCGAAACTTTCGATCGATTTTCTGGGCAACACAGGTATGGGTTTTGTATTTATACTTCATTTTTGAGTGCCTGGATTCGAGTAGAGGGATTTAGACTAAAAATTTGTGAAAAATGGTTAAGATTTGAAGAAGTTAGGAAAAATTAAAGGTCGGCCGGCAATCGAGTTTTCCGGCGACGCGGACGACGGCGCCCGGCGGAGCGGTCGTCTTCTCCGGTGACTGGTTCGGTCAGAAGGGGGCTGATGTGGCATGCCACGTGGATACCACCTGGCGGCTTAGTTTGTAGGTGCATGAAACACTGTAGCAAGCGCGTGGGACCGGTCCTTAGGTCACGGCGGCGCGTGTCGACAAGATTTCGACGTTCCGGACCTGTTGGCGTAGGTTTCGAATTGATCAGACGTCGTTTAGGGGTAGTTTCTGGCATCTGCAGTGGCTGGGAATTCAGTGTGATGCAAGCGGACCTCTCGGGGTTTAGGGAGTCTAAATGTAAGGTTTTAATTATTGTAAGGACCCTTCCTGAATTTCACCTCGAAATTCGTGAAAAGCCCTTATCCCGTCTGACAGCTCTTCTTTCTCAAAATTCAATACCAAGAATATCCTTTATCCTTAAATAAATTTTTAGTAAACCTTACCGGTTTCCCGACAGAACCTCTGTACTTACTGACCACTCCTACCTGTCAGACGCAAGATAGTATACAGGTCAAAGCCAAGACCTCGGAATAGTGGTGGTCCAAATAGGAATACCCTCTGATACCAAATGTCAGTAGGTCAGACACTGCTGACATCTCTACTGGAATACCACAAGACAACTGACTAGTCAGATATTTGTGAACCAACAATAATTCGTCACTCTGGGTCACCGCCCACACCAACCCACTGACCCGGATGACGAAGTATTTTCGTAGGCTGATTAAGCCCATAGGCTGATTAAGCCCATGACAATCGTCGTCAAATCATATTAGAGCTGGAAATATCCTCGGCTATCATATCACATCAGTCGGCATATCCCTCGACTAGCATATCCCTAGCCACCGGGGTATCCCTTGGGGTGTGCTAGTCATGTATCACAACTCTCTCTACTATGATATCACATCAGTCGGTAAGTATCCTCGACTATCATATCATATCATTAGCCGGTATAACATTCGGCTATCATATCACATCAGTCGGCATATCCCTCGACTGGCATATCCCTAGCCACCAGGGTATCCCTTGGGGTGCTAGTCCCGTATCACAACTCTCTTCAAAATCACCTTTTATATTGGAGGTTCACCGGGTTCACCGTCTCAGCGGATCCTAGCCCCGGATCCTGGCCCCCCCTCAAATCGGTATTGTTTATTTTGGAGGTTCACCGGGTTCACCGTCTCAGCGGATCCTAGCCCCGGATCCTGGCCCCCCCTCAAATCAGTATTGTTTATTTTGGAGGTTCACCGGGTTCACCGTCTCAGTGGATCCTAGCCCCGGATCCTGGCCCCCCCTCAAATCGGTATTGTTTACAAGAATCAAGCATTTTATAATCACAAATACGATTTAGCTCAAAATCATGGACTCTAATAATTTCCATGCCAAAACAATATCAAAACCGAATCCAACAACCATGCCATTTCTCACAACACACTTTCACCAAAATATTGGAAAAATAAATGTCCACCAGTCATTTATAAATTCCAGGCAATCATTACAACCATACACAATAGTATTTAAATCAAAGATATTTACAAACACAATTACGGTTTCAACTCAAAATCATGGAATCAAATAATTACCACGTCAACATGATATCTCACTGTGACTCATGTATTTCACCGAATGTATCATACCTCACGACTTAATATCGTGATACGTATCTCGGAATTAACCCTCGAGATACCCTAATCTAGTGGTAGTTTATACTCGTTTCAAAGTACCTACATCTCATAATTAACAATGCTGGGTCCTAAAGCTAACCCTGGCATAATCTAGATTTCCTATCATCATCTTGCATCATTCTCATTCCATAAATATATTATTAGTCAACCAAACATTCATCACCACACACATAATTACATCAAATACTACTAACACAATAATAACCCAACTACCTTGACTTTCTGAGCTCAAAATCCGCTTCAAGGTCAACCATTACCGCTGGAATTGCCCAAATCGGGCCTTAAACGAACTCCTATGGCCTCGAAACCAATAAAATCTGATCCGGAACGTCCCAAAACCCTAGTCACGCGCCGCCGTGACATCGGGAACAGTCAAACGCGCCGCCACGCGCCACTGGAAGGTCAGAACACGCGCTCACGCGCCGCCACACGCCCTCACGCGCCGATCGCGCGCCGCCTACAGTGTTCACGCACCTGGACCGGTCCAATTCGGCCCGGCTCGACCTGACCCGGTCCAACTCGACTCAACCCCGACCGGTTCGCTCAACCCGACCAGTTCAACTCGACCCGATCGGTTCACTAAACCCGACCCAGTCTAACCCGACTCGACCGGTCGCCGGAGAAGATGATCGACTGCCGGCGTCGTCGCCGAAGTCTGGCCTGAGAAAATGACCGGCAGCCGCCGTTGCCGCCGTCTGGTTTCGCCGGAATCTCCCATTTCCGACCGAAACTTCAAACTTTTATAACTTCTTCATTTCTTAACCGTTTTTAACGATCCACACATGTAAATTCATCTACTTTTCACCAGGAATCCAAATATGGGGTCAAAGTTCCGAGATCATTCCTGGTTTGGCCGGAAAACGACCAAGAAGATTCGGTCCACCTCCCTCCTCCGTCCGTCGCCTACGGCGCTGCTCCCGCTCCGATGATTACACCAAAAGACTCGTGGGGTCGCGGGGAAGATCCTTCCGGCCTTAGTTTTGGTCGAATCGGATCGAAATCCATCCGATGATAGGGGGTGTTCGGTGTTCGCACGAGGAGGATTTCGGGAGAGAGAGAGAGAGAGAGATTGCATCCATCAATCTCCCAAGGAGAGAGAAAAAATATCTACTATATAGTTCCAACTTTTCCAAAATTACCAAACTACCCCTGAAGCTTCTAGACCCGTAACGAACTCACCGGGTCTCAGTTTTCCGCGTGCCGCCTGTCTACAAACTCGTGAGTTCGAGACCTACGCAACGACCCAAGAAAAATTCCCAAAAGTACTGCCAGTCAAAAAGTGACTCCCGGACCCGTCCAAAATTGAGGGTAAAATTGTCCAATTCTCAAAATAATTTAAATTCTAGTCCGGGTCGTTACAATTATAGCTGGTAATCCCGATTGTTACTTTTGACAGGCGATATTGCTCCAGGAACTTTAGAGGAGCGTACGACTCGGGATTAAACTATTTGGACGTGTGGTGAGTGGACTTTGGTTTTGTAAAGTATAATGCATGCATAAAGGTATATTTGATATAATTGCTTATTACGTATTATTTTCGCAAATTTCTGGATATTATTAACTTATTACTGGACACGGGCTTTCAATATTTATTTGGAAATGACGTTTTGGACTATGGCCTGGCTTTATGGTTTCAGGTTTTATATGGGTTGACTTCATTGATTTTGGATTTCGGTTGAGTCCATGATTTTGGGTTTAGACTCAGATTTGTGATTTATTTGGATTTAAGCTTAAACCCGATTTTTCAATGAATTTGGCTTAGGCCAGGAAACAAGGATTTCAAAACATGGATTTTGGTTTTCACAAGATTTTTGTCCCCGATGGTCAAGGTTTTCTCCAACTGGCGTCGAGGGTCTTTCTCTGCCAGATCGTTGAGAGTTCTCCGACGCTGGTGTCGAGGGGTATTTTCTCCACCAGGTCGTTGAGGCGGTCTACGCATAGTACAGGTTTCTGATCAACTCGAGGTATATCGGGTGTGTGGAAGGTATCGAGCTACGGCTCAGGATTTCATTCGGTCGTCAGTGGGATATGTTTTGATGTATATTTTGTGTCTATGTCGGTTTACATGATTTTAAACTTCTTTGAGGAGGGTTTTCAAAGCAGGGTTGTGGACCACAAAATGTTTTCATTATTCGGGTTTTCGTGAGTCCCACCAAGTGTTTTAACAAAAGATGGATTTTTCCGGTGGGTTTTCGGATTATCTATATATTATATTTATATACAAAGGGATTTTATGTTATGCATGCATGGTTTTACTCGTGGAGGGGGTAGATGTATGTATTCCTCGGAAATGATTTTTAAATGATTATTTTGTCCACACAGAACTTTCGTGTTTTAAATCTCCTCCAGGCCTTTGAGTTGACGTGGGCATATCTAGAGGCGGAGGCATTAAATTTTCAGCTGCGCGTTTACCTAGGCTATCGAGTAGGACATTTATTTTTATATTTACTTGTCCTACCTAGATGCTCTGATAAGTCTTTTGGACTGATTGTGGTTACATTGGTGGATGGTTGACCTTACTGAAATTTGGAGTGTTATCTGATCCGTTGTCTGACAGGTGGAAGACGATTAACCTGTCCTCAAAGGGAGATTCTGCCAGATTTTTGGCACAATTCTCATAACTAATTGCAAGGACTTAGGGGTATTCTGAGAATTTCTTTCAGTTGTCAGACGGGAGTAGGGTTTTTCCAAGATTTCGAGGGGAAATCCGGGAAGGGTCCTGTCACAATACATGTTGGAATCAGAGGTGCAGCATCAAAGGTATGAATCTCTAACTTTGCTTGTAGCTGAGAACTGCTGGTTTGGATTTTATTTTGATTATGGATAATGATAAATGTTCTTGAATTGAATGATTACTGAGAAATTGTTTTGTGCACTTTAAGGAATTTCCCATGTACATAGTAGTCTTACTAGCCTTATGTTGGATCAAATCTACTCCACAATGAAACTATATAAAAACAGAAAGCTTAAAAAACAATAACAAATCATAATCAAGTTAGATATAGTATATACCCAAAGAAACTACATAAAAATAAAAATAAACTATAAAGTTCCTCCAAACAATGGAATTTGGAGTTAACCACGTGTATCCAACGTAGACGATTATTCTGTAGTGACATGACCAACCTCATCCCCAATCTAATCAATCTCATGATCTTTGTCGTCATTTGGATTCATATTCATGGAACGGGGTTGGGTTTCTTCTTCTTGGTATGCTTCTGTCTCACCATTGGCCATCTCATAAACATTTCTAGGATTCGTTTCTACCACATAACTCCATCTCTTAATTTTAATTCCTTCGACATAAAACAGTTGAGTTGCTTGGCATGCTAACACAAATGGCTCCTTAGCATTTAACTTGAGTGTTGTGTTAACTCTAACTATCCCATAACGATCTATCTTATAACCTCTTCCTCTTCGAGTTGTGTCATACCAATTGCAATTGAATACTGCAACCCTATTCCCTTCCCTATAACGAAGCTCAACAATGTCTTTTAAGGTTCCATACCAAGGAATATCATTAGATGAATTCTCCCCTTTAACCATAACTCCACTATTCTATGTTTTTTAAGTTTCATCACGACGCAATGTATGAAATCTAAACCCACTTATATTGTAACATGGATAGTAAGTTACTCGCCTTTTAGGACCACGATCCAGAGAAAGCATTTGCTTATTGATTTTCCCTTCATTGTATAATTGTTCAATCTATAGGTGAAAAGAAAAACAATTCAATCCTGATAAAACAAAAAAAAAATTCCATGATACAATTATAACACCTAATAGTTTTCAACTTCAAATATCGTTACCTTCTCACGAAACCAACTCGCAAATTGAAGCTTATGATACTCTTCTACATTTTTCAAACCAGCATGAACTAAACTGTTCTTATGTTCTCTACGCAAACAAATTATAATAATTAATATTGACACATAAAATTTATATTCAAGCTAGCTATAAGGTAGAGAATCGAGATGAGGATGTCTTACTGAACAAAAGGCTCAGATTCATCACAATTTGTTAAGACGTAATGTGCAGCAGCCTTTTGAAGTTCAAAACTCATCTCCTTCAATTCACCTTTTCCAAAAACTTTACCAGACATTGAGAAGACTGGCAACTGCGAAGTATATGATGGTCATTCACCCCTGTCATAGTTTCTTTCAATTTGGTTAAATTTGGTTTCAACTTGATGCCAGTAACGAGAACAAAATATTATACATTCATCCACCAAATAGGCTTCCGCTATTGACCCTTCTGAGCGAGCCTTATTACGGACATAACTCTTTAACTTATGCAAATACCTATATATGTAGTAAATATTAGAATGACTGAATTCATAAAAACGAATGAAACAAATTGTATACATGATCAGTACTATAGAAACTTTGCATTACCTTTCTACAGGATACATCCACCTAAATTGTTCTGGACCACCGACTTTTGCTTCCCAAGCTAAGTGAATAGGCAGGTGAACCATGATATCGAAAAATGCAGGGGGGGATATTTTCTCCAACTTGCAAAGAGTTCAAATAATTTGCTTCTCAAGATTATCCAAGTCCTCTTCTCTCAATACTTTAGCACACAATTCTTTGAAAAAATAACAAACCTCAATTATAGCTTCCCGTTCATCATTAGGCAATAACTCTCCCACCACTAATGGGAGTAATCTCTCTAAAAACACATGACAATCGTGAGTCTTCATGCCATTACGTTCTCTTGCGCTCACACACCTAGATAAATTTCGCAAGTATCCATCTAGCACTTTCAACTTCAATAACCATTGGCATACCATTTTCTTATCATTATCTAACAATGTGTAATCAGCTTTTTCCCACACAGTCTTGCCATTCTCTACTTTAGTATGGAGATTGGGTTTAATGCCCATTTCTTCAAGATCTAGACGAGCATTTAATGAATCTTTTGTCTTTCCATCATTGTTCATGACTGTACCAAACACATTCTCAAAAACATTTTTCTCAATATGCATAACATCTAAGTTATGTAGCAATATTAGTGTTTTCCAATAGGGCAATTTGAGAAATATGTCAAACATAATTATTTTCCATATATTTTCCTTTAAAAAAGACTACAAGATATAGAGATACAAAAAAGCTATTCTAGGAAGCTAATCTTCGTCTATACAATAGTTGAGGCTACAATCTTAGTTGACCGTTGAGTGGAGGGATTCCTTAATCTAAGGTAGCCCTAGCTGGCTAATTTGCTGGACTCACGCCAACAATCCCCCTCAACTTGATGTGTAGATATCTCTAACACCTAACTTGTCAAGTGAGTTATTGAAGTTCCTACTGGAGACTGTCTTGGTAAGGATGTCTGCTAACTGATCTTCAGATTTAACGAAAGGGAACTTAATGATTTTCTCTTCCAGGTTCTGTTTGATGAAATGTCGGTCTACTTCCACGTGCTTGGTGCGATCGTGTTGAATTGGGTTGTGAGATATGCCGATGGCGGCTTTGTTATCACAGAATAAATTCATTTCAGCATCAGGAGGAAAACCGACCTCAGTTAGCAGACCTTTAAGCCAAAGGAGCTCACATAATCCCTTTGCCATGCCTCGGAACTCAGCTTCAGCGTTGGACAGTGCTACTACCTTCTGCTTTTTACTCTTCCATGTCACTAAGTTTCCTCCCACGAATGTGAAGTAGCCTGAAGTAGACTTTCTATCCAAGATATTCCCAGCCCAGTCCGCATCTGTGTACCCTTCAATATGCAGATGAGCATTCTTGGCGAACAATAGTCATTTTCCTGGTGATAACTTTAGATAGCGGAGAATTCGTATTACGGCGTCCATATGCTCTCTACTCGGAGTATGCATAAACTGGCTTACCACACTTACAGCGTAAGCAATGTCTGGCCGGGTGTGAGATAAGTAGATGAGCTTCCCTACTAATCTTTGATACCTCACCTTATCGACTGGCACCTGGTCCGCATATTCTCCAAGCCTATGATTCTGTACAATCGGCGTATCCACGGGTTTACACTCTAGTATCCCTACTTCAGTCAATAGATCTAGTACATATTTCCGTTGAGAGAGGAATATGCCTTTGCTTGATCTCGCCACCTCTATTCCCAGAAAATACTTAAGCCCTCCCAGGTTCTTCATTTCAAATTCCGTAGACAATCGTTCTTGTAGCCTTGAGATCTCATCGGCGTCGTCCCCCGTAATTATCATATCGTCTACATAGACTATTAATGTTGTCACCTTGCTTTGTTGATGTTTCAAGAAGAGGGTATGGTCAGAGTTACTTTGGCGATAGCCATACCTCTTCATAGCTGAACTAAATCGCCCAAACCATGCTCGCGGTGACTGTTTTAGTCCATATAATGCCTTCTCCAATTTACAGACAATTTTGGTTCCAGCCGATCCTGTATATCCTGGTGGAACATCCATGTATACTTCCTCGTCAAGGTTGCCGTGGAGAAAAGCATTCTTCATGTCGAGTTGGTGTAGTGGCTGATCAGTCGTTATTTATGCATCATTTTGATGTCTTTATATGCCTCTCTTACATGTCTTTTGAATGATTTTGTGCCATCAATAGTAGAAAATGATCAATCTTATGAGACTTGTGCAGAGTTAGAAAAATAGGTAAAATCTGGAAAGAACGCAAAAAGAATGACTCAAATAGGAGTCCAGATGAAGGAGATATCCTCATTTCAATATCAGGTTCTGAACGGAGTCCTGAGTGCGCCAGTGCGCCGGTGCGCCTATTTTGGGCCACTGGCCAAGTACCTCATATCAGGTCCTCCGGGTCTCAAACCTGTGTTTCATGACATCAAGGTCAGGTCCTAAAAGTGCCAAGGTCGCGCCAAGGCAGGTCGATGACATGTCCCAAGAAATCCCATCCGAGCCCAGATGTGCGCCTAAGCCGGGGGTCCCTGTTCCGCCAGCGGTGGATCAGAGGTTCTCTGTCTGCGCTAAGCCTGACAACGTTTGCGCCAAGCCTGAATGAAGATGCGCTTCTACTATACTCATGATGTGCTTCAAAAGTGCAGTCCCAGATCCTTATTACGAAGACAGTCCAAAATCCAAGTTTGGCCAGCTTGCGTTCCCACTTGCCAGCTTGCATTCACACTCCCAGCCGTGTTCTGATTGGTTCTAATAGATTTAAGGACTTTGTAATTAATTAAAAGTAGAATAAGGTTTTACCAATCCTTATAGGACATAGGTTTTACCAATCCTTATAGGACATAGGTTTTACCAATCCTTATAGGACATAGGTTTTACCAATCCTTATAGGACATAGGTGTTTGAACATTCATTCGAACTGTGCTTAGTTAACCTAACCCGAGTACTGGAACGGTGCAGAGAAAGCAACTTAGTGCTGAACTGGGAAAAGTGTCATTTCATGGTACAACAGGGAATTGTCTTGGGTCATGTGATCTCTAGCCGAGGCATAGAAGTGGACAAAGCAAAATTAGACATAGTAGAGAGGCTGCCGTACCCCACTACAGTCAAAGAGGTTCGATCGTTCTTAGGGCATGCTGGCTTTTACCGCAGATTCATCAAAGATTTCTCGAAAATCACAAGACCTTTGTGTGATCTTCTAGCCAAGGACGCCACATTTGAGTTCACTAAGGGATGCCGTGAGGCATTCAACACACTCAAGGCAAAGCTCACGGCATCACCCATCATCATGCCACCGAATTGAGACTTACCATTCGAACTAATGTGTGATGCCTCGGACTTCGCCATAGGAGCAGTTTTGGGACAGCGTGTTGAAAAGCTCCCTCATGTCATTTACTACGCAAGTCGAACCCTGAATGATGCCCAGCTGAACTACTCCACCACCGAGAATGAGCTCCTTGCTGTTATCTTTGCCCTTGAGAAGTTCCGCTCGTATCTAATTCAAACCAAGGTCATAGTATACACGGATCATGCTGCCTTGAAGTATTTGCTCACTAAAAAGGACGCCAAGCCAAGGTTGCTACGTTGGATGCTACTGCTCCAGGAATTCGACCTTGAAATCAGAGACAAGAAGGGCAGCGAAAACGTGGTCGCTGACCATATGAGCCGATTGCTTCACAGTTCCAATGAAGAGGCCGATCAGTTGCCCCCCCTCGAGACCTTTCCTGACGAACAGCTCTTCGCAATCCAAGCTATTGATCCATGGTATGCCGATCTCATTAATTACCTTGTCACTAAGCAAATTCCTTCATCTTTAAACAGGTACCAAAAGGACAAGCTAGCTAAACAAGCTAAGTACTTCATATGGGATGAGCCATACCTATGGAAGCATTGTCCAGACCAAATCATTCGGCGCTGCATCCCAGAAGACGAGATGAAATCCGTCTTGACATTTTGCCATAGCTTGGCATGTGGGGGCCATTTTGGAGCTAAGAAGACAGCCCTCAAGGTACTACAAAGTGGACTCTACTGGCCCACACTTTTCAAGGATGCACATGAATTTTTACTCACTTGTGACCGCTGCCAACGCCTAGGTAACATCGGCCCTCGAAATCAAATGCCATTACACCCTATTCTTGTGGTCGAATTCTTCGACATATGGGGCATTGATTTTATAGGGCCTTTTCCGAATTCCTTTGGCAATTTTTATATTCTGCTTGCAGTTGATTATATCTCCAAATGGGTGGAAGCAATTCCCACCAAAACTAATGACGCCAAAGTAGTGATGCGTTTTTTACAGAGTCACATCTTAGCTAGATTCGGCGCACCTAGGGCAATCATCAGTGATGGGGGGGCACACTTCTGCAATCATTCGTTTGCAGCCCTAATGAAGAAGTATGGCGTCACCCACAAGGTCTCAACACCGTATCACCCTCAAACGAGTGGCCAAGCGGAAGTGTCCAATCGGGAAGTAAAGGCCATATTGGAAAAAACGGTAAATCCTAACCGCAAAGATTGGTCCATCAAATTGAATGATGCGCTGTGGGCCTATCGGACCGCATACAAGACCCTGATTGGCATGTCTCCCTTCCGGCTTGTATTTGGAAAAGGCTGCCACCTACCAGTGGAATTGGAGCATAAAGCATTCTGGGCTATTAAGCAGATGAACCTGAACTTCGATGATGCTGGAATACATAGGAAGCTTCAGCTAAGTGAATTAGAGGAGTTGCGAAACGAGGCCTTTGACAGTGCTCGTATCTACAAGGAAAAGACCAAAGCTTTCCACGACAAGCGCATTCAGCCCAAGGACTTTCACATCGGACAGGAAGTCCTCCTCTTTGACTCCCGGCTCAGACTAATGCCAGGTAAGTTGCGTTCAAGATGGACTGGACCATTTATTATTACTAACGTTTTTCCTCATGGTGCAGTTGAAATCCAGCACCCGGAACGGCAGGATCCGTTCAAAGTAAATGGCCACCGCCTCAAACACTACTTCAAGGACCTCTCTAATCCAAGCGCAATCAACCCTGCAACTCCACATGCGCCCAGCTCCTAGCATGACAACCCCGTCTTGCCTAGACGTTAAATAAAGCGTTCCTAGGAGGCAGCCTAGCCCTGGTTTGTATTTCTCACTTCCTTTTCTATTTCTACCCGTTATATCTCTCAAACCTGTCTGCTGTTGTCATGCTTACTGCTTATCACATTGAGGACAATGTTCAGTTTAGGTTTGGGGGTGTGGATTTAAAATTTTGCATATAGAAACAAGTAGGTTTGGGGGTGATACACGGCCAGGACATTTAAATTTCTGCTTGTGATTAGTATGATAACTTGTTAATATGAATGTATATGCAAAGTTAACTATCTTTGCTTTACTAAGAGTCATGCCATGGTCAAGTAGTTCATAATTTGCACTTCACAATGCCATGTTTTAAGTGATTAAGTGAACGAAATAACTGAATTTGAGTGAACCTTATAAAATTAGTGGAGACTACCCTGTGAGATCTTTGAGCCTAATTGCCATTCTTTCTGAGGGATATACTTGTTTCTACTCTTAAATACTCATCACTTTTGTTCTTAATTGTTGATCTCATTACATCATATTTGCATTGAATTTTAAAGAACTAACATCATTTAGATACTCTTGATTTAATGTATGCTTTGCCATAAGAAGTGATGTAGGCTATGTGTGCTTTAACCTCTAAAGGCCTTATCCTACCCTATTGCATGCTCCCTAAGCCAATTTTGAAGCCAAACACTCAACCTTTTCTTTCATCACCCAAAGTATAACCTAACCCAAAATACTTAGCCACTCATCACAGCCATACCCTATAACCTCAGTTTGTGCTAAGGTTGCCGTAAATGAGATTCATGGTGAGAATAAGAGGTGAAAGAAGATGCTGCCCAATTCAAAGCACTTTGGCGTCAATTCAAAGTTCAAAATTAAAGAAAAGCTTTACAAGTTGCAAGCTGCACGAAAGTTTGAGGAAATCATTGCATGATCTTGGTTCAAACTCAATTCAAAGAACAGAAAAAAACGTTCAAATCAAAAGAAAGAAAGAAACGTTGAGAAAAAGAAGGAAAAAATAAGTGAAAAACAAAGTAAATTCAGCCAAGTCAGCCAAGAGCCTCAAAATAAGCCACAAGAGCCTCAAAATAAGTCATCAAGAAATCACAATGACGTGGGCCTTAAGAAAGGATTCAGTTCAGAATTCCAAGTTCAATTCATGACTTCTCATGCCTTGGCACAACTCAGGTTCTTTGAATCCCATCCTTCCTTGCTAAACCCCAAAGCTTAGCCCCATTACAACCTAAAAAGGAAGACCTAACTGATCTTATGGACAATCATGCTGAGGATTAAGGTACATATCTATGTTCTTAAAGTTCAATTCCTTTCATGAGATCTTTATTTCCATAAAGTGCTATTCTTCATTGTTACTCATGTGTGATTAAATTTGAATTTCATAACATAAACTCATCACATATGCTTGAAAAGAGTGTAAGCCTAGGATTCTTGTGCGAATTGAGAGTTGCTTAGTGAGGATTAGAGTCGAGGAGAAATCTTTCTAGGGCACTTAGATGAAGTTGTTTTCAAACTTGATCACCTGAAAATATTGGCATTTATACACGTACAACTTCACACGACACTCACGGCTATGGTATTCCTTTTAGTTATGCAAAGCATGTCTACTTACTTTGATTCTTATTAGCTTGTTAAGAGTACTATATCTAGCATCTTTTTGTATAAGTAAAACGTTTGTGGGTATCGTGCTGTTATAACCCTCAGGAGACAAAACTCCTCCTACTACGTTAACCTAGGGGTTTAAATGTTCTATCTTAACTAAAATCGAGTTTTTTCATTTTGTTAGCATTTGTTTTGCTCAGGGACTAGCAAAAGATAGGTTTGGGGGTATTAGATCAGTCGTTATTTATGCATCATTTTGATGTCTTTATATGCATCTCTTACATGTCTTTTGAATGATTTCGTGCCATCAATAGTAGAAAATGATCAATCTTGTGAGACTTGTGCAGAGTTAGAAATATAGGTAAAATCTGGAAAGAACGCAAAAATAATGACTCAAATCGGAGTCCGGATGAAGGAGATATCCTCATTTCAATATCAGGTTCTGAACGGAGTCCTGAGTGCGCCAGTGCGCCGGTGCGCCTATTTTGGGCCACTGGCCAAGTACCTCATATCAGGCCCTCCAGGTCTCAAACCTGTGTTTCATGACATCAAGGTCAGGTCCTAGAAGTGCCAAGGTCGCGCCAAGGCAGGTCGATGACATGTCCCAAGAAATCCCATCCGAGCCCAGATGTGCGCCTAAGCAGAGGGTCCCTGTTCAGCCAACGGTGGATCAGAGGTTCTCTGTCTGCGCTAAGCCTGACAACATTTGCACCTAAGCCGGGGTCCCTGTTCCGCCAACGGTAGATCAGAGGTTCTCCCTCTGCGCTAAGCCTGACAACGTTTGCGCCAAGCCTGAACGAAGATGTGCTTCTACTATACTCATGATGTGCTTCAAAAGCACTGTCCTAGATCCTGATTACGAAGACAGTCCAAAATCCAAGTTTGGCCAGCTTGCGTTCCCACTTGCCAGCTTGCATTCACACTCCCAGCCGTGTTCTGATTGGTTCTAATAGATTTAAGGACTTTGTAATTAATTAAAAGTAGAATAAGGTTTTACCAATCCTTATAGGACATAGGTTTTACCAATCCTTATAGAACAAGGTTTTCCCTTTGTCTATAAAAGGGAGCCTTTGTTCAGTGTTTTAGGGGGGAGATAATTAGCTAGAGGCGTTTTTGGGAGATACAGAGACACCTTAGCCGTATATAGTATTTTGGTTTTTTTAGAGTTTTACGTTAAAGCTTGGTTCTTCCCGAAGTAGAGTGTGTTGGACGTGGAGCTTGGAGAAGAAGGCTCTGCCGTGTCTTCTGCTGCACCTGTTCTTCCCAATATCTTCTGTACCCTTATTTTCATTATTGCAATTTACTTATGAATTCAATTATATTTGTTTTAATTTCAGTTATGTGTGAGTAGTCATTAGGATTAGGGATGCTTGAAGCCCTAGCCATGTTAGCTTGTTGATTGGATTTCTGGCTCTTGATTATGATTGCTATGCATGCTGAATAAGTTGGATTACTATGCTTAATGACCTTAATTTATGCCTATAAGATTAGCTACCTTGTTTGCATATAATTATAGATGTAATTGCTTGAGTGACCGTCATATCATCTTGTGATTTGGAGCATCGAAAGTATTCTTACTTGTAATCTTAACTCATAACGACCTAGGATTGCATGTCACTTTGCTAGGCTAATGTGGTGTCATTAAATTCTCTTTAAACTTCATGCATCATCTTAAAAGGTAGGTGATAGACGTTCTAGGCATATGCCCTGTTTAGAACATGCTAAGTAAGAGGGAATAAGATATGTCTAGTGAACCAACGCCAAGTCCTAGGCACGGGCACCTAATTCAGAAAATGCATAGTAATTAGGTCAAGAAAATCTGATGAGTAACTATAATTGGCTAGAGTGGATAGTAAGCCTTAATTCGCCTTAGTTAATAATCAATCAACCGTTAATTCTTGCATTGTTATTTTCTGCATTTTATTTTACTTGTCTTTAAATTCCAGTTCTCACTTCATAAACCCCCCTGCGTGTGTGTGTGTGTGTGTTTTCACTAAGTTAATAAATCTGAACTAAAGTGGTCATAACGTTGATACAAGTCCTCGAGGGATTGACTCTTGCTGTGCTACTATACTATTCTTATCGATTTGTGCACTTGCAAGGATTTTATAACTGTTAGAATTGAATTGCATATTTCTTGCTCTTTAATTTTACCAACAGTGGCCAGTCCAAGTTTGTTGCAAGGGATAGTAAGACTCTAACAGTATTCAGCTTAGCTACTGGTGAGAAGGTTTCTGAGTAGTCTATGCCATACGTTTGGGTGAATCCCTTCGCCACGAGTCTCGCCTTGTATTGATCAATCGATCCATCCGCCTTGTATTTTATAGAGAACACCCATTTGCATCCCACTGTTTTTTTTTTCCTTCCGGTAATGGGATCAACTTCCAGGTATTATTTTTTTTTTAAAGCTTCCAGTTCTTCTCGCATTGCTTGCGCCCACTCTGGAGCAGATGACGCATCCTCAACACTACTGGGAATATGGCAAGAGGATAGTGTTTGAGTGAAGGTTTTGAGCAGCTTGGACAGACCTTGCGTAGATACATAATTAGCAATTGGGTACTTAGACTTTCTTTCTTCTTCATCTGGGCTATATCGGTTCGGTGGTTTCCCACGGTTGTGTCTAAAAGGCAACACATAACTGGTAGAGGAATGTAAGATATTAGCATGTAAAGGTGTATTAGGAGCGCTTACCTCAGGGACATTCTCAGGAGGAGGAGGGTCTTCGGGTACTGAGGAGTGAGGGGACTGAGGGTACTCGGTATTCTCTGGTTCTTCATGTTCGGCTTCCTCATTTCCAGGCACTTCGGGGGTATTTTTTGGTTCTTCATGTTCGGCTTCCTCATGTCCAGGTACTTTGGTATTTTCTGGTTCCTCATGTTCGCCATATTCAATCTCGGGTGGTACTCCGTGTGGTTCAACCTCTCTATTCCCAGATCCATGCAGGCCCACGGGGGCCTCTCTATTGCCAGTTCCATGTACGCCCACGGGGGCCATCACGGGGTTTTCTCCATTCTCAGTTCCATGCACGCCCACGGGGGCCATCAATCAATTCGTCCCTTCGACTTGAGTCTCCCCCTTAAGGGAAGAATTGGATACCGGTGGAGGATAGAAATGTTCGATTTCAAGAAACGTAACATCCATGGTGATATGGGTGCAGTTGGTAGTGGGGTCATAGCACCGGAAGACTTTTTTATGTAAGCCATATCCCAGAAATAAGCACCGAATGGCACAGGGGTCCAGCTTGGTACGTTGGTTCTTGTGGAGATGGACAAAAGCAACACACCCGAAAATTTTAGGAGGAAGCATCAATATTGAAGGAAGGGGTATATGAGTAGAGAGGAGTTGTATGGGGGTTTGAAAGTGTAAAATTTTAGAGGGCAGACGGTTGATTAAGTATATGGCAGTAGTCACAGCATCCCCCCAATGGCGACTCGGCACCATGGACCCAAGAAGTAGGGCACGGGATGTCTCCAGGATATGCCTATTCTTCCGCTCGGCAACACCATTTTGTTGTGGTGTTTGAGAGCATGAGGTTTTGTGGAGGAGGCCATGTTGTTGAAAATAGGCCTGAAATCGATGGTTGACGAATTCTCCACCATTATCGGAACGAAGGACTTTGATCTTGGAAGAGAACTGGGTCTAGACCATGGCATGAAAAGCCTGAAATATGGTGAAAACTTCGGCTTCGGTTTTTAGCTGATAGAGCCATGTCATTCGAGTACAATCGTAGACGAAAATGACAAACCAACGATGACCTGAGGAAGTAGTGATCGGGGACGGTCCCCACACATCAGAATGTATCAATGCAAAGGGAGTATTAGTTTTATTGAAGCTAACTGGATAAGAAACTCGCTGGCTTTTAGCCTTGATACATGTATCACAATTAAAGTCCACACTCTGCAAGTGAGAAAATAAAGATGGGAGTAGATGCCGGAGATAGCCAAATGACGGGTGCCCCAAGCGCCTATGCAATAGCATAATCTACTGTTCGTGGCTACTGGGTTGATGGTGCGTGTGATTGGCTTTGCCTGGGCTGAAGTCATCAAGGTAGTACAATCCCCCCTCTTAGTACCACGCCCAAGAATCTCCTTGCTGAGAACGTCCTGCAAAAGGCAAAAAGTAGGGTATATCAGTACAACACAATTAAGCTCTTCAGTAACTTGACTCACAGACATCAACTTGTTGGAGAGAGATGGAACTAGAAGTGTGTGAGCTAGAGAGAGAGAGGGAGACACGGGCACGGTTCCAGCCCCTGTGACTGGGTAAGTGGTCCCGTTGGCATTAGCAATGCACGTCCTCCATGGCTGAGTTGTGGTGGAGAAATCATGAGGATCGAATGTCATATGATCCGTAGCCCCGGAGTCGATAATCCATGCACCATCATTCCGAGGAGTATAGCTGCAAAAAACTTGACCATAATTACCTTGATCTGGGGTTGCAGCCACGGGGATAAGAGAGAGATGAGGTTCAGCCGCGGCCACCGCTGCTCGACCCAGGACGACCTCAGTTGCAGGAGTATCTCGTTTCTTTCTGGCTTGTAAGTCGTGCCACCAGTCTGGGTAGCCATGTAATTTGAAACAGGTTTCCCGTGCATGTTTCGTACTCCCGTAGTGAGTGCACTTATTCCCATCAAGAGGACCTTTGAATCGTACAGAGGACCCAGACTTGAGCCAGGGTTGAGGCTGGCCAGATTTCATGCCTTTGGTGGTCATAACAGCACCACTAGCCACTCCCTCGGCTCCCAAGATCATCACAGACTGTCGGAGATCTTCCCACCGAACGTGAGCATATGCCTGCTCGATTGAAGGGAAAGGTTTCAGGCGAAGAACATCGCTCCGAACATGATCCAATCGATCATCTAGTCCATCAAGAAAAGTGTATACTCGCTCCTCCTAGAAGATGGAGTGGTAGCTTTGTATGTCGACGACACACTTCATCGGATTCGGTCGGCGAAAATCGATCTCGCGCCACAAACTCTGTAGATCGTTATAGTATTTTTCTATAGATCCGCCGGCTTGTTTCATTCGAGATACACGACGTCTGGGCTCATATACCTGCGAGGTGTCAGTTCCATCAAAGTATGTTGTGGCAGCAGAATCTCATACCTATTGAGCCGTTGGGTAGCGAATAAAGTTCACGACCAAGGCGGGGTCCATGGAGTTGATCAACCAGCCTTTCACCATGGCATTCTCAGTGCGCCACTTACGAAAGGAAGGATCGGTGTCTGGTGGTGGGGGGTGGTCGCCATTGATATATCCCAGTTTGTCTTTTCCTGAGATGTACATCTCAACAACCTGGGACCATAAGCCATAGTTGGAACCATCCAACTTGATGCTGATTAGAACCATCGGGGAGTCAGTGATCGAGGAGGAAGAGGTCTGAACCCTTGACAGAACCTCCGTCATTTTGGATGTTAGGTTATCAAGGATGGTGTCAGTGGAGTCGGTCATGGAGGCTGAGCAAACCCTTGATTCCTGCCGGATCAAAAAACAGGGAACCCAAGATCATGCTCTGATACCATGTCAAACATAATTATTTTCCATATATTTTCTTGTGAAAAAGACTACAAGATATAGAGATACAAAAAAGCTATTCTAGGAAGCTAATCTTCGTCTATACAATATTTGAGGCTACAATCTTAGTTGACCCTTGAGTGGAGGGATTCCTTAATCTAAAGTAGCCCTAGCTGGCTAATTTGCTGGAGTCACAACAACAAAATATGCTATGTTTCTTCCAATTGTGATTTATACCAAACCCATGTATTTTCTATTTTTCCCACCCTTACCATGAGTTATTTCTCTCAATTCACTAAGCTCATTTACCACATCTTCACCATATGGCCAATTAGGTGCATCCCACATCTCTTTTGTATTGTCAAATTGGCTCTATTGCTTACGCCATGGGTGATTTGGCGGTAAGAATCGTCAATGTCCCATATAACATGTTTTAGAACCGTGAGTCAACCTATAGTTCGTAGTCTCTGATGCACAATATGGGCATGCCAGCTTTCCTTTTGTACTCCAACCTGACATATAAGCATAAGCTGGATAATCGTTGATAGTCCACATGATTGCAGATTTCTTTTGGAAACTTTGCTTGCTTGATACATCATATGTCTCAACACCATTCCCCCACAACTGTTGCAACTCATCAATCAATGGCCTTAAGTACACATCAATATCATTACTGGGGCTTTTTATTCCTGGTATAAGTAAACTCATGAAAACATGAGGCTCTTTCATCAACATCCACGAGGGCAGATTGGATGGAAATAGAAGGACTAGCCAAACACTGTACTCGAGATTCATGTTCCTATAAGGATTGAAACCATATGTTACCAATCCAAGTCGTGCATTTCGAGGGTCATTGCTAAAATCAGAATGCATTTTATCGAAAGATTTCCAAGCCTCAACATCTGCTAGGTGCCTCAACACGCTATCTTTCACGCGGTCCTTAAAATGCCATCTCATATCTGAAGTCGTCTTGGACGACAGAAATAACCATTGGAGTCTTGGTGTGAGTGGGAAATATCGCAAGACCTTCCACGGAACCTTATTACCTTTCTTTTTAACACCATTGTCTTGTGATTTCCATCTTGATAGCTTACATGTCGGACATTCGGACGCATTTGCAAGCTCTTTATAATAAATGACACAATCATTATCACATGCATCAATACTCTCGTAATGAAGGTCGAGATCTCGAACAATCTTCGTTTGCTCCTAAATAAGATGTAGGCAATTTTTTGCAAAAAGGAAATGCTTTTTTCAACACTTGTAGCAACATGTCGAATGACCTATTGCTCCAACCACTGCTTGACTTGATGTGCACCAAAGCGACAACAAATGACAAGTCGGAATATGCCTCACAACCTTCGTACATTGGTTTTTCGGCCTGTCCTAATAATTTGTAAAAGGTTTCTGCATCACCATTTGGGTGCAGAAAAACAACATCTTCAATTAAACCTTGCATATCATCGTACTCCTCATCCATTGCATCTACATCATTATCACTTTCCTCGCTTTCATCACTGTCATTATCCTCATCCTCCCCATGTAAATACCATAATTTATAGGTAGACTTAATACCATTCCACAAAAGATGTTTGTGGACTTCATTCCTATCTAGTCTTTCCCTATTATTACATTTAACACAAGGACAATAGATTTTCAAATCTTTATACTTGAGATGCTTATAAGCATAATCAAGAAAACCTGCAACTCCGTCAAAATACTCCTCTGAGGATCTACTAGATTGCATCCAAGATTTATCAACCGGCATCTTCACAACTATGTATGGAGCAATTATATCAATCTAAACTCTTCATGCTAGGTAGCTAGAAACCTGTTTGAGAAACTCTTCATGCCTTAGCCTTGTTCTTATTGATTATGATAAATATATATATGCATTAACCAGGAAGACTATATTAACAAAAAAAAAAAACAAATACAAATAGGTAATGTTTTTACTATAGGAATTATGAATGTTTTTTTGTCATACCTCTGTTATAAATATAATGAACTTTCCTTTATTTTCTTTTTCTGAAAGTATAAGATTTGCTGGATCTTATAATTCAGAAATGGTATTTGTGATGCCAACATTTAATTCTTCTTTTTTGGATACACATCAGTGATGATGAAAGATTACATAGTTATCAAGAAATCAACCTCTTTCTCAAATAAATATTACATAGTTCTCAAGAAAAAAGGAAGTAGACAAACAAAACCTAGTCGGATTTGGAGGCTTTACCCTTATTATCGATTACTGCAAGTCATAATATCTTGTTTATTATATTTCTTGTCTTTTTTCAATGTTGGGTTGTGTTGTTAGTATTTCTTACTTATTTTCAGTAAAGATTCTTTTCAGTATATATTTGAGATAGGATAACATATTGACATTTGAAGCTTACTATTGGAATCAATACTTTCTGATTTAGAATTGAATTAATTTGACAGGGTTGTGATGGATTATCTTGTTTAGATACGGCAAAATCACTAGTGACTATTCATTACAAGAAATGGTGGATTTCGAGATAGGTCTAACATTCAACTCATCAACTCTCATCAATAGTAACTCCAATGTGGTTACGTTTGTATAAGTATAAACTATAAAGTAGCTCTGTTTACCTTTTCTGTTGATCGCTTTGTTTCTCATGGATTTCCGTTTCTATATTTAAAGGCAAGTTGTGATATAATCACAGATTCACACAACCTCCCTGCCTTCTCTCAATCTGAGGAAGAAAGGAAACACTCATTTTCTACTCTCTCTCTCCCTCTCTCCGTCTCTGCTCTAGTTTTTCAGTTTCTTTCATGCTATACAAGAAAACTTTATTTTTGAATTTTGCGTTGCTACTATCTGGGACAACCCTTGCAAGTTTTTCAAAGTGGTTGCTTGCTGTGTTGCTGGGACAGTCCCTTCAAAATTTGTTATTTGTGGTAACCTAAAAAATACATAACTTTGTATTCAAGTTTTTTTCAATGACGTTTACGGTTGCACACGTAAACTCTTTTAATAGCCAACATTTATAATAAAAAAAATATATACTCTTACAAATGGATAGTTATTTCCGACCATGATTAATTATAATCGTAAATAAAGAATATCTTCTGACAACCAAAATATGGCATCGAAAATACCTTTTTCAATTTCGATGATAAATAAAACTGGTCACATATATAAATTTATTACTGACATGGACTATTTCTGCTCGGAAATACATAAACACTTCTGACTATCCCCGCCCCCCCACCCCCCCCCCCCCCCCCCCCCCCCCCCCCCCCCCCCCGCTCGAAAGTACTTAATCACATACGACGTAATGGATACGCTCTCAGAAGTTAACATTCTACTTTCGACGACGATGTTTTGTAGTTGTTAATACTTTTCCCTCCAAAAACTCCTCATTTTCGACCGTCACATCACTTTTTTCGAAGGCATGCTTGTGTATCAGAAACCAAAAACAGTCTGGTGTCACATGTTCGACGAAGGGTGTTTTTCTGTCGATAAAGGTGCCTTTTTCGACGATATTTTAGGCTCTCGGAAAAAACTGGTCGAAAAATGCCCTTTTTTCTTGTAGTGTGATTCCGGCAAGGGATGCTGCTGTCTGTGACATGGAGAAATGGCAGAGATCGGACATGAGATTTGTTAAGCACAATTGTGATGGAGCATGGGCATCCTTGACACGCATGGGTTCCTATGGTTGGGTTTTGAGGTTGTGGTTGGGTAGGTTTGAGGGTGCAGGCAGGACTGGAGGTTTTACATGCGTCTCTGCTATTCAAGCTGAAGCTATGGCAATCCGAGCAGGTTTGGAGGTGTGTTTGGCACCTGGGCATCATCAGGTTGTGGTTGAGTCTGACTCTTTACAGTTGGTGACGCTGTTAGATAAGAATGGCTGTGATGAATCCATTGACAACATTTTACATGATATCAGGGTTCTTAGAAGGTCTTTTCATTTATTGTCTTTTAATTTTGCCCCAAGGGGTTGTAACAAAGCAGCTCATGTCGTAGCTGACCATATAAAAGTTAAGGGAGGGTGTCATGTCTGGGTGGGTGCCGAACCAGACTGTCTATTTAATCTTCTCGTTATGGATATTGGTATTTTTGTTCGCCTTTAGTTTGAATAAAGAGATATTTTGGGAAAAAAAAACTTTAAAATTGACCCACTCCAAAAAGCAACTTGTTTACATGCTAAGTTCCAAACGTGACACAAGTAGGGACATTTTAGTAATTTCGTATTACCAAGCTTTAATTTTGAGAAGGAAATATAACATATACCAATTAAGAAGACACTGTGATTTATAATGAGATCCATTATTGGAATTTAGTTCTACATTGGAATGAGAAGGTGAGGAGAGGTGATGTAAATAAAATTTAGGAGAAGGATTTGCACCTTCTTTTAGTTCTTATCGGGCAAAAGCAAAGTGACAATAAAATAAATAATAAATAATAATCATATGGAAAATACTATGGGTACCACCTAAAATCCCACTTTTTGTATCCCATTACATATGGCATCTGACGTAGTATTCTATGTCATCATCTTCAATTACCTATCTCAAAATAAAAATAAAAACAAAATCAAACATTAAATTCTTTTTAATTAAAATACAAAATAAATCAAATATCAAAGAGATCTCCTTCCCAAAAAACTAAAACTCTAAGAATTTCATAGTATCAAATCGTCTCTTTTCCAGAAAATCATAAACCCTAAAAATTTAACTATTCTCTCCTACCTCTATTTCTGGCCCTTTTAATGGCACGAACAATCTCGTTAAAATCATCACAACAAAGCCAAGGCATAGTCGATTGATAACCCAAAAGTGAAAGCAAACTCTATAAAACCCAGTGAGTCGTAGCTGTTGGAGTGACAGTAGCGGGCACGTTGTCGATAGTCTAAGCTCCGATGAACCGAGAAGAGGTGTAGGAGGAGCTGCAGGCAATCTTGAAAGTTGTGGAAGATTGCTCACGTATCATTGGCATGCTTTGAGAAAAGAAATGAGTCTAACTAGCCCCGTTCTCATGGCGGATCAAATTGATTATAATTTCTCAATGGAATGAAATTGTTGTAGAGAAGAAATGCGATTAATAGGGCACCAAGGGTTTTGACGTTTTGTTATAATTGGGTGCCAAGCAAAGTAGCAATTTAATAGGATGGAATTATTAGGGTTTTAGTTTTTTTGGAGGGAGATCTTTTTGATATTTTATTTATTTTGTATTTTAATTAAAAAGAATTTAATGTTTGATTTTATTTTTATTTTAATTTAATTTTGAGATAGATAATTGAAGATGATGATATAGAACGCCACGTCAGACGCCACATATAGTGAGATATAAAAAAATGGAATTTTAGGTGGTACCCGTAGCATTTTCCTAATCATATAGCGACAATTTGGAGAAAAAGGAAAAAACCCAAGTGTCATATTGTGATACTGTTTAACCCACCCAATCACGTTTGACCATGGTTTTAGACATCAATAATTAGTCAAACTCAACTAATATCCCAGTGGGTACCTTGCATTAATTTGATGTTGTGTTAAAATGGAAAATATTGTCCTATATTTGATAGTTTTGTAGAGAGCCTACTTCCTAGATTAACTTCAAAAATGTTCCCATCAATTACCAAATCAAAACCCTAGATCTTCAATTTCCTTAAACCCTAATCTCATTTTCATATATGCAATTTCTATGCATGAATCTTATTCTTTTTCTTATCATTAATAATCAAGCCTACTCTCATTAATTCTTTTTGATGAATTTATTGTTTGCTTTAATTTTATTTTTATTTTTATTTTTCGGTTTTATTTTTATCATTTAATTTATAAATGAATTATTAATGTCACAAAAAAAATAGAATTATTAATCAAATGAAAGAACAAAAAAAATTGTTTTGTTTTGTTTCAAATTGAGGCACACGGATTTTTAGTGCGAAATAAAAATTGTTGTCGTTTCAGATGGGTCTTGGAGGCTGATCCGCTAATACACGTTGTCGTTCCTCATAACTCGTATCCAATGCGCATTGACCAAAATAACCTTGAATAAGCGGTAACTTCTCCTTCACGGCGGAACGCACAGTCACAAACGGCCCAGCCTAGCACGTCATCACCAATGGACCCCACGCTTCAAAATTTTAGAAAACCCTAAATGCACCAAAAATTCACCCCAAATTCACTCAAAAATCAAATCCAAATTACAGATCCCGCCTCGAGGAAACCTCGGGCTGCATCCAACGCTTCACAATCCGCCACGTGCACCCGCTTTTTCCATCCCCACCGTGGTTGCCAGATCATCCGGTCAGTTCCTAGGGCAGTAATGAAATCATCTTCAACCGTCAGATCAACGGTCCCATCCGGATAGACGATCCAGAGCTTGCCCGAAACATCCTCGGTCAGATCTGGCCTCCTTTAAGAAGCGGCCCTAGCCCTCCTCTCGTTCCTCGCTCAGATTAGGGTAAAATCCCCAAACCCTAACCTCTCTCTACACAAAGCTTCTGCGTTTATCTGTCCCAATTGTTGACGGCGCGTGGGATCCATTGGATGCGCGTGTGTGTGACGCCTGGGACGATTCATGGTGCCTGGTCCGTCACCTGCATTGAGAATCCCTAGCCGGAGCTCAACCGGAACCATTGCCGAAGGCGAAGCTTCGAATTCCGTACAGCTATGGCTTCCGCCGTCTTAGCGAATCGGAACGAACCCAATTGGCCGCAGCAGCCCCGAGGTGGAGGAGCCGGAGCCGGAGGATTCATGGGGAAAGTCCCATTTTCTTCTTCAAACACTCACCGTAACCCTAACCCTAAGAAGCGACAATTCAAAGCGGACAACCCCGATTTCAACGACGAGTCACCGGCCGTCACGCAGACAGCCTCAGACGATGCATCGTCGATCAACTTTCACCGCCGATCAAATACGAACGACACCAATCTCGTTCAGTCCCAATACGTCAGCTTCAACATCTCGAGCTTTTCGAGAAAAGAGCTGGTGGATCTCAAGAACCGTCTTCTCTCAGAGCTCGATCAGATTCGTGTTCTGAAGAACCATATCGAATCCGGCGACTTCAACCCTAAGCCGGCAAACAAGAAGCCCACCGCAAACAAGAAGATTTCTGGGTCGAAACGACCCTTGCCAATTCCTCAGGGAAAAGAATCGAATTCCAATTCCAAGCGTTCTCATTTGGAGAATGTGAATTCGATGAAGAATTGTGCGCAGATTTTGGCAAAGCTGATGAAGCACAAGCACGCCTGGATCTTCAACAAGCCAGTTGACGTTGTTCATTTGGGGCTTCACGATTACAATGACATAATTAAGAGGCCAATGGATCTCGGCACCGTGAAATTGAATCTCGCCAAGGGCCTCTATTCTACGCCATCTGACTTCGCAACCGATGTTAGATTGACTTTCGAGAACGCCATGCGGTACAATCCACAGGGGCACGAGGTGTATGGGTTTGCCGATCTGATTAGATTGAGGTTTGAGGAGTTGTTTCAGCCTCTGAATGAGAAACCAGGTGATGGATTTCCTTCCGAAAAGGGTTCTGATGAAGAATTGCAGGCGAGTTCGTGGAACCATGTTGAGCCTGAGAGGGTTCAGAGGAGGGATACACCAGTACGGATTGACAAGAAGCAGCCTGAGCCGGTTCGGGCTCCACCAGTTCGGTCCTCTCCGGTTCATGCTCCAGTGAGCTCATCAAACCCGTCCTCGAACCCAGCATTGGCACAATCATCTCCGGTGCGGACGAACTCACAGATGAAAGGGCCAGGTATGAAGCCGTTGAAGCAGCCGAAGCCTAAGGCGAAGGATCCAAATAAGAGGGAGATGAGTATGGAGGAAAAGCAGAAGTTGGGAATTGGGTTGCAGAGTTTGCCTTCTGAGAAGATGGATCAAGTTGTGCAGATTATAAGGAAGAGGAATGGTCATTTGAAGCAGGATGGAGATGAGATTGAGCTCGACATTGAGGCCGTTGATACAGAGACCCTTTGGGAGCTTGATCGGCTTGTTACGAATTATAAGAAGATGGTTAGCAAGATTAAGCGGCAAGCGTTGATGGGAAACCCCAGTAATAGCAACAGCAATAGCAACATTGCTTCAAACAGAGGACACGGGGTAAATGACTGTCACTGGTTGAGTTTTGAAGTTTGTTTATAGTGGCGTTGTGATCATGTTGTTTTTTTGTTGCACATTGTTTGCTTATTGGGATTTCGATTTTGTGCTGTGCAGGAATTACCCGCTAGTGAGAAAGCTGATGTTGCAG
This sequence comes from Oemleria cerasiformis, assembly GCA_037349345.1. Classification (NCBI taxonomy): domain Eukaryota; kingdom Viridiplantae; phylum Streptophyta; class Magnoliopsida; order Rosales; family Rosaceae; genus Oemleria; species Oemleria cerasiformis. The sequence goes on from JAZGTL010000019.1 coordinate 12,362,934, forward strand.
CAACAAAAGAGCCAAAAAGGCCAAGGAAAGGGGAAGCTGGGGATGAGGATGTGGACATTGGCGATGACATGCCTATGAGCAGCTTTCCACCTGTTGAAATTGAGAAAGATGTCGGGGGCGGCCATGCCAGTAGTGATAGTGCAAGCAGCTCCAGCAGTGGTTCGAGTAGTGGTTCCTCCTCATCAAGCGGTAGAGACTCGAAATTGAACTTTTCATTTGGTCATGTAGTTTTTTGCTGATTGAAAACCAAAAAAACAAAACAAATGGTTAATTGTGTGGTGAATTGGGCTATTTTCAGATTCAGATTCTGGTAGTTCATCTGGGAGTGACTCAGATGATGATAATGCTCAGTCCTAGTGTTTTGCATTGTGCATTGCATTCAAGGACATTGGAGAGAAAGACCCGTGTGGGAAGCTGGCTGAAGTACATGCTATCCATGTGGGAGGAGGGCTTTAAGTGGCGGAGTCAAATGCCTCGATGAGGTATGAATTGCTATGAATTTATGATGACTGATCATCTTTGGAGATATTTATGAGTGTTAGCTAGTGGCCATGGGCTGAATTGTATTGAATCTGTTTCTGCAGGTTGTGGAAGTCTCAAGAACTGAGCAACGGTAAATTTGTCAACTTTGTTGTGTGGTGGTATTTGCTTGCAAAATCGGAGGTGGGCATTGGTTGGTTCGCTTGGAAATGTAAAAAAAAATTTGTGAAACGGAGAAAAAATTGTTGGTAGGTGAAACAGAGTTAGTGGGGAGAAGAAGAATAGTGAGAAGACGTTAGAGAGATTTGAAACAGTTTTTGTACACAATTTACAGAGAGCAGCTAAGCTTAAGCTAAGTACATAATTTTCCTGAATTACAGATGCTCTTGTTGGCCCTTAATTTGTTCTCTCTTACTTTTCTTCTCGCTTTTCACTTGCTTTTTTTGTTGATTAGCAACCCAAAAGATCTGGGACCCTTCCCTTTCCCTTTCCCTTTCCCTTTTCTTCAAACTAGGAGATGCTTCTTAGTAAGGTTGTTTGCTTGTCTTGGTGTCTAAAACATGTGCCACTCCACTGCAAATGAAAGGCATACACACACGTAACACATAAAAATTGCTTCCCTCAAGAGTAAAGTCGTTATTCGAATCCCCAAAAGTTGAAATAATTAAATAATGAAGATGGTCCAACCGAACAAACTCAAATGTTGGGTTGTATAAGTGGTGAGGGCTACTCAAATTGCTTGAGTGGAGGGAGTTTGTTTGAGGGGAGCACATGGGCTTCGTGAGTTCTTAATTAATCTCGTCTTCCTTGATGAATCCCATCTTCCTTAGTGAGGTCAGGACACGAAGCGGAATTTTGTGCTTGAGATGCATTCAATGTGATGCATTTTAATTTTGTGCTTGAGATGCATTCAATGTGATGCATTTTAAGTATGTTTAACGGAAATTAAATTTTGAAAATATTTTTTCTAACAGCAGAAAACAAAATGTTGGGTTGTATGTATGTCTTTATTTCTGGCTGGAATGCCTTTCTTTGATGCCTAAATATCCACGTGTGACTTCATGTTTGCCGAGCCCTCCATCATGCTGAATGGCTCATTATACTTTTTTATGTGTATAATTAAATAGAGTAGAAATTGTATTGATCCCCAGCTTGCCACTCACGCTACTATATTCATCACAATGCTTCCGAGTCATGTCCGTTCAGGTATTTTGATTGAGTTCTTGTTTCCCGTTTGTTAATTTATATGGAGGAAGTATAAATTTTTTGAAATACTATGTTATGAATTCAGGTCATTTTCAAGTCTCTCTCTTCTTATCTTTTCTTCCTTTAGGTCTAGAATACTAATTAGTTCCAAATTCCAAACGTAAGGAAAGGTCAAAATCCTATTTAGCATATTTTAAATCACGTTAACTTACGGATCACAACACTCCCGAGTCATGTCTGTTCAGTAATTCTGATTGGGTTCTTTGTTTCCCATTAGTCATTATATATAGAGAGAAATTATAAAAGTTTTGAAATGCCCATGTAATGTTGACACGTTCAATTCAGATCATTTTCAGACTTTGAAAAAGGGCTAGTCTCTCTCTTCTTTTAGTAGGGCTAGAATACTAGAATAGAGAGAGGAGAAACAAATTCCATACACAAGGAAAGGTCAAAGTCCCATTTAGTTCCTAATTGGTCCCATCATCAGTTGTTCACGCATCAACTTAAAGCTTTTTTAGTTTAATTACCGTATACATAGATAAAAAAATCAACTATAATCGACTTACTATCTTGTTCATATTCATAAACTTACTTACATGAGAGGATAATTCCCAAATTTACTTGCTCACTTACTATTTTGTTCATATTCATAAATTTGAGCACGAACTAGTCACTACCAAGTAGCGATTCCCACTTGTGTTCTTCCATCAGTGGATCAACTGAGCAAGGCATGCATCATCAGCAAGTTGTCTTATGAAGGCTTGCATCAGAAATTCAGAACATGAATTCATAAGGAAATAATCCATTGGAGCCCTTCCTTAATTCGAAACCTCATTGATTTCAAAATTTATCCAATCTAAAATCTGGAACCCACCTTCAAATTCAAAGTGGATCATACTACTTGCTCAATGTGTTGAAACTTGAAACAATACATGATCAAGATCAGTATGAATCACAATATTCAGAACAACCATGAACTTAAGAATTGAAAAGCATGGATATGATTTTATTTGATAAGGCTTTAAACAAAGTATAATAAGTTACCATGAATGTAACAGATGTTAGCCAAACAATTGTTGCATTATCAATTCGCTTTTCAATTTTTTCGACTAAAAGAAATTTCGTGTAAGGATATAAAGAGGTGATTTCGTGTTTACAAGCTATGCATTATTTCAACCACATGAAGTTTGAAGGTACAGAACACAGCTTATGGATATAAAAACAAATTAAAAAAAATATTAAAAAAAAAAAATCTTTTACTTTGACCTATTTAACAGAAGAAAAAGAAAAATTAGTTTGGGGGAAAAGAAAAGGAAGAATGGCGTGTATCACTCGAATGCTCATGCGTTCTCCTTACGAATGGCCTCTTCTTCCTCTGGGGTGAAATCATTGACGATGTTGAAGGTCTTGCGAATCTCCTCAGGTGTCTTTCCCTTTATCTTGTCCGCCACTTTATGGCATGTTACATCCAACAATCCCTTGATATCCAGATAGTTTGCAGCCAATATTAGATCAAACAGAGTGTTCTGATCAACATCCATGAACTTGGCATCCCATGTCTTGATATCCTCTTCCTCCTCGTTCTTCTCTACATGTTTCCTGCAATACTCGATCACCTTTGCTAGGATGCTGCTTGTCAGGTTCGCCAAAGGGATGGCATTGTCGGCACAGACGTCCTCTAGCAAGTGCTTGATGGTCTGCGACTCCATAGCCACTGCTTCTTCCACCTCAAACGTCTCCCCGTCTGAGCTCCTCAGACTTATCTTCTTCTTCCCATCGTCAGAGGCCATTGCCATTGTATTGAATATTTTTGTGCTTGATTCAAATTAAGTTTAGACGTTAGATTGATAGCTAGTTGATTTGTGTGAATGAAAGATTGAGAGTTGTGGGGGTTATATATATAGCTCACTACTGAAAGCAGCTACTCCTACTTCTACTTTGATTCAATTACCTTCTCCGTCCAGGAAAAGGAGATCAATTAATTAATTGTTTATTTGCTTACCTTGTCAGTGTGGTTTTCACAAGAGAAATATTTGTTTTCTTAAAAAGCTGGAGAAAATAAGATCATTATTATTATTATTATCATGACGAAATCTGAATAAGACTTGATGGGTTCCACGTTGCCCTAGTTTTGATGGGCTTCGACTCAACCCAACACATAAACACATAGTCGGAAAAACTTGACCACGACTTATTTCACAAAACAAAAAAGTCTGTTCTAAACTTCTAATATTCTAGCCTGATTCCAGTGAAAAATTCTGAACCTAATTCTTTATTGAAAATCTCGACAGCTACTATCAATTCGTCCTGCCTGGAAAAACCCAGACATAATTCTCATGGACAACCTACCAGAAGGCAAGGCACATTGTTGAACAAATGACTACCACAAAAACTCAACTAATAATGTACTTTAGCAAAATCACAAAAAAAAAAAAAAAAAAAAAAGGCAGAGCAAGATTATGGCTTCCCTAATCACTTAAACTCCCAACACTTAGATACAATAACCGACATAGGTGAGGTTTTACGAGGACATAAAAATTGTGATACTCAATCAGACCACTCATAAGTCAGCCCAGTTATTGCTCTGGCACTCTCACTTCTTCACTTCTTCATAATCTGCCTCGGGAGCTTGCTCTCCACCCTGTGATCCACCGGAGGAAGAGTCGTCGCTGCCACCACCAGAACCGCGTGACATATGTTCCCCGATCTTAGAGACAGCTTTGTTTGCAATATCAAGCTTGCCCTTAATTTCATCAGCGTTGTCCCCTCCAATTGCCGTCCTCAAATCCGCAACTGCATCCTCGATTTCTTTGGCAACTTCACTTGGGATCTTGTCACGATACTCATTCAAGCTCTTCTCGATACTGTAGATGGAAGTATCTGCACTGTTTCTGATGTCAATTAAAGCTTTCCTCTCCTGATCCCTCTGAGCATGCAGCTCGGCTTCCTTCACCATCTTCTCAATCTCATCTTCGCTAAGGCCTCCAGACGAGCGAATTGTAATCTGCTGTTCTTTGGCAGTGGCCTTGTCCTTGGCAGATACAGTGACAATACCATTGGCATCAATGTCGAAGGTGACTTCAATCTGAGGCATGCCCCTCGGTGCTGGAGGAATGCCTACAAGTTCAAACTCTCCCAACATCTTGTTGTCAGAAGCCATCTCACGCTCACCTTGTAGCACCTTAATACCCACTTGGGTTTGGTTGTCAGCGGCAGTCGAGAATACCTACAATGATACACCAAATTAGTAACAAGATCTATGGCAGAGAAAAGAATGGAAGCAATCCACTATGGTTATGACAACATTTCCAACTCATATTAAGAAGAATTATAACAAAGGAAAAAAAGAAAAAATGCTACCTGAAAAACTAAAGTACCAAATATATTGCAATCTTAGACACATTTTAAATGGCTTTGATGACTAACCTGACTCTTTTTTGTCGGAATAGTTGTGTTGCGGCTAATCAGCCTGGTGAATATTCCACCCAATGTCTCAATACCGAGGGATAGAGGAGTAACATCAAGAAGAAGCAACTCCTTAACATCACCACGGAGAATACCACCTTGAATGGCAGCTCCCATAGCAACAGCCTCATCAGGATTCACTCCTTTGCTTGGGCTCTTTCCAAATATCTCAGTAACCACCTCTTGCACTTTGGGAACACGTGTCATCCCTCCAACAAGGAGGACCTCATCAACATCCTTAATAGAAGTATTAGCATCCTTCAGACAGCTCTTACAAGGGGCCTTTGTCCTCTCAATCAAGTGATTTACTAGACTCTCAAATTTGGACCTGGTCAATGTGATGTTCAAATGTTTAGCACCAGAAGCATCAGCTGTAATGAAGGGAAGGTTTATCTCAGTCTGAGATGTCGATGACAGTTCAATCTTCGCCTTCTCAGCAGCCTCCCTAAGCCTCTGCAAAGCGAGCCTATCCTTTGCCAGATCAATCCCCTCAGTCCTCTTGAATTCACTCACCAAGTAGTCCAGCAGAGCATTGTCAAAATCCTCTCCTCCCAAGAAAGTATCTCCATTTGTTGCTTTCACCTGGATATGTGACGGTTGTTAGTGACATTTTCCAAAAAGACGGAAAAGAGAAAGATTCAACTGAATAGAAAAGTGTGTACAAACCTCAAAAACGCCATTGGATATCTCCAGAATGGATACATCAAATGTTCCACCACCAAGATCAAATACAGCTATGAGCCCTTCCTTGTTGTTCATGCCATAGGAGAGTGCAGCAGCCGTCGGCTCATTTATGATTCTCTGCACATCTAGACCTGCAATTCTGCCAGCATCCTTTGTTGCTTGCCTCTGCGCATCGTTGAAGTAAGCTGGAACTGTAATCACAGCTTTCGAGACACTCTTTCCAAGGTAAGCTTCTGCAGTCTCTTTCATCTTTGTTAGTACAAAGGCTCCAATTTGGCTTGGGGAGTACTGCTGGCCATTGACTTCAACCCAAGCATCCCCATTTGGTGCCTTCACAATTTTGTATGGGACCATCTTCATTTCTTTTTGTGTTTGGGGATCATCAAAGCGTCTACCAATCAAACGCTTGGTTCCAAACACCGTGTTTGTGGGGTTGGTGACAGCTTGACGTTTTGCTGGAGTACCAACCAATAGTTCTCCTTTCTGGGTGAAAGCAACTACTGATGGTGTGGTTCGAGCTCCTTCAGAATTCTCAATAACTTTGGGATTCTACAACAATTATGCAATTTATCAGACATACATCTCTTGCACAAAAAGCTTAAACAAAAAACGGGTAGGAACATCAATAAGAACTTGTGAATGACCCTTACCTTTCCTTCCATCACCGAGACACATGAGTTAGTTGTCCCCAAGTCAATGCCAATAACATCATTTCCAGAGGGTTTTGTACTATACAGAGAATATGTCATTAAAAACAATCCAGAATAGAAACATAATGGTACGGTAACATAATGAACTCAGAATGTCGAAAATACCTGAAGGGTCTTGCCAAGCTTGCCCATTTCTGACCGTAATGTGAAGCCTTGGCAGTGCTATTCAACTGCAAGAAAATAAAGTATACAACTAAGCACTGCATTCATATTGAATATCATACGGAGCTTCAACTTAAATATAACCAAGCCTCCTATTAACACATTTCATCAATTAAAACTAGCAATATTGTTCAGAGTAGAAAGACAATTGGGAAATGCTTCAATAACAGTGATGTGGACCACAATATTGAACTCTTGGTTTCGTAAAAATGAATAACATAAAAACATATGCAAAGTTCCACCAAAAGATGGTTTAAGTAAGACTCAAACTTTGTCGAACTTGACTCAAACTTTGTTGAACTCGACTGAAAACCACAATATTCCAACGCCTATATATCAGGCATCTGGCAAACATAATAATCAGAAACCGACGGAACCTCAACTAAATTCAATAGCTCATAACTGTCAATAACCCAATCAAATCGAGAATTACAGATTAGAAGGGAAACAACAAATCAAATAAGAGATGAAATCATTTAGAAAAGAAAAGAAAAAAGCTTAGACACTCTTTTGGCTTCTCGGAAAACGGAGGACAAATATTCAAAAAGACCTGGATTAATTGTTCGTTTCTATTTCACCAGATCACAACAAACAAACACCTCATAATATAAAATAATTAGAAAACCGAAATGAAAGCTAAACACCTTCACCAAAAACCCGATCAAAAAGAGAAATTATCGAAGGGTGGGAACTAAAAGAGAATCTGAGAAAAAGAAAAGAGACGTACAGATCGATAGGCACATAGAGGAGCCGATACTACATCACGACGTCGTAGTGAGCGGAGCAACGCGGCGGTGGCCATGGGTGATTAGTAGCTCAGAGACGGAGACGTCGAAAGAATAAGGGAGGGTTTTGAGCTAGGGTTTAGGGTTTTGTTGGGCGAATGCTCTTTTATGAGGAGGAAAATGGGCGTAGGACGAGTGTGGAAGGTTCTAGATCTGTGTATCTCAGTGAAACGGTGCCGTTATGTCGGTTTGTCCTTTGTGGTTTATACTAGTGAGACGACGTCGGGTTGGCTGAGTTTATTTGGACCTGCGTGTGGGGTGCCACGTGGCCAAAAGAGAAAGTATGACCCGACTTTTCCTTGATTAGCTTATGTGCCTATTTTTTTGGGATAAAGAAGTCATCTTGTGTGACCAAAAACAAAAGAAGCTTTCTTGATGTTAATTCACTCCCAAGTTCCAAAACCAATTGTTGCTTATCTCAACTCTTTTTCCTTCTTTGGATTTTATGTTTTGCAAAAACATAAATTGTGTTTGATTTTTCTGTAAGTAATGATGCATTCATATTGATACGATTTCTGTTGGAATATAATAAATTTTAAAAATTAGGATATGATATGGTAAGATAATGATTAAAATAATATATTTTAAATAATAATAATAATAATATAAATATAAACTTGAAATAAAGTCATTTCATAAATCAAAATCCATTAAATAATTCTATATAATAAAAACCGTGAATACCCTACTCGATTGGAAAGGGTATGAAAGTAAGGAAATGGGTATGGGTATTTTAAAAGTACTCACATGGATATGGATTGGGTATGGTATTTCTGTCTCCTAACCCGAACTCGATCCACATTATATTATTTGATATTAATACAATATCTCTTACTTTTTCTTTTTCGTAATTTAGTTAATTGAACAATCATTATACTATGAAGTTACAAGTTGTTATTAAATTGTGTGGGGTGAGGTATATATAGGACGGAAAAGAAGGTTCATACACCTTCTTGGTTATTTTAGAATGTAATTTTAAATTATATTTATGTTAAGAAAAAAAATTTAAGAAGTGGGTTTTGGGAGGGTATGTGGGTGCACTTACCCGATGGATGTGGGTACGGGTAATCACCTATTGGAATAATTGGGTATGGAGGTTAAAAATCGTAACGGGTATGAGTATGGATGTATTAGAATCCGAACTCAATCCTCCCCATTGCCATCTCATTTTTTCATTTGAAGGGCTTGTAATGGATTAAACATAGAAAGATTCTTACCACTTCTAATCCGACTGTGTTGAAGAGATTGTATTGGATAATTGTACTTCTAGGTCTAATCTCCTCTAATCCTTATAATGAAAAAAAATCAATTTTTTACCTTCAAAATACAGTAAATCTCAAGAATTATACAATTTAATCCAATACGAGCCATCACACGTAGCACTATGGGTAGTTTAATCCTCAGCATTCTCAAATCTTTCTGCGATCCTTACCCATTTTTTTTTTTTCTCCATTCGGAAACAAGCAATTCATATTACAAATGAAAATGATATGAACAAATCCCCATGTACAGAATCCTCACTAAAGTTCAAAGGAATCCTTGCTTATGATGTTGAAGATGTTAATATTCGTGTATACATATTACATAGTACATGCATATACAACAACAGAAAGGGTGGAACCAAAAATGGTTACCACCACGGCAGAAGTATTAAACTTATGGCACAAATAGGCTGTACATGCTACAAGCTAAGCAACCTCCAACCTAAAACAATGGAGGAACTAGAAACCAATTAAAGAAACAAAAGCCACCAAAAGAATAGGCTATCCTCCAATCAGAAACCTCTCTACCTTCTCCTCTTGGTGTCCGTCCACACATGTAAAGTGCTGAACCGAATTCCCCGATCATTGGCAGAGTACAATGATATCGTTACCCATTAACATATCTCTGCATATGCAATTCAGATGTAGATTAAAACCAACTGAATTTAGAAACCAACACAAGAGATTATTGAAAAGAATGTGAAGCTGGGGAATCAAGTAAGCTGAATAAAAGGACATACTGCAAATATGAATGCTTTCCTCAAATCCGAAGGTAGCCCCTTCTCTCTTGAACTCCGGTTCCATGGGTTCTCTTGAGGAATGACTTCCTGTTGAGGGACCAGCTTCTCTTCATGACTCTTTTCCTGTGCCAAGCAGCTATCCGTGTATAAAGGACAGGAAAGCTGAAGCAGAGCAGTGCCAGAAGTAGCATAGCTACACAGAGTAACATCACATTACGGAATCCATCTTTCAATGTTGGGTCTCTTTGTCCCGTCCATGGAACTCCCCCCACATTCATGCCAAACACTGCAAGAAATACACAATTGTTTTTGTCAGCGTTTAGATCACAGTTAAAACATATAAGAATGCCCAGAAATTCCTGTAAATAAAAAGTTACACTTCGACCAAAAAAAAAAAGTTTCACAAAGAGAATAACTTTACCTCCAGTAATAATGGATAAAGGAAGGAATATTATAGAAAGGAATGAGAGATAGTACAGTTTCCTGTTTATCTGCTCAGCTTGCCAGCTGTCTAAACCAGCCTGTATAGCCGTGACACGATTTGCTATAAAACCTACATTCTCCTTTAGCCTCCTCAACCGCCCGATCAGCTCTTCAAGCGAGTTAGAATCTTCACTGGAAAACCAATGTTTTGAGGAACATTTTTCTTTGACGCGAGGAAAAACTTGCTCCCCATGAGCAATCACCTGAACTCATTAAAATTAAATGCGAAACAAATAAGGTTTAATACACATGGTTTCAATCGTAGAACGATAATTCAAAGAAACTAGGAGCCCCCACTTTCTATTTTCTACCCCATCACATTGTTTTGAATAATTAAGAAGCATGAATGACATGATATGTGCTACATCTTTTTGTAGGGAATTTTGCCCCTTCTCATAAAGTAGATTGCACAATAACCACTCTATGTAGTAATACCTTTTTTTTTTTTTTTGAAAGGTATCTACAGGGGAGGGAGGATTCTACCATACAATATGTCATCGGGGTTCGAACTTGAGACCATTGGTCTGCAAGTCAAGGCCCTTACCAACAGAGCTAGACCCACTTGGCTATGTGGTAATACTTTAGTTTGAACAAAGCTAAAATCACTCCTGATTCTTCTATTATAAGAAATTAAGGGCTGAAAACTCTACCTGCAGGAGACGCTGCAGATTTAAATGCATTTTAGGAAATCTTCTATCATCTAGCATTTGTTTCTTCAAAGCAAAACCACCTGTTAGAATCAGAACGTCAGTTTATATTATTCAGTCGAAGCAAGTTCAAAATTTAATAGAACGCTTCACCTAAAAAACATTCTTTCTATGTTATTGTTCCATATGCATACTTGCAAAGCATATATTATAGTACCACAATAAGGTGTACCGGACAAAAATAAAACAGTATAAGGTGTACCCAGTAGAATAAAACAGACCATGTTTCCTGTCTAAGGTAAGGCAACTTTGACATCACCTTAAACATACTGATATAGATCCAATCTAATCAAGCAGGCTTAAATATATTTCATTTTAGATTATCAATTACAATATTGACAAAGATTCCTAATATTTTGTCCCTTTGGCTTTCTCGTAACTATAAGAAAAGATGTCTGCCTACCGACTCTACTACTCTTATGTCTACAATGATGGCTGATCTTTTTATAAAAAAAATAGTTGTACCTGTTTTAAATGCATGGAGAACAACCGTGTCCTTGTTCGAAGATAGTTTCAGAGCTGATTAGAACGTAGGTATGAAGTAATGCATTTTAGTAGATTTGAAAAGTCAAAATAGTGCAGTATGCTGAGAGAAAATGCAAGAAACAACAGAAATGTTCAATTTACATCTCTCAATTGAAGAACTTCACTCAAAAGAACCATAATATTTACTTAGTCCGCTCTGTTTTAAGACTGACCACAAACTAAAATCTTTAGTAGTGTTGTGACAAGAGTTGAGTTATCCTTTACGGAAGACTAGATAATTACGCGTTTTAGAACTTTGGTCATTCATACGCGTCAATAAAATCAGAGCTTCCAATGAGTCAGTAAAGTACATTTCCTATCCACCAGGGTTGGAAATATAACCATCACAAAGACTGATTTACTTCGTCAATGGTATTATATGTCTATATTATTAACCAAGCATCTCCACCAATATATTAAAACCCTAAGGATCATATATTCATTGTATATAGAATTTGAAATCCCCGTTGTCCATCCTTTCCCTTCTTTTAATCTTTCTTCGGTGTTTTATTACTCATCAAGTGGAACTCCTGATTACAAATGCTAGATAATACAATTATTAAAATTATCAATGGAAATGTACTTTGAACAATGAAAAATAAGTTGCTCAATAGGGGCAATGAAGTGCATGCTTCCATTTACTGATGGCAGCCCAAGTGAAACAAAACAATTACGACATTAGAATTTCACAGAACAGAGGACAGCACAAAATAAGTTTTATAACGTTTTCTGCACACGGGATGAGAAATAAGAAATTGACGAGAAATTTGTCCAAAAGCAATTTAAATTGTGGTAAACAATGAATAGGCAGACGAATGTGTTAAAATGAAATATTTTGGGAGGCAGCTTAAATGTAGTAATTGGAACTCACCTTTATCCATCTGAAACTCAACAGAATCCAACTCGATCTCAAGTTTAGTCACAACATCTTGGAGGTGATCTACATGCGTGTCCACAATATGAACTAGGAGATTCGAGACAGATTTTGGCACGGGGTTATCAGCTTCCTCAGAGTGATTCATTGTTAATAAGAACTCAAGGACATGCTCCCCTATAACAATCCCACCCCCTTCCTTCTGCTCATCTCTATGATAAGAGGGACTCTCCACACTAGGAATCTCTGAGAGAAGAGATTGGCCCACCGGTGAGAAACCCAATCTGGGGACACGGCCCAAAGTAACAGTAATCACTGCATTCTCAGTAATTCTTGCAGCAATTCTAAATGTGAAATCACTTGATGGAGGGCCAGGAGAGTTGACTCTGAAGACAAGAGCCCCATCAACATACCCACAAAATGGACCATTGCTAACAAGAGAGAGGATGTCCTGAAGTTTCAAAGGCGGGCAAAGAACACCAATGAGGTATTGTGCAGATTGAGAAAGTTTCTGATTTCCTTTTGGAAGTTCTACATGGTACCAACAAAACTCATTTCCTCTACCTTCTGTAAGATCCCATTCCTTATTGTAAAAATTTCCAAAGCCATCAAAGATATAGGCTTTCTTTCTCACCATGCCCCCAAAGTGGCTCCGGTAGGGATGAGGCTCTCTAAGAGGAGCTTCTGCAGAGGGCTCTCTGTCCATTTCCTCTGCCTCTCCATCGTTGACGGGTACCTCATCAGCTAGGTCCATAAATGTATAGCTATACTTGTCCTCAATCCAAAACTAGCACAATTCTGATATATATGAAACTCAATTCTAACTAGCAAATCCTGAATCAACTTTCCCCCAAATCATATGAACATTTTAATCAATTATAGGTCCAACGATAGATTGCAGGCTTCCCAACTTCAAATCTGTATGGTGTCAATCACTTTTGGTCCAATTACAATACAAAATGGTTAGTAAAATCCAACCAGACTGCCCCAAACCAATACAGAAAAGGCTCTAAGATCCAAAAGGAATAAATCAATGTCATCCACCAAACTTGAACAACTATAGTCCTATTATAGAAACAACCAAGATTCCAAATTCACCATTCATCAATCACTGCAAATACACATAAAAACATTATTCAAATTCCACGCACATCAACATCAAGAACATGATGATTCAATAACCCAGATACATAGAAAACTCGAAAATGGGTGACCTTTTTACCTCATTGAAAAGCTGGAATCCAGGACCAAATGACCTATAGAAGAAAACCCAATTGAGAACCACTAAAACCCATCAAGGATCACCATAAAGAGACCGAATCCAGCTACCGCAGAAAGTCTTTGAAGCAGTCACACGCTATTGAACAATTCAAATAAAGATTATGGAACCGTTTTTTTCTTTTGGTCAAGACATTGTGGGAAAAAAAAATCTCGGAGAAAACAAGAAGATAGACGCAGGCAGAACACACGTTCTGCACATAGCCAATATAGCTTCTGGGAACCTTCCACCTCCAACTAAAAACTACCTCCAAAAGGAGAAGAGATTAGTATAAACAAAAAAAGAAAAGAAAAGTTAATTGATAAAAATACTAGTATTGTATTGTATTGATTTTTTTAATTTGGTCTGACAAGAATTATATTGTTTAGGCATGAATTACACATACCACTAACAAATCTCACCGTTTTCATTTCAGTTTCAAATTTCAATATCTATATCTAATCATCAAATAATTTATTATTGTTGTATCTATATTTTTTGTTCAAGTGGTATTTAATCATCTCAGGATTAAAAAAGTATAGATGGTAATGGTGTTTTTTTGTTGGATTGAAGAGACAAAGAAGAGAAAGATGGATTTGTTTTTAGATTTTGTTGGTGAAGGAGTGAAAAGTGGGATTCACCACCTTATAGAGATAAGATTGAGGATTACCGGCGGTTTTTCTTTGGTTTCTACACTTTTTTTTTGTTCAAAAAGGAATTTCATAGATTATGAAAAAAAAGTACATTGAATGGGTGCACCATAAACAGTGCATAGGGCCCGGGATAAATCCGATGAGGAAAAAAGAGTACCCCAAAACAAAACAAAGAAAACAAAACAATTAAGACTTTAAGTCCCTCTCCAAAAAGCGAGCGGAGCCAAGGTGGAACAAGAGGCCCCCAAACCGCCTTCTCTTGAGTTATGCTTCCCTCCTGGGCTAAGCCATGAGCCACATGGTTTGTTGTCCTAGGCACACACACAAGCTGCTCCATGGTTACTGGAATTGCCTCCATTATCGCCACTACCTCCCTAGCTAGTTAACCAATCGAAGTCCAAAGTTGCTGGGCCGTTTTGATGGCAGTAACAGCCTCCACCGAATCTGTCTCAATCACCGCCCCTTGCACCCCCAGCCATTGTAGCTACAATGAACCCAGCTTCACCGCTGATAGAAGAAATACTGAACACAATATTTATGAACTTTATTTCTACTAAGTATAACTTTGCAAGTGCACAAAATCGATGGAGATAGTATAATGACAAGCAAAGGTCGATCACTCGAGGACTTGTTCAACGATTAACCCAATTAAGTTCAGATTTGTTAACTTAAATAAAAAAAAACACACACACACACATGCCAAGGGGGGAACCCAATTAAGTTCAGATTTGTTAACTTAAATAAAAAAACACACACATTGAAAAATAACCCAAAAAATCAAGGGGAGGGGGGGGGGGGGGGGGGGGGGGGGGGGGGGGGGGGGGGGTGGGTGTGTGTTTATGATTGAGAGTTAAAAATTAAAGACAAGTAAATCAAAGTGCATAAAATAACAATGCAAGAATGAAAGGTTGATTGTTTGTTAACTAAGGCGAATTAAGGCTTATTATCCACTTTAACCAATTATAGCTCTTAACTAGATTATCTTGACCTAATTACTATGCAATTCAGAATTAGGTGCCCATGCCTAGGTCCTGGTGTTGGTACACTAAACATATATCATTCTCTCTTACTTCGCATGTTTTAGACAGGGCATATGCCTAGAACGTCTATCACCTACTAGTTAAGATGACGCATGAAGTACTAAGAGAATTTAATGACATCACACTAGCCTAGAAGAATGGGATGCATTCCTAGGTTGTCATGAATTCCGATTACAAGATTGTTTCTTAACCTCAACCTCTTGAAGCTAATGAATCACATGATGATATGGTGGTCACTCAAACAATTCCATCAATAATTTATGCAAATAAGGTAGTTAATCTTATAAACATAAAAGAATGGTAGTTAAAGCAGTAATCAGAGTTATTCAGCATGCATAGCAATTAAGAACAAGAATAAAAATCTACTTAACGAGCTAACATGGCTAGGGCTTCAAACAACCCTAATTCTGAAAGTAACTACTCACTCATAACTGAAACTGAAACAAATATAATTGAATTCTTAAGTAAATTGCAATAATAAAAATAAGGGTACAAAAGATATTGTTGAAGAACAGGCACAGCATAGCCACGACAGAGCCTTCTTCTCCAAGCTCCACGCCTAATAATCTGGGTGTAAAATATTATCTCTCAAAATATGGTCTCCTAAAACACTGAACAAACGCTCTCTTTTATAGACAAAGGGAAAACCTTGTCCTATAAGGATTGGTAAAACCTTAGCCTAGAATGTTCTGTAATAATTATTGTACTTCTAATTAATTACAAAGTCCTTAAAATCTATTAGAACCAATCAGAACACGGTTGGGAGTGTGAATGCAAGCTGGCAAGTGGGAAAACAAGCTGGCCAGTGGGAACACAAGTTGGCCCTTCGAATGTCTTCGTCATAGGGGTCTGGGACTGTGCTTTTGAGGCACACCACGAGGAGGAACTTTGATCCACCGCTGGAGGAACAGGAACCCGGGTTTAGGCGCAGAGGCTGGGCTCAGATGGGAAGTTTTTGGGACATGTACTCGACATGTCCTAGCATGACCTTGGCACTTCTAGGATATGAACTTGATGTCATGAGACACAGGTTTGGGATCCAGATGGCATGATCTGAGGTACCTGGTCAAGGACTCAAAATAGGCGCACTGGCGCACTCAGGACCCAATTTAGGACCTAATATTGAAATGATGACATCTCCTTCATCTGAACTCCGATTTGAGTCATTCTTTTTGCGTTCTTCTCAGAATTGACCTATCTTTCCAAATCTGCACAAGTCTCACAAGATTGATCATTTTCTACTATTGATGGCACGAAATCATTCAAAAGACATGTAAGAAAGGCATATAAAGACATCAAAATGATGAAAAAATAATGACTGATCAAATACTCCCAAACCTATCTTTTGCTAGTCCCTTAGCAAAACAAACTTTAACAAAATGAAAAGACTCGATCTTAGTTAAGATAGAACATTTAAACCCCTAGGTTCACCTAGTAGGAGGAGTTTTGTCTCCTGAGGGTTATAGCAGCACGATACCCACAAACGTTTTACTTAGACAAATAAGATGCTAGAGATAGTACTTTTAACAAGCTAATAAGAATCAAAGTAAGTAGACATGCTTTACAGAACTAAAAGGAATGCCATAGCCGTGAGTGTCATGTGAAGGTGTACGTGTATAAGTGCCAATATTTCAAGTGATCAAGTTTGAGAACAACTTCATCTAAGTGCCCTAGAAAGATTTTACCTCGACTCTAATCCTCACTAGGCAACTCTCAATTCGCACAAGAATCCTAGGCTTTCACTCTTTTCAAGCATATATGATGAGTTAATGTTATGAAATTCAAATTTAATCACATATGAGTAAAAATGAAGAATAGCACTTTATGGAAATAAAGATCTCATGATAGGAATTGAACTTTAAGAACATAGATACGTACCTTAATCCTCCGCATGATTTTCCATAAGATCAGTTAGGTCTTCCTTTTTAGGTTGTAACAGGGCTAAGCTTAGGGGTTTAGCAAGGAAGGATGAGATTCAAAGAACCTGAGTTGTGCCAAGGCATGAGAAGTCATGACTTGATCTTGGAATTTCTGAACTGAATCCTTTCTTAAGGCCCACGGCATTGTGCTTTTTTGATGGCTTATTTTGAGGCTCTTGGCTCACTTGGCTTAATTTACTTTGTTTTTCACTTTTTTTTTTCTTTTCAACGTTTTTTTTCTTTTGATTTCTTTATTTTTTTCTTTTCTTTGAATTGAGTTTAACCAAGATCATGCAATGATTTCCTCAAACTTTTGTGCAGCTTGTTATATGTAAAGCTTTTCTTTACTTTTGAACTTTGAATTGACGCCAATGTCCTTTGAATTGGGCATCATCTTCTTTCACCTCTCATTCTCACCATGAATCTCATTTACGACAACCTTAGCACAAACTGAGGTTATAGTGTATGGTTGTGATGAATGTCTAAGTATTTCGGTTAGGTTATACTTTGGGTGATGAAAGAAAAGGCTGAGTGTTTGGCTTCAAAATTGGCTCAGGGAGCATGCAATAGGGTAGGGTAAAGCCTTTAGAGGTTAAAGCATACATAGCCTACATCACTTCTTATGGCAAACCACACATTAGATCAAGAGTATCTAAATGACGTTAGTTCTTTAAAATTAAATGCAAATATGATGTAATGAGATCAACAATTAAGAACAAAAGCGATGAGTGTTTAAGAATAGAAACAAGTATATCCCTCAGAAAGAATGGCAATTAGGCTCAAAGATCTCACAGGGTAGTCTCCACTAATTTTCTAAGGTTCACTCAAATTCAGTTATTTCGTTCACTTAATCACTTAAAACATGGCATTGTGAATCGCAGATTATGAACTACTTGACCATGGCATGACTCTTAGTAAGGCTAAGACAGTTGACTTAGCATATACATCCCTATTAACAAGTTATCATACTATTCAAAAGCAAAAAAATTATGTAACTAACTAAACACAAAAAAAAAATAAGGCTGAAAATTCAAAAGTCCTGGCCGTGTATCACCCCCAAACCTACTTGTTTCTATATGCAAAAATTTTAAATCCACACCCCCAAACCTAAACTGAACATTGTCCTCAATGTGATAAGCAGTAAGCATGACAACAGTAGAAAGGTTTGAGAGATATAACGGGCAGAAACAACAAAGGAAAAGAGAAATACAAACCAGGGCTAGGCTGCCTCTTAGGAGCGCTTTATTAATGTCTAGGTAAGACGGGGCTGGCATGCTAGGAATTTGATGGTGTGCCCAGGATTTCAGTGTCAACATAGAATCGATTATGAGCCTTTTGCTGTAGAATCATTGTTGTAGCATGTAGAAAAAAGTTAGAAACACATAAAGGAATCCACCGACGAGAACGTAACTTATCGGGAAAGAGATTGAGGAGTGATTTGAATGAGAGCAGTTTCTGTCCATTCTGGACTGTCTTCCTTGGACAATGCTCGTGGGGGAACATCTTTGGTTGTGCCTTGTACGTTCTAGACTTCATCCTTGGTCCCTTCCGTTGATTTTTCCATCGGAACTTGAAGAGGGGGACCAAGTTGAGTGCCTTTAACATATTCTTGGTGTTTTTATGGTGGGACCTGCACGGGAAAAGTTCAACAGTATTAGGAGCTAAATTAGAATTCAAATCCAAGTTTACGTTATTAAAATGAAAGTTAAGTGTTTCATGATCGAGTTGAGAAGGTGCATTGAATTTCAAAACTGGGTCCTTGTCCGTGGGCATAGGCTGAGACACGGCTGGCAGCAGATTGCGAGGCACGGGCTGGTCCTTAGGTTCTGCCGAGGATGTGTCTTGAAATGTGGCCGCAGCGCTGTGCGTCTCAGATGCGTGCTGGGAAGGTTCTGGTGCAGCGGCTAAGGAGTTGCCCTGCAGTGAATCAGTTTGCGCAACTTGGCGCGTTGAAGGCGTGCCCTGGACATGTCCAGGTTCTGTGGCGCTGGGCTGTGGCTGCGGCAGGGCATTTGCAGCTTGAGGCTGGATTTGTGGCAGGGCAATAGGCAGAACGTGGTCATGGTTGTGCGACATGGCTTCGAGTATTGCGTTGTTGTTGGGCAGCACATAGGGCAGGGGCATGGGTTTGACCTGGATGTCCTTGTCACCATCATCCGTCCTGTTCTCTTCCTCCCAGTTTTGTTCCATTTCGCTTTCCAATATGTTAGTGCAAGGCAAATAGGTATAGTTAGACATGAAATCAGAACCAGAAACATTATAAAAGGAAGAGTATACTAGAGGGTATGAATTGGGTGCGTCCCATTGCTCAATCTGAGCAGAATCGAGAGACACTGTCACGGCATGGCCTTGGGTGGAATTCATGGCATCCATGGCAAGCACTTGTTGAAGTGTTAGCTTAATGGTGTCCTTATTATGCTCTTCATATGTGTGATGGTTCTGTTTACAAGCCTCCATGCTTAGTATCCTGGTCCACATCGAAGGTTGGGTGGACTTCGTGGCCTCCATGGCAAGCACTTGTCGAAGTGTTGGCTTGATGATAGCTTCATCATGATCATCATTCATGGCCTCACTTGGTGGGGAACGTGCCCTTTCTTCGATTTGGCGCATGTTGAACTCAAACTCCCTCCTGCTCTTTTCCAGTCTCTCCTCCATGCGTTGGTTTTCCTCTCAGATTTCTTTAGAAGCGGCTGCCATGTATTGAGTACAAGCCTCCATGCATTGTCTCAAGGCCCTCCACGAAGGTTCGAGGTCAGGAGTTGGTTCGTAGTGAGGAACTATTTGAGGGGAGTTCCATGTGAAATTAGGCTGTTAGTACCATCCTGGGTTGTATGGTTCTGGGTGTTCTTTATAATGGGATGCCGACTGATTGCTCCACCCTGGGTTGTATAGTTCTGGGTTTTCGGGATAATGGAATTCCGACTGATTGCTCCACCCCAGGTTATATGGTTATGGGTTTTCGTGCTTGCTCCACCCCAGGTTATATGGTTCTAGGTTTTCGTGATTGCTCCACCCCTGATTGAATGAAGTTGGGTATGGATTGTTCCAAGCTCCCGTCTCCATGTATGGATAATTCCATGGTCCCATATCCATGTATGAGTTGTTCATATGTACATGAGAAAGATGACAAGCTAAGTTAGTAAACAATCTAAATGAAATCTATATAGTTAATATACAAAATTGAGTTAACTAAATCTGAATTAATGGGCACCGTTGAGGGACAAGTCCCCGGCAACGACGCCAAAAACTTGATAGAAGAAATAATGAACACAATATTTATGATTGAGAGTTGAAAATTAAAGACAAGTAAATCAAAGTGCAGAAAATAACAACGCAAGAATGAAAGGTTGATTGTTTGTTAACTAAGACAAATTAAGGCTTATTATCCACTCTAACCAATTATAGGCGCACTGGCGCACTTAGGACTCAGTTCATGACCTGATATTGAAATGAGGACATCTCCTTCATCTGAACTCTGATTTGAGTCATTCTTTTTGCGTTCTTCTCAGAATTTATCTATCTTTCCAAATCTGCACAAGTCTCACAAGATTGATTATTTTCTACTATTGATGGCATGAAATCATTCAAAAGACATGTAAGAAAGGCATATAAAGACATCAAAATGATGCATAAATAATGATTGATCAACCGCCTCACGCTTTGTAGGAACCACTGAGACACTAGGAGGCCCTGGACCAGAGAAACCAGCCAGAAACACCCCAGCTGAATCCCGAAGCACCCCTCCAAGCCCTCTCTGCAAGCTGTCTTTGCACATAGCATCATCACAATTAAATTTGAAGGTCCCCTCGGCCGGTCGAGTCCATTTGGTCTCCCTCACGAGTGGAGCCCCAACCGAAATCTACTGTAGTCCAGCAAACTCCACATGAGTAGCCATGGCCGATTCAAACACCTCATCGACTTTCTTAACCTGCAAGTTATGCACTACTTTATTTCTCCAGTTCCAACTATGCCAGAAAATGAAAAAAAATTGTTGTAGTTGAGTATGAGAGAGCTCAAGAATAAAAAATTCAAGTAAATCTATAAAGCGGCCTGGTTTTGGAAAACCATCCATCGGAAGACTAGTAAGCCTCCAAACCCTCTGACTCCACTTGCATCCCCAAAAAGCATGGAACTCATCTTCATTTTTCTTCCCTCACCGGCAACATAACCTCGAGGCAGCCACCTTTTTAAAGAACATATTAAAAGCCATTGGAAAAATTTCAAAACTAGCCCTCCAACATAAAGTTTTCAGCTTGTTAGGAACTTTAATCTTCCATAGGCGCTTCCAGTATAGTTCAATCCTCCCCACTGATGAGCTTTCGCCTCCCCCTCCAGTCTCTTTCTCTCCCAACGTTAGTGCGAAATGATACCCGAATTTAATCGAATATTTTCCATTCTTTGAATAATACCAATAACGACCATCAACACACATGATCCTTGAAGGAAGAACAATAATTCAGACTGCCATTACATCCTCTTCACAAAAAACATGCTCAAGGAGCTCCACATTCCAGCGCCCCTCTAGTTTAATAAGGGCCGAGACCAAAGCATCCACTAGAAGCCCCCGATTCTGGATAGGCTGAAAGGTTCTTGGCCTTGGGATCCACCGGTCGCGAAAGATACCAATAGAATCACCAGACCCTACCCAGCAAATCAAGCCTTGTTGATTAACCTCCCGACCCCAGATAATAGACCGCCACACCAGGGAAGGTGTCGGCCCCACTTTCGCCGCCATAAAATCCCTATCCTTATAATATCGAGCTTTCATCATTCTAGCTACCAAAGAACTTGGATGTTCTAATAGGCGCCATGCCTGCTTCGCCACCATAGCCTGATTAAAACATTCAAAGTTTTTAAACCCCAATTCGCCTTGGCTTTTAGGGCTACATAGTTTTTCCCAACATAACCAATGTATGCTTCTCCTACCAGACTTGCTCCACCAAAATTTTGCGATTTCAGCAGATAACTCATGACACAATGTTTTTGGGAGTTGGAACACACTCATAGAATAAGTGGGTAGAGCCTGGGCTACAGCCTTCACTAACACTTCCTTACCAACAGTTAATAGAAGTTTAGCATTCCAAGTAGTGAGTATGTTTCAAAGCACATCCCGCACTTTTCCAAACATCTTCCGTTTATTTTTACCAGTTACCGTTGGAAGCCCAAGGTATTTCTCATGGCAATCAACCATACAGATGCCCAACATATTCGAAATTAGTCTTTTCAGAATTGGGTCAGTGCCAGGGCTAAAACAGGCTTCTAACTTCTCAAAATTAATCAATTGTCCCAAGACCCTCTCATACTCCTTCAATACCAGCAGTAGTTGTTGACACTCCGCGAGCCGGTCAATACAAAAAAGGAGGCTATCATCCGCAAAGAAAATGTGGGAGAGAGTGGGAGCTCCCGGAGCCACCACCACTCCATTAATTCGTCTCTCTCTTTGAGCTTTGGACAGTAATGCTGAGAAACTTTCTGCACAAATAAGAAATAAATACGGGGATAGAAGGTCCCCCTGTTTGAGTCCCCTGGTTGGCACAATATGCCCTGATGCTTGCCCTCAGACCTGCACTGAGTAACTTACTATAGACACACAACCCATAAGCAGCCGTACAAATTTTTCGGCAAAATCCAGTTTTCTTAACATCCACTCCAAATAATGCCATTCCACCCGGTCATAAGCCTTGGACATATCCAATTTTAGAATCATTTTTTTCAGCTTACTACTACCACGCCTTCTAATAGCATGAATGCTTTCAAAAGTGGCCAGAATGTTGTCAGTAATTAATCTGGAAGGCACAAAAGCACTCTGAAATTCCGAGATTAGAGCTGGCATCACTATCTTCAACCTGTTCACAATAGCTTTCGAAATAATTTTATATATTAACCTACACAAAGCAATAGGCCGGAATTCCGTTACCTGAGTTCGATGATCCACCTTTGGGATGAGAGAAATGAGGGTATGATTGATGTCATGAGCACTCACTCCGTTATTGAGTACTGAAAGACAATAAGAAGTGACATCGTCTCCAACTAGGTCCCAGTATTTTTGGTAGAAGAAAGCCGGCATCCTATCCACCCCTGGAGCCTTCGTTGGGAACATACTGAAAAGAGCCTCTTCCAGTTCCCTCCTCCCAAACGGCTTGCTTAGTTCTGCATTCTCTCTAGCCCCCGATACCGGTTGCACAGCCTCTAGAACGGCATCCGAATTGGACTCCCCTGAAGTACGAAATAGATTTTGAAAATAACATACAACCTCCCTCCCCACTTCCGAATCCGTGGACCTCCAGAGATGATGTGCATCATACACCCCTTGAATAGAATTCCTCCTACCCCGTTCTTTCACAGACTGATGAAAAAACCTTGTATTTTTGTCCCCCTCCCAAAGCCAGGACACCCGTGATCTTTAGCGCCATAACATTTCCTCTTTTGCTCGTATACCATCCAACTCCCGATCCAACTGGCATTGTATCTAAAGGTCATGAAATGACTGATTAGGAGCTGTGAAGCCATCTAGCTGGGACTGTAGTTGTTTGATTCGTCTAGGGATATTGCCAACTGAAGTCTTACTCCATTGCTTCAGACTTCCATCCATCCGGGCTAGCTTCATGGTCACAGCCGCCCCATGGGCCTTATCCCACCCTTCCTTTATTGCTTCTTTGCACCCTTCAGAAGCCACCCATGCCTTTTGAAAGAAAAATATGCTCCAACACCGACCCCTAGTCACATTTGAAAGAAGCCAAATCCAGAGGGGAAGGTGGTCAGAGGCCCAAGAGCTCATATGGTATGTTAAAACTGCAGGGAAAAGCTGAAGAAAAGCCTCATTAACCACTGCTCTGTCAAGTCTAACTTTCACTAGACCATCCCCACTCCATCTATTGCTCCAAGTAAATTTGTAGCCTTTGAACGAAACTGTCATAAGCCTACTATCTTCCAGTGCATCACAAAAGTCCCTCATCTGATTAGGAGGCCGTAGCCTTCTTCCTTGCTGCTCACCGGACACTTCAATTTCATTAAAATCATCACTCACCATCCAGGGAGAGCCACTGTCATAATTCAATCTACGAATAAGGTCCTAAGAAAAGCGCCTCATTCTCACCTCCGGATGGCCATAGAAACCTGTGAAACGAAAAGAAGAACCACCCACTCGTCAATTAGGGCGTCAATATGTCCCATAGAATAGGAACAAATGGTAACCTAGACTCCTTCAGCCCAAAGTAATGCAAGGCCTCTCGCCATTCCTTCTCGTCCCACATAAAAACCACCTGCTACTCGCAACGTCCCCTCTAGCCTCCACAACACTCTCTTGTGCTCCCAGTTTCAGACTCGAATTCCCCGTTCCAAACGCCTCTCCAAAATCACTTGTAACCCCTTTCCCATACACCGCCTCTGCTCTATCAATATTAAGCCCTTTAGCTCTATCAGTCAGGCAAAAAACACAGCCCCGAAAGCCATTCTTAGGTTGGATACTGAACACGTCTTTCTCCATGGCCTTCCAGCAGCCAAAAGGAAGTTCCACTCCATCCTCAAGAGCAGGTAAAGGACAAGCATTCAGCACATGATCCAAATGACCACATCGAAAACAAAAAAAGGGAAGTCGCTCATACTCAATTTCATACTTCTTGGCAGGTTCTTCAGGAAGTAACTTCAGCGTCACAAAATGCTTTAAATGTTCCATGACTAGCAGTTTGACTCTAATTCGGAGAAAACTCCCCAGGCAGTCGCCATTGCGACCTTTATCCATAGTCACAAAGCGGCCCACATGGTTACCCACCCTCTCCGCAAGGTTTGGGGTCAAATAAATAAGTGGTATCTTCCTAACGCGTATCTAGAAGCCTTGGCGATCAAGGTAAACATCAGCAGGATCGACAAAGCCATCCGTTGACGCCAACACAAAGAGAGCCCTATCAAAGGACCATGGCGCCCCATTGAGGACTTTTCTGTGATCCGCCTCATTCTCAAATGAGAACAGAAAAGGCCCCGTGTCTCCCACCGCTAAACCCGAAAAAAGAGCCCTAATAAACCAAATGAACCTCAAAGTGCCAAACAACGCCTCTCGATTATACGCCCTCGCCGTTAGCAACCTACCAACCAGCAAGAACTTAATAGCCAAGGGTTGTCCCACTTTAGCACTTAAATCCAATTCCAGCATTTCCGCATTAGATATGGCCAATTGTGACACCATCTGTCCTGTAATATTATCCATAGCCATTTCCCACATGTCAAACCAGTGTTGTAGCACTCTCAAGAACGTCAAGAAGCTCGAGAACGCAAAAGAATCCTTGTAGCAGTCACACATAGATTACTTTGATGCTCCAGCAGCCGCCAAGCATCTCAATCGCTCGCAAACCCTAACCGCAAAAGTCGGAAGGGACAAGAAAAATTGTTTAATATATAGTATAGGAATTAAGATTTCTAGAATTCCTTGGTTTCTACACTTTTTCCATTTACTGTATTTGGTTGTTAGCCATTTTCCCAAGTACTTTATTTATTTTTTCACAAAAGATATTTTTAGTTTAATAAAAGCCACATTCTAATTGGAACCGTTCATTTTCTAAATTATCATTTCAATATCATCTCTTAAAAAAATCAACAAGATTGGAGGTCGTTTAATAATTTTTATTTATAAAAAATCAACGATATTGGTAACAATTAAGATTCTCATTGTGAACCGTCCAATTAGTTGATAAATATGAATTGCTAAAAGATCTCCAATTTAGTTGATTTATTATTTTATTTTTTTGCATAAATGATCTTAAAATAATCATTTAGGAGTATAATGATTTCAATTTTGATACATGCGTAAGGGCAATTCGATAAATAGAAATGGTGATACGAGGAGGTACTCTTGTGGTGGAATGCAATATTATTCTTATTATTTTACTTACATATATGGGATAATACTTGCATCTCACTCATGTGGGTACCTCCTCGTACCACTATATCAATTTATTAAATAATGTTTATACATATATCATAATAGAAATCGTTCAACTCCTAATCAATATTTCAAGATCATCTCTGCAAAACATTAACAACATTGGAGGCTGTTTAGTCATTCATATATATCAAACGATTCAACGGTATTGGTAACAATACAAATTTTCATGGTGAATCATCCATTGAGTTTATACAGATAAATGTCTAAACGATCTCCAATTTGTTTTTTTTAATATATAAATGATCTTTGAACACTGATTTAGGATTGAACGATCCCAATAAGAATATATGTATAATAATTATTCAATAAATCAAAAAGGTGGTACGATGAAGTTGTACGATGAGGTACCTTAAGTGGGATACTATATATATACACACATACATCTTTTCGTTACAATGATATTGGGGGTGGAGATTATAATATAAACATTAGGTATCGACCTCGTTATTTACGAGTGAGGATTACAATATAAATATTAGGTATCGACCTCGCCATTTATGAGAGTCGAACCTGAGACCTCCTACATAACGTATGGAGATGAATACCACTAGGCCATAACATTAAATGGCATACACACATACATCTTATCTTATCTTATCTAATATATCTATTATTATAAATCCAATATGGTGAATTACAAGACATCATCAATAAATTCATATAGAAATATCCTTAATTAATGAATATTTTAAAAAGACAATCTATTAAATAAGTAAAAAATAGTAAAATTATATATTTATTATTATAAAACCAAAATGATGAATTTGGTGTTACAAGATTTCACCAATTATTTTGGACAAAAAACCCTTAATTAGTGAATGTTTTAAAAATGAGATTTTATTAAATAAGAACAAAATAGTAAAATTGTATATTTTAAATAAAAAATTAAAAGAATTAACATTTCAGTGGAGGAAGTGATTACTTGCTCCCCTTCATTACCTTTTTTTGGATTACTTTTTTTTCGTCTT
Organism: Oemleria cerasiformis; assembly: GCA_037349345.1. Classification (NCBI taxonomy): domain Eukaryota; kingdom Viridiplantae; phylum Streptophyta; class Magnoliopsida; order Rosales; family Rosaceae; genus Oemleria; species Oemleria cerasiformis. The sequence goes on from JAZGTL010000019.1 coordinate 12,389,793, forward strand.
ATTTTTTAAAACTAAAACTAAAAATTAACACAAACGTAAGCAAATACAGAAATGTAGTTATTATAAAGCAAGGATGGTGAGTTTAGTGAAGGCTTCACCAAAAATTTGGAACCAAAATACCCTTGATTGTTAACTCTATTTTTACAAGCAACCATTTAATAAATAAGAACAAACTAATAAAAATAATTGCTAAATTTAAAACTTTTCAAAATCAATGAGAGAAGTATGAGTTTTTTTACTGTTTTTATTTTCACAAGAAAGTAGGCAGTGGGTTGGTAGTTACTTCACCCATATTACTTTTAAGATAAAAAACATTTTCTAAGAGTTCATTTTTATTAAAAAAAATTAAAAATAAAAGAAAAGCAATTGGCACACTCTTGCGCGTGCCAAGAGGCTATTCATAAGGAAAGTTATTACATCCCGTTCTGAAAATTAAAGCTCAGTAATATGCAATTACTAAAATGCCCCTATTTGCATCACGTGTGGATCTTAGTACGTAAACAAGTTGCTTTCGGAGAGGGCCAATTTAAAAGTTTGATTCTACCTTTAAGCCCAAAAACTCATTCAAGCCCATCATTCAAAATTATGATCATAAACTCTCCCACTCCACTTTTTCATGCTCTTTCTCTTTATATCTCTCTCTCTCTCATTCTTCATCGTGGTCACTGTGGACCACCAAAACCACCGCCACAATTTTCAACGACCCAACCACTGACACTACCACCAAGCTATCTCCCTTCTCACAGTCATTTTCCGGTCAAACAAAGTAACCATCGATTTCGAAAATTATACCATTAGATTATGGTAAAAAGTACTTGAATTTTGACTATTTGCATGTGTCTTTTGGTGGAGGAACGACGGTGGACGGAGCTTCGTCGGAAACTGCGATTTTCGGCAATACCGAGACTTTTCCAGCCATTTTTTCGACCAACCACCGCTAATCGGACATCAACAGGTACATTTTTGGAACCCTTGTTTCATTATGAATCCAATGGTACGTAGTTTGAGGAAATCCGAGCTCGAAAACATTTTTCGGCGAGATTTCTAGAATCCCTCCGGCTAATGTTAGAGTTAATGGAATATGCCAACGTCGTTAGTATATTCCGTTAACTTCAACTTTTATGGAATATGTTAACGTTATTAGTATATTCCGTTAACATCTAACGGCGTTAGTATATTCCGTTAACATCTAACGGCGTTAGTATATTCCGTTAACATCTAACGGCGTTAGTATATTCCGTTAACATCAAATTTGATAGAATATGCCAACGCGTTAGCATATTCCGTTAAAATTAACAGAAGGTCATTAAAGCTAGTTTTGAGACATTTCAGACACTTTTTTCATGTTTTACTAATGTATGGACACGTGCGTTTTAACACCATTTTCGAGCAAACAAAGAAGGGAAATTTAGATTAAGGAATTTTTAGTTAGTTTTCGGAATTGCGTTGCCTTTTGTCAGGGAAATGACTTTATAGAGTTTCTTAGTGGCGTAGCACCATTCGGTGTTTTGCTCTCCGATCATCCGTGAGTGGACCACTTTCTTTAAACCCAGTTATTTATGACTATAATATTTATATGTGCGTGTGGTATGTTTTATGGTTTAGTACCATGTTTGATTTATGAATTAAAGGGAAGTCGTGAACCCGATCTATTTTATTATTATTTCTCTTTACCCTTATGGTGGTTATTTTTATGATTTGTTACAAATTTCTTTTGTGATTAGTTTGTATTGGACCTTTGTTTCAAGATGGTTTTTACGGTTTTGAATCTCACGACTTTAGCGTCGTTGATTTTAGATATGACTATTGGGAGTTGTTTCATTGCCATGAGGTGCCTATGAATATTGTACTCACTTGGTAAGTTGTTGGTATATTTAGTACCCGTATATTGGCCACAGACCAGTCCTCCACGTGATCGCTCACCCACACTTCGCTCTATACTAGCTAAATAGTGTCAATCATGTCCTAGAACTCCTAGGGGACATGTGGTGACGGTGCACCAGTCCTTCATGTTGTCGTGGTACATGAGCGCCATGACTCGTACGACCGTACGTTAGTGGGGTACATATTCAGTTTTCTTTTACTATCGAGGTACTAGTGAGGGTACGGTTTTCTTATCATTTTCATTGTGCAAGGTTTTAGTTACATCTCATTTGACGGTTTGTAATTCTGTTTTGCAAACTTTTAGTACGATGTTTATTTAGTATTATTTTCTTTGTGAGATAATTACACTTAAGAATGCTTTTATACCCGCCTTACTACTATTATCTATTTTACGTAAATCGGTTTCCTAGTGTGTGCTTATACATGTAGTGTGTTTAACTATTGGTTTTCAAAAATGAAGGGTTATTATTATTACTTTCATGATTATTTTACACTAAACTCTTATTATCCTGGTCCACTCACTCTTCTATTTTGCGCCCCTTAGGACTTAGTAAGCGACATGAGTTTCGAGGAGGATTCCACTGCGGTTGTTCTAACACCATCTGTTGGATACGCGTTGAGACCCATTTGTAACTAGTTAGTTACTTCCGTTGTTTCCTTTATGATGATCATCAAAGTGTATATTACTATGCTATGAACTTCCTCTGTCGCACTCTTTCAATTTTACTTTACTGATGACCTCGTTTCACACAACTTCCTATAACGCACCGTTTTACGTTTGACTTTCGTGACTTGGACCCATCGTCTTAGTGATGGCCAACATGCCTTGATTTTAGTGTTCATGTGGACTTTCCGAATCGAGGTGTGTCAAAAGGCATGAGGTTTGGTGTTACAAGGTTTCACCAAAAATATTCGGACATAAATACCCTTGAATAATGAAATTAAAAAATAAGGAAAAATAGTAAAATAGATATTTAAAATTTAATTTTAAAATAAAATTTTAATAAAGGAAGTGAGTAGTAGTTCCTCCAACTCTCATACATTTTGTTTGTTTATATTTTTTGAATTTAGTTTTTGTTCCTTCTTATTTTTAAAATTACAGAATAATAAATTAGAAACAGTGGCTGAGCCACTTGAAGACCAGAGAGGGATCAAGCCCCCAGTGGTTTTTTTTTGTTACATGTTATGTATATGAAATTATACTGATATCGTTACAAATTTTATCTCATATTTTCTATTTTTTCACGAACATACCAAATATTATTTAATTATTACTTACTAAGTATTGAAGTTTGAGTACATAAGTAATTATTTTGCAGACTTTTAGGCACTCAAATTGAAGATAACACAATTACTTATTGGGAAATGAATAAACACATACTCATGAAATTCTCTAAACCATTGCCATTATTTATATATTTTTATTTTTGTTGCCATTATAATTGTCTATATAAAGTTCCCTTTCTAATATTAATCTTTTTTCATAATGGAATTAGACCATTGTTACAAAATTATTTCGATCGGAAAATACCCTTACCATTATTTATAAAGTGTCCCCACTGACTTGAATTTCTAGTTACGTCACTGATTAGAAAGAACAAAGAAAATTGGCACACACGTGATCGCGTACCAAGATGCTTGTTTGTATAAAACCAAAATTAGTTTATCCATCTCTATAAAAGATGAGGAACTTGAAAGTAACAAGGAATTTGTAAATGATTAGATGCAAGACATATAGATGAGATTTATAAGTTCTACCTATGGAGGTGTTACTTTGGAAATTGCCAATTTAATGGTTTGTTATGCTCATATAGTGCATGTGTTTTCTTACTAATTGCTCAACTACCTGCTTACAATGTCCATATTTTTTTTAGTGCATATCTTAGTAATATATATAGTATAAATTCCGTAGAATTTTGAAGTTCCTCATCCAAACACTATGGGACGAAATTGGCATGGGCATTGTGCACTTTCAATTTATTTATTAAACTTATTCTGTGGGGAAAAAAAGTATTGATATATTGCTCATGAGTTTCCGGACTGTATATAATATGATATGAAAAATAAACCATAACAATAGTAAATTGTTCATCCAATGAAAAAAAAATTTCTCCGGTATGTTTTTTTTTTTGGAGGAATTCTACTGGCTAGGTAAACAAGTAATTTTTTATTTAATTAGCAATTAATTTGATATGAAATTGAATGCATTAACCAAATAAAATAATATGAAGATTTACTCAACATAAATATGGAAAGAATAATATTTTCTTTTATTTTATTAAATAATTTATTAAAATTACTAACCATAGTTAACTAACTTGTAGGATGCATGACGAAATCTACTTTGATAGTAAGTAAATGTGCCTTATATACTTTCATCAAGTCTCACTTTTCCCTTCTCATTTTATTTTGTCTCACTTTTTGCCCTGTACTTTTATTATGTGTTTCAAATAGCCCGTACTTTTATTGTGTTTCATATTGCCTCATTCCATTAACTTTGTCATAAAAATTGTTAAGTTACTAATACGGCATTGATGTTTTATTATTTTTAGAGATTAATAAATTAAAAAAATATTAGATGAAGAAGCATTCAAGGATTAAAGAACGTATTCTTTGATAAAAAAAAGATAAAGGAATAAAGAATGTAATAAAAAATCGAAAAAAAGAAAAAGAAAATAACCCCAGCCAAGATCTTCCTCTCCATGATACCAGCCGGAGCTACATCTAACTAGGGTGGTTATAATTTAACCATTTATCTAAATTGTATGATTATGGTTATAGCCATTTAAGTCCACAATTAAAATGTATGGTTATAATTATGAGCAAATTACACTTTAGTACCATGTGGTTTATACCAAATTTCAGAGTTATACCTAACGTTTTAAATTTTGCATTTAAGTACCCTGTGGTTTATACCAAATTTCAGAGTTATACCTAACGTTTTAAATTTTGCATTTAAGTACTCTGAACTTTTTAAAACATTATAACTTGGCTCCACTATTAATTATTTCGTTAGATAATCCGTTAAGTATTTATGTGTCCACCTGTGGGACCTAACTTTTAAATTGTATTATGCCATGTAGATAAAAATAATAATAATAAATTCAAATAAAACATTAAAAATGCATACATTTGTTATTTCTTATTAAAATATATAATTAACATAATACATTTGTTAATTAACATAATACATTTGTTAATTAACATAATACATTTGTTAATTATTTAAGTACCCTAATCGATGTATGTTATACCAAGTATGTATTAACATAACATAATACCAAGTATGTATTAACATAACATAATACCAAGTATGTATCAAATGTATTTCTTATTAAAAATCAAATGTATTAACATAACATAATATATGATTGTGACCATGACCCTAACGAAATAATTAATAGTGGAGCTAAGTTGTAATGTTTTAAGAAGTTTAGGGTACTTAAATGCAAAATTTGAAACGTTAGATATAGCTCTGAAATTTGGTATAAACCACAGGGTACTTCAATGCAAAATTTGAAACGTTAGGTATAACTCTGAAATTTGATATAAATCACAGGGTACTAAAGTGTAATTTACTTTATAATTATTAACCATTTAACCAATGGACAAACCATTTAACCATTTATACATAACCATTTAACAATTTATTACATAACTATATAAATTTGTTTTTGGTTATATTTATTTACAATTTATTACATAACCTTATAAAAAAATTTTGGTCATGTTTATCTAACAATTTATATAGCATTGTTTAATTAAAGTCATTTGAAAAAAAAAAATTGACAAAATTGAAAAAAAAAAAAAACTCAACACAAACCCGTCCGTCACCTATGGGCGACCCGCGATGCCGGTGGGTTGACCCGTTTTTTCAGGCCATTTTCGACCACCTCAGGTGGCAATCTTGGTAAGGATTTGTTCCTCTCTTCGAATCTTACAAGTCTATGTCTTTAGATTTCTCATATCTTAGTCAATTTTTGTAGATCTAACTTGAGAAGTTTTGTAATTTCGGAGTGTTTTTCACATTTTCGACCACCTTTGGCCACTTTTGGCCGTTGAATCAAGTATTAAAGTTGTTCTACTGGTTGAGCTCTACGCGGTGATATAAAATTTGTTGATATCCGAGATGGTTGATTATCCCTTGCAATTTTACCTATTTTATTATTTTTGGTTTTTTTATTTTTTTGTTAAATATTAATTTAAGTTATTTTAGTATTTAAAAAAAATAGAAATAATAAAAATTGAAAATTAAAATTATTTTCACGGTGCACCGCGGTTAACTATATATTAATGGTTATAGTAATGGTTAATAACCATTTAGCTAAATAACCAATGGTTATAAATAACCACGGTTATAATCCTAAATGGTTATGGCAAAAAAAACCGTGGTTAAGAACAAGTTAACCATTTGCCCATCCATACATCTAACACGACATCCTCACCTCAAACAAAATTTTTGCCTTCAGTGGATGCTCTTTGTAATTTTTTTTTTACCAGAAGATCAGAACCTTTATTAATAACGAATAGAGACACCAGCATCAGATGTCAAACAACCAATCCGTTCCTAACTCATCCCAACAATGGTACCCACCAATCTTAGAAACAAAACCAGCTACAAGGTGAGCAGCTCTATTAGCTTGCCTAGAACCATAAACAAATTGAACCCTCTCTAGTCTCGAGGCCATTGCATGGATATCAAAAATAATACAATCAAGATCAGCATCACCATGGTTTTGGCCAAGAAGGATCTGGACCAGTCCCAAAGCGTCAGGCTCCATCACCACTCGCTCGTGGCTAGCCAGCAAATAATGGGAAAGGGCACTACGCATCGCCTCTGCTTCAACCACCAAACTCGACTTCAGACAAAGACCCCCTTTCCCTCCTGCAGACACCAGTAATCCAAAACTATCCCGGATAACCTAACCAACCCCTCCGTTCACCGTATCTCGACACCAAGCACCATCACAATTAACCTTTAGGAGGCCCATGAACCCTAGAACCATAAACAAATTGAACCCTCTCTAGTCTCGAGGCCATTGCATGGATATCAAAAATAATACAATCAAGATCAGCATCACCATGGTTTTGGCCAAGAAGGATCTGGACCAGTCCCAAAGCGTCAGGCTCCATCACCACTCGCTCGTGGCTAGCCAGCAAATAATGGGAAAGGGCACTACGCATCGCCTCTGCTTCAACCACCAAACTCGACTTCAGACAAAGACCCCATTTCCCTCCTGCAGACACCAGTAATCCAAAACTATCCCGGATAACCTAACCAACCCCTCCGTTCACCGTATCTCGACACCAAGCACCATCACAATTAACCTTTAGGAGGCCCATGGCCGGTTTCTTCCAAATATGCATCGTCGCATCATTACTCGAATCTGGCGAACTAGGCTGTGAGAAATGTCCGCCCAAAGCCGAATCTCCAAGTTCCCAGAATTTCGACACACCCTTTAGGAGCTCGGCAATGGCCTCCTCCGGGTGAATAGGACTCCCCTGAAACACCATCCGATTCCAACATTTCCATATTCTCCAAAGTCTAAATGTGAGTGTCTGAATCAGTTCCACCTTATGGGGAAACCGGTGAAATTTAGTAATCAAGCACTTCCATATACCCTGAAAATCAGCACCCTCCAAAGCACCTACATCAAGCATAAGGAGGCTGCCAAACCAGAAAACCTTGGCGAAGGGGCAATGAAAAAATAGGTGGACCTCAATTTCCACATCAAGACCACATACCGGGCAAACCGGATCCACCATCAACCGTCGCCGCACTAAGTTGGCTCGGGCCGCCAATGCACTGCTGCATCCCCTCCAGATAAATTGCTTAAGCTTCGGTGGCACCTGCATCGCCCATATGTGACTCCACTTCAGACCCTAATCCGATAAGGAACTGGACTCCCCCTCCCCACGTCTACCTAGCTCCCCATTTCTGTGGAGATACAATGCAACCCCATACACCGACTTCACTGAATAGCATCCACTGGTGATGCTCTTTGTAATTAAAAAAGGTCAAAATCTATTAATTTGCCCTCAAAAGTTGGAATTAATTAGCTTAATACCAAGGCGAATTCTTGTCATTTAATTTGATTTTTCTTTGCAACGAAGACTAGAAGGGTGGATACTCCAGCAAGAAGAACCCGAGGCACTAAGGAAGCAAACATGATTCCATAGACCGCAAGCAGTCCAACAATTATATACACCTTTTTCCAATTTAGACGACTGAATTTTTCTTTTGCCAAAAATTTAGATGGTTGAATTGAATAGACCTAGTAGGGCAGGGCCTTCATGTCAATTATGAATTGAGTGAGATCCAGAGCATGAAACATTGAAAGTAGAAGAACAAGTTATGTTGGAAGTAGAAGAATAGGATCTGAATAGGTTATATTGGAAGTAGAAGAATAGGATCTGATTAGGTTATGTTGGAAGTGGAAGAATATGACCAGATCGTGAGAGAAACAGAGAGAGAGAGCGGGGAGTGGGTTTTGGGCGGCTGAAAAAGAGAGAGAGAGCAGTGAGCGGCTGAAAGAGAGAGAATGAGAGAGAGAGAGAGAGAGAGAGAGAGAGAGAGAGAGAGAGAGAGAGAGAGAGAGAGAGAGAGAGAGAGAGAGAGAGAGAGATAGAGAGGGAGAGGGAGCAGTGAGCGGTTAAATGGATTATTGGTATTAAAAGCAACTAGGGTTAGGGTTTGTATTATATATTTATTTAAAGGATATCGGTTTCTCTTGAGCTTTTAAATTGGTTGGGTTTGGGGCTTTTAAAAATTGGCTGAGTTCATAAAAAAAAATGGGTTGAGACGTTTAATTTTACAGTTTTTACATTAGGTTTATGTCTTTTGGCTTATGGGTTGGGCTTTACTGGGACGGGCCTATGGCCTATTTTTGCAAGAAGAACCCGAGGCACTAAGGAAGCAAACGTGATTCCATAGACCGCAAGTGGTCCAACAATTCTATACCTTTTCAAATTTAGATGACTGAATTTTTCTTTTGCCAAAAATTTAGATGGTTGAATTGAATAGACCTAGTAGGGCCGGGCCATCATGTCAATTATGAATTGAGTGAGATCCAGAGCATAAAACATTGTAAGTAGAAGAATATGTTACGTTGGAAGTAGAAGAATAGGTTATGTTGGAAGTAGAAGAATATGATCTGATCGAGAGAGAGAGAGAGAGAGAGAGAGAGAGAGAGAGAGAGAGAGAGAGAGAGAGAGAGGGGAATGGGTTTTGGGAGGTTGAAAAAAGAAAGAGAGCAGTGCGCGGCTGAATTACTTATTGGTATTTAAAGCAAATAGGGTTAGGGTTTGTATTATATATTTATTTAAAGGATATTAGTGTCTCTTGTGCTTTTAAATGGGTTGGGTTTGGGGATTTTAAAAATGGGCTGGGTTCTTTTAAAAAAAAGGTTGAGACATTTTATTTTTCAGTTTTTACATTAAGTTTATCTCTTTGTGCTTATGGATTCGGCTTATATGGATGGACCGAGCCTTGCTTTTCTTCAACGAGCCAATGGGGCCCCCACAAACCTATGGGCTTTTGGGCCAAATAATGAGGCCTTGTCCAGCAAGGAGAACCTGATGCATTAAGGAAGCAAATGTGATTCCATAGACCGCAAGTGGTCCAAAAATTCAAGATATGCATTTTTCTAATTTAGATGACCAAAATTTTCTTTTGCCAAAAATTTAGACGGTTGAATTGAATAAACCTAGTAGGGCTAGGACTTCATGTCAATTATGAATTGAGCGAGATCCAGAGCATGAAAAATTGCAAGTAGAAGAATAGGTTATTTGGGAAGTAGAAGAATAAGATATGAATAGGTTACGCTGGAAGTAGAAGAATATGATATGATCCTAAGAGAAATAGAGAGAGAAGGGAGTGGGTTTTGGGCGACTGAAAAGAGAGAAGGCAGTGAGCAGCTGAGAGAATTATTGGTATTCAAAGCAACTAGGGTTAGGTTTTGTATTATATATTTATTTAAAGAATATTGGTATCTCTTGGGCTTTTAAATAGGTTGGTTCTGGGGCTTTTAAAAATGGGATGGGTTCGTAAAAAGAAAAATTGGGCAGAGACATTTAAGTTTTCAGTTTTTACATCAGGTTTATAACTTTGGGCTCACGGGCTGGGCTTTATCAGGCCGGGTCTATGGGCTATTTTTGGTTTAAACACCTAAGACCAAGCCCAACCTACTCACTTGTTGGCATGTCAACCCCATGGCCCATAGCAGGCCGGACCAGACTTTTCTTTAACAAGCCAAGATGGCCCCCACAAGCCCACGGGCGTTTGGGCCAAATGGTGAGACCTAATCTTGCAAGGAGAACAAGATGCACGAAGGAAGAAAACGTGATTCCATAGACCTCAAGTGGACCAAAAATTCTAGATATGCCTTTTTCTAATTTAGATGACTGAATTTGTTTTGCCAAAAATTTGAATGGTTGAGTTGAATAGACCTAGTAGGGCTGGTGACAGGACCCTTCCAGAATTTCCCCATGAAATCTGGGAAGAACCCTGCTCCCGTCTAACAACCTAAATGAATTCCCAGAATACCCTAAGTCCTTGCAATTAATTATGAGAATTCTGCCAAAAATCAAGCAGAATCTCCCCTTAAGGACTAGTTAACTGTCTTAGCTTCTCGACTGAACAACCACACCGATGGCTAACCGGCTTGGTTATGTCAGGGTAAGAGCCAATACTTCGCCACATATCACAATGTGAGAACCCCTGATGATGATTCAGAGTTTATAGCCCTCTCCTAACAAGCACTGATACCAAGTTGATAGTAGGTCAGACACTGCTGAAACTGTAGACTAGTGGTGGCCATACAGGGTAACCTCACGAACTTGTTTTACGCCCCAGCTTCTCGACTGACAGCTTTTAACACAAAAGTTTAATACTTGAAATACCTTTAACCTTTAGAAACATTAAATAAACTTTACAGGGGTTCCAATAGAACCTCCTCTATACTTGACTTACCCCACCTATCTGTCAGACGTAGGATAGTCTAGTAGTCACAAACTACCTCGGAGGACCTCCTTCGCATTCTAACAAAACAACTAACGTGTCACCCTCTTGTGAACCGTCAATAACTCGTCAATCTGGGTCACCGCCCACACCAACCCACTGACCCGGATGACGAAGGTACCAGACTTGGTTGAATTGAGTCTCATTGACTTACCCCAAGTCGTACTCGATATCATGGCTCGTCTTGAGCACCCCGAGTGGTAACTCGATATCTAGCTTCTCCTGAGCACCTCGAGTGGTAACTCAATATCCGGCTCCTCCTGAGCACCCCAAGTGATAACTCGATATTCGGCCCCTCCTAAGCACCTCGAGTGGTAACTCGATATCTAGCTCCTCCTGAGCACCCCGAGTGGTAACTCAATATTCGACTCCTCCTGAGCACCCCGAGTAGTAACTCGATACCTGGCTTCTCTTGAGCACCCTGAGTGGTAACTCGATATTCGGCTCCTCTTGAGCACCCCCAGTGGTAATTCGATATCCGGCTCCTCCTGAGTACCCCCGAGTGGTAACTCGATATCCGGCTCATCTTGAGCATCCCTAGTGGTAACTAGATATCCGGCTCCTCTTGACCACCTTGAGTATTCCGTCACACTGATGGAATATTCCGTCAAAACTGACGAAAGATCCTAATGAAATTGGAATATTCCGTTCAGACTAACGGCATTAGGGTTCCGTCATAACACCGTTATCATTTGACGGAATATGCTAACGCTGTCAGCATATTCCATCAACTCCTGACAACGTTAGTTGACTCAACGGTCAACTAGACGCTGACTGTGCTGCCACGTGGCTGCCACCTGGTAGGCCACATCAGCCACCGGCGGTCGACCAATCGCTAGAGACGATGATAGAATCGCCGTCGTCACCGCCGTCTCTGGTGGCCGAAATCTAGAAATTCTCGTCGAAAATTGCCATTTCCGGCGAGCTTTCAACTCCTTCATTTCTCGACCATTTCATGATTTGCACATGTAAATCCATCTACTTTTCACCAGGAACCCAAAAATGAAGTAGGGAGTTCGAGATCTTACCTGGTTCGGATGGAATCCGAACGAAAAGTTTCGACTAACCTCCTATCTTCATTCAGCTGTCCTCGGTGGTGTTCGTGCTTCGAGATTGACACCAAAGTCTTCGTGAGGTCGAGGGGAATCCATCCCTAGCCTCGATTTAGATTGAAAAAGCCCAGAAATAGGTTGATTGTGGTGGTGGATTTGGTGTTCACACTGGGAGGAGAGAGAGATTTCTGAGGGAGGAGAGAGAGAGAGTCCGGGTCTGCGTCTAGGCAGAGTCCGAAAACAGAGAAAATATCCCCCTAAATTTTTGGACTTTTCCAAAGTGACCAAACTGCCCCTGAAGCTTCTAGACCCACGACGATCTCATCGGGTCTCCGTTTTCCGCGTGCCACCTTTCTACGAACTCGTGAGTTCGAGACCTATGCAACGACCCAAGAAATTTTCCAAAAACACTGCCAGTCAAAAAATTGATTCCCAAACCCTTCTGAAATCGATTGTAAAATCATATTTTCCTTAATTAAATTCTCAAATTAATTTAATTCCTGGTCTAGGTCGTTACAATTTCCACACACCAACCCAACCCCTCCCCCCCCCCCCCCCCCCCCCCCCCCCCCCCCCCCCCCCCCCCCCCCCCTTGAAGGAATTTCGTACCCGAAATACCCTTAACTTAAGTCAAGGAACCAACCTCCTGTTCCAAGTCCTCTCGCGTCACCACAGACACGAACTGGGCCTTAGATGCCATTCCCAATTGAACCTGTGCACTCTGCACCTTTCTTTGTTCCCATCTTGACAACAAATCGTAGGCAAGAACAACATCCAAGAGACATCCTGGAGGCACCAGAATTCAACCAACCCGGAACATACCTCGAAGTAATTCTCTGAGCCCGAGAAGTCCATCGCGGGTCCTACCTCGAGCATAACTGCACTTACCTCAAGTCATGACATCACATGACTGAATATACCTCGAAGTAAGGTGTCAGATAGGGTCACATGTACCAAGTGCAGTCAGGCTTAACGATCTAGCGGAGAACTACATGCCATGCCAGAATCAGAGCATATCGACGATCTGGCAGAGGAAAAACCCTACCACGCCAGTCTAGGAAAACCCCTCCACATATCCGAGTATCTCAACATATGCGGGTCTCTGTACGACGCAGCAACAACCTCAACGATATGGCAGAAAACGACCTTGCAACGCTAACATCGGAGAACCCTTCAACGATCTAGTGGAGAAATAGCCTTCAACGCTCGTCGGAGAAAACCTTGACGAATACGTGATGAAAAAATACCCCTCATCAAGTGCCGGACGAATACGTGATGAAAAAATACCCCTCATCAAGTGCCGGACGAATACGTGATGAAAAAATACCCCTCATCAAGTGCCGGAGAAAACATACCTTTCTCCCTCTCTCCCCCCCCCCCCCCCCCCCCCCCCCCAGAATAAAACAATGCATGCATGAAATTCCTTTGTATATAAATATAATATATAGATAATTCGAAACCGGAAAATCCATCTTTTGTTAAAACAATTGGTTGGACCCACAAAAACCCGAATAACGAAAAACATACTGTAGTCCACAATTCTGCTTTGAAAACCCTCCTCAAAAAAGTTTAAAATCATGTAAACCGACTTGGACACAAAATATATATCAAAGTATATCCCACTATTCCCGAAATATATCCCGAGCCGTAACTCAAAACCCTTCACACACTCGATATAGCTTGAGTTGTGTATAACCCTGTACTGCGCGTAGACAGCCTCAACGACCTGGTGGAGAAAATACCCATTGACACTAGTGTCAGAGAACCCTCAACGATCTGGCGGAGAAAGACCCTCGACGCCAGTCGGAGAAAACATTGACCATGGGGGACAAAAATGTAGTGAAAACCAAAATCCATGTTTTGAAATCCTTGTTTCTTGGCCTAAGCCAAATTCATTGCAAAATTGGGTCTATGCCCAAATCCAAGGAAATCACACATCCGGGTCTAAACCCAAAATCATGGACTCGACCGAAATCCAAAATCTAACAAGTCAAACCATATAAAACCTGAATCCTTAAAACAAGGTCATAGCCAAAACGTCATTTCCAAATTATTATTGAAAACCCGTGTCTCGTAATAATTTAATAATATCCAGAATTTTGCCAAAACAATACGTAATAAACAATTATATCAAATATACCTTTATGCATGCATTATATTTTATAAACCAAACATCTCGTTGACAAGAATCCTTAATAATTTGCACACAAGTCTGCGGTCTGCAAGAAGTGAAACCTAGAGCTATGATACCAAATTGACAGGACCCTTCCCGAATTTCCCCTCGAAACTGGGAAGAACCCTACTCCCATTTGACAACCTAAAGGAGTTTCAAGAATACCCCTAAATCCTTGCAATTAATTATGAGAATTCTGTCAAAAATCCAGCAGAATCTCCCTTTAAGGACTGGTTAACCGTCTTAGCTTCTCGACTGAGCAACCGCACCGGTGGCTAACCGGCCTAATCATATCGGTGTAAGAGCCAATACTGAGCCACATATCTCAATGTGAGAACCCATGATCATGATTCGAAGTTTATAGCCTTTGCTAACAAGCTCTGATATCAAGTTGACAGTAGGCAGACACTGCTGAAACCGCAGACCAGTGGTGGCGCTACAAGGTAACCTCACGAACTTATTTTACGTCCCATCCTCTCGACTGACAGCATTTAACACAAAAGTTTAATACCTGAAATACCCTTAACCTTTCGAAACATTAAATAAACTTTATAGGGGTTCCAATAGAACCTCCTCTGTAGTTGGCTGACCCCACCTACCTGTCAAACGCAAGATAGCCTAGTAGTCACAAACTACCTCGGAGGACCTCTTCCGTAATCTAACAAAACAACTGACGTGTCACCCTCTTGTGAACCGTCAATAACTCGTCAATCTGGATCACTGCCCACACCAACCCACTGACCAGGATGACGGAGGTACCAGACTTGGTTGAATTGAGTCTCACTAACTTACCCCAAGTCATACTCGATATCCCGGCTCCTCCTGAGCACCCCGAGTGGTAACTCGATATCCGGCTCCTCCTGAGTACCCCAAGTGGTAACTCGATATATGGCTTCTCCTGAGCACCCCGAGTGGTAGCTCGATATCCGGCTGCTCTTGAACACCCCAAGTGGTAACTCGATATCCGAATCCTCATGAGCAGCCCGAGTGGTAACTCGATATTCGGCTCTTCCTGAGCTCCCCGAGTGGTAACTCGATATCTGGCTCCTCCTGAGCACCCAAAGTGGTAACTCGATATTTGGCTCCTCTTGAGCACCCCGAGTGGTAACTTGATATCCGGCTCCTCCTGAGCACCCCGAGTGGTAAATCGATATCCCTACTCATTCCCAACCATAGCTCAATATCCCGGTTCATCCAGAGAATATGATGGAATCCTCCACGACATACCTCAAATCATCTTGAGAGTATGATGGAATCCTCCATGGCATACCTCAGACCTCAACGATATGGCGGAGAAAGATCCCTCGACGCCAATATTGGAGAACCCCTTAACGATCTGGCGGACACGTACCGTCAACGCCAGTTGAAGAACCCTCACAATGTGGCGGAGAAAGACCCCTCGAACGTCAACATCGGAGAACCCCTCAACGATCTGGCGGAGACGTACCCTCAATGCCAGTCGGAGAACCCTCAACAATGTGGCGGAGAAAGACCCCTCGAACAAAAACATCGGAGAACCTTGTGGTATAACATAATACATTAAAGTACACTTGCCACGCAATTCCGGAAACCCAGTTCGTTCTCAGTACATCCAAAATACCAAATCAAGTAAGCCTTAGCCTCAATGATTTCCTTGACACATTAATAACCCAACTCCCTTGACCTCCCTAGCCAAAACCCGCTCCATGGTCAACCATTACCGCAAGGTTTACTCAAATGGGGCTCAAAACGAATTCCAATGGCCTCAAACCCTCAAAAATTCGATCCGGAATGTCCCAAAACCCTAGCCACGCGCCACACGCCCTCACACGCCCCCACACTCCCTATACTGCTCAAGGTGGAATATTTCGTCACTCTGACGGAATATTCCGTCAAAACTGACGAATAGGTTATGTTGGAAGTCGAAGAATAGGATCTGAATAGGTTAAGTTGGAAGTAGAAGAATATGATCTAATTGTGAGAGAAAGAGAGAGAGGGGAGTGGGTTTTGGGCGGCGGAAAAAAGAGAGGGAGCATTGAGCGGCGAAATGAATTATAGGTATTTAAAGCAACTAGGGTTAGGATTTGTATTATTTTTTATTTATTTAACGATATTGGTATCTCTTGGGCTTTGGGTTTGGGCTGTTAAAAATAGGCTGGTTGATAGGAGCATATTTATGCGACGTTTTATCTTGTTTTCTTATGCTTTTCCTATCATGTTTCCTATGTTTTCTTAATACTTATCTTGTTTTCGTGTTTTATAGAATTTTTGGAAGCAAAGTTACAAAAGGAGTTAATGAGTGCTGTTTTGGAAATCTAAGGAGGAAACTTTGAAACAGACTTCAGCAGATGTGTCAACTTCTCGAAATTAACTGTACCTGGTCAAGAAGAACTAGCTGATGGGCCATATATCGTTTGAAAGATACAGAAGTCTAGTTTCTAGAGAATTTTACGGTTTGTGAATTGGAGTTGTCTAGAATGAGTGATGGCCATTTTAGTACAGCAAGGTCAGGCTGAGCTGGAATTCAGCATTCCTTCTATTTCAAGTTTTCTAATCCATATCGGGCTTGGACGACTAAAGGCCTAGTTTATTAAGGTCACGGAAGGAAATGTTTTAATCAGAAAAAGGAAGATAAACAAATAATAAAGGGAGAGGAGCAGCCACAACGTGAGGATTGATTGAGCAGCGAATACAAACGGTAACGTCTCTCTCCCTCATTAAGGAAATTAACACCCACATCAATTCTGGGCAGCAAAGGGGCAGACACATACATGGGACAAGGGAAAAACGCACAAGGAAGACAAAAAGGCAGCCAACAAAGAGTCACTCTCCCACACAAAAAGTCAGAAACGTCTATCTCTCTCTCTCTCTCTCTCTATCTCATACTTTGGATCGTCTCTTTTTCTCCCAAAAAGAAAACTGTAGAAACGTTGGAAGCTCTCACACAAGGACTCAGCCACACCATCTCATTCTGCTCCATCCGTCAAGGTTCCAAGGTCTAAAAGGCTTTGGAAGCAAGGAGGAACGTCAAGGCGTCATCCAATCATTCTGGCTGACCAACACATCATCAAAGAGCTATCTTCTGCCTCTTTATATATATATATATTTTTTTATGTTCTTGCTGTCTATTTAAATTATGGTTAACTAAGTACTTTAGTTAGGGCTCGATTGAAGCCCTAATCATGTTTATTTAAGGATTTCGATATGCCTTTGCTGCAAACTACTTTTGTGATGCTTAATTGTTTAATTTCATATTATATTTTACTCTTTACATACGTTATGTTATGCTTGATCACCATATGCATGCTGTGTATTGAGTTTGATACACAGGTAAATTTAGATGACCGAATCTTGTGCCTATGAGAGTAACAAAAGAACTAGTTATAAGCTCTTGAAATTAATCATCATGAATAACTAGAATAGATACCATGTTCTAGGAGTTGTGTGTTTGTCGATTTCCATTGTGTTATGCGTTCTTAAAGTGCAACTTAGTAGATACCATACTAAATACTTTAAGAATGAAAAGAGTTAGTGTAGATACCTATGCCTAACTTGTTGCTTAGGGAAATCAATAATTTAAAGAGTAGATATCATGCATTTAGGTTGACAAACATGAGCATCTAAAATATGTTTTGTAGCATTGTGCATGTCGTTTGCTTAAGGAAGAAGATTAGCGGTGAACATCGAATCCCTAATTGGGTTTTCTCATTGTTTTAACCTCAATCCAATTCTATTTTTAATCAAACGCTGTTTTTTTTAATATTTTGTTTCTAAATTTTTAGTTTTCAAAATCATCTTAAAATCAATTTTAAACACATATTAATCCAGTCCTCGTGGGAATGATCTCGTATTTGCTTTATATACTATTTGTCTTATCTTGTGCACTTGCGAGTTAAAACGTGTATATAGTTGCGTAATTTTTATGTTGCTATTTGTACAACACTGGTTTCTTAAAAAAAAATGGGCTAAGACTTTTAATTTTCAGGTTTTACATGAGGTTTATATCTTGCAGCTTACGGGCTTGGCTTTACTGGGCTGAGCCTATGGACTATTTTGGGTTTAAACACCTATGCCCAAGCCCAGCCCACTAACTTTCCGATTATACCTACCCACAACCTATAGTGGGCCGGACCTAGCTTTTCTTCATTGGGCCAAGCGGGCCTCCACAAGCCCATAGGGTTATGGACCAAATGATGAGACCTTATCCAGCAAGGTGAACATGAGGCACTAAGGAAGCAAACGTGATTCCATAGAATGAAAGTGATCCAACAATTCTATATATACCTTTTTAGGTTATTTTGGAAGTAGAAGAATAGGATCTGAATAGGTTATGCTGGAATTAGAAGAATATGATCTGATCGTGAGAGAAAGAGAGAGAGAGAGGGGAATGAGTTTTGGACGACTGAAAAAAGAGTGAGAGTAGCGAGTGGCTGAATGAATTATTGGTATTTAAAGCAACTAGGGTTTGGGTTTGTATTATATATTTACTTAAAGGACATTGGTATCTCTTAGGCTTTTAAATGGGTTGGGTTTGGGCTTTTAAAAATGGGATGAGTTCTTTAAAAACAAAGAAAAGTTGAGACATTTAACTTTTCAGTTTTTACATTAGTTTTATATCTTTAGGCTTACTGGTTGGGCTAATATGGATGGACCGGGCTGGGCTTTATCATGTCGGGCCTATGGGCTATTTCGGGTTTAAACACCTAAGGCCAAGCCAAGCCCACTAACGTTCGGGCTGACTTGGCCCACATTCCTATACCAAGCTAGGCCGGTCCACTATTAATAGTAGGCCGGGCTTTTCTTCAACAGGCAAGGGGGCCCCCACAAGCCCATGTGCTTCTAGGCCAAATGATGAGGCCTAGTCTAGCAAGAAGAACCCGAGGCATTAAGGAAGCAAACGTGATTCCAAAGACCGTAAGTGGTCCAACAATTCTATATATACTTCTTTCCAATTTAGATGACTGAATTTTTCTTTTACCAAATATTAGATGGTTGGATTGAATAGACCTAGTAGGGCCGGGCCTTCTTGTCCATTTTGAATTGAGTGAGATCAAGAGCATGAAGCATTGTAAGTAGAAGAATAGGATGTGAATAGGTTATGTTGGAAGTAGAAAAATAGGATCGTGGGATAAAGAGAGAGAGATAAGGGAGTGGGTTTTGGGCGGCTGAAGAGAGAGAGAGAGCAGTGAGCGGTTGAATGAATTATTAGTATTTAAAGCAACTAGGGTTAGGATTGTATTTTATATTTATTTGAAGGATATTGGTATCTCTTGTGCGTTTTAATGGGTTGTGTTTGTGGCTTTTAAAAATGGGCTCTATTCTTAAAACCAAAAATGGACCGATACATTTAATTTTTTAGTTCGTACATTTGTTTTGTCTTTGGGCTTACAGGTCTGGTGTATATGGATGGACTGAGCTGGGCTTTACTGGGTTGGGTAAATGCACTATTTCAGGTTTAAATACCTAAGCCCAAGCCCAACTGACTAACTTTTGAGCTGGGTCTGTCCACGAGCCATAGCGAGCCGAGCTGGCCCACGGGCCATAACGTGCCGGGCCGGTCTTTTCTTCAGCTGGCCAAGTGGGCCCCCATAACACCATGGGCTTCTGGGCCAAAGATGAGGCCTATGTGGATGGCATGTGAAGTGAAGATTGGGGATGCTGCGGGAGATACTAGGGTGTGGGTTTTTGAATATTTTATTTGTTTTTTATTTTCACTTTTAATCCAATCTATAATTTTTAAATTTGTTAAAATAATCTAGTAGAGTAATGAAATATCCGTAATAACAAAGGTGATGGAATGGGAAATGTGTAGCATAAAATAAAGGTTTTAGTCCAAATGCCTTGCGAACTGTACTATAAATCTCACCTAACTCCTGCAACCGTAATTTGTTCTACTTTACTCTAGGAACTCAACATCCGTACAATATAGTGGCCCAAATCTGTTAAATCTAACTAAATTTGTTTAATTGACTTATGTAGTTGTCATGTGAAAAAAATTAATAAAGGCATTTAAGTCAATTTTATTAATTATTATAAAAAAAATTAAATTAAAGTAAAAAAAAAAAACAAACAAAAAAACCTCCTCCAAGATCACTTTTACTTTCATGTGTGTTTTTTAAAAGTTACTAGACTTCATACATGCGCGTTGTGCTTGTGATATTATTTTTTAAGCTCGATCAATGCGATCTTACGCACTATGCGCGACTTTTTAAATTCGCTATATCAATTTCAAAGAAAATTATTTTATTTTATGAGTACATGTATTTTTATATATAAATAATAGATAAAAAATAAAAAAAATCATGAATTAGTGGGAAATAGGAAGTGGGCA
The DNA here is from genome assembly GCA_037349345.1 of Oemleria cerasiformis. Classification (NCBI taxonomy): domain Eukaryota; kingdom Viridiplantae; phylum Streptophyta; class Magnoliopsida; order Rosales; family Rosaceae; genus Oemleria; species Oemleria cerasiformis. Next base: position 12,410,231 of record JAZGTL010000019.1, read on the forward strand.
TTAACCACCAAAAGTTGAGATTACTAATGTCCCCTCATTATTGATATTTAATTAAACTATTTATATTGTTAAGTGAAGGGCATATATGGGAAAAAAAAGGCTTCACCAAGCCACTCTCTTGGTTAGCATTATAATAACTATAGGTTTCTCTGGTACACGAAATGAGCCACTTCAAATAGGTTCATCCGACCCAGAATAAGATTAATCCAGCATGGGCAACGTAAGACCCAAACAGTTTACCAGAAAAATTGAGTTATCGGACATTCCCGAAGCCTCTTGACATCCGCTAATGCGGGTGCCAATTTGCTTTTCTATTTTTGTAAAAAAAAATAAAAAAAAAAAGAAATAAAATTAACTTTTAATTTTTTTTTTTGAAAACGAAAAATGGGAGTAACTACCTATCTCCACTACCCATTTTTATTCCCCACTTCTTCGATTAACTGTTAATTTTTTTAATTTATAAATTTAACATTTGATTTTACTATTGTATCCTTATTTATTAAATGATTTATTTTTTAAGAGGTTATTAGTCAAAGGATAGTTTCGTCTGAAATTTTTGATGAAGCCAACTTACCCTCTTGGTTTTATAATAGTAGAGATAATAGTAAATCAAAAGAGAGATTGAAGGAAATAACGAATTGTTTTTCGAAAATCAGATTGCTCAAACCTAAACTGATGTTCATGATAGGAGCATATTTATGCGACGTTTTATCTTGTTTTCTTATGCTTTTCTTAGCATGTTTCCTATGTTTTCTTAATATTTAGCTTGTTTTCGTATTTTGTAGGATTTTTGGAAGCAAAGTTACAAAAGGAGTTAAAGAGGAAACTTTGAAACAGACTTCAGCAGATGTGTAAACTTCTCGAAATTAACTACACCTGCTCTAGAAGAACGAGCTGATGGGCCCTATATCGTTGGAAATATAGCGAAGTTTAGTTTCTAAAGGAATTTACAGTTCATGAATTGGAATTTCTAGAAGGAGTTATGGCCGTTTTAGTACAGTAAGGTCAGGATGCATGGGAATTCAGTATTCCTTCTATTCCATGATTTCTAATCCTTATCAGGCTTGGACGACTAGAAGCCCAGTTTGTTAGGTTCATGGGAGGAGCCGTTTTAATCAGAGAAAAGAAGAAAATAAAAAAAAAGAAAAAAAGGAGCAGCCACGGGAGGAAGGACTTCGTAAGCAAACAAGCACACAAGATCAAAGAAACGCTTACCTCACAAAAAAAAAAAAAAAACGTCTCTCTCCCTCATTCAGTGAATTAACATGCACATAAATTCTTGGCAGCCAAGGGGCAGAGGGATATAGAATAGAGAAGCAAAGAGTCTTCCCCGCACCTCACTCTGAAAAAACTACTATTTTTCTCCCTAAAAACTGCAGAAACGTTGGGAGCTTTCACACAAGGACTCAGCCACACCATCCCATTCTGCTCCATCCTTCAGGGTTTGATGGTCTAAAAGGCTTAGGAAGCAAGGAGGAATGTCAAGGCGTCATCCAATCACTATGGCTGACCAACACATCATCAAAGAGCTATCTTCTTCCTCTTTTTATTTTCTGTTTTGTATGTTCTTGATGTCTATTTAAATTATGGGTAACTAAGTACTTTAGTTAGGGCTCGATTGAAGCCCTAATCATGTTTCTTTAAGGATTTCGATATGACTTTGCTGTAAACTACTTTTGTGATGCTTAATTGATTAATTTCAGATTATATTTTACTCTTTACATACGTTATGTTATGCTTGATCACCATATGCATGCTGTGTATTGAGTTTGTTACATAGGTAAATTTAGATGACCGAATCTTGTGCCTGTGAGAGTAACAAAAGAACTAGTTATAAGTTCTTGAAATTAATCATCATGAATAACTAGAATAGATACCATGTTCTAGGAGTTGTGTGTTTGTCGATTTCCATTGTGTTATGCGTTCTTAAAGTGCAACTTAGTAGATACCATGCTAAACACTTTAAGAATGAAAAGAGTTAGCGTAGATACCTATGCCTAACTTGTTGCTTAGGGAAATCAATAATTTAAAGAGTAGATATCATGCCTTTAGGTTGACAAACATGAGCATCTAAAATATGTTTTGTAGCATTGTGCATGTCGTTTGCTTAAGGAAGAAGATTAGAGGTGAACATTGAATCCCTAACTAGTTTTCTCATTGTTTTAACCTCGATCAAATTCTATTTTTAATCAAACGCTGTTTTTAATTTTTTATTTCAAAATTTTCAGTTTTCAAAATCATCCTTTTGAACACCGAGTGCCTTTGTGTATTGCACATAAACTTTGATTAGAAATCTTTTTTTTAGGGTTTGCTTTCACTTCTGCATTCTTAGTTTGTGCCATTTAGTTAGTAGTTCTAGGAAATCAATTTTAAACACATATTAATCCAATCCTCGTGGGAATGATCTCGTATTTGCTTTTTATACTATTTGTCTGATCTTGTGCACTTGCGAGTAAAAAAGTGCATATACTTGCGTAATTTTTAGGTTGCTATTTGTACATCAAGGTTTTGGCGCCGCTGCTGGGGATTGTGTAATTAGTTTGTGCTGAAATTGATTTTTGGTTTTCTTTTACAGGTTGAATTTTGTTTATGCATGGTTGTCGATCCCAAAATCTAGCAGTCGGTGTCTACAATCTTGAGATTGAACGAACTCTTAGACGTCTTCGAAAGCAAGCTGAGAGGGCAAAACTTAACACACAAAGAGAAGATTTTGAAGAAGGAGAAAGATCAGAATCTGTGAACGAAATGGGGGATGAACAAGTTCGAAGGCCTATGTAGGACTCCTTTGTCCCTCAAAACCTTAATCAACCATCATGCATTGCCTACCAACCAAATGCGCAAGGCAGCTTCAATTTATCACCTCAATTTCTTAACATGGTGCCCCACTGCAGAGGCACACCTTCTGAGGATCCATACTTGCACATTAGGGATTTCTTCGATTTCTGCAAGACTCAGAACATATAGGGCTTAACTCCAAAAGGAATTAAGTTAATTCTCTTTCCTTTCTTCTTAAAAGATAATGCTAAGTTGTGGTTGAATTCTCTAGCTGCAGGTTCCATTACTACTTGGGAACAATTGGCCACTAAATATTTGAAGAAGTTTTTCCCACCCCAAAAGATAAGACAACTTAAAAAGGAGATTCATGCCTTCCAACAGAAGGATGGAGAACTTTTCTTTGAGGCATGGGAGCATTTCAAGGAGTTGCTTCTCAAGTGTCCACACCACAATCTATCTCAAGACGATCAGGTACAAGCTTTTTATGAAGGTTTACATGATATTAACAAAAGCCTTGTTGATTCAGCTTGTGGAGGTGTGCTTATGGAAAAGAGCAGTGATGAAGCCATTGAGCTATTTGAGACCCTAAGTGAAAATTCTCAGCAATTCTCATCAAGAGGGAGACAAGGAGTAAAAAGTAAAGGTGTTTATGAAGTTAGCACAAATGGTGGAGTCCATAATCAAATGGCAGCAATGGAGAAGAAGTTAGATATGTTGGTGAAAGCAATGTCAGCTCAGAACATCTCTCAAGTTCAACAAGTTGCTAAAGTCGAGGTATGTGCTATATGTTCTCATTCTAATCATACTACTGAGACTTGTCCTATGTCTTGTTTTACAGATCATGAACAAGCTAATTATGTGGGGCAAAACAACTATCATCCCAAGAACAACCCATATTCGAACACTTATAATCCAGGATGGAAAGACCACCCAAATTTCTCTTGGAGCAACAGTCAGAATTTTCTAATCCACAAGAGCAGCAGAAGAACTTCCAGCAGGGAAATAATTATCATGCTTCATCACAGGTGGCACAACCAAATACTGACTAGAAGAAGAATAATCTTGAAGGTGACATACTCCAGTTCTTGACTGCACAACAACAGACAAATGCTCTAACTAGTCAGAACATTCAGAAACTAGAAGCAACAACTAGTCAAGCTATTCAGAGATTGGAGGCACAAGTAGGGCAAATGGCAAAGGAGTTAACTGAGAGGAAGAAAGGAAAGTTTCCATCACAAACCATACCTAATCCGAGAGGTCAGGAGCAGCTCAAGGTTGTGACAATCCTTAGAAGTGGCAAGGTAGTTGACAACAAGGTGGGGACATATGAGAATGAACCAGAAAAGGTTGAACCACCTCCAGCCACAAAGGTAGGTGAGAAGGAGAAGGTGATATTGCCACCCTTCCCTCAAAGGTTAGTTAAGCAAAAGAAAGAAAAACATCTTCTTGATATTTTTGAAACTTTGAGAAAAGTAGAAATCAACATTCCTTTACTTGATGCAATTAAACAGATTCCATCTTATGCTAAGTTTTTAAAGGTTTGTTGTACACACAAAAGACAGGTTCAAGAACACGAGAAAGTTGCATTGACTGAGGAGGCAAGTGCATTTTTATTGAGAAAGCTGCCACCTAAACTAAAAGATCCAGGTAGTTTTACAATTCCTTGCAGGGTTGGTGACCGTCTGTTTGAACGTGCTTTGCTTGATTTAGGAGCAAGCATTAACTTGATGCCTTATACCGTTTATGAGGAGTTGAGGCTGGGGGAGCTCAAACCAACCTCAATTATATTGCAATTGGCAAATAGAAGCATAAGAAGACCTAGAGGTATATTAGAGGATGTTTTGGTTCAAGTAAATGAATTTATTTTGCTTGCTGATTTTGTTGTTATGGATATGGAAGATTCCCCTATGCCATCTTCATTACCTATTATTATGGTAACTGCTGCTACTAAGATAAGTGTGAAAAGGGTACTATACGCATGAAAGTTAATGGTAAGAAGATAGAATTCATGTTGTCTGACACTATCAAATTGCCACATGATAACCATGATTGTTTCAAGATTGATGTGGTAGGAAGTGTTGTTGAGCAAGTGTTTCAGGTACATAGCATTGACCCTTTGGAGGCATGCATAGCCCACAACCTCACAAGGCTGAATTATGAATGTGGATGTGATGTTACAGAGATAGACCTCCATGAAGCTATGCATTCTCTTGAGGCTTCTAAGCCTTATCCAAGTAAGTATATACCTCCCTTTGAAACTATTATGTCTACTAATACTGCTCTTGTCCCTTCTATTGTTAGGGCACCAGATCTAGAATTGAAGCAACTACCTGAACAATTGAAGTATGCTTACTGATCAGTCGTTATTTATGCATCATTTTGATGTCTTTATATGCCTCTCTTACATGTCTTTTGAACGATTTCGTGCCATCAATAGTAGAAAATAATCAATCTTGTGAGACTTGTGCAGAGTTAGAAATTTAGGTAAAATCTGGAAAGAACGCAAAAAGAATGACTCAAATCGAAGCCCAGATGAAGGAGATATCCTCATTTCAATATCAGGTCCTGAACGTAGTCCTGAGTGCGCCAGTGCGCCTATTTTGGGCCACTGGCCAAGTACCTCATATCAGGCCCTCCGGGTCTCAAACCTGTGTTTCATGACATCAAGTTTAGGTCCTAGAAGTGCCAAGGTCGCGCCAAGGCAGGTCGAGGACATGTCCCAAGAACTCCCATCCGAGCCAAGATGTGCGCCTAAGCCGGGGTCCCTGTTCCGCCAGCGGTAGATCAGAGGTTCTCACTCTGCGCTAAGCCTGACAACATTTACGCCAATCCTGAAAGAAGATGCGCTTCTAATGTACTCATGATTTGCTTCAAAAGCGCAGTCCCAGATCCTGATTACGAAGACAGTCCAAAATCCAAGTTTGGCCAGCTTGCGTTCCCACTTGCCAACTTGCATTCACACTCCCAGCCCTGCTCTGATTGGTTCTAATAGATTTTAAGGACTTTGTAATTAATTAAAAGTAAAATAACTTTCCCTATTCTTATAGGACATGGTTTTACCAATCCTTATAGAACATGGTTTTACCAATCCTTATAGAACAAGGTTTTCCCTTTGTCTATAAAAGGGAGCCTTTGTTCAGTGTTTTAAGGGGGGAGATAATTAGCTAGAGGCGTTTTTGGGAGATACAGAGACACCTTAGCCCTAGATAGTATTTTGGTTTTTTTTAGAGTTTTACGTTAAAGCTTGGTTCTTCCCGAAGTAGAGTGTGTTGGACGTGGAGCTTGGAGAAGAAGGCTCTACCGTGTCTTCTGCTGCATCTGTTCTTCACAATATCTTCTGTACCCTTATTTTCATTATTGCAATTTACTTATGAATTCAATTATATTTGTTTTAATTTCAGTTATGTGTGAGTAGTCATTAGGATTAGGGCTGCTTGAAGCCCTAGCCATGTTAGCTTGTTGATTGGATTTCTGGCTCTTGATTATGATTGCTATGCATGCTGAATAAGTTGGATTACTATGCTTAATGACCTTAATTTATGCCTATAAGATTAGCTACCTTGTTTGCATATAATTATAGATGTAATTGCTTGAGTGACTGTCATATCATCTTGTGATTTGGAGCATCGAAAGTATTCTTACTTGTAATCTTAACTCATAACGACCTAGGATTGCATGTCACTTTGCTAGGCTAATGTGGTGTCATTAAATTCTCTTTAAACTTCATGCATCATCTTAAAAGGTAGGTGATAGACGTTCTAGGCATATGCCCTGTTTAGAACATGCTAAGGAAGAGGGAATAAGATGTGTCTAGTGAACCAACGCTAGGTCCTAGGCACGGGCACCTAATTCAGAAAATGCATAGTAATTTGGTCAAGGAAATCTGGTTAAGAGCTATAATTGGTTAGAGTGGATAGTAAGCCTTAATTCGCCTTAGTTAATAATCAATCAACCGTTAATTCTTGCATTGTTATTTTCTGCATTTTATTTTACTTGTCTTTAAATTTCATTTCTCACATCATAAACCCCCCTGCGTGTGTGTGTGTGTGTGTGTTTTCACTAAGTTAATAAATCTGAATTAAAGTGGTCATAACGTTGATACAAGTCCTCGAGGGATCGACTCTTGCTGTGCTACTATACTATTCTTATCGATTTGTGCACTTGCAAGGATTTTATAACTGTTAGAATTGAATTGCATATTTCTTGCCCTTTAATTTTACCAACAAGTTTTTGGGGCCGTTGCCGGGGACTTGTCCCTCAACGGTGCCCATTCAAGTTTAGATTTGTAACTTAGTTTTTCTTTTTGTTAGGTACCCGCGTATGTCATTCCAAGGTTCAGTGCACGGGTCATCAAGTGGACCATCATCGCAAGCATCTTCAGTCCACGGCTCCCCGCCACCAAGCCCAAGAAGGATGGCGGACCACAGAGAAGAGCAGGGCCTGGAACGTGGCCGAGTACCGCAAGCCCCACGGCGCCTTAAGGATTTTGCCATGCCCCATGTCACGGAGGATCAATTTCCAATTGTTTTTCCCGAGTCAACAGTGGCAAACTTCGAATTGAAGTCGGGGACAATTCACATGCTGCCTACATTCCACGGCCTTGCTGGCGAGGACCCGCACTTTCATATCAAGGAATTTGTTGAGGTTTGTTCAACACTGCGCATCAATGGTATGATAGAATCTGAAATCCGCCTGCGGCTCTTTCACTTCAGTCTCAAGGATCGCGCCAAGACATGGTTTCATTCACTGGCGCCGGCTTCCATTCACTCTTGGAGGGACTTGACGTCCAAATTCTTAACACAGTACTTTCCCGTGGAAAAGACAAATGAGTTAAAGTCCAAGATCATGAACCCACGGCAAGACATGGAGGAGTCTTTCTACGAGTTTTGGGAGCGGTTCAATCAGATAGCGTGCCCCCACCACCATATTGATGCCCATCATCTTATGCTATACTTCTATGGAGGCTTGAAGACTAGCGATCGGACAATGGTGGACTCTCAATCCCAAGGGATTCTAGAAGGCACAGCCGAGGAAGCAAGGACCGCCTTTGAGAACATTGCTCAAAGGGAAAAACAGTTTAGCTACAGGGGTCCCTCCTCTAGAGCTAAGGATGATGCATCCGCCAAATACAAAGATGACTCCATTGCTCAGCTCATGGCAATGGTGAAACAGTTGTGTAGCGAGAAAGCTAAAGAAGTTCACATCTGCGAGGTATGTTCAATTCAGGTCCACAAATCCCAGGACTGCCCGGTTGTGGAAGATGCCAACTTTACTGGAGGGTTAAACAGCAATTCTCGACCCCGGAATGACCCATATTCCAACACTTACAATCCGGGGTGGAAAAATCATCCAAATTTCCGTTGGAGCAACAATCAAGCAGCCGCAAATCCCTTGCCACCTCCTAGATTTGAGCAGCAAGCCGCAGGCCCTCAGGGGAACTATCAAGGTCCTTCCTCAAATCAGAATGGTTGAAGCAAGTCTCAGAGTCAGACGGGAGACATAAAAAATGCAATTGCAAACTTGGAGCGTCAAATGGGACAGGTGGCGAACCAACTAAATCAGCGAGAGCAGGGCAAGCTACCGAGTCAAGTCCTGGTAAATCCGAAAGGATTTCACAATCCTACAGCTAATGCCATCACGCTGGAGAGGGAAACACCACTTCAAGACCCCACATATGCCACCCTCGCAGGACCTGAAACCGAGCCTCAACCTACTCTGCCAAGGATCACCGACCAAGGCTCGCCCAAAACATGCCACGGCCAACACCTCTGGCGCATAATCAGTCCAATGAGTCACCAAGTGCCCTACCGCAAGGAGGACCTGACATTGCGCCTACTTCGGCCACGGATGGCATGCAACCTGCTCCTAAGCCCAAGTCGCAGCACTCGAATACTTCTAACTCTAAACCTCAGAATTCCAATTCTAAAAAAGTCACTTTTGAGTTAGCTAATAATGTTGATTATCCATTTCCTCGCAGGTTCCAAAACAGGAATAAGCAAAGGGAGGACTTTGTGGAAGAGATCATCAGCATGTTGCAGAAGCTTCAGATCACACTGCCTTTCCATAAAATTGTCAAGCACATGCCTATCTTTGCAAAGCTGATCAAGGACTTAGTTGCAGGAAAGCGTGGTTTTAGCTCCACGGACACCATTGACATCCTTAAGGCCTGCTCGGCTGCCCTTTTGCGCATGCCCCTTACGGCCAATGATCCTGGGCCGCCATCCCTTCCATGTGTCATTCAGTCAAAAAGATTCGAACATTGCCTTTGCGACACGGGAGCATCAGTGAACATCATGCCATTCCACATTTACAGGTCACTCAACCTAGGCGCACTCAAACCCACGCACCTATGTGTCAGGTTGGCTAACGCTTATGTAACCAACCTAATGGGGGTTCTTGAGGACGTACTGGTACAAATCGGAGATACATGCATCCCTGCAGACTTCTACATACTAAGAATGGACAGAATTGACAAAAGTGAGGAACCTCCCCTCATCTTCGGAAGGCCCTTACTAGCCACAGTCGAGTGCCTCATCGATGTCAGAAAGGGCTAGGTCTCCATCAAGGTCCTGGACCAGCTTCGGACATTCTCCATCCATGACACCATCCAGTACCCTGCCGAGCCTATTGTAGATTTTCCGTTAAACACAATGGACTTACTGCTACGGGAGACAATTGCTCAGTCTTGCATGACGGATGACCTTGAGAAGGCCGTTACTAGTAACCCACACACTGTGGATTCACTTACAGATAGCGTGATCGAAGAGGTACGAGCCCTTGACATCATGCCAGCCCTCCCATTCCACAGGCCTCTCTTCAAAGCGTTACCATTCACAAGTCAGAAAACCCTGCCGTCCATCATAAAGGCTCCTGAACTCGAGCTGAAGCCCTTGCCCGAGCACTTAAAGTATGCATATTTGGGCGACAATCAAACCCTTCCAGTCATCATTGCATCTACCCTAAGTACGAAAGAGGAAAAGGCATTGGTTCACGTCCTTAAGGTCAATCAAACGGCAATTGGATGGACAATAGCTGACATCAAAGGCATAAGTCCCACAAAATGCATGCATCGGATACTGCTGGAGGAAGACTCCAAACCATCACGGGAGGCGCAGAGGCGATTGCATCCACCTATGAAGGAGGTCGTGAAGAAAGAAGTCCTAAAGCTTTTGGACGTTGGAATCATCTATCCAATTAGTGACTCCAAGTGGGTGAGCCTAGTCCAGGTCGTGCCAAAGAAAAGTGGGATCACAGTGGTTAAAAACGAGCAGGATGAGCTTATACCTCAACGGATTCAAACAGGATGGAGAGTGTGCATTGACTATCGAAAGCTAAATATAACCACACGCAAGGACCATTTTCCTTTGCCCTTCATTGATCAAATGCTCGAGCGCCTGGCTGGACACTCCCACTATTGCTTCTTGGACGGCTACTCAGGATACAATCAGATTGCTATTGCACCCGAAGATCAAGAAAAAACAACATTCACATGCCCATATGGCACCTTTGCATACAGAAGAATGCCGTTTGGATTGTGCAATGCCCCAGCTACCTTTCAGCGTTGCATGATGAGCATCTTCTCCGATATGGTGGAAGATATAATTGAAGTATTCATGGACGACTTCTCAGTGTTTGGACATTCATTCGAACTGTGTTTAGTTAACCTAACCCGAGTACTGGAACGGTGCAGAGAAAGCAACTTAGTGCCGAACTAGGAAAAGTGCCATTTCATGGTACAACAGGGAATTGTCTTGGGTCATGTGATCTCTAGCCGAGGCATAGAAGTGGACAAAGCAAAGTTAGACATAGTAGAGAGCCTGCCGTACCCCACTACAGTCAAAGAGGTTCGATCGTTCTTAGGGCATGCTGGCTTTTACCGCAGATTCATCAAAGATTTCTCGAAAATCACAAGACCTTTGTGTGATCTTCTAGCCAAGGACGCCACATTTGAGTTCACTAAGGGATGTCGTGAGGCATTCAACACACTCAAGGCAAAGCTCACGGCATCACCCATCATCATGCCACCGAATTGGGACTTACCATTCGAACTAATGTGTGATGCCTCGGACTTCGTCATAGGAGCAGTTTTGGGACAGCGTGTTGACAAGCTCCCTCATGTCATTTACTACGCAAGTCGAACCCTGAATGATGCCCAGCTGAACTACTCCACCACCGAGAAGGAGCTCCTTGCTGTTATCTTTGCCCTTGAGAAGTTCCGCTCATATCTAATTCAAACCAAGGTCATAGTATACACGGATCATGCTGCCTTGAAGTATCTGCTCACTAAAAAGGACGCCAAGCCAAGGTTGCTACGTTGGATGCTACTGCTCCAGGAATTCGACCTTGAAATCAGAGACAAGAAGGGCAGCGAAAACGTGGTGGCTGACCATATGAGCCGATTGCTTCACAGTTCCAATGAAGAGGCCGATCAGTTGCCCCTCCTCGAGACCTTTCCTGACGAACAGCTCTTCGCAATCCAAGCTATTGATCCATGGTATGCCGATCTCATTAATTACCTTGTCACTAAGCAAATTCCTTCATCTTTAAACAGGTACCAAAAGGACAAGCTGGCTAAACAAGCTAAGTACTTCTTATGGGATGAGCCGTACCTATGGAAGCATTGTCCAGACCAAATCATTCGGCGCTGCATCCCAGAAGACGAGATGAAATCCGTCTTGACATTTTGCCATAGTTTGGCATGTGGGGGCCATTTTGGAGCTAAGAAGACAGCCCTCAAGGTACTACAAAGTGGACTCTACTGGCCCATACTTTTCAAGGATGCACATGAATTTGTACTCACCTGTGACCGATGCCAACGCCTAGGTAACATCAGCCCTCGCAATCAAATGCCATTACACCCTATTCTTGTGGTCGAAGTCTTCGACGTATGGGGCATTGATTTTATGGGGCCTTTTCCGAATCCTTTGGCAATCTTTATATTTTGCTTGCAGTTGATTATGTCTCCAAATGGGTGGAAGCAATTCCCACCAAAACTAACGACGCCAAAGTAGTGGTGCATTTTTTACAGAGTCACATCTTAGCCAGATTCGGCGCACCTAGGGCAATCATCAGTGATGGGGGGGCACACTTCTGCAATCATTCGTTTGCAGCCCTAATGAAGAAGTATGGCGTCACCCACAAGGTCTCAACACCGTATCACCCTCAAACGAGTGGCCAAGCGGAAGTGTCCAATCGGGAAGTAAAGGCCATACTGGAAAAAATGGTAAATCCTAACCGCAAAGATTGGTCCAGCAAATTGAATGATGCGCTGTGGGCCTATTGGACCGCATACAAGACCCCGATTGGCATGTCTCCCTTCCGGCTTGTTTTTGGAAAAGGCTGCCACCTACCAGTGGAATTGGAGCATAAAGCATTTTGGGTTATTAAGCAGATGAACCTGAACTTCGATGATGCTGGAATACATAGGAAGCTTCAGCTAAGTGAATTAGAGGAGTTGCGAAACGAGGCCTTTGACAGTGCTCGTATCTACAAGGAAAAGACCAAAGCTTTCCAGGACAAGCGCATTCAGCCCAAGGACTTTCACATTGGACAGGAAGTCCTCCTCTTTGACTCCCGGCTCAGACTAATGCCAGGTAAGTTGCGTTCAAGATGGACTGGACCATTTATTATTACTAACGTTTTTCCTCATGGTGCAGTTGAAATCCAGCACCCGGAACGGCAGGATCCGTTCAAAGTAAATGGCCACCGCCTCAAACACTACTTCAAGGACCTTTCTAATCCAAGCGCAGTCAACCCTGCAACTCCGCATGCGCCCAGCTCCTAGCATGCCAGCCCCGTCTTGCCTAGACGTTAAATAAAGCGCTCCTAGGAGGCAGCCTAGCCCTGGTTTGTATTTCTCACTTCCTTTTCTGTTTCTGCCCGTTATATCTCTCAAACCGTTCTACTATTGTCATGCTTACTGCTTATCACATTGAGGACAATGTTAAGTTTAGGTTTGGGGGTGTGGATTTAAAATTTTGCATATAGAAACAAGTAGGTTTGGGGGTGATACACGGCCAGGACATTTAAATTTCTGCTTGTGATTAGTATGATAACTTGTTAATAGGAATGTATATGCTAAGTTAACTATCTTTGCTTTACTAAGAGTCATGCCATGGTCAAGTAGTTCTTAATTTGCACTTCACAATGCCATGTTTTAAGTGATTAAGTGAACGAAATAACTGAATTTGAGTGAACCTTATAAAATTAGTGGAGACTACCCTGTGAGATCTTTGAGCCTAATTGCCATTCTTTCTGAGGGATATACTTGTTTCTACTCTTAAATACTCATCACTTTTGTTCTTAATTGTTGATCTCATTACATCATATTTGCATTGAATTTTAAAGAACTAACATCATTTAGATACTCTTGATTTAATGTGTGGTTTGCCATAAGAAGTGATGTAGGCTATGTATGCTTTAACCTCTAAAGGCTTGATCCTACCCTATTGCATGCTCCCTAAGCCAATTTTGAAGCCAAACACTCAACCTTTTCTTTCATCACCCAAAGTATAACCTAACCCAAAATACTTAGCCATTCATCACAGCCATACCCTATAACCTCAGTTTGTGCTAAGGTTGCCATAAATGAGATTCATGGTGAGAATAAGAGGTGAAAGAAGATGCTGCCCAATTCAAAGCACTTTGGCGTCAATTCAAAGTTCAAAATTAAAGAAAAGCTTTACAAGTTGCAAGCTGCACGAAAGTTTGAGGAAATCATTGCATCATCTTGGTTCAAACTCAATTCAAAGAACATAAAAAAACGTTCAAATCAAAAGAAAGAAAGAAACGTTGAGAAAAAGAAGGAAAAAATAAGTGAAAAAACAAAGTAAATTCAGCCAAGTGAGCTAAGAGCCTCAAAATAAGCCACAAGAGCCTCAAAATAAGTCATCAAGAAAGCACAATGCCGTGGGCCTTAAGAAAAGATTCAGTTAAGAAATTCCAAGTTCAAGTCATGACTTCTCATGCCTTGGCACAGCTCAGGTTCTTTGAATCCCATCCTTCCTTGCTAAACCCAAAAGCTTAGCCCCATTACAACCTAAAAAGGAAGACCTAACTGATCTTATGGACAATCATGCTGAGGATTAAGGTACGTATCTATGTTCTTAAAGTTCAATTTCTTTCATGAGATCTTTATTTCCATAAAGTGCTATTCTTCATTGTTACTCATTTGTGATTAAATTTGAATTTCATAACATAAACTCATCACATATGCTTGAAAAGAGTGTAAGCCTAGGATTCTTGTGCGAATTGAGAGTTGCCTAGGGAGGATTAGAGTCGAGGCGAAATCTTTCTAGGGCACTTAGATGAAGTTGTTTTCAAACTTGATCACCTGAAAATATTGGCATTTATACACATACACCTTCACATGACACTCACGACTATGGCATTCCTTTTAGTTATGCAAAGCATATCTACTTACTTTGAATCTTATTAGAGTGTTAAGAGTACTATCTCTAGCATCTTTTTGTTTAAATAAAACGTTTGTGGGTATCGTGCTGTTATAACCCTTAGGAGACAAAACTCCTCCTACTAGGTTAACCTAGGGGTTTAAATGTTCTATCTTAACTAAAATCGAGTTTTTTCATTTTGTTAGCGTTTGTTTTGCTCAGGGACTAGCAAAAGATAGGTTTGGGGGTATTTGATCAGTCGTTATTTATGCATCATTTTGATGTCTTTATATGCCTCTCTTACATGTCTTTTGAATGATTTCGTGCCATCAATAGTAGAAAATAATCAATCTTGTGAGACTTGTGCAGAGTTAGAAATTTAGGTAAAATCTGGAAAGAACGCAAAAAGAATGACTCAAATCGGAGTCCAGATGAAGGAGATATCCTCATTTCAATATCAAGTCCTGAACGGAGTCCTGAGTGCGCCAGTGCGCCTATTTTGGGCCACTGGCCAAGTACCTCATTTCAGGCCCTCCGGGTCTCAAACCTGTGTTTCATGACATCAAGTTTAAGTCCTAGAAGTGCCAAGGTCGCGCCAAGGCAGGTCGAGGACATGTCCCAAGAACTCCCATCCGAGCCAAGATGTGCGCCTAAGCCGGGGTCCCTGTTCCGCCAGCGGTAGATCAGAGGTTCTCCCTCTGCGCTAAGCCTGACAACATTTACGCCAAGCCTGAAAGAAGATGCGCTTCTAATGTACTCATGATTTGCTTCAAAAGCGCAGTCCCAGATCCTGATTACGAAGACAGTCCAAAATCCAAGTTTGGCCAGCTTGCGTTCCCACTTGCCAGCTTGCATTCACACTCCCAGCCGTGCTCTGATTGGTTCTAATAGATTTTAAGGACTTTGTAATTAATTAAAAGTAAAATAACTTTCCCTATTCTTATAGGACATGGTTTTACCAATCCTTATAGAACATGGTTTTACCAATCCTTATAGAACAAGGTTTTCCCTTTGTCTATAAAAGGGAGCCTTTGTTCAGTGTTTTAAGGGGGGAGATAATTAGCTAGAGGCGTTTTTGGGAGATACAGAGACACCTTAGCCGTAGATAGTATTTTGGTTTTTTTAGAGTTTTACGTTAAAGCTTGGTTCTTCCCGAAGTAGAGTGTGTTGGACGTGGAGCTTGGAGAAGAAGGCTCTGCCGTGTCTTCTGCTGCACATGTTCTTCACAATATCTTCTGTACCCTTATTTTCATTATTGTAATTTACTTATGAATTCAATTATATTTGTTTTAATTTCAGTTATGTGTGAGTAGTCATTAGGATTAGGGCTGCTTGAAGCCCTAGCCATGTTAGCTTGTTGATTGGATTTCTGGCTCTTGATTATGATTGCTATGCATGCTGAATAAGTTGGATTACTATGCTTAATGACCTTAATTTATGCCTATAATATTAGCTACCTTGTTTGCATATAATTACAGATGTAATTGCTTGAGTGACCGTCATATCATCTTGTGATTTGGAGCTTCGAAAGTATTCTTACTTGTAAGTAAGAGGGAATAAGATGTGTCTAGTGAACCAACGCTAGGTCCTAGGCACGGGCACCTAATTCAGAAAATGCATAGTAATTTGGTCAAGGAAATCTGGTTAAGAGCTATAATTGGTTAGAGTGGATAGTAAGCCTTAATTCGCCTTAGTTAATAATCAATCAACCGTTAATTCTTGCATTGTTATTTTCTGCATTTTATTTTACTTGTCTTTAAATTTCAGTTCTCACATCATAAACCCCCCTGCGCGTGTGTGTGTGTGTGTGTTTTCACTAAGTTAATAAATCTGAACTAAAGTGGTCATAACGTTGATACAAGTCCTCGAGGGATCGACTCTTGCTGTGCTACTATACTATTCTTATCGATTTGTGCACTTGCAAGGATTTTATAACTGTTAGAATTGAATTGCATATTTGTTGCTCTTTAATTTTACCAACACTTACTTGGGAGAGAACCTAACATTACCAGTGATAGTTACTTCAAACTTGAGTTTGGTGGATCAAGAGAAGTTGTCGAGAGTTCTTAGGGAGCACAAGACTACATTAGGGTGGACCATTGTCGACCTCAAAGGCATAAGTCCATCCAAGTGCATGCACAGAATCCTCCTTGAAGATAATGCAAAGCCTAATAGGGATGCTCAGAGACGGCTTAACCCACATGTGAAGGAAGTAGTGAGAGCAGAGGTTCTGAAGCTCTTGGATGTTAGCATCATCTACCCCATCTCAAATAGCAAATGGGTTCATATTGTGCCTAAGAAGAGTGGAATCACAGTGATGAAGAATGACGAGAATGAGCTTGTTCCTACCAGGCTCACCATAGGTCGGAGAGTATGCATTGATTACAGAAAGCTCAACAATGAAACCAGGAAAGATCATTTTCCTCTTCCCTTTATTGATAAGATGTTAGAAAGGTTAGCAGGTCATAGTCATTACTGTTTTCTAGATGGTTATAGTGGTTATAATCAGATTGCTATAGCACCAGAGGACCGAGAGAAGACCACATTCACATGCCCCTTTGGCACATTTGCGTATAGAAAGATGCCATTCGGTTTGTGTAATGCACCTGCCACATTCCAGAGGTGCATGATGAGCGTATTTTCAGACATGGTGGAGACATTTATAGAGGTATTTATGGATCATTTCAGTGTAGTTGGTTCTAACTTCGATGATTGTCTTAACCATTTGCTGCTTGTTCTGAAGAGATGCGAGGAATGCAACCTAGTGCTGAATTGGGAGAAGTTCCATTTCATGGTACAACAAGGTCTTGTTTTAGGTCATGTAATATCTAGCAGGGGCATTGAGGTGGACAAGGCAAAGATTGGCATCATATCAAAATTACCTCCTCCTACATCTGTGAAGGATGTGAGAAGTTTTCTAGGGCATGCAGGGTTTTACAGAAGATTCATAAAAGATTTCTCTAAAATTTCTAGACCTCTTTGTGCGTTATTGTCTAAAGATGTTGATTTTGTGTGGACAGAGATGTGCATGAATGCCTTTAACACATTGAAAGAGCTACTCACATCTGCACCCATTATGATGGCACCTGATTGGAACATCCCATTCGAGCTCATGTGTGACGCCAGTGATTATGCTCTGGGAGCTGTTCTAGGTCAGAGAGTTAACAAGGTACCTCATGCTATTTATTATGCTTCTAGAACTTTGAATGATGCTCAGCTTAATTATTCTACTACTGAAAAAGAATTGTTAGCTGTTATATTTGCTTTAGTGAAGTTTAGGTCCTACTTGATTGGTTCTAAAGTTATTGTTTTTATTGATCATGCTGCTTTGAGTTTTTTTTTTGATAAGAAAGATGCTAAGCCTAGGTTGATTAGATGGGTGCTCTTACTGCAAGAATTTGATCTTGAGATTAAGGACAAGAAGGGTAGTGAGAATGTGGTTGCAAATCACTTGTCCAGGTTACTTCATGATGAAGAAGGGAACAAGCTTCCCTTGAGTGAAAACTCTCCAGATGAGCAGTTATTTGCAATCGATTTACAACTTCCATGGTATTATTGTTAATTATATAACTACTAAGGCTTTTCCTCCAGGTATGTCTAGCCAAGAAAGGAAGTGATTAGTGTCTATGTCTAGGCACTACTATTGGGACGAGCCCTACTTGTTTAAATTGTGTCCAGATCAAATTATCAGAAGGTGTGTTCCAGAGGAGGAGCATATGAGCATTCTCCAACATTGTCATCAGTTTACATGTGGAGGACACTTTGGAGCGAAAAGAACAGCACTTAAGGTATTACAATCTGGGTTCTATTGGCCTAATGTGTTTAAAGATGCTTTTTGGTTTTGTAGCTCTTGTGATAGATGCCAACAGACAGGGAACATCTCTGCTAGAAATCAGATGCCATTGTAAAACATTCAAGTGGTGGAGCTCTTTGATGTGTGGGGTATCGACTTCATGGGTCCATTTCCTAACTCATTTGGTTATTTATATATTCTTGTGGGTGTGGATTAGTATCTAAATGGGTCGAGGCTGTCCCCTCAAAAACTAACGATCACAAAGTTGTTGTGAAGTTCTTGCAGGATAATATCTTTACTAGGTTTGGGACACCAAGGGCAATAATTAGTGATGGAGGTAGCCACTTCAACAACCAGGCTTTTGCTTCCTTAATGAAGAAATATGGGATCACACATAAGGTTGGTACTCCATATCATCCTCAAACCAGTGGTCAAGTCGAGATAAGCAATAGAGAGATCAAAAGCATCCTAGAGAAGACAGTGAATACTAGAAGGAAGGATTGGTCTCTACGCTTGAATGATGCATTGCGGGCATATCAGACTGCGTACAAGAGCCCCATTGGCATGTCCCCATATCGTCTAGTCTTTAGGAAGGCATGTCACCTACCAGTGGAGTTGGAGCATAGAGCATATTGGGCTATTAAGAAATTCAACTATGATATGCAACAAGCAGATGACAAGAGGAAGTTACAGCTGAATGAGCTTGAAGAGTTGAGGTATGATGCATATGAGAATGCTAAGTTGTATAAGGAACAGACCAAGGTGTATCATGATAAGTGGCTAGTTAGGAAGGAGTTTCATGTGGGACAGAAGGTGTTGATCTACAATTCAAAATTGAAACTTTTCCCTAGTAAGCTCAAGTCTAGGTGGTATAGTCCTTATGTTGTTACAAAAGTTTTCCCTCATGGAGCTTTGGAGGTTCATAGCAAAGAGAAGAATCAGACATTCATGGTGAATGGGCACAAAGTGAAACCCTATTTTGAGATGAGCTTTGAGCCTAGAGAGGAGGATGTGACTCTTCAACCTGTTTAGTACATTGCATGAGAGTCCAATAGTCTGGCTGAATGACGTTAAAGCAAGCACTTTTTTGGAGGCAACCCATGTGAAGAGGATGATGATAGTTTTGGCACTCTACAACCACTAACAATCAGATTTGCTTTCTCTCACCCTGTCCTTCTTTGTTGTTAACTTTGCCTTCGTTTGTTTTTTTTTATTTTCTTTGTGTATGTCGTCACTTGTTTCTCCTTCCTTAAATGCTTCGTTGTTTATACTTTAACTTTCAAACATTGAGGACAATGTTAGATTTAGGTGTGAGGGGGGAAACACTTGTGTTTTCCGTTGACAGCTTTGTTTATAGCCTTAGTTTGCGTCGGTTTTAGTAGTGTTAAATTGGGTAGTTTTTGTGTCTTAGGTTTCTTTCCAACACAATGATGAGATTTGGTTTTTAATTGCATGACTTTAAGATGATTTCTAAGCATGATTCCAGGTCTGAAATTATTCTTTGGTTAATACTCAATTATTCATGGTTATCATATGCAAAATCACATGTAATCACCCGAGTAAGTGGTACCCATAACATGCTTAATTGAATGAAGCTCAATACAACCCTTTTGTGAGCTTTTGAGCCTTTATCCTTTGTTTTAGAGAGTTGTATTTGTTTTTTTTTTTTTTCTGAATAACAACTTTATTTCAAAAATTATAACCGCATAGAAACACTAACATCCTCGGCGAGAAGGTTAAACAGCCAATATGGTTCAAAAGTTGACCAGATATGGCACCCTCCCAATAATTTCACATGAGTAGCCACGACATGAGCTGCCTTGTTACAACCCCGGGGGGCAAAACAAAAAGACAAGGAAATAAATGACCCATGAAGAACCCGAATATCATGTATAATGTTCTCAACTGACACATCACAAGCATTAGAGTCAAGCAACGTCACCAATTGCAAGGAGTGCGTCTCAACCTCTACCTTCTGATGGCCGGCTTCTAAACAAGCCACCAAACCTGCCAGAATTTCCAAAGCCTCAGCCTGAATGGTAGAGCCACAGGGGAACCCACCACGACCACCCGCACCCTCAAACCCACCAGACCACGATCGCAGGACCCAGCCATAGGAGCCCCTCGCCGTCGACAACTCCCATGCGCCATCACAATTCAGCTTGAGCAGACCCAGCCTTGGTCGCTGCCACTGCTGAAGCCCCCGCCCAGCCCTTGCCCTAACCACCATAGGAACCCGATTGATTAGAGGGACATCAGAAGCCTTGGCGTCTCTGAACTCAGCAATCTGCTTATGTAAAAGCTCAATGGTCACCTCTAGGGGCTGAACATCATCCTGAAATCACATCAAATTCCTAGCCTTCCAAATCCTCCAACACCCAAACGCCAAGGTCTGAAAGACAACATCGACATCATCCACTGCCTGAAACATAGTACATAATTGACCCCAACAATCCCGAAAGGACAGCCCCCTCAGACCTTCAATGTCCAACTGTATGGGGCCACCAAACCAGAAATTTTTTGCAAACATACAAGTGAAGAACAAGTGAGCTTTAGATTCTTCCGCTTCACTACTCAAAGGGCGTATATTTTCAACTTGGACTCTATGCCGTTTCAGATTATGGCGAACCGCCAAAAAGTTTTGACAATACTGCCAAATAAATTGCTTAATTTTGTTCGGCACATCGAGCTTCCATATATCCTTCCAAAAATAATCATGAGCCCCAGCCGTGCTGGATTGACCACTTCCCTTCCTTGAGAACTCACCATTCCTACTCAATTTCGAAGCCAAGATATAACCCGAGTGAACATTATAAGAACTAGATTTTGAGTAGTGCCAAATCATTCGGTCGGTGCAACCATACTTGCTCAAAGGGATGTCGAAGATTGCTCTTGCGTCCTCCGGCCGAAACAAGCATTCCACTAGGTCTGCCTCCCAAGTGTGTCGGGAGGAATCCACCAAATCATGAACATAGGCGGGAACATTGGAATTGCCAGACCTAATCCGGAACGGCCTACAAGTAGGCAACCATGGGTCCAACAAGGGCCGAATAGTTTGCCATCCCCTACCTTCCAACGGACCCCAGCCTACAATAATCGCTGACCTTGGAGAATTCCTTTCCACCCCCATGAAGAATCGGCCTTGTCCTTAGCCTGTAAGAAGGAAGGATCCATCGGGGTAATATTTGGCTTTCAACAGTCTAGCCAACAAGGAAGAGGGATCCGTAATTAGGCGCCACCCAATCTTTTCTAGCATAGCAATGTTAAAGCTCCTCAAATCGTGAAAACCAAATCCACCCTTACATTTCGGCATTGTGACTTTGTCCCAAGCCGCCCAATGAATGCCATGTTCCATACGCTACTTACCGCACCAGTATCGAGCTAAGATTCATTCCACATCCTTGCAAACCCCCACCGGTATTTGGAAACAGGACATTGCATAGTTAGGCAGCGCCAGAGCGATAGCCTTAAGAATGACTACCTTTCCCGCCATAGAAAAAAATTGTTCAAACCAACCTTGCACCTTGGCCTGCACTCGGTTCCGAATATCCTAAAAAATAGCCCTATTTGATGCGCCAAAATCAGCTTTGAGACCCAAGTACTGCCCAAACTCCTCCTTTCTCCTAACCCCGAGTGCATCCACAATCTGATTCTGAAGCTACATGGCACAATCTGCACTAAAGAGGACATAACTCTTCTCAAGATTAACCATCTACCCATAACTAACCTCATAAAGACGTAATGCCTCCTTGATAACAGTAGCATCCAACATAGTAGCCTTTGCAAATAACACATAATCATCTGCAAATAACACCTTTTTCAGAATGTGGTCGGTCGCAAAGAAAGAAGTCACAACACGGATCACGTCATGCCCAATCACCCCCCAATGCCGTTGATAGAAACTGGCAGTGAAACCATTCGGACCTGGAGATTTCATAGGGTTTATCTGCATCACTGCTTGTCTAACTTCCTCAGGATGTACATGACGGACCAAGGAAGCATTGTCCTCGGCCGTGACTCGTGGAGAAATCCAGTCCATAACCTCACCCACAAGTGACGGCTGAGAAGATTCAAAAAGATGCTTAAAGAACCCCACGTCAATGCCTCCAAGATCCTCCTCCTTGTCCCTCCATACTCCCCTCTCATCAAACAAGCCCTTGATCTTATTATTCCGCCTTCTCTTGACAGTCTTAGAGTGAAAAAACTTAGAGTTCTTATTCCCCTCATTCAACCATTAAACCCTAGACTGCAACTTCCAATAAACCTCATTATCAAGCACTGCTTGTTTCAAGTCTTCTTCAAGAGAGCACACCCGCTGCCCATCATAATCAACAACCTGATAACAAGCCCATAATTGCTCCTTCAGCTGATAAATTGCCACCTGAGCATTCCCGTTTCCCTTCTTCCTCCAAACCAGAAGGCCCTTACGAATCACTTTCAATTTTTCCGACCCTCGGTAACAAGGAGAGCCAAATAGGTGCTTGCTCCATTCCCTCTTAACCACCTCCTCACAATAGGCTTCTTTATTCCACCGGGGGCATAAATAAACCTAGGGCGACGTTTCCCAGCACCAGGACAAGTATCCACTGCCAACATTGAGTGATCAGATCCTAATAATAAAATGTGAGTGGCCGTTGCATAAGGATACAACCGAACCGAAGAGTCCGTAGCAAGATCCCTGTCCAACCTAACTTGCACAAACCCAATCTCCCTCTTGTTACGCCAAGTAAATGGGTGTCCCGTGTATCCCAAGTCAAGTAGCTGCCCATCATCCACAAAGGACCGGAACGTTTTCATACTAGTTGTAGACCTTGTTATCCCACCCTCTTTCTCACTGGCACACAGGACATCGTTAAAATCCCCTAGGAGTAGACAAAAATCGGAATCCCACCACAATCTAGAACGCAAAAGATCCCACTGCCGCACCCTTTTCCCATCATCAGTACTGACATAAATACAGAACAATCTCCATTTGCACCTACGATCCCCATCAGTGACCAACAACTTAATAACAAATTCGGTAGATTTTACAAGCTCCACAATCCCTGTAGATTTCCTGAAAACACAAAGGCCACCACTAAGGCCTCTCGGCTCCACGGCCTGCATAAAATCCATACCAGTCGTCCTTGCAAATACCGAAACCTCTCACTTTTGTTTTCGCACCAGTAACACCACCACACTAGGTTGAAGAAGCCTATTTTGCTCCTCCAAAGTCATGAACCTATCAAGGCACCCACCGATGCCTAAGAATTCCAGCAAAGAATCCGCATGTGTCTACAGCTCCCGGGGAGAGTGGAAACATCACACCTCGCTCGAAGAGACCCATCAAGGGAGGTCCCGACACCTGAGAAGACGAACCAAAAGCTCCACGGGCCAAAAGAAACGGTCAGAACCCTTAAGCTCTGAAGTCGTCCCGCCACTGTTTCCACTGCAGCTTCATCACCCAACCCAGCCCCCATTCCTATCCCAAACCACAAACATGCCCCGCCTCGCTGTCTCTGCCAACACTACTAAGCTCAGTTGCTTCACCCTAACCAGAGGACCCCCCTTACGCCACTACTCGCTCCAATGGTATTTCACTGATCACACCCCCGCCCCCCCCCCCCCCCCCCCTCTTTCCAATCCTCCCTTCGTAATAGGCTGCATCCAGATGCTGTCGATGGCCCGCGCCGTCCTCCCGTTCCGTTGGATATGAAATAAAAGGCCATAGCCTCACACCCATACCCGCATCGTGCCCTATTCTTAAACAGTCTCCCTCCGACCACGCCGGACTACACTCCGGAGCAAATTCCCACACTAGTCAGAGGTGGGCCTCCAAATTTTTAATGCCAACACGAGGTCTCTTTCCACTTTCTCCAAGCACCCCATGTTGCGTGCCCCTGTCCTCCACACAGTTGCCTATCATATGGCCAAGCAACCCATTAACCAAACAATAAGTCGGTAGGAACTCATATTGGAAACTCCCACCCAGTCTCCCCACCTCTGGAACTCAACCTTCGCCCCTCGCATCAAGGGTCATGGGTGGGGGGGAATATTGATCCTTATTCTTGGGCCGAACAAATCGACCGACACACTCCCTCCACCCGACTTGTCCACGACAAGAACGGAACCAAGCAGTCCCCTAAATTTTCTCCACAGCCCTAACAGTCATAGACAGGGGTCGGAAAATTATGATCTGGACCCAAAAGTTGCACCAGTCTAACCGCATCGTTATAGGGCTCCTTGAGCATGTTCCTTCCTCTACAAGAACCAGCCACTTCATCAAAGGACCACGGACTGCATATCATTACCCTCCGTGTACATCCTGCTGGCAAAGCAAACCGAGCATGAGGCACTTTTCACCGATAGAGTTGATGAGGACCCCTCCCTCCATTCCACAGTCCCCGAAACAAGGAGACAAATTCATCCTAGTTCGCGAACCTGTGGTGAGGACCTCGGCGCCTCACTAAGAACTGAAACCCCAGCGGAACATCATGACCTCATCCTGCTCTACCTGGATCCCAATTCTCTCTCGATCAGATAACCTAAGGCTCGTCCAAACCGCTACCCCAAACCCTCCAAATCCAATGCCGTATCCAAACCTTGCGGTGTCGCCAAGCAGGCGGGACGGACCCCAAGTCACTTGCAGTACCAAGCGGCTCTCGATTAGGATAGAATCTAAATGAAGATAGAAAAAAACACAACCCAAGCAGTCACGCAAAGAGAAACACCCCCACTTCAGCGCCGTCACTCAAAGAAAAAACAACCGCACCTCCCAAACCCTAGCAGCACCCAAAAATCTCCTCTCAAGAGACTTTTTTAGTGACTAATTAAGAGTTTTATTTGTTTAATCTATCACTTTCTTGTCAATTAAGTTGTTCGTATGATCTTATATTTCTTTGCTTGGTTGTTACTTGAATTGCTTATCATCATTGGAACTAAATGCTAGAACTGATACTAATTTCTTTTCGAGGCATTGAATTGATTTGCATGACTTACTTGAGATGATTAGAGCACTTAGATTACCACCACTCCCAAATGCCTTTGACACAGATATACTTCCCTTTAGGTAAACTCCTGTTGAGCTTTGTTTAAGCCTTTTTGTTTCATAACCCTCATTTTTCCTCACCTAGCCTAAACACTTTCATCCCTTACCCGTTTTTCTAATATTAGTGAAGCATAATTTGTAGAGGACTTAATTGTGAATCAAGGGGTGTAAAAAGAGCAAGTTGGGGAGGTGGGGGGGGGGGGGGGGGGGGGGGGGGGGGGGGGGGGGGAGGGGGGGGGGGGGGGGGGGGGGGGGGGGGGGTGGGGGGGTGTGGGAAATGTTATCAATAAAATATATAAGGAATTATACATGGGTTCGGAACTTTGCACCAGAATAAAAAGAAAAGAGAAAAGGAAATCAGGCATTTTGTTAGGATTATTATTCCCTTACCGTACATAGTATTGGATTGTTGAAGTATTGTCCATAAGTTCAAATCGGCATTGAGTGTATGTACTTGCTCGGTACTTATATGATTTTTTAGCCCCTTGAAGGTTATACAAGTTCTTATGTCCTATATCAATACATATCATCATGATGCATGCTTCTACTTTTCTTTAAGAACCTTGTGTTCATTCATATCCATTATTTCTTTAACCCCTTACCCTTTTGGCCTTCAATACAATCATCATAAAGGACCTTACTGATCATTGTTTGATGTGTGTTTATATCAATATTTCGAGATTTTGAATGAAGTAATATGCAGATGGTGGTCACTTGTACTCTACATTCAAGTAGTAGCATTTCATTTCATGAGTCATATTAATAAGAATAAAATTCTGAAGTGCCCTTTCTTTCTTGTTATATCAGATGTGAGCAAATGTGTTTCAATTTTACATCAAACCTCTCACATATAACTAGTATAGGAAGAGCGACTTAACCATAAAATATGAGGTAAAAATCAGAGCTTATTCGGTGAGATTTTGAGCTAATTCTTGTCAGCAGGATCTCTATCTTTGTACTTTGCTTGATTGAATTTAATTGTGAGTATGTGTATGATTTCTAGCGAAGGTGTATTAACTCTCGGAATCATGTGGACCAATTCAAGATGCTTACGATGAATCTTCATATGTCATGATTTCATTGAAAATCTCTTGAGACAAATGTTGAAGGTTTAGTTTGAATCATTGAGTCTTTGTTTTGTCTTTCATTCATTGTTTCTGTTTTGCTCGAGACTAGCAAAGCTTAAGTGTGGGGAATTCGATAGGAGCATATTTATTGCGACATTATTCTTGTTTTTCTTATGCTTTCTATAGCATGATTCCTATTATTTCTTAATACTTACGCTTGTTTTCGTGTTTTGTAGGATTTTTGAAGCAAAATATACCAAAAGGAGTTAATGAGTGCTGTTTGGGAAATCTAAAGAGGAAACACTTGAAACAGGACTTCAGGACAAGTGTCAACTTCTCGAAATTAACCTGCAACATGCTCAGGAAGAACTAGCTAATGAGACCATATATTCGTTTGGAAAGATACCGAAGTTTAGTTACTAAGGGAATTTACTGTTCGTGAATTGAAATTTCTAGAAGGAGTTATGGCCGTTTTTAGTACAGACAAGGTCCAGGCCTGCGCGGGAATTCCAGCATTACCTTCTATTCTCATGTTTACGTCTAATCTGTTATCAGCTGTTGGGACGACTAGAAGCCCAGTTTGTTAAGGGGGGGGGGTTATGGGAGGAGCCGTTTTAATCAGAGAAAAGAACGAAAATAAAAAAAATAAATACAAAAATGAGCTGCGCATGAGAGGAAGGGACTAGGAAAGCATAACAAGCACCAAGATCAAAGAAACGCTTGCGCCCTCCTCACAAAAAAAAAAAAAAGGTCTTCTCCTCCTCAATGCAGTTGAATTAACATGCACATAATTCTTGGCAGCCAAGGAGCAGAGGGATATACAACAGAGAAGCAAAGAGTCCTCCCCCGCACCTCACTTTGAAATATGACTCTTTTTCTCCCTAAAAACGCAGAAACGTTGGGGGCTCTCACATCAAGGACCACAAACCACACCATCCCATTCTGCATCCATTACTTCAAGTTCGATGGTCTAAAAGGCTAGAAAGGCAAGGAGGAACGTCAAGGTTCAGCCGTCACCCATCTAATCACTCTGGCTGACAACACATCATCAAAGGAGCTATCCCTTCTTCCTCTCTTTTATTTTCTGTTTATTATTTATTACGTTCTTGATTTCCTATTTTAAATTATGGGTAACTAAATACTTTTAGTTAGGGCTCGATTGATGCTCTAATCATGTTTCCTTTAAGGATTTCGATATGCCTATGCTGTAAAACTACTTTTGTGATTCAATTGATTAATTTCAAATTATATTTAAACTCTATACTACGTTATGTTATGCTTGAATCAACCTATAGCCATGCTGTGTTATTGAGTTTGATACATAGGTAAATTTAGTTGACCTAATCTTGTGCCTGGTGGAGAGTAAACAAAGAACAGTTAAAAGTTTCTTGAAATTAATCATCATGAATACTAGAAATAGATACCTTGCTCTAGAGTTGTGTGTTTGTCGTATATCATTGTTTTATGTATTCTTAAAGTGCAACTTAGTAAGATACCATGCTAACACTTTATGAATGAAAACAGTTAGCGTAGATACCCATGCCTAACTTGTTGCTTAGGGAAATCAATAACTTTAAAGAGTAGATATCATGCCTTTAGGTTGACAACGTGAGCATCTAAAATTCTGTTTCTTGTAGTATTGTGCATGTCGTTTGCGTAACGAAGAAGGTTTAGCGGTGAACATCGAATCCCTAACTAGTTTTCTCATTGTTTTAACCTCCGATCAAATTTCATTTTTAATCAAATGCTGTTTTTAATATTATGTTTGAAATTTTCAGTTTTCAAAATCATCATTAAAATCATCCTTTTGAACACCAAGTGCTTTGTGTATTGCACATAATACTTTGATTAGTAAATATTTTTTTTAGGGTTTTTTCTCACTTCTGCATTCTTAGTTTGTGCCATTTAGTAGGAGTCTAGGAAATCAAATTTAAACACAAATTAATCCAATCATCATGGAATGATCTCATGCAATTTTTTTCTGTACTATTTGTCTGATCTTGTGCACTTGCGAGTTATAAAAAACGTGCATATAGTTGCGTAACTTTTAGGACACTATCATGTACAATAAGTTCATGTTCTTCCTACTTTCGAGCAGCCCCAAATTATCCACATTAATTTTACAACTTATCCTATAAGAAATTGACTTCTTGCTATTGCCTCATCATTAATTATCGTCCCTACTCCACTCGGCTTCCCCTGAAAACAATGGTAAGTCATCCTGATGATGGTGAAAAAACCGCGATTATGGTTAATCTGCGGTTTACTATAAACGTTGATGTAGTTAAATGGTATTGTTATGATTTACAATTTATCTATTAATGGTGTGGTTATGGTTAGTCTTATAAGAACAATTTTTTTTAAGTCCTTATTTAAATAGTGTGGTTATGATTATTAAACAAATTACCCATTGAAATAAACCATTTAACAAATTTTTTTTTCTTTTTCAGTTTCAATTTAATCTCATTTGTAAAAAAATTTTAACCAATCTCATAACTCCAGTATTCTTCAAGACCCGTGACTCTCGCCTGCTACTCATGACCACTGGTCGGGTTAGCCCGAAATTACCGCGCATTTTCGCGCACCTCCACGGACGATCTATGTAAGTGTTAAGTTCCTCTCTTCTAGGACAACGAGTTTATGCTTTTTAGATTTACTAATAACAGTAGAATGTTATTGTAGATGGAAACATAGAAAATTCGTGGTTTCGGACTAAATTTCAGTATTTTCGGCATTTGCGACCACTTTTGGTCGTCGACACAGGCTTAAATTTGTTCATAAAACTGATCGAAACTCTACATGGTGGATGTAAAAATTTTGTAAGCAGGAGCGAATTTCAGAATTTTTGTTTTGAGTGTAGGTTCTAGCTTCTAGTTCTCCAAGCCTAAGTTAATACCTTTTGGGCTTTGAGGCTTTGATGAAATCTGCTGGGGTTTAGCTCTAATATTAAAGAGACTGAAATCATAGATAAATTAGTGTTCGATCAGGTTTTCATAAAATAGAAATAATGATATTTGTGAAAGACACGATTCCAAATGTTGATTAGGTTTCTGAATTTGGGATGTATATTTTTCTTT